>CM042691.1:199550520-202239692 GCA_023614405.1 Avena insularis
TCCCGAGCCACCCCCACTCCCCTCCACCAGCCCCCCTCCCGGCCTCCCATGGCCGCCTCCTCCTCGACCTCCCCACCTCCCCACTCCCTCCCACCCCGCCCCACCCCTTCCTCCCACCCACCCCACCACCCTCCCTCCCCCCTCCCCCATTAGGTTAGTATTGGTAATTTTAGGTTTGTTGTTAGTTTTGTTAGGTGTATTGTTAGGTGTAGATAATTTTAGGTGTATTGTTAGATGTACTTAGTTGTAGTTATTTAGGTGTATTGTTAGTATTGTTAGGTGTAGTTAATTTTAGGTGTATTATTAGATGTACTTAGTTATAGTTATTTAGGTGTATTGTTAGTATTATGTTAATATTTATATGTAACTATTTTATATTGTAGATGAGACAATAATGAAAATAGTGTTAGTCTTACATATGTGCATTGTATATTGTAGATGAGACAATAATGGCATTGTTGGATATTTAACCATATTTTCATGTTTTTTGCGATTCTGGGAGGGTGGCGAGAGTGTTTGACGGAGGGTCACGGATCATCTTGAAGATTTGATCACGCTTGAGGTGAGAATCGTTCACCTCTCTTGTACCTAGGTTTATTTTCGTGTCTAGATCACCAAGTATGTCGCGTCACCTAAGGCGTCATCCCGATCGTAAGCGTTCTGGCGACTTAATATGCATTAGTGGTCGCATATTTTGGACCATAACGCTTATGGCTTTTATCAGGCGATGGCGGATTCGTAGTTTGGGTATGGTTCTCCACTGGCTCTACCTCGATTGAGACGAGGCGCCTCCTCGTTGTTCTCCGGATGCACATCCTCTTGGCTTTTTGTTGAGGCGTGTATCGGGAGAGCAGCGAGGGAGCTGCAAAATTCTGCTTGATCGGTAGAACCAGGAGAACTTACCCAATCTACGGATCCGGCTGGTTAGGACCCTCTTTTCCTATTGGACATGTAGGTTGATGAATGCGTAAAAATGAAGCATTTAATCTCCGTTTGATATAAAATGTTATATTTTTGTTTGTCTCCCAACAAAGCGAAGAGGATGGCTGATAATGGGTGGATGTCACGGTGGCCGTATTAGTGCGACTAATAAAACAACGATTGGGTATGGAACACTCATTTGTTAGTGAATGAGTTAGCGTGGTTGAAGGCAATGGTTCGCACTTTGTCCCTGCGCTCATTGCACTAAGCGTCATCGTCGGAAAGGATGACATGTATAAACACCTTCGCAATATGGGTACATGTCTAACTATGTCACGCATAAGTCGACTTTGCTCGATTTAACGTGACAGAGGTGAGGTGATGTGTCAATGGCAATGAGCACGATGGGATTAGAAACATGCTAGATGATCTCATCGATGCCGACCAGCCGGAATTCGCCACCTCCACGGAGGAATCACCGAACGGAGGAACCGGAGCCAACCGCGAAGGCCTTCCTTGATATGATGGCGCGGCTAAGAGGCCTCTGTGAGGGTGCAAAGATTTCTCAGCTCGATGCCATCTCTCGATGTCTAGCCGACAAGTGCGGATTACTCGCCACCCGTTCTCACTTTGAAGCTAATCTAAGAACATGTGGTAACATGTTGCCTGAAGGGCATTGTCTGCCTAAAACCTTTCACAAAATGAAGAAACTCATGAAGGAGCTCAACATGGATTATATAAAGATAGATTGCTGTCCAAAAGGCTGCCTTTTGTTTTGGAAAGCAGTTTGAGGTGACACAATCTTGCTCCATTTGTAAGGCCTCTAGGTATGAAGAAGATAAAGGGGAAGGATGGTCAGGTATCTCCCATTCATAAAAAGAATCCAGTGGATTTACTTGGCGAGAGACGCCAAGCAGATGGCGTGGCACAAGAAGGGAAAAGATACGAGGGCGAGCAGACGGAAGAAGATGGGACATCCATCGATGGTAAGGCATGGAAGAACTTTGATGACAAATACCCCGGTGGGCGAGAAGAGGCTCGGAATGTTAGAATTGCGATATAGATGGCTTCAACCCATATGGTATGTCGGCGACCTCGTACAGTGCTGGCGGTGTATGTTATTCCGCTCAATCTCCCTCCGGAGTATTAATGCAATGAAGACCATGTTTTTTATGCTGATAATTCCGGGACACAGTATCCGGGGAAGAACTTGAGTGTCTACATGCGATTGTGGATGATTTGAACCACTCTTGGATACGGAGACGTTGACATTGAGCATCAAAGAAACTTTTGATGAAAGTTTGGTTGCGATATACTATGCATGACATGCCCGAGTGCGCCTAACATGCGGATGGTGTCTGGTAAGTGGCCATGCCTAGTGTGCGACCGACTTGAGTTCCTTTGGCTAAAAGTCGGTCGCCAAAGTATGTTGCATTTGACGAATCGATAGTACCTCAAAAGAAATCATTCGTTCAGAAGATAGAAAGAACTTCAAGAAGGGAAAAGTTGTGCATGAAGTAAAGAGGTACCAAAGTTGAGGTGCAATTTGTTGATGCGAACTCGTGCTCTCGTGCCTGGCGCGCATCAATTTGCGGGATATGGTGTAACGCATAATTGGACTCACGTGGCAGCATACGAATCTCGTGTATTAGGACCTCGAACTTCCCCATAACATCGATGTGATGCACACCGAAAAGAATGTCGGGAGTCCCTTTTCACACATCCTGAACATTCACAGGAAGTCAAGGATAATGTCAAGGAGTCGATGTTGAGAAGCTTTGTGATAGGAAGAGATTACACATGCAGCCTCCTCTCTCGAAGAATTGGTTCAAGCCACATGCCTACTACTGCCTTGATAATTTCCAAAGAAGGAGTCATTAGGTGGCTCAAATACGTCGTGATGTTCCCTCACGGTTATTGTTCGAATATAAGTAAGGGAGTCAATCTTTCAACAGGATAAGTCACCGGGATCAAGAGTCACGACTATCATATATGGATTGAGCGGCTGATGCCGGTGATGGTTTGAGGGTATCTCCCCGAGAAAGTCTGGTGAGTGCTTGCAGATTTGAGCCATTTCTTACGCACGCTCTATGCTAAGCAGATATGTCCTCTGGTTATTGAGAAGCTGCAAGTTCAGGTGCGGAGTTGCTATGCAATTTGGAGATGATCTTTCCAGCTTCTTTACTCCGATGGCACATCTCATTGTGCACCTCATGAGCGAGGCACTCTTGGGTGCAATTTTGTTGGCAATTTTGTATTGAGAAAGAGTTTAAGTATATTGAAGATAGCGAAACAAAGCCAAGATTGAAGCATGCATAGCTGAAGCAACATGCCTTGGAGATGGCGACGTGCCGACAACCTCTTGGCGATGATGTTCCCACTATGCATAACCCGGTATCTCGTTACAATGTCGACCTGCCCAAGAATGACCCCAATCTCGAACTATTCCAATTTCCGGTGGCAAGGCGGTAAAGGACTAAAATATAGGTTGCCAAAGGAAGAAGGATTGCATAATGCTCTATGTGCTTATGAACATGAAGGAAGTGGTCGATTTCATTAGGTAAAATGGTGAACAACTATTTCTCTATGCATAATGCTCTATGCTAGTAACTCGGTCTCTCTAATGCTTATTTTCTCCTTCTTAGCGATTTCACGGATGAGCGATTGTGGGACCGATGGATCCCTCTCCCATGGAGTTGGACACTCTACTAAAAGAGGGTGCTCCCGGAAATAAAAAAACTTTGTGTCCTGGTTCATGGAAAAAGTAATTTCTAACCTGTCCCTCTTATTCCACGTAACTACTGAACGCAACAAATTTGAATTGTACCTGTAGGGAGCTGATCCCAACATTGAGATGTCAGATGAGCTAAAATGTGTTTCCCAAGGTTGTAACCTTGTTGTCATGAAGTATGAGAAGTATGATGTGAATGGGTTTCGCTTCCATACAGAGACGCACCAGAAGGGGCGACCGAATGCAAAAAGGGTAAATACCGGGGTGTTCACCATAGGATCCGATTCCCTTGATTACTACGGAAGGTTAGAGAATGCATACGAGATGACCTTCAATCGTACGAATGTCGAACTCAATCTTGTTGTGTTCAAGTGCCACTGGTTTGACCCAAGGGGTGGACTGAGAAGGACCCCTCCATGGCGTACTCGTCGGCAATACCACGACAGGTGGAGCCCACCGTGGGGCAAGAAGCGCTTCAGGCTCTTCAGCGGGCGAGGAGCAAGATCTTCACGGGAATCGGCAAACCGTAGCCATCGGTCGTGTTCTCTTTTCTGGCAACATTCTGATCGTCCCTCCCGATGAGTTATGGATCTCGGCAAAGACGAACCCTACTTGATGCTCGATCGTCCCCATCGCAGACATCCACCTCTTCATCGGTGAAACCGACTCGGGCACTAGTTCCCTGGGAGTCGGAGGAGCGTCAAGACCCGCACGGACCGCCTACGGGAATGATACGTTCGCGGAAGGATCGATGTCGGATCTCTCCTCGGAGTTTGTCGATAAAGATCGGAAAATTCAAGGCCCACCCAAACCGCCCCTGTGCAGGATATAACGATGGAAGATCGCTGCAAGTCCGCCAGCTTCGCCCGTGCATCTAGACAGCAGAGATCCAAGTTTGTCGGCGTGGTTATCATCTTCGATCTGGCGCGTTGCATTCAGAGAGAGAGCGAAAACCCCTGCAATTACCTTGCAAGGTGGCTCCGTATCACGAGCGATCTGGCACTACTACCCCAATGATGATGCTATGTATCACTTTGTGGAAGGACCGACCAGGAACACTTCTCCGGCATTCTCTAAGTCGGCAAGACGCTTCAGGATGCCTCACCTTCAAAGCATGGTAAACATCAACAGCTACGCGGAGGCGGAGGGAACGGCTCAGCGCTCATTGACGGAGCGCCACCGATTCAGCCACGATCACCACCACCTCCCGCCATCGCCGCAGTGCCACCACCTCCATCATCATGCGCCATTGCACTCCACCCACAGCCGAGAAGCCCGGCATCCTCGACTCTGTAATTGGCGCGCTTTAGCATGCTGACTTTAGTGCAGATTAAGAGGAGATAAATTTCAACCCGGAGGAGCTGAACTGCGCTATCCGGGAGATGGAGGAGAATTACCGGTAGCGACGGCGAGCCAATAACGTCGCGTCCCGAAGGTAATTCGTCACATTGGCGATAGATGAATCAACCGGGAAGGCTCTGACTACAGCGGCGGACAAGGGAAGGGACCACCTGCTGCGACAATGATCACGCCAAGGACACTGCCCTACAGCTGACGGTCTGACAACACGGGGAACTTCCGACACCGGCCCGGCAACGACACCGCAAACTTATGCATGCCTCCGGCATCTCGTCTGCCGCTGCCCAAGTCGCCAGGCGATAGAGTGATGTGCGACCAATCTCGTCAAACTATGACCCGTGGCTCCCTTGTTGCAATGTAGTCCGACTTGGCAGAAGCGCTTGTTGTTGCTGAAGGCTGAGCCATCGCGGGCAAGCGTAAGCTAGATCGAGATCCTAGCCAGCAGCTGTGAGGGAAGTCAATCAAAGCTGAGGCAATGGGAGGCTGAGTACAAGACTACTGCTGCAGTGAGAGAAGGCCAAAGCTTCGACTCGCGTCATCAGCGATCTGGTGTGCGGCGGAAGCCTGGGATGGGCTCCCCACAAGCCGGCACAAGCCAAGGCATATATTAGCCCAGTGAAAGGCGGGCGGTGATGCATTCCTCTCCTCGACCTCGCCCGTTGCCGGGCCTTCTTGACAGGATAGATCACTGACGGTGCACAGATTACATGACCCTGATGATAAAAGCGGTGAAACGCAGGAAAAACCACCTCGAGCTTGAAGTGCGACGGCAGTCTAATAACATAAGCCGTAAGGGGCGGTCTCCTCTTGATATCAGATCCTGGGAGACGGGTTCATCAGTTAAAGCGGAGGATCACAGCTCAGCAGGGAAGATTCTGTCCCCATATCCTCCGACCATGGAGGCAAGGCCCAACCTAAGTAAGCCCATACGCCCCAATACATTTTGGAGCTCGCGAAGAACCAAGGCTCGCCGTCCAATGCGGATATGCCCGCCAAGCGAGTGGCATTGTCATCCGTGACAACCACAGACCGGGCAGGTGGCGGAAGCAAGGGACACAAGAGCAGAGTCCGCCGCGACCCTCGAATCCGACAAGCAACCCCGCGACAAGCGTGAGGGCATGCCGGGGGTATTAACGGCCAAAGAATGTAACCCGTAGCCACACGCCGCCTCCGTACATACCAGTATACCATGGCGGAAGGAGGCGCATCGTTCCGCCTTTGTCCTGTTGGCAAGAAAAGACTTCGAACCATCGCGCGTTGCGGATAGACAAGATCCATGAGGCCAGAGGACCATGGGGACCATGTTGCTTTGGACCTATGATCACGGTGTAACACCAAAGAGTTTCCGGTTGACAAGACCGTAAAGCCCTATGATGGCACTTCAAGCCATCTACATATTTGAGGACTACGACAACACGGTGAAATACGCGGGGGTAGCTTCAGTAACGTCAAGTACCTCTCATTAATGTTGGCCGGGCATGGCATGTTGATAGTTAACGACTTGAGAGATCCATAAAATTGGTTGGTTATGCAAGAAGAGTTCTAAGAACGAAGTGCGTATAAGCGTCCTACTGTTAGCGATCTAGCAGTTGCATGCAAAGAAAGATGAGACATCTCACGCTCTCTCCTTCTTGCTGGATATGAAGCAGAAGAATTCTGCGCGAAGTACAGGCCAGGCATAAAATTTGAGCGCTTGCGGGGACAACCACCCGGCTTGACTTGAACCGAGATGATTCGGTTGGCTAGTGAGTTCGCTGGCGGCGATGATACTCGTGGCTCCCCTGCCGGCAAGGGCGCGTCCCAAATCAAGCTCGTAGGAACCTTGGCGACAAGCGGAAAACCGCTGGAAGAAAAAGCAAACTCCAGGCATAGTGCCGCTACTGACCTTCGCGGGGCCAGTGATGGCCCGGATCGCGTGGCCGAAGGGCGAGGAGCGATGCGTGGCGAAGCAGCGAGGAAGTGAAACTTACCTCGGCGGCGTAAATGTTCCCCAAACCTACGGTACCGTGATATGCAGTGCCTGTTACCTCGATGCCTGTAGCAAAGCCACCCAATAGCCCTTTGCAGTTAATCAGCGACCTCAAGGAAGACCAGTGGGCTACAATGATCGGCGGAAGAGAGCAGACCATGAGGCAAAGGGGCAAGGGAAGAAGGAGGAGGTCAAAGGATTCAAGTGACATGGATGAGGATATTGACCCCAAGCATGCATACAAGAGGCGACAACAAGCGAGAACGCCAGCGAAGAGGCGGCCTCACACTGCATTTAGCGTCCGAATAGCGAGAGGTCTCTGTGAGGATCACATTATTTCTCTACTTCCCGATACTGCGCTGTCCAGATTCCAATTACTTGGGGCAGGAAGGATCACCCAGACCTCATCGCTTCTGGAAGACAATATGCCATGGTCGCCAGCCCTTGATTGGCCAGTAAGGTTCCTGAAATGTGGTGGATGAGTGGGCGACATCAACATCATGTGCACGGATGCGGCTGTAGAAGATGAACTTGACGGAGGCAAACCTAAGGCGGACCAACACTGTCTTCCGCAGGCGTGGTTCACGTTAGGAGGCCTCGGTCCCTTGGGTGCATCACATTTCAAGGCGTAACGATGTTAATAATTGCACCCATGGCGCATGACCTTTGAGGTAGTCCTTCAAGCGTACCGCGTCATATTAGATCATGACATATTCCACACCTTCATGGCCAAGCCATGCTTCGTCTACAACAAACTCGAAGATACCGGACAAGCAATTGTCATCACCCGTATCGTAAGCTTGCAAAAGCTAGGGACTGCAAGAAGTGGAGAAGCGGCCTACGCATAGTACGTGATGCAACAAAATTCAGGAGATCGGATCAAGGTCGATGCCTCGAGAAGTGCCAGCGTCGAGAAGCGATTTTGACTACGCTACGGCATTCAGGCCGCATCGCCGAAGCCAAGTTGGTGGAACTTGTGGTAGGCGATGCCTCGGAATACGCCATTTAGGATGAACTGAATCCCAAATAGGAAACTGGCGCTTTCGTCGAGTTCCTCCATGAGAATAGGAACATCTTTCACGGCCTTTGCGACATGAAAGGTGTACCTAGGAACTTGCGAGCACAACTTGAATATTGATCCAAAATGCAAACCAGTGGGCAACCTCTCGGCGCTTTGGAGATGAGAAGAGATCGCCATAAGCCGAAAGAAAGATAGCTAGGTTGCCAAGGCTAGTTTTATCAAAGTCCTTCACACCCAATGGGTGGCAATGTATACTTGTCCCAAAAAGGAACAAAAAATTAAGAATGTGTGTTGATTACAGAAAGCTTGAACAAAGCGTGTCCCCAAGATCCATTGCTTTGCTTTCGCATTTACCAAGTCATTGACTCGATGTTTGGCCAGAACTTTTGTGTTTTCCGCATACCGGATACCACGGATCAAGGTGAACAGAAGTCGGACCAATTGACCATAGATTTCCACTACACCCTACGACCGCGTTCTGCTATGTCCGATGCCATTTGGGCTGAAAACCTTGGGTGCTACGTGCCAGCAGACAATGCGGCGTGCCTGCGATCAAATTGGGTGAACGTTCACGCTATACGTATATTCATAGCGGTGATGTCCTAAAAATCAAATGACATCTCCGACTTAGAATAAACCTTTGATAATCTCCGAATACAACATGGTGCTTATGCCCTAAAGTCGTCTTCGGGGTTTCGGTAAACAAGTGTTGGGCTTCATACGTTTCCCGACATGGAATCGGGTCAACCAAGAGAGAGAAAATCAGGCCGTGGCGCAAACCGTCTGACATGCCCAAAGGACATACGTGACTAATAAGTTGTTAAGCTGATTAATCCCGGTTTGTCGGCCGACTTGGAGAAAACTGCTGTTGTACAAGTTCTTGAAGAAAATGGACAAATCCGCGTGGACCAGACTAAAGCGATGCAACATTGAAGCAGCTCAAGGAGACACTTTTATAAGCGCCTATCGCTTGCGGCACCAGAGCACAGAGCCCATGTTAATTTACATGGTGGCCTGTGGGTAATCAGCGTCATCGATAAGTGGTAGAAGCGGAAGGAACTGAAGCTATGAAACGCGGAGTTCAGCGACCAGTTTACTGTGGCGAATGTGGCCGGAGTCCAAGCAGCGTTACCAGCACTACCAAAAAGATAACATAGGTATTCGCAGCACCGAGGCGAGGCATTACTTTCGAGGGCACTCAATCACAGTGGTGGCAAGACTCCTTTGTCCAGAGCATCATAAACAACATCGACGCTATAAGGAAGGTGGCAGTGGGGCGTGGTACTTCCGAGATCATCGAGCGTGGCGCTATCAAATCTCGGCCTTGGCAGTTTTTGCTCATGAATTGGTAGGAGATGCAGATGCTGCCCATTGTGAACTAGAATGCGGTGATACACTTTGTGGATCAAAATTGCTGATGACACCGAAGGTTGGTGTATTGCTGATCCGCAATTGGAGACAAAACTACACCTGTTCTGCGGAATAAGCAGGGGCTGAATAACATGGCGGGGTATGAAGCACTCATTCACGGATTCGCGTAGCCAGGATATTGGCATCCGTGCATAGTTTGATATGGAGATTCCGACTTGGTTGCCCGGCGGTGGCGGCACTGGAATCAGGAACTATGATGGCGACGCTCCGAGGCGAAGTGGAATGAGATAGCCAAGTGCTTCTTGGGCCTACGAGGTCAAGTATGTACCTAGGGGAGCAAAAGCGAGGCGGCAGATCTGTTGTCTAAGCTTGGATCCGGTGCATAAGCAGATCCTGCAGGTTTTCACGGGCATCTACGGGACCACCCATTAGTGAAGGGCGGAACGCCGACAGCGGATGGGTTGTCTGCATCATGGTGGCTAAGGTCCCTCGGCTTGGACAAAATCGTTCATGGAATATCTCGAACCGCGAACTTTGCCCAGGCGACAAATTGAAAATGTGACAAATAGTGATACGTCGAGAAAATTTTATACCATAATCAAATGGGCTGACTCTACAAAGGAGCACTCACGGTGTATACCTTAAGTGTGTTTCCAACCGAAGAGTGTTAATCCTGTGAAATCCATCTTGCGGAAGTGCGGGCATCCACGCCGCTCCCGATCTTCGAAGTTTGCTAAAAGCCTTCCGTAAAGGATTTCTACTAAGTGACCGTGAAGGCGAGGCCACCATTTCATTGGTTGAGACATGCATGGGTTGCCAGTATTATGCCCAATAACCTCATTTCTGCTGAAAGTGCAGATAATACCAGCCAACGGCATTTTGCGGTCTGGGGGTTGGTTGCTGCGGCGGGTCCTTTAAATAGCTTTTCCACATGTAGTTCACAGCATCGCTAATGTTTGATGATAAATTCACAAAATGGATAGAAGCTAAATCATTAGAAAGCTTCGATGGAACCTTTGCCCGCGGTTTTGTCCAGAATCTAGTGGTGAGATTTGGTCTCCCACATAGCATTATCCTTGTGATAGAACAACTTGTCACTTGGAGAAGTGGAGGCTATTGTTGGGACAAGGCTTCAGGCTTGACCTTGCATCTATAGCTTTACAGTCCAATAATTGAGGTTGGCGAATGGATTAATTCGCGAGGAGATAAAGCGCGTCTTGAGAGCACCGCTACATAGAAACAGCTGAACTTTGGGCGTAGAACACCATCAGTCTTTGTGGAGTTCGAACTACACACCTAATAGATCCCGCAAGTACACCTCTTACTTCATGGTATATGGGCGAAGCCATCACCTTTAGACATCCTTCACGATGCCAAGGACACGCCTCGACAAAGATAGCGCTGAAGAATCCGCACACCTAGATGGACCGCTTCTTGAGGAGGGCCAGCGTTTGGCATGCAAGGTACATACCAGCGAAGCTTCTTGGCGGCTACCATAGTGGCAGCGTTCGGCATCATTTGGTTTTAAGAAAGGGGATTTAGTGCTTTCTGACAGAGAAGTCGCACAAGTTATCCCGCCATGGGAGGACCATTCATCTCATAAACAATGACACTCAATGGTGCCTCGTTGACAATCATGAAGGATAGACCCAGTGAAGATCTAGTAATGACGTGGCCGGATGATGGTACGGGAGCTTGTCGACCATGGAACATATTTCTTCGTCCTTTCTACACTTAGCATTTTTATCTATTGTGTACCTCTTATATGATCAATGAAATAAAGCTCGTTGGTTTACTCCTTATTCTGAGTCTTTTACCTCCTTTAGTGTTTGTTACGGATGATATAAACCTTTATGCACAAAGCTTTGCAATTGCACTTGTGAAAATTCACGCCTACTGACGTTAGCTTAAGTTTTCACAGTACCTACGTTCTTTGTTGATTTTATATGGATTCTGGGTAGTGACTTTTGGCACTTGGCCGTGATTTTATTGCTTAGGTTGTGTGATTGCCATTAGTCATCATCACTGGCGCATGGATTCCATTAGCGAGTCTTAGACTCATGAAAGGTCAGCTTATAAAAACCGGTAATGGATAAGCCAACACTTGCTTAAAAATATACATACTGATCAATTCTTGGTAGCAGGAAGCCATGGCCATTGTTTCGCCTTAAGTTAACCACATAGTTTTCCGCATACATCTGAAACAAATGTACAAATTGTTTTTTCATTCTCTGGCAAAAGCGCGAGCGACTTAGGCGGCATCGTAAATAGCCGGGAAGTCACCTTCCTCGTCGGCGGTGTGTTGAGGTTCGGAGGAGCTGGTTGCCTCCATCGATGGTTTTCATGGGCACAAAGACGTGCGTCGACCAACCATTGACTCTACGGTGGTCATAACCATGACGACACCAAGATAGATTAGTAGTTTTATCTTTGGCCTTCGTCGTCGTTGGGGATACCGGAGGTCACTAACCGATGTCTGCATATTCATGTGTAACGACCATGGACAACCATCCTTGCGGCCCGTTACTGCAACTTTCGGCAGAATACGCTCGGAGCTCGGCGCGCAGGATCTCCGAAACATTACCATAGAATCCACTGCCTTGATGTTAATTTGGAGAAGCAGCAATCTCTTTTTATAGCGTGATAAGCGGTGTTGATAAAGTTGCCCGACGAAACCATGCATTCCTTTGGTGGAGGAGGCGTCAAGGTTTAAACCCATAGGGCTGTAAATTTCCGACAAGGAGCATGTGAATTGACTCTACCAAAAGTTCAAAATGTCAACTTCCGAAAATACAAAGGCGGAGAATCACTTCACGAAGATCTTGATCTCCGGCCCTCTGGGAGAAGTTTCGCCGGAGTCCAGATTCTTGTCGGAGGATCTTATGCTGCGTCATGATGGCGTGATTTTTCTCATCGTGACTTTCCCTTCAAGATCGCGATCTCCTCCTTAATGGTTCATCTCCTGGTTTAATTGAGTCTGCGGGACTCATGGAGTCCTCATGCATCTTGACATGTCTTCCTCTCTTGCTTGGGATGCTGTTTTCACTATCCAAGCCCTTTGAATATGCTGGATTGTTCAACAATATCCTTAGCCTTGAAATGGTTTACGCAAGTCGGGAGAAAGACATTACACAAGTACTTTGGAGAATGTTGGCACGAGACCAAGTCGGAATCACGAAAAAAGAAAGGAAAATATTGCTCTTGGTGATTTGTTCCTTCGAAAACGGTTTTACCTTTTTGGCTTCAGAAGTCGTACGCATCTTACGGGTACTTTTAGTTGGCCGTACCCTCCGAGCATTCTCGATACGTGGATGAAAGCTAAGCGTTGTTTGAATTACACTTAGGAATCTAGCGGAGAAATTTCCACCTAGAAGCTCGGGGAGCTCTGACCCGAGTTTTTAAACAGCAATATGCTTAGTCTTTTCTTTAAGCATCTAGTCGGAACTAATTCAGTTTTTGATTAGAAGCTTGGGGAGAAACTCTGATATAAAAGTTTCTTCAGGACATATGTAGCTTCTTTTTAAGCATCTAGTCGTAATCGATTACAACTAGAAGCTTGGGAGACTCTGATGTCATTATAAACCTTTCGCGTATACTACTCTTAACATCTAGTCAGAATGATTCATACTATATACTTGGGGAAGACTCTGATGAGAAGTTTCTAGCTTAGTCACTCTTGGGGCATTTGAAGCAAATATCTATAGTTTTGGTCTAAATCCTCGGAGGCTTCTTTGGGATATATGAAATGCAAAAAGGCAAATAAAACTTACAAATTGCAATAATCTTGAGTTGGTAGCACTCTCGACCCGACAACTTGCCGAAGGATACACTATTTCTTGCAAGATTGCAACTTCTTAGGAGCTCCTCGAATAGCGTGTGGAGATTGTTGCAGGGAACGGAAGTGTGTCGGCGTGGGTGTCGGATAGGCTATCTTGAGAACTCTATGTGACCTTCACAGGGGCATATACCGGCAGTGTACCACCTCCACCACCCAGCCTTACAGCTCTGGGTGGCATCCTTGGCGAGGCTTCCGCCATTGGTTGGTACTTTCTCTGAATTGCATTCCTGCGCCGTAGCAGCGAGCTACGTGGAAGCACTGAGTCCACTTCCATGGCGGAAGGGCGAGATGCTTCTTTGGCTTGAGAGCTTGTCGGGCCGGGGCGTGAGCTGGGCGATGGGAGTAGCGAGCAGTGGGCGGGAGGCAGCGTGGGAAGATCACATTGTGATCACGGCATATCCTTTATAGTTCTAAGCCCCAAGTTTGAGTGCTGGCCAGCTAGATTTGACTCTTCACGAAAGCGTGCAAAATGTATAAGTGTGAGAATAAAGAAAGAGACAATGGATAATGTTATCGAGGAGAAAAAGCTTACACAGAGAGGTGCTTTGGCAAAGGGGATCGATAACCTTTCTTTCTCCGCCTCCCGGAGATGGTAAAATCTTCTTGGAGGATCCACCTGGGTCTTATTTTTTCTTCCTCCGTCGGCGTCAGAGGTGAACTCTTCCTTTTAGCGCCAGCGGGGCATGGGTAAATCGAGACTTCTGACGGTGACTTATTCTTTGGATCATATATTTGGGGAGCCATCTTTATCCTCATCTATGTCGCTAGGCATTAAGTGAAAAATACCCGTGTTAGATGAGATGATAATGACTGAAGCTGAAGAAATGGGTATATGTCATACGGAAAATAAATAGGTACCTTTGGGCATTGCTGCTCTCTGAACATGTCATGGTGATGGTGAAGCTAAACGCATCCCTTCACATTGTGATGTCCTTGGTAAGCTTGATGGAGATCGCTTCGAAGTTATCCTCGGAGATGCGGAAATATCATATCGTTGGTATACTCATGCATAAACCAAGTGGTGCTACGGTGGATCCGCTGACGAACGGCACATGGCCAGGTCCAATCCAGATTCAGACCCGTATCTGAGCCTTCTCTATCCGACTTATAGCGGCAGAGCGTTGATTTCGGAGGAGAATTTTGGGATCTCCATGTCGGGGCTTCGTGACAGCTCCATCGGCGAAGTCGAATTCGTTACTTCTCGGTGACGGAGGGGATGTCTGGGCCGTAGAAATGCGTCCCGGCTACGGATTCTGCGAGGACTCGTGACGGCGATGTCGAGGAAGCACCCGACCAGGCAGGATCTTAAAACTAATGGTGCCACAATTCCCTGAGCTTGTCGCCCCAAACTCGACTTCAACAGCGGTGAAAAAAAGTATATAAAAGATCTAGCCTAGGCCTAATCCTAAATAACCATCACAAAAGCGTCATTAGTTGCTAAGCAGCTAAAGATGCTGTGGGGAAAGTTTTGAGGTTGTGCTACGGTGATAGTTGAGGACAACAAGGAAAAAGAAGGTTGGAGATGGGCAGGGAGGCGCCGCGCATATCATTTGTGCTGAGTACACCTTCTCTCCGACTAAGGAGAAGGTGTAACCTCGCCGACAGCGCTGGAATCATGAAGCGAAGCCCCTCAAATCAGCGGAGAGGTAGCCTAGATTGATGGTTCTTTGTGCCGTTAAGTAATATCCAAACAGCGCGATCGCCCATGTGGGGAGTCATACTCCTCCAGCGACTCCAGTGCCCGTGAATTATGGTCATATTTGGGTAACTTCAGCCTTGTGGACTTGGGGATAACAGTACCTGCAGAGCCGCGATGATTGCTTTCGCCGAACCGCGGCAACCGCTGGCTGTATACATGGAGGTGAGAGCTGCTCTTGGCCATTGGGAGATTACGTTGATGGCCCAGGAGAAGTTGGGGAGCTAGGGTTTTTAACCTGCGCGTCGGCGGAGATCTCGAGGAGGGCGCTGGCTGGAGGAACAATATGATCACGGAGGAGAATTGGTGGTAATTTTCCACTATTATTTATCATTTCGACATCTAGATTGGAGTGCATCGTGTCGAATGGTTGCCGTGTAGGCGGCGTGTCTTACGAGGGCGTGTCGCGGAGAATTGCATGTACCAACCGTCACCGCCAGGTTCGGTATGCCAGCAGGAGAAAAATGGACATGGTGCGTTCTGCGCATGTGTGAGTTATGTGACGTTGGCGACCTGTATCTCATTCGCCCTAGTTGTCGTGGAAGATGAACCATCATATCGGAAGATTCGGCATGGGCGGATCGGTCACGACTACGGAAGAGTATGATAGAAGATTCAACAATTCTCCGACTTACAAATTGAAAGGCGAGAGAAAAAACCTCTTGAGTTCTTTGGGAGGACTACAAGATATTTCTTGACGATTTGCCGACATCCATTTAGGCGAGAGCATTCAAGTGAAGAGGCAAGACAGCGCAAGATCTCGAGGTTCTCAAGGGGCTACTGTTGAGGATATGCTATATGGGTATCCTCATAGCATGTCTCTTATCGGATAACGGGTGGCCTGATTGGTAGCATGGCCCTTAACTGTAGGCGTGATTAGATGAGTCCATAAGGGAAGCCCATCTTGAATAAGGAAGGCTACGGTGGAGTCACCATGCCAGACCTTAGTACAAGACACGCTAGACTAGTAATAAACATTGTAGGACTACGTAGCTTTTGTCCGTGGGACTTCTCCCTGTAACCCCTAGGACCTGGCGACGCTATAATTGGACCTATGGGGTCTTTTAAGACAAGAGCGAGCTTAGACTTTCTAGTCACACCTCGCTGCTTGAACCTATCTACGTAACTGTTATTGACATTATATTGATTTATAGCGGGGTAAGTTCCTGCCAGATTGTGGGATCTGAACTAGTAAACTATGTTACCTCCTTACCCGTCATGCCGCCTTCCCCATGTCTCTAATACGCTAGCATGAGACCCTCCATGGTGTGCTAAATCTGACAATGCAAACAAATAAACAGGAGACCAAAGGCTGACATCAAAGGCTGTGACCAAAATCCTAACCCCGAGGCGTGAGGTGGGGCCACCGCGCCTTGGGTGAATGCAGACCCTCACAATCCGGCCCCTTGGGCTATCCTCACAGCTTCTTGTTCCCAGGAAGTAATTAGCTTTGTCCTTTGTCCCACATCAATTCGAGAATATTTCTTACTAACTTTCTGAAACCAAAACAGCAGAAAAGCAGAACAGCCCGTCTTTGTAACAGCTTATTAATAGGTTAGTACCAGAAAACATGTAAAAAGCACTCAAAGTGTGGAAAAGAGTAAAGCAAAATGAATACAAAACAAACATAGACATCAAAATTATGAATCGTTCCAACATATGGGAAGGTGTGCTGTTATAGCCCTACCATGGATTAGAGTCAATCGGAGTAGTTAAGAGTAGTATCATTAAGAAGATATTTGTTGAAGAGTGTTCACTAGTGAAAGTATGATCCTAGGCCTTGTTCTAAGCATTGAAACACCATTTGCATCTAGATGCATTTGCATGTTTGCTTGCTTCCATCTTTATTTCAATTTGCCTTTAGTCTCTCCCACGTCGACAACAAGTGAAATGCTGTTCCATTTTACTTGTATTTCATTGTGTCTTCATGAACTAGTGCACCTATACACGACAAGTGTATTGGGTGTGTTGGGGACACAAGAGACTTCTTGTATATTGATTGCAAGGTTGTGAGAGGATACCTTTGACACTTCCTCCTTAGTTGGAATCGACATGGGTAATCCACTTAAGGGAAACTTATTTGCTGTTCTACAACCTACGCACTTGGAGGCCCCAACAGCACATCTACAAAAAGAATAGAAGTGCGTAGACATCAAGCTATTTTTAAGCCGTTACCCGAGGGAGGAAAGGTAAAAGCACTCACACGTTAGCCCACAACAACGACCAAGCCAAGCTATTTTCTAGCGCCGTTAAGGTAAAGAGTGCTCACATCCTCCTGTGTGAGAGTGCTGAAGTTATTTCCTTTAGATTCTGCAATTTTGTATGTTTCTTGTTTTCACTAGTTGAAGCAATGTAAAAAACAAAAAATTAGAGAGCTTTAGTGTTTATCTTGAGTTAGGACATGAAGTGTTTGAAGAGAAAATTAAGAACCTATGGAACTTTATTTGCATGCTAATATAATGTTATTAGTATGAATTCTTTAGGACACCATTATTGCTTTAATGCTATGGAAATGTCTAAGCTTAGAAGCTAGTTTTTATGAAAATGATCTTTTAGTTCCCCAGCTTTGGAGGATAGCTATTCTATTGCTTATTGATACCAAACCTCCAATTTATGATGATTACAATGATGAATATGATATTTTCAGTCCACTAACTATTGAGGAGGAAGTTAATTGTGATTAAAAATATGCCTCTATATTTGATGATATGGTGATGATAATAATAGTGATAGCTATTTTGTTGAATTTCTCCCTTTCTAATTAATAAGAGTGACTATGCTTATGTGGGAGTAAATATTCTTATGCATGTGGCTCACGATAAGAATGAACATGATAATTATATTGTTAATTTTTTTTTTCCTTGGTACTACTGAAAAGTGTATGAGAGAGGCTTATGGTTTTATGCATCTCAATAATATTAAGTTTCCCTCTTTATGTTGAAATTTTGAAATTTTACTTGTTTTGCTTTCCTATGCTTGTTGCTTTGTGCTTTCATGACTTATTTCTTTACAAAGTTTATACTTGGAAGTGGGTTATACTTAATATATTTTGAATTTGCTTCTTGATGCTCTCTTTGCTTCAATTCATATTTCTTGTAGGCATCTTCTCAAATTATCATGCCTAACAAAGCGTTAAAAAGAAAAGTACTTGTTGGGGAGATAACCCAAGAGTTTTCTTGAAATGATGAGTTATTATTTATTGTAATAACCTCTACTTATCCTTTTATTTGCTTTTTTGTGCCAAAATAACCTCTAATGAGAGGGAGTAAGATTTGGGAGTTACTGTCCCGTAACAGATTTTGTGCTCACCATAAAAATTACATTGAGGAATCTGTAGTCTGCAATTGAGATGATGTTTATTGAATAAATCCCCCAGTATGTTAGATAACTTTCTTTAGTTTAACACGTTTTGATTTGGCGACAACAGAGATTGAAAAAATGGGTTTCTACATGCTGGTCTGTTTTGACAGATTTACGCCATTATTTGCATTTTTCTTCTTGTCGATTCCTTTTTTGGAGTTCTTTTGGGAAATTGAGCTTTTTGAGGAATTGTATAGCAGCTTATTGTTTTTAGTGAAAGTTTTGTTGTTCTAGAAGCTAAACCCAGGGGTCTATTATCTTTTTGAATACACTAATGTTGCTAATGAAGAAGGTGTGTGAAGTTTTTTGTATGAAGGAAAATTTTTCGGTGTAAAGAAGGACCAGATGTAATGAGATGAAGAATAGAGAAAAGCTCAAGCTTGGGGATGCCACTTTACCCGTGTACTAAGAAATATTCAAGATGTACAAGCGTCAAAAGCTTGGGGATGCCCAAGAGCATCCCTTCTTCATCAATAAACTTTATCTCGGTCTTTCTGGAGACGCTTCGTTTTTATTGTTTCATGCACTATTGTGTTGTTCTTGGGCGTCTTAGTTTTCATTTTTGATTTTTGTTTGTAACTGGTTGCTTGAAGTAAGTTGGTTGGATCTAACACACTTCTTTTGGAGAGACACTCTGTTTTCATTGCCTAGAACACTAGTTTTTCATTTCTTATTTTTTTAAACGTGAGTACTTCACTTTTTGCTATACTTTGCGTTTTAGCTTTGGAGTTTTTGTTCTTTCAGCTTAGAACTTTTTAGTTCTTCTTTGTGGATTTGTGAGACAATCTCACACAATCTTAGTTGATTATTATCTTTGTGAGTTGTTTCAAATAAGTCGATTGGTGTTGGAAGAGAGGTGGAAGGTTCCATGCTTATAGAGGGTACAAAGAGAGCTTGTTTGGTAGCGTGGATTGAGACTTTATCATGTCATGCTAGAGTGTTGATTTGACCTTATGCTTAGTGATTATTGCTGAGCATGACTTGTTTTCAAACAATTGGGATTGCTTAGTGTGACTTGAAAAGAATCATGCATTGTTTTGCTTACTCTGAAAGCATAGTATTATGGTATTCTCCGCTTTGATGCTTTGTTTGGGTTGACTTGGCACATACTCACACCATGTTATGACTATGAACAAGATCACCATAACCTCTATGATCATTTAGTCCTTGATGTGTAGTACCACTTTATGCTTTGATCATAATGTTTTTGTCGCTTTCTGCTACATGACTATGGCCATTATTGCTGCTCTCTCTTAGTTAGTGCGCTCCCAGGTCTTTTGCTAGCCTCCACTTATATGAGTAAGCTCTACTCATGCATGCCTTGACTCCCCAATAAACCAAAGTTATTCAAGTGTCCACTATGAAATTCCCTATGCATGGTGTGATACACCATTCAAATATATTCTTGTTTTTCATCTATCTTCCAATTAAAAAGTATTTTTTATGTGAAAACTTAGTAAATTAAAGCTCTCCTGAACTTGATGGCACTGCTATTCAAGCAATTGCCCTAATAAACTTGAACCATGTGTCATCTATGTTATGCTTGCACTTATACGTTGGAATGTAGACCATGTTTTTCATGGAGTAACATTTCAACATTGCACTTGTACTTTGTACATAGTTCATATCATGCTCTTTTAATACATGAATTAGCCGGCTTGGAATTGTGAAATAAAAGGAGCTTGTAAGTCCATGGGTTATGTATTTTTGATAGAGAAAAGTCTGGGGCCAGCTAGCCTAAGCCATGCCTGAATCATGGTGGAAGCTTGCGGCATCACCATAATGAGCAATACGTGAAGCATCCTCAATAAAACCTATGCAAATAGCAAATAAAAAGATCGAGATGCTGTTGTATGCTTGCCTTGTCATTTTGGTTATAGGATAGCTCTTGCGCAGGGGGTACCCCCCATTGGCGGTTCTCTATATGATGCATATACTTACTATGACAAGAACTTGCAAGTAACTAAAAGTTAGGTAGCATGGTCTTGGCCCTCGTATTCAAGGGACATAGAGGTGTCAACTTATACTTTATCCAGAATATACTCCATAGTTTGTTCACTTTAATCTTAATCACTTCAAGATGCTTATGATGAGGCGAACGTGAGGGCTGAAATTTGCTAACAAGTACCATAATTTTTGGAAGCTCTTTTTGAAACTTGAAATCCTGCTTCCCTTTGCTATGAAAGGCCTTTCTTCCACCAATTATATTGAGTCTCCACCTTCTATCCTTAGGCGCAATTAAGAGAGCATAGTTTTCATCCTTAGTTTTATGTGCATTGTTCCAAAACTTATTGATTGATTCATATTGTTGATATTGCTTGTTCTTAAACTATTTGTATCTAGTCACTCTTATGAACTTTGAAAGGTCTCCCTATAAAAGTCGTCTGTTGCTACTCCATGAGGACAAGATGAATGCCTTTATGCTATGTTTTACAATATGTGAAACCAAACAAACGTTTTTTCAATGCATGTTATTTATGATACTTTGTTTGGTAATCTTTTTCAGGTTGCATACCATGGTACTTTGTCTTACTTTGACTAGAGACTCCATCTCTCATGCTCATGTTTAGAGTTATTTGATCCCAGCTTTCATTGCTTGCAAATGGTTTGATCAAGATTGTGATGGTGCATGTCACCTCAAGAATTATTATTTTTATCCTTACCTACTCGAGAATGACGGAGTTAAGCTTAGAGGATGCTTGATACGTCGGAAGCGTATCTATAATTTTTGATGCTCCATGCTTGTTTTATATCCCATTTGTCTTATGCTTTGTCCACACTTTGAGGTGCTTTTTATATGTTTTTCTGGACTAACCTATTAACAAGGCTGCCACAGTGCCAGTACTGTTTTCTTCTATTTTGGTTCGAGGAAAGAAAGCGGAAAAATCAATATTCTCGAGAATTGGAGCGGGACAAAAGCCAATCTTCTGCACTTGCAGGAGCAACACGGGACGGCAAGCGGAGGTGGAGGAGAGGGACACCGGTGTGCCGCACCCCTAGGGCGCTGGGCCAGCCTGAGTGGCACCCACAGGGGTGTGGGACCCCTGGAGCCTCCACATGAGCCTTGCCACTCCTTCGCCTATAAAAAGCCTCCAGGCTCAAAAACCCTAAATCTCATCAACCGAGAAAGCCACGAGAAAAGTTCCACTTTAGCACCGCCCTTCCTACGAAGGGGAGATTCGAAGACAGAGAAGTCTGTCCAGGTACCCTGCCCGAGACGGGTAGAAATTGCGGAGACGGAAAGTCTACGTCCCGACACCACATGAGACGGAGTAGAAATTGCCCCCGGAGCCATCATCCATCGATCTCCACCACCATCTTCATCACCGATTGATGATTCCCATGATGAGGAGGGAGTAGTTCTTCCCCTCGAAATTTGAGGGCTCTACCGGTAGCTAATAATGTTCATCTCTCTCTCTATGCATGATCTTATTGTGGTCATGAGCTTTGTAATCAAGTAAATCTACCTTGCTACTCAAGTGCTTCAATAGATCTCCCTTATCCCCGTAATGTGTGTGGAAAGTGACGGCATGCACGTAAGCATGGTGGCACACTTAGGCTAGAGTCTACATAAGAAATACTCATCATGCTTTAATAAGATCTATGCTTTTCCCCCACGTGTTAGTGAAAGTGATAAGCGTGCTGCACCGTGTGTGGCCTAAACTAGGTTACATATATATATTTATCCATGAAGTATATTTGGAGTTGGATGTCTTTATGGGGGAAATTGTGGTGTTTATTTGGAACCATCCTAGCGCTCAAGGTGACGGTGTGGGGTTATCTAGATTGGGGGAAGCGAACTTTAAGATTGTCTTTGTTATAGCCCTATCCTCATGGATTAGAGTGTCCAACCAGAGAGTAGTATCATTAAAGAAGATATTTATATGAGGGGTGTTTACTAGTGAGGTATGATCCCCTAGGCCTTGTTCTAGGCATTAAAACACCCGTTGCATCTAGATCTGTTGCATGTTTGCTTGCTTCCATCTTTATTTCAGTTTGCCTTTAGTCTCTCCCACATCAATAACAAGTCAGAATCTCTATTAAGCACGGGCTACCGTTACTGCTGTATTTCACTATCTCTTAGCCCGTAAACTAGTGCACCTATACACCTAGCAAGTGTATTGGGTATATTGGGGACACAAGAGAACTTCTTGTATCTTGATTGCCAGGGTTGCTTGAGAGGGATACCTTTGACCACTTCCTTCTAAGTTCGATAAACCTTGGTAATCCACTTAAGGAAACTTGTTGCTGTTCTACAAACCTACGCACTTGGAGGCCCAACAACTTTCTACAAGAATAGAAGTGCATAGACATCAACGCCTCGGCTTAAAATGCTTCGTCTTGTAGCGTCGAGATAGGAAGAGAGCAGCGCGGCAATTAGGCGGTATACTTAGTAAGGCGCACTTTAGGGTTGAGCGCCCCTAGGGTTAGAGATCAAAATCCTAGGGTTTTTGCTTTTATTTTGCTACACCAAGATCTACATAGCCACTAGCTACGATACCATTGTTAGCATCGTTCTAGCTCTAGATCTTACAGTAGTAGCTACTAGGATTTGATCTATGAGAGCTGAGAGAGAGAGATCGAGAGAGAGGGAGGGTTGTATACCTCCATGCAGCTCGAGAACCTGAGCAGGAGGGATACGAAGGTGGTAGCCATGGCGGAGGCGGCAAGCAGCATGGGCGTGGAGTGGTTGAGGTAGCGGCGGTGGGCTTCCGTCAGCACATCGCCAAACCCTAGATCGGTGGGTGTGTGGGTGGGGCTGGGGGCGCTGCAGTGAACCTCGTACGCGTGTGCATCCGCCCACACCTCTTATATGCGTTAGCGCCACAGCCCGCCCAACCATGAGGAGGTTGGGCGCCCCCGATCAGAGGCGCGGATAGGGGTTCCGTTCGAGCTGTTGGGCATGCAGGAGATCAATCTAACAGAAAGAACTGTGTTTCCGTGGTGTATTTAGATGTTTTCCTTCCTTTATCAGCTGCTTATTGAATTCGTCTGCTTTTATCAATCCGTAGTTTCTGGGACAAAAATTCAATTCCGATGGCCTATTGTTTGGGTGTGGGACAACCGCTATGGAGCTCTTAGATTTGTAAACGAGGAACAACACGAACATGGGAGATACACGGAGCCTAACATAAGTATCATACGATACATCTCTCTGAAATGGACACGGCTGTTTACAATACATTAGGAGGAAACAGGTGCAAAATAGAAGTTTCACTACAAGGACCCCGTGGGCTTCGACGCGCCATTTTCGCTATTTGTGTTTTTCATTCCTCTATACATATGCCGTTTTCCTAAGTTATTATAAGTGGTATACGATGATACTGATCAACCAAGGTTTAGAACCTGATACAACTGATAGCAGTGGCGGAGCCAGGATTAAAACAAGCCGGGCCAAAATTAATGACTTATAAATATTCTAAAGCAATTCATAATAGAATATATTTTTACTAAGTCAATTATGCGATTATTGTAGAAATTGACCTCGATCTTAGTAATCTAATCAAACATATAAAGCCTACATAATAAAGAATAGAAATAATAGTAACACTGGTTTGTTGAATTGAGCCTCATGAGCACATCAACATAAAAACTGATGCAAAGATTGTAATGGTCTATGTAGCCTAGCTCCGGTGTTTGGAGACAAGGACAGTAAGCTGACAGGCCTTTTCGTGGTGGCATATGTAGTTATCGGTAGGTGTTCCAAGATTTTTTTGTAATTTTTATTATTATTCAGATACTTTATACTGTTTGGTTGATTATTATTAATAAATTAGTAAAAATTTTGCACAAAAAGTTAATTTAGCCGAAACTATTCTTCTTAATTTTAATTCATATGCAGCCAATTTATAAGAAATCAAATCATGGAAGGAACAAACAGAGGATGATGTCTTAGAAAAAAAAGGCACCCGGTTGGCAGGAGACCAAGACTTAGATCGATGCAGCCATGCATGCTGGTAGGAATGGTGGACGGTGCAAGTGCGATGGCAACACAATGGAGCGTGCACGTCCCAGCAGGATTTTAGCTACTAGTAGGAGAAATTGACTGTTTAGTGTTTACGTTTACTAAGCTGGCTAGCTATTTACTGCCAGACCAAATCTAATACGGACGTACATGCAACAAAGCAAACTTACCCAAGCCCCAGGCCATGGCCCTCGTTGCCAGGGTGTGGCTCCACCCTGACTGATAGTATGAGACATGAGACCAAATTGATTTCAACATGTATCTCTTAAATTTTAGCCATAAGAGATTGATTCATTAATTGACGCGGAAAGAAAGAAAGTACTTCCTCCGTCCAGAAATAATTGACCAGAGTTTGTCTAGATTCAAATGTATCTAGAAGCATTTTAGTGTATAGATACATTTGAATGAAAACTTCAAGTCGAATCTTGCCAATGAGCTTAGTCTAATATGTTCTTTCTTAAGATATTTCATATTTAATGCTGATAAAGGAACTTTCTCTCCCAAGAGCACACTCAATTAACTGTATGTTGCTTTTCTAGGTTTTTTGGACATGATTAGTTACAGTGGTTTGTTAACGTCGTGATTTGTTAACATGAAGGTACTTTCTCTTAGAGGAGTATCATAAGTAAAATACCAATTCTCTCATTTCCAATGCCAGAATTATCTAGATCCAATAATAAAAGTATTAATTTTATTTATGTATTTTTTACTAATCCATTTTCTATAAGAACATAAAATGTGTGTGATTCAATGGACTCTTACGTTATTGCAAGAAATATAGGACATAGTGATTCTTTTTTGTGGTTCTCTTATAGGGCACTTCAATATTGAATCAAGACTTTATCTCAGCACAATAAGCTCAAATAATTAGACTGTGGAAAATATTGAGAAGTTTGAATGGATGTACTCAGAAGCTTATCAATAATCTCAAATCTGATTTTAGTTACAGATTAAAAATCTATTTGGCATTGGAGATTGAACATGAATGTGGGCCCATTTTTGTGTTAAATGTAACACACATTTCCTCCTAGAATGGAAATTTTGTAGATGGAAATATTTGGCCTAGGCATATAAGCGCATAATACTACAATTAGAAAGCCACATTTTTTCACCCAAATGAAAACAAAACAACTCTTTCTATTGATATACCTGAATTTTTTTTATTTATCTAAGAAATATACTATCCTTGTGGATATTATTTATATCCTTCTTCCAGGTCACCTCGACATATCGCTTATACGTACTCCTGGCAATAACAAAACAAAGAAAAAAATTGAGTACACATGCAGGTAGTCAAAACTAAGGAGATTATAAAGCACAAGCAAAGTGAATAAACACCAACAAGTTAATTTATTTAATTTCCGTTTAGTACGGAAGAAAGATTAAATAATAGTATTATTTCTTAAAGCAAATCAGGAAATAATTTTTGTATTTTATATCTTCGAAAACTGCAAGTTTTGAATTAACATTTTAAAGGAACCGTGCATTGGCAGGAGACGTGTGGCACATGACTATATAATATACCATATGTTCTTTATAATCAGTTTGTACTTAAATGTCTTACTTGTGCCCGGGTTAAAATTAATGTACATGAGTTGCCAAGGGAGTTGCAGGAGGCCATCGTATCGCTTAAATTTTGCTAATTTGAACAAATATCCACTAGTAAAAAACAGGCTATCGTTCGCCTCTAACAACATTAGTCCACATTGCATACGAACCGGGACTAATGCTAGCCGCAGCGTCCGGTTGGCGAACACGGTGGCGAGTCATCGCGTCCTGTTTAAAAGGGTAAATGCGTCGGTTTGTAACACAAACCCGGAACTAAACGTTAGGCGTCAGCCGTGGCGTGTACACACCTTTAGTCGGTTGTGTTACAAACGGGACGTATGATCCCGCCCTCTATAAATACAACGCCCCAGCCCTCTGCCTCCCCTCTGTTTTTTCTTGGTGGAAGGTGTGAGAGGTGTGCTAGTTTATTTTTTTTCCTATGCATACATTCAAGGTGTTTGATAAAATGTTTGATTGAATGATCCCGTTCAATTCTGACGGAACAAAAATATAGAAGGTGTTAGGCGCTTGAGCTTTCTCCTCTTTATTTCCCTCGATCGAGGTTAGAGTGTTATCTTTCTCTGTCATTGATACAATGCATGTGCCGATGTGAATTGATCATTTCACTATTTATGATGTCTGTTTTTGATAAACTTACTTATATGATGCAGATGAGCAGTCGGGAATGGATATGCAGTAACCGGCATGCACCGGATACATTAAAAGGCGTGGATAAATTTATCGATGTGGATCTGACAAACAAAGAGAATGGTTTTATATATTGTCCATGTGTTCAATGTCGGAACAACAAATTACTCTTCCTCGAAAATCATTAGCGGCCACCTGGTTGTAGAAAGGTTTCATGCCCAACTATAATTGCTGGACCAAACAGGGGAAAGAGGGGTTATGATGGAAGGCGGTGAAGAAGAAGATGATAATAACAACTATCATCATATGTTTCCCTGAATACGGTAATCTTTGCAATGGAAGACAATGAAGAGGAAGGAGGTGAAGAGCGAGCATCGGATAGGCCATGATGAACTTGGTAGGGTCATTTACGATTAAGCGAGCGTAAACAGAAAATGAGAAGTTGAAGTTAGAGGGCATGTTAGAAGATCTGAAATTGTTGTACCCAAATTGTGAAGATGGCAGCACAAAGCTCGGTACCACCTTTGGAATTGCTGCGATGGAAGGCGAGTGTGGTCTGACTCCTCATTTGAAAAGATGCTAAAAATAATAAAGAAGTTTCCAAAACATAACGAACTTCGAGGTACTCTGAAGCAAACAAGACTCTCATCCTCTAGGATTAGATGTCGAAGATACATGCATGCATTAATAGCGCATCCTCTACATGATGAGAGGTATGAAAATTTAGATAAATGTCGGTATGCAATGCATTGCGGTATAAGATCATACAAGATGACCCTAGTTATGTTGAGGAGAGCCCCTCGGAAGAGGGTTCTGCTAAGGTTATGTGGTATGCTCCTATAATACCAAGGTTGAAAGCATGTTCGAAACAAAGCATGCAGGTTATTTGCGATAGCACAAAGAAGACCGTAAGAAATACGGAAGTTCGGACACCTCGATGGGTCCACAGTGGAGAAAAATTGAAGAGACTTCCCAGAATTTGTAGGTGGCGCAAGGAACTTATGGTTTGGTCCTGAAATACGGATGGCATGAATCCTTTTTGGGAGCAAGCTACGATCCTGACACCTGGCCGTGACTCTATGTATACTCTGACCTTCCTCCTTGGTTGTGCATGAGCGTGGTTTATTATGATGCCGGTGCTCATCCAAGGCCCAACACCAAGACATGCGACATTTGATGTGTACCTTAGGCCATTAGTTGAAGAAATCTTACAGCTGGGGCAAACCGGTGTACATGTGTGGGATGAGAACAAGCAGAACCATTTGACCTCGAGGGTTGCTTTACGTAACCATCAATTATTGGCCTGCTCTTATGTAACCTTTCAGGGAACAGAGTCGAACAAGTGATATAAAGACATATTACACTGTTTAGATAAGACTGAAGGTACATATTTGCATAAATGCAAGAAGGTAGTGCACAGCGAATCAACGATTTCTTGAGCCAATCATCCAGTAAGAAAGAGCGAGCATTTCAAAGGTGATAGGATCATAGGAAGAAGCCTGAACTCCCTCTGGTGATGATGTGTTTGGTATAGTCAAGGACATAGAAGTAATATTTGGAAAGGGTCCGGCGATCAATGGAGTTCGAATAGCGTCGCTCTGGAATCGCACCCTGTGGAAGAAAGAAATCTATATTTTGGGAGCTGCCATATTGGAAAGTCCCTCGTATCCGGCTCTTGATCGACCGATGCCGTGGCGAAGAATCTTTACGTGAACCTGCTAGGATTGCTAGGCGTGTATGGGAGGACAAAGATACACCGGAAGCCTGAGAGGACCAACAAATTATGAAAGACCCAAAGAACATGCATATCTGAACAAAGGGCGGATAAAGGCGTCCACTTAAATCATACGACTATGCTCTTACCATGAGAAGGAAATCTTTTGAAGTCGCTTTACGGTATCAAGGTGCCGTCGGCTTCTCATCTAATATAAAGAGGATAATAAATATAGCGGATAAAAAGTTCCAAAACCTGAAGTCTCACCATGTCACGTGATTATGTGATTGCTTCCGATTGCATTAGGGGCTTCTACGAAAAATGTTCGAGTACCCATTGTGAAGCTATGTGCATTCCTCAATGCAATATCTCGGAAAGGTAATCAATCCAGATATTCTGCCAAGGTTATAGAAGGATGTGGTACAATGTCTTATTAGTTTTGAGTTGGTGTTCCACCATCCTTCTTCAATATTATGGCGCATCTCTGGTTCACCTAGTGGAAGAGATTGTCATTCTCAGTCCTGTATTTCTACCAATATGTTCCCCCTTTGAGAGGTTCACGAGTATTAAAGAAATATATTCATAACCGTGCTGAACCGGAAGGAAGCATCTCAAGGGATATGGAGCGAGAGGAGGTCATTGAGTTTTGTGTTGACTTTATTCGACCTTAAGCCGATTGGTGTTTACGATTAGCAGCATGAGGGAAGACTAAGTGGAAAAAGGCAGCTGGGAAAGAAGGCAATGATATGTAGGGAGACGAGGATTCTTTCACTAAAGCACACTGCGATTCTACATAATTCCACCTTGGCAGCTCAAGTATATGTCGAGGAACACAAGAATATTATGCGCTCAAAAACCAGGGAAGCTACAGAATCATGGATTCTGAGATGAACACATGAAGTCTTTCGGTGGTTGGATGCCGACACATATCTTGAATGACACCCTGTATTGGAGATCATTTATACTTATTGGACCAACGTCACCATCTTCTACTATATTGAATTTCCAAGGGTACAAAATAAATAGAATACATTCTACCACGATCGCCAAGATAAAGAGCACCAACCAAAATAGTGGTGTCGCTTTGATACCTTGAGGCGAGAATGGGCAAAGGACACATACTATGGTTACATAGAGGAGATATGGGAACTAGACTATGGAGTCTCTTTTAAGGTACCTTTGTTTCACTTGCAAATAGTCCTTTGACCTGAATGGGGAAGGGTAAAGATAGACCGGTTGTATGGAATGACAACGGTGGATCTCAACAATCTTGGTTATAGAGATGAACCATTAAGTCTAGCCATATTGATGTATCTCGGAGTTTTCTATGTGAAGGACATGTCCTCCAAACCGAAAAAGAAAAAAAAAATATACCAAGCGAATACATCATATGATGAGCCAAAGCGTCACATAGTTCTTTCGGGGAAAAGAAACATAAGATAGGAATCGAGACCAAGACAGAGACATGTCGGAGAAGATTATGATAAGTTTGATGAAATTCTGCCCTTCGGTGAAAAGCGGCCCAAGCATTCACGTTAAGTAAAGAAGATGCTCCATGATTTACGTCTGAAAGCGATCATAAGGAAGGATATGCCAAGAAGTTCATGCTCATATTGTGTACACCTCCTAGTTCATGTGTCGGCGGTCGGTTGCATGTCTGGCCGGTCGGCTGCATAAAAGTAAAATTGGCTGCATGTATACGGCGATTAGAACGCATGTGAACCTAAATGTCATGAGACATGATAGCTCATTTTGTGAGATATCTTATGATGTTTGCAATTTTCCAAGTTTAATAAATGTATTGAGTGTTAGTCCGGTTTGTGGCTTGTGGGACTATATATAGGGAGCCTTTAGTCCGGTTTTGTAGTCTCGGTTTTTAATATTAATAAATATCTTGAGTGTTAGTCCCGTTTTGTGGTTGGAATGTGACTAAAGGGCCTTTAGTCGATTAAGTAGAACGACTTTCGAACTATGAAGAAGTTGTCGATTAAGTACTTACCATTGAATCTGATCTCAATGGCGTGGTCACATATTAGGAGTGCCTCTATGACTAGTTTCTTGGAATCTTGGGAGGCCCCGGGATCGTGGCATCTCCCTAGCATCGTAGTGATATCCACTCTCGCCACCATCTTGCGACTTGTAACTTATCTAACTAGATCCAATACACAGGAGCTAACTAATTTCACATATTAGAATTGCCTCTATGACCCGATTTCTTGGAATCTGGAGGCAGGGATCCGTGGCATCTCCTTGAAACTGAAATCGTAATGATATCCCTGCTATACACACCATCTTGCAGCTTGTAACTTCTCTAACTAGATCAATACACGCAGGAGCTAACTAATTTCACGTGGGAATTGCCTCTATTACGATTCTTGGAGATTGGGAGGGCTGGGATCGGCGGCATCTCCACTGGCTGTCGTAGTGATATCCTGCTCTAAAACCATGTTGGAGATGCCTCAATGCAATTTTGGAGAATTTGGACTCTGAGATGCCTATTTATAGTACGAGCAGCTCGGCATAATTAATAAACACTTACGACATAATGTTGACACTCACTCCTATTATTAGTGTTGACTCGTGTTTTGTATGGGATTTGGTGTCTCCAACCGGGACTAAAATTCATCTTTAGTCGGTTGGTGACACCGTGAGACAAGGTACATGCCGCATGACATAATGTAGAGCCTCACCCCTATCATTAGTGATGCCTAATGACTGCAAGAAATACCTCCAATAGGGACTAAATATAGACCTATCATGTTCAAAGGTTTCATGGCTTTGTCCAAATGATCAAGCCATTTTTCATTTTCGGCGCAAAAATGCGTTTTGTGAGTAACCACCAAAATGCTGTTTGAGAATACTACTAGTCCCATTTTCTAAAATACTAGACCACCTTACATGGACTATCTCTCCATGGGACATCTCAAACCTTTTCATCCATCCCGGTAAAAGGACAAATGTCTAGAATCGGAAGAAAGTGGGTCGGTTTGTACTATAGTACATGATCTAACAATGTGATTTTTTGAAAAAATCATTTTAGACTCATAATATGTGGTTTCTTGGAGATCCAATGCAAAGTTCTACGATGCTCGTCCCCTATCTTCATTATGCGGGTTCGACCATGAATTAGAAATTCAAAAAATTTAAAATGGGCATAAGAAATTCAAAAAAAATCCGAACAATGTAAATCCTTTGCGTGGTGTCATATTATGTGACATAGTTGCAAGGAAAAATACCAGACTTGGTATATTGATCATGTCTCGAAAAAACCTTCACAAAATGACCTATCATGTTGGAGGTTTCATGGCTTCGGTCAAAATGACCAATGTTATATGCTGAATCAAGCGTAATTTGTAATCTCATGCCCATATTATGCATGCATGTGCAAATTGGTATGGAGAACAATGTTGCAGGAGGAAGTTTTCCTTTTAATATACTTGGAAGAAGCCATTTTCCATTTTCAAGCAAAAAAACAGGTCATTTGTGAAGTAACCACCAAAATCTTTATTTGAGAATCTTACAGTCCCATTTTATAAAATACTAGACCACCTTACATGCACTATCTCCCAACAGGACATCTCAAACCTTTTCATCATCCGGGTAAAAAGGACAAATGTACTGCGAATCGGGAGGAAGTGGGTCAGGTTTATACTACGGTACATGATCGCGCCCATGATTTTTGAAAAAATCATTTTAGACTACGCAATATGTGGTTTCTTGAGATATCAATACAAGTTCCTAACGATGCTCGTCTATCTTCATGACTGTTGGTTAAAGCCATAGTTAGAAATTCAAAAAATTCAAAGCCAGGCATAAGAATTCAAAAAAATCCGAACAATATAAATCCTTCGCGTGGTGTCATATTATGTGACATAGTTTCAAGGAAAAATACCATACTTGGTATATTGATCATTTCTCGAAAAAACCTTCACCAAATGACCTATCATGCTCGAGGTTTCATGGCTTTCGGTCCAAATGACCGATGTTATGTCTTTGAATCATGGCATAGTTTGTGATGTTGTGCCCATATTATGCATGCATGTGGACATTGGTATGGAGAACAATGTTGCGGAGGAAGTTTTTCCTTTTAAATGTACCGGAAAAGCCATTTTCCATTTACGGTATAGCGTCGTTTGTGAAGTAACCGCAAAATGCTGTTTGAGAATGCTACCGTCCCATTTTTCTAAAATAATAGACCACCTTACATGGACTATATCCAAACCGGTACATCTCAAACCTTTTCTTCTATCCAGGGTAAAAAGGACAAATGTCTGCCGAATCGGGAGGAAGTGGGTCCGGTTTGTACTACAAGTACATGATCTAACGCCCGTAATTTTTTGAAAAAAATCATTTTTAGACTCGCAATATGTGGTTTCTTCAGAGATCCAATGCAAGTTCTAATGATGCTCGAAAAACCTTCATAAAACCCTAAACCCTAAACCAGATTTCTTCCATACATTTCTTCGCCATTTTTCTTCCGCCATTTCTTCGCAGTTTCTTCCCATTTCTCGGTACATATATGTGAGATTGGACTCCATTGTCATTGCATCTCTAGACTCATATCACCAACCTCATCTCTCCCATAGCTTCCACTATCGACTAACCCCGAGGGGAGGCGGGCGCCTTGAACTACCCTTTGTCGAACTCTGCGTCCCGTCAGGCTGGGCGTGCGTTTCTCCTGTCCCTCTAGGTGGTGGGATGGCCATCACGAACCACTACCGCCGAGCTCACGCGGGAGCGGCGAGAGAATCCCAAAGCGCATCCAGGCTATTTCGACTTGAAGCCTTCTTGAGGATCGGCGTGAGAGGCGCTACGCCCGAGCAGGAGCGGCCCACTCCTCCGAACTGTGAGGCCAGCCGGCTGTGGTGGCAACCGGACTCTTGAGCGTCATAGCCTGACCACGGCCGCCGACTCTAACCCTCGCTTGTTACCCTCAAATCCAGCCCACCGTACTTATCCTTCAAGGTTCAACTCTGATCCGTGGCAGTGGCAGTGTTGAGCGAGAGCATGGTGAATCACTCCAACATTGCAAAATAAGTTAATGGGTGTGACTTAATACGTATGTATCTTAATTTCGGTTCTTTATGTATCTTAATCTTGATGCGTTCTTTATATAACTTAGTATTGGATGCGTTATGTACTCTAATTCCAGTTCTATCCTAATAAAATTTTCTTCCCGTCCTTTTTTCCCCGCCCATTAATATATAAAAAATATAAGTTAATTCAAATCCAAATTAAAAACAGAAAATGGTTTTGAATTAGTTATTCAAATCCAAACACTTTTTATGTTTAAAGTTTTTCTAAATTCCAAATTAATATTCAAAAAATATAAGTTAATTCATTTTTAATTTTAAATGGTTACATTAATTGTTTTTAAAAACAGAAAATGGTTTTGAATTAGTTATTCAAATCCAAACACTTTTTATGTTTAAAGTTTTTCTAAATTCCAAATTAATATTCAAAAAATATAAGTTAATTCATTTTAAATTTAAATAGTTCGTTAATTGTTTTTAAAGCAGAAAATGGTTTTGAATTAGTTATTCAAATCCAAACACTTTTTATGTTTAAAGTTTTCTAAATTCCAAATTAATATTAAAAAAATATAATTTAATTCATTTTTAATTTTAAATGGTTCATAGTTTAAATGGTTACATTAATTATTTTTAAAAACAGAAAATGGTTTTGAATTAGTTATTCGAATTTAAACACTTTTTATGTTTAAAGTTTTTCTAAATTGCAAAGTAATTATCATTTAAAAAATATTACAAATTTAAACCCCAAAATAAAAAATAAATAGTAGCGGAAGCAGAGAAAATTCACGAATATTTTGAAAGCAGGTCATATGTCGGTTGGAGCCCTGAGCAGGACTAAAGACTAACTTGTATATGGTGAGATGAAAAAAAATGGAGTATCGTCGGTTGGTGTCCAGGACATATCAGTTGTTCTTAGTGTTGGAAAATCACTCATTTATCGTGGCTCGCCTCCTCTTCTTTTTCCCATCTCACTTCTACTCCTTCTCTAATGCCAGCGTGCCAGGGGCTGCCCAAGCTCACATATTACCGGCGTCCTCAGCGCTTTGTGGTGAGCTCTCCGTCTCTGGACCTCCTCCTCTCTGTTTTGGGCCAGCGTCGAACTTCGCTTTCGCCGCCCGCGATTCATGCTCGCCAGGCGTGGGTCCAGCTGCCCTCGGACCATGCCGACCGAACCATGCTGGTGCCGGGCACCGTTCTCCTCCTTGCTCTCTGTATTGAGCGTCGTCACCTCACCGAATCCGCACAATGAAGTCCCTCGACAAATGGTCCAAGCGCCACCAATTTGTGGTCTCCTCGATGATCCGCTTGTGAGCGAGCCAGTCTACTTCGCTTTCGGCGTGCCGAAATCGATTAACGCCATGCAAGAGATCCCCATTGCTGATATCATGACATCGACGCATGAGGCAATATAACCTCTTTTCTTTTTATTAAAATCTTTTACGTAATTCTTTTCTGGAATAAGAATAATATCCCATGGGGCCTAGTCGTTTGGCTGGGGGTAGCCTCTGCCCCGGTGACAAATGACCTCACCCCTGTGCTGATGTCACAGTGATGCAATAATTCTATTTAAATTGATTAAACAATTCCACAAAATGTAATAATCTTGTAAATTCAATAAGTAATTCATTATAACTCAGAAAAATACGTATAATATATCAAAATGTTTAGAAAAGTGAGAACTATCTATTTAAGCTATAATCATGCATTGTTCAACAACTTTCATAACAAGTTTAATTAGAAGAACATAGTAACCCCTTATATAGGTGATTAGGGGTTTCTCCAGAGTTAGGGTTTCACCTCGGAACCTGATTAATTATCGAGGCATGTTTCTGGTTAAATTTCAATGCAATTCAACTTGTCATATCATCATACTTGCTTGAGCATTGCATCGATGCCATGTGTTGATTGTTTCCCTTTCTTTCTGGTGTTTGGTTCTTCCCGGTACAATACGATATCGAGATCGAGATCGAAGCTAGAGATCAACACCGTCGAAGCTCGAAGACAAATACTTGACCAACTGTAATCAAGTCAAGTACAAGGATCCTGAAGCTCTTGCTTTGGCTATCAACGAGCAAAGGCAAGCATAGCCCACCATGATATAATCCTATGATTTCGAAAGCATTTCAATTCTTGCCATGATGCATACGATTATACTGTGGTCTTTTATCGATAGATAGAGTGTCCTATCTATTGCATTACTCCCTTTGAGCTTATATTACCTGATTCACTGCTCCTACCATAACTAGGTTTGGCTTGTGTGCACTGCTAAATCTTATATATGTGTCCTGCTTAGCCATGCATAACTATGTGTCTAAGCAATCATAATACATTATCAAGCAACTTTAAACCCTAGTTTGGTTAAAGAAACATCAACACCCTTATGTACATGTGGGTTATGGGTGTGTCCTTGCTAGGGCATCGAACCCTTTTAAATTGATGTTGCACCTAGGGCTAGTGTAGGATCTCTAAATCTTACATGTCATACATATTGATTGCACATTGTATTATGCCATGTATTGATTGCCGCCTTTCTTTCCGGTATTGGTTCTTCGCGATAGGATCCGAGCCCGATGGTTTCTCCGAATTAGGGTTTCTGATATTGTAAATTCATTTTTATTATTGTGTATGTATATATTAGGGTTTCTCGAATTAAGGTTTATATCTCTCAACAAGTACCTAACATTCTCCCTTAGCTGCTTTGACTTATCAGTTTTTTCACCTATACGGAAAATATGGACCCACACAGCGAAGACGAAGAAAGGAAGAGTTGATCAAGGTGTGATCCATGGGAAGAAAATTTATATGTATCGATGTTTACGAACAACTCGGTGAGGTGATCCTCTTTTTTAGGAAGAGACAACTTGTTTGAGGTTGAAGGTGATGCCTTCAGCGAGAAGCGATGCCTTGTGTGATCGAGAAGGCGACCGCTCGTGAGTGCATGTAATATAATTAATTTATTAATTAATCATCTGGTATCTATATAGAAATAAATAACGATGGTCTTTCTTCTTTTAGACCTCTAGATCGAAGAAATCTCTTTGAAAAGCGGGATGAGGCCCAACCAAAAGTTGGAAGACCATGAGAGGTTCAGGATCGAAGATATCGATGAAGACGGCAAACCGATTGATCTGAAGTTATGTAAACAAATTTGTGTCACAATCTGAATGTCGTTAGGGCCTTCATCGATCACCATTCAAGAATTGGAATAGGCCTGCTGATGCGGAAGAAGAGAGCGTCTTTATTTCTTCTACCATGGCCAAAGATTTAGTGGAAGAGGTTCATGGTTAATTTCAAACTACGAAGATGAGCTGGATCAAATGCGGAGGATCGATCGAGGACAAGTAGAACATCGCAAAACCATGGAGATGAAGGTCGAGGTGGGTTATGAAGAAGATGGCCCAGTGTTTCACCAACTGGATGAAAAGTTGCACCTTGACTATGTCGTGAAGAAGACTCGGTTCGAGAAGATTCAGTTTTAGAAGATAAAACCATTAAGAGCTAAGTTTGTGAATTATAAGACATTAGAAAAAGCTAAGAAAATATACGCATAGCGAATAAGCTGAATCTTTGCTAACAGAAATATCACCATACTATGGGGCAAGGTGGCTATAGGGCTGGCATTCCTAAGTGGACAAAACTTGGGGATGAGCAGTGCTAAAAGATTTGACCTCAACGACACATGGTGGTAGAACCTGCATTCGATGCTACCAGCCTATCGAATAATCGAAAAAAGTGTGGCTTCCAGGGTCCGGGTGATGACAATAGCGATGTGATGGTGCACCAACGATGGCTCTGTTGGCTACCTTGGATGATATCACACATATGACACCTGCGAGCTACATGTCAAAGTTGTGAACATATCGGTGAAGGTGGCGGTCGGATATGCCTTACCAATTGGACCCACACCAACTTACGGTGTTGTCCGGTTCCACAGGCTCTGATGTTGTCGGGGTTGATGAAATCATGCCCACCTTTCAAGTTTTAAAGCTTGACTACCCTGCGGTGAAGGGGATGTGGTAGCTGGAAAAGCAACAAACGTCACCATTCTATGGCCAAAGGAATGTATCGTGCTTCCAAATCACTGCATGAAGGCCATCTTTGCCGCCCGCCTCACCCGTCTCTAGCAAAATCGTCGGCCTTGTGACAGCGTCTTTGTCGCCTCACCGGATCCATCGCCTCACACCAATCTCAAAACAGCCATCGCGCGACAACCATCGTCCGGTGCCTCGGGATAAAAAGCGTAAGCATACCACACGCTACTGCGTGGTGGTAAGTGATCGCCAACGTAAATAAACCTCTTCTGAAAGTACCAAAGGTTCCTCCCAAGAGAGCTTATGGTGTCTTGAAGAGGAGACTACTATCGTTGATGGAAGCGACATTTTCCCAAGCTAGGCGGCCGAGAGAGCGGAGTTCCCCAACACCAAAGAAGAAAAAGACCGAGTGTTCAAAATGCTAAAGACTCTTCATCAACCCGAGCCAAAGCTGTCTTGACTATGGCGTTCTATTCTCAAGTCACATGCGACACAACAAGCCTCGAAGGTAATGCTTGATGCTGGCGAAATCTTTTGCCCAACTTGGAGAATAGGCAAAACAGTCTTGCCCTCTCAAGGTGATTTTCCATACCAATGTGGGATCGAGCAAATATGCGGCGAAGAGTAGTATGATCCGGATGTGGTTACTGTCTGGAGAAGCTGCCGCTGCTCAAGGTATGAGTATTTCCCACTACTTATCCCAGTTACAGTACTTCTCCGTGGGTGAAGTAGCATACAAATACCAGTATGGCAAACCTCTCGTCAAACCTAAGGAGGTAAATAATCTTCCAACAAAATCTGAAGATTGCATAAGCTGGTACATGCATGCCACAAAGGGCGGGGCTAATTGGATAATCTTTGAGGGTTAAAAAAAGCATTATGGGAAAAATAGATGACATGATATCCATTGAATTTGATGAACTATTTCAATTATTCAATCAAGGCGCCTTGGACAAATCGATCATCGATTGCCTATAGTGCGTAAGTACTAATTCTGTAATTAATTTAGTCTCTAGCTATTTCACCTCGTTTATTGCATGTATATAATCATACTATAATATGCAGAATAAAGATTCTCGAATGCAGCAGAGGACAAATCTATGACATTGGGTTCATTGACCCATATTGGGTTCATCAAACTAATCTCAAAACAAACCCCGAGGATCTGAAGGATAATATCATACAGCGTTAAGGTTTTAAGAAACCGGAAGGAAATACTATTTCCTTACAACCGAGTGAGTGTTATTGTCTTGTATACACTTTCTATTTAAAGCTTACTCGGCGTTAACTATATAATTGATTAGTTATGCATGCGCAACTTCCACTATATTACATTAATCATTCAACCTAACAAGCGGCGTGTACCGGTCATGGACTGAAACATAAACCCCTTAGTGCGTGGAAGGACATGCGAGATGATTCTCCAGCGGTAATTCTAATCATTACGACACTATATAAACAGCGTTAAATGAATTTTATGATATCAAGTAATTAATAACTTCTTTTATTCGTTTTTCTTGGCGAACGGTGGGAAGCGGTTCACCAACAAGGCTAGGGGTGTTTGGAAAGAGAAGCTTACATTTAAACCACTAGATGTAAGCACCACTAGTTATATCCGCGCATCTCTTTGATTCTAGTTTTGATACCGTTATTATCATGCTTGATTATTTTGATTGAACTATGTTCTCGTGTAAAGTCGTGTGTGAGGACCAGGGAACAATTTATGTGGATACTATGTTTTGCGAGTTTATCTGTCAGACGTGCTGTAAGAAGGGCAGAAATTTAGAGCAACTTAACATACGTAAATAATTTCTATAGTTTTTAATTACCATCAAATTGTGTTTAGTTTCATTCATATAGGTTGACTTCTTTTTAAAATCAGATCGAACGTCTACGGGACGTTCTTCTGCCAAAGGATCGCGTACGAGCAATTCAGGAGGAATTGACGGGATTTTTGGATGCATAAGTCCTAAACCCAAAAGGAGAATACTATTCGGGTGTGTATATACAATAGGGATTGTACAAAGAGCTTATTTTGTATGTAGTGCATGAACTCCGTGTATCGAATGTAATATGTTCGACACTTGGATCTATATTGTTATGATGATCTTATGTAATATAATGGTTCCTTCATTGATGAGTGCAAAACACTAAATCAAAAATAAAACAACATAAATGAATTCTCTGCTGCGGCACAAAAACTGGCCAAAAAAGTTGCCAAAATGAATTCTCTGTCGCGGCAGAGAAATGTGTCAAATCTCTGCCGCGGCAGACGGGGACTTTCCAAAATGAATTCTCTGCGGCGAAGGTTATTTGTCGGTTATATTACGAACCAGAGACGGTTACTCCCCCTCGCACTCAGCAGCGACGCGTATGCGCTCTTTTGTCCCGGTTGCTTTGGCAACCTTGGACTAAAGGTTGGGGCTTTAGTCGATTGCCCGTCGGTTGGAGTAACGGGACTAAAGACCTACCAACGAGACACATGGGGCCGGTTTCCATTAGTGATCGATTCTAAGACCAGTTGCCTCATAAGGAGAAATCAAGAAGTCCTACTATACCAGGTAGCTGTAGCTATATATAAATGGACATAGTAAGCATGAGTAGTCACAAAAAATTGGAGCAGTAGAATTGGATAACTATATTTCAGTCGTCAGATGCCTAAAGACTGTAAATGTTATGTATGTCATAAGAAAATTCACTGATATTTCTAAACCATAGATGGATTAAAAATAAGTAACTATGGACAGATAACACAACCAAATGGTTAGCTGATAGAGTGAATTTACATATGCTTTCAGTTTTCTAGATGCATTCTTATTTTTTATAGATGCATAGCAGTTTCTTATTTTTTATAGATGCATCATTATTTTTTATAGAAATTTCCAGATGCATTCTCATGCTTAAAACCATGTAAACATGCATCCAGATTACTAATAAAATATATATTGAAACATCAACCGATTTTTGTAATTCCTAGGATTGCACCGGGCTGGATGCATTTCATTGAGCATGTTCCAGCTGCAGTACCTGTCCACAGCTGGTCCAGTGGTATGCGCTTGTCACCTGCAAGAACATACAGAGAGGAAGTTGTCGAGGTGATGAATCTCAAAAAAAATATCCATCGGCACTCTATGGAATTTTTAATTGAAAAGTCAAAGGTACTCTACCTTATATTTCAAGGTTTTTACATCCGACTGTACAGCAGGCGTATCCTGTAGAAGAAAACGAAAGAAGAAGAGAACGACTAAAAAAGGGTGTAGCGAGATTGTAATTATTCCAACCTGTAGAAGGGAATTGGAGATTGCACAGCACCAATTGGGCCGGCTGCTCATGTGTATATAGACGGACACATGTACAGTGCAGGTACAACCCTGACAAAACAGGGGACCTATACGTAGTACAATATGTTACTCAACACCCCTCGCAGTCGAAGGGTCGTCACCGACACATAGACTGGAGCGAAACTCAGGAAAAGTCGTGGACGGTAATCTCGTCGTCATGATATCGGCAAACTGCTGAGGCGATGATGCGTGAAGAACTTCGAGCGTGACCGAGAGCAACTTGCTCCACGAACAAAGTGGATATCCAACTCAATATGCTTGGTGCGTTGATGATGAGCAGGGGTTGGCGGAGAGGTAGACAACCCGACGTTATCGCGAAGACCACCGTGGCCTTGTCAGCGGGACAAAGAAAGCTCGGAGAGAAGCTGGCGAAGCCCGTGCACTCGGCCACAGCATTATACGGTATTGCTCGGCCTCGGCACTGGGCGAGACACGGTGGGCTGCCTCTTGGAGGACCAAGAGATGGCGGCGAGCCAAAGGTGAGCGCAGTAACCCGCTGGTGGGCGCGCGTGTCCGGGCAGCCCGCCCAGTCCAGCGTCCGGTAAGCGGCAATTCGATAGATGTCGATGGCGAGGCATGCAGCGACGAGCCGTAGCCGCATCGTGCCACAAATGTAACGGAGAATCCGCTACGCAGCCAATGGGCGTCGAGAGCATGCATGTGCAAGCACACCTGCTGCACAGCGTCTGGAAACTCGGACGTGTCAGCGTCAGAAAGTACTATAAGCGCCCGACGATGGGCGGTAGAGCGGGCATCGGAAGCCAGCGAGCCAGCGATGGCTGAAAGCAGCGCCATTAACCGGCGGGGTAAGCGCAGGATTGCAATTAAGCATCCTGCCTGCGCTCGAGAAGCTTCAGCGGGTACTTCGCTGATGAAGAAAGAACCCGTCCGCGCAGCGGACAACCTCGATGCCGAGGAAGTAGTGGGCGGGCGAGGTCGCTTCATAGCGAACTCAGCGACGAAGGTATCGGTGAGCTGTCGAAGAAGACCGGCCCGTGGATGCCGTTAGGATGATGTCGTCGGCGTACAGCAGCAGGTAGGCCATGTCGCTGCCGGTCGGAAGGCGAACAGCGACGCGCCGGGCGCGTGAAGCGAAAGCGAGCTGATCACGAAAGCAGCGGCGATGCGCTGGTACCAGCGTGGCGCTGCTTCGATCCATACAAGGACCGAAGAGCAAGCACCGTCATCAGGCGCGTCGTCAGCAAAGCCAATGGGCTCTTTGACGACGGTAGACCTGCTCCGACGGTGGCCATGGAGGAAAGGCGTTGAGCGTCCATCGATGCAGCCACGCAGCGAAGCGGCGAGGTGCAGGACGTCGCGGATCGTGCCGGTTTGACAGCAGGGCAAGCGTATCCGTGAAATCGACACCAGTAGCGTCGAAAGCCCAGACGACCGCAGCGCCTTATGGCGCTCGAGAGTACCATCGAACCCGAGCTTGTGCGAAGACCCACTTGCGGTGATAGCGTTGGCGCGAGGGCGAGAACCAACTCGAGGTCGGTTCGCTGCAGCGCGTCGTACTCCTCCTGCATGGCGGCGCGATCTGGTCGCGCAGAGCGGCCTTGACGAGTGGGCACCAGCGAGGAAGCGAAGGTGTCTGCGCTTCGGCGCCAGGAGAGGCGCCTCCCGCCGAGGCAATGGCGCCGTCATCTTGGCGGCGGACACTTATTCCAGCTGGCCAGAAGGCCCAGGTGGCGAGGTAAGCGCGTGAAGCGGCCGCCACGCCCGCCGCGCGTGCTTTCGGGTGAGCATGGGCGCAGGAACCGCAGCGACAGGCGGCGGAGGCGGAGGTGCTCGAGCTGGTCGGCGGCGCGGGCTGCGGAAAAGCGCCCAGCGCCGGTAACGTCCGCGCCGTGGGCCAGCTGGGCGGCGATGGGGGCCATGGAGGCCACCGGGCGCAGTCGGCGGCGCGCGTGTCTGGCCTCAGGGGGGCCGGTGGGCGCTGGGGGCGTCGTCGGAGGTGTCGCCAAGAGTCCCTGCTGAAGCAGGAAGACAACTTCGTCAAAGTACCGTGTCGAGAGGTGAGGACGATGGGAGACGGGTCGTAACAGCGGTAGCCCTTGGTGTTGGCGGGTAGCCTAAAACACACAAGGGAAGGCGGCAAGCTTGTCTTGTGGCCGGTAGCGATGTTAGGATAACCGTGCAGCGAAGATCTGAGGTCATCGTGGCGAGCGGGCGTACCGTAGAGAGAAGGTGGTCGGCGTGTAAGACCAGCGCGCAGCGACAGGCGGATGTTGGCGAAGAGTCGCCATGGCAAGAGCATCCGGCCAGAATCATTGGAGGCATGTGGGCGTGGAGCGGAAAGGTGCGGACACGATCGTTGAAATCGGAGCATCCGTTCATACGACCATTCTGCGGGGAAGTGTAGGGACACGTGAGGCGGAAGATGGCGCCATAGGCGGCGAAGGAAGCGAATGGTGATGTTGTGAACTCTTTGCCGTTGTCGGTTTGTAAAGGCGTGAATAGGCGAACTGAGTGGAAACAAAGCCGAAAAAAATGGTGAGAGTAAGCGGCAGCGTCGGTTCTGCGACGGAGAAGCGTCCATACAAAATGAAGTAATCATCCAGAATCACAAGATAATAATTATAACCAAATTCTTTGGGAACATCGAGGTCAAACATCACTATGAATAAGTTGAAGCGGAAAAGACGCCTGTGGAGGAGGAACTAGCGGGAGCGAACATGTTTGCCTAAGCGACATCGTCAGGAATGGGCTTCCGTTTATTACAGGTAAAAGAAAAGCCTTGCATTATTTGCCGGAGGCGGCGGAACTAGGATGGCGGCGAGCATGCAGAGATCGACACGGTGGAGAGGCGAGTGAGCTGCTGGCGGTGGTGGGCCGAACCAGAGTGCAGATCGCCGGGGCTGTCACATCGGTGGAGGAGCATCTGATCGACCATCCTTGTGAAGAAAAACCAAAAGCGTCAAATTCCACGATCTTTGGATTATCTGACAGAAAGATTTAGCGAAGCCAGATTTTTAATCAAGCGGGAGAAACAAGAGCGTTGTTGAGAGAGAGAGAGTGGAAGTGGAGGAAAGAAGCGGAACGGTGTGAGTAATGGGAAGTGCATGACCGTTACGATGATCTGAGGAGGTGTAGAAGAAGAGAGGTGCAGTGCGCAGCCATATCTTGTGGGCGCTGGTGTCCATGAACGATCCTTGCCGCCACCCTTATGTGGGGGCGCTGGGCGGTCAGGGCCTTGGGATCCCATGGGGCGAGCTCGAAGCGGCGTGGGCAGGCGGAGTAGGACCTGCAGCGCCGTGGCTGGGGTGGTGTCGTAGCTCTTCGTGTGGCGGGTTGGGGCGCCAGCGTAGAAAGGCGGTGAGTGGCGGACGCGGCACCATGATGCCCGGGTAGGGAGCGCAGCGAGGGCATGGAGTGGCGTGGGCGACCCGGTCCGGTTGTGACTGAGGCACGCGGAGTGGTGGCGGGGCCGAAGTGATGGCACCACCATAGCCCGCCGTTGCCACCGCCGCCAGCGACAGCGTCGCGATGACCCCATGGGACCACTTGCCGCGGCGGCGAAGCGAGCGGTCTGCAGGCGTAAAGCCAGGCCTTCATCGGCGAAACGCAGAGCAGGGAAACGAAGCCTTGGGCGCGTGTCTTGGCGCCCTTGAGAGGCAGCGACAAAAGCGGTATGAAACGCCGACCGGAGATGTGGCGGCGCTCCTCAAGCGCGAGTAAGCGGCAACTTACCGAGAGGCGTGGTGAGGCGTGAATTGGCGGGCGTTGCTGAGGTCCTCGCCGAGCGGCGGCAGGTGGAAACATGATCTTGTCGTCGATCGGAAACTCCAAGTCGAAGCTCGTCGGAGAGGCTCTTGATTTGAAGCGTACTCGTCTAGAGTGGTGGTTACGGTGGGTGCCGAAGAATTCCTGCTGGAGGAAGGTGACCGCTGGATCTTGTTGTCGGTGAAGAGGCGGTGATTTTCCCCACCGTGTCTGTGCGGTGTCGCCGTCGAGCGGCGGTGCGGAAGATGTCGTTGGAGCGGTCGGTAAAACCAGCGGATGATGGTGGCGTCGATCGCGAGCCACTCGGTCGTCTTGACATGGCGAGTCGATGGTGCTGCGTCGGCGTGATCGAGAATCGTACTCATGGAAGAAACAGCCAATCGTCTTCCGCGGGAAGAAGTTGGCAGCGGTGGTGGAGCTTCACCGCACGCGCTCGGCGATAGGGGATGTCGCGGATAATGGCGGCGGAGGGCGCGAAGGGTTTGCTTCTTGCCGGGCGGGAGGAGTTGAAGGATCGGGCGGAGGAGGAGAACCCGGCCATGGCGGAGCGTGGTGGGTGGCGGCTAGGTTTAGGGAGGTGGGTGGGGGCGGCGGCTGGAGGTAGGGGCCGGCGGCGCCCTAGGGAAGGGAGGGGGGTGGAAGGGGGCGGCGGTTGGAGAAGGGCCGGCGGCGCCCTAGGGAGGGGGGGTGGGGCGGCGGCTTGGGGGAGGGCCGGCGGCGCCCTAGGGTAGAGGAGGGGCGGCGGCTAGGTCAGGATCAGAGGGTCTCTGATACCATGTAGAAGGGAATTGGAGATTGCACAGCACCAGTTGGGCCGGCTGCTCATGTATATATAGACGGACACATGTACAATTACAGGTACAACCCTGACAAAATACGGGGACCTATACGTAGTATAATATGTTACTCAACACAACCTGTTGATCTACCGAAGAATGGCTTCACTCTCTTTTGGTGATCTGATGGACCACAGGTGCAGTTCCAAATTTTTTCCATCGGATGATCGTCGTCGTGCTGGACTTGTTGAATACTTGGTTGTTCCTGGCCTTCCAGAGTGAGCACAGATAGGCCGCGAAGCACACCGACCAAGCCTACAGTTCCATGGTGTTGTTTTAGAGATAAATACATTGATTGTGTTGCACTGTCTTGCAGTATCCCAGACCCAAGTATTGCCATAATTCTTGCGCTAGCTTGCAGTGCAGACCAATGTGATGAACTGTATCTAGAGCAGGGCAGATGTCACAGCCAACATAAGAACACTATCTTTTTAGCGTCATGTTATCCTTGGTATTGAGGCGCCTCGCAGTGGTAGCCAGAAGAATTACGGTGTTTGGGTGGTATGGCCCTGTTCTAGACCCAGTTAGCTGGGTTGCCAGCGCATTCCACTGTCAGAGAAAATATAGTAGAAGGCCGCTGTAGAGTTGTTTGTAGATGACTTTTTCTCTCTCGTCAGGCTCAAGAATTTGTGGTATGCTATGATGAATTGGGAGAGGCTAGGAGCTGTGTCAGTTGCTGTTCTGCAGTGTTAGAGCGGTGATGATGCAGATCCAACACCCAATTGTTCTGCTATATTTGAGATGCAATTGTACAACACTGATCTTTTGCAAAGGTCAATAGGATGGGAAAGGTGGTGTAAAGGCGGCCAGCTGAACACCAGAGGTCATACCAGAATGAGAATGTTTGCCCTTAACCCAGGTTGCACCTTGTTACGAATTGTACAGATTTGGTCATCGGCAGCAGTGATTTTCAGAATGGAGTGTCCTGGCGTGTTGTCTCTGCGGGAATAATTGTTGCAAGTATCATTGTGCAAGGCATGAGAAACATGGGCCTGGAGATCCTAACAGTAATTTTGCCGCCAAGTTTGCAAGCAGAGCCTGATTATGAATGCATAGATTCCTGATCCTGGTCCTCCTTGTTCTCTTTTTTTTAACAAGGGAAGGACCCCGAAGGGTCCAGAGCTGCATTAATCAGTGGGATAACATTTTACACAAATGACCTTAACAGAAAAGAAAAATACAACCAGGTCCTCCTTGTTCTCTTGACATGGTGACAATTTCCCAGGCAACAAGGCAGTGGCCACCAGGCACTTGATTTTTGTTCTTCCGAAAAATGTGCGGCGTAGTCAACTGCTTCGATGCTATGGCTTATATAAAGTCGTCACTGTAATAATTGTTGGATCTATCTACCCATGCTATTTGTTTTCCATCTTGCTATAATGAGTAGGGGTACCACAGTCCACAACTAGCCACCAAATTCCATAAACCTATGAATTAGGTACTCCTTGACCCTTGTAGCATTTTTGTGCTATTAAATCAAGCCTATGGCCAAACTGGGAAGATGAAGATTACAATAATTCTTAACCTCCAATGTACATGTGCCTTCAACTCCGTTACTAATGATTGCACACCGTTCTCTCCCTAAATTTTTTAACCTAACGTCAGTGCAACATCAAGGAATGTGTGATGTGGATTTGGAACCATGAAATTAATATTGGTCCTAAATTCTTCTTTAACTCCGAATAAAATTAAACCCAAGGAAAAGCTGAAAAAACTGAAAGAGGAATAAGCTCAATGGGGATCTGGCTTTGTCGATTTCAGAATCTCAAAAAGACTATTTCTTCAGAAATGCATTATTTGACATAGTTCCGTGCAAACTCGAATTTGAAGTAATCCAAACTCTGATGCGGTACATTAGTACGAGTACGACCAGCTCATGGTACAGAAAAATGATATAGTATAATCAAAACATATCATATATACCAATGTCCCATAATTATGCAGAAGGTAACAACACCACTATCATCTGCAACCAATAGAATGATTAGAATTATGCTGAAAAAGTCGGAATACCTAAAAGGAAAGCATGGAAGAGGCCTAGCAGTACATCACTCTGGTTTTGGTGCCGCCAAACCGGCACCATTCGCAGGAAGGTGAGAGCCGAGGTAGTAGCTAGATATTATTCGACAGGCCACCGGGATTACGCTGACCGTCTCCTTCCCATCAACATAGGTACAGGAGTTAGAGGCGGCAGGTCGGAGGAGCCGATGAATCGAGCCGTGTTTAGGGTTCGCCGCTGGGGCGTGTACATGGATGGAAGGTTCAGCCGGCAGAGGAGAATCGCTAGTGGAGATAGATGCGAGGTGTGTCGGAGGTCGGCGGCGCATAGCTGCGGTAGAAGGCAGAATCAGCGGCGGCGTTTTTCAAGAGAGAGAGGCGGTTGGCTCTACAGATGAAAGAAACAGAGGTCTTCGGGAGAGAGCAGAATCCAAGAAAAGGATCCTTTACATGTGCCTTTGCCTCTACGTTTTTCCATGTAAGGAACCGACCTAACCGAGGCTCCCGACATGTGGGCTTCCAATCCAGCTAGACGCCGAAGGATGCAGAGCCTCGAGCGATGAAAAAAAATAACATGCCACTGACAAACCGGGATGAAACCAATGGAAGCGGTGGAATCAACCACACCTCGTTGTTTTAAGGAGACTAGGGCCTCCTTCTTTCTTCAACCTTGTGCAAACTTAGCAGGAAGCTATACCGATCAGTTTCTACCGAATCTCATCTGCAGAATCGTTTATACTTTTAAATTGACATTGAAACTACTAGTTAAAAAGTTTAAACTAATTTTAAAGATGATATTTTGAAAAAAATCGAGAATAGGCTAACTTAATGAAGAAAATTTAACGAAAGGACTAGATCCTTAGGGATACGGTTTTTTGAACCTGTTATCAAGTAATGGTATAACATCCACTCTACGACAAGAAAAAAAAGCTTCCCTGATACCTGGGGTGCTTGGTCCCTAGGCACGAGCATATAAGCTAACTACTGGATCCTTCAGCTAGAAATTCCTAAATTACAATAGAACCAGCCCCATGGAGAACATCAACTCTGGCAAAACCAAAATCACCTCCTTGATAGCTAACACACGGTTTTTAGGACATACAATAACTCTGACCACCATCGCTCACAGGCATAGTATTGGGTTGCTATATACAATAACTAACATTTCAACAGGACACGTCGTAACTCTGACCACCATCGCTCACGCCGGCGGATACACCTTTTCGACGGCATGAACATCGAACCTCAGAGCATCTCCGCTCGCCTACATAGGACGGCAATTCCAGTGCGTTTTTTGGTTAGAGTATTACGGTTAGGTAGTTTAAATATTATAATTTAATTTTATCTCTAGTAGTCTTTTTGCTCCCAAGACTTTTAGTACTATATAAATAGCACAAGGGCTAACGATGTAATCATTTCTTGCAATAACAATACAATTTATACTTTCGCATTCTTTCATGGTATCAGAGCGGTTCGCTCCGCCTAGGGTTTAGCCACCTCTTTCGCCGTGCCGCTCCCGGGGAGATCGTGTTGAATTAAAGAGCAATTTATCAAGCGAATTATCCATAATAAACGCTAGATAAAACATGATTAGAATAATAGGGAATATACTAATCATGTGAAATAGCGAATACATATTAAGGCATATAACAAAACAAACTGCAAGGCGTAAAACTTTAGATACGATCAGAACAAGATTGAGAAAAAAGATATACATGGCAGTAGTAGAAGAGGTGTTGAAATAATTAGCAGTTTTCGCGTTAATTTAATGCAAGTATAAATCATGACAAAACAATTTCCAAGACTAACTAGCATACGCATAGTAGATATGCACCATACAGGCAAGTGAAAATCTAGTACATCTACACATCTTGCCAATACTAGTGATCATCATAGGAAAAAGCGGAGAGCAAAGAACACGTCTGAGTTAAATCGATGGTATGACCAACGGCCTTAGCAAGTGGAGCCACCACCAGCAGCAGCGTCGTCGGACATGGCGATGAAGTCGAGGAAGAGCTTGACGATCGGCGTCTAGGCGCTCCCCAAAATCTTATCGCCTCTCCGGTGCGAGGATCGGAGAGCCGGGTTCGAGCCTGCTCTCCCAGACGACCGTGCGCAGCGGCGGGATGGAGTAGCGAAGGTAACGAGAGATGGAGCAGCGATGCGCCGTGGCGGATGCAATCTAATTGCTGATAAGCTACTGAGTTTGCGTGCACCGCTATATATAGTGGTCGGGTAGGGCGTGGGCAACAGTCCACGGCCGAGTCGATTCCAACCGCGATATGGAAGCGGCGGTTAATTAACACGTCCGTAATGGCGCATTAATGACTCATAATTAATACACAATTAATTTTCCCGTGAGCAAAATAAAGCTCGGCTCGTGAATTCCCCAACCCATGGCCTTGTGACGTTATGTGAGCAAGCGAGGCGAGGCGTGGCGTGGCGTGGCGGGCAGCGTCGGAGGAGAAGTCTTGAGGCTTCTCTTCTTCTCACACCTTAGTGAGTGGTGCAACACTCCACTATATAAGGTGGTCCAACTCCCCTTCTACTAGCAATGTGGGACTAAACTTTGGCACCACTAGCATACACATGAGCTTCCATGATAATGGGCCAAAGAGAATTTCAGAATTTGTATTTATTATGGGCCAAAAGCTCAATATCAAATATGCCTCAAATTCCAACAATCCCCCACAAAGTCTCATTGGCACATCACACCATTCTGTTCCAAATCACTGTTTTGATATACCAGCGTTTTTCAGTGGAGACTGTTAAGTTAAACTTCCACCTAGAGCATTAGACTACGCTCATCAATAGCTGTCAATGGACTAAGCCTTGAATTGCCAGTTTTGTGTAAATGAGTTTCACCTAATGTCATACTGATACTAGGCTGCCGAAGGCTACCCCTTGGGTGGAGCATATAAGTCACACTCCTGGCCTTTTTCATGAGCTTCCTAGAGATTACCCTATCTCATAGACTGTGACCAGCAGTCGGGCTCACATAGGTGCGTTCTTTCAAGACTGCTCTGTAGGATAGCATCTTGGCTTATACAAGCCTATGAACACATTAAGAATAAGTCAACCTGCCATACAGATCGTGAGAGTAATGCATCTTCAGCGGAGTGGGTTAATAAAAGTTACTCTCCTCCAGTTAGCCACTGGCTTGTTTCCCCATGTCCTAATTCACGGGATCTCCGATCACATAGGTTGGGTTACTACCATTGTAACTCATGTGGGTCTCAAAGCCATCTCCTTTGATGCAATATCTATCATATTTCTTGATAGACCTTTTGTGAAAGGATCTGCTAGATTCTTAGCTGTTTGGATATAATCCAATGCTATTACTCCAGAGTTTCTCATTTTCCTAACAGATGCCAATCTTCTCTTTATATGCCTTGATGACTTCATATTATCCTTTGAACTACTCACTTTGTGATCCACAGTTTGATTGTCGTTCATAAGAATAGCCACGAGTTTATCAACAACGGCAAGTCAATCAAGAGTTCACGAAACCAATCTGCTTGACGATGGCTGTATCTAGTCTTTGTGAGTTACGCTTCCATTGTTGACCTCGTTAAGATGGTTTGCTGCAAGACTTCCATGAAACAGCGCCACCACCATGGTGAATACATATCCACTTGTGGCTTTCAACTCATCGACATCAATCAATTTGAGTCACTATACCCTTCAAGTACCACGGGGTCTCGGTATAGTGAATACCATAACTTCGATGTACCCTTTAGATAGCTCATTACTCTCTCAAGAGCATGCCAATGATCATCTCTGGATTGAAACAAAGCTGGCTAAGTTTGCTCACAAGCAAAGCGATGTCGAGCCTTGTTCGCTAGCTAAATACATTAACGAGCCAATTATAAAGAGTATCTCAGCTGATCTCTAGTTGTTCTTTTGTTCTTTGAAGCATCTTACTAGGATCATATGGTGTCGATGAAAGTACAATCTGAGTAGCCAAAGCGACTCAACACCTTCTCCACATAGTGAGATTGCGGTGTAATTCCGCCATTCTCATCTTCGTGACAATGTTTAGAATAACATCAGCTTCTCCAAGGTCTTTCATATCAAAATTTTGAGACAAGAAACTCTTGACTTGCTTGATGACAATCATATTTGTCCCAAAAATCAGTATGTCATCAACATACAAACAAAGTATAACTCCTTCGCCCCCACCATGGCGATAGTATACACATTTGTCGGCTTCATTTACAACAAAGCCAGCAGATGTTAAAGTTTGATCTAACTTCTCATGACATTGCTTAGGTGCTTGTTTCAGTCCATACAAAGACTTCAATAGCTTGCACACCTTGCCTTCTTGACCATCTACTACAAAACCATCTGGCTGATCCATATAAATTTCCTCATCCAACTCTCCATTAAGGAAAGCTGTCTTGACGTCCATTTGATGAACGATAAGACCATGTGAGGCAGCCAATGAGAGTAGAACTCGAATAGTGGTCAATCTAGCCACAGGCGAATAAGTATCAAAGAAGTCTTCGCCTTCTTTTTGGGTATAACCCTTGGCAACAAGCCGAGCCTTGTACTTTTCAATCGTACCATCAGGCCTAAGCTTCTTTTTGAACACCCACTTACATCCTACAGGTTTGCACCCATAAGGACGATCAGTGATCTCCCAAGTTTCGTTTGCCATGATGGAATCCATCTCGCTACGAACAGCCTCTTTCGATGAAATGCATCAGGGGATGCATAAGCCTCTGAAATAGAGGTGGGAGTATCATCCACGAGATAGACAATGAAATCATCACCAAAGGACTTTGCAATCCTCTGTCTCTTGTTCCTTACAGGAACTTCATTGTCTACCTCCTCAGGAATTTCATCATGTGCTCGTTCATAATATTCCATGGGAATAGCAGGTTCAGGAGTTTCAACAGATTCCTGTCTAGATGTACTAGGCATATCTTTCATCGGAAAAATATCCTCAAAGAATGTAGCATCCTTAGAATCCATAACTGTACCGACCTTCATGTCAGGTACCTCAGATTTCACCACTAGAAATTTGTATCCAACGCTATGATGAGCATAGCCAAGAAAGGCACAGTCTACGGTCTTTGTTCCAAGTTTACGCTTTTTGGGAATTGGCAAATTCACCTTTGCCAAACAGCCCCAAGTACGTAAATACGAGAGTGTTAGTTTTCTCTTCTCCTATAATTCATAGGAAGCAGTTTCATTGTCTTTTGTGGGAACTTTATTCAGGACATGACATGATGTCCATATCGCCTCCCCCCGCCATGCCTTGGATAAACCCGAAGTACCTAACATGGCGTTAACCAAGTCTGTTAGAGTACAGTTTTTCCTTTCGGCAACTCCGTTAGATTGGGGAGAATGGGGAGGCGTCCTCTCATGAATAATGCCATGTTCCGCACAAAATAAATCAAACTCATTAGAGAAATACTCTCCACCACGATCGTAGGATTCTCTTAATCTTTCTCTCAAGTTGATTTTCAACTTCTGCCTTATAGTTTTTAAAGTGGTGTAGAGCCTCATCTTTAGTTTTCAAAAGATATACATAGCAAAATCTAGTAGAATCATCAATCAACGTCATGAAGTATTTCTTTCCACCTTTGGTCAACACACCATTCATCTCACATAGATCTGAATGTATAAGCTCTAGTGGTGCCAAGTTTCTTGCTTCCTGCACAGGCTTGTGAGGCTTGCACGGTTGCGTAGCTTGAACACACTCTTGACATTTAGAGCCTTTGGCTAAAGTGAAACTCGGAATTAAATTCATCTTAGCTAGCCGCGTCATACAACCAAAATTAATGTGACAAATTCGTGAATGCCAAATATCGGTATCATTGCCAGGGGCACAAATATGGTTCACAACCTTATTACAAAAATCTGATAGGGAAAGACGGAACAAACCGCCGCACTCATAACCTTTACCAATAAATTGTCCATACTTAGAGATGACTACTTTATTGGACTCAAATACCAACTTAAAACCTTCTTTGCAAAGAAGGGAATCACTAACAAGATTCTTATTTATTGAGGGCACATGCTGCGTTCTTGATTACTGCGATCTTTCCAGTAAACTTGGATCCGCAGTGCCAACACCACGAACAGAAGCATGCGATCCGTTTCCCATCAAGACGGAGAGATCTCTTGTGATCTGATAAGAAGAAAACAAGGAGATATCAGCACACACATGAATATTAGCACCGGTGTCGATCCACCAATCTGTAGATTGACAAATTGACAAAACAGTATGTAAATTAACATACCCGGATGCACCCTTATCATTGTTGCTCATAGTCACGTTGGCGGACTTAGAGTTACATCCATTTGGATTCTTCCTTCCTTTGCTTGCTTGCGGTTTGGAGCCCAATGTCAACCTTGCACACCTGGCGGGGATCCTGTGACTTGTCCTTCGTATTCTTTTGAAGTTGGTAGTAATGAGCGGCCTTGGTATTCCCCTTGAACTTGTTGTGGAAGTTATTACGCACCACATTGGCGCTTGGTAGGGTGCCTTGGCTCCCTTTGGGTGTCGTCTTTTGCCTTTGCCTTTTCCTCAAGGTCGAAGCAATGAGATTCTCAGCAGACATCTCTTGCCTCGGTGTTTGAGGTTAGTGGCAACACTCCTCGAGATTGAGGAAGCTTTGCAATGATGCATCCATAACAAATTTTCGACAGCACACTTGAGAGCTCAAGTTCTTTTGCAATGCACTGAATCTCTCATGAGCACATTCAGCAGCAGAGCGGTTTCAACCATCCTATAGTCATGAAAGCGCTCCATGGCATACAGGTTCCTTTGCCGACATCGATAGCACTGAATTTTGCTTCAAGTGCATCCCACAGTTCACTGGCATTGCGCATATGTAAATATGCATCCACCAACTTGTCCCCAATGACGCTTATGACACAGCCCACAAAGAATATGGTGGTCTCCTTGAACGTCTTCTCCTGTTCAGGAGTGATCATTCCTTCAGGATTACCAGCCGATACCCAGAAGGCGTCCATAGCCATCAGCCAGAGGGTACACTTGGTTTGCCAGCGCTTAAAGTGCGCACCCGTAAACGGGTTCGGTTTCAGACAAGCGGCAAAGTCTTGACGGGAAAACAACCTAAAATAAGGTTTTTGGATTGTTGAAATAATTAGCAGTTTTCGTATTAATTTAATCCAAGTATAAATCATGACAAAACAATTTCCAAGACTAACTAGCATAGGCATAGTAGATATGCACCATACAGGCAAGTGAAAATCTAGCACATCTACGCATACTGCAATACTAGTGATCATCATAGGAAAAAGCAGGAGAGCAAAAGAACACGTCACGAGTTAAATCGATGGTATGACCAACGGCAGCGCCAGCGAAGTGGAGCCACCACCAACAACAGCGTCGTCGGACATGGCGATGAAGTCGAGGAAGAGCTTGGCGATTCGTCTACGCTCCCTAAAAACCTTATCGCCTCTCTCCGGTGCGGGATCGGAGAGAGGCGGGAGAGCCTGCTCTCCCGGACGATCGTGCCGCGGCGGAGATGGAGTAGCGAAGGCGGCGAGAGATGGAACGGCGATGCGCAAGTAGGCAGATGCAATCTAATTGCTGGTAACTGCTACGGTTTGCGTCTACCTGCTATATAGTGCGGGTCGGGTAGGACGTGAGGCACCAGTCCACGACCGAGTCAGTGCCAGCCCATGATATGGAAACGGCCGGTTAATTAACGCGTCCGTAATGACGCATTAATGACTCATAATTAATACACAATTAATTTTCCCAGCGAGCAAAATAAAGCTCGGCTCGGCGAGATTCCCGCAAACCCATGACAGCAGCAGCGTTAGCAGAAAAGGCGGCGTGGCGTGGCGTGGCGACGTCGGCGGAGGAGTCTTGTGAGGCTTCTCTTCTTCTCACACCTTAGTGAGTGGTGCAACACTCCACTATATAAGGTGGTCCAACTCTCCTTCCACTAGCAATGTGGGACTAAACTTTGGCACCACTAGCACACACATGAGCTGCCATGATAATGGGCCAAAGAGAATTTCAGAATTTGTATTTGTTATGGGCCAAAATCCCAACATCAAATATGCCTCAAATTCCAACAAGAGGAACCGCCGGTGTTGGAACCGTCGGTGACCATGTCGTCGAGGAAGAGGGTGCTGATGTTGGGGAAGAAGTCCTCGTCGGGAAAGACGTCGCCGCAGTCGCTATCCGTGTGGGAGTCCGTGACGAAGCCAGTAGTCGCGCCGATAGCGCTCCCCAAAAACCTTATCGCCCTTCTCCCGTACAGGACTCGAAGCAGCGGGGTCTCGGAGGCCTACTGTCCCGGCTCGCGATGAACGCTGCAAGACGGGATGGGGAAGATCTAGGTAGCGCAGTGCTCTGGAACTTGAGGCGCAAAGGAGTATGCGACGATGTGTTGCAGTGTATCTAAGAGGAGGCATGACCTCTCTCTTATATAGACACAGAGGGGTAGGCAGACAGGCTGTGCAGAAGATGAAACGAACGGACAGGAATTGAAGCGAACAGGCGGCAGCCCACCGGACAGCCTCCACTCTGTACGACTGTTCATATACCATTCATGCATGGCAAAATAAAGCTCGGCAAAATAAAGCTCGGCTCGGCGAGATTCCCGCAACCATCGGCCCGCGCACGTCGTGGCGAGGCGAGGCGTGGCGTGGCGTGGTGAGGCGAGCGAGGAGGAGGAGCGCGCGTGTGGAACTCTCTCCTTCTCCTTCTCATCCTTTTACCAAGTGGTAGGAGAGCTCACCTTATAAGCTGGTCCAACTTTCACTCAACTAGCAATGTGGGGCTAAACATTTGTCCCATCTCTTGCCTTGCATGAATGGGCCAAATGGGCCTCTAGGATTTCAGGAATTTATTGACATATAATAAATGGGCTGGGCCTATTTAGGCAAAAATTCCAATAATCCCCCACCAGATCCCAGAGGCACATGAAGTTTGCCTTTGGTTCCAAAACATTGTTTATACACGATGCGTAGTGGAGGCATTAAGTTGAACTTCCACCTAGAAATTTATGTTATACTAGGATGCAACATGCGATTGGACTATGCCTTGAGCGCAAGTTTCTTTGCGAACCTAGCTTCACAAAAGTCTTGACCGATACTAGGCTACCGTGGGACTTCCCGGTGGAGCTTATCGTCATACTCCATGACCTTTCATGAGTTTATTATAGAGCACCCTACTCTCATAGTACGACGTTTTAACAGTCAGACTCATATAGGTGTGTTCTTCAAAAGATGTTCTGCAGGACAACATCTTTGCTTAGGATAAGCCACTTAGAACACATTAAGATAATAAATCAACCTGCCGTGCATAATAGGAAAGTATTGCATCTTTATGGAGTGGTGTTTATTAAAGTAGGGATACTTTCCTCTCAGCTAACCAATAGCTTGTCTCCCAATTCTAATTCACGGGATCTCCGATCACATAGAGTGGTTTACCATGGAAAGATCAAATTGTGGGTCTCATACCCATCTCCTTGATGCATTTTCTATCACGTTGCGTGATAGACCCTTTAATGAAAAGGATCTTCGGTTTTTAGATGTTTGGATATAATCCAATGCAATAACTTCAGAGTTTCTCATTTTCCTGACAGATTTTAGTCTCCTCTTCACATGTCTTGATGACTTCATATTATCCTTAGAACTATTTACCTTGAAATCACAGTTTGATTATCGCAGTTCATAAGGATTGCGGGTATTGGTTTTTCAACCACAAGTAAGTTCATCAAGAGTTCATGAAGCCACTCTGCTTCAACGATTGGGCGTGTCTAATCTTGTGAGTTACCTTCCGTAGTTGACCTCGTTAAGATGGTGCCTTGCAAGACTTCAAGAAAGCAGCCACCAGCAAGTGTGAATACATATCCACTTGTGGCCTTTATCTCGTTAGCATCAGATATCCAATTTGAATCACTATAACCCTCTAGTACCCTTGGGTACCTGGTATAGTGTATGCCATAGCTCGTAGTGCCTTTTAGATATCGCATAACTCTCTCAAGAGCATGTCAATGATCATCTCCTGGATTTGAAACAAATCGGTGAGTTTGCTTACGACCAAAAGCGATGTCGAGCCTCGTGGCACTAGCTAAATACATAAGGGAGCCAATGATTTGAGAGTATCTCAGTTGGTCTCTAGCATTTCCTCGATTCTTTCGAAGCAACACACTAGGATCATACGGTGTAGGAGAAAACTTGAAGTCGCTATACCCAAAGCGACTCAAGATCTTTTCCACATAGTGGGACTGAAGCAGTGTAATCCCACCATCATCATCTCTCAATAACTTGATGTTTAGGATGACATCAGCTACTCCCAGATCCTTCATCTCAAAGGAACGAGATAAGAAATCTTTGACCTCCTTAATTGCATTAAGGTTGGTTCCGAAAACCAGTATGTCATCAACATACAAACAAAGGATGACTCCCTCACCCCCACCATGGCAATGGTACACACATTTATCAGCTTCATTTACAACAAAGCCCCGCGATTAAAGTTCTTTTGAACTTCTCATGCCATTGCTTAGGGGCTTGTTTTAGGCCATATAAAGACTTCAACAACTTGCACACCTCTCCTTCTTGACCATTTACCCTAAAGCCATCTGGCTGATCCATGTAAATTTCCTCATCCAAATCTCCATTAAGGAAAGTTCTCTTAACGTCCATTTGATGAACGAGAAGACCATGAGAGTAATACTCGAATGGTGGTCAATCTGGCAACAGGTGGGTAAGTGTCAAAGAAGTCTTCACCTTTCTTTTGAGTATATCCCTTGGCCACAAGCCGTGCCTTGTACTTCTCAATAGGTCGAAGCTTTTTCTTAAACACCCACTTGCACCCTCTGGTTTGCACCCATAAGGCGATTAGTGATCTCCCATGTTCCATTAGCTAAGATGGAATTCATCTCACTATGGACGGCTTCCTTCCAGTAGTCAGCATCAGGAGATGCATATGCTTCTGAAATGGAAGTGGGAGTGTCATGCACAAGGTACACAATGAAATCATCACCAAAGGACTTTGCAGTCCTCTGTCTCTTGCTCCTTTTAGGAATTTCATTATCATCCTCCTTAGGACTTTCAGAGTGTTCAATTGGAATAGTAGGTTCAGAGAATGTAGTAAATTCCTTATTAGATGAACTAGGTATCTCCGGATTTGATGAGTTAGGTTTATCTTTCATTGGAAAGATATCCTCAAAGAAAGTCGCATCAGTTGACTCCATGATTATGCAAACATGAATGTCAGGCACTTCAGACTTTACTATTAAGAATCTATAACCAATGCTATGAAAAGCATAGCCTAGAAAAACACAATGAATGGTTTTTGGTCCAAGCTTGCGCTTCTTGAGGATTTGTACATTAACCTTTGCCAAACAACCCCAAGTACATAAGTAAGAGAGTTTTAATCTTTTCTTCTCCCATTCTTCGAATGGAGTAATTTCTTTGTTCTTTGTGGGAACTCGGTTTAGGACATAACACGCAGTCAATAGTGCCTCCCCCCACCATTCCTTAGAAAGACCGGATGTGTCTAACATGGCGTTAACCAAATCTGTTAGAGTACGGTTCTTTCTTTCGGCTACTACATTTGACTGGGGTGAGTAGGGAGGCGTCCTCTCATGAATTATGCCATGTTCCACACGAAAGGAATCAAACTCGTTGTAAAAGTACTCTCCACCACTATCAGACCTAAGCCTCTTAATCTTTCGATCAAGTTGATTTTCTGCCTCAGCTTTATAGATTTTAAAGAAACTCAAAGCCTCATCTTTTGATTTCAGAATATACACATGACAATATCTCGTAGAGTCATTGATCAAAGTCATGAAATATTTCTTTCCACCTTTTGTCAACACACCATTCATCTCACAAAGATCAGAATGTATGAGCTCTAGTGGTGTTAAATTTCCCAGTTCTGCAGTCGTATGTGACTTGCGAGGTTGTTTAGCTTGCACGCAGACTTGGCACTTAGATCCCTTAACAGTTGTGAAATCAAGGATTAAATTCATTTTGGATAGCCGCGTCATACAACCAAAATTAATATGACAAAGACGAGAGTGCCAGACATTTGATTCAAAATCCGTGTACATATGATTAACAACTTTATTACAAATGTCTGACAGAGATAAGCGGAACAAGCCTCCGCACTCATAGCCTTTACCAACAAAGGTTCCATACTTCGAAATTACAAATTTATTGGACTCGAATACAATCTTGTAGCCATCTCGGCACAGAAGAGATCCGCTAACAAGATTTTTATTTATTGAGGGAACATGATGCACGTTCTTCAGGCGCACGGTCTTTCCCGAAGTGAACTTCAGATCGACCTTACCAACACCATGAACAGAAGCATGCGAGCCGTTCCCCATCAGCATGGTTTGAGTCCCTCTAACCTAATATGAAGAAAACATGGAAATATCAGAACAGACATGTACATTAGCGCCTGTGTCAATCCACCAATCAGGAGAATGACATAATGAAAGAACAGTAGGTAATATACCATACCCAACATCTTGCATCTCAACATCGCCCATGACAACATTAGCAGTCTTGCTGCCCTTCCCATGCTGGCGCTTGTCAAAGCGGTTGGGACAAGCAGGAGCCCAATGACCAGGATCACCGCATACATGACAAGCACCTTTCCTCTTATCAGTCTTCTTCTTGAAGCTGGTAGACTGTGAGGCCTTGTTCTTTCCATCGAACTTCCCTTTGTCATCAAACTTGCCTTTGTTCTTGAACTTATGAGGCTGGAAGTTCCTTTTCTGTACCAGATTGGCATTAGAACCTCCCTCGGTACCTCGAGCACGTGTGTCTTTTGCTCTTGCCTTCTCTTCCACATCAAGAGTCCTAATGAGATCTGTCATGGAGAACTCTTGTCTCTTGTGCTTCAGAGAAGTAGCAAAGTTCCTCCATGACTGAGGAAGTTTGGCAATAATGCCTCCGGCAACAAACTTGTCCGGTAACACACAAGTGAAGTGCTCAAGCTCCCTGGAAAGTGACTGTATCTCATGAGCCTGCTCCACAATGGGGCGGTCATCAACCATCTTATAGTCATAGAATTGTTCCATGACATACAGTTCACTGCCAGCATCGGAGACTCCAATTTTTCTCTCGAGCGCATCCCACATACCTTTGCCATTGCTAAAAGACAGGTATGAATCGACAATATTGTTGCCAAGGATGCTGATCAAGGCAGCCTTGAAAGTGGTATCAAGTTTTTTGGAACGCCTCTTCCTGAGCGGGATTAAGTTCTCCCTCAGGTGCGCCATAGATGGCGTTATAGCAGCTCATGATGCGAAACGAGCCTTTGCTCTACGCGCCATCGTTTGTAATTCACACCTTCGAACACAGGTGGCTTCATAGAAGCAACAAAGCCACTTGGGGCAAATTGCCTGAAATAAGTTTTTTGGATTGTTGAATAAAATAGCAATTTACCAAGCGAATTATCCATAATAAACGCTAGATAAAACATGATTAGAATAATAGGGAATATACTAATCATGTGAAATAGCGAATACATATTAAGGCATATAATGAAACAAACTGCAAGGCATAAAACTTTAGATACGATCAGAACAAGATTGAGAAAGAAGATATACACAACAGTAGCAGAAGAGGAACCGCCGGCGTTGGAACCGTCGTTGACCATGTTGTCGAGGAAGAGGGTGCTGATGTCGGGGAAGAAGTCCTCCTCGGGATAGACGTTGCCGCAGTCGCTATCCATGTGGGAGTCCGTGGAAGCGATGGCACCGATAAGCGCTCCCAAAACCTTATCGCCCTTCTCCGTCTGGGGACTCGAAGCAGCGGGTCTCGGAGGCCTCTTGTCCCGGCTCGCGGTGCCGCGCCAAGGCGGATGGGGAAGATCTAGGTAGCGCAGTGCTCACGGAACTTGAGGCGCAAAGGAGTATCACGATGATGTGTTGCAGTGTATCTGAGAGGGGCGACCTCTCTTATATAGACATAGAGGGTGGCCGAACAGGCTGAAAGATGAAAAAGCGGACGATGCTGTGAGAGAAGAAAATGAGCGCGAGCGGGGGAATTGAACAGGAGTTCATATTAAAAGTCCACTCGAGCAAACCGTTTCAACTTCTGTACGACTGGTTCATATACCATTCATGCGTGGCAAAATAAAGCTCGGCTCGGCGAGATTCCTGCAACCCGTAACCCGCAACCCGCGGCGCGCGCGCGTCGTGACGAGGCGAGGCGAGGCGTGGCGTGGCGTGGTGAGCGAGGAGGAGGAGCGCGCGTGTGGAACTCTCTCCTTCTCCGTCTCATCCTTTTACCAAGTGGTAGGAGAGCTCACCTTATAAGTTGGTCCAACTTCCACTCAACTAGGAATGTGGGACTAAACATTTGTCCCAGCTCTTGCCTTGCATGAATGGGCCAAATGGGTCTCTAGGATTTCAGGAATTTATTGACATATAATAAATGGGCTGGGCCTATTTAGGCAAAAATTCCAACAGATCGCTCTCCACCGGGGCTGTTGGGGATATGCTATATGGGTATCCTCATAGCATGTCTCTTATCCGACTAACCCGGGTGGCCCATAGTCGGTAGCATGGCCTATGGCCTCTTTGGGTAGTGATTAGGTGGATCGAAGGGAGGCCCATCTTTGGATAAAGGAAGGCTACGGTGGAGTCACCGTGCCGGAGCCTTGGAGTGCAAGATACACAAGACTAGTAATAGACGGTGTAGAACTCTGTAACCTGTCCGGCTAGGACTTTTCCCTGTAACCCTAGGACCTGGCAACTATATAAGTCGGGCCTATGGGAGCCTTTAGGGCACAATCTCAGACGATAGCTTAGACTTTCTAGTCATCTCGCACAGCGAACCTAATCTCTGTAAGTCGGCGTATTGCCATTATAGTGATTTATAGCAGGAGTAGGATTCCGCCACCGTTGTGGGATCTGAACCTGGGTAAGTTGTGTTACCTCGTACCCGTCAACCGTTCGCCTTACCCCACGTCTCTAAACACGCACTATGAGGACCCCTCCATGGCGTACTCGTCGGCAATACCGTGATTGGCAGCCACGGCGTGGGGCGAGAGGCGCCAGGGCTCTTGATGGCGAGGACCAAGATCTTCGCGGGAATCGGTGAAACCGTAGCCATCGGTCGTATTCTCTTCTCCGGTAATGTTCCGATCGCCCCCCTGTCGAGTTCTGGATCCCGGCGAAGACGAACCCTACGCGGTGCTCAATCGTTCCTATCGGAGACATCCACCTTTTCATCGACGAAACCGACTTGGGCACTAGTTCACAGGAGTCGGAGGATCATCAAGACCATACGGACCGCCTCGGGCGGGATCGCTCGCGGAAGGATCGATGTCGAGATCTCTCTTGAGTTTGCGGCAAAGATCGAAAAGCATCAAGACCCTTACGGACCGCCTACGGGCAGGATCGTTCCGCGGAAGGATCGATGTCGGATCTCTCCTCGAAGTTTGCGGCAAAGATCGGAAAAATTTAAGACCAGCGATTACGGCGGGTGGCTCCGTATCTGAGCGTCGGCCCACTACTAATGATGATGCCATCTATCACTTTGTGGAAGGACGGACCATAGCGCTTCTCCGACACTCTCTAAGACAACAAAGCGTCGGGGCGCCTTACCTTCAAAGGCATGGTGAACACCGTTAACAACTTACGCGGAGGCTAAGCGGTAGCTCGACGGTAACTGCGCTCATTGTGAGCACCTCCGATTTAGCCACCACCACCGCCTCCAGCCGCCATCGTCGTAGCAGCGCCACCACCTCCAGTCATCATCGAGGCCGTCGCACCTCCACCGCCCGTCATCGAGGAAGCCCTGGCACCCTCCGACTCTGTCATTGACGCGCTTTATGCCGATTTGATGCGGTCGATTCGAAATAGACTTCAGTCTGAAAGAGCTAGACTCCGCTATGCAGGAGATGGAGGAGGAGTACTCGCGCGACGAACAAGCTAATACCACCGTCATGTCCCGAGGGATATTCGTCACCATTGGGACAGCGATGGATGAAGACCAGCCCGGGCAAGCTCCGCCTACGGCGCTGGATAAGGGGAAGGGACCACTTATTGCTACCAACGATGCTCGCGCAAAGGTCATGCCTCCTCCGCCTAATCCAGTGCAATAGCCGCAGGAACTCGGCACCGGTACGAGCAACAACAACACCGCAAACTTGCCACCTCCAGCATCCACGTTGGCCGCATCCCACGTTACCCCAGCTAATAGAGTGATGTACGGCAATCTCCTCGTTGAGCCACTAACTGTTGATCATATCCGGAATGTGACTCAGCAGCGAAGCGCCCGGCTGACTTTGGAGAAGCACAAGCCATCGTGGAGCAAGGCGCTAAACTAGATCGAGATCTGGTGTGGCAGTCCATAGAAAAAGCTAGAGCAATGGAGGCCGAGTACAAGACTCTGCTACAGTAGCAGAAGGCTAAGAAAGCTCCGGCTCACATCATCAATGATCCTGGTGTATGGCGCAACCTAGGATGGGCTCCCTCAAAGCCGGCACAGGCCAAGCCATACATTGACAGTGAAGGCAAACAGGTGATGCCCACCCCACTCCTTAACCTCGCCATCGCCAAGAACCTTACGGCAGGATAGATCGCTGAAGCGATGAACATGTTTATGACCTAGTGGCCAAGGCGGTAAAGCGGCGAAAAAGGCCACCTCTCGGAGGTTTGAGTCGACCCGCTCTACCGATCTAGCGATTACAAACCGCCAAGGGCGGATCTCTCGGGATGTCGGATCACGGGCGGGTTCGCCGAGCGAAGGCGGAGGATGCCGCAGCGGGAAGGATGCTATTCCCATATCTTGACCACGGAGAAAGAGCCCAACCTCGCCGTCCATCGCCACCGCTCCGATACCCCGGCGTCGGAAGACTACAAGACTCACCATCGCGCGGATATGCCTCCACCAGCGATGCGGCATCGTCATCAGCGACAACGCGGCACATACCGTCATGATGAAACACCGCATGAGAGAACAAGGACAACCATGACGAGCGTGGGGCGTCGCGAGAGGATAACGACAAGAAGGCTAACCCGCCACCTCCGCCTCCGTCGCCAGCGGTCACCATGGCGGAAGAGGCCCACGTCGTTCACGGCCCATCCTATTGACAACAAGAAGAAGAACCGGAACCATACGATGCGTTCGCGGATCGATAAGATCCACGAGGCTCGGGAAGGACCATACACAGGACCACGTTGCTTTGGACCTGCAATGCGGTGCGCAACACCCCAAAGGTTTACGGATTGACAAGACAATCAATCCCTATGATGGCACGCCAAGCACACATGGTTGCGGGACTACGACAGCAGTGGAGGCTGTGGGAGAGCAACCCCAGCGTCATTGTCAAGTAGCTCCGTTAATGTTGGTGGGCGCGACGTCAATGGATCGACGACTTGCGGAAAGATCTATCTACAACTGGCTGGACATGCGGTGGTTGATCTGCTGTCTAAACTTGGATCGGTAAGAAAATTCCGCCAGTTTTCCTAAACATCTGCACACCATGCGTGAAGGGGCGGCGTCGACAACCCGGATAGAGCTGACTCTTTACGTCAACATGGTGACAAAGATCCTCCGGCTTGGACAAAACCGATCATGGAATATCTCGAACACGGAACTTTGCCCGACGGCGAGGTGAAAGGCGGCAAATAATGCGGCGAGCAAAGGGTTATACCATAATCAATGGGCAACTCTATAAAAGGAGCACTCTTGGGGTATACCTAAAGTCGTTTCCCAGCTAGAAGGAATGGAAATCTCTGAAATCCATCTTGGAGATTGCGGGCATCACGCCTCCTCGATCGTTGGTCGCGAAAGCCTTCCGGCAAAGATTCTTGGTGACATGACGGGGCGACGACAAGCTAGTTGAGACATGCAGGATGCGATGTTATGCCGACAACCGCATGTTCTGCTGAAGAATTGCGAACAATAACAATAACGGTTGTTTGCGATGCAGGGGCTGAACATGGTAGGACCGTTACAAAGCGGCACCGTGTGGATTTACGCATCTGCTTGTAGCAGTTGACAAGTTCACCAAATGGATGAAGCTAAACCCATTAGAAAGCTTGATGGGGCAGCGCCCTCGTTTGTCCGGGATCTAGTGGTGAGGTTTGGTCTCCACATAGCATCATCACCGACAACGGAAGCAACTTGTCACTTTCGGAGAAGTGGAGGCCTATTCTGGGACAAGGCATCAGACTGACCTTGCATCTGACACACCCACAATCCAATGGTCAAGTTAGGCGAGCCAATGGATTAATTGCAGGGAATCAAGCCACGTCTTGAGGCATCGCTACATAGAGCAACGCTGGAGCACAGGCGGAAGAATTGCCATCTGTCTTTGTGGAGTTCTGAACTACACCCAACAGATCCACCGGCTACACCCCTATTTCATGGTATATGGGCGAAGCCATCCTACCTTCGACATCCTCCACGATGCACCAAGAGTTGCCGCCTAAAGAAGATGGCGCTGAAGAATCCAAGCGCCTAGATGTGGACCTTCTCGAGGAGGCGCGTTTTGGCATTCAAGATTAGCCATCTACCAGCTACAGCTACCATAGTCGCGTTCGGCATCACTTTCGTTTAAAGAGGGCGATTTGGTGCTCGACTTAGCGAAGAAGTCACACAAATTATCCCGCCATGGGAAGGACCGTTCATCATAAGAAAGCGCTCAATGGGTCTTACTACCTTATCGACAATCGTGAGCTCAAGGATAGACCCAGCGAGGATCATAAGCGTGGCGGCGTGACGGATGATGACTACCGGATCTTGATGGCCATGGAACATATACAGCTCGTCCTTTCTACATAGCATTTTATCTAATCGTGTACCTCTTATATGATCAATGAAATAAAGCTCTTTGGTTCCTCATATTGCTGAGTCTTTTACCTCCTTTAATGTTCATTTTTGATCATATAAACCTTTATGCACAAGCTTTGCGATTGCACTTGTGAAAATTCCGCCTCTGAGCGTTAGCTTAAGTTTTACGGTCTACCGTTCTTTGTTGTTTTATGTGGATTGTGGAGTAGTGACTTTGGCACTCATTGTCGGCAATTTTGTGCTTAGGTTATTGGCGGTGCCATTGGGCATCATCACCTAAAAGCATGGTTCCGACAACGAGTCTTCGACTCACGAAAAGTCAAACATCTGAACCAAAGTAATGGATAAGCCAGCACTTGCTTAAAAATATATACATCTGAAACTTAATTCTTAAGTAGCAGGATCGATAACCATTGTTTTCCGCCTTAAGATTACATCAACAAAGTTTTTCCACGCACACTCGAGGTGAAACAGAAATTACAAAGTGTTTTCACTCTTTGAGTGCGAGGAGACTTGGAGGCTGCATCATCGCCCGGAGGAGAATCACCCTCGACATCGGTGCTATGGTGAGACTCGGAGGATTCAGGTTGGCGTTGTCGAGAAAGTTTCGGGCGCGAAGGCGTCCACATCCACCAACTCGGCAACCTGGTATCATACCCAGTGATGACAAGATGGCTTCATGATCGATCTCCTTGCCGTCATCATCCATGTCGGGGATACCAGATGTCACTGTGTCGATGTCGGCATCTTTATAGTGTGCCTTCACCATAGACAGCGCCATCCTTGCGCCAGCCCGTGCACATGAAGCTTTCCAGCTTGCAACATGCTCGGGGGCTCAGCGCAGAATCTCCGAGTACTTCGCCATGGAGTCCGAGGCCTTGATATAAATCTAGAGGGGCTTGGCGATTTCCTTGGCTTGGGCAATGGCAGTGTTGATGAAGTTGCCGGCAAGAATCATGCATTCCTTGTCCGAAGGAGGCGAGCGGGTTAAGCCCATGGGCGCTGAAACTTCCGACAACGGCGCATGAGTTCAAAATTCTAAAGTATCCATACTATAGAACTACAAGGCGGACACTTACTCAAGATTGGCCTTCTTGGCCCGAACGGCCGCCAAGTATTCCGTCTCTTGTTGGAGGAGCTTAAGCGCCTCGCTATGGCGAAGGTTTGCTCATCGGCAGCTTGCCGATCCTTTAGGATCGCAAGCTCCTCCTTCAAGTGATTGATCTCAACGGAGGCGGAGTCCTGCATGGCTTTCATGGAATCCTCGTGCATCTTCAGCATTTCTTCCCTCTCCTTCTTAAGGATCTTGTTCTCGCTGTCCAGCTACTGGATATGCTTGGACTGCTCGACAATATCCTTAGCCTTGGCAACGTGTTCTGCAAGTCGGAGAAAACAAAGTACACATTGAGTACTCGGAGATTATGGGCACAAAAGTAAGACGAAATCATAAAAGAAAAGGACTCTTGTTTTGATGATCTGTTCCTTCAAGATGGCGGTTTTACCTTTTCAGCTTCAAGGTCATGGCATCTTAAAGTACTTATCGTTGGCCATGCCCTCCGAGCATTCTCGTTACGTGAAACAAATACAAAGTTAAGTGATTGTTTGAGTCTGCTTGGAGCTTCTAGTCGGAAATTTTCCACCTAGATGCTGGGGCTCAACGAGAGATTTTAACAGCAATATGTAGCTTTTCTTTAAGCATCTAGTCGGACTAATTCAGTTCTCAACTATAGGCTTGGGGGCCACAGACTTAAATTTATGAACCTTTGTGTATGCTACTCTTAAAGCATCTAGTGGAATAATTCATCAATCTAAATGCTTGGGGCTCTGATTGCAAGTTCTTTCTAACTTAGTTTCTCTTAGAGCATATAGATGCAAAACCTATGGTTTTCCGTCTACATCCTCGAGACTCTGATGGGATATTCATATAAAATGCAAAAGGTAAAGTAAAACTTACAAGTGCGATGATCTTGAGGTTTGTAGCACTCTCGGCAACAACTTGCCAAAGTAAATGCTATTTCCCAAGATATACACTTGCCAGCAGCTCCTCAATACCTGCGTCGGAGATGACGACACTCCTCCAGGAACCATAGTTGTGTTACTCGGCAGGAGCGTCGGGTAAACTATCTTCGGGAACTCAAAGGGTTTCAGGGAGTGGAGGTGCCGCCTTCGGCAGAGGTACCAGCTCCCATCACCGCCTTGCCGCTACCGATGGCATCCTTAGCCGGAGCTTCAGCCATTTGAAGAGCAGCGCTCTCCTGCGTCGCTTTCTTGGACATGCAATGAGCTCGGTAGAAACACGAATCCACTTCCATGGCGGAAGGCCTGGTGCCTCCTAGACTTGAGCTTGTCGGGCAGAGGAGGGCTTGACGGCAGGGGTGGCAGGGGCGATGGCGGGAGAGGAGTCATGATGCATCATATCTTTGATATTTCTAGAAGCCCCAAGAGTCTTGGAGGACTTCTTGAGGCTGGTTGTGGCTTTCTTCCTGAAACGTGCAAAATGCATAAGTACAGGAATAAGATAGATAAATAAGACAATGTCAGAGAATAAGAAGCTTACACTAGGGGGGGCGCTTTGGCAAACATCCCGGTGGCTTTCTTCTTTTCCGCCTCCAGGGTGGCTGTACTCTTTTTGGAGGCTCCACCCTCTGTCTTCTTCTTCTTACCTCCGTCGGCAGCGTCAGAGGTGGAGCTCTTCCGCTTTCGCGCCAACGGGGCATCATCATTGGACACGACCGTGACTTTCTTCGTCTTTGGATCATAGATTTGGGCAGCCAGGTTGCCCTCCTCTAGATCACTAAGCTGATTAAGTGAAGAAATCGTCGTGTTAGACAAGATGATATTGGCAAGACGGAAAAACTGGAGCAATGTCATACACCAAAAATAAATGTCTACCTTTGGGCACTTTCCGTCTACGAACATGTCGTAGGTGAGGGTGAAGCCACGCTTCTTATCCTTCACCTTGACGATGTCCTTGAGGCGGAACTTGACGGAGTCGCTCGAGAAGTTGTCCTCGGAGATCCGAGGGAATCCCTTCGGTCGCCGGTGTACTCGTGCATAAACTTCGTGCGGTGCTGCAGAAGTTGGATCCGCTTGATGAACCAGCACATGGCTAGGTCCAAGCCGGTCAGACCCGTCTCTACGAACCACTCGATCCGCCTTATTGCGCGAGAAGCGTCGAGGTCGGAGGGAAGGGAGGCATGAGATCGCCATGTGGAGACTTGGGTGGCTCCATCCACGAATTCAGATGCGTTACTTCTCGGCCTGCCAAAGGAATGTCGGGCCGTAGAAATGCGTCCATTGCCAGTTTTGCATGACTCGTGGCGGCGATGTCGAGGAACCGGCTAGGGCGGATCTTGAAGCTTATGGTGCCGCGGTTTGTAGCTCCTCCCTCTTGTGTCGGCTTCACGCTTGGCGGTGAAAAAGTATACAAACAAATCTAACCTAGGCCTAATCCTAGGTAACCCTCACAAAGTGCAGAAGTTGCTAAGCACTAATATACTTTTGGGGGAGAGGTTATGGTGTTGGACCTCGTGGTGATTCAAGGCAGACGGAAAAGCGTGGGAGATGGGCGGAAAGCGCGTACCAATTGTGCCTTGAGGTACACCTTCTCTCCGGCTTGGGGAGAAGGGGTCACCTCGCCGGCCAGCGCCACCCGCCAGGCGAGCCCCTCCGTCGCGGGGGGGTAACCCTCAGCATCCATCTCTTGGATGTCGCGGCCGGTGATGTCCGAGCCGCGCCAGTCGCCTTTGTGCGAGTCTGGCTCCACTTCCAGGGCTCCAGTGCCGCTGATTATGGTACGCCCGGTGGTTTCTATCACCGCCCGTCTGAGATGACGGACACTGGGGCACGGCAGCGGAGCTTCGCCCGGCTTACGCCGCGGCCGCTCCGCCGCCATTGTGAGGATGAGCTGCTGCTAGCCATGGAGGAGGAAGAGAACACAACTGGTGCGAGTCACGAGGCTAGGGTTTCTCGAGGTTTTCGCGGAGAACACGAGGCCGCGGCTGGAGGAAGAAGGCGATGGCGAAGAATGGGGTGAAAATGTGGCGAGTGTCCCGATTACTATTTATCTTACTCTGCGTCAAGATTCGTGCGGCTAATCGGACGGTTGCCGCGTGAAACGGCGTGTTACGTGAGCGTGCGCAGTAATTTCGCCACGTCTCAATAAATGCGCCGCCAATGGTTACGTATCCTTTCGCGGGAAAATCGGATATGATTCGTTCTGCATGTGTGAGATTCTGGCGTCGGCGGCGTCGGCCTACGTCGTCATAAGCGACATGGTAGATGAGCCGTCCCGCCGAAGATTCGGCATGGGCGGATTTAATCGACAATGGGGTGTCGATGGAAGATTCAGCATTTCTCCGACTCATTGAAGAAGGAGAAACCTTTGCAGTTCTTTGGGAGGACTATAAGATGTTGCTTGACGATTTGCCGACATCCATCTGACAAAGCGTTCCAAATGAAGAGGCAAGACGGCGCAAGATCTTGGAGTTCTCCGGGGGCTACTGTTGGGGATATGCTATATGGGTATCCTCATAGCATGTCTCTTATCCGACTAACCCGGGTGGCCCATAGTCGGTAGCATGGCCTATGGCCTGCTAGGTGGCCTAGTTAGGTGGATCCGAAGGAGGCCCATGGGATAAAGGAAGGCTACGGTGGAGTCACCAGCCCAGGAGCCTTGGGTGCAAGATACACAAGACTTGTAATAGGCGGTGTAGAACTACGTAACTTTGTCCACTGGGACTTCTCCCTGTAACCCTAGGACCTGGCAACTATATAAGTCGGGCCTATGGGAGCCTTTAGGGCACAATCTCAGACGATAGCTTAGACTTTCTAGTCATCTCGCATAGCGAACCTAATCTCTGTAAGTCGACGTATTGCCATTATAGTGATTTATAGCAGGAGTAGGATTCCGCCACCGTTGTGGGATCTGAACCTGGGTAAGCTGTGTTACCTTGTACCCGTCAACCGTCCGCCTTACCCCACGTCTCTAAACACGCACTGTGAGGACCCCTCCATGGCGTACTCGTCGGCAATACCACGACAGGGTCCGCGCAATAGTAGATTAGATCTTACTTCGCCAAAATTTTCTCGACGGCCGCTTGACCGGCGTTTCTTCTTCTTTCGCCGATCATAGATCGGATTGCGTCGTCCACTGCCGTATGTCATCACGTGCCTCTACTTCAACCTCGGCGTCAACGCATCTTCGGCTACATCGACTACGCCGGATCGTCTTTGCCAACATCAACCGGGACGCATGTCTCAAGTACGCGCCTCGCTGTCAACAAAGGGCTGCACCTTCATCACTCGTGGTCATCGTCAACGCCAACAAGTTCTTCTCCACGAGCGACGCCGCGCTCGTACAAGCGGAAAATACGGATCTAATCCCTGAAATAGACTACCGCAACAACTCAATCGCCATCGAGAACTACCACCATCGTCTTTGTCCACCACGACCTTGCCGCCAGAGTCTCTGTTTATTTTTTTATTTTCACAAGTTTGTGCTCAATTTTTTTCTTGTAGCCACTTCGTCTACTCCAACACGGCGGACAACTTCTACACCGACCGTTTACAGAAAATTTTCTTTGCTCCTCAATCCGGCTCTGGCACGCATGGCTCGTGATGGTCCCTGTCTTCGCACGTCCGGTATCGGCAACACCGACGCGCGCCTTTGTACCCAACACGCTCCCGAGTCTGGTAAGCTTGGGATTGCGGGTCGAGCTACTTCTCACATTACATCTACCTCAACCACTACGGCAAATTCCCCAGGTTCAATGACGACATCGACCACAACACAACATCATCAACGTCATCGACTTCATCAACGGCGACAACTTCACCAACGGCACCATCGACCACCACTAAAGCACCTCACTTTTGGCTACATAGACATCGGTATCCACCGACATCCTCTAGTTAGCGACTTGGTTGTGTTCGGTCGGACCGTCTGCGGCAGCTCTTGTTCGCGTCACTCTTGATCCATTGCGGGGGTGTTAGAGTATATTACGGTTACGTTATATTTGGTAGTTTAAATATTGTAATTCAATTCTATCTCTAGTAGTCTTCTTGCCCCCAAGTCTTCTAGTACTATATAAACAACCCAAGGGATCACGATGTAATCACCTCTTGCAATATCAATACAATCTATACTTCCGCAATCTTTCATTTTTGTCCAGACGGAGAAAATCGGTCCAGCCGCGTTGCAAGACCCCAGTTTCATCCGGATTTAGGCCAACTTTAGTCCATACTTGCCAGGCCCAGCATTTGAAAGCGCATGGAAGCGGACCAAGCGGTCGGTGAAAAAATAGACGGTGAGTGGACCCACCCAGTCAACGATGGAAGCCGAGTCATCGTCATCCTCCCGCCTCGGAACCCCGCGGAGGACCGTCGGACATTAACTACGTGCCGCTTCCGCCACGCGTCGCCACAATGCCGCACCACCACCGTCTCCTCGTCTCCTGCGACGGACCGGCGGGCAATAACTTCCCGCCATCCCTTTTCCCGCCCTTGCCGCTACACCCCTCCCGCCCTCGCCGCCCATCCCGGCCTATATAAGTCGTACCCCTTGCCGGAACTCTTCACACTCTCTCACAACGCCCCCGCTCTCCCAACTCTGGCGAAACCCACACTCCCACGAACTCACCACACCCCTCCCACTTCCCCATGGCTGAGCACTTTTTCGGCAATCCCACGGTGGCGAGCAACCCGACGTCGCCGCCTCCAGCCATGGGAGGCCCGCATGCTGCACGACGCGGGCTACATGGCGTCGCTCGACGTTCGCCTCCCCTCCCGGCTGGAAGCTTAGCCCCGGTAGGATCCCGATTCTGCCAGTGCCCAAGGACGAAGAGATCGTCGAAGAGATCCAGGCGGCCATCGCTGGCATGGAAGACCCGGATCTTGCCGAGGATCCGTGCAATATGCTCTTTTGGGAATAGTTCTTCATGGACCGACAGCTCCAAGAGCTCGCCCGCCACGAGGGGCCGCCGGGGTCGCTGCCGAAGCGGAACAACGCGGTGTCGCGCCACCGCTGGTAGAGCGCTCTCAGGCGAATGCTCGTCGCCGTGCTGGAGCACATCCACGCCGGCAACACTCCCTGGGTTGGCTTTCCCCGCAACGCGATGCCGGAATCAAGGGAGAGGGCCATCCTCCGGCCAACTGGTTGCCGAGGAGGATGGCCAGCATCTCCTCCTACTCCTCCGCAGCCTCGGCGTCCCGCTCCTCCGGGTCCATGCCGGTGACGTTGCCGCCTCTGCGGTCGATCAAACACGAGCCGGAGAAGCCGGTTCGCTCGCCTCCGAGGACAAGGGTGCACGAAATCATCATCAATGAGCCGCGCGCTCCCTTGATACGTCAGAAACGTATCTATAATTTTTGATGTTCCTTGCTTGTTTAGTATCTACTTTGCCTTGCTTTGTCTACACTTTGAGGTGTTTTTATATGTTTTCCGGTACTTACCTATTAACAAGATGCCATAGTGCCGGTTACTGTTTCTTCTTTTTGGTTCCAAAAGGCGGAAAATCAATATTCTCGAATTGGACAAGACAAAGCCAAAGTCAATATTTTAGTGGGGAACACGGGCGAATCTGAGGCGGAGGGAGGCACCAGAGCTATACCTGGCCGGCGGGATAGGGTTAAGCCGGCACTGGGGTGTGACCACCTTGGTCGCCCCCCCTGCCTCGCCTCTTCACCAATAAAGACCCCCCGATGCCAAAATCCTAAGTACTCGATCAATAGTCCACGAAAATGCATGGCCGCCGCCACCATCGTTCCTAGATCGGGGATCTGAAGCTCTTCTAGCACCACAGCCGGAGGAGATCATCCTGAGGCCTTCTTCTTCATTATGCCAGCCTCCGGTATAGGCGTGAGTAGTTCCACCTTGGACTATGGGTCCATGTAGTAGCTAGATGGTTGTATGTCCTCCTTTGTGCTATCATGTTTAGATCTTGTGAGCTCCATTCATGATAAAGATCATATATATTTGTAATCATGCATGTTGTGTTTGCGGGGATCCGATGGATATTGAGATTACTATGTCAAATTGATTAATGGTTTTGTCTTTTTGATTCTATCATGTCTGTGTTGTTTGTGATCTTGCATGCTCTCCGTTTCTAGTAGCTATCTTCGCCAAGTAGATGCTAGTGACTCCAAGAGGGGGTATTTATGCTCGATAGTGGGTTCATGCCTCTATTTAATCTAAGGGAAGTGACATAAATCTCTAATGGTGTAGATGTGTTATTGCCACTAGGGTGAAAACAACGGTCTCTTGTTCATGGAACAAATGGATTGTTTACCTTACACACTTTGCTTAAAGAAGTTATCTATTGCTTGCAACTTAATATTGGAGGGGGTTCGGATGATAACCTGAAGGTGGATTTCTAGTCATAGATGCAGTTGGATGGCAGTCTATGTATCTTGTTTTATTTCCCAATCAAATCTCATAGGATCATGAATGTCTAGTATTGCATTGTTATGCCTTGCTCAGACCTGTCAATTGCCCTGCTGTAATTTGTTTACCAAGCATGCCATGTATGTTTATCTTGAGGAGAACACCTCTAGTGAACTATGGACCCCGGTCCAATCTTTACCATTGATACATATTTTACTATTACTGTTTACTTGCTGCAAACCACCATTACCTTCCACACCATGCAGTTAACCCTTTGTTTTCAGCAAACCAGTGACATTGAAAACCTCACTGTTTGTTGGGCAAATTGTTGAGTTTGTTTTGTGTAGGTCTCCAAGTTGCTAGCAACACCTTTGAGTCGTTTCCTTCCTCCTACTGGTTTGATAACCTCGGTTTCTTACTGAGGGAAAACTTGTTGTTTGTGCTCTTCACACCTTGCTCTTAGGGTCTCCCAACGAGGCGTCGACAACACACCAACAAGATTTTTTCTAGCGCCGTTGCTGGGAAGGAAAATGGGAGTCCTTCTCAACCTTTCTTTTTACTTTCTTTTTGTTTTTCTTAGTTTCTTTTGCTTGGTTTTGTTAGCCTCTTTTATCAAAAACTCCAAAAAAAATTAGTTTAGTTTGGTTTGCTTTCTTTTATCAAAAACACAAAAAAATAGTTCCTGGTCTAGTTGCTACCATGTCTGGTTGTGGTCCAATCCTTGTGTCACCTATAGAAATGATCTTTACTTTCAAGCAAGTAAGTGAAGAGAGTTTCAAAGAAGCTTGGTCTAGAATCTCTGCTTTACAAAGGGAAACTGAGCCTAAGATGAGTCTTGGCTTAGTTATTAATAGTTTCTACCGCGGTATTGCTCTTTGTTATAGATATGCTTTGGATGTTGTAGCTGAGAAAGATATGTTTCGATGTACTGAGGATGAAGATTTGGATGCCATAAACAATTTCATTATAATTTATAATATGCCTAGCAAGTCTAATTCTTCTTTTATAGACATTTATGCTAGGTTGAACACTCTTGAGTCCAGTACAGCTTCTTTGAACAGTTGCTATCACACACTTAGATAACACCATGGTTATGTTCCAATAAAATCTGAGCCTCCAAAATGGTTTCCTACAATAAAGTTTCTATAAATAGTGAAACTTACGATGCTCATGTGATATCATGTCTAAATTTTGCCTTATGCCTAATGATATCTATGAGTCTTTGAGTCTTTGGGGACTTTCTAAAGGAGGAGAAGAAATATCTCTCGCCAATAATGCAAATTTATTACCCATTGGAATAGATGAAGGTGTGTTTACAAAAATCTCAGGGAAAATGGTGTCTACTGATTATCTTGTTATGGAATATGTATAAAAAGGACAGATTAAACTTGTAAGATCCATGCAGAAATACCTTGGATCAATAATTGATGTGTGTAAATGCATTATGAATTTTGATTCTACAATAATCAATCATATATTCCCTAAAGAGAAGAAGAAAGGTAAGAAAGGTAGGAGCAAGAGAGTTGGTGTTAATGCTTCTTCATTTGAAAATACTTGATTCTTGCTTCTTTTGCCTAACTTAAAGGCGTTAAAGAAAAGTTCTTGTTGGGAGATAACCCAAGAGTTTTCTTGAGTCTTGGAAGTTATTACTTCAGTAATGACCTCTCCTTATCCTTTTTTTGTTTGCTTTTTGTGCCAAGAATGAACTCTAATGAGAGGGAAGTAAGATTTGGGGAGTTGCTATGCCGAAACAGATTTTTGTGCTCCACCATAAAAAATCGTGAGGAATCTATGTAAGTCTGATTGAGATGATATTTTGTGAATAAATCCCCCAGTATGTTATCTAACTTTCTTTAGTTTAACACGTTTTGATTTGAGCAACAGAAGGTCTTCGAAAAAATCAGTTTCTACCTGCTGGTTTTGTTTTGATAGATTTCTACCATTATTTGTATTTGCTTCTTATTGATTCCTTTTTGGGTTCTTTTTGGGAAATTGAGATTTTTGAGGGAATTGATATAGTAGCTTGTGTTTTTAGTGAAAGTTTTGCTATTCTAAAGCTAAACCCAAGGGTCTATTATCTTTTGAATACACTAATGTTGCTAATGAAGATTGTGTGAAGTTTTGTATGAAGGAAAAATTTCAGGTATAGAGAGAGAATAATGTAATGAGATGAAGAATGGACAAAAACTCAAGCTTGGGGATGCCACCCTGTGTCACCCCAAGAAATATTTAAGAGGTACAAGCGTCAAATCTTGGGGATGCCCAAGGCATCCCCTTCTTCATCAATAAAAATCTCAGGTCTTTCTAGACACTTCGTTTTTATTATTTCATGCATTGTTGTGTTGTTCTTGGAGCATCTTAGTTTTCGTTTAGTTTGCTTGAATAAAGTAATTTGGACTCCCGTTCTCGCTATGTGTTTTCAAATAAGTTGATTGGTGTTGGATAAGAGTACAAAGTTCTTGCTTGAGTAGTACAAGAGGATCTTGCTTTGACTGTGACTTAGACTTTATCATGTCATGCTAGGTGTTGTTTTGACCTTATGCTTAGTGATTATTGCTGTAGCATGACTTGTTCTAAACAATTGGGATTGCTTAGTGTGCCTTGAAGAAATCATGCGTTGTTTTAGCATACAAAAGCATAGTATTGTGGTATTCTCCTTTGATGCTTTGTTTGGGTTGACTTGGCACATGCTCACACCATGTTATGACTATGAACAAGTCACCATAGCCTTTATGATCATTTAGTCCTTGACTTGTAGTACCTATTTATGCTTTGATTAGTAATATTTTGTCGCTCTGCATGATTATGGCCATTATTGCTCTCTTAGTTGGTTGCTCCTAGTCTTTTGCTAGCCTCCACTTGTATGAGTAAGCTCTACTCATGCTTCCAACTTCCAAGAAACCAAGTTATTCCAAATTCTCCACTATAAATTTATATGCATGGGTTCTACACCAGTCCAAGTATATTCTTGTTTTCATCTATCTTCCAATTAAAAAGTATTTTGTTATGTGAAAACTTAGTGATTAAAGCTCTCACGAACTTGATGACACACTTTATTTTTTTTGCCCTAATAAACTTGAACCATTGTGTCATCTATGTTGTATATGCTTGCACTTATATGTTGGAATTAGCAGAATCGTGTTGTCACGGGGAATGCTTTCAACTTTTTACTTGTACTTTGTACATAGTTGATATCATGCTCTTTTGTATATGGATGTTGTCGGTGTGAAATGAAAGGGGAACTTGTAAGTCCATGGAGTTATGTATTTTGTGTTAGAGAAACGTCTGGGCCGCTAGCCTAAGCCATGCCTAATCATGCTGGAAACTTGCAGCATCACCATAATGAGCAATCTGTGAAGCATCCTCAATAAAACCTATGAAAATAGCAAATAAAAAGATCGTTGAGATGCTCATTGTCTTCTTGCCTTGTCATTTTGGTTATGGGATAGCTCATGTACCATGTGCAAGGGGTACCCCGTTGGCGGTTCTATGATACGCATATACTTACTATGACAAGAACTTGCAAGTAACTAAAGTTGAGTAGCATGAGGTGCAACCCTCGTATTCAAGGGACATGAGATTGCCAACTTATACTTTGTCAAGCATATACTCCATGGTTTGTTCACTTTAATCTTAATCACTTCAAGATGCTTATGATAGGGGCAATGAGGGCTGAAAGCTAACAAGTACCATAATTTTTGGAAGCTCTTTTTGAAACTTGAAATCCCTGCTTCCCTTTATGAAGGGCCTTTATTCCACCATTATATTGAGTCTCCACCTTCTATCCTTAGGCACCAATTAAGAGAACATAGTTGCCATTCTTAGTTTTATGTGCATTGTCCCAAAACTTATTGATTGATTCATATTGTTGATATTGCTTGTTCTTGAACTATTTGTATCTAGTCACTCTTATGAACTTTGAAGGTGTCCTATGCATCTATTTTCTACTCCATCAGGGACAAGATAGATGCAGCTATGCTATGTTTTACATGTGAAACAAACAAATGTTTTCAATGCATGTTATTCATGATCTTTGTTTGTATCCTTTCATGTTGCATGCATAGTTACTTTATCTTACTGTTAGAACTCCATCTTTCATGCTAATGTTTAGAGTTCTTTGATCCCAGCTTTCATTGCTTGTAAATGGTTTGATCAAGATTATGATGGTGCATGTCACCTCAAAAATTATTCTTTTTATCACTTACCTACTCGAGGACGAGCAGGAGTTAAGCTTAGGGATGCTTGATACATGAAATGTATCTATAATTTTTTGATACTCCATGCTTGTTTTATATCATTTGTCTTATGCTTTGTCCACACTTTGAGGTGCTTTTATATGTTTTCTAGACTAACCTATTAACAATATGCCACAGTGCGGTTACTGTTTTCTTACATTTTGGTTCCGGAAAGGAAGAAAATCAATATTCTCAATTGGGCGGGACAAAAGCCAATCTTCCTATTTTTCCGAACAACACGGGCCTGAAGCAGAGGTGGAGGAGGACACCAGGTGGCGCACCTAAGCGTGGGCCAGCCCTAGTGGCACCCATAGGGGGTGTAGGACCCCTCGACCTCCATCGACCTTGCCTCCTTCGCCTATAAGAAGCCTCCGACTCAAAAACCCTAAATCATCGACTGAACCAGCCACGAAAAGTTCAGATTCCTTGGCCCATGCTTGAAGGGGAGATTCGAGGGACAGAAAGTCTCTATTTCGGCACCCTACCGGGATGGGTAAGTGCCCCCGGAGCCATCTCCATCGATCTCCACCACCATCTTCATCACCGTTGATGATTCCCATGATGAGGAGGGAGTAGTTCTTCCTCGAGGCTAAGGGCTCTACCGGTATCTATGTGTTCATCTCTCTCTCTATGCATGATCTTGTTGTGGTCATGAGCTTTGTAATCAAGTAGATCTACCTTGCTACTCAAGTGCTTCAATAGATCTCTGCTATCCCCATTTGTGTGAAAGTGACAGCGTGCACGTCATGGTGGCACTAAGGCTAGAGTCTACATAAATACTCATCGTGCTTTAATAGATCTATGCTTTTCCTCACGTGTGTGAAATTGACAGCGTGCACATCGTGTGTGGCACTTAAGCTAGGTTACATATATATTTATCATGAGTATATTTGGAGTTGGATGTATTTATAAAAATGTGGTGTTTGTTGGAACCATCTAGCGCTCAAGGTGACATTGTGGGGTTATCTAGATTGGGGAAGGCGGACTTTAAGGTGTGTTGTTATAGCCCTACCATGGATTAGAGTGTCCAACCAGAGAGTAGTTAAGAGTAGTATCATTAAAAGAAGATATTTATATGAGAGAGTGTTTACTAGTGAAAGTATGATCCCTAGGCCTTGTTCCTAAGCATTGAAACACCGTTTGCATCTAGATCTATTGCATGTTTGCTTGCTTCCATATTTATTTCAGTTTGCCTTTAGTCTCTCCCACGTCAACAAGTCAAAATCTCTTTTCTGGCACCGTTACCACTTGTATTTCACTATCTCTTCGCCGAACTAATTGCACCTATACACACGACAAGTGTATTGGGTTGTTGAGACACAAGAGACTTCTTGTATCTTGATTGAGGGTTGCTTGAGAGGGATACCTTTGACCACTTCCTCCTAAGTTCGATAAACCTTGGGTAATCCACTTAAGGAAACTTGCATTGTTCTACAAACCTCTGCACTTGGAGGCCCAACAACTGTCTACAAGAATAGAAGTGCTTAGACATCAACGCCTCGGCTTGCCTATGCGAGTCGAGATAGAGAGGAACGGCGCGGCCAGGTGGGCAGGCGCACTTTAGGGTTAGAGATCTAGGGTTTCCTTTGCTTTTATTTTTGCTACACTAGAAAGATCTCTGAGCCACTAGCTCGATACCATTGTTAACATCGTTCTAGCTCTACATCTTAGGTAGTAGCTACTAGGATTGATCTATGAGGCTGAGAGAGAGAGATCGGAGAGGGAGAGGTTGTATACCTGCGCCCTGGCTCGAGGAACACGAGCCAGAGGGGATGCTAGAGGTGGTGGCCATGGCGGAGAGGGGCGACAGCATGGGCGTGGGTGGTTGAGAGTAGCGGCGGTGGAGCTTCGGCACATCGCTAAACCCTAGATCGGTGGGTGTGTGTCGGTGGGGTGCGACTGCAGTGAACCTCGTGCGTGTGCATCCGGCCCCCACCTCTTTATATACATTGGCGACAAGAGCCCACCAACCATGAGGAGGTTGGGCGCCCCGATCCAGAAGCGCGGATAGGGGTTCCGTTTGAGCCGTTGGAAGCTTATGCAGGGAGATCAATCTAACGAAAGAACTGTGTTTCCGTGGTGTATTTAGATGTTTTCCTTCCTTTATCGGCTGCTTATTGAAAATGCCTTTTATCCAATCGTAGTTTACGGGACAAAAAATTCAATTCCGATGGCCTATTGTTTGGCAGGACAACGCTATGGAGCTCTTAGATTTGTAAGCGAGGAACAACGAACATGGGAAATACATGGAGCCTAACATAAGTATCATACGATACATCTCTGAAATAGCATGCATTTACAATACATTAGGAGGAAGCAGTGCAAAATAGAAGTTTCACTAGAAGGACCCATGAACCGACACCCATTTTAGCTATTTGTGTTTTTCATTCCTCTATACATATGTTGTTTTCCTAAGTTATTATAAGTGGTATCGATGATACTGATCAACCAAGGTTTAAAACCACTTGGAAAAACCATCTTGATTCGTCAGAACAAGCCAGCGATCGGCTGTCACAACCCGCGACTAGTGGAAGCACTAGTTCCGGGCCGTGAGGCCTCTAACTAAAGCGGCCGTGACTAGTCCAGTCCGTGTCTGCCCGGGACTAATAACTGGGCAGGCGATTTGCTCTTTAGGGACTAATGGTCGGGTCGTATCATGATCGGACTAGTTGTCCATCGATATATACTGACTTCTGTCTACACGCCCTAAAGCATATGTTGGACATTTTTCTCAAATAAGCAAGATATTTCATGCCATTTTTTTCTCAAGATTTGTCAAGATTTAGTTTACAACACCTAAATCCAAAGCTTTAAAAGGTTAGAACTTCATTCTTTCATCTCTTATTGCTGCTTTAGCTCTATAATGCTCTAGAAGTATAGAGATATGGATCAAATGCATGCATGCTCTAGAAGTAGCTAGAAGGATTTTGATATATATGTGAAACAAATTTTGATTAGGCACATAGTTACTGAAAATTGAAATGTGTAATTTTAGAGTTTGAGCTTAGAATGGAATGAGGTTTTCTTGATAGAACAATAATAAAAAACTCCACATTTATCATGTTGATTGTTTCTCCAATTCTGGAATTGGTGCATGTAAATTTTCAAAATTCAAAATTAATGCTCTAGAAGCTCTCAATATAACTTTAATAATTTTATCATGTTGTGTAATGGTTTTGATATACTTTTACTATAATGCAGATGGTCGAGAATGGATGTGCAGTCTTGACCGGCCTGCGAGTTCATTAATGGCGTGCATGAATTCATCCGTGTTGCTGATGCAAACAAAGCGCAATGGTTTTGTATTCTATCCATGTAATGGATGTAGTAATCGGAAGGATTACTCGACTCAAAAACCCTTCACGACCACATTGAAGTAAACTATGTCGATTATAATTGTTGGACCAAGCGCGAGAGAGAGAGGGTTATAATGGAAGACAATGAAGAAGAGGAGGATGACAACTATCATGGTTTCTGATGCGGAGATACTTCCATGGGGATGCTAAAGGGAGGATGAAGAAGAGACACATGATGAACCGGCTGATGATCTTGGTGGGACCGTTGCGATGCGAAGAGATTGTGAAACTGAAAAGGATAGGGATAAGTTCAATCACATGCTAGATGATCACAAAAGTTATTTGTACCCAAATTGCGAAAATGGTCTGAAAAAAGCTGGCGGCTTCTTGGAATTGCTGCGATGGAAGGCTGAGTGTGCTATACCTGACTCCTCATTTGAAAAGTTGCTGAAAATGATGAAGAATATGCTTCAAATGATAACGTGTTGCCCTTGATACGAAGAAATTTGTGCCCTCTGGTTTAGAGGTTCATAAGATACATGCATGCCCTAATGATTGCATCCTCTACGCGGTGAGAATCTGAGAATTAGATGCATGCAGTATACACTTCACTTTGGTATAAGATTAGGCAGAGATGACCTGGTGGCGTTGAGGCGAGCCCCGGAAGAGGGTTCTGCGAAGGTGATGTGGTATGCTCCTATAATACCGGTTGAAACGCTTATTCAGAAACAAAGAGCACGCCAAGTTGTTGCGATGGCATAAAGTGGAGCGTAAGTCAGATGGGATGTTGAGACACCCGGCGATGGAGTGCATAATGGAGAAAAATCGATAGAAAGTACCGGACTTTGCGGATGACACAAGGAGTTTAAGGTTTGGTCAAATGAGATGGCATGTATCCTTTGAGGAAGCAGAGCTCCATCACACCACAGCCCATGACTCTATGCATCTACCAACCTTCCTCCTTGGTTGTGCATGAAGCGGAAGTTCATTATGATGCGATGTTGATCCAAGGTCAAAGCAACCCGGCAACAACATTGGTGTGTACCTAAGGCCATTAGTGGAAGAACTTTTTATAGTTGTGGCACGAACCCGGGATGGCGTGTGGGATGAGCACAAAGCAACAAGAATTTAACCTCTGAGCATTGCTTTTCGTAGCAATCAATGATTGGCTTGCTCTTAGTAACCTTTCAGGACAGTCAAACAAGGGATACAATGCATGCACACACTATTTAGATGAGACTGAAAGTATATAGTTGGAACATTGTAAGAAGAATGTATACAAAAGAAAGGCAAGCATTTCAGCAGTGCGGCATGTCACAGAATGAAGCCTAAGGAAGCGTCTTGGTCTTTGATATATTTGATATGGTCAAAGATTTGGATCAATGGTAACCTTTGGAAAGGGTCTGGAGGAAAATCTGTTCGAAAACTGATGAAGGACACGCACCCATGTGGAAGAAGAAATCTATATTTTGGGAGCTACCATATTGGAAATTCTTGAAAGAGGCAGCTCTGCATCGATGTGATGCATGTAATGACGAATCTTTACGTGAACACGCTAGGCTTCTTAAGCGTGTATGGGAAGACAAAAGATACAGGAAGCGAAAGGACCATCAGCGTATGAAAGACCGGATGGCCTGCATCGAGAATGGTTTCAAGGTCATACCATACGCTCTTACCAAACAAGAGAAGGAAATATTTTTTGAATGCCTAAGCGATTAAGGTCATCGGCTATAAATCGAATATAAAGGGAATAATAAATATAAGCGGAAAAAAGTTCCAAAACCTGAAGTCTCACTGCCACGTGATTATAGCGCAATGCTTCGATTGCATTGAGGGCTTCTACGAGATAATGTTCAGTACCCATTGTGAAGCTATGTGCATTTCTCAATGCAATCTCGGAAGATAATCAATCACGAAGATCTACCACGGTTATAGAGTGATGTGGTCCAATGTCTTGTCAGTTTTGAGTTGGTGTTCACCATCCTTCTTCAATATTATGGCCTTTGTCTTTGGATTCACCCTAGTCGAAGAGATTTCCATTCTGGCTCTGTATTTCTACAATATGTTTCCCTTTCAAAGGTTCATAGAATCTTAAAGAAATATGTTAAATAGTACGTGCTAGGCGAAGGAAGCATCTCAAGGGCTATGGAGCAGAGGTCATTGAATTTTGTGTTGACTTCGTTCTAACCTTAAGCCAATTGGTCTTCCTCAATGTGGTATGAGGGCTGAGTGGAAAGGTACTCTAGGAAGGAAATCAATAATATGTAGGGACGGACATTCTTACCTTTGAAGCACATTACACCGTTCTGCAAATTCTATCTTGGCAGCCCCATATATCGAGAACACAAGAAAATCTACGCTCCAACAACACTGGAAGCATGACTCTTGGATTAGAGATGAGCAGATGAAGAGTTTGACGGTTGGTTGCAACATATCATCAAAAACAACACTCTTGGAGATCAGCTATACTTGTTGTCTAGGTCACCATCTTGACTATATCGACTTTCCAAAGATGCAGAGATAAATGGGTATACATTTTACACGATAGCCCAAGATAAAAAGAGCACCAACCAAAATAGTGGTGTCCGCTTTGATGCAACAGACAACAATGGGTCAAAGACCACATATTATGGTTACATAGAGGAGATATGGGAACTTGACTATGGACCTACTTTTAAGGTCCCCTTGTTTGATTACCAAATGGGTCAAGGTGAGGGAGGAGGGTTGGTAGTAGACAAGAAATACGGAATGACATCGTTGGATCTCAACAATCTTGGGTACTTAGACGAACCATTCGTCCTAGACAATGATGTGGCTCAGGTTTTCTATGTGAAGGACATGTCTACCAAACCTAGAAAAAGAAAAAATAAGAAAAAGAATACATCAGACGATGAGCCAAAGCTCCACATAGTTCTTTCAGGAAAAAGAAACATCATGGGAGTGGAGGACAAGACAGACATGTCAGAAGATTGTGATAAGTTTCATGAAATTCCGCCCTTCGCGGTGAAGGATGACCCAAGCATCATGTTAATGAATGAAGATGCTCCATGGATACGAGGGGATCAGAAAGGAACACACTCGAAGAAATGATATGTAATAATTATAACATTTTATGAGTGAAGATGCTCCATGCATGTGTCCATTTTTATAGTGTTGTCTGCAAACAATCTTGAGTGTGTTAGTCCCGTTTTGTGGCTGGACCGGGATTAAAGGAGGGCATTTAATACCGATTCATATTAGGGAGTGCCTCTATGACCAGTTTCTCGGAGATGCCGGAGGACTGGGCTCTGTCGGCATCTCCCTGAAACTGGCCGTAGTGGTGTCCCTGCTCTCGAAAACCATCTTGCAGCTTGTAACTTCTCTAACTAGATCAATACGCCTGGGAGCTAACTAATTTCACATATTAGGGAGTGCCTCTCTATGACCAGTTTCTCGGAGATGCCGGAGGACTGGGCTCCGTCGGCATCTCCCTGAAACTGGCCGTAGTGGTGTCCCTGCTCTCGAAAACCATCTTAGAGATGCCTCAAGGCCGGAGGGCCCCGGACTCTGGGATGCCTATTTATACTACAAGCAGCTCGGCATAATGTGACACTCACCCCTATTATTAGTCTTGACTCATGTTTAGTCGGTTGGTGTCTCCAACGGACTAAAGTATCGATTGGTGACACCATCCGGGACAAGGTACAAGCCGCACGACATAATGTCGACACTCACCCCTATTATTAGTGTTGCCTGGCCCAGTCTGCCGCAATCCCTTCAGTCGCGGTTGGTTTCTCCAACCGAGACTAAAGATGAACCCTCTCTTTATTAGGTAACACTCAAGACATTTATTAATATTAAAAACCGGGACAAACTAGGACTAGCTAACACTCAGGACTAAAGCCGCCCCTTTAGTCATAATCATGCCTAGCAACTTGAGGTCTTCTTCGTCGCCGTCATCATCATCTTCATCGTCACATAACTCGGGGATCCTCGGCCCATCAATGGCATATACCAGGGGCCATTCCAGCCTCAGTTCACGGCGGGGAGAGGATCTCTGGAAAACGATCGCTACCTTCGGGCCGGTGTGGGGCCTTTTGTGGCTACATGGCGGGTGTACTCATGGGCACAGCGAGGATGGTCTCCCGGTGATGTAGCGCATCACTACGATGATAGTACAGTTCACCTACAGAGCGACAGCCAACCGTTGTGGTTCATGGGGCAGAACCATCACCTCGTACTGCGAGCTCCCTTTCCGCTATTAGCGAAGAAGATATTCCAGTGTCGTGGTTAGCCGGGATCCCATTGGGATCCATCCGCTCGGCGGCGTGAGCTCGTGGTAGAAGTGGTTTGTGATGGCACTTTGGCGTCTGGAACCTTGAGGGACAGGAGGACAGAACCCCTCGACAAGCATCCAACGTGGCGGCAGCCCGGACAAGGGTAGTTGGGCGGACGGCGCCTCGGTCTCCTCGAGGTCGAATGGCCCGATGGGCGTTATCCATTGTTCTAAGAGAGGAAGGTGTGGATGTGTGGATACATGGCGCTGATCGCCCCTAAATATAGAGGAAAGGGCGAAAACTTGGCGTGAAGCTTTGGGAAATGGCGAAATATCTTTAGTCGGTTAGTGACTACATCCAGGACTAAAGCTCGTGAAAGGAAAGAGCGGAAAACTTAGAGGAAGCTGAAATATCTTTAGTCGGTTTGTGACTACAATCGGGACTAAATGGATATTAGGATTAAGCATTTGTTTATTTGGATTATTACAATAAAAGATATGATTTTCCAAAGTTTTATATTTGATTTGAATTAAAAAGAAAATTTACAAAATGAAATAATTTATAAATGATGCAAACAGATAAATGGATATCACATTAGGATTATTTATATTTTTGATAATAATAGACATATTATTTGTTTTATTTGGATTATTACAATAAAAGATACGATTTTCCAAAGTTTTTAGATTTGATTTCAATTAAAAAAAGAAAATTTACAAATGAAATAATTTATAGATGATGCAAAAAGATAAATGGAAATTATATTAGGATTCTTTATATTTTTCTGATGATAATAGACATATTATTTGTTTTATTTGGATTATTACAATAAAAGATATGATTTTCCAAAGTTTTTATATTTGATTTGAATTAAAAAAAGAAAATTTACAAATGAAATAATTTATAAATGATGCAAACAGATAAATGGATATTATATTAGGATTCTTTATATTTTTCTAATAATAATAGAAATATTATTTGTTTTATTTGGATTATTACAATAAAAGATATGATTTTCCAAAGTTTTTATATTTGATTTGAATTAAAAAAAGAAAATTTACAAATGAAATAATTTATAAATGATGCAAACAGATAAATGGATATTATATTAGGATTTTATATTTTTGATAATAATAGACATATTATTTGTTTTATTTGGATTATTACGGTAAAAAATATGATTTTCCAAAGTTTTATATTTGATTTGAATTAAAAAACAAAATTTACAAATGAAATAATTTATATGATCTGAAACAAGATAAATGGATATTATATTAGGATTCTTTATATTTTTGATAATAATAGACATATTATTTGTTTTTATTTGGATTATTACAATACAAGATATGATTTTCCTAAGTTTTATATTTGATTTGAATAAAAAAGAAAATTTACAAATGAAATAATTTATAAATGATGCAAACAGATAAATGAATATTATATTAATTTATAAATGATAGCGAGGAGATCTTGTCGGGAGTTCGCATGTATAGCCCTAAATCACAGTAGCCCATAGGTAATAGCAATATCATGCTGCCGCCCACTTTTGCATTGCCGTCTTGGCGCCTCACTTGTATCTCGTAATCAAATCGTCTTGGCCCATATCATCTTTAGTAAAGTGTCATACCTTCGCGCCTTGCTCATCTGTTACATTGTGTCTTGTATGGCTTAATCCATCGCCCCATAACATCTGTAGCCGGCATGATACCACGCGCCATATCCGCCACCGTAATATGCATGCCTCGGCATGCGTTTTAGGAATTTTAGTTTCTTTTTTTAGTATCTTAGTAGCATTTTTAGTATCTTAGCATTTAGTTTCTTTTTTTAGGAATATATAATTGCTTTTAGTTTCTTTTTTTAGAATATATATTTGTTTATATAATTGTTTTTAGTTGTTTTTAGGAATATATAATTGTTTTTAGTTTCTTTTTTAGGAATATATAATTGTTTTTAGTTGTTTTTAGGAATATATAATTGTTTATATAAGTGTTTTTAGTTGTTTTAGGAATATATAATTGTTTGAGTTTCTTTTTTTAGGAACATATAATTGTTTTTAGTTGTTTTTATAGATATATAATTGTTTATCGCATAATTGTTTTAGCTGTTTTTTAGGAATATAATTGTTTATATAATTTTTGGAATATATAATTGTTTATATAATATTTTTTGGAATATATATTGTTTTATATAATTGTTTTAGGAATATATAATTGTTTATTAGGTTTAATTAGGAATATTAATTGTTTTTAGTTGTTTTAGGGAAGATATAATTGTTTTATATAATTGTTTTTAGTTGTTTTTAGGATTATTAATTAGTGTTATTAAGGGTTATTAATATATAATTATTAGGTTAGTTATTAATTTTGTGTTATTAGGGTTATTGTTTTTTGTTTTAGTTATTAGGATTGTGTTTTCTAGCCTGTTTAACTCTCTTTTTGTTATGAATAATTAAGTCATGGATACATCCATGAAGATCCTGGTCGCGTAATTGAAAGGAGTTTTCTTCAGGGCTGTGACTAAGAGGTGAAATTCCTCTAAATATTACTACAGTAGAAGATATTTTGCTCCCGAGAGAGAGATATCCTCAATGTCACGAATCCATCGATTTGATGGAATAGAGGAAAGCCCTAATAATGTACCAAGGGAAGACCAGATAGACGGTAAGACAAATAACAACAATAATGATGGCCCCTCGAGAAAGGATCCAGCAGTACAAATATATATATATATAAAGTCTCGTAGTTACCTCCTATTCGATGGCAGATCTGGAATATATATTAATCCACTCTCTTCTTCTTTTAACCCACTTGGATGAAACAATCGAGCAACTTGAAACGAAGCGAGGCCAAACAAAAAAGATTGGATGAGTAATCAGGGGGTTCACCATCGAAGAATTATAGATGATGACTAATTGAACCGATTGCATCGAAGAAGCATCGGAGGATGTTTATAAATCAATCGCAGGGGGTGCTTCGATTAGGAAACCTGCCGATCACCACTCCAAGAATGGAACAAATCAAAAAGAAGCACGGTGAAAAGTCCTTGGTAGCTGTCACGATGATGCCAAAAGATGACCTTTGGCAGCAGAAGCTCCTCAAGCGCATTTCATCTACCTCTCGGTATGAGGAATTGAAATTGAGGTAGTATTACCCCAAAGCCAGTGGGCTTGAAAATAGGGACCAAACAGTCAGGTGAGCTGGCACTGAGCAAGATGGCTGAAGCTGTCGCAGGAACCCTGACAAAAGTTTATCACGGGAAATATCATCGCGAAAAAACTTCAGGACTTCAAAGGAGTAAGCGAGAAGTTGAAGGAACAATTGGCCCGATTTTGTGAAACTGGTACAAACCATCGAGTAAAGCAAAAGGTAAAATCGGCCAAAGAGCGCGTTAAATGCTGCCAATAAGAAATACCATCGCCAAAATGGGGATGGGGTGGCTACAAGGTGTAAATCCCTAAGTGGAAACTATGGAGAAGGAAATGAGGGGCTAAATCGTCCTCACATGATGCAGATGGATGGCTTTGAGAGGTCAAGGCACTGGTGAAATGCAGACTGCAGGATCCTTGGACCTAGAAGCGGGAAGACATTATTTCATGAGAAAATTCTAAAAAACTCTCCGAAGACCTTATTAAAGCAATGAGCGATGCTCGATTACAGGATATTCCCGGGTCGAGAGAGAGCAATGGTGACCTTGTAAGGGAATCTGAAAAGGAGGGCGAACACGAGGCAAAAGGCGCGGTGTCTAAATGGAAAGATTTCCTCATCTGATACCCGAGTTACAAAGCCTCAGAGAAAGAAGGGCGGGAGACCGGATCTCCATGGTAGAAGCGGGGCCTGGCGGTCGAAGAACCACGTATGAAATTGGCAAAAGGCGCCGTCAAACTCACCCAGCGATTACGATGATCCTGCATTGGATCTTAGCCAACGGAGAAGCGAAGCGTGGCGCTTCCACGGAGGTCGTCTTGATGATCGAAGCACTATTTGGATGATGCGGCTCCTCCTGCCCGTGGATGATGTCGGAGAGATGGCACAATATGAGCTACATCATCCAATGACAACCTGTCCTTCAAGGTGGCGTCATTGCTTTGCTTTACCTTGTATCTACACAGGAGCACTCCACCATTCGCTTCGATTCACGAGGCTATGCTCGTGTGTCACAGTGGATATTGACATAGTGGAGGGATTTTGCGGACCTATAGATAAATCGCTCTCGCTTTGAGGCCTTAGAAACTAGGAGATGTCAAGTGCAACATCGTTCTATGGAATAAGAAGTACATCAAGTTTCAGGCTCGCCAAGGCCACCGACTCCAAGGAATCCAAATCCACCGCATCGAATATCCAACCTCCAAGTCCACCCCAACCCGACATTATCGCCAACCTCCAAGTCCACCAACCCGATTATCGCCAACCTCCAAGTCCACGCCTACCGACGATCGCCCAAGAGTACATCAACTCGATCTCCGCCTCCACTCCGCAATACTACTACCTCGTCAAGAAACGGAAGTTCGACGGTCCCCCGCCGCCCACATCAAGAAAGGTCAAACGCAAGATAGTCGATATCCCGCCGGCTCTTCCAAAGAGACCTTATGACAAGACCGATGAGGAAACTAACCGGATGTGGCTGCCCAAGTTAAGGCGCATTTTGCACCCAAAAAGCCCGAGCCAAAGCCGTATATAACGAAAAACCAAAAAGTGGGCTAAGTCCTTTCTTGAGCAACCATCCATCAGATATCGATGAACTGAATCGACTATGACCGGGAGATTATTAGCAAGCATGAAGAAAAAAATCACAAGTGCAAAAAGCGGAAGCAAGTTGCCCAGCTCGAGCATAGAAGAATCAATCGTCGCCTGCTCAAAGTCATTTGAGACCTCGACAAGGCCTTCAGAGCTGAAATGGATATGGACATGCAAATAATGGACCCTAGAGCCCGTAATAATGCCGCACTTATGGGAATCACTGTATCGCAGGCCAAAGCACTTGCTAAGCAAATATGTCTCTTGGTCAATATTTAGGCTATGAAGATACGCTGGGTCGATAGTACGGCAAAGATGTCCAAGGGGAGCCTCTAGTCAAGAATGAGGAGCTCAAGGCCTATCCACACATATGCTAAATCTGCATGAATGGTACATGTCGCAAGCAGTAAAAAAAGCATCAAAAGATTGGTTTCCGTGGACGTTAGAATGGAGCATCACTTCAAACCATACTCGACATACAGTTCAAATGACCGAATTGTTTAGTTATACAACCAACGCTCGACAAATCTATCATTGGTTGCTACCGTAAGTTATTTATTTCTATAATTAAGTTTGTAGCTTTTAGCTCGTTCATTGCATTTAATATATTATCCTAACTATATATCCTTTTGTATGATGATATTATATTCTAGAATGAAGATGCTTGAATGCAAAAGAGCTAGAAGATAACGCTGGGTTCATTGACCCATATATCATTAATGAATATATGCTAAAGAATCACCCCAAGGACGCGGAGGAAGACCTGTACAGGTTCTTAACCGAGAATAATTTTGTTAAGGAAATACTATTTCCTTACAACTTCAAGTGAGTGTTTCTATCTTGTACACATTTTATTTTTGCTTACTCGATGAGCTATGCATGTATGCTTATGTAAATGTCCGCAGATTCCAATCGGATCTTGCTAAACATTCAAGTTGACAACTCCTAGTTGAAGTCCACGACTCATTAAGTTGGGACCAAGAGAAGTGGAGCGCATGAAAGCAATCTCCATAAGTAATTTCAATCATTATCGCATTATATCATCCTCTTTCATTCATTTCGATATCAAGTAACTAATAACTCCTTTGTTCATTTTCTTTGTCGAAAGGTGTTGGACACGGTTCACAGAAAATACCAGGTCCATTCAAAGAGGAGCTAACTTATAAAATGGTGAAGAGTTTACAGCAGCCACCGAACTCATTTATGTGGATACTACGTCATGTAGTACATCCGAGTTGACCAGTGAGCGGAAAGTTGACTCACATTATATTTATGATTTGGAGAAACTAGAGCCGCATCAAAGATAAGAGCAATTCAAGAGGAGCTGGCGGATTTATGATGAAGGAAGTCCTTGATGTACATGGAGAGCATTATGCGGATGACGTGGAACTCGATTTGCCTTAGTCATCTCCATGTAGCTCATATATATATATTCATCAATGACCATGTAATTTCAAAACATTTCTTCCTTTGATATGATTGATTATATGTATGCAAGGGATCGATTAATTATATAAATGCATCACGTGTAGTGTGTATGTAGTAGCGTATAATATGTATACTGAAATATGTTTGTTATAGTGAAACACAAAACAAAAAAAGGAACAAAATGGCAAAAAAAGGAAATACACAATCTACTGGCTGCAGAGAAATGTGGGGATTTCTCTGCTACGCATGGGTAGAAAGCTAACTTTAGTCCCAGGTGGTGTTATCGTCCAGACTAAGGTATCCGCCCACGCCGCTGAAACAACCACGTAGCGGCGTTATTTGTTAGTCGCGGGCGTTGCGAGTCGGGACTAGTAGAGGCCTCTAGTCCCGTTTTTACAACTTCCGGGCCCAAAACTGGGACTAGAGCCCGTATAGCCCGGGATCGGAGGCCCTTTCCACCATGATGATATCTTGGTTCCTTAGCGAGTGCTATGGCGCCAATGTTGTCACACAATATCTCTAGTGGGTCCAATGCACTTGGAACCACGCTTAAGCTCGATGATGAAGTTTCGATCAAAACTCCTTCACTTGACGCTTCTGCAGAGCCATGTATTCCGCTTCTACAGAGATCCCGCTGATCACGCTTTGCTTGCTTTTCCAGCTCACGGCTCCTCCATTCAAAATATACACGTATCATACGAGATTTACAATCATCCTTGTCGGTGTTTAAACTAGCATCGACGTAACCTTTTCTGACGGAGCTGTTCATCACCCCCATAGACTAAGAACATTTCTTTAGTCCTATTTAGGTACCTTAGGATGTTCTTCATGGCTGTCCAAAGGTTCCACTCACGGATCACTTTGATATCTTCACAAACTAAGAGCATTGGACACATCCGGTCTAGTACACAAGATGACATACATGATGGAACCTATGGCGAGGCATAAGGCACTTTGCTCATAGCTTCTCTATCATTTATCAGCTGAACCTTTGAGCCTTGCTCAATGTCTTACTCGACAACATAGGCAATCGAACCTTTCAATGCCTTATCCATTCCGAACCTTTTCGAACTTTGTCTAGGTATGTACTTTGGCTTAAAGCTATCAGCGCCTTTTGTCTATCTCTATAGATCTTGATGCCCAATATATAAGCAGCTTCACCTAGGTCTTTCATTAAAAACACTTGTTCAAATAACTCTTCACATCGTTAAGCATGTTGATGTCATTTCCAATATGTCATCCACATATAGTACCGTAAACGCCACCGAGCTCCCACTCACTTTCTTGTAGATGCAAGCTTCATAGCAATTTAGAACAAATCCAAAGTTCTTGATCACTTGATCAAACGAAGGTTCCAACTCCGAGACGCTTGCTTGATTCCATAAATGGAACGCTGAAGTTTGCATACTTTATCGATATCCTTAGGATCGATAAACCTTCGGTTGCATCATATACAATTCTTCATCAATGTTGCCATTAAGGAAAGCGGTCTTGACATCCATCCGCCATATTTCATAATCATGAAACGCAGCAATTGCTAATAAAATCGAATGGATTTAAACATCGCCACGTGAGAGAAAGTCTCATCGTGTCAACACCTTGAACTTGTCGAAAACCTTTCGCAACAAGCCGTGCTTTATAGACGGTAACATTACCATCCGGCGTCCGCTTTTCTTCTTGAAGATCCATTTGCACTCAACGGACTTTCGTCGCTAGGAGGGTCCACCAAAGTCCATACTTGGTTTTCGCTCATGGATCCCAATTCGGATTTCATGGCTTCTAGCCATTTCTCAGAGTCTGGGCTCATCATCGCTTCCTCATAGTTCGTAGGTTCACTGTCTTCTACTAACAAGACAGCAAGACAGGGTTGCCGTACCACTCAGGAGGGGCACGCGACCTTGTCGACCTGCGACGTTCGATGAGCATCGTCCAAAGCTTCATGATCCTTATCATTAGCTTCCTCTATTGTTGGTGCAAAGCGGTGCATCGAACAATTTCAGGTGCTGCGCTACTCTCCAATTCAACAGAAGGTTCAATAACCTCGTCTACCTCTACTTTCCTCCCACTCACTTCTTTCGAGAGAAACTCCTTCTCAAGAAAGGAACCGTTCTTTGCGATAAACACTTTGCCTTCGGTTCTGTGATAGAAGGTATACCCAATAGTTTCCTTAGGGTATCCTATGAAGACGCATTTCTCCGCTTTGGGTTCGAGCTTGTCCGGCATCAACTTCTTGACGTAAGCTTCGCATCCCCAAACTTTAAGAAACGACAACTTAGGTTTAGCACCAAACCACAGTTCATACGGTGTCGTCTCAACGGATTTAGATGGAGCCCTATTTAAAGTGAATGCAGCGGTTTCTAATGCATAACCCCAAAATGATAACGGCAAATCAGTAAGAGACATCATCGATCGGACCATATCTAATAGGGTTCGATTCCGCGTTCAGACACACCATTGCGCTGTGGTGTTCCGGGTGGCGTGAGTTGTGAAACGATTCCACTTGCTTTAAGATGCGTGAGAAAATCATAACTCAATTATTCGCCTCCATCGGATCGTAGAAACTTAATCTTTTACATTACGATGGTTCTCCACTTCATTCTGAAATTCTTTGAACTTTTCAAACGCTTTCAGATTTATGTTTCATTAAATAGATATACCCATATCTACTCAAGTCATCGGTAAAAGTGAGAAAATAGCGATATCCACCGCGTCAAACACTCATCGGTCCGCATACATCGGTATGTATGATTTCCAACAAGTCCGTTGCTCGCTCCATCATACCGAGAACGGGTTTTGATCATCTTGCCCATGAGGCATGGTTCGCATGTGTCAAATGATTCAAAATCAAGAGACTCCAAAAGTCCATCAGAATGGAGTTTCTTCATGCGCTTTACACCAATATGACCTAGACGACAGTGCCACAAATAAGTAGTATTATCACTATCTACTTTGCATCTCTTAGCCTCAATGTTATGGATGTGTTTCATCCCTTTCGAGATTTAGAAGAAATAAACCATTCACAAGGGGTGCATGACCATAAAAGATGTTACAATTATAAATAGAAAAACCATTATTCTCCGATTTAAATGAATAACCGTATTGCAATAAACACGATCCAGAAATAATGTTCATGCTCAACGCAGTCAAATAATAACTCTTATTAAGGTTTAAAACTAATCCCGAAGTTAAAACTAAGGAGAGCGTGCCAACGCCATCACATCAACTCTTGATCCGTTAACGCCAGCATCGTCACCTCATCCTCGCAGTCGCCGTCATTCCGTAGCTCTGTTTGAGTTACAAATATTAGCAACCGAACCGCATCAAATACCCAGCACTACAACGAGGGCTAGTAAGGAAAATATCAATAACATGTATATCAAATATACCTTTGATGGTGCCAGCCTTCTTGTCCGCTAAGTACTTCGGACAGTTGCGCTTCTAGTGACCCTTGTCCTTGCAATAGAAGCACTCAGTTTCGACTTGGGATCGGACTGAGCTTCTTCTTAGCGTGGGCATTATGCTTGCCGCCCCTTCTTGAAGGGCTTCTTTGCACCTTTACCTTTCTTAAAGGAGGGCTTGTTGACCATCAACACATGATTATCCTTCTTGATGTCCACCTCCGCAGCCTTCAGCTTTATGAAGATCTCGGTGATCATATCTGGAACCAATCTGATTATGAGTCACTACAAAACTTTTGTAGGAGGAGTGATTGCGAACCCTGTCAATCTTGAGCTCCTCTGGAATCTTGCAGTCCAGCTTGCTCAAGGCGTTGAGTGTAGCCCGACATCTTAATGGCGTGCTCACTAACGGAACTCCTTCCTCCATCTTGCAGTTAAAGAACTTCTCGGAGATCTCATATCTCTCGAGCGGGCTGAGTCCGAAACATGGTTTTCAGCTCCTCGAGAATCTCAAAGGGCCCGGATAGTTTTCAAACGATTTTGAAGTTCGGTTCCATAGCAAACAACATGGTGCTCTTAATCACACCATAATCATCTTTTGCCGATCGATAGACAGCTTTCTCATCACCAAGCTTTGCAGGGGGTCACCTAACGCTTTCCCAAGGACATAGTCCTTTGTCCGCTGCATGTAATGATTCTTAGATTGCAGAACCAGTTGGTGAAGTTAGACCCATTGTTTCTAAGCTTTTCTTTCTCAGCAAAAACGTTGAAGTTGAAGTTGGACTTGGCCATGTGATCTACAGTATTTGCAAGTACAATTTAGACTATGTTCATGATAAATAGTTCAACTTAATCAAATTACTAGATGAACTCCCACTAAATTCAACATCCCTCAAGTTGTTTAGTGAACACGATCCAAATTCACCACACCTAATCCGATCATCACGAGAAGAGATGTGGTTTCAATGGTGGACAACAAAGTGTCGATCATATCATTCATATGACTCATGCTTAACCTTTCGGTTCTTGCGTTCCGAGGCCATGCATACATGCTAGGCTCGTCAAGTTAGACCCAAGTATTTCCGCGTGTGCAAAACTGGCTTGCACCCGTTGTATGTGAGCGTAGAGTCTATAGCACCCGATCATCACGTGATGCTTGGACACGACGAACTTTCGCAACGGTGCATACTTTGGGGAGAACACAGTTTTTATCTTGATCTTTAAGTGAGGAATCATCTTATAATGCTACCGTCGCGATCTAAGCATAATAAGATACATAAAAGGATAAACATCACATGCATATAACTTTATGTGACATGGTATAGCCAATCTTCGCGCAATGATCTCCATCTTGTGCTCCGGCATGATCTCCATCTCTTAACGATGATTGCCTCCACCACGAATAGCATCTACAACTATTGCTAACTACTTAGCGATAAAGTAAAGCTATTACATGGCGTATAAGAAGTTGACTCGCAGGTCATACATTATTATAAAGACAACCATATGGCTCCTGCCGGTTGTGTACTCATCGACATGCAAGTCGTGAAACATTACAAAACATGATCATCGCATACAATATACACATCACATCTTGGGCCATACCATATCACAGAAAACACTCCCTGCAAAAACAAGTTAGACGCCTCTACTTTGTTGTTGCATGTTTTACGTGGCTTATGGGAGTAGATGCTAAGAACGATTCTTACCTACGGAAAGCCACAACGGTGATATTATGGTTGCCAAACTCCGGTGTTAATCCCATGACAACTATAGTGAGAGAAACTGACATCCACCACCGCATGTGTGGTACAAGCCACGTCAAGTGCGGAGCCGGGTCTCATGACGACGTCGCGTAAGTTGGCCTGGACCGCTTCAATCTCAGTATCCGCGTCATAAGAAGAACACAAACAAGAGGCTTGCAACAGAAAACATCAACGCCGCAACAACCATGTTATGCGTTACTCGTGAAACACATCTACGCATAGATCTAGCTCTGATACCACTAAAGGGTTTCGCGGCATAGCAAATCAAAATTTTCTATGGAGCGAACAGAGGGAAAGCCAAGATCTAATCTAGGAGATGCAAACAACGAGAGAGATTGGATTAGATCTTCATACCCTTGAAGATTCGTACAGCTGAACGCTCTTACGGAACGTGGGTGATGTAGTCGTACGCTTCTCCTCCTCGCGATCCGATCCGATCTAGCACCACAAGTGGCGGTGCCTCTGTGAGATGCACACGCAGCACCTCGACGCCTCCTCCTTCCTCGGACCAGCAAGTATGGTGGAGAGATGGATTGGATCTACAAGACGACGGCGTGGTGTATATGGTGGAGAATTTCTGCCAGGCTTCACTACAAACAATGGGAGGGAGAGAGGAAGGCAGCAGGGCAACTAGGGTTTAGAGGAAGGTGTGTTTAGGGAGGGGGGCGCACCAGCCCTCTATTTATAGAGGGGGGGCGGCCAGCCCTAGCCTCTCCTCCAAGCCTATCTCTAGTTTAAACAATTTAAACTCTCCCTTATCTAGAACTCCTATCTGATCATATCTCCAGTTTAAACTATTTAAACTTATCCAGGATCTGCTGGGCCCTATGGGGCCTTGTGCCCCTGGCCCAATGCTGCCAGGACACTCCCTCATAGGCCCATGCCCCCTCCCGGAAGGTGGGACCACTTTGGCCCCCTTCCGTAAGGTTCTAGAAGCTTCCGTACAATACCGATTAACCCGAACAATTCAACTCCAAAAACTGCACTTTGCCTTATATGAATCTTATTCTCCGGACCATTCCGAACCTCGTGATATCCGGATCCCATCCGAGACTCGAACAAAAACTCATAAACCAATTATCCAAACTATCCTAGCGTCGAGACACGTTATGTGTGACCCCTGGTTCGAGAATATGCGACATGATCTTCTATCAATAATCAACAGCGGGTCCAGGCACCCATATTGACTCCCACATTCATCGATGATCATATCGGATGAACCACGATGCCAGGATTCAATCAATCCCATATATATATTCCCTTCGTCTCGCGATATTTTACTTGCGAGATTCGATCGTCGGTATCGTCATACCTAGTTCAATCTCGCTCACAGCAAGTACTTTACTCGTTCCGTAATCCGATATCACTTTGTGATTAACTCCTTAACCATATGCTTGCAAGCGGTGTTGATATCGACACCGAGTGGGCCCAAGTATATCTCCGACTTGGGAGGGACAAATCCCATCTCGATACATACAACCCAATGATACTTTCCGATCACCAGAGACACCTTTATGATCACCCTCTCATAGGATGACGTTTGATGACCTCAAAGCTTTCTTCCGATACCAGGGAGTTGTATTATCTCATGGTCTAAGGAATACAATATTTGACATAAGAAAAGCTTCGCAAAGACGAACACGATGACACGATCTAATTGCTTCGCTTAGTTTGGGTCTGTCCACCACATCATTCTCCAATGATATGATCTCATTATCAATTGACAACTCATGTCTATGGTTAGGAAACCTTAACCATCATTGATCAATGAGCTAGTCCATAGAGGCGTACTAGGGACACGGTGTTGTTCACAAACCACACAAGTATTAAAGTTTCCGCTTAATACAATTCTAGCATGGAATATAAACTTTATCATGAACAAGAATTATAATAATAACATCTTTATTATTGCCTTTAGGGCATAATTCCAACAGAATATACGTTAAAGAATCACCCCAAAGACGTGGAGGAAGACCTGTGCAGGTTCTTAACCGAGCATAATTTTGTTAAGGAAATACTATTTCCTTACAACTTCAAGTGAGTGTTTATATCTTATACATATTTTATTTTTGCTTACTGGATGAGCTATGCATGTATGCTTATGTAAATGTCCGCAGATTCCACTGGATCTTGCTAAACATTCAAGTTGACAACTCCCTAGTTGAAGTCCATGACTCATTAAGTTGGGACCAAGAGCAGTGGAGCGACATGAAAGCAATGCTCCATAAGTAATTTCAATCATTATCACATTATATTGTCCTCTTTTATTCATTTCCTGATATCAAGTAACTAATAACTCCTTTGTTCATTTTCTTTGCCGAGCAGGTGTCGGACACGGTTCAGACAGAAAATACCAGGTCCATTCAAAGAGGATCTAACTTATAAAATGGCAAAGAGTTTACAACAGCCACCGGGAACTCATTTATGTGGATACTACGTCTACAAGTACATCCTCGAGTTGACCAGTGAGCGGAAAGCTGACTCACATTATATTTATGATTTGCGGGAGAAACTAGAGCCAGACTAACGCATAAGAGCAATTCAAGAGGAGCTGGCGGGATTTATGATGAAGGAAGTCCTTGATGTACATGGAGAGCATTATGCGGATGATGTGGAACTCGATTTGCCTTAGTCATCTCCATATAGCTCATATGATATATATATTCATTAATGACCATGTAATTTCAAAACATTTCTTCCTTTTGATATGATTGATTATATGTATGCTTGCAAGTGATCGATTAATTATATAAATGCATCGACGTGTAGTGTGTATGTAGTAGCGTATAATATGTATACTGAAATATATGTTTGTTATAGTGAAACACAAAACGAAAAAGAACGAAATGGCAAAAAAAAGAAAATACACAATCTCTGCCGCGGCAGAGAAATGTTGTGTTTCTCTGCCGTGGCAGGAAACCTTTTAGTCCGGGGGGTGTTACAGCCCGGGACTAGAGGGTTTCCGCCCCCTGCGGCGCTGAAAAAGCCACGTGGCTGTTATCAGCCGCGGGCCGTTGCGAGCCGGGACTAGAGGGGGGGCTCTAGTCCCGTTTTCGTAGTCTCGGGCCCAAAACCGGGACTAGAGCCCGTTGCGGCCCGGGACTACAGCCCTGTTTTCCACCAGTGGTGGGGGCCCCTAGCGATCAGGGGCCGTGCGGGGCACTGGTTGCACCGGCTCAGGGCCGGGCCAGGCCTGAGTGTCAAAAAGTCAAGGGAAAAAAGGTGAATTTACTCTAAGATAATTAAAGTCTAGGTAGTCTAATTAAAGTCTCCGTTGCCTATAGGAAAACTACATTTCACTTGGAATATACAGATCATTCAACCTATATGTAATCAAATATTGAATTACTTTCTTTTAAGACACCTGTTCGCGAGCCTTGAATGTTTCTTATTTATTTGAGAAGCCATCTGTCCTGTTAGCTGAAGAGAAGCTTGAAAATCACCATTTGCGATCGTGCATTATCCATCATTCCACGCAGGAAAATGGCTCTCGTCAACCTACTGGAGGTAATAGGCTACGAGGATTTCGCGAGTGATTTGCCTAGCAGACATGCTTGATGAAATCACATGTTCTCTTGGGAAAAAAACATAATCATGTGGTCACCTGAGATGCCCAAAATGTAGCCGTCAAATGCCTGTGGCTCCGATTGCTATAAATTAAGTAACCAATTAAGAACCACAAATACATGAAGCCATTGTATTTTGATTTGAAGGAGAGGGACATGCAAGTGGATCACATGGGTATTCGACAGGACAGAAGATGGATATATATCGGTAGTCTCTCTCGATCAATGATCAATTAGAAATAGCACAACGAGAGTGGTTGAAAAGGACTCAATCCATAATAAATATTATGCTGTAATTTCTTTACTCTTTTTCAACCTTTTTTGTATGTTTATATTTGCATTGTTGTTTATTAATAGTAGTTGTAGTGGGAAACCTTCGCAACACTTACCCTCAAAATATAATTGGCCCGATTAATTAGACGAAGTATGATGATGGATTTCATGTGTATGCAAAAGTTAACTCTTATTGGGAAAACATGTCATTTAAACTGTAGAAATTTGTGGGGAAATCATGTTCAAAATATATAAAGCAGTGACATGAAAGATGTTTCGCTCCTCTCCTCTGAGTGTTCCGCAGATGCAACACGACCACTTTCTAGTTGGTTCTTGCTCGTACATGACTACTGCTGTGAAATTTATCTTTTCAATACTTCCCTAACACAGCCGGCCAGGAGGCCAAAATAGGGCGAAACCACATCTTCAATATCCTCCATGCTCTTCTTTCCCCCTGCTGATACTGCCAACGAAAGCATGTTAGATGCTTCTACATGTTTGTTTGCAAGTTTTACGTGGTTGATAGAATTTTCTTTGGAAAATCGCAAACTAGCTACTTAAACATTTAGTATGATTATCCATGTTGCTAGTTTAACTTGAGTGGTGATAGAAATGCGCGACCTCTTGAAGAATCTCCCACCCTATCTAAACTTCAATATGGGCGACCTCCTTGTAACCTTCTATTTTCAAGTAATATCCTTATTCGCTATTGAAGAGACCTAACCCGGTTGGTGTCCAAGTCTATGGATCAACTCGCCAGCACACACCGTTTAAGCTGTAATATTATAAAACAAAGGTCATAATTTTTATTTCATCGAGTGATCCAAAAATTTAAGAAGTCACACACAAGTTATATAGCAGAAGGGCTAGCTCCTCACATATAAAGTTCAACAAGGAAAGACAAATAAAAATGAAGAGATCCATTTAGTGCCATAGACAGACACATGCTAAGTGGAGACTCACGACCCTAACATCACATCTCACTCATCTTCAAATCAACCTGCAACATAAAACGATGCATCCACGAATAGTCAATACATGCATGTATTGGCAAGTTCATCTATTTGGTGGATATAAATCTCAACTATCTTGTAAATACATATTTGGCTAAGTGGAGTTTTGGCTGAGTTTGCATAAAACAATGGTTTTGCCCTATCATTTTCAAATGCACTTTTCTTTTAAATTAAGTGGTACCACCAATAGAAATTAGTGATCCTAAGTACCACCGATAGAAATTAGCGAACCCTCTTACCTTGTTATTCCACCATTAAGTCTTAAAGAAATTGGAATGATGAGATTCTTGAATTGATTCAATGTCCATTAGCTCATGTTGGTTGACCCGTTAGTTGTTAGGCTAATAGGAAACTAATTAAGGGGCAATCAAGCCCATATCAATTAACATTAAGAGGACTAATTAAGGGGTAATTAAGCCCATATCAATTAACATTAAGAGGGAGGCCCACGAACCAACGTTCGGGACCTCCTCACGCTAATGTTACGCGCCCTGATCGGGGGCATCAATACCAATTAATGGTTTTGGTCCCCTGTTACACTGCGCCATATAAAAGGGGGGAGGCCCGGCAGCGACCGCGCTGACTAGTTCACGATTTGCATATCAAGCTCCCCACATCCCTTCACCCTACCGATCTAGGGAGGCCGGGAGTGACAGGAAGATCATCACCGCCTCGCCTGCACCACGCAGGCGATCATGTCATCGTCATCCTCTTCTATGACTAGTAATGATCATCTATCCTCTCATGTTTGTTCATTAGGTGTTTTGGTTTGCTACCTTGTTGATCCTTGCACTAGGCCTATTGTTTTAGATCTAACAATGGTATCAGATCCTAGATGCGTAGCACTAGAACCCTAATGGAGATTTGTTGATCTCGGTTTTTTTGGCTATATGGATCATGTATATGGACTAAATTATGTAGATCAACCCATATGGACTAAATTATGCAAATTATGTTTAAATCTAATTTGGTTGCAAATATTTTTTCTAAAGACATTCATAGATCAATATCAATCAACAGATTACAATACTAATGAAGCTCATGATGTCTCTGTAAGATATTTTGATCTATTGATACGATTTTGCAAGCAATTAGACCAGGGCACACATCTGAAGGCTAAAGAAATTCCCCAAATCTGGTAGAACCCTAAGAAATCTGCACACAATTCCTGCATATTTTGAGCACTTTCCTTACCTTATGACGCCGCCGGGTCACCGCCTATCCCTTCGAGGGCCGCTGGAGCACTCACTGCTCCAGTGAGGGTGGGGATCCCGCGTCGCCGTTCGCTCCCGACGGAGCAACACGTGGGCAGACGGCGCGAAATGAACGCACACACCACTGGCCGCCTCGCTGCTATCGTCGTTGTCGCCAAATGCCCCCACCGCCTGGAAGAAATACGGCGCCAGCGGTTACGCTCGACGGAGGAGCTCGCAGGACTTGTCTAGCGCATGCTCTTCCGGCGAGCGCCGCCACCGCGTTAGCATGATTGAAGGGCAGAGACGGGGAGGGCGTGATGTGCGTGGCGCTGCATCGCTAGGCGCTGCTGCTCGCCGCTGTGAGAGGAGGAGTGTCGCGGCCGCCGGAGCCGCTTCTCCCTAGGCGCTGCTGCTCGCTGCTGTGCATGGCGGCAGCTGCTGCCGCTCACTCTCTTTGCGCGCGCCGCCGCGGGAGCTTGCTGAGTGGGGGAGAGAGTGGGGCTGAGTGGATAAGGCTAGGGTTTTCAGCCCTAGCACTAATGGACCAACCCGGCCAAATCCTGGCCATTGGATGGATCCAACGGTCCACAAGCGTTCTGGAGGATCTGGCAGGCCGGTGGGGCTTAATGGGCTGATTCTAATGATGGGCCACAGCACTGGCCTGCTGTGTTACGTTTTACTTTCTATCTTTTGTTATTTTTTGTATTTCTTAAGTGTTTCATGTATTATGAGTTAATGTTATGTGCACTGTTTTTTTAATACAGAAATTATTGCCTAAATATGATTACAAAAACATGTTCTTTATTCTGGACTAAAATGAACCAATGAGATTTTTAGTGCAGACTACTTAATATGTTTTAATGATGTGTGATCATTTTAGGCATCAAATAATGTTGAATTCTCCTCATGTTTTATCTTGATGCTTACTATGACTATGTAATGACTTTAAAATTAACACTAACCAACGTTGTGTTAAATTTGCAAGTCACATCTCCTTATGACATTCTACTTGTATGTCTTTTATGCCCAACGGTGTTTTGACATATAATTAGAAATCTAATGATCATGGCATATTTTATTTACATTCATGCAATTTACTAATGAGTTACTATGTGAAAATTTCAGCTTCCGTTGTGATATGCTATGATTCTATAGAGCAATTGACAGGAAGTAACTTCCCTAAGTGGAAGAACTCGATTGAGCTAAGTTTGGCTTTTAACGAGTTTGATTATGCCTTAAGGGAGGATAAGCCCATGGCACCCGCTGCTGATGCCAATGGGTATAATGAACTAAAGAAAACTTATGACTCCAAGATGGAGAAGTGGGAAAGATCAAAAAATATGGCTATGCTGCTGATGAAGTCATCCATTTCTCCTGAGATTTTTGGTGCTGTCCCGAAGAAAGATAATCCTAAGGAGTTTATGGAGGCCATAGAGGAGCAATTCCAAGGCTCCGAAAAGGTCTATGCTCATGAGCTTTTTCAGAAGCTACTTGGGAAGTACAAATGTAATGGAGAGGTTAGAAGGCACATAATGAGAATGATATCTGCCTCAAATAAATTGAAGGTTTTAAAGTGTGAGCTCAGTGATAACCTTCTTGTGATAATGATTTTGGAGTCCCTCCCCAAAGAATTTGATCAGTTTAAAATCAACTACAATTCAATGAACGAGAAGTAGACACTGAGCGAGATTTGTCCTCGCATTGTCTAGGAGGAAGAAAGGTTTATGAGGCAAAACAAGGACATGGCTTTTCATGTTGGCTCTCACAAGAGAAAGCGTGAGGGGCCTATTTTCCCTAAGCCTCAAAAGAAGCCTTATAGGAAAGAAATGCCACAGTCTAAAGGAAAGGAAAAGGAACATGGATAGTCTTCAGGTGGCGCGCCTAAAGAAAACATGTGTTTCCAGTGCAAGGAAGAAGGTCACAGAAGGATGGATTGTCCAAAATATCTTAAATGGATGATGAAAAAAGGTACGGATGAAATCACTTTTGTTGATGAATTATTTTATGCTGATTTCTCTTGTACTTCTTGGCGGATTGACTCAGGAGCAACTTCCCATGTTGCTAACTCCATGCAGGAATTCCTTGGAACCCAAATCACAACAAAGGGGGCTAGAAGGCTTAAGGTTGCGAATGGAGTTGAAGTCGACGCTGAAGCAATAGGTTCACTCATCTTGGAGCTCGACACCGGCTTTCATCTACATTTAAATAATGTTCTTTATGTGCCTACTTTAAGTAGGAATTTGATTTCAGTCTCTTGCCTAGACGATGACATGTACGAGTGCTTGTTTGGGCACAAATAATTCATTTTGAAATATTGTAATAAGGATGTTGGTCTCGGTGTCACCGGCCAAACTTTATATGTTATCTCTTAATGATTTTGTTTTGCATGTGAGTAATGTTTCTAATGATGAAAAGAAATGGAAGGGTACTAGCAATTCTTCGAAATTGTGGCACCGTCGTTTGGGCCACATTTCGAGGGGGAGAATGGAAAGACTTATTAAAAATGACATACTCCTTCCACTAGATTTCTCGGATGCAGACAACTGCGTTGACTGTATTAAAGGAAAATACGCAAAAACGATTAAGAAAGGAGCTGTAAGAACCAAAGGGGTTCTAGAACTTATTCATACTGACATATGCGGACTACTTAATGTTAAGTCTATAGATGGTTTTGATTTATTCGTCACCTTCACTAATGACTTTTCCCATTATGGGTGTATTTACCCTTTACGCAATGGATCGAAAGCTTTTGAAAAATTCAAAGTGTTCAAAGCCGAAGTTGAGAACCAACTAAACACAAAAATTAAAGTTGTACGATCTGATCGTGGGGGGGGAGTATTACGGAAGGCATGCTCCTTATGGGCAAATTCCAGGACCTTTTGCTAGATTTCTAGCTGAAAATGGAATTGTTGCCCAGTACTCAATGCCTAGCGAACCACAACAAAATGCTGTGGCTGAGCGTAGAAATCGCACAATTATGGATATGGTGTGAAGTATGCTTAGTCATGCAAGTTTGCCAGTAAGCCTATGGCTGGAGGCTTTAAAGAAAACTGCACATATACTAAATCTTGCTCCTTCTAAAGCAGTGCCGAACACACCATATGAGATGTGGACGGGAAGGAAACCGAGCTTGAATTATTTACATGTGTGGGGTTGTCCTGCTGAAGCCAAAGTATTCAATCCACAACTTAAGAAATTAGATCCAAAAATAGTTAGCTGTTTCTTTGTTGGATATCCTCATAGGGGAAAGGGATATCGTTTCTATTGTCCAGGTCACACCACTAAATATGTGGAGACCAGACAAGCGGTATTTTTTTTGAGAATAATGAAGTCACAGAAATAAGGAAGATCGATCTTGAGGAGAAGCGGGTGTGTGTTCCATCCCCAATCATCTAAGAGATTGTTCTACCAATACATAGAAGAGTGACGTCTCATACCAATCCTGAATCAAGTTGTTCAGGCCCTCAACCTAATGGTGAAAATGAAAATGAAAATGAAGAGGATCACCAGTCCAACAAAGAAAATGATCCTTAAGATAATGAAGCTCCTCTGCCACCTCCTGTGGGAAGACCACATCGACAAAGAAAGAGTGCCATTCCACCTTGTTATGTCACATACCTGAGTGAGGATATGGGAAAGACGGAGGATCCAACCTCATACAAAGAGGCCATAAGAAGTACGAATTCGTCTATGTGGCAAGTTGCCATGGAAGACGAATTAAAGTCTATGAGCTCAAATGATGTTTGGGATCTAGTAGAAATTCCTAATGGTGCTAAAAGAGTAGGCTGCAAATGGGTCTACAAAACCAAATATGACTCCAAAGGGAATGTCGAAAGATTCAAAGAAAGACTTGTGGCAAAAGGTTTTACACAACGAGAAGGAATTGACTACAATGAGACCTACTCTCCTGTGTCGTCCAAAGATTCTTTTAGGATCGTTATGGCTATAGTGGCTCATTACGACCTAGAGTTGCATCAAATGAACGTTAAGACAACTTTCCTAAATGGTGAGCTAAAGGAAGATGTTTACATGACTCAACCGGAAGGTTTTGTCGTGGAAGGAAAGGAACATTTGGCGTGTCGTCTAAAGAAATCCATCTATGGCTTGAAGCAAGCTTCAAGACAGTGGTACCTCAAGTTCGACAAGATCATTAGAACTTTTGGTTTTACGGAAAATGTTGTGGACAACTGCATTTATGTCAAATTTAAAGGAAGTAGGTTCATAATATTAGTCCTGTATGTGGATGAAATATTATTGGCTTGCAGCAATAAAGATATGCTACACGAAACCAAGAATTTTCTGTCTTCCAAATTTGATATGAAAGATCTCGGTGAAGCCTCGTATGTCCTTGGCATAGAGATTCATCAGGATAGGTCTAAAGGTGTGTTGGGACTATCATAAAAGGCATACTTTGAGCGAGTACTAAATAAATTCAATATGCATAAGTGCTCGGACTCACCTGCTCCAATAGTCAAGGACGATAAGTTTGGGACATTTCAATGTCCAAGGAACCAAACTGAAACTGATCAGATGAAGTCGGTTCCTTATGCTTCAGCTGTCGGAAGCATCATGTATGCACAAGTCTGTACACGCCCTGACTTGGTTTTTATTATCGGGATGCTTGGTAGATACCAAAAGAATCCAGGACTAGACCACTGGAAGGCCGCAAAGAAAGTCTTGTGTTATATGCAAGGCACTAAAGATTACATGCTTAGGAGATCTGATAACCTAGAAGTTGTTGGATATTTAGATTCTGATTATATCGGTTGTGTGGACAGTAAGAAATCCACGTCAGGTTATGTGTTTACACTCGCCGGAGGAGCTATATCGTGGAAAAGCTCCAAGCAAATGATAACTGCTTCATCTACGATGCAGGCAGAGTATATAGCATGTAATGAGGCCACTGGTCGGGCTGTATGGCTAATGAATTTTATTCCCGGGATACAAGTGATTGACAGTATTTCGAGACCACTTGTATTGTACTACGATAATGAACCCGTAGTTTTCTATGCGAGTAACAACAAGTCAAGTGCTGCTACCAAGCACATTGACATAAAATATAACATTGTGAAAGATAGAATCCAGGATCATACTATTGATGTTAGACATATAAGGACAACTCATATGCTTGCGAATCCGCTAACAAAAGGCTTACCACCCAGTATTTTTCGTGAGCATGTTGCCAGCATGGGATTACTGGAAGCCTTATGATTCTAGAATAAAGGGACCATTATAAGAACCACTCCCAATAAGTAATATGTTATCCATTTCGAAATAGGCTAGTATGCCATAAGTGTTGAGTTTCGACGGCATTTCATTGGCTGTTTGTAACGCCTCACTTTGGTATATCATTCCTATGGAGAATGGACTAATGAATCTTAAAACTAACGATCAAGGGGGAGAATGTTGGTTGACCTGTTAGTTGTTAGGCTAATAGGAAACTAATTAAGGGGCAATCAAGCCCATATCAATTAACATTAAGAGGACTAATTAAGGGGCAATTAAGACCATATCAATTAACATTAAGAGGGAGGCCCACGAACCAATGTTCGGGACCTCCTCTAATGTTACGCGCCCTGATCGGGGGCATCAATACCAATTAATGGTTTTGGTCCCCTGTTACACTGCACCATATAAAAGGGGGGATCCCCGGCAGCGACTGCGCTGACTAGTTCACGATTTGCATATCAAGCTCCCCACATCCCTTCACCCTACCGATCTAGGGAGGCCAGGAGTGACAGGAAGATCATCACCGCCTCGCCTGCACCACGCAGGCGATCATGTCATCGTCATCCTCTTCTATGACTAATAATGATCATCTATCCTCTCATGTTTGTTCATTAGGTGTTTTGGTTTGCTACCTTGTTGATCCTTGCACTAGGCCTATTGTTTTAGATCTAACAGCTCAAAGTTGTCCGGAACTAGGGACATGGCTAAGTACTTAGTTTTAACACTATCGAGAGGTTTGCACACTTTATCCACAAGACCCAATCAACCCCCGCAAACCCATAACACATAGTTTGAAATGACTGGGAGAAGACCGAGACAAGATATTCAAAGCAGTCTCCTGTGCCATACCTCCAACCATACCCACCTACATATTCTACCTTTCTGTTCATGACAGGTTAGGTTCCGACAACATAATAGTCAAGACAGAGCCATTTGACATGTGGGCGTACATGGAATCTCCTAAACATGAACACCTCCAATCTCTTTATGCCTGAGTTCTTTACTTAGGTGCACATAAGGCATCAGCAAACCATCGATATGGTTGCATGGAAATGGCCCCCATAGAAATGGAGATGCAACCATATAAATGGCCTCATAGAAATGATCTATGATTGACAGTCAGCCTCAAATATATCAATGTAATTCACCTAGGTTGTTCATTAAGTTTGGTTTCTTTCATCATAGAAAAGATATCCTCTCACTAGCACATATCTTGATATGAACCCATCCAAAAGTATGGATGAGCATTGAGGTCATGTGTTGTTTTCTATTCAACAATCAAGATTCATATGGATATCCTAACTGGGTTGTATAGCATAGCATACTATTATAAATAAGCCTATGCATGCAATATAGCAAACCAAATAAGTGCATAAGAAAATAGTAGGACATTTATGAAGTGAACTTGTCTTGATTGAAGTTGTTCAATTCACTCACCACGCAGCCGCAAAGGTTACACTTGAGACAATCTACACGTTTTAGGAATAATGCAATAAATAAACGAAGAAAGCAAACACACAAGTCAAGCAGTATAAGTAAAGGCATGCCAAGCATGATAATGTTTTATTTATAGTATAAATGTTTGTTAGAACATTTCTTTAACCATGATATAACTTTATAAAGTTTTAGGTCAAAAAGTATTATTGTCATATGGTTGTTATCAACAACATTGTATTTAAAGAAGAACTAGGTCACATACATTTATATTGGGTGTAACTATGTTTGAAAAGCTTATTATTTAGTCCTATTGGACAAATGTATCAATATTGAACATTTTGCAAAAGGATTCATTTTAAAATCATTTTTTAACTAGAGTTATGTCCAAAAATCATTAAAAGGAAATAGTTTCATATTTAAATAAATCATTTTATCCTCTGATCCAATTGGACAAGGACTCAAATATTAGTATTTTGCAAAAGGAATCACACTAAGATCATTTTTAAAAATAAATATATGCCCATGATACCTAAATGGCAGTTCTGCAACAATGTTCAAACTCTATTGCTCATATTTGGAAACTACCATTAGGAAAATATTCTATTTACTCCAAGTATTCTAAAGATATATTATTGAAAATTTTGGATTTCCAAAATATTTTTTGTAATATAAATACTCAAACTTACATTTCAAAAATTATAAAATTTTGGCTTTGGCAAACTTCAAATTATAGTTTTTTATTTTCTAAACAATTTTATGAATCCATCCATATATTATATGCATTTTCTAAATAGTAATAACATTTTCTATGATTTTTATAGGTTTTAAGTATTTCTAGTCTAATTAAAATAAAAATAGAAATCGAGTGGATAAGGTTGCACATGCGGTGGCACGTGATTGGATGGCAGTGCTGCCGTGGTGCTGACTGGGACGCTAACGTAGAATGTTGACGCGACACACATGTGGAGGAGGATGAGTAGGTTGTAACCCTTCTTTTAAGTTGTCTATTTTGAGCCGATGGATTAGGAACGAACGACCAGGAGGAGACATGGGAGGGGATACGGAGGTGGCAGTTCAGGAGAGGGCAAAGATGGCGCTGATGTTGTCCTCGGAGATGTTGGAGTGGATGACGGTGACCAGAGTGTCATGAAGAGCTAGCAGGTGGTAGCAGAGCCGTCTTCTACTTCCTAGAATCGTATATAGGAGCGGTTGTAGTGGCCCTAATGTCGATGACTTGCTGGCGACATTACTCCCGTTGTCTTGGGTATCAACCAAAATTGAATGGAGGTATGGGGGAAGCGCAAAGAGGTGGGAAGAAAGAGGGAGGAGATAGTGGGGTCTGGGGTCGTCAGAGGTCACTACGATCGCTGATAATGTGATGCGGAAGTGGGGGACTCCAGCGATCAATTTTGGTGACCTCGGAGGAATATGGGTCAATCAACAACATTAAAGGAGGCTCTGAAGCATGGGATTTTGGGCTCGGGAACGTGTCGATCATGGTGGTCATGGGCGTATACTCTTCAAGATCATGGGCGTGAGGCATGGCCGGGGAATGGTTGGGGTAGGGGACGACTGGGGTAGGGTCCAGGTGGCAGTGAGAGCAGAGTTTATGGGCTCAGTTGGGCTGGTTTAGGTGGGTCGGCCTGGTAGCTATCCTTTTCTCATTTTTTGTTTTAGTTTTTTTCTATTATTTCATTTATGCTTCATATTAGTCCAAACAAGATTCCAACTATTCAATGAAATTACCAAAATCCTAATGATCTAATAGTACCATTAATAATTAAAATATTTTTTATAAATAAAACAGTAATATTAAAAATATCCATATTTTTGTAATCGAGATATTTTAATTCTATGACAAAACATTTGTTATACACCCTTGAGGGTTTATCTTTTGCTCCGAATGAATCCACACAAATTTTCTTGAAAGTATTACAAAACTAGAGTAGGTATTTTACATCTGGGAGAGCCATTTCAAAATAAATATAAAAAATTATAAATATAATTTTATATATGGATACTTTGCATGGTCATTTTTTGAAAAGCATATGGCACTAGAATAATAATTAATGAGATTTATAAAATAAAGAGAACAAATACGCATCAATAAGGAATTTAGAAAATGTATTTACTTGACCAACATAAACTTTGTATGAATCATGTTTGTTAACAAAATGCCATTATGGAATTATGGTTATTCTTTAAATAAAAAATATTTTAACTTTTCTCAAAACAAAACATTTAAATAATTGTAAAACCAATGTTCCACAAAAAATATTTCAAAACTACTCCCTCCGTTTGGAAATATAAGATGTTTTAGGTTAGTGAAGCTAATGTATCTAGACACCTTTTAGTGTGTAGGTTCAAATCAATCTACACACTAAAAGGTGTCTAGATACATTTACTTCACAACCCTAAAACATCTTATATTTCTAAACGGAGGGAGTATTTTCATAAGTATGGTATTTTTCTTAGAGCTTGTTTTTTTTGAAAAAGTTCCTTTAGAAAATCTATTTGAGAAATGGTGTTGGATTTTCATAAAACCAATTCAAGTACATTTTGGTTTCCATAAAACAAAGATATTTGTATTATGTTTTTTTGGGAATGTGGATTTCCTACTACATGAAACCAAATTTTATTTTGAAACAATATTTGTATTATTTTATTGAACCTTGAAAAGTTTCTTTTCCTTTGAAAAATTTAAACAAGGTCGGGAAAATCAAACATGAAACCGTGCAACCTCATAGCCATATATTTTGGTCTTATAATAGAATGTTTGAAACCATCATATGACTTGAATCTTCATTAAGTCCACACATACATTCTACCATAATTGGCCGATGGCGGTGTGTTTACGGAATGAACATGTATGAGATGGTGCATGAGGGACAGAGCAAAAAATACAGGAAACGTTAACATAAATAAAGAAAATTACCTAGGTTTCTGGCGGATTATCTAATATATTAGGATTTTGAATTTTTTAAAAAATAGAACATAAATATATGCATAGAATTGTAGTAATATTTTTCTCATAGGTGCCAACCCAAATTTTCCACCATTCATATTGGTGGAAACAAAGCTTATGTACATCAATGGTAAAACAAAAAAAGAACAAAGTCATATACATTAGAGAATATATTATTGTACTTTTTTTTGGTGCAAACGAGGGTACATATTGCTTCACTGGATATAATGTTGTCAGTGATATTGCATATACATTTGTATATGTAACTGTGCATACAAATTCATCTGTGAAATTTTAAACATATAATTACTTTATTAGGATGGAAATATATTTGCGCAATTGTTTAGGAACCTGGGTGCAATTTCCTCTTGCACGGGGTAGAGATGATCAGCATTAAAGGACATTTGATTTGTTGAAAAAATACATGGGCTCATCGTTATGACCATGGAGATCTATCATATAAAGAAACAACGCTAATAAATAAATTGATAATTATCTTTTGCATTTTGAATTATTTCTTAATTTCATTGAAAAGAGCTAATTGTTCATTAATTATTTCTTAATTCCCACATATTGGTTTAGAAAATAGTTTATTTAGAAAAATAGTTTTATTATATATTTATATTTCTCATAAGAATGTTCCATTTCTTTATGTTATTTCTTACCACTATACTTATATCTATGTATGGAATATCCATATATTCTAGAACAAAAGAGGTAAATGAGAGGAAACAAATACATAAAAGATAGGGAATAAATATTTATCATTTTGTTGCACCAGAGATTATGCCCTCGCATTTGCGAGGGCCACCGGTGCTAGTTTTCTATATAAATGAACGAAACCCTTGCGTGTTTAAAAACGACTCTCCACCCCGGAGTCATCATCACTAGGGGCAAGAAGGACCAAGCTTTTATGTATCCTAATTCCAGGAGAGTAGTACTCAAATGTGTTTTAGATGCATGCTACTTTCTTCTCCTAATAAATGAAAAGGAAAAGCTTTGCGTGTTTCAAAATCATCACAATATCTCATGAGCAATGGAACGTTGGAGCAGAAATTTCACTGGTGTTTCCTTTTTTCAGTGTTGCTCATAACTTCGTGATGTCTTCCCATGTCTAACAGGCAGTGCAGCAGCCGCGACCACGACACAAGTAGTAAGATATCATGCAGTATGTTTTGGTGGTAAGACTTTGAGAAGGAAGTCATATAAATATACGAGGAATTTACACAGATTACGACCTATCCTCACGAAATAACTAAGATTGCAAGGACTCCATCGTAAACAAGGTGGGTGAACTGGATATAATGCAAACTCAATCAATTAAAGGCAACTTCCAATGCTTCACTCACTACTACAGCACACAATGGCTAAAAGGAGCTGGTTCTTCGTATAACTTGTGGCAACGAGCTACTTACATAAAGCCTCTCTTTGAATAGCATCAGTCGATTATGGGTTGATCGCAAGAAGCTCATGTTCAGAAGCTTCCCTTGATTCAAATTTTGTACGGTTCCACATAGAGGAATCCATTTGTGAGTCCAGTTGATAAGTCGGGGCCGGTCAAGAACGATTGAGATGCTCAGCAGCTGCTGCACATATCCCAATAAGGCCTTGTTTGGTACTAGAGTATTTGTGGGGATTAGAGGGGATAATACTCGCCAAATCTCAAATTTCTACTTAATTACTTCAAATAGTATGTTCAGTTTTAGAGTATTGGACTGATTCAATTCTCACTAATCCCCACCTTTTCTCAAGTTCTAGTGTATTTTTTTCCATATCCAATACCAATACACTACCTCTAGCCAGTGGATTGGTGGAGATTAGAGGGGTTTGGGTGTAGGTGGGGTTTCACCCAATCCCCTTAGGGATTATCCCCTCTAATCCTTGCTAAAATACTAGTACCAAACAAGGCCTAATCAATAGTAAGAGTCCAACGTGAATGAATCAGTTATCGAGGATGTTAGGTTGACCCACAACCTAGTATTCATACAAACCTTACAATGTGGACATAGGTTCCACCTTCTGATAGCTTTGAACCGTTAATGAATTGTGAATACCAGTGTATTTCATAAATACAAAATTGCATCTTTTTTGCAGGATGTATGGATCTTTTTGATAGTATGCTGACGTCAACCCTTAGTTCTAGATAACCTCATTTTCAATACTTTGATTTTCTCCATGAATGTTGTCATAACACAACAGAACATAACTGCAACCTAGAACCCTGATCAAGACTGTAATAGCTATAACTACTAAAGCCCAGCAACCGTTCAAGCTTCCCAGATAAAGTTGTTCTGAAAAAATAGAGGCGGCACCTTCACAAAGATCAAGCTTCCCATTCCCTAAAAAAACATCAAACTTCCCATGAAGTCTTCTCTTCTATCTCTTCTATCCAATAACTAGGTGGGACGGCGCGGCGGCACGCCGCCGCCCTTGCTGGCGTCAGTGTTCAGATTCAGGTAGAAAATAGTCCTCTTCTCAGGTTATTGGAGGCATAGGTACTGAAATGATCAGTGTTCGCAGAATCATCAGCAGCCTATAAAATTGCAAACATATAAAAACTTGATTGAGACATATCTACAACACGCCATAATAAACCAATTCAAACCGAAAGGATTGGTATTTCTCAAGAAAAACTCCCAAGTACTAATATGTATAAGGCAAAAATGACGGACTGAGATCCAGTGACTTTACTAAGTGAAGTCACCATGCAACTTTACCCTTGTGAGTGCCATCCGATCAAGATCCAACGCACGGGATTCATTCAAAATATAAACTTATATTCCAAACTGTTCAGAAAAAATTGAAAAAATTCCAGTGAATCATATATGTGGCATTGAGTATTCTGGGATTTTTATTTCATTTGGATTATCGGTTTAAGATTTATTTGTTTTTAGCTCAAATCATAAAATGTTATTTAATTATAATCCATTTATCCAAATAAAGCGAAACTTTTCTAGCATACTTGATGTAAGACATGTGATTCACTGATATTTTTTTCAATTTTTTCTGAACGGTTTGAAATATAAGTTTAAATTCTAAATGAACCCTGTGCGTAAGATCTTAATCGGATGGCACTCACAAGGGTAAAGTTGCATGTTGACTTCACTTAGTAAAGTCAGTGGATCTCAGTTAAAAAATGACACCATAATATTCACTCTGATGTGCATGTGAGTTGTGTTACCCCTGCCATCTCTGTTCTCCTTGATCCTTGCCTCTCATCTGGATGGCTATGTAGATAAAAAAAATTACCGGTCTGCTTAATATCCTGGACGCTGAAAGACAAGGTTTGAGTTCTGCCATATGTTCATATAAACATGATCTTCTACATACTTACTATTGAACCACGGAAATCCATGCATGCCTGTTCTCGAAACCAAAATTTGGAAATATTAAACAACTGTATAGAAACATAAGAGCAATCGGCTTACAGAAAATTTTGGAGGGCAACTATATGAACCTATGAAGTCATTAATAATTCTGTTCTAAAAAAACAATCCACAAAAATTATGTGGTAAGGACCAAAGTATGCATGTACTTGTATTCTCTCCACAAGAAAATACTCTCTGTTGCTGGCAATGACACACAGACATATTATGTTCGTACTTTCAGTAGTTGCTGCACCATTTTCATCTAATATAAATTTGTAAGTATTAATAATCCTTCGCTTGATGTCACTCCTAAGATGGCGACATAGAATTGCCCATGAGACATACAAGTCTTGGGAAATAAACACCTAGTTTTTCCAGGGTCTAACCTTGACTTTTGTCAATGCTCATTGCACAACAGAGGCGCTGTAGCGGGAAAGGCTACTTGTCTGTGAGAGCATTGCATATAAAAACTGCACTGTGAAAGTTAACTATGTGAATATGAATGGAAGCACATATCGATCAGTTGTTATACATATATAGGCGCAGATAATTAAAAAGGTAAAATATAAAGGGAAAGAATCGATAGAGAATTGGTATATACATAATTAAAGTGGGCACAACATCAACATGCAATGGGACTAATGACTTCTACTTTTACAAGAAAAAATGCATGTTCAATGGCTTATCTTTGGACGAACACTGGAAAGATATAGAGAACACTGGAAAGATGTAGACGAACTCGAGTACGGTGACGACATACGCCTCGGCGACGAACACCGTTTCCTGGCCACTGTGCCACGGCCGCCGCACCATGCATGGCCGTCATGCCGCACCTCTCCAGCTGCTGCACCCGCTGGACACACCCAGCGCACCGCAGCCGCGTCCGCCGGACGCGCCGCGGACTCACCGCACTCCACACCGCGTCCGCCGTGGACTCGTCGCGCGCCACGGACGCCATCACCTTGTGGCTTTGATACCAACTAGCACAATGGCCCTCGCAAATGAGAGGGCATCATCATTGGTTAAAAATATCCTCATTTGCCCATATGTTTCTTCCTTCCTTTCCTCTTTTTTTTTCTAAAATACAGTCATTTAGACATGGATATATTTTTGAAGGATCTACTTTGTTCTTTACTTTGTTTATTAAACAATGAATAGCATATGAGGATATATTAGATGCTCTTCTATTCAAAGTGCAGATTTTACTTCTAACCCGCAATACCCATTCTTGAAGGTTTTTTACAGCCTAAAAGTATTTATCAACGTGTTTCCTTTATCATAGATATAACAAAACAAAGCCTTGAGTTGCCAGGGGAAAATACATTGTCTCCAATATTCATACAAAAAGTATTTGTATTTATATGTCTATGCTTGAAAAGCGGGTCGGCCAGAATTACTAACTGCAAATAACTCTATTGTCCATGCTTCAGGGAATCACTACGCTAGAAAAGAAGATACTCCTTTTGTTCTAAATATAATATGTTTTGGTAAGTAACCATTATTCTTAGGAGCAAAGGTGGTATAATCAAACTGCACCACATTTCTATCATCTACACATGAGTAGTTTTCAGGTTTTGCCCTCCCCCATAAAAACACCATAAAGAATTCACCGTTTCAGACACAAAAATCTGTCTAGCATGCAACTATATATTGTTTCACTGAAATATGAGTGAAAACACATTACCGTCTACTATATTAAAAAATTGGAGCACCACTGGTGCGACTAATTACTACGCTCATCCTGACACAAAAAAACACCAATGAAAAATACCAAACAACATGAAGATGGTTTATTTTTTACTTATAGGAAGTTACGTAGCATATATAATTTTCCAAAAACGATTTTCTTATATAGATGTGGTCTTTCTAAGTTTCAATATCAATATCCAACCATTAATTTTCATCTCAAGCCATCCTGCGAAATTTTATCTATACACTAACAAACGCAACTATATTTTCACTAAAACTGTAGACTTTCAGTAATACGAATACATACCAGGTGTTGTACTATTTCATATGACTAAGATTTATGCAATATCTTAAGCAAGGGATGATTAGCAAAATTGAACAACGTAGCTCGATCAATTAATACCCAAACTAATCATCAAAATATACACGGGGAGTACTTAATATGCATACGGTTAATTAGTACACACCTCTTGTTTTGTTCTGCCATTGGAGATATCTGCTCGTCCACGTTTACTCTTTTGTATGCACGCATCCATCCCAGTTGGTTGTTTTCCAACGATGACCGAAAAAACATGTCATATTGGTAGTCAAACCACTGATAGATAATGGTTCATGTTAACAATTTGGTATGAGTAACACAAGAGAAAACTTCATAATTAAAAGCTTTCTAATGCTACTATACTATAGAAAATAATTAAGTTGAGAGATTACTCCGTGACAAACAAATGCTATGGTACAAGGAGGAATGTAAAAGGAAAACTGTTTGCTCCTTGCAAATTTACTAAAAAGCTTATCTGAAACTTTGAAAACATGATACATGAACAAACTGGATAGATAGACAGTAGATGATATACACATGTACCTTGTACTGAAGGCATAATCTTGAAAAAGAACATGTAGCACGGTAATTTTCTGACCAGATGCTCTCCATGAACCTGGTAGCAGCATCATATATACTTCAATGATCATAATTATTTCACTAAATCTGTCAGGTACATTGCTACAACTTTGATATTAATCTCCATGTCTCTAAATTTGATTGCTAAAGAACACTCAAAGGGCTAACTGAGGTTTTTTTTAGGAAATTCTTTAGTTGCACTCAACGTTGAGCTGCATCACTTTCTGCTCCTGCTGCAGTGACCTTGCACATGTTTGCTGATATTTTTATCCATAATAATATTAATTTTCGAACTAATTATAGACATCTTTGAGATATCTGCTGCTTATTGATCGAGCAAAATTCAGGTCAGGTTTAAGTCCAAATGGATTCTAGATTTTTTTTCCGCAAAAAATTGAATAATACAATTTTTTTCAGATTTAGATGCACTTATACTACTTCACAGTTCTCCGGGGAAAGCAATGTATTTACGTCTAAAATTCAATAATGAGGGAGAATGATGTTCTTATTTTTTTGTGCGCAGGTAAAATACCTAATCAATTTGCAGATCCCTCGCCGGATGATCGTGATACATGACAGGATGAATCTCATCTGCTGCTGCAAACAAATCAAATCCATGGTAGTAGTTGTCAAGCATGCGCAACCTGTAGTGTTACCATGTCAGGTGTATAAAGTAATCTACTATATATAAATCAAGATATGAAGTAATCAAAAAAGAAAAGAAAATACCTACCGCATGCGCCTAGCTCTGGGATGGGTACATCAGACAAATCTTGAATCAATCTTACATGGCTACATCCCTGCTGACCTTCATGCCTAGGAAGGTGTACAGTACATAAATCTTGGATTAATCTTGCCTGCCTGCCAAGGAAATCGAGGCCAGCTCCTTGAGTCTGGAGACGCCGTCGTGTGCATGTATGGATGGGAAAAGGGCCGGCCGGCCGTCCACGAACGGCGTCGGGGCCAGTCGGTTTACGTCGGGCATCCGGATTCCGGGTCCCTTGGCAGCACGGAGCGTGTAACAGTTTTAGTTTCCCATATAATCCTAGAATAATCCTGGCCGTAAGTTTTAGATCCAACAGTTAAATTAATTTAGATAATGTGGGGCTTAATGTAGGTCTTCTAAAGACCCCTTATATTGCTTTTAGTATATAATAGATAGATTGTTGGGGCTGCCACGGGGACAGCCCCTTTGTGGTTCTCTCTCTCGCTTTGTGGCTTTGATACCAAGGTAGAAGAAGCTCAAGTTTTTCTAGCGACGAATGCCTCGCTGCGCATACGGCCTTTTTTCCCTTTTTTTCAGCTGGCTCAAACCACAGTCGCTCAACTGATCAGCGAGCAGTACATGGGATTTATACCCGGTACCTGGTGCGTAGCACACGTCCCTTGCATGGTCCGTACGCCCAGGACACGCGCACGACGCGGCCGGCATCCAGCGGCCACGACCTCAAGCACTCCCGCTACTCTCGCTAACTACCACACGCACATACGCACGATCTGACCTGAAACAAACCATATGATCAGAATTATACTAACGACTCCTCCCATATCTGCGCCTCCTTGGGATGGAGAAGGACGCCGTCAACTCGCGAGGGAGTCTCTCCTCCGCGCGTGTCTTGACACCTCTCCTCCGCTCGCCGCCCGCTCCGTGAGCTCCACCCGCGGCCGGCTTTATTCGCTTCGGACTGCGAGTCCAGCCTCCTCTCTTGCACGTCCAACAGGGCCAGCGCCACTCCAACGCAGGCTCTCTTGCACGTCCAACAGGGCCAGCGCCACTCCAACGCAGGCTCTCTTGCACGTCCAACAGGGCCAGCGCCACTCCAACGCAGGCTCTCTTGCACGTCCAACAGGGCCAGCGCCACTCCAACGCGCCTGCGGCCGCAACTCGTCGCCTCCGCCCGGACCCTACGTATCCGCGCCGCGCGTCGTCTGCCCGAGCTCCCCTAGCCATGTCCGCGTCCACGCCTCCTCGCCGGCGGGCTCGGCCGCCCGCGCGCCGCTCTGGCACCCTCCTCCTCCCGCGCCTCTCCTCCGCTAGTGCCTCTCCTCCCGCACCATCAGCGCCTCCGCCTGGCCGCGAGCGCCGCCGCGAGGTTGCGCCTCTCCTCGTCGGCGCGTTCTTCGGGCTGCGCCCGCGCCGGCCTCCTCTGCACGTCATCGCCTGTGCCGGCTCCACCGAGTCAGCCGCAGCGCCGCTCTCGCGCGCGCCCATGCCGGAGCTGAGCTTGAGCTCCGCCCATATGGACTCCTACGATGGTGGTTGGAGAGAAAAATGGTCTCATGGTTCGTCTCTCGTTTGGAGGGCAATATAAATAGGAAGCAAAAGAAACACCGAAGGTTTTCATAAAGATCGAGAGAGATGGTATGTGTAGGGAGATAAAGGGAAGGAAACATGCAAGCCAACGCACTAAGTGTGACTACTCATTTGCATGTCTAGACGTGTCAATCTATCAAGAGATGACAAGGATATAGAAGAGAGGAGATTGATCCTTTGTCCACCACGTGCCCCGATATGCAAAGAAAAATTACAAGCGGCAAAATCAAAAGAGGGGAAGTGGTGAAAACAAAGAAACGATATGATACATGAAGACAAGAAATACATGATGAAAAAACAAGATGACAAATGCCATGATGACAAGAAAAAACAATCATGCAAAAAGACATGAAACAATGGTGAAAACAAGGAAGAACTTGATGCATGAAGACAAGAAACACATGATGAAACAAAGAAGATAACAAATGCTATGATGACAAAGAAAAACAATCATACAAAAAGACATGAAACAACCTGCAAAAAATATTACATCAATGACACCTAATCAATGACACACATGCATAGACATGACCACACCGACCAGCTGCATGCAATGTCAGTGCAAACAATATAGCTAAGTATATACCAAGAAGAGCGATATTTTTCCCCCAAGGCAATGATGTGTGAGCCAGCTAGGACATGCAACAGCAGGATAAATCGGTACACGCACGCGGGAACGCACACAGACGTATCAAGGGGACACGTGTCAGCGGCAAACAAACCGATCGTCCTCTTCAAAAATCTGAGAAAAAAGAGATATTAGTTGGTTTAGGATATGTATATATATTGGGCTCTGCCGGGTGTACTACAAAGTACCACGAACAGGTACACTAAAATGAATAATAGTCATCCATTTCGGTCCAAAGACCCATATTAGTTCATACTAGTGTTAAAAAAGCGAGAAGTATGATTGTACTAGTAAAAAAGCTGAGGGAAAACTTGGTACACAAGCACACAAATTCTTAACTGATCTGTAGCCGTTTTGGGCCTGATTGACCCATCGCTTTTTTTGTCTGATGTAAGTCCAAGTCAACATATTGCCCAGAAATCAGAGTAGTTGAAACTGAATACATTTTTCATTTAATTCTTGATTTATTATATAATTCATCCACTTGCCTCTGAATTTTAAAAGACAAAGAATGTGGTATTCTTGGTTTAAAAATATTAATATTTGCAAGGGTTACCGAAGAAAATCATTAGTCTAACTGAAATTCTCAAACCTTGAAAGAATAGGCTTACATGCGCACTGTCTCTGTCCTAAGATCTACAGTATAGTCAAATCCACAAACTTTTCTTACTGTCTTACATATAAAAAACGGTGGATTCAATCCAAGAAATAGAGAGGATAAGTTGGGTTTTGTTTGGAATTGTCCGCAGAGGAAGACAGCACGACAGCAACTACCATGGTTCAGAACTTCAGGTCGTTTTTTTTCTTTGGGTGAGAAACCGGCTACTCATTCTTTGGCTGATTGGAGCTCAATCTACGCACTGTGGTGATGTTAAAAACTATCCTACGTGATAAAAAAGTGGATGAGAAAGGTCTGAAATGCTTGGATGAGAAAAATCTAAAATGTCAAAAGCTTCTGTTTACAACAAGCTTTACTACGATAAGTTTTGCTGGTATAGAGTGGCGAGGACAACAGCGCGTCTTAGCCTCGCGTTTGTGATTTACTTGTTCCTAGGTGGTCCAAAAACCTATTTGTATTTTTTTTAATTTTTAGTTATCTTTGTAATATTGTTGATGATTTTTAACGGATCAATGGAATTCCACAAACAAAAGAGAAACTTTCCGGTTGGTTGTTTCTTGAAAAAAGTTTACATCACCCCCTAAGTATTGGGTTTGGGTCACTAACCATCCGCAGGTTTTAATCGGTACAAATCACCCCCCGCCCCCAACTTCGCTAAACCGTGTAGAATCCCCCTTGGACGTTGATGGGCAGTTTTGTGGCTTGTTTTTGCAAACTAGGACTCTGGTATTGGCCACGTTGGCACCTGGTGGTAGTTGGGGCAAATAACCCCCTTAAGTTTGTCTCCACTCCTCTTCCTCAACTCCTCTTCCTCCCGTCTCCTCCCATATCCCGCCGACGGCCACTCCTCTTCCTCCCGTCCCCGGCCGCTCCCTCCGCCCCGCCTCCGTTCGGCCGCCGTTCCCTCCGCCCCGCCTCCACCCCATCGCCGCCCCGTCCTCAAATCGCTTTCCATACGCCCCGCCGCCACCCCATTGTCGTCCCCTGCCTCGCAGTCGCCACCGCACCACCACCCCATCGCCGTCCCCTTCTCCCCCTCGCCGTCGCCTTCGCAGTCGCCACCGCACCGCCACCGCACCACCACCGCACCGCCACCCCATTGCCGTCCCCTTCTCTCCCGATGGAATCGGTTTGGTATCTGATGCCCGCTTCGAAGGAAGTGGGGGATTTGGAGGAGGCGGCGGCGGCGTTGATGGATTTTGCAGGGATGGAGAAGGAGGAGCCGAAGCATCCTATTACCTTGCTTGATGTTTTGATAATGGCCACCGATTTGAGGCGGTTGGACCGTGAGCTTGTTGCATGGAGAGGTGCTGATTTCAGGGTGCATAGGATGATTGCTGTTGATTCTCAGATTCTCAACACATTTAGGGCTCGCGCATCAGCAACATCTTCATCGTCGCAGCAGCTATCAGAGGTACTGAAGTTTACCTACATCGAAGGAAGTGGTGCTGATCTGTTGGTTGAGTTTGTTCCAATGCAGGAACTAATTCAGCTTGTGGGTGGTGCTATGCATTTCCCACTCCCTGCACCTGCAATGCCCATGTGGTGGAGAGTAGGATTTAGTGGGCTTCACCTTCCAGGTTGCAGTTGTGTTGCAGAGCAAGGGGTTGATCAGGTTGCAGGTTGCAGTACAAGCAGGACCTGAGCAAGGGTTAGCAGGACCTGAGCAACTCAGAGTAGAAGCAGTACAAGCCAAGAGCAAGGGTTAGCTTATGTAGTATTGTAGATAGGCTTTTGCAGTAGTTGAAGCAGCTGTGATGTAGTAGCAAGGTTTAGCTTTTGTAGTAGTGTAGGTAAACTTTTGGGGCTAGTTGGAGCTGCTGTGATGTAGCAGCTAGTTGAAGCAGAGTTGATGTAGCTTCAAGTTAACTAGTAGTGGTTTTGTAGTTGTCTGTTGGAGATGGAACATGGAGCAGCTTTTGTACTAATGTAGATAGCAAGATTATCATCCTTTTGTAATGTTGCAATATGAATGAAAATGATGGAACAACTTTGTACCTAGCTCTATAAATTGTTGGCAGCATGTACTTATCACCAGAATTTTTGACAGCATGTACCTAGTGATTTGCTGACAGCATGTACCTTCTTTGAATACAAGATTTAACACAATACATGAATGTATATATCATATGACAGGTTTGTCCATTATTGCATTATATCATCACCAGAAAAATAATGGAATGTGACCAACATATAACAAGTTTGCACATCAATCACACATAATTATGAACAGAAAAAATAACAAGTTTGCACATCTATCCAACATATCCCAGGTTTGTCCTAGAGCTACTGTGGTCCACCATCTCCATCTTGTCTTCTCTTCTCTCCCAATAACCACTTCATTCTTCCATATTTAGGCACAGGTTCTGTCACAACTTGGGACATTGGAATGGTTTGTGAATGCTTGTCCTTTGCTTGCTGCAAAGAATAAGTAAACTTGCATTAGTGTCACTCAATTATTTTGCTGGAAAGAATAAGTTAGTGTGTAAGAATATTTTTGAACCTGGGGTGGAACAAATGGCATGTTGACACTAGATTTCTTCTGGGCAGTACCATGTTGCAGGGCAGGAGCTTTATGTAGGGATGAAGAAGCTTGCTGCATGACAGGTGCTTGTTCCATTGCAGATTTTTTTCTGGATCTAGCTTTCTTCTCAACATACAACACATGTTTCTCTTGCTGTTTGGTTGCTTCTTGCTGCATCAATCATTGTAGGAGTCATCATACATGTATAATATCAACATGAGCTGCTGATTTAAATGCAATATTGATATAAAGTACAATGAATAAAATTACAAACCTGAGCTGCTGATTTATCTTTCTTTCTCCTAGCACGCTTGGTTGCTTTCTTGTTGTGGACATGTTCTCTCACAACATCTGGATTACTAGTGCACTTCCTTTTGTTATGGCCTTCCCCTCCACATGCTGAGCATCTAACTTTGCATCCCTTTCTCGTTAATTTGTCGCCCTTTGGTTTTTCTTGCTCTTCCCTTCTTCTCTCTGTCTTTGGCCTTCCTGGCATTTTCTTTTTAACTGGTGGAAAGGGCCTAGGGTTGGGAGCTGCTGGCCAGCTCTCCTTCCCCTCCACTGGATGCAAGACATGGCTATACACCTGGTCATACAGATCAATCCTATAGCAAGGTGCTATAAAATCATCCACTTCTCTCTTCACTGTGTATATGGCACTAATGGCATGACAACATGGTAAACCAGATAAATCCCAATATCTACAGCTGCATGTATATGTTTCCAAGTTCACAGTGAATCTTCTCCATGTCCCTTCCATAACCTCAAATCCATCGGTTCCATTGTAGAGAACTTGGCAGATACTTGATCTTTTAATATTTAACTTCAGCTTCTTGAAAATGTTGGGGCATATTGTTCCAACCCACTTTTCTGACTTTGCCTTATTCTCTGCTATTCTTGCCATAACCTTTCTCCTTATGATTTCCATAGAAGAAATTACAGGATAAAACCTTGCTCTCATTATAGCATTGTTAAATGACTCACATAGGTTATTTTCAACTGAGTCACAATAGGAACCAAGCTTAAAATTGGCTCTACACCAATGGTTAGGAGCAGTCTTCATCATATCCCTTGCACCATCAGGTGTTTTCAGTGCTAGCTTAGCCCTATTGTAGTTGAACTGAATGCGATCACTTGATTTAGCACAAGCCCAAAACAAGTTTTGGAATGCTTTGTCTCTATGCTGCTTTCTCCAATTGGCATATATATGCCTTGCACACATTCTATGTTCTGCCTCTGGTATCATCTCATTCACTGCCTTGATAAGACCCTTCTGCTGGTCAGATATGATAACCCAGCCCTCACCATGGTTATTGATCTGCAAGTCCTTTTGCAATAATGACAGGAACCAATACCAGCTATCATGGTTTTCTCCTTCAACTGTTGCCCATGCAATTGGATACATCTGATTGTTTGGGTCTCGACCAATTGCACACAATATCTGGCCACTAACTGTACCTTTCAGGAAACATCCATCAAGCCCAACAACTCTCCTACAACCAGCAAGGAAACCTCTCTTGCAACCTTCTAGGCAAACATAAATTCTTTCAAACACAGGCCTGTCGGTTACATCAGGATTTAAAGTTACCGACACTGTGCTTCCAGGATTGCTTCTGACTAGTTCCATGTGGTAGTCATACACTCTAGAAAATTCTCCATTTGTTCCATCAACAATCCTCTCCATCACAATCCTCTTGGCTCTTTTACATTTTTCTTCACTAACATCAGCACACAAGTCCTCAAGCACTCTCTCTTGCATCTTCTCAATCCTCCAACCTGGATTATCCCTTATTTCTCTAAAATACTTCTCTGCTATCACTGTGCTAGTGACCAGCTTGTTGGACCTCCTCGCTACACACTGGTGCACATTATTGTACCTGCTAACTGTGAACCAAGGTGACCTGTTAGGTACTAGTGAGCCGTATATGCTCCAGTTGCAACCAATCCAACTGCATTTGGCCAAGACTCTTGTCCTCTCATCCTTGAGAAAAATAAGGTGTTTAAATTTTTTTAATCCATAATTGAGAAGTGCTTGCTTGAATTGTCTGCTATCATGGAAAGCCTGCCCAACCTCAAACTCTTTTACCTCAGCACTCTCATAATACACTCGGTGTTTTGTCTTCCTTGTTCTAACATTTCCATCACTGTATTCGTCATATGACAATTCGTCTTCAGAGTCGAAGCAATCACTTCCATCTGCTTGATCTTCCTTAAAATTTTCTGGTACAATGAATTCTTCGGGAACTCTGATTCCTCTATCTTCTTCCTCTCCAAGCATTTGTCTCTTAATTCTCTTCTTTAATTCCTGTGCTTGTTTTCTGTAATAAATGGCCTTTTCATCTTCACCACTGCTATCTTCACTATCTACTTCATGGACTTCATCATAATCACTGTCTGAACTGTCTTCATGTATCTCTTCTATCTCCTTCCCTTTATCCTGCTTTGGTGCCCTCTGAACTGGCAATTTACATGCTGCATTTGTCTGAACTGGCTGCTGCTCTTGGTACTGCTCATGCTCAAGTTGCTGCTGGATTTGGTACTGCTCATGCTCAAGTTGCTGCTGCTTTTGGTACTGCTCATGCTCAAGTTGCTTCTGCTTTTGGTACTGCTCATGCTCAAGTTGCTGCTGCTCTTGGTACTTATCATGGTTGAGTTGCTGCTGAAGTAGCTGCTCTTCATACATGTCATGCTGAAGTAGCTGCTCTTCATACTTGTCATGCTCAAGTTGCTGATGCTCTACATACTTCTCATGCTCTTGGGCCTGCTCAAAATCAGCTTCATAATCAACTGCCATTTCTTCTTCCTCTTCATCTGAACTTGCTATCTGTGGGTGCTTTGCAAATATCTCAACATAACCACTAGTTTCTCTTTGCACATAACTAGCCATGCTGCTGACACAGTAATTGTCATCAAGGCTGCACATGAAGTTCTTGTCCTTCTCAACTAGTCTCCATTTTAGTTGTATCCTAAGCAAATCAGCATCGGAAAGCACCATGAAATCGAACAAGTGCCTCTTCAAAACTGGTAGAGTCAACTGTGGAATTGGCACAGTAGACACGGCACTCCTTCCTCCGACATACTTCCATTCCGTATTAATGTATTCCAACGTCCCACGATAGTGGAAACGAACAGACAACGAATCCATTCTACAAAAAGGAATAAGAAATAATTAAAAAGTCGACCAATGCAACATACTACTAGATATACAACCTAAGCAGAACAAAATTAACTATCAGAACTAGCAGATATGGACTAAACTGAATTTTCTTTCACCTAAACTGAATTTTCTTTCAGCACAAGCACATATGCACTTAACTGAATTTTCTTTCACCTAAACTGAATTTTCTTTCAGCACAAGCACACATGCACTTAACTGAATTTTCTGTCAGCACAACAACTTCATCTGTCCAACCTAGGAAAGAATGGGGGAGAGGGTTCAGATACCTGCACTGCAATCAGCTGCGCATCGATCCGATCTTCACCCCTAATACCCGTCCACGGGTATCTGCCGCCTACAACGGGTATCTGCACATGAAGATGGACACGGCGGCGAAGATCGGGGGAGATCAGAGAGAGATCACAGGGATGTGAACTGAGGGAGATTAGAGGGAGATCAGCGTGGAGATCAGACAAGACAGGGGAGATCAGCGTGGCGGTTACCTCGTCGCCCAGAGAGGAGGAGGAGCAGGCGGGCGCGCGAGCTGCGCCAGGATTCTTCCAGGTGCCGACCAGGTGCGATCCGATTCTTGTGGGGGTTAATTGCTCCCATCAGCGCCAACGTGGAGTCAACCAGGTGCCAACGTGGAGTCCTAGTTTGCAAAACAGGCCACAAAACTGCCCATCAACGTCCAGGGGGGATTCTACACGGTTTAGCAAAGTTGGGGGGGGAGGGGGGGTGATTTGTACCGATTAAAACCTGCGGGTGGTTAGTGACCCAAACCCAATACTTAGAGGGGTGATGTAAACTTTTTTCGTTGTTCCTTTGACCCGACACCACGTCATTCCTTAATGGCATGTACCAGTCAGTTCACCCGAATAAATTAAAAATATACCTTTTCTGAGCACCTTCAAATATTCCGTAGTAGCACCTGCAGTACGTAAAAAACTACAGGAAGCTAGGAGCGTTGTTCATCTAAATTATCTTTGTTTCTGGCCACTGTTCCTGAGCCAAAGACAAGTGTTAACCCGTGGTTACAATTAAGTTTTCAAATGCCAAAATTCTAGACATAACTGAGCTAGCCCATTAAAAATATGGGCATGCCTAGAGCCCGGTCGACTGAAATTTAGTCAAATCTGACATCATCAAAATATTTATGACACATGAACATTTTCTAGTCCCATGAACAAAAACAATTAGTTTTTGTGAACAAAATTTTGTGCTGCTTGAACATTTTTTCAGTTGCAATCCATGTGCAACTCTCAAGTCTAAAATGGTGAAAAAGGTAACCCAGATTTAGCAAGTTTTCAGACACATGAGAACTACCAAAACTTAAAGTATATATAACTTTAGACTCATTTTTTTACTGATGTGGCATGGCAACCATTTCATGAGCATTGATTATATAGCAAAAGTTACTTTATAGGACCATATTATCTCAATTTTCAAGTGGTGTCTAGCTTTTATTAATGAATCTTCAATAGCATATCTCAACAAGACCTATCGGCTCGACATTATATATCTAAATTGAATAGTATTCAGCCTCCCATCAGTTTATATTACTCAACCATCTCACGCCAGGCTCCGGAGGTTGACATTTTTTCTTTTCTTTTGTGGGAGTAGACATCTATGTTAGCATTACGAGAACATGGTTCTCTCTTCCTCTGCAATCTGTATGGTCGTCTGTTTGTCAACATACAAATATATCTACTGTAGGAACGAGAGATGTCAAGAATATACGCATCCCCATATTGTTATCTCAGTCAGCAGCTTAGTATTGATAAGGAAAAATAAGGGTGAAAATGTCACGACGTGGTACTGAGGGTGAAAATGTCACGACGTGAAAATGTCGGTCTCTCATTTAGGTAGGAACAAGAAGACAATTTAGTGCGGGTATAACAAAGCAACCTAGTTAGCAGGGTGGTAATGTCATGGTGTCATAGTTAAGTAGGCTTGTGTTGGGCACAAACTTATTTTACAAACGTTGTAAAAGCACGAAGAGAATGTTCAGTTCTAGCGGGTAAAGAATACCGTTTTTCTCTCCTACAAAGCACGTGATTTGCATGAAAGCCTCGTCTATCCTTCTTCTTCGTGACAAGAATCGATCTTTTTTTTTGAGAGAACCGTGTGCTTTATTGATCAAATCATCAAAATGTCAATACAAATTTGCCTCCCGGATGCAATCCGTGGGTACACCACGCCACACGGCATCTACAAAAAACTCACACTTTCTAGCTAAGTTGTGTGCAGCAACATTGAGCACACGATAGACATGACGAAACACGCATGATTCAAAGGACCTGGCTAAACGTTTTACATCTTTAAAAACTGGACTACAAAGCGAAAGATCAAGGATGGCCATTCCAATGCGTTTGATCACAGTCAGGCAGTCTGAGCCAAAAATCACTCTGGGATATCCCTCATCCACAGCAAAAGAAATAGCACGTCGGATCGTCAGGGCTTCAGCCATCTCCGGGCTAGTAACCTCATCAAGTCGCTCACCACAGGCAGCAATAAAGTTGCCAGTGTGATCACGAACAACTCTTCCTGCACCCATTTGCCTTGTATTGGAAAAGATTGCTGCATCAACATTGATTAAGACCGTACCTGCTGGCGGCGGAACCCATTTTGGAGTTGAAGCAGGGAGTTCACGCCTGTTGGCAGGTGCGGGCTTGTGAAGCTGTGTGAAGATCAACTGAACGTAAGCTCTGATCTTAGCAGCGATGGCCGTAGGATTCGGAAGGCACCCTTCCTCGCGGCATTTGTTTCTAGCATCCCAGATGTACCAGAAGGCAACCATCAGGATGGTAGCTTCCGCGTCCGAACATTTCTCTAGAAAATCAAGAGTCCACACTCTAGCCGATGTGAATCCTTTGCGTCGAAGATGAATCTCTCGATCACTTTTAACAGCTTGCCAAACCTCCATGGCAAAAGGGCAAAAAAGCAATGCATGCTCAGCAGTCTCATATTGTTTGCAGAAGATGCACTCAGTCCAAGCTAGGATCTGCCGTTTATGGAGTTGGTGGCCACTTGGCACACAATTCTGGGAGAAGTGCCATAAGGTAATCTTCATCTTCCCGGGTGCCTTGTTAGCCCAAAGTTTCTTCCAAAGCTTTGAGTTATCAGCTATGAGTGATGAGGAGCCCTGACCAACCTTGCTTTGGTGTATGGCTGCACGGTCAGCCCTTGCCAGTTGATAAGCCGACCTGACTGAATAATGACCGAAGCGCGACAGAGGCCAAGAGGCGGAAATCCTCGCCTCCATGTCTGCATCGGTACTTGCAAGATTTTGGCCTCCACATCCTCCGTGAAAATGGAACGAATAAGATCTGCATCCCACGTACGCCCTCCCTCCAACATAAGGGTTCTGACAGTTTTGTCAGGAAGGAGAGGTACCTGAGGACGCAGGGTATATGGGGGAATGTCAGAAATCCATTTGTCAGTCAAGATCTTTATGTTTTCACCATTTCCGACGCCCCAACGGATTCCACTCTTCAACAATAACATTCTATGTTGTAAACTCCTCCAAGTGTACGACGAGGACCGGGGTTTTGGTGCATCCCAGAGATCACACTCCGGTAAATACCATCCTTTGAGAACACGAGCGCAGAGGGAGGTAGGATCTGTCAATAATCGCCAACACTGGCGCCCCATCATGGCTTGGTTGAACAGTTCTAAATCCCGAAAACCTAGACCTCCCAAAGCTTTAGGAGTTGAAAGCCATTCCCATGAGCGCCAATGAATTTTCTTCCTTCCATTCTCAAAACCCCACCATTGATTCGCAATTGATCTGCGCATTGAATCACATGTGGAGATGGGTAGAAGGAAACAGCTCATCACATATAATGGACTTCAGAATCGATATGTCCACGGCTAGATCCGCAGCTGGGTATCCTAATTAAAGACCGTGTTATATTTATTTGTAACCAGTAACGTGAAATGCCACATCTCGCCCACAAAGAAAAGATATTGGGGTAGGGAATTCTTGAAGATGTTACATGAAAGTAACGGTCTTTCCTTTTGAATCTGATGAAGAATTTTGAGATCTTGAAGATTGTGGACCTTCCTGGTTCGATAAATTAGTTGCTTTTGGCTGAAATCCAAATTAATTCTTCAGAAAGCTGGCGAAACTTTTGCAAGCACATTCATATTTGTATTCCCTTGTAGCATGAATGATGTAAAAATACTAGGAAATCTCGTGATAAAATTTTGGAAATTCAGTTATCCAACAGCTAGCACATTGAAGATAGTTACACTGGCGTGATCTATCCTGGCTTGTGGCAGCCACAAATAGGGTGTCAGGTGGGATCCCGTCTAAATCCCACTTCTAGTTCATTTGCCAAATTCTAGTATAAATTTTTTAGCAAAAATTTACACTAGATTTTTAGAAATGAACTAGAAGTGGGATTTAGGTGGGATCCCACTTGACACCCTAGCCACAAAACAATCTAGTCAGCTTGTATCCCAATATATACCGTTTCCTATTTTCCATGGGGCCTATGTCAATATATAGGGCCTATTTCCTGCACCGTTTCAACGAAAACAATGCCTTATTTGCCATGTATCATCCCTACCCTAATGCATCATCCCTAGCACCAAAAGCTACCGAAAGGCAGGAGCCATCAGAGTCGATTTTGAATTTGGTGACCGCGAGTACCATGGTGCGCTGACCATGCCCCCGGCACGGATCTCCGCAAGGCTCGGACACCGATGGCGGTAACAATCGAAGCCCCCGCCTCGCCTCGCCAGCCGAGCTAGCGGCTCTCACCGACCTCCATGGTCTGAGATGGGCGGACATCGAGGAGGAGGCGGCGCCGATGGTGACACTGGTGGGTGAGGAGGGCAACATCGCCAGGGACTCGCCGCCCTACCGATGTTGGCTAATTTTATCCTAGGGGCTCGCCTTGTCGAGCCCACCGCGCGTCGCCTCTCCTGCGCACGTCCTCTATAGGTCACACCTCGTGCTCCTTCCCCAGACATTAACCCCGAGCTCCTTCCCCAGACATTGACCCCGAGCTCTACATCCCGCCTCCGCCTCCGAGCTTGCCACGGTGCGTCATCCTCTGACAACGACGCCTTCTACGGGAGCCCGGACGCCGCCTCCCTCTTCCATATGGAGCTCTCTCCCGCAGGAATGGGGGAGGGAGGAAGAACCAGTAACCACGTGCCTATGCTGTTGCTGTCGGTGGCGTCCACGTCCCGAGCTGCCACCCCTCCGACCTACCTAGGCTCCGATGAGGCAACAACGGTGACGGAACTCGATTCCTTTTTATTTTTAGGGTGTTCTTTTGTAAAATCGTATTGTATTTAATTTTTTGTTTTCCAAAAAACTTACCCGGAGTGTAGCATACTCTCTACCGGAGTGCGCCACATGTATGTGCACTACCCGTGGCTCGCCACGGGTAACAATTACCCGTGACACCCGGTCGGTGGTGCGTCACGGTAAGCTTTTTCGGTTTACCACATATAAGATATTTCATAGTAGTGTGAATGAGGGCAAGAGTGGCAGTGCAACTGCGGCCAGCTTAACGGCTAGCCCAATGGCTAGTCAGACGACTATTTCTTTCAGTACAGCCAGTCCAGCGCGTTCCGATAAAACCCGGAATTTCCGTAAATTTGCACAGTAAGAAATTTGCCAAACATTCGAGTACACAGTTCTTAATCAGAAATTTGCACAACATTCCAGTACACAATTGGAATTCGAAATTTGCGGAAATATTAAATGTGCGAAGCATATACTTTCGACCATGTGCGTTCAAGGACAACCATAACGATTCCATAAGCTCTTCCTTGACTATAGATGAGTAACGGCTAGCCCAACGGGTATATATTTTGCAGTACTTCCAGGATATTCGGACATTTCCCAGATGTATAATTTTTTTGTTTGGCGGGCAAACTCCGCTCCTTCTATCAATTCCCCCCATTTCAATCAAATCGCCACCTACCAGCCACTCACACCTTGAGCCGCAGCCGCGCACTCTCCGCCCCCCATGACACGCCTTGTCCCACCTTCCGCATCCCTTCACCACCCACCCCCCTATGTCGCCCCATGTCACCAACCGCACCCTATCACCAGCGCCGCCCTCACTAGGGGTGGACACGAAGCTCGAGGCTCGAGGCTCGGCTCGGGCTTGACAAGGTTTGGCTCGGGCTTGGCTCGGAGCTTGTACAAGCCAAGCCTAAACCCTATAACTCATGCTCGACAAGCCAGCCCGGTGAATCTCACAAGCCGGCTCGATGAAATTTAAAATTTTGTCATGACCTATGCTAAAAGTATAAATTCACAACTATAAATAACACTTCAACATGAATACATCAATAACATAGTATAGAACATTTCACTCAATAACATAGTATAGCAGGTTTCACTAAGCACCAATAACAATTAACGATAACAATAGCAACATTACAAGTTCACGACAAAAACGTCCAATAGATAGTCTTGCGTCACAATAGACACATAGAACGTAAACTTCAACCATAAAAGAACTTAGTTCAACACATAGAACATGAGCCGTAGCTCAATCAAACGACAAGTGATAAATTATAACATCAACTTCATCCATAAAAGAACCATCTCCATGATTTCATATCCCTCAGCCATTGTCATCGCCTTCTCATGTTAGTTTGTTAATTGCCATGTGGAATCTGCACGACACAAACAAAAGAAAATCGCTATTCACCATATTTTTACATTAGTTTGATATTTTATAAATAGTTCCAACATTAAACACACCAAATGAGGTATCATATAAATAGTTTCAGCAAGTAAAGACTAAAAATCACTGGTTACTCTATTTTTGCATCATTTATAATGGTGTACAAAAAAATTACAACAACACGAGCAGTACAGATGTAGCTAAGCTAATGTACAGAAGAGAGGCAAACTAGCGACAGTAGCTAATGTACAGAGGTAAACGAGAGAGCTAATCTGCTAATCTCCTACTATCGACAGAAGCTCCGACACGAGCAGAGTAGAGACAGGGAAGCCACATGGTGCGGGGGGTCAAGGCGGCATCGTACCTGGGCGGCGTCGCCGCAGGCGGACGGCGGCCGGAGGGCTAGCGGGCGGGCCGGAGCTGGAGCTGGCGAGCAGATCGGCCGGTGGGCTAACCCTAACCCTAGCTAGATGAGGGCGCGAGGAATCAGTCCGGGAGCAGCTGTTGCGCCATGAAAGAAGGGAAGGAGGACTGGAGCTGGAGGAGGCAGCCGGCATCGGTGGAGGCAGCCAGCATTGGTGGCGGCGGGCGGCGGGGAGGAGGAAGATGGGGGCGAGGTCACGAGGAGAAAGGATCGGGGCGACGCGTCTCGTCTCTGGGGTTTGGGGCAGGGCTGTGGGGTGGTTTTTTTTGGGGTAGGTGGGCGGCTCGTCGAGCCGTTCGAGCGAGCCGCGATCCTCCTGAGCCGAGCCGCGAGCCTCTTTGCAGTGTTTTTTAGCACCAAGACGAGCCTAGGCTCGGCTCGAGTTTAGCAAGCTTTGATGAGCCGAGCTGCGAGCCGGCTTGGCTCGGCCCGATTCCACCCCTAGCCCTCACCTTACTGACTCCCTCATGTGTTTTCCTCTTCCGTCGTCGCCGGTCCCTCCACCCCCATGAGCTTCGACATCTACCTATAGCTCCGTCCCTCCAATCCTCCATGCTGAGCGCCGCCCTCTCTCCCTGAAAATGGTTTCAGTTAAGTTCTCCCTTTATTTTCCACTTATTAATTAGTTAAAACACTTTGTATTTAGTTTTTTTATTTTTTTGCCTTAAATTTTAGTTTTCAAGATATATGACATAGAATTTTAGCCTAAACATGCTTTCACTTCATATACTACCTCTGTTCCGAAATATAAGCTTACATTTTTTGAACTACTAGAAACGTTTACATTTTTTAAGGGAGGTAATAGAATTTATTTCTCAAGTTAATGAAGGGAATATGCACAAGAGACACTAATAAAGTTGTTATTATCTTATTCCAAGTATATGATAGATGTATAATTGTGTTAATTGGAAACATTAATACATGTGGGTTTAATAAACAAATATAGAGTTTCTAGTTATGCCTCTTATATAAACTAGCTCGTGGATTAACAAGATGGTTAAGGTTTCCTGGTCATCAACATTGGATGTTGCTAATAACGAGGTCACAACATTGGTGCAATGATATGATGAACATTTATTCGAAGTATAGTAATACGATCAAAGTCATTATGTTTAAATTACTATAATATCATGCAAAGTAACTTTAGTCCTTAGACCACGAGATCGTGTCAATCACTAACACCGAAAGAGTAACTTGATAATATCAAATGTCACGTCGTAAGATGGTGACAATAAAGGTGGGTTCGGATACTCCAATAGTGTTATGTAGAGGCTCATGGATCAAGAGTAGAATTTTTCAATCCTGATGACAGAGAGATATACTCTGGATCCTCTCGATGATATCATATTGACATAGCTTGCAAGCAAGTGATAAAATCACTAGAATATTATATCATGGGAACAAGAAAAGAGTACTTGTCAGTAACGAGATCAAACTAGGTACAGGGATACTGGTGATCGAATCTCGGACATGTAATATATCGTGAGAAAAAGGTATTTAGTTACAATGTTAAAGGTTCACATGATCACTAGAGTCATCGTTGAATGTGTGGGAGTCAGTACGAATCTCTAGGCCCCGTTGCTGATTATAGATCGGAGAGGGGTCTCGATCATGTCTGCATTATTCGCGAAGCATATGATGAAACACTTAAGAGATACTGACACCATTTGGAGCAAATATGATGCTAGATAAATATTATGAAAGCGCTGAAATTATTTTGATGGACACCAGAATTATTTCGGATGAAATTGCTGAAATTGGTTTATGTCACTACTAGGAAAATGGCCATTCGTGGAGCACCTGAAAAGGGTATCTGTGGCGCACTAGTTGTGCGCCACTAGCCTCGGGCTACGGCTATCTCTTACACGTAGCGCACTGCCTGGTGTGGTACGGTTATCTCGAGATAGGCGTAGCACACAACCAGGTGCGCCACGGATATTTTTTCAAAAAAAATGCAAAAAAACACCCTCGTTTTGAATTACAAAAGCAATCGGGTCTGTGCATCGCCGCCGTCGTGTCACCTCGCCGAAGCATGGCCGTGGCAATGACCTACCACCGCAGGGAGGTGCGGGAGGCCGTGGCCGCTCTAGTCCTTGCCGGCGTCGAGGTGGTAGGAAGGGTGTGATTGGAGAAAGAGAGGTAGGAAGAGATGGAGGTCGGTGAGGAGAAGGATGCCACCGTCTCCCGTTGTCACTGCGAGGAGGAGAAGGCCACCGTCGCGCCGTCGTCGCTGCAAGGAGAGGAGGAGGCTGTCGTCGCGTTGCCGTAACTGCAAAGAGAGGAGGAGGATGGAGCAAGGTGGCCGGAGCAAGGTGGCCGGAGAGAGAAGATGGGGAAGGAGGAGAAGTAAAAGGAGAAGGAGAAGGAAGAAGGAGAAGGGAGAAGGAAAAGGAAAAGGGAGAGGGAAAAGGGAAAAGGGGGAAGGAAAAGGTAGGTGGGCGGGATGGGGATTCAAATTTTTAATCCCGCCCAACTTACTCGTAGTGCACTAGGTGGTGGTGCGCTACCTTGTAAGTTGCCCTCTTTTTTTCTGCAGAAAAAAAGGTCTTTTGACAGTAATTTTTTACTCTTTTCAAATTTTGAAAATCTAAATAATCGCTAAACGACTAGAGGTCATTGCGAGCGGATGCGAAATCTCGTTCTTGTCATTTTGGTATATTATATGATTTTTTTCGACATCTTATGTAAAATTTACGGCAATTTTACCGTGGCATGACTTTTTTTTCCAGAAAAAGTGTAAACTCATGTGTGTTAATTTTCCTAAAAACTATACCACATTATCTACCTAAATATGAAATGATTTTATTTATTGAAGTGTTTATCATTTTCTTTTAGTTTTTGCAAAGCCTAAAAAGGCGATCCACAGGGGGTTGGAGTTGGTGCAGACCACTTAGCCGTAGGGCACTAGGGCAGAGTGCCCTACTACTAAGTTGATCCAGCAGCTGCAGCACACATACCCATAGCGCAATAGGTCAGGGTGCGCTACGGCTAAGTTTCACATCCGTAGCGTATCTTGACCTAGTGCGCTACGGGTATGTGTGCTGCATCTACATATGCCCTGGACCACACATAGCCGTGGCGTACCACCCCCATGTGCGCCACATTTACTGCAGTTAGCCGTAGGGCACCTGTGGGCAGTGCGCCATGCCTATTTTACCAGTGGGGCACCACTAGCACGTGCGTCACGGATGTGTGGATTACCTATAGCTGTTTTCCTAGTAGTGTGTGAATGTTTGTTAATTAAAATAATTAAAAAATCTGAATAAAATAAATAAAATAGTTTTATTAAATGAGAGATGCATTAATTTTGATAGAAATTTAATGCATGTGAGTGAAAGGTTGAGTGAAGGATTTTTATGTGAGTGGAAGCTCCACCCACGTGAATGAAAGGAGAGGTGGGGGCACCACCTTAGCCGCCGGCCATGGGAGGGGTTGACCCCCTCCCCCTATAAAAGGCACCCTCATCCTCCTCTCACTTCACATCTCCTCGTGAAGGATCTCTCTTTCCCTATAGAATATTCCCCATGGCTTCAGACTAGCGAAGTACATGTTCCCGGTAGCTTTTTCTAAAAGGATTTGTTGCTTCTGCTGCTTCGCTGGAGCGGGGACTCGGAGGTGTTCAGATACCGGAAATGTGTACAATCACGGATGCATTGCTGCTTTGCAGTGCTAGGACTTCATCATGATCTTGAGATCGACAAGTGAACGACTACATCATCCAGGAGATCAAATCTTGTAACGCATTGTCACTCTTCGAGGATAGGCTCTCTATGTATGTATATCCACCCGTTCATTGTATCTAGGTAGATAGATCTTGGTGCTTAGTTGTTCATATTGTAGGAAATTTTTATTTTCTATGCTAGGAACCCAATAGTTAACATAATATTTTTAGGTTCCTTGCCCATTATGCTTCAATAAGGATGGACCTTGCAGAATGAGAAACATACCAAACTCATTATTAGTACTATGCATATGTAGAACGAAAATTTCATGGTATGAGTGTCATAAAAGTAAAATTATATATCGTGTAAATCTTTCTAATAAATTAGTAACAATGAATGTTGTACTTTGTAGTACGTTCCTTGCTATATCAGGCAACAGTTAAATGAAATGACTGGTTACATGACGAAAATCTAGACTCGAAATAGCTATCTATATCACCTTCAGGTCGACAAATAAAAAACTACACGGATATATGATGAATAATGGGACCTGCACTATGAAATGTAATATGACAATCCAATTGTTGGGAATTTGGATGGGGACAAATAATTCTTCACGGCTATTGTATTTGAAAAAGGCATGCACAAAATGAAGCTTATAAATGAGCCAGATTGATATGTATGATGAGATATATTTTATGTTGTACTAACTTGTACTATGTGGTGCAAAGGTTCAAATCAATGGGATTCTATATATACTTGCTAAAGAAGGTAATTTATTGCTAAACAACCATTAACTCATTAAGGATTTAGAACTAATTATCAGATAATACTTACTTCTCTATAATTAGTTGTCTCAGATACGTCTAGTTTATTTTACTCTCAACTGACAATAAAGTGGCATGGTTTCATGCCGAAATTGCAGGAAATGACAAAATCCTTGGTAATCTGGTACACCTCCTACAATGAGTCTTTGACCTAAACAGAATGCTACCGCTGTTCTTTTTGCAAGAACCCACTATGACCTTATTAGATATCTTCTTATCCATTAGTTTATATATTATAATATTAGATGTAGAACACTTGTAAGTAATAATGAAAATAAATTCAAATTTATGTTCACATATTTTACTTTGGTATGTGACACTAACATATTTTTCAACAAATTTGTAGAGTATTAGAATTGATTTGCATCATCGCTTCAACTTCTCCTCATTGGTAACTCTCTTTGATAATACAACCACTCAACGACTCCAATGCGAAATGGTCTAAATATGGAAAAGACAGATTTTCCTGGAGAAGGAAAGCTAGAATAAATTTTCTCTTGAAGTGAAAATTTGAATCATGTAACTCATCCTTCTTCTTAACAATGTTCGACGGCAGTCACATGGGTATTAAATTTCAAGAGTTGTGATAATCTATAGTAATAGGGAGATGCATGGGACAATATTTGAACCTCCTTTCTAGGACTAAGATCAAGGTGAGATTATTTTACTTTTTAGGTGTGGTTAACAATTCAATAATTAGAAACTTTGACTTGGGTATTATTGATGGTGGCTCAATTGACATAGAGCATGTTGGGAGACCCCAAGAGAAAGGTGTGATGAGCACAGCAGCAAGTTTTTCCTCAGTTATGAAACCAAGGTTATCGAACCAGTAGGAGTAGTAAGGAAACACTCCAAAGTGTTGCTAGCAACTTGGAATCTGCACAACACAACCATAGAACTTTGCCCCAACTTACAGTGAGGTGGTCATGCTCACTGGTTTGCTGAAAATAAAGGATTAAACGTATAGTGTGGAAGGTAGCAATTGACGAAAGTAAACAGTAAATAGTAGATAAAATATCAATGGTAAAGAATGGAACGAGGTCCACAGTTCACTAGAGGTGTTTCTCCTTAAGATAAATAGTATGTTGGGTGAATAAAGTACAGTTAGGCAATTGACAGATTGAAAATGCATAAATATGAATGTACAAGTCATGATGATTCCTATGAGATTCGTTTGGGAATTACAATATAATACATAGACCATAATCCAACTGTATCTATGACTAATAAACCACCTTCCGGTTATCATCTGAACCCCTTCCAGTATTAAGTTGCAAGCAATGGATAATTGCATTAAGCAAAGTGTTCAAAATAAACAATACAATTGCCCTTGGACAAAGGATTATTGTTTTCTCCCTAGTAGCAACAACACATCAACAACCTTAGAGATTTCTGTCACTTCCCAAAATTACTAGAGGCATGAACCTACTATCGAGCATAAATACTCCCTCTTGGAGTTGCAAGCATCTACTTGGCCAAAGCATCTATGAACAACGGAGAGCATGCAAGATCACAAATAACACAGACATGATAGAATCAATAATCAATCTTGAACATAGTACTCAATATCCATCGGATCCCAACAAACAGAACATGTAGGATTAAATAAATAGATGATCTTGATCATGAACGGAGCTTACAAGATCTAAACATGATAGCACAAAGGAGGAGAACCAACCATCTAGCTAATGTATGGACCCATAGTCCAAGGGTGAAATACTCACGCATCACTCCGAAGGCTGGCATGGTGATGAAGAAGGCCTCCGGGATGATCTCTCCCCTCCGGCAGGGTGCCGGGAAGAGCTTCGGATCCCCACGATCTAGGGATGGAGATGGCAGTGGCTACGGACTGTTTTGTGGAGATCTGATCGGGTACTTAGGGTTTCTGCATCGGGGTGCTTTTATAGGTGAAGGGGCAAGGTCGGTGGGCGCCCGAGGGGCCCATACCTAGGGCTGGCGCGCCCTGGCCGCACCTCCACTAGGTGTGGCTATCTCGTGGCCCCAATTCGGCTGCCCTTCGAACTCCGGGTTCCTTCTGGTAGAATATTGATTTTGGATTTTGTCCCATCCAATTCCGAGAATATTTCCTTACTAGCTTTCCTGAAACCAAAAACAGCAGAAAACAGGCAACTGGCACTGCAGCATCTTGTTAATAGGTTAGTTCTAGAAAGTGTATAAAAATACCTCAAAGTGTAGACAAAACATAAGAAAGTCGATACAAAACAAGCATGGAGCATCAAAAATTATAGATACGTTTACGACGTATCAATTATTATCATGTACAACACAATGATAGTCTACTTAATTAAGTTTGCTTTAGTTGAAACATTTGGTCTTATAATGTCTTTCAATATTAATTGGAGGAAATAAATCCTCTATCAAAAGCTACCCAGAGCCTTTGGGTTGTCATACAGAGCATCCTGGATATCCAAACGTCTGGAGAAGGGCCACGTAAACACATATAAACCAGACGAACCAGTACCTCCCGGCCTTGTTAAGGCGGCTTCTCCTTTTAACCGTCGCTAACTGTTGGTGTATGTTCATCCTAAAAAAAGTTTCCACGCTTACTGGGTCGTCTGGATAAACCCGGAAGGTCTAATGCCCAAAAGTATAGGGGATCGGTGAAATATTCAATGAGAAGTATTATCCAAATTTATAGTTCGACTTAAGAGGAACATAATAATATCAATAAGACTTTAGCAATTGAGGTGTCACTCTCAATCACACATGTATAGCAATAAACTTGTAAAGATAGTGGTGATTTATGGCAGTTGATTCAGAGTAGTAAAACAAAGCCGTAAATAAAGCAGCAGATTTCCAGTATTCATCGGAAGTAATGTTGTGAAAATTTCAGTGGCTAAAATGCAGGCATGAGGTGATAGCGGGTGTTGCATGAATGCTATTTATCATATAATGTATCATACTAACATGATATTTATCTCTAATTCAGTTGTGTGTAGGTGTGTTCTCCAAACATAATCATGCATGTAAGTTTGCATAATATCTTTTCCCATTTCACCGGGGCCAACTTGGTACTACAGGCAATTAACATCTACCTTTTCAAATAGACCGGAACAAAGCATTAACACTTCATGAACACACAATATCCTCAAACTATCACCTTAGGACTCGCAGGTTCAACATAATAATAGGTGATACACTTTTCAAATACATAACAAACTCAAATATATGATAGGGAAATAAAATTTCAGTACTAAAATCATGTCACTCATGCCCTAGCAACAAGCATTAAACATAGCAAAAGTGTACCAGCACTCATACAAGAATGTCTACAAGATAAACACCTCAAATCTCGATACATATGGATGATTACATGATGAATCTCATCGAATCCCCATCCACCTCACATGCCCACAAGAAATTACTCACACATGATGATGGGGTCTGAACTCATGGTCATTGGTGATGATGTTGATGATGATGGTGGTGAATAAGACATCAAAATTCCACTCTCTAGGGTGGAGAGCAGGACCAATCTGACCCCTGAAATGAAGATCGTGGCTCTAGCAGCGCTCTCTTCGCAAAAAACTTTGTCCTTCTGTGAAACTAGGTTTTTGGGGTATATATGGGCGTACACCAAAGAAGAGGCCGAGATGATGCTCCAAGGCCAAAAGGGCCTGGCTGGCGCGTCCACCCTTACTGGGAGCTCCACCTGGTCTCTTTTGGGCCTCGTGGCTCCGCTCACTTGATTCCAAGGTCCCAGACTTCATTATTTGATGAAAAACTGACGTGGTACTTTTCCTCGATTTTATTTCCTGCGAAAACTGATAGAAATGAGAATTTTGCTAAAAACAACGTTAGATTTAGCAGTTTTATCCCAGTATGGGAAGATTCCAGATCAAACCATCAAGCAAAGTACTTGGAAAATTAGATACATTTGAGATGTATTAGGTTCCCCAAGCTTAGCTCGTTGTTTGTCCTCAAACAACTCAAACGTAGTGTCGAAGCGATAAAATACTTTGACAAGAACTTTGCTCTATTCATGCATAACATTTTAACATGGCAAAAATTTGAAACATATCTTTATGAATGAAGAGCAAAGTAATAATGAGTGCCCACTATGCTGGTGTACAAACTACTATACATGGTACAAAGAAGATAATATACGGCAACACTATTTGAGCATGATTACCTAATAGTGGAAATGAACAATGTTCTCACATCGCATTTGATTGAATCAGATGTAAGGTTTTTGAGGCCTTCAATTCTTTCACTTGTTGATAAGTAATTCATCATACTTGCACTACGAACTAGATACTTTCGGACGCTGTATCCTTCCAGTCTTTCAACATTTAAACACTCATAGAAGACCCATACATGAGTAAGTAACTAGTATCTGCAGTTGACAAGAGGTGTAGTCGAATATGATAGGTGCTTTTTTGATATGTTTCTTGCACCTTTGCATGAGTGGCAGGAGTTTGGTTGCCACTTTTTGGGCTTGCAAGTCTTTCTTCATTCAGCTTTGAGTGGATTTTCTTATCCATAATGCATCAACATTTTGATATAAGATTTGAACGAATAAGAATCTCTTGATTTTTTCCTTGCTTGGTGGACACTTCTTAGTTTCAGCCTTTTTTCTTCCACGGAAGAGCCAACTCATTGGGATATTTCTTTTTTTTCAGGATAAGAGTTTAAAGGATGGGTGCTCATCAACACAATGATAGCCATGTTGGTGAAATTGGTTTAAAGGGTAGAGGAAAGGCTTAGTTTTCAACTAAATAAACTATCAACCCACTAACATATGATTCGACAATGAGATTCACAATTTGAAGGACTGGACTATCATACAAGCCTCAACCTATATATTTCAAAGACACATAAGAATATAAATATTCATCATTGAATATGTGCCACCTCCACATTAACAAGCATAATGGGATGCATAGACTTTTGTTCAGGGCTATTATCATGCAATTAATTTAAAATAATTTTCCCTAATAGCATCTCATTTTCCTTATTATAGAGCCAAAAGGACACAAACAAAGTAACCATTCATTACCACTTCCCTAAGTATTGATGAAACTTTGCCCAAGCATTTGCTAATGTTAACTTGCATGCATAAGTACAACAAAGGAGTCATACCTCTTCAATCAATTCATACACATTGACTCATCATTTTTGTTCTTCCTCTCCGATCTTGAACTGCACAATATGATCATATATGTTGAAATAAAGCAAATAGATATAGCTTGGTTCATTCCAAACTTTATTTTCATCAATTTCAAAAATATTACTGCAAGCTTTTCCATCAATCACTTCTCATAAACATGGTGTTTTATAGTGGCTGTGATCCATATTTTATCATATCATTAAATTAGGAATCATTTATAAGTCAACTAGCCACTTTTAGTGTTAAAAATTGAAATCTGCCAACAAATTACTACAGTGATGCAGCACAATATTTCCCTACTTAAACATCCCAAGATTTTTTTGCCAATTTTTGTGTGTGTGGGGGGGGGAGGGGATGAAAATTAATAATTCTTTTATAAATTTCAGCCTAATCGGAGTTATAGATAAAAAATTAAAAATAAAACAGTGAACGACATCATTGAGATTTCTGCAACTCCTTCTACGTGCGATTTCAAAAACAAAAATCTTTTTGTGGTTTTTTGTTTTAGAAAACAAAAGAAATAAACTTAATGGCAAGCTAACTACATAAACAAGCAAAATATTTTTGGGTTTTGGGCTTTACTGAAAGTAAACAACATGCATAAGCCAAAAAAGTCAAATCTTTTTGGGTTTTTCAAGTTTTGCTGAAATGAAACTACAACTCACATAACTTAAACAATTCTAGCATGGCATATAAAATGAAAAGGAAGGGAGGAAATAATACTACCCCAATATTTGCTGAAAGCTAGTAGCTCGGATAGTTAGGATCGTGCCCCCAGCCATATTGTCCATCGGCATAATATGTTGGTGGCTGCTACCATGACAGCCACTGCAGTGGCGCATCCTTGTTCTGCTATTGAGAAGAGGAGCCTTCTTCGGAGTGATAATTAGGTGCAGCAGGCATGCCAATCCATGTGGTATGTGCTAGAGGTTGAGAATAATCCTCCCATATTGCTGGTGAAGACGGTTCAATAGCCTCCTCCCATGCATAATCGTTGACAGGGAATGTCCACTTTCCTCTTAACTTGTCAAAATAGTCAATACGAGGAAGCAAAGTGGATTCCATCCTACCACGGTTAACCATATATTGATACAACATGTGACCTGTGCCATACTCCCTCAATATCCCCATGCGAACCAACATATTAATATCCAAAATAATAGGTCCCGGAACCGGAGTTCCTATGTATTCAAATTTCCTTTCATTTTTAACGTATTCGAAAACTAATGTGGCTATTGCTCCAACATGAAGAGGTCTGGAACTATTATGTTCTACAGTATATGCCAAGGTTTTAGCAATAATCACACCCAAGTTACATTCAGGATCTACACCTTCCTTAGCACATTGATGCGGCTCAGTTAACTGTAGAGCCTCGTTGGGAAACTCCAAGAGGAAGGTATGATGATCACAACTACATGTTTTCCCTCACTTATGAAACCAAGGTTATCGAACCAGTAGGAGTAAGTAAACAACTCTAAGGTGTTGCTAACAACTTGGAACCTTCACAACACAAACTCAATACTTTGACCCAACTTACATTGAGGTTGTCAATCTCACTGGTTTGCTGAAAACAAAGGAAGATAATAGTTCCTTGTAGAAGTAAAAGGTAACAGTAGATGATGTATCAATGATAAAGGAATAGAACGGGGTCCACAGTTCATTAGATGTGTTCTCCTTAAGATAGATAACATGCTGGGTGAATAAATTACAGTGGGGCAATTGAAAGATTGAGAAAGCATAACAATGCGTATACTAGACATCTTGACTCCTATGAGATTTGATTGGGCATTACAACATAATACATAGAACGTAATCCAACTGCATCTATGACTAATAATCCACCTTCAGGTTATCATCCGAACCCCTTCCAGTATTAAGTTGCAAGCAACAGATAATTGCATTAAGCAATGTGTGTAAAGTAAACAATACAATTGTTCCACGAACAAAGGATTGTTTTTTTCTCCCTAGTAGCAACAACACATCTACAACCTTAGAGATTTCTATCACTTCCCCATATTACCAGAGGCATGAACCTAATATCGAGTATAAATACTCCCTCTTGGAGTAGGTTTGACGGGCGTGAGGCAAGAAGTGGAGGGAAGCACTTTCTTATCTATCTTGAATGCAATGGGCTCTGGTAGTTGACAATCGTTCGGACTTGGTAAAGGTTGTCGCAGCACCTGTAGTAAGACAGAGGACTTATCGCGATGCCCGCAAGCATCTACTTGGCCAAGATAGCTACTAACAACAGAGAGCATGCAAGATCACAAATAACACAGACATGATAGAATCAATAATCAATCTGACATAGTATCTCAATATCCATCGGATCCCAGCAAACACAACATGTATGATTACAAATAGATGAGGTTGATCATGAACGGAGCTCACAAGATCTAAACTTGATAGCACAAAGGAGAAACAATCATCTACCTACTATATGGACCCATAGTCCAAGGGTGAACTACTCACGCATCACTCCGGAGGCTGGCATGGTGATGAAGAAGGCCTCCAGGATGATCTCTCCCCTCCAGCAGGGTGTCAGCAAGAGCTTCAGATCCCCTTGATCTAGGGACGATGGTGGCGGCGGCTATAGAATGTTTTGTGGAGATGTGATCGGGTATTTAGGGTTTCTACATCGGGGTGATTTTATAGGCGAAAGGGCAAGGTCGGTGGGCGCCCGAGGGGCCCACACCAGGTGGCGGCTCCCCCCTGGGCCGTGCCAGCCCTAGGTGGTGGCCCCACTTCGGCCGCCCTTTTGACTCCGTCTTTGCTCCGGTAAAATATTGACTTTGAATTTTGTCCCATCCAATTCCGAGAATATTTCCTTACTAGCTTTTATAAAACCAAAAACAATAGAAAACAAGTAACTGGCACCGCGGCATCTTGTTAATAGGTTAGTTCCAAAAAGTGTATAAAAATACTTAAAAGTGTAGACGAAACATAGCAAAGTTGATACTAAACAAGCATGTAGCATCAAAAATTATAGATACGTTTACGACGTATCACACATTTTAATAAATAAATTATGGGGCCAGTGCATCATGTTGAATTCTTCCTAGCAAGAAATCCTCTAACAATAAACAATGCAAAATATCTTAATGTAGGGTGCTGAATATGAGTGAACTTTCCTCTAGGGATATCCTCTAGCATATCTACACTTATACTCCTCCAAAATGAACGGAGTCTCTCATCAGAATCAGCAGGAATGGCTTTCCATTTTCCCTCATTTGGGACATGTATGGCATTACAAAATTCCTCTAAGGGCATGATTAACCATTGACGCTTCATGACAAACCTCACATCAAAAGTTCTAGGAGTTTTTTTACCTATGCTACTTACCTTCCCTTTGGTTTGTACAAACCTAAAGGTGGCTAGGAACTCACTACTCTGATCTTAGTAGGTCAGTTGAGGATCTCTTGCAAATTCCTCCATCTTGGTTTTCTAAAATAAATAAGTGAAATCTTCTTCTCTGGATAGTGCTTTCAGTGCATCAGGGTCAGGCCATTTGGTGGATTTCACCTTGAAGGCCTCTGCCTTAAAGATCATTTCATCTTCCCACTCTTGCTCTTCGTCATAATTGGCTAAGGCTCTTGAGCCTGTCCTTGGTCTTAAACTCCTCATGAGGCTTTTGCCCTTGTTCATGGTGGATGTGACCTTGCAGCACTAAGGATAAAAATCACTAAATAATTAGATGTATCAAGTTATAATCATTTAAGGATGCTCCAAAAAGTTTTTGCCAAGCATTACTATAAATCATTTCCACTAAAAAGCTTCAAATCCATGGATTTTTATGCATGATATGTAACACCAAGAGCATGATATGGAAAAAAATCGAGTGGTACCTAGTCAGGCTCTTGGAGGAAGTGAAGAACCTAGGAGGTTGGAGGACACATAATTCCACCTAGGGGTCCACAAGGGCAGGGCGCGCCCACCACCATAGGGCGCGCCCTCCATATTCTTTTGGCCCCTGTTCACTTTCTCGCAGCATCCTTTGGCATGGTGGATCCTCTATGCAGAAAAATGGCCTGAGAATTTTTTCGTAATTTTTGAAAAATATTTTCTGTGTAAAATTTTTCCTCAACTCAAAAATTGTCAAAAATAGACAAAAAATAATTAACTAATTTTAAATGAAGGAATTCAAATAAACTATAATACTACTACAACAATATTTAAATGGAAATCATTATCATGTTAAAAATGAGGTTAATCAAGTCTCATTAATACTATGATAAGGATAGAAACAATGATTCACTTATTATTATGAAAGAAAAAATATTAAGGTACCTCACAATAGATTGGAATAGTTCCAACCATTATTGTTTCATACTTAGGCTTGGAAGGAGGAATAGGTATTTCAAAACTTCCAACTATAAGAACTTTTGGTTCAATGGCATTAACACCTCTCTTGAGTAACTCAATATAATTCTTCTTTGGAAAATATATAGTCTGCTCCTTCCCTTCCACATTAAGTGTTACTTTGCTTTTAGTGCAATTAATCACAGCCCCTGCAGTATTCAGAAAAGCTCTACCAAGAATAAGAGACAAATTATCATCTTCAGGAATTTCTAATATCACAAAGTCTGTGGGAATCTAAGCATTAGCAATCATAATAGAAACATCCTCACATATACCAATAGGAATAGCAGCAGATTTATGAGCCATTTGAAGTGAAACTTCAGTAGGTACTAACTTATTTAAGTTAAGTTTATTATAAAGATAGAAATGCATGACACTTACTCCAGCTCCAAGATCACATAGAGCATATTTCACATAAGAATTTTTAATAGTGTAGGGAATAGTTGGAATACCAGGATCCCCTCTCTTTTCAGGTAGTTTTCCCTTAAAAGAATAGTCAGCAAGCATGGCAGTAATATCTTCATCTGGTATCTTTATTTTACTACTGACAATATATTTCATGTAATTGGAATATGGAGGTATTTTAGTAGCATCAACTAAGGGAATTTGCAAGTATAAACTTTTTATCAGTTCAATAAACTTCCCAAACCTTGCATCATCCAAATTTTTTATTACCTCTTGGGGATATGGTCTGTGTACCCATGGATCCATTTCTTTACCTTTTGGTTGTGGTGGAGGCTTCTTATTATTATTATTATCCCTTGATGATTGAGGGTCCTCACTTACAATAGGCTCAGATTCTTCATTATTCTCCTCTTCTTATGATTCTTCATTTGGTTGGGACATTTCTACATCATCTTCTTCATTATTATTATCCTTAGTTTCAGCATCAGAGAGAGATACATCATTTTCTTGATCTTCAAAATTCCCATTAGCTTCATTTTCATTGGGAGATTTTCCTGCAATTGACTTCTTCTTAAGAGCCTCTTGCTCTTTCCTTTTTGGATGTCCATCAGGATAATCAGGATCCTGAGTGCTAGAGCCTCCCCTTGTGTTAACTCCACAAATTTGCTTCTTCTCATTAAGAAGCTTTTTATACCACTTATTTTGAAGATAAATCATTTGTTCAACTTTATTATTCATCATTTTGCAATGCTTAATAGTCATCTTAAGAGAGTCAACACAAGAGCCTACTATTTTATGAAGAACATTAATCTTATGAGAGTTCTCTATTATTTCCCTTTCAATATTATGATCGTATGTTTCTTGATGAGGAACAAAGTTGCTAGAATGATCAACATAAGATATTTCAGTAGGAGGTAATACCTTTCCATTGCTTTCAGAAGAACATATATCATGAACTTGAATAGGGAAGCACGGTTTATCAATAGGGAATTTAACACCCATTTCAGAAAGTTTCTTCAAAAGAGAAGATTTAATACCCCTTTACTCCATAGATTTATGAGCTTCTTCCATATATTTATTAGATAATATGAGAACACCTCTCTTGTTATGAATCTTCTCACTTTTCTCTTCTACAATATGCCAATCATGATAATTCTGAGTGATAGTATTCAATAATTCCTTAGCTTCTTCAATAGTCATGTCCCTGAAAATATTTCCTACAACACTGTCTAGATTGTATCTAAAAATTTTAGTTAGTCCATTATAAAATGCATCAAGTAATTCATTATCCTTAAAACCATGTGTAGGACATATCCTTCCAATGGCATAAAATCTCCCCCAAGCTTGAGTAATACTTTCTTCTTTATTTTGTGTAAAGATACTAATTTCATTTTTCATATCATGTATTTTACTTTTAGATATATACTTATAGAAAAATAAATACAAGCATGCTTCCTTACTAGTAATATACTTAGGAGCTAATGATTTTTACCATGTTTTTGCATCCCCCCTAAAGAGAAGGGGAATAGTTTTAAGAAATAATAGCATTGTTGTATCCCAGTTTTTCCAAATAAGCAAGCAATATCTTCTAGGTTCATTAAATGATCATAGGGAAATTCTTCTTCTTTACCATAGAACTTATATAGTTCAACTCTTTCTATTATTTTAGGGTGAACTTTAAAATCATAGTCCTTATCTTTAATGAATATTGCAGGTTCATTGCATTTACTAGCAATAGGAAATAGTTTTCCTAGAGAAAAAGTACTCAAAGTTTCTTCAAATTTATCCAAGTCATATAGATCATGATTCATAAAAGCTTTAGTGAAAGAAATATCCTCTTCACTAGGTGTCTCTTTAGAACTAGTAGAAATATCTTTTTCATTAACATACTCATCTTTATCATATTCAGATTCCATATCATCATTGGACAAGGACTTAGATAAATCAGTCGTCCCCTATTTATCTTAGCCATCATCCAATAAATCCTTTTCAATACTAGTAGACATCCTAGACAATGGTGACCTTTCTAGGACAGTAATTTTAGTTTTAATAGAAGGAGTAGTAACAACATTAGGTGAAAAGTTTGGCCTACAGGGCAAATCCGTACCTCTCCTTGTAGTAGAAGACATAATATCCTTCTTAGCAGCATCCTAACTCTTTCCCATGATGAGAGACAAGTAATTACAACAAGTAAATGATAACATATGGTCTTACCAATAAAGCTAGGTTCCCTGGCAATGGCTCCAGAAAATATCTTGATGCCCACAAGTATAGGGGATCGCTGAAATCTTTGATGGGAAGTATTACCCAAATTTATAGTTTGACTCAAGGGGAACACAAGAATACCAGTAAGACTTTAGCAATTGAGGCGTCACTCTAAATCACACCTGTATATCAATAAACTTGCAAAGAAAGTGGTGATTTATGGCAGTTGATTCAGAGTATTAAAACAAAGCAGTATATAAAGCAGCAGATTTCCAGTTTTCACCGGAAGTAATGTTGTGAAACTTTCAGTGGCTAAAATGCAGGCATGAGGTGATAGTGGGGTGTTGCATGAATGATATTCTTCATATAATGTATCATACTAACATGAAATTTATCTCTAATTCAGTTGTGTGTAGGTGTGTGCTCCAAACATAATCATGCATGTAAGTTTGCATACTATCTTTTGTCTTGCTTGCCCATTTCACCGGGGCCAACTTGGTACTATAAGAAATTAAGATCTACCTTTTCAAATAGACCGTACAAAGCATTAACACTTCATGAACACATAATATCCTCATAATATCATATATTCCCATTTATTTCTCTAACTGTCACCTTAGGGTTCGCAGGTTCAACATAATAATAGGTAATACACTTTGCAAATACATACCAAACTCAAATATATGATAGGGCAATAAAAGTTTAGTACTGAAATCATGTCACTCGGGCCCTAGCAACAAGCATTAAACATAGGAAAAGTGTACCAACACTCATACAAGAATGTGTACAAGATAAACACATCAAATCTCGATACATATGGATGACTACATGATGAATCTCATCCAATCCCCATCCACCTCACATGCCCACGGGGAATTACTCACAATGATGATGGGGGATGAACTCATGGTCGTTGGTGATGATGTACATGATGATGGTGGTGGAGAAGATCTCGAAATCCCACTCTCCGCAGTTGATACGTCCAATTTGCATCACTATTCTATATCATAATTTACTGTTATTCATTGATATATTTCATATTAAGAGGTGTTACTTATGTTATTTCATCTATTTTTGCATGTTGGATGATTCTTGGAGGATGAACTGTTGGAGTCAGGATTCTGATGGAAAAAAGCGGTGTTTAGATGCAATTTTCACGAAGATCAAAAAATACCAGAAAATATATGGAAAATCATATTTTTCCAGAAGACGAAGGAATTCAGAAGGGGAGGCTGAGATGGGCCACAGGGGGCCCACACCCCCCATGCGCAGGCCACCCTAGGCCACGCCACTAGGGGTGTGGCCACCCTGGCCTACCTCCTGCTCTGCCCTTTCGCCTATATCTTCTCCTCGAAACCCTAATACACGGGGAGCAACCACAGAAAGATTCCGCCACCTCTGCGGGGCGGAAACTACAGAGAGAGAAAGAGCTCACCGGCAGATAGATTTCTACCGGGGAAATTCCTTCCCGGAGAGGGAAGATCGTCGCCATTAACACCGTCATTGAGCTAGACTTCATGAGGATCATCATCATCCTCACAACCATCTTCACCAGCACCATCATCACCACTCCATCCCACTGTAACAATTGTGGCTAATCTTGCATAGTTCTTAGGGGAAACTTTCCCAGTGTTAATTACTTTTGTCGTTGATGCTTGTGAGTGGAACCATTGAATTATTGTTTATGTTCAGATGGTTATTCATCATCATATCATCTCTGATCTTGATCCATATGATGTCTCGTGAGTAGCTCGTTTAGTTCTTGAGGACATGGGAGAAGTCATGTTGTTAGTAGTAGAATTGTGTTGAGGTATTATTCAATGGTTTGACATTTAAGTTGTGGTGCTATTCTTCTAGTGGTGTCATGTGAACGTCGACTACATGATACTTTCACCATTTATGGCCTATGGGAAAAACATTGTGTATTTGGCTACTAATTGTGGGGTTGCCGGAGTGACAAAAACCTGAACCCCCGTTAGGAAACCTTTGCACAAGGGAGTGTAGGATCTCAGATTTTAAGGCTGTGGTTAGGTTTTTATCTTAATTACTTTCTTGTAGATGTGGATGCTTGCAAGGGGGTTAATCACAAGTTGTATTAGTCCAAGTAAGGTCAGTATATTAGCACAGGTTCACCACACAACACTTAGTAAACCAAAGAAGATTAATAAACTATATGAAGCGAAAGAACTTGACGGTATTCCCATGTGTCTCCAAGAACGTTTAGTACTTATAAGTAATACAACCGGCCTGTCCTTTACTAATAAAGGATTGGGGCACTTGCTACAATTATTTTCTATCTTTATTTACTTGCACTTTATTTCCTTGCATTATCAAAAAACCCTAAAAATCCGTTTGCTAAGTATTTAGAGAGAATTCCTTCTCCAAACCACTAGTCAACACCTTCTGTTCCTCGTTGGCATCGAAACTCCTATTTATCGAAAGTACTATGATACACCCCCTATACTTGTGGGTCATCAAAACTATTTTATGACGCCGTTGCCGGGGAGTGAAGAGATATTGATGAGTGGAACTGGTAAAGGAAACTTCTACTGTGAGTATTGCTTTTTATTTCTGTTTGTTACTTTGTTTCCAATATGGATAACCCACTTGGTTTCCTATTTGGGAAAGCTACTACCACTGCTAGGGTAGTAGATGAACCACCACCTGCTGAGATAGATCCTTTTAAGATACCTACAAGAATTGTTGACTGTGTTATGGATAATTATTATTTTGGGGATGGAACTATCCATCCTGGTGATCACTTGCTTTTTATCCATGAATTATGAGGGTTGTTTAAGTGTGAAGGTATCACAACGGAACAAGTTAAGAAGAAGTTACTCTCTATATCATTGAAAGAGAGAGCTGAAGAATGGACAATCTATGGAATGGGAGGAAATAGTACCTATCTTTTATTCTAAATTCTATCCTCCCAATGAGATTCATAAGGATAGGAATCAACTAAATAACTTTTGGCCTCGTGATGGAGAGAGTACAACCCAAGCTTTGGGGAGATTGAAGTTACTAATGCTTAAATGTCCTATTCATGAGCTCCCTAATAATATTATTATTAATAACTTTTATGTAGGGCTTTCTCTTCATGATAAAGATTTATTAGATGCTTCGTGTGCTAGATCATTCACACGTATGAATTAAGAAGCTAAATGGGATCTTCTAGACCGTATTCAAGAAAATACTGAAGCATGGGAGAATGACAAAGGAAGAAAGTCAGGTATAAATTATGATTATGAATGCATTAAATCTTTTATGGGAACATATGACTTTCATGATATTAGTACTAAGTATGGTATTGATTCTCAAGTTTTTGCAAATTGCTTTAAGGCCTTTGCCTCTTATAGTGAAATTCCCCAAAAGGAGTGGAACAAGTACCATGCACCTTATAAAGATGTTGTTAATCATGTTCCTGTTAGAAACACTGAAGTTTGTACTATTGATCGCATTTTGCCTGAACCTTATATTGAGAAAATACCTTTCCATCCCAAGGTAAAGGAACATTATATTATATCTAATGTGGTTAGCAGAAGTACAAAGAAAATTGTTGAACCTGATGAACAAATAAATATTTAACCTATAGTAGTCATTGTGAAAGACCTTGTCACCAAAAATGTAGAAGATGGGCACATTATCTTTTGTGAAGATGCTTCTAATATTGTCTCTTATCCTAGTCAAACTAGGAATGCTAGTGTCCTTGTGATTTTTGTTAGAATTGGTGATCACTGCTATTATGGTTTATGTGATATTGGTGCTAGTTCTAGTGCTATTCCTTATGAGCTTTACAAGGAAATTATGCATGAAATTGGTCCGTGTGAACTTGAGGACATTGATGTGGTTATTCACCTTGATAATAGAGAGGCAATATGTCCAATTGGCATCGTAAGAGATGTGGAAGTTATTTGTGGTAAGATTAAATATCCTTCTAATTTTCTAGTGCTTGGTAAGGAAGCTAGTAAAACTTGTCCTATCATTTTTGGTAGACCTTTATTGAACACTCGTGGAGCTATTATAGAATGTAAGATGGAGAAAATTTTAACTAAATTTGATGGAGAATATTATGAGTTTAATTTTTCCAAATTTGCTAAAACTCCTTATGAAAATGAATTGCCTAATGAGATTTCAAGGCTGAACAACTTTCTGCTATTTCTCTTGCTCCTAACAATGCCTTGCAGCAATATATGGAAGATCATGAAAGTGAGGTCTTCATGGAAGAAATAAATGAGATTGACGAGATTTTCCTTCGTCAACCTGAGATGCGTAAGCATAACATATCTATGGAAGATTTGGGTACCAGACTACCACCTAAAGGGGATCCTATCTTCAATTTAAAACCTCTACCTAATGATCTTAAATATGCTTATCTAGATGATAAGACAATATATCCTGTTATTATTAGTTATAAACTTTCAGGGAAGGAAGAGGAAAGATTATTGGAAGTATTGAAGAAACACCGAGGAGCTATGGGGTATACTCTTGATGATTTAAAAGGGATTTCTCGTACTATATGTCAGCATGCTATTAATATAGAACCTGATGCAAAGCCAGTTGCTGAACACCAACGCCGTCTAAATCCTAACATGAAGGAAGTGGTAAGAAATGAGGTATTAAAGCTTCTTGATGCTGGTATTATTTTTCCTATTGCTGATAGTAATTGGGTTAGTCCTGTTCATTGTGTCCCTAAGAAAGGAGGAATAACTATTGTGCCTAATGAAAATAATGAGCTTATACATAAAAGAGTAGTGGTTGGTTATAGGATGTGCATTAATTTTAGAAAGGTGAATAAAGTCACTAAGAAAGATCATTATCCTCTGCCTTTTATTGATCAAATACTATAAAGGTTGTCTAAGAAGACTCACTTTTGTTTTCTTTATGGTTATTCTGGGTTTTCTCAAATTGCTGTGAAAGCACAAGACCAGGAGAAAACCACTTTTACGTGTCCCTATGGAACTTATGCTTATAGGCGTATGCCTTTTGGTTTATGTAATGCTCCTACTACTTTTCAGAGATGTATGTCTGCTATTTTTCATGGTTTTTGTGAACAAATTGTAGAAGTATTCATGGATGATTTATCCGTCTATGGAACTTCCTTTGATAATTGTTTGCACAACCGTGATAAAGTTTTGTAGAGATGTGAAGAAACTAATCTTGTTATTAATTGGGAGAAATACCACTTCATGGTTAATGAAGGGATTGTTCTTGGACACAAAATTTCTGAAAGAGGCAATGAAGTTGACAGAGCTAAAGTTGAAGAATTTGAGAAAATGCCTTGTCCTAGGGATGTTAAAGGTTGAAAGAACATTTCATAATCCCTAGTGTTTTGTGTGTTAGATAACAATATCAAGGATTATTTAATGTGTGTTGAAGTGTTGCAGCTCTCTCTAAGGATAAAAGGAAAAGGAATCTGCCTTTGGGGGGCGGATAATCCGCCCCACCCTTTTCCCAGATAGGCGCAAGCCCCAGAAGTGGGCAGAGTTTCGGTCGGATTTTCCGGCCCCGCCGGATAATCCACCCCTCATGTTCACTGCCAAGGCGCAAGCCCCAGAGGGGGGGGAGTTTCGGCCAGACTTTTCGGCCATGCCGGATAATCCACCCCTAGAGGGGGGCCACATAATCTTCCCCCAAAAGGTCTTCATCAAGTTCTGCAGGCGCTAGCCCTAGAGAGGGGGCGGATTTTCTCCCCGGAATATCCGCCCTGGGGGCGGAGTTTTCCCAGGGGGCAGATAGTCCGCCCCTAGTGGGGGCGGATAATCCGCCCCCAAACTTGTTCAACGGCCAGATCTATGCAGGGGGTATTTAAGCCAGCCTTCCCCCTCATGCCAGATTCCTTGGTTCATTCGAAAAAGTCAAGATCTAATCTGCAACCTTCATCCAAGAGAGCTCCACCTAGATCCACCCAAAGTCCGCGTCCCTTGGGTAATCAAAGGAGGAGAACTCGATCTTCATCAACTGCAATCAAGCGCTTCATCTCCTCTCCATTCATTTGGAGAATCACCGATCTAGTATTTCTTGCAAATATATAGATCCTTGTTTTGTTTATATTGATAAACCTTGTTCTTGTGACAACTTGTTGTCATCTTGGGAGCCCCCAATTCAGTTGTGGGTGTGTGCCCCGGTAGTGTTGTAAAAGGCACCGGTTCTCGCCTCGAAGGGTACCAATAGTGGAGAAGGTGGATCAGGCCTCTTGTGGCGAGATCCATCGGAGAATAGGGTGAGGCCTATTGTGGCGTGGTGGTATTAGAACCGCCCACCCCTCTAACGTAGATGTACTTCCCTTAACAAGGAATGAACTGCGGTAAAACAAATCCCTGTGTCTCCACATGCTCCACTACGTTTCCCTCGCTCCTCTCTTTACGTGCTTAGTAGCTAGGTTTGCATATAGGGAAATTCTCGTAGTTACATATCTAGAGAATTTACTTTGTTTCAAGCCTAAAATTGAAAAAGAACTAAAACTTGGGTAGCACCTATTCACCCCCCTAGGTGCCCATACGATCCATTTCAATTGGTATCAGAGCCCCGGCTCTTATTTCGGGCTTAACAGCCTAAGAGAAGTATGGGTTCCAAGGTAGATGGGAGTGATGTTCCGGAGGTAGTAACCATGAAAAATCTCAAGACGTTGGAAACAACATTAGTGAGTTCAATGGAGGCTAAGATGGAAGAGATGCGTCAAATGATAAAGCGTCTCTCCACATCCGCAGCATCACCTCCATCTAACTCTGAGGCTACCACTCCGCAATCCAAGGAAACGGGTAAAACCGATTCCAAAGATAACGAAGTGGTTGGTTATGACACTAGCAAGATCTCCACCTCGAAAAAGGATAGTGGTAAGGAAGGATACAATGAGGTTTCCCATGTGTATTCACCTGATCCACCTATCCCTCACCCACATATACATAATAGGTGTGATACACCCAAACTTTCTGCATCTACTTTTACTCAATGGCAATTTTTGATGAAGTCTCATGTGTGCAGTTCCTCCATTGAGTTGTGGAAAATCATCAAAAATGGTCTTCATGTTGGAAACCCCAAAAATCTCACAAGAAGAGAAGTTGTTGATATCCAGCTCAACGCTACAGCTCTACACATGATACAGCTTGGTGTTGGTGACAAAGATATGCCACACATTCAGCCTCTTAGTACAGCTAAGGAAGCTTAGGATGCTCTCACCGAGCTCTTCATCGGAAATGAAAGTATGAGAAGGAATAGATATGATGCTTTGAGAAATGAAGCTGAAGGATTTTATATGTTGGATGGATAAAACCACGAGGACATGTATAGGAGGCTCAAGGCAATAGCCACAACTTTCAGGAATCATGGTGCCGCTCACGTTGATGATGCATGGATCAAGCACAAATATGTTAGTGCTCTTATGCCATTTGAGCCCACAGATTTGAAAAGTCTCCAAGGTAGGCATAACTACCACCTTATGACATCCAATGAGGTAATGCAAGAAATTGCCGCTTTCAAAGTGGCTGCCAAGAATGCCGAAGATGCTCGCGCACGAGCTATGGGGATGCAAAAGGGGGTCAACATGGCCTTGAAGACTAGTGTAATTGATCATGATGAATATGCCATAGAAGGTATGGCCTGTCCTGAGGATATAAAAAGGATCCACGGACAATACCTGGCTCTTTATGCTAGAAACTTTTGGAAAGACCCAGCCAAGGCTAAAGCTGAACTAGAACGCAAGAGTGGAGCCTATGGAAGAAAGGAAAATGGTCCCAGCTAAGAACATGTTTCAACTATGGTGACCGGCTGCATTTGTAGCGGAGTTTCCATATCAAAGTAGGGAAGATAATGGAGGAATACTTATTTTCAAAGACAAGTCAAAGGCTCCATGCAAGAAACAGTTTGTAAAGAAGAATGCTCCTTTCAAGAAGCAACCAAAGATTGTTCTAGTGGCCCAAGAAGAATATTCTTCGGGAAGTGAAGATGAGGACGAGGATGATAGCTCTCAAGAGGTGGCTGCTATAGTCACCACATCTACATCAACATCTCTCTTCGATTCTCTGAACGAAAACATCATCAATAAGAATGCTACTTGTCTCATGGCAAGAAGTTCTGAGGTAACTACTTCTAACTCTTGTTTTCCTAAGGCTATGATTGACAAGGATGATCCTACTAGTCTTAAGGTTAAAGAAGAGATTATTGCTTTGGATTATTTCTACACTAACTTACAAGGTGAGCACAAAATACGTTTTGAAGCTCTTATGGATCAGCTGGCCCAAAATGAAACTCTCCTCGAAGAAAAGGGCAGAATTGAAATGGAGGATGCAATGGAAATTGCATCCTTAAAAATGCTCTAGAAGAAGAAGAAGAGGCTCGGGTTTCTCTTGAAGAGAGGCTTGAGTCCATTGAGGAGTCACATGAAGAAATAGTGGATAAAATGTTTAAGGAACATGACAATGCAGTCACCAAAGCAAAGAAGTTAAAGAAGGAAAAGATTGACTTTGGGGCTACTCATGATAGACTCTCTGAGGAATTAGAGAAACTTGACATCGCTCACAAGGCGTTGAAAAGCGATTTCTCCATTCTCAATGAGTCACATGATTAACTCCAAATTCGATTGGCCAAGTATGATGTTCCTAGCACATCCAATTCAACATATAGTCACAAGGAAAATGCTAGTGTGGAAGAAGAATTTTTCAAGGACATCACTCCCAAGGATAAGGGTGTTCTTGATGAAGTTCTTGGCAAGCAAAGGTCAAATAATGATAAAGAGGGACTTGGATATGTCAACAAGTCCAAGAAAAAGAAAAACAAGAAGAACAAGACCAAGAATGTATAATCAAAGAAAAGCACCGCTGAGAAGAATGTCACAAAAGACAAAACTAACAATTTGGTTTTGCAGGTTCTCACAATCCAAATTATGAACTCTTTTGTGATGATTATGGCGATGTTTATGCTTATTATGTTGGCCCCTTTGATGAATATATTGCTTGGTCTATTTGGGTTCCAAAGACCCTTGTTACTAACATGAAAGGACCCATTGAAAAATGGGTACCTAAAACCAAGAAGTAATTCTCTTGCAGGGCTACGCTTCTGGTGGGTCGAAATGGGTGCTAGATAGTGGATGCACTAGTCATATGACCGGAAGCAAGGAGATCATCATGGAGATGCATCCAAATCATGATAATATTACAGTCTCCTACGGTGATAAGTCTAAATCTCAGGTATTGGGTCTTGGAAAGGTTGTGGTTGCCCACGATATCTCTCTCGTCGACGTCATGCTTGTTGAGACCCTCGGTTACAACCTTCTTTCTGTTCGTGCCCTTGGCAAGATGGGTTTTGCTGTTTTCATTGATGATGATTTGGTGGCACTCTTGTGGAGCAAGTCTCTAAAGGTTGCATTCGTTGGGTACGTCGAAAATGACCTGTATGTGGTGGACTATTCGGGGAAAACCACTTCGGGTCCTATGTGCCTATTCGGAAAGGCCGACATGGGATGGTTATGTCAACACCCGGATTTTTAATCCCAGATGCCTGTTATGACATACATCGCAATCCCAGGATTACCATTTTTGCGAGACATAACAGAATTGGATACCATAGTACATCATCCATTACAAACCATATATAAGGTCTTACACAAATAGGGATCTCATGATCCAGTTCTTAATACAACTTCAAGCAGCGGAATACGTAATAATAACGGTAGCGTAGGCGAAGCTCCATCTTCGGGGTCACAGGCAATGCTGACGATGGGAGATGATCCTAGTTGTCGTAACCTTCCTGGATTCCATCTTCCAGGTACTCCTCTTCATAGTCTGGCCACGGGAATAGCCAGGGACAGAGCCATGAGTACTCTTTAAGTACTCGCAAACTAATACTAACAAGTGAAGGGGGTTTTTGATAATAGGACACTAGGCTCTAGGTTGTTTTGCAAAAAGCCAGATTTATCTCTACTAAGTTCAGAAAGAAACTAATCACAAATTTTATAACTCCTAAAAGGGGGAACTTGTAACTCATGTCACAACTCTGTTGTGGTCAAGTCAAAGTATCAACTCATTTAACAAGTCATTTTGAAAACATCTGACGGGGGAACAGTATGGCCACTCCAACTGTCCATAACCGTGGACGCGGCTATTCAAATAGTTTGACACTCAGTAGAGATTGTACACTTTCACATTCGATACATCCGTCAGGAACAAATCCTGAATTCACCATACTCAGTATGTGGATAATCATAACCTTTCAATTACACGCCCTAGTATAAGCACCTCTCCGGTGAGGTTGGCCTCCCAACCATGACCAACTGTCATCTTGGGTACTACACAGGTGGACAATCTTCACAAGGTAGCCTCAGCTCAGACCTTGGCCGTGAGGGAACTAATACTAAGGTATATAAGCTTCCAGTCAAGCCGTACCCAATCTTCGGGTATTGTTTTTTTTTCCATACAATCCCCCAGAAAGAGGGATCGGGTTCCATTATCTTCGGGTATTGTGGTTGTACGATAACATTGGAATGGTATCGCATCCAGACAACCATCAGTTTTATAAAGGGCTAAGGCTCATGCCTCAACATTTTCGTCACCAAAATCATCTGGTGTTCGGAAACATATGTCAAAACATCTCAGTAGAATGATCCATCATTCTAAGGTTTTCATAACCATTTTCACCAAGTATTCCCATCTAAAGTTGATCAAGTTTTATGCTTAGCACTAGCATCTACAAGTGGGGGTAACACTAATGAGGGGTGGTAACTAGTGGAGTTTCAACTAAGTACAACCTTATATCTTAGGCTGATATCAAGGTTTCTAACTTAGGCCAAATTTTATGTTCTTTATGCAACCTTCAAATATATCTTTCTAGAATCTACAAGTCACTTAAGTCAATTCTAAGTTAAAGCTTTGATAAAGAAAAATAAAGTAGAAGCTTGCAAATAAAACTAGGATTGGGTTATCAAGTGGGTATGATCACATATGCTTAAGGCATATGGTTAGCATGGTAACAAGCAAGTATTTGCTTGCAAAATTGCAAGTATAAGCTTGCATAGGTCAACTTGATTAGTAAGGCTTGCACAATCAACTAGTAGCATTAGGCTTGCCTTGTGCAGAGCAGTGGTTGAAGTTCTCCTCGGCTTCTTCTTCGTAGAATCCTCCTTCCTCCTCGTATCCTTGGTCGGTACTAGCGTCTATAAATAAATACGATGTACACAATCACCAAGCAATACTTAACTACTGGCAATCATCACACAAAAGGGTCCTATAGATGATCTAGCATCATCACTAACATTACAAGCTTTGGGTTTGGTTTTAAATCCCTTTTATTTTTAGAAAAATAATTTCTGCTCATTGAAACACTATTTAAGATTTAATATTCTCCAAACCAAATATGGGATCATGTTGACACATGTCATCACCACATATTTTAGTCCATGGGAATCAACTCAAAAGCTATTGTGGTTTAACTTTGAAAAATGTTTGAATGCAGAAAAGCCTCTGCCTTGTTATTTTTACCAAGGATGATCTACATATCCAAATGACTTGAATCCAGCGGTCTTGGATTCAGCATTCACATACCTTTCTAAAAAAATTGGTTTCATTCAAATTGGTGCACTGAGTCGACCTGGGTTCATTTTTGAAAATGGGTAGAGAAGTGTGTTTGAAACAAAATAGAAAAAGGTTTAATTCAACTAACTGGGCTGCGTGGGAAACGATCATCGGGCCGCGCTAAGCTTAGCGGCCTGCTGGTTGTTTAAGTTGCTGTCCCCATGCGTCAGTGAGACGAGGGGGTGCGAAGCGGTATGGGATGCTGTGGGGCGTTCGATCTAGTTCTAATCCAACGGCTGAGAGTCATCGTCGAGGTTGGGCAACGCCGGCGAGACAAAAACCTAGCGCGGCCAGTGGGGGTTGTTGGGGGATCACCGAGGTGCGGGCGAGGGTCGGCGAGGCGGGCGAACGACAAAGTCGACGACGGCGAATCTCCTGGTACCGGTGGCTCCTCTTGGGGCGGCTCCAATCGCTGGCTCCCTTCTTCTCCAGAGGCGGCGGGCTCCGGTGAAATTCCGACGAGGTGGTGCTCGCCTTGCTCCGGGAACGGTGTGGCACGATCAGTGAGGAGAGGGGAGTAGAATGGTGTGAAGAAATCGACTGGGGGTGGCCTCTATTTATAGTCGAGCGAGGGGACCGACGGGACGCACGGTGAGCTCGTCGGGGGCGGTGGTACAGACGGCTATCGGCATGGGCGACGGTAGGGGGCAGTGCGATGCTCCCTGGCGATGCTCCACGACATGGCGGCGAGACGTGGGGCGGTGCGGTTGGGTCGGAACGCGACGGTGCTCTGCGCGTGCCCGACGGAGAATTTAATGGCGCACAGCGCGCGTGGTCCGCGCGGCGGCGAACGAGCGTGTCTGCGGGGTTGCTGGGACGGTGGTGATCACGTATGCACGCGGCGAGGGCGGCGCGCGGTCTGTGGGCGTCGGTCGAGCGTGGTGCACGGGGCGCGCTCTCGGCATGGTTGCTGGCGAGGTTGGAATGGTTCGTGCGTGTGGTCTAGTGGCTGGCAACGTTCGATCACGGGACAGGGTGTGGAGGTGGACAGTGGGCTGCCTCCTAGACAAGGTTGGCACGGCTTAATCTTCCCCTAGCTTGTTGTCTCCACTGGGGGTGACAAGGGTGCTCTCGGCTTTTCACCATTGATGACAATGTCAAGCTTACAGTGGTGCTAGTGCTTGGTTTAGCTTGCTATATGATCTACTGAGATGGTTGTGAGCTAAAGAGGGAACAAGTTAGGCTTCAATCGCTGCTCACTATAGTGTTTGGATTTTGTTTGATTTGTGTCTGCAACTTGTTTAATGAAATGGCCGCAAGAACTCAAATTTTGAATTTTGAAAAGATTTTTGGTGGGTGTGCTAGGTTGGTGCTGGTGAGTCTGCAGATGCTTGGGTTTTGAAAGCTGAGGTTGTTTGAGTGGTTTTTGAAAAAGGGGGATCTTCCCATATGAGAAAGATTCAATTTTGAATTGTCATTTAAACTATGCATTTGAAAGTTTCTGGATGATCACAAAGTGGGCCTTGATACTTTGTTATGAGTACAATCAAGGGGTGCAAAGATCCAGAAAAGTTTCTGTTAGGTTTTGAAAGTTTGAGACAGCCAAAGTAGGCATGGGAGTTAAATTGGTCAAAATGACCATTCCCTTATTTTATTTGTTTTGATTTACTTGTCTTTAGGAAAAGTGTGGGAAATGTTTAGATGATGTTTGTTTCACCTAAGCATCCATTTACAAGCAAAGGAACACACAAACAAGGTGGTTTAAAAGAATTCAAAATGAAATGCATACTCACATGCATGCTTCCATAATTTTGTTTAGAAAAGTTTTTGTTAACCCTAACTTTGAGGATTAGTGTTTGATGATCCAAGCTTAGTATTTTTGGGATGTTACAGGTTATGGCATCGCCGTTTAGCCCACGTCAACATGAGAACTTTGCAAAGTCTCCACAAGGGTGGCCACATCCTTGGACTAAAAGACAATGTCTCCTTTGCCAATGACCGTGTTTGCAGGGCTTGTGTTGAAGGCAAAATGCATGACTCTCCCCACAAGAGTAAGAATATCATGTCTTCAAAGAGTATCTTGGAATTACTTCATGTGGATTTATTCGGCCCACCATCTCATGCAAGTCTTGGTGGGAAGAAATATTGCTTGGTTATTGTCGATGATTACTCAAGATATACATGGGTCTACTTCTTCAATCTAAAGAGTGAGACTCAACAAACGGTTATTGACTTTGCCAATGAAATTCAACGTCAACACAATGTTCCTATATTGGCAATAAGAAGTGACAACGGCTCCGAATTCAAGAACTACACTTTAAATGAGTTTCTCAGCGAAGAGGGGATAAGACATCAATATTCCGCTGCCTACACCCCTCAACAAAATGGTGTATCCGAGAGGAAGAACCGGACATTGATGGACATGGCAAGATCAATGTTGGCTGAATTCAAGTCTCCTTACAACTTTTGGGCTGAAGCCATATCCACTGCTTGTCACTCATCTAACCGGCTCTATCTCCGAAAGATTTTGGACAAGACTCCATATGAAATACTTACCGGTAACAAGCCCAACATCTCATACTTCAGGGTATTCGGTTGTAAGTGTTTCTTTCTTATTAAAGGTGTCCGCTTGTCTAAATTTGAGTCCAAGGCTTTAGAAGGTATTTTGTTGGTTACGGTGCCGAATCCCACACTTATAGAGTCTACAACAAGGTCACCGAGACTGTTGTAGAATCTTGTAGTGTGGAGTTCGATGAAAATAACGGCTCCTATGTAGGGCAAGTTGATGTTTGTGATGCAGATGTTGAAATACCCCCAAGATGCCATAAGAAGAATGGGCGTGGGATTTTTCCGCCCCATTGAGGAACCCCTTGTGGCGGATCGGGAAGGACAATGCTCCACTCAAGTGGAGCCCTCATCTACACAAGATCAACAAGCCCCTACTGCTGGAGAAAACTCTACACCAACTCCGCAACCTGCTGAAGATCATCTGTCTCCTAGGCAAAATGGTAGTCCCAGGTCGGATTATCCGCCCCCTCCAAGGGGCGGAAAGTCTGCCCCTGGCACTCCAACTCGTCCCAGGGGATCCGAAGAAGAAGGGAACAACCAAGAAGACTCTAGGCCAGATTCTTCGGCCCCCGAGGGCAGATTATCCGGCTCTGGATCTCCCAGCTCTGGCAGGCATTCACAGAAAGAGGAGGTTGCTGCATCATCTCCCAGGCCGGACAGTCCGATCCCACCAAGGGGCGGATTATCTGGCCCTGAAGAAAATTTTCAGCAGCAAGCTCCTGGTGTAAACTCGGAATAGGATCAAGGGCCAGAACAAGATCCAGGGAAAGGTAGTGGTCAAGACAATGATACCAATGTTGAATCAACTCCTCCTAGAAATAATAAGGATATTGAGAATCGTCGCAAGGCTCGTGCTGATCGGAACCTTGAGCTAAGGGGTCACACTCTTGACAAGGTTGTCGGTGATCTACGAAGAAGGGTATCTACTAGAAGAAACTTGCAAGCTTCTGTGATCATCAAGCTCACATTTCTATGGTTGAACCGAAGAAGGTCTTTGATGCTCTTGAAGATCCCGATTGGGTTGTAGCAATCCACGAAGAATTAAATAACTTCGAGCGCAACAAAGTTTGGAAGCTCGTAGAGAAACCCAAGGATTGCCGCAATGTTATCGGCACCAAGTGGATTTTCAAGAACAAACAAGATGAAAATGGCATTGTTGTGAGGAATAAAGCAAGAATCATGGCTCAAGGATTCTCTCAAGTGGAAGGAATTGATTTTGGAGAGACTTATGCTCCTGTGGCTCGTCTTGAGTCCATCTGTATCCTTCTTTCCTATGCCGCCCATCATAATTTTAAATTACAGCAAAGGGATGTTAAGAGTGCGTTTCTTAATGGTCCACTACATGATTTGGTATACGTCAAGCAGCCCCTGGGTTTTGAGGACCCCAAATTTCTGAACCATGTCTACAAACTCGATAAGGCGCTCTATGGCCTTAAACAAGCCCCACGTGCGTGATATGAGCACCTTAAAGAGCTTTTGTTAGACCGTGGATTCGAAGTTGGGCAAATCGATCCCACTCTTTTTACTAAGAAGGTTAATGGGGAGCTTTTTTTATGCCAACTTTATGTAGATGACATTATTTTTGGCTCCACTAACCAATCTTTTAATGATGAATTTTCAAAGCTTATGACTGACAGGTTTGAGATGTCGATGATGGGTGAGTTGAGGTTATTTCTTGGATTCGAGATCAAACAACTTAGAGAGGGCACCTTTATTAATCAAGCTAAGTACATCCAAGACATGCTCAAAAGGTTCAAGATGACGGATCTCAATGGCGTCGCTACTCTAATGCAAACAAAGTGTCATCTTGAGCTCAATCCCAAGGGTAAAGACGTGGACCAAAAGGTATACCGATGCATGATCGGCTCTCTCCTTTACCTTTGTGCATCTAGGCCCGATATCGTGTGAAGTGTAGGAGTGTGTGCAAGGTACCAAGCCGCTCCTAAAGGAAGCAACTTAGTGGCGGTCAAACGAATCTTCAGATATTTAGTTCATTCCCCAAATTTTGGGTTATGGTATCCCAAAGGTTCAAGTTTCTCTCTTTGCAGTTACACTGATTCAAATTGGGCTGGTGACAAAGATGACAGAAAATCAACTTCTGGTGCATGTCAATTCTTGGGCAGGTCTCTAGTGTGTTGGTCTTCAAAGAAACAGAATTGCATTTCACTCTCAACCGTCGAAGCTGAATATGTTGCTGCTGCAAGTGCTTGTTGAAGGGTTTCGCGGCATAGTAAATCAAAATTTTCTACGGATGCGAACAGAGGGAAAGCCAAGATCTAATCTAGGATATGCAATCAACGAGAGAGATTGGATTAGATCTTCATACCCTTGAAGATTCGCGACAATGAACGCTCGTTTAACGTGGGTGATGTAGTCGTACTCGCTTCTCCTCCTCGCGATCCGATCCGATCTAGCACCACAAGTGGCGATGCCTCCGTGAGATGCACACGTGCAGCACCTCGATGTCTCCTCCTTCCTTGGTCCATCAAGTATGGTGGAGAGATGGGTTGGATCTACAACGCGACGGCGCGGTGCAATCGGTGGAGAATTTCTGCAGCAGGGCTTCGCCTACAAGCAGTCGGGAGGGAGAGAGGAGGGCAGCAGGGCGACTAGGGTTGGAGGGGAAGGTGTGTGGGAGGGGGCGCCCCAGACCTCTTTATATAGAGGGGGGGCGGCCATCCCTTGCCCCTTCTCCAAGCCTTGGGCCGGCGGCCAAGGGAGGGAGAAGTGGGGGGCAAGGACTCTCCCCCTTCTAGAAGCCCTATCTAGGGTTTAAACCCCTCTAGGCCGGCTGGGCCCTATGGGGCATTGTGCCCCTGGCCCAATGCGGCCAGGGCACTCCCTCATAGGACCATGCCCCCTCCCGGAAGGTGGGGCCACGTTGGCCCCCTTCCGGAAGGTTCTAGAAGCTTCCGGTACAATACCGATTAACCCGGAACAATTCCGAACTCCAAAAACTGCACTGCCTTATATGAATCTTATTCTCCAGACCACTCCGGAACCTCTCGTGATGTCCCGGATCCCATCCGAGACTCCGAACAAAAACTCATAAACCAATTATCCAATCTATCCTAGCGTCGAGACACGTTAAGTGTGTGACCCTGCGGGTTCGAGAATATGCAGACATGATCTTCTATCAATAATCAACAGCGGGGCCTGGAAACCCATATTGACTCCCACACATTCATCGATGATCATATCGGATGAACCACGATGTCAGGATTCAACCAATCCCATATATATATTCCCTTCGTCTCGCGATATTTTACTTGCCCAAGATTCGATCGTCGGTATCGTCATACCTAGTTCAATCTCGTTCATAGCAAGTACTTTACTCGTTCCGTAATCCGATATCACTTTGTGATTAACTCCTTAACCACATGCTTGCAAGCGGTGTTGATATCGATTACCGAGTGGGCCCGAAGTATATCTCTCCGACTTGGGAGGGACAAATTCCATCTCGATACATACACCCCAACAGATACTTTCCGATCACCTGAGAGACACCTTTATGATCACCCTCTCATAGGATGACGTTTGATGACCTCAAAGCTTTCTTCCGATACCAGGGAGTTGCATTATCTCATGGTCTAAGGAATACAATATTTGACATAAGAAAAGCTTCGCAAAGACGAACACGATGACACGATCTAATTGCTTCGCTTAGTTTGGGTCTGTCCACCATATCATTCTCCCAATGATATGATCTCATTATCAATTGACAACTCATGTCTATGGTTAGGAAACCTTAACCATCATTGATCAATGAGCTAGTCCATAGAGGCGTACTAGGGACACGGTGTTGTTCACAAACCACACAAGTATTAAAGTTTCCGCTTAATACAATTCTAGCATGGAATATAAACATTATCATGAACAAGAATTATAATAATAACATCTTTATTATTGCCTCTAGGGCATAATTCCAACAGTCTCCCACTTGCACTAGAGTCAATAATCTAGTTTACATCTGGCAACAATCTCACACCCATGGCCGAGGTGCTGATCATGTTTACACGTGGAAGAGGTTTAGTCAATGGATCTGCGACATTCAGATCTGTATGTACTTTGCTAATCTTGGATCTCCATCGCTATATAATCTCGGATTATATGAAACTTGCGGTTGATATGCTTGGTCTTTGGATGATATCTTGGTTCCTTAGCGAGTGCTATGGCGCCAGTGTTGTCACACAATATCTCCAGTGGGTCCAAGGCACTTGGCACCACACCAAGCTCAGTGATGAAGTTTCTGATCCAAACTCCTTCACTTGACGCTTCTGCAGCAGCCATGTATTCCGCTTCTACTGTAGATCCCGCGATCACGCTTTGCTTGCAGCTTCTCCAGCTCACAGCTCCTCCATTCAAAATATACACGTATCACAATAAGATTTAGAATCATCCTTGTCGATTGTCAAAACTAGCGTCGACGTAACCTTTTACGACAAGCTGTTCATCACCCCATAGACTAAGAACATTTCTTTAGTCCTATTTAGGTACTTTAGGATGTTCTTCACGGCTGTCCAGTGTTCCACTCCTGGATCACTTTGATATCTGCTCGTCAAACTAAGAGCATTGGACACATCCGGTCTAGTACACAGCATGGCACACATGATGGAACCTATGGCCGAGGCATAAGGCACTTTGCTCATAGCTTCCCTATCATTTACCGTAGCTAGACATCGAGCCTTGCTCAATATCTTACCTGACAACATAGGCACTGAACCTTTCTTTGCCTTATCCATTCTGAACCTTTTCAGAACTTTGTCTAGGTATGTACTCTGGCTTAAAGCTATCAGGCGTCTTTGTCTATCTCTATAGATTTTGATGCCCAATATATAAGCAGCTTCACCTAGGTCTTTCATTGAAAAACACTTGTTCAAATAACTCTTCACATCGTTAAGCATGTTGATGTCATTTCCAATAATCAATATGTCATCCACATATAGTACCAGAAACGTCACCGAGCTCCCACTCAATTTCTTGTAGATGCAAGCTTCGTAGCAATTTGGAACAAATCCAAAGCTCTTGATCACTTGATCAAAACGAAGGTTCCAACTCCGAGATGCTTGCTTCAGTCCATAAATGGAACACTGAAGTTTGCATACTTTATCAGCATCCTTAGGATCGACAAAACCTTCGGGTTGCATCATATACAACTCTTCATCAATGTTGCCATTGAGGAACGCAGTCTTGACATCCATCTGCCATATTTCATAATCATGAAACGCAGCAATTGCTAATAAAATCCGAATGGACTTAAACATCGCTACGGGAGAGAAAGTCTCATCGTAGTCAACACCTTGAACTTGTCGAAAACCTTTTGCGACAAGCCGTGCTTTATAGACGGTAACATTACCATCCGCGTCCGTTTTCTTCTTGAAGATCCATTTGCACTCAACGGCCTTTCGGTCGCTAGGAGGTCCACCAAAGTCCATACTTGGTTTTCGCTCATGGATCCCAATTCGGATTTCATGGCTTCTAGCCATTTCTCAGAGTCTGGGCTCATCATCGCTTCCTCATAGTTCGTAGGTTCACTGTCTTCTACTAACAAGACAGTCAAGACAGGGTTGCCGTACCACTCAGGAGGGGCACGCGACCTTGTCGACCTGCGACGTTCAGTAGCAGCATCGTCCGAAGCTTCATGATCCTTGTCATTAGCTTCCTCTATTGTTGGTGCGGTGACCTGGAACAATTTCAGGTGCCGCTACTCTCCAATTCAAGAGAAGGTTCAATAACCTCATCAAGCTCTACTTTCCTCCCACTCACTTCTTTCGAGAGAAACTCCTTCTCAAGAAAGGAACCGTTCTTTGCGACAAACACTTTGCCTTCGGTTCTGTGATAGAAGGTATACCCAATAGTTTCCTTAGGGTATCCTATGAAGACGCATTTGTGATCTTTGGGTTCGAGCTTGTCCGGCATCAACTTCTTGACGTAAGCTTTGCATCCCCAAACTTTAAGAAACGACAACTTAGGTTTAGCACCAAACCACAGTTCATACGGTGTCGTCTCAACGGATTTAGATGGAGCCCTATTTAAAGTGAATGCAGCGGTTTCTAATGCATAACCCCAAAATGATAACGGCAAATCAGTAAGAGACATCATCGATCGGACCATATCTAATAGGGTTCGATTCGGCGTTCGTGACACACCATTGCGCTGGTGTTCGGGTGGCGTGAGTTGTGAAAGCGATTCCACTTGCTTTAAGATGCGTGAGAAAATCACAACTCAAATATTCACCTCCACGATCGGATCGTAGAAACTTAATCTTTCTGTTACGATGGTTCTCCACTTCATTCTGAAATTCCTTGAACTTTTCAAATGTTTCAGATTTATGTTTCATTAAATAGATATACCCATATCTACTTAAGTCATCAGTAAAAGTGAGAAAATAGCGATATCCACCGCGCGTCGAAATACTCATCGGTCCGCATACATCGGTATGTATGATTTCCAACAAGTCCGTTGCTCGCTCCATCATCTGGGAGAACGGGTTTTGATCATCTTGCCCATGAGGCATGGTTCACATGTGTCAAATGATTCAAAATCAAGAGACTCCAAAAGTCCATCGTAATGGAGTTTCTTCATGCGCTTTACACCAATATGACCTGAGCAGCATTGCCACAAATAAGTAGTATTATCACTATCTACTTTGCATCTCTTAGCCTCAATGTTATGGATGTGTGTTTCATCCCTTTCGAGATTTAGAAGAAATAAACCATTCACAAGAGGTGCATGACCATAAAAGATGTTACTCATATAAATAGAACAACCATTATTCTCCGATTTAAATTAATAACCATCTTGCAATAAACACGATCCAGAAATAATGTTCATGCTCAACGCAGGCACATAATAACATTTATTAAGGTTTAAAACTAATCTCAAAGGTAAAACTAAGGAGAGTGTGCCGACGGCCATCACATCAACTCTTGATCCGTTGCCAACGCGCATCGTCACCTCATCCCTCAGCAAAGCCGTCTATTCCGTAGCTCTGTTTGAGTTACAAATATTAGCAACGAACCGGTATCAAATTCCCGCACTACAACGAGGGCTAGTAAGGAAAACATCAATAACATGTATATCAAATATACCTTTGATGGTGCCAGCCTTCTTGTCCGCTAAGTACTTGGACGATTGCGCTTCGATGACCCTTGTCCTTGCAATAGAAGCACTCGAGGTCCGGCTTAGGACCAGACTTGAGCTTCTTCTCAGCGAGAACAGCGCTTACCGCCGCCTTTCTTGAAGGGCTTCTTTGCACCCTTACCTTTCTTAAAGGAGGGCTTGTTGACCATCAACACATGATTATCCTTCTTGATGTCCACCTCCAGCCTTCACTTTTGCGAAGAGCTCGGTGATCGTATCGATGGAACCAATCTGATTATGAGTCACTACAAAACTTTTGTAGCTGGGAGGAGTGATTGCGGAACCTGTCAATCTTGAGCTCCTCTGGAATCGTGCATTCCAGCTTGCTCAAAGGCGTTGAGTGTAGCCCGTCATCTTAATGGCGTGCTCACTAACGGAACTCCTTCCTCCATCTTGCGATTAAAGAACTTCTCGGAGATCTCATATCTCTCGAGCGGGCCTGAGTAAAACATGGTTTTCAGCTCTTGAGAATCTCAAAGGGCCGGGATAGTCTTCAAAACGTTTTTGAAGTTCGGTTCCATAGCAAACAACATGGTGCTCTTAATCACACCATAATCATCTTTCTTGTTGATAGACAGCTTTCTCATCAGCCGGTAGCGATTGCGCAGGTCACCTAACGCTTTCCCAAGGACATAGTCCTTTTGACCGCCAGAGAGAATGATTCTTAGATTGCGGAACCAATTGGTGAAGTTAGACCCATTGTTTCTAAGCTTTTCCTTCTCAGCAAAAACGTTGAAGTTGAAGTTGGACTTAGCCATTTGATCTACAATATTTGCAAGTACAATTTAGACTATGTTCATGATAAATAGTTCAACTTAATCAAATTACTAGATGAACTCCCACTAAATTCAACATCCCTCAAGTTGTTTAGTAAACACGATCCAAATTCACCACACCTAATCCGATCATCACGAGAAGAGATGTGGTTTCAATGGTGGACAACGAAGTGTCGATCATATCATTCATATGACTCATGCTTAACCTTTCGGTTCTTGTGTTCCGAGGCCATGTCTGTACATGCTAGGCTCGTCAAGTTAGACCCAAGTATTTCTGCGCGTGCAAAACTGGCTTGCACCCGTTGTATGTGAGCGTAGAGTCTATAGCACCCGATCATCACGTGATGCTTGGACACGACGAACTTTCGCAACGGTGCATACTTGGGGAGAACACAGTTTTATCTTGATCTTTAAGTGAGGAATCATCTTACAATGCTACCATCGCGATCTAAGCATAATAAGATACATAAAAGGATAAACATCACATGCATATAACTTTATGTGACATGGTATAGCCAATCTTCGCGCAATGATCTCCATCTTGTGCGTTCCGTCATGATCTCCATCACTCCACCATGATTGCCTCCACCACGAATAGCAACTACAACTATTGCTAACTACTTAGCGATAAAGTGAAACTATTACATGGCGCATAAGAAGTTGACACACATGTCATACACAATTATAAAGACAACCATATGGCTCCTGCCCGTTGTGTACTCATCGACATGCAAGTCGTGAAACATTACAAAACATGATCATCACATACATTATACACATCACATCTTGGGCCATACCATATCACAGAAAAACACTCCCTGCAAAAACAAGTTAGACGCCTCTACTTTGTTGTTGCATGTTCTACGTGGCTTATGGGAGTAGCAAGCTAAGAACGATTCTTACCTACGGAAAGCCACAACGGTGATATTATGGTTGCCAAACTCCGGTGTTAATCCCATGACAACTATAGTGAGAGAAACAGGCATCCACCAGCCGCATGTGTGGAAGAAGCCACACGTCAAGTGCGGAGCCGGTCTCGCAAACGACGTCGCGTAAGGTTGGCCTGGACCGCTTCAATCTCACTATCCCGCGTCATAAGAAGAACACAAACAAGAGGCTTGCAATAGAAAACATCAACGCCCGCAACAACCATGTTGCGTTCTACTCGTGAAACACATCTACACATAGATCTAGCTTTGATACCACTGAAGGGTTTCGCGGCATAGTAAATCAAAATTTTCTACGGATGCGAACAGAGGGAAAGCCAAGATCTAATCTAGGAGATGCAATCAACGAGAGAGATTGGATTAGATCTTCATACCCTTGAAGATTACAGCGTGAACGTTAAATCGGAACGTGGGTGATGTAGTCGTACTCGCTTCTCCTCCTCGCGATCCGATCCGATCTAGCACCACAAGTGGCGATGCCTCCGTAGATGCACACGTGCAGCACCTCGATGTCTCCTCCTTCCTTGGTCCAGCAAGTATGGTGGAGATATGGGTTGGATCTACAACGCGATGGCGCGGTGCAATCGGTGGAGAATTTCTGCAGCAGGGCTTCGCCTACAAGCAGTCGGGAGGGAGAGAGGAGGGCAGCAGGGCGGCTAGGGTTGGAGGGGAAGGTGTGTGGGAGGGGGCGCCCCAGCCCTCTTTATATAGAGGGGGGGCGGCCAGCCCTAGCCCCTCCTCCAAGCCTTGGGCCGGCGGCCAAGGGAGGGAGAAGTGGGGGGCAAGGACTCTCCCCCTTCTAGAAGCCCTATCTAGGGTTTAAACCCCTCTAGGCCGGCTGGGCCCTATGGGGCCTTGTGCCCCTGGCCCAATGCGGCCAGGGCACTCCCTCATAGGCCCATGCCCCCTCTCGGAAGGTGGGGCCACGTTGGTCCCCTTCCGGAAGGTTCTAGAAGCTTCCGGTACAATACCGATTAACCCGGAACAATTCCGAACTCCAAAAACTGCACTGCCTTATATGAATCTTATTCTCCGGACCACTCCGGAACCTCTCGTGATGTCCCGGATCCCATCCGAGACTCCGAACAAAAACTCATAAACCAATTATCCAATCTATCCTAGCATCGAGACACGTTAAGTGTGTGACCCTGCGGGTTCGAGAATATGCAGACATGATCTTCTATCAATAATCAACAGCGGGGCCTGGAAACCCATATTGACTCCCACACATTCATCGATGATCATATCGGATGAACCGCGATGTCAGGATTCAATCAATCCCATATATATATTCCCTTCGTCTCGCGATATTTTACTTGCCCGAGATTCGATCGTCGGTATCGTCATACCTAGTTCAATCTCGTTCACAGCAAGTACTTTACTCGTTCCGTAATCTGATATCACTTTGTGATTAACTCCTTAACCACATGCTTGCAAGCGGTGTTGATATCTATTACCGAGTGGGCCCGAAGTATATCTCTCCGACTTGGGAGGGACAAATTCCATCTCGATACATACAACCCAACACATACTTCTCGATCACCTGAGAGACACCTTTATGATCACCCTCTCATAGGATGACGTTTGATGACCTCAAAGCTTTCTTCCGATACCAGGGAGTTGCATTATCTCATGGTCTAAGGAATACAATATTTGACATAAGAAAAGCTTCGCAAAGACGAACACGATGACACGATCTAATTGCTTCGCTTAGTTTGGTCCATCCACCATATCATTCTCCCAATGATATGATCTCATTATCAATTGACAACTCATGTCTATGGTTAGGAAACCTTAACCATCATTGATCAATGAGCTAGTCCATAGAGGCGTACTAGGGACACGGTGTTGTTCACAAACCACACAAGTATTAAAGTTTCCGCTTAATACAATTCTAGCATGGAATATAAACATTATCATGAACAAGAATTATAATAATAACATCTTTATTATTGCCTCTAGGGCATAATTCCAACAGTTGTACACAGTTATTATGGATGAGGCAAACTTTAAAGGAATATGGTGTCAATTGTGACAAAGTGCCTCTATTATGTGACAATGAAAGTGCTATCAGAATTTCTTACAATCCCGTGCAGCATACAAGAACAAAAATATTGAGATTCGCAACCATTTCATTCGGGATCATGTTGCTCATGGCGATATTTCCCTATCCTTTGTGAGCACGAAGAACCAACTTGCTGATATTTTCATGAAGCCCCTTGATGAAGCAAGATTTTGTTATTTGAGGAATGAGCTAAATATCATAGATTCAAGGAGCTTGGCTTGACTACCCTTGCACACTCACTTGCTCTTATTCATGTATTTGTTTTAGATGTGGGCATAGACATAGGGGGAGTGTGGTCCTAATTGATTGGGCTAACCCTCCCCCCATAATGCCGAAAGCAAGAAAAATTATTTCCCTTAATATCATTTTGTGATATGTGGGTTATTGATGAGCATTGGTTTTGAACTCAAGATACATCTTCGCGGTGACATGCCATGCGCTCCAACATGGTGGCTTCGGCCATCGCCCTCTTACTTGAGAAGAGTTGGTTTCTAATGGTTCTCTTTGGTTTCTGAGGCGTTAGCATCGCTCTTCTTCCTTTTTGGCGTTTCGATGCCAAAGAGGGAGAAGTAGTTCTATTAGGTCGCGTGGATTTGCAAGGGTCGGGTGCAAGAACTTGTCTTTCAGTCGTTTTATTTGCTTGCTTGTGCCCCTTTTAGCGTGAACTTATTTTCTATTTGTGCTTGGATTATGTAAGACTATGTCGTGCTCTACTCAGTTGGTCTTCTGGAATCCCGGATTTATATTGTGGGTCTACTCTCATGGATTTCTGGATTTATCTATGGAGTCTGTTTGATGGCACATGGAATCATGGGATTATCTAGTGTATGCATCAATATTGTGGGATGTTCTTGGAGTCTAACAATCTCATTATTTTCTTTGGCTATAATCACATCCCGGTGGTATGACCTTGTTTCCCAACCCACCTTGTTTCAATTATCTTTGCTATGAAAGTTGTGTTCTCTATAGTGTGTGTATTTGTATTCAAATGCAAATTGTAAATATGCACACATCTAGGGGGAGCCTCTTTCATTTTTGTTAAGGTGGCATTTGTCGGTTTCATTGCAAATCCTAGTATTGCCATCTAACACCAAAACGGGGGAGATTGAAAGAACATTTCATAATCCATAGTGTTTTGTGTGTTAGATAACAATATCAAGGATTATTTAATGTGTGTTGAAGTGTTGCAGCTCTCTCTAAGGATAAAAGGAAAAGGAATCTGCCTTTGGGGGGCGGATAATCCGCCCCACCCTTTTACCAGATAGGCGCAAGCCCCAGAAGAGGGGCGGAGTTTCGGCCGGATTTCCCGGCCCCGCCGGATAATCCGCCCCTCATGTTCACTGCCAAGGTGCAAGACCTAGAGGGGGGCGGAGTTTCGGCCGGACTTTCCGGCCATGCCGGATAATCCACCCGTAGAGGGGGCCAGATTAATCTGCCCCCCCAAGGTCTTCATCAAGTTCTGCAGGCGCCAGCCCCAGAGAGGGGGCTGATTTTCTCCCCGGAATATCCGCCCTGAGGGCGGAGTTTTCCCAGGGGGCGGATAGTCCGCCCCTAGTGGGGGGCGGATAATCCGCCCCCAAACTTGTTCAACTGCCAGATCTGTGCAGGGGGTATTTAAGCCAGCCTTCCCCCTCATGCTAGATCCCTTGGTTCATTCGAAAAAGTCAAGATCTGATCTGCAACCTCATCCAAGAGAACTCCACCTAGATCCACCCAAAGTCCCCGTCCCTTGGGGAATCAAAGGAGGAGAACTCGATCTTCATCAACTACAACCAAGCGCTTCATCTCCTCTCCATTCATTTGGAGAATCACGGATCTAGTATTTCTTGCAAATATGTAGATCCTTATTTTGTTTATATTGATAAACCTTGTTCTTGTGATAGCTTGTTGTCATCTCGGGAGCCCCCAATTCAGTTGTGGGTGTGTGCCCCGGTAGCGTTGTAAAAGGCACTGGTTCCCGCCTCGAAGGGTACCAATAGTGGAGAAGGTGGATCAGGCCTCTCGTGGCAAGATCCATCAAAGAATAGGGTGATGCCTATTGGGGCGTGGTGGTATTAGAACCGCCCACCCCTCCAACGTAGATGTACTTCCCTTAACAAGGAAGGAACTGCGGTAAAACAAATCCCTGTGTCTCCGCGTGCTCCACTACGGTTCCCTCGCTCCTCTCTTTACGTGCTTAGTAGCTAGGTTTGCATATAGGGAAATTCTCGTAGTTACATATCTAGAGAATTTACTTTGTGTCAAGCCTAAAATTGAAAAAGAACTAAAAATTGGGTAGCACCTATTCACCCCCTCTAGGTTCCCATATTATCCATTTCAATATTCATAGTATCCTGGGTCATGCTGGTTTTTATAGAAGATTTATTAAAGATTTCTCCAGAATTTCAAAGCCCCTTACCAATCTTCTCCAAAAAGATGTACCGTTTGTGTTTGATGATGATTGTAAGGAAGCTTTTGAAATTTTAGAGAAAGCTTTAACTACTGCTCCTATTGTCCAACCGTCTGATTGGAATTTTGCCCTTTGAAATTATGTGTGATGCTAGTGATTTTGCTGTAGGTGCTGTTCTTTGGCAACAAATAGATAAAAAATTGAATGTTATCCATTATGCTAGTAACACTCTTGATGCGCTCAAAAGAAATATGCTACTATTGAAAAGGAGTTCTTAGCTGTAATCTTTACTTGTGATAAGTTTAGACCTTATATTGTTGATTCAAAATTTACCATTCATACTGACCATGCTGCTATTAAGTACCTGATACGTCGGAAACGTATCTATAATTTCTGATGTTCCATGCTTGTTTAGTATCTACTTTGCTTCGTTTTGTCTACACTTTGAGGTACTTTTATATACTTTCTGGAACTAACCTACGGACAAGATGCCACAGTGCCAGTTTCCTGTTTTCTTCTGTTTTTGGTTCCAGAAAGGCAGAAAATCAATATTCTCGGAATTGGACGGGACAAAAGCCAAAGTAATTATTTTCCCGGTGGAATTGGACGGGACAAAAGCAACACGGAACCACGACGCAGAGTCAGAGGGGGGCCACATGGTGGCCGCACCCCAATAGGCGTTGGCCAGCCCTGGAGGCGCCCACAGGGGGTGTGGGCCCCCTGGACCCCCACCGACCTTGATTCTTGCGCCTATAAGAAGCCTCCGATCCCAAAAAACCCTAGGGCATCCAGAAGAAATCCACGAAAACCTCTGTAGCGCCGCCGCCACCGAAGGGGAGATTCGGGGGACAAAAAGTCTCTGTTCTGACACCCTGCCGGGACGGGGAAGTGCCCCCGGAGCCATCTCCATCGATCTCCATCGCCATCTTCATCATCATTGCTGATTCCCATGATGAGGAGGGAGTAGTTCTTCCTCAGGGCTAAGGGCTCTACCGGTAGCTATGTGTCCATCTCTCTCTCTATGCATGATCTTGTGGTCATGAGCTTTGTAATCAAGTAGATCTACCTTGCTACTCAAGTGCTTCATTAGATCTCTGCTCTCCCCATGTGTGTGAAAGTGATAGCGTGCACGCCATGGTGGAACTTAGGCTTCAGTCTACATAAATACTCTTTGTGCTTTAATAGATCTATGCTTTTCCCCACGTGTGTGAAAGTGACAGTGGGCATACCGTGTGTGGCACTTTGGATAGATTGAATATTTGTTATGAGTTATATTTGGAGTTGGATGTCTCTATGAAATTGTAGTGTTTGTTGGAACCATCTAGTGCTCAAGGTGACAATGTGGGGTTATCTAGATTGGGGAAGGCGGACTTTGAGGTGTGTTATTATAGCCCTACCATGGATTAGAGTGTCCAGCCGAAGAGTAGTTAAGAGTAGTATCATGAAGAGAGGATATTTATATGAGAGAGTGTTCACTAGTGAAAGTATGATCCCTAGGACTTGTTTCTAAGCATTGAAACACCGTTTGCTACTAGATATGTTGCATGTTTGCTTGCTTCCTTCTTGTTGCCTTTAGTATTTGCCTTGCCATCAAGCTATTTTCTGGCACCGTTACCACTTGTATTTCACTATCTCTTCGCCGAACTAGTGCACCTATATTGGGTGTGTTGGGGACACAAGAGACCTCTTGTATCTTGATTGCAGGGTTGCTTGAGAGGGAATACCTTTAACCACTTCCTCCCTGAGTTTGATAAACCTTGGGCAATCCACTTATGGGAAACTTGTTGTCCTCCTACAAACCTCTGCACTTGGAGGCCCAACAACTGTCTACAAGAATAGACGTGCGTAGACATCAAGCTCTTTTCTGGCGCCGTTGCCGGGGAGGTAAGGTAAAAGGTACTCACATCGTCCGGTCTGAGTGCTCGCAGTTATTTCCTTTAGATTCTTCAATTTTGTCTTTTTATTTCTTGTTTTCACTAGTTAGGCTTAATGGAAAACAACAACAAAATTAGAGAGCTCTATAGTGTTTATCTTGAGTTAGGACATGAAGTGTTTGAAGAGAAAATTAAAAAACCTATGGAACTTTATTTGCATGCTAATAGCAATGTTATTAGTATGAATTCTTTGGACACCATTGTTGATAATGCTTTGGAAAATTCTAAGCTTGGGGAAGCTAGTTTTGATGAAAATGATCATTTTAGTCCCCCAGCTTTGGAAGATAGCTATTGTATTGCTTATGATGATACTATACCTCCAATATATGATGATTACAATGATGAATATGATATTTTTAGTCCACATACTGTTGAGGAGGAAATTAATTGTGATTACAATATGCCTCCTATATTTGATGATTATGGTGATGAGAATAACAATGATAGCTATTTTGTTGAATTTGCTCCCACTACAATTAATAAGAATGACTATGCTTATGTGGAGAATAATAATCATTTTACGCATATGGCTCATGATAAGAATGCTTTATGTGATATTTATATTGTTAATTTTATTCATGATGCTACTGAAATTTATTATGAGAGAGGGAAACATGGTTTTATATATCTCAAAAATATTAAGTTTCCCCTCTTTATGTTGAAAATCTTGAAGTTGCACTTGTTTTGCTTTCCTATGATTGTTGCTTTGTGCTTCCATGACTTGTTTCTTTACAAGATTCCTATGCATAGGAAGTGGGTTATACTTAAATGTGTTTTGAATTTGCTTCTTGATGCTCTCTTTTGCTTCAATTCATAGTGAGCATCTTCTCAAACTATCAAGCCTAACTTAAAGGCGTTAAACAAAAGTACTTGTTGGGAGATAACCCAAGATTTTTCTTGAGCCTTGGAAGTTATTTGTAACATCCCAAAAATACTAAGCTTGGATCATCAAACTCTAATCATCAAAATTAGGGTTAACAAAAACTTTTCTAAATAAAATTATGAATGCATGCATATGTGTATGCATGGATTTTGAAATTCTCTGGAACCACCTTGTTTGATTGTTTCATTGCTTGTAAAATGTTTCTTAGGTGAAATAAACATCATCTAAAACATTTCCCACACTTTTCCTAAAGACAAGTAAATCAAAACAAATATATTAAAGGAATGGTCATTTTGACCAATTTAACTCCCATGCCTACTTTGGTTGTCTCAAACTTTCAGAACCTAACAGAAACTTTTCTGGATCTTTGCACCCCTTGAATGTACTCCTAACAAAGTATCAAGGCCCACTTTGTGATCATCTAGAAACTTTCAAATGCATAGTTTAAATGAAAATTCAAAATTGAATCTTTATCATATGGGAAGATCCCACTTTGTCAAAAACCACTCAAACAAGCTCAACTTTCAAAACCCAAGCATCTGCAGACTCACCAGCACCAATCTAGCAAACCCACCAAAAATCTTTTCAAAATTCAAAACTTGATTTCATGCGGCCATTTCATCAAACAGGTTGCAGATACAAATCAAACAAACATCAAACACTATAGTGTGCAGTAAAATTGGCCTAACTTGTTCCCTATTTAGCTCACAACCAGCTCAGTAGATCATCTAGCAAGATTAACCAAGCACTAGCACCACTGTGGGCTTGCCATTGCCATCAATGGTGAACAGCCGAGCACACCCATGTCACCCCCATGTCGACAGCAAGCTAGGAGGAGACACAAGCCTAGACAGCATGTCTGGGAGGCAACCCACCATCCAACGCCACTCACTGTCCCAGCCGCGAGCGTTGCCAAGCCCTGGACCACACGCACGGACCGCGCCCAGACCGCCAGCGACCATGCCGAGCGTGCGCCAGAGCGCCACCCTCGACCGAAGCCCACAGACCGCGCGCCGCCCTCGCCGCGTGCATACACAATCCCCACCGACCCAGGAGACATCCCGTTCCGCCACCCTGGACGCACACCGCTCGCCGTCGAAGACGCCGCCTCTGTCGCGCAGAGCGTCGCGTGTTCCAGACCAAGCCGCACCACCCCACGCCTCTAAACCATGTCGTTGAGCATCGCCAGGAGACACCGCACCGTCCCCTACCGTCGCCCATGCCAATAGCCGCCTGTAACATCGCCCCCGATGAGCTCACCGTGCGCCCCGACGGTCCCCTCGCTCGACTATAAATAGAGGCCACCCCCAGTCAATTTCTTCACATCATCTCACTCCCCTCTCCTCACTGATCGTGCCACACCGTTCCCAGAGCAAGGCGAGCACCACCTCGCCGGAATTTCACCGGAGCCTGCCGCCTATGGAGAAGAAGGGAGCCATCGATTTCGTCCACCCCAGGAGCTGCCGCGACCACCCCTGAGTTCGCCGTCGCCGATCTCGTCGTTCGCCCGCCTCGCCGACCCTCGCCAGCACCCCGGTGAGCCCCCAGCACCCCTCACTGGCCGCGCTAGGTTTCTTTCTCGTCGGCGTTGTCTCGCGTCGACGATGGCTCCCAGCAGTTGGATTAGAATCAGATCGAATGACCCACGTTGCCCCATACCGCTTCGCCCCTCCCTGCCTCACTGACGAGTGGGGACACCCACTTAAGCAGCCCGCGGGAGCACTGCGCTTAGTAGGCCGGCCCAGTAACTTTTCCCGCGCAGCCCAGTTATTCAAATTAAACCTTTTTCTTTTTAATTCAAACACACTTTTGTACCCATTTTCAAAAATCAACCTAGGTCGATTCAGTGCACCAATTTGAATGAAACCAATTTTGTTGGAAAGGTCTATGAATGCTGAATCCAAGCCCGTTGGATTCAAGTCATTTGGATCTGTAGATCATCCTTAGTAAAAATAACAAGGCAGAAGCTTTTCTGCATTCAAACATTTTTGAAATTTAAACCATAATAGCTTTTGAGTTGATGCCAACTCTCAAAAATCACATTTAACCATACCTTTCAAAATATATAAAAATATATAGGTTTACTTGCAGAAATAATGTTCTAGTAATAAAAGAATGCTACATAGCCATTTCTAGCCACTTTAATTAATTAGAATAAAAGGGTAAAACCTTATTAAATTGTGACACCACTTTAAATCACATTCTCTTGGACTACAATATGTGGTGATGACATGTGTCAACATGATCCCATGTTTGGTTTGGAGAATATCTTAAGTAGTTTTTCAATGGGTAGAAATTACTTTTCTAAAAATAAAAGCAATTAAACCAAGCCTTAACCTTGTAATGTTAGAGATGATGCTAGATCATCTATAGGACCTTTGTGTGTGATGATTGCAAGTATTTAAGTATTGTTTGGTGATTGTGTACCTCGTATTTATTCATAGACGCTAGTACCGACCAAGGATACGAGGAGGAAGGAGGATACTACGAAGAAGAAGCCGAGGAGAACTTCAACCACTGCTCTGCACAAGGCAAGCTGAGACTATACCTATGCAAGCCAATACTTGCAAGCTTATACTGATATTGATGCAAGCTAACACTTGCAAGATACTTTACCTATGCAAGCCAATACTTGTTACTATGCCTACTATATGCCTTAAGAATATGTGATCATACCCACTTGATAAACCAATCCTAGTTTTATTTGCAAGCTTCTTACTTTATTTCTTTATCAAAGCTTACTTAGAGTTTACTTAAGAGTTTGGTAGATACTAGAAAGTTATCTGAAGGTTGCATAAAGAGCATAAAATTTGGCCTAAGTTAGAAACCTTGATATCATCCTAAGATATAAGGTTGTACTTAGTTGAAACTCCACTAGTTTACCACCCCTCATTAGTGCTTATCCCCACCTGTAGATGCTAGTGCTAAGCATAAAATTTGATCAACTTTAGATGGGAATACTTGGTGAAAATGGTTATGAAAACCTTGGAATGATGGATCATTCTATTAAAATGTTTTGGACATGTGTTTCCAAACACCTGATGATTTTGGTGATGAAAATGTTGAGGCATGAGCCTTAGCCCTTTTATAAAACTGATGGTTGTCTGGATGCGATACCATTCCAATTTTATCGTACAACCACAATACCCGAAGATTGGGTAGGGCTTATTTGAAACTTATGTACCTTAGTATTAGCTCCTCACGGCCAAGGTCTGAGCTGAGGCTACCTTGTGAAGATTGTCCACATGTGGTACCAAGATGACAGTTGGTCATGGTTGGGAGGCCAAACTCACAGGAGAGGTGCTTATACTAGGGCGTGTAATTGAAAGGTTAGGATTGATTATCCGCATACTAAGTATGGTGAATTCAGGATTTGTTCCTGACGGATGTATCGAATGTTGTGGTGAAAGTGTACAATCTCTGTAGAGTGTCAAACTATTCGAATAGCCGCGTCCACGGTTATGGATAGTTGGAGTGGCCATACTGTTCCCCCGTCAGACTTTTCCCTTAGGAGTTATAAAATTGTGACTAGCTTTGGAACTTAGTAGAGATAAATCTGGCTTTTGCAAAACAACCTTAGAGCCTAATGTCCTATTATCCAAAAACCCCTTTACATGTTAGTATTAGTTTGCGAGTACTTAAAGAGTACTCATGGCTTTGTCCCTGGCTATTCCCATGGCCAGACTATGAAGAGGAGTACCTGGAAGATGGACCCCAGGAAGGTCACGACAACTAGGAAGATGGACCCCATCGTCAGCATTGCCTGTGACCCCGAAGATGGAGCTTCGCCTACGCTACCGTTATTATTACGTATTCCGATGCTTGAAGTTGTATTAAGAACTGGATCATGATATCCCTATTTGTGTAAGAACTTATGTATCGTTTGTAATGGATGATGTACTATGGTATCCAATTTTGTTATGTCTCGCAAAAATGGTAATCCTGGGATTGTGATGTATGGCATAACAGGCATCTGGGATTAAAAATTCGGGTGTTGACAAGTTGGTATCAGAGCCATCCTGACCATAGGAGACCCTAGTTAGACTGGACATTTGAACCAAAAACTTAGTTTCAAAACCAAAGAAAACAAATATTAACAAAAACTTATTCTCAATCTTATCTCTTTGATTCCTTCCTAAAAATTCATGTTACTCAAAAACTCTTGCAAAATACATAAAATTTTGACACACTTGATCACCCTGCTAACTTACTCATCCTCTATTCTTATAGATGGACGTGAAGTACAGCAAGTTTTACCAACTGGGGAATGGAGGAGACCTTATCTTTGAGAGGGATTTGGACCAGCTTTCGGAACTTCTAGAGCGTCCGGACCCCGAGTTCTTTGGAGCTCAGCTCAATCATCAAGGAGGAGAAGACCTGAAGTGGCTAATTGTTGCAAGTCTCCGAGGAAAATTCAACCTCCCACTACGGAGGGAATTCATTTTACCTTGAGGGAAAACAACTGGCTCGATGGACTTGCCAGAGCAATGCAGCAAGCTCTTTCCCGTCTGTGTGGGCAGAGCATCAATCAGATCAAGGGTACTCGCTTTGAGTTTTGCCCAAGGCGTGATGCAAATGGACAACCACTGGAAGCCCCATACCACCCTGAGCTGAAGACCCAATTGGACCACCTTAGATTCATGATGTACGATCGTCAGCAGGAGTTGGATAACTATCATGACTACTCCAACCACAAGTCTGCCATCCTCAAGACGAAGGATCAGACCATCGCCATGCTAGCAAAGGATCGCAAGTCTCTCCGCCGTCAGCTCGACAAGAAGGAGCGCATCATTGCCCGTCTTCGCCACCGCATCTCATCTTTGGAGGAGACCATCCACGAGAGATACATGCAGTTGGAGGAAAGGGAGAATGCCGGAGAGGATCTTCGTGGAGACCCTTACTCCTATCTCAGCAATGACGATGATTTTCTGGAGGATCAGGCCATGGAATTCTTCACCGATGAGGATGATTTCGCCTTCATCGATGATGATGAAGATGATGAAGCCACAGACTCCGAGGAGTAGTAGCACTTGAGCACTAGCGTAGTGAGTAGTATTCGGTCCCACTTTATCGTAGTTTCCAGAATGGTTCTTAAAACCATCTGTTTTTCTTTGTTGTGGTGTGTCTTGTACTGTGTGCTATGAATGAATGAATGAAAAAGCAAGTTGCTAGAAAAATCTGAGTCAAACCTTTAAAACTTTTCAAAGTCCCTGAAACCTTAGAAATTTCCCTATTTTCTCATGATCTATCTCAATCTTCAGATGCCATGTGGAGGAAGTGGTTCAGCCCCGGACCCGATGTTGCAGATACTGCAAATGTTGACTTCTGACCGTGAAGCTGAAAGAGCGGAACGTCAAGCCAACCTAGCCACTCTGCAGCAGATAGCCCAACTTGCCCACAACAACCAAGGCCACGGAAATCAAGAGAACCATGGATCTAAGCTCAAGAATTTCCAGAATACCAACCCACCTGTTTTCACTAAGTCCGAAGAGCCCCTAGACGCTGATGATTGGCTGCAAACCATGGAAAATAACCTAGAAGTCGCTGGAGTGGAAGCCAACGAGAAAGTTCTGTTTGCCACCCATTATCTAGCCGAAGATTCCAGGGCATGGTGGAACAGTGTTCGTGCAATGACTGGAGGACAGAGGATGACCTGGGAGGAATTCAAGGTCAAGTTTAGCAGAACTCATGTGCCACCGGGTTTGATCAAGAGAATGAGAGACGAGTTCAGAGAGCTGAAGCAAGGAAGGATGACTGTAGTGGAATACCGTGACAAATTTTTGTCATTAGCTAGGTATGCCCCGGATGAGATCGACACCGAAGCCAAGAAGAAAGAAAGATTACTGAATGGTCTGCATGACGAGATGCAGACAGTGTTAGTTAATATCCCCTTTGCTGATATTGAAGCCCTTTTTGACTTTGCTATCCAGATGGAAGGAAAGATCAACCAAGCCAATGAGAACCACAAGCATCGCATGATGCATCAGCCAGGAACCCATCAGACCCCAAAGTATCGCCCCAACTCATCTCCAGGATTTGCCCCAAGAACCAACAGACCCCGATGAACCGTCCGACCTATCCCAACCGTGGAAACCCTAGACCTGGAGGAAATCACAGCAACCCCGGCAACTCTAGCAATTTCACCCGTGCCCCACCCAAGTCCGGATAGTCTGTGAATACCCCGATGTATTTCCAGATGTTTTGCCCGGTATGCCCCTAGATCGGGATATCGAGTTTATTATTGAACTAATCCCCGGAACATGACCCATAGCCCAGAGACCATATAGTATGAACCCGTCAGAGCTAGCAGAACTGAAGAGGCAACTGGATTCCATGTTGGAAATCGGATTGATTCAACCAAGTGCGTCACCATGGAGATCACCTGTCTTGTTTGTGGACAAGAAGGATGGAGGTAACCGTTTGTGTACGGATTATCGGAAATTGAATGATGTCACCATCAATAACAAGTACCCCTTGCCCAAGATAGAAGATTTGTTTGATCAGTTGACTGGTGCCAAAGTGTTTTCTAAGATTGATCTTAGAACTGGTTATCATCAACTCAAGATTCGTGCAGAGGATATTCCAAAGACTGCCTTTACCACCAGATATGGACTATACGAGTATACAGTCATGTCTTTTGGATTAACCAATGCCCCCGCTTATTTCATGAACCTCACGAATAAGAATTTTATGGACTTCCTGGATAAGTTTGTCGTTGTTTTCATCGATGACATTCTGATTTATTCCAAATCAGAAGAAGAACATGAGCTACACCTAAGGACCATTCTTGGAACCCTTAGAGAGCATAAGTTGTATGCCAAGTTTAGCAAATGTGAATTCTGGTTACAGGAGGTAGGATTCCTCGGTCACATTGTATCAGCCGGAGGAATTGCCGTTGACCCTGCCAAAGTGAAAGATGTAGAAGATTGGCAAGCCCCAACCACTCAAACCCAATTTCGTGCATTTCTCGGATTGGCGGGATATTACCGCAAATTCATAGAAGGATTCTCGAGTATCGCCAGACCCATGACCCAATTGCTGAAGCAGGACAAGAAGTTTGAATGGACCGACAAATGTGAAGCGAGTTTTTAAGAACTCAAGAGGAGATTGATTTTAGCCCCAATCTTGATCATGCCAGATATCACGAAGCCCTTCGATGTGTATTGTGACGCATCCAAGATCGGTCTAGGATGTGTGCTAATGCAAGAAGGCAAAGTTATATCTTATCTATCTTGACAACTGAAGCAACATGAGCAAAATTACCCAACCCATGACCTCGAACTCACAGCCGTAGTTCTAGCCCTGAAGACATGGAGACATTACCTGATGGGAAATCATTGTGAGATTTATTCGGATCACAAGAGCCTAAAGTATATATTCACTCAGAAGGAGCTGAATATGAGGCAGAGAAGATGGATTGAGCTAATCAAGGATTACGATCTAGACATTCACTATCACCCTGGTAAAGCCAACGTGGTAGCCGATGCCCTTAGCAGATTGCCGTGCCGCTTGAACTCCATGATTTTGAAGACGCAACCAAGTTTGCACAAGGAGATGGAAGATTTTCGGATGGAATTAGTAAGTGAAGGATTTTTGGCTAGCATAGGACTCCAGCCCACTTTGATCAGTCAGATTAAAGAGGCGCAGAAGGGAAATGCCGATGTCGGAATCAAAAGCGTCGTGTCAGTGCATAAAGTACCCGGATTCACAGAAGACGAAGAAGGAGTTTTGTGGTACAAAGGACGCCTTTGTGTACCAGCAGATTCTGAGTTGAAAGAAGTTATCTTGAAGGAGGCTCATGATACTATTTATTCTATCCATCCCGGAGGAACTAAGATGTATCAAGATTTAAAGGAGCAATTTTGGTGGCATAAGATGAAGAGAGAAATCGGAAGCTATATCGCCAAGTGTGATATATGTCAGCGAGTCAAGGCAGGACATCAAAGACCCGCTGGATTGTTGCAACCTTTGCAGATTCCGGAATGGAAATGGGATTCTATAGGAATGGACTTTATCACTGGACTACCTACTTCTAGTAAGGGAAATGACTCTATCTGGGTCATAGTGGACAGATTGTCCAAAGTCGCCCATTTCTTGCCCGTCAAGACCACCTATCAGAGTTCGAAACTAGCGGAGTTGTACATCGCTAGAATCGCTTTGCACGAGTCCCTAAGAACATAGTATCGGATCGAGGAACTCAGTTTACCTCGAGATTCGAAGAAAGTTCAAGAAGGTTTAGGAACCGCCTAGATTTCAGTACGCGTATCATCCTCGCACCGATGGACAAAGCGGGCGAGTAAATCAAATACTCAAGATATCTTTGAGAGCATGTGTTAGAATATGGATCCAAGTGGGAAGACTGCGCTGCTTGCAGAATTTTCCTACAACAACAAGTTACCAAGCTTTGCAAATGGCCCCATTTGAGTTCATGTACTAAGAAAGTGTCGCACCCTTTGAACTGGTCGGAAGTAGGAGAGAGTCAGATTTTGACCCGACATCCTACGAAGAGAAGGTTCACAAGATTCGTGAGCACCTCAAGACCGCCCAATCCCGACAAAAGAGTTACGCCGACAAGAGACGTCGAGACCTCGCCTTCAACATAGGAGATTTTGTTTATCTGAAAGTGTCGCCATTGAAGGGAATGCAGCGTTTCCAACTCAAAGGAAAGTTAGCCCCCAGATATATCGGACCTTTCAAAATTCTGAACCATCGAGGAGAAGTATCGTATCAATTGGAGCTACCCGAAGAGATGTCATCCATGCACAATGTGTTCCATATCTCATTACTTCGAGGGTGTCTCGAAGTCCCCGACAAGACCGAAGTGTTCAAGAATACGACCATCGGACCATAGAGATCAACGATGACCTGACCTATCCCGAAGTACCCATCCGTATTTTGGAAGAAGCTTTTTGAACTACCCGAACACGAAGCATCAAGTTTCTCAAGATTCAGTGGAGCAACCACACAGAAGAGGAAGCTACCTGGGAACGCGAATATCACATCAGGACGGAGTTTCCCGATCTCTTCAAGTCCTAGGTAATCTTTTCATCCTTTTTCAAATCTCGGGACGAGATTTTGTTTAAGGGGGGAAGGTTTGTAACATCCCAAAAATACTAAGCTTGGATCATCAAACTCTAATCATCAAAATTAGGGTTAACAAAAACTTTTCTAAATAAAATTATGAATGCATGCATATGTGTATGCATGGATTTTGAAATTCTTTGGAACCACCTTGTTTGATTGTTTCATTGCTTGTAAAATGTTTCTTAGGTGAAATAAACATCATCTAAAAAATTTCCCACACTTTTCCTAAAGACAAGTAAATCAAAACAAATATATTAAAGGAATGGTCATTTTGACCAATTTAACTCCCATGCCTACTTTGGTTGTCTCAAACTTTCAGAACCTAACAGAAACTTTTCTAGATCTTTGCACCCCTTGAATGTACTCCTAACAAAGTATCAAGGCCCACTTTGTGATCATCCAGAAACTTTCAAATGCATAGTTTAAATGACAATTTAAAAATGAATCTTTATCATATGGGAAGATCCCACTTTGTCAAAAAGCACTCAAACAAGCTCAAATTTCAAAACCCAAGCATCTGCAGACTCACCAGCACCAATCTAGCAAACCCACCAAAAATCTTTTCAAAATTCAAAACTTGATTTCATGCGGCCATTTCATCAAACAGGTTGCAGATACAAATCAAACAAACATCAAACACTATAGTGTGCAGTAAAATTGGCCTAACTTGTTCCCTATTTAGCTCACAACCAGCTCAGTAGATCATCTAGCAAGATTAACCAAGCACTAGCACCACTGTGAGCTTGCCATTGCCATCAATGGTGAACAGCCAAGCACACCCATGTCACCCCGATGTCGACAGCAAGCTAGGAGGAGACACAAGCCTAGCCAGCATGTCTGGGAGGCAGCCCACCGTCCACCGCCACTCACTGTCCCAGCCGCGAGTGTTGCCAAGCCCTGGACCGCACGCACGGACCGCGCCCAGAATGCCAGCGACCATGCCGAGCATGCGCCAGAGCGCCACCCTCGACTGAAGCCCACAGACCGCGCGCCGCCCTCGCCGCGTGCATACACAATCCCCACCGACCCAGGAGACCGCCAGACATCCCGTTTACGCCTCGTGGCCTTGCCACTGGCGTCATTGTCGAAGACGCCGCCTCTGCCAGCCAGCGTCAGCGAGACCACCGCACCGCACGCCTAAACCATGTCGTTGAGCATCGCGAGGAGACACCATAAATCCCCTACCGTCGCCCATGCCAATAGTCAGAATATCGCCCCGACGAGCTCACGTGCGCATACGGTCCCCTCGCTCGACTATAAATAGAGGCCACCCCTAGAAGATTTCTTCACACCATCTCACTCCCCTCTCCTCACTGATCGTGCCACACTGTTCCTGGAGCAAGGCGAGCACCACCTCGCTGGAATTTCACCGGAGCCCGCCGCCTCTGGAGAAGAAGGGAGCCATCGATTTCGCCCACCCCAGGAGCTGCCGTGACCACCCCTGAGCTCGTCGTCGTCGACTTCGTCGTTCACCTGCCTCGCCGACCCTCGCCAGCACCCCGGTGAGCCCCCAGCACCCCTCACTGGCCGCGCTAGGTTTCTTTCTCGCCGGCGTTGTCTCGCGTCGACGATGACTCCCAGCCGTTGGATTAGAATCAGATCGAACGACCCAGGTTGCCCCGTACCGCTTCGCCCCTCCCTGTCTCACTGACGAGTGGGGACACCCACTTAAGCAGCCCGTGGGAGCACTACGCTTAGCAGGCCGGCCCAGTAACTTTTCCCGCGCAGCCCAGTTATTCAAATTAAACCTTTTTCTTTTTAATTCAAACACACTTCTGTACCCATTTTCAAAAATCAACCCAGGTCGATTCAGTGCACCAATTTGAATGAAACCAATTTTGTTGGAAAGGTCTATGAATGCTGAATCCAAGTCCGTTGGGTTCAAGTCATTTGGATCTGTAGATCATCCTTAGTAAATATAACAAGGCAGAAGCTTTTCTGCATTCAAACATTTTTCAAATTTAAACCATAATAGCTTTTGAGTTGATGCCAACTCTCAAAAATCACATTTAACCATACCTTTCATAATATATAAAAATATATAGGTTTACTTGCAGAAATAATGTTCAAGTAATAAAAGAATGCTACATAGGCATTTCTAGCCACTTTAATTAATTAGAATAAAAGGGTAAAACCTTATTAAATTGTGACACCACTTTAAATCACATTCCCTTGGACTACAATATGTGGTGATGACATGTGTCAACATGATCCCATGTTTGGTTTGGAGAATATTAAATCTTAAGTAGTTTTTCAATGAGTAGAAATTACTTTTCTAAAAATAAAAGGAATTAAACCAGGCCTTAACCTTGTAATGTTAGAGATGATGCTAGATCATCTATAGGACCCTTGTGTGTGATGATTGCAAGTAGTTAAGTATTTTTTGGTGATTGTGTACCTCGTATTTATTCATAGACGCTAGTACCGACCAAGGATACGAGGAGGAAGGAGGATACTACGAAGAAGAAGCCGAGGAGAACTTCAACCACTCGCACAAGACAAGGCAAGCTGAGACTATACCTATGCAAGCCAATAATTGCAAGCTTATACTCATATTGATGCAAGCTAACACTTGCAAGATACTTTACCAATACTTGTTACTATGCCTACTATATGCCTTAAGCATATGTGATCATACCCACTTGATAAACCAATCCTAGTTTTATTTGCAAGCTTCTTACTTTATTTCTTTATCAAAGCTTACTTAGAGTTTATTTAAGAGTTTGGTAGATACTAGAAAGTTATCTGAAGGTTGCATAAAGAGAATAAAATTTGGCCTAAGTTAGAAACCTTGATATCATCCTAAGATATAAGGTTGTACTTAGTTGAAACTCCACTAGTTTACCACCCCTCATTAGTGCTTATCCCCACCTGTAGATGCTAGTGCTAAGCATAAAATTTGATCAACTTTAGATGGGAATACTTGGTGAAAATGGTTATGAAAACCTTGGAATGATGGATCATTCTATTGAAATGTTTTGGACATGTGTTTCCAAACACCTGATGATTTTGGTGATGAAAATGTTGAGGCATGAGCCTTAGCCCTTTTATAAAACTGATGGTTGTCTGGATGTGATACCATTCCAATTTTACCGTACAACCACAATACCCGAAGATTGGGTAGGGCTTGACTAGAAACTTATGTACCTTAGTATTAGCTCCCTCACGGCCAAGGTCTGAGCTGAGGCTACCTTGTGAAGATTGTCCACCTGTGCAGTACCCAAGATGACAGTTGGTCATGGTTGGGAGGCCAAACTCACAGGAGAGGTGCTTATACTAGGGCGTGTAATTGAAAGGTTAGGATTGATTATCCGCATACTGAGTATGGTGAATTCAGGATTTGTTCCTGACGGATGTATCAAATGTTGTGGTGAAAGTGTACAATCTCGAGAGTGTCAAACTATTGAATAGCGGCGTCATGATTATGGACAGTTGGAGTGGCCATATTGTTCCCCCGTCAGACTTTTCAAAATTGACTCGTGAAATGAATGGAGACTTTGACTTGACCACAACAGAGTTGTGACATGATTTATAAGACCCCCCCTTAGGAGTTATAAAATTGTGACTAGCTTTGGAACTTAGTAGAGATAAATCTGGCTTTTGCAAAACAACCTTAGAGCCTAGTGTCCTATTATCCAAAAACCCCTTTACCTGTTAGTATTAGTTTGTGAGTACTTAAAGAGTACTCATGGCTTTGTCCCTGGCTATTCCATGGCGGACTATGAAGAGGAGTACACGGAAGATGGACCCGGGAAGGTTACGACAACTAGGATCATCTCCATCGTCGGCATTGCACTGTGACCCGAAGATGGAGCTTACGCCACTCTATTATTACGTATTCCGCTGCTTGAAGTTGTATTAAGAACTGGATCATGATATCCCTATTTGTGTAAGAACTTATGTATCGTTTGTAATGGATGATGTACTATGGTATCCAATTCTGTTATGTCTCGCAAAAATGGTAATCCTAGGATTGTGATGTATGACATAACAGGCATCTGGGATTAAAAATCCGGGTTTTGCATTATTAATTCTGAAATGACCTCTCCTTATCCTTTTTGTTTGCATTTGTGCCAACAATTACCTCTAATGAGAGGGAAGTAAGATTTGGGGAGTTGCTGTCCCGAAACAGATTTCTGTCCTCCACCATAAAAATTAGTGAGAAGTCTATGTAAGTCGGATTGAGATAAAAATTTATGAATAAATCCCCCAGTATGTTAGCTAACTTTATTTAGTTCAACACCTTTGATTTGAGCAACAGAATGTCTTTGAAAAAATCGGTTTCTACCTACTGGTCTGTTTTGACAGATTTCTGTCATTATTTTCATTTGCTTCTTATTGATTCCTTTTTGAGTTCTCTTTTGGGGAATTGAGCTTTTTGAAGGAGTTGCTATAGTAGCATGTGTTTTTAGTGAAAAGTATTGCTATTCCAAAGCTTTACCTAAGGGTTTATTATCTTTTGAATACACTAATGTTGCTAATAAAGATTGTGTGAAGTTCTGTATGAAGGAAAAATTTCAGGTGTAGAGAAAGAATGATGTAATGAGATGAAGAATGGACAAAAGCTCAAGCTTGGGGATGCCACCCCATGTCACCCCAAGAAATATTCAAGAGGTACAAGCGTCAAACCTTGGGGATGCCTTGGGCATCCCCTTCTTCATCAATAAAAATCTCAGGTCTTTCTAGACACTTCGTTTTTATTGTTTTATGCACAGTTGTGTTGTTCTTGGAGCGTCTTTATTTTTTTTTAGTTTTTGTTTGCTTAGTTTGCTTGAACAAAGTTGGTTGATCACAGCACACTTCTTTTGGAGAGAGACACACTCTGTTTTCATTGCCTAGAACACTCTAGTTTTCATTCTTATTGTCTTGAGTGTTCTCTTTTGCTAGCACTCTGTTTAGCCTTAGTTTTCTTGTGCTTTCAGCTTAGAACTTTTTAGTTCTTCTTTGTGGATTTGTGAAACAATCTCACTGGTATTTGTTGATTATTATCTATGCGAGTTTTTTCAAATAAGTTGATTGGTGTTGGAAAGGAGTAGAAGGTTCTTGCTTAAAAAGTGCAAGACGAGCTTGCCTTAACTGTGACTTAGACTTTATCATGTCATGCTAGGTGTAGTTTTGACCTTATGCTTAGTGATTATTGCTGTAGCATGACTTGCTCCAAATCATTGAGAGTTCTTAGTGTGCCTTGAAAGAATCATGCATTGTTTTAGCATACAAAAGCATAGTATTGTGGTATTCTCCTTTGATGCTTTGTTTGGATTGACTTGGCACATGCTCACACCATGTTATGACTCTAACCAGTCACCATTAGCCTATATGATCATTTAGTTTTTGACTTGTGGTACCACTTTATGCTTTGATTAGTAATGTTTTGTCGCTCTGCATGATTATGGCCATTATTGCTCTCTTCGTTGGTTGCTCCCAGTATTTTGCTAGCCTTCACTTTTGCTGAGTAAGCTCTACTCATGCATCCAACTCCCAAGAAACCAAGTTATTCCAAAGTGTCCACTATAAATTCCTATTCATGGTGTGTTACATCATTCCAAGTATATTCTTGTTTTTAGCTATCTTCTAATTAAAAAGTATTTTGTTATGTGAAAACTTAGTGACTAAAGCTCTCACGAACTTGATGGCACACTTTATATTTCTTGCCCCTAATAAACTTGAACCATTGTGTCATCTATGTTGTATATGCTTACACTTATACGTTGGAATTAGCAGAACCGTGTTGTCACGGGGAACATTTTCAACATTGCACTTATACTTTGTACTCAGTTGATATCATGCACTTTTGTCTATGGATGTCACCGGTGTGAAATAAAGAGGGAACTTGTAAGTTGATGGAGTTTGTATTTTGTGTTAGAGAAACGCCTGGGCCGCTAGCCTAAGCCATGCCTAATCATGGTGGAAACTTGCAGCATCACCATAGTGAGCTATCTATGAAGCATCCTCAATAAAAAGCTATGCATATAGTAAATAAAAAGATCGCTGAGATGCTCATTATCTGCTTGCCTTGTCATTTTGGTTATGGGATAGCTCCTGTACCATGTGCAAGGGGTACCCTGTTGGCGGTTCTCTATGATATGCATGTACTTACAATGACAAGAACTTACAGGTGACTGAAGTTGACTAGCATGAGGTGTGGCCCTCGTATTCAAAGGACTTGAGATTGCCAACTTATACTTTGTCAAGCATATACTCCATCTTTGTTCATTTTAACCTTAATCACTTCAAGATGCTTATGATAGGGGCAATGAGGGCTGAAAGCTAACAAGTACCATAATTTTTGGAATCTCTTTTTGAAACTTGAAATCCCTGCTTCCCTTTGTGAAGGGCCTTTCTTCCAACATTATTTGAGTCTCCACCTTCTACCTTTAGGCACCATTAAGAGAGCATAGTTTCCATTCTTTGTGCATTGTCCCAAAACTTATTCATTGATGCATATTGTGATATTATTTGTTCTTGTGCTATTTGTTTCTAGTCACCCTTGTGAACTTTGAAGGTGTCCTATGCATCTATTTGCTACTCTATGAGGGACAAGCTGATTGCCACTATGTTATGTTTTCTGTATATGAAACAAACAAACTTTTTTCAATGCATGTTATTCATGATCTTTGTTTGTAGCCTTTCATGTTGCATGCATAGTTACTATGTCCTATTGTTAGAACTCCATCTTTCATGCACATGTTTAGAGTTCTTTGTTCCCAGCTTTCAATGCTTGCAAATGGTTTGATCTTAATGTTGATGGTGCATGTACCTCAAAAATTATTCTTTTTATCACTTACCTACTCGAGGACGAGCAGGAGTTAAGCTTGGGGATGCTTGATACGTCGGAAACGTATCTATAATTTTTGATGTTCCATGCTTGTTTAGTATCTACTTTGCTTTGTTTTGTCTACACTTTGAGGTACTTTTATACACTTTCTGGAACTAACCTATTGACAAGATGTCACATTGCCAGTTGCATGTTTTCTTCTGTTTTTGCTTCCAGAAAGGCAGAAAATCAATATTCTCCGAATTGGACGGGACAAAAGACAAATTCATTATTTTCACGGCGCAACACGGAACCACGAAGCAGAGCCGGAGGGGGGCCACAGGGTGGCCGCACCCCCTAGGCGCGGGCAAGCCCTGGAGGCGCCCACGGGGGGTGTGGGCCCCCTGTACCCCCACCGACCTTGTTTCCTGCGCCTATAAGAAGCCTCCGACCCAAAAACCCTAGGGCATCTAGAAGAAATCCACGAAAACCTCTGTAGAGCCACCACCACCGAAGGGGAGATTCAGGGGACAGAAAGTCTCTGTTCCGGCACCGTGCCGGGACAGGGAAGTGCCCCCGGAGCCATCTCCATCAATCTCCGTCGCCATCTTCATCACCATTGATGATTCCCATGATGAGTAGGGAGTAGTTCTTCCTCAGGGCTAAGGGCTCTACCGGTAGCTATGTGTTCATATCTCTCTCTATGCATGATCTTGTGGTCATGAGCTTAGTAATCAAGTAGATCTACCTTGATACTCAAGTGCTTCATTAGATCTCTGCTCTCCCCATGTGTGTGAAAGTGACAGCGTGCACGCCATGGTGGCACTTAGGCTTGAGTCTACATAAATAATCTTTGTGCTTTAATAGATCTATGCTTTTCCCCACGTGTGTGAAAGTGACAGCGGGCATACCGTGTGTGGCACTTTGGCTAGATTGAATATTTGTTATGAGTTATATTTGGAGTTGGATGTCTCTATGAAATTGTGGTGTTTGTTGGAACCATCTAGTGCTCAAGGTGACAGTGTGGGGTTATATAGATTGGGGAAGGCAGACTTTGAGGTGTGATGTTATAGCCCTACCATGGATGGAGTGTCCATCCGGAGAGTAGTTAAGACTAGTATCATGAAGAGAGGATATTTATATGAGAGAGTGTTCACTAGTGAAAGTATGATCCCTAGGCCTTGCTTCTAAGCATTGAAACACCGTTTGCTACTAGATATGTTGCATGTTTGCTTGATTCCTTCTTGTTGCCTTTAGTCTTTGCCTCACCGTCAAGTTATTTTCTGGCACCGTTACCACTTGTATTTCACTATCTCTTCACCGAACTAGTGCACCTATATTGGGTGTGTTGGGGACACAAGAGAATTCGTGTATCTTGATTGCAGGGTTGCTTGAGAGGTAATACCTTTGACCACTTCCTCCCTGAGTTCGATAAACCTTGGATAATCCACTTAAGGGAAACTTGCTGCTGTCCAACAAACCTCTGCACTTGGAGGCCCAACAATTGTCTACAAGAATAGAAGTGCGTAGACATCAGCACCTTATGACAAACAAAGATGCTAAGCCTAGGCTTATTAGATGGTTATTGCTTTTACAAGAGTTTGATCTACATATTGTAGATACGAAAGGTGCTAAAAATCTTGTTGCTGATAATTTATCTCATTTGGAAAACATTTCTTTTGATCCTATGCCTTTTAATGATAGTCTTCCAAATGAACAGTTGGCTGCAATAAAGGTAAGCCCACGAGAGAGTCCTTGGTATGATGATTATGCTAACTTTATTGTTTCTAAGTATTTGCCTCCAACCTTTACAGCCCCACAAAGAAGGAAATTCTTTTATAATCTGAGGCATTACTTTTGGGATGACCCACATTTATATAAAGAAGGAGTAGATGGTATTATGCGAAGATGTGTTCCAGAATATGAATAACAAGGGATATTGAGAAAATGTCATGGCAGTGCTTATGGAGGACATCATGCTGGAGATAGAACCACATAAAATGTTTTACAATCAAGTTTTTATTGGCCAACTCTTTTCAAGGATGCAAGGAAGTTTATTTTATCATGTGATGAATGTCAAAGAGTTTGTAACATTTCTAGACGCAATGAAATGCCTATGAACTCTTGGTATTGAACCATTTGATTGTTGGGGATTCAACTTTATGGGTCCTTTTCCTCCTTCAAAAGGGTATACTCATATTCTTGTTGTTGTTGATTATGTTACAAAGTGGGTAGAAGCCATACCTGCAAATAGTGCTGATGGTAAGACCTCTTTAAAAATGCTTAAAGATGTTATTTTTCCTAGGTTTGGTGTGCCTAGATATATCATGACTGATGGAGGTTCTCATTTTATTCATTGTGGTTTTAGGAAGACTCTTGCTAAATATGATGTTAACCATAGAATTGCTTCAGCATATCACCCTCAAACCAGTGGATAAGTAGAACTTTTGAATAGAGAAATTAAATCTATCTTGCAAAATACTGTTAATAGATCTAGGAAAAATTGGGCTAAAAATTTGAATGATGTTTTATGGGCTTATAGAACTACTTGTAAAAATCCTATGGGAATGTCTCCTTACCAAATGGTTTATGGCAAAGTTTGTCACTTGCCTTTAGAATTAGAACACAAAGCTTATTGGGCAGTGAAAGAACTAAATAGAGATTTTAAACTTGCTGGTGAGAAAAGATTGCTTGACTTAAGTACCTTAGATGAGTGGAGAAGTGAATCTTATGAAAATGCTAGACTCTTTAAAGAAAATGTTAAGAGATGGCATGATAGGAGGATCCTTAAGAGAGAGTTTCATGTTGGTGAGAAAGTTCTATTGTATAGGTCTCGTCTTAGATTTTTTGCAAGAAAATTACTCTCAAAAATGGGAAGGACCTTTTGTTATTGAGGAGGTGTATCATTCAGGAGCTATAAAAATTTCTTCTTTGAGGGACAACACTACACAGGTGGAACATTATATTTATGGATATTCTTATAATGAAGATGTTGATATTATTAAAATGGTGACCCCGGAAGAATTTATTAGAGACCAAGCTCCGGAATCTGTAGAGTCCATTTCCAAATAGGTAAAAGTGCTGAAAATAGAAGGTTTGCGAAAAACTTTTCTCTTTATATTTTTACTGTTTTTATTCCATATGGAAGGTTACGGGACGAAAAAGGGAAGGAAACGGAGCCCGGGTGGAGGGCCACGCCACCAGGTGGTGAGACCACCCCGGAGCCCGTCTCCCTCCCGTTTGCGCCTAGAACCTTCCTTATGTCATAAAAACTTCATAATATATAATCACCCGGACCCCCCGAGGTTCGTATATCGTGTTCTTGTCGAGTTTTCATTTCAATCTGTTTCTATTAGGAAATATTCTCAAGTTTAGAGGCACCATGGTCTCCGCCAACGACATGGGCAAGAATCCCGTGGAAGATGATCTTCAAGACCCCAAGAAGGAGGATGAGATCTTGGTTGAGGATGAAGAAGAAGTGAAGGAAGACAAGCATCCGGACACCCGCGCTACCGTTGCGAGCATTGGAGTGGAGGCAAACCCTATCAAGCTCAGGAGGACAGCATGTATGTCTACAGGAGGGAAACCTCCACGTCATTGCCTCGCTCCACGGTCACTTCCTCCACGCGCCAAGAACCCCTTCAATACTCTTATACATGAGCAGCAATTCCAAAAGTTGCCCAAAGGGAAGTCGCCCTCTAGTTGGGATATGCCTCGTTCTAACCATGCAGGGAAAGAACACTCTAAGGATGAAGAGTGGGGAAAGATGTTGGAGATATGCCCTAGAGGCAATAATAAATGTAGTTATTATTATATCTTTGTGTTTATGATAAATGTTTACATTCATGCTATAACATTATTAACAAGGAAACATTAATACTTGTGTGATTTGTAAACTAAATTAGAGTCCCTAGTAAAGCATCTTCATAATACTAGCTTGTTGGTTAATAGATGATTGTGGTTTCCCTATCATGAACATTGAGATGTTATTAACAACAAGATCATATCATTAGGAGAATGGTATGATGGACATACTCCTATAGATAAGCGTAGCATAAAGATCAAGTCATTTTAATAGTTCAATTGCTATATGCTTTCTGATACATAGTAACCTAATTCCTTCGACCATGATATCATGCTTATCACCATCACCGGAAGGATGCTTTGATGACATCAAACACCACACCGTAACTGGGTGGCTATAAAGGTGGCATTGAGTGTTTGGAAAGTATGGGTTGAGACACATGAATCAAGAATGGGATTTGTCCATCCATATGACGGATAGATATACTCTGGGCCCTCTCGGTGGAATGTCATCCAATTAGCTTGCAAGCATGTGACTGGCTCAGAAGGGATCACATACCACGGGAACGAGAAAAGAGTACTTATCGATGCGAGGTTGAACTGGTATGCAGAGATACCGACGATCAAAACCTCGGATAAGTAAACTATCGTGAGACAAAGGGAAATTGGTATCGTATGTAAGTGGTTCATTCGATGCAAAGTAATCGAGAAATATGTAGAGCCATATGAATTTCTAGATTCCTCTATTGGTTATTGTTCGGAGAAGTGTCTCGATCATGTCCGCATAATTCACGAACCGTAGGGAGACACACTTAAGGATTCGATGTTGTTGAGTAGTTATGGAATGATGAGTAAGAGACCGAATGTTGTTCGGAGTCTCGGATGTGATCCGGGATATCACGAGGAGATTCGGAATGGTCCGGAGAATAAGATTCATATAAGGAAAGTCCTGTTTCGGGGTTGGAGAATGGTTCCGGTGTTTTCATCGGGAATGTTCTAGAAGGTTCCGGAATGTCCAACACTCCGGAGGGGAAGGGTACATGAATGTGTCATAACAAGTTGGAATGGTTGCATCATGTACTAGGTGTGATCGGTGAGCAAAATAAAGGGATAAATCAAATCCTAGTTTGAAAAGTCAAACGTCAATTTGAAAAGTCAAACGGCAAGTTTGCTTGGTGGAGGGAGAGTAGGAAACCTACTTGGGGAGGAGTTCCTCTCCCTCCACCGCCGGCCAAGGAGGCCGAGTTGGGGAGGCAATCCCCTCCCCTTGGTCGGCCCCCTCCACCTATATAAGGAGGGGCAGGGCTGCCCCTCCAAGCCTACACCTTGCACCCTCCAAACCCTAACCCTAAGCCGCCGGCGCCACCACCTCTTGCTGCCGCCGCCTAGGGCAAACCCTAGCCGCCGACTTGGGCTTCCCCAAGCCCTAGCCATCGGCCTAGCCCTCTCTCCTTGGTGTGTCTAAACCCTAGATCACTGAGGCCTCTCTCATAGTCCACCATACTCGCTCCGGCTTAAGGCGAAGCCCTGCGAGATCTCCCCTCTACTTCCGGTACCACGCCGTCGTGCTGCCGGAATCGCGAGGAGAGTGCTACAACCTCCACTGCATGCTGGAACAAGGGAGAGGAAGGTCTTCATCGAGTACTGAGCGATGTGACCGATCATGCGGAACACGGCGCCGGAAGGATCGTCTACACAATCTTGAGATCGGGAAGAGTACGACTACATCACCCACGAGAATCCGCTCTCGTTAACCGCTTTGGAATCTTTGAGGGTGAGTTCATCTATCGACTCGTTGCTACAATCTAGTAGATAGATCTTGGCTTGTTTGTTTGCATGCGGTAGAAATTTTTTGTTTTCCATGCTACGAACCCCTATAGTGGTATCAGAGTCGTGTCTATATGTAGATCTGTTGCACGAGTAGAACACAATGGTCATTGTGGGCGGTGGTGCTTTTATTATCAATTGCTTCTTGTGTACTTTGCATCTTGCGGTATGATGGGATGAAGCGGCCCGGGCTAACCTTACATGACATCGTTCATGAGACTTGCTCCACGCTGAACATGCAACTTGTATTGCATAAGTGGCTTTGCGGGTGTCTATCTCTCCCATTATAGTAAGATCCAATTTACAACGGGCACTTGATAGTTCTAGCATCAACATTGTGGTTCTTGTTCGTAAGTTAGAGCGACAGTTATTGAAAGCCCCAAACCACGTAAAATATGCAAAGAAAATTAGAGGCGTCTAACTTTGTTTTGCAGGGGTGTGCTGTGATGTGATATGGCCATGATTGTGATTATATTTGATGTATGCAATGTTCCTTATTGTAAGTTGGCAACCGGCAGGAGGTGTATGGTTGTCTTTAATTTCTGTTAAGACCCGCGTGTCTATTCAAAGTAGTTGTAATAGTTGAAGCTGGTGGACGACAACCATGGAGCAGCGTCATTGACCTTGATGCAATGCCGGTGATGATGGAGATCATGTTCGTGCTTGAAGATGGAGATCGGAAGCACAAAGAAGAAAGGCCATATCATATCACATATTATGAATTGCATGTGATGTTAATCCTTTATGCATCTTGTATTGCTTAGTTAACAACGGTAGCATTATAAGATGATCCCTCAAGCACACAAATTTCAAGTTTTAAAGTGTTCATCCTTAGTTAGAACCGTTGCTAAAGCTTGTTGTTTCGAAGCACCACGTGATGAGCGGGTGTGTTAGATTCTGCAAGTGTATACAACGTGAGCAAGCCAGTTTTGCTCATGCAGAAACTAAGGTTTGATCTTGATGAGCCTAGCATGTACAGACATGGTCTCGGAACACGGATCACCGAAAGGTAAAGCATGAATCATATAGTAGATATGATGAACATGTCGATTGTTCGCCATTGAAGCTACATCAACTCTCGTGATGATCGGTTTTGATGTGGTGGATTTGGTTCGTGTGATCACTAAAACAATGTGAGGGATATTGTTTTGAGTGGGAGTTCACCTAGATTAATTTAACTATTAATTAGAACTCAATTTGTCATAAACTTAGTCTAAACTATTGCAAATATGTTGTAGATCAATGGCGGCCCCTACCATCAATTTTAATGCGTTCCTAGAGAAAGAAAAGTTGAAAAACAATGGAAGCAACTTCGCGGATTGGTTCCGCAATTTGAGGATTGTCCTCAATGCTGGTAATTTGACCTATGTGCTGGATGCACCGCTGGGTGACCCGCCTGCAGCTACTGCTACCGATGAAGTAAAGAATGTTTACCTCACTCGGAAGAATCAGTACTCCACAGTTCAGTGTGCTATCTTGTATGGTTTGGAATCGGAGCTTCAGAAAAGGTTTGAGAATTCAGACCCACATGATATTGTCCGTGAACTCAAAATGATATTTGAGGCTCACGCGGCAGTTGAGAGTTATGAGGCTTCTGAAAAGTTCTTTAACTGCAAGATGAAGAGGGCAGCTCCGTCAGTGAGCATGTGCTTAAGATGTCTGGGCACGCAAACAAACTCCAAAGTTTGGGTATAGTGATTCCTAATTCTTTGGGGATACATCGTGTCCTCCAATCACTACCACCAAGTTACAAGAACTTTGTGATGAACTACAATATGCAAAACATGGACAAGACGTTGCCAGAACTCTTCTCCATGCTGAAATTTGCAGAAGTGGAGATCAAGAAAGAGCACCAAGTGTTGTTGGTCAATAAGACCACCAAATTCAAGAAAGGCAAGTCTAAGCAAAAGGGACACTTCAAGAAGGGTGGTAAGAAAGTTACCGCACCGGCGAAGAAGACCAAGGCTGGACCTAAGCCTGATACTGAGTGCTTTTACTTCAAGCAAGAGGGTCACTGGAAGCGGAATTGCCCAAAGTACTTGGAGGATTTGAAGAACGGCAACATCAAGAAGAAAGGTATATCCGATATACATGTTATTGATGTGTATCTCACTAGTACTCGTAGTAGTGCAGGTATTTGATCTTGGTTCGGTTGCTCATATTTGTAACTCAAAGCAGTCTTTGCAGAATAAACGAAAGCTAGCGAAGAACGAGGTGACGATGCGCGTTGGAAATGGATCAAAGGTTGATGTGATCGCGGTCGGCACGCTACCTCTTCATCTACCATCGGGATTAGTTTTATACTTAAATAATTGTTATTTGGTGCCTGCGTTGAGCATGAACATTATATCGGGATCTTGTTTATTGCGAGACGGTTACTTGTTTAAGTCCGAGAATAATGGTTGTTAGATTTATATGAGTAATATGTTTTATGCACATGCACCTTTGATAGATGGTCTATTCTTATTGAATCTCGATAGTGGAAATACACATATTAATAACATTGAGGCTAAACATTTGAAATTGAGCGATAACTCGACCTATATGTGGCACTGTCGTCTTGGTCATATCGGAGTGAAGAGTATGAAGAAACTCCATTCTGATGGACTTCTTGAATCACTTGATTTCGAATCACTTGAAAGATGCGAAGCATGTCTGATGGGTAAAATGACTAAGACTCCATTTTCTGGTATGATGGAGCGAGCTACAGACTTATTGGAAATCATACATACCGATGTGTGTGGACCAATGAGTGTAGCATCGCGCGGTGGTTATCGTTATGTTCTTACCTTCACGGATGACTTAAGTAGATATGGGTATATCTATTTCATGAAACATAAGTCCAAAACTTTCGAGAAGTTTAAGGAATTTCAAAGTGAGGTAGAGAATCAACATAACAAGAATATTAAATTTCTACGTTCTGATCGTGGAGGTGAATATCTAAGTTACGAGTTTGGCAAGCATTTGAAGAAATGCGAAATACTTTCACAATTGACACCACCGGGAACACCACAGCGTAATGGTGTGTCTGAACATCGTAATCGAACACTCTTAGATATGGTTCATTCTATGATGTCACTTACAGATTTACCGCTATCATTTTGGGGTTATGCATTAGAAACAGCCCCATTCACTTTAAATAGGGCACCATCTAAATCCGTTGAAACGACACCGTATGAATTATGGTTTGGGAAGAAACCTAAATTGTCGTTCCTTAAAGTTTGGGGTTGCGAAGCCTATGTAAAGAAGTTACAGCTGGACAAGCTTGAACCCAAAGCAGAAAAATGCGTCTTCATAGGATACCCAAAGGAAACTAATGGGTATACCTTCTATCATAGATACGAAGGCAAAATCTTCGTTGCCAAGAATGGATCCTTTCTAGAGAAGGAACTTCTCTCGAAAGAAGTGACTGGAAGGAAAGTAGAACTCGACGAGGTTGTTGAACCTTCTCTCGAACTTGCGAGTAGCACAACACCGGAAGTAGTTCATGTGGCGCCTACACCAGTAAGAGAGGAAGCTAATGATGATGATCATGAAACTTCGGTTGAAGTTGCTACAGAGCCTCGCAGGTCAACGAGAACTCGTACCACTCCTGATTGGTATGATCCCGTTATGAGTGTCATGTTGGTGGACAGCACCGATGACCCTGAGACATATGAAGAAGCGATGATGAGCCCAGATTCCAATAAATGGCAAGAAGCCATGAAATCCGAGATTGGATCCATGTACGAAAACCAAGTATGGACTTTGGTGGACTTACCGGATGGCCGGAAGCCTGTCGAGAATAAATGTATTTTCAAGAAGAAAACAGATGCTGATGGTAATGTAACCGTCTATAAAGCTCGACTTGTCGCAAAAGGGTTTTGAGAAATTCAAGGAGTTGACTACGATGAGACTTTCTCACCAGTAGAGAAGCTAAAGTCTGTGAGGATTATGTTAGCAATCACTGCATATTATGATTATGAAATATGGCAGATGGATGTCAAAACAGCGTTCCTCAATGGAGACATTGATGAAGAGTTGTATATGATGCAACCCAAAGGTTTTGTCGATTCTAAAGATGCTAACAAGGTGTGCAAACTTCAAAGGTCCATATATGGATTGAAGCAAGCATCCTGAAGTTGGAATCAACGTTTTGATAAGGTGATCAAAAGTTTTGGTTTTATACAAACTTATGGAGAAGCTTGTATTTACAAGAAAGTGAGTGGGAGCTCTGTAGCATTCTTAATACTATATGTAGATGACATATTGTTGATTGGGAATGATGTAGACCTTCTTAATAGTGTCAAGGAATATTTGAATAATAGTTTTTCAATGAAAGATCTTGGCGAAGCAGCTTACATATTAGGCATAAAGATTTATAGAGATAGATCGAGACGCCTAATATCATTGTCACAAAGTACATATTTGGAAAAAGTTCTAAAGAGGTTTGGAATGGAAGATAGCAAGAAAGGGTTCTTGCCCATGTTGCTATCGACCTTGAGTAAAACTCAAAGTCTAGCAACGGCAGAAGATAGAGAAAGGATGAGTAAGACTCCCTATGCCTCAGCCATAGGATCTCTAATGTATGTCATGCTATGTACTGGACCCGACATTGCATATGATGTTAGTTTAACTAGCAGATATCAAAGTGATCCAGGAGTGGATCATTGGACAGCGGTCAAAAACATCCTTAAGTACTTGAGAAGAACTAAGGATATGGTCCTTTCTTATGGAGGTGATGAACAGCTCGTTGTTAATGGTTACACCGATGCTAGTTGGAACACCGATCCGGATGATTCTAAATCACAATCTGGATACGTATTTACTTTGAATGGTGCAGCAGTTAGCTGGAGGAGTGCAAAGCAAAGCGTTGTGGCGAGATCTTCAACTGAATCAGAATACATAGCTGCTTCGGAGGCTTCACAAGAAGCGATATGGATGAAGGAGTTCATTATAGAGCTCGGTGTGGTTCCAAGTGCGCTGGACCCAATGTCTATCTACTGTGATAACATGGGCGCCATAGCCAATGCGCAAGAACCAAGGTCACACAAGAAGCTGAAGCACATCAAGCTACGTTTTCACGCTATTCGAGAACATGTCCAAGATGGAGACATAAAGATTTGCAAAGTACACACATATCTGAATGTGGCAGATCCGTTGACTAAACCTCTCCCGATGGCAAAACATGACCAACACCAAACTTCCATGGGTGTTCGGTATATTACCATGTAATCTAGATTAGTTGACTCTAGTGCAAGTGGGAGACTGTTGGAGATATGCCCTAGAGGCAATAATAAATGTAGTTATTATTATATCTTTGTGTTTATGATAAATGTTTACATTCATGCTATAACATTATTAACAAGGAAACATTAATACTTGTGTGATTTGTAAACTAAATTAGAGTCCCTAGTAAAGCCTCTTCATAATACTAGCTTGTTGGTTAATAGATGATTGTGGTTTCCCTATCATGAACATTGAGATGTTATTAACAACAAGATCATATCATTAGGAGAATGGTATGATGGACATACTCCTATAGATAAGCGTAGCATAAATATCAAGTCATTTTAATAGTTCAATTGCTATATGCTTTCTGATACATAGTAACCTAATTCCTTCGACCATGATATCATGCTTATCACCATCACCGGAAGGATGCTTTGATGACATCAAACACCACACCGTAACTGGGTGGCTATAAAGGTGGCATTGAGTGTTTGGAAAGTATGGGTTGAGACACATGAATCAAGAATGGGATTTGTCCATCCATATGACGGATAGATATACTCTGGGCCCTCTCGGTGGAATGTCATCCAATTAGCTTGCAAGCATGTGGACCGGCTCTGAGGGATCACATACCACGGAACGAGAAAAGAGTACTTATCGATGTGAGGTTGAACTGGTATGCGAGATACCGACGATCAAAACCTCGGATAAGTAAACTATCGTGAGACAAAGGGAAATTGGTATCGTATGTAAGTGGTTCATTCGATCGCAAAGTAATCGTAGAAATATGTGGGAGCCATATGAATTTCCAGATTCCTCTGTTGGTTATTGTTCGGAGAAGTGTCTCGATCATGTCCGCATAATTCACGAACCGTATGGAGACACACTTAAGGATTCGATGTTGTTGAGTAGTTATGGAATGATGAGTAAGAGACTGAATGTTGTTCGGAGTCTCGGATGGGATCCGGGATATCACGAGGAGATCCGGAATGGTCCGGAGAATAAGATTCATATAAGGAAAGTCCTGTTTCGGGGTTGGAGAATGGTTCCGGTGTTTTCATCGGGAATGTTCTAGAAGGTTCCGGAATGTTCGGCACTCCGGAGGGGAAGGGTACATGAATGTGTCATAAAAAGTTGGAATGGTTGCATCATGTACTAGCTGTCATCGCTGAGCAAAATAAAGGGATAAATCAAATCCTAGTTTGAAAAGTCAAACGCCAATTTGAAAAGTCAAACGGCAAGTTTGCTTCGTGGAGGGAGAGTAGGAAACCTACTTGGGAAGGAGTTCCTCTCCCTCCACCACCGGCCAAGGAGGCCGAGTTGGGGAGGGACTCCCCTCCCCTTGGTCAGCCCCCTCCACCTTTATAAGGAGGGGCAGGGCTGCCCCTCCAAGCCTACACCTTGCACCCTCCAAACCCTAACCCTAAGCCGCCGGCGCCACCACCTCCTGCTGCCGCCGCCTAGGGCAAACCCTAGCCGCCGACTTGGGCTTCCCCAAGCCCTAGCCGTCGGCCTAGCCCTCTCTCCTTGGTGTGTCTAAACCCTAGATCACCTAGGCCTCTCTCATAGTCCACCATACTCGCTCCGGCTTAAGGTGAAGCCCTGCGAGATCTCCCCTCTACTTCCGGTACCACGCCGTCGTGCTGCCAGAATCGCGAGGAGAGTGCTACAACCTCCGCTGCCTGCTGGAACAAGGGAGAGGAAGGTCTTCATCGAGTACCGAATGTGTGACCGACTGCGGGAGCGCTGCCGGAACGCGACGCCGGAAGGATCGTCTGCATGATCTTGAGATCGGGAAGAGTACGACTACATCACCCATGAGAATCCGCTCTCATTAACCGCTTTGGAATCTTCGAGGGTGAGTTCATCTATCAACTCGTTGCTACAATCTAGTAGATAGATCTTGGCTTGTTTGTTTGCATGCGGTAGAAATTTTTTGTTTTCCATGCTACAAACCCCTACAAAAGAATCACAAGCACTGGGATTCTTGGTCCGACATGATAATGAACCGCATTGAGCATAATTCGGAGTTGATTCGTACTCTAACCTTCGAGATTGAGGATTTGAGGAAGTTGATTGAAAGGCTTATTAAGGGAACACCACCACCACCGAAGAAAGTAATTCATCATCAGGTTTTGGGATCCCCTTGGTTTGTTCCGAGCTTGGGGAGTGTCGCGGTATCAAATCATTATCTTTCATCTTTTTACCTTTTAGTAGAGTCATATCTTGAATAGTGAAGTTATCATATAGGATGGTTTGCATTGTGGAAGTATCTCTCCTTTAGTTGGTTATCTATGTACCCATTGGTGTGAGTGCCTTTATGGAATATTAATGAGAAGTTTCATCTTTTACTTTTTGCACATCTTATTTTAGTTTACAATCTCTATTATATGATTGATCTTGTTTATTAGTATTGGTGTCACTTTGGGAGCATAAAGTAAATCTAAATTGGTTTTGGCAAACTGAGCTCTGGTCAGTAGCAACACTTTTTGAGGTTTGAAAGGAAAAGAGAAAGGCACTTCCAGGTATTTTATATCATTTTCTTTCTTTCTTGATTGGCTCATAAGCTTAGTATTCTTTAGTTAAGATCTTTTGTGTTTTCAAGGAAGATTGCATGTTTGACTTTATCACTTGTATGTTCGCTTGTTTCCTTCAACTCTTTTGCTTGCTACCCAGCCTTGCTAGCCAAAAACCTGTACTAAGAGGGAATACTTCTCGTGCATCCAATCATTTAAACCAAAACTTATGCCATATGTGTCCACCATATCTACCTATTAGCATTATTGCTATTCCAAGTAAATTCCCAAGTTTCATCTACCTTTCAAATTAAAAATTCTTTTGTTATGTGAAAAATAGTTAGTAAAGCTCTCACGAACTTGATGACACACCTTATTTTTCTTGCCCTTAATAAACTTGAACCATTGTGTCATCTTTGTGGTATATCCTTGAACTTATAAGTTGGGATTAGCAGAACCGTGTTGTCACAGGGAACGCTTTCAACACCTGTAAATATCTACCCCATTGATATCATGATATTTTGTTTATGGATGTCGGCAGTGTGTAATAAAATGGGATCTAGTAAGTCCATGAAGTTATGTATATGTGTTAGAGAAATTCCTGGGCCGCTAGCCTAAGCCATGCCTAATCATGGTGGAAACTTGCATCATCACCATAGTGAGCAATCTATGAAGCATTCTTCTTATAAAAAAGAGAGATAGAAAAAAGAGAAGAAAAAAAGAAAAAAAGGAAAAAAAAGGAAAGAGAGAAAAAGCACCATTTTCCCATGGTAAATAAGAAGATTGCTGAGATGCTCACTGTCTGTTGCCTTGTCATTTTGATATGGGATAGCTCCTGTATCATGGGTCAAGGGGTATCCCGTTGGCGGTTCTCTATGATACACATATATTTACAATGAAAAGAACTTACCGGTAACTAAAGTTGAGTAGCATGAGGAACGACCCTCGTACTCAAGGGACATGAGATTGCCAACTTATACTTCGCCAAACATATACTCCATCTTTGTTCACTTTAACCTTAATCACCTCAAGATGCTTACGATAGGGGAAATGAGAGCTCAAAGCTAGTAAGTACCATAATCTTTTGAAAGCTCTTTATGAAACTTGAAATCCCTGATTCCCTCTGCGAAGGGCCTTTTTTTACTTCTTATTTGAGTTAGTGGACCTATTCCTTTCTATCTCCAGCAAGCATTTGAGTTTTTTGTTTTTCAATCATTCATATGATGATTTATTCAATCATGTTTATTATCTTCCTTTTTTTGCACAAAACTCTTATCTGAATGAATATTACTTTGAAAGCCATAATTATGAAAAGTCTTTACAAAAGCTTTGCTTGAAAACCATTTATGATTTTTCAACTGTTATCTGACCAAGAATAAAGTTTGCCATTACCAATTATGATTTGTCTTTATGCATCTTTATTGTGACTCCCATACTCTTTGCAAGTTAAGTTATATAATGGTGAGTTGCTTTCTATTATGAGTTGTGTATTGGTGAATGTGATGCTTCTTGTCCGTATTATTTTTATCGACACTTCACTCCATAAACCTGTGGACATGTTTACTGAGCTCATTTTTCGCTTGGGACAAGCGAAGGTCTAATCTTGGGGGGAGTTGATACGTCCAATTTGCATCACTATTTTGTATCATAATTTACTATTATTTATTGATATATTTCATATTAAGAGGTGTTACTTATGTTATTTCATCTATTTTTGCATGTTGGATGATTCTTAGAGGATGAACTGCAGAGTTAGGATTCTGATGGAAAAAGTGGTGTTTAGATGCAATTTTCATGAAGATTATAAAATATATGGAAAATCATATTTTTCTAGAAGACGAAGGAAGCCAGAAGGGGAGGCTAAGATGGGCCACAGGGGGCCCACACCCCCCATGTGCGGGCCACCCTGGGTCGTGCCACCATGGGGTGTGGCCACCCTGGCACCTCCTGCTCCTCCCTTTTGCCTATATCTTCTCCTCTAAACCCTAATACACGGGGAGCGACCATAGAAAGATTCTGCCGCCTCTGTGGGGCGGAAACTACAGAGAGAGAAAGAGCTCTCCGGCAGACAGATTTCTGTCGGGTAAATTCCTTCCTGGAGAGGGGAGATCATCGCCATCAACACCGTCATCGAGCTAGACTTCATCAGGATCATCATCATCATCCTCACCACCATCTTCACCAGCACCATCATCACCACTACATCCCGCCGTAAAAATTGTGTTGAATCTTGCATAGTTCTTAGGGGAAACTTTTGCCGGTGTTAATTACTTTTGTAGTTGATGCTTGTGAGTGGAACCATTGAATTATTTTTTATGTTCAGATTGTCATTCATCATCATATCATCTCTGATCTTGATCCATATGATGTCTCATGAGTATTTCGTTTAGTTCTTGAGGACATGGGAGAAGTCATGTTGTTAGTAGTGGAATTGTGTTGAGGTATTATTCAATGGGTTGACATTTAAGTTGTGGTGTTATTCTTCTAGTGGTGTCATGTGAACGTCGACTACATGATACTTCACCATTTATGGGCCTAGGGGAATGCATTGTGTATTTGGCTACTAATTGTGGGGTTGCTGGAATGATAGAAACCTGAACCCCCGTTACGAAACCTTTGCACGAGGGAGTGTAGGATCTCAGAGTTTAAGGCCGTGGTTATGTTTCTATCTTAATTACTTTCTTGTAGTTGCGGATGCTTGCAAGGGTTTAATCACAAGTATGTATTAGTCTAAGTAAGGTCGGTATATTAGCACAGGTTCGCCCATACAACACTTATCAAACCAAAGAAGATTAATCAACTATATGAAGCGAAATCACTTGATGGTATTCCCATGTGTCCTCGAGAATGTTTGGTCCTCATAAGTAATACAATCGGCTTGTCTTTTGCTAAGAAAGGATTGGGCCACTTGCTGCAATTATTTGATGTCTTTATTTACTTGCACTTTATTTTCTTGCATTATCAAAAACCTCTAAAAATCTGTTTGCTAAGTATTTACAGAGAATTTCTGCTCCAAACCACTAGTCAACACCTTCTGCTCCTCGTTGGGATCGACACTTCTATTTATCGAAAGTACTACGATACACCCGCTATACTTGTGGGTCATCAGGGGTGGAGAGCAGGACCAATATAACCCCCAAACTGAAGATTATGGCTCTGGCGGCGATCTGTTTTGCGAAAACTCCGTCCTTCTGGGAAACTAGGTTTTGGGGGTTTAAATGGGGTACGCCAAAGGAGATGCTGAGATGATGCTACAAGGCCAAAAGGGCCTGGGTGGCACGCCTGCCCTTACTGGGCGCACCACCTGGTCTCTTTTGGGCCTCGTGGCTCCCTCGCTTGATTCCAAGGTCCCAGACTTCATTATTTGTTGAAAACTGACGTGGTATTTTTCCTTAATTCTATTTCCTACAGAAACTGATAGAAAGAAGACTTTTGCTAAAAACAGTGTTAGATTCAGTAGTTTTATCCAAGTATGAAATGATTTCGGAGCAAACCATTAAGCAAAGTACTTGAACAAGTAGATACATTTGACATGTATCAAGGTCCAACCTACTAGAGCCGGTTCCCATATGTGCCCTCCTCCTAGGCCTCTATTGGTAGGTTATTACCGTGGATTATTATATGAATCGTCTGAGGGATTATTTCTCGAGTTGGTTGGGTGAACCACCTCAAAAAAAATTATCAGCAAATATTGTTCGGAGAAGGAATGGAAAACCATCGCCTGCCCTTGTACAAACTCCAGAAGTCAGTTTTGTAGTTGTGACTATGTGTACTCTATCATCTTATAATATGATCGCCGCCATTGTTGGAGAGAGAGATCGGGTAAAAACATGAACCCAGTTCCATTTATTATATACTAAAAGTAATATAAGATTGTTTTTCGAGACACTATGTTGATCCACATCATCTAAATTATTTATGATAGTTATATCTGAAATCTATGATTATGATTTAACTAAATGACGTAACTTAATTATGTTTCCATATACGCACATGCAGCGTCTGTCACGTCTTCGATCTCTCACACGGTTTAAGAAAAAAAGTTTCTCTCCTAGACAAAACATTCACTGATCCATCTCCGTCGATGGTTGAGGAATTTTTTTTGGACATGGTCATGTGCCGATGCGTTGATTCACCAAAAGTAGGAGTCCCTGTGCTAATAGAATCGAGCCAAGGAGTCCCGGCCGGCCGTTGCAGGGTCATCTATTGGTTGAGCGGTAGAAATACAAGTCCGTTTAATATACGTATGGGAGTTTCTCTGATAACATGTTAGACTTGGCCCCACACAGCCATGTATAGTATTTTTTTTCTGGAACATGTATTAGTTAGTAACTTTTAGAAGCATATATCCGTAGCCGGATTGCAAAGAACTTTGTTTGTTAGTTGTAGTCTATAATCCAAGTCATCTTTTAGAATTAACTGATATGATGCACATGATCAACATCTATAATGCAATATTTACTATTACAACCATCATAATATATATTTATTATTTGAACTATAATATGGATTTGGCATTATATCACCTAAAGAGTAAGATATTTTGGTCGTACAGAACATGTGTGTGCTGAGATTCGCCAAAAATAAGACCAGATGAGTTACAATACCAAAAGTTTCAACCCAAATCACTTAACAAGATTGATTTTATTTCTTGAGATGTACTATAATACATTTATTTCAATTCAAAAAAAATAATACATTTATTTACCCATGTATGTCGATTGGCAGCTTGTAATATCTCACACAGATCAATATGAGTTTTTGCTCTTTGTTGAAAATCTATACATAATATATTTTCCAAACATTTAGGTGCACATGAACTATTTGCATTCATCCAAAAATCAGGACGCACATAATCTATGTATGCATAGACACAATACAAATTACTTTCGTGTAAGTAACACTTACATATGTGTACTCTGAGATGTGTACCTGACATATAATTAGTGAGTATTCGACTAATAGCAACCAACAGGAGAGAAGTGCTTATGTATAGATAAATTAATGGTGAAGGTATCAATCAGACAAAGCTTTAGTCTAACGGCTTAAGCTACCTTGAGGTTACTAACCAAAGAAATGCCAAACAGTTAATTTCCAGTGGCTCAGATGGGTTGTTGTAATAGTATTGAAATCTCGGATAGATTCCTAAAAGTCCAAGAAAATGTTTAGACCTCCAAAACGTTAGGAGGTTCTAATAATTTTTCATCCAAAAATTTACAACCGCAGCTTTATATAAATATGAAGCATGGCTACAAAAATCGTGACAAGCTTATAAAACACAACATGATTTATTTTCATGAATGTACAAATTAAACAACTTCTAAAATAATACAGGAGATACCCAACTGTTGAGGGGAATATTCGAGCGGTAGAAGAATGAGCACCCAACAAGGGCTATCTTAAAAATTATTCAACCAAAGTTCAAAAAACCAAACTACAATTTATTAAATGCACAATTATGGCTTCTAAATTTTACGATCCAAGTTTAGAACATAATAGGGAAAACACAGAACATCTTCCACATTTTTACATAAAACTTAAAATTTTCAATGATTTCCAAAAAATGATGAACAAACTAAAAAATTATTTAACCATGTCTTTTAAAATCCTTGATTTTTAACATAAAAATGGCAGCAACTCATGCTTTTGCACTATGTCAAACTGGGAGTGAGGTCATGCGGCAGTAACTCACCTCGCGTAGGTTATTCATCCATGTACCGGTAGGGATTGACAAGCGGTGCATCACATGGCATGCTGACACACCGACATAGGGTAGTTGGCTTGAACAACATTGATGAAGTGTGTATGTGTAGAGTGAGAGAGTTTGTGTCACATGTGCCTTGAGAGATAGAGAAGGGGAGAGATAGAGCAGAATGAATATGGTGGATAGTGAACAATAAGAACTAACTGCTTAGAGAGCAGAATGTATTATTTGAAGCACGCGAATCATGTAATAACAATAGAGATATAGTACCTTGCTAGGGAAAAAATCAATGGATGATATATGCATCATAATCTTAAATAAAACATATTTGCAACTATATAATACATACACTATATTAACCACCATAAATGTGTATATGTAACATGTCAATAAAATAATATGATGATTTCTATTTTTGCCCAAAGCGTAACAGGAAAAGTGGGGAAAAGACAATACCGAATATGATCCACAATATGACAAATGTACATGAAGCATTTGCGGATCACGGGTTGATGAATAGTACACTATTCTAGCTAATGTCATTGATCACAACTTTTCTAGGAACACACTTCTCAAAAGATAGATTGCTAAATTGGTGCTTAATCCCTTAGTCGGTGAGGAGAGAATCAAATTTGCTAAAGGACAAGCCATATGGAATTGGATCCATGAAGTAAACCACTATATGGTCACGCTAGAATAATGATCAAGCCAAAGTTATTGGTACGACTACATCTCAACTGTCATGACCGACAATGCATGGTCCTAATAATGAATATACCTAAACTATACGTGACATGTTGACATATGGTTACTTTGCCTCCTGACGTCTTAGCGGATGATCAATGTGAGATGAGCTTGCGGAGATAGTGGAATTTTGACCCGGTGTCCATCTTACTTGTATGCACTAAATACATTGATTGTACCACACTGAAGAGATAGTTAAAATCTTCACTATTTTAACTTTGATAAAGCATCTCTTTAACATAGATTTGGAGTACAGTAGAAATGTGGACATGGTCAATAGATTACAAATTATAATAGAAAATATTAATATATTACAGCATACAAAAATGAATAAATAAATTCAAAAAACTATCTATCTACTTACATGGACTATGGAACTCGATGATTTCACTTTCAATGTATTAAAGGTGATGCCCTCGCAATTGCGAGGGCCACCTGCTAGTTTTTCCTATAGAGAAAAATCTACATGTTGTCCTCTTGCATATAGAGGATTGTGAACTTTTTGCATTTTCTATTTTTTACTTTAAAGCATCAAGTTAAACCCCCTTTGTTGCTTTTTGTTTAGTGCATAGACAACCAGAATTGTAACACTCTAGTTAGAGAGAGCAAATAGTTTTTCCCTATTTCTTCCGCAGATCGATACCCATACTTCCACATTGAAAATGTGATACTTTGATCACCCTCTCTTGAGGGTTATCATGCCTCATCGGCGCGAAGCATTTAAGCTGCATAATTCTTGGAGAGTTGCACTCAAATGTTTCCATTTTACCTTTGGAGGCTGATCTCGTGTAGTTGATGTAACTTTAGTTCCATGATACTATTTCAAATCTGTTATAACTCAAATTTCATGACTAACATGTCGTTGTTCACCCTCGACACCATGACGATACACCAAAACCCACATCAAAGGAGGACATCTCAAAGCGTGATATGCAAGAAAAACCAGTTGACACTTTAGTAGACTCGAAATGCTAGTTCCTTAGGAGGGACCCGTCGGAGGTTCTGGTGTCTATGAGTTGAGCTTGTCAGGTTAGACCGCTCCCAACTTAATTGCCGTTGTATGGCAAAATCTACGCGAAGTCGCCAAAGAACAGAAGTTGGGTACATGGGTTTGAGGAGGTAAAAGTAGATGTAGTGATGTTAGATGATTGTTTTCTTAATTTCAGTCAGCCGTCATCTCTCACATATATATAAGGCGACTAGACTATCTGAAAAAGTTTTGAACAACACTTCTATACGTTTATACGATGGAAATCCTAGCCAAACTCTAGCTCTAAAACTGGGCAAGTCTTCATCTAGCTTCATTATAGACCCGGACCCAAATTTCCTTGTTGACTTGTACATGAAACCTTCTTAATGTTTTCTTGTTGCACTAAAACTTGCCTTCAACTTTGTGGTTCATCTGGCCAGATTTAAGTAAGATGACCAAATTCATGTCTTATGTACGGTGGTCATATTTTGGTTTCAGTGCAGTCTTTGCACAAGCCTACCAGATTATAGCCTAGGGTAAGGCGGCCAAAAAAAATTCCTTATAGCAATACGGTCCAATTTTGGTCTTACACTAAGGTGGACAGATTTTGATCTTACATCAAGGTGGCTAGATTTTGGTCTTGCGCATAAGGCGTTTCTCGTTTGCGCCTTCCTTCCTTGCCCAAGTCAGCTTGCCGTCTATCTCCTCCTACATCCCTCTTAGAACTAGGATTGTCCATCTAGCTCCTTAGTCTACGGTAAGTCCTCCTCGCTTAGCCGGTAAAGCGGCTCAAAATGAGTGCTAACAATATCATCTCCATATACATATTGTGAGCAATAGGACGTTTGAACTGGATTTGCAGTAGTGTTTCTATTTCTTAGTGTTGTTCTCAACTTCCTGAGGTCTTCCATGTCTAATAGGTAGTGAAGCATATGCGACGCAAATGGCATGATATGATGCAATATGTTTTGGTGGAGTGATTTTGAGAAGGAACTCGTATGGACATACGAGGAATTTATACAGATCCTGAGGTATCGTCACGAAATAACTAAGAAAGATTGTAAGGACTCCCTTGTTGACAAGGTGGGTGAAGTGGATACACTGCAAACTCATTCAATTAGCGAACTTCAAATGCTTCAGTGTTACATAATGTCTCACTTTGATTCACATCAGACGACTATGGCTTGGTCACAAGAAGACGTGAAAAAATTCGGCGGGATATCGAACAAATTTCGCAAAATTAACGGATTTCTCGAAATACGCCAATCTCTTTAAGGTGCGAAAGAAAATGCCAAAATGAAATGTTAAAGCCTAGCAAGAAGCTCATGTTCAGTAGCTAGTTTACATGTATATTGAGACTAGCTTCCCTTGGTTCACTTTTTTTATGATACCATAGAGGAATCCATTTGTGAGTCCTTTGTGGAGTGAAATTATGCTCCAGTTGATAGAGGGATATACTCTTCTTTTTTGAGGTAAGGGAGATAGTCTTCTACTTCATAATATCCCGATGATTGAGTGTGCATACGGTAAGTCAGTATTATGAGTCCATCGTGAGTGCACTCCCCTGTCGAGGATGTTAGGTTGACCCACGACCTAGTATTCATATACAATGTGGACATAGATTGAGATCTTGGAACCGTTCATAAACTATGAATATCAGTATATTTCATAATTACAATTTTTTGAATAATTTGCAAGATATATTAATCGTTTGGAGAGCATGCTGGCGTCAATTAACCCTTATTTCCAGACAACCGCTTTTGCAATACTCTGGTTTTCTCCATTAGTATTCTCATAACGCAACATAACTACAATCTAAAACCTGGATCAAGACTGAAATTGGTATAACAAGTAAAGGCCACCAAGGCAGGCATATTTTGATCTTACATCAAGGTGGCTAGATTTTGGTCTTCGCATAAGGCGTTTCTAATTTGCGCCTTCCTTCCTCTCCCAAGTCAGCTTGCCGTCTAGCTCCTCATATATCCTTCTTAGAACACGTCCATCTAACTCCTTAGTCTACGGCAGGTTCTCCTGGCTTAGCCGGTAAAGCGTCTCAAAAAGAGGGCTAGCAATATCATTGCCATACCTCGTGAGCAATGGGACATTTGAACCGAACTTGCAGTAGTGTTTCCATTTCTTAGTGTTGTTCTCAACTTCCCGATGTCTTCCATGTCTAACAGGTAGTGAAGCATCTGCGACGCAAATGGAAAGATATGATGCAATATGTTTTGGCGGAGTGATTTTGAGAAGGAAATCGTATAGACATACGAGGAATTTATACAGATCCTGAGGTATCATCACGAAATAACTAAGGAAGATTGTAAGGACTCCCTTGTTGACAAGGTGGGTGAAATGGATACACTGCAAACTCATTCAATTAGCGAACTTTAAAAGCTTCAGTATCTATTACAACACACAATGGAATGCTAGCTAGGTGTTACATAAAGGCTCGCTTTGATTCACATCAGATGACAACGGCTTGGTCGCAAGAAGTAGTGAAAAAATTCTTTGGAATATCTAACGAAATTCACAAAATTAACGGATTTCACGAAATTCGCCAATCTCTTTAAGGTGCGAAAGAAAATGCAAAAACGAAATGTTAAACCCTGGCAAGAAGCTCATGTTCAGTAGCTAGTTTACATGTATATTGAGACCAGCTTGCCTTGATTCACATTTTGTACGGAGGGAGTAAATGCGATGAAGATCTCCTACAGATCGGGATTCCAACTAGTGCATACATCTAATTTCAAAGCAAATGGAGGGAATGGAAACACCTGATAAGACATAGACACCATTGTAGATGTCAGAGCAGCCGATATTTCAACCAAGAAACATGCGAGAACATTAAAGTTTTTTTTCTCGCTCAGCATTTCTTACCATAACTCCATATATAAGGCATCATTATATCCGATTTCAAGCAATGCCGGAATTTTGTGTATTTCCTCAATATATCTCAAATAAATTTTGGAATCTAAATTTTGACGCTCATAATAAACGGAGCTAAACTGCAGTTTGCACGGGGGACAGCAGGGACAACGTTGCTTCTAAACTTTTGTGCCCCAGGTACTTACCTATTACTTTTACCCGCAAAGGACCACTTAGCTGAGAGACTAAAACCGGAAATCCGATGAAAATAATTTTGAGCGAGACACAATTTGACTGAGTAGAGCAGGCAATGGAGAAGAGTCCACTTCTGTTCGATGTTCGTCAGCCGATAGCAATGGTTGCAGGTGATAGAGGGGCTGCATTTCCTTCTCCATCTACTACACAGCCCTCGATACACAGTGGGATTGTAATGTCCTAAGGGCTGCCTGGGCAATAGGCCATTGGCAATGTCAACGTGGATGAGTCACTACAGGAAACAGGGAATAGGCCGACGGCCATACCCCGTCGGCGTAGCCACCGAAAACCGTCGGCGTAGGCTACGCCGACGGTAGCCGTCGGCGTAACGGCGTCGGCCTACGTCCCCGTAGGCGTATACTAAATTCCCGTCGGCGTATGCAACCCCGTCGGCGTACGTTGTAGGCCGACGGCTATACGATACCGTCGGTCTACACACCGTCGGCATAGCCTCTATGGGTCCCACTTGCACCAGCTAACAGCCGTTAACGGCAGGCGATGTACGCCGACGGCAAGGCCGTCGGCCTAGGGTGCCACGTGTTGCCCATGCAACGTCCACGCTGGCCCGCCTAGCTAGCTGTACGCCGACGGCCACCCCGTCGGCCCAGACCAAACCGTGCCATATGGTCATTAGCTACGCCGACGGCAATGCCGTCGGCGTTAGCTCTGTCCAGTTTTTTTTGTTTGTTTCTTCCCTGCATATTTTAAATTTCCACAAATAATTCACATATTAAATTCCCACAAACAACACATGCACATGGACACAAACATATAAGATCATCCACACATAGATAGGTACATCATCATCCACACATAGGTACATCTCTAAGTGCATCCTAACACATGCACATCCCTACACCTCCGGAGAGCTAATCGAGAGACCCATGTCTCCCCGCGCGAAGAAAGGTGAAGCTTGACGTTGAGTAGCCGCCGTCGAACCAGCACCGGAAGAAGGAGAAGTACCGCCATGACCACCACCACAGGTAGAAGGAGAAGCACTGCCACCCTCAGCACGATGGAAAGAAGGAGAATCACCGCCACCACCACCACCACCAGCAGCGGAAGCACCAGGAGAAGCACGGCCGGTATGAACCGGTGTCATCGCGCGCGAGATAGTCGGCGAGGCATCAGGACGACCAAAATGTGTATTGCCGGAGCATCCCGGTCCCTTCATGTTTGAGGCAGAGTTAGCAACCACCAAGACACAGGTTTGTTGTAACAACCGGTTTGGCAAAAAAACTTACCGGGGTCCCTGAGTAGAATGTCAAAGCATATTCGTCCTTTGATGGGAAGATTGGCTGCGGCCCTGGCCTAGGTGGCCGTGGCGGTAGAGTGGCTTGCTCTCCAGTGCCATAAAACCTCTCCAAAAGCTGCAAGATAGTTTATATGTGAGGCGTTGCAGAAATAAAGATTCAAACTAGGGAATGCGAGACTTGTCATATTTTGCAAAAATAAAGGTGGAAACTTACATCATCGCGTAACTCTGCCCATCGTAGGGCCGCTTCGGTCCGGAACCACGCCTCGGCGTCACCAAGTGTTCATAATAAGCGGCCTTGTAGGTCAGCCCAAAACAAAGCTAAAATTTCAAAAACAATGAATCTCGTCAACTTAGCCACTCACGAATGATTTTCGGAAATATGATGGAAATGAGAAAATTTACATCGCTGCTCGTTTTCGAAGGCCGTCGAGGCGGGATAGCGGGATCGTCGGCGGTGAGGGTAGCCTTGATCCGCGTGAGGCTCAAAGCAGGAGTTCACGGGATCACCCTATCGAGAATCTTGAAACGGCCGTGCTCCCGGCCGCGCCCCGCCACGACCACCGCTCTCTCGTCAATCTCCGCTGCTCTAGGATCTTCCACCTCCGGATGAAAACCAGTGAACGCCTCGAGGTAGTTAGCACCATCCTCATTGGCAGTGCCATAGAACTCTGGAAGCGAGGGATGAGGCTGGGACATATCAGGCTTCTTCTGCTTCATCATTTCCCATACTTCATAGTCAGAACAAGGCCTCTCTAGATGTGTCTCCTGCATGGACAAAAAAATGTTATGCGTATCAATTAGGATCACGAAGGGAAATAAATACAGATTGTTCTATGTATACATGTATACCATATGGGCCTTGAAGCGACCATGGTTGCGGTTTCCCGCACAGTGTGTCCCCCCGGAGCCACGGTTTGCCTTGTTCTGCTCGCTCAAGGCGTTGAACTCGGCGTCTTCCCCGCGCCACCTCGCCGACAACGCCAGCCATGCGTCCTCCTTACCATCGTCCCACGTGGGCATAAACTAAAAAACAATACTCATTTGAAGAATGGATAATGCAATTAGCAACAACATAGAATCGGATTGACAATTTACTTACCCCGGCATAATCTTCCTCGGTCATCTTTGGTTGGGCCTTCACATTCAAATGCTTCGGCGCCCTCTTTCTCAACTTATTGGAGCTGTATAGACTGGTGGTGGTATGCTTCTGATTGTAAAACTGATGCCGTGTCAACCTCTGACAAGCCCCCCGCAAAGTCTTGTCCGCCTTCTCCTGGTCCTCCGGAAGCACCCTATAGAATCTCTGTAATCATACATACAAAATATTGTGAGGATCATAAGTTAGCATGGTGGGGTCATCAACTATGAACGAAACTCGAAAACTTTGCCTTACCCAAAACTTGGTGATCACGGCTTCAGAAGCTTTCCCAGCATAGCCCGAGTTTTCGGCGGCCTCATAGTGCGCCCAACTGGTGGCTAGCTTCCTCTCGCCGTTAGACGGAGTGTAAAAGCCTGGCCAAAATTTCCTAATCAGAGCTCCAACCAAGGTGTTAGGCGCACGGGTACCTAGAGGAAATGTCCAGTTGCTGCACAATAGTAAAACATTAGTACATGCCAAATTGTTATGACCAAAATGAAATTACATGTTCAAAATTAGTATAGCCACTTACTCAATGCCGTTAGGCGTAATGATGGGTTTCTCCTCCTCAGAAGCAGGTTCGTCCACTGGGACACCCGATTCCCCACGAATCTTTGGCTTCTTCGGCCGCGTCGATGGCCCCGACTCGGTCTCGGCTCCTCCGTGTCTCGAGACTCCTCCTGGTCTCGAGAATCAAAGTCCTAGTCTCGAGACCCCCCTCCTGGTATCGAGACTCCCACTCCAAGTCTCGAGACTCCTCCTCCAAGTCTCGAGACTCCTCCTCGTCAGGAGACTCCGAGTAAGCAGACTCGAAAGCCACGTCGCCAGAAGCGGAGGGTAGGTCACTCAGAAGGCGTAAACCTCGTACTCCAACTCGTCCTCGTCCTCCACCTCGTCCTGCGCCTCGTCCTCCGCCTCGTCCTGCCCTCGGGGGAAGTCCGCCTCCTCACCTCGTCTCTGACCTCACCCCGCCTCGGGAAGTCCGCCTCCTCCCTCACCTCGTCCTGCACCTCGTCCTGGCCTCGAAGAAAGTCCACCTCCTCCTCCCTCACCTCGTCCTCCTCCTCCCGCATTGTCGTCATTGTAACGCGAGTTGGGAATGGGTGCTCTTCCACTTTTGGTAACCTTCTTCTGCTTCCACTTAAGGATAGAGGACGGTGATTCCTTGCGTCGGCTCATATTGGTCAATCACCTACATTGAGAAGAGGTAAACAATTTAGTCAAGCATAATAAAAATACTAAGCATAATAAAGATATTAAACATAAATACTAAACATAATAAAGATACTAAGCATAATAAAGATACTAAGCATAAAAGACATAAAAGACCCTCACCACTCATCATCATCACTCTCATGTGTATGTCTTGGGTTCTCATCAGCACTATCAACATCACTATCACGTGAGAAGTAAGTTGGAGGCTCATCGTAGGGTGGAGGCCCATCGTTGCCATTGTCCGAATATAACTTGGTGAGCATATCAATGTCCTTTATATTCGTGACTACCTCACCACGAGTATGTGCATTGTTCTCGAGGTTCTCAAGATCTTGTAAGTCAAAGTCCCCAAAGTTCTCTTGTTCTTGATAGAAAACTCCCTCGTATGTTTTAGGGTCAATGTTGTTGTAATCATCGTCGGAGGGCATGGGTAGCTTACCACGTGGTGATACCTGGAACATGACTTCCCAGCCCTTGAGTTCCTCTTTCTGACATGGGTAGGATAAATAATAAACTTGTTTGGCTTGGTGGGCCACAATAAAGACATCGGCTCCACTATAGGTGGTTGAAGGCCTAACTTCAACTAACCCAATGGAAAGGGTACTTCTATATCCACCGCGTGGGTCCAACCAGTGGCATTTGAACACAACGAGCTTGAGTTCTAGGGGCGTATTATTGAACGTCAGCCCGTATACGTTTTGTAACCTTCCATAGTAATCAAAGTCATCGGCTCCTCTAGTGAAGACCCCGGTATTTACAGTTTTTGCATTTGGCCGACGGTTCTGGTAAGACTCTGTATGGAATCGATAACCATTCACATCATACTTCTCATACATCTCGACTTTACGGTTACAACCCTGGGAGACACATCTCAACTCATCCGACATCTCAACGTTGGGATCGGCTCCCTACAAGTTGCGTACAAATTGTGCATTAGTTACGTGTAATAAGAGGGACAAGTCACGGATTGCCAGGTAAGAGGGACAGGTTATAAATTACCTTTTCATAGAACCAAGACGTGAAATTTTTCTTTCCAGGGGCACCCACTTTTAGAAGGGTTTCCAACTCCGCGTCATCGGGATCCGCTGCCCGACCACATTTCATCCGTGAATTGGCTAAAAGGAGAAAATACGTATTAGATCGAAACCGAGTTACTAGTTGCAAATGAATTTGTTCACCATTTTACCTAAGGAAACTGGGCACTTGATTTTCTTCCTCATCTTCATTCTCACCGCGGACCACTTCCTTCATGTTCATAAGCACATAGAGCATTATGCAATCCTTCTCTTCCTTTTTCAAGGTATAACTTGTTGCGCCACCGGCCTTGCCACCGGGACACTGGAAGAGGAGGAGCTTGGGGTCATGCTTCGGCTCGTCGACATTGTACCGACAGACCTGGTTATGCATAGTGGGAACATCATCGCCATAGTATGTTGTCGTGGCGTCTGTTATCTCCTGGAGGAGAGTTGCCTCAGGTATGCATGCTTCAATCTTATTTTTGTTTCCACATTTGGTTCGAATATACTTAAACTCTCTCTCAATACAAAAGCGCCAACTAAATCGCACCGGTCCACCCAAGAGTGCCTCGTTCGCGAGATGCACAATGAGATGTAACATCGGAGTAAAGAAGCCTGGCGGAAAGATCGTCTCTAACTTGCATAGCAACTCCGGCACTAGATCATGCAGCTTCTCAATCATCAAGGGACATATCTTCTTGGCACAGAGCGTGCGGAAGAAATGACTCAACTCCGCAAGCACTTGCCAGATATGCTCAGGGAGATACCTTCGAACCATCACCGGAATCAGCCGCTCAATCCATATATGATAGTCGTGACTCTTGAGCCCAGTGACTTTTCCAGTTGCCAAATTGACTCCCTTGCTCATATTCGAACAATAACCATATGGGAACATCACGACGAATTTGAGCCACCCCAATGACTGCTTCTTTTGGAGGCTATCAAGGCAGTAGTAGGCATGTGGCTTGACCCAATTTTTTCGATTGCGTTCAAGAGGTTGCATGCATAGTCTCTTCCTATCACATAGCTCCTCAACATCGACTCTAGCCTTTACATTATCCTTTGACTTTTCAGGAATGTTCAGAATTGTGTAAAAGAGAGACTCTGTGACATTCTTTTCAGTGTGCATCACATCGATGTTATGGGGAAGTTCGCAGTCCTTGTAATACTCGAGCCATATGCCCGCCGTGTGTCCGGCCAGCGTTTTCCATATCCTCAAACTGTGGGAAACCAGACTCGACGCACGAGAGCACGTAACTCGCATCAACAAAGAACACCATCGAACGTTGGTATCTCTTTTTCTTCAAGCACAACTTTGCCCTTGATGAAGTTCTTTTTGTCTTGTCTGAACGGATGGTCTCCTTTGAGGTATGGTCGATGCGTGTCAAATGCGGAATACTTTTTACCCGCCTTTAGCCAAAGGAACTCAAGTAGATGCCTGCACACTGGGCATGGCCACTTACCACCGACACCATCCGCGAATAGGGCGACTGGCATGTCGTGCATGGAATAGTGGAACCAAACTTTCATGTAGAAGTTTGTCTTTGATGCACGGTCGTATGTCAACGTCCCGTGGTGCCAAGAGTGGTTCAGATCTTCCACAAGCGGTTGCATGTACACACTCAAATTCTTCCCCGGGTATTCAGGCCCTGGAATGATCAGCGACAGGAATATGGTCTTCCTTTGCATTAGGGCTCCGGGAGGGAGATTGAGCGGCATAACAAACACGGGCCAGCAGCTATACGAGGCAGTCGACATACCATATGGATTGAATCCATCTGTTGCTATAGCAATTCTAATGTTCCGAGCCTCTCCTGCCTCATCGGGATGGTCTCTATCAAAGTTCTTCCATGCCTTACCATCAGATGGATGTCCCATCTTTACCCGTCCTTGCTCATCCTCATATCTCTTCCCCGTCTTGTGCCACGTCATCTGTGTGGCAGACTCCTTGGTCATGTAAAGCCGCTGGATTCTTTTTATGAATGGGAGATAACGAAGAATCTTCATGGCGACTTTTGTCTGCGTCTTCTGACCATCGTCTCCCACCTCATGATACCTAGAGGCCCCACACTTGCTACAGTAATTGTCATCCGCAAACTGTTTCCAAAACAAGAGGCAACCTTTTGGACAACAATCTATCTTTTGGTATTCCATGCTGAGCGCTCGCAGGATTTTCTTTGCTTCGTACATGGTTTTAGGCAGACAATGCCCTTCAGGCAACATGTTACCATATGTTTGCAGATGGTCTTCAAAGCATGAACGGGTGTTGCCGCATCGAGCTTTTTTGGCTAGTGCCTGCGAGATGGCATCGAGCTGAGAAATCTTTGAACCCTCGTACAGAGGCCTCTTAGCCGAGGCCATCAAATCATAGAAGGCCTTCGCGCTTGGCTCTGGATCCTCTGGTTCACGAGGTTCCTCCAGTTCTGGTGGTTCATGTGAAGGTGGCGAATCTGGCATGTCGGCATCATGGAAATCATCTAGCAAATTTCTAATCCCATCGCCCTCATTGCCATTGATTCGTTGCCGCATCACCTCACCTCTATCACGCTCAGATCGAGTAAAGTCAACCGTCGTGACGAAGTCCCGCATATAACCATATCTCCAAAGGTGTTTTTTCATTTCCTCCTTTGACTGACGATGACGCTTATTGCAATGAGCGCAAGGGCAAGTTGGACGAATGCCTGCCTTTGAACCACGCGCTAACTCCTTCACTAACAGATCAGTCTTCCATGTCCACTCATCTGTTCTATCAACAACACTAGTACGGCCACTGTATATCCACCCATTATCAGCCATCCTCTGTTTTTATTGGGAACCAAACAATAAACATACCATTTCATATCAAATAATAGCATGAAACTAAATGCATCATATTTTCTATTTATCTACCGAGAAAAACGCATAACCTACATCTCTAATAGGTATAGAGGGTCCTAGCAGCCGTCGGATCCGTAGATTGAGAGTTCTCCATGTTTCACTGTTCCAAGCCAGAATTTGACTTCTCCCCGCTGCTCTCCCGATACACGTCTCGGCAAAAAGCCAAGAGGATGTGCATCCGGAGAACAACGGGGAGGCGCTACCGAAATCCTGACTCGGACCAGGACAGAGCATGGAGAACGTACCCAACTACGCATCCGCCGACTGTCCCGTAAATGCCGCAAGCGTTAGACTTCATAATATGCGACCTCTAATGCATATTTATCCGCGTAATGCTCGCAGACGGGATATGACACCTAGGTGACGCGACTTGACGTGGAAATGGAATCTACTGACATCAAATATGCGAGGGAGGAGACGGAGTTGTAGCTCACCCTCGGCGGTAGAGGTAGTAGGCGACCTCCGGGACGGGGACCTCCGGGACAGCGACCTCGACCTCCGGGACGGGGACCTCCGGGACAGCGACCTCTGGGACGGCGACCTCCGGGACAATGACAGGACCTACTGAATGTAAATAGAGTCATGATTACTCTAATATACTAGAACTAATTATAGCACAACAAGTAATATACTAGAACAACTAATATACTAGAACTAATTATACTAGAACTAATATACAACAAGTAATATACTAGAACTAATTATAGCACAACAACTAATTATAGCACAAGTAATTACCCTAAATAGGCAGGGGAGGCAGGGAAGGAGGGGAGGCAGAGGGAGGAGGGGATGCGGGGAGGAGGGAAGGAGGGGATGTGGGGAGGTGGGGAGGAGAGGAGGCAGAGGGAGGAGGGGAGGAGGGGAGGCAGAGGGAGGAGGTGATGCGGGGAGGAGGGGAGCCGTCGGGAGGAGGGGAGGCACGGATGCAGTGGAGGGATATCGGGAGGAGGGGAGGCGGGGATGCAGGAGGAGGAGCTACCAGGGAGGCGGGCGGGCGGGAGGATGAGGGGGAGGGGTCGGCGGTGGTGGCTCGGGAGGAGGGAGGGCACGGCGACGGGGTGGCGGCGGAGCGGCGGCAGCAGGGAGAGGAGAGGCTCGGGGTCGGGTGGGAGAAGGGTGTGTGGACGGCTCGGGGTCGGGTAGCCCGGCCCTTATCCACTTGAAGTCTAGGCCGACGGCAAGGCCGTCGGCGTAGACAGACCCAAAAAAGATGCCCACACATAGGCCGACGGCAAAGCCGTCGGCGTAGATTAAATAAAATTATATAAAAGAATAATTTATTTATTAAACTTCTAAAAAATATAATAATCTAAAAATATAATATTAAACTTCTATCTATAATTTTTTATGTAGTTATATTATGCAAGTTTTGGAGACATCCTCGTGCTCTCGTGCTAGTTTCCCACGTAAACCCTAATCCGAAACCCTAATCGCGTGCAACATGGACGGAAGCTAGGTTTTCCATCTAGGGGCAATCCACCACCCTTGTGCATGTATGCTAGGGCCACACGCATGTTCCCGTGGCATCCTGGCACTCGGGCGGTCCTTTTCCGATGAAACCCTAATCCGAGGGACTCATGGTCTACCCGTAGCATTCTCCGTGCGAGGGTTGAACAACGCACTCTCTTGGTGGTTTAGGCTTGTTTGGGTCATATCTACATGGAAAACCAAGGATAGGCCGTGGGTTCCACCGGTGCCCCTCGTTTGACCTGCATGGAGCCTACTCCTACATGTCCAAAGACACTTCTATAGGTGTTATCGCATGCAACATGGACGGTCACACCGGGAGCTAGGTTTTCCGTCTAGGGCAATCCACCACCCTTGTGCATGTATGCTAGGGCCACGCATGTTCCCGTGGCATTCCAAGACTTTCAGGCGGTCCTTTTCCGACGAAACCCTAATCCGAGGGACACGTGGGTCTACCCCCGTAGCATTCTCCGTACGAGGGTTGAACAACACACTCTCTTGGTGGTTTAGGCTTGTTTAGGTCATATCTACATGGAAAACCAAGGATAGGCCCAGGGTTCCACCGGTCTACCCTCGTTTGACCCGCGGCAGGAGCCTACTCCTACATGTCCAAAGACACTTCTATAGGTGTTATCGCATGCAACGTGGACGGTCACACCCGGAGCTAGGTTTTCCGTCTAGGGCAATCCACCACCCTTGTGCATGTATGCTAGGGCCACACGCATGTTCCGTGGCATCCGGCACTCAAGGTCCTTTTCCGACAAACCCTAATCCGAGGGACCCGTGGGTCTACCCCGTAGCATTCTCCGTCGAGGGTTGAACAACACTCTCTTGGTGGTTTAGGCTTGTTTAGGTCATATCTACATGGAAAACCAAGGATAGGCCTGTGGTTCCACCGGTCACCCTCGTTTGACCATGGGAGCCTACTCCTACATGTCCAAAGACACTTCTATAGGTGTTATCGCATGCAACGTGGACGGTCACACTGGAGCTAGGTTTTCCGTCTAGGGGCAATCCACCACCCTTGTGCATGTATGCTAGGGCCACACGCATGTTCCCATGGCATCCCAAAGACTTGGCGGTCCTTTTCCGACTTAAATCCTAATCCGAGGGACCCGGGTCTACCCCGTAGCATTCTCCGACGAGGGTTGAACAACGCACTCTCTTGGTGGTTTAGGCTTGTTTAGGTCATATCTACATGGAAAACCAAGGATAGGCCCAGGGTTCCACCGGTCACCTCGTTTGACCAGCCAAGGGAGCCTACTCCTACATGTCCAGCACACTTCTATAGGTGTTATCACATGCAACATGGACGGTCACACCCGGGAGCTAGGTTTTCCGTCTAGGGGCAATCCACCACCCTTGTGCATGTATGCTAGGGCCACACGCATGTTCCCGTGGCATCCCCAAGACTCGCGGTCCTTTCCGACGAAACCCTAATCCGAGGGACCTGGGTCTACCCGTAGCATTCTCCGTCGAGGGTTGAACAACGCTCTCTTGGTGGTTTAGGCTTGTTTAGGTCATATCTACATGGAAAACCAAGGATAGGCCCAGGTTCCACCGTCTACCTCGTTTGACCTGCCATGGAGCCTACTCCTACATGTCCAAAGACACTTCTATAGGTGTTATCGCATGCAACGTGGACGGTCACACCGGGAGCTAGGTTTTCTGTCTAGGGCAATTCACCACCCTTGTGCATGTATGCTAGGGCCACACGCATGTTCCCGTGGCATTCCAAAGACTCGGGCGGTCCTTTTCCGACGAAACCCTAATCCGAGGGACCCGCGGGTCTACCCCCATAGCATTCTCCGTACGAGGGTTGAACAACGCACTCTCTTGGTGGTTTAGGCTTGTTTAGGTCATATATACATGGAAAACCAAGGATAGTCCTAGGGTTCCACCGTCTACCTCGTTTGTCCATGGCAAGGAGCCTACTCCTACATGTCCAGACACTTCTATAGGTGTTATCGCATGCAACGTGGACGGTCACACCTGGAGCTAGGTTTTCCGTCTAGGGCAATCCACCACCCTTGTGCATGTATGCTAGGGCCACACGCATGTTCCGTGGCATCCCCAAGCACTCAGGCGGTCCTTTTCCGAAAACCCTAATCCGAGGGACCATGGGTCTACCCCGTAGCATTCTCCGTGCGAGAGTTGAACAACGCACTCTCTTGGTGGTTTAGGCTTGTTTAGGTCATATCTACAAGGAAAACCAAGGATAGGCCTAGGTTCCACCGTCTACCCTCGTTTGACCTGCATGGAGCCTACTCCTACATGTCCACACACTTCTATAGGTGTTATCGCATGCAACATGGACGGTCACACCTGGAGCTAGGTTTTCCGTCTAGGGGCAATCCACCACCCTTGTGCATGTATGCTAGGGCCACACGCATGTTCCGTGGCATCCGGCACTCGAGGCGGTCCTTTTCCGAAAACCCTAATCCGAGGGACCTGGGTCTACCCCGTGAGCATTCTCCGGACGAGGGTTGAACAACGCACTCTCTTGGTGGTTTAGGCTTGTTTAGGTCATATCTACATGGAAAACCAAGGATAGGCCTAGGGTTCCACCGGTCGACCCTCGTTTGACCCATGCGGAGCCTACTCCTACATGTCCAAAGACACTTCTATAGGTGTTACCGCATGCTACGTGGACTGTCAGACCCGGGATCTAGGTTTTCCGTCTAGGGTCAATCCACCACCCTTGTGCATGTATGCTAGGGCCACACGCATGTTCCGTGGCATCCGGCACTCGGCGGTCCTTTTCCGACGAAACCCTAATCCGAGGGACATGGTCTACCCCTAGCATTTCTCCCCTGTTGAGGGGTTGAACGACTCTCTTGGTGGTTTAGGCTTGTTTAGGTCATATCTACATGGAAAACAAGGATAGGCCGTGGTTCCACCGGTCCTCCCTCGCTTGACCCAGTGAGCCTACTCCTACATGTCCAAAGACACTTCTATAGGTGTTATCGCATGCAACGTGGACGGTCACACCCGGAGCTAGGTTTCTCTGGGGCAATCCACCACCCTTGTGCATGTATGCTAGGGCCCACATGTTCATGTTCATCCCGGCACTTTCAGTCCTCTTTCAGCAAAACCCTAATCCGAGGGACCATGGGGTCTCCCTTCCTAGCATTCTCAAGACGAGGGTTGAACAACGCACTCTCTTGGTGGTTTAGGCTTGTTTAGGTCATATATACATGGAAAACGAAGGATAGGCATAGGGTTCCACCGGTCTACCCTCGTTTGACCATGGCATGAGCCTCTTCTCTAAGTGTTATCGCATGTACGAGGGTTTACCAATATACTTTTTTGGTAATTTAGGTTTGTTTAGGTCATACCAATATACTTTTTTGGCCTTTACAAGCGTACATGTGATAACCTTCACTCGGTGGAGGGTTTCTCCAAATAGTGGGTTCGATGCCCGAGGGTCCCCAAAAGAGAGGGTTTCTAGGGTTTCCCCGATAGAGAGGGTTCTGTTCCCCGTGGTCCATAAAATGAAATATATCTTTAATATTTTTGTTGTATTTGTGCATTATATGTGTATTTTGTTTTTTCTATTTCACATTTATGCTTAGCATTGGGTTCCGGAAAATTCGCGTCGTTATTCAATGCGGGTGGCAGGATACTCGTTGTTATCTTACAATCACCAAATTATTTATAAATTGCATCTACATTAAAATTATAGTGGGAAATAAATTATGCAACTATTTGAATTTTATAATTTGGAGAAAAATAGGAAAAATATCTACTAATGCCGTCGCCGTAAACCTGCTGGCCAGATAGGACGACGGCCTGGCCGTCGGCGTAGCAACGCGACCTAACGTCGTCGCCCGCGGCCGTCAGGTGGGACGGCTTGCAGGGACACGTGGCCCCTTACGCCGACGGTCACCGTCAGAAGTCGTGGGGTTTCGCCGACGGTTTTGTCTATGCCGACGGCTGCCGTCGGGGGATTTCGCCCTACGCCGACGGGTTTTATACGCCGACGGCCACCTGGCCCAGCTGACGAGCCAGCCGAGTTACGCCGACGGGCCCGACCTTTAGCCGTCGGCGTAAAAGAAGGCCGTCGACGTTTCCTGTTATTCCTGTAGTGAGTGCAGAGGCAGAGCCTCGGATGGAAGTGGAATGCGTGTATGAGAAGATGTTCCCAGTGACCTTTGAGGATGCCGAGGACATGGCGCGTGCCCCATGCGTATGTGTCGTACTTATCAGGTTATGAATCCATGATATCATGAAGTAGACTGTCTTCCGTCCGTGTTGAGTGTTCTCTTCATGAACTCCTATTCTCACTTCTCGAGGTAACATTCTGGATTCTTTTCTTTTCCGTTCATTGTACTGTTTTTTTAAACAATCAGTGTCCGAGAGTTTAAACAACGGACCCGAATGACTCACTCAGATGCAACGAAGAGAAACGTGACTGACTAATTTGTGAACCATAAAGAGAACGCCATCGACCAGGGAGGGGAGAGATGTGTTTTCTTAGGTTTTTATATGATACAAGTTTTGCTGCTCAGAAGTGTGCCATGCATATAGATCGGCAAAGAGAAAAACAGTGTAGCATTTTCGTTTTTCCCGACGCAGTTATTCTTGGCATCATTTATTTACCGTCTAAGCGGGAGCATGATGAGTGACGATTAGACCGTGTGCCTTGGCTCTTATAACCGATGGCTCACGCTAGCGCTGCTGTAGTGAGTAGTGCATTCCAGTTGTGGAGCCAGTTTCAGACAAGATGTTTGGTGGTGGTGCACCTTTGTATTGGTTTACAACCATTGGACGATTTTATAACTTTCGCGTTCTCTCGTGATTTTATAACCATTGGACCATTAGACTACAAACACTAGCATAAGATGAAGGCACGTTTCCATCCTCCCTATTCCATCACCGTATCCAGACAAAGTTTGTTGTAGTAGACAAACAGGAAGTCGCCGTGCTATGGCCCCGAATGATCAGCGTACCAGAGAAGCAATATCGCAGAATATGACAACCGGAGATCAGAAACGGATACGTAAAACGACTAGATCCAAAGAGATCCACCAGATACACAACTCCACGCTCCGTCCACCAACGCTAGATACACCATCGGAGCAAGAATACGGCTGGGAGGCCCTTATTCTGACCAAAGGACGTAGCCACCATCTCAATATCTTGAAGAAGGCACTGAAATAGTCCGCCACACGTCCAAGACACCAAAGACAGACGCAACGGCAGTGTCTCCGGGGAGAAGAACGTAAACCTAAATGGGTTTTACTATCATGGCCGCCTTTCCTCGCCGCCTCACGCCTTCAATTATCTAAGGTCGTAGCGACATGATTAGTGGTTTGGTGACAAACACCTTTTAAGTTGTTATCAAACATTACTTTACCATGATTTTAATATGTCACTTAAATCTTTCTCAAAGGCGGCAAAATGGAAGAGAATGAGGGAAGGATGGAGACGCATGCTTATTTACACGTGATTTTCTCCGGTTGCACACCAGATGATCTCAACTTCTGAAACAATTTTGATGAAGGGTAGACGCATTCACCATGGAGTCCGGACACTTCACGGAGTAATTGACGAACTTCGAGAAAGCATGTGACCGCGTGAGCTGGCAGCTGGGCATTCTTCTACGAAGTGCTCGGATGGAAAGCTATACTGGTTTAGTTCATACATATAGCCCCTTGTTTACTTCACATCGTCCATTGGACTGAAAGCTCTTCTACATAGTGTTTATTTCCTCGGTTCCCACCTCATACATGTAGGGTAAACATGCTCGTTTTTGTGCACTGGCTATCGCTGAAAGTAGGGTAAACATGCTCATTTCCTCGGTTCCCTCAATCTATCCCCACCTGTATCCATCCTTTCCAGATCCACCTCAAAAAATAAAATACTACCTCAATGTAACTATATCCCTACTACCACGGTAAGGAAGTGGTGTGAGGCCAACCCTATATCTCGGTAAATTGAAAGAGCATATGACATGAACCTGTTTATCCTTTGGGAATACAGCAACTATATATGCAACCCATCCATCATGCTTAGGCAGGACCAGCAAGAACTGCCGTTGCACATGGGTTACTGATTGTTCTATATGAACTAGTATCCATTGTGGATGTTTTCCCTAGGGCGCCTCTCATTCCGAAGAAAGGGGTGAAGGTTGCTAAGCGCAGGGGTCTTCTCGATCGATCACGAGGACATGATCCAAATGATTCGTTGCTCGTTGACTAGACGAGTTCCATAGATTACTATTACTAATTGACATATATGGACCATGTTGCAAATGGAATATGCAGCATGGGTTTCTCGTGTTCTCGCGATCTAGTCAAAAAGATTAGTATTTAAATGGCAACCCAAGATACAATTATTTTTTGAAATAGGGAACCCAAGATACAAATATAAAAGAACAAATATATAGCCAACAAAGGGTTAGGTCATATATGAAGCCGAGATAATGTTTATGGGGTATAATTATAGATGGAGCAAATCAACTTTTTTCATATGAAATGAATGACCCTTACGAGCGGTAGCTGAGTATGTACAAGTCAAAGATCCATAGCGTGAAAGTATGTCGGCCCACATTATGGATTGTGAGATAGTTTGAACTAAATAAGTAGCAACGGTGCACATCATGGTGGCTCGAAGATATAGCGCATCGTGTGATGACGCGGCCAATACAATACCGTTGTTCTTCTCCTGCCTTTTTTTTCGAAAAGGGAGCTACGCCCCGGCCTCTGCATCGAGTGATGCACACAACCCTTTATTATATTATTTGAAAAGTATCAATGTCTTATATTCAGGGATCAGATAGGGTCGATACATGTATCAACCATCTAAAAATGATAAACAAGAAGAAGCTATCCATTCGATAGTCTACTAGTGTGCCGCCACCCAGTGGCCAAGAAATAGAAGTCCTGAGCAACCATCAGCAACCGGTTGCATCCAGTATCCATTGGCTCCCGCTGATCCATCGGGAGTAAGAAACACCAAAGGTGAATCCAATGCGCCGCCAATCGTATAACCTGCAAAAAATTAGTACCCATTTTTTTGTTAAAGATAATATTATTTCTGGACGTCCATAAGGCCCACATAAAGCAGATACTCCAATACGCAATCTAGTTTTGTTTTTCTTGTCAACCCCGTTCAGCCAATTTCCAAACATATTTGTAATATTGGATGGTGGAGGTATATTATACGTAAATTAAATAATTCTCCAAATAATTTTAGCAAAAGGACATGTAAGAATTAAATGTTCTATAGACTCCACCGAATCACAAAAACAACACTTCTGACATCCATTCCATTTGCGTTTTGCCAAGTTATCTTTAGTTAACAACACTTTGTTCTTAAGGAACCACATGAATATTTTTATTTTAAGAGGGACTTTTAGCTTCCACAAGTACTTGTGCAAGAATCTGGTGTGGCCATTCATATGATCTAAATACATCGACTTGACAGAAAACATTCCTATGGTAGTTAATTTCCACACAAAATAATCACGATGATCAGTAAGATGAACCATCATTAGGCGTTGGCATAGATGTAACCATCTTGTTCATTTATTACCAGTCAAAGCTCTCCTAAAAGCAATATTAAGAGGTATCTGAGAGAGGACGTCTACCACTAAGACGTTTTTCTTAACAACAATATTATATAACGAGGGATATTGTTGTGCTAATGATGTATGGCCCAACCAAATATCCTCCCAAAAGCGAACATTTTCACCATTTCCTATTTTAAAAAATCCATTAGCAAAGAACATTTCCTTCACTCGCATAAGGCCTTTCCAAAAGGGAGAATCCGTAGGTTTTCCTTCTACTTGAGATAAAGTTTTATTATGGAGGTATTTGTTATGCAATAATTGTTGCCACATTCCCTCCTCCGTTAGTAGTTTAAAAAGCCATTTTCTAAGTAAACACTTGTTTTTTATCTCAAGAACTTCGATGCCTAGCCCCCCTTGATATTTTGGACGACACACAATATTCCACTTTGACAGCCTATACTTCTTATTATTATCAGTACTTTGCCAAAAAAATCTTGACCTAAAATAATCTATGCGTTTTCTAACCCCCTTGGGTATTTCTAAGAAAGATAGCATAAACATCGGTAGGCTTGTCAAAACCGAGTTAATCAAAACCAGTCGATCTCCATAGGATAATATTTTTCCTTGCCAACATCCTAGCTTGGATATAAATCGACTCTCCACGGGATTCCATTCTGAATTCTTTAATTTTCTATAGTGGATAGGTACTCCCAGATACCGAAAAGGAAGAGAACCAGCCTCACAGCCAAAAATCTGCCTATAATCTGATTCCCTCTCTTTAGCTTTACCAAAACAGAATATTTCACTCTTATGGAAATTAATTTTTAAGCCCGACAACTGTTCAAAAGTTGAGAGAATTAGCTTCATATTAACGGCCTTTTCAAAATCATGCTCCATAAAAAATATGGTATCATCCGCATATTGAAGAATAGAAACCCCACCGTCCACCAAATGTGGTATGAGACTTCCAACTTGGCCATCGTCTTTTGCATGAGCAATGAGAATGGCAAGCATGCCAGCAACAATGTTGAAAAGATTTGGAGACAGAGGATCCCCCTGCCTCAAACCTTTTCTAGTTTGAAAATAATGGCCAATATCATCATTAACCCTTATTCCCACACTACCACCCTGCACATTGTTTGATCCATTCACACCATTGTGGATCAAAACCCTTCATGTGAAGCACTTGTTGCAAAAAAGGCCATTGCACCTTATCATACGCCTTTTCAAAATCAATTTTGAAAATCACACCATCCATTTTCTTTCGATTCAATTCGTGGATAGTCTCATGCAAAACAACAACCCCTTCAAGGATATGTCGTTCTGGCATAAATGCAGATTGAGTAGGTCTAATCACCTTATGAGCCAACTCAGTAATATGATTAGTAGCTACCATAGTGAATATTTTGAAGCTAACATTAAGTAAACAAATCGGTCTATACTGTTGTATTTGGACAGCATTTTGTTCTTTTGGAAGTAATGTAATCACCCCAAAGTTCAATTTAAAGAGAGGCAATTCTTCCTTTTTCAATTGATCAAAAAGAGCCATCAAATCCAATTTGATAACATCCCAAAAAGTCTGATAAAATTCAGCAGGTATCCCATCTAGTCCCGGAGCTTTATTATGTTCCATCTGAGAGATAGCCTCAAAAACTTCCTTCTCAGCGAAATCAGCAGTAAGAATGGCATTTTCTTCCGCTGAAAGTTGAGGAATGTCACCAATCCGTTCTTCAACCAAAGTAACATTATTATGTTCCAGTTCACCAAAAAGTTTTTTATAATATTCAGTAATATAGACCTTCAAATTATTGTCTCCAACAATGGTTCCTTCATCCTGTTCTAATTGAAATATCTTTTTTTTCCTATATTTTCTATTAGCAATTAAGTGAAAATATTTAGTATTATTTCCACCTTCTTGAACATGTTTTACCTTAGCACGTTGAGCCCATTTGATCTCTTCATCGCGCCTAAGTTTATTAATCCGATAATTCGCATCTCTAAGTCTTTCCTTTTCTGAACCAGTCAAAGGGTTCGATTCAGCCTTAATGTCCAACTCATCAATAATGGACAATAAGCGATCTTTTCTTTTTTATATTTTCCACTCAAATTCTTCGCCCATCCTCTCAAAAAAGGCGCAAATGCCTAATCTTATTTTGCCACCTTTGAATAGGAGTCTCACCCATATATACTGATTCCCATTCATGTTTAATCATCTCAAAGAAACCATCTCTCCTGCCTTGGTGGAGAATCGAAAGGGACGCCTGCCGCTTTTTGGTCGTTCAAAATTTCTTAAGAGTGGAATTGTAGAGCGAGAGACAATGAACAAATGATTCAACTTGTAGTCTTTACTGATCTCAACTTCTTTCCAGATCTTCCTCTGGCTACAAGTTCCAGTGCCTGCCCGCTTGCTGTCTTTATGCTCGTCCATATCTCCAATCCGTCATGTTCCAAGCTCCAATGCTTCCTAATCTTGTACTCCCTTCGTTTCAAAATATAAGATGCTTTAGTTTTGTAAAAGAAATGTATCTAGACCTCTTTTAGTGTGTAGATTCACTCTAAACCTATATGAACTTACACACTAAAAAGTTTAGATACACTCCTTTTATAAAGTTAAAACATCTTATATTTTGAAACGGAGGGAGTAGGTTTATTGGTAGTATAGAATTAGGGACAACTGGGGTTTGCACGTGAAGAGAGATTGGGAAATTTGGTGGACTGGGAGAGAGAAGGGGAATTGCTGTGTGTTGCTAGAAGTCTGAATTTTTCTACCGTACCAAATGGGTGAATGGCAGTGGGGTCAGGAAAAAACAGTTATGTTATTAACAACATATTCATGCATGGTCTGATTTATTCGGAAAGCAAAAACACATTCCGGTATAAAATTGTTACTTTGTTTTTGTAAGCCCCTGAAATTGATGGTCGGTCCATTTGCGGGATATCACTTAGACTAGGAATGCGGCCCAGCTCCTCATCAGAAAAAAGAATCTGAACTGACGACTGACACGACTTTAATCCAATCACGGTAAATCGCGGCGATGCCTCCCGCTAAAAAAAAGTGTGTGTGACCGTGTTCCATCGTCCGTCTGTCCGTCCATCCGTCTGGTGATCACTATTGTGCCTGGGAAGGAAATAATATAGGAGTTGGGAGATATCTGCTGCAGACAGATGGCCAGTGTGCTCACCCTCTGAAGCAATGGTGGCGCCCGATGCAGGGAGACAGAGACATGTGGCGATGATCTGAAGCCATTGGTCGATCTGAGCTATGATGAAAAGCGATTCTGTGATGGTGGCAGCGAACCAGCACTAACACATAGGAGCTTGGGGAATGTCTGATAGAACATGTGGCCATGGTCCACGCCGTTGGAAGAAATGGCGACAACTGACGGAAGGAGATAGAAAGCCCTCTTGGCGATGGTCCGACAGCAGCACATCGATGTTGCATCCATTGCTGATTTATTTTGGAAATGAGCATTTTATTTCTTGTAGTAATGTTGCAAGGAATCATGCAAAATCACAGAAAATAATAGTAAAATATGCCAATGTGCAGTTGTTAGAGGACGATATACTACTCCCTCCGTCTTGATCAAAAGGATGTCACATATTTATATAATATTGCATGTATCTATACCGGAAAAGACATACATGCAAATTTAAATAAATTTGTGACATTCTTTTAGAACAGAGAGAGTATCAGAATCGCACGTGATATAAACTATTGTTTATAACATTTGGTTCGCAAGCACTCAGTCTTTTTTATTGAAGGGCTCAAGACATCTTTGTCGAAAGATAATTACACTTGAGCGGCAAAGGAAATATATGACAGGAAAAAATACAGATTTATCAAATTTTTACTGCCCAAGAATGTATCCGTTCCTCCTATCAGTCTGACATTGAGATTTTCTTCTCAAAATGGGGACTTAGCCCCGGCCTCTGCCTTATATCCATACTACCACACGAACTGGTGTGAAAGCAACCGTTTCCCTTGGTAAAATAAAAGAAAATAAGTCCTGAACTAGTTTATGGGAAGGAAAACACTTTTATTTTTTAGAAATGGATGATATATTACTCAAAAAGTTTTAAATATTACATCCGTCCTTTGTATAACTAGGATGCACACAGCAGATACAAGTTACGAACAAGAAAAAACAACTTTACACGAGAATTACATGGAGATCGGCAAGGAAACAACATAACGCCTAAAAAATACTAAGGCCTCCCGATGCAAAGAGCACGCTGCCACCCATATCAGAAAAAATATCCCTCACCGTATCGTCCTCTAAGCGTATACAAACCACTATAAATAGGCCTCAACACTCCACCTAATGTAGAGGCGATCACAAACGGAGCATAGCTGTGCACTGGTAGCAACCTGCATAAGAAAAGACATTTTATCAGTAGAAACCTTGTCATTTTTACAAGGCCATAGCGACCAGATAACATCAAGCTCCCACCCTAATAAGAGTAATGTACTTAAAATCTACCCCATGTAGGCAACCTCCAAATATATTTGCAAGACTGTGAGGAGGACTTGGTACGAAAGCTACCTGGATGATTGACCATATAGTTCTAGCAAATTTGCGTTGGAAGAAAAGATGTTTAATTGTCTCATCATGATGAAAAAAACATATTGTTTGCTTCATTGACAATTCCTTCTAACAAGGTTGTCCTTTATAAGTATGACACATGGACGAAGATGCCATGCAAAAAAATTGTGTTTTTAATCATATCTTCATCTTCCAATTTTTTTATTATTATCAACTTGCACAGAAGGCATAATTAAAGATCTATACATGGAATCTACAGAGAACATCCCATTCTCAAGTAAATTTCAGCGAAACTCATTGAAACCATTAGAAAGATCCACCGAAGTTAAACATTATATTAGATCATTCCATGGTTAAAATCTAATTCTGAATGAGGTCCTCCTGAATGACACATTAGGAGGGGAAGATTCCAGCATCGAGGCAATGATATCCCCTTCATGTCGAACAATGTTGTCCAAAGAAGGGTACTATTCTCATAGTGTAGCATTACCTAGCCACTTGTCATCCTAGAACCTAACCTCCGATCCATCCCTCATAGAGAAAGTGTTGAATATGAAGAATTGTTTCTTCGTGCGCATCAGCCTAACCCAAAAGAGTGAATCTCTGGGTTTCTAGAGCACTTGATATAATGCTTTGGATGCAAACATAATTCCTCCATAGGAGGGTTTGCCATATACCATCATTAGTAAGTAGCTTGAACGGCCACTTAGCTAGTAGAGCAGTATTTTTGACCTCCAAGTAATGTATACCTAGTCTACCTTGGTCCTATGGGTGACAAACCACACTCCATTTTGCCAGTTAATATTTCTTTTTCTTTCTATCTCCTTGCAAAAGAATCTAGAGAGAAAATAATCCAATTTGTTCAAGACTCCTTTTGTAAGCAAGAAAAGAGATATCATATACAGTATCATATTTGTAAGTACTAAATTGATGAGCACCAATATCCCACCTAGAGATAGTAATTTTCCTTCCCAACTACTGAGCCTTTTCTACAGTGTTTCCTCAACCAATTTCCGTTCAGCATTTAGTGTCGGGATCCCCAAATCTTTGATTGGACGCTCGCATCCTCCGCCCTATGCGTGTGCCACGCATCCCTCCACGCACGAGGCAGATATGGGGAGGGCCCCACCACACCCAACCTTATCCCGTCCAGACGTGTCTCCTCCACGTTTTCGGTTTCTTCTCCTACCTTATCGCCTCCCGCCGTATCTCTCTTATGCCCAAGCAGGACCCCGTGTCGTCCCACCTTCCTCGCTGCTGGCCTGCCCCCGCACCGTGATGCCGATGTCAGGCCAAGCGCCGCCACCTTCCTAGCTATATGAAGACCTGTCCCCGTGCTTCTTGTAGATCCAAAAAATATTAAACAAGATTATCAAGTTCTAATCACCCAAGTTTAGGGTTAACAAAAACTTTAATTATTAAAATTAATATGAATACATGTGTGTGTGATTAATGCATGAATGATTGCATTTGCCATGTTTCATTGCTATGAATAATAAGGATTGGTTTAAAGATGAAAACAATATCATCTAGATCATTTCCAAGCAGAATCAAATGAAGAGAAAATTAAATATAAGAAATATGAGCAAATGGTCATTTTGACCAAAGTTAACCACTAGACCAGTTTGGGTGTTCGTACTCAAAAATTTCTAACAGAGACAAATCCAATTCTTTTCACCCCTTGCTAGACCAAGTGAAAGTGAACTCAAGCCCACTTTACAAACCAACATAAAAAAATTCCAAATATATTTAAAGGACAATTCAAAATTGAATCCTTAATAGGTACTAAGATAGCCATTTCTCAAAAACCAACCAAATCAATTCACCTTGGCAAACCCAAGAAACCTCAGACTACCAAGCTTATGACCAGAGCACTCACCAAAATTCATCCAAAAATTCAAATATAAATTTCATGCGGCCATTTCATCAAACACCCGGTCAGCATAGATCAAACTTGCCTAACTTTTACTGTTCTAGATCAATGCCTTGTCCACTACTTGTCGCCACTACTACCCCTTGTCTCACCTAGTGCCCAGCATCGCATTGAACCAACTCACCCCTTCACTGCTTGCACCAGTGCCGCGCCACCCGAGCTACCATTGTCGGCCGACCATGGATAGCTCGTAGGAGGAAGCACTGCGTCCGTCCATGATGTCCAGGAGACAGTCCACCGTCCACCTCCACTCTCTGTCCACCCCTCGAGCTCAGCCAAGACATGGACCACCGAGACATGCCGCGCCCATTTTCTCTGCAACCATGCCGAGACTGCGCCAGAGCGTCGCACCCGACACGCACGCACAAGCCGCGCCTCGCACTCACCGCGCGTAACTGCACTCGCCATGACCCTAGCTACCTCCCAGACACGACCGTTAACGCCACATAAAGCCCCGACCACAAAGCCGCGCCCGCACCGTCCTACGCCCTTCGCCATGCCTTTAGCTCGATGTACTGACGTCACCGGAGGAGCCTGACCATGCCGCATTGCCCCTCTCGCCGGTGTATAAATAGAGGCCACCCCTGCCTCAATTATTCATACCATCTCACTCCCCTCTCTCTCAGAACCACCCCACACCTTTCTCCGGAGTCTGCCGCTGCAGAGGAGGAGAAGATCCGTTGATTGGAGCCACCCTAGGAGCTGCCACGACCACTGTTCGAACCGCCATCGTCGACAACGTCATTCGCCCCCATCGCCGACCCTAGCTGGTGGCCAGGTGAGCCACCGCGTACCCCCACCGTCGCCGTTAGGGTTCAGTATCATTGGAGCTATTCGACGAAGACGACGAACCACAGCTGTAGATCCTAGTCAAATCGCACGGCCCAGATTGAAACTTACCGCTTCGTTTAGATAGAGCCGCTGACGCATGGGACCCCCTGTCAGCAGTCCGTTGTTGCGCGCGCGGTGCAACTGGGCCGGCCCATTTCCTTTCCCGCGCGTAGCCCAGTAATTCAAATAGATATTTTCCAATTTAATCAAAACCTAGTTCAGTCAGTGACTTTCAAAATCAATTCAAGGAGATTCACTGAACCAAATTGCATGATTCCAATTTTGCTAGAAAGATATTAAAATTATGAATCCAAGCCCATTGGATTCAAACCATTTGAAATTATAGATCACCTATAATAAAAATAACAAGAAAGAGACTTTTTCACATTCAAACATTTTTAAAAAATCAACCATAAATGCTTTTGAGTTGATTCCAACTCTCAAAAATCACATTTAACAAGATCTTTCTAAATATGTAAAAATATTTAGGTTTACATGCAGTGATATTGTACTAGTACTAAAAGGATGCTATATAGGCATTTCTAGTCAATTTAATTGTATAAAATAGTAATTTTAAACTTTATAAAATATGACCACCACTTTTAAATCACATTCCCAAGTATTATAATATGTGGTGATGACATGTGTCAACATGATCCCATATTTTAATTGGAGAATATTAAATCTTAAGTAGTTTTCAATGAGTAGAAATTACTTTTCCAAAATAAAATAATAAGACTAGGTCTTTATTTCTTGTGATGATTGTGATGATGGTAGATCATGTAGTGTGAACCTTTGTGTGCTAAATAGAGCTAGTTAAGTATTATTTGCTTATTGTGTACCTCGTATTCATTTATAGACGCTAGTACTGACCAAGGCTACGAGGAGGAGTACTACAAAGAAGAAGAAGAAAACTTCAACCACTACACCAATCAAGGCAAGCTAACACTTGCAAGTTTCTTAACCATGCAAGCCATCCATGCAAGCTAACACTTGCAAGTTTCTTAACCATGAAATCCATCCATGCAAGCCCCACAATACAAGTTAACTATGCAATCTAGAAAACCTATGCAAGATTCTTTAGGCATGCTTTGGTTATGGAACCTTGATTCTACCAAATCCCAGTTTTACTTGCAAGCTTTATTCTTTTATTTCTTTATCAAAGTTCTTTATTACTTCTAGTTAGTGCTTTGTGAGTTTTGGAAAGATAGTATAGATAGCATAAAGAGCATAAAACTAGGCCTAAGTAGTTAGAACTAGATGTCATACTAAGGCATGAGACTAGAATTGGATAGTCAACTTGGTGAAAATGATTATGAAAACCTTGGAATGAAGATTCATTCTATTGAAATGTTTTTACATGTGTTATGAACACAAGATGATTTGATGATGAAAATGTTGAGGCATGAGCCTTAGCCCTTTTATAAAAATTGATGGTTGGGTTCGGATGTGGTACCATTCCAATTTTACCGTACAACCACATTACCCGAATTTGGGTAGGGCTTGACTGGAAGTTTATATGTCTTAGTATGGGTTCCCTTGAGCTGAGGTTACCTCGTGATGAATGTCCACCTGTGCAGTTCCCAAGATGACAGATTGTCATGGTTGGGAGGCCAAACTCATAGGGAAGGTGCCTATACTAGGGTGTGTAATTGAAAGGTTAGGATTGATTATCCCCATACTAAGTATGATGATTCAGGGTTATCTCTGACGGATGTATCGAATGTTGTGGTGAAAGTGTACCACCTCTGCAGAGTGTCAAACTATTCGAATAGCCGCGTCCTCGGTCATGGACAATTGGAGTGGCCATACTGTTCCGTCGTCAGATGTTTTCAAAATGACTTGTGAAATGAACTATGAATTTGACTTGACCACAACAGGGTTGTGAACATGAAAACTAAGTTCCCACTTAGGTTTTGTAGAACATTAAACTAGTTTTCTTTACTTCTGAACTCAGTTGGAAACAAACCTGGCTTTTTGCAAATAAACTTAGCGCTTAGGATTCCTACTGGAACTACTTTACTTGTTAGTGATGGTTTGCGAGTACTTAAAGAGTACTCATGGCTTTGTACCTGGCTATTCCTATGGCCAGACTATGAGGAGGACTGCCAGGATGATGGACAGCAGGAAGTCTATGACAACTAGGATCATCTCCCATCGTCAGCATTGCCTATGACCCTGAAGATGGAGCTTCGACCATGCTACCGTAATTATTTATTCCGCTATGTTGATTGTATTAAGACTGGATCATGAGATCCTTTATTTGTATTATTATGGTTTGTAATGGATGATGAACTATGGTACTAATCTGTTATGTCTTGCAAAAATGGTAATCCTGGGATTGCGATGTATGGCATAATAGGCATCTGGGATTAAAAATCCGGGTGTTGACAAGTTGGTGTCAGAGCCATCCTGACCATAGGATACCCTAGTTGGAATGGATGCTTGAATCAAAAACTTAGTTTCCAAAACAAAAGAATTGAGTATTTATGAAAACCTATTCTCATTCTTATCACTGAGATTATTTCAAGAAAATTTATGTTCCTCAAAAATTCTTGCAAACCTACATAAAAGTTGGCACGCTTGATCACCTCACTAACTTACTCATCCTACATTCTTATAGATGGAAGTCAGGTATAGCAAGTTCTACCAGTTGGGCAACGGAGGAGAGCTCATCTTCGAGCATGATTTAAGCCAACTATCGGAACTTCTTGAGCGCCTGCACCCCGAGTTTTACGGAGCACAGCTCAATGATCAGCAAGAAGGAGAACTACAATGGTTGATAGTTGCAAATCTTAGAGGCAAGATGGAGGCACCCACCTCAGAGGGGATCCAATTCAGCTTGAGGGACAACAACTGGCTAGATGGACTCGCCAGGGCTATGCAGGAGGCTCTTGCCCATCTGTGTGGGAAAAGCATCAACCAGATCAATGACACTCGCTTTACTTACTACTCAAGGCATGATGCTATGGGACAGCCATTGGAGGTACCAGGACATCCAGAGCTGAAGCATCAGGTGGATCATCTCGACTTCATGTTGTATGACAGGCAGAAGGAGTTGGACAATGCCCGCGCCTACGCCAACCACAACTATGCCATTGCAGTCAAGAAGGACCAGACCCTCGCCATCCTTGTGAAGGAGCGCAAGTCACTTCGTCGTCTATGTAACAACAAGGATCGCATCATTGCCTGCCTTCATCAGAAAGTGTCAGACTTGGAGGAGACCATCCATGAGAGGGACATGCAGCTTGAGGAGAGGGAGAACGAAGGTGAAGATATCCGTGGAGAACCTTACTCCTACCTCAGCGATAATGATGACTACCTGGAGGACCTCGACATGGACTTCCACACTGATGATGATTCTGCCTTCATTGATGATGAAGAAGCCACCAGTTCTGATGAGTGGTCACAATAGGGCACTATCGTATGTGTGAGTTGTATCCGGTCCCACTATATCTTAGCTTCACAGAATGGTTCCTAAAACCATCTGTTACCCTAGTGTGGTGTGTGTTTGTATTGGGTGCTATGAATGAATGAATGAATGAAAAGCAAGTTGCTAGTTGGCAAAACCAGAGTCAAACTCAAAGTTGAAAAGATTTTCAAAAACAAATCCATGAACCTTAGAAATTTCCCTCTTGTCTCATGATCTATCTCAATCTTCAGATGCCTCGTAGAGGGAGCAGTTCATCTCAGGATCCAATGCTACAAATACTACAAATGTTGGTTGCTGACCGTGAAGCTAGAAGATCTAAACATCAAGCTAATCTAGCCACCCTTCAACAGATAGCTTAGATGGCCCATAATAATCAAGGCCATGGAAACCAGGACAACCATGGATCCAAGCTCAAGAACTTTCAAAACACCAATCCCCCCATGTGAACACCCGGATTTTTAATCCCAGATGCCTGTTATGCCATACATCGCAATCCCAGGATTACCATTTTTGCGAGACATAATAGAATTGGATACCACAGTACATCATCCATTACAAACCATATGTAAGGTCTTACACAAATAGGGATCTCATGATCCAGTTCTTAATACAACTTCAAGCAGCGGAATACGTAATAATAACGGTAGCGTAGGCGAAGCTCCATCTTCGGGGTCATAGGCAATGCTGACGATGGGAGATGATCCTAGTTGTCGTAACCTTCCTGGGGTCCATCTTCCAGGTACTCCTCTTCATATTCTGGCCACGGGAATAGCCAGGGACAAAGCCATGAGTACTCTTTAAGTACTCGCAAACTAATACTAACAAGTAAAAGGGTTTTTCGATAATAGGACACTAGGCTCTAGGGTTGTTTTGCAAAAAGCCAGATTTATCTCTACTAAGTTCAGAAGCAAGAGAAGCTAGTCACAATTTTATAACTCCTAAGTGGGAACTTGTATTTCATATCACAACTCTGTTGTGGTCAAGTCAAAGTCTCAATTTATTTCACAAGTCATTTTGAAAACATCTGATGGGGGAACAGTATGGCCACTCCAACTGTCCATAACCGCGGACGCGGCTATTCGAATAGTTTGACACTCTGCAGAGATTATACACTTTTACCACAACATTCGATACATCCGTCAGGAACAAATCCTGAATTCACCATACTCAGTATGCGGATAATCAATCCTAACCTTTCAATTACACGCCCTAGTATAAGCACATCTCCTGTGAGTTTGGCCTCCCAACCATGACCAACTGTCATCTTGGGTACTGCACATGTGGACAATCTTCACAAGGTAGCCTCAGCTCAGACCTTGGTCGTGAGGGAACTAATACTAAGGTATATAAGCTTCCAGTCAAGCCCTACCCAATCTTCGGGTATTGTGGTTGTACGATAACATTGGAATGGTATCGCATCCAGACAACCATCAGTTTTATAAAGGGCTAAGGCTCATGCTTCAACATTTTCATCACCGAAATCATCTGGTGCTCAGAAACACATGTCAAAACATCTCAGTAGAATGATCCATCATTCTAAGGTTTTCATAACCATTTTCACCAAGTATTCCCATCTAAAGTTGATCAATTTTTATGCTTAGCACTAGCATCTACAAGTGTGGATAGGTACTAATGAGGGTTGGTAAAGTAGGGGAGTTTCAACTCAGTACAACCTTATATCTTAGGATGATATCAAGGTTTCTAACTTAGGACAAATTTTATACTCTTTATGCAACCTTCAACTATATATTTCTAGAATCTACAAGTCACTTGAGTACTCTCTAAGTTAAGGCTTTGATAAAGAAATAAAGTAAAAGCTTGCAAATAAAACTAGGATTGGTTTATCAAGTGGGTATGATCACATATGCTTAAGGCATATAGTGGGCATGGTAACAAGCAAGTATTAGCTTGCATAGGTCAACTTGATTAGTAAGGCTTGCAAGTATGGGCTTGCACAATATCAGAATAAGCTTGCAAGTGTTAGCTTGCCTTGTGCAGAGCAGTGATTGAAGTTCTCCTCGGCTTCTTCTTCATAGTATCCTCCTTCCTCCTCGTATCCTTGGTCGGTACTAGCGTCTATAAATAAATACCATGTACACAATCACCAAGCAATACTTAACTACTTGCAATCATCACACAAAAGGGTCCTATAGATGATCTAGCATCATCACTAACATTACAAGATTAAGGTTTGGTTTAAATCCCTTTTATTTTTAGAAAAGTAATTTCTACTCATTGAAAAACTACTTAAGATTTAATATTCTCCAAACCAAACATGGGATCATGTTGACACATGTCATCACCACACATTTTAGTACATAGGAATGTGATTTAAAGTGGTGCCACAATTTAATAGGGTTTTACCATTTTATTTTAATTAATTAAAGTGGCTAGAAATGCCTATGTGGCATTCTTTTATTACTTGACCATTATTTCTATAAGTAAACCTATATATTTTTATATATTATGAAAGGTATGGTTAAATGAGATTTTTCAGAGTTGGAATCAACTCAAAAGCTATTGTGGTTTAACTTTGAAAAATGTTTGAATGCAGAAAAGCTTCTGCCATGTTATTTTTACCAAGGATGATCTACAGATCCAAATGACTTGAATCCAACGGGCTTGGATTCAGCATTCCCAGACCTTTCTAATAAAATTGGTTTCATTCAATTTGGTACACTGAGTCGACCTGGGTTGATTTTTGAAAATGGGTACAGAAGTGTGTTTGAAATAAAATAGAAAAGGTTTAATTCAAATAACTGGGCTGCGCGGGAAGCGATACTGGGCTGGCCTGTTAAGCGTAGTGCTTCCGCGGGCTGTTTAAGTGGCTGTCCCCACGCGTCAGTGATACGAGGGGGTGCGAAGCGGTATGGAGCGATGTGGTGCATTCGATCTGGTTCTAATCCAACGGCTGAGGGTCATCGTCGATGTTGGGCAACGTCGGCGAGACAGAAACCTAGCGCGGCCAGTGGGGGTCGTTGGGGGCTCACGGGGGTGCAGGCGAGGGTCGGCGAGGCGGGTGAACGACGAAGTCAACAACGGTGAACTGAGGGGTGGTTGCGGCAGCTCCTAGGGTGGACGAAATTGACGGCGCCCTTCTTCTCCAGAGGCGGCCTGCTCCGGCGCAATTCCGGCGATGCGCTTCTCGCCTTGCTCCGGGACTGAGGTGGGGTGGTTCTGGGTGAGAGAGGATTGGAATGGTGTGAAGAATTCGAGCGGGGGAGTCCTCCTTGCTAGCGATCGGGATGGGCAGGCGACGGTGGCGACATGGCTACGGGCTGCTAGAGGCATGGCCGGTGGTGGCGATCGCTTGGTGGTCTCCTGGCGATGCTCTACGACTTTAATGCGCGTGTAGGGGCGGTGCGGTTTGGTCTGGAACGCGCAATGCTCTGCGCGGCAGAGGTGGTGTCTTCGATGTCGAGCGGTGGTTGTACGGCATGGGGCGGCGAACGGGGATGTCTGGCGGTCTCCTGGGTCGGTGGTGATCGAGTATGCACGCAGGGAGGGCGGCGTGCGGTCTGTGGGCTTTGGTCGAGCGTGGCGCTCTGGCGCATGCTCGGCATGGTTGCTGGCGAGCTGGGCGCCGTCCGTGCGTGTGGTCCAGGGTTTGGCAACGCTCACGGCTGGGACAGGGAGTGGCGGTGGACGGTGGGCTGCCTCCTAGACAAGGTTGGCACGGCTAAATCTTCTCCTAGCATGCTGTCTCCACTGGGGTGGCATGGTTAGCTTCGGTTGTTCACCATTGATGTCATTGCCCAGCTTACAGTGATGCTAGTGCTTGGTTTAGCTTGCTAGATGATCTACTGATATGGTTGTGAGCTAGAGAGGGAACAAGTTAGGCTTCAATCACTGCTCACTATAGTGTTTAGGATTTTGATGATTTGTGTCTGCAAGGTGTTTGATGAAATGGCCGCAAGAATTCAAGTTTTGAATTTTGAAAAGATTTTTGGTGGGGGTGCTAGGTTGATGCTGGTGAGTCTGCAGATGCTTGGGTTTTGAAAGTTGAGCTTGTTTGAGTGGTTTTTGAAAAAGTGGGATCTTCCCATATGATATGGATTCAATTTTGAATTGTCATTTAAACTATGCATTTGAAAGTTTCTGGATGATCACAAGGTGGGCCTTGATACTTTGTTATGAGTACAATCAAGGGGTGCAAAGATCCAGAAAGGTTTCTGTTAGGTTCTAAAAGTTTGAGACAGCCGAAGTAGGCATGGGAGTTAAATTGGTCAAAATGACCATTCCCTTATTTTATTTGTTTTGATTTACTTGTATTTAGGAAAAGTGTGGGAAATGTGTAGATGATGTTTATTTCACCTAAGCATCCATTTACAAGCAATGGAACACACAAACAAGGTGGTTCAAAAGAATTCAAAATGAAATGCATACTCACATGCATGCTTCCATAATTTTATTTAGAAAAGTTTTTGTTAACCCTACTTTTAATTATTAGAATTTGATGATCCAAGTGTTGTATTTTTGGTATGTTACACCCCATATTTAGTAAGTCTGAAGAGCCATTAGATGCTGATGACTGGCTGCAGACCATGGAGAACAACTTAGAAGTCGCATGAGTGGGGGCCAATGAGAAAGTAATGTTTGCCACCCATTATCTGGCAGGTGATGAGCTTGGTGGAATAGCATTCGTACCATGAATGGAGGACAGATGATGACTTGGGATGAATTCAAACTCAAGTTCAGCCGAACCCATGTGCCACCAAGTTTGATTCTACGGATGAGGGATGAATACAAGGAGCTGAAGCAGGGAAGGATGACTGTGGTAGAGTACCGTGACAGATTTATGTCTCTGTCTAGGTATGCCCCTGATGAGATTGGTACTGAAGCCAAGAAGAAGGAGAGATTCTTGAATGGTTTGCATGATGAGATGCAGACAGTGCTGGTCAACATTCCCTTCGCTGACCTTGAAGCCTTAGTGGATTCTGCAATCCAGATGGAAGGCAATATCAACCAAGCCAACGAGAATCGCAAGCGTTGAATGATGCATCAACCAGGATCCCACCATACCACGAAGTATCGCCCCAACCGTCTACAGGATATGCCCCGAAAAACAATAGACCCCCTATGTCCCGTCCGAACTATCCCAACCATGGAAGAGGAAACCCAATGCCCGGAGGGAACCACAACAACAACCCCGGCAACTCCAACAATTTCAACCGTGCACCGCCCAAGTCCAATAACAACAACAACACCAACAACAACAATACTTCCCCAAGGACTGGAAGCAAAATCGTTCCTGTTGCAGGAAAAGACATGTCTCTGATTACTTGTTTTGAATGCAGAGTCAAGGGTCACTACTCCAACGTATGCCCCAAGAAGCTTGCAGCAGCTACCAATGTGAATGCACCAGCTCAGCAGCAACACCGTGTTCATCCTGGAAGGAGATTTGCCATAGGGAACTCGCTCAACCGCAACGGCCGTCTGTTTCACATGAATGCTGAAGAAGCTCAGGAAGCGCCAGATGTCGTGCTAGGTATGTTTTTTGTTAACTTAGTACTTGTAAGAGTGTTGTTTGATTCTGGAGCATCGCACTCGTTTGTTACAGAAGAATTTTCATGCATTAGTAAGATTCAACAAACAAAATTGAAGCATGTTATGATAGTTCAAATACCTGGTTCAACCACTAAATCTAGACAAATTTGCAAGGCCGTACCTAACAGAATCTATGGAATAGATTTTATGCTAATCTAATAGTACTTGGAACCAAAGGTTTGGAAGTAGTACTAGGAATGGATTGGATGTCGACACATAAAGGATTAATCGACTGTGCCAAGAAATCCATAACCATGACTAGCCGCGCTGGAGTATCAGTAGAGCATGTATATGAGACTTTGCCCCATCAATTCAAGTGCAACAAGAGTCTAGCCCAACCAACCATTGACCAAGTCAGAATAGTCTGTGAATACCCCGACGTATTCCTAGATGAATTGCCCGGTATGCCCCCAGATCGGGATATCGAGTGTATCATTGAACTAATCCCTGGAACTGGACCCATAGCTCAGAGACCTTATAGTATGAACCCGTCTAAATTAGTGGATCTAAAGAAGCAACTAGATGCTATGCTGGAGACAGGCTTGATTCAACCAAGTGCGTCACCATGGAGATCACCTGTTTTGTTTATGGATAAGAAAGATGGAGGTAACCGTTTGTGCACGGATTATCGGAAGCTGAATGATGTCACCATTAAGAACAAGTACCCACTGCCGAAGATAGAAGATCTGTTTGACCGTTGACTGGTGCCAAAGTGTTTTCTAAGATTGATCTTAGAACTTGTTATCATCAACTCAAGATTCGCGCAATGGATATTCCAAAGACTGCCTTCACCACCAGATATGGATTGTATGAGTACATTGTCATGTCTTTTAGACTAACCAATGCCCCCGCTTATTTCATGAATAACATGAATAAGATTTTTATGAACTTCCTGGATAAGTTTGTCGTTGTTTTTATCGACGATATTCTGATCTATTCCAAAATAGAAGAAGACCATGAGCTACACCTGAGGACCATCCTTGAAACCATTAGAGAGCATCAGTTGTATGCCAAGTTTAGCAAATGTGACTTCTGGTTAAAGGAAGTAGGATTCCTAGGACATATCGTGTCGGCAGGAGGAATTGTTGTCGATCCCTCCAAGATTAAGGATGTTGAAGAATGGAGAGCACCAACCACTCAAACTGAAGTTCGTGCATTTATCGGATTAGCGGGATATTACCGCAAGTTCGTAGAAGGATTCTCAAGCATCGCAAGACCCATGACCCAGTTGTTGAAGAAAGATAAGAAGTTTGAATGGACGGACAAATGTGAAGCAAGTTTTCAAGAGCTCAAGAAGAGATTGATTTCAGCCCCAATCTTGATTATGCTGGATATCAAGAAGCCTTTTGATGTGTATTGTGACACATCCAAGGTTGGTCTCGGATGTGTGTTGATGCAAGAAGGCAAAGTCATATCCTATTTGTCCTGACAACTGAAGAAACATGAGCAGAATTACCCTACCCATGACCTCGAACTAGCAGCCGTAGTTTTAGCCTTGAAGACATGGCGGCATTACCTCATGGGTAACCATTGTGAGATTTATTTGGATCACAAGTGTCTGAAGTATATTTTTACCCAGAAGGAGCTAAATATGAGGCAAATGAGATGGATAGAGCTAATCAAGGACTATGACCTTGACATTCACTATCACCCCAGCAAAGCCAATGTGGTAGCAGATGCTCTTAGCATATTTCCGTGTCGATTGAACACCACGATAAAAGAAGCCCAGCCAAGTTTGCATGAGGAGATGGAAAATTTCAAAGTGGAGCTAGTTAGTGAAGGATTTTTGGCTAGCATAGAACTTCAACCCACTTTGATCAGTTAGATCAAGGAGGCGCAGAAAGGAAATGCTAGTATTGACGGAATCAAACATCATATCGATACAGGGAAGGTACCCGGATTCACCGAAGATGAAGAAGGATTTTTGTGGTACAAAGGACGTATCTATGTGCCCGCAGATTCAGAGTTGAAGCAAGCTATTTTGCAAGAAGCCCATGATACTCTTTATTCTATCCACCTTGGAGGAACCAAGATGTATCAGGATTTGAAGGAGCAATTTTGGTGGCACAAGATGAAGAGAGAAATCGAAACCTACATAGCCAAATGTGATATCTATCAGAGAGTCAAAGCAGGACATCAGAGACCCACCATACTTTTGCAACCTTTGTAGATTCCATAATGGAAATGGGATTCAGTAGGAATGGATTTTATCACCGGTTTGCCTACATCTAGTAGGGGAAATGACTCTATTTGGGTCATAGTGGATAGACTGTCCAAAGTAGCCCATTTCTGACCGGTCAAGACCACTTATCAGAGTTCGAAGCTAGCAGAGTTGTACATTGCTAGGATAGTAAGTTTGCATGGAGTCCCCAAGAACATTGTGTCGGATCGAGGAAATCAGTTTACCTCGAGATTTTGGAAGAAGGTCCAAGAAGGATTAGGAACCAGACTGAATTTTAGCACAACTTATCACCCGCAGACTGATGGACAAACAGAGCGAGTAAACCAGATACTCGAAGATATGTTGAGAGCTTGTGTGCTAGAATATGGATCAAAATGGGAGGACTGTCTGCCTTTTGCAGAATTATCATACAGCAACAGTTACCAAGCCAGTAAGCAAATGGCCCCATTTGAATTTATGTGCTGAAGTGTCATACCCCACTAAATTGGTCAGAAGTAGGAGAGAGTCAGATTTTCAGACCCGACATCCTAATAGAAGCCAAAGAGAAAGTTCACAAGATCCATGAGCACCTTAAGACAGCCCAATCCAGACAGAAGAGTTATGCAGAGAAGAGACATCAAGATCTATCTTTCGCTATCGGAGATTTTGTGTATCTCAAAGTATCACCCTTGAAAGGAATGCAATGTTTCCAACTTAAAGGGAAGCTTGCCCTCAGATATATTGGACCCTTCAAGATTTTGAATCGCCGAGGAGAAGTATCATATCAACTGGAACTGCCCGAGGAGATGTCAGCCGTGCATGATGTGTTTCATATCTTGTTACTTCGCAAATGCCTAAAAGTCCCGGAGCAGACCGAAGTTTTGTAAGAAGCCTTCAGAACCACCAGGACCCGGAGTATTAAGTTTCTCAAGATCAAGTGGAGTAACCATACTAAAGAAGAAGCTACATGGGAACGAGAAGATTACATTAGGACTAAGTATCTAGATCTCTTTAGTTCCTAGTTCTCTTTTCTTAAATCTCGGGACGAGATTTTGTTTAATGAGGGAAGGTTTCTAATATCCTAAAAATATTAAACAAGATTATCAAGTTCTAATCACCCAAGTTTAGGGTTAACAAAAACTTTCATTATTAAAATTAATATGAATGCAGGTGTGATGGCGTGCGGTTGACGCCTCGTTGGGAGACCTCAAGAGCAAGGTGTGATGAGAACATCAGCAAGTTTTCCCTTAGTAAGAAACCGAGGTTATCGAACCAGTAGGAGGAAGGAAACGTCTCAAAGGTGTTGCAAGCAACTTGGAAACCTACACAACACAAACTCAAGATTTTGCCCCAATGAACAACGAGGTTGTCAATCTCACTGGTTTGCTGCAACAAAGGATTAATTGTATAGTGTGGAAGGTAATAGTGGTTTGCAGCAAGTAAACAGTAACAGTGTGAAAGTGTAAGATGGTTAACCTAGAGGGGGGGGTGAATAGGTTTCTACAAAATTCTTTATAATCTTTTGCAAGTTTTAGGCTTTGCGGAAAATAAGTGAGCCTAAATGCAAACTAGGTGAGGCAACCTAGAAGATGTACAAGATACTTCAAGCTCGAAGGATATCATAAGATAAGCAACACAAGTAAGAGATCGGTTAAGGAATAACCGAAGCACGTGGAGACGAAGATGTATTCCCGTGTTCACCACCTTTGGGAAGGGGGCTACGTCACGTTGGAGAGGTGTGAGGTTCCATGAAGGATTCCTCACGCGCCACGAAGGCTCACCTTCTTCTCCGAGCCTATCCCACAAAGGAATAGCTCACTTACTCATGGTAGACTTTAAGGTAGTCTCCAAACCCTCACAAACTTTCCATGGAGCAAATCACAAGCTGAATGCCTCCGGGCGACCCTAGCCGCCTAGGGTTTCCCACAAACCCAAGAGTAACAAGCTAACTTGATGAACTCAAGGGGGAATGAACTTTGGCTTGGTGGAAACATAGATCGGGACCTCCTCTTCCTTTCTACCAAAGGGATTTGGATTTGGTTGGGTAGAATGGGAGATCCTCAAGCTTTTGTGTTTCAACAATGGGGGAGAGAGAGAGAGAGCTTCAAGAAATGATATAAACTGAATGCCTAACCTACTCAAGCTAGAAGAAGGGATATTTATACTCAAGGAGAAAAACTAGCCGTTTTGAGCCAAAAACGCAAGGTCCGGTTTTAAGTTCGGTTGGACCGGTTCACACACCGGACAGTCCAGTCCTCAGCCCGGAAAACCGAACTGAAACCGAATCTGCTCTCAGTACCCAGACTCGGATAGATTCGGAGTGAGTAAACCGGAAAACCCGGTTTGAGTTTGGAATTCCGATCCTGACACCGGACGGTCCGGTCTAGGAGCCGGTCCAACCGGTCTGAAAACCGGATCTGCATAAAAGGCTTTGATGGATAGGATTTCTTCTCTTCTCTCTTTGGTGATGGATTAGGTAGGAGAAAGGGATGTGTATATGGCTTAGGTGATCATCCCCAACAAGCTCATCAAGAGAACCCCTCTTAATAGTGCGGAGCTCCTAACCGGACTCAAATTACATAAAAAGGGAAAACTCCGGTGTGAAGCTTCGTTATCAAAATGGGGGGGTCTCCGATAACCTTTCATCACAGCATCGAACTAGAACCTGTGTAAGACACTAGAAATAGCATTAGTCCACTCTAACCACGGTGTCATTGACAACCAAAAATAGCATAGGGTAAAATACCCTTTCAATCTCCCCCTTTTTGGTTGGCGATGACAAACCGAGCTAGAGTTCTCAAAGATATTATAAACAACAATAGACATAGTCATAGCATAATATAAATATCCATGGTTCACACACATAGCACAAACTTGTCCAACAGACGGAACGAAAGCAGATAGTTCATACATAAAGCGAAAGGGAAAGCACAATTCCATAAGAAGCAATGAGAAGGCAAGGGGCATTGTGCTAACGGCGAACCTTGGAAAACCCCGGCAAGGAACCCGTAGATAACTAATAGAACTCTACTCTTCTCCCCCTTTGGCATCGAGACACCAAAAAGGAAGAGGAGGAGAGCGATGCTAACGCAGCCCAACTAGAAGAACGGCGGAGGAGTAGGCCGAGGTGGGACATCTTCCTCTTAAGAGTACTCGTCACTATCAGCAGCATCATCATTGTCCTCATCATCATCATCATGACCCTGAGCAGAGGGACCACCAGGACCACTGGGAGCAGACTGACCGGGGAAGTACCCATAGAACATAGCATCACCAAGAGGCGGCATCTCATAGTTGACATAAGGGGGGCAGGGGCCATCTCAGGATCATCTGGTGGAGGAGTGACATTCTAGGTCGCAAGATACTCATTGTGACGGCGCCTAGTCTCCTGGCTCAATTCCAAAGCCTTGTGACTCACATCATAGGTAGAACGGCACATCTGGAATAGCCTCTTGAAAAACTTGGCAGCACCACCCTTCGGCCTTGGGTGAGAGGAGGACTCACCAACAGGACGATGAGAACCAACCCGAGTAGAAAAAGAAGGCCGAGGATCATGAGCAGCTTTGGTGCGGTGCTCAGGAGGCCGCATCCTAGGGACTTCAGGAGTGTGGGCACGGAGACAAAGATTAAGCATTTCTTGTTCCTCGCGCTCGCCCACCATCATACCAGGCGGCACCACCCGATTGAGCAGCTTCTGAACATATGCGCAGAAAGTGGGAGTCATCATGTCCAAAGCAGCCCGCCACAGCTCATAGTACACAAAGTCACAACCATCAACCTTCCTCAGCCGATCCGGGTGACAGTAGTACAACAAGTTGGCAAAATACCCACGGCAGTTAGTGGAATCTCCAACACGGGGAACAAGGGACTGACGGAAGATAGTGGCCAAGGTATGATAGTAGTAATACATGCCAGTCATGCACGGAGGACTCCACTGAGAATCACTGGGATAGCAGAAAGCAAGAGTCTCAGCAGGCTTGACCTTCTCAATGTGAAGACAGAAGCCTCCGCCTCGACCAGTGTAGCCCATGACATCGACCAAATCAGCATAAGTAGCCTGAAAACGCCTCGTGCCAGTCATCCAAGTCATAGTGCGATCCTCATCATCATGAAAATAGACTGTGCAAAAGAACTGACGGATGAAGTCGGGGTAATAGTCCTCCTTGAGACAGACAAGGTCGAACAGATCCATTTTCCTCAAAGCTTCATCAACATAGAAGTAACCAGAGGCTGCATACATATTGAACCACTCCAGATTGAGAGCTTGAATGTGGCCACAAGGAGTGACCCAGAACTGAGTGTAAATGTGATCCCACATCAGATCCTGAGTCTCAATCCAAAATTTCTTGTCAGATCCTTTATAGGTGCGTTGCTTGAAGCGATAGGGAGTCTGCTTGCGGAGAGCCCGGTACTGACCAATCTCCATACCCTTCAGATTTTTACAAGGCGCATCCTCATCCTCGGACTGAGAAGCTTGCTGCTTACCCCTGTTAGCTTTGAGTTTGATGCGCCCAGAGCGAGCGCTACCCTCAGGCTCAAGCTGCACAGACTGAGTGGTGCGATGAGCCCGCTTAATCATGTTAGCTACCTCGGGCACATACTCACCATCAGGCACATACTCATCACCAGCAGAATCAGCGTCTTCACCTGTGAAAAAGAGAGAGAAAGGTTGGGGAGCACAGAGATAAGTACACATGCCAAAGTGGAGGATGAGAGAAAATAAAACTTGGATTTGGGCAAGTGCATGGTAAAATAGGAGACATTGCAGAAAGGTCCGGTGCCAGGGCCGGAACAACCGGTCCCAGAACCGGATGGTCCGGTTTCAGGGCCGGGTGGACCGAAAGCAAAACCGGTCCGGGTGTCGAGCGGAAAACGGACTTCAGACAGACGGTCCGTGCTCTGACGGACCAACAACCGGGTTGCAAATCGAGATCCACAGAGGCCACTATGCAATGTAAAAAATCGTACCAATGACTCAAGTACTTGCGCAAATATAGTTCTAAGCAGAGTGGGTAGGACATGGAGGAAGGAGGGTGGGGAAATAAACAAGGTGGACCCCTAACTTCTCAAATCCAACACAATGTATAGCAAAACATAGGGATTTGAGAAGGACAAGAGGAGAGGGAGAAAAAGGAGTACCCGAGGACATGGCTTCCCGTGAAGGAAGGCACCAAGGAGCCCTTGAGGAAAAAGAACACCAAAAAGCTCCTGAACCACCACGAGATGAAGAAATTCCTTTGGTGCAAAGCCTCCAAAAGTCCTTCCTCACGAAAGGGTGGCCCGATCTATGGATCCTAGGGGTGGAATCACCCTAGGAGAGGAGGGGAGGGTGGGGAGGGGCGACAATGGAGGAGGAGAGGTCGGGGAAAGTGAAGTGGAACTGTGGGAGGGAGGGGGGAGAAGAGGGAGAAAAGAAAAAAACAGATTTGAAAACTCGGTTTTAAGTTCGGTTGAACCGAGATCCAAACCGTAGGACCCGGTCCACAGCTCGGAAAGCCGTATGCCAACCGAAAAACGAATCAGACACGAGATTCGGATAGACCCGGTATAGTATGACCGGATTTTCCGGTTCTGGTCCGGTTTTTCCGAAGCTGGCACAGGGTTGTTCGGTCTAGGAGCCGGTTCAACCGGGCCAAAAACCGAACAAAAGAAAAAAAAATTGATTTTCGAGGATGGCATGTGCATGTTGAGGAAGATAGTAGACTCCAAAAGGGTAGAGGAAGCAGGTGATCTAGGCATGCCTATTGGAAAGAACCAATTTCAACCTCACAAAGAGCAACAATAGGCATGATTCGAGGATATCAAGAGCTAGAGGAAGATCAAACTCAGAGAGCCTCAAGATGGAAACCATTGAAAAGAAAAGGAGGCAAGGAGGTTGTGAGCGATTTCTCCCCCTATGTTTAAGCACATGTGTCATGGCGCCGCAAAGATAGATGCTTGGACTCATATCATGACATGAGATCAATTTATGTTGCACATATAGGTATGCATCAAACCAAGACATGGTAAGATGGCTATCCCTACATGTGTGGCGCAACTAGTCTACATAGCATGTTAAGAGCAAGAATATAGTGCAAGAAGCTAATCAATCCAAGTTTTGGGGATCTAGGATACCGAGTTCTCGCCTCAACATGACAAACCGGGCTTCATCCAAAGGCTTCGTGAAGATATCGGCCAATTGGAACATCGTACCCACATGAGTGAGATTGATATCACCATTTGCGACATGGTCACGTAGGAAGTGGTGGCGAATGTCAATATGTTTGGTGCGGCAATGTTGGAAGGGGTTGTTAGCGATCTTTATCGCGCTTTCATTGTCACATAGAGGAGGCACCGTACCAAGAGACACACCATAGTCTTTCAAGGTTTTCCTCATACATAACAATTGAGAACAACAAGATGTCGCGGATATGTATTCGGCTTCGGCGGTGGATAGGGATGTGGAGTTTTGTTTCTTGGAAGACCAACTCACCAACGACCGGCTAATAAATTGGCAAGCCCTGGAGGTTGATTTCTGGTCAACCTTATCACCTGCCCAATCGGCATCCGAATAGCCAACAAGCTCAAAGGTTGACCCCTTTGGATACCAAATCCTGAGAGTAGGAGTGAGAACAAGGTACCTAAAAATCCGTTTGACCTCCATCAAGTGGCACTCCTTGGGAGCGGATTGAAAACGAGCACACATTCCTACACTTAACATGATATCCGGCCTAGAAGCACAAAGGTAGAGCAAGGAACCAAGCATAGAACGATGTACCTTTTGATCCACGTTCTTCTCACCTATTACAAGGCCAAGTTGTCCATTTAGTGGCATGGGTGTCTTCATGGGATTAGCCTTGGCCATCTCGAACTTATTGAGCATATCCTTAATGTACTTCTCTTGAGAGATTAAAGTGCCATGAGGAAGTTGCTTTATGATGAAGCCTAGGAAGAACTTCAACTCCCCCATCATGGACATCCTAAATTTCATAGTCATCAACTCGGCAAAAGATTTGTTATGAGATTTGTTAGTTCCACCAAAGATAATATCATCAACATATATTTGAACAATAAATAAGCCACCCCCTTTAACCCGTTTGGTGAAAAGGGTGGAATCGACCTTACCCACGCTAAACCCCATCCATGAGTAGAAAATCCCTAAGGTGCTCATACCAAGCACGAGGAGCTTGCTTTAGCCCGTAGAGAGCCTTATGGAGTAGATACACATGGTTGGGATAGCGTGTGTTTTCGAAACCCGGGGGTTGAGCTACATATGCAACCTCTTTCAAGGGACCATTAAGAAAAGCACTTTTCACATCCATTTGACAAAGCTTGAAGTTATGGAAAGAAGCATAAGCAAGCAAGAGACGAATAGCTTCAAGACGAGCAACGGGCGCAAATGTGTCCTCATAGTCAATACATTCTATTTGGTCATACCCTTGTGCCACTAACCTTGCTTTGTTCCTTGTGACGACCCCGTTCTCATCTTGCTTGTTTTTGAACACCCACTTGGTCCCAATAACATTGATGCGATGATCTTTAGGCCTCTCCACTAGAGACCATACTTCATTGCGGGTGAAACACTCGAGTTCTTATTGCATGGCAATGACCCAATCCAGATCCTCCAAAGCCTCATGAGCCTTAAGGGTCTCAAAGTTGGACACAAAAGCATGATGCCCACAAAAGGTTGTGAGGTTCTTCTTCCTGGCACGGGTCTCGATCCCTCTTGATATGCTTCCAAGGATATTGTTTACTTGAAGACCACTTGCAATGGAGGCGGCCTTAATATTCCGAATTATGCCTTCATGATCAACAAATTCATCTTTTGAGGGGCCTTGATCATTGACACCATCTTGAGCTTGGCCTTGAGATGGAGGTTGAACTTCTACTTGGTCTTGCTCGAGGGTTTGAGGGCTTGGTTCTTGTTATTCAGTTTGCAAGGCATCATGAGAGATATGTTGATCTTGTGAAGCATTTGATGGCTCAACCTGGGTAGAGCTCGGTTCTTCTTGAGTTGAGCTTGATTCTCCCCCATCATCTTGTTGGACATGAATGTGAGACTCGGTAGGCAAGATGTGCCCAATACCCATCAACTTGATGACTTGAGAAGAATCACCATCTCCTACATCACGAGAAGAAACTTGCCCCTCATGGGGACCATTATTCTCCAAAAACTCCATGTCACAAGATACTTCAACACAACCATTAGTCTTGTTGTAGTATCTATAGGCATGAGAGTTTTCCGCATAACCAACAAAAATACCCTCTATAGTTCTAGATTTGAATTTACCGAGCTTTTCTTTTTTGTTCTTGACGAGACACTTGCACCCAAAGACACGGAAGTAGTTGACATTGGGCTTCTTACTTGTGAGAATCTCATATGGAGTCATGTCAAAGGGAGCACGTAGGAAGAGCCGGTTCGTGTAGTGGACCGCGATAGCAATATCTTCTCCCCAAAAATTATGAGGGGACTTGAATTCACTCAACATTTTTCTTGCCATCTTGTCCGGTTCTTCCTTTCAACAACACCATTTTGTTGAGGGGTATAAGGATCTGAGAATTCATGCTTGATCCCCTCATCTTCAACAAATTCTTGCATGGTGTAATTCTTGAACTCGGTGCCGTTGTCGGTTCTAATAGTCTTGATCTCCACTCCATGAGTGCGTTGAGCTTGCTTGGCGAAGATCATGAATTCCTTGAAAGTCTCATCCTTTGTCTTGAGAAGAAATACCCAAGTATACCTTGAGAAATCATCAACAATGACAAGACCATATCTTCTTCCACCAAGAGTGTCATATGTCGAAGGCCCGAAGAGATCCAGATGGAGCAATTCCAAGGGTCTTGACGTGGCCACCTTGGTAACGGAAGGATGAGGCTTTCCAATTTTCTTCCCTGAAATTCAAGAACTACACACACGATCTTTCTCAAAGGAGACACCAGTTAGTCCAAGAATATGTTCACCCTTTAGGAGGAGATTGAGATTTCTCATGTTGACATGGCCTAGGCGACGATGCCAAAGCCATCCCTTGTCAGCCTTGGACATTAGACATGTAGGAAGAGATTGACTCTCTTTCGAGAGGTCGACCACATAAAGGTCGTCTTCCACGTGTCCAATGAGAACCAAGATGAGATCATCACCCCTAAAGACCTTCACAAAAGTTCTAGAGAAATAGGAGTCATAGCCGGCATCCGCGAGATGTTTAATAGAAAGCAAGTTGTAACCAAGGTTTTCAACATGTAGGACGGTCTCAAGAGTCAAAATCTTGGAAATTACCAACTTACCATAACCAAGAACCTTTCCTTTTGAGTTATCTCCAAAACTGATGAAACTGGTCAAGCCCACTCCTACCTCCGGTCATGTGATTGGTGCATCCACTATCAAACACCCATTTTGATCCACCGGAGGCATAACCCTACAAAATCAATTCTTTGATTTAGGAACCCATTGAGTAATGGGTCCCCTAGCATTAGAAACAAGATCCTTAGGTACCCAAATTGAGTACCACCTATAAGCATAACCATTTCGAGGGCCAAAATATTTAGCATATACATTTCCTTGAGTGCCCTTACATAGCACATAGGAAGGATTAGACTTTCCCGCATACTTGTGATTGGGATTGACCCTCATGGCTCCCCCATTCACCACATTCTTTTTGACCCAGTCAACCATCTTGTCACGTTCCTTCACAAAGGTTATCTTCTTCGGTGGAATGGCATTGATCGTGTTGTTCTTTGGATCAAAACCGACACCTTCCTTGGAAACTCTCGTCTTTTGACGGGATAAAATCTCATCTAGGATCTTTCCCTTGGAGGTAGGTGCACGACGCACTTTCTCAAGATGCTCTTTCAACTTCTTATTTTCCTCAATGAGGTGAGCTTGATCAAAGGTAGAGTTAGAGGTACAAGAATTGTTTTCAACTATAATTGGATCCTTCAATGTACCAAGAGCTTTCTCATAGGACACCCGAAGTTGATCATGGTTCTCTCCAAGTTTTATGAGCTCACGCTTGACAAGCACACTAGCCTTCTCAAGGTGCTCAAGGTCCTTGGTAAGAGAAGCATGAGCAACTTCAAGCTCTTTCTTTGAGGCATCAAGCTCTTGAGACAATGAGTTAGCCCTATCAATAGTGTCCATGTCTTTTGCTTTATCAATTTCAAAGATTTCAATTTGTAGTTTAAGAAAAGAGTTGGTTTTCTTTTCCTCACAAAGCTCTTGCTCAAGAAGATTGAATCTTCGTTTCTCATCATCAATATGAGATTCCAGGCTATCAATGGTCTCATCGCGTGAGCTAACAAGTTCCATTAATTGCTTGACTCTAGCACGAGCAATGGGAGGAAGAGACTTCATGATAGCATACATTTCTTTTATATATTCTTTACCAAATTCATCATTATCACTATCACTATCATGGTCACTCTCAAGATCATCCAAGACACTAGATAGGGATGGAGGAGAGACAATTACCTTGGAGCTTCTTGCCATAAGACAAGAACCGGTGATCTTGGGAATAGGAGAACTCTCGATGTAGTCCTTGGAGTAGTCATAGGTGAGAGATGAACCGGGTTCGACATATGCCAAACCGGTCACACCCACCACTTTCTCCTTATCCCCACACTCCACGTCGAACTCTTCCTTGGAGATCCTTGCCATGAGGCAAGTGGCAATGACCTTGGGGTTAGGAGAGTCATCGGTGTAGTCCTTGGTGTAGTCATAGGTGAAGAGAGACCCGGGTTTGGCAAAGGCCAAACCGGCCACTCCAACCACCTTCTCTTCATCCTCTTCCTCATTGTCGGATATGTATTCTTGGCCTAGGAAGCCCTTACCATCACGCCTATTGTTCCTCTTGTATCTTTCATTGATGGGGTTAGGCTTCAATCTTGGTTTGGCACCTTATTCATACTTAGGCTTGTCAATCCTCTTCTCATAAGGACACTTGTCGGCAAAATGGGTTGTCTCATCACAATCGTAGCACGTCCTCTTCTTCTCACTTGATCCCATTGAGCTTATCCTTCTTCGGAACTTCATGTTCTTGGTGAAGAGGGCAAGTTGAGAGAGCATATCATAAACTCCATCAACATCGCTATCTTCATCACTAGCAACGTCTTCTTGCACTTGCTTGGCCTTTAAAGCTAGAGAGTGGGAAGACCCGATAGCACGGTTGATCTCCTTGATCTTTTGCCCTTCATCCGCCAAGTTATTCGTGGCAACTAGATAAGAGACTAGATCATCAGGAGTGAATTGATTAGCTCTATCAAGGAGTTGCAAGTTCAAGGCAAGCTTCTTGTCGGTGACCGCGATCATGGAGAGAATCTTGGACTTGATAAGTTCATCATTCAAATTGAATCCATCATCATACTTCTCACACCCTAGGCCACCAATCTTCACGCGGAGGGCAACGAGTCTCTTGTATGCTTCAGCGATAGTCTCACCATCATTGTTCATGAACATGTTCATCTAAGACTTGGCAGCTTCATACTTGGACTTTTGGATAAGAGAGGTTCCCTCTTGGAGAATGTCAATCCTATCCCAAAGATCCTTTGCGGTGGGGATGTCGCTGACTTGATCATAGAGAGTGCGGTGAATAGCACTCCTTATCTTGTCACAAGCCGTTGCATTTAGTTGACGGTCGTAGTACTCTCCCGGGGTGAGGTTGTTGGGATCATGAGGGTGGAAGCCGGTGCATACAATCTCCCAAAGCTCAACGCTGCAGCTGCGAAGATGAGATTCCATAGAAGCTTTCCAATGAGAGAAATGAGTTCCATCATAATGAGGTGCAGGGCCCGAACCATTAATATGAGGCATGATGTTCTTTTGCTTAGGATAAACATAAGGGAATTGATTAGGGGGCGTGGAAGTTTTTTACGAGCCGCCCTCATGAGCGGACTCGGCATCCTTATCCTTCTCAATGTCCATTGGTCTCCCTTGAGGTACTACCAATGGATTACCAAGAAAAGCCCCATCACCAATGGCCTTAAGTTGTCCTTCTAGGTAACTCATTCGAACAAGGAGATCGGAATCCGCCTTGGCCTTTTCAAGGGCACCCTTGGCTAAGATCTCACGAAGCTCCTTGACCGAATAAGTTTTTTCCTCCTCATCATCGGAGAAAACCATCTTTTCTCTTGGGCGGTAAAGCCCTTAAAAGAGCTCTTGGCTCTGATACCAATTGAAAGTGTAAGATGGTTAACCTAGAGGGGGGTGAATAGGTTTCTACAAAATTCTTTATAATCTTTTGCAAGTTTTAGGCTTTGCGGAAAATAAGTGAGCCTAAATGCAAACTAGGTGAGGCAACCTAGAAGATGTACAAGATACTTCAAGCTCGAAGGCTATCACAAGATAAGCAACACAAGTAAGAGATCGGTTAAGGAATAACCGAAGCACGCGGCGACGAAGATGTATTCCCGTGTTCACCACCTTTGGGAAGGGGGCTACGTCACGTTGGAGAGGTGTGAGGTTCCACGAAGGATTCCTCACGCGCCATGAAGGCTCACCTTCTTCTCCGAGCCTATCACACGAAGGAATAGCTCACTTACTCGTGGTAGACTTTAAGGTAGTCTCCAAACCCTCACAAACTTTCCACGGAGCAAATCACAAGCCGAATGCCTCCGGGTGACCCTAGCCGCCTAGGGTTTCCCACAAACCCAAGAGTAACAATCTAACTCGATGAACTCAAGGGGGAATGAACTTTGTCTTGGTGGAAACGTAGATCGGGACCTCCTCTTCCTTTCTACCAAAGGGATTTGGATTTGGTTGGGTAGAATGGGAGATCCTCAAGCTTTTGTGTTTCAACAATGGGGGAGAGAGAGAGCTTCAAGAAATGATATAAACTGAATGCCTAACCTACTCAAGCTAGAAGAAGGGATATTTATACTCAAGGAGAAAAACTAGCCGTTTTGAGCCAAAAATGCAAGGTCCAGTTTTAAGTTCGGTTGGACCGGTTCACACACCGGACAGTCCGGTCCTCAGCCCAAAAAACCGGACTGAAACCGAATCTTCTCTCAGTACCCAGACTCGGATAGATTCGGAGTGAGTAAACCGGAAAACTCGGTTTGAGTTCGGAGTTCTGATCCTGACACCGGACGGTCTGGTCTAGGAGCCGGTCCAACCGGTCTGAAAACCGGATCTGCATAAAAGGCTTTGATGGATAGGATTTCTTCTCTTCTCTCTTTGGTGATGGATTAGGTAGGAGAAAGGGATGTGTATATGGCTTAGGTGATCATCCCCAACAAGCTCATCGAGAGAACCCCTCTTAATAGTGTGGAGCTCCTAACCGGACTCAAATTACATAAAAAGGGAAAACTCTGGTGCGAAGCTTCGTTATCAAAATGGGGGGTCTCCGATAACCTTTCATCACAGCATCGGACTAGAACCTTTGTAAGACACTAGAAATAGCATTAGTCCACTCTAACCACGGTGTCATTGTAAACCAAAAATAGCATAGGGTAAAATACCCTTTCACCATGGAAGATGTATCAATGGTAAAGATTTGACCGGGGTCCATAGTTCACTAGAGGTGTTCTCCTTAGATAAGCAAACATGGCATGCTGGGTAAAAAATTACAAAAGGGCAATTGACATGACTGAGCAAGACAAAACAATGCAATACTAAACATCATGATCCTATGAGATTCGATTGGGCAATACAACAAGATACATAGACCGCCATCCAACTGCATCTATGACTAGAAGTCCATCTTTGGGTTATCATTCAAACCCCCTCCAGTATTAAGTTGCAAGCAACAAACAACTGCTTTAAGCAAAGTCTGTAAGGTAAACAATCCACTTGTTCCATGAACAAGGGACCGTTGTTTTCTCCAGTGGCAACAGCACATCTACACCCTTAGAGATTTCTGTCACTTCCCTTAGATAAAATAGAGGCATGAACCCACTATCGAGCATAAATACCCCCACTTGGAGTCACTAGCAGCTACTTGGCCAAGATAACTACTAACAACAGAGAGCATGCAAGATCACAAACAACACAGACATGATAGAATCAATAAGACAAAACCATTAATCAATCTGACATAGTAATCTCAATATCCATCGGATCCCCGCAAACACAACATGCATGATTACAAATAGATGAGATCTTGATCATGAACGGAGCTCACAAGATCTAGATATGAAAGCACAAAGGAGGAGATACAACCATCTAGCTACTACATGGACCCGTAGTCCAAGGTGGAACTACTCACGCTTCATACTGGAGGCTGGCATGATGAAGAAGAAGGCCTCCGGGATGATCTCCCCTCCGGCAGGGTGCCGGGAAGAGCTTCAGATCCCCCCGATCTAGGGACGATGGTGGCGACGGATACAGACGGTTTCGTGGAATTCTGATCGGGTACTTAGGGTTTAGGCATCGGGGGCTTCTTATAGGCGAAGAGGCGAGGCAGGAGGGCGGCCAGGGGGCCCACACCTCCTCTCCTCTGGACTCCGTGTTCTCCTCGGTGAAATATTGACTTTGGCTTTTGTCCCGTCCAATTCCGAGAATATTTCCTTACTAGCTTTTCTGGAACCAAAAAAGAAGAAAACAGGCAACTATCACTGTGGCATCTTGTTAATAGGTTAGTACCAGAAAACATATAAAAACACCTCAAAGTGTAGACAAAGCAAAGCAAAGTAGATACTAAACAAGCATGGAACATCAAAAATTATATATACATTTCCGACGTATCAAGCATCCCCAAGATTAACTCCTGCTCGTCCTCGAGTAGGTAAGTGATAAAAGAATAATTTTTTAGGTGACATGCACCATCAAAACCAAGATCAAACCATTTGCAAGCATTGAAAGCTGGGATCAAAGAACTCTAAACATGAGCATGAAAGTTTGAGTTCTAACAATAAGAGAAAGTAACTATGCATGTAACATGAAAGGCTACAAACAAAGATCATGAATAACATGCATTGAAAAACGTTTATTTGTTTCACATACAGAAAACATAGCATAGTGGCATTCAGCTTGTCCCTCATATAGTAGCAAATAGATGCATAGGACACCTTCAAATTTCATAAGAGTGACTAGATACAAATAGCACAAGAACAAGTAATATCAACAATATGCATCAATCAATAAGTTTTGGGACAATGCACATATAACTAAGAATGGCAACTATGCTCTTTAACTAGTGCCTAAAGGTAGAAGGTGGAGACTCGATATAATAGTGTAAGAAAGGCCCTTCATATAGGGAAGCAGGGATTTCAAGTCTCAAAAAGAGCTTCCAAAAATTATGGTACTTGTTAGATTTCAGCCCCCATTGCCCCTATCATAAGCATCTTGAAGTGATTAAGGTTAAAGTGAACACACTATGGAGTATATGCTTGACAAAAGTATAAGTTGGCAATCTCATGTCCCTTGAATACGAGGGCCGCTCCTCATGCTACTCAACTTTAGTCACTTGTAAGTTCTTGTCATAGTAAGTACATGTGTATCATAGAGAACCGCCTACGGGGTACCCCTTGCACATGGTACAGGAGCTATCCCATAACCAAAATGACAAGGCAAGCAGACAATGAGCATCTCAGCAATCTTCTTATTTACCATGGGAATATGGTGCTTTTTTTATCTCTTTCCTCTTTTCTCAATGTGTCTCTTTTTTTATAAGAAGAATGCTTCATAGATGTCACTATGGTGATGCTGCAAGTTTCCACCATGATTAGGCATGGCTTAGGCTAGCGGCTCAGGTGTTTCTTCTAACACACATACATAACTTCATGGACTTACAAGATCCCCTTTCATTTCACACCGACGACATCCATAGACAAAAGAGCATGATATCAACTGTGTACAAAGTACAAGTGTAATGTTGAAAGCATTCCCCATGACAGCACAGTTCTACTAATTCCAACGTATAAGTGCAAGCATATACAACATAGATGACACAATGCTTCAATTTTATTAGGGGCAAGAAATATAAAGTATGCCATCAAGTTTGTGAGAGATTTAATCACTAAGTTTTCACATAACAAAATACTTTTTAATTGGAACATCTGTCCCCAGCATGGTGGTGGTGACCTCCTTCTCCGTGGGAGTGGTCGTCCGGGTGGTTTCGCCATCGTGCGGCGGATCCTGCTAGTTGCCGGTGGGTGGCGTGGGGGCTACTGACTCGGATTCAATAAAGGTGACGGTCCTTGATCCCTCCAAGACAAGACAAAGATCTGCCTAATGTTTGTCTACATTGATCTCGTTCATGTGTCATGTTCCGGAAGGCTTCGCTGGCGAACTCCATAAATGCGATCATGCCGAGAGATTGCTGGATCGGATGGGATTAGGACGTGCGCACCCATGGCTTACTCTGACCGTTTGGTTTCAGAGGGTGCGCTTCAAAGCTTTGTTGGATGTTAATATCATGGGGCATGTTCTCGTTCCATGGTGCTGACGAAGAATATCATGGAGACCAAGATCTATGGACTGACTGGTGGTTCAAGTGTGGGCGGTGATGAGGCATTGGCTTGGTGATTCGTGACTTGGAGTAGTGGCATGCAAGTGGGTGGGGTTGAAAATATAGGGTCTAGCCTTAATTGGTTGTGTTTGGCAATGGCCTTGTTGAAAGAATTGTTTTGAGAGCATGGAGTTTTTTCAGGATGAAAACCTAAGATCTTTGATCGGGCGATGACGGTGTTTGTGCACTGTTCCCTTCTTGGAGGTGTTGTTTTTTGAGAAGCTGGACTTATGGTGTTGTCTTGGTGGTGGTAGTACTGTTGTTTCAATGAATGGGTACTTTTCTTTTTTGTAATTCTTCTATATTTTTTGGCTGTGTGTATCCGTATGGACGCTAGGGTAATGCATTGTTGCAGAGGCTGGGTGTAATTGGTATCTTCTGATATTAATATGTGCCCCTTTACAAAAAAAATGCGTGTTTGTATATGTAGTTAATACATACGTCGACCAGCCATATCGGCGACGGCTACACCATGGCGCTTAGCCGAACCATGTCGGAGAGGCCGATCACTTTCTTGATACTTTTCCTGGTTGTGACAACAAACAAGTGAAATCCGAGGGAATAGCGGCGGTGATCGGCATTAGCACACGCGAGTAGTCATATGTGAGAGGCTGGAATACACTATGCCTATACTGGGTATATAGGTTTTAGATATGGACTTGGACATGCCTATTTTATTTAATAGTAACGATACGTAACAGCGGTATGTCGTAACAGTGGCAGGTTGAAACGATAACAGATCGAAATAACGGCAGGCCGAAACAACAATAGCTCTAAACAGTAACAGGCCGAAACAGTAACGGGCCGAGAAATTAACAGGCCTAAACAGTAACGGGCCGAGACGGTAACAAACCGGAACAGTAACTCTCGAAACAGTAAAGACCAGAACATTAAATGGCCAAAATAGTAATGGGCCAGAGTAGTAGCAGGCCTGGCCGGGAAAAAAGTCAGGATCGTACCAGGCCAGAACAGTAACAGACCGAGTTTGCACCAGGCCGGAACAGTAACAGGCCAAGGAACTCACCAGGTTAAAACACTAACGGGACCGAACATGGACCAGATATTTATGGGCCTGAATAGTAGGGCCCAAAGTATATGGCCCCGGTTCGAGAAGTACGTGCAGGACCGGCCCTGAGGGGGGACTGGAGGGACGGCCGCCCCGGGCCCAAAATTTTGGGGGGCCCTCCACAGATATGTATTGCATATATGGGCTATAATAGATATTAGAAAAAATAAAAAATAGCAGTTTCGAGTTTTCTATTTGTCTAGATTGGGTATCTACTTTGCTAGACACACACATATATTTATGATTTGGAGTCCATCACAACAGCACGTACATAACATGCGATCAGATCAGCTATCGATCTCTTTTATCGTGTCATACGTAGACAGGGCGCATGCCGGTTCCTGCCTCGTCCTTGACTCGACGTTGTGCTCTTGATCCTAGGAAGGCCCGCATGCGGCAAGCAGCAAGCCGTCGTCCATCGTCCGATGGTTTCCTATCGCCTCGCATCCTCGCCCTCTGCCTGCGGCCTGCCTCTCATCTCGCCTTGGCCGTTTAGCGTCTGCAGGTCCGAATTCTGCAGTCTAACGTTGCCCCTAATTTTTGTTCTAATTAGTAGTTCTTTTTTATACTGTTAGTGTGGTTAATTGGTTATGGCACCTGGTTCCGTTGCTAAGAAAATAAAAAAGAGGAAGGAAGAATAGAAGTTGATTGTCTCACAGAGAGGATCCCTTCATAAATTTTTGAAGGATAACACGAGCACTTAGGAATCCAGTTGAGTTAGCACTAGTTTTTATTGAACAACAGAGTAATGTTGATCTAGAGGATGATATCGGTACAGAGGAGAATGATGACATCAACGTGGGTAATAACAATGTAAGTGATTATGATATCGCATTTGATTCATCTCCTACAATATCTTTGAGTGTTGATTTGGAACCAATTAGTGTGGATATTTATGATCTGGCATCGAGAAGAAGTTTTTGGACGAGATTGATATTGATTCCATTGTCACTGAGTTCTCTTCTAGGAATACACGGAGAAATTTTGAAGGTCATATGTAAACATTGTCATTTTTATATGAATATTGCAAATGGGTATACTTGAAGTATTTATTCTTCACCATTTCATACGTGTATAAAAAAATAGCAAGGGGCCTTAAATTTTAGTTTTGTCCCGGGCCCCTAAATCTCAGGACCGGCCCTGAGTACGTGGATATACAGTAATGGCCAGAAAGGTTACTGGCCAAAGCGGGATGGCCAAACGGTCACATTTCAAACAGTATAGGACGGAACACTAACGGGCCTGTGTATTTATGGATCATACGAACGGGCCAGTTTCAAACAGTGTATGTGGAAATAGTAATGGGCCAGAAAGTTTACGGGTTGCCTACGGCTGCACTAGTGGGCCCATTTGTAACAGTGCATGGCAAAACAGTAATGGGTCGCTATCCTGTTGGGCTTCCTTAATGGACCGGCCCACTTAATAATTATCAGGCCTTGGTTGGCATGTCTTCTACCACGATTTCATTGACAGTTAACAGCGTTAATTGGCCATTAACGGCGCTCGCCACATGGCACTTTGCATGATGTCAGTAGTCAACGCGGTTGGCGGACACATCTAAGATGGAACGACTTTTCGTGGCTGAAGGGTGTGATCCGCCACGGTCGAAAAAAAACCGTGGTAGATTCATTTGAGACGGGGCTTTTACCATAAGGGCATCCCTCGTGGAAGACTTTTTAGCCACGAAAAAGGGTCTTCAACCACAAAAATCGTCCGTTATAAAAGGACATTTTTATTATAGTGAGTATGTCCATCACACCATTCTCCTAATGATATGATTTTGTTATTAATAACATCTTATGTTCATGATTAGGAAGTCATAATCATCTATTAATCAATAAGCTAGTATTACAAGAGGCTTTACTAGGGACTCTTACATGTTTACAAATAACACAAGTATTAATGTTTCCTGTTAATACAATTATTGCATGGTATGTAAACATTTATCATTAACACAAAGATATAATAACTACTATTTTTATTATTGGCTCTTGGGCATATCTCCAACAAGACCTTACTATCTTTATTGTTTTGTTGTGCTGATTCTCTACTTTAGCTTTAAATATCTTATATTTATCCAACGCTTCCGATCTTTCTTTAATTGGATAAATATAACCATAACGGGATTAATCATCTGTGAATGTTATGAACGAGTCATAATCATCCACACTTTACACTGTAAATGGTCCACATACGTCAGGATGAATAATTTCTAGTGTTTCGGTGCTTCTTTTTGCACCCTTTTTTATTTGCTTTATATACTTTCCTTTAACGCAATCGGTGCATTTCTCTATATCGAAGAACTCTAATGGAGAGACAATATCGTTTTTAACTAGTATTTCTATTCCTCCCTCGAAATATGGCCTAAATGACAATGCCATAATTTCGACGAGTCTTGAGTTCTCTTTCTTTTCTTTGAATCTTTATCCGACGCGAAAACATGCTCATTCACATTACACACCGAATATACTTTTTCATGAGTGGATAACAGACAAAGCTCATTGTGAAGGAAAGTAACACCCACACAATCTTTATTACACCAAATGGCACACTAGCCATGTCCAAAACGACACTCATAGTTTACTTTGTCCAAACGTGAGACACTTATTAAATTTCAGTGTAAAGAAGGAACATAAAGGACATCTCTAAGAAGGATCGTCGATCCATCAGCAAGCTCCAAGGAGATGCCGCCAACAACCTCAACGTCCGCTTGGACTCCATTTGCGACTTCAATGCATCCTTCGTTTATTTTCATAGTCCACGTCGAATGGGATCCCTTTCCTTGCCATTAGTTCCTTTAGTAAAACAAGACAATCTTTCTTGAAATGCCCTTTCTTGCCGCAGTGGAGACAAGCATCTTTGTCCACTGGGAGAGCAGGAATGTGCTGATGCTGATAGTGCATGGGAGCTTTAACATGTGGATTTGAAGGGGAACCTTGGTTTCTTTGAGTGAAGTTCCTTTTCTTGTTGTCCTTCACAAAGTTCAAGGAACCACCATTCTGGGCTTTGAGCCTCTCCTCTTCTTGTGCACACATGGCAATGGTCTTTTCAATGTCCCACTTTTCTGGGGCCATATTGTAATTGAAAACAAAGTTGTCAAACTGTTGAGGCAGTGACGCCATGACTAGGCGGACTGTTGGAATTATGCCCTAGAGGCAATAATAAAGATGTTATTATTATAATTCTTGTTCATGATAAAGTTTATATTCCATGCTAGAATTGTATTAAGCGGAAACATTAATACTTGTGTGGTTTGTGAACAACACCGTGTCCCTAGTATGCCTCTATGGACTAGCACATTGATCAATGATGGTTAAGGTTTCCTAATCATAGACATGAGTTGTCAATTGATAATGAGATCATATCATTGGGAGAATGATGTGGTGGACAGACCCAAACTAAGCGAAGCAATTAGATCGTTTCATCGTGTTCATCTTTGCGAAGCTTTTCTTATGTCAAATATTGTATTCCTTAGACCATGAGATAATACAACTCCCTGGTATCGGAAGAAAGCTTTGAGGTCATCAAACGTCATCCTATGAGAGGGTGATCATAAAGGTGTCTCTCAGGTGATTAGAAAGTATCTGTTGGGTTGTATGTATCGAGATGGGATTTGTCCCTCCCAAGTCGGAGAGATATACTTGACCCACTCGTGTCGATATCAACACCGCTTGCAAGCATGTGGTTAAGGAGTTAATCACAATGTGATATCGGATTACGGAACAGTAAAGTACTTGCTGAACGAGATTGAACTAGGTATGACGATACCCGACGATCGAATCTCGGCAAGTAAAATATCGAGACTAAGGAATATATATATGGGATTGATTGAATCCTGACATCGTGGTTCATACGATATGATCATCGATGAATGTGGAGTCAATATGGGTGCCCACCCGCTGTTCATTATTGATAGAAGATCATGTCGCATATTCTCGAACCCAGGTCACACACTTAACGTGTCTCGACGCTAGGATAGATTGGATAATTGGTTTATGAGTTTTTGTTCGAGTCTCGGATGGGATCCGGGACATCACGAGAGGTTCGAATGGTCCGGAGAATAAGATTCATATAAGGCAGTGCAGTTTTTGGAGTTCGGAATTGTTCCGGGTTAATCGGTATTGTACCGGAAGCTTCTAGAACCTTCCGTAAGGGGACCAACGTGGCCCCACCTTCCGGGAGGGGGAATGGGCCTATGAGGGAGTGTCCTGGCCGCATTGGGCCAGGGGCACAAGGCCCCATAGGGCCCAGCCGATTCTAGAGATATTTAACTCGTTTAAATCTCGGGATAGAATTTCTAGAAGGGAGAGTTTAAATCGTTTAAACTAGAGATAGGGTTTCTAGAAGGGAGAGTTTAAATCGTTTAAACTAGAGATAGGCTTGGAGGAGGGGCAAGGGCTGGCCGCCCCCCCCCCCCCTCTATATATAGAGGGCTGGTGCGCCCCCTCCCCCACACACACACCTTCCTCCAAGCCCTAGCCTCCCTGCTGGCCTTCCTCTCTCCCTCCCGACTGTTTGTAGGCGAAGCCCTGCTGCAGAAATTCTCCACCATATACACCACGCCGTCGTGTTGTAGATCCAATCTATCTCTCCACCATACTTGCTGGTCCGAGGAAGGAGGAGACGTCGAGGTGCTGCAGATGTGCATCTCACGGAGGCACCGCCACTTGTGGTGCTAGATCGGATCGGATCGCGAGGAGGAGAAGCGAGTACGACTACATCACCCACGTTCCGACGAGCGTTCCGCTGTGCGAATCTTCAAGGGTATGAAGATCTAATCCAATCTCTCTCGTTGTTTGCATCTCCTAGATTAGATCTTGGCTTTCCCTCTGTTCGCTCCGTAGAAAATTTTGATTTACTATGCCGCGAAACCCTTCAGTGGTATCAGAGCTGGATCTATGCGTAGATGTGTTTCACGAGTAGAACGCAACATGGTGGTTGCGGGCGTTGATGTTTTCTATTGCAAGCCTCTTGTTTGTGTTCTTCTTATGACGCGGGATAGTGAGATTGAAGCGGTCCAGGCCAACCTTACGCGACGTCGTTCGCGAGACCGGCTCCGCACTTGACGTGTGGCTTGTTCCACACATGCGGCTGGTGGATGTCAGTTTCTCTCACTATAGTTGTCATGGGATTAACACCGGAGTTTGGCAACCATAATATCACCGTTGTGGCTTTCCGTAGGTAAGAATCGTTCTTAGCATCTACTCCCATAAGCCACGTAAAACATGCAACAACAAAGTAGAGGCGTCTAACTTGTTTTTGCAGGGAGTGTTTTCTGTGATATGGTATGGCCCAAGATGTGATGTGTATAATGTATGCGATGATCATGTTTTTTAATGTTTCACGACTTGCATGTCGATGAGTACACAACCGGCAGGAGCCATATGGTTGTCTTTATAATTGTGTATGACCTGCGAGTCAACTTCTTATACGCCATGTAATAGCTTTACTTTATCGCTAAGTAGTTAGCAATAGTTGTAGTCGCTATTCGTGGTGGAGGTAATCATGGTGGAGTGATGGAGATCATGCCGGAACGCACAAGATGGAGATCATTGCGCGAAGATTGGCTATACCATGTCACATAAAGTTATATGCATGTGATGTTTATCCTTTTATGTATCTTATTATGCTTAGATCGCGACGGTAGCATTATAAGATGATTCCTCACTTAAAGATCAAGATAAAAACTATGTTCTCCCCATGTATGCACCGTTGCGAAAGTTCCTCGTGTCCAAGCATCACGTGATGATCGGGTGCTATAGACTCTACGCTCACATACAACGGGTGCAAGCCAGTTTTGCACACGCGGAAATACTTGGGTCTAACTTGACGAGCCTAGCATGTACAGACATGGCCTCGAAACACAAGAACCGAAAGGTTAAGCATGAGTCATATGAATGATATGATCGACACTTCGTTGTCCACCATTGAAACCACATCTCTTCTGGTGATGATCGGATTAGGTGTGGTGAATTTGGATCATGTTCACTAAACAACTTGAGGGATGTTGAATTTAGTGGGAGTTCATCTAGTAATTTGATTAAGTTGAACTATTTATCATGAACATAGTCTAAATTGTACTTGCCAATACTGTAGATCACATGGCCAAGTCCAACTTCAACTTCAACGTTTTTGCTGAGATAGAAAAGCTTAGAAACAATGGGTCTAACTTCACCAAATGGTTCCGCATTCTGAGAATCATTTTCGCTGGCGGACAAAAGGACTATGTCCTTGAGAAAGCGCTAGGTGACGCCCCTGCTATAGATGCGCCGGCTGATGAAAAAGCTGTTTATCAGTCGCGCAAGGATGATTATGATTTGATTAAGATCGCCATGTTGTATGCTATGGAATCGGATCTTCAAAATCGTTTTGAGGAGTTCGCCGCCCTTTGAGATTCTCGAGGAGCTGAAAACATGTTTGAGACTCAAGCCCGCTCGAGAGATATGAGATCTCTAAGAAATTCTTTAACTACAAGATGGAGGAAGGGAGTTCCGTTAGTGAGCACGCCATTGAGATGACGGGCTACACTCAACCTTTGAGCAACTGGACTGCAAGATTCCGTAGGAGCTCAAGATTGACACTCCTAGCTACAAAAGTTTTGTAGTTGATCACAATCAGATTGGTTCCACCGATATGATCACTAAGCTCTTGCTAAGATGAAAGTAGCGGAGGTGAACATCAAAAGGAATAATCATGTGTTGATGGTCAACAAGCCCCCCACCTTCAAGAAAGGTAAGGGTGCAAGGAAGCCCTTCAAGAAGGGCGGCAGAAGCGTAATGCCCTGAGAAGAAGCTCAGTCTGGTCCCAAGCCGGACATTGAGTGCTTCTATTGCAAGGACAAGGGTCATTTGGGCGCAATCGTCCAAGTACTTAGCGGACAAGAAGGCTGGCACCATCAAAGGTATATTTGATATACATGTTATTGATGTTTTCCTTACTAGCCCTCGTTGTAGTGCCAGGTATTTGATACGGTTCAGTTGCTAATATTTGTAACTCAAACAGAGCTACGGAATAGACGGCGGCTTGCGAGGATGAGGTGACGATGCGGCGTTAGCGGATCAAGAGTTGATGTGATGGCCGTCAAACGCTCTCCTTAGTTTTACCTTCGGGATTAGTTTTAAACCTTAATAAATGTTATTATGTGCCTGCGTTGAGCATGTTATTTCTGGATCGTGTTTATTGCAAGACGGTTATTCATTTAAATTGGAGAATAATGGTTGTTCTATTTATATGAGTAACATCTTTTATGGTCATGCACCTCTTGTGAATGGTTTATTTCTTCTAAATCTCGAAAGGGATGAAACACACATCCATAACATTGAGGCTAAGAGATGCAAAGTAGATAGTGATAATACTACTTATTTGTGGCACTGTCGTCTAGGTCATATTGGTGTAAAGCGCATGAAGAAACTCCATTCTGATGGACTTTTGGAGTCTCTTGATTTTGAATCATTTGACACATGCAAACCATGCCTCATGGGCAAGATGATCAAAACACCGTTCTCCGGTATGATGGAGCGAGCAACGGACTTGTTGGAAATCATACATACCGATGTATGCGGACCGATGAGTGTTTCGACGCGCGGTGGATATCGCTATTTTCTCACTTTTACCGATGACTTAAGTAGATATGGGTATATATATTTAATGAAACATAAATCTGAAACATTTGAAAAGTTCAAGGAATTTCAGAATGAAGTGGAGAACCATCGTAACAGAAAGATTAAATTTCTACGATCCGATCGTGGAGGTGAATATTTGAGTTATGATTTTCTCACGCATCTTAAAGCAAGTGGAATCGTTTCACAACTCACACAGAACACCACAAGCAATGGTGTGTCGACGGAATCGAACCCTATTAGATATGGTCCGATCAATGATGTCTCTTACTGATTTGCCGTTATCATTTTGGGGTTATGCATTAGAAACCGCTGCATTCACTTTAAATAGGGCTCCATCTAAATCCGTTGAGACGACACCGTATGAACTGTGGTTTGGTGCTAAACCTAAGTTGTCGTTTCTTAAAGTTTGGGGATGCGAAGCTTAAGTCAAGAAGTTGATGCCGGACAAGCTCGAACCCAAAGCGGAGAAATGCGTCTTCATAGGATACCCTAAGGAAACTATTGGGTATACCTTCTATCACAGAACCGAAGTCAAAGTGTTTGTCGCAAAGAACGGTTCCTTTCTTGAGAAGGAGTTTCTCTCGAAAGAAGTGAGTGGGAGGAAAGTAGAGCTTGACGAGGTTATTGAACCTTCTCTTGAATTGGAGAGTAGCGCAGCACCTGAAATTGTTCTAGTGCCGCCTGCACCAACAATAGAGGAAGCTAATGACAAGGATCATGAAGCTTCGGACGATGCTGCTACTGAACGTCGCAGGTCGACAAGGTCGCGTGCCCCTCCTGAGTGATGGCAACCTGTCTTGACTGTCTTATTAGGAGAAGACAGTGAACCTCTGAACTATGAGGAAGCGATGATGAGCCAGACTAGAAATGGCTAGAAGCCATGAAATCCGAATTGGGATCCATGAGCGAAAACCAAGTATGGACTTTGGTGGACCCTCCTAGCGACCGAAAGGCCGTTGAGTGCAAATGGATCTTCAAGAAGAAAAATGGACGCGGATGGTAATGTTACCGTCTATAAAGCACGGCTTGTCGCAAAAGGTTTTCGACAAGTTCAAGGTGTTGACTACGATGAGACTTTCTCTCCCGTAGCGATGTTTAAGTCCATTCGGATTTTATTAGCAATTGCTGCGTTTCATGATTATGAAATATGGCATATGGATGTCAAGACTGCGTTCCTCAATGGCAACATTGATGAAGAGTTGTATATGATGCAACCCGAAGGTTTTGTCGATCCTAAGGATGCTGATAAAGTATGCAAACTTCAGCGTTCTATTTATGGATCAAGCAAGCATCTCGGAGTTGGAACCTTCGTTTTGATCAAGTGATCAAGAGCTTTGGATTTGTTCCAAATTGCTGAAGCTTGCATCTACAAGAAAGTGAGTGGGAGCTCGGTGGCGCTTACGGTACTATATGTGGATGACATATTGATTATTGGAAATGACATCAACATGCTTAACGATGTGAAGAGTTATTTGAATAAGTGTTTTTTAATGAAAGACCTAGGTGAAGCTGCTTATATATTGGGCATCAAAATCTATAGAGATAGACAAAGACGCCTGATAGCTTTAAGCCAGAGTACATACCTAGACAAAGTTCTGAAAAGGTTCAAAATGGATAAGGCAAAGAAAGGTTCAGTGCCTATGTTGTCAGGTAAGATATTGAGCAAGGCTCAAAGGTCCACCACTGATAAATGATAGGGAAGCTATGAGCAAAGTGCCTTATGCCTCGGCCATATGTTCCATCATGTATGCCATGCTGTGTACTAGACCGGATGTGTCCAATGCTCTTAGTTTGACGAGCAGATATCAAAGTGATCCAGGAGTGGAACACTGGACAGCCGTGAAGAACATCCTAAAGTACCTAAATAGGACTAAAGAAATATTCTTAGTCTATGGGGGTGATGAACAGCTTGTCGTAAAAGGTTATGTCGACGCTAGTTTTGACACCGACAAGGATGATTCTAAATCTCAGATAGGATACGTGTATATTTTGAATGGAGGAGCTGTGAGCTGGAGAAGCTGCAAGCAAAGCGTGATCGCGGGATCAACAGTAGAAGCGGAATACATGGCTGCTGCAGAAGCGTCAAGTGAAGGAGTTTGGATCAGAAACTTCATCACTGAACTTGGCGTGGTTCCAAGTGCATTGGACCCACTGGAGATATTGTATGACAACACTGGCGCCGTAGCACTCGCTAAGGAACCAAGATATCATCCAAAGACCAAGCATATCAACCGCAAGTTTCATATAATCCAAGATTATATAGCAGATGGAGATCTGAAGATTAGCAAAGTACATACGGATCTGAATGTCGCAGATCCATTGACTAAACCTCTTCCACGTGTAAAACATGATCAACACCTCAGTGCCATGGGTGTGAGATTGTTGCCAAATGTAAACTAGATTATTGACTCTAGTGCAAGTGGGAGACTGTTGGAATTATGCCCTAGAGGCAATAATAAAGATGTTATTATTATAATTCTTGTTCATGATAAAATTTATATTCCATGCTAGAATTGTATTAAACATTAATACTTGTGTGGTTTGTGAACAACACCGTGTCCCTAGTACGCCTCTATGGACTAGCTCATTGATCAATGATGGTTAAGGTTTCCTAATCATAGACATGAGTTGTCAATTGATAATGATATCATATCATTGGGAGAATGATGTGGTGGACAGACCCAAACTAAGCGAAGCAATTAGATCGTTTCATCGTGTTCATCTTTGTGAAGCTTTTCTTATGTCAAATATTGTATTCCTTAGACCATGAGATAATACAACTCCCTGGTATCGGAAGAAAGCTTTGAGGTCATCAAACGTCATCCTATGAGAGGGTGATCATAAAGGTGTCTCTCGGTGATCGAAGTATCTCGTTAGGTTGTATGTATCGAGATGGGATTTGTCCCTCCCAAGTCGGAGAGATATACTTCGGGCCCACTCGGTAATCGATATCAACACCGCTTGCAAGCATGTGGTTAAGGAGTTAATCACAAAGTGATATCGGATTACGGAACGAGTAAAGTACTTGCTGTGAACGAGATTGAACTAGGTATGACGATACCGACGATCGAATCTCGGGCAAGTAAAATATCGCGAGACGAAGGGAATATATATATGGGATTGATTGAATCCTGACATCGTGGTTCATACGATATGATCATCGATGAATGTGTGGGAGTCAATATGGGTGCCCAGACCCTGATGTTGATTATTGATAGAAGATCATGTCTACATATTCTCGAACCCGCAGGGTCACACACTTAACGTGTCTCGACGCTAGGATAGATTGGATAATTGGTTTATGAGTTTTTGTTCGGAGTCTCGGATGGGATCCGGGACATCACGAGAGGTTCCGGAATGGTCCGGAGAATAAGATTCATATAAGGCAGTGCAGTTTTTGGAGTTCGGAATTGTTCCGGGTTAATCGGTATTGTACCGGAAGCTTCTAGAACCTTCCGGAAGGGGACCAACGTGGCCCCACCTTCCGGGAGGGGGCATGGGCCTATGAGGGAGTGTCCTGGCCGCATTGGGCCAGGGGCACAAGGCCCCATAGGGCCCAGCCGATTCTAGAGAGATTTAACTCGTTTAAATCTCGGGATAGAATTTCTAGAAGGGAGAGTTTAAATCGTTTAAACTAGATATAGGGTTTCTAGAAGAGAGAGTTTAAATCGTTTAAACTAGAGATAGGCTTGGAGGAGGGGCAAGGGCTGGCTGCCCCCCCCCTCTATATATAGAGGGCTGGTGCGCCCCCTCCCCCACACACACACCTTCCTCCAAGCCCTAGCCTCCCTGCTGGCCTTCCTCTCTCTCTCCCGACTGTTTGTAGGCGAAGCCCTGCTGCAGAAATTCTCCACCATATACACCACGCCGTCGTGTTGTAGATCCAATCTATCTCTCCACCATACTTGCTGGTCCGAGGAAGGAGGAGACGTCGAGGTGCTGCACGTGTGCATCTCACGGAGGCACCGCCACTTGTGGTGCTAGATCGGATCGGATCGCGAGGAGGAGAAGCGAGTACGACTACATCACCCACGCCCGATTTAACGTTCATCGCTGCGAATCTTCAAGGGTATGAAGATCTAATCCAATCTCTCTCGTTGTTTGCATCTCCTAGATTAGATCTTGGCTTTCCCTCTGTTCGCTCCGTAGAAAATTTTGATTTACTATGCCGCGAAACCCTTCACGGACAAGGAGTGCAGGATTTAGCTCCAGATCAGCATCTATGGGCTTCAACTTTGCAGCCATGTTGCTCATTTGGAGGATATGCTCCCTGATGCCATGTCCATCTCATGTGTACTTTTCTGTCACCAGCTGCTTCAGCAGCTGGGTTGTATATGTCTTTGAAGAGCCAGTGAAATGGCTCTTTATCTTTTCTAAGTACTCTGCAACGGAAGCACACTCTATGATTTTGAGCCAACAATGGCCTGCTCAATCGTGTTCTTTATAAATGACATACACTTTTTATTGGTTGTTTGCCACTTTCTATTCTCTAAAGTGTAGGACATCTCCAGTGGAGCATAGTCCCTTTTCTTTTTCTCCCATACAACATCGCCATCTGCATCAGCTCGGATTGTCTATGTCGGCTTGGTCTCAAGGACCCAATCCACCTCAGCGCATATGAACGTCAAGTCCACTTTGTTTCTCCACTCGGAGTAGTTGTCACCTCTTAGTGTGGGGACATCCTTGATGAAGCTCATCAAATAGTATCCTCCTGAAACCACAAGGAAGTGAGAACAATAACAATTACATGTATTAATCCAATGTTGGTCAAAATTAAGACATACAAATATTTATGCAAATAATTCTATATCACCGTTGGGCAAAACATAGAATCAAAAGCACATAACTTTAATCAAAATTACTAATCATGATCATGCTATTTGCAACGTTGATTAGAAAAATAACATGATCATAACCAGAATAAACACTTTAATATGCTCTCATAAAATTTAATACTCATTTTTATCTATATTAAATTTTAAAAGAGCCATTTTAACTATTTGCAGCGGAAGAAATGAATACAATTCATTAAATTTTAAACTTTACAAAAACTTTTACTGTTACTTTTCCATTTTCTAAACAAAATTTCGTTGGATAACTTTGAATAGAAAAACTGTGCAAAAATTCATCAAAACTTATGCAAAAAATGCCTAAAAGGACTTTTGTAAATATAAAATTGCCACTGTGCAGCGCTAGGGGGTAATAAATGGCCCACAACCTCTCTACGTGCTTAGAACTGCGCGTCGCCCGCACGGCCCACACCTGCACGGCCCTCACGTACATCGTGCGCCGCCGTCATTGTGCTTGCCAGCCGCGGCCCAGCTATGGCCCACGGCATGCACAGCAGGAGCCAGCGGCACGCAGCTCAATCTCGGTCGTCAGATGCGGCAGACGCGATTCGACGGCTGCCTGCGCTGGTCGCTAGGTCAAAGCGACCACAGTCGCTGGCCCCTGGAAAACCCTAGCCATCGTGTTAGTCCCTCTCTCCCCGTGCGTGCAGATGCTCTCTGGCAGCGCGGCCACGGCTCAGTGTGGAGGTAGCGCCGCCCGGCTCTTGGCCGGCGACGAGCCCTTCCTGGCCACTCCCCTCTGCCACTTTCTCTTTCCCGTTCACCCACTGTACCCCTTCACATCGAGATTGAGAGGAAGCTTGCCCCCCCTTCCCCATGCCCCCCTTGCCGGCTGCGCGTCCACCCGAGGGTGGGCGTCGGCCGCCGTGACCCTTTTCTTTGATCTTTCTGTTTGATTTTGATTCGGGTTCGAGGATTTGGGGACAAAACAGGGGACCTTTTCTTTTGCTTTTCTTTGCCCCAGATGGGGTTTGTTCTTCTTCTAGATGTCTCCTTAGGATACCCATCTAGATCGAGAGGAATGGCATGGCCGGGTGGGTGGCGCATTGTGCCCTATTTAGGGTTAGGGTTTCTTTTTTGTCTTTGGCTTTTCTACTCGAAGAAGATCTACAGAGCGGTGACTCTGATACCATTATTATGTTTACTAGCTCTAGATCGATACGGTAGATGCTTGTGTTGTTGAACAAATATTGGTACTAGAGGTTGACTGAGAGAGAGAAAGAGAGAGATCAGTGAGACAAACCTTCTCCCTGGCTCGATGAACCATCGGCGTTGGCCATAGGGTCGACGGTGTATGCGTGGGTGAGAGGTGGTGGTGGTGGTAGAGCTTCATGTGGCTCAGCGCAAACCTAGATCGGTTAGGGTTGTAGGTGGGGGGAGCGGCAGCCGCGAAGAACCTTGTAACGTGTGACCCGGTCCCCACCTGTCTTTATATAGCACTGTCATAGGGGCCTACCAACCATGACTTGGTTGGGCGCCCCCGATCAAGACGCGGGATCCAGGGGTTCGACCGAGCCGTTGGGCTCGATCGGGAGAGGTCAACCTAACACAAAGAACATAGATTTCTTAAATGAGAGCGAGAACATGAACCGAACTTGGCAAGCATATATATAGGGGAAGCACATGTCTCGGTTGTCTTTAGAGATCACATGTGGCATCTTCAGTTTTCTAGAACCCTATGTTATAGATCGCGGTACCATGAGAAACAACCGTCGATTATATTTTTCAAATGTCTGCTCATACGCATGCCACAGGGTCTTTGTCGATTGAACATTGGGTTCTGGCTTGCCACGTACAAGTACTAGTACTAATGAACCACAGGAAAGTTGTGAACGAACTCCACCTTCAACCACAGTATCTATCTATCTACTCCCTCTGTTTTAAAATATAAAATGTTTTAGCTCTGTAAAACAAATATATCTAAACTACTTTTAGTATATAGGTTACTCATGTTTGGAGTAAATCTACACACTAAAACAAGTCTAGATACATTCTTTTCACAAACCTAAAACATCTTATATTTTAAAATAGAGAAAGTATCTTCTATCTATCTATCTATCTACTAATTTTTTTCAAGGTAGATTCGTCTGCCACAGTTTTTGGTTCCGATTTTTTCTGCACGATTTTGCCCCTAACCATTTGGGGTATTTACCAGACCTGCCACCGCAAGTCAAAAGGTACACGTTCGTCCAAACCCTCGCCGCCCCCCTCGACGTGGCCTCCCGGAACAAGCACTGGCCTCTCACGAGATTCAACCACCGTACGACTTCAGATCGAGAACTTACCCAATTTGCATCGGAGAGAGCGAGGACGCGTCTGCAGTGCCGATGGCAGAGGTTGCCGTCGGCGGCCGTGAGAAGGGGAGGAACAACACGCACGCGTCGGCAGAGGTTGACGTCGGTTGCGTCGATGCTGGAGGTCCCGGTTGCGTGCGCACAGGGTGCCGAGCCGTGCGGTGTGCCGGCCGTTCGCTGGAGGCGCGCAGTGAGGAGTGCTAGCCATCGCGTTGTGGGAGCCACGAGCTCGACCGCCTAGGCGAGTGAGGGCATCACCTATGTATATGGTCAAAATGGCCATAAGATGGGACCCACCTAGCAGCCTTGTGGCAAACAGACTGCTCTACAATGTATGTTGCAAAAGCACCCCTTAAGCTGGACCCCATGTGCTAGAATAATTGTTAGAAAAAAAACTCATCTCACAATATTTTCACATGAGTTTTAGGCAATCATGTGTACTGCAGCTGTACAAACAATAATATTATATTGCTTGTAGGTGACCAACAAGCTTGTAGACAACCCATAAGGTTTTGAGCTTGTGGACTCCTTATGGATAGCCTCTACAATGTATATAGAACTTTCTGTGGATAGCTTTTTTCCTTATAGATAGCTTGTGACACACATAGTGGATGCCCTGAGGGGTCACGCATGGAGTTCCGCCCCAGAGGCCGAGCGGCAGAAGCCAGTCCACCCGCTCCAGAGAAGGACCCAATCTGATCCCATCCGGTGCAGAGAACTAGCCTATATGCAATTATGTTCCTGTTGTTTCATCCGGGGTGTATGATGTGGTCGATTCATCTGAACATTTCGTCAATGCGGAGAGCGAGAGAACTTGTACCGGTGACGCCCGCTTCTGCAGATCAATCACGTTGGCAGCAGCACGCCCTAACGCACACGCTGCTCAAAAATCTGGGTACTTTTTTTTAATAGTGCAGATCATAAACGACGACAGTTGTGAACGATTGGTCCATTATACACATATCGCACGCCTGCATTGACAGATTGTTAATATATATTGTATGATACCAATCTTATTCAAATTCTGCGTTGTAGTCTCTGCTAGCTTTAGCTGCTCCATTGCAACCACCTTTTTGCCGAAATTTTTCCATGGACAACTCCCGGTTGATTCAGGATTCGGTTTAGGATCTGTAGCTAGCCACAGCTACAGGCACCTAACCTTGTCCATTTGAATTGTGCCGACATTTTTAATACAAATGCTTGCCAAGTAAGCGGGATGTTCTGAGTTAAAAGGGGACCAATTTGAATTGTTCGGTGTTGTCATGAGAAATAGAACATATTAGACGTTTTTCATCAAGTCTATATTTGTTTTTTTATCCCTAAAAGAAAACGTATATTTGTTTTTCACATATTATGTCGACCTCAATGTGAACTTTAAGAAAAAACTTGAATAGACCGTAACGCACGAGCATTCAGCTAGTAGTCATCAATTTCTACATGATCTGTATGTGGAAGTTTTCTCCTCTCCTGTTCTTCCAGAAGAAATAACATCTGGAAATTAGAGGTTCCAGGTTAAAAAGAAATATAACATCAATATGTGAAAAAAGGGGTTTGCTCTAGTATAACCTCTCCCTCAAACTCGGCCAAATTCAAACACGCGGACAACTGAGATGGCTTGATACCCCTTCGTAATTTATGGCACGGCGTTTTTTTAAAAATAATTAACGAATAATTTAGTTTATATATAGTTCTATAGATAACCTGTATGGCCTAACTAATTTTTCTAGATATGCATGCGTGTATGTGTATGTAGTTAATACAGACGTCGACCAAGCATATCGGCAGCGGCTACACCGTGACGCGTAGCCGGCGTGAACCACGTCGGACATGCCGACCACTTGCTCGGTACTTGTCCGGGTTGTGAGAACAAACGAGTGGAATCCGAGGGAATAGTGGCGGTGATCGGCATTGGCACACGCAAGTAGTCGTATGTGAGAGGTTCGAATACACTATGTCTATACTGGGTATATAGGTTTTAGATATGGACTTGACAAACACACCCTTAGCCCAAACAAAATATACTCCACCAAAGATAGATGCCAAATAAGCATGTTGTAACGTGGGCTCCACGTAGCCCGCTTGTTTTTTTTATTTTTTCAAACTCCGAAAATTTGAATTCAAAGTTTTCAAGAAAATGGGGGAAAATACCTGGATATATCCAAGGATGAAATGTACAAGTGTATAGAGTTTCAGCTTGAAATACTACATATTTTGGCTCAGAAAAAATGACAAAATGTCACAAGACGGCAAAATTCCCAATTCAAACATTTGAATTCAAAGATTTCAAAAACTTGGAGAAAATACCTAGATATAGCCAAGCATGAATTGTACCAGTGTACAGAGTTTCAGCTCAAAATACTACTCCCTTCGTCATAAAATAGATGTCTCAATTTTGTCAAAATTTGAATGAATCTAGACACTATTTAGCATATAGATTCATTTAAAATTTAAAAAACCTAAGTCATCTATTCTTGGACGGAGGGAGTACATATTTTGGCTCGGCAAAAAAAAGACAAAATGTCACAAGACGACAAAACCCCCTGTACCGCCCAGCACTATTCACTGACAACAAAAACTCAATTTGTCATTTTTTGCTAACCCTAAATCCAAAGTTTTTTAGCTGTAAGTTTACACACTGATAGAACACATAATTGGACATACCCTTGTATTTTTTCCAAGATTATTTGAAACTTTTGAATCCATAACCAGGCTCCTGGAGCCTGGCACGCCACGGTCAGATGGATGCTCACTTTGGCTATACCAACTCACTCATATTACATGGGAAAACCTTTTTATAGTATAAGTAACATTGGATCAGCCTACTGACCCATTTCGTCACCTAAAGACAAACATACTCCTCATGTGTTTGCAAGTCAGGTTGGATCAATTGGACACAGCAAGGTCGAGCAATATTTCAAATGTTCAATACTTTCACGAGTAAAATAAAAACAAAACCAGCACAAAGCATGTGGCGCTTTTTAGTTTCTGCCACAAGTTAAGCTTTAGATAAAGCCTTGTTTCGGTAGTTCAGGTTTACATAAACCCTCGTTTTGATCTTCACACAGCCAGTCGGTTACAGATTCATGGCAGGCAACTCACATTCTATGCCAAAATTACATTATATTAATACCACCTCTTGCTCAGTAGTTTTGATATGGTTAGGTCTGTGTCACCGAATCCATCCATGACGGCCTTCGCGGAATGAAATTCTGCTCTCGCAGTTAGGCTGGGAGGGGCAAACACAAATAAGTTAACAAACAACATAGAAAACAACTTTATTTGGTACTGGCTATGCATGCAGAAGGTGAAATAGTTACCTGCTTCGAACAACTATGCACGGCATGCCAATGCGCTCAGCCGCGATGACACTAGGTTGGCTACCCGCTACAAGGATGCAGTTTTGCACATCGCATCCAACATATTCAGACCCAGCTCGCAGAGTGGCTATTATCTTCTCGGAACTGAGATTTGTTACTAAACCGTGAATTCCAGATAATCTTGTCCGGTACAAGAAATAATGCTTAATCTGCAGATAGGAATAACCTTTTGGATGCTGTATTAATGTCAACACTGAGTTTCAGAAGTGATGCAACCTCCTCTGCTATCCTCTGCTTCTCTGCCGAAGCTGTCACAACACAGCATATGGAAATAAGCGTGTATGGTACTAGCCCTATTGAATATGAATAAGAACGCAATTTCTCAAATTAGGAATGCTCACCAGCCTTTTGTGCTTCTTTGGTTAGTTGTTCGTCCAAACTGGAGGCGACTCCTTCGCCAAGAACAAGCTGTCCATAAAAGCTTCTTTCGACCTCCTCTTTCCCAACAATCTTTATCTTTGATGTTCTCTCGGGGCCTAACTTTTCAACTATTGATCTGCAGGGGGAAAGAAACATGTATACAGTGTTTCTTGAACATCATTACAACATTAACCAGATGTTTTAGCAGAACAACACTACCACATATATCAGAGTGTGAGTCTTATTTTGAGACGAATGCAAGTGTACACATGGACAATTTTCACTCCAGAGTAAAATAAGACAAAAAAACGAGCAATTAACATTAAACAAAACCTTGAAATGTTCTCTCCATTTCTTCCATATGTTGCCAATATGGCTACAGGCACACCTTCACTGAGTGCATCATCGATGAACCTTTGAATGATTTCACACACAATGTCAGACATAGGTAACTTAAAGCAATGTTACTCATTCATAGAGCAAGGACAGGGTACAGAAAAGAGACAACCACAAAAATGAATGCATAATATTGTAGTAGAGGGACATATATTATTGATTGGCATTAGAGCATGCTGAATGGGTTACAACATGTAGAAACTTCTCATTAAATATGTTATGAACAAAATCCTATTGAAGATAACTTGTTGCAAATTTTGTACGACAGAAAAAGATAAACCTACGGTAGTTTATATAATGGGCAAATTCTCCTGTGCTTGGAAACTTTCTGAACCATCCATGCAAGACGCATCAAACGACCCACGATGGTTTGGTACCTGCTGGTACCACCCGCTCCATTGCATGCAGCATTGGAGAGGTACTAGCAGACGTGGACTGGACGGTAATTTCTCCCTTAATTCACTAAGAAAAAACCGCCCCTAATCACTCCTTGCGATAGAACAGCGTTCATGCCGTTCCACTTGCCTGCTAGCCTCAACGACTACAACCTGCTCTGCAATTCGATGCAGCATCGCGATTAGCACATATCCATTAGAGTCCAACATCAGTTCAGGATCCAGATCACTTTCCCCGTCGAATCAGCTCTCATGAGCCACTCTCTGTCTTGTTGGGCGCAGATCATTCCGAATTCTAATTCCCAAAAGCAGACCCCTCACTTAATTGAGAAACCGATCAATCTTCTAAATCCCAGAAAGAGAGAAGCATCTGCTATTGTACACCTTATCTAGATGGGTTCTTGACTTCTCGCGCTGGAGCAGAACGATGACTGAAAACAGGGGACATATCAGAATTCAGATGAACAGGGGATCGCGAAGAACATTTAACAGATGAACTATCGATTGGTTGATAGTTCGAAGTCAGACGGTACTTCTTCATTGATGATTGCCTAAACACTTCAGAAAAATTCTTCCTGAAGTGAACCGTCCTTGCTAACTAACTTCCCAAATTGTTTATTCCAAGGGTAATGAAACCATAAGAGCAACTGGTGCCCTCCTCATCTGATGAGCACCTATAACGATAGCGAGGGACCATTCACGAGCTTTGCGTCTTCAAACTGCTCGAGCTCAGCTAATAGGCTACATCCAGGAGGAGAAGAGAAGGACCGGCAGAGGATCAGTAGGAGAACCCACGGCCACCTGTCCTCCGGTTGTAGCCGCAGCCTTCTCCGTCGCGAAGAGAATAAAATGGAGATGACATGATCTTTGCCGACATAGATCGGAACTGGCTGGGGAAGAAGACCGGGGACTAAAATGACCACACTACCCTTACATAAATCAACGGTGCATATTGAGGAGGTACCGGTTTCAACCAAGAGGTACCGGTACCTCGCTGTACCTCCCAAGCACAGGAGAATTGCTCTATATAATGACCCACACTTCTTGCAAATTTTGTGCTGTGAAAATAGAGCTACCTAGCATACCAGCTGCTATGCTCATGGGTTCTTACAGTTAATTCATGATGACCCCGAAAGTGTTCATTAATCATAACTCAAACCATACTGGAACTCTTACCCTAGAAATGTTTGCAAGAAATAGAGATAAACTGGATACAGCAAACATACTTCTCAACTCCAGGCCGCAGTGGTAAGGCATCAGAAGAAGAGAGCTTTTCCAAAGCTTTCAACTATAGGAAGGATCATGAATAAAGAAGTCACTATAAGGATATTTCAGTTCTAATATAAAGTAAGAAAGGAAGGAAACCCACATTTTGGTCAGTGGTGTAAAACTAAGCTCATAAATTTATTCAAATCAAACTGTAAATTAGACCACGGAAGGAAAGAAACCGTTTAGCCATTTTGGTTTAGGGTTTAAAATTAAACTCATATTCCTAACGGTCAAAAGTAAATTAGAAATCAGGGATAAAACTGAGTGCACTAAACAGGAAATAAGTAATGTAACCCTGTTTTCATGGTATTATCCGAATCCAGTGCCTTCTAGAGTCCCAGCTGTAAATATCAGTTTGCTAGCTACCTTCATTAGCAGAACTATGGATGATATACCCACTATAATGAGGATATTGTCTGAATATGGTTAGTTTTAAACATGAAACGAGGTGAACCTCATTGGCCAAATTTAGTTGGAATCAAGATATGCGCCTATGATTAAAATTTTAATACCAGCTTCGTGATATTTCTAGATATTAGGTGCATGCATAGAGTAAAGCTGCTACTGACGGTTGGTAAAATATATATCTACCTTCTCACGAAGAACACTTTTTGTAAATGACCCTTTCTCACTAGTTGGTAAAGATGTAGGCCAGCCAATCTGCATCAAGGTAGGAGAAAGGATGGACATGAGCATGCATTTAATTCCAAATTTCCAATGTTTTCATCTGTCAGAAAATGTAATTAGTGAGCTCTACAACACTATTTTACATAATGAACAGATATGTTTTACAGAGGAAATAAATAAATGGTCCCATTCGACAAAGTAGGGAAGTTGGAAGAAGAAACAGAGGTTACCCTGTCAAAGAATAGCACCAGCATCCTTTCCTCGTCACCACTAGCTTTCCTAGAAAACTATGAAGGTTTAGGAAAAAACTCATGCAGCCGAGTCTAAACATGTTAATAAAGGTGTACATAAAAATTACTAGAAGCCACAAATGTAAGAAATTGAAGGGGGATATTCAAATCCATGATACCTCAGGTTAATTGAGACTAAATAATTCAATACGCACCTCACTAAATCAGCATATATGGGCTCTGTCCAATTCGCACAATCTAGGCCAAGATTTTGAAATGCTGATGAAAGAAAAAATTGGACAGTGTTAACCCAAGATGGCGAATAAAGACACTATAAACTTGCACATGCTACATTTCTATTATGTTGAACTCGTAGCTCGTCGTGTTTAATTTAATAGAGAACATTCCCAGAAAAAAAAGATTTTATAGAGAATACTTATTAAATAGATGAATGATGCACGATAATGCTGCCACATTATTTACTTATGTCATTTTTCCACTTAAATCATGGCATGGCAGCCACAAGAGAAAATGGATTGTCAAAGAATAGTATTTGGTAAGGACGCTAAGCAAAGATGTACATTTACATTGTTCGCACCTACATTGAAAGCTTGGCGATTGCCGAAGCGGTAGACATCTGCAAGAACTCTGGAGGAAGAAAGAAACACATATTCGTCAATCAGAATTGCAAAAAGAAAAGAAAAGAAGATATAACTACTCATCAAGTAACCCCAAACAAGGTACTACATAACAGTATTTGCACAAGAATGAGACATGATGTGTTTTGAATCGATGTAACAGCACAATCAAAACAACCAGATACTAGCACCGATTTCTATCAACAGGATGATTACTAATTCCTGCCACTTTCAACATTTACAGAACAGCTCTATCTCTATCACTTAATTCATTCTCTCCAAATCAAAAACAAGTTACAACACCATGACTTGCTGGTAACATTAACACTAACAACAACCAAAGCCAGTACTGGAATACCACAACCTTTGTAGCTACCAGGAATAGGTGAACCCTACAGGAAACACATTTCCTCAACAGAACCAGGCTGTGAGGCAATCGCCAGTATTTGCACAAAGAATGAAACATGATGAATTTTTAATCGACTGGTAGCGCAATCACAATAACCAGATTCCGCATTGATTTTTAGCATCCAAATAACTAGCAATTCCTGCATTTTTCTTCATCGATTACAGAGCAACCTCTGCATCTTTCTACATTTACAGAGCAACCTTTGCATCTGTCTACATTTACAGAGCAACCTGTGCATCTTTCTATCCCATAATTATTTCCTACCATGTCACTGGAACCAGATGGGTAACAGCAATCTCTCCTCTTGAGGATCCAAGGAGTGTTACAGAAGCAGAATAGTGTTAGTCCAAGAATCAGTCAAAAAAAAGACGGATTATTTTTAGAGGCCTGACCCTTCGACTTCGAGAAGCACAGCGAGCTTCGGCTCGGCGGAGCCGTCTGAGGACGGGGAGGTGCACAGGAGCGGCGGTGTCCGGAGACGGCGGGCTGAGCTCCGGGGGGCAGCAGCGCGGACATTGAGTGAGGTGGCGCTGGGGGCTGTGGGGATGGAGGCAAGGGCCTTGACGCCGTCAGTAGGGTTTAGCGCCGGCGACGGAGGCGATGCCCGGAGCAGGAGGCATCGGGCGGCGGCGGCGGCGGCGGCCATGGAAGCGGTGGTGAGGCGAGCTTAGCTACCCGACAGGGAGATATTTTTGTTCGGTCAGCCACTAACGCGTGGACCCCATGTCAAGTTGAAGACAAGCTTCACAATGAATTCTCTTTATTTTATTTTTCCGGAAATATGGTCAATATAAGTTTAAACTTTTTTTTGGGTCCAAAGTACTAGTAGGAGGCAACTGTTGCAAGACTAAAAAGGGTACTCCATTTGTATGAATCAAAATTATGTTTTTGTGAGGAAACAAAGAAACAAAACATTGTATAAATAAAACAGATACCTCAACCAATTGTGTTAAATAATTACGCAGCTTATATGAGTTCATTTCAGAACAAATCGATTGCTTCTAGTTTGAGTGGTAGCATCATGAATCAAGAAGACACATTGATCCAAATTCTCTTATAAATTCGTAGTCTGTATATTTTCTGTTTTTTCAAAAGATTTCACACGGCTCGGAGGATGAGGAACTTCACGACACAACCCATGCCTAAGAGTAACCAATGAGCGAAGCTACAAAAGGTGAGATGTGGCATGCTATTTGAGTAGGCATAGAGATGCACTACAGCCAAAGCGTAGGACAGGACGGAGTATGGTATGTATCAGGCTAATGGATGTCTCACATTGGTCATGTTCCATTGTAGTTATTATAAAGAGAGAGAAATGAGGAACAACAAGGTGAATCGACTAGAGAATGGCGCTAGTGGCACACATGTGCAAACTAGCTAGTTTACCAATTGAATTTACTTTTTTAAAATATAGGTGATACCTCCGGGTCTCTGATGATGCACACAATCTTCTTTATTTATTACTAGTCATTAACTTGTGCAACCGTATGCGCTAGAAATTATGAAAAGGAAAACATATGACGGCATGAAATACTTTTATTCATGAATTATTTGGTGTTAATTTACTAAATATAGATATTAGTGGCCTAATTGTGTGGCTAATCAAATCGGATTTTTTAGGCAAATTCTAGGACCCACGCCTATTATACTTTTAGATAGGTTATGCTTTGAAATTATTCCGTAGTTCATTTAAGATTAGAAGGGTAGATTACGATTCCGTAGATAAATGTTTTTCTTAATAACGGATCATATAAGCAAATGCATATCTATTCTCAGAATTTCCATCAGAAAGTCGAAGCTACTGATGTAAGCAAAAGATGATCCATCACAACTTATTGTTTTATTGATTTTAGAAATTCTTGTACCTCCAAAATAACATGGAAATACTTATATTAAACGAAATCTCTAGAAGGGATTTCTTAGTCACTATCATGAAATTTGATGATGAACTTAAGAAAACAATTCTTGTATGAAGGGTGATCTTTATTGCACCTACTTGTGTAGAGTGTGCCATTAATTGCGGCATACACATTGATCTTTCATAAATTATGCCATGTGTATCAACAATCTAACCCTTGCGTGCTAGTGTGCTTTATGGAACCGTCGATAGAGGGGCGGATCTTCACATCCAATTCAAGTTCTCTCAAAACTTCTCGAGGAAATAACACGGGTTGAAAGTAATTAAGGGAAAGCAATAGTGGAATGCTTTATCATGGAGGGGAGGATTTTTCAATCTTTCTTCTGGCTCCCTAGGAGTGGAAAGTTAACTTGTACTCATTTGTTGTTTTCTTCCTTTTTTCCTCCTGGTCACGTTTGTTCTATAAGACTTTCGCCATTTCACTTTCCCTCTACTAATATAATACATGCCAAGATTTTGCATGGTTCGAAAGAAAAAGTTCCAAGAATTTGGCATTCTTACCGGAATCCAATAGAAGAATGTAATTAGCTACTCCCTCCGTTTGGAAATATAAGATGTTTTAGGTTTGTGAAGGAGATGTATCTAGACATCTTTTAGTGTATAGGTTCAACATCTTTTAGTGTATAGGTTCAAATGAATTTAGACACTAAAAGATGTTTAGATACATCTCATTCACAAATCTAAAACATCTTATATTTCCAAACGGAGGGAGTATATACGAAAATAAGCATGCAATGAGTCTGAGAACATAATGTGACCCGGTGCTTCCACATGGACCTTAAACATAGGTGGCGTTGGCACATTGTTTCACTACTTCACATCCTCCCATGTACTCTCTTTTTCGAAAATGGGAAGACACACCGGGCATCAATCGATGCATACGGCCTCCCATGTACTCTTGTTAACTCTATCTTATCGAGGAGTAAAAGGCGAAGTAAGATATTTACTGGACCATTGGATCTTACCTGCATTTTATGTTCTACCAATACTTCAATGTCCAGGTTCCTCGTATCTTATGGCATAAATATTAAGTTTTTATCTGGTCCAATGATATAATAAGTTCTGATTATTTGGCGAAATGTGGTAGCCGAAAGGAGTTGAAATAAAATTTTAAAACAAAAAACTACATACCAGTTAACAACCTAAAATTGAGATAATCGTTTAGTATGAATTAGCCCAATGATGCAAATATGGAAAATTTTGGACATACTAGTCTAGGCGTAACTCGTCCTTTTCCTACCACATTACCCCATGTAAAGAAGTTCAATTAGAGTACGAAATTCAACATATTTATTTTGTAGACTCTTTCAATCCATTCAGTTCAGTTATCCAATGCAGTTGTGCTCACAAATATTGACTGCAGCTTGTAAGGCTGGTCATAGTAGAGAGTAACATAGACTAGTAACATACACAAGTTACTACTATATGTTACTACCTTCATAGTGGAGAATAACGTATAAATGGTGTCATGCAAAGTATTATTTATTAGGTGATAGACTCATCTTCTATTGGTATGTGTGATGTTACAGTAACTAAATATGTTACTACATCCTCCTCTGTCTTCATTAATTCACTGCCATATAAGCAATTTTTCTGAGTTAGACCCTTAGTTACTCTTGAAGTTACATGCACTATGACCAGCCTAAACTCACACCAATAGGGTATTATAAACTGAAAAGCATTGAAGAGTAAAAAAATAAACTTTGCTTCTTACTTGTGCTCACGACTATCCAATTAAATAGCAGTTGACACTGGCATTGTTAAGCATAGCTCATACTTTTGCCTCTAGCTAGTTTGGCTAAATAGAAGTTGACACTCACATTGAAAATATGGGATAAAACACACGTTAGTCGGTAGAGAGAATATTCTTAGGAGTGAAATGGAAAAGGAAAAAAAGGAAAGTAAAGAACAAAAACTTGTTCCATACCATACCTCTATAATCAAGCATGTGATTAAAAATATTTAGAGAGATCATATCAAATATCAACTTCGTAGTCAAGAAGACACATCAATCCAAATTCTCTTATAAATTCACAATCGCACAACTTTTCTCTGTATATTTTTTTTAATTTCACATGGATCAGAGGACCACAAGACACAAGTAAATATTTTACAGAATTGCGGATTTGAACCGATTATTTTACAAGCATCTAGGCCATGTTTAGGAAAAACGAGAAGATTAACTATAATGTCTAAAGAAGACGTAGATAACTTCCAGCGTATAAGCGCCCGAGAAAATATACTTGATGAAATTATTTAGTCCTTTGGTATGACGCCTATGAACATGGTTGTCCCAACAAGTACGCTTGCGATGAGGAACTTCACCACACATCCCATGCCTAAGAGTAACAGAGGAGCAAAGCTAGATGTGTGGCATGCTATTTGAGTACACATAGAAATGCACGACAACAAAAGCATAGGACGGAGTATGGTGTATATCAGGCCGATGGATGTCTCACATGGGTCATGTTCCATTTTTTTGGGGGACAAAGATTTGGATGTATTTCATGAGATCACAATAGTACAAATTACACCGAACATAATAAAAATTATATCAAGGTGTTTGGACCACCTAATGACCACTACTGCCGCCAGAGCAAGCCGTTGACGCGTCGTTGTCGTCGCTCCCGTACCAGAGCCGGTCTAACGTTCTTGATGATAGTTGAGAAGTCTTCGTGCATGTGTCCCTAAGGACTAGCAACCCAGAGCTGAAATCGTCGTCATTGAACCCTTGAATTGATCCAAAGCTTCAAACACAAAATCTATGACACATGTAGAGTGGACGAGATTGACCATTCCATGGAAGTAGCGACTAGACGAATCCCCGCCCTCCTCAATGCCACCGGTGAGATCGCCGCCGACGAGGAGGTAGGTGACATGGTTATACCCCGCAGGTACATGATCTCAGCATACCTGTTCCAGCCCAAGGAAGGCCCATGGCAAATATACGCCGGCCCATGAAGATTTTCGGGTGGCCAAGGTCCATGACGCCTTCGGATCCTTGGAGAGCAAGACTAGAGTAGATAGGAAATTCAAAGGAGTAAACCCTAGAACTCAGAATCACTAGATCTGCAGGCTCGATCTGCCTAAGTCTATATAAAGGCCAGGAGGGCACGACCTAGATCTCTCTATCATACTTCCGCATACACACCTCCACGCCAGATTGCATCTGCGCACCCCTGTAATCACCGGTTCCGCCGTAATCAAGAGCAGACAAGCAGGAGTAGGGTTTTTCTTCCGGAGGCCTGAACCTGGGTAAACCTCGTGTCCTGTATTGCTTGTTTGCTAACCGTTCCGTGATCTCCAGCATCCCCATCTTCTCCAAAACCCAAGTCCATAACAATGGACATTGACGAGATCAAACCTCGTCAATTGGCGCCGTCTGTGGGAACTGGGGACGCTGATTGTGCGATCGTGACGGTCCCAACCCGAGCGATCTACAATTCTACGGCGACGGAGAGTCACCTCCTCTTCGGCCCTTTCGACTTCACCGCCCACTCACCGGCCACCATGAAGGACTTCGAGCCCGTAGGCGACGGACTCGAGATCCTGTTCGGGAGCTTCTGCTTCCAGGTGGGGCAAACCGGCACCCTCCGCCTCCCAGAGCGGGTGCTGTTACCCTCAATCAGGCCCGCTTCATGGGCCCCACACCCTGTGCTACGCACATCACCATCAACAGATGAGTCATACGACAGCAGCAGCTGCAACTCCGATCTATGCGATCCGCCATCGGATGAAGGGACCTACGGTTCCGGATCCGAAAGTTGCGGCAGCAGCGGACCAATCTACGAGCGCTACCAATGCGTCGTAGTCATCCAGGGCGGCGTGGAGCAGCAAACACCCAACCCGCCGCCCAACCCGACACCTAACCCGCAAGACCAAAACGGCGGGAACAGAAGAAGCCAGTCCCCCCAACCGAAGGGGACAACACCGGCCATGTCATCCACCTTAGCAAAGATGGATGGGCCCAGGCACGCGCCGCTGTGGCGGGCAGCACGATCCTGCCTGCAGACGCCTCACGGGACCTGCTGATGGCCTACCATCTGCTCCTGATCGAGGAGCACAAGAAGCAGGTCAAGATGCAAGAGGTTCTCGACAAACGCAAGCAATCAGCCTCGGAGTCCAGCGCGTGACGAGCTGCGCTCTCCGCCATGGGCATCGGCTCCAGCTCGAACGGCAACCACGACAACAAGCACCGCTCCCGAACGGAGAACATGGACCCCCAAGGAGCGCCGTGAGGTGACCTGAACCCTCCACGCATCCTTCATGGAGATGGATGCCGACGGCAACATCATCCCGAAGACACCACAAGCTGCGATCATAGCAGCCACTGCGTACCTTGCGGCCCACCCACCTCCGGAGGGGGACCCGAAAAGAGCCATGCACAAGTCCGCACTCACCGGACTCGGACTCGTCGGAGCTGCGCTCCATCAAGAAACTCCTACGGAACCGAAAAAGAAAGCTACGGTCAGGTTCGACCGCAGCCCCACTCCTTCATCCGAAGAAGAAGACCATGACCTTCCTCGAAGGCACAAGAGCTCATACATCGCGCCGTGATTACGACGCCGAGACGCGCTAACACAGCGCAAAATCGACAAAGCGCGAGCCAGCGCGCATGCTCGCTCAATCCGAGATGGACGAAGATGAAGGAGAACTCATGGAGCCCGTGCTTCAAGAGATCTGTCTGACGGACACGGATGCCTAAAATTTCAAGCTTCCTTTGGATACTCAAGTTCGACGACACACAAGACCCCAAGGCATGGCTCAGCGACCACCGCCATCCGCTGTGCACGGTGGAAACAAGGAAACCGCCATGCAATGCCTTCACCGCAATGACAGCGCCTCGGATCCGCTTAGCACCTATCCTCGGGATCCATCCGTTGGGAGGAGCTGGCTTATAGTTTCATCCGAAACTTCAAAGGCACCAGTAAGAGGCCTGCCTCGATCGAGGAGTTGCAAGCCTGCACTCAACGAACGGGCGAATCCATTCGCTCGTACATACTGCGCTGGTCCAACACCAAAAACTCTGTGGCGCACATCTCCGAAGAAAGGGCCATCGACGCCTTCAAGGACGGCGTCAAGCGCCAGGACTTCAAGGAGGAACTCGGGCGCGTCAAGCCCAAGACACTTGACCACCTCATGGACATCGCCAACAGGTGGGCCGACAATGAAGATTCCGTCCACCGGGCACAACCGGAGGAAGAGGACGATTACGGCCGACGATGAGAACGCCGTAACAAGAGGAGACCGCACGTCTACGACGATCGCGATGGACCCGACATGGTCGCGGCCGGCTATGCTGATCGCCGCAACAATGCCAACCGCAACAGTGGCGGATACCGCGGAGGCAACTTTCGCGATGGAGGACGCCCAGCACAGTCGTGGCAGCGCCGCGATCGCGATAACGAACCCTCAGCATACGAAAAACTTTCGGGTCCATGCACCATCCACTTCTACATCGACAAGCAGGATGGTAAGAAGAAGGCAAGCCACATGCTCAAGGACTGCCGCGAGTTCCAGAAGCTCAGCGAAAGCATGGCTCAGATGAGGCAGCAAGCTCCACCCCCTGGGTTCGGAAACGCACCCGCACCAGGTGAAATAGTGCATGGAGCTCCTCCACCGCCACCTGTAGGAGACCCGAACCAACCAGTCGCACCAGCACAGAACAATGCTGGGCACGGGTATCCCCCACCGAAAGGAGCACTGATGATCCAGAAGGGGCGCCCAACGAATAGGGTGCAGAAGAAAATCACCCGTCAGATCAACCTGGTCGTGACAACTCCACCCGCCATCCCTGAGTACCTCAGCGGATCGGAGTCCTGCATCAGGTTCAGCCGTTCGGATCACCCTTGCCAGATCCCTCGCCCAGGTCATGCTGCCCTGGTGCTGGAGGCGCAGATCGGAGGTTTCAAGATGAGTCGCGTCTTCATGGATGGCGGCAGCGGCATCAACCTGATGTTTGCAAGCACTCTAGCAGCAATGCGGATCCTGCTGTGTAGCCTGGAACAGTCAGACACAACGTTCCACGGCATCGTCCCACGAAAGGGCATATTCCCCCTGGGGAAAATATGGCTCGACGTCATCTTCGGCAAGCCAGACAACTTCCGATGCGAGCGGCTCAAATTCGAAGTGGTGGACTGGCCATCACAATACCACGCCATCCTCGGGCGTGTAGCATTTGCAAGGTTCTTGGCTGTACCACACTACGCGTACCTGCTACTCAAGATGCCAGGACCTAGGGGCGTCATCACGGTCCACGGGAGCTTCACCCGATCGGACGACTGCGATAGGGACTTCAACAGAATCTCCCAGTCATTCGGCATGCAGGATGAGCTCGTAAGGCTCCGCGAGGTGACGGACAACGGGGCACCCCCAGTCGCACGACAAAACGCACCCGACATGTCTTTCGACTCCACCGTCAACACAAAGAAGGTGCAGGTTCACCCGACGGATGCCTCCAAGACGGCACTGGTCGCCAACAACCTCAGCCCCGCATAGGAAAGCGCGCTCGTCGAATTCCTCCGTGAGCGATGGGAAATATTCGCCTGGTGTCCAGCAGACATGCTAGGAGTTCCCAGGGAATTCGCCGAGCACGCACTCAACGTCTTTCCAGACACCAAGCCCGTCAAGCAGTCCATCCGGAGACTGTCCGAGCCACGGGCCAAGGCCATCGGAATGGAAATCAACAGACTACTCGCTGCAGACTTCATCAGGGAGATCAAAGAAAGCGAGTGGCTCGCAAATACAGTGATGGTCCCCAAGAAGGACACGGACATCCTGCGGATGTGCGTAGACTTCACGTCACTGAACAAGCACTGCCCAAAGGACCACTTCCCTCTTCCTCGGATCGATCAGATCATCGATTCATTCGCAGGATGCGAGAAACTCTCCTTCCTCGACGCCTACTCAGGCTACAACCAGATCCGACTCAAGGTCGAAGATCAAGACAAAACGGCGTTTATCACACAGTTCGGAGTGTTCTGCTACAACACAATGCCCTTCGGGCTAAAGAACGCAGGTGCCACGTACCAGCGATGCATGCAGGCATGCCTGAAGGACCAGATCGGTCGCAACGTCCAAGTCTATGTCGAAGACATAGTCATCAAAACCAGGGAGGCAAGAACGCTCATCGACGATCTCCGCGAGACGTTCAATAATCTCGACCGCTACAAGATCAAGCTCAACCCGAAAAGTGCGCCTTCGGTGTCCCATCAGGTCAGCTGCTTGGATACTTCATCTCCCAGCGAGGGATCGAGGCGAACCCGAAGAAAATCTGGGCCATCATGGCCATGGAGAAGCCGAAGAACCTCAAGGGTGTCCAGCAGCTCGCAGGACGAATAGCGGCATTGAGCAGGTTCATCAGCCGCATGGGCGAGAAATCCCTGCCATTCTACCAACTGCTATGCAAGGCAGATAAATTCGAGTGGACGCCTGAAGCGGACGACGCATTCGAAGATCTAAAGCGACTGCTCTCCACCTCGCCCGTCTTGGTTACGCCAAAGGAGCGCGAGCCCCTACTGCTGTACATAGCAGCCACACACCAGGTGGTAAGCACCGTGCTGGTGGTTGAACGACCCGAAGAAGGCAAGACCCATGGGGTCCAACGCCCAATCTACTACCTGAGAGAGGTATTGACGCCAACAAAGCAGAGGTACCCTCACTACTAGAAACTCGCCTACGGCGTGTTCATGATGGCTCTTCAGTTGAGCCATTACTTCCAGGAGCACTAGGTGATGGTCGTCAACGAAGCACCCTTGAACAGCATCCTGAATAACCCAGAGGCCACAGGACGCGTGGCCCTATGGGGCATCGAGCTGTCACCCCTAGACATCGTCTACGAGAAGCGACTCGCAATCAAGTCCCAGGTCCTCCCGGACTTCCTTGTACACTGGATGGAGCTGCTGCTGCCAGACATCCCAGACATGTCGCAGTCATGGACGATGCACTTCGACGGCTCCAAGCGTGAAGCTGGAGCAGGAGCCGGGGTCATACTGACCTCCTCGCAGGGCGACAAGATGAAGTACGTCCTTCGGATAAAATTCCGAGCTTCCAACAACGAGGCTGAATACGAAGCCCTCATCCACGGCATGAGGATGGCAAAGATCTGCGGCGCAACGTGCCTAGTCATCTACGGTGACTCCAACCTCGTCCTCCAACAGACGATGAATGAGTGCGACGCACACGCCGAAAACATGATCGCGTACCGCGCACTCTACAACTCACTCGAGGGAGAATTTGACGGCTGCGAGCTTCGGCACGTTGGAAGAGAAAGCAACGAGGAAGCCGACAGACTCGCCAACATCGGCTCCACCTGCGCAAGGGTGCCACCAGGTGTGTTCCTCGAACAGATCTGTGTGCCATCCATCAAGTGGAAATTCCCCAAGGGATCACCCGAAGAAGCAGAACACTCGGGGGCTACGCTACCCAAAGGTCATGAAGGACCCGAAAAACTAGACACAGAAGTCGCCACGGTCAACCTGATGCAGGTCATGGCAGTCGAAGAAACCTGGACACGACCATACCTCCAGTACTTGATAGACGGAGAACTACCTGATAGCCCGACAGATGCCCGGCGCATATCTCGCCGGTCAAAAGCCTTCACCATCATCAATGGCGAGCTGTACAAGCGCAGCATTTCGGGTGTACTACAAAGGTGCGTCACCATCGATGACGGGAAAACCATACTTCAAGACATCCATGAGGGCATCTGCGGCCATCACGCAGGCAGTCGCTCCCTTGTCGCCAAAGCTCTACGAGCTGGATTCTACTGGCCAACGGTCATGAATGACGCAAAAGACATCATCCAAAGATGCAAAGGGTGCCAAAGGTTCGCCGACAAACCACACGCACCCGGGTCAAAGCTCAGGACCATACCCTTGGCCTGGCCCTTCGCCCAATGGGGCCTCAACATGATCGACAAACTGCCAAGGTCCTCGAAAGGAGGGAACGTCTACCTCCTGGTCGCAGTCGACAAATTCACCAAGTGGATCGAAGCCATGCCGGTAACTAACCAAAAGGGCAAGACTGCCGTCAAGTTCTTTGAATCCATTGTCTACAGGTTCGGCGTACCGCATAGCATCATCACCGACAATGGATCGAACTTCATCTCCAAAGAATTCCAAGACTTCTGCGAAGGTCTCGGAATCAACATCACATACGCCTCTGTGGCGCACCCGCAAACGAACAGGCAGGTGGAAAAGGCCAACGGCCTAATCGGCGCTGGCATCAAGAAGCGCCTCATGAGCCTACTCGAGCGACTCGCCGGAGCCTGGACGAAAGAGCTACCCTTCGTCCAATGGAGCCTGCGTACCACGTCAAACAGCTCCACCGGCTACACGCCGTTCTTCATGGTGCACGGAGCCGAAGCTGTGCTACCAGCCGAATTACGTCACCAGGCCCCCCGGGTCGTTGCTTATAGTGAAGCCGAGTCCACGGCTGCACTCGAAGACGCCGTCGACACACTCGACGAAGCAAGAGACATAGCAGCAGCTCGATCAGCGGTGTACCAGCAGAGTCTCCGCAACTATCACAGCCGACGGCTGCGCCCAAGGTCCTTCCTCGAAGGAGACCTCGTCTTGCGACTTGTAGCACCCCGAGCAAAACCACTACTAGAAAATTGCTGTTGTTTTATTATGTGCATCATCATGTCATCAGCATGCATCTATTTTACAAAGCCTATCTTTGTTTTCTAAATACTTCCCTCTCGACTTCAAACATAAATCCTCGGTCCGCCCGGATCCTTTATTTGTCTAAAACTATTTATAAAAGAATATTTAAACAACTAAATAAAAATCTAAATTATTTGAGTGGGGGAGGCCGCCACCGGCCAGGCCCAAAAGGCCCAACCGGTAGCCACCTACTACCCCAAACCCTAAAATCTACCTAACCCTAAAAATCTAACACCCCACCTAACCAAACCCTCCAACCCACTCCAGCCGCCGCCACCCTCCCTGTACACACATGCACATCCCACCACCAGGCCCCCGCCACCACGTCGCCTTCCACCTCCCAACCCTAAAATCACAGACACCCACGCTGGCCCCACCCGACACAATCCTGGAACCTCCATCCCGCCGACTCCCGCTTCTCAATCCCTCCCCATCGCGTCTACCTTGCGACCCTCCTCCCGCTCGCCCTTTCTGCATCGTTGTTGCCTTCCTCTCCTAGCGCGCGCCACCGAGGTCTTCTCCCCCAAGCTCCTCTCGCCCCAACTTCCTCTTGCCTCCCTTCCACGCTGCCCCTGCAACCAACGCCCTCCTCTACACCTCCGGCCACGCCACGGCCATCCCTGCTTCACCCTGTCCTGGTCGTCGCCTCCCCAGTGCGCCGCCGCCACGGGCGACCTCCTCCTCGCGCTGGCCTTCCTCCATCACGCGTCAAGTCGTCGACCCACCGCTGACCTGCGAGTAGGCTCTGCCCGCCTCCATCGCCTCGAAGCCCCCCCCCCCCGCGGCGGCCTCATCCCCACCTCCCCGCGTTACCCTCGGTCCTCCTTGCCTCGCCTTGTGACTCACCGCCGCCACGCTCGTGGCCGCTGCAGCTGCGCATCCCGCGCATCCTCCTCGTCCCGCGTTCGTCTCCTCTCCGCCGGCCAGCGACCGCCTCCTTCTGCGGCGCCCCACGCAAGCCACACCATGACCCAGCTTCCCCGACCCCGCGAGCCCGTGCGGTCACCTACCCTGCTTGTGTATGCTCCTGAGGGTGCTCCTCGTGTTGCAGTTGTTGTGACTGCCACTGGTAATAAACATTCATGCTGGCTACTGCAGATGTTCAACAGGCCCTATAGCGGTTTCAAAGCCCGTTGAAGAGGAAGTCTTCAATTTTGCTCTGTTGCATGGTGGAACACAAGCCCGTCTTCGCAAGATCTCCGTCTTCGCAAGTTCTCCGAGCCCGATGAACCACGTCAAGAACCCACGTGCTCCGAAGACGGTGGCTCTAGACGAACCCTCTACAAGATCTTTGTCACGGAAACCCCGATGCCTTCGTCACGGAGCACTGGTGATGCCGTCATGGACCCGAAGATCCCCGAGCCGGATCCGATGGCCGAGACCCCGGATCCAAAGCCCGAACCCTGGAACCCCCAAGATCGTCGAACCGAGATGTGTGACCCTTTTTCTCGAAGCCCTAATTTATTAAATGATATATATCTTGTTGCATAACTAAATTGTCATGCTTTCATATATAATGTGGTATGGGGGCCTTTTGCCGATTCATCTCATAATTAAATATGGAGGCCATATGCGGGCGATTCTAGTCTAATATTGGCTCCATTTAACTTTGTGTAGCGAACCGGTGCTATCTTTTTCCTTGTTAAGACAACAATTAAAATTGCGGGGTATCTAAACAACACGAACTTAATAATTAATTGTCGGAACCCCGGTTTCGCTTAATATTGTCTAATTGCATCGCATCTTTGCCATGTCATACATCATACCTGCATCATGCCTGATCTTTTGTCGTAGTATTAAATATTGCATCCGGTGTTGCTTCTAGTGTTTTGCTTCTTCGCGGATAAGGCCGTTGAGTTGATGCGAGTGTCGACCCGATCTTCGGATGAACCTTCCGCAATGTTTTTAGGCGAGCATTCTCCCCCTTTCTACCTATTTTACACTTCTAGTCTTTATTTCCTCCTGTTGATCTATTGCTATCTGTGTTGCGATGCTCTAGTTTTCGTACCCGTGGTATCCCTTGCATCCTTATATTGCCTTGGACACATCCTATTACCTGTTGTTTGGTAGATAGATGGTCTTGCGCGTCGTAGTCGCTTGCTTAAGTGCTGTTGCGTGTCGTCCAGTACCACAGCTGTTGGAAGGCTGCCATATGCTTTATGTTGGAGATGATCATGACTTTAATTACTGTTTAATAACTAAAATTGAAAGTAGGTAAATGCAGAGGCACCGGTGGGTAATAGACAATATTTGAATTTTAACGCACCACTGGTGTCCCGTAGGACCCCGAGTTCTTGACACCTGTTCCGAGATCGAGCGCGCTAACCACAGGTGGGGTGTGTGGGCACACCCATCGATTAGTACCTGATTTCAAAGTATTGTACTGGGGGCCACAAAGTAGTTTGGGGCTTTATTACTATCTTGTACTTATACCATGCTTTACTGCTTTATTTACGATTGCGCGTGGAGCGCCTGTACTGTTTAGGTAAGCGGAGTGTTTTCGCGGTATCGACAAGCCTAGTCACACTTTCGGGTTCCCAGTCGTTTACAGCCATTGACGCAAACCCTGGGTCCGTCTCGGAGACCGTCCGACTTCGTTACGGGTAGCTTAGTGGGGTGGCCCCCTGTGCTTGCTTTGGGTCTGGGAAACGTCGTGTCCGAAACCCCGTCGACATACCATTGGGTGTATGTTTTGTGATCTTGTACCTACCTGATCTGACAACAAGGGTGTAGGTGCGTGTGGAAACTTTGGTGCACCCTCAGGTTAAATCTTTTCGAGAAGCCGTGTCCGCGGTTATGGACGACTTGGAGCACAGTTCTCGATCATAGACAACTATAACTAAAGTTTACTGTTATAATTTGACTTGTATCCGATATGACTAGTAATCAGCTTCACTACAACGGAATGGCTAAATAAAAGTACCAACAACTGCTGGATTCGGGATATCTCATGCTAATTGTATCTGACTAGTAAGTATCACAACTACAACGGAATGGTTAACTAAAAGTGCCCACTGCTTATTATATCAGGATGACTATCTATACCTGACTAGTAATTGGTGCAACGATAACTGAATAAATAAAACTGCCAACTGTGTGAGTTCCTCGGTTGACTTCCTCGTTTGGTCTCGAGGGGGAAATACCAGGATGGGTATGTTTGGTGGTAGTATCAGGTTGGTTCCGAATAGGTCTTTCTTATCACTCTCTGATAGCCGCCAGCTGTATCGAGTCTCTATAGGTTGTTTAGTGCATGCTGCGCTGCCGCTTCAGTCCACTATACCTATGTAGGCGAGGACCGCCGAATTCTAGTCTCGCTGTGTCGGCCTCGATCGACCGCTCTCTCCTTTTTCCTTTGCCCTTTGTCGGCACCCCTTTTGTTTAAGCAGGTTTTGAGATCGACGTCGTTAGCAGGGTTACCCTTCCGGCTTGGCCTGGGCAGGGTTATGGACGCCATTGGTTATTCTTCAGGGCTCTTAGCTCAATTTGCATATTGTCCGTACTCGGACGCTGTATCGTTTCAAGGTGATTTGGATCTTTGTACTGTATATCTGTATTCTTGACTCATGGAGTCATTGTTGTATATATCTGTTCTGTGGGTTCCATCTTGTGTAATGATATTACTTCGTTTTCCACCCGCACGCAAGTGCCTGGTGGGCACCTTTGAATCGTTTCTATGCGGGTTTGGCGGGAATCGCTAAAACTTGCATAGGGCCGATTCTGAGGGTGTTACAGAGTGGTATCAGAGCTCAACAGTTACGATACCCCACTGGTCCAGCCTGTAGGATAACCTAGCTAACGGACGTTATAGAGTGTCAAAACTATTTAAAAAAATCGGTTGGATAGATCTGATTAGGTCTGCTTTTACTCCTTACCCCTCTGCTATTCTTATCTTACCTCTGCGAGTTTTCAATCTACCTCTTATCTTTTCTTCGAGTCCAGGATTTCTCGTGGCTGGGTTTCCGTCGTACCTTCAGGGTTTCGCTTCCTTCCTTTTATAACGGTGGTGCTACAAACATCTTATCTGCATCTCGTTTGGTGTACCCTTCATCCAATCTTTTTGTTCTTGAACTCTTTATCTATATGTGTACCTTGCTAGACATCCGTATCGCTGAAAAACATATGAGAAGGACGAGCATTGGTGAAGTTGGAGTATACCTTGAGCATGTGTTGTTCATGCCAATGGAACCATTGTGAAATCTAATCGTTATGTATTTTCAAAAAAAAAATCTTTTGTATCTTCCGGTGTTTTCCAACGTGATGACCTCATCTACATCAGATCCAATGCAGAACTTGCATCACCCCTTTGTTCCGAATACCTCTTATGAAGATCTTCATTCTAAATTTCGAGAGTTGTGTAGCATGATTTTCCTATTCATGTATAGAGTTAATAGTTTGGGTACGGGATGGACTGATCACCCTACCCGGCTCTTACTGTTCACTCTTGTACATCGAACTGGTGGATCAATGTAACTTTTCCTCTTCTCATGGAAGTTAGAGGTGGCCTTATCTTTTGATACCTCTACCTTCGTCCTTTGTTTCTCCGGAGTGTTCTCTCGATGAACGTGAGCACCGACCCTTGTTGGTGGTGTCACGGATTTCAAGATGGAGGAAGAACCCTTGTTAGTGGTGTCGCGAGGATCTACATGAAGCGAGAAAATTCAGGCCGTCGACCTTCTTCCCCGTGCTATGAGGCGGATCTCGAGGACGAGATCCATTGTTAGTGGTGTCGAATTGTAGCACCCCGAGCAAAACCACTACTAGAAAATTGCTGTTGTTTTATTATGTGCATCATCATGTCATCAACATGCATCTATTTTACAAAGCCTATCTTTGTTTTCTAAATACTCCCCTCTCGACTTCAAACATAAATCCTCGGTCCGCACGGATCCTTTATTTGTCTAAAACTATTTATAAAAGAATATTTAAACAACTAAATAAAAATCTAAATTATTTGAGTGGGGGAGGCCGCCACTGGCCAGGCCCAAAAGGCCCAACCGGTAGCCACCTACTACCCCAAACCCTAAAATCTACCTAACCCTAAAAATCTAACACCCCACCTAACCAAACCCTCCAACCCACTCCAGCCGCCGCCACCCTCCCTGTACACACACGCACATCCCACCACCGAGCGCTCCCCTGGCCACCACGTCGCCCCACCTCGCGCAAATCCCAACCCTCGAGCTGGTCAAACTGCGCACCCCCACGCGGGCCCCACCCCGACACAATCCCTGGAACCTCCCGCACGACTCCCCCGTCCCCGCTTCTCAATCCCTGCCGCCATCCCGCCTCTCTCTTCTCTGTCCCGAGCGCCACCGCTGCCTGGAGCTCCGCTCCCTCCCCATCGCGTCTACCCTGCGACCCTCCTCCCGCTCGCCCTTTCTGCATCGTTGTTGCCTTCCTCTCCTAGCGCGCGCCACCGAGGTCTTCTCCCCCAAGCTCCTCTCGCCCCAACTTCCTCTTGCCTCCCTTCCACGCTGCCCCTGCAACCAACGCCCTCCTCTACACCTCCGGCCACGCCACGGCCATCCCTGCTTCACCCTGTCCTGGTCGTCGCCTCCCCAGTGCGCCGCCGCCACGGGCGACCTCCTCCTCGCGCTGGCCTTCCTCCATCACGCGTCAAGTTGTCGACCCACCGCTGACCTGCGAGTAGGCTCTGCCCGCCTCCATCGCCTCGAAGCCCCCCCCCCCCGCGGCGGCCTCATCCCCACCTCCCCGCGTTACCCTCGGTCCTCCTTGCCTCGCCTTGTGACTCACCGCCGCCACGCTCGTGGCCGCTGCAGCTGCGCATCCCGCGCATCCTCCTCGTCCCGCGTTCGTCTCCGGCCGCCGGGCCAGCGACCCCGCCTCCTTCTGCCTGCAGCGCCCCTGCAAGCCACACACGACCGCGGCCAGCTTCCCCGACCCCGCGAGCCCGTGCGGTCACCTACCCTGCTTGTGTATGCTCCTGAGGGTGCTCCTCGTGTTGCAGTTGTTGTGACTGCCACTGGTATTAAACATTCATGCTGGCTACTGCAAATGTTCAACAGGCCCTATAGCGGTTTCAAAGCTCGTTGAAGAGGAAGTCTTCAATTTTGCTCTGTTGCATGGTGGAACACAAGCCCGTCTTCGCAAGATCTCCGTCTTCGCAAGTTCTCCGAGCCCGATGAACCACGTCAAGAACCCGCGTGCTCCGAAGGCGGTGGCTCTAGACGAACCCTCTACAAGATCTTTGTCACGGAAACCCCGATGCCTTCGTCACGGAGCACTGGTGATGCCGTCATGGACCCAAAGATCCCCGAGCCGGATCCGATGGCCGAGACCCCGGATCCAAAGCCCGAACCCTGGAACCCCCAAGATCGTCGAACCGAGATGTGTGACCCTTTTTCTCGAAGCCCTAATTTATTAAATGATATATATCTTGTTGCATAACTAAATTGTCATGCTTTCATATATAATGTGGTATGGGGGCCTTTTGCCGATTCATCTCATAATTAAATATGGAGGCCATATGCGGGCGATTCTAGTCTAATATTGGCTCTATTTAACTTTGTGTAGCGAACCGGTGCTATCTTTTTCCTTGTTAAGACAACAATTAAAATTGCGGGGTATCTAAACAACACGAACTTAATAATTAATTGTCGGAACCCCGGTTTCGCTTAATATTGTCTAATTGCATCGCATCTTTGCCATGTCATACATCATACCTGCATCATGCCCGATCTTTTGTCGTAGTATTAAATATTGCATCCGGTGTTGCTTCTAGTGTTTTGCTTCTTCGCGGATAAGGCCGTTGAGTTGATGCGAGTGTCGACCCGATCTTCGGATGAACCTTCCGCAATGTTTTCAGGCGAGCATTCTCCTCCTTTCTACCTATTTTACACTTCTAGTCTTTATTTCCTCCTGTTGATCTATTGCTATCTGTGTTGCGATGCTCTAGTTTTCGTACCCGTGGTATCCCTTGCATCCTTATATTGCCTTGGACACATCCTATTACCTGTTGTTTGGTAGATAGATGGTCTTGCGCGTCGTAGTCGCTTGCTTAAGTGTTGTTGCGTGTCGTCCAGTACCACAGCTGTTGGAAGGCTGCCATATGCTTTATGTTGGAGATGATCATGACTTTAATTACTGTTTAATAACTAAAATTGAAAGTAGGTAAATGCAGAGGCACCGGTGGGTAATAGACAATATTTGAATTTTAACCGCTCACTGGTGTCCCGTAGGACCCCGAGTTCTTGACACCTGTTCCGAGATCGAGCGCGCTAACCACAGGTGGGGTGTGTGGGCACCCCCATCGATTAGTACCTGATTTCAAAGTATTGTACTGGGGGCCACAAAGTAGTTTGGGGCTTTATTACTATCTTGTACTTATACCATGCTTTACTGCTTTATTTACGATTGCGCGTGGAGCGCATGTACTGTTTAGGTAAGCGGAGTGTTTTCGCGGTATCGACAAGCCCAGTCACACTTTCGGGTTCCCAGTCTTTTACAGCCATTGACGCAAACCCTGGGTCCGTCTCGGAGACCGTCCGACTTCGTTACGGGTAGCTTAGTGGGGTGGCCCCCTGTGCTTGCTTTGGGTCTGGGAAACGTCGTGTCCGAAACCCCGTCGACATACCGTTGGGTGTATGTTTTGTGATCTTGTACCTACCTGATCTGACAACAAGGGTGTAGGTGCGTGTGGAAACTTTGGTGCACCCCTGCAGGGTTAAATCTTTTCGAGAAGCCGTGTCTGCGGTTATGGACGACTTGGAGCACAGTTCTCAATCATAGACAACTATAACTAAAGTTTACTGTTATAATTTGACTTGTATCCGATATGACTAGTAATCAGCTTCACTACAACGGAATGGCTAAATAAAAGTACCAACAAATGCTGGGTTCGGGATATCTCATGCTAATTATATCTGACTAGTAAGTGTCGCAACTACAACGGAATGGTTAACTAAAAGTGCCCACTGCTTATTATATCAGGATGACTATCTATACCTGACTAGTAATTGGTGCAACAATAAATGAATAAATAAAACTGCCAACTGTGTGAGTTCCTCGGTTGACTTCCTCGTTTGGTCTCGAGGGGGAAATACCAGGATGGGTATTTTTGGTGGTAGTATCAGATTGGTTCCGAATAGGTCTTTCTTATCCCTCTCTGATAGCCGCCAGCTGTATCGAGTCTCTATAGGTTGTTTAGTGCATGCTGCGCTGCCGCTTCAGTCCACTATACCTATGTAGGCGAGGACCGCCGAATTCTAGTCTCGCCGTGTACTGGCCTCAGTACTGACCGCTCTCTCCTTTTTCCTTTGCCCTTTGTCGGCACCCCTTTTGTTTAAGCAGGTTTTGAGATCGACGTCGTTAGCAGGGTTACCCTTCCGGCTTGGCCTGGGCAGGGTTATGGACGCCATTGGTTATTCTTCAGGGCTCTTAGCTCAATTTGCATATTGTCCGTACTCGGACGCTGTATCGTTTCAAGGTGATTTGGATCTTTGTATTGTATATCTGTATTCTTGACTCATGGAGTCGTTGTTGTATATATCTGTTCTGTGGGTTCCATCGTGGACTATTGTGTAATGATATTACTTCGTTTTCCACCCGCACGCAAGTGCCTCGTGGGCACCTTTGAATCGTTTCTATGCGAGTTTGGCGGGAATCGCTAAAACTTGCATAGGGCCGATTCTGAGGGTGTTACACGACTCAAGCAAGAGCGACCGAAGAATTTCGAGTCACCATGGGAAGGACCCTACATCGTAACCGAAGTCATCCCAGGTGGCGCCTACCGCCTCAAGCACGTGGAGTCTGGAGTCGCATACTCCAACCCATGGAATGTCGCACAGCTGCGACGATTCTACCCCTAGCTACCTACCCCTTTACTTTCAATAAGGCTATTCAGCCAAGGCTACTCAGCCGAACAATGTATCTCCTCCATTACGATATAAATAAAGCTAAGTGTCTCGCCCCAAAAATTTCGTTTTTCTAGTCGCACTTCTACTTCATGCTACAAACGCACTCGGGGGCTCCCCCCACCTCACGATTTTCGTCGACTGAGGATAACACGTGTACGCCTGAGTAGCTGACCACGTCAGGCTAACGAAAAGGACACGTATGCGAACAAAACGTGCTCACACAACAACCAAACCTTTATAACAAAGGGCAAAACACGCCCAGTCAAATATATACAAATTTTACATTTATCTCTTTTATAGGCACTACCTATTCTGAAGAATAACCTGAGCACGCTGCTCAAATAGATCTACGATCTCTTTGGCATACTGCCCTACAGCCGCGTAATGCGGACGCATATCCCTCACACCACCATCTGGTCGAGGGGGTGGTCCAGCCGCTACAACGGACAGATCTACATCAGGGCGATGCAGCCTCACAAGGGACAACGCAGCCTTCATTCCTGCGACGAGCTGATGCCGCACCAACTCCTTGACACGATTCACATTCCGAAACTTCAACAGAAGACCAGAAAGGGTTGTTGGTGCAGCATCCAACGGAAACAACACATGCAGAACCGACGCGAGCGAAGTCTGCACCTGACGAAGCACCCACGATACTTGGTGAACGCGATCTTGCACAGTTGCAAGGACCATAGCACGGTCACGATCCATCCAGAAGAAACCGCCGGCTTCCATGTCCTGTTGAGTCAAACAATTGACCCGAACAGCAACACGCTCCTTCTCCTCCCTTGGAGCAAGGTTAGCACCTGCAATACTTGCACAAAAGTAAGATGCAATGCCAGCAGGCGCATCCGAAGAAATGGGCAACAGCTCGAAAAACTTACACTGAAGCTGCTCGGATAATCGAAGCAATTCCGCCATCAAGTACTCCTCTCTGGCAGCACCGCGATCCGCCTTGGACTTCCAAACGTCGGCATGGTCACGCACCCCAAGCAACTCTTTCTCGAGACTACGAACACGGTCTCGAAGAAACGCAAGCTGAAACGAATCATCTAAGGATGGCCGCAGCCGCGCTGTAGGCGAGGTGTCAACGGGATCAGCACCCGAAGGACCCTAGATCAACAGAAAGACAAAGACATGAACACGCAAACGAAGGAGCACATAACTCAACAAATTCATTAAGTGCATCAAAAGCCACTACGTGGCACAAGGATTTGTTCATCAAAATAATTACAACAAAAGAGACTACAACTATCCTACAGCTACAGCGCCTAAGACGCGGCACCCTGAATAGCCTCGGAGCCGGATTGCCTCGCCTTGGCTTCCCCTGCTGCCGTAGTGCATACTCGGCCAGCAGATCAATTAGCTTCGGCCCATAAGGCTTACAGCGAGCAGAATAGGTAGCAAAGGCTACCTCGGATCCATCAGCAGTCGTCGGCATCCGGGAAGTGACCTGGGGAAGGTCCAGCTGCGCCCCAGCCGCCAAGGCCATTGCCAGCCGGACGGATGCACTGATGCCCTTCTGCTTGCGCTTATGCGCGCAGTGCTTGGTGACAGCCTCGCCAGAGCATCAACATCATCAAGGGCCGCGCCCTTGGGGACAAGCTCCTTGTAGAAGCGCCCAAGAACCTCCTTGGCCTTAGCAAGCGAGCTGACGACGGTGCCGCAGCGATCTTCAACCGCCGCAGCATCATCATCCAGAGCACTCCCGTGCTCCAAAGCACCACGATCAAACTCGATGCCTGTGGCATCTAAAATAACAAGGAAGAAGAATGAACGATAGCACCGCACAAGAAAGACAAGGAAATCAAAAAGAGGACGGCGAAGATACTCATCCAAAACAGCCTTGGCAGCCGCCATAAGCTTGCTGGCCACCTCTCTCCCGCGCGAAGCCGTGGAAGTAGCAAGTTGCTCCTCGTGGTCCGTGGCCTCCCGCTGCAAGCGCTCCTTAGCCTCGGCCACAGTGGCCAGCTCCAGCTCGAGACGCTCTTTCGCACCAATGGCGACTTCGGCCTTCTTCTCCGCTTGACCGAGGCTCTTTTTTAGAGCATCAATCTCACGAAGGGAGGTGTCGTGCTCCTCTGCATTCAAATAATACAAGCGTCAGATAAAATGACAAGAATACAAGAAGAAGCAAACATCAAGGCATAAAAGTACCTTGAAGCTGTTTGAGGCTGGCCTCTAGCACCAGGTGCTGCTGCACCAGTCGTTTGGCATCCTGCACAAAAGGCTGTAGGAAAAAGACCTACTAGTCAAGAGAAGGACTTGGGTGCTACGCCCAAAAGAAAGAGCAGAAACAAATTACACACACGAAAGCGCTCGGGGGCTCCCCCCGAGACTCGAAAGAAGAACATGCAATAAAAACTCCTTTACAGACGCTCGGGGGCTTCCCCCGTGGCAAGAGGCAGAACTACTCACATGATCCGATGACGACTCCGAAGGTTCGCTGGCAACCTTCAGAGGCGCAACCACCTGAACCTCCTGCGGAGAAGGGTTCGGAGCAGCGCCCTCAGAGGTAGCCACCGTCTGAGGAGGAGGAGGCGTGACTTTCGACTCCCCCATCATCTCCCGAGCACCATCGCTGGAGGAGTCGTTGGAAGAGTGCCTGCACAAGGACCAATTAGCACAAGTACAAAGTAAATAGGCAAGAAAAAGCAGTGCAGGACAAAGGAAACTTACGAGTCAAGCTCGCTCAGGTTGAAGACAGGAGGGGTCCTCCGGACTTTCTTCTCCTCTTTCTTCTCTTCCTTCTTCTCTTCCTTATTTTCATCCTTCTTCCGCTTCGCCGGCGGGTGCGGCGCTATAGCCCGCACGGGAACAGCAGGAGTCGGAGAGGAAGAGCCTCCATGCCCATCACTGTGACGTTCAAGACACAGTGGGTTCCTAGGAGTCGGAGGAGTCGAGGCATCCGAAGACTCGCTGGAGCTCCGTGACCGTTTGCGAGTGTGGTCCTCGCTCGACTCGTTGGCCTCTTCAGCCGGAGACCGTGCTGACGGCAGCTCGGACATGGAATCCACCACATCATTATCTGGAGCATCCGGAAATACTTCGGATAATGGAGGCGACATGCCCGGCACTTTGAAGCTCTGCACAAGAGTAGAAAATTTTGTTAGCAAACAAATGCAAACACAATGCAGTCAAAAGCAGCGCTACGCGCACGGATCTACACCTGTGGAACAGGAAGCGAAGCAGAAAACGGAGAAGTCAGCGACTTCCCCGGGATATCCTCTCCAGCCTTGAACTTCAGCAGCGAACGAAGGGCCCTGTCGAGATCTCCCTGGGAGAATTTCTCAGCCGAAACCCTAGTCGGATCACGGCGGCCAGCATAAAGGAACATCGGGTGCGCCCTAGCCTGGAGTGGATGCACCCGACACTCAATAAAAGTGCGGATGATATCCACACCGTTCACTTCCTTCTCCGGAATCAACTGGAGATCCTCCACTCGACGATAGAGAGCCTCTATCTCCGCCACCTCGCCATCCAAGATCTAGTTTTTCCAGGACCTTTTCGGCTCGATCTTTTGGGAGGGGTCGAAAGGAGCAAGACCAAAATCCTGCCCAGGCACTATGGAGTCGCGGATATAAAACCATCGCCTCTGCCAGTACAGGACAGATCCGGACATGGAAAAAGAAAAGAAAAGCAGATTGGGTTTGAGGGAGATGATGCAACCCCCAATGGGATAAACACCATCCGAACCAGATTGCCTCTTCACGGAATAGAGTTTTCGGAAGAGGCCAAAGTGTGGCTCGATACCGAGCCAACACTCGCAGAAAGTGATGAAACAAGCAATGAGAAGAAGAGAATTGGGGGAAAGATGATGCAATTGGATACCATAAAGAAAAAGCAGTCCACGAAGGAAGTCGTGGACTGGGAAGGAAAAGCCGCGAATAACGAAGGCAAGGAACATAACCCGAAACCCAGCAGGGGGACGGGGGATTACCTCGTTGCCTGGGAGTTTCATGGCCTCCCTATCCTGCGGGATCAAGCCCCGCTCACGAAGCTTGCGGCGATCACTCTCCCGCGTCTCCGATCGCCGCCAGCCACCGTCGATGACACGGGTAGCAGCGGCACTCTTCTTCCCTCCAGCAGTGCTGGTACCAACCGCAGAAGAAGACTTCTTCGACTTCCCCATCGCGGTACGGTGGTGTCGGCGGCGAGAGCGCATGATGGAAGAAGGAAATGTGAAAGGATATTCCAGCGCGCTGCAAGAACTCTCAAAGAACAAGGAAGCAGTGAAACGAGAATAGCTGCGGTGAAAACAAACTAAAATTTTCCCCAATGATTATAAAGACGAAGACGATGCACGACAACCGTCCATCGAGAAGACCTAACGCCAACGGCAGGATCTGGCCATGCGTGTCGACGCCATAGCGAACCGTCGCTTACAAGCCGTCCACTACGCACGGAAATCGAGGCGACGCCATAATTATCTCCACGCCGCGCGTGACCGGTCAATTCAAGGTCAGAAAGTGGAACCCATGTTCGTCCAGTCAAGTCATCTCTGGCGCAGCAGACGCTTGAGGTCATCGATTGTCAGCACTGACGTCATCAAAAGCTATACTAGCAACAGTCACATTTTCTTTGGCTTTAAAGCTAAGAGTACTCACTCGAATCTATGATTCGACTAATTACTCGGGGGCTACTCCTATCAGGAGCGCTGGCCGCGCACCCGAAGAATGAACAACACGTTACAAAACCGAATTGTTTCTTCGAGTCCTACGTCGAGTCTACGACTCCACTACGGACTCGGGAGCTACTCCCATAGGGAGGACGGATTTAAGCATCCGAAAATTTTTGTGTCCTACGGACCTGACACTGAACAACGGCTGAATTAAAGTCTCCGCTCGAGTCTACGACTCGAACAGACACTCGGGGGCTACTCCCATAGGGAGTGCTGGTCGCGCACCCTATAAATCTTCGACTGTGATCTTTCGGATCAGTACGCAAAAAACTTTTCGGCAACTCTGCCCCAATTAACGCTAAGTGAGTAACATTCTCCTTGGCCACCCGAAACACCTCCGCGGTGACAAAATTCGGATGTTGTGTCTGCGACGCAAAGATAAGACCTACAGATATCATCTGATGGCCTGGTAACGCACATGACTGCGCTCTGCTAGTATAAACCCGTGCCAACAGGCACGATGAAAAATCTCGACGGACGCGTTGGGTACATTAATTAAATTCACTGGAATTCCACTCTTGTAAGTCCTCCACGGCCTGAGTTGAATTACGCCAGCATATGTTCCGGGTTCGAGTCGAGGGACTCGAACCTGAAGAAGATCGTGTTGTTTTGTCCTAAGACAGTTAACTGACTCTGATCCGTCGGGAGAGTCAGGCACACACATCAACAATCCCTACACATTCTCTTGAAAGACAGATTTGCACCCGAAGGATTGAAGAGTCCTCAGCCGAATCTACGATTCGACTGATCACTCGGGGGCTACTGACATGGTTATACCCCGCGGGTACATGATCTCAGCATACCTGGTCCAGCCCAAGGAAGGCCCATGGCAAATATACGCCGGCCCATGAATATTTTCGGGTGGCCAAGGCCTATGACGCCTTCGGATCCTTGGAGAGCAAGACTAGAGTAGATAGGAAATTCAAAGGAGTAAACCCTAGAACCTGTAACCGACTAGATCTGTTCCTGGGACCTGCCTAAGTCTATATAAAGGCCAGGAGAGCACGACCTAGATCTCTCTCTCTCTCATACTTCCGCATACACACCTCCACGCCAGATTGCATCTGCGCACCCCTGTAATCACCGGTTCCGCCGTAATCAAGAGCAGACAAGCAGGAGTAGGGTTTTCCCTCCGGGGGCCTGAACCTGGGTAAACCTCGTGTCCCGTATTGCTTGTTTGCTAACCGTTCCGCGATCTCCAGCATCCCCATCTTCTCCAAAACCCAAGTCCATAACAATGGGCATTGACGAGATCAAACCTCGTCAGTAGGTATACCTTATTCTTGTCCCGCACAATGCCGATGTAGCCACCATAGAGTCTATGATAGTTGACCAAACTCTAACTTTAGGGACGCTTCTATAGCGCCGAGTACAGGTCTGAGGTCCTCACCCCCTCCCGCCGCTGGAGTGGCAAGCAGAGTAGGCGAGCACACTTTGATTTCCGATTGTAGACGGCGAAGACGAGGCACAGATGGTGGTGGCGGGCTAGGGTTTCACAAGATAGTGTTGTTGATACAGAGAAAAATTGCAGACAATTAGTTGGAGAATGTGGAAAACACGATATCTCATGGAAAAAATATGTCGAGAAGAAGACCAAGTTGTAGACGAATCGAGTCTATTTTGTGATGAATAAGTTATAATTGTTTAGTTGTATGCTCTTCTATTACACTATTTTGCAACTTGCTTTGTTGATCATGTTGAATTATCCGGTAATTAATTGTATGAACCATCGCTTTAGGATTCCCCTAACTGGATCGCTCAGCCACCATCTGCGAACCACCCGAGTTAGCCGGAATACGGTCATGCTATATGGTGTTACCCACAACACCAGTGCAATTGGCGTTTGACCATAGGGTAGCATGCTGATGCAGAGTCATTACATGTTTTCTTTAGTTTAAAAATGGTTGCTACATGTATCAACCGTCCTATGTGACCCATGATGTAATCTTCCGTAAAACACTGGTTGTCAAGTAAAGTAACGAAGGCTATGATATTTGGCGACTATGATAAGTATATGAGTTTAATTTTCCACCCCTAGGTGACGTCGGTGGGATTATGGAGATGACAACACTGATTTCGGCATTTGGGAAGAAGGGCATAAGCGATCTTAAGCATTTAGTAGTAATTTCTTTCTTTAACAAAAGCTGAGGCAGTCCTGAATTGTGTCTATCATAGCAGTAGTGTTGCAAAGGCAATAACGAGACAGGAAAAAGTCCTTGATCTTCGGCCAACGTCTCCATGCATGACTCCAACCCTAGCCACGGAGAGCATTTGAACACCACCAGTTGTTCTAGAACTCGCTTTTGTGGGTAAATCATCATGTAACAAAAGATAATCCAAGTAGAATACGTAGGGATGTGTTGTCCGCTTCAGTTTATATATGTGCATGGATCCGACTAGTACGTACTCTAGAATTAGTCACCGACTAGGACTGGGATAGCTTCAAGCTATAGCTGTACTATTTATACATGTGTATCTATCCTGGCCCTGCAAGATAAGTCCGTCCAGGCACGAGAACTTCTCTGTATCTAGCTAGCTGCTCGTGCCAAATCGATCTAGCTGCTCGTGATCTCGCCGGCCGGAAGTACTCGATCGATCTGAGAGCGAGGATGCAGATCCACGTGTGGATGGTATTTAGGCAATACGAAACCCTGACCCTGGACGTGGAGGGGAGCGACACGGTGGAGAGCGTGATGGCCAAGATCCACCACCGAATCGGGCTGCCCATCAAGAAGCAGCGCCTCCTCATTACCTACAGAGGGCGGCCGAAGCAGCTTGTAGAGGAACGCACACTGGCCGCGGACTACGACATCGTCGACGGCTCCAGGTTGACTCTTTTGGTGCGCTTGGGGGGCGGCCCCGGCAAATGCCCCGGATGCGAGGCTTCTGCGGCCATGTGGCAGGAACTGCAGCGGAAGCACGCCAAGGACGACAAGGAGGGATCCTCATCTACGGACGATCCAAACGTTTAAATCTTGGAGTGATTGATTTAGCCCGATCTTGAGATCAACTAGCGTCAGATTCGTATTTAGTCTATTATTTAGTTGTTGTTAAGTATTCATTCAGAGTGAGTTGTTTGGCGTACCCTAATTTGATTCTCTCGCCAACAGGCTGCCTTTTATCTCTGCGCCATCGATTAATAGGCCACTCTTTTCCTTGTACTCACAGACCACGCATGCATGCATGCCAAGGCAATGAGATACTCCATAGTTGTTATTTTGTACCATGATGTATTATTCACGCCTATATTTTATTTCTACTTCATTCGTTTCAAAATATAAAATGTTTTAGTCTTTAATTTTTCTAAAACATACATATCTAGGCTCTTTTAAGTAGACGAGAGTGTTAGACTAGTCATAGTAGGTAGTATAAAGTGATATAGTATTATGTTACTACTCCATTTAAATGGTCTCCCCATCACGGAAACTTTTTTAAAACACCCCCGTTGAAATCTACTACATGCACTGGCCCCAAAGGTACTTTTGGTCTAACTTCTCCTAAGCAGGTGTACTCAGTGAAATCTCAGGAGAGTCTCGATCATTCTGGGTAACAAATTTTCCGTTGTACTAACATGGATTTTGATTGTAGGGAACATCCCAATACCTCTCATACCTATAAGTAACCCAGAAAGCGAAGCAACTAAAACAAGGTGTGACATGGTGCATATTTAGGTGGGGAGGATGCATGAGAGAAAACGGGAAGAGGAAGTATGCATAGTATATATGGAATTAAGGATGTGTGTGGCGGAAGTAGGTATGTGAGTGATGATTCCATCGAAAATAAGTTGGCCCAAAATATTATAGGCCTACTACACATCGGAAAAAAAAAAGATGATTTTTAATGGGCTGCTATCCAACCGCTCGACGCGGACACCGCGGCCAGGCATTGATCGCGGACCGCCTTAGCGCTGTTCTCCTCGACGATCGTCGATTCCTAGATCCCAACGCTGTTCCCGAGACCAAATCTTTCCGTGTTCGGATGTTCGCCTGTTCCCATCCCTTGATCGGATCGGTCTCATCGGGTCATCGGGAGCCTTGCTCGACTCGACGTCACGACGATCTCCCTGACCACCACCACCTGGGCACGAAGGCCATCGACCAGCCTTGCATTGCATCGACAATCGCCTGCTGGTCTGCTCTCCATCACAGCCTAGTCCAACCTAATTTTTAGTTCTTAATTCTAATTATTGTTCTTGTTTGTAGCGAGCAAGGTTAACTGATTATGTCATCTGAATCCGGTGCTCGGAAAATAAAAAAGGAGACAACAAGAGAAGAGATTAACAGAATCACAGAGATGATCTTTTCATAAATTTTTGAAGAGTACTCCGAGCAATCTAGATGAGTTGGCGCTAGTTCTTATGTACTAATGTTGATCCACAAGATAATGTCGGTACAGAAGACGATGTTCATATCAACACAGATGATAACAATGTGAGTAATCATGATGATGAATCTGCTAATGTTGATAACGAACCAGAACCAAGTTAGTGTGGATATTTATAATCCGATAAATTGGGGTACTCTTGATAACAAGGCAAGGAACATATTAGTAGAAAAGGATCCCGTCAGAGTTGAAAATATCACTTTTCCTCTAAGTGGAAAAAACATTTTTCATATTCTCATTACTCTAGATACATGAGCAATGGAGAGGTACGTGATCGATAATGGCTGGTTTATTCAAGACATGTTGACAAAGTATTCTATTTTTCACACAAGTTGTTCAATCCTATTAAATGCAAGAGTTCCTTGGCACATGATGGGTTTAATGATTGGAAACATATCACCGATAGGCTCAAAGAACATGAAGTTAGTGTCGAGCATATCACAAGCATGATCTCTTGGAACGAATTAAGAAATAGAAATGAGCAAACATGAAATAATTGATAAGGAGTTGCAACATGAGATCACAAAAAAGAAGGAGTGCCTGAGAGAAGTTTTACTAAGAATAGTTGCTGTTGTGAAATTTCTTGGTAAGCACAGTTTGGTATTTAGAGGATCCAATAAGAAGTTTTACAATGATCATAATGGTAATTTCTTAACTTGTGTTGAGATGATTGCAGAATTTTTCATGGTAATGCAATACCACATTAGACGGATTTAAAGCAATAAGATTCATTATCATTATCTTAGTCTCAAAATTCAGAATGAGTTGATTTTACTAATGGCTTTTAGCATTACAGACACTATTCTAAAGGTGGTTAAGAAGGCTAAATATTTCCCAGTTATTCTTGATTATACCCCGGATGTGAGTCACCAAGAGCAAATGAGTTTGTTGGTTCGATGTGTTAATACCTCTGATGCACAGGTAAAAGTTGAGGAGTACTTTCTTAGTTTCTTGGTAGTGAATGACACATCTGGTGAAGGGCTTTTCAAGGTATTGGTTGAATCCATCAAGTCATATGGTCTTCTTATTGATGACATTAGGGGTCAAGGTTATGATAATGGCTCTAATATGAAAGGAACGAACAAAGGAGTGCATAACAGTTTGATGAAGGTAAATTCAAGGGCTTTGTATATGTTGTGTGCTTGCCATAGTCTTAATCTCACTCTTTGTGATATGGCTAAATCTTGTGGTAATGATGTTTCTTTCTTTGGTATCATGCAACTGATCTATGTTTTATTTTTGGTGTCTACCAAAAGATGGAAAGTGTTGCTTGACCACGTGAAATGTTTAACTGTGAAGTATTTGTCCAATACTCGTTGGGAGAGTCGGATCAGAAGTGTCAAAGCAATTAGATTTCAAGCTCCTCAGCTAAGGTTTGCTCTTCTTGAGTTAAGTGAAGATGTTGATACTGAACCAAAGGATAGGAGTTATGCAAAAAAATTATACAAAGTGCTTGGTAGCTATGAATTTATATTTGGTATGGTTATCTGGTATGAAATTTTATTTGCAGTAAACACAGTCAGCAAGAAGTTGCAATCAGCATCCATGTTCATTGATTCTACAATACATCAAATAGAAAGTATGCACACTTACTTTCAAACACATAGAAATTAAGGGTTTGCTGCTGGTTTGAAGAGTGCCAAGAATATTGTGTCTGAGCTGGGTGTAGAGCAATCATTCCATGTAAAGCGTCATGCTTCTAGGACAAAGCAATTTGATGAGCTGAATGCGATGAAGCAACATTCCAAGCCGAGGATGATTTTAAAGTGAACTACTTTTTGGTTATGGTCGATATGGCGACCACATCTTCGAGGCGCGTATTTGAAGAATTCTAATCGTTCAAAGGTATATTTGGGTTTTTCACGAGTTCCACATATTTGAAGGCATTGTATGGTCCTCAACTGAAAAAACATTGCACTAAATTTGCAAAAACTTTTACTCAGCCGGGTAAATCTGGTAAACCTGATACATGTGATGTTGAGTTGAATGCACTTATTTCCGAGTTAAGTGTTATGAAGTTCACCTTGCCAAATACACCAATGTATTCCATGGAGCGTTTTGAGTTTGTCAGAAAAGCGGATTGTTATTCTAATATTTCTATCGCTTATCGGATCTTATTTACTATGCCCATGACTATTGCATCAGCTGAAAGAAACTTTTCAAAGTTGAATTCATTGAAGAACTATTTGAGATCTTCAATGTCTCGGGAGAGGTTAAATGATTTGGCATATCTATGCATCGAGAAGAAGTTAGTGGACGAGATTGATATTGATTCCATCATCACGGACTTTGCTTTTAGGAATTTTCGGAGAAAATTTTAAGGTATCATGTAAACATTGTTATTTTTATATGAATACTATAGTTGGAAGTGTACTTAAAATATTTATTTTTTATCATCTCATATATGCATAAAAAAATTATACTAAGGGGCCCAAAATTTTAGTTTCGCCCCGGGCCCCCGAAATCTTAGGACCGGCCCTGATCGATGTTGCATATTTAACAGGTTCAGAGTGAAGATTTAGTGCACATGGACATGAGTGATCCTAGTCTTTTCAAAAACTAAGAAATTATATTTCCAAGTTTCAAACATTTGTTAAATTTTTTGGGACGTAGCCAATGATTTATCCCACAAACATGCAAATTACCAATTTCAAATACTTTGTATCAAATCTCAAATCAAATACTTTGTAATAAATCTCAAAAAAATACTTTGTATTATGAGCTACACCAAAATGACAAAAATGTGGATCTAATTATGCATAGTTTTACATCTACAAATTTTATCAGATTTTCTCATTTTTGTAGCCCACAATATAAATAATTATGGGTTGCAATTTTACATGCTTGTAGATACAACATTGATTATGGCTAGAATTTATTTCCAGTTCTTTTTGAAACTTGTAAATATGATTTTAGATTTTTTTTAAAACGAAGGAAGAAATGGAGCTCGGGAGACAAGACACTTCCAGACAGGTTCACGAGATGTTTGTGCATACTAGTTTTTGTGTTTTTGATACCCTAGCCTTCTAAAGACTTGGTAGGGAAAACATTTACTGTAGACTTTTTTGGAGCTTCACACACCTCTGATAAGTAGCTACGAGTACTCAGGATACCAAGATGAGTATTACAAAAGCTAAATGTTTATTCTAGCCAAGACTTGTGCATAATATGCTATGCACTAAATTACCATATATAACTTTGATCGAACACTGAACCTCTGTGTGCCCTTTTATTGATAAATTAAAAGTGCAGTCTTACATAATATGTCTTCCATGGTGTCCATGAATTATGAGAGGCCTTTTTTGCTTTGATCTCAGAGATGGAATCATCTTCTTTCTGTTGATTGTTGTACTCCACCCCCTCCCCCATCTCAAGTATGAACCGATGCAATTGTAGGCGGTGAGGATGTCGGCTCATGTACAACACGGGTTACCCCATCGTCAGAATCCGCATCACCAACCAGGCACCAAAACTTAACTGCAATTGTCGATGTGGCATCTCCCCCTTTGTCCTCTCATTCATTAGCCATTGATGTCGGCATTTCCCCTTCCTTCTTTATTTCCTGCCCGCTTCGGCATTTCTGCACCAGTTTTGACATAACGTGCTTGAAATGCAGCAGGTTCAACGGCACTGTGAAATTCGTAACAAGAAGAATCGGAGCTCCTTGAGAAACATCATGTACTTTCAGTCCATTGGGATCGGTGTGGATGCAATGATGGCATATGTCGAGGATGGAACATGGTATGGGAGCAGCAAAGGGAGCGCCATTACCGACGACAACACCGCCTATCTAGTCAGGGTTTTTGCAGAGAACACCAACATTAGGGTAATTATGTGCACAAAACAAATTACTAGGAATCAAAGCCCGTGGCAGCCAACTAATGCATTGGGACCACACTTAGTACAACATAGTTGCCCTCCTTGGCGATTACGGTCGAACCGGTTGCACCTATAGGGTTGAAAATGGAACAGAAACCTAGGGAAACATGTGTTGTATTTTTCATTTCCACTTGCCTCTTCGAAAACTCTGAAAATGAATACGAAATCGAAAATCACGGGAGACGTTACGGAGTGGATACGGGACGAATACGATATGAAAACAGAAATTTGTCAAATCTCTCTCTCTCTCTCAAAACAGTCAATGCGCGGGTCTGCCGTGCCTTTGCTGCTCAATTGCACCACTTTTTCCTGCTACTATAGCCTAATAAAGCGGTTACCGTTCTCGTGCTACGTCGATCGGCGCGCGTTGGTGACACAACACAAGCAGAAACTGCATGCATGCATCAGATATACACGAGAGCAGGGCAGCATTCAGCTCATCAGGCACACTGCATGCCCTCACTCAATGTATAGTACTGTACTATAGATTTTTTGTACGCTAGCTGTGGCACGGCAACTTCATTCAATCCATCTCGATCTGTAGTCGATCTCTCCCTCAGACCTGGCTGCTGGCACGACCTTAGCTGGACGTTTTCAGGAGGCCCGCAAAGAGAGAGCGCTACAGCTACTAGAGGACTAGGAGTGGTGTATCAGCAGCGGTCTCGATGGTGTCCTCAACTACTAGCTCCAGCTAGCAGTGCTCCAGGTGGTGGCGACGGTCAATCATCTGAGGGCGTGCGTCCAACTATATATATATATGGTGATCCTTCCTTGGGTGACTCATTCTCGAGGCTCTGGTGGAGCACTGCATGATGATGATAGATGAATGGGAGGAGAAAAAGGAGGTTCGGGAGGCTTAGAGCATCTTCACTCATTGGCCGAACCTAGGCCAAAAATCGGACCAATTTTCGACCGAACGAAACGTGTTTTCGGCCTAGATATGCCCAGTTTCTCACTCGCATACCCAGGCCGAGTTCCCAAGTTTGGCTCAATTCAGTTAAACTCGGCGAAATATGGGCGAATATAGGCAGAATTTCATTAAAGTAGGCAAGGGGACACATAGTACATCGAATTTCATAACTAGAAAGAAGCAGTCGCCGTGGTCGACGCTGGACGCCGCAACTACAGGCCGAGGCGGGGTGGTTGCCGGCTGACGAGGTTTAATCTCGTCAATGCCCATTGTTATGGACTTGGGTTTTGGAGAAGATGGGGATGCTGAAGATCACGGAACGGTTAGCAAACAAGCAATACGGGACACGAGGTTTACCCAGGTTCAGGCTCCCGGAGGGAAAACCCTACTCCTGCTTGTCTGCTCTTGATTACGGCGGAACCAAAGGTTACAGGGGTGCGCAGATGCAATCGGGCGTGGAGGTGTGTATGCGAAAGTATGAGAGAGAGAGAGAGATCTAGGTCATGCCCTCCTGGCCTTTATATAGACTTAGGAAGGTCCCGGACGTAGACCTAGTCGGTTACAGGTTCTATGGTTTTACCCTTTGAATTTCCTATCTACTCTAGTCTTGCTCTCCAAGGATCCGAAGGCGTCATGGGCCTTGGTCACCCGAAAGTCTTCATGGGCCGGCGTATATTTGCCGTGGTCCTTTCTTGTGCTGGACCAGGTATGCTGAGATCATGTATCCGCGGGGTATAACCATGTCAGTAGTCCCCGAGTGATCATCCGAATCGTAGATTCGGCTGAGGACTCTTCAATCCTTCGGGTGCGACTATGTATTTCAATAGTTCATGTGTAGGGATTGTTGATGCGTGTGCCTGACTCACCCGACGAATCAGGTCAGTTAACTGTCTTAGGACGAAACAACACGATCTTCTTCAGGCTCGAGTCCCTCAACTCGAACCTGGAACATATGCTGGCGTAATTCGACTCAGGCCGCGGAGGACTTAAAGGAGTGGAATTCCAGTGAATTTAATTGATGTACCCAACACGTCCGTCGGGATTTTTCATCGCGCCTGTTGGCACGGATTTTTACTAGCAGAGTGCAGTCATGTGCGTTGCTAGGCCATCAGATGATATCTGTAGGTCTTATCTTTGTGTCGTAGACACAACATCCGAATGTTTATCACCGCGGAGGTGTTTCGGGTGGCCAAGCAGGACATTGCTCACTTAGAGTTAATTAGGGCAGAGTTGCCGAAAAGTTTTTTGCATACTGATCCGAAGGATCGTAGTCGAAGGATTCATAGGGTGCGCGGCCAGCGCTCCCTATGGGAGTATCCCCCGAGTCTCTGTTCGAGTCGTAGACTCGAGCAGAGACTTTTAATTCAGCCGTTGTTCAGTATCGGGTCCGTAGGACACAAATTTTTTCGGATGCTTAAATCCATCCTCCCTATGGGAGTAGCCCCCGAGTCCGTAGTGGAGTCGTAGTCTTGACGTAGGACTCGAAGAAATAGTTCAATGCTGGAACATGTTGTTCATTGTTCGAGTGCGCGGCCAGCGCTCCTGATAGGAGTAGCCCCCGAGTAATTGGTCGAATCGTAGATTCTAGTGAGTACTCTTAGCTTTGAAGCCGAAGAAATTGTAGCTGGTGCTAGTGTAGCTTTTGATGACGTCAGTGCTGATGATCGATGACCTCAAGCGCCTGATGCACCAGAGATGACTTGACTGGACGAACATGGGTCCCACTGTCTGACCTTGAATTGACCGGTCATGCGCGGCGTGGAGATAATTACGGCGTCGCCTCGATTTCCGCACATAGTGGATGGCGTGTTGGTGACGGTTCGTTGCGATGCTGACACGTGTATGGCCAGATTCTGCCGTTGGCGTTAGGTCTTCTTGATGGATGGTTGTCGTGCATCGTCTTCGTCTTTATAATCGTTGGGGAAAACTTCAGTTTGTTTTCACCGCATCTATTCTCGTTTTCACTGCTTCCTTTTTCTCTGAGAGTTCTTGCTGCGCGCTGAAATATCCCTTCACATTTCCATCTTCCATCCTGCGCTCTCGCCGCCGGCGCCGCCGTACCGCGATGGGGAAGTCGAAGAAGGCTTCATCTGCGGTTGGTACCAGCGCTGCTGGAGGGAAGAAGAATGCCGCCGCTACCCGTGTCACCGACGGTGGCTGGCGGCACTCGGAGACGCGGGAGAGTGATCTCCATAAGCTTCATGGCGGGCCGATCCATGAGGATAGGGAGGCCGTCAAACTCCCAGGCAATGAGGTAATCCCTCGTCCCCCCGCTGGGTATCGGGTTATGTTCCTTGCCTTTGTCATTCGCGGATTTTCCTTCCCAATCCACGACTTCCTTCGTGGACTGCTTTTTCTGTACGGTGTCCAATTGCACCATCTTTCCCCCAATTCTCTTCTTCACATTGCTTGTTTTATCACGTTCTGCGAGTGCTGGATCGGTATTGAGCCGCACTTTGCCCTCTTCCGGAAACTTTATTCCGTGAAGAGGCAATCCGGTTCGGATGGTGTTTATCCCATTGGGGGTTGCATCATCTCCCTCAAGCCCAATCTGCTTTTCTTTTCTTTTTCCATGTCCGAATCTGTCCAGTACTGGCGGAGGCGATGGTTTTATATCCGCGACTCCGTAGTGCCTGGGCAGGATTTTGGTCTTGTTCCTTTCGACCCCTCCCAAAAGATCGAGCCAAAAAGGTCCTAGAAAAACAAGATCTTGGATGGCGAGGTGGCGGAGATAGAGGCTCTCTATCGTCGGGTGGAGGATCTCCAGTTGATTCCGGACAAGGAAGTGAACGGTGTGGATATCATCCGCACTTTTCTCGAGTGTCGGGTGCAGCCACTCCAGGCTAGGGCACACCCGATGTTCCTTTATGCTGGCCGGCATGATCCGACAAGGGTTTCGACTGAGAAATTCTCCCAGGGAGATCTCGACAGGGCCCTTCGTTCGCTGCTGAAGTTCAAGGCTGGAGAGGATATCCCGGGGAAGTCGCTGACTCCTCCGTTTTCTTCTTCGCTTCCTGTTCCACAGGTGTAGATCCGTGCGCGTAGCGCTATTTTTGACTGCGTTGTATTTGTGTTTGTGTACTAACAAATTGTTCTTCTCTTATGTAGAGCTTCAAAGTGCCGGGTATGTCGCCTCCACTACCCGAAGTATATCCAGATGCTCCAGATAATGATGTGGTGGATTCCATGTTCGAGCTGCCATCGGCGCGGTCTCCGGCTGAAGAGGCCAACGAGTCGAGCGAGGGCCACACTCGCAAACGATCACGGAGCTCCAGCGAGTCTTCGGATGCTTCGACTCCTCCGACTCCTAGGAACCCACCGTGTCTTGAACGTCACAGTGGTGGGCATGGAGGCTCTTCCTCTCCGATTCCTTCCCTTCCCGTGCGGGCTGTAGCGCCGCACCCGCCAGCGAAGCGGAAGAAGGAAGAAAAGAAGGAAGAGAAGAAAGAGGAGAAGAAGGTCTGGAGGACCCCTCCTGTCTTCAACCTGAGCGAGCTTGACTCGTAAGTTTCCTCTGCACTGCGTTTTATTTACTGTTTACTTTGTACTTGTACTAATTTGTCTGTGTGCAGGCACTCTTCCAACGACTCCTCTAGTGATGGTGCTCGGGAGATGAAGGGGGAGTCGAAAGTAGCGTCTCCTCCTCCTCAGACGGTGGCTACCTCTGAGGGCGCTGCTCCGAACCCTCCTCCGCAGGAGGTTCAGGTGGTTGCGCCTCAGAATTTTGCTAGCGGACCTTCGGCGTCGCCATCGGATCATGTAAGTAGTTCTGTCTCCTGCCACGGGGGGAGCCCCCGAGCATCTGTAAAAGAGTTTTCTTGTTTTGTTCTTCCTTCGAGTCTCGGGGGGAGCCCCCGAGCGTTTTTGTGTGTGTATTTTGCTTCTGTTCTTTTCTGTTGGGCGTAGCCCCCGAGTCCTTTTCCTGACTAGTAGGTCTTCTTCCTGCAGCCTTTTGTGCAGGATGTTAAGCGACTGGTGCAGGAGCACCTGGTGCTGGAGGCCAGCCTCAAACAACTTCAAGGTGCTGTTATGCCTTTGATGTTTGCTTCTTCGTGTATTCTTGTTCTGTTATCTGACGCTTGTATTTTTTGAATGCGGAGGAGCATAACACCTCCCTTCGTGAGACTAATGCTCTCAAAAAGATCCTCGGTCAAGCGGAGAAGAAGGTCGAGGTCGCCGTTGGTGCGAAGGAGCGCCTCGAGCTAGAGCTGGCTACTGCGGCCGAGGCTAAGGAGCGCCTGCAGCGGGAGGCCACGGACCGCGAGGAGCAGCTTGCCACTGCTGCGACTGCGCATGAAAGAGAGGTGGCTGGCAAGCTCATGGCAGCTGCCAAGGTTGTTTCGGGTGAGTATCTTCACTTGCATCTTTTTTGGTTTTCTTGTCTTTCTTCTGCGGTGCTTTGTTCATTCCTTCTCTTTATTGTCTCAGATGCCGCGGGCATCGAGTTTGACCGCGGTGCTCTGGAGCACGGAAGTGCTCTAGATGATGCTACTGCAGCGGTCGAAGATCGCTGCAGCACCGTCGTCAGCTCGCTTGCCAAGGCCAAGGAGGTCCTTGGGCGCTTCTACAAGGAGCTTGTCCCCAAGGGCGCGGCCCTTGATGATGTTGACGCTCTGGTGGAGGCACTATCAGCCGAAGCACCTGCGGCGTACAAGCGCAAGCGGAAGGGCATCGGTGCATCCGTCGGGCTGGCGATGGCTTTGGCGGCTGGAGCGGAGCTGGACCTGCCCCAGATCACTTCCCGGATGCCGACGACTGCGGATGGATCCGAGGTAGCCTTCGCTACCTATTCTGCTCGCTGTAAGCGATATGGGCCAAAGCTGATTGATCTGCTGGCGATGCAGCTTCTGGCAGGGGGAAGCCAAGGCGAGGCAATCCGGCTCCGAGGCTACTCAGGGTGCCGTATCGTAGGCGCTGTAGCTGTAGGGTAGTTGTAGTCTCTTTTGTTGTAATTATGTTGATGAACAAATCCCTGTGCCACGTAGTGGCTTTTTATGCACTTAATGAATTTGTTGAGTTGTGTTCTTCTCCGTCTGAGTGTTCATGTCTTTTGCCTTTCTGCTGCTCTAGGGTCCTTAGGGTGCTGATCCCGTTGACACCTCGCCTACCGCGCGGCTGCGGCCATCCTTGGATGATTCATCGCAGCTTGCTTTTCTTCGAGACCGTGTTCGTAGTCTCGAAAAAGAGTTGCTTGGGATCCGTGGCCATGTCGACGTTGGGAAGTCCAAGGCGGATCGCGGTGCTGCCAGAGAGGAGTACTTGATGGCGGAATTGATTCGATTGTCCGAGCAGCTTCAGTGTAAGTTTTTCGAGCTGTTGCTCATTTCTTCGGATGCGCCTGCCGGCCTTGCATCTTACTTTTGTGTGAGTATCGCAGGTGCGAACCTTGCTCCAAGGGAGGAGAAGGAGTGTGTTGCTGTTCGGGTCAATTGCTTGATACAACAGGACATGGAAGCCGACGGGTTCTTCTGGATAGATCGTGATCGTGCCATGGTTCTGGCCACGGTGCAGGATCGCGTTCACCAAGTATCACGGGTGCTTCGTCAGGTGCAGACGTCGCTCGCATCGGTTCTGCATGTGATGTTTCCATTGGATGCTGCACCGACGACCCTTTCTGGTCTTCTGTCGAAGTTTCGGAACGTGAATCATGTCAAGGAGTTGGTGCGGCATCAGCTCGTCGCGGGGGTGAAGGCTGCATTGTCTCTTGTGAGGCTGCATTGCCCTGATGTAGATCTGTCTGTTGTAGCGGCTGGACCACCCCCTCGACCAGATGGTGGTGTGTGGGATATGCGTCCGCATTACGCGGCTGTAAGGCAGTATGCCGAAGAGATCGTAGATCTATTTGAGCAGCGTGCTCAGGTTATTCTTCAGAATAGGTAATACCTGTAAAAGAGATGGATGTAAAATTTGTATATTTTTGACTGGGCATGTTGTGCCCTTTGTTATAAAGGTTTGGTTGTTGTTTGAGCACACAGTGCTTTGTTTGCGTTCGTGTCCTTTTCGTTATCCTGACGTGGTCAGCTACTCAGGTGTACACGTGTTATCCTTAGTCGATGAAATCGTGAGGTGGGGGGAGCCCCCGAGTGCGTTTGTATCATGAAGTAAAGGTGCGAATAGCGAAACGAAATTTTGGGGCGAGACACTGAGCTTTATTTATATCGTTATGGAGGAAGTACATTGTTCGGCTGAGTAGCCTTGGCTGAAAAGCCTTATTGAAAGTAAAGGGGTAGGTACCTAGGGGTAGAATCGTCGCAGCTGTGCAACGTTCCATGGGTTGGAGTATGCGACTCGAGACTCCACGTGCTTGAGGCGATAGGCGCCACCTGGGATGACTTCGATGACGATGTAGGGCCCTTCCCATGGTGACTCGAATTTCTTCGATCGCTCTTGCTTGAGTCGCAAGACGTGGTCTCCTTCGACAAAGGACCTTGGACGCAGCCGTCGGCTGTGGTAGTTGCGGAGACTCTGCCGGTACACCGCTGATCGAGCTGCTGCTATGTCTCGTGCCTCGTCGAGTGTGTCGGAGGCGTCTTCGAGTGCAGCCGTGGATTCGGCTTCGCTGTAAGCGACAACCCGGGGGGCCTAGTGGCGTACTTCGGCTGGCAGCACGGCTTCGGCTCCGTGCACCATGAATAATGGCGTGTAGCCTGTGGAGCTATTTGGCGTGGTACGCAAGCTCCATAGGACGGATGGTAGCTCTTTCGTCCAGGCTCCAGCTTTTCGCTCGAGTGGGCTCATGAGGCGCTTCTTGATGCCAGCGCCGATTAGGACGTTGGCCTTTTCCACATGCCCGTTCGTTTGCGGGTGTGCCACCGAGGCGTATGTGATGTTGATTCCGAGGCCTTCGCAGAAGTTTTAGAATTCTTTGGAGATGAAGTTCGATCCATTATCGGTGATGATGCTATGCGGTACACCGAACCTGTAGACAATGGATTCAAAGAACTTGACGGCAGTCTTGCCCTTTTGGTTAGTGACCGGCATGGCCTCGATCCACTTGGTGAATTTGTCGACTGCGACCAGGAGGTAGACGTGCCCCCCTTTCGAGGACCTTGGCAGTTTGTCGATCATGTCGAGACCCCATTGAGCGAAGGGCTAGGCTATAGGTATGGGCCTGAGCTCTGACCCGGGTGCGTGTGGTTTGTCGGTGAACCTTTGGCACCCTTTGCATTGTCGTACGATGTCCTTTGCGTCGCTCATGGCGTTGGCCAGTAGAATCCAGCTCGTAGAGCTTTGGCGACAAGCGAGCGGCTGCCTGCGTGATGGCCACAGATGCCCTCGTGGATGTCTTGGAGGATGGTTTTCCCGTCACTGATGGTGACGCACCTTTGTAGTACACCCGTAATGCTGCGCTTGTACAGATCGCCATTGATGATGGTGAAAGCTTTTGACCGGCGAGATATGCGCCGGGCATCCGTCGGGCTGTCAGGCAGTTCTCCATCTATCAAGAACTGGAGGTACGGTCGCGTCCAGGTTTCTTCGACTGCCATGACCTGCATCAGATTGACCATGGCGACCTCTATGTCCGGTTTCTCGGGTCCTTCATGACCTTCGGGTAGCGTATCCCCCGAGTGTTCTGCTTCTTCGGGTGATCCCTTGGGGAATTTCCGCTTGATGGATGACACGCAGATCTGTTCGAGGAACACACCTGGTGGTACCTTTGCGCAGGTGGAGCCGATGTTGGCGAGTCTGTCGGCCTCCTCGTTGCTTTCTCTTCCAACGTGCCGAAGCTCGCAATCGTCGAATTCTCCTTCGAGTGCGTTGTAGAGTGCGCGGTACGCGATCATTGTTTTCGGCGTGTGCGTCGCACTCATTCATCGTCTGCTGGACGACGAGGTTGGAGTAACCGTAGATGACCAGGCGCGTTGCGCCGCAGATCTTCGCCATCCTCATGCCGTGAATGAGGGCTTCGTATTAGGCCTCGTTGTTAGAAGCTCGGAATTTCATCTGAAGGACGTACTTCATCTTGTCGCCCTGCGGGGAGGTCAGTATGACCCCGACTCCTGCTCCAGCTTCACGCTTGGAGCCGTCGAAGTGCATCGTCCATGACTGCGACATGTCTAGGGTGCCTGGCAGCTGCAGCTCCATCCAGTGTACAAGGAAGTCCGGGAGGACTTGAGACTTGATTGCAAGTCGCTTCTCGTAGATGATGTCTAGGGGTGACAGCTCGATGCCCCATAGGGCCACGCGTCCTGTGGCCTCTGGGTTACTCAGGATGCTGTTCAGGGGTGTCTCATTGACGATCATCACCTGGTGCTCCTGGAAGTAATGACTCAACCGACGAGCCGTCATGAACACGCCGTAGGCGAGTTTTTGGTAGTGAGGGTACCTTTGTTTTGTTGGCGTCAATATCTCGCTGAGGTAGTAAATTGGGCGTTGGACCCCATGGGTCTTGCCTTCTTCGGGTCGTTCGACCACTAGCACGGTGCTGACCACCTGGTGTGTGGCTGCTATGTACAGCAGCAGAGGCTCACGCTCCTTTGGCGTGACCAAAATGGGAGAGGTGGAGAGTAGTTGTTTGAGACTTTCGAATGCGTCGTCGGCTTTGGGAGTCCACTCGAATTTATCTGCCTTGCGTAGCAGCTGGTAGAATGGCAGGGCCTTCTCGCCCATGCGGCTGATGAATCTGCTCAATGCCGCTATTCGTCCTGCGAGCTGCTGGACGCCCTTGAGATTATTCGGCTTCTCCATCGCCATAATGGCCCGGATTTTCTTCGGGTTCGCCTCGATCCCTCGCTGGGAGATGAAGTAGCCAAGGAGCTGTCCTGATGGGACGCCGAAGGCGCACTTTTCGGGATTGAGCTTGATCCTGTAGCGGTCAAGATTATCGAACGTCTCGCGGAGATCGTCGATGAGCGTTTTCGCTTCCCTGGTTTTGATGACTATGTCATCGACATAGACTTGGACGTTGCGACCGATCTGGTCCTTCAGGCATGCCTGCATGCATCGCTGGTACGTGGCACCTGCGTTCTTTAGCCCGAAGGGCATTGTGTTGTAGCAGAACACTCCGAACGGTGTGATAAACGCCGTTTTCTCTTGATCTTCGACCTTGAGTCGAATCTGGTTGTAGCCTAAGTAGGCGTCGAGGAAGGAGAGTTTCTCGCATCCTGCAGTCGAATCGATGATCTGGTCGATCCGAGGAAGAGGGAAGTGATCCTTTGGGCAGTGCTTGTTCAGCGACGTGAATTCCACGCACATCCGCAGGATATCCGTGTCCTTCTTGGGAACCATCACTGTATTTGCGAGCCACTCGCTTTCTTTGATCTCCCTGATGAAGTCTGTAGCGAGTAGCCTGTTTATTTCCATCCCGATGGCTTCGGCCCGTGGCTCGGACAGTCTCCGGATGGACTGCTTGACGGGCTTGGTGTCTGGAAAGACGTTGAGTGCGTGCTCAGCGAATTCCCTGGGAACTCCTGGCATGTCCGCAGGACACCAGGCGAAGATTTCCCAGCTCTCACGAAGGAATTCGACGAGCGCACTTTCCTATGCGGGGCTGAGGTCATTGGCGATCAGCGCCGTCTTGGAGGCATCCGTCGGATGGACCTGCACCTTCTTTGTGTTGACGGTGGAGTCGAAGGACATGTCAGGTGCGTTTTGTCGTGCGACTGGGGGTGCCCCATTGTCCGTCACCTCGCGGAGCCTTACGAGCTCCTCCTGCATGCCGAATGATTGGGAGATTCTGTTGAAGTCCCTGTCGCATTGGTCCGATCGGGTGAAGCTCCCATGGACTGTGATGATGCCCTTTGGTCCTGGCATCTTGAGTAGCAGGTATGCGTAATGTGGGACAGCCAAGAACCTTGCGAATGCTACACGCCCGAGGATGGCGTGGTATTGTGATGGCCAGTCCACCACTTCGAATTCGAGCCGCTCGAGTCGGAAGTTGTCCGGCTTGCCGAAGATGACGTCGAGCCATATTTTGCCCAGGGGGAATATGCCCTTTCCTGGGACGATGCCGTGGAACGTTGTGTCTGACTGTTCCAGGCTGCACTGCGGGATCCACATTGCTGCTAGAGTACTTGTGAATATCAGGTTGATGCCGCTGCCGCCGTCCATGAAGACGCGGCTCATCTCGAAACCTCCGATCTACGCCTCCAGCACCAGGGCAACATGACCTGGGTGAGGGATCTGGTAAGGGTGATCCGAACGACTGAACATGATGCAGGACTCCGATCCGCTGAGGTACTCAGGGATGGCGGGTGGAGTTGCCACGGCCAGGTTGATCTGACGGGTGATTTTCTTATGCACCCTATTCGTGGGGCGCCCCTTCTGGATCATCAGTGCTCCTTTCAGCGGGGGATACCCGTTCCCAGCGTTGTTTTGTGCTAGTGCGACTGGTTGGTTCGGGCCTCCTACATGTGACGGTGGAGGAGCTCGATGCGCTATCTCACCTGGCGCGGGTGCGTTCGCAAATCCAGGAAGTGGAGCTTGCTGCCTCATCTGGACCATGCTTTCGCTGAGCTTTTAGAACTCACGGCAGTCCTTGAGCATGTGGCTTGCCTTCTTCTTGCCATCCTGCTTGTCGATGTAGAAGTGGATGGTGCATGGACCCGAAAGTTTTTCGTATGTTGAGGGTCCGTTGTCGCGATCGTGGCGCTGCCACGACTATGCTGGGCGCCCTCCGTCGCGGAAGTTTCCTCCACGGTATCCTCCGCTGTTGCGGTTGGCGTCATTGCGGCGGTCGGCGTAGCCGGCCGCGACCATGTCGGGTCCATCGCGATCGTCGTAGATGCGCGATCTTCTCTTGCTACGGCGCTCTCGTCGTCGGCCGTAGTCGTCCTCTTCTTCCGATTGTGCTCGGTGGATGGAATCTTCGCCGTCAGCCCACCTGTTGGTGATGTCCATGAGGTGGTCGAGTGTATTGGGCTTGACGCGCCCGAGTTCCTCCTTGAAGTCTTGGCGCTTGACGCCGTCCTTGAAGGCGTCGATGGCTCTCTCTTCGGAGATGTGCGCTGTGGAGTTCTTGGTGTTGGACCAGCGTAGTATGTACGAGCGAATGGATTCGCCCGTTCGTTGAGTGCAGGCCCGCATCTCCTCGATTGAGGCCGGCCTCTTGCTAGTGCCTTTGAAGTTTCGGATGAAGCTGTAAGCTAGCTTCTCCCAGCTTCGGATGGACCCAGAAGATAGGCTGCTAAGCCAGATCCGGGCTGCACCTGTCAGCTGCAGCTGAAGGCATTGCATGGCGGTTTCCTTGTTTCCGCCGTGCAATTTGATGGATGAAAGGTGGTCGCTGAGCCATGCCTTTGGGTCTTGTGTGCCGTCGAACTTCGGAGTATCCGAAGGAAGCTTGAAATTTCGCGGCATCCGTGTCCGTCGGACAGATCTGCTAAAGCACCGGGCTCCACAGAGTTCTCCTTCGTCTTCGTCCATCTCGGATTCAGACGAGCATGCGCGCTTAGCTCGCGCTTTGTCGATTTTGCGCTGTGTTAGCGCGTCTCTGGCGTCGTAATCGCGGCTGCGATGACGCGAGCTCTTGTGCCTTCGAGGAAGGTCATGGTCCTCTTCTTCGGATGAAGGAGTGGGGCTGCGGTTGAACCTGACCGTAGCTTTCTTTTTCGGCTCCGTAGGAGTTTCTTGATGGAGCGCAGCTCCGACGAGTCCGAGTCTGGTGAGTGCGGATTTGTGCATGGCTCTCTTCGGGTCCCCCTCCGGAGGTGGGTGGGCCGCGAGGTACGCAGTGGCTGCTATGATCGTAGCTTGCGGTGTCTTCGGGATGATGTTGTCATCGGCATCCATCTCCATGAAGGATGCGTTGAGGGTTCGGGTCACCTCACGGCGCTCCTTGGGGTCCATGTTCTCCGTTCGGGAGCGGTGCTTGTTGCCGTGGTTGTCGTTCGAGATGGAGCCGATGCCCATGGCGGAGAGCGCAGCTCGTCGCGCTCTGGACTCCGAGGCTGCTTGCTTGCGTTTGTCGAGAACTTCTTGCATATTGACCTGCTTCTTGTGCTCCTCGATCAGGAGCAGATGGTAGGCCATCAGCAGATCCCGTGAGGAGTCTGCAGGCAGGACTATGCTACCCGCCACGGCGGCGCGTGCCTGGGCCCATCCTTCTTTGCTAAGGCGGATGACATGGCCGTTGTTGTCCCCTTCGGGTGGGGGGGGGGGGGACTGGCTTCTTCTGTTCCCGCCGTTTCAATCTGGCGGGTAAGGTGCCGGGTTGGGCGGCGGGTTGGGTGTTTGCTGATCCACGTCGCCCTGGATGACTACAGCGCATTGGTAGCGCTCGTAGATTGGTCCGCTGCTGCCCCAGCTTTCGGATCCGGAACCATAGGTCCCTTCGTCCGATGGCGGATCGCACAGATCGGAGTTGCAGCTGCTGCTGTCGTAGGACTCAACTGTTGATGATGTTGTGCGTAGCACAGGGTGTGGGGCCCATGAAGCGAGCCTGATTGAAGGTAGGGGCACCCGCTCAGGGAGGCGGAGGGTGTCGGTCTGCCCCACCTGGAAGTAGAAACTCCCGAACAGGATCTCGAGTCCGTCGCCTATGGGCTCGAAGTCCTTCATGGTGGCCGGTGAGTGGGCGGTGAAGTCGAAAGCGCCGAAGAGGAGGTGACTCTCCGTCAACGCAGAGTTGTAGATCGGTCGGGTTGGGACCGTCACGATCGCACAATCAGCGTCCCCAGTTCCCATAGACGGCGCCAATTGACGAGGTTTAATCTCGTCAATGCCCATTGTTATGGACTTGGGTTCTGGAGAAGATGGGGATGCTGGAGATCGCGGAACGGTTAGCAAACAAGCAATACGGGACACGAGGTTTACCCAGGTTCAGGCCCCCGGAGGTAAAACCCTACTCCTGCTTGTCTGCTCTTGATTACGGCGGAACCAAAGGTTACAGGGGTGCGCAGATGCAATCTGGCGTGGAGGTGTGTATGCGAAAGTATGAGAGAGAGAGATCTAGGTCGTGCCCTCCTGGCCTTTATATAGACTTAGGCAGGTCCCGGACGTAGACCTAGTCGGTTACAGGTTCTAGGGTTTTACCCCTTTGAATTTCCTATCTACTCTAGTCTTGCTCTCCAAGGATCTGAAGGCGTCATGGGCCTTGGCCACCCGAAAGTCTTCATGGGCCGGCGTATATTTGCCATGGGCCTTCCTTGGGCTGGACCAGGTATGCTGAGATCATGTACCCGCGGGGTATAACCATGTCACCGGCCTCGATGTGCGCCATGACTCCGGCGAGAGTCCGCCCTGGAACGCTCCACCAGCGGCGGCGGTAAGCCGCATTGTTACGCGGCGGCGGCGAGCCCGGCGGTTCATCGTGTCGGGCGAGTTCCTCGAGGCGCCTGTCGACGAAAAACTGCCTCCAGAAGACCAGGTTGCCCTGATCCTCGGCGAGATCCGGGTCTTACATGGCGGCGATAGCGGCCTGGATCTCTCCGGTGAGTTCTGGATCTTGCATGGCGGCGATAGCCGCCTGGATCTCTCCGGCGAGGTCCTCTCCGTCCGGCATCGGTGGAACGGGGATCCCGTCGGCGCTGAGTTTCCAGCCTATGGGAAGACGAGTGTCCGGCGGCGTCGTATAGCGCGTCTCACGGAGCAGCCGGTCTTCCCATGGCGAGAGCGTGCGTCGGCCCTCGGCCATAGTTCGCCGGAGTTGATGAGGAAGAAAGGTGCGAACGTCCGAAGTTCGCCGGAGTTGTGGCGGTGTGAGGGCCTGTAAAGAGGGACGGCGAGATGTACGGCTTTTATAGGCCGGAAGAATGGCGGGAGGGGTGTAGCGGCGAGGGCGGGAAAAGGAAAACGGCGGGCGGCGAGTCGGCTTCTATCGCTGACAGTCTGATCCACTCGCCGAATTCGCTTCGTCCGGTGTCCCCAGGGCGTACCCGGGATCCTGGGTTCGAACTGGGTAGTCCGGACCAAAGTTGGCCCAAATCCGGCCGAAAAGAGGTCCCTGGGTACGCGACTGGGCCGATTTTCGGCGTTCGGACTTAATTTCGACGTCTGGATCGGCTTACTGGGTAGGCGAGTGGAGATGCTCTCAACCTTCTTAATTCTTGAACTCTATTACGACGGAATTCCGGCAAGATAAGAATAAAGCTAACTAGCTCTTGGTGGTGGTACGGGAGCTAGCTCCTCCAGAAACACGATGAACTTTTGGTCCATTGGGGTCGATGTTGATGCACCGGCAACATTTTTCGAGGATCTGACACATACGTAGGTAAGAGTATCTCCACTCGCCTACACAGGACGTCGGTCCGGACATCGAATTTCGGTCCGGATCCGAAAATCGGACCAGTCGCGTACCTAGGGACCTATTTTTGTGCGGATTTCGGAGTGTTTTGGTCGGCCTACCCAGGCCGTACCCAGGATCCCGGGTACGCCCTGGGAACGCCAGACTCAGCGAAAACGGGCGTGGGCCAGCTCTGTCGGCGAGATAAGGCATCACTCCCGCCACTTCGCCGAGCTCCCGCCCTTTTCTTCCCCCTCCCGCCTTTCTTCCCCATTCCCCCACCCCCGCCGCTCCGCCGAGCTCCCAGCCCGACATGCCGTCCAAGAGCTTCGTCCAACCCAGATCGATCCTCGGCGAGGGTTCGGCGAAGAAGAAGGCGAGGAAGCCGAGAGCGCCGCCAACCAAACCGGAGGGCATGTCCTCCGCCGACTGGGAAAAGAAGGAGCAGGCCAGGCAGATCTCGTCGGCCGAGCGGAAGGACAGGAAGGAGAGGGCGAAGCTCCGGCAACAGCAAGCGGAGGAGGAGAAGGCGATGGTGAAGGCGGCGGCGGAAGAACAGGCGATGGTGAAGGCGAAGCAGGCGGCGGCGACGCGTTCGGCGTTGATGGCCGCGCCGTACCCACCACACTGGGGAAGCCAGGCGAGCGTCGGCTCACCCGCCGGATTCTCGCCGATCTCTCCGGCAGGCTTCCAGGAGAGCCAGGCGACCGCTCGGCAGAGGTACTCCTCGTCGCCGGAGTTCGACGGCGGCTTCAACCCGAACGTGATATTCCCCTGTCCGGCGCCGTGCCCTCCTTCGTCCTTCGGCGTGGACATCAACCTCCCCTACTCCACCTCTCCGGCGTACGCATGCCCCGCTCTGCATCGCGGACCGCTGCCTTTCGGCGGAAACTCGGCGCACTTCGGCGAGGCCGACGCGCGCAACCTGTTCGGCGGAATGCCGGGCGCACTTCCGGCCGACATGACGCCCGAGGCATACATGGAGGACTTGATCGCAATAAGCTCGGCCTCCAACCACCCCTCCTTCACGGAAGAGCAGACCCGGGCCGACGCCGAGCGCGGCATCGAGTCCCAGGACCTCGCCGACATCGATGCCGAGGAGACGTGGGCCGAGCATACGCAACCAGAGGATGAGAAGAAAGCCAACCTCGCCGAGAAAAAGGCCAACTACGCTGCCAAGAAGCGCAACACGGACCTCAAGTTCCTCATGGGCGGCGAGGACACGTCGAAGATGAGCTCGCCGGTCAAGGCCTGGTACATGGCGCAACGTCAGGCCATCCTGCAGGGCATGATCACGGCTTCCCCTTCCTCTGTGCCGAACGCCCCCACGCCGAGCTCTGATTCGACTTCCTCCGACCCGGCGGCCTTCGCCGGTGAGACGGACGACAACGCCGCGTCGGCCACGCCGCAGGAGCCCATCCCCATCGACGACTAAGAGTCGTTTCCCCTGTTATGTAATAAAAATATGTCGCCGAACTTGTGGGAGTATCTGTCGAACACATTGTGGCCGAGCGCGCGCCGGCGGGAACGATAAAGATTCAAATATCTCGCCGTTTTGTGTTTACCTGGGTATTCGGCCTGGGTACGCGAGTGAGAAACTGGGCGTACTCGGGCCGAAAACTTGTGCCGTCCGGCTAGAAAAAGATCCAAATTTTGGCATGAGTTCACCCAACGAGTGAAGATGCTCTAAGGTCGTGATGCAGGGAAGGAAAGCCATGCATTACCGGCCGGCGACATCACCACCTCCTGGCCGGCCGAGGTGGTGTTAGTGTTACCCCTTCCAGCATCGATCTTGTCCTCCCTGGTTCTTTGTCGCTTCTCCGCTCCACCGCGCGCAGAGCGAGGGTTTAGGCTTTTTTGCCGATCGAGTGCTTTTGGCCGTTGGCAAAAACCATGTTTCATAGTATGTTGTAGTGCTAGCTTCTCGCTCGCTCTCTGACCGACCTGCTGGATGCAAGTTTCTCGTGGCAAATAATACTCACTCCGTTTCAAAATATAAGATGTTTAGATTTGTGAAAAAAATGTATCTAGACTTCTTTTAGTGTGTAGATTGATCTAAACTTAAGTGAACCTACATACTAAAAATAGTCTAGATACATTTGCTTCACAATACCAAAACATCTTATATTTTGAAACATAGAGAGTAAAATCAAAGGAGCAAATACTCTCAACTTTGTGTCGTCAATGCGCGCATCGTCAAATCTGTCGTCAATGCAGACACGCTACCTCTGCCGCTCATGCGCGTCAAAGTTGTTTCTTCCGTTCTGGTCATATATATGGCCAGCTATCTCATACTCCTAGTATGCCCGTACGTACTACATGAGTGACATAAATTGCAACAGGCGGCGGGGAGGCAACGTACGTACGTTGAGGACCAGATTAGCTAGTACTCAAGGGCTCAAGGCAACATGCATGCATGAGACCACACAAAGTGACACGTACGCAAGGGCAACAAATTTTTTGTACGCTGTGGCACGGCAAAGTTCAATCCATCCCTCTAGTCAATCAAGTTTGTCTCTATGTGCCTGATGAGGTGGAGAGAGGGTACAGGAAGCCTGCTGTATATAACCACGGACCCCCTTTGCTTATAACAAGCCACACCTTTCCACTCCAGCTCCACCAGCTCAGAGTAGCCTACCCGATCGAGAGCAGTAGTAGACCAAGCGAGCAAGCGGCCGGGGGGGCATGGCGACGTTCAAGACGGTGGCGACTTACCAGCTTCTGCTCCTGTGCATGGCGTTCGCGATCGGGAGCTTCCACCGCGGGAGCAGCAGCCTCTACCCCCTCTTCCTCGCCATCGTCGCGCCCGCCGCCGTCTTCCTCATCCTGGTCTTGATGCATGCTGGCCAGCCGCGCGGTGGCCGCCTCCCTCCCACCGGCCGGCGCTGACGCCGTCGCCAGGGCGGCCGCCGAGGGCATCGGGATCGCCTCCATCGCCGCCCGGTGGAAGAGGGCGTCGCTGCGCGGGATGCTCCTCCTCGCCGTCGGGCTCTCCGCCGCCGCATTCTTCCTTGCCGCCGTCATCTTCGAGGACGGGAACGGGATGTCCGCTGCCGCACGCTGGGCGTTGGTGGCGGGGGTGATGCTCTTCATGGCGCCCGTGCATGGCTTCTTCGCGTGGGCGGCCGTGTGCCACGACTAGGCCATCCGCCAGCTAGGTGGTGTGTCTGTGTGTGTCCCCCTAGCTAGCTAGGTGGTGGTGGTGAGCTAGCCAGCCGGCGGCGGTGTCCCGGCCGGTAGTGTGTTTGTGGTCGTGCTAGTAGGGTTAGCTAGGGTAAGGGAGTGTGCTAATTATTCTTCAAATCGTCAAGCAGTCAGATGTAACTTTAGGGAGTGTGTACGTACGTGCGTTCTCCGTTGATGCTGTTCTCCGTTGTGACAACAATGCTTGTTTTGTTCTCTGTTTGCCTCTGCTCTCTCTCTCTCTCTCTCTCTCTCTCTCTCTCTCTCTCTCTCTCTCTCTCTCTCTTCGTCAGCTAACTTCTCATGTTTTTTGGTAGAGCACTGTTGGATCAATGGCGGCTTCCTTCCCGTAATGTTCTGCAAAGCCTCACTGGGTGACTACTACTGGAGTGTACTATAGTACCGTAATGTTCTGGTTCAATGGCGGGTTCCTTCCTCTGCGTTGGAGCTGCAAGGTGAGAAGGAGCCAGACTTGTGAATTGAATTGATAAGATGTGCGGACGTTAGAAGCAGTGATGAATCAATTGCATGGCGTACCGTAGGCTTCATAGAATAGCTAGTGTCTTTTCTTTGTGTGCCTGTAACAAATTTATTTTGTCACTTTACAGAAATGGCTCAAAAGAACTATAGAGGCATATGTAAAAGTGCCTAAGAAATATTTTTCAGACCTGAAAAATTAGTAATTAAGGCATAGAGTCACATGCACTTTAGGAAACAAGTGACTCGAAATTATCAAGATTAAACCCGTCTAGATACATCTGAATCTAGAGAAATCAAAGTAACTTATTTCGGGATGGAGGAAGTACAACTGGAAGGAGAGGAAAATAAAGGAAAGTAGAAGCGAGGCGGTAACAAGAAATTTGTGTGACGTTCAACATTGAGATAGTATGAAATGACGGCCTAGATCGATAGCTAGACAATTACAAGAACAAACATAATGAAGCAAGCACTCACTATGTACAATGTTTCCTAACCGTTTTTTAATAGCTCCGTTTGGATCGGGAAGTGTATTTGGCTCCTGGTCTCCAATGCACCTCTCTCTTTTTTTATATTAAAAATCATATTTAAAAGTTCTAAAAAATAAAAACAACTCTAGATGTTGTCAATGTTGTATCCCACAAACATACAAAATCGCAACACGGACTTCTTTGTATTATGGGCATGCAACATAAAAATGGCAATCTCATAATGTTTTGGGATTTGAAATATACATACACAAATCTACACTTTTTTTCATTTTTTTTGTACCTCAGAGTACAAAGTATTTGAAATTGATATTTTATATATTTTTGGGGATAATCATTGGCTACATAAGTATGTTTTAAACTGTTTTGACTCATAAATTTAATTTTCTGTTTTTAAAAAAAATCTGGAGCACTTATGCCCGAAGCTAAAAATCTTCACACTTCGGGTCGGTTGACAAGAACTTGATTTCAATTAATAGCCATCTGACACTTTGCCTGCCTAGGTAGCATACCCTTAATTGTGTCCAGAGGATGGAATGCTGCCCAAAGAGACAAGATACAAAAGCAATGGGACATGTGGCGCCAGCCATGCATCACGATGCTTCGCAGTAGGTACCACGAATGTTGACGTAGAACTCCAGCTTTGTCTTCTGAGCAGTCAATGCGCGCGTCAAATCTCTCCCACTAGTCACCACACAGTCTACACTGGCACACACACGCTGCTGCGCCCATGTCACTCAGACTCAAAGTTGTTGCCGTTTTCGTCACACGACCAGCTAGCTATCCCACGTCAAAGAAATTGCACCTGCGGAAAACATTTCATCGATCGAGTCCCAACCTATCTCTGTGCCTTGCATGTGATGCGTGACGAATGGGCCGCAGAAGCAGAACACCCCACCACATGCTTTTTTGAGCACTCGACTAGTCAAGGTTTTGCTTTAAGGTACAAAGAAAATACAACATGTCCATGCGTGTTCAAACTTGGGAAAACACGTTGACACGTCATCATATAACAAGATAAAAAATGTACTAGGTAATAGTGGTTCTCTAGCACTACACTTGTTTCTTATGTCCAAAAATTAGTGAATGTAGTCTTTAGCAAACCAAATTTATTCCAATTTACAAGGGGAAAACATGTTTTGCAAACTAAGACATAGGATTCTCTTGCTACTACCCCTTAGGATGTCTCCAATGTTGAAATAAGGCCGGTCTTAAGCCTCTTATGGTCGACCTTAGTTAAGTTTCGACATTGCGAGCGTCGGTCATAGGCGAGAAAACCATAAGGTCGATAGCCCGGCCATAAGGAATAGAAAACACTTTCTTCACCTTTTCTCTAACGTCCTTCTTGGTCGGGAAGGGCAGTTGCTCCCGTCGGAATCGTTTTTTAATACTAGGAAGGAAAGATGCGACTATGAAAAGGAAAAGAAAGCTGACAACGGGGGACCCATCTTAAGGCTCATGTAGACCTTAAACACTGTGAAAGATTTATTCTGCTATAGCACATGGAGTGGAACCCACCTTATGGCCTCTATGTAATTTAAACATTGGAGACGCCCTTATATGGAGCTTGTGTTACTTTGGTGTTTCATGTGTCAACATATAGAGAGTGCAGTGCATCACCTACCTATCCTTTTCCACCTACACATGCCTATAATTTTTCAATCTGACATTTGAAAGCTTCTATATTCTCAAATGTAGGTCCAATTAATAATCAAATTGAATATGCCCTTAGGCATCTCGAGCGGGCTCTGTGTCCGTTTTGGTCTAAATGAGTCAGGTCGCGGACACAGAAATGTCCACTGTCCGGGTTGGGCCAGGTTTCGATGTGGGTTGCCCCTAGCGGCGCAACCAACTTGGCCTGGACACACCAGTTTTGAACTTCTTTTCCGAATTGGCAACATATGTATGAAAAATACAATAAAATAGTTATTCACCAGCAAATAAATCTATTATATACTAAAAGCAATATAAGGGTGTTTTTAGAGGCACCACATTAATCCACATCATCTAAATTATATTGACTTTTAGATCTACTATTTATGGCTACGATTTAAATATAACAAAAGGTTACGTAAAACATGTTGGTACAAATAACAGTCAACAATGGCACGTATGAGGAGTTAATAAAGCACATGTACAAAAGTATATGATTTAATTAGCCACCGAGAGATTAGGAGCGTACGTGGTCGTGTAGTCATAGGTTTATTTAAATAGATTCCGGGTCGATTACTAGGCCAACCTCCATACGCTGACATGCACCAAAGTTCTGCCGGGAAAAAAATTCATGGGGTACTGGTACGTTGGTACGTGGACAAGGATAGAGCCATATTAGGGCGTGTACTATGCCAGACGCTTGTGCAGATGCTTAAATGCAAAATTAAAAAACCAAAAATTAGGATTACGGGCTAAGCGCCTCGGCTCCCAACGCGCGACGCTAAGTTGGGTGGCTATGACCGCTTATCAAACTCCCGTGCAATGGCAAAAAAGAATTCTGGCTACCGACGCCTCAGTCTGCATTGACGCTAGGAAAAATCTCTGGATTAGACAAGATCTAGGCATAACGGTTAGGATAATCATCCTAGCGTCTGCTCTAAACTTCTGCGTAGTACGTGCCCTTAGGCCAGCCTCTAATCACATGTTACGAATGTTTGAACTACTCGAATAAATAATAAATATACATGTAACGTAGTTAAAGTTTACGACACGTGGTAATATGCTTTGGCAATTTCTTCTCTACGAATAAATTAACAAACTGAAAGACCAGTTTGGTATCAAAGTATTATTTTAAGGTGATTGAATCCAATAAATATTGTAGTTTTAAAATTAAAGTATTCTCAAAAACTATGTTTTTTTCTGAAGTATTGGAGAATGAGGTTTGACCCTCTTTTTACAAAATCAAGTGAAAATAAAAACCATGGTATTTGTTTGCCCGGTGCTGAAATACTTTGGTCTTGAAATTCTTTAGTTTAGAAAATACAAACCTACAAAAACAGAGCTGAATTTATCTTTTTTTTAAGAGAGAAAGCTGAATTTATCTATTGGGACAATGATCACCCACTGATATAATTATCATTGTCATTAGTATTATAAAAGTTTTCATTTGCACATGGAATCAACTTTTCTCTTGGACTCTTGGTTTGGCTTTCCATGTCTGTTGCATGCAAAAATTCCTTGCGGCAAAAAAAAGTCGATGTGAAAGCTTGAGATATGCTATACAGCAAGACATGTAGAATCAATGCAGTCAAAACTACTAAAAATCAGTCAATCTAATGCATCATTTTAATTTACCCTCTGGGAGAAAGTTGCGCCTCAATACCAACCGTCCACTATCGTACGGAAGAGCGCTCACCTTCTGTCTACTCCGTCGGCTGCAAGTATGCATCACCCCTTTGCAGTTTTCTTATATGTCTGCCACCACTACGATTAGTCTTTATCGACTTTAAGAATGAAACATGTCATGTATTTTTTGAGATTGGTGTTGCATGGTAGTGTTTGCTCAACATACTTATATCTTGCAAAACTGAAATCCTAAATACACAACCACTCACATATATGATTCCTAATATTCGCGGTTCATGTGCTACATGATCATGTTAAGTACTACCAAGTATGATTACTATCATAAATGTTTATTTTTAATATTAGAAATACTCAGCAAATTATTTTATTTTTGAAAACTAACAGAAGATAGCATATTAGTTTCTTAGGTGGAAATTGTACCATTAGATTTGTCATCTTATAAAAGTGGTTTGAATTAAATAGGTAGTTAGCTTGGTCGAGTAAGCGCTAAGAAAACCTCATATGAAGTGAATACAGATACTCAGCGGGTGGTGAGCCATGAAATCAGCTCTGTCAATGAATAAAAAGGAAAAGATAAAAAAATAGCCATAAAATGAAACCGAGATGGATGGATAAACTTGGGTAGACTAATTCTTCAGAAAAAATAAATTAACTGGGACATAGGAAATTTGTTTATACATACAACCATGTGGGTTGACCTTCTACATTCAAGATAAATTACATGTTAGCCCATAATGCGACAATAGTACAGCAACTACTACATTCCTAAGGGAGTTGATACAAAAAATATATAGCTCATGGATCATTTTGACTGCCGAAAGAGAGCGCCGATGCACGTGGTATGTTGCCGTTAAATCTAGATTAGTTTTTATGAGATTTTGGATCAATTCGTAATGATAGCAAGATTGTCGCTCTCTGGAATATGAATGTTTTGGACCAAATAAGAATGAGGATCTACCAAAAAAATGACGATACGACGCTTACAATCTTCAACGGAAATGAGAAATAATAAATACACATGAGGTATTTCATAACACATTATTAGGTATAGAGAATAATATGAATAATCACGAGAAGACACACTAAAATCTATAAAGATGATGCCCTCGCATTTGCGAGGGCCACCTTGCTAGTTACCACTAATTACCAAATCATGGAGTTCACATGCAATAGGTCCGAGTCATAGTACGAAATAACACAAGTTTCATATAAAATGCACAAAAAGATAGATCATTGATGAGATGCCAATGAGACCACGCTTGGCGATCACATATATCATTTTTGCTTATTCTTAAACTAAGCCCTTTGAACCAAGTCCAAGATGCTCAAGTCCATCATCATGATCTTGGTCTCCTCAGCCATGAGTTTTGCCTCGGCCTCAATGGTCCTTGAGCGGTTATTGTCTTATTCCAACTCAAGAGATCTCTTTGTGAGGTCAACAAAGCACCCAATGGTGGCCTATTTCTCATTGTGGTGCCTATCCTCCCTCTTGGCATTTGACTTCTTCTCCATGATCTCTTGCAATGAAATTGGCGTGGCTTGGTAGTTGAGATCTTGCTTGGTGGTCTTGTGTCCCATTGGTCGAACGATAGTGCCATTTCTTGGGATACCAATTCTTGGTCTATCCTTGTCAAGATCGATGACCAAAGACTCACTCCCACACTTCTTCCAGCCTCCAGAACTCTTTTGTAGGAGGGCAAAGCTCACTTCCCACTTTGGACATTTCTTGATCATCATCCAACAATGGGTCAACATGAATTTCTTTTTATCGTACTTCTCTCTAGAGTACTGATGCGGCTCAGATCACTTTAGAGATTCGTTGGGAAACCCCAAGAGGAAGGTATGATGAGCACAACAGTAAGTCTTCCCTCAGTATGAAACCAAGGTTATCGAACCAGTTGGAGGAAGGAAACGACTCAAAGGTGTTACTAGCAACTTGGAAACCTGCACAACATAAACTCAAGACTTTTCCCCAACGAACATTGAGGTTGTTAATCTCACCGGTTTGATGAAAAGAAAGGATTAAACGGATGGTGCGGAAGGTAATGGTGGCTTGCATATAGTAAATAGTAATAGTGGTAGATGTATCAATGGTAAAGATTGGACTGGGGTCCATAGTTCACTAGTGGTGTTCTCCTTAAGATAAACAACATAACATGCTGGGTAAACAAATTATAGCGGGGGAATTGACAGGGCTGAGCAAGGCATAACAATGCAATACTAGACATTCATGATCCTATGAGATTCGATTGGGCATTACAACAATATACATAGACCGCCATCCAACTGCATCTATGACTAGTAATCCACCTTCAGGTTATCATCCGAATCCCCTCCAGTATTAAGTTGCAAGCAACGGATAAGTTCTTTAAGCAAAGTGTGTAAATAAACAATACAATTGTTTCATGAACAAAAAAGATCGTTGTTTTTCCCTAGTAGCAACAACACATCTACAACCTTAGAGATTTCTGTCACTTCCCCAGATTCAATAGAGGCATGAAGCCACTATCGAGCATAAATACTCCCTCTTGAAATCACTAGCATCTACTTGGCCAAGATAGCTACTAGAAACGGAGAGCATGCAATATCTCAAACAACACAGACATGATAGAATCAATAAGATAAAACCATTAACCAATCTGACATAGTAATCTCAATATCCATCAGATCCTGGCAAACACAACATGCATGATTAGAAATAGATGATCTTGATCATGAACGGAGATCACAAAATCTAAATATGGTTGCACAAAGGAGGAGAAACAACCATCTAGCTACTGTATGGACCCATAGTCCATGGTGGAACTACTCATGCATCATACCGGAGGCTGGCGTGGTGATGAAGAAGGCCTCCAGGATGATCTCTCCCCTCCGGCAGGGTGCCGGGAAGAGATTCAGATCCCCCCGATCTAGGGACGATGGTGGCGGCAGCTATGGATTGTTTCGTGGATATCTGATCGGGTACTTAGGGTGTAGGTATCGGGGGCTTATTATAGGCAAAGGGGGCGATAGAGGGGGTGCCCGAGGCGCCAAGCACAGCCTACTGGCGTGTGGGCCCCTCGTGGCCCTCCTCCATCTCGTCTTCTGGCTTCGTGTTCTCTTCGGTGAAATATTGACTTTGGCTTTTGTCCCGTCCAATTCCGAGAATATTCATTTTCTGGCTTTTCTGGAACCAAAAACAATAGAAAACATACAACTGGCACTGTGGCATCTTATTAATAGGTTAGTCCTAGAAAATGTATAAAAATACCTCAAAGTGTAGACAAAGCAAAGCAAAGTGGATACTAAACAAACATGGAACATAAAAAATTATAGATACGTTTACGACGTATCAAGCATACCCAAGCTTAACTCCTGCTCATCCTCGAGTAGGTAAGTGATAAAAAGAATAATTTTTGAGGTGACATGCACCATCAAAATCAAGATCAAACCATTTGCAAGCATTGAAAGCTAAGATCAAAGTACTCTAAACATTAGCATGAAAGAAGAAGTTCTAAAAGTAAGACAAAGTAACTATGCTTGCAACATGAAAGGATAGAAACAAAGATCATGAATAACAATGCATTAAAAGACGTTTGTTTGTTTCACATATAGAAAACATAGCATAGTGGCATTCAGCTTGTCCCTCATGGAGTAGCAAATAAATGCATAGGACACCTTCAAAGTTCATAAGAGTGACTAGATACAAATAGTTCATGAGCAAGAATATCAACAATGTGAATCAATCAATAAGTTTTGGGACAATGCACATAGAACTAAGAATGGCAACTATGCTCTCTTAATTGGTGTCTATGGATAGAAGGTGAAGACTCAATATAATGGTGGAAGAAAGGCCCTTCATAAAAGGAAGCAGAGATTTCAAGTCTCATAAAGAGCTTCTAAAAATTATGGTATTTGTTAGCTTTCAGCTCTCATTGCCCCTATCATAAGCATCCTGAAGTGATTAAGGTTAAAGTGAACAAACTATGGAGTATATGCTTGACAAAGTATAAGTTGGCAATCTCATGTCTCTTGAATACGAGAGCCGCTCCTCATGCTACTCAAGTTTAGTTACCGGTAAGTTCTTGTCATAGTATGTACATGTGTATCATAGAGAACCGCCAACGGGGTACCCCTTGCACATGATACATGAGCTATCCCATAATCAAAATGACAAGGCAAGCAGACAATGAGCATCCCAGCAATCTTCTTATTTACCATGGGAAAATGGTGCTTTTTTCTCTCTTCCCTCTTTTCTCATCTTTTTTTCTTATTCTCAATCTCTTTTTCTATCTCTTTTTTATAAGAAGAATGCTTCATAGATTGCTCATTATGGTGATGCTGCAAGTTTTCACCATGATTAGGCATGGCTTAGGCTAGCGGCTCAGGCGTTTCTCTAACACACATAAATAACTCCATGGACTTACAAGCTCCCCTTTCATTTCACACCAACGTCATCCATAGACAAAAGAGCATGATATCATCTGTGTACAATGTACAAGTGCAATGTTGAAAGTGTTCCCCATGACAGCATGGTTCTGCTAATTCCAATGTATAAGTGCAAGCATATACAACATAGATGACACAATGGTTCAAGTTTATTAGGGGCAGGAAAAATAAAGTGTGTCGTCAAGTTTGTGAGAGCTTTAATCACTAAGTTTTCAAATAACAAAGAGACTTTTTAATTGGAAGGTAGATGAAAAAACAATATACTTAGAATGGTGTAACACACCATGCATAGGAATTTATAGTGGGCACTTTGGAATAACTTGCTTTCTTGGGAGTTGGATGCATGAGTAGAGTTTACTTATACAAGTGGAGGCTAGCAAAAGATTGGGAGCGACCAACTAAGAGAGCAATAATGGCCATAATCATGCAGAGCGACAAAACATTAGTAATCAAAGCATAAAGTGGTACTACAAGTCAAGGACTAAATGATCATAGAGGCTAAGGTGACTTGTTCATAGTCATAACATGGTGTGAGCATGTGCCAAGTCAACCCAAACAAAACATTAAAGGAGAATACCACAATACTATGCCTTTGTATGCTAAAACAACGCATGATTCTATCAAAGGCACATTAAGCAATCCTAATTGTTTGGAACAAGTCATGCTACATAAATAATCAGTAAGCATAAGGTCAAAAAACCATCTAGCATGACATGCTAAAGTCTAAGTCACAGTCAAAATAAGCTCCTTCTTGTACTACTAAAGCAAGAATTTCCTACTCCTTTCCAACACCAATCAACTTATTTGAAACAACACAACGAAAACGGGGGTCCAACTAATTTATTCAAGCAAATTAAGCAAACGAAAACCAAAAACTAAAACTAATACGCTCCAAGAACAACACAACTGTGCATAAAACAATAAAAACGAAGTGTCTAGAAAGACCTGAGATTTTTATTGATGAAGAAGGGGATGCCCAGGGCATCCCCAAGCTTTGACGCTTGTACCTCTTGAATATTTCTTGGGGTGACACGGGGTGGCATACCCAAGCTTGAGCTTTTGTCCATTCTTCATCTCATTACATCATTCTTCCCTTACACCTGAAAATTTTCCTTCATACAAAACTTCACACAATCTTCATTGGCAACATTAGTGCATTTAAAAGATAATAGACCTTTGGGTTTAGTTTCAAAACAACAAAACTTTCACTAAAGACATAAGATACTATAGCAATTACTTCAAAAATCTCAATTTACCAAAAAGAACCCAAAAAGATATCAATAAAAAAGCAAATGCAAATAATGGCAGAAATTTGTCAAAATAGACCGGTAGGTAGAAACCGATTTTTTATAAGACCTTTTGTTGCTCAAATAAAAAAGTGTTGAACTAATGAAAGTTAGCTAACAACCTGGGGGATTTATTCAGAAAATTACAGCTCAATACGACATACAGAGATTTTTCAAGAATTTTAAAGTGGAACACAAAAATCTGTTTCGGGACAGCACATCTCCAAATCTTACCTCCCTCTCATTAGAGGTTATTCTTGGCACAAAAATCAAACAAAAAGGATAAGGAGAGGTTATTACAGAAGTAATAACTTCGAAGACTCAAGAAAACTATTGGATTATCTCCCAAGAAGTACTTTTCTTTAATGACTTTAAGTTAGGCACAAGAAGCAAGAATCAAGTTGCGGTGACCCAGCGTACCACTGCATGATGTAGTATACTATAGTCGTTGACATAAAACCAATGAAACACTATTCACTAGTATTACATCCCTTAGAGTGGTACAACAGAAACACAGCAGGTCCAAGACATGACTATAGGTTACAACTCGACTCTTTACATAAGATCCAGAGAACACTCTAGGTTAAAGAGAGAGAGAAAGAAACTTCTTACAAAGAAGGTTCAAAATATAGAAACTCAAAACTATCAAACTAATAAGACTAGCATCTAACTATTTGGCTTGTACTGCTGCTATTGCAATACTCTATGGAAGTGGGTTCTATGGCTAGAGATTATATTCCTATCTAATCAGCAACTTCGTCTTCACTTGAGTTGATATATATGTTGACTTCCTTGACTTCATTGAATAACTTGAACTGTTGATGACGATTCCCTTGAGCATAAGTTGATGTAGACGTCGTTTGTATTGGCTTCAGAATCTAGCAAGGGTTAAGAAGATACGTTGAGTACGAGCGTACTCAGCAGGTTCACTAGAAAGAAGTGTTTGATGCACTATATCTACAGCCACAGACCATAGGTCGTAGGCAATGCAGGTTTTCATAAACATTTCTTTAAAGGTTGCTTTTATTCTGAAAAGCTATGTCCGCCAGCCTTCACAGGTTTACCAGAACTTTTCTTTCTCTAGGAACGCATTAAAATTGATGGTAGGGGCTGCCATTGATCTACAACATATTTGCAATAGTTTAGACTAAGTTTATGACAAATTGAGTTCAAATTAATATTAGAATTAATCTAGGTGAACTCCCACTCAAAACAATATCCCTCACATTGTTTTAGTGATCACACGAACCAAATCCACCACATCAACACCGATCATCACGAGAGTTGATATAGCTTCAATGGCGAACAATCGACATGTTCATCATATCTACTATATGATTCATGCTTTACCTTTCGGTGATCCGTGTTCCGAGACCATGTCTGTACATGCTAGGCTCGTCATGGTCAAACCTCAGTTTCTGCATGAGCAAATCTGGCTTGCTCACGTTGTATACACTTGCAGAATCTAACACACCCGATCATCACGTGGTGCTTCGAAATAACAAGCTTTAGCAACGGTGCTAACTAAGGGTGAACACTTTATGACTTGAAATTCATGTGCATGAGGGATCATCTTATAATGCTACCGTCGTCTACTAAGCAATACAAGATGCATAAAGGATTAACATCACATGCAATTCATAATATGTGATATGATATGGCCTTTCTTCTTTGTGCTTCCGATCTCCATCTTCAAGCACGAACATGATCTCCATCATCACCGGCGTTGCATCGAGGTCAATGACGCCGCTCCATGGTTGTCGTCCACCATCTTCAACTATTACAACTACTTTGAATAGACACGCGGGTCTTAACAGAATTTAAAGACAACCATATGGCCCCTGCCGGTTGCCAACTTACAATAAGGAACATTGCATACATCAAATATAATCACAATCATGGCCATATCACATCACAGCACACCCCTGGAAAACAAAGTTAGACGCCTCTAATTTTCTTTGCATATTTTATGTGGTTTGGGGCTTTCAATAAGTGTCGTTCTAACTTACGAACAAGAACCACAACATTGATACTAGTATTGTTAATCACCTGTTGTAAATTGAATCTTAACTATGTTGGGAGAAAGCAGCACCATAAAGCCACTTATGCAATACAAGTTGCATGTCAAGCGTGGAGCAAGTCTCATGAACGATGTCATGTAAGGTTAGCCCGGGCCGCTTCATCCCACCATCCCGCAAGATGCAAAGTACACAAGAAGCAATCGACAATAAAAGCATCAACACCCATAATGACCATTGTGTTCTACTCGTGCAACAGATCTACATATAGACACGGCTCTGATACCACTGTAGGGTTTCGTAGCATGGAAAACAAAAAATTTCTATCGCATACAAACAAACAAGCCAAGATCTATCTACTATATTGTAGCAACGAGTCGATGGAATAACTCACCCTCGAAGATTCCAAAGCGTTTAACGAGAGCGGATTCTCGTGGGTGATGTAGTCGTACTCTTCCCGATCTCAAGATCGTGTAGACGATCCTTCCGGCGTTCATGCTTCCTAAGCGCTCACTCTGCGTCACATTTGCGAAGACCTTCCTCTCCCTTGTTCCAGCAGGCGGAGGTTGTAGCACTCTCCTCACGATTCCAAAGAGCACTGTGGCGTGAATGGAAGTAGATGGGAGATCTCGCAGGGCTTCGCCTTAAGCCGGAGCGAGTATGGTGGACTATGAGAGAGCCTCGGTGATCTAGGGTTTAGACACATCAAGGAGAGGGAGCAAGGCCGGCGGCTAGGGCAAGAGGGGTGCCCCAACTCGGCGACTTGGCAAACCCTAGGAGGCGGCGGCGACAATGGTGGAGGCCGGTGGCTAGGGTTTAGGTTTAGAGGGGCAAGGTGTAGGTAGAGGGGGCACCCCTGCCCCTTCTTTTATAACTGGGAGGGAGGCGCCTAGGAGGAGGGAGTCCTCCTCCAACTCCTCCTCCTTGGCCGGCGGGTGGAGGGAGTAGGACTTCCTCCCCTAGTAGGTTTCCTACTCTCCCTCCACCAAGTAAAACTGCCGTTTGACTTTTCAAATTGGCGTTTGACTTTTCAAACTAGGATTTGATTTATCCCTTTATTTTACCCAGCCATGATACCTAGTACATGATGCAATCATTCCAACTTGTTATGACACATTCATGTACCCTTCCCCTCCGGAGTGCCGGACATTCCGGAACCTTCTAGAACATTCCTGATGAAAACACCGGAACCATTCTCCTACCCCGAAACAGGACTTTCCTTATATGAATCTTATTCTCCGGACCATTCCGGATCTCCTCGTGATATCCTGGATCCCATCCGAGACTCCAAACAACATTCGGTCTCTTTCTCATCATTCCATAACTACTCAAACAACGTCGAATCCTTAAGTGTGTCTCCCTACGGTTCGTGAATTATGCAGACATGATCGAGACACTTCTCCGATCAATAACCAATAGAGGAATCTGGAAATTCATATGGCTCCCACATATTTCTACGATTACTTTGCGATCGAATGAACCACTTACATACGATATCAATTTCCCTTTGTCTCACGATATGTTACTTATCCGAGGTTATGATCGTCGGTATCTCTGCATACCTAGTTCAACCTCGTTACCGATAAGTACTCTTTTCTCGTTCCCGTGATATGTGATCCCTTGTGAGCCAGTCACATGCTTGCAAGCTAATTGGATGACATTTCACCGAGAGGGCCCAGAGTATATCTATCCGTCATATGGATGGACAAATCCCACTCTTGATCCATGTGTTTCAACCAATACTTTCTGAACACTCAATGCCACCTTTATAGCCACCCAGTTACGGTGTGGTGTTTGATGTCATCAAAGCGTCCATCCGGTAAAGGTGATATGCATGATCTCATGGTCGAAGGAATTAGATAACTATGCATCAGAAAGCATATAGCAATTGAACTATTAAAATGACTTGATCTTTATGCTACGCTTATCTATAGGAGTATGTCCATCATATCATTCTCCTAATGATATGATCTTGTTGTTAATAACATCTCAATGTTCATGATAGGGAAACCACAATCATCTATTAACCAACAAGCTAGTATTACATAGAGGCTTTTACTAGGGACTTCAAATTAAGTTTACAAATCACACAAGTATTAATGTTTCCTTGTTAATACTATTATAGCATGAATGCAAACATTTATCATAAACACAAAGATATAATAATAACTACATTTATTATTGCCTCTAGGGCATATCTCCAACACTCTTACGAATTACTAATTAATGCATGCTACAGAGATAATAGCCACGACCCGCACATCCAGCTCCATGCAAGAGGGAAAAGATACAACTGACTTCTCCGTCCCATTCCAAATCTCATGGTCAACACGTAATATACGGCGCAAGAATCACTGGAGACATTGGTTGTTAAGTCCTAGGTAGTATGTTCCTTTACCACCGGAACTTTCATAGTAGGTTATTACCTCATGGTAAATAACCAATAATCATATTATTATGAAAATAATGTTTCTGACCTTTTTGGAAATGCAGGTGATGACAACACTGGATTTGCAAAATACTTTACAGAAAATAATCAAAGTACATGAGCAAGTGTGAACTTGCCTTTTGTTATTGCAAAATTATGCACTCATGGTCTTCGAGACAATATAAGATCCAATATTTGAAATCAGCATCATTGGTCCGGTAAGGACTAATGTTTAAAGAAGCAAGATGCTATTATGCATAAGTAATGTAATGCAATTTGATAAACGTGAATTCGCGGAGTAAACATTGTTATAGGGTTTGGATACTGGAAATGGTTTCTTTGTAATGTGTTGCTTTTTTTAGATAAGTTTCACACTTGTGCTTCTTATTAAGGCTTGTGAGTGTGTGAAACAACATGTAAACATAATAAGTAGCATACAATAATAAATCATGCAAGTGTGGAATGGTATATAAAGACTCCTTATATGAAGGCAGTGACTTGAGTAGATTTATTTTTGGATGCTTAAGAATTACTTTTAGTGTATCTTAAAAGAATAAATTTTGAAGAAAAGTTTACTTAACTAAAAATAAAAGTATTTAAACTTTAAGTATTAACAATTTAAATATACATGTAGTGTATGAGATAATGTGATTATGATTAATTGTCATCTGGTGTCTATGATAAAAGTCCTTGGTTTTAATTGTTAAGAGTTGGAGATATTATTATAATATTTGTTGTTTGAAGTTGCGGAAAGGATAACCTTTGAAGAAAAGGTTTCTTTTTAAAGGTTTAAACAATCTTTATGGTTATCAGAATATGGTCGATGTCTCTTGGTGTTTACTTGGTTAGTTTGGTATTGAAATGCATTGGTCTTAATTAAAATAGACCAAAGTAAACTATAAAACTCATAATAAAGTTAAGAACATAGATGGACCTAAGATGTAATGCTTATGGTATTTGTACTTTGTTCATCTCATAATGTTTCTTTAAAGCTAAATAAAAGTGGTACTACTTCTATTTAAGTAGTGGTTTCCTAGTATTATAACTGAACAAAAAAGATTTATTCTCCTTATAAAGGTGTGGTTATGGTTTGTGAATAAGTAAACAATATTACTTAACTACTCATGAATTTTCTTTGGGTTTATAATATGTTTATAAATTTGTGGTTGAAGTAATGGTAAAAGGTTTTATTTAGTTAAGAATATTATTCCTGAAGATTTTATAATTTAATCACAATCCTTTTTAGAAATTAATTTACACTTATAGTTGAAAGATAATTCAACAAAATTGTACTTTAAAAAGTGCTGAACTTATTTTGACTTCATATTATCAAAGTTTAGGACTAATACTATTTTTAGACCTCAAAGGAATAATTTCAGAAATATTAGCATTTTTTATTTATCATTATATGAATTATCAATTAAGGAAATAGGTTTAAATCCAAGTTATTAGGTTATTAAGTTTGTTTACTTACTTCAAAAGTGGAATGTTATATTATTAACGTGTAGATATTATTTTTGTGATAATTTTGGTATATTACACTTATTTTTGTGATTTATAAATAATAAGATATGATTTTTTATAAGACTTATTACTTTATAAACACTTAATAAATAATAGATATTTAATTAAGTGAATTAATACATTATAATAGTATTAAATTTTAGTTCTTATTTTTCAAAGAATTTTGGTATCTTATTTATATTTTTATCATTTTTCATTATTAAAATATGAATTATCCAAATTTTATTACTAATAAAACTTTTATTAAATAATAACTATTTAAATGATTAACATAGAAATAATTGATAATAAAACTAAGTTTTAGATTTTATTTTTCAGAACATTTTCATATATTAAACATATTTTTCTAAATTATAAAACAAAAGTTATTGAATTTATAAAGTTTATTCATTTTCTAAAATTATTAAAATAAAATATCTAAAGTAGTTACTGCACCACTGCTAACGTCATCTCCTCTCTTAATACATTTACACCGCACCCAACATAGATCCCAGTCACTGGCTCGTGGGGCTGTTGCCACGTCATACGCCACGCAAGCAGTGGTCTGGTCAAACTGGTGGACCAGGTCAAGGTGACGCAGGCACGACGTCGGCGTGACGTCGGCATGGCCCCATTTCGCTGGCCACCCCCAGGTGGTCATTGCAGCCGGTGTTCGTGAGCGCGTGCGGCCAAGCGAGACTACACGTTCGAACGAGTAGGGCACGGGGATGCTATTAGTGGTTGCGCCGCCCTCGATTGGTCATCGGAGCCACTGTAACGACGATGACTGACGGTGGCGTACGACGGCGCTACGGTGCGAGCATGCCTGTGTCAACACCTAGATTTTTAATCCCAGATGCGTGTTATGCCATACATCGTAATCCCAGGATTACCATTTTTGCGAGACATAACAGAATTGGATACCATAGTACATCATCCATTACAAACGATTCATAAGTTCTTACACAAATAGGGATCTCATGATCCAGTTCTTAATACAACATCAAGCAGCGGAATACGTAACAATAACGGTAGCGTAGGCGAAGCTCCATCTTCGGGGTCACAGGCAATGCTGACGATGGGAGATGATCCTAGTTGTCGTAACCTTCCTGGGGTCCATCCTCCAGTTACTCCTCTTTATAGTCTGGCCATGGGAATAGCCAGGGACAAAGCCATGAGTACTCTTTAAGTACTCGCAAACTAATACTAACAGGTAAAGGGGTTTTTGGATAATAGGACACTAGGCTCTAGGGTTGTTTTGCAAAAGCCAGATTTATATCTACTAAGTCCCAAAGCTAGTCACTATTTTATAACTCCTAGGTGGGATCTTGTAACTCATATCACAACCCTATTGTGGTCAAGTCAAAGTCTCAATTCATTTCACAAGTCATTTTTGAAAAGTCTGACGGGGGAACAGTATGGCCACTCCAACTATCCATAACCGCGGACGCGGCTATTCGAATAGTTTGACACTCTGCAGAGATTGTACACTTTCACCCCACAACATTCGATACATCCGTCAGGAACAAATCCTGAATTCACCATACTCAGTATGCGGATAATCAATCCTAACCTTTCGATTACACGCCCTAGTATAAGCACCTCTCCTGTGAGTTTGGCCTCCCAACCATGACCAACTGTCATCTTGGGTACTGCATAGGTGGACAATCTTCACAAGGTAGCCTCAGCTCAGACCTTGGCCGTGAGGGAGCTAATACTAAGGTATATAAGTTTCCAGTCAAGCCCTACCCAATCTTCGGGTATTGTGGTTGTACGATAAAATTGGAATGGTATCGCATCCAGACAACCATCAGTTTTATAAAGGGCTAAGGCTCATGCCTCAACATTTTCATCACCGAAATCATCAAGTGTTCGGAAACACATGTCCAAAACATTTCAATAGAATGATCCATCATTCCAAGATTTTCATAACCATTTTTTCCACCAAGTATTCCTATGTAAAGTTGATCAAGTTTTATGCTTAGCACTAGCATCTACAGGTGGGGGTAAGCAATAATGAGGGGTGGTAAACTAGTGGAGTTCTAACTAAGTTCAGTCTCATGCCTTAAGATGACATCAAGATTATCTAGGTTAGGCCAAATTTTATGCTCTTTATGCAACCTTCAAATATCTTTCTAGTATCTACAAATCTCTTAAGTAAACTCTAAGCAAGCTTTGATAACGAAAAAAAGTAAGAAGCTTGCAAGTAAAGCTAGGATTGGTTTATCAAGTGGGTATGATCACATATGCTTAAGGCATATAGTAGGCATAGTAACAAGTATTGGCTTGCATAGGTATAGTCTCAGCTTGCCTTGTGCAGAGCAGTGGTTGAAGTTCTCCTCGGCTTCTTCTTCGTAGTATCCTCCTTCCTCCTCGTATCCTTGGTCGGTACTAGCGTCTATGAATAAATACGAGGTACACAATCACCAAACAATACTTAACTACTTGTAATCATCACACACAAGGGTCCTATAGATGATCTAGCATCATCTCTAACATTACAAGGTTAAGGCTTGGTTTAATTCCTTTTATTTTTAGAAAAGTAATTTCTACTCATTAAAAAACTACTTAAGATTTAATATTCTCCAAAACAAACATGGGATCATGTTGACACATGTCATCACCACATATTGTAGTCCAAGGAAATGTGATTTAAAGTGGTGTCACAATTTAATAAAGTTTTACCCTTTTATTCTAATTAATTAAAGTGGCTAGAAATGCTTATGTAGCATTCTTTTATTACTTGAACATTATTTCTGCAAGTAAACCTATATATTTTTATATATTCTGAAAGGTATGGTTAAATGTGATTTTTGAGAGTTGGAATCAACTCAAAATCTATTATGGTTTAAATTTGAAAAATGTTTGAATGCAGAAAAGCTCCTGCCTTGTTATTTTTACCATGGGTGATCTATAGATCCAAATGACTTGAATCCAACGGGCTTCGATTTAGCATTCCCAGACCTTTCTAACAAAATTAGTTTCATTCAATTTGGTGCACTGAATCAATCTGGATTGATTTTTGAAGTTGGGTACAGGAGTATGTTTGGAATAAAAAGAAAAAGGTTTAATTCAAATAACTGGGCTGCGCGGGAAACGATACTGGGCCGGCCTGCTAAGCGTAGTGCTCCCGCGGGCTGCTTAACTGGGTGTCCCCACTTGCCAGTGAGACAGGGAGGGGCGAAGCGGTACGGGGCAACGTGGGTCGTTCGATCTGATTCTATTCCAACGGCTGGGAGTCATCGTCGACGCGAGACAATGCCGGCGAGAAAGAAACCTAGCGCGGCCAGTGAGGGGTGCTGGGGGCTCACCGGGGTGCTGGCGAGGGTCGGCGAGGCGGGCGAATGACGAAGTCGACAAAGGCGAACTCAGCGGTGGTCGTGGAAGCTCCTGGGGTGGACGAAATCGATGGCCCCCTTCTTCTCCAAAGGCGGCGGGCTCCGGTGAAATTCCGGCGAGGTGGTGCTCGCCTTGCTTCGGGAACGATGTGGCACGATTAGTGAGGAGATGGGAGTGATATGGTGTGAAGAAATCGACTGGGGGTGGCCTCTATTTATAGTCGAGCGAGAGGACCGACGGGGCGCATGGTGAGCTCGTCGGGGGCGGTGTTACAGGCGACTATTGGCATGGGCGACGGTAGGGGACGGTGCGGTGTCTCCTGGCGATGCTCAACGACATGGTTTAGAGGCGTGGGGCGGTGCGGCTTGGTCTGGAACGGGCGATGCTCTGCGCGGCGGCGTCTTGACGGCGGCGGTGGCTGTCGTCCGCAGGCGTGACGGGATGTCTGGCGGTCTCCTGGGTCGGTGGGGATTGTGTATGCATGCGGCGAGCGCGACGCACGGTCTGTGGGAGTCGGTCGAGGGTGGCGCTCTGGCGCATGCTCGGCATGGTCGCTGGCGGTCGGGACGCGGTCCGTGCGTGTTGTCCAGGGCTTGGCAACGCTCGCGGCTAGGACAGTGAGTGGCGTTGGACGGTGGGCTGCCTCCCAGATATGCTGGCTAGGCTTGTGTCTCCTCCTAGCTTGCTGTCGACATGGGGGTGACATGGGTGTGCTCGGCTGTTCACCATTGATGGCAATGGCAAGCTCATAGTGGTGCTAGTGCTTGGTTAATCTTGCTAGATGATCTATTGAGCTGGTTGTGAGCTAGATAGGGAACCAGTTAGGCAAGAATCACTGCTCACAATAGTGTTTATGATTTGGATGATTTGTGTATGCAACCTGTTTGATGAAATGGCCGCATGAAATCATGTTTTGAATTTTGAAATGATTTTTGGTGGGTTTGCTAGATTGGTGCTGGTGAGTCTGCAGATGCTTGGGTTTTGAAAGTTGAGCTTGTTTGAGTGGTTTTTGAAAAAGTGGGATCTTCCCATATGATAAAGATTCAATTTTGAATTTCCATTTAAACTATGCCTTTGACAGTTTCTGGATGATCACAAGGTGGGCCTTGATACTTTGTTATGAGTACATTCAAGGGGTGCAAAGATCCAGAAAAGTTTCTGTTAGGTTTTGAAAGTTTGAGACAGCCAAAGTAGGCATGGGAGTTAAATTGGTCAAAATGAACATTCCCTTAATATATTTGTTTTGATTTACTTGTCTTTATGAAAAGTGTGGGAAATGTTTTAGATGATGTTTATTTCACCTAAGAAACATTTTACAAGCAATGAAACAATCAAACAAGGTGGTTCCAAAGAATTTCAAAATCCATGCATACACATATGCATGCATTCATAATTTTATTTCAAAATTTTTTTGTTAACCCTAATTTTGATGATTAGAGTTTGATGATCCAAGCTTAGTATTTTTGAGATGTTACAAACCTTCCCCCCTTAAACAAAATCTCATCCCGAGATTTGAAAAAGGACGAAAAGATTACCTAGGATTTGAAGAGATCGGGAAACTCCGTCCTGATGTGATCTTCACGCTCCCAAGTAGCTTCCTCTTCTGTGTGATTGCTCCACTGAATCTTGAGAAACTTGATGCTTCGGGTTCGGGTAGTTCGAAAAGCTTCTTCCAAAATACGGATGGGTACTTCGGGATAGGTCAGGTCATCGTTGATCTCTATGGTCCGATGGTCGATATTCTTGAACACTTCAGTCTTCTCGGGGACTTCGAGACACTTGCGAAGTAACGAGATATGGACCACATTGTGCACGGCTGACATCTCTTTAGGTAGCTCCAATTGATACGACACTTCTGCTCGACGGTTCAGAATCTTGAAAGGTCCGATATATCTGGGGGCTAACTTTCCTTTGAGTTGGAAACGCTGCATTCCCTTCAATGGCGACACTTTCAGATAAACAAAATCTCCTATGTTGAAGGCGAGGTCTCTACGTCTCTTGTCGGCGTAACTCTTCTGTTGGGATTGGGCGGTCTTGAGGTGCTCACGAATCTTGTGAACCTTCTCTTCTGCTTCTCGTAGGATGTCGGGTCCAAAAATCTGACTCTCTCCTACTTCCAACCAGTTTAAAGGGGTGCGACACTTCCTTCCGTACATGAACTCAAATGGGGTCATTTGCAAACTGTCTTGATAACTGTTATTATAGGAAAATTCTGCAAACGGCAGATAGTCTTCCCACTTGGATCCATATTCTAACACACATGCTCTCAGCATATCTTCGAGTATTTGATTTACTCGCTCTGTTTGTCCATCGGTCTGAGGGTGTTACATGGTACTGAAATCTAGGCGGGTTCCTAAACCTTCTTGAACTTTCTTCCAGAATCTCGAGGTAAACTGAGTTCCTCGATCCGATACGATGTTCTTGGGGACTCCGTGCAAACTAACGATTCTAGCGATGTATAACTCTGCTAGTTTCGAACTCTGATATGTGGTTTTGACGGGCAAGAAATGGGCGACTTTGGACAATCTGTCCACTATGACCCAGATAGAGTCATTTACCCTACTAGAAGTAGGCAGTCCAGTGATAAAGTCCATTCCTATACAATCCCATTTCCATTCCGAAATCTGCAAGGGTTGCAACAATCCGGAGGGTCTTTGATGTCCTGCCTTGACTCGCTGACATATATCACACTTGGCGATATAGCTTCCGATTTCTCTCTTCATCTTATGCCACCAAAATTGCTCTTTCAAATCTTGATACATCTTAATTCCTCCGGGATGGATAGAATAAAGAGTATCATGACCCTCCTTCAAGATTACTTCTTTCAACTTGGAATCTGCTGGTACACAAAGGCGTCCTTTGTACCACAAAACTCCTTCTTCGTCTTCGGTGAATCCGGGTACTTTGCATGTACCGATACGACGCTTGATTCCGTGTATACTAGCATTTTCTTTCGGCGCCTCTTTAATCTGACTGATCAAAGTGGGCTGGAGTTCTATGCTAGCCAAAAATCCTTCACTTACTAATTCCATCCAAAAATCTTCCATCTCCTTGTGAAATCTTGGTTGCTCCTTCAAAATCATGGAGTTCAAGCGGCACGGCAATCTGCTAAGGGCATCGGCTACCACGTTGGCTTTACCAGGGTGATAGTGAATGTCCAGATCATAATCCTTGATTAGCTCAATCCATCTTCTCTACCTCATATTCAGTTCCTTCTGAGTGAATATATACTTTAGGCTCTTGTGATCCGAATAAATCTCACAACGGTTTCCCATCAGGTAATGTCTCCATGTCTTCAGGGCTAGAACTACGGCTGCGAGTTCGAGGTCATGGGTTGGGTAATTTTGCTCATGTTGCTTCAATTGTCGGGATAGATAAGATATAACTTTGCCTTCTTGCATTAGCACACATACGAGACCGATCTTGGATGCATCACAATACACATCGAAGGGCTTCGTGATATCCGGCATGATCAAGATTGGGGCTGAGATCAATCTCCTCTTGAGTTCTTGAAAACTCGCTTCACATTTGTCGGTCCATTCAAACTTCTTGTCCTTTTTCAGCAATTGGGTCATGGGTCTGGCGATATTCAAGAATCCTTCTACGAATTTGCGGTAATATCCCGCCAATCCGAGAAAAGCACGGACTTGGGTTTGAGTGGTTGGGGCTTGCCAATCTTCTACATCTTTCACTTTGGCAGGGTCAACGGCAATTCCTCCGGCTGATACAATGTGACCGAGGAATCCTACCTCCTGTAACCAGAATTCATATTTGCTAAACTTTGCATACAACTGATGCTCTCTAAGGGTTCCAAGAATGGTCCTTAGGTGTAGCTCATGTTATTCTTCTGATTTGGAATAAATCAGAATGTCATCGATGAAAACAACGACAAATTTATCCAGGAAGTCCATAAAAATCTTATTCATGAGGTTCATGAAATAAGCGGGGGCATTGGTTAGTCTGAAAGACATGACTGTATACTCGTACAATCCATATCTGGTGGTAAAGGCAGTCTTTGGAATATCCTCTGCGCGAATCTTGAGTTGATGATAACCAGTCCTAAGATCAATCTTAGAAAACACTTTGGCACCGGTCAACTGATCAAACAAATCTTCTATCTTGGGCAAGGGGTACTTGTTCTTGATGGTGACATCATTCAACTTCCGATAATCCGTACACAAACGGTTACCTCCATCCTTCTTGTCCACAAACAAGACAGGTGATCTCCATGGTGACGCACTTGGTTGAATCAATCCATTTTCCAACATGGAATCCAGTTGCTTCTTCAGTTCTTCTAGCTCCGATGGGTTCATACTATAGGGTCTCTAAGCTATGGGTCCGGTTCCGGGGATTAGTTCAATGATAAACTCGATATCCCGATCTGGGGGCATGCCGGGCAAAACATCTGGAAATACATTGGGGTATTCATAGACTATCCGGACTTGGTCAATGGTAGGTTGGGCTATACTCTTGTTGCACTTGAATTGGCGAGGTAAGGTTTCAGATATATGTTCGACTGATATTCCGGCGGTACCGGTCATAGTTATGGCTTTCTTGGCACAGTCAATCAATCCTTTATGTTTGGACAACCAATCCATTCCTAGTACTACTTACAAACCTTTAGTTCCGAGTACTATCAGATTAGCATAAAAATCTATGCCATGGATTCGGATAGGGACGGCTTTGCAAATTTGCCTAGCCTTGGTGGTTGATCCGGGAATTTGAACAATCATAACATGCTTCAGTTTGGTTGGTTGAATTTTACTAGTGCATGCAAATTCTTAGGTGACAAATGAATGCGATGCACCAGAGTCAAACAACACTCGTGCAAGTACTGAATTAACAGAAAACATACCCAGCATGACGTCTGGCGCTTCCTGAGCTTCTTCAACATGCATGAGAAAAAGACGGCCGTTGCGGTTGAGCGATTCCCTAGGGCAAACCTTCTTCCGGGCTGAACACGATGCTGCTGCTGAGCTGGGACATTGGCATTGGGTGCTGTGGCATTCTTCTTGTTGGGGCACTCATTGGAATAGTGGCCTTTATTTCCACAGTCATAACAGGTCACTTGCAACTTGTCCTTGGCTGCGACAGGCACAGCATTGCTTCCAGTCCCCGGGGAAGTGTTGGTGTTGGCGGTAGCATTGTTGGTGTTGAACTTGGGTGGGCACGATTGAAATTGCTAGAGTTGCCGGGGTTGTTGTGATATCCTCCGGGTCTAGGGTTTCCACGGATGGGATAGGTGGGACGGGTCATCGGGGGTCTGTTGGTTCTTGGGGCAAATCCTGGAGATGGGTTGGGGCGATACTTTGGGGTCTGATGGGTTCCTGGCTCGTGCATCATACGACGCTTGCGGTTCTCATTGGCTTGGTTGATCTTTCCTTCCATCTGGATAGCAGAGTCGACAAGGGCTTCAATATCCGCAAAGGGGATATTGACTAACACCGTCTGCATCTCGTCATGCAGACCATTCAGGAACCTCTCCTTCTTCTTGGCTTCAGTGTCTATCTCATCCGGGGCATACCTAGCTAATGACAAAAACTTGTCACGGTATTCCACTACAGTCATCCTTCCTTGCTTCAGTTCTCTAAACCCGTCTCTCATTATCTTGATCAAACCCGGTGGCACATGGGATCTGCTGAACTTGACCTTGAATTCCTCCCAAGTCATCATCTGGCCTCCGGTCATTGCGCGAACACTGTTCCACCATGCCCTGGCATCTCCGGCTAGATAGTGGGTGGCGAACAGGACTTTCTCGTTGGCTTCCACTCCAGCTACTTCTAAGTTATTTTCCATGGTTTGCAGCCAATCATCGGCGTCTAGGGGTTCTTCCGACTTAGTGAAAACAGGTGGGTTGGTATTCTGGAAATTCTTGAGCTTAGATCCATGGTTGTCCTGATTTCCGTGGCCTTGGTTGTTGTGGGCTAGTTGGGCTATCTGCTGAAGGGTGGCTAGGTTGGCTTGACGTTCGGCTCTTTCAGCTTCGCGGTCAGAAGTCAACATTTGCAGGATCTGCAACATCGGGTCCTGGGATGAACCACTTCCTCCACGTGGCATCTGAAGATTTAGATAGATCATGAGAAAAGAGGGAAATTTCTAAAGTTTTGGGTCTTTGAAAAGTTTTTAAAGTTTGACTTAGATTTTCTAGCAACTTGCTTTTTCATTCATTCATTCATAGCACACAGTACAACACACACCACAACAAAGAAAACAGATGGTTTTAAGAACCATTCTGGAAACTACGATACAGTGGGACCGAATACTACTCACTACGCTAGTGCCCAAGTGCTACTACTCCTCGGAATCTGTGGCTTCATCATCTTCATCATCATCGATGAAGGCGAAATCATCCTCATCGGTGAAGAAGTCCATGGCCCGATCCTCCAGAAAATCATCGTCATCGCTGAGATAGGAGTAAGGGTCTCCACGAAGATCCTCTCCGACATTCTCCCTTTCCTCCAACCGCATCTCTCTCTCGTGGATGGTCTCCTCCAGAGATGAGATGCGGTGGCGAAGATGGGCAATAATGTGCTCCTTCTTGTCGAGCTGACGGCGACGAGACTTGCGATCCTTTGATAGCATGGCGATGGTCTGATCCTTCGTCTTGATGATGGCAGACTTATGGTTGGAGTAGTCACGGCAATTATCCAACTCCTGTTGACGATCGTACATCATGAAGCTAAAGTGGTCCAATTGAGTCTTTAGCTCGAGGTGGTATCGGGCTTCCAGTGGTTCTCCATTTTCATCACGCCTTGGGCAAAACTCAAAGCGAGTACCCTTGATCTGATTGATGCTTTGCCCACACAGACGGGAAAGAGCTTCCTGCATGGCCCTGGCAAGTCCATCGAGCCAGTTGTTCTCTCTTAAGATAAACTGAATCCCTTCCGCAGTGGGAGTATCAATCTTTCCTCTGACACTTGCAACAATTAGCCACTACAGGTCTTCTCCTCCTTGATCATTGAGCTGAGCTCCGAAGAACTCGGGGTGTGGACGCTCCAGAAGTTCCGAAAGCTGGTCCAAATCCGTCTCAAAGATAAGGTCTCCTCCATTCCCCAACTGATAAAACTTGCTGTACTTCACGTCCATCTATAAGAATAGAGGATGAGTAGGTTAGCAGAGAGATCAAGTGTGTCAAAATTTTATGTATTTTGCAAGAGTTTTTGAGGAACATGAATTTTTCTAAAAGAATCAAATAGATAAGAATGAGAATAAGTTTTTGTAAATATTTGTTTTCTTTGGTTTTGAAACTAAGTTTTTGGTTCTAACGTCCAGTATATCTAGGGTCTCCTATGGTCAGGATGGCTCTGATACCAACTTGTCAACACCCGGATTTTTAATCCCAGATGCCTGTTATGCCATACATCGCAATCCCAGGATTACCATTTTTGCGCGACATAACAGAATTGGATACCATAGTACATCATCCATTACAAACGATTCATAAGTTCTTACACAAATAGGGATCTCATGATCCAGTTCTTAATACAACATAAAGCAGCAGAATATGTAACAATAACGGTAGCATAGGCGAAGCTCCATCCTCGGGGTCATAGGCAATGCTGACGATGGGAGATGATCCTAGTTGTCGTAACCTTCCTGGGGTCCATCCTCCAGGTACTCCTCTTCATAGTCTGGCCATGGGAATAGCCAGGGACAAAGCCATGAGTACTCTTTAAGTACTCGCAAACTAATACTAACAGGTAAAGGGGTTTTTGGATAATAGGATACTAGGCTCTAGGGTTGTTTTGCAAAAGCCAGATTTATCTCTACTAAGTCCCAAAGCTAGTCACAATTTATAACTCCTAGGTGGGACCTTGTAACTCATATCACAACCTTGTTGTGGTCAAGTCAAAGTCTCAATTCATTTCATAAGTCATTTTTGAAAAGTCTGAAGGGGGAACAGTATGGCCACTCGAACTGTCCATAACCGCGGACGCGGCTATTCGAATAGTTTGACACTCTGCAGAGATTGTACACTTTCACCCCACAACATTCGATACATCCGTCAGGAACAAATCCTGAATTCACCATACTTAGTATGCGGATAATCAATCCTAACCTTTCGATTACACGCCCTAGTATAAGCACCTCTCCTGTGAGTTTGGCCTCCCAACCATGACCAACTGTCATCTTGGGTACTGCACAGGTGGACAATCTTCACAAGGTAGCCTCAGCTCAGACCTTAGCCGTGAGGGAACTAATACTAAGGTATATAAGTTTCCAGTCAAGACCTACCCAATCTTCGGGTATTGTGGTTGTACGATAAAATTGGAATGGTATCGTATCCAGACAACCATCAGTTTTATAAAGGGCTAAGGCTCATGCCTCAACATTTTCATCACCAAAATCATCAAGTGTTCGGAAACACATGTCCAAAACATTACAATAGAATGATCCATCATTCCAAGGTTTTCATAACCATTTTTTCCACCAAGTATTCCTATCTAAAGTTGATCAAGTTTTATGCTTAGCACTAGCATCTACAGGTGGGGGTAAGCAATAATGAGGGGTGGTAAACTAGTGGAGTTCTAACTAAGTTCAGTCTCATGCCTTAAGATGACATCAAGATTATCTAGGTTAGGCCAAATTTTATGCTCTTTATGCAACCTTCAAATATCTTTCTAGTATCTACCAATCTCTTAAGTAAACTCTAAGCAAACTTTGATAACGAAAAAAAGTAAGAAGCTTGCAAGTAAAGCTAGGATTGGTTTATCAAGTGGGTATGATCACATATGCTTAAGGCATATAGTAGGCATAGTAACAAGTATTGGCTTGCATAGGTATAGTCTCAGCTTGCCTTGTGCAGAGCAGTGGTTGAAGTTCTCCTCGGCTTCTTCTTCGTAGTATCCTCCTTCCTCCTCGTATCCTTGGTCGGTACTAGCGTCTATGAATAAATACGAGATACACAATCACCAAACAATACTTAACTACTTGCAATCATCACACACAAGGGTCCTATAGATGATCTAGCATCATCTCTAACATTACAAGGTTAAGGCTTGGTTTAATTCCTTTTATTTTTAGAAAAGTAATTTCTACTCATTAAAACTACTTAAGATTTAATATTCTCCAAACCAAACATGGGATCATGTTGACACATGTCATCGCCACATATTTTAGTCCAAGGGAATGTGATTTAAAGTGGTGTCACAATTTAATAAGGTTTTACCCTTTTATTCTAATTAATTAAAGTGGCTAGAAATGCTTATGTAGCATTCTTTTATTACTTGAACATTATTTCTGCAAGTAAACCTATATATTTTTATATATTCTGAAAGGTATGGTTAAATGTGATTTTTGAGAGTTGGAATCAACTTAAAATCTATTATGGTTTAAATTTGAAAAATGTTTGAATGCAGAAAAGCTTCTGCCTTGTTATTTTTACCATGGGTGATCTATAGATCCAAATGACTTGAATCCAACGGGCTTGGATTCAGCATTCCCAGACCTTTCTAACAAAATTAGTTTCATTCAATTTGGTCCACTGAATCGATCTGGGTTGATTTTTGAAGTTGGGTACAGAAGTGTGTTTGGAATAAAAAGAAAAATGTTTAATTCAAATAACTGGGCTGCGCGGGAAACGATACTGGGCCGGCCTGCTAAGCGTAGTGCTCCCGCGGGCTGCTTAACTGGGTGTCCCCACTTGCCAGTGAGGGCAGGGGCCCGACGGGCAGAACAGCGTGGGTCGTTCGATCTGATTCTAATCCAACGGCTAGGAGTCATCGTCGACGCGAGACAACGCCAGCGAGAAAGAAACCTAGCGCGGCCAGTGAGGGGTGCTGGGGGCTCACCGGGGTGCTGGCGAGGGTCGGCGAGGCGGGCGAACGACGAAGTCGACGAAGGCGAACTCAGCGGTGGTCGTGGAAGCTCCTGGGGTGGACGAAATCAATGGCTCCCTTCTTCTCCAAAGGCGGCGGGCTCCGGTGAAATTCCGGCGAGGTGGTGCTCGCCTTGCTTCGGGAACGATGTGGCACGATTAGTGAGGAGAGGGGAGTGATATGGTGTGAAGAAATCGACTGGGGGTGGCCTCTATTTATAGTCGAGCGAGGGGACCGACGGGGCGCATGGTGAGCTCGTCGGGGGCGGTGTTATAGGCGGCTATTGGCATGGGCGACGGTAGGGGACGGTGCGGTGTCTCCTGGCGATGCTCAACGACATGGTTTAGAGGCGTGGGGTGGTGCGGCTTGGTATGGAACGGGCGATGCTCTGTGCGGCAGAGGCGGCGTCTTCGACGGCGAGCGGTGGCTGTGCGTCACGGGGCGGCGAACGGGGATGTCTGGCGGTCTCCTGGGTCGGTGGGGATTGTGTATGCACGCGGCGAGGGCGGCGTGCGGTCTGTGGGATTCGGTCGAGGGTGGCGTTCTGCCGCACGCTCGGCATGGTCGCTGGTGGTCTGGTCGCGGTCCATGCGTGTTGTCCAGGGCTTGGCAACGCTCGCGGCTGGGACAGTGAGTGGCGGTGGACGGTGGGCTGCCTCCCAGATATGCTGGCTAGGCTTGTGTCTCCTCCTAGCTTGCTGTCGACATGGGGGTGACATGGGTGTGCTCGGCTGTTCACCATTGATGGCAATGGCAAGCTCATAGTGGTGCTAGTGCTTGGTTAATCTTGCTAGATGATCTACTGAGCTGGTTGTGAGCTAGATAGGGAACCAGTTAGGCAAGAATCACTGCTCACAATAGTGTTTATGATTTGGATGATTTGTGTATGCAACCTGTTTGATGAAATGGTCGCATGAAATCAAGTTTTGAATTTTGAAATGATTTTTGGTGGGTTTTCTAGATTGGTGCTGGTGAGTCTGCAGATGCTTGGGTTTTGAAAGTTGAGCTTGTTTGAGTGGTTTTTGAAAAAGTGGGATCTTCCCATATGATAAAGATTCAATTTTGAATTTTCATTTAAACTATGCCTTTGACAGTTTCTGTATGATCACAAGGTGGGCCTTGATACTTTTTTATGAGTACATTCAAGGGGTGCAAAGATCCAGAAAAGTTTCTGTTATGTTTTGAAAGTTTGAGACAGCCAAAGTAGGCATGGGAGTTAAATTGGTCAAAATGACCATTCCCTTAATATATTTGTTTTGATTTACTTGTCTTTATGAAAAGTGTGGGAAATGTTTTAGATGATGTTTATTTCACCTAAGAAACATTTTACAAGTAATGAAACAATCAAACAAGGTGGTTTCAAAGAATTTCAAAATCCATGCATACACATATGCATGCATTCATAATTTTATTTAGAAAATTTTTGTTAACCCTAATTTTGATGATTAGAGTTTGATGATCCAAGCTTAGTATTTTTGGGATGTTATAGCCTAAGAGCGCGATAGGGATAGAGGAAAGATGCCTAAGCATCAGTGACTCACCCAGGTTACAGCGGTAGTGTCGGTGAGGACAGACGCGGTCGGAGGCGAGCTCTCCGACGAGGATTCCGACGAACCACGAAGGATTGGAACAACAAAATTCACCCTCCCCGGAGCTCCCCTTGATGATGTACTCCACCCAGAGTATCTACGGAGCACGGTGCTTCTCCAGGGCTACTTGTAAGGGAGAGGAGAGGTGCGTCACGGCGACGATTCGTCAGTGAGGTTAGCTAGGTTTTCGTCCTCGAGGGAAAAATCGAGAGAGAGAGCTAAGATCCAAGCCAATCACTGCCCTCTCCGTGTTGCAGGCTCGTTCACACTTCCTTGGTGTGACACCCAGTCTAAGATCCAAGCCAATCACTGCCCGCTCCGCGACCCACACGTCTGCACGATCCTTTGGGGCCGGCTCACCTCCGTTAAGCCCCCTTTCGGGCAGGCTAAAACCCTGATGAGTTCCCAAAGACTATGATCTCGTGATGCCCCTGGCAAGTACCATATAGGTATGGCTATACCTCCGGCAGCCACTCATAGATAATTTAGACACCACCCATATGTTGGATCCGCACAAGGAATCACAACGTCACGTTAAGGTCATCTTGCCTACATGCGGAAGGAAAAGGATACAACTGACTTCTCCGTCCCATTCCAAATCTCATGGTTAACGCGTGATATACGGCGCAAGAATCACTGACGACATTGGTTGTTAAGTCCTATATAATATGTTCCTTTACCACCAGAACTTTCATAGTAGGTTATTACCTCATGGTAAATAACCTATAATCATATTATTATGAAAATAATGTTTTTTGACCTTTTTAAAATGCAGGTGATGATAACACTGGATTTGTACTTTACAGAAAATAATCAAAGGACATGAGCAAGTGTGAACTTGCCTTTTGTGATTGCAAGATTATGCCCTCACGGTGTTCAAGACAATATAAGATCCAATAGCTGAAAACAACATGATTGGTCTGGTAAGGAATAATGTTTAAAGAAGCAAGATGCTATTATGCATAAGTAATGTAATGCAATTTGATAAACTCGAATCCCCAGAATAAGCGTTGATCTAGGGTTTGGAAACTGGAAATGGTTCCTTTAGAATGTGTTGCCCTTTTAGATAAGTTTCACACTTGTGCTTCTTATTAAGGCTTGTGAGTGTGTGTGAAACAATATGTAATTATAATATCATACGACAATAAGATACAAAAATGTGGAATGCTATTCAAAGACTGATTATATAAGATTTGTTTTATCTTCAAATTTTACTTTACAAGTAATGTCATTTATAAGGAACTTAAGTGTTAACAATCCTAAAAGTAAATTATAAAGTAATGTGATTATGATTAATTGTCATCTGTTGACTATTATAAAAGTCCTTGAGTTTAGTTGTTAAGAGTTATATATATTATTACAAAATTTGTTGTTTGAAGTGGCAAAAAGGACAACCTTCAAAGAAAAGGTTTCTTTTCTAAGGTTTAAATAATATTTATGGTTAATAGGATGGGGTCGATGTAGCACCCCGGTAAATTTACTATTAGAAAATCGCAAATCTTTATCCTTGTGCATCATCATAACATCATTTCATGTTCCATATTTTCAACCATAAAATTATTTTATTAAAAACAAACCCTATTTTTCTTTGTTCAAATATCTCTATGGTTTGATAAACCATTTGTCTCTTTTCTTATTTTCAAAATAAAAGAAAAACATATTTCCTAGTCGGTTATAAGATCACAAAAATGTTTTCTTATTTTACTAAAAATAAAAGTTGGCCCAAAATCTGTCTAAAGTTTTGGCCTAAAACTAGCGCCATCTAGTCTACTTTAGACTATATAAATACCCTAATCCCTTCCTCCTTATCAAACCCTAGCCCCAAAGTCTGTCCAAAATCCCCACCATTTTTTCCTCTCCTCTTACTCCTTCCGCCGCCGTGTTCTCCTCTGTTTCCACCAACCAGCTATAGCAGCGGCAGCACACCGTTTCATCGCCGCCGTAATTTTGATTTGATCAGCCGAAGCTATCTTTTGGTAAGCAACATACGCATACCCCTTGGTCCTTGAGCCATTTCTTTTGTTCCTTGGCTTGGTAGAGCCGATCCAATATTTTGCTCAGATTTCTTGCAGTACTAAAAGCACCAGTCAAATAACTTGGGAGCCGCACCGCTCCAATTTCTTTTGATGTCGTCGCATGTACTCAGGCCAGCCTTGGTATTTGATTCTCCTGCCGCTTGCCCTTTCCTTGCACGCAGAAGTCCGGCGTTGACCCCGTCACCCACCAAGCTGGCCGCATGACATCTGTTCCTGGCCGCGCACAAAGTATGCCCGAATGCCCCACCGTGTCCCCTGTCGCTCATGCGCACGCGCGTGCTCAGCTCTGTGCTTCTTCCTTCATGCTGTGCCGGTACGTGGCGCGATTCAAACAGATCCCGTGGTTCTTTATTCCTCTGTCTCCAATGTTTGGGTATTTTCTTGCAGATGCGGCGGCCGAATGTCTGTCGCAGTCCCTCGTGTCTCCAATTTTACATGATGCTCACCACATGTTTGATAGAAATCCCGCAAGAGCTCAATCCTCAGTTTCATTCGGTGTTTTCGGTCTGTCACCTCTACGTTTGGCTCCATCCCGTCATGCCCTCTCCAGTCGCGTGTGTGACAGATACTTCTTCGTCAACCACCTTGCTCTAAGAAGATCTATCATCGGCGTTCGTTAATTTGTGTACTTCCGCAACATCATCTACTTTTGCCACATCAACAACAATTCGGAGACCGTCTTTCCATCTCTCCCGTTCAAACCGTGAGACCCAAACCTATCCTTATTTTTATATAAATATAATGTATCTTGTCACATTAAATCATTTATTATTGCATACATATCTTTCATCTTGGGTGAAATAGAAATTCATCTATAACTAAATATGAAGACTATGCATGGTAATCTAGTTTCATATTGGTCCCATTTAAATTTGTGCATCGAATCGGTGATATAATTTTGCCTTGTTAAGACAAAATTTCAATTGCGGGGTACCTAAACAACATGAACTTAAAAATTAATTGTCGGGACCCCGGTTCCGCTTAATATTGTCTAATTGCATCGCATCCTTGCCATGTCATACATCATATGTGCATCATGCTCGATTTTTCTGCCGTAGTATTAAATAGTGCATCCGGTATTTCCTCTAGTGTTTTGCTTCTTCACGGAATAGGCCGATGATTTGATGCGAGTGTCGACCCAATCTTCGGATGAACCTTCGGCAATGTTTTTCAGGCGAGCATTCTCCCCCTTTCTACCTATTTTACATTTCTAGTCTTTATTTCCTCCTGTTGATCTATTGCTATCTGTGTTGTGATGCTCTAGTTTTCGTACCCGTGGTATCCCTTGCAGCCTTATATTGCCTTGGACACATCCTATTACCTGTTGTTTGGTAGATAGTTGGACTTATGTAAGTGTCGCTTGCTCAAGTGTTGTTGCATGTCGTCAAGTACCACAGTTGTTGGAAGACTGCCATATGCTTTATGTTGGAGTCGATCATGACTTTAATTACCGTTTAATAACTAAAACTGAAGTAAGTAAATAATGCAGAGGCATATGTGGGCAATAGATGTTATTTGGTTTTTAACCGTCCACTTGTGTCCCGTAGGACCCCGAGTACTTGATACCTGTTCTTTGAACATTCGCACTATCCGCATGTGGGACCATGAATCCCCCTAGCCAGAGCTTGAGTCATATTTATTTCTTGGGGCCACAAAGTAGTTTGGGGCTTTATTACTATCCTGTACTTATGCCATGCTTTACTGCTTATTTACGATTGCGCGTGGAGCGCCTGTACTGTTTAGGAACAAATGTGGAATGTTTTCGCGGTATCGACAAGCCCAGTCACACTTTCGGGTTCGATCGTTTCTACCATTAGCACAAACCTCTCGAGTCCGTCTCGAGCCGTCCAACTTCGTCATGGTAGCTTGGTGGGTGGCCCCAAATTTATATGAATCTTGCAATTGCTCGTGATGCCTCGTTGGGTTTTATTTGGTTTTCCGAGGTTGATATGCGTGTGTTGCTATTTGTGCCCCCTCGCAGGTAAAACTTTCTGAAAGCCGTGTCCACGGTTATGGACGACTTGGAGCACAGTATCTCGATCATAGACAACTATAACTAAAGTAGTGCTATAAATTTGACTTTATAATGACTAGTAATTAGCTTCACTATAATGGGATGGCTAAATAACAGTGCCAACAATTGCTGGTTTGGGTTGTCGCCTGTTACCTTTGTATCTGACTAGTAAGTATTGCAACTATAACGGAAAGGCTAAATAAAAGTGCCAACAACTGCTGGGTTTTGGGATGCCTCATGCTATAAGTATCTGACTAGTAAGTACTACAACTACAACGGAATGGTTAATTAAAACTATCCACTGCTTATTATATCAGGATGACTCATGCTATCTATATCTGACTAGTAATTGTCGCAACTATAACGAAATGAATAAAACTGCCAACTATGTGAGTTCCTCGGTTGACCTTCTCGGTTGGTATCGAGGGGAAATACCAGGATGGGTATGTGTGGTGTTAGAATCAGGTTGGATCCGAGTAGGTTTTTCTTATCCCTATCTGATAGCCGCCAGTTGTATTGAGTCTCTATAGGTTGTTTAGTGCATGCCGCGCTGCCGCTTCAGTCCACCATACCTATGTAGGCGAGGACCGCCGAATTCTAGTCTCGCCGTGTACTGGCCTCAGTACTGACCGCTCTCTTTTTCCTTTGCCCTTTGTTGGCACCCCTTTTGTTTAAGCAGGTTTTGAGATCGACGTCGTTAGCAGGGTTACCCTTAGAGCCTGCTTTGGCGGGGGTTATGGACGCCATTGGTTATTCTTCAGGGCTCTTAGCTCAATTTGCATCTTGTCCATACTCGGACGCCGTATCGTTTTCAAAGTGTTTTGGATCTTTGTATTGTATATCTGTATTCTTAACTCTTTGAGTCGATGTTGTATATATCTGTTCTGTGGGTTCCATCGAGGACTATTGTGTAATGATATTACTTCGTTTTCCACCCGCACGAAAGTGCCTTGTGGGCACCTTTGAATCGTTTCTATGCGGGTTGGCGGGAATCGCTGAGACTTGCATAGGACCGATTCTGAGGGTGTTACAGTCGATGTCTTTTGGTGTTTACTCAGTTAGTTTGGACTTGAGATGCATTAGGTCTTCATTGGAACAGACTAAAGTAAACTATAAATGACATAGTGAAACTTTTAATATGGTGTTTACAATCTTGTAGACTAAAGTTTAACTTTAAGGACATAGATGGACTCAAGGCGTAATGCTTACGATATTTGTACTTTGTTTACTCCATAATGCTCTCTTAAAGTTACTTAAGAGTGGTAACACTTCTATTTGAGTAGTGGTTTCTTAATATTATAATGGAATAGAAACATTTATCTCCTTATAAAGGTGTGGTTATGGTTTATGAATAAGTAAACAATATTACTTAACTACTTATAGATGAATTATAATTCTTCAAAAATTGTAATTAAGATGTTTTTGGTATGTTTATAAACTTGTGGTTGAAGTAAGGGAAAAGGTTTTATTTAGTCACAAATTATTCTTGAAGATTTTATATTTGATAAGGATCTTTTTAGAAAAAAATATACACTTATGGTCGAATGATAATTCAATAAGATTGTATTTAAAGTGTGTTGAACCATTTTGACTTCATATTATCAATATTTAAGACTAATACTATTTATTAGACCTCAATTGGTTAATTTTAGAAATATTAGCAAATTTTGTTTACCCTTATTTGAATTATCAATTAAGGAAATAGGTTTAAATTCAAGTTATTAGAGTATTAAGTTTTTTACTTACTTAAAAAGTGGAATGTTATATTTTTAACTTGTAGATATTATTTTTGTGATCATTTTGGTATATTACATTTATTTTTGTTATTTATAAATAATAAGATATGATTTTAATAAGATTTATTGCTTTATAAACACTTAATATATAATAGATATTTAATTAAGTGAAATAATAATACATGATTATAGTTTTAAATTATAGTTCTTATTTTTTTAAGAATTTTGGTATATTATTTATATTTTTAGCATTTACCATTATTAAATTATGAATTATCAAAGTTTTATTACTTATAAAACCTTTATTAAATAATATTTATTTAAATAGTTAACATAATAATTTTTTTATAATAAAATTAAATTCTAGGTTTTATTTTTCTAAATATTTTCATATATTACACATATTTTTCTGAATTATAAAATAATAATTATTGAATTTATAAGATTTATTCAATTCCTAAATTATTAAAATATAATAACAAAATGTTTTACTACGTCACTGCTAATGTCAGCGTGACACACACATGCGGTTAAATCATTTTACACCGAACCTGTTCTACCCAGAGCCACTAACTAGTGGGGCCTATGCCATGTCATTTCCAGAAACTATAAAACAAATAAAATAAGAGTATTATGACATCAGCATGTTGTCACGCTGACGTCACTCGAGTCTGATCCTCTCAGGTTGATGATAGATCCACCGATTTAGTGCGCATGCAGGGCAGTGTTTAGGCTCGTTGGAAAGAGCACAACGCGAGGAGCATAGTTATGGTGGCGCCGCTCGGAATTGGTCATCGGAGGTTGGCCAACGACGAGCTTGCACGGCGGCACGGACGGGCTCAAGTCGGTAGGTCACTACGACGAGCGAGCGATGAATTGAAGGATGCTAGGATACTTAGAAGCTCACTAGGAGCGCGACGAAGGGCTCGACGAAGTGAATCGTGACCAAAATCAATGGAGACCGCGACGGAGGCAGGAGATATCGATTGGCGTGCTTAGGACCTCTTGGGCTTGTGTTCTTCATTAGAGAGCTCGAGGAAGACATGGCGGTGCTTGCAGCCTGCTCAGAGGGCAAAAGGGGAACCCCCAATGGTGTCGCCGGAATTCTATGGCCGACCTAGGGTTTCGTCAAGAGGAAGTTTTCGAGGAAAAGAGGAATCTAGGGTTCGCCGGTGCGGCGGAGGGCTTCTTATAGGCATCGAATAGCGGCGGCGCGAATCTTGGCACAGTGCGACGGCGGTGTGGACGCCAGCGAGCTGCTTGCTCGATCGGGAGGTCGAAAGCGATGCGAGGAAGACGACGAACAGACCACGTGAAGGGGTATGGGCCAATCGTGGGATGTGCTTAGGCTAGGTGGGACGTATCAAAGTAAGAGAGGAAGCTGGCTGCTACTACTCGTGGGCTGTATATAGGTGGAGGAGAAACTCTGGGCCGGCCTGCTGCTCCGGCCTGGTCCTTTTTTCCTTTCTGTTTTCCTTCTCTATTTTCTATTTTGTTTTTAGATTTGTATTTTACACATTTGTTTGAAATTCTCTTTATTGGATTTATTTGTTAAATAGTTGCAGCAATAATGAAGTGTATTTAGATTCATTTTGGGAGCTTTTATTATATAATGTTACAGTTTCTTTATTTTCTTTTTATAGGTACTTCACCTTTTAATATTTTGTAGTAATCTTTGTGATGAATTTTCTTTCCATAATAAACCATGGATTTATTATATGATATTTCCTTAATTATTTATAAAACTTAGTTCTAGTTAACTTATAGTTTGGAGGGAAACTTTTATGTAATGATCCTATATCATTATTTGATGCATGATATTCTAAGGATTTAATATGGTTAATATTATTCCCATGAATCTAGGAAATACTAAGGTATATATTTTATTATAACTAACATAGGATTTAGGGTTTGAAATTATAAATGTCTACCATGAGTTTTAGGAGATTTAATACACATATATCCTTTTATTGATGTGAATAAAGATTAGTGGTTAAGACCTCTTGTCTTTATGTTTGTGATCAAAAAATGATATCACCATCTAAAGTAAAATAGTAAGGTTATCCTTTAGAATGGTTTAAAAGATATAATTGATAATTATAGCTTCTAGGCACATAAGATTTTAATGTTTTGAAGTGGCAAGATATGCTCAATTGATTTGCTATAGGAAAATATTTCTATAAGCCATTGTGGAAATAGGGTGATTGATCAAACAGATGAGATAGATGTTAAGCTTGCTTATAGATTTAAGGTTGAGTGTTTACCAAGAATTCCTATCTTCCATACTTCATAATTCTTGACTTCTAATTAAGAAATTCCTTTCCTAGATATACTACTTCTTCATATCCAACATTGTGGCGCCCCGCAAAAACCACTACTAGAAAATCGCGTTGTTTTCGTGCATTGCATCATCATGACCGCATGCTCATATCATCATGCCACCTTGCATTTGAGCAGCGTCATGTCATCTGGCATTTGTTTGCATAAAACTATTTTCGAAAAATCTGTTTTTGTTTTCTATACGCCCCGTTTTTATTCAAACGCAAAACCTGGGTCTCCGGATTATTTCGTTTTGTCTATCCCCGGTTTTCAAAAGCCCCGTTTTAAATAAATAAAATGTTTAAATATTTTTAGGGGGCAGCCGAACCGGGCCGATCCGACCCAGTCGGCCACCCCAGTACAAAACCAGCCTACCCAAAATATTTTCCTACCTAATCCTAATATACCCATCACCCTCCACATCACCCCGGCCAACCACAGCTCGCCACATCAGCCTGACCCCAAATCTCCACCAACCACCACCTGCCACGTTGCCGCTCCACCATGCCACCACCCCAGCGAACCACGCCACCACCCTCACATGCGGACCCACCCCGCCGTCACCTGGCCCAACCCCCACCGCCACCTGCACGCACTCCCGTGCGGGCCCCACACCGCCAGCCCCAATCCCCATGCCACCGCCCGCTCCAGGCCCACCCCTGCACGCCACCTACCCCGCGCTCGTCCTCCCTCTCTCTCGCCCCGTATCCTCCGCCGCCATCTCCTCCACCAACCACCGCCCCCGCTCGGCCTCGGTTCCCCGCCCAGGCGCGCCTCTCGGTCCTCCTCTCCTCCTCGCCGGCGCCGCCCGCTCCCTCTGCACCGTCGCGGCCTCGCAGGTCCCGCCTCGCCGAGCCGCGTCCGCCACCGGCCTCGCTGAGATCTTCCCCACCGCCACCGAGCTCGCCGTCTCTTCCTCTCGCTCGCCGCCCCGCTGGTGCACGCGTCGCCCCCGCCTCCTCTGCTTCCCTCCTCCCGCCGCTCGGGCTCGCCCCGCCGGTCGCGCTCGCCGCCCAGGGCTGCACGACCGCCTCCACCTTCCAGAGCATGGCCGACATCCCCCATCTCCCGCGTCGCCTTGCCACCAGCGAGCCCGCGAGCCACCTCCTCGAAGTCGCCTTCAAGACGCAGGCCGTGCCGCCTGCTGGCCAGTCCCACAAGCGGCGACTGCACTGCTCCGCCCTGCGCCTCCCCATATGAGCTCGCCCAACCATGTTCCTCTCACCGCTTGCCCTGGCGCCCTTAAACGCCGCTTGCTCGAAGTCCGCATCACGCTGTCCAAGGCGTGCTCAGCTGTTTCTATTTTGGGTGTTTTCCATTTACGCATGATGCTCACCACATGTTTGATGGAAATCCCGCAAGATCTCGGGTAGATACACGGTAAGATGTTGACAAAATCGTCCGGAGACCCAAGTACCAGGAAAACCGATGCCAAGAGCAGCCGAACATGGAGAACCCCGACTAAGCGACAAGATCTTCATCGGCGATAAGACTTCCGTGACCTCCAAGTTCGCCTACCACCGTCGTTTGAACCCGATGGAACCACACCGAGCACCCGCGGTACCCGGAGGTCGACATCGGACCGTAGCCTCAAGACCGTCTTCATGGATCGCCAAGTTCATCGACTCGGATCCGATGGCGTGAAGATCTCCTTCACGAGCCCTGAAGAACTCCGAAGACTGAGCCCCGTCGAACCCCTGATCCAAGATCGCCGAACCCATGTGCGACTCCCTTTCCGAGCCCTATTTTATAAATTATAATATAAACTCGTGCATCTTAATTTGACATGCTTGCATACATATTTGGTGGTTTGGGGGCATTATGCCGATTCACCTTATAATTAAATATGGGGTCATATGCGGGCTTATCTAGTCTAATATTGGCTCCATTTAAATTGGTGTAGCGAACCGGTGCTATCTTTTGCCATGTTAAGACAACATTTAAATTGTGGGGTATCTAAACAACTTGAACCATTCAATAAATCGTCGGGACCCCGGTTCCGTTTAATATTGCCTAATCGCATCGCATTTTTGCCATGCCATACATCATACATGCATCATGCCCGGTCTTCTGCCGTAATCTTAAATAGTGCATCCAGTGTTTCTTCTAGTGTTTGCTTCTTCGCGGATAAGGCCGTTGAGATGATGCGAGTGTCGATCCGATCTTAGGATAAACCTTCGACAATGTTTTTCAGGCGAGCATCTCCCCCTTTTCTACCTATCTTACTTTTAAAGTATTTATTCCCTCCTGTTGATCTATTGCTATCTGTGTTGCGATGCTCTAGTTCTCGTGCCCGTGACATCCCTTGCAGCCTTATATTGCCTTGGACACATCCTATTACCTGTTGTTTGGTAGATAGTTGGACTTGCGCGTCGTAGTCGCTTGCTCAAGTGCTGCTGCGTGTCGTCCTGTACCACAGTTGTTGGAATGTTGCCGCATGTTTAATGTTGGAGATGATCATGGCTTTAATTACTGTTTAATAACTAAAATTGAAAGTAGGTAAATGCAGAGGCACCGGTGGGTAATAGACAATATTTGGTTTAACCGCTCACTGGTGTCCCGTAGGACCCCGAGTTCTTGACACCTGTTCCGAGATCGAGCGCGCTAACCACAGGTGGGGTGTGTAGGCACCCCCATCGATTAGTACCTGATTTCAAAGTACTGTGCCGGGGGCCACAATTAGTTTGGGGCTTTATTACTATCCTATACTTATACCATGCTTTACTGCTTAATTTAAAATTGTGCGAAGTACTGCACCTGTACTGTTTAGGACCGTGACACGTTTTCGCTGTATCGACAAGCCCAGTCACACTTTCGGGTTCCCAGTCGTTTACAGCCGTCTACACAAACCCTGAGTCCGTCTCGGAGACCGGCCGACTTAGTTGCGGGTAGCTTAGTGGGGTGGCCCCCATGTACTTGCTTTGGGTCTGGGAAACGTCATGTCTTTGGCCCCGCCGACATACCGATGGGTGTGTTAACCGATCCGCAAAAGGGTCAATGCACGTGTGGATACTTTGGTGCACCCTCAGGTTAAATCTTTTCGAAAAGCCGTGTCCGCGGTTATGGACGACTTGGAGCACAGTTCTCGATCATAGACAACTATAACTAAAGTTTACTGTTATAATTTGACTTGTATCCGATGTGACTAGTAATCATCTCAACTACAACGGAACGGCTAAATAAAAGTACCAACAACTGCTGGGTTTGGGATATCTCATGCTAATTGTATCTGACTAGTAAGTGTTGCAACTACAACAGAATGGTTAAGTAAAACTGCCCACTGCTTTTCATATCAGGATGACTATCTATACCTGACTAGTAATTGCTGCAACAATAACTGAATGAATAAAACTGCCAACTGTGTGAGTTCCTCGGTTGACTTCCTCGTTTGTTCTCGAGGGGGAAATACCAGGATGCGTATGTTTGGTGGTAGCATCAGGTTGGTTTCGAACAGGTCTTTCTTATCCCTCTCTGATAGCCGACAGTTATATCGAGTCTCTATAGGTTATTTAGTGCATGCTGCGCTGCCGCTTCAGTCCACCATACCTATGTAGGCGAGGACCGCCGAATTCTAGTCTCGCTGTATGGCCTCGATCGACCGCTCTCTCCTTTTTCCTTTGCCCTTTGTCGGCACCCCTTTTGTTTAAGCAGGTTTTGAGATCGACGTCGTTAGCAGGGTTACCCTTCCGGCTTGGCCTGGGCAGGGTTATGGACGCCATTGGTTATTCTTCAGGGCTCTTAGCTCAATTTGCATCTTGTCCGTACTCGGACGCTGTATCATTTCAAGGTGATTTGGATCTTTGTACTGTATATCTGTATTCTTGACTCATGGAGTCCTTGTTGTATATATCTGTTCTGTGGGTTCCATCGTGGACTATTGTGTAATGATATTACTTCGTTTTCCACCCGCACGCAAGTGCCTGGTGGGCACCTTTGAATCGTTTCTATGCGGGTTTGGCGGGAATCGCTAAAACTTGCATAGGGCCGATTCTGAGGGTGTTACAAACATCATGTGTTAACATGATGAGCTTCACTTCACAAGAATATCCTTATCAATCCTTCCTTCTTCTAAATCCATTTGTGAATCTAGTGAGCTTGACACTAAAGCTCTACATGATCTCCTCATATAGATAATTCTCATCTCTAGAATATTTATTATGAATCCAAGTCCACTTGAATGTTTACTCTCATACTACACAATTACTTTGTAGTCTCACTTACAATTCTCAGAAGCTTGTCACTGAAGCTTTTCATAATATTCTCATTTCTATACTTGGTTATATCAACTACTCTACCGCTGATAACCTCCAATCCAACAAGTAGTTACTTCTAACTCTATTCATACTCTTCCTTAATCATCCATCACTAATATTACTCCAATAGATGTATATATCAAATCCTACTTCACTTCAAGTGCTTAGTATTTTCTAAGAGGAATATTCTACTTCTCTAACTCCTTGATGCTCTAGCATCAACTTAATCATACTATCTTATCTCTACTTATCTCCAGTATCTTATTTTCCAACTTCACATTATATTGATGTTACTTGTCATGACTAACCTAGGATAACATATCTATACTAGGGTTTAATCATGTTCTATCCACCAATGTCATTTATACATGATATAATCATTCACTCCTAGTGACTTGAGCATGATCATTATAATCCTTTGATCATTTATGGCTTAGGTTTCCAGTTGGCTAATCAAGGCTTCATTAGTACAACATTATAGTTGTATTATAATTATCTTCTCAGTACCTCTTACTGAGTAGAAGATATTATTCATTGATTATACCGACTTGATCCAATAGTATTACTGCTGGTAACTATCTTCAGAATTCATCCTTGTAATCTTCTTTGTTACCACGTATATCTTTATCTCAGATAACTCTTTTATCCATTCAGGAGTGAGTTAACTCCCTCAATTATCATATTGATTTGATTCTCTTCAAACTCTCCCATCCTATAGATTATATCTAAATCTAGCATTACCATCTACCTCTTCTTACTTCTTTCTCTAAGGCTTTAAAGTGAATGCTATGATAAGGACAAGAGTTGATAGATCAAGAGTTAATAAGCTAAGAATTGGTAAATCAATAGTTGATCACTCAACATTGATTAACAACAGATATAAGGATGTGGTTCAATAGAGATGATCAAGATTGTTATGGAAAGAAAGATATATGGTGAATGGTCTTGACTTGATTTCCTTCCTACTCAACAAGTGATAAGGAATTAGTGGTGAAGAACTACCATGATGCTCATGGTAGGAACTGGATAAGAATAAGATAGATCAAGATTTGGTTATTGAATTATTGTTACTTGAATTATATTCATAGCTTGGTATTCATGAGTTATTGTAATGAATACCATGATATGATCTCTAGAGGACATGATATTAATTATTAAGCAATGTATTATGGTTTAATTTTATTACATTTGATCTACCCTTAGATCAAATTTTCTTTACCCAAAATAAGGTTTTAGCAAAGTTCATATTGAAACTTATCGTAGTCAGCTTGATGATCTACTTCAATTCCATCAAGTTGAGAGAAGTTTCAATCACTTTTGACAAGTTTTGTTCAAAAGCGCGAAAATTATTCGGATTTTCTATGCATGAATGCAATGCACACATCTGAGTTCAGCTTATTTCTAAGCTTTAATGCTCGGATGTTACATTTAGTTTAAGAAACATTATTTGCATCATGGGGTTAAGGTTAAAAAACCTAGCCTCCAACATGTGAACTAAAGAAGCTGCAGCAATTTCATAATTAGGAGCAAGTTCTGCTAAGGATCTATCCTAAATATTCTCATCTTTGCTAATGTGATTAAAGCATTCTTTAATATTTTCTTTCCCAATTATAGAGCCACTGCATATTGAAAGGTCTTTCAGGGTGAACTTAGGGATCAACATGGTGAGCTAGAGCTAGGTGACAACTATAGGAAGAACTAATTTTTTTGTGTTTTTGATAAGAAAAAGCAAACCAAACGAAACTATTTTTTTGTAATTTTTTATAAAAAGAGGCAAACAAAACAAGGAAAAATAAACTAAGCAACACAAAAACAAAGTAAAGAGAAAGGTTGTGAAGGACTCCGCTTATGAAGCCGTCCTTAGCCTCCCCAGCAACGGCGCGAGACAACTCGTTGATGCGGCTCAGATCACTGTAGAGCTACGTTGGGAAACCCCAAGAGGAAGGTATGATGAGCACAGTAGTAAGTCTTTCCTCAGTATGAAACCAAGCTTATCGAACCAGTAGGAGAAAGAAAATAACTCAAAGGTGTTGCTAGAAACTTGAAAACCTGCACAACACAAACTCAAGATTTTGCCCCACGAACAGTGAGGTTATCAATCTCATCGGTTTGCTGAAAACAAAAGATTAAACGTATGGTGCGGAAGATAATGATGGGTTGCAGATAGTAAATAGTAATAGTAGAAGATGTATCAATGGTAAAGATTGAACCGGGGTCCACAGTTTAATAGAGGTGTTCTCCTTAAGATAAATAATATAATTATGTGTGCCTGGGCTGCTGTGCCTGGGCTGCTGTTTGTGCCATGCGCGTGCGGATGACTATTTTGGGCTTTTTTTCATGTTTTTTCCGAGATGACGGTGATTTTTGGTTTAGACTTTTGTTCCATAAAACCTGTATTATAGAATGTAAGCAAGGCCCATGTGGGTTGGTTCATCTTTTCTCTGTCCTTTTCTTTTATGCACACTGGTTTATAGCATTCGGTGCACTGATTATGTTTTCTCTTTTTTATGAACTGTTCTTTTGATTGATGGATTTCTAGTTACAAAGTGATTGCATGATAGTTATTTTCTTAATTTTTATATTTTCTACTTTACTTATTTTTCTTCATGTTTATATTTTTCTTTAATTTTGTTTTTATTTATTTCTATTTTTCGACGATATTATTTCCTTATATGTACTAACATTTTACCCTTGTATTTTTTGTCTAGGTTTTCCTTTTTCTTCTAGTATGGTTTTCTTACTTATCAGGCACACAAGATTTTAGTTAGAACTCGATCGACTACATAATTTTTGGATTTGTGCCATGATTAGTGCTAGTATTGGAGTTGCAAGTAGCTTGCAACTAAGATTTTACAATTATAGGTCGATTAAAACTAAGTTATTTTTTAGTTCCTTGTGAGTTACAACATAGAAACAATGTTCTGACCCTTGATTTGTGTTGTGATTCGTGCTACATCACAGAAGTTGCAAGTCGCTTGTGACTATTTTATTTTAGTTGCAAGTAGGCTGCAACTGCGAGAAATAAGGTTTCTAACCATTAAGTTGCAAGTGGGTTGGAACCAAGTTTGTTAGTTATAAATAGGTTGCAATTGAAAAAATGTTTACATCTATAGGAGATAAACCTATCACATCTACACCAAACGCTAGAACAAAGAACTCTAGCATAATCCGAAAGAGAGAAAACGAGATCACGTATAGTGTAGGCTGAATAGTAGCCGCAGCGTCACCCATGTTGAGGTTGTCGAAGAGGTCGCTCACGTCCGAAAAGAAGTCATCGTTCGGAAACTCGCCGTCGGACGACGTCGTGGTTGCCAGTAGTCGCGCTTGAGCGCTCCCCAAAAACCTGATCGCCTGTTACGGGGTAACCCCTGAGGGTGGCCCGATCTTTCACGAATCTCCATGGGAGTCGAGGGGGAAGCGGTGAAAGGGACGAGGGGATGAAATCCGCGAACACACGCACACGAAGAACCCGATGAACTCACGCACACAAAACACGATACACGCCGATAACTCACGCCGGTGGCAACCGGTCCAACATAATCCCTAGGATCGGTGTTGGGCGAAGCTCGCTCTCCACAACCAAATACGGGGGACGAGGTGCTTGGTGAGATCTTGACGACTTGGGGGCGAGAAACCGAGAACCCAAGGCCTTGTACAACTTGGACGCACTAGGCAAGATCCAAGAGGGGGGTGGATAATCCGGTGCTCCTTGGTAGGAGCATGAGACCAATAGATATAAGTTCCTCAAAGGGTTTCCTTAATATCTATTATTATCCAAGTCTAGGGTTTACAATAGAGGGTGGGGGGCTATATATAGTCCAGCCACAAAACAGGGGTAGTTTCGGAACGAATTAGGAAAATATAGTAAGGGGTACAGGGCACTGGGCCGAACTCATGCGTTCAGATTCAGTCAGGACCGGTAGTACCGGTCGGGCAACCGGTAGTACCGGTCGCAACCGGTAGTACCGCTCCGGGGGCGGTAGTACCGCTGGCGGGCCTGGAGCTTCCGTCGGGGTCGCCAGTAGCGAGCGGTAGGAAGGGGCGGTAGTACCGCTGTCCGGTAGTACCGGTTGCTGGGCCGGTAGTACCGCTGGCGTCTGGGGCGTGGAGTGGTTCTTCCTGGAGCGTCCGGTAGCTGGGTCCGGTAGGACCTATTGAACCGGTAGTACCGGTCGGCTCAACCGGTAGTACCGCTGGTGTCTGGCAGCGACTGGTGGCTTCCCCTCCGTTTTCTCCGTTCCTTGGGTCCTTCTCTTCGTACCTGATGATGCACAGTGTATGCGTATGAAGTAGCAGGCCATCCAAGGGTGTATCGAAGTCACACAAGGAGAGGAGCGAGTTCACCTTAGTTTAAAGGAGTTTGGCTCGGGCGCGAGTCATGGGTCCACTTGGGGAGCTCGTGGGCATAGATGTAGTAGCGGTCGTAGGACGGGCTGCATCAGCTCCCCCCCTTGGGAAAGAGTCGTCCTTGACTCTTCAACCTTCTCAACTTCATCTTCTCCATGGTAGGGTGAGAGGTCCTTGACATTGAATGTCGAGCTCACAAGATACTTCGATGTTGGTATATCGATGATATAGGCGTTGTTGTTGATCCTCTTTAGCACCTTGAATGGTCCATCACCTCTTGGCTTTAGCTTGGAGTCGCGTTCCTTGGGGAAGCGGTCTTTACTCAAGTGGATCCACACAAGGTCGCCCTCATCAAAGATCACCTCTTTCTTGTTCTTGTTTAGCCTTGATGCTTGGCGAAGGATTTGTTGCTCGATAGTAGCTCGTGTGTCTTCATGGAGTTTCTTCATTGTTTGGGCACGCTTGACAGCGTCCATATTGGCACGTTCATGAAGTGGAAGTGGAAGGATATCGAGCGCGGTGAGAGGCTCGAAGCCGTAGACGATCATGAATGGGCTCCTCATGGTGGTGGAGTGCTTGGCGCGGTTGTAGGCGAACTCGGCATGCGGAATACATTCCTCCTAGTCTTTAAGGTTCTTCTTTATCAACACCCGGAGGAGTGTTCCAAGGCTTCGATTGACGACCTCGGTTTGTCCATCGGTTTGAGGATGCGAGGCGGACAAGAAGACGAGCTTGATGCCGAGCTTGGCCATGAGAGTCTTCCAGAAGTAGCTCATGAATTTGACGTCACGGTCGGAGACGATTGTTCTTGGTACACCGTGCAGCCTAATTATTTCCCTGAAAAACAAATTGGCTACATGTGAAGCATCATCAGTCTTATGGCACGGAATAAAGTGTGCCATTTTTGAAAAGCGATCCACTACCACAAATATAGAATCATGGCCATGTTTAGATCTAGGCAAGCCTAATACAAAATCCATGCTAATGTCCGACCAAGGTGCATAAGGAATAGGCAATGGCATATAAAGACCAAAGGGGTTGGACTTAGACTTAGCTTGGATACATGTAGTGCATCGTTGGACGTGGCGCTCCACGTCGCGCTTCATCTTTGGCCAAAAGTAGTGAGTGGAGAGCATGTCATATGTCTTGTCACGGCCAAAGTGACCCATAAGGCCTCCACCATGGGACTCTTGAAGAAGCAAAAGTTGGAGAGACGATTTCGGAATGCAAAGCTTGTTTTGTTTGAAAAGAAAACCCTTATGCAAATAGAAATCATCAATCCCTTTGTCTATTGAACATTGTGCAAAAATTGGTCCAAAGAAGGGGTCGGACGCGTACAAAGATTTGATGTCATCAAGACCCAAGACATTTACTTCGAGTCGTGTAAGAAGGCTTGTGTTTTTGCGGGACAAGGCGTCCGCTACCACATTTTCTTTGCCCTTCTTGTATTTGACAATGTAAGGAAAATACTCCATGAACTCAACCCATTTTGCGTGCCTTTTACTCAAATTTGCTTGGCCCTTAAGATACTTCAACGACTCATGGTCGGAATGGATGATAAATTCTTTGGGCCAAAGATAGTGTTGCCACACTTGAAGAACGCGAACCAAGGCAAAAAGTTCTTTGTCATAAATGGGATAGTTTAGGCGTGCGCCGTCAAGTTTCTCACTATGGTAAGCAATAGGATGCCCATTTTGCATAAGGACGCCACCAATGCCAATACCACTAGTGTCACATTCAATCTCAAAGGTTTTTGTGAAATCCGGTAATGCAAGAAGTGGTGCTTCGGTGAGCCTCTTTTTGAGCTCATCAAAAGCCTTTTGTTGTGCTTTTCCCCAAACGAACGTGACATTTTTTTGGTCAATTCATTGAGGGGGCAAGCGATGGTAGAAAAGTCTTTCACAAAGCGACGGTAAAATCCAGCCAACCCATGAAACCTACGAAGTTCACTAACATTTGTAGGGATGGGCCAATCTCGTATGTCCTTGACTTTTGAGACATCAACTTCAATGCCATTAGAAGACACAACAAAACCAAGGAAAATCAGCTTGTCACTTGCAAAAGTGCACTTTGGGAGATTAGCATAAAGCTTTTCATGACGAAGGATTTGAAGGACCTCCTTAACATGAGTAACATGCTCCTCTAGTGACTTGCTATAGACAAGAATGTCAACAAAGTAAACAACTACACTCTTCCCAATGAGAGATCTCAAAATATGGTTCATGAGGCGCATGAAGGTAGATGGGGCGTTAGATAAGCCAAAAGGCATAACCAACCATTCATAGAGACCAAGCTTGGTCTTGAAGGCGGTTTTCCACTCATCACCTTCGGCCATGCGAATTTGGTGGTAACCACTACGAAGATCAATTTTCGAAAATATAGTGGCTCCACATAACTCATCAAGCATGTCATCAAGACGCGGTATAGGATGTCGATAACGCACGGTGATAGCATTGATTGGACGGCAGTCCATGCATAACCGCAACGTATCATCCGTTTTTGGAACTAGAATCACGGGGACCGCGCTTGGGCTAGTGCTTACTTGGATCAAACCTTTGGAGACGAGTTGGTTGATTTGGCGTTCGATCTCCTTCGTCTCTTCCGGGTTTGTGCGATACGCGGCGCGGTTTGGGAGTGGGGCGCCGGGTATGAGGTCGATGCGGTGCTCGATTCCACGAAGAGGAGGAAGGCCATGAGGAAGCTCTTCCGGGAATACATCTTGGAATTCCTGCAAAATGGCCATCAAAGAAGGAGGAACATTTGTCAAGTCGTAAGTTCCTTGCGCTAGTCCCTTGCATACAAGGACATAGTGCAAGATGGATGGGTTGTTCCGCACTTCTCTCATCTCACTTTTGGTGGCAAGAAGAACACTCTTAGTTTTTCCACTCGAGTTTGGCTTGTGGCACTCACTCACTATGGTGTGGTTCTCTCGCTCACCACTCTTCTCACAAGGTGTTTTTGTGTATTGCGCCCTCGCTAAAGCCTTTGCATTGTCCGCACTTATTTGGCTAGGAGTCATTGGTTGCAACACACAAGTTTTATCAAGGCATTTGAAGGTGTAAGTGTTTGAGTGACCATTATGCAAATCACGCTTGTCATATTGCCACGGTCTTCCGAGCAACATATGACAAACCGTCATTGGGACCACGTCACATTCCACCGTGTCCTTGTAGTGCCCAATTGAGAACGTCACCGAGATGGTGTGCTTGATCTTGACGGATCCGTGGTCACTTAGCCATTGGATATGGTAGGGGTGTTTATGCGGATGGAGGGTGAGGTTGAGTTTCTCACACAATTCCGTGCTTGCAAGGTTGTGGCAACTCCCTCCATCGATGACAACTTTGATGGACTTCCCATTGATGCCGGCACGAGTTTGGAAGATGTTCGAGCGCTGGTCTTCATTTGCATTGACTTGGGTAGTCAAGACCCTTGTGACCACAAGCGATGGACTTGAGTCATGCTCACACACAAGAAGTTCTTGGTCCTCTTCCAAATGTTGCCTTGCCATGGCTTCCTTGACCCTTGCATCAAACTCTTCTTCACTCAAGTATTCTTCATCACCGTTGTCATGAATGAACAAAACTTTCTTGTTCCCACATGCGTTCGACTTGTGCCCTTTGCCTCCACACTTGTAGCATTCACCATTGAATGGTTGATCATCCCTTGTGTGTTTGCCACTTGGGGGCTGTTTTCCTTGAGCAAGTGTTGGCTTGAAAGGAAGCTTGGTGGTACTTGAAGAGCTTCCACTTGGTGTTGTTGGAGTAGTGGTTGGTGCTTGCTTGTAGGTGAAGTACATCTTTGGCTTGTTGTACTTGATGTCCTCTTGCACTTGACGCTCTGCCTTTGATGCAATGTGTACAAGCTCAACCATGTTGTTGTACTTTTGGAACTCGGTGATGCGCTTGATGGAATGGTTCAAGCCATTGAGGAAGCGTGCCATTGTTTGTTCATCTCGCTCCTCAATGTTGGCACGGATCATGTTGAGCTCCATTTGCTTGAAGTACTCTTCCACGGTCTTTGTCCCTTGACTAAGCGTTTGAAGCTTGTAAGGTCACGCGTGTAGTGCGAAGGAACAAAGTGGGATCTCATATGAGCCTTCATATCTTGCCAAGTTTCGATTGGAGGCTCTTCTTTTGCTTCGCGAGCGAGTTGGACTTGTTCCCACCAAAGGTTGGCATACTCATCAAACTCGAGGGATTCCATGGCCATCATCTTCTCATTGATATAATTGTGCATGCGGAAGATCTTGTCGACCTTGAGTTCCCATGAGAGATATTCCTCGGGTTCATTGGATCCGGTGAACTTTGGCATGGTGAATTTGAGCTTGCCGAAAGTTTCTTCTCCATTGCGGTTCCGGTTGTGGCGGTTGCCATGATTTGGGTGGTCCTCATCATCATCCGAGCTCTCATCTCTTGCTTGGTGATGGTTGCGTTGCTCTTGCGGTTGTTGAGGTGCCGCGTTTGGTGGTGGAACTTGGTGTTGACGAGCTTGGGGAGCTTGCTCGTTTTGTTGGCGCGGTTGAGGACGAGGAGGAGTTTGATGGTCCTCATGATGAGCTTGGGGAGCTTGCTCTTGTTCTTGTCGCGGTTGATGCCGAGGAGCGTTGTCTTGCGCCCTGTGGCGAGGAGGACGTCGAGCCACATGCGCAATGGGCTGCTCTTCTTCTTCTTGATGTGGAGGAGGCTCGCCATGACCATCATGTTGCCGACGTGTACGATCATGTCGATGATGACGCCTTGGAGGATCTTCGAGTGCTTCACATCGACTGTGATCTTGTTCGTCCTCTTTGGATGTCTCACTTGTTGTTGAAGGGACATGTCGACGGCGATGGCCTTGGTGGTCCATGTGAGGTTTCTCTTGTTGAATCACTAGTGCCCTTGGTTGTGGCCGGTTCGCTTCACGTCTTGGAGGTCTTGCGGAGAGGTCACCATCATAGCTTGACATTGCGGCGTGTCGCGGAGATGGTACCGCTTGAGAAGAGCTCATGGATTGAAGAACGGGTCCATCCCGGTGCCTTGAAGCGTGACGGCGAGGTGCACTTGATTCACTTGAGGAGTGCCGAGATGATCTTGATTCGCGTGAGCGTGGCCTTGCTAGTCCATCAATGAGGCATTGGAGCTTCTCATCCGTTGAGGCGAGGGCACGACCAAGAGCTTCATTTTGATGACCGAGGTTGTGTTGCATGGCATGCATTTGGCCACGGACTTCTTCGAAGCGATTGTCGATGTTCTTGAATTCCACACGGGCCTCGCTAAATTGTTCATCTTGGCGCCGCTCAAGAGCTTCACAACGGTAGTTGAATTCTCCTCGGACCTTCCAATGGTCCCATCTTGTCATGAATTGTGTGTCATCCTCCGGAGGTGGTGGTTGGGACGGCTCGCCATTCGTGGCCATGATGCAAAACCGACAAGGGTTGTATATGGAGAGTAAGGGTGCGGAGAGTTATCCTTTTACCTTACCTTGGAGATTATATCAAACCAATTGCCACACAAATGAGCGAACATCGTGCAAAGCGCAATGGCAAAGAAACTCACACACAAAGATGCTACAACTCTCAAAAGCTTTTGGTGGAAGGTTAGGATTGTGGAAAACCAAACGAAACGATCCAAGCAAAAGGTTATTGTTCTACGTGGTAAAGAACCAAAGATCAAAAGCAAAAGGATACGATCTACAAAAACATGGAGAAACGCACACGTGGAGAAAAACGGGGTTAGCACGACTATGAAAATGAGCACAAAAAGTCCTAACGAAGACTACGCTCGGTTGTCGTGCCAACGCAAGGAGAGACCACAACTCGTTTGCCAAAAGAGGATAAGCAACGGATTTGTGCACTTGCCTTGGTGCGCTCTTTTCCTCTCTCTTGTTGGCTTACAAGCTTGGTATTCTCTTTGTATTGGGAGACTATGTATCTTTTTTTCTATTTTTTTTCTTTTGTTCTTTTTTTTGATTCTTTCTCTTTTTCTCCCTTTCTATGCTAATATGTTATCTTTTGTATTTGGCCTCACACTCTCACTTTCCAATGGCAAGTGCACAATGCTTAGACAAACACAAAATGAGTTGCTCTCATAGGATAGATACACACAAAGGAAGATATGGGGCTGTCAAAGTGGCGCAAGTTATACCTTTGGTATTGTTGACGACTTGCAACCGTTGGTGTGGGAAGGTGTTCGAATGTCGCGGTGTCGTTGAGCGCGTGGTGACTTTGATGCGGAAGTTGTTGTGAAAATGGCGACAAACACGCGAAACACGAACAAGTGTAGTGGAAAAGTCAGCCAACGAAATTGAGGCGTCAAAGGGCAAAGAAACACGGTCAGAGGAGAGCGGTAGTACCGCTGGCAGCGACCGGTAGTACCGGCGAGCGGTAGTACCGCTTGTTCGGCCGGTAGTACCGGTGACTTGCGGTAGTACCGCTTGCACGGCCGGTATTACCGCAAGTCGCAGAACAGGAACGAACTCAACTTGACCAAAATTCTCCAATTCGTGGAGATCTGACCGAAAGGCTGGGCTAGGAACAACAGGGGCTATAGATCGACTCCAAAAGCAACAGATCTATGGACCAAAACCACGAAAAACTCACCAAATCCAAAGATCGATCCGAAGGCAAATTGGGGCTCTTTTTGGTGGGATTTTCGTTTTTAAGGGGGATCAAAGAAAAATTGGGGGGAAATTCGTGATCAACCGTGCTCTTGATACCAATATGTTACGGGGTAACCCCTGAGGGTGGCCCAATCTTTCACGAATCTCCACGGGAGTCGAGGGGGAAGCGGTGAAAGGGACGAGGGGATGAAATCCGCGAACACACGCACACGAAGAACCCTATGAACTCACGCACACAAAACACGATACACGCCGATAACTCACGCCGGTGGCAACCGGTCCAACATAATCCCTAGGATCGGTGTTGGGCGAAGCTCGCTCTCCACAACCAAATACGGGGGACGAGGTGCTTGGTGAGATCTTGACGACTTGGGGGCGAGAAACCGAGAACCCAAGGCCTTGTACAACTTGAACGCACTAGGCAAGATCCAAGAGGGGGGTGGATAATCCGGTGCTCCTTGGTAGGAGCATGAGACCAATAGATATAAGTTCCTCAAAGGGTTTCCTTAATATCTATTATTATCCAAGTCTAGGGTTTACAATAGAGGGTGGGGGCTATATATAGTCCAGCCACAAAACAGGGGTAGTTTCGGAACGAATTAGGAAAATATAGTAAGGGGTACAGGGCACTGGGCCGAACTCATGCGTTCAGATTCAGTCAGGACCGGTAGTACCGGTCGGGCAACCGGTAGTACCGGTCGCAACCGGTAGTACCGCTCCGGGGGCGGTAGTACCGCTGGCGGGCCTGGAGCTTCCGTCGGAGGCGCCTGTAGCGAGCGGTAGGAGGGGGCGGTAGTACCGCTGTCCGGTACTGGCGTCTGGGCGTGGAGTGGTTCTTCCTGGAGCGTCCGGTAGCTGGGGCCGGTAGGACCGCTTGAACCGGTAGTACCGGTCGGCTCAACCGGTAGTACCGCTGGCGTCTGGCAGCGACTGGTTGCTTCCCCTCCGTTTCCTCCGTTCCTTGGGTCCTTCTCTTCGTACCTGATGATGCACAGTGTATGCGTATGAAGTAGCAGGCCATCCAAGGGTGTATCGAAGTCACACAAGGAGAGGAGCGAGTTCACCTTAGCTTGAAGGAGTTTGGCTCGGGCGCGAGTCATGGGTCCACTTGGGGAGCTCGTGGGAGTAGATGTAGTAGCGGTCGTAGGACGGGCTGCATCATCGCCCCTCACCCGTACAGGTTCACGAGAGGTGGAGTTCCGGAGGCCTACTGTCCCGATCTACGGTGCACGCCGCAAGCCGGGATGGGGAAGACGAAAGCGGCAGCGCAAGGTTCTAGAGGATAGGCGCGTGTGTCGATTGATACGGTGCCGATTAGGTTTAGCCTGGACGCTTATATAATGCATGTTACGAGGATCGTGGGCTCAGCCCACGTCCGAGTCGGTAACAGCCACGTCCATAAAACTGGAAACGGCTGTAATTAACACGTCCGTTCATGACTCATAATCAGTTTTCCTAACAAGCAAAATAAAGCTCGGCTCGGCGAGATTCCCGCAACCCGCGGCGCGCGCACGTCATGACGAGGCGAGGCAGGCGGCGTCGGAGGAGGAGTGCGCGATGGCTACTCTTCTTGTCACACCTTAGTGAGTGGTGCAACACTCTACTATATAAGGTGGTCCAACTCCCCTTCAACTAGCAATGTGGGACTAAACTTTAGCACCACTAGCACAGCCATATGCTTCCATATACAAGTGGGCCAAAGAGAATTTCAGAATTTGTCTAATGGGCCAACAGCCCAATATATACCAAATTCCAACAATCCCCCACAAAGTCTCATTGGCACATCACATCACTTTTCCTTCCAGAACATTGTTTTATATACCAGTATGTAGTGGAGACTGTTAAGTTGAACTTCCACGTTAAACTTCATGCTACACTAGCTAGCAACTTGAATAGTGGACTATGCCTTGAACTACAAGTTTTCTGCGCGCTAGTTTCACACAAAATCTAGACCGGTACAGGGCTACCGTCGACTTCCCCGCGGTTTGGAGCTTATGCGTCATACTCCAGGGCCTTTCATGAGTTTATTAGAGAGCACCCAACTCTCACGGACTGCAACGTTTGACTCATATAGGTGTGTTCCTCAAGAGATGTTCTGCAGGACAACATCTCCGCTTATAAAAAGCCACTTGGAACACATTAAGATAAATATCAACTTGCCATGCAGAATAAGAGAGTATTGCATCTTTATGGAGATGTAAATATAATATAGGGATACTCTCCTCTCAGCTGACCAACAGCTTGTCTCCCATCTCTAATTCACGGGATCTCCGATCACATAGAGTGGGTTGCCACTGGGATCAACTCATAGCGTGGGTCTCAAACCCATCTCCCTCGATGCATTATCTATCACATTGCGTGATAGTCCCTTTGTGAAAGGATTTGCCAGGTTCTTATATGTTTGGATATAATCCAACGCAATAACTCTAGAGTTTCTCAGTTTCCTGACAGATTTCAATCTCCTCTTCACATGCCTTGATGACTTCATATTATCCTTAGAGCTGTTTACTTTGACGATCACAGTTTGATTATCACAGTTCATCGGTATGGCGGGTATTGGTTTTCAACCACATGTAAGTCCATCAAGAGATCACGAAGCCACTCTGCTTCAACAGTGATTGTGTCTAATGCTGTGAGTTCTGCTTCCTTTGTTGACCTCGTTAAGATGGTCTGCTTGCAAGACTTCCAGGAAACAGCGCCACCACCAAGTGTAAACAAATAACCACTTGTGGCCTTAATCTCAGCAGCATCAGATATCCAGTTTGAATCACTATAACCCTCAAGTACCCGACGATACCCAGTATAGTGAATACCATAACTCGTAGTGCCTTTCAAATAGCACAAAACTCTTTCAAGAGCATGCCAATGATCATCTCCAGGATTTGACACAAATCGACTCAGTTTGCTTACAGCAAAGGAGATGTCAGGTCTAGTAGCGCTGGCTAAATACATGAGCGAGCCAATAATTTGAGAATATCTCAATTGATCTTTAGCAGTCCTTCGATTCTTTCTAAGTAGCACACTCGGATCATAAGGAGTCGGAGAAGAATTGCAGTCGCTATACCCGAAGCGACTCAATATCTTTTCCACATAGTGAGACTGAAGCAATGTAATCCCACCATTGTCATCCTTTAGTAGCTTGATGTTTAAGATTACATCAGCCACTCCCAAGTCCTTCATCTCAAAGCAGCGAGATAGGAACTCTTTGACCTCCTCGATAACAGCGAGGTTGGTCCCTAATATCAATATGTCATCAACGTAGAGACACATAATAACTCCCTCGCCCCCACCATGGCGATAGTACACACATTTGTCAGCTTCGTTTACAACAAAGCCTTCAGCAGTTAAAGTTCTTTCAAACTTCTTGTGCCACTGTTTAGGAGCTTGCTTAAGACCATATAAAGACTTCACCAACTTACACACCTTTCCTTCATGACCATCTACTACAAATCCATCAGGCTGCTCCATATAAATTTCCTCATCTAGCTCTCCATTTAGAAAAGTTGTCTTAACGTCCATTTGATGAACGAGAAGACCATGTGAGGCAGCCAAGGAAAGTAGTACTCGAATAGTGGTCAATCTGGCTACAGGTGAGTAGGTATCAAAGAAGTCTTCACCTTCCTTTTGGGTATAACCCTTAGCCACAAGACGTGCCTTGTACTTTTCAATAGTACCATCAGGTCTAAGCTTTTTCTTGAACACCCATTTACATCCTACAGGTTTACACCCATAAGGACGATCGGTGATTTCCCAAGTACCATTAGTTAAGATGGAGTCCATCTCGCTTCGGACAGCTTCCTTCCAGTAGTCAGCATCTTGAGATGCATAGGCTTCTGAAATAGAAGTGGGAGTATCATCCACAAGGTACACAATGAAATCATCACCAAATGACTTTGCAGTCCTTTGTCTCTTGCTCCTTTTGGGAGCTTCATTGTCATCCTCCACAGGATCATCAGAGTGTTCTATCGGCATAGTGGGTTCAGGAATTATAGAAAATTCCTGACTAGATGAACTAGTCATCTCCTGATTTGATGAGCTAGACATGCCTTTCATAGGAAAGATGTCCTCAAAGAAAGTCGCATCATTCAAGTCCATAATTGTACCAACATGCATGTCGGATACCTCAGATTTTACTATAAAAAATCTATAGCCAATGCTATGAAAAGCATATCCCAGAAAAACACAATCAACGGTTTTTGGTCCAAGCTTTCGCTTCTTGGGTATTGGAATATTGACTTTCGCCAAACAACCCCAAGTTCGTAAGTAAGAGAGTTTAAGCCTTTTCTTTTCCCATTCCTCAAATGGATTTATGGTTTTATCCTTTATAGGAACACGGTTTAGGACATGACACGCAGTCATTAGCGCCTCCCCCACCATTCCTTGGAAAGACCCGATGTATCTAACATGGCATTAACCAAATCAGTTAGAGTGCGGTTCTTTCTTTCGGCCACCCCATTTGACTGAGCTGAGTAGGGAGGCGTCCTCTCATGTATAATACCGTGTTCCATACAGAATAAATCAAATTCGTTTGAAAAGTACTCTCCACCACGATCCGACCTTAGCCGCTTGATTTTAAGATCAAGTTGGTTTTCTGCCTCAGCTTTATAGATTTTGAAGTAGTTCAAAGCTTCATCTTTAGATTTCAGGAGATAAACATAGCAGTATCTAGTGGAGTCATCAATCAACGTCATAAAGTATCTTTTTCCATATTTTGTCAACACACCATTCATCTAACAAAGATCTGAATGTATAAGTTCTAGCGGTGCTAAGTTTCTCGGTTCCGCAGCCGTATGAGACTTGCGGGGTTGCTTTGCTTGCACACAAACTTGGTACTTAGAACCTTTGACAGTAGTAAATTTCAGAATTAAACTCATATTGGCTAGCCGTGTCATGCAACCAAAGTTAATATGACAGAGTCGTGAATGCCAAACATTGGACTCATTATCATTGCAAACATGATTAATAACTTTAGTACATGAGTCTGATAAAGACAAGCGGAACAGACCTCCGCACTCATAACCCTTTCCAACAAATTGTACATATTTAGAAATTATAACTTTATTGGACTCAAAAACCAACTTAAAGCCATCTCGACATAAAAGCGATCCGCTGACGAGATTCTTATTGATGGAGGGAACGTGCTGCACATCAGATTTACCGTACCAACACCATGAATAGAAGCACGTGGGCCGTTTCCCATCAGCACGGAAGAGGTCCTTGAGACCTGATAAGAGGAAAACATGGAAATATCAGAACATAAATGTGTATTAGCACCCGTGTCTATCCACCAATCAGGAGAATGACATACTGAAAGGATTGTAGGTAAATACCATACCCACCATCCTTCATCTCAGTATCGCTAATAACAACATTAGCGGCATTGCCGCTATTCCCATGTTGATGCTTATCAAAGAGATTAGGGCAGCTAGGAGCCCAATGACCAGGATCACCACAGACGTGGCAAGAGCCTTTCCTCTTATCATTTTTCTTCTTGAAGTTGGTTGAGTGCGTGGCCTTGTTCTTGCCATCGAACTTCCCCTTTGCTTTAGTTTTGTTCTTATTCTTGAACTTGTGGGATTGGAAGTTTTTCCTCTGCACCAAATTGGCAGTAGAACCTCCCTCAAGTCCTCGAGCAGTTTTGTCCTTTGCTCTCGCCTTCTCTTACACATGAAGAGACCCAATGAGATCCGTAACGGAAAACTCTTGTCTCTTATGTTTCAGAGAAGTAGCAAAGTTCCTCCACGAAGGAGGAAGCTTGGCAATAATGCCACCAGCCACACATTTTTCCGGTAAGGAACACTTGAACTGCTCAAGTTCTTTGGCAAGTGATTGTATCTCATGAGCTTGCTCAACGACGGAGCGCTCATCAACCATCCTGTAGTCATAGAATTGCTCCATGACATACAGCTCAGTGCCAGCGTCCGAGACCCCAAACTTGGCCTCGAGCGCTTACCACGCGTCTTTGCCATTATCAAATGACATATAAGGGTCAACAATGTTGTCCCCAAGAAAACTAAACAAAGCCGCCATAAACATGGTATCGGCTTCCGTAAAGCTCGCTTTCTGCTCAGCAGAAAGATCTCCTTTAGGCTTGCCAAGAGTGGCGCTATAACAGTTTAGGTTTTCAAACCAGAGAACTGCTCTCTTGCACCATCTCTTATAGTGCATGCCATCAAAAGGAGGCGGCCTAGTAGCCGCGGCTACACCAGTGGAATTCAGTTACCTATAATCAGGTTTTTGGATTGTTGGAAATATAAGCAATAATCCATATGATTTAATCCAAATAATAAACTGATAAATCATGATCATACAAACGGTACTAAAACCAATTATGCAGATCAACAAAGTAGATGAACAGATTACATCTATAGGAGATAAACCTATCACATCTACACCAAACGCTAGAACAAAGAACTCTAGCATAATCCGAAAGAGAGAAAACGAGATCATGTACAGTGTAGGCTGAATAGTAGCCGCAGCGTCACCCATGTTGAGGTTGTCGAAGAGGTCGCTCACGTCCGGGAAGAAGTCGTCGTTCGGGAACTCGCCGTCGGACGACGTCGTGGTTGCTAGTAGTCGCGCTTGAGCGCTCCCCAAAAACATGATCGCCCCTCACCCGTACAGGTTCACGAGAGGTGGGGTTCCGGAGGCCTACTGTCCTGATCTGCGGTGCACGCCGCAAGCCGGGATGGGGAAGACGAAAGCGGTGGCGCAAGGTTCTGGAGGATAGGCGCGTGTGTCGATTGATACGGTGCCGATTAGGTTTAGCCTGGACGCTTATATAATGCAGGTTAGGAGGATCGTGGGCTCAGCCCACGTCCGAGTCGGTAACAGCCACGTCCATAAAAACTGGAAACGGCTATAATTAACGCGTCCGTTCATGACTCATAATCAGTTTTTCCAACAAGCAAAATAAAGCTCGGCTCGGCGAGATTCCCGCAACCCGCAACCCGCAACCCGTGGCGCGCGCGCATCGTGACGAGGCGAGGCATGGCGAGGCGGACGGCGTCGGAGGAGGAGTGCGCGAGGGCTACTCTTCTTGTCACACCTTAGTGAGTGGTGCAACACTCTGCTATATAAGGTGGTCCAACTCCCCTTCAACTAGCAATGTAGGACTAAACTTTAGCACCACTAGCACAGTCATATGCTGCCATATACAAGTGGACCAAAGAGAATTTCAGAATTTGTCTAATGGGCCAACAGCCTAATATACACCAAATTCCAACACCAACAGACCCAATTGCTAGTTCACGCATGACTGCACCTGTACCAACAAAGAAAATTGAACGACCATGTACATACAACACAAGTCATTTGACTGAGCCAGTCACGTCAGACGATTGAGAAATAGTTATTTCTCAGTCAAATGTAAATTGGGTGCCAAGTTAGGCCTTGTTTATTTAACCGGTATTTTTATTTCCAAAAGATATGGGGATATACGAAGATTTGGTGTTCACCTAATACTCTTAAATCCACTCAGATACTCTTTCCTCAAAATACTCTATCATGATATAGAATTTTTAATCTAGCCAAAATACACTAATGTGGAGAGGATTTATGAGATATTTTGGGATTATCCCCTCTAAACCAAGCCTAGTAAACAACCTATCGGGAAAATGCTGGAATATAAAATAATCCCTTAAATATCTTAGAAGTAAACAAGGCCTTAATGTGGATGGATTTTTACTCCCCTTTCTCGGCGGTGTTTCAGCCATCCGATCAGATCGGACGTTCCAGGTCGACGGACATTGGAATAAACGTGCTACCTGGTACTGAAAACCGTAGCCATTTTCTTCGTTTTCCCCCGATTTCTCTGTACCCAAAAGAGACAGGCGATGGTGCGGCGGCGTCAAAGCATGTAATCCATGGTGGCGTGGAAATCCCCGATCGCTGGAGGAGAGTACTTCGTCCAGAGGCTGCGCGCTGCTCCATCGAATGGTTCCTCCTGTGCCGCGCTCATGGCCTATGGTGGCTGTACGGACGGGAGAAAAGGCTCTGGTGGCGGTACTGGCGCTTCCTACGGAGGTGAAAGCGGCGGTGCGCTGCGTGGAGGCCACGCTCTCAGTTTTCCGTAACATGCGCACCAACTGGAGATGAGAGGTTATTACGGCGAGCGACTAGTCCACGCATGGCAACATTGCTATGCACTGTATGAGGAAGTGATGGCGGCCCGGTCGGCAGGGAGGCCGTCTGCACCGTCATCCATCGCTACGGCGATCGCTGGTAAGTCAGCCGCATAGAGATTTTATTTCGTGAGTTTCTCTAGGGTTAGGGTTTCGACAATAGGGAATTGGGGATTCATGCAAAAGTGAACATTAGCAAAAACTTAATTATTCAGGACTAATCATAATTGGGGCACAAGCCGTGGCATGGGGTTGGTAGTCGTAGGACATTGAAATAAAAAAGTGATCATAAACTTTAATGGAACAATTTCATTAACATGATCAGTAGGCCTTATCAAGTCAATAATGGAGGTGTAAACATGAGTAATTAGCAATAGCCAGCCAAAACCAATTATTGCCGGAAGATACATTGCATTAAGCCGAAGTGTAAACATGAACCTGTTGGATATAAGTGATATGCAGTGATCTAAAAGTTACTGTGATTAATCTAAGTCAAATTAATAGCTTTTAAGGGGCTGTTGATTAACAGGCATTGGATGCCCTGATCAGGGGCATCCTGGCCGTCCATCCAATGGTGTGGTTTTCCCTAGTGCAGATGCTATAAATAGGGGCCCTAGGGTTAGAGATGATTACTCTCAATATACGCAGCAGTGCTCCCCTCTCTCTCTGATCAAGCAAGCATCTAAAGTACTAGAAAGAATCCTCACATCTACATCAACAAGGATCAGTTGAAGCAAATCAAGAGGGGGCTATGACTGGACCTCCATATCAAGGTACACATCCCTGGTCCTATTCTTTTGGCTCAAATCTTGTGCTAGTTGATCCTAAGGGATCTAACAGAACCCCCTAATCAAAGTTTATTAATCTAAAGTTAAACATAATTAGGGTCCTATAGAAATCTGATCAGCTTGGATACCATTGTTAGATCTTATTGATCATTAGTGATAACTTAAACATGTATTGATTTGCATATTTACAGCACCTAGACATCATTAGAAAGTCGACCATGTACTAGGGGTGCAGGAGCGCCGACGGCACAGCCCTCTTGGTTGCTGGCGGTGGACATGACCTTCTAATGCACTACCATACATATTGGACAGAACAAGGAGAAAAACAGTTTAATAAAGGTGTCTACTATTGAAAAAGGAAATCCGGAGAAAATGAATAGGAAATACTAAACCCCAAGTGGGCTGAAAATGCACACGGGAGGATATTTCTAGAACGTTATAGGAGGAAGATAGGAAACATGAGAGAGGAGGGAAGAGAAGAAGAGACCAGCTCCCAAGTCAGCGTCTACTTCAGACGGGTTCAATTTTGATCATCTGGATGATTGCTCGATGAGCCATCATTGTATATTTATAGTACTATATTCTGCGTCAATTCGGAAGTTGTCCTGCGCGTGCATATGCCCCATGGCTTGGACATCGTAATATTCCTGTCTTTGGGTCCTATAGCAATCTGATCAGCTTTGGTACCATTGTTAGATCATATTGATTATTAGTGATAACTTAAACATGTATTGATTTACATACTTACAACACCTAGACATCATTAGGCAGTTGGCTAGGGGATCCCTATGACTATGATTAGATGAAAGAATTACCATGCATCTTAGATGCGGGCATGGTGTAGGTAGCAGCAGGTTGAGGTACTAGGGGTGCAGGAGCGTCGGTGGCATAACCCTCCTGGTTGCTGGCCGTGGACATGACCTTCTAATGACCTTAAACCACTTTTTAGGATTGAGTTATCAGGAGTTTTGGCGTCTTTGACCTGTATGTACATGTAACTCCCCAAAGATCTTTCCTCCTCTTTTATATTTGTAGTGCTAGAGGACAGGGACTGAAGCCAAAAGTTGCAAAAGATGCTCACGATCAAGGCATATACGTGCACAACTCTCCCTTATATCTTGGTTTGTTCTAACCCAAATATCAATTCCAGTAGTATCTATTAGACTTAGCTCAATGATACGTCCAAAACGTATCAACTTTTCCGAATATTTTTGCTATTGTTTTTTCTCTAAACTTGTGTGATTTGGATACAACTAACACGTACTGACGTTGTTTTCAGCAGAATTACCTTGGTGTCTTGTTTTTGAGCAGAAAATCAACTATCAGAAAAAATCCCGGAAAATATGTCAAAAATTATATTTCACCAGAAGATCCACAGAGCCAGAAGACGAGACAGAGAAGGGGCCTGGGGGCCCATACCCCTGCCAGACGCGGGCCCACCACTGGCCGCGCCTAGGGGGTGAAGCCATCCCAGGCACCCCCTCGGCCTTCCTCTGCGCCTATTAGTTGCCTCTCGACCTAAAAACCGAGGGGGGTTCGATAGTTTTTCAGAAAGAGTTCCGCTACGCCGCTGCCACCAGAGACCAAGATTGGGATCCAGAAACTCCGTTCTAGCACCCTACCGGGACGGGGAATTTGGAGAGGATTATCGCCATCGTCATCACCAACGCATCTCCATCAACCACCGATGATTCCCTCATCCATGAGTGAGTAATCCCCCGCTGTAGGCTTGGGGATGGTAGGGATTGGATGAGTTCTATCATGTAATCGAATAAGATTGTTAGGGCATAGTGCCTAGTATCTCTATTAGTGCTATTTGACTTTGTTGCAACTTGTTGTGCTTAATGCTTGTCACTAGGGCCCGAGTGCCATGATCCCAGATCTGGACTTATTATTGAATCATTATGATAGTATTGTTTGTGATCTTATCTGTAAGTTGTGTACACATATCATTGTCCGGATCCAAAGGCCCCAAAGTGACAATAATTGGGACAACCAGATGGGATGACTGTGGTGTGAGGATCACATGTGTTCACGGAGTGTTAATGCTTTGCTCCGGTGCTCTATTAAAAGGAGCACCTTAATTGCCAGTAGTTCCCTAGAGGCCCCGCTGCCACGGGCTGGCTGGACAGAAGATGTTGTGCAAGTTCTTATTGCGAGCACGTATGACTATATTTGGAGCACATGCCTAGAATTGTTTACTACTTGGATGCTTGTTATTATTTATCTGCAATGCCCTAGATCTTGAAATTCAATGTTTAGACTCGTCCATGCAACACCCGTCCATCCATCCCTATGCCTACCGCACTCAAATGCCACCGTTTACTATTACTATAACTATTGCTCTTGTTCTACTGTTGCTGTTGCTACTGATAAACTTCTATGAGCAAAAACTATTTCTAGGTGCAGCTGAACTGACAACTCAGTTGTTAAGGCTTGCAAGGCTTGCAAGTATTTCCAGGGTATAGCAAGGCTTGCAAGTATTTCCAGGGGATCGCAACAGTCTTCACGGGTAGTATTACCCAATTTATTGATTCGACACAAGGGGAGCCAAAGAATACTTGCAAGACTTAACAACTGAGTTGTCAATTTAGCTGCACCTGGAAATAGTTTTTGCTATGAAGTTTATGAGCAACAGTTTAATAATAACAACAACAGTGGAACAAGAGCAATAGTAACACTAGCGATGGCGGTGGATTTGAGTGCGGCAAGATGCATGAACAGGCATGTGGAATGTTTGTCAGTGGCCAAAGCACGTCGCAGTGTTATTGTATCCATCACTGAGAAAAACAATAGAAAAATGGGAAAGTTGATACGTTTGACGTAACTCCCCATGCTTATTGCTTGTCCTTAAGCAATTCAGTTGAAAACTAAGTGCGATAAAAGAACTTTCATGAACACATTTGCTTCATATGATGTAAATATTCTTAGCACAGGAGTAGATGCTGAGACAATTCATAATAAAGAGTATGCAACTAAGTCTACTCAATAGTCATTGCAAGCTATGAAGAGAAACCAACTCACTAATAATAAGTAGCATGAAACATAAACATAAGCAACATTGCAATGCTCATAATAAGGTATGATAGAGTGGTATCTCTCTTGCCTTTGTTTGAAGAGCACAATATAAATGCCAAGGCACCTCTGAAGTTCAAGTGAAGACTAGATATAAAGATATCAGAGATACAAGCATCAAAGTCATGACATAATTAACCAAGTTTTGGAACAAACACAAGAATGATAACTATGCTCTCAAGAAGGTGCTCATAGAATAAATGGTGACTCAACAAGGTTGTGAAAACGGTTTTGTAAAGTTTGAGAGGCTTCCAAATGTTGAAAGGAAGGTACTCATTAGCTTTGAGCTCTCATTGCCCCTATCATAGGCATCTTCATGTGGTTAAGATGAAAGTGAGGTCCACTCTGAATCATATGCTTGATAGACCATAAACTGGAAATCCGAAGTCCCTTGAGTACGAGGGTCGCTCCACATGCTACTAAACTTTGGTTACCTGAAAGTTCTTGTCATTGTAAATACATGCATATCATAGAGAACCGCCAACGGGGTACCCCTTGCACATGATACAGGAGCGATCCCGTGATCAAAATGACAAGGCAAGAAAACAATGAGCATTTCAGCGATATTTTTATTTACTATGTGTACAACTTTTTATTGAGGATGCTTCATAAATGCTCATTATGGTGATGCTGCAAGTTTCCACCATGATTAGGCATGGCTTAGGCTAGCGGCCCAGGTGTTTCTCTAACACAATGTATAGACTCCATGAACTCACAAACTCCCCTTTTATTTCACATCGTCGACATCCGCAAACAAAAGAGCAAGGTATCAACTGGATGAGATATCCAAAATGTGTTGAAAGCATTCCCCATGACAGCACGGTTCTGCTGACTCCCAGCATATAATTTGCAAGCATATAACTTTCATGGACAGGTCACAATGGTTTCGGATTACTAAGCGCAAGGAATAAAGTGTGTCATCAAGTTCGTGAGAGATTTACTAACTAACTTTCTCAAAACAGACAAACATTTTATTTTGGAAGAAAACACGGCATATTGAATATGCACTGAAGTAGCAAATGATGCTAATAGGTAGGTATGGTGGACACAGCTGGCAATAATGGTTTTAGGGAGTTGGAAGCATAGGTAGAGCTTATACTCAGTGCAAGTGGAGGCTAGCAATAGAGAGGGAGCGACAAACGAGAGAGCAATAACTGTCATAATCATGCTTGCAACAAAACAAGACTAATTATGACATAAAAATGATACAAGAACTCTGAGGCAAAATAATTCATCGAGGCTTACTGACTATTAATTAGTCATATGCATGCGTGAGCATGTGCCAAGTCGATTCATATGAATAGTCAGAGGAGGATACCACAATGTCATACCAAAGTATGAATAGAACAATGCAAGCAAACATTCATATGACATGGTACAAACTATTAGCAAGCTGGAGCTAATCACAGGCAAGCAAGAACTATTAAGCATCCATAAAGACATACACCTTACACAAACATGCTAAGCATGCTCACAATGATGAGTATATGTACAAAAATAAAAACAAATAGAGTTCGTTACCAGCCTCTTACCACTCCTCGAGTTGTCTTAATCTTCATTATTGCTCTTCACTTGTGTGACTTGAATGATAACATGAAACCAAAATCCACTGAGGACGGCTGAACCCTGCAAAGAACTCACAAAACTAAAGAAGAAGAACAAATATTTTTGGTGTTTTCGATTTTTTTAGAAACAAGCAAAGAAAAACAAAACAAAACAAAAGCAAAAGAAACACACAAAGCAAAATCTTTTTGGATTTTTCTTTTAAGGCAAACCAAAAACAAAAAACAAAGAAACAAACCAAGAGAAACAACAAAAATATTTTTGGTATTTTTGTGTTTTTGAGAAAGAAGCAACAAAAACCAAAAAGAAAGCGAAGCAATGGATATACAAAGAACCAACCAAACATGATATATATATGAGTGTGATGTCGGCATACCTCCCCAAGCTTAGGCTTTTGGACTAAGTGGGGCTCAATAGCGCGGGTAGTAACTCCAAGCTGGTGGGTCATCATAGGAATGATCATAGTCAGGCGCTTGCGATGAAGAAGAAGAGCCCCCCAATCAAATGAGGGCTGCTGGTATGAAGACTCTCCCAAGTTGGAGGGCTGAACCGAATCGTCTTCGGCATCCTCTTCAACATTCTTTTCTTGCTGGGGGAGCTCCGCCACATAAGTGTCAAACTCTTCCTCCGTGAGCGACCATCCTTGCCTGTTATCAAAATTAAACAAAGCAGGTGCAGGCAAATAAACTATTTTCTCAGTCCTACCCTTTCTCCGACCTTGCTGGGCAAAAGATAATTCATACGGTAAACTTATTATATTATCCCCCAAGGAAAGAAAACCATGCTGAATCATGGATTCAATATCAAGCCTCTCTATGGGGAACTGATAATCTGAATAGTGAGGCTCTAAACCATGGAAATCTAGCAACCTAGAAGCAATGAGACCTCCACAAATTCCATCCTTCTCGCGGTTGGTGGTGAGACGGTGAGCTATCAGAGCACCCAGGCTATAAGATCTATTCCTATTCAGAGCAGTTGCGATAAAAGCTAGATCAAAAGAAGATAACTTCCTAGTAATCTTTCTAGCAAGAACACACTTGGTAATAAAATAGGCAAAATATCTAATGACTGGGAACTGAATGTTCCGAATTTTACAAATTTCCTTTGAGAAGTCGAAACCTTGGCAAATCTCATCATATAAATCCATAAGTGACTTGGGCCTCTCCTTGATCTTCTCACAAGATCCCCACTGAGGTACTCTAATTGCTGCACAGAAATCAGCAAAAGGCAGGTCGACAGGTATATTATATATTTTGTAATGGACCATGAGATTAGATGTAGACCAAGTGAACCGGAAGTCCTGCACAAAAGCCATGATTAGCTTAACAAATTGAAATGGTTCACCTTCAACAAAGTGTTCCAACCCTGCATTGGCAATCAAAGTTTGGAAATCCTGGGAGATTCCCGCAGTTCTCATATATTCCTGGCATGGATATATATGGAAGGAAATACTCCTTCCTCACAATGAACTTTCATTGGCTCAGGTACCATCAAGTCATATTGGTTCAGTTGATAAGCACTCATCTTCCTTGCTGAAATTTTTAGACAACCATCAAACCAAGTGATTTCTAAGTTGAAATGATGAGCAACTATTATAGGAACTTGCTAGGGGGCTACACATGCATCAAAATGAAATTCCCAAGCATAGAACAAGCATGCAAGCTCAAACAACCTAACACCTATAGCAGCAAAATACTCAAAATACAATCTACCAATCACAAATCTAATTGGACAAGTGGAGGAGGCACATACCAAGGAGCAATCCCTCAAAAATCAGCACTTGAGATGGGCTGAACAAGGAGATTGAAAATCACGAGCAAGAACAGCAAGAACTCAAGCTTGAGAAAGTTTTACGGTGTTTTTTGGGAGAGAGAAAGAAGGTGTCTTTGAGGAGGCAGCCTGGAGGGGCCCAGGTGGGCCAGACCCCTCCTAGGCGCCACCCACAGGTAGGCCGCGCCTACCATGGTTGTGGTGGCCTGGGGTGGCCCCCTGGGTCACTCCAGGTGTCTTTCAGCCCCTTTTTTCAAGGAAAAATTTATTTTGAATTTTCTGAGATTTTTCGGGAAACTTTATTTTTGGCCAATTTTCAGGGTATGAAAATTGATTTTCTCGCAGAAATAGTTTTTCAGAAGAAGCAAAAGCAAACAAAAACAAAACTACAATATTTCTGAGAGACTCTAACAAACAAACAACTAACAAAACAGAAGCTAGGAAAAGAAAGGCAAAGACTAGGAAGGAGAAAAGTAAAAGAAAGCAAGTATAACAACAGTGGAAACATTATTTTGTTCATTAAAATCCTTTTGTTAACAAGGTTGATCAAGTCTTGTTACCAAAACAATCTTATATGAAACAAAACTTTGCAATCCACATGGTGATTATGTTACCTCATACTTGATAGCAATGGTCCCAATCATAATAGTTTCAAAATTTTCTTGTGGAATGGGACAATATATTTCTCCAACCTTGATGCTCTCAATATTTTCAATGGAATTCAAGCAATAGCTTTTAGCAACCTTCTTGGGGAAATAGACAGTATGCTCTTTGTCATTAATATTGAATGTTACTTTTCCTTGATTACAGTTGATGACAGCACCTGCAGTGTTAAGAAAAGGTCTCCCAAGAATAATAGACATATTATCATCTTCAGGCATTTTAAGCACAACAAAATCAGTTAAAACCATGCAATTATGAGCTACTTGAACAAGAACATCCTCAAATATACCAACAGGAATAGTAGTTGACTTATCAGCCATTTACAAAGATATATCATTTGGTATCAACTTTTCTAGCTGGAGTCTCTTATAGAGCGAAAAAGGCATAACACTAACTCCAGCTCCCAAGTCACATAAAGCAGTTCTAACATAATTATTCTTAATAGAGTAAGCAATAGTTGGTACACCTGGATCACCAAATTTCTTTGGAACCTTATCATTGAATGAGTAATTAGCAAGCAAAGTAGAAATCTCCTCATTAGGAATCTTCCTTTTATTAGAGACAATATCCTTCATATATTTTGAATAAGGAGGCAACTTAATAGCACCAGTCAAAGGAATTTGCAAAAATAAAGGTTTCATCCACTCGCAAAACTTGTTGTAGTGTTCTTCCTCCTTTGACTTGTGTTTCTTACCTGGAAAAGGCATAGGTTTCTACAGCCAAGGTTCTCTCTCCTTACCATGTTTATTAGCAATAAAATCTTCCTTAGTGTACCTAGTGTTCTTAGTGTGCTTCTCAGGTTCTTCCTCAACTTCTCCCTCAGGAGCATCATTTTTATCATTACCCCTCTCAGTTTCAGCATAAGAGATAGATATACTATTAGGATCTACAGCAGGTTCAAGTGGTTCCTCAACTATTCTATGTTTCTTTTTCTTTCTCTTACGAGGACTACCACTATCAACTTGTTGAGAGTCTAGCTCTATTCTTTTAGGGTGTCCTTCAGGATATAAGGCATCTTGAGTAGCTATACCACTCATAGTTCTAATTCCATAAGCATGTTTATCTCCTAAAGCATTAACTAGCATATCCTTTTGGACCTTAGCAAGTTAATCAAGTTGGGTTTGAACCATTTGAAAGTGTTTACAAAGCATTTTAATATCATTAGAAGTTCTTTCCACAATATCTTTTAACTCATTGATAGCTCTAGAGTTTTCCAATAAATGATTCTGAACTTTTTATTAAAATGACCTTGTTTAACAATAAAAATGTCAAGTTCCTCTAAGCATTGATCAGGAGGCTTACCATAAGGAATATCACCTTCATCAAAGTTTTGGAGAGAGTGTACCTCAATAGTAGATGAGTGGGGAATTGGCTTATATAATTCTTTTATAGGAGGTAGATTCTTCACATCTTCAGCTCTAATACCTCTCTCCTTTAGACACTTCTTTGCTTCCTTCATCACTTCATCATTTAATGCAATAACTCCCCTCTTCTTTGTTGTTGGTGTTGGAACTGGTTCAGGCATAACTAGTTCAGGAGTAATAGGCTCAGATGCATTCAGCTTAGTTGAAGTCCAATCATCATAATTCTTGCTTATCTTAGCCATTAATTCTTCAGCATTTGTAGGAGTTCTTTTCCTGAAACACAATCAGCAAAGCTATCTAGGTATGTCCTAGAATCATCAGTTAGTCCATTATAATAAATACCAAGAAGCTCATTTTTAGGTAATGGACATCCAGGATGTGCATGAATCAAGGCACAGAACCTTGTCCATGACTCAGGCAATTTCTCTTCTTCTCCCTGTTTAAAATCAAAAAGTCTCGGCAAAGCAGCATGTCTAGCACTGGGAGGAAAATATTTCTGGAAGAAAGAAGCAATCAAACAATCAGGGCTATCAATGGAACCAGGAGGCAATCTATTAAACCAAGCCCTAGCTTCTCCTTTTAGTGAAAAGGGAAGATCTTAGTAACAAAGTACTTACGCATCTTAAAATCATTAGATAATAAAGCACTCATAGTAGAAAGCTCATTCATATGAGCCACATCACTCTCATTTTCAGTCCCACAAAAAGGTTCTTTCTCAACAATGTCCAAATAGGATAAATCAAGAGAGAAATCACAATCTGTATCTTTAATATCTATGGGAGAGGTGGCAAACTTAGGATTAGAGGACAACTTAGGAATAATGGTGCATCTAGCAAGGAGACTCTTAATATCACTAGTACCATGTGTGTTTCAGCACTCTTCAAGAAATTCATCAGTGAACTCAATGTAACCATCATTAATATCATAACTCTCTCTAGACTCAGGTGAGCTAACAGGTGTAACAGTGTCTTCACTAGGAGTTTCGGTATTTCCTAGACTATCCATAGTAGCATCTAGAAAAGGAGCTAATGAACCACTCGCATCAAGCATAGTAGAAGTAACATCATGAGTATCAAAAGTAGTTTTAGACTCAGCAGTAGTAGCAGTGTGTGTAGCATGAGTATGTGGTGGTGGTGTAACAAGCTTACTTATAACATACAGTGAATCAAGAGTAGCAGAGGTGTTTAGGACTGTACCTCTTCTTGTAGTGGATGGTAAAATAGGGAACTTTCCATCACGAGTCTTCCCCATGATGAAAGGAGTAGCAGTGAACAATGATAGATCCAAGTGGACTTACAAATAAAGCTATGCTACCCGGCAAAACGACGCCAGAAAATAGTCTTGATGACCCACAAGTGTAGGGGATCACAATAGTCTTCGCGTGTAGTATTACCCAATTTATTGATTCGACACAAGGGGAGCCAAAGAATACTTGCAAGCCTTAACAACTGAGTTGTCAATTCAGCTACACCTGGAAATAGTTCTTGCTCACAGAAGTTTATCAGTAGTAATAGTTTGTTAGTAGAAACAACAAAGTAACAACAATAGTGGAACAAGAGCAATAGTAACAATAACAGTAAACAATGAGATCCGAGTGCGTTAGGCATAGGGATGGATGGACGGGCGTTGCATGGAAGAGTATAAACATGTAACTTCAAGAACTAGGGCATTACAGATAAATAATAACAAGCATCCAAGTACTAAACAATCCTAGGCATGTGCTCCATATATAGTCATGCGTGCTCGCAATGAGAACTTGCACAACATCTTTTGTCCAGCCAGCCCGTGGCAGCGGGGCCTCTAGGGAACTACTGGCAATTAAGGTGCTCCTTTTAATAGAGCACCGGAGCAAAGCATTAACACTCCATGAACACATGTGATCCTCATACCACAATCATCCCCTCCGGTTGTCCCAATTATTGTCATTTTGGGGCCTTTGGATCCGGACAATGATATGTGTACACAACTTGCAGATAAGATCACAAACAATACTATCATAATGATTCAATAATAAGTTCAGATTTGGCATCATGGCACTCGGGCCCTAGTGACAAGCATTAAGCACAACATGTTGCAACAAAGTCAAATAGCACTAATAGAGATATTACACACTATGCCCTAAGAGATCTTATTCGATTACATGATAGAACTCATCCAATCCCTACCATCCCCAAGCCTACAGCGAGGGATTATTCACTCATGGATGAGGGAAACATGGATGGTTGATGGAGAGGCGTTGGTGATGACGATGGCGATGATCCTCTCCAAATTCCTCATCCCGGCAGGGTGCCAGAACAGAGTTTCTGGATCCGAATCTTGGTTTCTGGTGGCGGCGGTGTGGCGGAACTCTTTCTGGAAAACTATCGAACCCCCTCGGTTTTTAGGTCGAAAGGCAACTTATAGGCGCAGAGGGAGGACGAGGGGGTGCCTGGGATGGCTACACCCCCCTAGGCGCGACCAGTGGTGGGCCTGCGCCTGGCAGGGGTATGCCCCCCAGGTCCCTTCTCCGTCTCGTCTTCTGACTCCGTGGATCTTCTGGTGAAATATATTTTTTGGCATATTTTTCGGGATTTTTCCTGATAGTTGTTTTTGTGCACAAAAACATGACACCAAGGTAATTCTGCTGAAAACAGCATCAGTTCATGTTAGTTGTATCCAAATGACACAAGTTTAGAGAAGAAACAATAGCAAAAGTGTTCGGCAAAGTAGATACATTTTGGACGTATCAAACACACATGATACTAGTGCTATTAAGAGTCTCCTTGATAGACGTACTATTATGCCTAAGTTGTCCTATGATCCTAAGTTTGCCACTTCTCACATAGATATTAAAGATAAAGATTATGATTTCTCTCTTGATTTATCTTATTTAGATATTATTGAGAAAAAACCTTTTTGTGGAACTGAAAATGAGAGTGATATGGCTCATATGAATGAGCTTTCTACTATGAGTGCTTTATTCTCTAATAATTTTAAGATGCGTAAGTACTTTATTACTAAGATCTTCCCTTTTTCACTAAAAGGAGAAGCTAGGACTTGGTTTAATATATTACCTCCTAGTTCCATTGATAGCCCTGATTGTTTGATTGCTTCTTTCTTCCAGAAATATTTTCCTCCCAGTGCTAGACATGCTGCTTTGCAGAGACTTTTTTATTTTAAACCGGGAGAAGAAGAAAAATTGCCTGAGTCATGGACAAGGTTCTGAGCCTTGATTCATGCACATCCCAGATGTCCATTACCTAAAAATGAGCTTCTTGATATTTATTATAATGGACTAACTGATGATTCTAGGACCTACCTAGATAGCTTTGCTGATTGTGTTTTCAAGAAACATACTCCTACAGATGTTGAAGAATTAATGGCTAAAATAAGTAAGAATTATGATGATTGGACTTCAACTAACCTGAATACACCTGAGCCTATTACTCCTGAACCAGTTATGCCTGAACCAGTTCCAACACCAACACAAAAAAGAGGGGAGTTATTACATTAAATGATGAAGTGATGAAGGAAGCTAAGAAATGTCTAAAGGAGAAAGGTATTAGAGCTGAAGATATGAAGAATCTACCTCGTATAAAAAAATTATGTAAGCCAATTCCCCACTCATCTACTATTGAGGTATACTCTCTCCAACACTTTGATAAAGGTGATATCCCTTATGGTAAGCCTCCTGGTCAATGCTTAGAGGAACTTGACATTTTTATTGTTAAACAAGGTCATTTTAATAAACAAGTTCAGAATCATTTATTGGAAAACTCTAGAACTATCAATGAGTTTAAAGATATTGTGGAAAGAACTTTTAATGATATTAAAATGCTTTGTAAACACTTTCAAATGGTTCAAACTCAACTTGATCAACTTGCCAAGGTATAAAAGGATATGCTAGTTAATGCTTCAGGAGATAAACATGCTTATGGAATTAGAAGTAGGAGTGGAATGGCCACTCAAGATCCTTTATCTCCTGAAGGACACCCTAAAAGAATTGAGCAGGACTCTCAGCAAGGTGAAGATAGTGGTAGTCCTCGTAAGAGAAAGAAAACTAAACACAAAATAGTTGAGGAACCACTTGAACCTGCTGTAGATTCTAATAGTATATATGTCTCTGATGCTGAAACTGAGAGTGGTAATGATAAAAATGATGCTACTGATAAGGAGGAAGTTCAGGAAGAACCTGAGAAACACACTAAGAACACTAGGTACACTAAGGAAGATTTTATTGCTAATAACCATGGTAAAGAGAGAGAACCTTGGGTGCAGAAACCTATGCCTTTTCTAGGTAAGAAACACATGTCAAAGGAGGAAGAACACTACAACAAGTTTTGTGAGTGGATGAAACCTTTATTTTTGCAAATTCCTTTGACTGATGCTATTAAATTGCCTTCTTATTCAAAGTATATGAAGGATATTGTCTCTAATAAAAGGAAGATTCCTAATGAGGAGATTTCTACTTTGCTTGCTAATTACTCCTTCAATGGTAAGGTTGCAAAGAAACTTGGTGATCCAGGTATACCAACTATTCCTTGATCTATTAAGAATAATTATGTTAGAACTGCTTTATGTGATTTGGAAGCTGGAGTTAGTGTTATGCCTTTTTCTCTCTATAAGAGACTCCATCTAGAAAAATTGATACCAACTGATATATCTTTGCAAATGGCTGATAAGTCAACTACTATTCCTGTTGGTTTATGTGAGGATGTTCCTGTTCAAGTAGCTCATAATTGCATGGTTTTAACTGATTTTGTTGTGCTTGAAATGCCTGAAGATGATAATATGTCTATTATTCTTGGGAGACCTTTTCTTAACACTGCAGGTGTTGTCATCAACTATAATCAAGGAAAATTAACATTCAATATTAATGACAAAGAGCATACTGTGTATTTCCCCAAGAAGGTTGCTAAAAGCTATTGCCTGAATTCCATTGAAAATATTGAGAGCATCAAGGTTGGAGAAATATATTGTCCGATTCCACAAGAAAATTTTGAAACTATTATGATTGGGACCATTGCTATCAAGTATGAGGTAACATAATCACCATGTGGATTGCAAAGTTTTTTGTCATATAAGATTGTTTTGGTAACAAGACTTGATCAACCTTGTTAACAAAAGGATTTTAATGAACAAAATAATGTTTCCACCATGGTTATACTTGCTTTCTTTTACTTTTCTCCTTCCTAGTCTTTGCCTTTCTTTTGCTAGCTTTGGTTTTGTTAGTTGTTTGTTTGTTAGAGTTTCTTAGATCTCCTGTAGTTTGGCTTTTGGTTTGCTTTTGCTTCTTCTGAAAAAACTGTTTCTGCGAGAAAATCAATTTTCATACCCTGAAAATTGGCCAAAAATAAAGTTGTCTGAAAAATCACAAAAAACTCAAAATAAATTTTTCCTCGAAAAAAGGGCAGAGAGACACCTGAAGTGACCCAGGGGGCACCCTAGGCCACCAAACCCATGGTAGGCACGGCCTACCTAGGGTTGGCGCCTAGGGGGGTCTGGCCCACCTAGGCCCCTTTAGGCTCCCTCCTCAAAGCCATCTTCTTTCTCTCTCCCGAAAAACACCGGAAAACTTGCTCAAGCTCGAGTTCTTGCTGTTCTTGCTCGCGATTTTCGATCTTGTTCATCCCATCTTAAGTGCTGTTTTTGGAGGTATGGCTCCTTGGTATGTGCCTCCTCCACTTGTCCAATTAGATTTGTAATTGGTAGATTATATCTTGAGTATTTTGCTACTATAGGTGTTAGGTTGTTTGAGCTTGCATGCTTGTTCTATGCTTAGAAACTTTATTTTGATGCATGTGTAGCCCTCTAGCAAGTTCCTATAGTGTTTGCTCATCATTTATCAACTTAGAAATCACTTGGTTTCATGTTTGTCTAAACATTTCAGCAAGGAAGATGAGTACTTATCCACTGAATCAATATGACTTGATGGTGCCTGAGCCAATGAAGGTTCATCGTGAGGAGGAAGTTTTTCGTTCCATATATCCATGCCAAGAATTTATGAGAACTGCGGGAATTTCCCAGGATTTCCAAACTATGATTGCCGATGCAGGGTTGGAACACTTTGTTGAAGGTGAACCATTTCAATTTGTTAAGCTAACCATGGCTTTTGTGCAGGACTTATGGTTCACTTGGTCTACATCTAATCCCATGGTTCATTATAAAATATATAATATGCCTGTTGACCTACCTTTTGCTGATTTCTGTGCAGCAATTAGAGTACCTCGGTGGGGATCTTGTGGGAAGATCAAGGAGAGGCCCAAGTCACTTATGGATCTATATGCTGAGATTTGCCAAGGTTTCTGTTGGGGTTTGTAGCATGGAAAACAAAAAATTTCTACCGCATACAATCAAACAAGCCAAGATCTATCTACTAGATTGTAGCAACGAGTCGATAGAATAACTCACCCTCGAAGATTCCAAAGTGTTTAACGAGAGCGGATTCTTGTGGGTGATGTAGTCGTACTCTTCCCGATCTCAAGATCGTGTAGACGATCCATCCCACAACGGGCGTGAGCGCTTTGCGCAATCGGTCACACGCTTGGTACTCGGAAGACCTTCCTCTCCCTTGTTCCAAAGAAAAGCGGAGGTTGTAGCACTCTCCTCGCGATTCCGGCAGCATGACTAAGATGGTACCGAAGTAGAGGGAGATCTCGCAGGCTTCGCCTTTGCCGGGCGAGTATGGTGGACTATGAGAGAGGCCTCGGTGATCTAGGGTTTAGACGCACCAAGGAGAGAGGGCTAGGCCGACGGCTAGGGCTTGGGGAAGCCCAAGTCGGCGGCTAGGGTTTGCCCTAGGCGGCGGCAGCAGCAGGAGGTGGTGGCGCCGGAGGCTTAGGGTTAGGGTTTGGAGAGGGCAAGGTGTAGGTCTTGGAGGGGCAGCCCTGCCCCTCCTTATATAGATGGGAGGGCGCCAGGGAGGGGGAGTCCCTCCTCCTCGCCTCCTTGTCCGTGGTGGAGGGAGGGACTTCCTCCCAAGTAGGTTTCCTCTCCCACCAAGCAAAATAGCCGTTTGACTTTTCAAATTGGCGTTTGACTTTTCAAACTAGGATTTGATTTATCCCTTTATTTTGCTCAGCGATGACACCTAGTACATGATGCAACCATTCTAAGTTGTTATGACACATTCATGTACCCTTCCCCTCCGAAGTGCCGGACATTCCGGAACCTTCTAGAACATTCCCGATGAAAACACCTGAACCATTCTCCAACCCCGAAACAGGACTTTCCTTATATGAATCTTATTCTCCGGACCATTCCGGATCTCCTCGTGATATCTCGGATCCCATCCGAGACTCCGAACAACATTTGGTCTCTTACTCATCATTCCATAACTACTCAACAACGTCGAATCCTTAAGTGTGTCTCCCTATGGTTCGTGAATTATGCGGACATGATCGAGACACTTCTCCGAACAATAACCAATAGAGGAATCTGGAAATTCATATGGCTCCCACATATTTCTACTGTTACTTTGTGATCGAATGAACCACTTAGATACGATACCAATTTCCCTTTGTCTCACGATAGTTTACTTATCCGAGGTTTTGATCGTCGGTATCTCTGCATACCTAGTTCAACCTTGTTACTAATAAGTACTCTTTTCTCGTTCCCGTGATATGTGATCCCTTGTGAGTCAGTCACATGCTTGCAAGCTAATTGGATGACATTCCACCAAGAGGGCCCAGAGTATATCTATCCGTCATATGGATGGACAAATCCCACTCTTGATCCATGTGTCTCAACCAATACTTTCTGAATACTCAATGCCATCTTTATAGCCACCCAGTTACGGTGTGGTGTTTGATGTCATCAAAGCATCCTTCCGGTGATGGTGATAAGCATGATCTCATGGTCGAAGGAATTAGGTTACTATGTATCATAAAGCATATAGCAATTGAACTATTAAAATGACTTGATCTTTATGCTACGCTTATCTATAGGAGTATGTCCATCATATCATTCTCCTAACGATATGATCTTGTTGTTAATAACATCCCAATGTTCATGATAGGGAAACCACAATCATTTATTAACCAACAAGCTAGTATTATGAAGAGGCTTCACTAGGGACTTCAATTTGAGTTTACAAATCACACAAGTATTAATGTTTCCTTGATAATACTATTATAGCATGAATGTAAACATTTATCATAAACACAAAGATATAATAATAACTACATTTATTATTGCCTCTAGGGCATATCTCCAATAGTCTCCCACTTGCACTAGAGTCAACTAATCTAGATTACATGGTAATATACCGAACACCCATGGCAGTTTGGTGTTGGTCATGTTTTGCCCTCGGGAGAGGTTTAGTCAACGGATCCGCCACATTCAGATCTGTGTGTACTTTGCAAATCTTTATGTCACCATCTTGGACATGTTCTCGAATAGCATGAAAATGCAGCTTGATATGCTTCAGCTTCTTGTGTGACCTTGGTTCTTGCGCATTGGCTGTGGCGCCCATGTTATCACAGTAGATAGACATTGGGTCCAGCGCACTTGGAACCACACCGAGCTTTGTAATGAACTCTTTCATCCATATCGCTTCTTGTGAAGCCTCCAAAGCAGCCATGTATTCCGATTCAGTTGAAGATCTTGCCATAATGCTTTGCTTTGCACTCCTCCAGCTAACTGCTGCACCATTTAAAATAAATATGTATCCAGATTGTGATTTAGAATCATCCGGATCGGTCTTCCAACTAGCATCGGTGTAACCATTAACAACGAGCTGTTCATCACCTCCATAAGAAAGAACCATATCCTTAGTTCTTCTCAAGTACTTAAGGATGTTTTTGACCGCTGTCCAATGATCCACTCCTGGATCACTTTGATACCTGCTAGTCAAACTAACAGCATATGCAATGTCGGGTCTAGTACATAGCATGGCATACATTAGAGATCCTATGGCTGAGGCATAGGGAGTTTTACTCATCCTTTCTCAATCTTCTGCCGTTGTTGGACTTTGAGTTTTACTCAAGGTCGTATTGCGCAACATGGGCAAGAACCCTTTCTTGCTATCTTCCATTCCAAACCTCTTTAGAACTTTGTCCAAATATGTACTTTGTGACAGTGATATTAGGCGTCTTGATCTATCTCTATAAATCTTTATGCCTAATATGTAAGCTGCTTCGCCAAGATCTTTCATTGAAAAACTATTATTCATATATTCCTTGACACTATTAAGAAGGTCTACATCATTCCCAATCAACAATATGTCATCTACATATAGTATTAAGAATGCTACAGAGCTCCCACTCACTTTCTTGTAAATACAAGCTTCTCCGTAAGTTTGTATAAAACCAAAACTTTTGATCACCTTATCAAAACGTTGATTCCAACTTCGGGATGCTTGCTTCAATCCATAAATGGACCGTTGAAGTTTGCATACCTTGTTAGCATCTTTAGGATCGAAAAACCTTTGGGTTACATCATATACAACTCTTCATCAATGTCTCCATTGAGGAATGCTGTTTTGACATCCATCTGCCATATCTCATAATCATAATATGCAGCGATTGCTAACATAATCCTCACATACTTTAGCTTCGCTACAGGTGAGAAAGTCTCATCGTAGTCAACTCCTTGAATTTGTCGAAACCCTTTTGCGACAAGTCGAGCTTTATAGACAGTAACATTACCATCAGCATCTGTTTTCTTCTTGAAAATCCATTTGTTCTCGACAGCCTTCCGGCTATCCGGTAAGTCCACCAAAGACCATACTTGGTTTTCGTACATGGATCCAATCTCGGATTTCATGGCTTCTTGCCATTTATTGGAATCTGGGCTCATCATCGCTTCCTCATATGTCGCAGGGTCATCGGTGTTGTCCACCAACATGACACTCATAACGGGATCATACCAATCAGGAGTGGTACGAGTTCTCGTTGACCTGCGAGGCTCTGTAGCAACTACAACCAAAGTTTCATGATCATCATCATTAGATTCCTCTCTTATTGGTGCAGGCACCACAGGAACTTCTTCCGGTGCTGCGCTACTCGCAAGTTCGAGAGAAGGTTCGACAACCTCGTCGAGTTCTACTTTCCTTCCAGTCACTTCTTTCGAGAGAAATTCCTTCTCTAGAAAGGATCCATTCTTGGCAACGAAGATTTTGCCTTCGGATCTATGATAGAAGGTATACCCAATAGTTTCCTTTGGGTATCCTATGAAGACTCATTTTTCCGCTTTGGGTTCAAGCTTGACCGGCTGTAACTTCTTTACATAGGCTCCGCAACCCCAAACTTTAAGGAACGACAATTTAGGTTTCTTCCCAAACCATAATTCATACGGTGTCGTTTCAACGGATTTAGATGGTGCCCTATTTAAAGTGAATGCGGCCGTTTCTAATGCATAACCCCAAAATGATAGTGGTAAATCTGTAAGTGACATCATAGAACGAACCATATCTAAAAGAGTTCGATTACGACGTTCGTACACACCATTACGCTGTGGTGTTCCCGGCGGTGTCAATTGTGAAAGTATTCCGCATTTCTTCAAATGCTCACCAAACTCGTAACTTAGATATTCACCTCCACGATCAGAACGCAGAAATTTAATCTTCTTGTTACGTTGATTCTCAACCTCACTTTGAAATTCCTTAAACTTCTCGAAACTTTTGGACTTATGTTTCATGAAATAGATATACCCATATCTACTCAAGTCATCCGTGAAGGTAAGAACATAATGATAACCACCGCGCGATGCTACACTCATTGGACCACACACATCGGTATGTATGATTTCCAATAAATCCGTAGCTCGCTCCATCATACCAGAAAATGGAGTCTTAGTCATTTTACCCATCAGACATGCTTCGCATGTTTCAAGTGATTCGAAATCAAGTGATTCAAGAAGTCCATCGGAATGGAGTTTCTTCATACGCTTCACTCCAATGTGACCAAGACGACAGTGCCACATATAGGTCGAGTTATCGCTCGATTTCAAACGTTTAGCCTCAATGTTATTAATATGTGTATTTCCACTATCGAGATTCAATAAGAATAGACCATCTATCAAAGGTGCATGTGCATAAAACATATTACTCATATAAATCGAACAACCATTATTCTCGGACTTAAACAAGTAACCGTCTCGCAATAAACAAGATCCCGATATAATGTTCATGCTTAACGCAGGCACCAAATAAAAATTATTTAAGTATAAAACTAATCCAGATGGTAGATGAAGAGGTAGCGTGCCGACCGCGATCACATCAACCTTTGATCCATTTCCCACGCGCATCGTCACCTCGTTCTTCGCTAGCTTCCGTTTATTCTGCAGCACCTATTTCGAGTTACAAATATGAGCAACCGAACCAGTATCAAATACCCAGGCACTACTATGAGTACTAGTGAGATACACATCAATAACATGTATATCGGATATACCTTTCTTCTTGATGTTGCCGTTCTTCAAATCCGCCAAGTACTTTGGGCAATTCCGCTTCCAGTGACCTTCTCCCTTGCAGTAAAAGCACTCAGTATCAGGCTTAGGTCCAGTCTTGGTCTTCTTAGTCGGTGCGGCAACTTTCTTACCACCCTTCTTGAAGTGTCCCTTTTGCTTAGACTTGCCTTTCTTGAATTTGGTGGTCTTATTGACCATCAACACTTGGTGCTCTTTCTTGATCTCCACTTCTGCAGATTTTAACATGGAGAAGAGTTCTGGCAACTGCTTGTTCATGCTTTGCATATTGTAGTTCATCACAAAGTTCTTGTAACTTGGTGGTAGTGATTGGAGGACACGGTAAATCCCCAAAGCATTAGGAATCACTATACCCAAGCTTTGAAGTTTGTTTGCATGCCCAGACATCTTAAGCACATGCTCACTGACGGAGCTTCCCTCTTCCATCTTGCAGTTAAAGAACTTTTCAGAAGCCTCATAGCTCTCAACTGCCGCGTGAGTCTCAAAAATCAATTTGAGTTCATGGCCAATATCATGTGGGTCTGAATTCTCAAACCTTTTCTGAAGCTCCGATTCCAAACCATACAAGATAGCACACTAAACTGTGGAGTACTGATTCTTCCGAGCGAGGTAAACGTTCTTTACTTCATCGGTAGCATCAGCTGCAGGCGGGTCACCCAGCGGTGCATCCAGCACATAGGTCAAATTACCAGCATTGAGGACAATCCTCAAATTGCGGAACCAATCCGCGAAGTTGCTTCCATTGTTTTTCAACTTTTCTTTCTCTAGGAACGCACTAAAATTGATGGTAGGGGCCGCCATTGATCTACAACATATTTGCAATAGTTTAGACTAAGTTTATGAAAAATTGAGTTCTAATTCATAGTTAAATTAATCTAGGTGAACTCCCACTCAAAACAATATCCCTCACATTGTTATAGTGATCACACGAACCAAATCCACCACATCAAAACCGATCATCACGAGAGTTGATGTAGCTTCAATAGCGAACAATCGACATGTTCATCATATCTACTATATGATTCATGCTTTACCTTTCGGTGATCCGTGTTCCGAGACCATGTCTGTACATGCTAGGCTCGTCAAGATCAAACCTTAGCTTCCGCATGAGCAAATCTGGCTTGCTCACGTTGTATACACTTGCAGAATCTAACACACCCGATCATCACGTGGTGCTTCGAAACAACAAGCTTTAGCAACGGTGCTTACTAAGGATGAACACTTTGGAACTTGAAATTTATGTGCATGAGGGATCATCTTATACTACTACTGTCCTTAACTAAGCAATACAAGATGCATAAAGGATTAACATCACATGCAATTCATAATATGTGATATGATATGGCCTTTCTTCTTTGTGCTTCCGATCTCCATCTTCAAGCACGAACATGATCTCCATCATCACCGGCATTGCATCAAGGTCAATGATGTTGCTCCATGGTTGTCGTCCACCAGCTTCAACTATTACAACTACTTTGAATAGACACGCGGGTCTTAACAGAAATTAAAGACAACCATATGGCTCCTGCCGGTTGCCAACTTACAATAAGGAACATTGCATACATCAAATATAATCACAATCATGGCCATATCACATCACAGCACACCCCTGCAAAACAAAGTTAGACGCCTCTAATTTCTTTGCATATTTTACGTGGTTTAGGGCTTTCAATAAGTGTCGATCTAACTTACGAACAAGAACCACAACGTTGATGTTTGAACTATCAAGTGCCCGTTGTAAATTGGATCTATACTATAATGGGAGAGACAGACACCCGCAAAGCCACTTATGCAATACAAGTTGCATGTTGAGCATGGAGCAAGTCTCATGAACGATGTCATGTAAGGTTAGCCCGGGCCACTTCATCCCATCATACCGCAAGATGCAAAGTACACAAGAAGCAATTAATAATAAAAGCACCACCGCCCACAATGACCATTGTGTTCTACTCGTGCAACAGATCTACATATAGACACGGCTCTGATACCACCCTTCTGGCCTCCTTGGCCGGCGGTGGAGGGAGAGGGACTTCCTCCCCAAGTAGGTTTCCTACTCTCCCTCCACCAAGCAAAATAGTCGTTTGACTTTTCAAATTGGCGTTTGACTTTTCAAACTAGGATTTGATTTATCCCTTTATTTTGCTCAGCGATGACACCTAGTACATGATGCAACCATTCCAACTTGTTATGACACATTCATGTACCCTTCCCCTCCGAAGTGCCGGACATTCCGGAACCTTCTAGAACATTCCCGATGAAAACACCGGAACCATTCTCCAACCCCGAAACAGGACTTTCCTTATATGAATCTTATTCTCCGGACCATTCCGGATCTCCTCGTGATATCCCGGATCCCATCCGAGACTCCGAACAACATTCGGTCTCTTACTCATCATTCCATAACTACTCAACAACGTCGAATACTTAAGTGTGTCTCCCTACGGTTCGTGAATTATGCGGACATGATCGAGACACTTCTCCGAACAATAACCAATAGAGGAATCTGGAAATTCATATAGCTCCCACATATTTCTACGATTACTTTGCGATCGAATGAACCACTTACATACGATACCAATTTCCCTTTGTCTCACGATAGTTTACTTATCCGAGGTTTTGATCGTCGGTATCTCTGCATACCTAGTTCAACCTTGTTACTGATAAGTACACTTTTCTCGTTCTCGTGATATGTGATCTCTTGTGAGCCAGTCACATGCTTGCAAGCTAATTGGATGACAATCCACCGAGAGGGCCCAGAGTATATCTATCCGTCATATGGATGGACAAATCCCACTCTTGATCCATGTGTCTCAACCAATACTTTCCGAATACTCAATGCCATCTTTATAGCCACCCAGTTACGGTGTGGTGTTTGATGTCATCAAAGCATCCTTCCGGTGATGGTGATAAGCATGATCTCATGGTCGAAGGAATTAGGTTACTATGTATCAGAAAGCATATAGCAATTGAACTATTAAAATGACTTGATCTTTATGCTACGCTTATCTATAGGAGTATGTCCATCATATCATTCTCCTAATGATATGATCTTGTTGTTAATAACATCCCAATGTTCATGATAGGGAAACCACAATCATTTATTAACCAACAAGCTAGTATTATGAAGAGGCTTCACTAGGGACTTCAATTTGAGTTTACAAATCACACAAGTATTAATGTTTCCTTGATAATACTATTATAGCATGAATGTAAAAATTTATCTTAAACACAAAGATATAATAATAACTAAATTTATTATTGCCTCTAGGGCATATCTCCAACAGTTTCGACTTCTCAAAGGAAAGTGGTAAAATCCGAAACATTCAGTTCCCAGCCATTAGATATTTTGCCTATTTTATTACCAAGTGTGTTCTTGCTAGAAAGATTGCTAGGAAGTTATCTTCTTTTGATCTAGCTTTTATCGCAACTCCTCTGAATAGGAATAGATCTTATAGCTTGGGTGCTCTGATAGCTCACCGTCTCACTACCAACCGCGATAAGGGTGGAATTTGTTGAGGTCCTATTGCTTCTAGGTTGCTAGTTTTCCATGGTTTAGAGCCTCACTATTCAGATTATCAGTTCCCTATAAAGAGGCTTGATATTGAATCCATGATTCGGCATGGTTTTGTTTCCTTAGGGGCTAATGTAAGAAGTTTACCATATGAATTATCTTTTGCCCAACAAGGTCGGAGAAAGGGTAGGACTGAGAAAATAGTTTATTTTTTCTGCACCTGCTTTGTTTAATTTTGATAACAGGCAAGGATGGTCGCTCACGGAGGAAGAGTTTGACACTTATGTGGCGGAGCTCCCCCAGCAAGAGGAGAATGTTGAAGAGGATGCCGAAAACGATTCGGTTCAGCCCTCCAACTTGGGAGAGTCTTCATACCAGCAGCCCTCATTTGATTGGGGGGCTCTTCTTCTTCATCGCAAGCGCCTGACTATGATCATTCCTATGATGACCCACCGGCTTGGAGTTACTACACACGCTATTGAGCCCCACTTAGGCCAAAATCCTAAGCTTGGGGGAGGTATGCCGACATCACACTCATATATATATCATGTTTGGTCGGTTCTTTGTATATCCATTGTTTTGCTTTCTTTTTGGTTCTTGTTGCTTCTTTCTCAAAAACACAAAAATACCAAAAATATTTTTGTTGTTTCTCTTGGTTTGTTTCTTTGCTTTTGGTTTTGGTTTGCCTTTAAAAAATCCAAAAAGATTTTGCTTTGCTTGCTTCTTGTTTGGTTTTCCTTTTCTTTGTTGGGTTTTGCTTTGTTTGCTTGTTTTTAGAAAAATCGAAAACACCAAAAATATTTGTTGTTCTTCTTTGGTTTTGTGAGTTCTTTGCAGGGTTCAGCCGTCCTCAGTGGAGTTTGGTTTTATGTTATTATTCAAGTCACACAAGTGAATGGCAATAATGAAGATTAAGACAACTCGAGGAGTGGTAAGAAGCTGGTAACGAACTCTATTTGTTTTTATTTTTGTTCATATACTCATCATTGTGAGCACGCTTAGCCTGTTTGTGTAAGGTGTATGTCATTATGGATGCTTAGTAGTTCCTGATTTCTTGTGATTAGCTCCAGCTTGCTAATAGTTTGTACCATGTCATATGAATGTTTGCTTGCATTGTTTTATTCATACTTTGGTATGACATTGTGGTATCCTCCTCTGACTGTTCATGTGAATCGACTTGGCACATACTCACGCACGCATATGACTAAACAATAGTCAGTAAGCCTCGATGATTTATTTTGCCTCAGAGTTCTTGTATCATTTTCATGCCATAATTAGTCATGTTTTGTTGCAAGCATGATTATGACAGTTATTGCTCTCTCGTTTGTCGCTCCCTCTCTATTGCTAGCCTTCACTTGCACTGAGTATGAGCTCTACCTGTGCTTCCAACTCCCTAAAACCATTATTGCCAGTTGTGTCCACCATACCTACCTATTAGCATCATTTGTTATTTCAGTGCATATTCTATATGTCATGTTTTCTTCCAAATAAAATGTTAGTCTGTTTTGAGAAAGTTAGTTAGTAAAGCTCTCATGAACTTGATGGCACACTTTATTCCTTGCGCTTAATAATCCTGAACCATTGTGACCTGTCCATGAAAGTTATATGCTTGCAAATTATATGCTGGGAGTCAGCAGAACCGTGCTGTCATGGGGAATGCTTTCAACATATTTTGGATATCTCATCCAGTTGATACCTTGCTCTTTTGTTTGCGGATGTCGATGATGTGAAATAAAATGGGAGTTTGTGAGTTCATGGAGTCTATACATTGTGAAACGCCTGGGCCGCTAGCCTAAGCCATTCCTAATCCTGGTGGAAACTTGCAGCATCACCATAATGAGCATTTATGAAGCATCCTCAATAAAATGCTATACACATAGTAAATAAAAAGATCGCTGAAATGATCATTGTCTGCTTGCCTTGTCATTTTGATCACGGGATCGCTCCTGTATCATGTGCAAGGGGTGCCCCGTTGGCGGTTCTCTATGATATGCATGTATTTACAATGACAAGAACTTTCAGGTAACCAAAGTTGAGTAGCATGCGGAGCGACCCTCGTACTCAAGGGACTTGGGATTTCCAGTTTATGGTCTGTCAAGCATATGATTCAGAGTGGACCTCACTTTCACCTTAACCACATAAAGATGCCTATGATAGGGGCAATGAGAGCTCAAAGCTCACAAGTACCTTACTTTCATCATTTGGAAGCCTTTCAAACTTTTCAAAACCTTTTCACAACCTTGTTGAGTCACCACTTATTCTATGAGCACCTTCTTGAGAGCATAGTTGTCATTCTTGTTGAAAGTACCGACTTGAAACGACTAGAGGGGGGGTGAATAGGCGTCTACCCAATTTTACTTAGTTTCTCAGTTTTAGGCTCAACAAGAAAGAAAGTTATCTAGAGATGCAACTAAGTGAACAACCTAAAGCGGGAAAACTGAAACCAACAACAAGAAGAAGTAAAAGAAAGGAGTAAAGGAAGGGAACGAAGTAACCGGCGAGGGGACACGGAGATGTAATTCCCGTAGTTCACTCCCAAGGAGCTACATCTACGTTGGAGAGGTGTCGGGGCCACACAAGGTCACCCGAGCGCCACAAAGGCCTCACCTTCTTCTCCGGTGAGCTCCCCCACAAAGGAGGCCTCACAATCCACTAACCGGTGACCTTGAAGGCGCCAACCGAAACCTTTACACCAAGGTTGAGGGGGAGGCTCCACAACTCAATTGGAGGCCCTCAACGACACCTCGAAGCTTTACAACACATGCCTCGGCTCCGGGGATGCCCTACACCGTCTAGGGTTCCAAGAAACCCAAGAGCAACAAGATCCACAAAGGATGGAAGGGGAAATCAATTCTTCTTTGGTGGAAGTGTAGATCTAGGTCACCTCCCTCACCTCTTAAAAGATCAGGGCATTTGAGTGGCTAGAGAGAGAGATCTAGTGAGGTGAAGCTCAAGCTTTAATGGAGGAGAGAGAAAAATTCGAGAGAGAGTGGGAGGAAGAAGAGGGGTGCCTTAAATAGGCCCCCTCGCACTGAACCGGTAGAACCCCCGAGACTTCACCGGAAGTTCCGGTATAAGGCCGGAAGTTCCGCCTGAGCGTGGCTCCAACGGTCATAAGACCATTGACGCACGCTCCAGAAGCGCTACCGGAAGTTCCGGTCAAAACAGACCGGAAGTTCTGGTGAACTTCCGATCAAGTTCCGATCAAGTTCCGGCTAATTAGCACAATTCACCCAGAAGGTTATTGAACCGCCACCGGAACTTGGGCGGAACTTGGGCGGAACTTGAAGCGGAACTTTTGGGTCGCGAGCGAGTCGGACCGGAAGTTCCGGCCTTAGGCAGAAGTTCCGCTCAAGAACTTTTGGCGAGGCTAGACCAGATGGAAGTTCCGGCCAGGTTCCGGCCAAGTTCCGGCTAAGTTCCGGCTAAATAGCACATTTCGCCCAGAGGGTTACTGAACCGCCACCGGAACTTGGGCGGAACAAGATCGGAACAAACAGATGAGCAGCCCGCAACAGAAGTTTGAGCGGAACTTCCGGTCTAGACCGGAAGTTCCGGTGAGACACAAAAGGCTTCAACAGATCAGGAAAACGCTCTCTCTCACGGGATAATGGGATGGCTGTGGCGGTGCATTTAGGTTTGTGCAAGAACAAGTGATTTCCCACAGCCTTCCAAAATGGACCCCCTCTTGATAGTACGGTGACCTAAAACAACAACCAGAAAGAAACTAGAAGAAGACTAAAAAGGGGCCACCGTCTTCAAAAGATCACAAGAGAGCATCCATCACGATAGAATAAGACAACAACGACGTTCTACCTGAAACTCAAGAGCACGGTTAGAAACAAGGTTGGGATTGTCTTTTAACACCAAAAACATCATGAGAAGATATAGTCCTTTCAATCTCCCCCTTTTTGGTGTTAGATGACAATCCCACAGATTTGCATAGAAACAAAGCAATCTTTGCAATGGACAGGGCAGGCTCCCCCTGTATGTGTACAAGGTAGAGAGAAGACCCCTAAGGACTGAACCAGCACACATACACGGAGGCTCCCCCTAACAATTGCAAAGATAGCACAATTACAAACACAGGATAGAGACCATACCAGAACCAACTAAAACTGGTGGAGACAAACGGAGTAATAATAGCAACAAGAGCAATGAGGCTCCACCACCATAGAAACAGCCCAAGAGATGACAATAACAAAGATACCACATAGATATCACACAGTCTCAAACATAACACATATCACATAGTCTCAAACATAACAAACCACATGGTCCATAAGCACACGTAAGTTCACGGACATAAAACCACAAGCACACAAATTAACTAGAGAGTTCACGAGTAAGAAAGGATCAAAGGCAAGAACAGGCTCGCGACTCAACCCATGCAAATCCCGTAGACAACATAATAGACATCCTTCTCCCCCTTTGGCATCGAGACACCAAAAAGGAAGAAGAGATCAATCTACTCGTCCCATCCATGAGAAGGGGAAGGATGGGAAGACTCAGGCGGACCGGTGACCTCCTCCTCAGACTCATCTTTAGACCGATTCGATTCTTTGAACCCAATCCTCCTTGGGAGCAGTGACAGAGCTAGAGACCGGTGAGCAAGGAATGTTGAGGGCTGCCATGATGGCCTTCTGGCGCTGAACATTGTGACGCTGGTCAACGTAAGCCTGATACTCGCGGTCCTGCAGAAAGCAGAAAGTCTTCTTCACTTTCCCAAGCAACTTCTTTGCCCAAGATGGCTGCCTCTGGAGAGAAGGACCACCAGCACTAGAGCCACCAGGAGCAGAGGAGGGACCACCAGCACCAGATCCACCAGGAGCAGAGGAGGGACCACTAGCACCAGCTCGAGACTTCTTGAGAGCAGCTTCCTTTTCTTCCTGAGTGCGAGGCTTCTCGTGCTTAATCACACGGAACCTTTTCTCTTCATGAATGGTGATGTTGTCCTGAGGAAAGGGGGTGCCAGTCTTCTCGAGCCACTTGTGATTGATGAGAGTCTGAATGTAGGGAGCATAGATGCAGGAGCGCTTTTCAATGAGAGCCCCCCACAGCTCTGAGAAGATGAAGTGCATAACATCCATTGGCCTGTCAGTGCCTCGGTGAAGATGGGTCTGATGCATGAGGTCAACCTGATATCCATGAAACTGATCAAAGTTGCCAGCTTTGGGAGAGATGGTGTTCAAGTACACCCAAGATAATGTCATAAGTTGGCAGCAGATGATTCGTATACCCAACACTTCCCCATCCTTCAATGTAGAGAGGCTCCAGGACCTCAGGGTCAGCAGCTATAGGACTATGAACACGCCAACCATTTGCCCCGCGGCCAGGCTGAATGGGATAACCAAGAAGCTCAGCAAACTCAGCCCAAGTAGCGGTAAGAAACACATCCCTGGTCATCCACTTCATCACTCCTTCAGTGGATGAATGCATGTGAAGATACAGAGTGGAATAGAATTGAGCAATAGCAGTCACATCATAGTTCTGACGGTGCTCCATGAGGGGAATCAACCCAAACCTCTGACAGATATCAAGAGCTTCCCCAAAGTAAACTTGCTTCCCTTCCATGTGAGGCACATTGATGAATTTCTGAGGAGCAACCACAAACTTCTTCTTGGATGCATAAATTTCTTCATAAATCTGCTCCTGACGACAGGTGTGGAAATTGGGATCCAAACAGAGACGATCACGAGGCACGAGGTAGGGATCTGTAGATCTGAATGCAGCATAAGCCTTCTGAGTCCACTTGGAAATCTTGGCTGTGGTCATGTCTGGCCCTACAGCAGTGGCCTTCTGAGAAAGAGAGGGCCTCTTCCCTGCAGCAGCAGCACGGCGAGCAGCAGCAGCCTTCTGGCGAGAGGTCTGAGTGGTTGGACGCACAACTTCAGCATCTTCCTCATCAATCTCAGGAGGAATGTTAGCGGATGGTCGGTGGGCACGCTTGCCGTGGCGAGTCTCTCCTTCCCCTGAGAAGAAAGAACAAGAATAGGGAGGGAAGTTGGGATAAGTGCACAAGTTCGGAAGTGGAAACAAAACGAGTTAGATTGGAAAAATACAAACAGGAAATTTTTTTGCAGTGTAGCCGGAACTTCCGCTAAAACGCCGGAACTTCCGGTCTAGACCGGAATTTCCGGTCGTGGCTCACCGGAAGTTCTGGTGAGGCCACGAACTTACAGTTTCAACAGCAGTTCCCTAGATGTAGATCTAAAGACCACCAATGCACAAATTTTTCCAAGGATATGTTGGACCAATCTACTCTAGCATGATACCCTAGGCCTACCAAGATCTTCCAACAAGTTCTAGCCAAAGAACTAGCCTAGACAAGGTGTGCCCTAACTCAAGCCATGGTGAGAGCAAGATCTCCATGAATGGAGGGAGTTAGGGGCAAATACCGGAGTCCATGGCGGGAGATCGAGGTGGGGAAGGATCCCACGGAGCAGATCTGGAGAGGAGCTAATGGAGAAGAGGGAGCCGGAGCGCCCTCTTGGAGATGTCCTGGCCGGCGGCGCTCCTAGGAGAAGATGGGTCTTGGGGAAAAAAGGAAGAAGATCCCGTTTTCCCCCAGGGCCCACCTTTTATAGTACAGGAAGCACCACCGGAAGTTCCGGTCCGGGACCAGAAGTTCCGGTCCACCGGAACTTCCGGGTCAGACTGACCGGAAGTTCCGCTGACGCCAGACAGAACATCTCAGGAGGATAACAAGGAAGAACTTGTGCAGGGAATAGAGAGGGCTTGAGGTAAGGAAAGGCTTAGGATAGATAGCTCAAACTGTGAAGAACCAAAACAACAAAAAAACAAGGCAAACAAAAGGTCAAAGATCCAAATAAAACGGGTCGGTGGCCGAAGCCACCTTATATAAGAGTAAATGGCTTGACACCGCGAAGATATATCTTGGGTTCATTACCAATACTCATCATGAAGCTCAAATGGTCTCCTTTAGAGACTATAGAGTATGAAAACTTTAATGTGCGCATAATAGGGTTAGTGTTTGTTCATAAGAGGAACTACACTCCCCCTAAATCCATGCCTACACCCAAACAAGATACACATTGAGACACGGGTAGGTGTGCAAGGGCTCAAGCAACGTTGCTCGAATCAATGATATTTATCTCATACCTTAACTCTCGGAACCTTGCTTCATCAAGAGGCTTCGTGAAGAGATCCGCAAGATTTGCCTTGGTGGGAACATACTCCAAAGAAATGTCTCCTCTAGCAACATGGTCCCAAATGAAATGATGACGAATCTCAATGTGCTTGGTTCGGTTGTGTTGCACGGGATTGTGAGCAATAGCAATTGCACTCTCATTGTCGCAAAGTAGAGGCACCTTGTCAAAAGATAGTCCAAGATCCTTCAAGGTTTGCTTCATCCATAGTAATTGAGCACAGCATCTTGCGGCAGAGATATACTCAGCTTCGGCAGTAGACATAGACACACAGTTTTGCTTCTTCGAGGACCAACAAACCAAGGATCTTCCGAGAAACTGACAAGCTCCGGAGGTTGATTTTCTTCCCACTTTGTCACCAGCCCAGTCCGAGTCCGTGTAACCAATGAGATCAAAGCTGGCTCCCTTGGGGTACCACAACCCAAAGTTTGGGGTATGAACTAAATATCGAAAGATCCTTTTGGACCACCATGTGACTCTCTTTTGGTGCGGCTTGAAATCTTGCACACATACCCACACTCAACATAATATCCGGTCGGGATGCACAAAGATAGAGCAAAGAACCAATCATCGATCGATAGAGTTTTTGATCCACCTCCTTACCCTTGGGATCGAGATCAAGATTAACCTTAGTTGGCATGGGAGTCTTGGCACCTTTGACTTGATCAAACTTGAACTTCTTGAGCATGTCTTGGATGTACTTGGCTTGGTTGATGAACGTCCCTTTCCTCAATTGTTTGACTTCAAATCCAAGGAAAAACTTCAGCTCCCCCATCATGGACATCTCGAAGCGGTCGGTCATGAGCTTGGCAAAATCCTCATTAAAAGTTTTGTTAATAGACCCAAAGATAATGTCATCAACATAGATTTGGCATACGAACAAGTGGCCTCCAACTTTCTTAGTAAAAAGAGTGGGATCAATGAGGCCCACTTGAGCCACAGTTCAACAAGAGCTCCCTAAGGCACTCATACCACGCCTTGAGGGCTTGCTTAAGGCCATAGAGTGCCTTATTGAGCTTGTAGACATGGTTCGAAAAAAGTGGATCCTCAAAGCCCGGAGGTTGCTTGACGTATACCAACTCTTTCAAAGGACCATTAAGAAAAGCACTCTTGACATCCATTTGATACAACTTAAAGTTGTGATGGGTAGCAAAAGCAAGAAGCATACGAATGGATTCAAGGCGAGCAACGGGGGCGTAAGTCTCACCGAAGTCGATGCCCTCAACTTGTGAGTATCCTTGGGCAACTAACCTTGCCTTGTTGCGCACGACAATTCCATTCGCATCGCACTTGTTCTTGAAGACCCACTTGGTTCCAATGACGTTTTGGCAGTCTTTAGGCAGCTCCACCAATGTCCAAACATTGTTCCTCTTGAAGTTGTGAAGTTCCTCGTTCATAGCATCAAGCCAATCATCATCTTCAAGAGCTTCGAAGACTTTCTATGGTTCCACAAGAGAGATAAACGCATGGTGAGAGCAAAAGGAAGCTAGTTGCCTCCTAGTGGTGGAACCTTTATTGAAATCCCCATAGACATTATCAAGGATATGGCCATCTCGAACAAGCTTGGCGAGACGATAGGCTTGACGACGGGCTTGTGCTTCAATTCGAGATTCTTGAGCTACCACTTGGTCATTTCCATCAATTGAGCCGCCCCCTTGACTATAAGCACGAACACGAGGGTCATCTTCATCAATTTCCACTTCGGGGAAGTCATCACTCGGAGAGGATCCTTGAGGAGCATTGACTTGATTTTGATCTTGACTAGCTTGACCTTGGGAAGAAACATGACCTTGAGGAGGAGCCCCATCTTGGGGAGGTTGATGAGGTTGATGAAGAGCTTGTCCGTGAGAGGTGTCTTGAGGAGGAGCCCCATCGTGGGGAGGTTGATGTTGTTGATGAAGAGCTTGTTCTTTAGAGCTTGGAGAGTCATGAGCATGGGAAGCTTCGGAAGAGCTTGAGGGAGCTTGTGCCAAGAAAGTAGGTCCTTGAGGTGCAAGATGATCTTGTGAGAGTGAGGGCTCCACTTGAGTAGAGCTTGGTCCTTCTCCTTCGTCCATAAGGGGATCCTCAATGGGGAGGTGGAAACCCACACCCATTCTTCCTATGGCCTTGGGAGGAATTTCATCACTTGGATCACAAACACCATCTTGCCTAACAAGGGACTCATGATTTTAATCAAACTTCACGTTGCTCGTCTCTTCAACTCTTCCATTGGCTTTGTTGTAGACTCTATAAGCATGGGACTGATTTGAGTAACCAACAAAAATTCCTTCTTGAGCCTTGGATTCAAACTTTGACAACCGAACTCCTTTCTTGAGTATGTAGCACTTGCACCCAAACACCCGAAAGTAGCCAACATTAGGCTTTTTCCCGGTGAGAAGTTCATAGGGGGTCTTGTTCTTGTTCTTGCGGAGATAAAGTCGGTTGGTTGCATGGCAAGCAGTGGAGATGGCCTCGGCCCAAAAGTTGTATGGAGACTTGAACTCAGCTAGCATAGACCGAGCCGCATCCATCAAAGTACGATTCTTCCTTTCAGCAACTCCGTTTTGTTGAGGGGTGTAGGGAGTGGAGTATTGATGCTTGATTCCTTCATCACTGAGAAACTCATCCAAGGTATAGTTTTTGAACTCGGTGCCATTATCACTTCGAATTGAGAGAATAGTTGCATTGTGCTTCCGTTGAACCTCATTAGCAAAGTCAATGACAGTTTGTTGAGTTTCACTCTTGTACTTGAAAAAGAACACCCAAGTGTATCTTGAGAAATCATCCACAATAACCAAACAATACTTCTTGCCTCCAAGACTATCATGAGAGGGAGGACCAAAGAGATCCATATGTAAGAGCTCCAAACATCTCTCGGTAGTAATTTGATTGATTGCTTTGTGAGGAGTTTCGTGCATCTTCCCTTCAATACAAGCCCTGCACACACGATCTTTGGCAAAAGAAACATTGTTAATACCAAGGATGTGGCCCTCGGAGTGAAGTCTTTGCAAAGTTCTCATGTTTACATGGGCTAGGCGGCGATGCCACAACCATCCCTTATCGGCTTTAGCATAGAGACATAGAGCATGAGGAGTAGTGGTCCCTGAGAAGTCCACCACGTACAAGTAATGTTCTACATATCCTACAAAAGCCACCTTGAGAGACTTGCTCCACATGAGGACCACGGAATGAGAGTTAAAAAACGAAGAAAGACCCATAAGAGCAAGAGCACGAACTGAGAGTAAGTTGTAACCAAGAGTTTTGACAAGCATGACGTCAACCAAGGATACATCCGGGGTTACCAGCACTTTGCCAAAACCCAAAACCTGAGAGCTTGTTTTGTCACCGTAAGAGACCATGGTGTTGGCAATATTGGGTCTCAACTCGGTCATGATACACTTGCTTCCGGTCATATGACTTGTGGCGCCACTATCAAGCACCCATTTTGATCCGCCGGAAGCATAGTCCTACAAGAAAATCAAGCTTTGGTTTTAGGTACCCATTTTGCAATGGGTCCCCTTTTGTTAGTGACAAGAACCTTTGGCACCCAAATGGCCCAATGATAATCATGCGTGTAAGATGTCCCCACATATCTAGCATATATATGACCATCATAAGATTGGCAAAGAATGTAAGAGGGATTGTTCTTTCCGGCAAAGTTGTCACTTTGCAAGAGAGTTAGGCCATTTGGTACTCCTTGGGCCATGCCCTTGTTCTTTTTCTTCTTCTTGTTCTTCTTCTTCTTCTTCTTCTTGGTCTTGGCAAGTTGATCCTTCAAAACCTTGACCTCCTCTATGAGATGCTCATGCTTGCAACAAGGGTTAGGAGAGCTAGACAAGTCTATAATTTGCACAGCGGAAGACTTAGAAAGATCACAAGTTAATTGAGTTTGAAGCTGTTCATGAGCCTCAAAAAGACTTGTGAATTTACTCTCCAAGGCTTTGTGTTCCTCTTTGAGTTTCTCAAGATCCTTTTGAGTCTTATCATGACCACCCACAAACTCAGCATTTTCTTTCTTGAGAACCTTAATCAAAGCAAGAGCATGGTCACGTTCTTTAATAGTAGAGGTCAAAGTGTAGTTGTGATCATCTACAAGTTTAGACACATTCTCTTCAAGATTAATTCTCATATTTTGTTCATCCTCAAGACTTTGAGTGAGAGGCAATTTAATCGGCTGCATCTCTTTCATTTTTACTTAGCAAGTCAAGAAGTTCTTCCTTTTCATCTAAGGCATCCCTAGCATTCTCAAGTTGAGCAAGTAAGGACTCAAAGCAGTTTTTAGTTTCTTCATCTAAGGTAGCAACAAATTCACACATGTCAATCATATCTTTCTTCACCTCTAGACCAACAAGATCAAGAGAGGAAGGCTCACTAGAGATGGGTTGAGGAGTGAGTTTCGGTGATACCTCGGTGGCCTTGGCCATGAAGCACTTTTGGTTGGAGGAGATGACATTTTCATTTGGCGAGTCGGAGAGGGATAGACGTGGAGTTGAGGTAGTGGCAATAGCAGCAACCCCCACAATCTCTCCACCATGAACTTCATCATCATCATCATCTTCATCCGTGCCCGAAAGATATTCTTCATGGACCATGATTGCTCGTTCCTTGTTAGTGGCGTTCTTGACGGTGTAGTTCTTGTTTATGGGATGAGAAGATCTTGACTTGACCTTGCGAATGAGACGACCACCATTGTCTTCACGGTTCTCAAAGGGACACTTGGCCACAAAGTGAATCTTGTCGTTGCAATTGTAGCAAGACCTTGCTTTGGGAGACTTGTTGGGTGAGTTGAATCTTGAGTTGTCCCTTGATCTTGGCTTGAATCCGGACTTGTTCCAAAAAGCCCTTGAAGCGAGAGCAAGGTGTTCGTTGAAGGCACATTTGAGATCTTCTTGGGACCACTCACTTGATGTGTCATCATCATCAACTTCAATAGCCTTGGCCTTCAAAGCAAGGTTCACTTTTGTTGATCCAATGGCTCTAGCTCGAGCGGACTCCGCATTCTTCTTAGCAATAGTCATGGCAATTACTTCACTCAAGACTTCTTGGGAGGTCATTAAGTGAAAGTTGGTTCTTCCCTTGATAGATTTGAGCTTTTGTTCTTCAAATGGGAGAAGAGCTTGAATGAACTTCCTCTTCATAAACTTGTCATCAACATAGTGAGCCCCAAGGTCCCTCATAGTAGAGCAAAGGACCTTAAGGCACCTATACATGTCTTCAGGGGTCTCATCATCTTGCATTGCGAAACCATCGCACTCGTTGTTGATCTCATCAAACTTGGAGCTTTGGATGCTAGCATTCCCAACAAAAAGCTCGGTGAGTTGATCCCAAGCTCCCTTGGCGGTGTCAAATTGGCGAATGTGAGCAAAATCCTTTGGAGTCAAAGCCTTTTGAATCATTCCCAAAGCTGTAGCATTGAGTTGCTTGTCCACCACTTCACCTCGTGTCAACTTCTTTGGGTCAAAAGGAGAGAACCCATCCTCCACAATCCTCATTAACTCAATTGAAGAGATGGAAATATGTGAGCGCATTAGATATTGCCAATTGGCGAAATTAGACGTATCTAGCATAGGTGGTGCTCCTTGAGGAATAATGTGTGGCATGGGAATGGGTGGATCCGGAGTGTATTTCAGCGGTGGGGGTACCGCTGAGTAGTCCTTTTCTCCATTCTCCCCTTTGGAAGTTGGATTCTCGGGCTCCTCGATGTTCTCACTTGGCACTTTGGTAGAAGTTTGAGCAACAAAACCAAGTCCCAAGTGAGTGGTAGCCACCGCGGGAGTTACCCCGGGGGCGGACACCGTAACGGTGGGAGGAACCTCGTTGGATTGGGGTGTGTCAATAGCAACTATGGGGTTTGGCTTTAGAGACTGCAAGAGAGTCATCATTTCCTCGAACTTGGACATCATGGATGACTCCAATTGCTTGAGGTCATCCATAGTGGCCAAGTTCTTGGCTTTTTCAGTTTCACTACCCCTTAAATGGCCATAGTCTCTTAGGCGGTAAAGCCCGAAGTAAGAGCCTGGGCTCTGATACCAATTGAAAGTACCGACTTGAAACGACTAGAGGGGGGTGAATAGGCGTCTACCCAATTTTACTTAGTTTCTCAGTTTTAGGCTCAACAAGAAAGAAAGTTATCTAGAGATGCAACTAAGTGAACAACCTAAAGCGGGAAAACTGAAACCAACAACAAGAAGAAGTAAAAGCAAGGAGTAAAGGAAGGGAACGAAGTAACCGGCGAGGGGACACGGAGATGTAATTCCCGTAGTTCACTCCCAAGGAGCTACGTCTACGTTGGAGAGGTGTCGGGGCCACACAAGGTCACCCGAGCGCCACAAAGGCCTCACCTTCTTCTCCGGTGAGCTCCCCCACAAAGGAGGCCTCACAATCCACTAACCGGTGACCTTGAAGGCGCCAACCGAAACCTTTACACCAAGGTTGAGGAGGAGTCTCCACAACTCAATTGGAGGCCCTCAACGACACCTCGAAGCTTTACAACACATGCCTCAGCTCCGGGGATGCCCTACACCGTCTAGGGTTCCAAGAAACCCAAGAGCAACAAGATCCACAAAGGATGGAAGGGGAAATCAATTCTTCTTTGGTGGAAGTGTAGATCTAGGTCACCTCCCTCACCTCTCAAAAGATCAGGGCATTTGAGTGGATATAGAGAGAGATCTAGTGAGGTGAAGTTCAAGCTTTAATGGAGGAGAGAGAAAAATTCGAGAGAGAGTGGGAGGAAGAAGAGGGGTTCCTTAAATAGGCCCACTCGCACTGAACCAGTAGAGCCCCCGCGACTTCACCGGAAGTTCCGGTATAAGGCCGGAAGTTCCGCCTGAGCCTGGCTCCAACGGTCATAAGACCGTTGACGCACGCTCCAGAAGTGCTACCGGAAGTTCCGGTGAACTTCCGATCAAGTTCCGATCAAGTTCCGGCTAATTAGCACAATTCACCCAGAAGGTTACTGAACCGCCACCGGAACTTGGGCGGAACTTGAAGCGGAACTTTTGGGTCGCGAGCGAGTCAGACCAGAAGTTCCGGCCTTAGGCGGAAGTTCCGCTCAAGAACTTTTGGCGAGGCTAGACCAGATGGAAGTTCCGGCCAGGTTCCGGCCAAGTTCCAGCTAAGTTCCGGCTAAATAGCACATTTCGCCCAGAGGGTTACTGAACCGCCACCGGAACTTGGGCGGAACAAGATCGAAACAAACAGATGAGCGAAAGCCATTTGAGCGGAACTTCCGGTCTAGACCGGAAGTTCCGGTGAGACACAAAAGGCTTCAACAGATCAGGAAAACGCTCTCTCTCACGGGATAATGGGATGGCTGTGGCAGTGCATTTAGGTTTGTGCAAGAACAAGTGATTTCCCACAGCCTTCCAAAATGGACCCCCTCTTGATAGTACGGTGACCTAAAACAACAACCAGAAAGAAACTAGAAGAAGACTAAAAAGGGGCCACCGTCTTCAAAAGATCACAAGAGAGCATCCATCATGATAGAATAAGACAACAACGAAGTTCTACCTGAAACTCAAGAGCACGGTTAGAAACAAGGTTGGGATTGTCTTTTAACACCAAAAACATCATGAGAAGATATAGTCCTTTCACTTGTGTTTGTTCTAAAACTTGGTTGATTATGTCATAACTTTGATGCTTGTATCTCTGATATCTTTATATCTAGTCTTCACTTGAACTTCAGAGGTGCCTTGGCATTTATATTGTGCTCTTCAAACAAAGGCAAGTGAGATACCACTCTATCATACCTTATTATGAGCATTGCAATGTTGCTTATGTTTATGTTTCATTCTACTTATTATTAGTGAGTTGGTTTCTATTCATAGCTTGCAATGACTATTGAGTAGACTTAGTTGCATACTCTTTATTATGAATTGTCTAAGCATCTACTCCTGTGCTGAGAATATTTACATCATATGAAGCAAATGTGTTCGTGAAAGTTTTTTTATCGCACTCAGTTTTCAACTGAATTGCTTGAGGACAAGCAATAAGCTAAGCTTGGGGGAGTTGATACGTCCAAAACATATCTACTTTCCCGAACACTTTTGCTATTGTTTCTTCTCTAAACTTGTGTAATTTAGATACAGCTAACATGAACTGACGCTGTTTTCAGCAGAATTACCTTGGTGTCTTATTTTTGTGCAGAAAATCAACTACCAGGAAAAGTCCCGAAAAATATGCCAAAAATTACATTTCACCAGAAGATCCACGGAGCCAGAAGACGAGATGGAGAAGGGGCCTAGGGGGGCCCACACCCCCAGCCAGGCGCAGGCCTACCACTGGCCGCGCCTAGGGGGGTGCAGGCACCCCCTCGGCCTCCTTCTGCGCCTATAAGTTGCCTCTCGACCTAAAAACTGAGGGGGGTTCGATAGTTTTGCAGAAAGAGTTCCGCTACGCCGTCGCCACCAGAAACCAAGATTCGGATCCACAAACTCCGTTTTGGCACCCTGCCGAGACGGGGAATTTGGATAGGATCATCGTCATCACCAACGCATCTCCATCAACCACCGATGTTTTCCTCATCCATGAGTGAGCAATCCCCCGCTGTAGGCTTGGGGATGGTAGGGATTGGATGAGTACTATCGTGTAATCAAATAAGATTGTTAGGGCATAATGCCTAGTATCTCTATTAGTGCTATTTAACTTTGTTGCAACATGTTGTGCTTAATGCTTGTCACTAGGATCTAAGTGCCATGATCTCAGGTCTGAACTTATTATTGAATCATTATGATAGTATTGTTTGTGATCGTATCTGCAAGTTGTGTACACATATCATTGTCCGGATCCAAAGTCCCTAAAGTGACAATAATTGGGACAACCGGAGGGGATGGTTGTGGTGTGAGGATCACATGTGTTCATAGAGTGTTAATGCTTTGCTCCGGTGCTCTATTAAAATGAGCATCTTAATTGCCAGTAGTTCACTAGAGGCCCGCTGCCACGGGCTGGCTGGACAGAAGATGTTGTGCAAGTTCACATTGCGAGCACGTATGACTATATTTGGAGCACATGCCTAGGATTGTTTAGTACTTGGATGCTTATTATTATTTATCTGCAATGCCCTAGATCTTGAAGTTACATGTTTAGACTCGTCCATGCAACGCCCGTCCATCCATCCCTATGCCTACCGCACTCGAATCCCACTGTTTACTGTTACTGTTACTATTGCTCTTGTTCTACTGTTGCTGTTGCTACTACAAACTGTTGCTACTGATAAACTTCTGTGAGCAAGAACTATTTCCAGGTGCAGCTGAACTGATAACTCAGTTGTTAAGGCTTGCAAGTATTCTTTGACTCCCCTTGTGTCGAATCAATAAATTGTGTAATACTCCCTCCGTTTCAAAATATAAGATGTTTTAGGTTTGTGAAGCAAATGTATTTAGACTTGTTTTAGTATATATGTTCACTCAACTTAGGGGTGAATCTACACACTAAAAGAAGTCTAGATTCATTTTCTTCACAAACCTAAAACATCTTATATTTTGAAATAGAGGAAGTACTACCTGCGAAGACTGTTGCAATCCCCTATACTTGTGGGTCATCACTCAACATAATAATGACATAACTATTAACAAGACACACGAAGCTTACCACTTTTTTGTTTCAGGGCATTGGGTGAGTAGGGGCTAGACGTCGGAGCCAGAGGCGCAGCTTCCATGATGGTTGCTGGCTATAATTAAGAAATTTTGGAAGGGTGCCAGTCTATTGGGCCAACTTAAACAATCTCACAAACTCAATCTGTGTAGCCCACCTTGCTGCCTCGGCCTTTTTAACAATACATTTTAAGCTTGTCTTTTGTGTGTCTTATATTTTTCCCTTGTAGCAGAAATACTTTTTTAGTGTGCTTTCTTAAAAAATAAATATCAAAAAACTTAAATTCTTAGCTCTGACAGTCAGTAGAGATCTCTCTGTGACATATTTACTTCAGAAGAAATGAAAGCACTTTGATTAGTTTGATTCACTACCATAAAGAGATGACATATTGGACATAACAAGGAGAAAAACAGTTTAATAAAGGTGTCCACTATTGAAAAAGGAAATCTGTAGAAAATGAATAGAAAATACTAAACCCCAAGTGGGCTGAAAATGCACACGGCAGGATATTTCTAGAAGGTTACAGGAGGAAGATAGGAAACATGAGAGAGGGGGAAGAGAAGAAGAGACCAGCTCCCAAGTCAGGGTCTGCTTCGTACGGGTTCAATTTTGATCCACTCAATGATTTCTCGATGAGCCATCATTGCATATTCATAGTACTCTGCTGCGTCATTCGGAAGCTGTCCTGCGTGTACATATACCCCATGGCTTGGACGTTGTAATATTCCTGTTTTTGGGTGAAGCTATTTAGGATTTTTTTTTTCAAGGATATGTCCTGAAAGACGTATCTTTTTCATAGGAGGACCAAACGGCCAAGATACACAACACGCCGTGGCACAGACGCCCCGAGCGCAATACCACGCTGTCACGAGGGCAGCACACACCCCCTAACCAACTACTCGCGACATCTTCACCTATCTACCTGACTCAAGCCGTCTCGAAAGAGCCGCGCAGCTATCCACAAGCCTGCTTCCTTAGAGATCTTTTAAACGACTACTGCAGCCTGCTATTTAGGATTCAAATTTAACCAGGGTTATTTATTTGGATTTAGTCAAACAAAAATTATGAAGTCATCGGCAACGGGAGTTAGAGTTCCTTTTGCTCAAAATATTGAAAGTACCGGCGACAAGGTGGCAATCAAGAAAATATACAAAATATCTTTGAGCACTCGTCTGATGCTACCTAGACCCTCCATGAGATCAGATTATTCCGGATATTGAGACATCCTCATATAGTTGAGATCAGGTATATAATGTTACCTCTATCGAGGAGGGATTTCAAGGATATTTGTGTTGTCTTTGTGTTGATGGATGCAGACCTTCACCAAGTTATCAAGGCCAATAATGACTGAGCCAAAGTTGCCCATCAGTTCTCTCAGTGTGATACTTTGTGCACTAAACTTTATTCATACTGTTATGCAACTTTTAAAAAAAATGAAATCCAAGTTAGTATACAATTTTCCATTATCGTCTTATAATCTTCTCAAGTATTTAGGGGTAATTCTTTTTGTAATACTATCCACACTTCAGTATTGATGCTTTGCTATGCTCCGCTACAGAGTGTACGTAATTTGTAGTGGTGCACTCACATAAATTTCACAGTAATGCTAACTCAATAACAAAGGCCACTATATTTATGGAAATTGTCCTTCGTCCTCTGTTAAATATTATTTGTGTTGATAATTTTCCTTCAGATTCTGATATTTTGGCCTTTGATTGACCTTAACAATATCTTCTAGTACTTTGTTTCACATCTTTTTATTGACAAATGCACATTTAATGGCATTTACCTTTGATGTCATTGTGATTATGTTCTGTACAATCTAACGTTGAGCCACTAACACTAGCATCTTCAAAAATCCTCCATTTACACTTTAAACTGCATGCACATTTACTAAGTTCTGTGATCCGACCAATATTTATGTGATTGCAGCCAATATTCCTGTTACAATTGCGACAAGAAGATAACGAAGAACGAAAACGAAAAACACAGTAAGGGGACACAGATTTAACGTGGAAAACCTCTCCAACAAAGAGAGGAAAAAACCACGGGCGCCAGCCAGCGAAACTTCACTATATCGAGGAGTGTTTACAAACGCCGGGGATTTCACAGATGCGACTCATCCCAACCGGCGGCTTACAAGGGGTTTATATATCGGCCCAAGCCTCCCGGCGACGGGCCTCGCTCCACTCGTCAGAAGTTGGCCTATACTTTGTAGAATTTGGATCAACATATAACAATTCCTACCACTCATGGAGGGACACGGCCGAGGCCGGCACCAAGTTCAGCAAGGTGAAGAGTAAGTGTCAAATTTCCTGAGCAAACGGGCAGTGCGCCAATAAGTGCAGAATGGTTTTGGGGCATGCATTGCAGAGGGGGCACAAAGGCGTGTTTAGCCATCCTCTTTTCTGCAGACTGTCCGCGGTAAAACACTTTCCTAGAGATGCAAGCCAGGTGAACACCCGACATTTGGGCTCTGCATCAGAGTTCAAACCGTAGCATCCATACCCAACCGGATGCGTCCTTCAAACTGCACCAAGTAGGCTGAGCGCACTGAAAAAAATGCCATCATGGTCCATTTCCAAGCAATGCTGTCAGGGGTATCATCTCGGAGGCTAACGGGCTGAACTCTGTCCCAGAAGACAGCGAACTGTTCCAGGGCGTTGGCCGGCAAGTTTTTGTTGAGGTGTCCCTGCGATCATCCAACAGTGCCTGCTGCACCGTGAGATCTCGCTTGGTACAGCAGGTGAACATCTACCGAGGTAATTAGTCCACACATCTCTATTGTTGTTTGTTAAGATATTGTGTGCGCTACTTTCCATAGAAACATGCATCGTGCAATTCTCAGGAGGCTATGCTGTATTATTGTTAGGTACATAGCAATGACAGAAGATGATAATTATTTGTCACAACTCACAACCTGTATAAGGTTTCACTATGGTGTTCCATGTTGTCTACAGCTCTGCTATATGATGGGTATGATATTTATTTATATTTTATATGTTGGCGAGTTCCTTCTCTGTACAAGACAACTATTTTTATAACTATTATTATGTCAGTTATCTACTAAAACCTGGTCCCTTCACTCTTAAAAAGGTTTAGATGTTGAATTCAAGATGCTAAATCGCTTGTTCCGTGCAGTATTCACCAGCTATTATTGACATATGGAGTTGGTTGCATTTCTGGGGAGAACTTTTATAGTTTTTCTTTCCACTTTTACCAATAGTGTATTCTGCCAAGTTCTGTTTTTTTACTCAAAGAGATGCCATATAGCTCATATTTGCGTGGTTAAAAGATTGTTTTTGGGTGGTCTCATGGTTGTACATAATCGCTTTACATGACACAATATGGTAAGGTAGTCAAAAAGTTCACTGGAAGTTTGATGATTTGGGGTCATAATAATTATAGAGACTTGCCGTTAAATTGTTGCTGATATTTAATGTTCAGTTTGCAGGTTAACTATTACAGCTCATTCTACACCAATTCATCCAAAAGACAAAAAGCCTTCTCAAGTTTAGCAAATATTCCAACAGGTAATAGTTGATCTGATTGCTCAAGAAAATAAGAAGAGAACAGAAGATGATATCTAGTATTATATACTAAAAGCAATATAAGTGTGTTTTTCGAGGTATTCAGATTAATCCACATCATCAAAATTATTTTGATAGTTGGATCTAAAATTCATGGTCAGCATTTAACATGAGATTAGTTGTTACGTGACTGCCCATACGGTTTGACACGTTTGTGTTGGACACGTACCAAATATGAAAGCAAAATTGGTGGGCCTTTTATTTATTATTATACTCTGTATAAAATAGTTGTCCGAGATTTGTCTAAATACGAATGTATCTATACATGTTTCATAAGTAGATACTTCCAATTCTAGTCATGCCTTCAAAATAAAACACAAAAAGCTGTGCTCTAAAAAAGCATCTATATCACAAAATGTGCTTCCTCACATAGGCCACAAAACATATCCTACCTCCAGGAAATTTTGAATTTACACATAAACATTGATATCGATATGTCTAAAGTGTTTTAGACTATCTTACCTGTAAGGTCATTTGTTTCACCCGAAGCATATGCTCCAGGGAGGCCGTTTGAATATTTGGTCGCTATAACTGCGCTGATGTCCCAAACTATTTTATTTTAGTGAAGTGTTGGAGTTGTATCAATAATAAGTTCTCAAAAAAGGTACAACAACTGATTTCAATCTTAATTAATACGGGCATGAAATAAAATTCAACAACAAAGGTGTAAGATTAATCTATTAATTTCTAATATTTGCGATACCCCCTAATTAATTGGGCAGTTACAAACGCCGGGCTGATTAGAGGGAGGTAGATCTAACAAGAGATTTTGTAGTCCAATCAGATTTTTCCTTGGTTGTGATGCATATCGTTAGAGGATTAATACACTAGGACGGATGGAGTACTCAACTTGGCTTTACATCCGTAAGTTTTCTTGTGGATTAATTTGTATGTCGTAAATCCAAATCGTGGGGTTGAGAGCAAGTAATGTTTTTTGAAAATGGTGTACTACCTCCATCCAGGTTTAAAGGGCACATATAGCAAATCTCTGGACCTTAGACTTTCTCCGATTGGGGCTAATTTGGCCCTAACTAAAAATATGATTGGCTCTTTCTCTGAAATTAAATGCTTATGTGCCTAAGAGTTGGGGAAGTTTTGGGATTGCATGATTTTCTATATGTGTCCTTTAAACCGGAAAAAAGGAAGTATTAATTAGATAAGAACAACTTCATTACAATTCCAAAAACTTGTTTCGATTTATTAGTGGTCTAACGAGTTAATAACATAGAACTATCAGTTTATGAGCTAAATTCTGGAAATCTACCAGTTTATGTTTTCACAGCAAAAATCTACCATATTTGGCGTCTGTTTTCTTAAATAGCACTAAACGCACGCTGAACGCGAATTGACACAGGAACTGACAAGGGTGGCCCACCCGTCAGGCTGACGCGACAGTGCGAGACGGCGTGTCGTCTGTCGTTTTGCACGCAAGTCCTTAAGTTTTGATAGAAAAATGCGCAGAAGTCCCTAACACTATTAAAACCTTCATAACTTTTGAATACGAATTCAAATGGAAAAAGTTTAAATAGGAAAAGTGCTAAGAATTGTTTGAATTTTTTAAAACTCTATTTATTATTTTATATAATTAAAATATACAAAAATATAAAAATTATTTTATTAATTATAAGAAATCATTTTATTAATTATACAAAAACTTTGGAAATTCATAACTTTAACTATATAACTCCAAATAATATAAATAATGTCTAAATTTATTAGAAAAATCCAAGGAATTTATTTCTTATATTTATAATGCATGAATCATATCCGTTTCTCTCGAATATTTTGATTATGCAAGCAATCATAATAATAAATGTGTGCCGTGTTATTTATTTCTTGCATATTTATAGATGCACTAGAAATATGCAAATATGCAAGTAATCCATCAAATTAGCCAAAATCAAATTATTTAGAAACTAAGTGTTTTCTAACTCAAATTAATTAATAGTCTATAAATCAGGGATCTTACACGTATGTATGTAGCTCAGTGTTGTTGTCGGATCAGTTGGTGGATTATTTGCATATTTCCAGTGCATCTACAAATATGCAAGAAATAAATAAAACGGCACACATTTATTATTATGATTGTTTGCATAATCAAAATATCCGAGAGGAACGGATATGATTCATGCATTATAAATATAAGAAATGGATTCCTTGGATTTTTCTAATAAATTTAGACATATTATTTATACTAGTTGAATGCCCGTGCGTTGCTACGGTCTCGACAAACTACACCAAAATATATTAATCAAAACATTTATACTTCACGAGATATACATCACATAAAAACTTATGAATACACTATGACAATTATTGCCTTTCATTTGTTTCCTTTGAATGAAGATCACCTAACACAGTGCCATAGGTTCTGCAGGGTGAACATGGGCCGGCACCGCCTTGACCTTAGAAAAAAACTGGTCGATGTCGGTGCAATTTTCGTAAAGAAAACTTACACGGTAAAAGAACATTTATGTAAGAACATTCTCATCGTCAGTGATACTTTGGCATTGTCCACATCATAATTTTAGTAAAAAGATTGACAAAACAGGAAATGTCTCAACTACATTTATTTTGCAATCATATATTTGTTGATTTTATTATTTCCCAACCAGGTTTTATAGATGCTTGATTGGGTGCTCGGAAGAATTTCAGCAAAGGAAACAGGGGAAAAAGAATCAATGTGTACTTGACTATTGTACTGGACTCATCAAAGTTTGAGAAACTCTGGGATCTATGGACACCCTTTTAATAGGATAGTGACACAGGAGTACACATCCCATCTTATTGAGTAGTAAAAGTAAATCGTTGATGAGATCGTTTCACTAATCTAAAATCTTTTTATTTCCAAAAGAAAGGAAGTGTGAGAATGCTTACGGAATATAATACTACCTCTGGCCCAAAATAGATGACTTAGATTTGTTAAAATTTGGATAAATCATTATACTAAATAGTATCTAGATTTATCTCAATTTTGACAAATCTGAGACATCTATTTTGGGAGAGGGAGTATCTTTTTGAGGGCAATGCCAAGAGTGATATCTCAAAAGTAGTACTGTACACATTTTTCCAATCATAAGATATCAACAATACATCTGAAGAAGATAAGTGACAGCTATACATATCATCATTCAGCTGATCCTCATCTCAATCATCCAAACCAAAGCGTGTGTCCTTGGTTGCAGGAACATTGCCTTCCATTTCTTTCCAAACCGTACCAGGTCAGATTAGATCGTTAAACCATGAACCCAATCAAGAAAAGTGGCATCTAGAAGCAGTGCCCGCACACACTTGTTGACAACATAGACAGTGGCTCCAGCTTAGTCTGACGCTCCACGAGTTTCTTCACTGACAAATCTTCATTTATAATTTTACAATGACAATTCATTCTTCGGTTCTCATTTGCATTTCCTACAATGCTGGTCTATTGGAATTCAACTGCTCCTTTAGATGGATGTTCATTTTCTCACGCTGCATAAAGAAAATTCAGGTTTCTTTTTAAACATTTCCCTTCAAAATGTGATTTAATGATAATGTCTTCAAGCTAAGAATCATACTTGGCCTACAAATGATCTTTCTAAAAGGCATAGAAGTAAATTGGTCAATTCTACTTCAGAATCAGCTAGTGCTTGATGCAGTTGAATCCGAGCATATTAGCACTATGAAGATTTGTCATGTAAACTTCCTTGGACTATTGCTCTAGCTAGTCAAGTATTCTTTCCCTCTCGTGTTCTTCTTGTCCAGGCTCGTCACATATCATTTGGCACAAAGTTTAGAAGCATACGAACATCATCTCTTCTGAATTAAAACCAGGTAATTAGGGAGGAGAGATTTGTGCACCTTCAGTTCTTGAAGCAGGTACGTACATGAGGGTCGATTCCTGCAGCGCTAGATGTGGAGTTTTACAGCCGCCCTGAGTGACCCCATCTTGAAGTTTTACTGCCTCGCGTCCATCTCAGATCTCTCCCTGCTCCTAACCTGCATCGCTAAAGCCCCATGCTCCACCGCCCCAGCAGAATGGAATCGAGATCTGGGGACTGCGTGGATCGTGGAGAAGAAGTGGAGCGGGCCCATCGCATCTGGCGGCTGGCAGGGAAGGAGGGACTTCGCGGCAGGGGCAGAGGTGATGTATAGCAGGGATTCCGGTGGTGATAGGGTTGTAGTGCAGCGCGGATTTGGCTCCCTCTGGATCCGCGAAGGCCTCCAACGCGGTATGTTGAAGGGACCACCGCCGCGAGCTCCCGTAGAGTGGCGACGCCCTCCTGCGCCAGTGCCGCAGCCTGACCGACGGCGAGAAGGTACCAGCGCGGCGTACGGCAGAGACTTCCGTCGTGGCCTCCTGCAGAGAGACGGCACCTCCGCATCCAACCAGGCAACCGGCGTCGGGTGGGACGACTCGTCACACCGGCATCGGCTTCCGCGGCATCAAGGACACGCGCCCGCCCCTGTTGGTAGTCGGTTCTTGTCTCTTGGAGGTCTCATCGCATGTAGCGCCGCACTGGAGGTCCCAAACTCCCCGGACCGGCGGCAAGGAACAATGGGAAGCAGCGGTCAACGACCACGGGCAGCAGCAGCGAGGTGGTGGAAAGTCTCTCGGCGGGGCCTGCGGATTCTAGATGGAGGGACAGGGCTGCGCCTGCTCGCTCGGGAATAACTACCCATCGTCGGTGGACCACGGGACGGAACAAAATATATCGCAAACGGACGGAAGCGTACTGAACGAACCTAACTCTAGAGAATTAATAGAGATAGAGATAGATTATTTAGAGTTATATAGTTAAAGTTATGAATTTCCAAAGTTTTTGTATAATTAATAAAATGATTTCTTATAATTAATAAAATAATTTTTATATTTTTGCATATTTTAATTATATAAAATAATAAATAAAGTTAGTAAAAAAAATTCAAACAATTCTAAGCACTTTTCCTATTTAAACCTTTTCTATTTAAATTTGTATTCAAAAGTTATGAAGGTCTTAATAGTATCAGGGACTTCTGCGCAATTTTTTGTTAAAACTTGAAGACCTGCGTGCAGACGACAAGTCGTCTTGCGCTGCCACGTCAGCCTGACGGGTGGGCCACTCTTGTCAGTTTCCGTGTCAATTCGCGATCGGGACAAGTTTAGTGCTATTTGAGAAAACAGACGCCAAATATGATAGATTTGCTGCGAAAACATAAACCGATAGATTTCCAGAATTTAGCTCATAAACTAGTAGTTCTATGTTATTAACTCGTGGTCTAACGTTAAAGAGTCCTCTGAAAAACAAGTTGAATTGCCTATGATGTATACCTTCGCAATAACAATAAAGCACATAGACTTTCGACATTTATGATTGTTACTTAAATTTATGTTCTATTTAAGACAATATATGGTAGGAAAATTCAAGTCAATATTTACGGTCTAATATCAACAAATTATGTTTGATATTGTTGGCGCATTGTGGTTTTCCTAGACGTGCAAAAATATTTTCAGGTTTTACACTAGATGATAAAAAGGTCATGAAAAGTTGCACTTATTTTAGACTGTTTCTTCATATTATACAATTTTCTTATTGGTCAAAGAGGTAATACAATTCACTATGTACAAAACAAAGTGTAATAGTCAACCTAATTATACAAGAACGACACATTAACTAAATCAAGGGCTAAGAGACACCAACAAAACTACTGAGCTAACATAGAGTTTACAACAATTAACTAAAATTTATAAAATATTTTTTTACCAAAAGATATTAAAATTGAGCTCCACATTTTACTGGTAATTCTAGTAACTACGTGGCCCGTCAATACTGCTTCGAAAAATAGACGCCTTAAACTTTAGCTTAGTATTGGCCATATATTTGCTACTCAACAACAGTTGGGTTCAAACAATTTTTCACCTATTGCCTAGGCATAGTTGGAAGGTTGTAATTTATAAGCCAATAGCTATTGCTGATTTCAAAATTTTCTATCGGCATTAATTATTAATGCATTATTGTGTGCATGGGATTGATTTCATGGCATCGAACCGGTGCGTAGAATAATTAATTATGTGCACTCACATTAATAATGCCATTGTGTGTATGAACAAATTAAAGTAGTGGAGTAATGTGTACACATATTAAGATGTAATTCCTATATTTTTTGTTTAGATCTCTATGATTTTAATCCCTTTAAGATATAAGAGAGTATGCAATTGTTCTTGTGCAATTTTTACCTATGTAGTTTTAATTTGTGAAGCGTAGATTTTTGTGGAGTATTGTAGTTGTATAAGTACGCTGCTAAAATAGGAGTTAATTAGGCATATCTTGGTAGTTAGATATTGGAGCTGTAAAATGTCATGCGAGGTAGACATATGACCCGTTAATTAAGATGTGGTGTAGTATGTTACATGACACAATAACTAATGTGAGGGGGAGAATGTAGAATGACCGAATTGAACAATGGATCGGAGGATATCAATGAGACAGTTAAAGAAAATGAATAAAAGTATGGCCACTTTAGTTTCAATGAAGACTTAGATCAAGATAATACAGTAGCGATTACAGAATTAATTACGTTATGTTTAAGCATAATAAAATTCTTTATTTTCAGTTTTCCTTTATAGAACATATTTGTAAAAAAAAAAGGTACACCTTACCATCAATGTTTATGTCACATATTCTAATGTAGATACATGACATTGAATATTTCAAATCGACAGGTAAATGAGGGAAGAAATTTATTTGAACAAGATAAAGTAAGAATGCTCGGAGTGTAGATTTCGTACCGTGAAAAGGAAAATTTCTTCTCTTCCCTAACGTAATCAATTTTTCATAGACATAACGATCTCATGAACCTTCAAGACACAAGAGTAATATCTTTATAATTCATAGAACATCATCTCACCATTAATCTAATGGTTATTCGATATAATACCACAATTAATAGATCTTAGTAACTATACCTAAGTAGCATATGGCAATATCCTAATAATCAAAGATTTTTCCATGCACTAATATACAATGTTTTAAATAGCCGGCTATAGGCTATAGCTGCGGCCTTCGAAAACAGATATAGCCCGTCTATAGCCGGCTATTTAAGGAGTTTCACACCTTTTAGCTAGCTATTGCACTTAGCCGCACTATGTGAAAAAGGCTATAGCGGGCCGGCTATTTAAAACTTTGCTAATATAGCATAAAAATGTTTGTTTGCTATGTGAATTTAGTTACTTGTTTTTCCTAATATTGCCACCTAAAAAGGTACATTTTATAGTTGGTACTATTTTAAAAATTACAGAATCATTAACCCATGAATTAATGATGATTGAATGAGGCTTCCAAACACTAGTAATCAAGCATGTGTACATGCACGTTTCAATTATTGCCCGAATAAAATGAGAATATAACAATATGAATTACCAGATAATTTGAGATAAAAGCAAACTATCACACACTAAAGGATAGAGAGCCTGAAACAAAGTCTCGTTCGTTGCAATGTATGACTATGGTCTAGCATAATTTAAATGACAAGCCTCATCATGGTCTTTAAAAAACTGTCAATAACATCTATAGAACTGAGGTGTTCTATGATTTCTGAAAAATAGCAAGAGGCAACAATAACGTCCACTGAAGAGAAGGGTGCTTGAGTTGCTTCTGGCATGATCCACTGTCCCTCACTGAACTTTTCATAATCTACTACTGATTTCATCATCATGCGTGAAGCCCTCAAAATGTGCACCTACAGCGTTATCTCGATTTTCCTTCTCAGGCTAAAACAGAAGTTTGCAATCAATGTCGTATATTGATGAGGAGTAGTGGGTATGTGAACTGAGCACTTAGTACTTCAATGCTAAGAGACTACAAGGTATGCAATCAAATATATTATAATTCATAATTTTGTATGTACTTCTATTAATCTTTGACACTCTTCCAATTAGAAATGCATTTAGCTACATGAGACCGTAGCTAAAGAATAAAATATCCTGAATTAGAAAACATAATCTCAGATAAATAAATTTATGTTAGGAGACGTAACCATTTGACCCCACAAAACAACCAAAACTATCTGAATTTTGCATGACTAATGTAAATCAGTTCCTCTACCAAAAACAAATCTCAAACATGTGGGAAAAAAATCCGAAGGTAAAGTCTAGACATAAATTGAGCATACTGTGAACACAAACCTGAAGCCAAACTAACTTATTGAATCTGCGACATGCTGAACCTACGCAGTCAGCGCCTCCAGGCTCCAACTTTCCTCCCTGAAGTGGAAGGAACTAAGGAAGTAGAGGCATCGGGACGGCGGCACAAGGTACGTGTCGTGCGGGAAACAAAAGCGGCGCAAACAGGTGGCAGCGAGCGGGGAGGCCGCACCTTGGGGAATGGCGGCGGTGTCGGGTTCCTCGATGTGATTCCGGAATGGCGGGGGCGCGGGCGGCCGAGTTGGCGGCGGCGTCGGGTTCCCGAACGCGATTCCGGCAGGTCGGCGAAGAGGGCGGCTAGGTCGCAGCGTGGATGGCGGCGCGGGCGGCAGGGTGCGGTGTCTGGTGGCTGGACGCGATGGTTGGACATTTCTTTAGGACGCTGCTACCCGGCAACTGCCCTACAGATTGTAAAATTGGGCGGACGGTTCCGACACGGCCAGCCGACCAAGAGTACGTGAGAAGATCTTGCCAAATTTACATGCCGGAAAAATATTTGCATACATGGAGTTTCTAGCTTACTTAGAAATAAGATTAGTAAACCGACACTAAATGAAAAAATTTGATTACCTAGTTGAATTCAAATGTAAAAATTTAAAATATTTTATAGATCAAATCGTTTATCCGATTTAGGATCTGTTTTCATCGTTGGGCTTGTCGCGACGAGATTTTCGAAACTAAATCTCATGTTAGTATGTTCTGGTAATTTTTTTTCGGACCAAAAGTTAACCACATATCCAGGCCATAGTATATAAGTTATTGAAAGTGCAACGGACGTCGCCTAGAGGGGTGGATAGGCTTTTAAAATTATTACGGTTTAGGCTCAAATAATTGCAAAATAAAACTAATGTTTAATTTAATGAGCACAAAATCTAGGTTCACCTAAGTGTACCAACAACCTATGCTAAGCAATACAAGCAACAAGGTGATAGCAAGATAAATACTTTAAGCACAAAAGCTATCATAAAGTAAAGTGCATACATAAAGGGCTCGATTGAGAGATAACCGATGGACACGAAGATGAAGATTTGTTTTCCGAAGTTCACTTCCAAAAAAGCTATGTATCCGTTGAAGAGGTGTGATGGCGCGATGCTCTCTGAACGCCACAAATGGCTCACCTCGAGATGTGGTGGCTCGATGCTCACCCAACGCCACACAAGGCCTCACCTCGGATGCGGAAGCACGCAACTCACTGACGCCACAAAAGGCTCACCCTATTCTCCCGAGTGCGCACCACAAAAGACAGACACTCGCTCCACTATGGGACACTTGAGGGCGGTCACCGAACCCGTACAAGATTGGGGCTATCTCCACAACTCAATTGGAGGCTCCCAACAACAAAGCCACAAAAGGCTACAACGCCAGAAAAGTCCAACAAAGCCACAAAAGGCTACAAGACGACAAAAGGTCAACAAGACCACAAAAGGTCAACAATCCAACCACACAACCGTCTAGGGTTTCAAGAACCCAAGAGTAACAAGCCCACAAGCTTGAACTCGCCGAATCTCCGAGGAGAACTCAAACCTATGCACCAAATGCAAGGAAAAGTCCTTCTCCCAAATTCCAACAAAGCTACAAAATCTATTAGGGGAAGAAGGGAGGAAGAACACAAAACTCTCCAAGATCTAAATCCCAATGATTCCTTCACAAAGAAGGGATTTTACTTTGGGGGATTGTAGATCTAGATCTCCTCTCTCAAATTCCTAAAAACAGATGCAAGAATCATAGGAAGGGAAAGGGGAGAGGGAAAGCTCTTCAAGGTCAACAATGGAGGTGAGAGAGAAAGCCAAAAACCAAGAAAAAGAGCTAGTGCCCACGAAGGGGAAGAGGAGCCCCTTTTAAAGGGCTCCCAGATCTACCCGTTATGGGCATTCGTGACCCTGGCCGGAACTTTCGGTGGGAGGCCGGAACTTCCGGTGGCACAAAGCCAACGTTCAGAGAACTGCGATGCGAGAGACTGAAAACATGAGCCTTGTCAGAACTTCTGTCGATCCACCGGAACTTCCGGTGGGAGCAGAACTTGTCAACACCCGGATTTTTAATCCCAAATGCCTGTTATGCCATATCGCAATCCCAGGATTACCATTTTTGCGAGACATAATAGATTGGATATCACAGTACATCATTCATTACAAACCATACATAAGTTCTTACAGCAGATAAAGGATCTCATGATCCAGTCTTAATACAATCAAGCAGCGGAATAATGTAATGATAACGGTAGCATGGGCGAAGCTCCATCTTCATGGTCACAGGCAATGCTGACGATGGGAGATGATCCTAGTTGTCGTAACCTTCCTGCGGTCCATCCTCCTGATAGTCATCTTCATAGTCTGGCCACGGGAATAGCCAGGGACAAAGCCATGAGTACTCTTTAAGTACTCGCAAACTAATACTAACAAGTGAAGTGGTTTTGAATAGGGAGTACTAGGCTCTAGGTTGTTTTGCAAAAAGCCAGATTTATCTCTACTGAGTTCAAAAGCAAAGAAAGCTAGTTGAAAGTTTTATAACACCTAAGTGGGAACTTGAATTTCATAACACAACCTTGTTGTGGTCAAGTCAAAGTCATGAATCATTTCACAAGTCATTTTGAAAACATCTTGAAAGGGCATGTATGCCCCCATGTGTGGTTTTGGTAATTAATGACAATCTCTATGGACTAATGTGTAAATTGAGTTTCACTTGTAGGTTTGTCCATTGGCATCGCTTGGGCCATGTGTTGGTCTCAAGGTTGGAAGATGAAGAAATGTCCAAGGGCTTTGTGCCCATTGGAATCATGAAGAAAGAATGAGCTTGAAGGTCGATCAAGGCATGTGCAAAGAGTTGCATCAAGATGGATCAACCTCAAGTAAGGATGAAGAAGGACGAGCTCAAGATGCGCCATCTCTAGAAGATCTCATGCTTGAAGCTTGCCATCCTCGTGCTCATGGAATGATGAAGACAAGTTCAAAGAAGAGGTTTCCCCATGGAGTATGGGGGAGCATTTTGCAAGTCTTCATCAAGCAAGAGCGAGCAAGAGCAAACAAGAAAGGTGTTCCCACTATAGAAGAACAAGACGGTCTACATCAAGTTCAAGTGGGACGCTCAAGGCAAAGGTATGTTGATAGGGCTTCTCTTTTGCCGGTATCGTGTTGTTAGTTGGGAGACCGGGTTTAGGATAGATAGCCGTACTATCAAGAGGGGCCCTCAAGCGGGTGTCTCATTTGCATCGTTCGGAGAGAGCTCAAACCCTTGCATTCATATCATCTTCTTTCTTGGTTATTATTTGGTTCTTGTCCATGAGAGGATCTAGAGCTTGTGTTCACCATCATAACAAGCTCTAGCTCATCATCTAAGGATTTCACTTGCATATCTTATTGCGGTTTTTGATCTTGCGAGTTTTCCGGCTCCACACCTTGGGGGATACTTCACATATATATTTATGATATTTTATCCCAAGGTGATACCCAATATTTCGACTTTTTGTTGGATTCTATTCGTCGTTATCTTTCCAACAAAATTGGTTTCATCCCGTTTGGAGTTCGGATGCAAAAGTTATTGCGTTTCTGGTTTTCTGGTTTCTGGAATTTCCCTGACCGGAAGTTCCGGCTTCCCACCGGAAGTTCCGCTCTAACTTCTGTTGCGAGCTGCTCAGCTGTTTGTTCCGATCTTGTTCCGCCCAAGTTCCGCCTAAGTTTCGGTGGGGGTTCAGTAACCCTATGGGCGAAATGTGCTATTTAGCCGGAACTTAGCCGGAACTTGGCCAGAACCTGGCCGGAACTTCCATCTGAGCTATCCCCGCCAAAAGTTCTTGAGCGGAACTTCCGCCTTAGGCCGGAACTTCCGGTCTGGCTCGCGACCCAAAAGTTCCGCCTCAAGTTCCGCCCAAGTTCCGCCCAAGTTCCGGTGGCGGTTCAGTAACCTTCTGTCTGGAAGAGTGCTATTTGCCGGAACTTGATCGGAACTTGATCGGAAGTTCACCGGAATTTCTGGTCTGTTTTGACCGGAACTTCCGGTGGCGCTTTTGGAGCGTGCGTCAACGGTCTTATGACCGTTGGAGCCAGGCTCAGGCGAAACTTCTGGCCTTATACCGGAACTTCCGGTGATGACGCGCGGGCTCTACCGGTTCAGTGCGAGGGGGCCTATTTAAGGCACCCCTCTTCTTCCTCCCACTTCTCCCCTGAATTTTTCTCTCTCTCTCTCCTCCATTGACAACCTTGAAGAAGCTTTCCCTCTCCCTTTCCCCTCCTATGATTCTTGCATCTTTTTGAAGGATTTGAGAGAGGAGATCTGGATCTACAATCACCCCAAGTCAAATCCCTTCTTTGTGAAGGAATCATTGGGATCTAGATCTTAGAGAGTTTTGTGTTCTCCTCTTGTGTTCTTCCTCCCTTATTCCCCCAATAGCTTTTGTAGCTTTGTTGGAATTTGGGAGAGAAGGACTTGCCCTTGCATTTGGTGCATAGGTTTGAGTTCTACTCTTGTGTTCTTCCTCCCTTATTCCCCCAATAGCTTTTGTAGCTTTGTTGGAATTTGGGGGAGAAGGACTTGCCCTTGCATTTGGTGCATAGGTTTGAGTTCTCCTCGGAGATTCGGCGAGTTCAAGCTTGTGAGCTTGTTTCTCTTGGGTTCCTTGGAACCCTAGACGGTTGTGTGGTTGGATTGTTGAACTTTTGTGGTCTTGTTGACCTTTTGTGGTCTTGTAGCCTTTTGTGGTGTTGTTGGCCTTTTGTGGCATTGTTGGCCTGTTGTGGCTTTGTTGTTGGGAGCCTCCAATTGAGTTGTGGAGTTAGCCCCAATCTTGTATCGGTTCGTGACCGCCTCAAGCGCCCCATAGTGGAGCAAGTGCCCGCCTTTGTGGTGCGACTTGGGAGAATAGGGTGAGCCTTTTATGGCGTCGGTGAGTTGCGTGCTTCCGCATCCGGGTGAGGCCTTGTGTGGCGTAGTGAGCATCGAGCCACCACACCTCGAGGTGAGCCATTTGTATGCTCGAGAGCATTGCGCCATCGCACCTCTCCAACGGAGACGTAGCTTCTTTGGAAGTGAACTTCGGGAAACAAATCTTCGTCTCCGCGTCCATCGGTTATCTCTCAACCGAACCCTTTACTTATGCACTTTACATTGTGATAGCCATCGTGCTTGAAGTATTTATACCTTGCTTTCACCTTGTTGCTTGTATTGCTTAGCATAGGTTGTTGGTGCACCTAGGTGAACTTAGTGGCTAGGTTTTGTGCTCAATAAATTAAACGTTAGTTTTATTCCGTATTTTTTTGAGCCTAAACCGTAATATTTTTAAAAGCCTATTCACCCCCCCTCTAGGCGACTTCCTTTGTACTTTCACATCTGACGACGGAACAGTATGTCCACTCCAACTGTCTATTACCGCGGACGTGGCTATTCGAATAGTTTGACACTCTGCAGAGGTGGTACACTTTCACCACAATATTCGATACATCCGTCAGGAACAATCCTGAATACACCATACTCAGTATGCGGATAATCAATCCTAACCTTTCAGTTACACACCCTAGTATAGGCACCTCTCCTGTGAGTTTGGCCTCCTAACCATGACCAACTGTCATCTTGGGAACTACACAGGTGGACAATCTTCACAGGGTAGCCTCAGCTCAAACCTTGGCCACAAGGGAACCCATACTAAGGTATATAAACTTCCAGTCAAGCCATACCCAAACTTCGGGTATTGTGGTTGTACGGTAAAATTGGAATGGTATCGCATCTAGACAACCATCAGTTTTATAAAGGGCTAAGGCTCATGCCTCAACATTTTCATCATTAAAATCATCTGGTGTTCAAGAACACATGTCAAAACATTTTAGTAGAATGACTCATCATTCTAAGGTTTTCATAACCATTTTCACCAAGTATTCCCATCTAAAGTGGTCAAGTTTTATGCTTAGCACTAGCATCTACAAGTGGGAGATAAACACTAATGAGGGGTGGTAATCAATGGTGAATGATCTAAGTTCAATATCATGCCTCACGATGACATCAAGATTTATCTAACTTAGGTCAAGTTTTATGCTCTTTATGCTACCTTTAAAACATATTTCTATAATCTACAAGTCAAGTAAACACAAATAGAAAGCTTTGATAAAGAAATAAAATAACTAAGCTTGCAAGTAAAACTAGGATTGGGTATAATCAAAGGGGTATAATCACATATGCCTAAGGCATCTAGTTTGCATAGTTAATCATGCAAGTTTTAGCTTGCCTTGTGGAGAGCAGTGGTTGAAGTTCTCCTCGGCTTCTTCCTCGTAGTATTCTCCTTCCTCCTCGTATCCTTGGTCGGTACTAGCGTCTATAAATAAATATGAGGTACACAATCACCAAACAATACTTAACTACTTCTATTTATCACACCAAGGTTTTCACTAGATGATCTAGCATCATCACAACATTATAAACATTAAAGCACTTGTCTTATTTATTTTATTTTAGAAATGTAATTTCTACTCATTGAAAACTACTTAAGACTTAATATTCTCCAACTAAAATATGGGATCATGTGGACACATGTCATCACCACATATTTCAGTACTTGGGAATGTGATTTAAAGTGGTGTCCCAATTTAATAAGGTTTAACCTTTTTATTTTAATTAATTAAAGTTACTAGTAATGCCTATGAGGCATTCTTTTATTGCTTGACCATTATTTCTGCAAGTAAACCTAGATATTTTTATACATTCAGAAAGATCTTGTCAAATGTGATTTTTAAGAGTTGGATTCAACTCAAAAGCTTTTGTGGTTGAATTTTGAAAAATGTTTGAATGTAGAAAAGCTTCTTCCTTGTTATTTTTACTATAGGTGATCTACAAATCCAATTGATTTGAATCCAATGGGCTTGGATTAAGCATTCCAGTACCTTTCTAGAAAAATTGGTTTCATGGAATTTGGTTTAGTGAATCGAGCTGGGTTGATTTTTGAATCTAGGTACAGAACTAAGTTTGAACTAAATTGGAAAATCTAAATTCAAACTAACTGGATTGCGCGGGAGTGTAACTGGGCCGTCCCATGGTGTACAGCACACGTGCGGGTAAGTTTAAGTGGCTGTCCCCACCAGTAAGCGAGATAGGGGGTGCGAAGCGGTACGGGGAAATCTAGACCATACGATCAACATCTAATCAAACGGTTGTGGCTTGTCGTCTCCGTCGGGCAACACCAACGAGACAAAACCCTAGCGCGGATAGTGGGGGTCATGTGAGGCTCACAGGGGCTCAGGCGAGGGTCGGCGATGGGGGCAAACGACGAAGTCGACGACGGCGATCCTCATGGTACCGGTGGATTCTCCTAGGGCGGCTCCAATCGGCGGCTCCTCTTCTCCTCCTCCACGGCAGACTCCGGCGAAATACCGGCGACCTGCTATGCGCCTTGCTCTAGGGATGAGGTGGGGTGGTTCTGAGAGAGAGGGGAGTGAGCTGGTGTGAAGAAATCGAATGGGGGTGGTCTCTATTTATAGTGTAGCGAGGGGACCGAAGGGCGCGGGTTGAGCTCGTCAGGGTCGGCTGCACAGCGAGCTACTGGCATGGGCGACGGTGTTGTGATCCCTGGCAAAGCTCAACGGCATGGTTGCGAGGCGTGGGGAAGTGCGAATTGGTCGGAACGCTGCGGTGCTCTGAGCATGTCCGACGGAAGTTTTAATGGCGCACGGGTTGTCCTGGTCGCATGGCGACGAACGGGCATGTCCTGGTGGTTCCTAGGAGGATGGTGATCACGCACGCAAGCGGCAAGGGCGGCACGCGGTCTATGCTCGCGTGTCTCTGGCGCACTCTCGGCATGCTCGTTGAGATGCTGGGCACGCTCAGGCTGAGTGGTCCAGGTCTGGCAGTGCGTTGGCGTTGGATAGGGGGTGGCAGTGGACGGTGTTTAGTGTATCAGACAAGGTTGGCGAGGCTAGAGCTTCTCCTAGCTTGCTGTCGACACTGGGGTGGCAAGTTGAGGCCTGGCATGCTCACCATTGATGGCAATGGCAAGCTCACAGTGAGCTAAAGCTTGTTAAATGAGCTAGATGATCTACTAAGAGGGTGCTGTGAGCTAGAGAGGGAACAAGGTTTGCCAAATCACTGCTCACTATAGTGTTTTGTGTTTTGTTTGATTTCTGTTTGCAAGGTGTTTGATGAAATGGCCGAAAGAGATTTGAATTTTAATTTCTTAATGAAATTTGGTGGGTGTACGAGTCACATAATAGGTAGTCTCTGGTTAGTTGGAAAGGTCAAGGTGAACTGGTTTGGTTGGTTTTTGAGAATTGGTGATCTTCACATATGAACTAGATTCAATTTTGAATTGTCATTTTGAATCAAGTTGCCAATTGTTTCTGTGAGTTTGAAAGGTGGGCTTGGGTTCACCTTTACTTGGTATATCAAGGGGTGAAAAGAAACGTAAATGTTTCTATTTGAAATCTTGGACTAGAAACACTCAAAGTGGTCTAGTGAGCAAGATTGGCAAAAGTGACCATTTGCTTATTTGGTTTGTTTTTGAATTTCTCTTGATTTGTTTCTGCTTGGATTTGATGTTGTTTTCATCTTTAAACCATTCCTTGCTATTCACATCAATCACACAAGTCCATTCATGCATTCATACATTCATCACATACACACGCATTCATATGATTTTAATTAAGAAAAGTTTTTGTTAACCCTAATTTTGGTGATTGGAATTTGATAACTTCGTTCAATATTTTTGGGATGTTACAAACCTTCCCTCCTTAAAGAAAATCTTGTCCCGAGAATTGAGAAAAATAAAACTAGGATTTAAAGAGATCGGGAAACTCTGTATTGATGTAATCTTCTCGCTCCTAGGTAGCTTCTTCTTCAGTGTGGTTACTCCACTGAATCTTGAGAAACTTGATGCTTCGGGTCCTGGTGGTCCTGAAAGCTTCCTCCAAGATACGGATGGGTACTTCAGGATACGTCAGGTCATCGTTGATCTCTATGGTTCGGTGATCAATGTTCTTGAAAACTTTAGTCTTCTTCGGGACTTCTAGGATTTGCGAAGTAACGATATATGGAACACATTATGCACTGCTGACATATCCTCAGGCAGTTACAATTGATATGATACTTCTCCTCGATGATTTAGAATCTTGAAAGGTCCAATATATCTGGGGCTAACTTTCCTTTGAGCCGGAAACATTGCATTCCCTTCAAAGACGACACTTTGAGATACACAAAATCTCCAATATTGAAACCGAGGTCTCAACGTCTCTTGTCGGCATAACTATTTTGTATGGATTGGGCAGTCTTGAGGTGCTCACGGATCTTGTGAACTTTCTCTTCTGCTTCTCGTAGGATGTCGGGTCCAAAAATTTGACTCTCTCCTACTTTTGACCAATTCAAAGGGGTACGACACTTCCTTCCATACATGAATTCAAATGGGGCCATTTGCAAACTAGCTTGATAACTATTGTTGTATGAAAATTCGGCGAAAGGCAGACAATCTTCCCATTTAGATCCATACTCTAGCACACAGGCTCTCAACATATCTTTGAGTATTTGATTCACTCGCTCCGTTTGTCCATCGGTTTGAGGGTGATATGCAGTGCTGAAATCCAGTCTGGTTCCTAATCCTTCTTGGACTTTCTTCCAAAATCTCGAGGTAAACTCGGTTCCTCGATCCGACACAATATTCTTGGGGACTCCATGCAAACTGATGATTCTAGAAATATACAATTCTGCTAGTTTCGAACTCTGGTAAGTGGTCTTGACTGGCAAGAAATGGGCTACTTTGGACAGTCTATCAACTATGACCCAAAAAGAGTCATTTCCCCTACTAGATGTTGGCAATCCGGTGATAAAGTCCATTCCAACTGAATCCCATTTCCATTCGAATCAGAATGGTTACCTTGATCACGCGGGTCTCTGATGTCCCGCCTTGACTCTCTGACAAATATCACACTTGACGATGTAGCTTCCGATTTCTCTCTTCATCTTATGCCACCAAAATTGCTCCTTCAAATCCTGATACATCTTCGTTCCTCCGGGGTGGATAGAATAAAGTGTATCATGGGCTTCTTTCAAAATAGCTTTCTTCAACTCGGAATCTGCTGGCACACAGATACGTCCTTTGTACCACAAAACTCCTTCTTCATCTTCGGTGAATCCGGGTACTTTGCCTGTACCGATGCGACATTTGATTCCGTCGATACTAGCATTTCCTTTCTATGCCTCCTTAATCTGACTGATCAAAGTGGGTTGAAGTTATATGCTAGCCAAAAATCCTTCACTTACTAATTCCATTCTAAAATCTTCCATCTCCTTGTGCAAACTGGGTTGCTCCTTCAGAATCATGGAATTTAAGCGACACGACAATCTACTAAGGGCATCTGCTACCACATTGGCTTTACCGGGGTGATAGTGGATCTCTAGATCATAGTCCTTGATTAACTCTATCCATCTTCTCTGCCTCATATTCAGCTCCTCCTGAGTGAAAAATTATTTTAGGCTCTTGTGATCCGAATAAACCTCACAACGGTTTCCCATAAGATAATGCCTCCATGTCTTCAGGGCTAGAACTACAGCTGCTAGTTCAAGGTCATGGGTAGGATAATACTGTTCATGTTGCTTTAGTTGTCGGGATAGATAAGATATAACTTTGTCTTCTTGCATTAGCACACATCCGAGACCGATCCTGGATGCGTCATAATACACATCAAAGGGCTTCGTGATATCCGGCATGATCAAGATTGGGGCTGAAATCAATCTCCTCTTGAGTTTTTGAAAACTCACTTCACATTTTTCCTCCATTCAAACTTCTTATCTTTCTTCAACAATTGGTTCATGGGTCTTGCGATGCTCGAGAATCCTTCTATGAACTTGCGGTAGTATCCCGCTAATCCGAGAAATGCACGGACTTGGGTTTGGGTGGTCGGGGCTTGCCAATCTTCGACATCTTTCACCTTTGCAGGGTCAACAACTACGATATGTCCGAGGAATCCTACCTCCTGTAACCAGAATTCACATTTGCTAAAATTGGCATACAACTAATGCTCTCTAAGGGTCCCAAGGATGGTCCTTAGGTGTAGATCATGTTCTTCTTCTGATTTGGAATATATTAGAATGTCATCGATGAAAACAACAACAAAATTATCCAGGAAGTCCATAAAAATCTTATTCATGAGGTTCATGAAATAAGCGGGGGGCATTGGTTAATCCAAAAGACATGACAGTGTACTCATATAGTCCATATCTGGTGGTAAAGGCAGTCTTGGGGATATCCTCTGTGCGAATCTTGAGTTAATGATATCCAGTTCTAAGATCAATCTTAGAAAACACTTTGGAACCAGTCAACTGCTCAAACATGTCTTCTATCTTCGGTAGTGGGTACTTGTTCTTGATGGTGACATCATTCAACTTCCGATAATCCGTACACAAACGGTTACCTCCATCTTTCTTGTCCATAAACAAAACAGGTGATCTCCATGGCGACGCACTTGGTTGGATCAATCCTATCTCCAGCATAGCATCTAGTTGCTTCTTTAGCTCCACTAGTTCAGACAGGTTCATACTATAGGGTATCTGGGCTATGGGTCCGGTTCCAGGGATTAGTTGAATGATAAACTCGATATCCCGATCTGGGGGCATACCGGGCAAAACATCTGGAAATACATCGGGGTATTCACAGACTACTCTGACTTGGTCAATGGTTGGTTGGGCTATACTCTTGTTGCACTTGAATTGACGGGGCAAGGTTTTAGATACATGCTCTACTGATATTCCGGCTGTACTAGTCATGGTTATGGCTTTCTTGGCATAGTCGATTAATCCTTTATGTTTCGACATCCAATCCATTCCTAGTACTACTTCCAAACCTTTAGTTTCGAGTACTATTAGATTAGCATAAAAATTTGTGCCATGGATTCGGATAGGCACATCCTTGCAAATTTTTCTAGCTTTGGTGGTTGAACCAGGTATTTGAACTATCATAACATACTTCAGTTTTGTTGGTTGAATCTTACTAGTGCATGCAAATTCTTCAGTAACAAACGAGTGCGATGCTTCAGAATCAAACAACACTCTTGCAAGTACTGAGTTAACAAAAAACATACCTAGTACGGCATCGGACGCTTCTTGGGCTTCTTCAGCATGCATGCGAAACAGAAGGCCGTTGCGGTTGAGCGAATTCCCTAGGGCAAATATTCTTCCATGTTGAACACGACGCTGCTGCTGAGCTGGGGCATTTGCATTGGGGGCTGCGGCAATCTTCTTGGGACACTCATTGGAATAGTGACCCTTGGTTCCACATTCATAACAAGTCACCTGAGACTTGTCCTTTGCCGCAACAGGCACAACATTGCTCCTAGTTCTCGGGGCAGTGTTGTTGTTGGTGGCGACATTGTTTTTGTTGAACTTGGGTGGTGCATGGTTGAAATTGCTAGGGTTGTCAAGGTTGTTGTTGTGGTTTCCACCGGGCCTTGGGTTTCCACGGTTGGGATAGGTCGGACGATTCATCGAGGGTCTATTGTTTCTTGGGGAAAATCCTGGAGATGGGTTGGGGCGATACTTTGGGGTATGATGGGTTCCTGGTTGATGCATCATGCGACGCTTGCGGTTCTCATTGGCTTGGTTGATCTTGCCTTCCATCTGAATGGCAGAGCCCACTAGGGTTTCAATGTCAGCAAACGGGATATTGACTAACACTGTCTGCATCTCATCATGCAGACCATTCAGGAGTCTCTCCTTCTTCTTAGCTTCAGTGTCAATATCATCCGGCGCATACCTGGCCAATGACAAAAAATTGTCACGGTACACAACTAATGTCATCCTCCCTTGCTTTAGTTCCCAGAATTCATCTCTCATCCTCTTGGTCAAACCCAGTGGCACATGGGTTCTGCTGAACTTGATTTTGAACTCGTCCCAAGTCATCATTTGTCCTCCATTCATGGCACGAACACTGTTCCACCATGCTCTTGCATCTCCTGCCAGATAGTGGGTGGCAAACAGTACTTTCTCATTAGCCTCTACTCCTGCGACTTCCAAGTTGTTTTCCATGGTTTGCAACCAATCATCGACATCTAGGGGCTCTTCAGACTTAGTGAAGATGGGTGGATTGGTGTTCTAAAAGTTCTTGAGCTTTGGCCCATGGTTGTCCTGATTTCCATGGCCTTAGTTGTTGTTGGCCATCTGAGCTATGTGCTGAAGGGTGGCTAAGTTGGCTTGACGTTCGGCTCTTTCAGCTTCGTGGTCAGAAAACAACATTTGCAAGATTTGTAACATCGGGTACGGGGATGAAGTGCTTCCTCCGCGAGGCATCTGAAGATTGAGATATATCATGAGAAAAGAGGGAAATTTCTAAGGTTTGGGGGTTTTGTTTTTGAAAAGTTTTCAAAGTTGGACTCAGATTTTTCTACAACTTGCTTTTCATTCATTCATTTATAGCACACAATACAAACACACACCACAACAAGGAAAAACAGATGGTTTTAAGAACCATTCTGTGAAACTATGATATAGTGGGACCGGATACAACTCACTAACTCTAGTGCTCAAGTGCTACTACTCCTTGGAATTGGTGTCCTCATCATCCTCATCATCATCATCATCAATGAAGGCGAAGTCATCCTCATCAGTGAAGAAATCCATGGCTTGATCCTCTAGAAAATCATCGTCATCACTAAGGTAAGAGTAGGGGTCTCCACGAATATTCTCCCCTGCATTCTCCCTCTCCTCAAGCTGCATGTCTCTCTCATGGATTGTCTCCTCCAAATACGTGATCTGGTGATGAAGGCAGGCAATGATGCGCTCCTTCTTGTAAAGCTGACGGCGACGAGACTTGCGATCCTTCACTAGCATGGCGATGGTCTGGTCCTTCTTGACTGTGATGGCGTACTTATGGTTGGCGTAGGAGCGGGCATTGCCCAACTCCTTCTGCCGGTCATACATCTTGAAGCTGAGATGGTCCACTTGGTTCTTTAGCTCAGGGTGATATGGTGCCTCCAGTGGCTGTCCCATAACATCACGCCTTGGATAAAACTCAAAGTGGGTACCCTTGATCTGATTGATACTCTGCCCACACAGACGGGCGAGAGCTTCATGCATGGCCCTAGAAAGTCCATCTAGCCAGTTGTTCTCTCTAATGGTGAACTGAATTCCCTCTGAGGTGGGGGCTTCATTATTCCCTCGGAGACTTGCAACAATCAGCCATTGCAATTCCTCTCCTTCCCGATCGTTGAGCTGAGCTCCGAAGAACTCAGGGTGCGGGCGCTCCAGAAGTTCCGAAAGCTGGTCCAAGTCACGCTCAAAGATGAGATCTCCTCCATTTCCCAACTGATAGAACTTGCTATACTTCACGTCCATCTATAAGAATGTAGGATGAATAAGTTAGTAGAGTGATCAAGTGTGTCAAATTTTAGGTAAGTTTGCAAGAATTTTTGAGGAACATGAATTTTTCATGAATGAATCTAGGTGATAAGAATGGGAACAAGTTTTCATAAATACTCACTTCCTTGGTTTTGAAACTAAGTTTTTGATTCAAACGTCCATTCTAAACTAGGGTCTCCTATGGTCAGGATGGCTCTGATACCAACTTGTCAACACCTAGATTTTTAATCCCAGATGCCTGTTATGCCATACATCACAATCCCAGGATTACCATTTTTGCGAGACATAACAGATTGGATTTCACAGTACATCATCCATTACAAACCATACAGAAGGTTTTACAACAGACAAAGGATCTCATGATCTATTCTTAATACAATCAAGCAACGGAATAATGTAATGATAACGGTAGCATGGGCGAAGCTCATCTCATGGTCACAGGCAATGCTGACGATGGGAGATGATCCTAGTTGTCGTAACCTTCCCGCGGTCCATCCTCCTGATAGTCATCTTCATAGTCTGGCCATGGGAATAGCCAGGGACAAAGCCATGAGTACTCTTTAAGTACTCGCAAACTAATACTAGCAAGTGAAGTGGTTTTTAATAGGGAGTACTAGGCTCTAGGTTGTTTTGCAAAAAACCAGATTTATCTCTACCTAGTTCAGAAGCGAAGAAAGCCAGTTGAAAGTTTTATAACACCTAAGTGGGAACTTGAATTTCATAGCACAACCTTGTTGTGGTCAAGTCAAAGTCATGAATCATTTCACAAGTAATTTTGAAAACATTTGACGACGGAACAGTATGGCCACCCCAACTGTCCATAACCGCGGATGCGGCTATTCAAATAGTTTGACACTCTGTAAAGGTGGTACACTTTCACCACAATATTCGATACATCCGTCAGGAACAATCCTGAATTCACCATACTCAGTATGCGGATAATCAATCATAACCTTTCAATTACACACCCTAGTATAGGCACCTCTCCTGTGAGTTTGGCCTCCCAACCATGACCAACTGTCATCTTGGGAACTACACAGGTGAACAATCTTCACAAGGTAGCCTCAGCTCAAACCTTGGCCGCAAGGGAACCCATACTAAGGTATATAAACTTCCAGTCAAGCCCTACCCAAATTTCGGGTATTGTGGTTGTACGGTAAAATTGGAATGGTATCGCATCCAGATAACCATCATTTTTATAAAGGGCTAAGGCTCATGCCTCAACATTTTCATCATCAAAATCATCTAGTGTTCAAGAACACATGTCAAAACATTTCAGTAGAATGACTCATCATTCTAAGGTTTTCATAACCATTTTCACCAAGTATTCCCATCTAAAGTGGTCAAGTTTTATGCTTGGCACTAGCATCTACAAGTGGGGGATAAACACTAATGAGGGGTGGTAATCAATGGTGAATGATCTAAGTTCAATCTCATGCCTCAGGATGACATCAAGATTTATCTAACTTAGGTCAAGTTTTATGCTCTTTATGCTACCTTTAAAACATCTTTCTACAATCTACAAGCCACTAAGTAAACGCAAATAGAAAGCTTTGATAAAGAAATAAAATAACTAATCTTGCAAGTAAAACTAGGATTGGGTATAATCAAAGGGGTATAATCACATATGCCTAAGGAGTCTAGTTTGCATAGTTAATCATGCAAGTTTTAGCTTGCCTTGTGCAAAGGAGTGGTTGAAGTTCTCCTCGGATATGAGGTACACAATCACTAAACAATACTTAACTACTTCTATTTATCACACCAAGGTTTTCACTAGATGATCTAGCATCATCACAACATTACAAACATTAAAGCACTTGCTTATTTATTTTATTTTAGAAAAGTAATTTCTACTCATTGAAAACTACTTAAGATTTAATATTCTCCAACTAAAATATGGGATCATGTGGACACATGTCATCACCACATATTTGAATACTTGGGATTGTGATTTAAAGTGGTGTCCCAATTTAATAAGGTTTAACCTTCTTATTTTAATTAATTAAAGTAACTAGAAATGCCTATGAGGCATTATTTTATTGCTTGACCATTATTTCTGCAAGTAAACCTAGATATTTTGATATATTCAGAAAGATCTTGTCAAATGTGATTTTTGAGAGTTGGAATCAACTCAAAAGCTTTTGTGGTTGAATTTTGAAAAATGTTTGAATGCATAAAAGCTTCTGCCCTTTTATTTTTGCTATAGGTGATCTACAAATCCAATTGATTTGAATCCAACGGGCTTGGATTAAGCATTCCAGTACCTTTCTAGCAAAATTGCTTTTTATGCAATTTGGTTAAGTGAGTTGAGCTGGGTTGATTTTTGAATCTAGGTATAGAACTAAGTTTGAACTAAATTGGAAAATCTAAATTCAAACTAACTGGGTTGCGCGTGAGTGTAACTAGGCCGGCCCACGGTGCACAGCGCACGTGCAGGTGAGTTTAAGTGGTTGTCCCCACCAGTCAGCGAGACAGGGGGTGCGAAGCGGTGCGGGGCAATCTATACCATACGATCAACATCTAACCGAACGGCTATGGCTTGTCGTCTCCGTCGGGCAACTCCGGCGAGACTAAACCCTAGCACGACCAGTGGGGGTCGTGTGAGGCTCACCGGCGCTCAGGTGAGGGTCTGCGATGGGGGCGAACGACGAAGTCGATGACGGCGATCCCCCTGGTACCGGTGGCTTCTCCTGGGGCGGCTCCAATCGACGGCTCCTCTTCTTCTCCTCCTCCGCAGCAGACTCCGATGAAATTCCGGCGACCTGCTGCTCACCTTGCTCCAGGGATGAGGTAGGGTGGTTCTGAGAGAGAGGGGAGTGAGCTGGTGTGAAGAAATCGAACGGGGGTGGCCTTTATTTATAGTGCAGCGAGGGGACCGAAGGGCGCGATCTGAGCTCGTCGGGGTCGGCTGCACAGCGAGCTACTAGCATGGGCGATGATGCTGTGCTCCCTGGAGAAGCTCAACAGCATGGTTGCGAGGCGTGGGGCAATGCGAATTGGTCGGAGCGCTGCGGTGCTCTGAGCGGGTCCGATAGAAGTTTTAATGGCGCACGGGCTATCCTGGTCGCGCGGCGACGAACGGGCATGTCCTGGCGGTTCCTGGGAGGATGGTGATCACGCACGCAAGCGGCGAGGGAGGCGCACGGTCTGTACTCACGTGTCGCGTGTGGTGCTCTGACGCGCTCTCAGCACGCTCGCAGAGAGGTTGGGCACGCTCGGGCTGAGTGGTCTAGGGGCTGGCAGTGCGTTGGCGTTGGACAGGGGGGTGGCGGTGGACGGTGGTCAGTGTCCCAAACAAGGTTGGCGAGGCTAGAGCTTCTCCTAGCTTGCTGTTGACAATGGGGTGGCAAGTTGAGGCTCGGCATGCTCACCATTGATGGCAATGGCAAGCTCACAGTGAGCTAAAGCTTGTTAAATGAGCTAGATGATCTACTAAGAGGGTGTTATGAACTAGAGAGAGAACAAGGTTGGCCAAATCACTTCTCACTATAGTGTTTTGTGTTTTGTTTAATTTCTGTTTGCAAGGTGTTCGATGAAATGGCCAAAAGAGATTTGAATTTGAATTTTTGAATGAAATTTGGTGGGTGTACTAATCACATACTAGGTAGTCTCTGGTTAGTTGGAAAGGTCAAGGTGAACTGGTTTGGTTGGTTTTTGAGAATTGGTGATCTTCACATATGAACTAGATTCAATTTTGAATTGTCATTTGAATCAAGTTGCCAATTGTTTTTGTGAGTTTGAAAGGTGGGCTTGGGTTCACTTTTACTTGGTCTTGCAAGGGGTGAAAATAAATAGAAATGTTTCTGTTTGAAATCTTGGACTAGAAACACTCAAAGTGGTCTAGTGAGCAAGATTGACAAAAGTGACCATTTGCTTATTTGGTTTGTTTTTGAATTTCTCTTGATTTGTTTTTGCTTGGATTTGATGTTGTTTTCATATTTAAACCATTCATTGCTATTCACACCAATCACACAAGTCCATTCATGCATTCATCACATACACACATGCATTCATATGATTTTAATTAACAAAAGTTTTTGTTAACCTTAATTTTGGTGATTGGAATTTGATAACTTTGTTCAATATTTTTGGGATGTTACAGAACTACTGGTAGAAATTCCAACCGAATTTCTGTCAAATAGAGTACTCAAAAATAGAGAGGTTACTAAATGTGAGCGGAACGAGAGCCGGATATTCAACTGGAACTTCCGGCGGCAACTAGGCCCTAGCGAAACTTTTGGTACTTGGCCGGAACTTCTAGCGGGGGTGGTATTACTGTCAAAAATTCCGACCCAAATTCCGTCAAATACAGCTAACCATACATAGAGGATACAGAACATGAGCGTAAGAAGAGCCGGAACTTTCACAGGAACTTCCGGAGGCAAAATGCCCTAGCAGAACTTTCGGTGGGTAGCCGGAACTTCCGGTCAACAAAATTCTAGAAACCAAAATTGCAATAACTTTCTCATCCGAACTCCAAACGAGATGAAACCAATTTTGTTGGAAAGATAACGACGAATAGAATCCAAGGTGATGGGTTTAGGGAAAGATAACAACGAATAGAATCTGAAATAATGGGTATAACCTAGGTAGAAAATACCATGAATATATATGTGATGTATCTCCCAAGGTGTGGAGCCGGAAAACTCGCAAGATCAAAAACCGCAATAAGATATGCAAGTGAAATCCTTAATTTATGAACTAGAGCTTGTTATGATGATGACACAAACTCTAGATCCTCTCATGGACAAGAACCAAATAATAACCAAGAAAGATGATGCTATGAATGCAAAGGTTTAAGCTCTCTCTGAACGATGTGAACGGGACACCTGCTTGAGAGCCCCTCTTGATAGTACGACTATCTATCCTAAATCCGGTCTCCCAACTAACAACATGAGACCGGAAAAATAGAAGCCCTATCAATATCATACCTTTGCCTCGAGCAATCCACTTGAACTTGATGTAGACCGTCTTGTTCTTCTCAAGTGGGAACACCTTTCTTGTTTGCTCTTGCTCGCTCTTTCTTGATGAAGACTTGCAAATCGCTCCCCATACTCCATGGGGAAACCTCATCTTTGAACTTGTCTTCATCACTCCATGATCACGAGGATGGGAAGCTTCAAGCATGAGGTCTTCTAGAGATGGCACATCATGAGCTTGCCCTTCTTCATCCCTTCTCGAGGTTGATCCATCTTGATGCACCTCTTTACACTTGTCTTGATCAACCTTCAAGCTCCTTCTTTCTTCATGACTTAACCTTGAGACCAACACATGGACCAAGCAATGCCAATGGACAAACCTACAAGTGAAACTCAATTTACACATTAGTCCAAAGAGATTGTCATTAATTACCAAAACCACACATGGGGGCATACCTGCCCTTTCAGTTACCCACCCTACAAAATATGTGTGTGAAGACTCTTTTGCATGGATAGAGAAAAAGTACCAATCGATCATTCTGAGAAAATTATATAACTCGGCAGGCATTTTGACAACCTACACAAGTAATGTCCTGCGTTGATGCTCTCACTAAATAACATGAATTTTTTGCCCCAAAATTTATCCACCATTAATACGAGAGTTATCCGGTATTCAACATGTAATTTATCCATCGAATAACATGTAAGTTATTCTAATACTCCACGGTAGTTTCTGTAGGGGTTCGTAGCATGGAAAACAAAAAAATTCTATCGCATGAACACACACAAGCCAAGATCTATCTACTAGATTGTAGCAACGAGTCGATAGAGTACTAACCCTCGAATATCCAAAGCGGTTAACGAGAGCAGATTCTCGTGGGTGATGTAATCGTTCACTTCCCGATCTCAAGATCGCGGAGGTGATCCTTTTGACGCCGCATTCCGGCAGCGCTCCCATAGTAGGTCACACATACGGTACTCGATGAATACCTTCCTCTCCCTTGTTCTAGAAGGCAACAAAGGTTGTAGCTCTCTCCTCGCAATTCTGGCGGCACGATGGCGTGGTGTCGGAAGTAGAGGGGAGATCCCGCAGGGCTTCGCCTAAGCCGGAGCGAGTATGGTGGAGTAGGAGAGGGCCTCGACGATCTAGGTTTTAGATGCTGAGGGAAGAGGGCAGCCGACGTCTAGGGTTTAGGCTAGATGGCAGCGGCGGTTTAGAGGGGATCTAGGGCACCGATGGCTTGGGGGCAGCAGCGGCCTAGGGATTGGGTCTTGTGCGCCTAGGGCAAGGGGGATACCTTGGGGTGCACCCCCACCCCTCCTTATATAGGTGGGGGCGCCCAAGGGTGTTCCCAACCCAAGTGGAAACCCTCCCTAACTCAGAAACCCTCCCTAACTCGGGAACCATGTTGCGATTTGACTTTTTCAAACTGCGTTTTTGACTTTCAAATTAGAGTTTGATTTCTCTCTTCCAAGTGTCCAGCCAAGTGACCTAGGACACGATGCAACCATTCCAATTTGTCATGACACATCCATGTACCCTTCCCCTTTCGAATCGATGAACCTTCTAAACCCTTCTAGAACATTCCGGTGAAAACACCGGAATCATTCCCGAACTCCAAAATTGGACTTTCCTTATATGAATCTTATTCTCCGGACCCTTCCAGATCTCCTCGTGATATCCCAGATCCCATCCGGGTGTCCGAACAACATTCAGTCTCTTTACTCACATTCCATATCTACTAAACAACATCGAATCCTTAAGTGTGTCTCACTACGGTTCGTGAATTATGCAGACATGATCGAGACTCTTCTCCGATCAATAACCAATAGAGGAATCTGGAAATTCATATTTCTCCCACATATTTCTACGATTACTTTGCGATCGAATGAACCATTTACATACGAAACCAATTTCCCTTTGTCTCGCGATATTTTACTTATCCGAGGTCTGATCGTCGGTATCTCTCCATACCTAGTTTAACCTCATTACCGATAAGTATTCTTGTCTCGTTCCCATGATATGTGATCCCTTGTGAGCCAGTCACATGTTTGCAAGCTAATTGGATGACATTCCACCGAGAGGGCCCAGAATATATCTATCTGTCATATGGATGGACAAATCCCACTCTTGATCCTTGTGCCTCAACACATACTTTTCGAACACTCAATGCCACCTTTATAGCCACCCAGTTACGGTGTGGTGTTTGATGTAAGCATCCTTCCGGTAATGGTGATTAAGATGATCACATGGTCGAAGGAATTAGGTTACTATGTATCAGAAAGCTTATATCAAGTGAACTATTTGAATGACTTGATCTTATGCTAAGCTTAACTATAAGAGTATGTCCATCACATCATTCTCCTAATGATATGACCTTATTTTTAATAACATCTCAATGTTCATGATTTGGAAACCATGATCATATATTAACCAACAAGCTAGTTTAACAAGAGGCTTTACTAGGGACTCTTTTATGTTTACAAACCACACAAGTATTAATGTTTTCGGTTAATACAATTATAGCATGGTATGTAAACATTTATCATAAGTACAAAGATATAATAATAACCACTTTATTATTGCCTCTTGGGCATATCTCCAACAGTTGCGACGGGCGATGACCCCTCAAATGGTGTTAGGATACCGAGCCTTCATCGCTCGTCGGTGCTAACAACTAGGTTACCGCATCTCAATTAAACTAGTTTATAACTCACATTTAATTAACTAAATTAAAATACATGGGACAATCGACATTTTATGAGGCAAAAAAAGAATACAAAAGGTACCCACATGAGAAATGCAAGAATGTCTCCATTTAACCCATGTATATGGTGGGTAACTTATATGTATCAGGATAGATAACTTAACTACTATGACATGGATAAGTCATGTGTTAGGAGTGGGTAGCACAACTTTGTTTGTCCCAAAAGTTACCCACCAGTAATACGAAAGTTATCCAGCCTTCACTATGTAAGTTACCCATCAAATATGATCTAAGTTATTCATCACTATAAAATTTACACACGGATAGAATATAAAAGTTATTCTAATGGCTTGGCTTCGTTACCCGTCATCACTCTTGCGGCGTGTAACACCCTCAGAATCGGACCTATGCAAGTTTTAGCGAAACTCGCCAAACCCGCATAGAAACGATTCAAAGGTGCCCACCAGGCACTTTCGTGCGGGTGGAAAACGAAGTAATAACATTACACAACAGTCCTCGATGGGACCCACAGAACAGATATATATATACAACACGACTCCATGAGTCAAGAGTACAGATATAATATACAAAGATCCAAATCACCTTGAAAATGATAGAGCGTCCGACTACGGACAAGATGCAAATGGGGCTAAGAGCCCTGAAGAATAACCAATGGCGTCCATAACCCTGCCCAGGCCAAGCCGGAAGGGTAACCCTGCTAACGACGTCGATCTCAAAACCTGTTTAAACAAAAGGGGTGCCGACAAAGGGCAAAGGAAAAAGAGAGAGCGGTCAAGATCGAGGCCAAGACACGCGAGGCTAGAATTCGGCGGTCCTCGCCTACATAGGTATGGTGGACTGAAGCGGCAGCGGCAGCCTGCACTAAACAACCTATAGAGACTCGGTATAACTGTCGGCTATCAGAGAGGGGTAAGAAAGACCTATTTGGATCCAACCTGATTCTAACACCAATCAAGCCCATCCTGGTATTCCCCCTCGAGACCAAACGAGGAAGTCAACCGAGGAACTCACACAGTTGGCAGTTTTATTTATTCAGTTATCGTTGTAGTGATTACTAGTCAGATATAGATAATCATCCTGATAAAATAAACAGTGGGCACTTTTATTTGGCCATTCCATTGTAGTTGCAACACTTACTAGTCAGATACAATTAGCATGAGATAACCCAAAACCCAGCAGTTGTTGGCACTCTTATTTAGCCATTCCGTTGTGGTTGCAATACTTACTAGTCAGGTACAATGGTCCAAGCGACACCCAAACAAGCAATTGTTGGCAGTTTTACTTAGCCATTCCGTTATAGTGAAGCTGATTACTAGTCATTATAGAGTCAGATTTATAGCACTACTTTAGTTATAGTTGTCTATGATCGAGATATCAGCTCCAAGTCGTCCATAACCGGACACGGCTTTGAAAGTTTTAACCGCCGGGTGCACAAATAGCAACACACACTCGATCAACCTCGGAAAAACCAAATCAAAACCCAACGAGGCTTTCACGACAAAGCAATCACAGGATTCAGAAATATTTCAGGGGGCCACCCCATTGAGTAGACCCGCAACGAAGCTAGCTGACTCCGAGACGGACTCAAGGTTTGCGTCAATGGTCAAACGATCGGGAACCCAAACTGGGCTTGTCGACACCGAAAACACTCCGCTTTCCTAAAGACAAAGTGTGCTATCTGTCGCACAATTTAAATAAAGCAGTAAAACATGGCATAGGTACAGGATAGTAAATAAAACCTCAAACTAGTTTGTGGCCCCAAGAAATAAGACTGAATCAAGCTCTGGCTCAGGGGGGTCCCATATACCTCCCGGATGTGGATAGCGCGAATATTCAAGGAACAGGTATCAAGTACTCAGGGTCCTACGGGACACAAGTGGACGGTTAACAACCAAATAACAGCTATTGCCCACCTGTGCCTCTGCTTACCTACTTCAATTTTAGTTGTTAAACAGTAATTAAAGTTAACGATAAATAAAGCCAAGATCATCTCCAACTTTGATCAGGCGGCAATACTCCAACAACTGTGGTACTTGACGACACGCAACAGCGCTTGAGCAAGCGACTACGACGCGCAGGTCCAACTATCTACCAAACAACAGGTAATAGGAGGTGTCCAAGGCAATATAGGGCTGCAAGGGATATCACGGGTACGAAAACTAGAGCATCGCAACCCAGATAGCAATAGATCAACAGGACGGAATAAATACTATAAAAGTAAGATAGGTAGAAAGGGGAAGATGCTTGCCTGAAGACATTGCCGAAGGTTCATTCGAAGATCGAGGCGAAGCTCACATCAACTCAACGGCCTTATCCGCGAAGAAGCAAAACACTAGAATAAACACCGGATGCACCATTTAATACGATGACAGAAGATCGGGCATGATGCATGTATGATGCATGGCATGGCAAGGGTGCACTGCAATTAGGCCAGATTAAGCGGAACCGAGGTCCCGACAATTAATTAAACGGTTCAAGTTATTTATCTACCCCGCAAATTAAATGTTGTAATAACAGGGCAAGATAAGTTACCGGTTCGCTACACAAATTTAAATGAGGCCAATATAAGGCTAGATTTGCCCGCATATGGGCCCCATATTTAATTACAAAGTGAATCGACATAAGGTCCCCAAACCACATGACAATATGCATGCATGAACAATTAATATGCGACAGGTAATATCATTTATAAAATAGGGTTCGAGAAAAGGGTCACACATTAGGGTTCGACGATCTTGGGCTCCGAGGGTTCGGGGTTCGGTCTCAGGGTTCGACGGGGACGAGGTTCGGACTCCGGGGTTTAGGGTCTTCGGATCTGAGAAGTAGATCTTGTCGCACGGTGTTCGTGGTAGACGAACTTGGCGTATCCGCGTCGACGATCTTGGCGTTCGGGTACTCGACTTCGCATCCGGGACGAAGGTCTTGTTGCATCCGGGGTCGTCGGTCATGGCGTTCCGAGGGGAAGATCTTGGCGTTCTTCAGGTTCAGGTTTTGGCGTTCGAGGGAAGTGCTTGGCGTTCCGAGGGGTCGGTTTCGGGGTCTCGGACAACGGCCTTCGGCCTCCGTGAAGAAGAGCTTGACGTGTTAGGGTTCGGACTTCGCCTCCGGGAACGGGTCTTCAACGTCTCGACCATCGGGTTCACGACGGCATCATCGCCGTGTCGAAGGCATCGGGGTTCCCGTGACGAAGATCTTGTAGAGGGTTCGTCTAGTGCCACCGGGTACGGTACGGTCTTTGGAGCACGCGGGTTCTTGACGTGGTCCATCAGGCTCGGAGATCTTGTTTCGGCTTCGGACTCCGGGGTTTCTCTGGGTCCGTGATTTTCGGGTAGCTAGTCTTGGCGATCCGGGAAGAAGAACTCGTCGCTCCGTGTGGAAGGCCTCGAGGGTTCGGGAAGGTCTTCGGGTTCGGTCTTCGGTCCACGTAGGAGATCACCGGGTACCGCGGCGGAGTCCTCGGGGTTTCGATGAAGATCTTGGCGAGGGGTGAACTTGGGGTTTGCTGATTGTCGACACACGACATGGCCTTGGTGAAGCTCTTGCGGTGACATCCCAAGATGATCTTGGCGTCAAGAACCCTTGTCCGGCCACGAGTACACGACACCCGCATAACTCACAGACACGAAGAGTACATACGTGTGCTCATGATCTTGTGAGCTTGAGGCCGTACTGGGCGGAACGCGCAGCAGGGGACCAAGCCCGGGGCGAGGTCGGGCCAGCGGCGCCGCAGGGCGACGATGGCGGGCAGGACGCGGGGAGAGGTCGGTCGGGGCAGAGAGGGGTGGAGGGGACCCGAGGCGGCGCTCGAGCGGGATGGCCGCGGGCGTCGCCGGAGGACCTGAGGCCGGCGGCCACGCAGGCCTGGAGGAGGAGGGCTCATGAGCGAAGGGCGGCCGGAGGAGGTGGCAGCAGGACGCCATGAGGGGGCCAGCGGAGGAGCGGGCGAATGTGGCGGCGAGGCGAGGAGCAAGGCTAGGAGGGAGAGGGGGCACCGCCTTGCCAAGGTGAGGGCCAAGGTCGGGGAGGCGACGGGAGAGCGGGGTGGAGGCGCTGCTGGCCGGCGCAGTGAAGCAGATGATGGCAACAGCCGGAAGATGGCAGGGCCTTGATGGCGAAGACTGGGGAGGGCCATGGAGGGAGAGGAGGAGAGAGGCGGGCGGAAGGTGGGGGACGAGGCAGGTGGTGGGAGGTTGGGGAAGGGAGGACGCGTGCGGTGGGAGGGGGGCGCAGGGCAGACGGTGGGGCCGGGGTGGGGCTAGGGGATGTCGGGTCCAGGGTGGGGCCAGGGGAGGGTTTGACCAGGGGAGGCAGGTGGGGAAGGAGTGGGGCTGCTGGATTGATGAGGTGGCGGGGGTGAGGTGAGGTGGAGGGAAAGGTGAGGTGGCAGGCTAGGATAGGTGGGTAGGATAGGTTTGGGTGGGAATAGGTTTAGGTGGACCGTTTTATTCTGGGGTGGTCGACTGGGTCGAATCGGCCCGTTCGACTGCCCCTACTAAAATAATTAAATATTTTATTTGTTTAAAACAGGACTTTTGCAAACCGATAGCAGACAAAACAAAATAATCCGGAGACCCGGGTTTTGCGTTTGGAACAAAGACGGGGCGTTTTAGAAAACAAAAATGGGTTTTTCCGAAATTATTTTTATGCAAGCAAATGCAAGATGATGACGATGCTCAAATGCAATGTGGCATGATGACATGAGCATGCGGTCATGATGATGCAATGCACAAAAACAACGCGATTTTCTAGTAGTGGTTTTGCGGGATGCCACAATTCGACACCACTAACAATGGATCTCGCCCTCGAGATCCGCCCCATTGTACCGGAAGGAAGGTCGGCGATCTGCGTCTTCTCGCTTCGTGTAGATCCTCGCGACACCACTAACAAGAGGTCGTTGTCCGTGATCGCTGAGGGAAACACTCCGGAAACAAAAGGTCGAAGATAGAGGTATCCACAAATAAAGCCACCTCTAGACTCCGGGGACGGAGTAAAATTGCTGGATCCACTGATTCGATGTACAAGAGCGAATGATAAGAGTAGTCGGATGGTGATCAGTCCATCGCGCACCCAAACCATTACTCTGCACATGAATAGGCGGATTATGCAACCAACTCTCGGAATTAGACTGAAGATCCCGACAAGCGAGGTTCGGAAACAAAGGAGGGATGCAGACTCTGCATCGGATCTGGCGTAGATGATGTCGTCGCGTCGGAAAACGCCGGAAGGCACGAGAAGGAACAAAGAGAAGGCCACCAGACGAAGGATTCCTCGGACAGCACGAAGACCAGATGTAGCAACACCGTTATCAAAGGAGGAAGCGAAACCCTGAAGGTACGACGGAACCCAACCACGAGAAATCCTGGACTCGAAGAGGGAGAAGAGAGCGGATTCAAAACACGCAGAGATAAGAGGAGAATAGCAGAGGGGTAAGGAGTAAAATCAGACCTAGTCAGAACTATCCAACCGATTTTGCAAAAATAGTTTTGACACTCTACTTCGGCCGTTAGCTAGGTTATCCTACAGGCTGGACTTGTGGGTATCATAGCTGATCTCTGATACCACTCTGTAACACCCTCAGAATCGGACCTATGCAAGTTTTAGCGAAACTCGCCAAACCCGCATAGAAACGATTCAAAGGTGCCCACCAGGCACTTTCGTGCGGGTGGAAAACAAAGTAATAACATTACACAACAGTCCTCGATGGGACCCACAGAACAGATATATATATACAACACGACTCCATAAGTCAAGAGTACAGATATAATATACAAAGATCCAAATCACCTTGAAAATGATAGAGCGTCCGACTACGGACAAGATGCAAATGGGGCTAAGAGCCCTGAAGAATAACCAATGGCGTCCATAACCCTGCCCAGGCCAAGCCGGAAGGGTAACCCTGCTAACGACGTCGATCTCAAAACCTGTTTAAACAAAAGGGGTGCCGACAAAGGGCAAAGGAAAAAGAGAGAGCGGTCAAGATCGAGGCCGATTACAGCGAGGCTAGAATTCGGCGGTCCTCGCCTACATAGGTATGGTGGACTGAAGCGGCAGCGGCAGCCTGCACTAAACAACCTATAGAGACTCGGTATAACTGTCGGCTATTAGAGAGGGGTAAGAAAGACCTATTTGGATCCAACCTGATTCTAACACCAATCAAGCCCATCCTGGTATTCCCCCTCGAGACCAAACGAGGAAGTCAACCGAGGAACTCACACAGTTGGCAGTTTTATTTATTCAGTTATCGTTGTAGTGATTACTAGTCAGATATAGATAATCATCCTGATAAAATAAACAGTGGGCACTTTTATTTGGCCATTCCATTGTAGTTGCAACACTTACTAGTCAGATACAATTAGCATGAGATAACCCAAAACCCAGCAGTTGTTGGCACTCTTATTTAGCCATTCTGTTGTAGTTGCAATACTTACTAGTCAGGTACAATGGTCACAAGCGACACCCAAACAAGCAATTGTTGGCAGTTTTACTTAGCCATTCCGTTATAGTGAAGCTGATTACTAGTCATTATAGAGTCAGATTTATAGCACTACTTTAGTTATAGTTGTCTATGATCGAGATACTGTGCTCCAAGTCGTCCATAACCGCGGACACGGCTTTCAGAAAGTTTTAACCCGGCCGGGGTGCACAAATAGCAACACACACTCGATCAACCTCGGAAAAACCAAATCAAAACCCAACGAGGCTTTCACGACAAAGCAATCACAGGATTCAGAAATATTTCAGGGGGCCACCCCATTGAGTAGACCCGCAATGAAGCTAGCTGACTCCAAGACGGACTCAAGGTTTGCGTCAATGGCTGTAAACGACTAGGAACCCAAAACTGGGCTTGTCGATACCGCGAAAACACTCCGCTTTCCTAAACAGTACAGTGTGCTATCTGTCGCACAATTTAAATAAAGCAATAAAACATGGCATAGGTACAGGATAGTAAATAAAACCTCAAACTAGTTTGTGGCCCCAAGAAATAAGACTGAATCAAGCTCTGGCTCAGGGGGGTCCCATATACCTCCCGGATGTGGATAGCGCGAATATTCAAGGAACAGGTATCAAGTACTCGGGGTCCTACGGGACACAAGTGGACGGTTAACAACCAAATAACAGCTATTGCCCACCTGTGCCTCTGCTTACCTACTTCAATTTTAGTTGTTAAACAGTAATTAAAGTTAATGATAAATAAAGCCAAGATCATCTCCAACTTCGATCAGGCGGCAATACTCCAACAACTGTGGTACTTGACGACACGCAACAGCGCTTGAGCAAGCGACTACGACGCGCAGGTCCAACTATCTACCAAACAACAGGTAATAGGAGGTGTCCAGGAAATATAGGGCTGCAAGGGATATCACAGGTACGAGAACTAGAGCATCGCAACCCAGATAGCAATAGATCAACAGGAGGGAATAAATACTATAAAAGTAAGATAGGTAGAAAGGGGAAGATGCTCGCCTGAAAACATTGCCGAAGGTTCATTCGAAGATCGAGGCGAAGCTCACATCAACTCAACGGCCTTATCCGCGAAGAAGCAAAACACTAGAATAAACACCGGATGCACCATTTAATACGATGACAGAAGATCGGGCATGATGCATGTATGATGCATGGCATGGCAAGGGTGCACTGCAATTAGGCCAGATTAAGCGGAACCGGGGTCCCGACAATTAATTAAACGGTTCAAGTTATTTATCTACCCCGCAAATTAAATGTTGTAATAACAGGGCAAGATAAGTTACCGGTTCGCTACACAAATTTAAATGAGGCCAATATAAGGCTAGATTTGCCCGCATATGGGCCCCATATTTAATTACAAAGTGAATCGACATAAGGTCCCCAAACCACATGACAATATGCATGCATGAACAATTAATATGCGACAGGTAATATCATTTATAAAATAGGGTTCGAGAAAAGGGTCACACATTAGGGTTCGACGATCTTGGGCTCCGAGGGTTCGCGGTTCGGTCTCAGGGTTCGACGGGGACGAGGTTCGGACTCCGGGGTTTAGGGTCTTCGGATCTGAGAAGTAGATCTTGTCGCACGGTGTTCGTGGTAGACGAACTTGGCGTATCCGCGTCGACGATCTTGGCGTTCGGGTACTCGACTTCGCATCCGGGACGAAGGTCTTGTTGCATCCGGGGTCGTCGGTCATGGCGTTCCGAGGGGAAGATCTTGGCGTTCTTCAGGTTCAGGTTTTGGCGTTCGAGGGAAGTGCTTGGCGTTCCGAGGGGTCGGTTTCGGGGTCTCGGACAACGGCCTTCGGCCTCCGTGAAGAAGAGCTTGACGTGTTAGGGTTCGGACTTCGCCTCCGGGAACGGGTCTTCAACGTCTCGACCATCGGTTTCACGACGGCATCATCGCCGTGTCGAAGGCATCGGGGTTCCCGTGACGAAGATCTTGTAGAGGGTTCGTCTAGCGCCACCGGGTACAGTACGGTCTTCGGAGCACGCGGGTTCTTGACGTGGTCCATCGGGCTCAGAGATCTTGTTTCGGCTTCGGACTCCGGGGTTTCTCTGGGTCCGTGATTTTCAGGTAGCTAGCCTTGGCGATCCGGGAAGAAGAACTCGTCACTCCGTGTGGAAGGCCTCGAGGGTTCGGGAAGTTCTTCGGGTTCGGTCTTCGGTCCACGTAGGAGATCACCGGGTACCGCGGCGGAGTCCTCGGGGTTTCGATGAAGATCTTGGCGAGGGGTGAACTTGGGGTTTGCTGATTGTCGACACACGACATGGCCTTGGTGAAGCTCTTGCGGTGACATCCCAAGATGATCTTGGCGTCAAGAACCCTTGTCCGGCCATGAGTACACGACACCCGCATAACTCACAGACACGAAGAGTACATACGTGTGCTCGCGGTACTGCGCAGGCTTGAGGCCATACTGGGCGGAACGCGCAGCAGGGGACCGAGCCCGGGGCGAGGTCGGGCCGGCGGCGCCGCAGGGCGACGAAGGCGGGTAGGACGCGGGGAGAGGTCGGTCGGGGCAGAGAGGGGCGGAGGGGACCCGAGGCGGCGCTCGAGCGGGCTGGCCGCGGGCGTCGCCGGAGGACCTGAGGCCGGCGGCCACGGGCGCGGCGAGGAGGGGGCCTCGCGGGCGAGCGGGGCGGCGCCGGAGGAGGTGGCGGCAGCGGACGCTCGCGGAGGGGGCCGCGCGGAGGAGCGGCGAATGGCGGGCGGCGAGGCGAGGAGCAAGGCTAGGAGGGAGAGGGGGCACCGGCGCCAGCAAGGTGAGGGCCGCGCGTCGGGGGAGGCGACGGGGAGAGCAGGGTGGAGGTTGGCGCGCGCCGTGGAGGCCATGATGGCGGAGGAAGATGGCCGGGGCGCGGTGGCGAAGGGGCCTGGCGGCGTGGCCATGGGAGGGAGAGGAGGAGAGAGGCGGGCGGAAGGTGGGGGACGAGGCAGGTGGTGGGAGGTTGGGGAAGGGAGGACGCGTGCGGGGGGGGGGGGGGCAGGGCAGACGGTGGGGCCGGGGTGGGGCCAGGGGCTGTCGGGTCCAGGGTGGGGCCAGGGGAGGGTTTGACCAGGGGAGGCAGGTGGGGAAGGAGTGGGGCTGCTGGATTGATGAGGTGGCGGGGGTGAGGTGAGGTGGAGGGAAAGGTGAGGTGGCAGGCTAGGATAGGTGGGTAGGATAGGTTTGGGTGGGAATAGGTTTAGGTGGACCGTTTTATTCTGGGGTGGTCGACTGGGTCGAATCGGCCCGTTCGACTGCCCCTACTAAACTAATTAAATATTTTATTTGTTTAAAACAGGACTTTTGCAAACTGATAGCAGACAAAACAAAATAATCCGGAGACTCGGGTGTTGCGTTTGGAACAAAGACGGGGCGTTTTAGAAAACAAAAATGGGTTTTTCCGAAATTATTTTTATGCAAGCAAATGCAAGATGATGACGATGCTCAAATGCAATGTGGCATGATGACATGAGCATGCGGTCATGATGATGCAATGCACAAAAACAACGCGATTTTCTAGTAGTGGTTTTGCGGGATGCCACACGGCGTACGCGCGACTCAACCTCGAAGGGCTACCGCATCAAACATTGAACATAATTTTTTTAAGAAGTTAAGATCTAAACTTCTTTTGCATACAATATAAAAAGGTCTAATGCCCTACCACCCACCACCCTAAGTTGTAGTGAACGAACATAACACGCAACTAGTGGTTCGGTTTCATTGCCCATGGCGCTACCACGTGGTACGGGTGATGAAACCTCGAAGTGTGTTAGGGTATCGAGTCTTCATCGCTCGTAATGCATCAACATCAATAAAGTCTTGGTAATCTAACACATGTGCCCATGTTTCAATTAAACTTGCTCAACACGTATACGAGAATGCATCTATCCAACACGTTTATATGGTGGGCAACTTATGTTTTACAGAGTGGATAACTTACATATTATGGCATGGATAACTCACCTGTTAGGGTGGATAACTTTTTGGTACGAAAAAAATTAGCGAAACATGTGAACTAGTTTTAAAGATCTCTTCATGATTAGTTCAGTGGTGAAAACAGATCTTAAATCGGGCAAATGATTTGATCTACAAAACATTTTAAATTTTTAGCTTGATCCAAAGCTGACTGACAGCACATGTTCATACCTCCCGCCAGATTTGGCTAACCAACGACTGGTCTGATAATAGATTTCCCTCTTTTTTGTGGGACGTGATGTTTGGACCTTTTTTCCCTTGTTGGCTTAGCGTCTAACTACTGGTTTAGCATGTCTAAACCATGTGTTTTAGCGCTAGTTTTGATCCGTTGGATGCAATGCTGGATGGCCAAAATTATTCAGATCTGCCTCTATGGCTCTTTTTATATTGGTGCAGATGTGATATTTATCCTTAAGATCGTGGTGGCTTGCTAGGACTCTATTAATATGAATCACATAATATAAGTCTCCCTTGAATAATTCCTACACTTCTAATTATTTCAATTGCTGCCCTCGCATTTGAGTTGTCTATTTAAATGGGGCAAAGTTTTTTGGCATTCCTATAGATGACAAAGACGAGGAGAAGGAGATAGATGAAGCTGCAAATGATTGTGACAACCATTCAAGAGATGAAGAGGCAGATATAGATCCAGAGTTGTTGGAAAATGCTGCAGTTCATGTAGATGATGCACATGATGATGAGCTAGTAACAGTTTATGACAAAGAGAACCTAGTTATTGAAGTTGGGAGATTGTTTCCAAGCATGGATGAATTCAGGATGTGTTTCAGGACATATGCAGTCAAACATGAGTTTGCTACCAAGACTTTGTGGACTGATAAAAAGAAGTTCTATGCAAAATGCATAGGTTATGATGGTGGTGCTAGGCCTTGCAAGTGATATATATCTGCTAGACGCCAACGTGATGGAAGGACAATAAGAGTGAATCAAATTCCAGAAGCTCATACTTGTATTACAACTTCTCAAATAGTTACAAAGATGACATCACAATTATGGGATTTAGAAAAAATCAAGCCTATTTTAGCCACAACACCAAATAGCACTACAAAGAGACCGAAAACAGACTTGGAAAAGCAGTACCCCATTAAGCTAAATTATACTACAGCGTGGAAGGCAAAGTAAAATGCAATGAAGGAGCTATATGGTGATTGGAAAAATACCTTTGGAATGCTTTATAACTTCAAATCAGAAGTAGAGAAGAGGTCAACTGGCAGTGTTGTGGAGATAGATATTGAGGTAACAACTGATGGGGAAGTCTTCTTCTCTAAATTCTTCATGGCTTTAAAGCCTTGCATCGATGGCTTCAACAGAGGGTGTCGTCCATATTTGAGTATAGACTCATCATTCTTGACTGGAAAGTGGAATGGTCAACTAGCAGCATACAATGCTTTAGATTGACACAATTGGATGTTTCATGTAGCTATTGGCATGCTTCAGTCTGAGACAGAGGCATCATGGACATGGTTCATGATGCAATTGAAAAGATGCATAAGGACAGTCTCTCCATTGGCAGTGCACACAGATGCATGTAAAGGTTTAGAAAATGCAGTGAAGATTTTTTTCCCTCATGCTGAGCAGAGGGAGTGCTTAGGCCATCCATGGATGAATTTAATCAAAAAATTAAGAGGAGATGATTTTGGACGCATGCGGCCAACAACAAGATCTTACACCAGACAAACACATTCATATCACCTTGAGAAGATTAAGGCGGCATGCTCTGAGGAGGATAGGGTCAAGTTTTGTACATGGTTGGAAACCTACCATTCTCTTTTATGGTACAGGTCAGGTTTTAACACTGCCATCAAATGTGATCATATCAACAATAATTTTGCAAAAAGTTTCAACAACAAAGTGAAGGAGTTAAAAGACTTGCCTGTCCATGACATGGTTGACCAGATCAGGATCATGATCATGAGGTTGTGGGAATTGAGAAGAAGTTTTGGTGATGTTCTTCAAGGAGATAAGCTTCCTGATGTTGTGCAGCAGGTGGTCAACATGAGCAGAAATCTTGCACATTTGTGTGTTGAGAAATCCTCATTGTGGGGTGCTGAAGTCAGAGATACAAAGACTAGCAGGAGGCATGTTGTTGACACTCAATTGCATGAATGCACATGCCTTGAGTGGAAACGCACTGGGAAGCCTTATGAGCATGCCATACTTTTCTTGGCCTCCAAACACAAGCTAAATATGCATCCATATTTGCATGAGTATTATTTTGTAGCAAAATTCAAGGCTGCATATGCAACACCAATTCCAGCACTTACAGACCAGTCTCAGTGGCCTAAAGTGGACATTCATTTCTCCTTGTGTCCTCCTTTGATGAAAAAAAGGCTGGCAGACCCAAGCATAGTAGATTCAAGTTTTGGTTTGAGAAAGGTGGGAGCAGCAAGAAGGGGAAGAAAGATGGCAAGCCAAAAAGGGCCCAAAAAGGTAACAAGAATAGATGCAAACTATATGAAGAACTTGGACACCGAGATGGCTCTACCAAGTGCAGATACACTGCTGAAAAGCTGAAGTATGTTCATCCAAAATCTATGTATTTCTTGTTGATGATTTTTCTCCCCCAACTAACTTTCTTGTTTTCAGGAAGAAGCATGGAGAAAAAGCCCCACCTCTTTTTTGTTAAAGAATGCTGGCCAGTGAAAAGGGCAAGAATCAATGGCTCAAGAAAGAAAAGAACTAACCAGATCATGTTTGGTGCCGCTGAGGTGCAAATTGAACCTGTTAATGCTATTGAGGTGCAATCTAAACTTGTTTTGGAGGATGAAGTGCAAACTGTTGAGGTGCAAAGTGAAACTGTTGATGAGGCTTTAGGGCACACCAATTCTGATTTGGAAGCTCTGGTGCAAAATGAGCATGTTGATGAGGTCGTGGTGCAAAATGAGCATGTTGATGAGGCAGTGGTGCCAGCTCTTGAGTTGCAGGCTGTTGCACATTCTGAACCAGATTGTGCTGTTGAGGAGGTGTAGGAGGTGAAGAAGACTCTTGGACGTGTTGTGGGGAGGCCATATGGTTATGGTAATAAAAAGAAGAACATAAACCTGTTGTGTGGTGTGAAACTTGTGAAGGAGAAGAAATCGAGGGGTAAGAAGAGCCAAAAGAAATAGACTTTGAATTTGACACTTGTTGTTGTAAACATTTGTTATTGTAATAATTTGGCGCTTGTTGTTGTAATAATTTGGAACTTGTTGTTGTCGTAAACATTTGTTATTGTAATAATTTGGCACTTGTTGTTGTTGTAATAATTTGGCCGAAATTCAAATATGATGGTAAATTTGAATTTCAACCAATGTAGCTATGTGTACTTTTCTATCTTTGTATGAGCTTCCAACGTTTTCTCATATGTAGAGTACACCTCATCCTCATTGAAAGTGCACTTCCTATTCTTATGATTTTGATGTTTGATGATAACACACCTATCGGTTTAATCGTGCGCTAAGTGTATCTCAGGTCTTTAAGGTTGTGGCACTAAAATTGCATTGCCCACACTTGGCACTTGCCAAAGTCACCAGTGCTGACCGGTAGTATCGGAAGTTACAACCGGTACTACCGCTTGTCACCGGTACTACCGCTTCCTTATACCGGTCGCATCTAATCGAGAAGATAAGGTCTCTCCAATCCTCAGTACCACCCGGTACCGCGGGGCGGCACTACCGCCCCAACCGGTAGCGCTTGACCACGGTAGTACCACACGGCTGTACCGGGCAACACTGAGGGAGGACAAGAGCTCTCCCTCCCTCTCAGTCCAACTGGTACCTGGAGCCGGTACTACCGTCCGGACCGGTAGTATCGCTTCTCAGGACCGGTACTACTACTTAGCGGTTGCACCACTTGGTTGGTCCGGGGGTGACTGAGGCTAGCTCAACCATGTGGCGCATACCCGGTACCTGGTCCGGTACCTGACCGGTAGTACGGATTGTGTCCGGTACTACCGCTTGAGTACCGGTAGTACTGGTGCATTTAATGCCCAACGGGCAGATCTGTTTAGGGAGCTATAAATGCCCCTCCACCTACCTTGGGAAAAGTTGCTCATCGCATTTAAGAACACCATGTCCATTTGAGCCACCAAATCGCCAAGATCTCTTCACTCAACCATCCAAAGTCGTTGATCTTTGGAGAATGGAAGGAGGATCCCTTTATCTATTGATTCACCACGAGATATCTTCATTTCCCCCTCATTCACTTGAGGTCCCCTTGCTCTAGTGTTTTGTTGGAAACTCTAGTTCTAGATTTGGTTCTTAGAAGTTTGTCTTTAATTGTTTGACTGATTGCTTGTATTCGTGAGCCTCCAATTAAGTTGTGGATGTGTGCCTTGAACTAGTTGTAAAGGTGCCGACTTCCACCTTGAAGGTTGCCGATATAGTGGAAGAGGTGAATCGAACCCATCAGGGTGGGGTTCATCGGAGAATAAGGGAGGCCTTTCGTGGCGTAGGTGGTTTGATACCACCCCTCTCCAAACGTAGAGTACTTCCCCTCAAAAGGAAGGAACTACGGGAAACAAATCCTTGCGTCTCCGTGTCCACCTCTTTGGTTACTTCTATCCTTTACCGCACTTTACTTAACTTGTTCTTGCTTAGTGTTGTGCTAGTTTGTACTCGTTTGACATATAGGTAAATTCACCTTAGTTGCATAATCTAGAGAATTTACCTTTCTTGTCAAACCCTAATTTGAAAAATAAGAAAATTTGAAGTAGCACCTATTCACCCCCTCTAGGTGCCCATACGATCCTTTCAATTGGTATCAGAGCCTCCGCTCTTTATTCGGGCTTTACTGCCTAAGAGTATATGGGTAGCAACGATGGGTAAGGTGGTGGTGAGCGTACCTCGGTGACCATGGATGATCTCAAAAACTTGGAAACAAGATTGAACTCATCCTTTGTCAACGAAGTCAAGAAAATGCTTGAGCAACTTCTTAAAGATAAATATGTCTCATCATCCCCTTCTCCTCAAGAGGAGCCTCCATCAGTAGTACCTAAGGGGAATGCCCTGGTATCACCCGAGGGTATGATGGTGGGGGGTAATCATGACAACACTAATTCCTCCACAAAAAAAGGATGGGGGGAAGGGTGAGAACCGTGATTCTCATCCATGGTACTCTCCCGACCCTCCAATTCCTCACCCCAATATAAACAATAGAGGAGACCCACCAAAGCTTGAAGCATCTACTACTTTTTCTCAATGGCAATCTGTAATGAAAACTCATGTGCGCAGCTCTTGCATTGAACTATGGAACATCATTGAACAATGACTCTATATTGGGGATTCAGACAACTTGACAAGAAGAGAACTTGTCAATAGTCAACTCAATGCCACTGCCTTGCACATGATTCAACAAGGATTGGGTATAAAGGATTACCCATGTATTGAGCACCTCAACACTGCCAAGGAAGCTTGGGATGCTCCCACAGTGTTGTTTGTTGGGAATGAGAGCATGAAAAGGAACCGGTATGATGCACTAAGCAATGAAGCCGAAGGCTTCTATATGAAGGAAGATGAAGATCATGAAGACATGTATCGTAGGCTCAAATCCACCGCCACCGCTTTTTGGAATGTGGGTGCCTCACATGTGGATGATGCTTGGATAAAAAGGAAATATGTGAGTGCACTCATGCCCTTTGAGCCCACCGACTTGAAGAGCCTACAAGGAAGACACAACTACCACCTCATGACCTCCAATGAAGTTATGCAAGAGATGGCCTCTTTCAAAGTTGCCGCCAAGAATACCAAATATGCCCATGCTCGGGCCCTTGGAATGAGCAATGTTGTCAACCTTGCATTGAAGGCCAAAGTTGTGGAACATAGGGATGGAGATGATAGTGATGAAGTCCTATCCATGAGCCACCCCGATGATGTCAAGAAGTTTCATGGTCAATATATGGCCTTCTATGCAAACAACTTCTGGAAGAACCCCGCCAAGGAAAAGTTGGAAATGCTACGAAAAAGCAACCCCAATGGACAAAGAGGCAATATCCCGAAATTGAGAACTTGTTACAATTTGGCGACCGAAATCACTTTTTGGCCAGTTGTCCCTATGAGAGAAGAGAAGATCATGGTGGAAAAATCATGCCAAAGATAGCTTCCAAAGCTCCTTACAAGAAGCCCTTAATCAAGAAGAATCCAAATAATAAGAAGAAGGGTAAGATTGTATTGATCACTCATGAAGAATTCTCCTCCGACAATGAAGATGACGATGATGAGGAAGAGGAAACATCAAGTGGTGTGGCTTCTCTAGCCACTACTTCTACTCTGACATTCTCCCTCTTCGATTCTCCAAATGAGAATACTCCCAACAAGAACGTCACTTGCCTTATGGCAAGAGGAACAGAGGTATCCTCATCATCTCACTCCACTCCCTTAGCAATTGATGAAATAGATGATGAGATGTCTCTTGAAGTAAAAAGGGAATTAGTTTCTTTTGATGAGTTTGTAACTAACTTACAAGGGGAGACCAATATGCATTTTGGGAACGTCTTAGATCAACTTTCCCACACACAAGAGCTTCTTGATGTAAGATGTAAACTTGGGAGAGAACACGAGATTGAGATAGAAGCCCTAAACAATGCTCTAGAGGAAGAACAAGAGACTAGGATGTCTCTTGAACTAAAACTTTAAGGGCTTGATGAGGCCAATGACATAATTGTTAATAGACTCATCGAGGAACGTGATCATGCTATTGCTAAATATAAAAGGGCTAAAAAGGACAAGATTGAGTTTGGTGTGGTTCATGGAAAACTTGCCGATGACTTTAGTTTACTTAACAAGGCTCACAAGGCATTGGAAAGTGAACTCTTGTCACTCACAAAGTCCCATGAAATGCTTCAAACTCAATTGACCAATATTTCTTCACCTAGTAATTTCATTCCTTCTAGTAGTACAACTATTCTTGAAGAAAATGCTAGGTTGAAGGGGGAGCTAGCCAAGGCCACATTTCCAAAAGGTAAAAAGTCCATTGATGACCTTTTGAGTAAGCAAAGGTCAAATGGTGAGAAAGGGGGCATTGGTTTTGTCTCTAAAGCCAATAAGAAAAACAACAACAAGAAGAAGGACAAGCTCGCACAAGAGAAAAACATGGCCATTGTGGATAGTAAGACCACAAGTGGTAAAACTATGTCTCATGATGATTTTGCGGGAAGTGCTAACCCTCACTATGTTCTAATGCATGATTAATATGGTGATGTGCATGCACAATATGTTGGCCCATATGATGGTTATATTGCTTGGTCTATTTGGGTCCCCAAGATCCTTGTTGCTAACAAAAGAGGACCCATTGAAAAATGGGTACCTAAAATTAGCTTGATCTTTTGTAGACATATGCTTCCGGAGGGTCAAAATTGGTGCTTGATAGTGGTTGCACAAGTCATATGACCGGAAGCTCTTCTATTGTCAAAGAATTAAGGCCAAATGATGATCAAATCTCCGTGACATATGCCGACAAGTCAAAGTCTAAGGTAATGAGTTTTGGCAAGGTAGTGGTTGCCCACGATATTATGCTCGTGGACGTCATGCTTGTTGAGACCCTTGGTTACAATTTAGTTTTAGTCCGTGCTCTTGGAAAGATGGGCTTTGTCGTCTTTATTGATGATGATATTGTGGTCCTCATGTGGAGCAAGTATCTCAAGGTCACTTTTGTTGGGTACGTCGAACATGACTAGTATGTGGTGGACTTTTCAGGGCAAACCACTACAAGTGCGATGTGCTTATTTAGAAAGGCCGATGTGCCGACTAGCCCATGTCAATACGATAACTTTGCAAAGTCTCCACAAAGAGGGCCATATTGTTGGACTAAAAGAAAATGTTTCCTTTGCCAAAGATCGTGATTACAGGGCTTGCATTCTAGGAAAGATGCATGATGCTCCCCACAAGCCAAAGAATCGTATCAAGTCAACAAAGATCTTGGAGCTCCTTCATGTGGATCTCTTTGGTCCTCCATCTCATGAATGTCTTGGTGGGAAGAAATATTGTTTTGTGATTGTTGATGACTTTTCAAGATACTCATGGGTATATTTCTTCAAGTTGAAAAGTGAGACCCAAAAGACCTTCATCGACTTCATAAACTTGGTTCAACATCAATACAATGTCCCCGTGTTGATAATAAGAAGCGATAATGGCACCGAGTTCAAGAACTACACCTTGATTGATTTCCTTAGTGATGAGGGGATAAAACACCAATATTCCGCTGCATATACCCCTCAACAAAATGGTGTTGCCGAGAGGAAGAACCGGACTCTTATGGAGATGGCTAGGACCATGTTGGCAGAGTTTAAATCTCCATACAACTTTTGGGCCAAAGCCATATCCACCGCTTGCCATACATCAAACCGGCTCTACCTCCACAAAGAAATCAACAAGACTCCATATGAAATACTTACCGGTAATAAGCTAACATATCTTACCTCTGAGTGTTCGGTTGTAAGTGTTTCTATCTCATAAAAGGTGTTCGTTTGTCCAAATTCGAGTCTAAAGCATTAGAGGGTATTTTTGTTGTCTATGGCCTCGAATCTCACACTTATAGAATCTATGATAAGCTCTCTAGAGCCGTCATAGAATCTTGTAGTGTGACCTTCGAAGAATATGATGGTCCCCAAGGGGGGCATGTTGATGCTTGTGATGCAGATGATGAAATGCCTCAGGATGCCATAGGAAGAATGTGTGTGGGATATATCCGCCCTGTTGAGGAACCCCTTATGGCAGATCGAGAAGAACTATGCTCTACTCAATTGGAGCCCTCATCTTCACAACAAAAAGAAGCTCCATCCACCGAGGAGGACAATGACCCAAGCCAAATACAAGCTGTGACCCTCAACATGTTGATCAATGTGACATCTCTAGTAAGGAAGAGCTTGAGTCCCCTCCAGAATGTCAAGTGGTGGCAAGTCAATTACACAAGGGATAACCATACAAAGTGCCTTAAGACAAGCTCAACTCAATGCCAGAAATGTGCCAGATCAAGACCAAGGTCAATCTTTGCCTCTTAATGAAGAGAATGGTTTCGGGAATGATCAAGGTCAAGATGATGGTCAAGACGAGGACCAAAATGAAGAAGAGGGTCCTCCAAGAAACAACGAGGAGTTCCACACTCGTCGCGAAGCTAGAATAGATAGGATGTTGGAATTAAGAGACCACTCTCTAGAAAATGTGGTTGGTGACCTAAGGAGAGGCATTTCCACAAAAGCACAATTGAAGAGGTTTAGTGAAATCAAGCACACATCTCCATGATTGAACCAAAGAAATTATGGGAAGCTCTTGAAGACTCAGATTGGTTGGAAGCAATGCACAAAGAGATCAACAACTTTGAGAGAAACAAAGTATGGAAGTTAGTTGAGAAGCCAAAGGATTGCCGCAATGTTATAGGCACCAAGTGGATATTCAAGAACAAGCAAGATGAGCATGGAATTATAGTAAGGAACAAGGCAAGATTGGTTGCACAAGGGTTCTCTCGAATTGAAGGCATTGATTATGGAGAGACATATTGCGTTGACCCAGCATACCACTGCATGTGTAGTACACTATAGTCGTTGACATGACATCTACAGAACACCGTTCCGTAAATATCACATCCCTCAGAGTGGTACAACAGAAACATTACGGGTCCATATTACAAATGTACACACATTATTATTATTACAATACCGGAAGTTCAAGACTTCCAAAAGATCCAACTTACAAACCAAAATGTAAAGTGTTCAGCAGAAATTTAAAAGTAACAACTCCGACTAGGAGTGGAGCTCAACAGCTTATTCTATAGAGTTCATGCTGCTCAGCTCCGTTAGTTACTACTAACTAGATACTTAATTGGACTCGTTCTCATCGACACCGTAGCGGATCTCATAATACACTCCTTCAACACATCTTCTTGACGTTCGGCTGCATACATTGGCATGTCTTCGGGATCCTCAGAGTCTAAGCAAGGGATCAAAGGAAAGAATGAGTAACAGTGTTACCCAACAAGTTCACTATATGCAAGGTGGGAAGTTTGATGCTCTAACTACCACCTCGGATTATAAATCCTTGGCACTATGCAGTTTTTGTAAATCTTTCTTCAAAGATTGATTTTATTCCGAAAAACTATGACAATCAGCCTTCACAGGTTGACCAGAACTTTCATGGAGTTCCTTTCTCCGCCGCTGTAGCTCCTTCCCTAACAGGAGTAACAAGTTACGCTTACACTCTGCAGAGGTGCGTTTTTACCCATGAGAGATCAACTCCTTGTTTCACAACCGCATTTTCCGCCCACAATTCCATGATGTGGGGCCCAGTAGTTGGTCCAAGCCAATCACTGCCCCCTTCGCGACCCCGCATGCCTCCTTGGTGTATACCATGCCCACATAATGAATTACTGCAATGGTTTGTACAAACCGTTAGATGCCAGAACCATCGTGGGACGATGAGGGTTCCCACCCATATGCTGCATATCCTCTACAAATTACCAATTAATATGAACGCTACGAGGATAACAGCCACGACCTGCACATCCGGCTTCATGCGAGAGGAAGAAGATACGGCTGACTTCTCTGTCCCATTCCAAATCTCATGGCTAACGCGTAATATACAACGCTAGAATCACTAATGTCAGGGGTTATTAAGTCCCTACTTGATCATTGCAAATAGAACCCTAAGTTCTATTGCTCCATTATATCGCCACTTAGGATGATATCTATGATTTCTTTATTTGTGAAAATAATATTTTCTTTCTTTTATAGCATATATGATAACACACAATTTGCAAATACTTTGATAAAGACTCTTCAAAGGACATGAGCAAGTGATGAACTTGCCTTGTGATGGCAAGGTAGTGAAGTCTGATGCTTGCACTGGACCTTGAGCTTCTAGTTCTACAAAAACATCATTATTGCCCGGTAAGGACAATATTTAAAGAAGCAAAATGATTATGCAAGTAATGTAATGCATTTTTTTAATTCTATATGCATTTTCCCTATATAAGGCGCCTTTTAATAAAGCATTTATAAATATTTTTTTTATATTTATTGCATATATTGAATTATTTTATTTTATTTCCCTTTTTATTTGACTTTTATTGATTTAATAATTATTTTAGGAATTATTAATTATACATTAAAATTAATTATTAACTATTTATTTAGTATTTTTCAAAAATATTATAATATTAATATATAATGAAAGTGATTTTTATTTATTTTTATCATCTTTCAATAATTTTGTAAAATTCCATAAGGAATATATAAATTACAAAATTCTTATAAAAAATTAAATGTCCAAAATTTTGTATCTTATTTTATTTGGATAGAGGGGATTATTGTTAATCCAGAAATATTTTATTTATAATTTTTGGACTTTTATTTTATTTTCTAGAATTTTATTGAGGTCAGGGGCATTTTGGTCTTTTCCAATTGATTAAAACAATTTTTTTAAACGACTTGGGCTAGCCTTTTGGGCTTATTGGGCCAGTGTGGCCTAATAGGGCAGGGTCAAAATCACCACCTCGAGGGGTTTTGGCCCACCCAGCCCACTATCTCTGCCTCCTCCTCGTTCTCACCTTTCCTCTTCCTCGACCTCTCTGGCTCAAGGCACACGGGCGATGGTCACATTGAGGCTTCCTCGACACCGCTGCAGTGCAGGGCAAGGTTTGTGACTACGCTCGTTCATCTAGTCTAACTCGATTTGACTCTGGGGCTTCCCCACGGCCAAGTTCACCCTGTTCCCGAACTCTAGGGTTAGGGAAAGGTCGCTCCATTTGCCGTCCCGCCATCATGTGGTGTGCCGGGCTCACTGTAGGTCTGCCGCCATGGCTGGTATAGGTTGCAGCGCCCCCTGGGTGCTCCCTGTGCTGCCGCGGGTTCGTCGGCCAATCTGCTTCCTCTTCAATTCATCAGCGAGGACCCCGGGTAAGTTGCCTCCGTGGGTCTTGTTCATGCTACTACTATGAATCTCTCTGTGTGTATCTAGTGGCTTCTCATGCCTAGTGACTATGTTCTGATTAGGGTTCATCTCCTAATTAGGGTTCTTGTTCTGATTAGGGTTCATAACCCCCTATTGATCATATCCATGATGCTTTAGATCTAGTGGTGATCATACTTGAGCATGAAGAATGATTGTTTGCTGTGGATCATGATTTGTAGTGGCTTTGATGATGCTAGTGGCTTGTCAGATTTATTCCAGTGGTAATTCACTATGATTCCATGGTAGTGTTTCAATGGAAACCCTGATTGGAAATGTTGTTGATTTGAGAACTTACTCTACTGTCAGAATGCTTATACTGACAGTAGCTCTCTCAGTATTTGCTTCCTGCAATTATAATGGTAGACTTGTATGAGATTATACATACTGAATATAATCATTACATGTAATGATTTTTTGTGGATGAATAGATGAATTTGATGTTGATTCCTGGCACTTGGCTTCGGGAAGATGATATTTATTGGTTTGTCCCTTTTATCTGTGGAAACTAAGCAAAGATTGGTTCTAGCTCATTTAGAACTTGTCCTTGTGATACCATTATGATCTGGCACACAAGTGATTGAGTTTTATTTCCGGGCTTAGCTTTGACAATACTTGTGATTAATACTGGCAAGATAAAATGAAATCTTTTCTTAACTCTCCTGCCTATGATGTTGGTCTGAGGCTCTAGGATTTTAAGTCCTAGTTAGTTGAGAAAATAGTTGGTTTGTAACTTGTAAGATTAGAGGTGCTACTCTCTCTAGGAGATGTTCCCTGATCTGATAAGAACAAATGAAAGATGATTTAAGTTGCATAAATTAACACTAAACTCTGTGATGCTGGTCTGAGAGATTAGTGCTTTTGGCTGAGTTTGATTTCTTATCTTTATACTTGAAATCTCTAGGATAGATTCACCTCACTTGGGTGATTATTGAGAGATTATTTCATAAAGCAACACATGCTTTTGTTAAGATACTATGATTGAATCATGTGATGGTTTTATGAGGCTCACCACAAAATCTGATGATGGTGTAGTAGGTTTATGATGATCTTGATCTGGTTTTGCTAGAATCCTATGCTTTCTCTTGAGCTAGCCTGCTCCTCCTAGCTCCTGGGCTTGATCTTGCTGTCCACCTGATTCATCCCCCTCCTTATGTCACCATCCTAGGGATGTTTGGTTGATCTGAGGTGGTTTGGTTTGTCAGCTATTCTTGGTTTAGCTGCTGTCTACACTGGCTGTGCTTGTGTGCTATGTAGTGGAGAGATGCACTGGTGTGCTCCTCCACGGCTGTGCTTGTGGTTTTGTGAGATTGAGTTGCTCTGTGAGCTTGACAACACACCACATGCATGCTGGTGTGTGTCCATCCTGTGTGCTTGCTATGCACTTGTGGATATGTTCAGAATTTTTGAACTTACTATTACCATATTACTTTCACCTGGCTGGTGAATTGGTCCCTCTTGGCAGTCATTTGACTTCTGGTTTTGAATTTATGAAAGATGGAATCTTTCATATTGGTGAAACTTGCCCCTTTTATAACATTTCTCAATGATGAATTTGTCAAGTGCATTTCATTGACATATCTGAGAGAAATAATACTAACACTAATCTTCTTTTGTTTTTTATTTAGTCTTTGTTTTGCAGGTACAAAGATAAAGATGAAGATTTAGTTTAGATTTAGATATAGGATAATTAGTAGATATTCCAATGTAATTTTCTTATTCTTTTGTAATTTTTCTTTTATTATTCTTGTAATCTTTATTTTATTTAATTGTAATAAAGATTATATTATTATTAATAAAGAATATTCTTATTCTTTATTCTTTTGTAAATTGTGAAGTTTGGAAATGGCTTCAGTAGGTTACATTTTTTGTAACTTGTTTATGTATTAATAATATGAATTAAGTTTCATATTCAATATTGTTTTTGGATAAAATTTAAGTTGTAATATTTATCTCTTAATTGAATTAAGATTCAAAACTTATATCTAATTCATTTGAATTTATAATTCAAACACTCAAGTTTAAAATTCAAATTCATTTTAAACACATAACTCCTTAAGATCATCTCAAAGTTTATAACAATCATCCTTTAAGACTAAACCTAATCTCAAAGTATGAAAGAAACATTGATCACTTAGGTTTTTTTATTTGGCGAAATTTTTACCCACATTTTCACAGATGAATGCATGCAACAATTTATATTCCTAAATCTACCCTTCGTTAGGTCCTAAATGCTCGGATGTTATAGACTTCCCCCCTTAAATTAAACTTCGTCCCGAAGTTTGTGGAGATGTACCTGAATAGTTCTAGATAAGCTTTTCTTAAATCCTCTTCCTTCTCCGATGTGGGTTCCCTCTCAGGGTGATGTTCCCACTGTACCTTGCAATATTTGATTGCTCTGTTCCTCAATCTTTTCCAGTTTTCTTCCAGAATCTTACAGGGCTTTTCAATATAAGTCAGGTCTTCTTGTAGTTCTATCTCTTGATGTGTTATTGCATCATCTGGAACTTTCAAACATTTGCGAAGTTCTGACACATGGAAAACATTATGCACTTGAGCCAATCTTGATGGTAACTCTAAAGCATAAGCTATAGTTCTGTTTTGACTCAGTATCTTGAATGGTCTGATATATCTTGGACTCAATTTCCCTTTAACTCCGAATCTTTTTACTCCTTTCATTGGACTTACTTTCAAATAGACCATATCTCCCACTTTTGGATGCCATGATCTTCGACTTCGATCCGCATAACTTTTCTGCCTGCTCTGGGCTATTTTCAGTCTATCCCTGATCTTATCAATGATGCCTTGTCTCTCCTTGATATAATCTGGTGCAAATTCTTTGCTGCTTCTAGGTTCATACCAACATATTGGTGATCTATACTTCCTTCCATATAGAATCTCATATGGAGCTGCCTTCAGACTACTCTGATAGCTATTATTATATGAAAATTCTGCCAATGGTAGGTGATCTTCCCATGTTCCTCCAAAATCTAGTGCACAAGCTCTCAACATGTCTTCTAGTATTTGATTTGTTCTTTCAGTTTGACCTCCTGTCTCAGGATGATATGTCGTGTTGAAATCTAACTTTGAACCAAGTGCTTCATGCAATTGCTTCCAAAATACTGAAGTAAACACTGATGCCCTATCAGTTACGATCATTTTGGGTACTCCATGCTTACTTACTATCTCTTTGACATATACTTCAACTAACTTCTTGGCATTATCCTTTTGATTCACCAGAATAAAATGTGCACTCTTAGTGAGTCTGTCCACAATTACCCATATCATATCCTTCCTTTTTGGTGTCATAGGTAATCCTGTAATGAAGTCCATACCTATTTCCTCCCATTTCCATTCAGGAATTTCTAAGGGTTGTAATGGTCCTGCTGGACTTTGATGTTCATCTTTCACCCTTTGACAAGTATGGCATTCAGATACATATTTAGCAATATCTATTTTCATGTTATTCCACCAGAATAGTTCTTTTAAATCCATATACATCTTAGTACTCCCTGGATGTATAGAGTATGGTGTATCATGTGCTTCTTTGAGTATGACATTTCTAATCTCAGTCACATCTGGAACACATAGACGGTCTTGGAACCATAAAGACCCATAATCCCCAAGGCGAAAAACTGATTTTTGCCCTTGAGATATCCTCCGAATTTCCTCAGCAATAAAAGGATCTTCTTCTTGATGTCTAAAAAATTCTTGCTTAAGATCACTGTCCTGCTCTGCAACTACCTACATAGTAGCTAATCCTCCAAGAACCTCTGTTCTGATGAATTGAAGTTCTAATCTTTCCAAGTCCATTTGTAACTCTTTTGGTAGCTCCCTATTGCTAGGCTGAATATCTGCACTCTTTCTGCTTAAAGCATCTGCTACAACATTTGCTTTCCCTGGGGTGTAATTGATTGTTAAATCATAATCCTTGATTAATTCCAACCAATGCTTCTGTCTCATATTCAATTCCTTTTGAGTGAAGAAATATTTGAGACTTTTATGGTCAGTGTATAACTCACATCTGGCTCCATAAAGAAAATGCTCGATCCTTTCAAATAAAAAACTACTGCTGCTAACTCTAAATCATGATTTGGATAGTTGACTTCATGTGGTTTCAATTGACTTGAACCATAAGCAATCACTTTCCGATCTTGCATTAATACACAACCCAAACCTTCTTTAGATGCATCACAATATACGGTGAAGTCCTTCCCTGTTTTAGGAACTGCTAAGATTGGAGCTGTGGTTAATCTAGTCTTCAACTCTTGGAAACTTGCTTCACATTTCTCATCCCACTTGAATGGTGTATTCTTCCTTAATAATTTGGTCATTGGTCCGGCTATTTTGGAGAAACCTTCAATGAATCTCCAATAATAACCAGCCATTCCTAAGAAACCTCGAATTTGCTTCACATTAGTCGGTGCAGTCCACTCTAGTACCGACTGAACTTTAGATGGATTCACAGAAATCCCATCCTTACTGATCACATGACCGAGGAATTCTACCTCATCTAGCCAGAACTCACACTTACTGAACTTAGCATAAAGCTTATGTTCTCTTAAAGTTTGCAATGCTATTCTTAAATGGTCAGCATGCTCTTCCTTATTCTTGGAATATATCAGAGTATCATTAATAAATACGATGACAAACTTGTCCAAATATGGCATGAAAATCTTGTTCATTAGATTCATGAATATTGCTGGTGCATTGGTCAGACCAAGTGGTACTACCAGATACTCATGGTGTCCATATCTTGAGACAAATGCTGTTTTTGGAACATCTTCTGGCTTGATTTTATTTGATGGTATCCGATCTTAAATCGTTCTTTGAAAATACTCCAGCTCCTTTCACTTGGTCAAACAAATCTTGAATTCTTGGTAAAGGATACTTATTCTTGATAGTCACGTTGTTCAGATTTCTATAATCATCACACATCCGTCTTCCACCATCTCTTTTATCCACAAAGATTACTGGTGTTCCCCATGGAGATACACTTTCCTGTATAAATCCTTTTCTCGCTAACTCATCAATTTGCTTCTTGAGTTCTTTCAACTCCTTGGGTCCCATTTTATATGGTGCTTGAGCTATTGGTGTTGTACCAGGTATTAAGTCAATGGTGAACTCTATCTCCTGGTCTGGTGGCATTCCTGGTAACTCTGTTGGAAAAAAATCTTGGAATTCATTAACTATAGGAATCTCTTCTAATTTAACTTCTTTCATTGAATTCAACTGTAGATCCACCATGATATGACTGTGTTTTATCTGCTTGGTAAACTATCCTTGCTCCACTTGGAGTTTTGATTGAGACAGTTTTCTCCTCACAATTTATCTGAGCTCCGTGTTCCATCATCCAATCCATCCCCAGCACTACTGCAATTCCCTTCAAAGGAATCACATAAAGGTCTGCGAAATATGTACAACCACAGATCGAGATAATGTGATCTTGTTTTATGTGGCATACATTCACATTCCCTCCTGTCGTAACTACGGTCATAGGACTTATCACAAAATTCTTAAGAAATGAATGAAGTAGTTGCACTAGTATCAAATAGAACTTTGCTGGGATTGGTAAGGATATTGAGCGTACCTATCACTGCATGCTCCAAATTATCCACCTCCTCGAGGGTTGCACAGTTCAGTTTTCCGGTAGGTCGGTTTCTCTTGCCATTGTTGTTCTTGCCATTATTTCCTCCTTTATTGGGCTGTCCATTACCTCCACTGGCTTGCCCTCCTCCCTTGGTAGGCCATCCTCCTGGTGGTTTGCTCGGACAATCTGGCTTGATATGCCCCTGACCACAACCATAACAGATCACTACATGCTTTTTGCACTCCCTCTGGAAATGCCCTGGAATTCCACAATTGTTACAGATGACATTCCTTCTTGGATTGGATTGATTTCCACCACTGCCCTTGTTATTGTTACTGTTATTGTTGCCATAATTCCTATTTCGAGGTTTGAACTCTAGGTTAGGTTTAGGTTTGCTTGCCTGAATTCTCTTGGTTTCCTTCTTGGCTCTCTTCCTCCGATCCTCTTGGACATTCTTGTAGTCATCCTCAAAAGTAATGGCTGCATCCAACAACTGCTGATAAGTTTGCTTATTGGCTAACCTTAGCTGCATCTTCACAAATGGATTTAATCCACACAAGAAATGCTTCTTCCTCTTCTCTTCAGTGTTAACATCCTCCTCAGCATAACGAGACAGTTGGCTAAACTCCCGGATGTACTTCATGACACTAGTATATCCTTGCTGAAGCTCCTCAAATTCTCTCCGCTTCAACTCCATGACACTTTCCAGAACATGATATTCACGGAATCTCTGCTTGAACTCCTCCCAGGTAAACTCCCTTCCTAGTTGTTGCATGGCTAACTGATTTTCCCACCAAGATGCTGCAGTCCAAATACAGATGAGTTGCATACCTCAATTTTTCCTCATCATTGCAACCCATAGTTTTCAGCTTCCTTTCTGTATCTGCTAACCAGTCTTGTGCATCCATTGGTTCAGGAGCTGATGCAAAAGGTAATGGTCTTGCATTCTGGAAATCAGATAGACTCACTCCTCCACCTTCAGGTGCCCTCTGATTTGCTCGCCCCAGCAGATCTTCCATGAACTTGTTCTGGGTCTCTTGCATCATTTGCATGCATTGCATAAAGTTCTGCTCCATTAACGGCCTCATTGGTGGTGGTGGTGGTAATGCTTCTTGGTTTGCTGCATCTGCATCGACCTTTTCCTTGGCCTCTCGCTCCATCCACTGCTACTCAGTTTCCATTTCTACACCCGTATCCATGACCCTCTAGTCCTGCAACATAAAGCGAATACTCATAATTACATCAGGCACATGTGTTCTGAGATCGACTTTACGCACAGAACTAGTCACACAATGAAGATCCAAAGAAAATCCAAATATGCATTTCACATATTTACATAATAGCATAATGATACAAAGTCATTACAACATATACCATATTGGTATTGTTACAAAACTACCTTATTACTTAGGTACAAGACACAGTACTTGATACTATTGACTACTTTTCTCCTCCTAATAGTAACCACGTTCATCGTACATGCCTGATGTCCAACCATGATGACGTGTTGTTCGTCGCATAGTTTGTGGAACATATGGCCTTCCAGAAGGAACATATTCTCAGATTCAAGTGTCAGGACTTGAGTCATTACTCAACCTGAGCGCATTGACTTCCTCCAGCTCAGCTGAAAAGTCTTCAGAAACATATTCAACATTATCTCCAGCCTGCATCTCCTGAGCTTCATTTCTTGAGTTGTCAACAGGATACACAGATCCTGCTGCTCCCCAGGTGCTCTTGTGGGCAATAGCGTTAAACACTGGATAATGTATATTCCCTGGGTTTTGAGAAGATGTTGATGATTCAAACACTCTCTCCTCAGGATCTTCTTCTTCATCCTGGTTATCTATTGACATGGTATTTCTACTACTATTATTAGGGTTCATCCTTGCACCCATCCCACTAGATTGTCCAACATTCCTATCGGAACCATCTGTGGACATCTGGTGTTCATGAGATCCATTATATGATCCCATTCTCCAACCATCTGAATTCTCAATAGGAAGTTCTGAGTCAGAACCATCCTCTGAGCCCTGTGGTACTGCATACCGCATATCCATAGTAGGATCATGTGTAGGTTCAGGTCTTGTTGAATAAGGATATGGTATAAAAGATTCTGGATCTATAGGTATATCCTTAAAGATAGGTATTGCACTACTACTTGCTTCTCTCTCTAGCTGGAATGCTAACTGCTTCCTCCTTTACGGATCAGTTAGATCCTCTAACATGTCATTTTTGTCTTCAACAATCACTTGATGAGTCTTATAAAAAGACGCAACGAGTGTCCGGTATCTATCCATAAACTTGGAAGCTAACTTAGGATGCTTCTTAACCAAATTAATATGATCCGGTATAGGCTCTGAGTCTATAGAATCATGAGGTATCACAGAGAATGTGCTACCTTCTAGCTCCTTGGTTTTCTGCTCCCGGATATTAGCTATTGCCTCCACAACAGCAACATGATAGACTGCTAAATGACACCTACCTTCTCATATGGGTAGATCGTGGTATAATCCAAGCTTCTCTGGAAGTTGGATACTCACATGATACTTGGATAACATCCGACCATCAAGGTAAGTGATAGTGTTCACTGGAATTCTAGTTGGACAACTAAAGAGCTTTAAAAGTTGACGAAGTTGGTCTATAAATGATCCTTGATAATCATCAAGAGTCTCCTCTTTCCTTACCAAAGTTTGTATTGGAAACTTTGGTGCCATATCTCTGTATATCAGAAAAATAATTTTTGATTAGTATCCAATGATATATTGCATCATAACAAAGAATTATCGCACTAAAATATATAATAGAATATTCTCATTCGAATACCCATTATATTACTTTTAGAGAATTCTTTATCGTTGATAATTCTCCTACAGGTAATACCCTTTACTAGGTTTCCAACCTAAGGTCAAAGCAATTTGCTCTGATACCAATCATGTGACCCAAAGATACCATCGCATGTGTAGTACACTATAGTCGCTGACATGACATCTACGTAACAGTTCGTAAATATCACATCCTCGAGTGGTACAATGTAAACATTATGGTCCATATTGCAAATGTACACACATTATTATTATTACAATACCGGAAGTTCAAGACTTCCAAAAGATCCAACTTACAAACCAAAATATAAAGTGTTCAGCGCAAATTTAAAAGTAACAACTCCGACTAGGAGTGGAGTTCAACAGCTTATTCTATAGATTTCATGATTCTCGGCTCCGTTAGTTACTACTAACTAGATACTTAATTGGACTCGTTCTCATCGACACCGTAGCGGATCTCGTAATCCACTCCTTCAACTCCTTCGGACAGACCAGGTTCCTCGTAGAACACATCTTCTTGACGTTCGGCTACATACATTGGCACGTCTTTGGGATCCTCAGAGTCTAAGCAAGGGATCAAAGGAAAGAATGAGTAATAGCGTTACCCAACAAGTTGATTATATGCAAGGTGGGAAGTTTGATGCTCTAACTACCACCTCGGATTATAAATCCTTGGCACTATGCAGTTTTTGTAAATCTTTCTTCAAAGATTGATTTTATTTCGAAATACTATGACAATCAGCCTTCACAGGTTGACCAGAACTTTCATGGAGTTACTTTCCTCCGCTGTCAGAGCTCCTTCCTAACAGGAGTAACAAGTTACAGTTCTTACACCGCATAGGTGCGTTACTTTTACCCATGAGAGATCAACTCCTTGTTGCACAACCGCATTTCCCATCCACAATTCCATGATGTGGGGCTCAGAGTTGGTCAAAGCCAATAATCGCCCCTTCATGACCTCAAGATGCCTCCTTGGTGTACACCATGCCCACATAATGAATTACGACAATGGTTTGTACAAACCGTTAGATGCCAGAACCATCGTGGGACGATGAGGGTTCCCACCCATATGCTGCATATCCTCTATGAATTACCAATTAATATGCACGCTACGAGGATAACAGCCATGACCTGCACATCTGGCTTCATGCGTGAGGAAGAAGATACAGCTGAATTCTCTGTCACATTTCAAATCTCATGGCTAACGCGTAATATACGACGCTAGAATCACTGATGTCAGGGGTTATTAAGTTCCTACTTGATCATCATTGTTGCAAATAGAACCCTAAGTTCTATTGCTCCATTATATCACCACTTAGGATGATATCTATGATTTCTTTATTTGTGAAATAATATTTTCTTTCTTTTATAGCATATATGATCAAACACAATTTGCAAATACTTTGATAAAGACTCTTCAAAGGACATGAGCAAGTGATGAACTTGCCTTGTGATGGCATGGTAGTGAAGTCTGATGCTTGCACTGGACCTTGAGCTTCCAGTTCTACAAAAAAAATCATTATTGCCCGGTAAGGACAATATTTAAAGAAGCAAAATGCTTATGCAAGTAATGTTATGCATTTTTTAATTCTATATGCATTTTCCCTATATAAGGTGCCTTTTAATAAAGCATTTATAAATATTATTTTTTATATTTATTGCATATATTGAATTATTTTATTTTATTTCCCTTTTTATTTGACTTTTATTGATTTAATAATTCTTTTAGGAATTATTAATTATACATTAAAATTTATTATTAAATATTTATTTAGTATTTTTAAAAAATAATATAAGATTAATATATAATGAAAGTGCTTTTTATTTATTTTTATCATCTTTCAATAATTTTGTAAAATTCCATAAGGAATATATAAATTAAAAAATTCTTATAAAAATTTAAATGTCCAAAATTTTATATCTTATTTTATTTTGATAGAGTGTATTATTGTGAATCCAGAAATATTTTATTTATAATTTTTGGACTTTTATTTTATTTTCTAGAATTTTATTGAGGTCAGGGGCATTTTGGTCTTTTCCAATTGATTAAAACAATTTTTTAAACGACTTGGGCTAGCCTTTTGGGCTTATTGGGCCAGTGTGGCCCAATAGGGCAAGGTCAAAATCACCACCCCGAGGGGTTTTGGCCCACCCAGCCCACTCTCTCTGCCTCCTCCTCATTCTCACCTTTCCTCTTCCTCGACCCCGTGGGCTCTAGCGCCACCGCTGGCGATGGCCGCCGTTGAGGCTTCCCCTGGCCGCTGTCGTGGTGCAGGGTGAGGTTTGCGACTATGCTCGTTCATCTAGTCTAACTCGATTTGACTCGGGCTTCCTGCGGGCTAGTTCACCCTGCTCCCCAACCCTAGGTTAGGAAAGGTGCCGCCACCATCATCCGCGTCCCGCCTCATGGTGGTGTGGGCTCGTAGTGTCAGGGTCACGCCATGGCTGGTATAGGTTGCAGCTCCCCCTGGGTGCTCCCTGTGCCGCCGTGGGTTCGTCGGCCAATCTACTTCCTCTTCAATTTGTTAGCGAGGACCCCGGGTAAGTTGCCTCAGTTGGTCTTGTTCATGCTACTACTATGAATCTCTCTGTGTGTATCTAGTGGCTTCTCGTGCCTAGTGACTATGTTCTGATTAGGGTTCATCTCCTAATTAGGGTTCTTGTTCTGATTAGGGTTCATAACCCCCTGTTGATCATATCCATGATGCTTTAGATCTAGTGGTGATCATACTTGAGCATGAAGAATGATTGTTTGCTGTGGATCATGATTTGTAGTGGCTTTGATGATGATAGTGGCTTATCAGATTTATTCCAGTGGTAATTCACTATGATTCCATGGTAGTGTTTCAATGGAAACCCTGATTGGAAATGTTGTTGATCTGAGAACTTACTCTACTATCAGAATGCTTATACTGACAGTAGGTATCTCAGTAGTTGCTTACTACAATTATAATGGTAGGCTTGTATGAGGTTATACATACTGAATATAATCATTACATGTAATGATTTTCTGTGGATGAATAGATGAATTTGATGTTGATTCCTGGCACTTGGCTTCAGGAAGATGATATTTATTGGTTTGTCCCTTTTATCTATGGAAACTAAGCAAAGATTGGTTTTAGCTCATTTAGAACTTGTCCTTGTGATACCATTATGATCTGGCACACAAGTGATTGAGTTTTATTTCCGGGCTTAGCTTTGACAATACTTGTGATTAATACTGGCAAGATAAAATGAAAGCTTTTCTTAACTCTCCTGCCTATGATGTTGGTCTGAGGCTCTAGGATTTTAAGTCCTGGTTAGTTAAGAAAATAGTTGGTTTGTAACTTGTAAGATTAGAGGTGCTACTCTCTCTGGGAGATGTGCCCTGATCTGATAAGAACAAATGAAAGATGATTTAAGTTGCATAAATTAACACTAAACTCTGTGATGCTGGTCTGACAGATTAGTGCTTTTGGCTGAGTTTGATTTCTTATCTTTATACTTGAAATCTCTAGGATAGATTCACCTCACTTGGGTAATTATTGAGAGATTATTTCATAAATAAACACATTCTTTTGTTAAGATACTATGATGGAATCATGTGATGGTTTTATGAGGCTCACCACAAAATCTGATGATGGTGTAGTAGGTTGATGATGATGATCTTGATCTGGTTTTGTTGGACTCCTGTGCTTGCTCTTGAGCTAGCCTTCTCCTCCTAGCTCCTGGCTTGATCTTGTTGTCCACCTGATTCATCCCCCTCCTTATGTCACCATCCTGGTGATGTTTGGTTGATCTGGGGTGGTTTGGTTTGGTTTGGCTGTTGTTCTTGGTTTAGCTGCTGTCTACACTGGTTGTGCTTATGTGCTGTGTAGTGGAGAGATGCACTGGTGTGCTCCTCCACTGCTGTGCTTGTGGTTTTGTGATATCGAGTTGCTCTGTGATCTTGACAACACACCACATGCATGCTGGTGTGTGTCCAGCATGTGTGCTTGCTATGCACTTATGGATATGTTCAGAATTTTTGAACTTACTATTACCAGATTACTTTCACCTGGCTGGTGAATTGGTCCCTCTTGGCAGTCATTTGACGTCTGGCTTTGAATTTATGAAATATGGAATCTTTCATATTGGTGAAACTTGCCCCTTTATAACATTTCTCAATGATTAATTTGTCAAGTGCATTTAACTGACATATCTAAGAGAAATAATACTAACACTAATCTTCTTTTGTTTTTTATTTAGTCTTTGTTTTGCAGGTACAAAGATAAAGATGAAGATTTATTTTAGATTTAGATATAGGATAGTTAGTAGATATTCCAATGTAATTTTTATTTTATTATTCTTGTAATCTTTATTTTATTTAATTGTAATAAAGATTATATTATTATTAATAAAGAATATTCTTATTCTTTATTCTTTTGTAAATTGTGAAGTTTGGAAATGGCTTCAGTAGGTTACATTCTTTGTAACTTGTTTATGTATTAATAATATGAAATAAGTTTCATATTCAATATTGTTTTTGGATAAAATTTAAGTTGTATTATTTATCTCTTAATTGAATTAAGATTCAAAACTTATATCTAATTCATTTGAATTTATAATTCAAACACTCAAGTTTAAAATTCAAATTCATTTTAAACACATAACTCCTTAAGATCATCTCAAAATTTATAACAATCATCCTTTAAGACTAAACCTAATCTCAAAGTATGAAAGAAACATTGATCACTTAGGTTTTTTTATTTGGCGAAAATTTTACCCACATTTTCACAGATGAATGCATGCAACAATTCATATTCCTAAATCTATCCTTCGTTAGGTCCTAAATGCTAGGATGTTACACATATGCACCCGTGGCTCGCCTTGAGTCCATCCGTATCCTTCTTGCTTATGCGGCACATCATAACTTTAAGTTACAACAAATAGATGTAGAAAGTGCCTTTCTTAATGGTCCATTGAATGAGTTGGTGTATGTAAAGCAACCCCCGGGATTTGAGGATCCCAACTTCCCAAACCATGTCTACAAACTTGAGAAGGCGCTCTATGGGTTCAAACAAGCCCCACACACGTGGTATGAGCACCTTAGAGAGTTGTTGTTTGACTGTGGATTTGAGGTTGGGAAAATCGATCCTACTCTTTTTACTAAGAAGGTCAATGGGGAGCTTTTTGTATGCCAAATATATGTTGATGATATTATCTTTGGCTCATCTAACAAAGCTTTTAATGATGAATTTTCAAAGCTTATGACTAGTAGGTTCCGGATGTCTATAATGGGGGAGTTAAGGGTATTTCTTGGTTTTGTGATCAAGCAAGTTAGAGGAGGGAGATTCTTCAACCAAGACAAGTATACTAAAGACATGCTCAAGAGATTCAATATGCAAGATTTAAATGGAGCTCCTACTCCCATGGCCACAAAGACTCATCTAGAACAAAATCCAAATGATAAAGATGTGGATCAAAAGGTATACCGGTCTATGATTGGTTCTTTGCTTTACCTTTGTGCATATAGACCCGATATTGTGTTGAGTGTAGGTGTGTGTGCAAGATATCAAGCGGCTCCTAAAGAAAGCCATTTAATGGAGGTCAAGAGAATCTTTCGATGTTTGGTTCATACCCCATATTATGGTCTTTGGTATCCTCGAGGGTCAACATTTGCTCTTTGTGGATACACGGATTTGGACTGGGCCGGTGATAAGGATGATAGAAAATCAACATCCGGGGCTTGCCGATTCCTTGGTAGGTCCTTGGTATGTTGGTATTCTAAGAAGCAAAATTGTATATCTCTCTCCACCGCCGAAGCCGAGTATGTGGCAGCTGCTAGTGCTTACACCCAATTGCTATGGATGAGGCAAACTTTAAAGGAATACGGTGTACTTTGTGACAAAGTGCCTCTTCTATGTGACAATGAAAGTGCCATCAAGATTGCCTACAACCCAGTGGATCACACAAGGACAAAGCATATTGAGATTCGTCATCACTTCATTAGGGATCATGTTGCTCAAGGTGATATTGATCTATTATATGTCTCTAACAAAGATCAACTTGCCGACATCTTCACGAAGCCACTTGATGAAGCAAGGTTTTTCTATTTGAGGAATGAACTAAATATCATAGATTCAAGGAGCTTGATTTGATCACCTTGCATACTCACCTATGTCTTGACTCTTATTTGCTTTAGGTGCAGGCATGATATAGGGGGAGTGTGGTCCTAATTGATTGGACTATCCCTCCCCCATTATGCCCAAAGCGATAAAAATCATTCCTCTTAATATCATTTTGTGATATGTGAGCTTAAATGATGAGTTTCTATAATGGACCCAAGATATATCTTCGTGGTGCCAAGCCGAGTATACTCAAACATGGTGGCCTAGGCCATCGCCCTCTCTCATTCGAGAGGTTGGCATTTACTCGTGTTTATCATTTGTTGATTCTTTGTTGATCTTAGTTTCATGCACTCTCCTTTGGTGTTTGATATCTTTATACCTATTTCAGAGTGCATGTGCTTCACACAGTGTGATTATCTCAACCCCAAGACTTTCTACTTCCTCAAAAAACCCTCATCCAATCCACACAAGAACCCCTCTATTGACCTTGGCTATGGAATCAGGTGGAACCGGTACTACCGTATTAGTACTACCGGACCTGGGTGGTTCCTAGGTCGTATCCTGGAAACTTCTCCAGGAGCGGTACAACCGGTACTATGTCCGGTACTACCGGTTGCTGAACCGGTAGTACCGCTCGCTTCTAGCACCAATACTACCGGTCGACGGTTCTGGTATAGGTTGGTCGCCCGGGGGGGCACCCTTCACTGCCTCATTATCCCCCCGCTCCCTACATATACCGTCGCTGATGGATCTCTTGACGCTATCGGAGCCCCGCCACGCCCTCCTCTCGCTGGATCCTCCTCGGATTCGGACTCCTTGCAGGATCCCGATCCTTCTCCACCGCCATGGATTCTGGTACAACCACCCCTCTCTCTCTGTCTCACTCTTGTTTTGTTCATTGGGTCTAGGTCTTGCTTAGATTCTTGAAGATAGTGACTTGTTTTGAGGTTGTACCGCCATACACTCCTTGTTACTTAGAAGAATCATTGCTTTAGGATGTGTTGAGGCCAATTTGGGACCGTGCCCTACCATGGCTGGGCGTGGATCCGCCCGACTGGTAGTACCAGAATTTTTTTCTGGTACTACTGCTCGTGAGCGGTACTACCGCTTCCCAGCTCCGGTAGTACCGGTCCCAGGTGACCACAATTCTTCTTTATTGCATGGATTTTCTTTGGTTTGTTCTTGGGTTCTTGTGACCTTACCCCCTGTTGTTCTCCCTCTTGCTATCACAGGTGCAAGTGGTTCTAGGGGCACTCGTAAACGCTCCAAGGCAAGTCATGAGATTGTTGAGGAAGAGACGGAGTCCGAAGAAGAAGAAGTCATGCCTTAGCCTAGCCGTTGCGTGAAGATTCTAGCCTCTCGAGGTGGTTGTGGGGGGTCACCAAGCGGTCTGCTCGTCGTGGCAGTGCTCCCCCTCCTCGTCCTCCCTCCTCAGGGCGCTCCAAGAGTTGCAGCTCAGGGCCATCAGGGCCAAAGAAACTGTCTGATATATCTGATTCTGAGTTCCACTCCCTGAGGGTTGATAATCCCTATGTCCGCACCCATGATGAGGGTAGGGAAGACAGTTTGTTCTACAATGACTTCCAAGAGCGCGTTTACAATGAAGTCCTTCTAAAGAATGTGCAAATGGTTGTGCCACATCTGTGGATTGATATGAATCATGCAACAAGCATCTTTGATGGGGATATGCCTATCGGGGTATGCCCAGCAGGACATTTCCTATTGGCCCAAGCTGCCAGCGACTGGGCCTGCAGGACGGCGACTGTATCGAGACTTGGGGAGGACTCAGGCGACTCGAAGCTAGAGGCCCAGAAGCGTAGCTAGGCCCAGTCGGACTAGGTCAAAGACCCTCTAAATCCTAAACCAATTCGGTTGTAGATCTGTAAACCCTAGCGAGGTGAGCCTATATAAACCTCCCTGGGGTACGCATAGAGGACACGCTCCATCATACACCCTAGCGACTCGGCGCCTAGTCGTCGAGCTCGCCCTTTGTACTCTCTTCATATTTCAATCTAGCAGGAGTAGGTCTTTACCCTCCGGGGGGGCGAACCTGGGTAAACCCTTGTGTCTCTGCCCTCATCTCACACCGCAGATGGCTGGCCACCCTTGCCCCATGTTCTACTACTCGCTGCCGATCGTAGCATGTGCCGTGGCCATTCCCATGACAGTGGCGCCCACCGTGGGGCCTGGCCGGTCAGGCCGGTGTTCTGCTGCGAGATTCAATCTGCCCATCAACGAGACGATCGCCACCGGCCGCATGATCGTGATTGGCGAGATCCTACAGATCTTGCCGAGCAGCTACGTCCCGGTGGCACGCCCCGTCATGCACAGCGTGATCTTGCCGGTCGGCAAGATCAGCCTCTTCGTCAGCTTCACCGACGTCATCGTTTCGGAGGACTAGGCTCGCATCCGCGATTCGCCGCCACGTGACTAGCTCTCCGAGAGCCAGGTCCGCACGATCCACCGCCTCGCCTCCGAGTACGACTCGGCCCATAGCAACATGGTCGAAACCGCCATGGCCGCGGACGACGCGGCCCTCAACGACGACGCCGACTGGGCGACCCCGGCGTCGGCTGCCGGATCCATCGTCGCCGCATCGCCCGTGGGCTCCATCACCCAGGTCTCCAACGTGGGAGACTTCAAGGAACCCTCCATCCTTGGGATCTTCGACTTCGACTCCGGGTCGGAGAACTCCGCCGACCTCCACGACGGGAACGTCGCCACGTTGCGACTGGCACCGACCCCTCGCAAGACCCCTTCTCCACGCCGATCCCACCAAACACAACGGCAATGTAGGTCGAGGAACTCCGCCTGTGGCTGGAGGAGGCGGTCCGAAAGAACAAGCCGAGCGGGAAAAATTTCGCCTCGAGCAGGCGACAGCGCAGGAGCTCTTGCGTTACCACCAACTCCGAATCAGGTCGCGCCTGAACCCCACCATTCAGGGGCGCACCCTGAACTTCGATGATGAGAACGACCCGGCCCGTGCGGTCGAGCGCGCGATCTGCGAGAACGCGCCGCCAGGAGGGAGATCCCGGTCCCCACCAGGCGCGACGGCCAACGGCGCCCCACCACCACCCAATCGCGCGCCCCTAGGGACCAACCAAGAATCATGGTCTCCTCGCGGGAGCGAGATGCAAACGGCCTCCCGCTGTTCTCCACTCCGATGGACAATGTCGTCCTGAGTCGAGCAGCGGTCGACAACATAAATGTAACCGGGGAAGGTGCCCTGCAGATCTAGTACGCCAAGGCTCTGCTCACCAAGGCAGTCGAGCAACAAAATGCGGGTGCCGACTCACAGGGTCGGATGTACTCGCGTTCGTCAGGCAGCAGGGCAGCCTCGAGCGGCCGCCCAATGGCGGCGAACACCCTCAACTGCCCACCACCCGAGTCCCTGCAGCTCCAACATCGACCCACGCACGCGGCACTCTCCACCAACGACCCACGGCCGGCGAACAACTTCGTCACCGCCAACGGGGAGCCAGTCGACGCGCGCACCCACATCATCAATAACTAGAGCTGGCGCGCACGCCAGCCCGACCACCAGCGGCATACCCTCACCAACCACCGTGACGGCGAACCAAGGGGATCGCTGAGTCGAGTCAGACCCAGTGCTTCGGACCAATGATCCGAGGCAAAAAATACCTGGCGAACTTAAAGGCACCGAAGGAGATCGAGAAGTACAACCCCTCCTACAACCCGTTCGTGTGGCTCGATACCTACCTCATGGCAATGGGGATCGCTGGCCACACCGACCTGCTTGCGGCACGCTACCTCCCCCTGATGATGGAGGGAGCGTGTAGGCAATGGATCAACACCCTCCCTGTGGACAGCATCGACTCCTGGGAGGAAATGCGCGACGCCTTCGTCAGGAACTTCGAGGGTTCCTACACCTGCGCCACCACCATCGAGGACCTGGAACGATGCGTCCAGGGACCCCGCGAGTCGACCCGCAGTTGGTTCCAACGGTGGCAAGACCTATGGTATAATGCGGCCAGAATCCACCCGGAAACCGCGATCCACTACTTCAAGACCTCATGCCACTACGAGCCCCTGGTCGCCAAGCTCAAGCGAGTGTACAGAACACTCGACAACATACCGGACCTCCTGGAGATCGTCAAGCGGTACGCGGAAGAGGACCCAAACCAAGAAACCGACGACGAGTCGGGAGGGAAGCGCTGCGGTGATGGGCGAGTCGACTTCGTCGCCAACGCTAGATACGCGCTGCGCGAATCCAAGAGCTTCCGCCGTGAAGGAGGCCAGCGTCGCAACAGCGGCAACTACAAGGCGAAGCCAAGGTTCGACCCCACGGATCTCCTCAATCAACCCTGTATGTTTCACAGCAGGGAAGGGAAGCCCGCCACGCACACGACCGCCGACTGCCACTCCCTCAAGGAGATTGAGAAGGAACGGCGTGCACGGGAAGACCCCGACAACAACCCGCCAAACGGCAGAAAATTCGGCAGCGTCGCCGGCTCGCTCCACACCTTCACAGGCTTCAACACGAAGCGCGAGAAGAAGGTCATTGCCCGCACCATCACCGTCAACACGGTGTCCCAGATAGACATCCCCCAGTTCCTCAACTGGTCCGAGTAACCAATCACCTAGAGCCGCGAGGACCACTCGCCACGGATCGAATATTCGGGCCAAGTCGCCTTGGTGGTCAAGCCCAAGGTGGGGGACTATTGGCTCCCCAAGACACTGATGGACGGTGGCAGCTCCATCAACATCCTATACCTGGACACATTCAGGCGACTGCGGCTCCTACAGTTGATGATCGAGATGACCTACACCACCTTCCACGGCATCATCCCCGGTCGGAAGGCGTACTCAACCGACAAGGTGACGCTGCCAGTCACCTTTGGCACACCAGCAAACTTCCGCACCGAGCTGGTGCTGTTCAACACCCCCTACCACTGCGTCCTAGGGCGCTAGGCGTTCGCCAAATTCATGGCAGCGCCCCACTACGCATACAACGCGATGAAGCTCCCCGGGCCGTGTGGCATCATCACTGTCCATGGCAATCCCGACATGGCCACAGAATGCGAGGCCAAAGGCGCCGAACTCGCTGACGCCGTCATCGTGGCGGAGGCCAACCACGCCGAGGAGCTCGCCAAGTACGCGAGCGGGGTCAACAATGACTACCCCACCATACTCAAGAAGCCCAACTTGGAGGGTGGCAGCTCCACCGCCTTCGAGGCAATGACGCACACTCGCACCATCGAGCTAGTCCCAGGCGACTCCAGCCAGGCGGTGATGATCGGGATGGTCATGAGCCCAGCATAGGAAAGAGCGCTCATCGAGTTCCTACGTGAGAATCGCGACATCTTCGCATGGAAGCCATCCGACATGCCTGGTGTCCCGAGGGAACTCGCTGAGCACAAACTCAACGCCGACCCCAAAATGCGACACATCAGCCAGTGGCCCTTCAATGAAGAGCGCCGCCGAGCAATCGCCGAGGAGGTGCAGCATCTACTCGCTGCAGGCTTCATCCGGCCAATCAAATACTCCAAATGGCTAGCAAACCCAGTCCTGGTCGAGAAAAAAACGGGACCTGGAGAATGTGTATTGACTACACAAACCTCAACAGCGCCTGCCCCAAGGAGCAGTTCATCCTCCCGCGGATCGACCAAATCATCGACTCAACCGCGGGTTCGGAGTCACTATGCTTCCTTGATGCCTACACTGGGTACAACCAGATCAAAATGACAGTCGAGGACGAAGAGAAGACGACGTTCATCACGCCATTTGGAGCCTTCTGCTACACCGCCATGACCTTCGGCCTCAAGAAAGCCGGGGCGACCTACCTGAGGTGCATGCAGGAGTGCCTTGCGAGCCAAATTGGCCACAACATCCATGTCTACATCGATGATGTGGTGGTAAAATCCACTTGCCAGGGCGATCTACTCGCCGACCTTGCGGAAACCTTCGCCAACCTGCGGAGGTACAAGATAATGCTAAACCCAGGAAAGTGCACCTTCGGTGTACCTACTGGACAGCTGCTGGGATACGTCATCTCCAAGCGCGGGATCAAGGCGAACCCCGCCAAGATCAACACGATCGCCCGGCTCGGCAGACCCGAGTGCCTGCGTGACGTCCAGAAGTTGGCCGGGCGGGTCGCGGCTCTCAGTCGCTTCATCCCCCGGCTAGGCGAGAAGGCGATGCTCCTCTACCGCCTAATGCGCAAGAACCCCACCTTCCAGTGGGACAAGGAGGCAGACGACGCGCTCCACGCTCTCAAGGAGGTGCTGCTCGCAACACCTCTACTCGCCGCCCCCATCGACAAGGATCCCATGCTAGTCTACGTCGCGACTTCCGAGCGCGTCGTTAGCACTGTCATGGTCATCGAACGATCAGAGGAAAGCAATGAGCGCCCGGTGCAGCGAACCGTATACTACATCAGTGAAGTCCTCATCGAGTCGTTCCAACGCTACCTGCAGTACCAAAAATTGGTATATGCGGTCTTCAGAGCATAGCGGCGACTACCGCACTACTTCCAGGAGCACCCAATAACGGTTGTCTCCTTAGCACCGTTGCAGGACATCATCTGCAACCGCGAGGCGACCGAGCGAGTCGCCAAGTGGGCCGTCGAGATTGGCGTCCACAACATCAGGTACGAGCCGCGCAAAGCGATCAAATCGCAGGCTCTCGCAGACTTCCTCGCTGACTGCAAGGAGGCCCAGCAGCCAGAGAAGCTGCCATACCTCCATTACTGGAGCCTACACTTCGATGGCTCCAAGAACGCAGATGGCGCAGGAGCGGGGATCGTGCTAACATCTCCGAAGGGCGACAAGCTACGCTATGTCCTCTACCTCGACTTCACCCCCTGCACCAACAACATGGCCGAGTACGAGGCGTTACTCCATGGCATGCGGGCAGCCAAGGAGATGAACATCAATCGCCTGCGCTGCTACGGAGACTCCGACCTCGTCGTCGGGCAAGTCGAAGGCACCTGCGACATAGTCTCCCCCACCATGGAGGCATACAGTCAAGCAGTGGACCAGCTGGGAGGCCACTTCGCAGGCTACTCCATTGAGTGGATCGATAGGCAGAAGAATGAGGAGGCCGACGCACTCTCTCGCATCGGCTCGGCTTGACTCGGACCACCCGCCGGCGTCTTCCTCGACACCATCACCAAGCCCTCCGTCTCCCCCCAAGGGAGATTGATATCAGAATTCTGCTGCAACCAGACGCAGCCCTGGTCGCACTAATCGCCGAGCCAAGTGACTGGACCGCGCCATACATCGCTTACCTGGAGGGAGGCACCCTACCTGCAGACGAAACGGAGGTCCGGATGATAGCACGCTGCTGCAAATCCTTCATCATCATCAACGGCGAGCTCCACAAGTGCAGCGTGACCGGCGTGTTCCAACGCTGCGTCCAACCAGCCAAAGGACCAAGATCCTCCAGGACATCCACTGCGGCGACTGCGTCCACCACGCCGGCGCCTGCTCTCTGGTTGACAATGCCATGCGACACGGCTTCTACTGTCTCACCGTACACGCCAACATAGTCGATATCATCCAGCGATGCATCGGGTGCCAGAAGTACGCCAACCAGACTCACGTGCCGAGCTCGGCGCTCAAGACAAACACCATCACCTGGCCGTTTGCCCTATGGGGCATGGATATGGTAGGCCCCTTCAATAAGGCCCCCTCCGGCTTCACCCACCTCCTAGTCACAGTCGACAAATTCACAAAATGGGTGGAGGCCAAGACAGTCCGCAAGTGCGACGGGAACACCGCTACAAAATTCCTACGCGAGCTCATCTATCGCTACGGGTTCCCAAACAACATCATCACGGACAACGACACTAACTTCGCCAAGGGAGCCATGGCTGAGTTCTGCGAGGAGCACAACATCCGACTTGACCTCGCCTCATTCGCCCACCCGGAGTCCAATGGCCAGGCGGAACGCGCCAACCCGAGCATCCTCCATGGCCTGAAGCCACGGCTACAAGTCCCACTCGAGTGCACTGCCGGGTGGTGGGTCAAAGAACTCCCCTCTGTCATCTGGGGCATCCGCACCTCCGTCAACAGGTCGATGGGCTTCACCCCCTTCTTCATGGTGTATGGTGCCAAGGCAGTCATGCCAACCGGCCTCGAGCACGATTCACCTAGGGTTGTCAACTACACGGAGGCTGACAATGACCTCGCGCGCCAAGACAGAGTCAACCAGCTCGACGAAGCACGCGACCTAGCTCGCTCACGCATCGCCATCTACCAGCAAGGGCTTCGCCGCTACCACAGCCAACGAGTACGGACTCGCACTTTCCAGGAAGGCGACTTGGTACTCCGTCTAATCCAGGACAAGAAAGGCATGCTCAAGCTCTCACCCCCTTGGGAGGGACCATTCTCCATCGGGCGAGTCCTGGGCAACGACGCCTACTACCTCACCAACGTCTGAGGCGACGGAAAACTCGACGTCAAGCGGCCATGGAATTTAAACCTCCTACGGAAGTTCTACTCTTAGAACCCCAGACATGTACCCCCTACGCGCTATGAAATAAAGCAGATTGGTTCCCGCAAATTGTGTCTACTCTCCATGCCTTGTGCCACTCGCACTCATAATAACAGCGTTATGCTATTCACAGAAGTCAACCTTTGTTAACACGACCGGCATGGCCAAGTAGTGCGGTACGAGGGCACTGGAAAAATTCAGGCCTCGTACCGTCCACGAAAAAAGCTAACCCGGAGCCCCATTGGAGTCGCCTAGCTCGATTGGCTCCCCGATCCAAGACGACTACGCTCACTTCCCACAGCGACCCAGTCCTCCACATCCTCGGCGCAGCGACTCGAACGGCAAAGTACCACGCTCGGGGACTGACACCAGCCCAAAGAAGAGCGGCTAGGGAAAAACGCCAAGTAAGAGAGCACGCCCAGGACTCGCCATGCGACTGATCTTACGGACCAGGCGGAGTGACGCTCCTAACACAACGCGCTTAGTCCTCACCTACCTTGGGCATGCGACTAGAATGGCCAAGTACCACGCTCGGGGACTCGGTGACCCAACCCCGTTCGCGCTCGGGAAAATGGCCAAGTAAAGAGCACCCCTGGGAGTCGCCATGCGACTGGCTTCCCGAGCCATCACTACTAGGAAAACAACTATAGGTAATCAGCACATCCGTGGCTCACATGGCTGGAGTGCCCCACGGCTAAAACAGGCGTGGCACACCTATGTGCAGTGCCCTACTAGTAACTAGAACAACCGTGGCGCACATGACCATAGTGCGCCACAGATATGTGTGGGCCAGGGCCCTGTTGGCCGCATGCCGCATACCCGTAGCGCACATAGGGGTGGTGCGCTACGGTTGTTGGGGATAGCCGTAGCGCACTTGTGGCAAGTGCGCTACGCCTATGCCCAGCCCCCTCTGCTCCTTAAACGGGCATAAACATCCGTGGCGGACTCTGGCATATGCGCCACGGATGTGCTTTTTCCCTGTGGCGAACTGGGGCCATGTGCGCCACGGATGTGTCGACCTGCACAAACACATGTGGTCATGTGATCATCTCCACCACCCCACACTTCACTTTCCCCTTCTTATTCCTCCTTAGATCTAGTCGGGATCCTTCTCCTTCCCACCTCAATTTCTCCACCCATTCACCATTTTTAGCATGTAGAACTTGCCTTGGATGTTACATAAGTAATAGAGGAAGCTCTCCTCTCTCATCTCCTTCTCCGGTCTCGCGCTCACCTCTCCTTTCCATCTTCTCGCGATTGGTCTCTCATCTCGATAAGTTGTCCATGTAAGGATGTGTTCATGTGTATATGGATGATATGGTCATATGTATGTAGATGATCGATGCTCATGATGTGTGTATGGAGAGGATCGATATGGTCATATGTGTGTATATATGGAGAGTATCGAGATGCTCATGCATGTGTGTATGGAGAGGATAATGATATGTTCATGTGTGTATGGATCTCGGTCTCTCTCTCTTGTGTTTCTATGTGAACAAGTTGCCATTTGTTTTGCCAAAATGTTGATTCATTTCCATTTTGGCAAGACTTTGGCATTTCGCAAAGGTCCTAATTTTAGGATAGGTCATGCCGAAATTTTCTATCGACCATTGCATGCATGCATTCATTATGTGGTTCTAATAGACTTCTAATTGTACCGTGTACACCGTGCATGCAAAAATGGTCCGCATAATGAGCGAAGGCATTGTGGCTAGATCTTTGAAATGTGCGACGGCCGACATGATACGAAATAACAAGACGGATATAAGATGTCCGTGCAGAAGATGCAAACTCAACTGGGTGATCGACCCAAATTCCGGGAATCTGCAGGCGCACCTACTCCGCCATGGTTTCATGGATGGATACACTCGTTGGATAAGCGATGACAAAGACGATGGAGTCGGTGAAGGTGGCCAACATGACGATGATCATCATCACGGTGAGAACGGGTGAGATGATGAAGAGTCTCCTGGAGATGGTGAAGGTGCGGAAGCAGATCGGGATGATGATGATCTAGATGCCGGAGGAGGAGACGACGATGGAACAACGTCAGGATGGATGCGGGACCCTTATGTGCAAGAGCTGCTTCTCAAGCAGATGAGTAACGCCAGGGCTGCCGCTAGAGAGAAAGCCAAGCTTGCGCAACTTGAGAAGACGCGGTTACTCCATTGTATGAAGGATGCAGGCCCAATGATACCCGGTTGAATGTAACACTCAAGGCTATGGAGATGAAGGCAAAACACAAATTGGGCGACGCAAGCTTCGATGATATGATGGCATTCTGGCACGATCGTCTCCCGGAGGGGAACACATGTTCAACTAGTATCGAGGACGCCAAGAAAATCGTCTGTCCTCTCGATCTACCGCACGTTAGATATCACGTATGCATCAACGATTGCATCATTTATCGGGGCGAGGACACGGAGAAAACCACATGTCCGGTGTGCGCAGTGAGTCGATACAAGAAAGGGAAGAAAGCACCTCGAAAAGTGGTATGGTACTTTCTTATCAATCCTCGTCTGCAGTGCTATTTTGCGGACCCTAAGGAAGCGAAGCTCATGCGATGGCATGCGGAAAGAAAGAAGCCAGGAGATGATGATGACCCCGAAAAGGATGAGCTGCTGACGCACCCTTCAGATGCTAGCCAGTGGAAAGCATTGGACCTCGAATTCCCAGAATTCGGTGGAGATTCGAGGAACATCAGGCTTGGTGCGAGCACTGATGGACTCAATCCGTTCGGTAGACAGAGCAGCATGCATAGCACTTGGCCCGTGTTTGTATGGATGTACAACCTCCCTCCATGGTTGTGCATGAAGAAGAAGTACATACAAATGAGTATGCCATACTGGAAGTTTCTCCGCATGCCTCATAGCCTCGACATCATGCATATCACGAAAAACGTGTGCGAGAGTCTGGTCGCCACCATAATCAACATGCCGATAGGGAAGATGGTCCGAAAGCAAGGAACGACCTGATATGCTTGGGTATCCAGAAGGAGCTTCACGGAGGACGCACTACTCCCGATGATCAGAAAGATGACGATGATCATGAGTCGGAGACGACACAAGGTCGTCGGAAGGGTAAAAAGTTCAAGAAGAATGAATATTACTGCCCTCCTTCTTGCTTCACTCTAAGCCAGGATGAGATCAAACAGTTTTTCAAGTGCCTTCTAGGAGTCAAATTTCCTTACGGCTACGCGGGCAAGATAAGCAGATACCTAGATGAGGCGAAGCAGAGGTTCAGTGGCATGAAGCTCACGACTGTGTCGTGCTAATGACGCAGGTACTTCCGGTCGCACTCAGAGGGATAATGGACGAGCACGTCCGTGAAACGTTATTTGGCCTCTGCAAGTTTTTCGACATTATCTCTAGGAAGTCGATTGGCGTGAATCAGCTCGGGAGGCTACAGGAGGAGATCGTCGTGATACTATGCGAGCTTGAGGTCTACTTCCCACCCGCATTCTTCGACATTATGGTGCATCTGCTGGTCCATGTCGTGGAGGACATCGTACAACTCGGGCCGATGTTCCTCCGTAGCATGATGGCGTTCGAAAGGATGAACGACACATCAAAGGATACGTTCGCAACAGGTCCCGTCCAGAGGGAAGCATAGCCAAGGGCTTTCTGGCCGAAGAGTGCATCTCTTTATGCACGAATTATCTAGACATCGAGAACCCTGTCGGTCTTCCCGTCAACAGGCACCTTGGCAAGTTCGACGGATCTGGTCACCGAGAGGGTCGTCGCATACTGCATGTAGACTTCGATTTTCGACGCGCAGACTTTGATCGAGCAAACCTCGTTGCGCTACAGCATTTAGAACTGGTCGATCCTTGGGTACAGAAGCACAAAAGGTTAATCGAGAAGAAGTACAGTGACCGGGGCATATAGAGGACGCAGGGAGAAATAATCAAAGAGCACAACTCAGATTTCACGCGTTGGTTTAGGCAGACGCTCCTTGATAATCCCCCACGATCGCATTCTTCTGACACGGAAAAGATCATATTCACCTTGTCTCAGGGACCGATGCAAAACCTGGTGACCTATCAGGCGTATGATATCAACGGCTACACATTCTACATGGAGGAAAAGGACAACAAGTGTGATTATCAGAACTCAGGCGTAACGTCGGAATTCTACAACGATGACAACATGAAGGAAAGATTCTACAGAAGAATCAAGGAGATCTGGGAGCTCGACTACTGTGGAGAAAAGGTGCCGATGTTCCATGTCAGATGGGCAAAGAGCGTCGAAAGAGAAGACCGGTATTTCACAACCATGGTTATACCCGAAGCAGCCAAATCCAAGGCCGCCGGTACGAACGTGGCCGCGAAAAATGAACCGTGGGTACTGGCTACCAAAGTGGACCAATGTTTTTTCATTACCGACCCGACAAAGCCTAGCCGTGTTGTCGTGAGGAGAGGAAAAAGAAACATCATCGAAATGGATGGAGTCACCAACGAGCAAGACTTCGACCAGTACGGCGATCCAAAGATTGAAAATGACAATGACTATGATGCAGCAACATACATCACAAGAAGAAAAAGGACAACCCTACCCAAAAAAGGTAGCCCGTTCGAAAGAACAAACATTAAAGTCCCGGGGCTAAATTATTCAACCGCGACAAAGAAGGGAAAAAAGATTGTAAAACGCTAGCTCAAAAAATATTGTAAAATGCGTGGTCGAAAAATATTGTAATATTCATGGAGAAATTATTATGACATTTGTATCATGGACAAATTATTATGACATATTTGAATCATATTTAATTTGTACCACTTTTATGACATATATTATCACTTTGGGGCATTTTTGGAATATATAAAAGTATTTTAAAAACAAAACAAAACTTTTATGGAATATATCACCACTTTGGGGCATTTTTGGAACATTTAAAAATATTTTTTTTTTTAAAAAAAAGGAGGGCACCAGGATTCGGACCTGGGTGCTCACAGGTTTAGATTAGAGCAGTGGGTGGAACCAGTGGGATAGGCTAGTGTAGTTATAAAATAGGGGTGGCCGCGCCTTCTTATGTGACTAGTAGTAACCGAGCGCACTTGGCCAGGGTGCACTATGCCTAACTCGGTACTACTAGTCAACCGTGCCATGCCCGCGCGCCTCTCCTCCCCATCTCAGACACCGCCAATCTCATCCCCACTGCCACCCTCAGACACCGCCGATCTCGATCCGCCGCCGCTCTAGGAGGAGGATGTGGAGGAGGAGGAGCCCCGTGGACGTGGAGGAGGAGGACGCTCGAGGAGGAGATCGTGGACGTGGAGGAGGACGCTCGAGGAGGACACTCGAGGAGGAGGTCGTGGACGTGGAGGAGGAGGAGGTCCGTGCCCGTGCACGTCCGAGGAGGCCCGTGCCCGCCCGCCATCGTCGTCCTCATCGCCCGCCTGCCTAGCTCCACGCTCCCTCCTGGTGAGTCCCCTGCCCACCTCCCCTCTCTCCCTCTCTCCCTCTCTCTCCCTCTCTCCCTCTCTCTCCCTGTTGATTTCTTCCCTTGTCCAGGAGGGATAGTAGTATTCGATGTAATTCATCAACTCTTGTTGTTGTTGTTAAAGGCCTATTTCTAGTGGACGTCGCGGATTAGTGTCGTGTAGTAGTAGTCTTTATTGAATTTTGTTTTGTTGTTGTGGTTTGAGTCTGGTGATAGGATTGATAAGAGCACAAATATTACTACAGTTGATCTTCTGCTTTGCCTTCCTGTTCAGTGCAATGTTTGGTAATGGTAGGACTACTTGCTGAAACAATTTCATCTTTATTTACAGCCGTGCTCATTGGAATCTTGAGTTTATTTTGTTTTGTTTGTTGGGAACAGAATTGCGATGATATCCAAATTAGTTGCACGCAAGGCAGATTGATGCAAGATTCATAATATCCAAATTAGTTTTATGGTAACCATTTGAACATACATAGTTCTATCATAACTAGTACCTGATCCGGTTTTATTTTTTATTTGGATGCGCTAGAAAATGACTGATAATTTGACCTATGATCCAGTCTCATGTTCTTCTCTAGCAGCATCTTTTATTTCCCAGCACAGACATCAAGGTGGTTTTATGTAGCATCCCAATTGTCTAACAATTGTAATGCTACTAGCCTAGTCTAGATATAATGGCTACTTCAAATATATAATTGTTGCATCATCATTATATCATGCCCATGTCATCATGCCTCCTTGCATTTGAGCATCATATAAAACCCTTTTCATTTGGTTCTTATCTCATCTGCATTGTTAATTGTATTTGCCTCTTGATATTGTATTTGGCTTTTGATATATTGTGTAATGCCCAAGTTGAGTTGGGGGGCATATCTCTTATTAACTCCACCACCTTTTCTTTCACCACCTTATAATTCCACCATCCAACTAAATATGAGCTTGGCACTTATTGGTTTTACCTCTAGCTCATGTGGGTTGGGATGGATCCAATTCTTTTACCACATGCTCTCATCTTAGTATCATGTTGTTTTCACATTATTGATATATGAGAGCCACATGGCCACCTTTGCATGCCTTGTGAGTGGGACCTTTTTCCTGGAAAAAATATGGATTATCATGGAATTGTGCTCATGTTGGAATATTTTTGGGACTATTAATTATCTAGTGGAACATACACCCTAGCATGTCCCATTTTATTTCAAATATGGTCCTCTCCATCTACTCCACATGGGGCATCCCTATAATTCTTTTTGTTTGGCCTTTATTCCAATTTTGTGAATGCATGATAATAATGCCATGTAAAAATGTTGTTTTCACAATAATCAACATGGCCATAAATGTTTTGCATGGGCCATGCGAGCCCCACCTTTTGCTTGTTCTTTGGATCTTAATTGAATTTTGAGTGAATTTAAACCACATCTCTCTCTCCTCTTAGCTGGATCTTGTTTGTGCTTGCTTAAGACCATCATCACCACACCCCTCTCTTGGTTGCTTGATCTAGTTGGAGCATGCAAACTCCTATAAACCCCAAGCCACCACCCCATCACCCTAATCACCTAGCTATCACCACCCTACCTCACCTCTCCTCTCTTTACCATCCCCTCTAAACCTAGCTCTAAGCTAAAACCTAGACCAAACCCTAAGTACCCTAAGTCCACCACCTCTCTCTCTCTCGGCCTCCCCCTCTCTCTTACCTAGCTGGCCACCTAGCTACCCCCAGCCCCAACCAAACCCTAGCTGCCCCGAGCCATACCCCCTCTCTACCCGAGCCTAGCTCCCAACCCTAGCCCGAGCTCCCTACCTCCCTCCCTCTCCTTTCTCTCTGCCCTAGGGGCCCCAGCCCGAACCACCCCGACCCTGGCCTGCCCTACCCCACCGGGAAGCCTCACCGCCTCCCTACACCGCCTGCACCGAGCACGTGAGAGAGAGAGGAAAAAAGGTGGCCGAGCCACCTTTCCATCTACCCTCCCCACGGCGCCTCCCTTCCCTCTCGCCTTATCTCCTCCACCTCGCCTCTCGGCCTCTCCCAGATCCCCCCAGGCACTGCTCCTCCCCTGCCTCTCCGCCAGCAGCGACCCCCGACGCCAGCCACCGTCGGCCTCCGCCACGTCCCGTTGATCCAGGAGTGCAGAGAGACCGTGGAGTGGCCTGGGAGTTCGAGGAGGGTCAACTGATACGCCTCAGACACGCCGCCGACGAGGGAGCACCGAGCCTCTCCGAAACCCTAACCCGAGCCGTCTGTCTGCGTCCTCGTTGCTCCACGGCTCACGACCGATCCATCGCCACCGACGCCTCTCGGTGAGCTCCCCAACCCCTGCAGTAGTCGCCGTCGCCGTCTCGCCTAGCCTCGCTGGAAATTTCGTCGAGCACCCTCTGCTGGCCCAGACGCGTGTCATCCGCTCGCTCCGGCCGCATCGCAGCCCTATCTAGGCCCCGCCGCTCTCTTGTCACCTAGCCCACCTAGCAGGGCCTCAGGCTCGGACCTGTCCGCAGACGCGAGGAAGAACAACAGTACGGCCGTGGTCTTTTGCATACCCCCACCTTTTGTCTGTAACAACCCTCCCTCTAGGCCCACTAGTCGGTGTCATTGCCTTTTGCAAAAAGGCACTGCGCTCTGTTTCAGCAACCCATGTCCTCGGCTCCCACAGCGTGGCCCTGGGCCCGCCAGCCTGTCGCGTGGACCCGCTGACCTCGGCCCCACCTCCGGCCTCTAGATCTAGCTAAGCCAGCGGTGTAAAAGGTTTTCAGCGTGGACCTTGCCATCAGCCTGGCCCCACCTGTAAGCGTCTGTGGCTAGATTAGACTGAGTATAAAAAGTATTTCCTGTTATCTGATTAAATTCAAATCTTTTCTAATTAATTCAAATTCAAATTAAATTCTGTATTTAAATAACTTTTCAAATATTAATCCAAATAATACATATAATATATGTTTTCAAATCAGAAAAATGTGAGGTTTTCAAATATGCAATCCAAAATATATTTTGAACATTTAAAATTCCAAGTTTATTTAAATTACAATAATTTGCCCCTTTATCTTAATTAATTAATGACTTTTGATTTATAACTCCAAATTTAATAAATAATATGTCTAAAATGATTAGCTCGACGAGACCTTTCTGTTTATGCATTCCTTGGTTTGTTTTGAAGCATGCATCATATAAATATATTGTGGACAGCAACTTAATTGTGAATAAAATGTGAATAAAACTCAATAAAATGAGTTAATCTTGTTTCCCACACCTCACCCATGCCATGCTACCTATTGCCATGCAAATTGTGCATCATTCATCATGGCATGATTGTTTGCTTGTCGCATTTTATTCATATGCTTGTGCACTTTATTTATGTTGGCCTTGTTTTTTTGGTTCTTCTTCGAATAGACGCTGAAAGGTGGATTTATCAAGACACCAGAGTACCACCATCCTTCTCTCGCTTCAACTGAGCTGCCAGGCAAGCACTACCACATGCTTGCATACATATAGTACCTATTGCCCCTTTATTCTTCTTGCATCATTGAGTCGCGATTGCATTAATCTGAATCCCAAGTATTGCATAGCCTTTACTTTTAAACCCCAATCGCTAGTTCCTCCATCCCATGAGCCATTACTACAGGAGTTGTTTGAGCCATGCGAGTCGTAGAACAGCATGTGTAGGGTATGTGAGTGTCTGATGGATAACGAGGTACTTAAACAACTTAACCGAGTAGTAATGGGATAACTAATGAAAGTGGCACCGGTGAGCCATATTCGCTATTTGGTTTTTCAGGCTCACTTGTGTCCCGTAAGACCCAGTACTTGATTCTGTTCCAAGAATATTCGCTATCCACATCCGGGAGGCTTATGAACCCCCCTGAGCCAGAGCTTGATTCATTCTTATTTCTTGGGGCCACAAACTAGTTTGAGGTTTTATTTACTATCCTGTACTTATGCCATGCTTTACTGCTTATTTAAATTGTGCGAGGTACTGCACACTGCATCTTTATTTAGGATTATGGAGTGTTTTCGCGGTGTCGACAAGCCCAGTCACATTTTCGGTTCCCGCGTTCACACCATGGCGCAAACCTTGAGGCCGTCTCGAGTCAGCTAACCGGCTGCGGGTAGCTCAATGGGGTGGCCCCCTGAAATATTTCTGAATCCTGTAATTGCTTTGTCGTGACTGCCTCGTTGGTTTTGATTTGGTTTTTCCGAGGCATATCGAGTGTGTGTTGCTATTTGTGCACCCCTGCAGGGTAAAACTTTCTGAAAGCCGTGTCCGCGGTTATGGACGACTTGGAGCACAGTTTCTCGATCATAGACAAGCATAACTAAAGTACCGCTTTTAATTTGACTAAACAACTGACTAGTAAATAGTGCAACACTCATTGGATGGTTAATAAAACTGCCAACGGATGGGGAGTTGTTCGTCCGCTTCCTCGTCGGTAAGCGAGGAGGAGGATGGATCTGTTAAGATTACCTTCACAACTGTTATAACTGTTGTTATTAATTCACGGACATCCGTCTATCTCTGGTTAGGCGGATGGTTAGCGAGTATCTATAGAACTGTTAGGGTTTATCTTTTGCTGCAATTGCGTCACCCCAGGTTGTGTCCCCTTTAGAGGCATAAAGACTTGCTGAGTACCCCTAGGGTCTCACACGATAAATTATTGGTTCAGATGAACAGGTACCCTCGCAAGATGGATACTGGGTGGAAGAGACGGCCGATGTGGGCAACGATCATTCGGTGTAGAGATTCCGGGAACGGGGATCCGTGAGATCTGTGGGCAGGATCTGCTTATTTATGGGGCATCTTATGCCGATTTGCTTCTTATCCGTACTCGGATTTTGTCTTCCGCTTCCGCTTGATACTCTGTTGATTGATGTATGAGGAGCTATCCTAAACTATTATATCTATCTAGGATATTTGGATCTTGCCGTATGGCGTTGCAATATTTCCTTTCTTTTTAGATGGGATGACTCTGATGTACTATTGTATGGTGGCTTGCATACATACTCATTTGTGTATGTAGTTGATCCTTCGCCGATTACGCCGCCTGCTCTTGTCCCGATGTGTGGAAATGGTTGGGACGGCCGAAAGGTCTACCCGTGAGTGGCATTTGGGCCCCAATTGCACTATTTCAACCATTTCTGCTCATCCAGGCTTGTAACTAGGAGCGTAATTCACCGAGGTAGTTACAATTGGTATCAGAGCCATCCTGCCCTTCAGGGTCTCAGCCAAATGGTCGTTGTCTGTCTAGCAAATATTTTTGGTAGTTATGTATACTAGGGAAAAACAAAACGTGAGAGTAGGACTGCTTCCACTTTTCTTCTTACCCACCCACCACCCTTTTCTGGTAAGGAAGTGTAACGTTTTCAATCCTCTTCTTAAAATTCAACCTAGGATTCACGTGTTCTGGGTTTCCGTAGTACCATAGAAAGTGTGTGTGTGTGTGTGTAATTCCTTGTCTATCTGTTGCATCCTTTTGTTATCACAATCTGCCTTTGGTTATCAACTGTTGGTACATGCCATACTGACAGGCTTTTGAAAACCGGCGCGATCTATCTGACTCCTTGTTAACCGGTGCCATCTTCTTAAGGGTGTCCTTCCTTATAGCAACTCCGCTTTCGGTGCAAACATCAGCTGCTAATCTCTATCTGAGAAGTGATTTTGCGCATCTATTGGTATTTTAATGCCGAAAAATGCGGAAATTTTTTCTTTGATACATCTGTGTTTCCACACTCCTTTTCAGTCATGTGTGAAACATTATCTATCTTCCTTTTATCAGCATGTCCATGCTAGCTCATTCTTTTGTCACCGGCGCTTAATCCTAGAGTTTCTCTTCATCATCAATTCTCTTGGGCCAATTACATAACATGTGTCGATCCGATGCTGGTGATTGTAATTTGGTTCTCGGCATAGCTATATTCCACTCATGATAAGTATCGATTGGAATATGGAAAAATGCTATCAACCGTCACCATCTGGAGGATAAGGTTATCTCCTGTGATTTTGAGTACACCGTGATCATATCTATGCATCTTCAAGCATCTTTGGCAATCCGGAGTTTCTCAAAGCACTACGGCGGTCTATCATCTGTTCATCATGCTGCACATCTTTTTGAACTCCATATCTGCACATCTTTTTCGTCTCTGATAGCTCATACCATAAGCAAAGCTATATCATCGCTTCTTTATCTAACATCTCTTTATCTTTGTAACCGGTGACCCAATCAACAATGTGAACCAGGTGACATCTCTTTTCCTTCCTCGGCCACGTCCTCCTGCTAAATAGATCACTTCAATTCTGGAATCAGCAAGTTCATTGTTAATTCCATCTTCCATCTTCAATCAAATCCGGAGTTGTTCCTTGTTGGCAAGTTATCATCATCGTTTCGCTGAAGTTTTTCCTCAAGTCTGCTAAATCTCTCTCAATCATTTCTAGAAGAACATGGAGTTCTTTCACCTCAGTCTCGTCAAGTGATCTTTTGAAACCCTCTCGCTCTGTCATCTATGCTCAATCCACCGGAGGCCATGAAGACCTTTCAGATCTTGTTTTCCTCCTGTTCAAGTGGTGCTATCTTTTCTTTATCTGTGGAATCTTGCAGTTGTTCTCCGTAATCTTCCTTCATATCTTTCCGGTGGCTAGGTACTTCCGACATGACGACAACATCATCACCCCTATCTATCTTGGGTCCGGTGAATCGTTTGCATCAATCGTTGTTTTCTTACGGAGTTCCATGAGCTCTTCTTGTTAATACCTTCAGTCTGTTTTGGTAGTTGGGTTGCATGGTTTTCTTATTCATGTGCGGAGTAATGCTTTGGGTGCGGGATGGAGTAGCTACCATACCACTACTCTTATCATTCGCTCATGTACATTGAATTTGTGAATTAATGTGATTCCACTCATTCCACGGAAGTTAGAAGTGGCCTTTATCCCTCGATACTTTTACTTCCGTCCTTGTTTTTCCGGAGTGCTCTCTAGAAGAAGCTAATCAATAATCTCTTGATGGTGATCTCGTCTTTTCCTACACGGAGCCAAATCTTCAATTATCTGGTGGAAACAAACGCAAGCTCTTCTCTATCCTCGTCTTTCTACCGGTGCTTGACATCCCCAAACAAGATGGAAGGAAACTATATCTCTCTTTGTTTCATCAATTCTTTTTGTGTGGTAAAGCCAGTTATGGTTGATGCCATCAGCCGCAAATCTGTTGCATTAGCCGCAAGGTTACAGAAAGCAATAAGTATCTCTACAATAAACTCCAGATCCTCCATATTCTTTGCTTCTCGGGATTCCACCATGATCTAGTTTCACATCCGTCTCTGGAAGTTATATCCGCGCACCTCAATTGCGTGATCCTTCGGTTCTTACCGGCGCAAGAAGAATCTAATCCGATGATGTCTAGCTAAATCTTTCTGTTGATATCAAGGGACTCTATTGTTTGAAGGCAATATTGTTCCGTACTTCTTTTCTCAAATCCGAGAGAAGGTACGATGCTATTGTCATAGTGGTTCAAACCTCTCCAATCTAGCTCTTTTCTTCCGGCGCGACAAAGTTTCATCCTCTCTGGTATCAGTAAATCTTTAATCTCAATGGTGTGTCTTTCCCTATCCATGATACATCATCTTGTCCTTTCTTTCACAAGTGGTTCTATTCTTTTATCTTGTTTCTTGAGAAAACCGGAGCTTTGTCCATCCTATCCTTCTTGTCTCACGACAATCCTTCAACTCTTCTAACCCGTTGTTTCTCAAGCAAAACGCAAGACTCGCAACAAGTCTAGCAAGTTTTGCAAGGTGTAGTGGTCGCACCATTCCGTTCTTCATCATCTTGGGAACATGAGGGTCACCTTCGTTCCGAACACCCGCCTCTCCTTGTGTTGTTTTCTTTTTCCTAGGAATCTCGGGGCGAGATTCTTGTTTAGTGGGGGAGAGTTGTAGCATCCCAATTGTCTAACAATTGTAATGCTACTAGCCTAGTCTAGATATAATGGCTACTTCAAATATATAATTGTTGCATCATCATTATATCATGCCCATGTCATCATGCCTCCTTGCATTTGAGCATCATATAAAACCCTTTTCATTTGGTTCTTATCTCATCTGCATTGTTAATTGTATTTGCCTCTTGATATTGTATTTGGCTTTTGATATATTGTGTAATGCCCAAGTTGAGTTGGGGGGCATATCTCTTATTAACTCCACCACCTTTTCTTTCACCACCTTATAATTCCACCATCCAACTAAATATGAGCTTGGCACTTATTGGTTTTACCTCTAGCTCATGTGGGTTGGGATGGATCCAATTCTTTTACCACATGCTCTCATCTTAGTATCATGTTGTTTTCACATTATTGATATATGAGAGCCACATGGCCACCTTTGCATGCCTTGTGAGTGGGACCTTTTTCCTAGCTTCCATATGGATTATCATGGAATTGTGCTCATGTTGGAATATTTTTGGGACTATTAATTATCTAGTGGAACATACACCCTAGCATGTCCCATTTTATTTCAAATATGGTCCTCTCCATCTACTCCACATGGGGCATCCCTATAATTCTTTTTGTTTGGCCTTTATTCCAATTTTGTGAATGCATGATAATAATGCCATGTAAAAATGTTGTTTTCACAATAATCAACATGGCCATAAATGTTTTGCATGGGCCATGCGAGCCCCACCTTTTGCTTGTTCTTTGGATCTTAATTGAATTTTGAGTGAATTTAAACCACATCTCTCTCTCCTCTTAGCTGGATCTTGTTTGTGCTTGCTTAAGACCATCATCACCACACCCCTCTCTTGGTTGATTGATCTAGTTGGAGCATGCAAACTCCTATAAACCCCAAGCCACCACCCCATCACCCTAATCACCTAGCTATCACCACCCTACCTCACCTCTCCTCTCTTTACCATCCCCTCTAAACCTAGCTCTAAGCTAAAACCTAGACCAAACCCTAAGTACCCTAAGTCCACCACCTCTCTCTCTCTCGGCCTCCCCCTCTCTCTTACCTAGCTGGCCACCTAGCTACCCCCAGCCCCAACCAAACCCTAGCTGCCCCGAGCCATACCCCCTCTCTACCCGAGCCTAGCTCCCAACCCTAGCCCGAGCTCCCTACCTCCCTCCCTCTCCTTTCTCTCTTCCCTAGGGGCCCCAGCCAACCACCCGACCCTGGCCTGCCCTACCCCACCTGGAAGCCTCACCTGCCCCTCCCCTACCTGCCCAGACCGAGCACGTGAGAGAGAAGAGGAGGAAAAAGGTGGCCGAGCCACCTTTTCCATCTACCCCTCCCCCACGGCGTCTCCCTTTCCCTCTCTGCCTTATCTCCTCCACCTCGCCTCTCTGGCCTCTCCCAGATCCCCAGCACCTGGCTCCTCCCCTTCCTCTCCGCCAGCAGCTACCCCCGACGCCAGCCACCGTCGGCCTCCGCCACGTCCCGTTGATCCAGGCGTGCAGAGAGACCGTGGAGTGGCCTGGGAGTTCGAGGAGGGTCAACCGATACGCCCTGTACACGCCGTCGACGTAGAGGAGCACCGGAGCCGCCAGTACCGACGCGCCTCTCCGAAACCCTAACCCGAGCCGTCCGTCTGCGTCCTCGTCGTTCCACGGCTCGCCGACCCGATCCATCGCCACCGACGCCCTCTCGGTGAGCTCCCCAACCCCTGCATAGTCGCCGTGCCGTCTCGCCCTAGCCTCGCGGAAATTTCGCCGAGCACCCTCTGCCAGCCTTGCACGTGTACTCCACTCGCTCCCGGCCGCATCGCAGCCCTATCTAGGCCCCGCCCGCTCTCCTGTCACCTAGCCCACCTAGCCGCACTGGTTCGCCACCCCAGTGCGCACCCGCAGGTCCCCGGTTCGAGCCTCAGCGGCTGCGCTCAAGGCCAAGCACCGACCTGTCCGCAGACGCGAGGAAGAACAACAGTACGGCCGTGGTCTTTTGCGCATACCCCCCCCCACCTTTTTGTCTCGCAACCCGCGCTCCCTCTAGGCCCACTAGTCGGTGTCTATTGCCTTTTTGCAAAAAGGCACCTGCGCTCTGTTTTCAGCAACCATGTCCTCGGCTCGCGTGGCTGATCAGCCCCCCAGCTGTCGCGTGGACCCGCGAAGCCTCTGGCCCCACCTGTCGGCCTCTAGATCTAGCTAAGCCCGCGGTGTAAAAAGGTTTTCTGCGCGCGTGGACGCCCAGTCAGCCTGGCCCCACCTGTAAGCGTCTGTGGCTAGATTAGACTGAGTATAAAAAGTATTTCCTGTTATCTGATTAAATTCAAATCTTTTCTAATTAATTCAAATTCAAATTAAATTCTGTATTTAAATAACTTTTCAAATATTAATCCAAATAATACATATAATATATGTTTTCAAATCAGAAAAATGTGAGGTTTCCAAATATGCAATCCAAAATATATTTTGAACATTTAAAATTCCAAGTTTATTTAAATTACAATAATTTGCCCCTTTATCTTAATTAATTAATAACTTTTGATTTATAACTCCAAATTTAATAAATAATATGTCTAAAATGATTAGCTCGACGAGACCTTTCTGTTTATGCATTCCTTGGTTTGTTTTGAAGCATGCATCATATAAATATATTGTGGACAGCAACTTAATTGTGAATAAAATGTGAATAAAACTCAATAAAATGAGTTAATCTTGTTTCTCACACCTCACCCATGCCATGCTACCTATTGCCATGCAAATTGTGCATCATTCATCATGGCATGATTGTTTGCTTGTCGCATTTTATTCATATGCTTGTGCACTTTATTTATGTTGGCCTTGTTTGTTTGGTTCTTCTTCGAATAGACGCTGAGCAGGGGATTTATCAAGACACCCAGGAGTACCACCCAGATCCTTCTCTCGCTTCAACTGAGCTGCCAGGCAAGCACTACCACATGCTTGCATACATATAGTACCTATTGCCCCTTTATTCTTCTTGCATCATTGAGTCGCGATTGCATTAATCTGAATCCCAAGTATTGCATAGCCTTTACTTTTAAACCCCACCGAAGCTAGTTCCTCCATCCCATGAGCCATTACTACAGGAGTTGTTTGAGCCATGCGAGTCGTAGAACAGCATGTGTAGGGTATGTGAGTGTCTGATGGATAACGAGGTACTTAAACAACTTAACCGAGTAGTAATGGGATAACTAATGAAAGTGGCACCGGTGAGCCATATTCGCTATTTGGTTTTTCAGGCTCACTTGTGTCCCGTAAGACCCCGAGTACTTGATTCCTGTTCCAAGAATATTCGCGCTATCCACATCCGGGAGGCTTATGAACCCCCCTGAGCCAGAGCTTGATTCATTCTTATTTCTTGGGGCCACAAACTAGTTTGAGGTTTTATTTACTATCCTGTACTTATGCCATGCTTTACTGCTTATTTAAATTGTGCGAGGTACTGCACACTGTACTGTTTAGGATTGCGGAGTGTTTTCACGGTCCGACAAGCCCAGTCACATTTTCGGGTTCCCAGTCGTTCACAGCCACTGGCGCAAACCTTGAGGCCGTCTCGGAGTCAGCTAACTTCGCTGCGGGTAGCTCAATGGGGTGGCCCCCTGAAATATTTCTGAATCCTGTAATTGCTTTGTCGTGACTGCCTCGTTGGTTTTGATTTGGTTTTTCCGAGGCATATCGAGTGTGTGTTGCTATTTGTGCACCCCTGCAGGGTAAAACTTTCTGAAAGCCGTGTCCGCGGTTATGGACGACTTGGAGCACAGTTTTTCGATCATAGACAAGCATAACTAAAGTACCGCTTTTAATTTGACTAAACAACTGACTAGTAAATAGTGCAACACTCATTGGATGGTTAATAAAACTGCCAACGGATGGGGAGTTGTTCGTCCGCTTCCTCGTCGGTAAGCGAGGAGGAGGATGGATCTGTTAAGATTACCTTCACAACTGTTATAACTATTGTTATTAATTCACGAACATCCGTCTATCTCTGGTTAGGCGGATGGTTAGCGAGTATCTATAGAACTGTTAGGGTTTATCTTTTGCTGCAATTGCATCACCCCAGGTTGTGTCCCCTTTAGAGGCATAAAGACTTGCTGAGTACCCCTAGGGTCTCACACGATAAATTATTGGTTCAGATGAACAGGTACCCTCGCAAGATGGATACTGGGTGGAAGAGACGGCCGATGTGGGCAACGATCATTCGGTGTAGAGATTCCGGGAACGGGGATCCGTGAGATCTGTGGGCGGGATCTGCTTATTTATGGGGCATCTTATGCCGATTTGCTTCTTATCCGTACTCGGATTTTGTCTTCCGCTTCCGCTTGATACTCTGTTGATTGATGTATGAGGAGCTATCCTAAACTATTATATCTATCTAGGATATTTGGATCTTGCCGTATGGCGTTGCAATATTTCCTTTCTTTTTAGATGGGATGACTCTGATGTACTATTGTATGGTGGCTTGCATACATACTCATTTGTGTATGTAGTTGATCCCTTCGCCTGCCGATTACGCCGCCCGTTCTTGTCCCGATGTGTGGAAATGGTTGGGACGGCCGAAAGGTCTACCTGTGAGTGGCATTTGGGCCCCACCGTACTATTTCAACCATTTCTGCTCATCCAGGCTTGTAACTAGGAGCGTAATTCACCGAGGTAGTTACATTTTAGCTACTCAAAAACAGAATTCACCTTCTAATTTTCTGTAGCTAATAGTTGCTGAAAATACAAACTAGTGCTCCTTGCCACTATGATTGGCGGATGCCCTGTTATGTATTACAGCGAGTTTTACGTAAAGATTCTTGGCTTTTGTTTGTGTATAACGACCATTTACTTGAACCTAAACTTGGTGGTTTGAATTTAATTTTAGAAGATCAAGGATTAGAAGTGGTTGCTATGTATATTTAGGTGCTACTGCTACTGCTGAGTGCTATTTAGGCTCTGTTTCTGAAAATGTATATATAAGTTGTATATTTAGAAGTGGTTGCTATGTCAATATAACCTGGGGATTAGAAGTGGTTGCTATGTATATATAAGCTGTATATTTAGGCTCTGTTTCTGAAAATGTTCAGTGCTACTGCTACTGTGGAAAATGATTTAGGTGCATCAATATTTTTGGGATGATTAGAAGTGGTTGAGTGCGACTGCTACTATGGAAATAAAACTGTTGATGAGACTGTGGAAAATGTTGAGTGCTACTGCTACTGTGGAAAATGATTTAGGTGCATCAATATTTCATCATGATATGTTGTAATTGATTTATGTAGGTTTAATGAGATCATTATTATAATTGATGAGACATGGAAATAAAACTATTCCAGTCCCTTCCCATGATTTAGCTTATTTAAGGTTTTATAAAGTTGATGCTTTGATATGTTGGTGGCACATGTTTTTCTTTTCAAGTTATTTTTTTTTAGTTAAGCTCATTTGAACATGGTTCTGTATTGTGTATGTACTGTATGTGCTGTATGTTCAAGTCAAAATGCTGGAGAACATAGTAGTATTGTATGTGCTGCTACTATATGTACAAAGCTACTGTTTTGCAAAGCTACTGTTTTTGCAAAGCTATCTGGAGCTACTGCTTTTGCAAAGCTACTGTATGTGCTGCTACTATATGTGCTGCTGGTTGCTACTACTATATGTGCTGCTGGATCTGGCCATTTATTTTTATATACCTAGTAATGATCTTGTGCTTGTTGTGCTGGTAATGTGCTGGTAATGTACTGGCTGTGCTTGTGCTTGTACGAAGCACTTTATTATGTCATGTATGCAGGTTCTTGTATGAAATGAGTCCCGATTTTTGCCGGAATTTTGATTAACTTCCGTTTCGGCAGAAATCGGACACTCCTAGTTTAAGAAAATTAGCAAAGGTCATGCCGTATTTTTCCGTGCATTTAACCAATTATTTGTTTTTATTAGTGCAAAGATGTGTGACAACGACGAGGCTGGATGTTCTAAGCGCATTAGCGCTGAAGGAGAACTCAGACCTCCGAATAAACAATTGACATTCGGGAGGCCAATGGGCTAGAAGACGATGAAGAATACCATCCTTCGGAGAGCGAGGATGATGAGATGGAAGAAGCGGAGGAAGAAGCCGAAGGAACAGCGAACGATGAAACCACTGATGGCGGCGAGGGCACAGGGAGTGGTAGCAATCCTCCTAAGAAGAAGAAGAAGCCGAAGGACCGGCGCCTGAACACGGTCGGCACCGTCAGGGAGGAAATTACCGAAGTGAGCCCATCAGGGGTTCCTTTGGAGCCCGCCCTTGTTGTCAAAGGGTACGGTGGGAAAGTGGCGGCGATCACCCGGACAACCGTCTCGATCAACACCGAGAATCTCCGGCATAAAGATAATGGCCACTTGCGCACACTCCTCTTCGATAAGATGCACGCAAGATACAAGTTCCCCGCTAAGTATCAGAACACAAATTATCATGGGAACGAAGTAAACAAATCCTCCCTCACAAAGATGAGCACCGCCCTCGCCAGCTGGAGAACCCGGATAAAGAAGAAGATCTATAAAGAAGGCAAAAGTCTCGAGGAGATCCAGAAGATTGACCCGCAGATCACCGAAGATCAGTTCCGGGAGTTCAAGGAGAGGTGTGAATCCGAAAGAGCCCTGGCCAATAGTAATCGGGGAAAGGTGCTGCAGGCGATGAATATAGGTCATCACCATCTCGGATCTGGTGGCTATATAACTGTGGAGGCCAAATGGAATAAGGAGGACGAAGAGTATAGATCCAAGGGGAGAGAAAACCCCTTTGCGAAATTCGAACCCGGGCAGGTTCGAAACTTCATCAGGGCCCGTTACCATGTGGACCGGAAAACCAAACAACTCACCGCGGATCCTGCGGTGAAGGAATTCGAGGAAATTGTGGTAAGTATAATCTAATTACCACGGATCAACTCGATTGCAATCTAATCGATGATCTAAACGATTCACTATTTCTTCCATGGGAGGAGGAAATTGTTGCTAGTCATGGATCCCAGGGTTCCTCATCCCAGGGGTCGACGGCGGCCACCCGGTGGGATAACCCTTTTAACAGGGCGATGAACCGGGCCAAGAAAATAGAGCCGGTTACGAAGAAGCCGTCGTCGGATGGCCGTCTGGCCGGCCTCGGGGGTAAGAATTGGGTGGATCATTTTGGTCCACCGCCGAGGACGCATGTGGCACCGTCGGGAGGAGCGAGGAGGAAAACCACGAGGTTCAAGAACTTAAGGAACAAGTGGCGCGGATCCCGTAGATTGTCCAAGACAACCTGGCAATCACCCTCACGTCCTTCCTGCCTACCTTGGTGGAGTCAATAGCGAACTGAAGTGCGGGTGGTCGAGTAGGGCCGTGCCCGATTCCAAGCATGGTCAGCAGCCACTCGAACAACGCGGCACCGACGAATCAGGCGAACTACGTGTTCGTGACTCCGCCTGCTAGCACCGCGGCGCTGCAAGTGTTGGTGACTCCCCCTGCCATCACCGCGGCGCCGGAGTACATGTTGGTGCCCCCTGCCATCGTCGCGGCGGCACCGGAGCTCCAAGCACCCGTTGGTAGGGAGAATACACCGGCGGCTAGCATCGCGCCATCAAGCGACCCTTCCGTCTCTTGCACGCCCGTCGCCGTATGCTGTGCGTCGACATTAGCCGATCTCGACGCCATCACGGTAAACAAATTGCTTTACCGCCTTTCACGCCATCTATTACTCTTATGGCATCTCTGATGACGCCGTACATGTTTTCCGCAGATGGATGTTCCTTTGCACTCTCTTATGCTACGTGAACAACGAGCTGAGGGATGTTGCCAAGGGTACCATCGTTCAACCCTTGCAACACACGTTCCACTCAAGGCCGATGCCAGATAGCGTGCAGGGTTAAAATTAGTCGGGTGCTAAGGGGATGCGACGACCTGGAACCTCCCATTCAACCCCCAGGAGCGGATGAAGAAGAGCCGGCTGTCCTCAGAACTTGCTTCGGCTTATTATTGCTATGGCCAAAGATCATGATCCGTTTGGGGATGGCAGGGGCCATCACGCCACAAAAAACAGCACCGCCTGTTGTGCCAGCGACAAGCGGTGGCAAGGCCCCCTTACCGCCCTCGCCGTCACCTCCATCCGGTGGGTCGGATGATCATGTTGATGATATGCACATGGCGTAGGATCCGGCCGAGGACGACGAAGACTGGAATGATCAATTCTTCAACACTCAGTTTAGCAACGAAGACCTAGCTGGTGGCCCCATAGAGAAAGCCACTATCACCAAGCGTCTGTTTGGTTCTCAGGAGATGCCTCCAGCTTGCGCCTTTACAGAGCCACCAGCTGATACAACCAACCGGCCCTTTATTCTAAGCCCTGACACACTACATAGGGTGGCCGGTGCTCAGATTGCGGTGCCTGCCTGCTCTCCAAAAGGAAAAAAGGGCAGGAAAAGAAAATCTAGCAGCTCGAGCCAGCCGCTGGCGTCAACAACTGCGAATCCGATCAGGTTTCGGGATGGGCCACCAAGACCCGAGGGTATTATGTGGAGGATTCATGTGGCGGGTTAGCCCATGCTACCTAAGAATTTGCGGAAGCTCGCCAGTTCGGAACTGCAGAGTGTGCATGACGGCATGCTGACAATAGAGAGACGCCTTCTATCAGAGAAAGATCCCTCGCACCCGGTATTTGTGGTTAAGGTGCCACCAGGATTGGGCTTCATCGACAATGCCCCTGTGGATCTGTTCTTCCTGCGGTTCGACGACATATTCAATATGTTCCACCTATACCTGCTGCACTATACCATGGTCCGTCTGTTTTCTCTCAGCCTGGCCATGCAGATCATTAGAGAGAACACACCGGGCATCGCTATAGTGGACCCCTACTACATGCGTGACGGCTGCTTGGGTTCCCCCGCCGAACGACGTATCGTGGCCTCGTACCTAAAAATAATCCTCGTGGCGAACAAGACAAAGGAATACATTCTCGTGCCTTACTTTCCCGAGTAAGTCGTTATTCACTCGCCACCGTCGATTGGCTTTATTAGATTATCATCATTCTTTTTCCAACACATTCCATTTGAATTTTTTGCGCAGAGATGAACACTGCACGCTCATCTCCTTATCGCCGAAGCATTCCCACGCCACATATTTCGACTTGGGGAGTCTAGAAAAGAAGAAAAACTACGACAAGATCAAGGAAGTTCTGGATGATGCTCTCACTGGATTTGCCTCGACGGAAGGCACCACCTTCGTGCGTACGAAGGTCAAGTTCGGCAGGCACGTCTTCAACCACGTAACGGAGTTTCCCTGCGTTAAGCAGCCGGAAACAGTAAGAAGGAAGCCTACTACGCACTCCATCACATGAGGGCGTTCCTACTTGACCAACAGAATTCTACACTTCCAGATCATCTCAAACAGTGGGCCGAAGCAAAGCCAAGATCACTGATTCAGATATTAGACAAGAGATGTATCGCATCCAGCAGCAGTTTGGGGCAATCATCTTTCGTGATGTCATGACTTCGGGGGGGATCTTCTACGGAGGAAATATCCCGAATAACCGTGGGATAGAAGATCGCCTAGAGATGCAGGGTGACTATAGGAAGTTCATGACGAGACAAGGCGTCCTCCTGTTCCCTAAGCCGAGCCAGAAGGCTTGATGTTGGCCTAGTTGTAGTTACAAACTATAGATGACCTTTGTGTGTGTGTGGACAAGTGTACATGCTACTATACTTATCTTATTAGGTTTATGAATCATCGCTTACTTCTTTTGCTTATTATTATTATATATAAATCAATGCTTGGTTTTTTTGCTTACTCTTTGGTCCTTTGCTCACTTTGGTCCTTTTTTTCCTTACTCTTTTTTCGAGAATAATGCCGATGATTGAAATGTCGTGGCACACTATATATGTGAATGTGCTACGATGGGATTATGAGCCTTGTGATATGCACAAGTCCAGGTCTTGTGCATCCTACTTGGCTCACGGTTCCATCATAGCATATTCCTGTGTCCAACGACCTATGTATATATATGAGGCATTCTTTTCGAGTTATTTTTGTCTTTTTCGAGAATAATGCCGATGATTGAAATGTCGTGGAACAATATATATGTGAATGTGCTACGACGGGATAGTTAGCCTTGTGATATGCACAAGTCCAGGAATTGTGCATCCTACTTGGCTAACCGTTCCGTCGTAGCATATTCCTGTGTCCAACGACCTAGCTAGTTATATATGAGGCATTTTTTTCGAGCTACTTTGGTCTTTTTCAAGAATAATGCCGATGATTGAAATGTCTTGGCACAATATATATGTGAATGTGCTATGACGGGATTGTGATCCTTGTGATATGCACAAGTCCAGGTCTTGTGCATCCTACTTGGCTCACAGTTCCATCATAGCATATTCCTGTGTCGAACAACCTAGTTATATATGAGACATGCTTTTTGAGTTTGGTCTTTTTGATTTAGGAGTACTTTCTATAAGTGTATCTTCATATGCGACTTTAATTATATATGTTTTTTTTTCAATCATCGGTTAATTATTATTGTCAACTTATAGATGACGTGGTACGTCGTGTACAAGGGACGGGTTCCTGGAGTCTACGACGATTGGGAAGACTGCCGGAGACAGGTGCACCGTTTCAGCGGCAATAGCTACAAAGGGTACAACACTATGGCGGAGGCGGAAGCTAGATACACGCGCTATCTAGCGGGAGTTAGGACAAGGAACCGGATGAAGACCTACACCTTCGTCGCGGCGGTGATCATGCTTATCTTCTTTGATTATTTATCCCGCGTTTGTGTCTAGCTAGTTTAGATGTCTAGGAGAGCTTCCGAGCTCTAACTTGTTCGATCGACACATGTATTCGCATGTCACCAACTACTTTGTAACTTGATCGAAACAATGTAACTTATATTATGTATTCATGTATGAGACTTATCTATATGTATTTGTTTCAATGTTGTTTTTCAAATTGTATATTTATATATATAATTGTATATCTTGTATCTGTGTGTGTATATCTTCCTGTAATATTGTATATAATCTGTATTGTATATAATCTGGCTCTGAAATTAAAAAAAAACAAAAAAACACATGTGGCGCACATGACCTAGCTTTTGTGGCGCACTACGTCTAAAGCGCACCTCAGCAGCTTAGTGGCGCACTGGGACGTGCGCCACAGAAGATCCTACGCGTAGCGCACCTGCCCACATAGCCGTGGCGTACTATCAGGTGCGCTACGCCTATCTCGACATAACCGTGACGCACCAGGGAGTGCGCCACGGCTAGGAGATAGTCGTAGCGCAAGGCCCGTGGCGCACCCCTAGTGCGCCACAGATGATGTTTACAGGTGCGCCACAGACGGCCGTTTTCCTAGTAGTGCATGGCGAGTCGACCCTAACTCAGTAACAGCCCACACAACATATAAAAACGAGGTTAACCCCATAAAAAGGGCGGACGCGCTCGGGGACTCGTACAACCAACATTCAAATCACAAAAGCAATGCCAAAATAACCCGAGCATTCCTTCATAGCAGCAAAAGTTGTTTCGTGTACAAGGAGAATTACATGGTTATCTTATACTAACGCCGATGGCACAACATCCTATTCCGCGGGCTTTGATGAAGAAGCGCCACGATCCTTGCCGCTGCGGATAAAGGGAACCCAGGGATTCGACGAGTACGTCGTAAGCTCGCCCGCCATCGCTGCACGAAATGGTTGCTCCACCTTGAAGTCGCGGTGCTTCGGCTCAGGGTCATTGGGGGCGACGATCGTTTCCTGATAGGGAATAAGATCGCCCATCGCCCAAACGCGGTCGGAGTACACCGCGGCTCGGTCCGTCAGCTTCAACACCTCGACAATCTCGACCGAGCCCGTCGACAAGGGGTACCCGCTCGTGACGTCGTCAAGGTCGAAATCGTCGGGAAAATGTGCGAGCCCAAGGCTCAGCGCAGTCGCCGCTCCATGACGGAAGGCCGACCGCGTCATGAACTCCACGACCGATGAGGCCTTCTCCAAATAGCCATACCTCGACGAGGTCACTGGGGATCACCTCCGTGGGCGAGATCTCCTGAAGAGATGCCCGGAGACAAGTCGCTGACAGCACGGCTGAGTCGACAAGGGTGGTCACGCATTGCCGCACATCGTAGGACTGCGCCTCTTCGGCGTTATTAGTGATCCGGCCTGCACCACACAAGCAAACAGTGAGCAAAGCACCAAAACCACAATGTGGTACGCGTGCTCGGAAAGTGACTGAAGGAAAATTCACCAATCAACGGGCAGCAGAGGTCCGTGATGAAATTCTGAAGAGCCGAGAGGTCATTCTGCAACCCGGCGACGAGTGCGTCTGACACCTTCCGCTCCTTAGAAGCAGAAGTGACGGCTGCCTTGGCTCGTCCTTCCGCCGAGCTCGCTTCCGTCTTCGCCTCCTTGAGCTCACGCTCCAGTTCGCCGATTCGCTTCTCCGCTACGCGCAAGGCAAACTGAGCTGTCGTTAACTCACCTGCCGGGACAAGGCCCTGGCGAGCCTCCTTCACTGCAGCCGCACTACTCTCTACTTCCAAAACAAAACGATCAACACCACAACAAGTTCGCGACAAGCGCCAAACAAGCCGAACACTCACCCGCAGTCGCTCGAAGCTCCTCATTTGTCTCTTGGACAGCGATAAGCTCCTTCTCCACGCGGCACTTGGCAGCAAGCCGCTCGTCCGACTCGCGCTGCAATCCCTGTGCAAAAATCAAAGCGTCAACAATCAAAACTTCTAAAGTGCCCAGCCGCTGAAATTCAGCTACTAGGCACTCGGGGTGGATGACAAAATTCTTAAGTGCCCAGCCGCTGAAATTCAGCGACTAGGCACTCAGGGACTGGATGGCGAAAAAAATGTAAGAATCCGACTACTGAAATTCAGTGGACAGATCCTTGGGGACTGGACATACCTTGATGGCGGCACCTAGCATGCCGTGAAGCTCCATCATGTCCACCGACGAAAGCACGAGCGGAGTGTGCCCGCGACGCTGCTCGACCTCCGTACCTGTGGCCCCAGGGCATTGGCTTGATGGCACCGAGGCACTCGCCGTGGCGGCCCTCGCTACAAAGCGAGGGAACGCCGCCACCGCGGCACCCGCGCCACCCGAAGGCGGCCTGGCCGCCTCAATCGAAACCATGGGACCTGCCCGCTGCGACCCCGCGTCTTCCGACGCCTTCAGAGCTACGTCCACCGCAATTGGGGCTTCACTCGGGGCAGCCGCTGGCTCGTCTAAGATCGTGGCGACTTCATCGCCTTTGGTTCCCTTGGCACCGTCGGCGGGAGCCTCAGTCTCATTGCCCTTCCTCTTCCTCGAGGGGTCAGCCGGCACCTCCGCAGCGACCGATGTAACCTTGGCCACCGAAGGGTGACTATCTTCTTTACTCTAGTCCTACAAAGACGACTCCGTTAATAATACTTGCCAATCGGCACACGAATCAAACAGACAGATGAAAGGCTGAGGAATACTCACTTGGCGACCGGAATAAATCGCAGGCCAGTGCGAATGCTGGCCGGCTTTTCCAGTTCTGGCCCCAGTTTCCGACTGAGGCCCGTCTCGAACACGCTCTGTGCCCAAGACACAGACGGCTTCTTCGAGGATGAGGCCGCATCAGGGGGCTCAGTGGCAATGGCTGCGGGAGCTCCTCTCGGCGGCGAGGCCCCTACGGCTGGGGCGGCCACCAACTTGGTGACTGGGGCGAACAACGACGGCAATGATGCCAGCGGCACCTCGTCCTCCACGACGGTCGCACCAGTCGCCGCAACCGCGTGCGCAGCTGTTTCTTCGATCGCGCTGGTAGCATCGGAGCTACTCGCGGACCAAGGCGAATACGCCGGCTTAGCCGGCTTCGTCTTCTTCTTGGGTGGCGGATTCTTCTTCTTCGATGGCGTAGCCTCACGCTGTGAGGTGTGCTAAGGGATCTCGTCGTCATCATCGTCGTGGGCCTCGAGGCTTTTGCTGGCCTCGAGCTCGCGCTGGTGCTGCCCACAAGTCTTGCGGACCGTGCGGGCAGCAACCTCCACGGCTTCGCCTCCGTCGTCGTCGTCTTCACCGTCGTCACCCCGTCACTCCTGACATCGCCCTTGTCAGGCAACGAATCGCTCTCATCCTCGGCGGACGAGTTCGAGTTCTCGTCATCTGCGGGTGGAAGCCAACCTTCCACCACTTGGAACAACTGTAACAATCAAACAACATCAGCACAACCGCGAATGCACAAACTGCGACTACGAGTGCAAGGGAAATAGAAACTCACCGTTGAATCACATAATATAAGTCTCCCTTGAATAATTCCTACACTTCTAATTATATCAATTGCTGCCCTCATATTTGAGTTGTCTATTTAAATAGGGCAAAGTTTTTTGGCATTCCTATAGATGACAGAGACAAGGAGAAGGAGAGAGATGAAGCTGCAAATGATTGTGACAACCATTCAAGAGATGAAGAGGCAGATATAGATCCAGAGTTGTTGGAAAATGTTGTAGTTCATGTAGATGATGCACATGATGATGAGCTAGTAACAGTTTATGAAAAAGAGAACCTAGTTATTGAAGTTGGGAGATTGTTTCCAAGCATGGATGAATTCAGGATGTGTTTCAGGACATATGCAGTCAAACATGAGTTTGCTACCAAGACTTTGTGGACTGATAAAAAGAAGTTCTATGCAAAATGCATAGGTTATGATGGTGGTGCTAGGCCTTGCAAGTGGTATATATCTGCTAGAGGCCAACCTGATGGAGTGACAATAAGAGTGAATCAAATTCCAGAAGCTCATACTTGTATTACAACTTCTCAAATAGTTACAAAGATGACATCACAATTATGGGCTATAGAAAAAATCAAGCCTATTTTAGCCACAACACCAAATAGCACTGCAAAGAGACTGAAAACAGACTTGGAAAAGCAGTACCCCATTAAGCTAAATTATACTATAGCGTGGAAGGCAAAGCAAAGGGAAATGAAGGAGCTATATGGTGATTGGGCAAATACCTTTAGAATGCTTTATAACTTCAAAGCACAAGTAGAGAAGAGGTCAACTGGCAGTGTTATGGAGATAGATACTGACGTAACAACTGATGGGAAAGTCTTCTTCTCTAAATTCTTCATGGCTTTAAAGCCTTGCATCGATGGCTTCAACGCAGGGTGCCGTCCATATTTGAGTATAGACTCATCATTCTTGACTGGAAAGTGGAATGGTCAACTAGCATCATGCAATTCTTTAGATGGACACAATTTGATGTTCCCTGTAGCTATTGGCATGTTTCAGTCTGAGCGAAGGCTGTAGGGTTTCATAGCATGAAAAACAAAATTTTTCTACCGCATACAAACAAACAAGCCAAGATCTATCTACTAGATTGTAGCAACGAGTCGATGGAATAACTCACCCTCGAAGATTCCAAAGTGTTTAACGAGAGCGGATTCTCGTGGGTGATGTAGTCGTACTCTTGCCGATCTCAAGATCGCGTAGATGATCCTTCCGGCGCTGTGTTCCGGCAGCACTCCCGCAGTCGGTCACATCGTTGATTTTCGTAAGACCTTCCTCTCCCTTGTTCCAGCAGGCAGCGGAGGTTGTAGCACTCTCCTCGCGATTTCGGCAGCACAACGGCGTGGTACCGGAAGTAGAGGGGAGATCTCGCAGGGCTTCGCCTTAAGCCAGAGCGAGTATGGTGGACTATGAGAGAGCTCCTCGGTGATCTAGGGTTTATACACACCAAGGAGGAGGCTTGGCCGACGTCTAGGGTTAGCTAGGCGGTGGCGGCGGCTTGCCCTAGGGCGGCGGTGGCTGCAGGAGGGCCAGCGGCTTAGGGCTAGGGTTTGCGGGTGGAGGTGTTGGGTGCTAGGAGGGGCAGCCCTGCCCCTCCTTATAAAGGTGGAGAGGCCGCGCCAGGGGAGGGGAGTCCCTCCCCAACTCGGTTTCCCAAGGGGGCCGGCGGTGGAGGGGAGGAACTCCTTCCCAACTCGGTTTCCACCTTCCCCTCCACTTCCCAAAATAGCCGTTTGACTTTTCAAATTGGCGTTTGACTTTTTCAAACTAGGATTTGATTAAACCCTTTATTTTGTTCAGCGATGACACCTAGTACATGATGCAATCATTCCAACTTGGTATGACACATTCATGTACCCTTCCCCTTCGGAGTGCCGGACATTCCGGAACCTTCTAGAACATTCCCGATGAAAACACCGGAACCATTCTCCAACCCCGAAACAGGACTTTACTTATATGAATCTTATTCTCCGGACCATTCCGGATCTCCTCGTGATATCCCGGATCCCATCCGAGACTCCGAACAACATTCGGTCTCTTTCTCATCATTCCATAACTACTCAAACAACGTCGAATCCTTAAGTGTGTCTCCCTATGGTTCGTGAATTATGCGGACATGATCGAGACACTTCTCCGAACAATAACCAATAGAGGAATCTGGAAATTCATATGGCTCTACATATTTCTATGATTACTTTGATCGAATGAACCACTTACATACGATACCAATTTCCCTTTGTCTCACGATAGTTTACTTATCCGAGGTTATGATCACAAGATCTCGCATACCTAGTTCAACCTCGCATCGATAAGTACTCTTTTCTCGTTCCCGTGATATGTGATCCCTTGTGAGCCAGTCACATGCTTGCAAGCTAATTGGATGACATTTCACCGAGAGGGCCCAGAGTATATCTATCCGTCATATGGATGGACAAATCCCACTCTTGATCCATGTGTCTCAACCAATACTTTCTGAACACTCAATGCCACCTTTATAGCCACCCAGTTATGGTGTGGTGTTTTATGTCATCAAAGCATCCATCCAGTAAAGGTGATATGCATGATCTCATGGTCGAAGGAATTAGGTTACTATGTATCAGAAAGCATATAGCAATTGAACTATTAAAATGACTTGATCTTTATGCTACGCTTATCTATAGGAGTATGTCCACCATATCATTCTCCTAACGATATGATCTTGTCGTTAATAACATCTCAATGTTCATGATAGGGAAACCACAATCATTTATTAACCAACAAGCTAGTAATATATAGAGGCTTTACTAGGGACTACAATTTAAGTTTACAAATCACACAAGTATTAATGTTTACTTGTTAATACTATTACAGCATGAATGTAAACATTTATCATAAACACAAAGATATAATAATAACTATATTTATTATTGCCTCTAGGGCATATCTCCAACAGTCTCCCACTTGCACTAGAGTCATCTAATCTAGATTACATGGTAATATACCGAACACCCATGGCAGTTTGGTGCTGGTCATGTTTTGCCCTCGGGAGAGGTTTAGTCAACGGATCCGCCACATTCAGATCTGTGTGTACTTTGCAAATCTTTATGTCCCCATCTTGGAGATGTTCTCGAATAGCGTGAAAATGTAGCTTGATGTGCTTCTGCTTCTTGTGTGACCTTGGTTCTTGCGCATTGGCTATGGCGCCCATGTTGTCACAGTAGATAGACATTGGGTCCAGCGCACTAGGAACCACACCCAGCTCTGTAATGAACTCTTTCATCCATATAGCTTCTTGTGAAGCCTCCGAAGCAGCCATGTATTCCTATTCAGTTGAAGATCTCGCCACAATGCTTTGCTTTGCACTCCTCCAGCTAACTACTGCACCATTCAAAGTAAATACGTATCCAGATTGTGATTTAGAATCATCCGGATCGGTGTTCCAACTAGCTTCGGTGTAACCATTAACAACGAGCTGTTCATCACCTCCATAAGAAAGAACCATATCCTTAGTTCTTCTCAAGTACTTAAGGATGTTTTTGACTGCTGTCCAATGATCCACTCCTGGACCACTTTGATATCTGCTAGTTAAACTAACAGCATATGCAATGTCGGGTCTAGTACATAGAATGGCATACATTAGAGATCCTATGGCTGAGGCATAGGGAGTCTTACTCATCCTTTCTCTATCTTCTGCCGTTGTCGGACTTTGAGTTTTACTCAACGTCAGATTAGCAACATGGGCAAGAACCCTTTCTTGCTATCTTCCATTCCAAACCTCTTTAGAACTTTGTCCAAATATGTACTTTGTGACAATGATATTAGGTGTCTCGATCTATCTCTATAAATCTTTATGCCTAATATGTAAGCTGCTTCGCCAAGATCTTTCATTGAAAAACTATTATTCATATATTCCTTGACACTATTAAGAAGGTCTACATCATTCCCAATCAACAATATGTCATCTACATATAGTATTAAGAATGCTACAGAGCTTCCACTCACTTTTTTGTAAATACAAGCTTCTCCATAAGTTTGTATAAAACCAAAACTTTTGATCACCTTATCAAAATGTTGATTCCAACTTCGGGATGCTTGCTTCAATCCATAGATGGACCGTTGAAGTTTGCATACCTTGTTAGCATCTTTAGGATCGACAAAACCTTTGGGTTTCATCATATACAACTCTTCATCAATATCTCCATTGAGGAATGTTGTTTTGACATCCATCTGCCATATCTCATAATCATAATATGCAGCGATTGCTAACATAATCCTCACAGACTTTAGCTTCGCTACAGGTGAGAAAGTCTCATCGTAGTCAACTCCTTGAATTTGTTGAAACCCTTTTGCGACAAGTCGAGCTTTATAGACAGTAACATTACCATCAGCATCTGTTTTCTTCTTGAAAATCCATTTGTTCTCGACAGCCTTCTGGCCATCCGGTAAGTCCACCAAATTCCATACTTGGTTTTCGTACATGGATCCAATCTCGGATTTCATGGCTTCTTGCCATTTATTGGAATCTGGGCTCATCATCGCTTCCTCATATGTCGCAGGGTCATCGGTGTTGTCCACCAACATGACACTCATAACAGGATCATATCAATCAGGAGTGGTACGAGTTCTCGTTGACCTGCGAGGCTTTGTAGCAACTACAACCGAAGTTTCATGATCATCATCATTAGCTTCCTCTCTTATTGGTGTAGGCACCACATGAACTTCTTCTGGTGCTGCGCTACTCGCAATTTCGAGAGAAGGTTCGACAACCTCGTCGAGTTCTACTTTCCTTCCAGTCACTTCTTTCGAGAGAAATTCCTTCTCTAGAAAGGATCCATTCTTGGCAACGAAGATTTTGCCTTCGGATCTATGATAGAAAGTATACCCAATAGTTTCCTTCGGGTATCCTATGAAGACGCATTTTTCCGCTTTGGGTTCAAGCTTGTCCGGCTGTAACTTCTTTACATAGGCTTCGCAACCCCAAACTTTAAGGAACGACAATTTAGGTTTCTTCCCAGAACATAATTCATACGGTGTCGTTTCAACGGATTTAGATGGTGCCCTATTTAAAGTGAATGCGGCTGTTTCTAATGCATAACCCCAAAATGATAGCGGTAAATCTGTAAGTGACATCATAGAACGAACCATATCTAAGAGAGTTCGATTACGACGTTCGGACACACCATTACGTTGTGGTGTTCCTGGAGGTGTCAATTGTGAAAGTATTCCGCATTTCTTCAAATGCTCGCCAAACTCGTAACTTAGATATTCACCTCCACGATCAGAACGTAGAAATTTAATCTTCTTGTTACGTTGATTCTCAACCTCACTTTGAAATTCCTTAAACTTCTCAAAAGTTTCGGACTTATGTTTCATGAAATAGATATACCCATATCTACTCAAGTCATCCGTGAAGGTAAGAACATAACGATAACCACCGCGCGATGCTACACTCATTGGACCACACACATCGGTATGTATGATTTCCAATAAATCCGTAGCTCGCTCCATCATACCAGAAAATGGAGTCTTAGTCATTTTACCCATCAGACATGCTTCGCATGTTTCAAGTGATTCGAAATCAAGTGATTCAAGAAGTCCATCGGAATGGAGTTTCTTCATACGCTTCACTCCAATGTGACCAAGACGACAGTGCCACATATAGGTCGAGTTATCGCTCGATTTCAAACGTTTAGCCTCAATGTTATTAATATGTGTATTTCCACTATCGAGATTCAATAAGAATAGACCATCTATCAAAGGTGCATGTGCATAAAACATATTACTCATATAAATCAAACAACCATTATTCTCGGACTTAAACAAGTAACCGTCTCGCAATAAACAAGATCTCGATATAATGTTCATGCTTAACGCAGGCACCAAATAAAAATTATTTAAGTATAAAACTAATCCTGATGGTAGATGAAGAGGTAGCGTGCCGACCGCGATCACATCAACCTTTGATCCATTTCCCACGCGCATCGTCACCTCGTTCTTCGCTAGCTTCCGTTTATTCTGCAGCACCTATTTCGAGTTACAAATATGAGCAACCGAACCAAGATCAAATACCGTGCACTACTATGAGTACTAGTGAGATACACATCAATAACATGTATATCGGATATACCTTTATTCTTGATGTTGCCGTTCTTCAAATCCGCCAAGTACTTTGGGCAATTCCGCTTCTAGTGACCTTCTCCCTTGCAATAAAAGCACTCTGTATCAGGCTTAGGTCCAGTCTTGGTCTTCTTAGTCGGTGCGGCAACTTTCTTACCACCCTTCTTGAAGTGTCCCTTTTGCTTAGACTTGCCTTTCTTGAATTTGGTGGTCTTATTGACCATCAACACTTGGTGCTCTTTCTTGATCTCCACTTCTGCAGATTTTAACATGGAGAAGAGTTCGCAATCGCTTGTTCATGCTTTGCATATTGTAGTTCATCACAAAGTTCTTGTAACTTGGTGGTAGTGATTGGAGGACACGGTAAATCCCCAAAGCATTAGGAATCACTATACCCAAGCTTTGAAGTTTGTTTGCATGCCCAGACATCTTAAGCACATGCTCACTGACGGAGCTGCCCTCTTCCATCTTGTAGTTAAAGAACTTTTCAGAAGCCTCATAGCTCTCAACTGCCGCGTGAGTCTCAAAAATCAATTTGAGTTCACGGACAATATCATGTGGGTCTGAATTCTCAAACCTTTTCTGAAGCTCCGATTCCAAACCATACAAGATAGCACACTGAACTGTGGAGTACTGATTCTTCCGAGCGAGGTAAACGTTCTTTACTTCATCGGTAGCATCACCGCAGGGTCACCCAGCGGTGCATCCAGCACATAGGTCAAATTACCAGCATTGAGGACAATCCTCAAATTGCGGAACCAATCCGCGAAGTTGCTTCCATTGTTTTTCAACTTTTCTTTCTCTAGGAACGCATTAAAATTGATGGTAGGGGCCGCCATTGATCTACAACATATTTGCAATAGTTTAGACTAAGTTTATGAAAAATTGAGTTCTAATTAATAGTTAAATTAATCTAGGTGAACTCCCACTCAAAACAATATCCCTCACATTGTTTTAGTGATCACACGAACCAAATCCACTACATCAACACCGATCATCACGAGAGTTGATATAGTTTCAATGGCGAACAATCGACATGTTCATCATATCTACTATATGATTCATGCTTTATCTTTCGGTGATCCGTGTTCCGAGACCATGTCTGTACATGCTAGGCTCGTCAAGATCAAACCTTAGCTTCCGCATGAGCAAATCTGGCTTGCTCACGTTGTATACACTTGCGGAATCTAACACACCCGATCATCACGTGGTGCTTCGAAACAACAAGCTTTAGCAACGGTGCTAACTAAGGGTGAACACTTTATGACTTGAAATTCATGTGCATGAGGGATCATCTTATAATGCTACCGTCGTCAACTAAGCAATACAAGATGCATAAAGGATTAACATCACATGCAATTCATAATATGTGATATGATATGGCCTTTCTTGTTTGTGCTTCTGATCTCCATCTTCAAGCATGAACATGATCTCCATCATCACCGACATTGTATCAAGGTCAATGACGCTTCTCCATGGTTGTCGTCCACCGGCTTCAACTATTACAACTACTTTGAATAGACACGCGGGTCTTAACAAAATTAAATACAACCATATGGCTCCTGCCGGTTGCCAACTTACAATAAGGAACATTGCATACATCAAATATAATCACAATCATGGCCATATCACATCACTGCACACCCTTGCAAAACAAAGTTAGACGCCTCTACTTTATTTGCATGTTTTACGTGGTTTGGGGCTTTCAATAAGTGTCGTTCTAACTTACGAACATGAACCACAACATTGATACTAGTATTGACAATCACCCGTTGTAAATTGAATCTTAACTATGCTGTGAGAAACAGCACCAAAGCCACTTATGCAATACAAGTTGCATGTCAAGCGTGGAGCAAGTCTCATGAACGATGTCATGTAAGGTTAGCCCGGGCCGCTTCATCCCAACATCCCGCAAGATGCAAAGTACACAAGAAGCAATCGACAATAAAAGCATCAACGCCCACAATGACCATTGTGTTCTACTCGTGCAACAGATCTACATATAGACACGGCTCTGATACCACTGTAGGGTTTCGTAGCATGGAAAACAAAAAAAAACTACCGCAAACAAACAAACAAGCCAAGAACTATCAACTAGAGTGAAGCAACGAGTCGATGGAATAACTCACCCTCGAAGATTCCAAAGTGTTTAACGAGAGGATTCTCGTGGGTGATGTAGTCGTATCTTGCCGATCTCAAGATCGCGAGACGATCCTTCCGGCCATGCTCCGCAGTGCTCCCGCAATCGGTCACATCGTTGGTATCGATGAAGACCTTCCTCTCCCTTGTTCCAGCAGGCAACGGAGGTTGTAGCACTCTCCTCGCGATTCTGGCAGCACAACGGCGTGGTACCGGAAGTAGAGGGGAGATCTCGCAGGGCTTCGCCTTAAGCCGGAGCGAGTATGGTGGACTATGAGAGAGCTCCTCGGTGATCTAGGGTTTAGACACACCAAGGAGGAGGCTTGGCCGGCGGCTAGGGTTAGCTAGGCGCCGCTAGGCGTGGCCCTAGGCAGGAGGGGCAGGGCTTAGGGCTAGGGTTTGCAGTGGAGGTGTTGGGTGCTAGGAGGGCACCTGCCCTCCTTATATAGGTGGAGGGGCCGCGCCAGGGGAGGGGAGTCCCTCCCCAACTCGGTTTCCCAAGGGGGCCGACGGTGGAGGGGAGGAACTCCTCCCCAACTCGGTTTCCACCTTCCCCTCCACTTCCCAAAATAGCCGTTTGACTTTTCAAATTGGCGTTTGACTTTTTCAAACTAGGATTTGATTAAACCCTTTATTTTGTTCAGAGATGACACCTAGTACGTGATGCAATCATTCCAACTTGGTATGACACATTCATGTACCCTTCCCCTTCGGAGTGCCGGACATTCCGGAACCTTCTAGAACATTCCCGATGAAAACACCGGAACCATTCTCCAACCCCGAAACAGGACTTTCCTATATGAATCTTATTCTCCGGACCATTCCGGATCTCCTCGTGATATCCCGGATCCCATCCGAGACTCCTAACAACATTCGGTCTCTTTCTCATCATTCCATAACTACTCAAACAACGTCGAATCCTTAAGTGTGTCTCCCTACGGTTCGTGAATTATGCGGACATGATCGAGACACTTCTCCGAACAATAACCAATAGAGGAATCTGGAAATTCATATGGTTCTACATATTTCTACGATTACTTTGCGATCGAATGAACCACTTACATACGATACCAATTTCCCTTTGTCTCACGATAGTTTACTTATCCGAGGTTATGATCGTCGGTATCTCTGCATACCTAGTTCAACCTCGTTACTGATAAGTACTCTTTTCTCATTCCCGTGATATGTGATCCCTTGTGAGCCAGTCACATGCTTGCAAGCTAATTGGATGACATTTCACCGAGAGGGCCCAGAGTATATCTATCCGTCATATGGATGGACAAATCCCACTCTTGATCCATGTGTCTCAACCAATACTTTCTGAACACTCAATGCCACCTTTGTAGCCACCTAGTTACGGTGTGGTGTTTGATGTCATCAAAGCATCCATCCAGTAAAGGTGATATGCATGATCTCATGGTCGAAGGAATTAGGTTACTATGTATCAGAAAGCATATAGCAATTAAACTATTAAAATGACTTGATCTTTATGCTACACTTATCTCTAGGAGTATGTCCACCATATCATTCTCCTAACGATATGATCTTGTCGTTAATAACATCTCAATGTTCATGATAGGGAAACCACAATCATTTATTAACCAACAAGCTAGTAATATATAGAGGCTTTACTAGGGACTACAATTTAAGTTTACAAATCACACAAGTATTAATGTTTCCTTGTTAATACTATTACAACATGAATGTAAACATTTATCATAAACACAAAGATATAATAATAAATATATTTATTATTGCCTCTAGGGCATATCTCCAACAGAGGCATCATGGACATGGTTCATGATGCAGTTGAAAAGATGCATAGAGCCAGTCTCTTCATTGGCAGTGCACACAGATGCATGTAAAGGTTTAGAAAATGCAGTGAAGACTTTTTTCCCTCATGCTGAGCAGAGGGAGTGTTTCGGCCATATGTGGATGAATTTGATCAAAAAATTAAGAGGAGATGATTTTGGACGCATGCGGCCAACATCAAGATCTTACACCAGACAGACACATTCATATCACCTTGAGAAGATTAAGGCGGCATGCTCTGAGGAGGATAGGGTCAAGTTTTGTACATGGTTGGAAACCTATCATTCTCTTTTATGGTACAGTCAGGTTTTAACACTGCCATCAAATGTGATCATATCAACAATAATTTGGCAAAAAGTTTCAACTACAAAGTGAAGAAGTTAAAAGACTTGCCTTTCCATGACATGGTTGACCAGATCAGGATCATGATCATGAGGTTGTGATAATTGAGAAGAAGGTTTGGTGATGTTCTTCAAGGAGAGAAGCTTCCTGATGTTGTGCAACAGGTGGTCAACAGGAGCAGAAATCTTGCACATTTGTGTGTTGAGAAATCCTCATTGTGGGGTTCTGAAGTCAGAGATACAAAGACTGGCTGGAGGAATGTTGTTGACACTCAATTGCATGAATTCACATGCCTTGAGTGGAAACACACTGGGAAGCCTTGTGAGCATGCCATACTTTTCTTGGCCTCCAAACACAAGCTAAATATGCACCCATATTTCCATGAGTACTATTTTGTAGCAAAATTCAAGGCTGCATATGCAACACCAATTCCAGCACTTACAGACCAGTCTCTCTGGCCTGAAGTGGACATTCAGTTCTCCTTGTGTCCTCCTTTGATGAAAAGAAAGGCTGGCAGGCCCAAGCATAGTAGATTCAAGTCTTGGTTTGAGAAAGGTGGGAGCAGCAAGAAGGGGAAGAAAGATGGCAAGCCAAAAAGGGCCCAAAAAGGTAACAAGAATAGATGCAAACTCTGTGAAGAACTTGGACACCGAGCTGGCTCTACCAAGTGCAAATACACTGCTGAAAAGACGAAGTATGTTCATCCAAAATCTATGTATTTCTTGTTGATGATTTTCCCCCAACTAACTTTCTTATTTTCAGGAAGAAGCATGGATAAAAAGGCCCACCTCTTTTTGTTGAAGAATGCTGGCCAGTGAAAAGGGCAAGAATCAATGGCTCAAGAAAGAAAAGAACTAACCAGATCAAGTTTGGTGCCGCTGAGGTGCAAATTGAACCTGTTAATGCTGTTGATGTGCAATCTGAACTTGTTTTGGAGGATGAAGTGCAAACTGTTGAGGTGCAAAGTGAAACTGTTGATGAGGATTTAGGGCACACCGATTCTGATTTGGAAGCTCTGGTGCAAAATGAGCATGTTGATGAGGCCGAGGTGCAAAATGAGCATGTTGATGAGGCAGTGGTGCCAACTCTTGAGTTGCAGGCTATTGCACATTCTGAACCAGATTGTGCTGTTGAGGAGGTGCAGGAGGTGAAGCAGACTCTTGGACGTGCTGTGGGGAGGCCAAATGGTTATGGTAAGAAAAAGAAGAGCATAAACCTGTTGTGTGGTGTGAAACTTGTGAAGGAGAAGAAATCGAGGGGTAAGAAGAGCCAAAATAAATAGACTTTGAATTTGACACTTGTTGTTGTAAACATTTGTTATTGTAATAATTTGGCACTTGTTGTTGTAATAATTTGGCTGAAATTCAAATATGATGGTAAATTTGAATTTCAACCAATGTAGCCATGTGTACTTTTCTATGTTTGTATGATCTTCCAACGTTTTCTCATATGTAGAGTACAACTCATCCTCACTGGAAGTGCACTTCCTATTATTATGATTTTTATGTTTGATGATAACACACCTATCGGTTTAATCATGCGCTAAGTGTATCTCAGGTCTTTAAGGTTGTGGCACTAAAATTGCATTACCCACACTTGGCACTTGCCAAAGTCACCAGTGCAGACCGGTAGTACCGGAAGTTACAACCAGTACTCCCGCTTCCTTGTACCGGTCGCATCTGATCGAGAAGGAAAGGTCTCGTCAATCCTCAGTACCACCCGGTACCGCGGGGTGGCACTACCGCCCCAAGTAGTACCTCTTGCACCAAGCGGTAGTACCGCTTGACCACGGTAGTACCGCTTGACCACGGTAGTACCGCTCGGATGTACTGGGCAACACTGAGGGAGGACAAGATCTCTCCCTCCCTCTCAGTACCAACTGGTACCTGGAGCCGGTACTACCGCCCAGACCGGTAGTACGCTTCTCAGGACCGGTACTACCGCTTATCGGTTGCACCGCTTGGTTGGTCCGGGGGTGACTGAGACTGGCTCAACCATGTGGCGCATACCCGGTACCTGGTCCATTACCTGACCAGTAGTACCGGTTGTGTCCAGTACTATCGCTTGAGTACCTGTAGTACTGGTTGTGTCCGTTGGGCATATCTGCTTAGGGAGCTATAAAATGCCCCTCCACCTACCTTGGGTAAAGTTGCTCGTCGCATTTAAGAACACCACGTCCATTTGAGCCACTAAATCGCCAAGGTCTCTTCACTCAACCATCCAAAGTCGTTGATATTTGGAGAATCGAAGGAGGAGCCCTTGTTCTATTGATTCACCAAGAGAGATCTTCATTTACCCTCATTCACTTGAGAGCGACTTGCTCTAGTGTTTCGTTGGAAACTATAGTTCTACATTTGGTTCTTACAAGTTTGTCTTTGATTGTTTGACAACTTGCGTGTATTCGGTCCAGCTAATCCTAATGTCAAATGAGGAACGTCGATCTAACCCTAGCGCGACACTGTGGCCGTACGATCTCTTCTTCTAGAAGGATTCCGCGGGTGGCTTTGGGCGATTCATGTGAGGGTTTGTTCTGCTACATGATTGGTTCACATCTCTTAGAAGGATTTCGCGGCTAGCTCTTGGCGATCCGTGGGAGCAATGATTCTCGAACCTAATTGGATCACATCATTTTTTTTCGACGAACAGATACGATACAGTGTGGCACACTCCATTGACTGTTGGGTCGAGTGTGGCATGCACTAACAATGGCGCTAGGCGGGGCAGGCATCACGCGATGAAACCATGCATGCATGCCATGCAGCTGCCTCGCGTCGCAGTCTAGCTACTTTGCGTGCATCGACGGGCCCTACATCGACACAACCTATCACATCGACACAGCCAAGCGACGCAGCAGCGCCAGCGCTGCAACGTAGTTACTCTCTCTGTCGCATTAAATAAGTGTACGTCTAAGTTTGTCTTTAGTCAAACTTAATAAACTTTGACTAACTTGGTACCATTAGATTATTTTTTAAACATAGTTTTATAATATGATAAATTTGTGTAATATATGTTAATATATTTATCTAAAAAGTTGGTTAAATTTTACAAAGTTTGACTTAGGCAAAACCTAAAAGTACACTTATTTGCGGACAAAGGGAGTATGTCGCATCAGAGTTATTTTATCGTATGCAACAAGGAGACATGTCGATCAGTGCTTCTCACACGCTTTGCGTTGGACCCACATGTCAGCGACCCAGAGTCATGTCAAGACAGGTAAGGCACGTCACCTTGGATCCCTCTTTTCGCGCGGTGTATCCCTCTTTTCGCGCGGTGTATGATAGGTGTGCGGTATGTAAGACTTTGGACTCAGCCTGACTTTGGGCGTTTTTTTCTCCTCTTTCATTAATGCACGCATGCATGCAGGGTCACGTCGCATCCTAGCAATTTTTTTGCACTGTCCGTATTGATCGCGCACACGACTGTGACTGCCTCCACGCAACATAGAGTATGCGGTTGCGCAACGCAGGGCTATTCCTACGCTTTCACATAGTACCTTCTTGATCTACCCAATAAATTCGGGCTTCACGTCTGAGCCCCGCTGATTCATGGTTCCGTCAATAAAAAGTGGCAAAGCCCCCTTTGCCTCCTCCTCTTCGTCTTCGAGTCGAAAAGCCCCAGCCCCTTTGCCTCCTCCCAAAAAAAACTCTCTGGCGATGGCGACCTACGCCCCTACTTTCTCCCTTCTAACTCCGAGGTCAGCGACGAGGACAACTATCCACTACATTGACAGTGGTGGGAGAAGGAGCCGGAGGTGCCTCCGAGGCGTCGCCGGCGACGCACCGCCCCGACCGACCCCGCCTTTGCCCATGGGTCCTTCGTCCACATGGCCCCCGTCGGCAACCTCTCCGACACGGGCCAATCCGACACGACCATCGCGCGCCGCTTTGACGTACTAGAGAGGGAGGAGGAGAAGGAGTTGGCTACATTCGAGAGGGGCAGAGGCGAGGGAGCAGCGCGCCAGGGCGAAAAGGCGGGAAAGGGCGGAAAGGCGACGCCTCGAGGAAAATCTGTGGGAGTTGGAGGCCGCCCAGAGAAGGCAGAGGGCGGCGGAGTGGGTGGAAGCGGCTGCAGCGGCAGCGTCTGCCCCAGTGGCACCACCCCTAGCGCCGATGGAGTAGGCCAGCCTCTCGGCGGCGAGGTTGGTCGGCAGCCCTAGACGTAGTAGTTAGGGTTAGCGTTTATGTAACGTGGGGCCCTCTATATGTAATGTAGGGCCCCTCTATGTGTAATTATATTGTACCCCTCTATATGTTTCTTTCTTATATAATATAATATATTATCTATGTGCCTGTATCTACTATGCGATCGAGTTGTTTTTTATTGTATTGTCAAAACAACAAGTGCATAAAACAAAAGGCTCAAAAAAAGTTCTCATATAAGACTCGTACAATATTTATAAAATGAGTGAAATTAGAAAAGCTTAAAAGAAAGCATAAGTTAACGTTATGATGGTTGATTTTCAAACAACACATGCAACACATGGTATATTTTCAAACAACATATTTACATAAGTTAAAGTGCTCGGCTTGTAAGCATGATGGATGCCCTTGGTCTTCATTTATATATTTATTTTCGCAACAAATAAAAGATTGTGATATGAGCACGAGTATCTGTAGATCCACACGTCTCTAGTTAGATTGTAACATTAGTACTATTTTTTTGTCCAATCTACACGTAGTTACTATTGGGCCTGAATGAGACCATCTTGGACTAGCTAAGTTCTATTTGGGCCTGGCTTTTTTCAATCACTCCTCGTCGATTGTTTTTTTAACTTTTCAACCCCTCCCCTGCACACTGAAGAACTGAAGGAACAAAACAGAGGAGCTCAAAATTTGCCCGAATTTATGTTGCATTTTATTCAAGCCAAAACCATAGATCATTACATCCATCTCAGCAGGTTCTATGATAACAAAGCATCATGATTTTTACTCGAACACAGATTGCATTGTCTAATGACTAATGATCAGGAGATAAACAAATCTGAGAGAAATTACACAAAAATAAAAAAACTGGCCATCAGATTGTCCCGCTTCTTCAATTCGATGATTTGCCTTAGCTACTTGTTCATCTTATTTAGCTCGGCCTTACTTCCACATCTACCGTAGTACCAACGGAAATGGGGTTGCCAGATCCCAATTTCTCCACCACAAACGGGTTTTCGAGCTCCCGGGATGCTACCTCCACCTCAATTCGCTCGATGTACACATCAAGTCACTCAAAATGCCCACATTTTGGTAGTTTCTGAAATCGCAGAGATGAACCCTAAATCCCAAATTCGATGAAATGCCTGAAATTTCGAAAGAAAAGCGAGAAATTGGCGCTCGGAACACTCAGATCTCACCTTCGCCGGCTCGGGCTTGCTCTCACACTTCACAAATTTCCGGCCAATGTTGCCGTTCTTATCGGTGGATGTGACAAGCCACTTCAGGGGCGCGGTACGTGGGCAATCGGGGCACCTTGTCATCGGCACCGCACCATACCGAGGCCATGAGCGGAGGGAGGCTGAAGCGGAGCTCGACATCTCTCGCCTGCGTTGCCGTGCTTGCTCGCTGGAAAAGAAAAAGAAAGGGGACGAGATGCTGGCACGGTGGCGGGGACGGATCGGGCTAACGGCTCTGTTCTACCACAGTGTGGATCCCATGATATGAGGTGGACATCAGGTGGGTCTCGCCGTGACGTGGACATGTTGTGGGTCCTGCTCTGCTGAGATGATTGGAATTTGTTGGTCTCGTGAGGTTTAGTGGAGGTGTCGCACGACAGCTATTTGTGGTGAAAGAAAGGTCGCATGCGAGCTATTTCTTTGAAGGACGTCGCTCTACTTCCAATTTCCTGCAAAGACGTCGCATGTGAGCTATTCGCCCGCCACCTTGTGCTCTGATACCATGTAGGTTTGGGGGGAGGGGGGGGGGAATGCTCTAGTGTTGAATCGGGTATAGAACCCATGATGCTTGGTTACAATTCCGAATCCGCTAAACCATCGCTCGGGGGGGGGGTGGGGGGGGGGGTCATGATGGGTTAGTCTCTTGGACCACCACATCCTCTTATACATAGCTCAACTTAGTCTTACATCTTTACTTATACACTTGAATAGTCTAAAATCTAATAGGACAATACTACTAATCTACTATATTGACACACTATCGTAGAATACTCTAGACTCCACTAGAGTACTACTACCGCTACACTAACACATACTTCAACCGGAACCATCATTGTTTTTCCAAATTTTGACTAGTACATTGTATGCATAAAAACCAACGAGCATAAATCGGTTCAAGAGACTGGGTGATTCAAAGATGGATTCCAGAAAACATAGTATATACCATGTTTGAAGATGACAAGACAAATGGTCATGGCAAATAACACACACAAACATGTAGTAGTAAGTAGTACATCAATGACACAGCTGAACATTAATATTCGATCATAGTGCAAATAAGATAGTCACCCTCTCTGATCGGACGGCCTCTTGCATTTCATCGTTTCTTCTGTTTCCTTACAAACAAACTGTTGTTGATTGTTTTGAAGAGGGGAGTAGAACCCTGGCCTCTTCATCAATGTTGCACACAAATATTTCATTGCAGAGTTAAGAGATTCAAATATAAGAAATCATCAATCTGGCCACAAAGATAAGCAATTGGAAAACTAACAACACAGTGTGCCTATGCATCAGCTACTCATCATACTGATGATTATTGGCACTGGAATGCTGCAAAGGAATTGGGTTGCTTATTCCTGCTGCAGGATGGCCTCGATCATCTGCAAGTGTATTTATCAGGAAATCTGGTGGCTGGTCGTTCCAGATTTCAGCAAGTCTCTTGGTAAAGCTGTAATGGACAAGTTCATTCGCTGCCGCATTCGCTTCCCGTGGACAATTAACTACTAAAGCACTGTTGAATCCCGCTAAGTGTGCTAGGCAGTCATTGAAGATGATGGCAGCACCAGGTGTCATCTGGGTCAGACAAGAAGAATTAGCTATGGTAGACACCAGCACCTCCGAGTCTGACTCTGCAGTGATAGACTTGCAGCCAATCGTCTCTGCTAGCTTCAGACCTTCCAGAAGAGCTTCTGCTTCCATGGAAGGGACGTCCAGGACGTGAGGTATGAATCTGCTACAGGCCGCAACCAACATTCCTTCAGAATCCCTGAGGATCACTCCATATGCACCACTATGAGCTTCTGCACTAAAAGCTGCGCCAACATTAAGTTTCAGTACACCTGCAGCGGGTCTTGTCCACTTATTTTCATCATTTTCAGCAGGATGGCCCTGTTCGTGCAGAGCACCAGTTGATGGAACCCTCGAATCATCCCTTTCTGCTGGTGTATCATTCTCTCCTCCCAGTCCTTCCGGTGGTGCCGCTGTTTCTTCATCATCTTGTGGGGATGTTTTAGATGGCCAGGGCTCGCTATTACGAACTTCATCTGCAATTGTATCAGTCAGGAAACCCGGTGGCTGGTCCTTCCAGATTTCACTGAGTCTCTGGGTAAAGCTGTAGCGGACAAGTTCATACACTGCCGCATTCGCTCCCCGTGGACAATGAACTACAGTTGCCGTTTTGAATCTCTTTATTTGTGCTCGGCAGTCATTGATGATCTCAGCACCAGACGCCGTATAACTCAAAGGGTTAGTTATGGCTTTCACCACCACCTCCGAGTCCAACTCTGCAATGATATACTTGTAGTAGCGATGTGCCAGCTTGAGACCTTCAAGAAGAGCTTCCGCTTGCATTGAAGGGATGTCCAGGACGTGAGGTATGAATCTGCTATAGGACGCAACAAACTTTCCTTCAGAATCCCTGAGGATCACTCCATATGCACCACTATGAGCTTCTGCATTAAAAGCTGCGCCAACATTAAGTTTCAAAAAATCCGCAGCGGGCCTTGTCCACTTATTTTCATCATCTGCAGCAGGATGCTCCTGTTCGTGCAGAGCATCAGTTGATGGAACCCTCGAATCATCCTTTACTGCTTCATGTGGAACCAGTCGGTCACCACCCGCAGGTGGCTCCTGCTGTCCTCCCAGTTCTTGGGGTGCCACTCCTTCTTCGGGATCTTGTGGGGATGCTTGAGATGGCTAGAGCTTGCTGCTATGGATGTCGCAGTGAGAAAGAATGACCCAGATATGAGTTATGAACTCGCCTCCAGTTGCAAGGCATTTCTTGTGAGCCGCAGAATTCCATGAGGGGGCTGTATGTACCAGTATATCGGCCCAGACCTCTGAGAGGATCCTCCAACGAACCGTTTCATCGAGCTCATGAATCAGAGACCAAGCAAGCTTTGCAGCTTTCACAAGTATCATATTGGGATTGGTCTGCCATTCCTGAATGCCCTGCTGTGGCTCTCCTTCTCGAATGAGTGTTCTGAACACGCTTTGCAGGGTGTCACAACCTTTCAGGATATCTGCAGCATCATCGAGGGTATACTCGAATATTTCATCAGCAGTTAAGTAACTATCAGGTAGCAAATCTGGTTCTTTAACAATCAGATAGGCACAGTAGCGTGATATACTGATGGCAGCTATATAATTAGCTCAGAGCCCTTCAATTCTTTCTGCCTTTATAACATATGGCTGGGAGGAAAAACAGCTGAGGGAGGTCTTAATTGCACACAATACCTCAGAAATGGTTAAGCTTGCGTTGTAGTGTTGAGCAAGCTCAATCTCACAAAGGCTTGTTGCTATATGCCACACAAGAATGCTGTGAGACCATGTCTTTTGTCTGAATGTCCAGTCGAATTGGTTCTGATTATCTGGCAGACCTATCTCCAGTGAGTTCTTCTCAACATTTAGCAAGCAGAGTGACTTCAGAACGGCCGTTTTAACATCTTTTGGCAGCTCGGTTGGGTCTTGTACCTTTGCACCTTTAATATCTTTTGGGAACAAGCCAAGGCTTAAGTAGTGAAAAATGTTCCAAGGATTGTAACCAAATGACTGAAGTAAATCATACTGGCCGATCTTATTGTGCCAGCGGTGCACAAGTTCACATCTTGGTGTGCACAACATCTTAATCAGGAGCTCCCAGAGCTGTCGTGGAATAAACTTGACCCAGTAGCTCTGTGTAGTGTATTCACACAATAGCATCACCTTGGTCCAGTCTGATAACAGGTAGTTGACCATCTTCCAAGACTCCTTCAACACGATGATACCCATGAATACCCATGTGATGATGATATCAACATTCTTTCCGTGTATGACGTGTGCAGTCTCACCAACCTTAGGCTTGTAAAGTTTGTGAATATCTCTTCCAAGCCAAGCGATGAGAGCAATGGTCAACAGAGGATGCCAAGCAACACTGATCGGGAAACCACGCCAAAACAGGATGGGATATCTTGTGTAGAAGTAGTCGTTGAGAAATGCTAGCTCCAACTTTACAATTCTGAATGCTCTTTCGGAGTGTTTTTCTATTTCCTCAGCCAAATATGTGTCATTTTCCTTCTTGCCAATAATATCATATATTAACCTTCTGGTGTGAGGAATGCTGTCCGCTGGTAGGGTTAAGTCATCAAATCGACAGCGGAGTAGCCGGTACAGGCCAAACGACAAGCACATGTCCTTCATCCATGGTGCTCTGATGTCACCATTTCCTTGAGTGCTGTCGTCGCCCACGGGGTTTATGTTTTCTTGAGTACCGTCTCCGCCGCCAATTCCGGCATCTTCTTGAGCATTGCCATCTCCATTGATGTCAGTATTTTCTTGGGAAATATTGGCACCTGCAATGTCAGTAATTTCTTGAGCACCCTCTCTACCATTGATACGAGTATTTTCTTGAATGCTGCCTCTGCCACCAACACCAGCATTTTCTTGTACACTGCCTCCTCGAGAGATACCATCATTTTCTTGAACACTTTTCCTGCCATCAATTCCAGCATTTTCTTTGGCACTGCCATCACTATCGATGTGAGCATTTTCTTGAGTAGTGCCCCCTACATCTATGCTAGTATTTTCTTGAGCATTTCCCCCTCCATCAATGCCTGCATTATGTTCAGCACTGTCCCCGCCAACAATGCCAACATCTTCTTGATCACTGACCCAACCGGCGATGCCAGCATTTCCTTGAGTGTTTCCTTCGCCACCAATGCCAACATTTTCTTTAGCATTTCCCCTGCCACCAATACTAGCATTTTCATCAATACTGCCCTCGCCACCAGTAGTGACAACATTTTCTTGAGAACTCCCACTAACAACACCATTTTCTTCAGCATCGCCCCTGCCACCAATATCAGCAATTTCATTTGTCCCAACAGCAACGTTGCCATTTTCTTGAACACTGACTTCAATATGTGAACCCTGGTCTATTGGCAGCCAAATCTTGTCAAGTGTGATGAGATGTATCTTTCTGCGTCTTGTTACTTCCAGATGAAATTTATATGCAGGCGGTTTCAATTCAACTTTCTGAATATGATCTCCAGAGACCAAGAACTTGTATGCTAGCATTGTGGTTGGATCCCCATTCTCACAGATACCATCACGGGTACCCATATATGCTATCACAAGCGGGGAGCTCAGACCATGCAAGAAGGATCCTGTGGCTGAATTGTACGCACACATTAGGTATATATTTCTCAGTTGCTGCATTGCCCACAGTACCCAGATTGGATGCTTAAACTCACTGTTCTGTGTGCCGATTAAGAAGGCCACTCCTAGAAGTGCCACCACCTTCCCTAACTCGGTAAGCCGGATGTTCTCTTGGTCAGGGATCCCATATGCCGAGATGAAGCAAGCATTGAACCGGAGGTTCACCAATATGAGCGCCCATACTGAAAACAGGTCCTTCTTGAAAGGCGCTGTCTGCATCAGCCCAATAGTGTAGATGAACGAGGAATCGCTGATGGCGTCCAGAATGAGCAAGACGTACTTCATGGAGGAGTGGCGCGACTTACGACGGAACATGTCCAAGAATGACATTAGGAGGAAGATTGCCGCAATGACAACAACGAGGAACTCAATTCGCATAAGCATGGCAATCTCAGTATTTTCAAATAGAAAGGACCATTTCACATAATGGCCGGGCTTCGCCATGTCTTTTTTTTTTCCTTCCTGGTTTGCGCGAGCTCCCTGGCAATGGTTTCCAAGATATATTATAAATACATGACATACTAACATTTAACTCAATCTAGTTAAAAAATATGTCGTTTTACTGGAGAAAAAACGAAGTCGTATTGTTTTAAGCAGTAACCTAGTCACCTAACATAAAGTTGATCATAAGTCATGCTTTTATAGAATTTATGCACTAGCCAATTATCCCAAAAAGACTGATCTGATGGAAAGGGCTAGCCAGTGTATTTATATTCAACACTCCTCCTCACGTCTAGGCTATTTTAGTCCTTAGCGTGCGATATGAGTAGGCCACAGAATCTTTTTTTTTTTTTTTTTAATTCTGCGTGAGCAGGGTCTTAAACTCAAGACCTCTCGACTCTGAGACCATATAGAATTTATGCACTAGTCAATTATTCCAAAAGACTGATCTGATAGAAGGGGCTAGATAGTGTATTTATATTCAACAGCTTTAACATCATTATAGACGCTAATGAAACTGTAGTGCTATAGAACCACCTTTTGAGACAATCCAAACAGTTCAAACATACTAGAAATCAATGTTTCACAACAACGGACGGTATAATTGAAAATACGAGCTCTGTTTCTATATATACGTCACTTTCAAGAAAGCATGTAGTCAAACTTATTTAACTTTGAAAACTATAGTATTTTTTTATAAATACATAGATTTGGTAAGTTCAACATTACCAGATTTCCAATACAATATTTGTGTATATGTTTTAAGCCAATAATGTAGGGAAGGCTCCTAAAAGAAAAAATATATCTTCTGTCAATCAATCAATCTATCTATTATATACTAAAAGCAATATAAGATTGTTTAATAGAGACACGAGGTAAATCCACATCAGATCTAAATCTATTTTTATATATCTAATAATAAAGGAAGAAGTGTTTCTTATAGTACCTACACCTTTTTGGACGACTTTACCCTTTAAGCAGAAAATAAATTACCCACCAATACCACCAGTAAATAAAAAAGAAAAAAATTTATGCTTCTCTCTTCGTCGGTACGTACAGTAAATGAATGTTCCTGCCTTATGGGCTGCAGCAGTACTTGTCATGCCAGCATAGCCAGCAGCAGTCCACATCGTATCCCGTAGCCGGAAAACGAGCATAGACAGAATTGGAAATCGAAACCTTTGCCATGGCGCCTCTCACCCCCACTGCACGTCTGCAGTCAATGCCTGCGCACACCCTCTCTACTGCATTTGCAGACGCACGCACGTACGGTCTCCGGTCAGCCTGTCCATCCATCCACATATGCCATGCATCAAACCGGCCAAGTCTGTTGCGACGCACTGATCTTCGTCACGCGCGAGGCGTAGTCGTCCTTGAGTGCATGATCGAATCAACGGCATCTGCATGCATGCATTGCAGGTTGGTCGTCTCTGGAGTCTGATCTGTGCCACTGCGTGCATGCAGGATCGCAGTCGCAGATGGACCATTCGGGATGGACTGGTAGTTCGGACGGCGGTTTTCCGCCTCGAAAGGTTCAGACTTTAGAGATGGCATGGCAGTGGCATGCGACCGAGCCCTCGGCGTGGCCTGCTGTGCATCCGTACGTGCGTGCGCCGCAGCGGCCGGCCACTGTAGGCAACGGACGAAACACTGTGGTCGTCCTGCTCTGCCATTCTGGCTCTGTTCCGACTGACGGGCGACTTTGTAGTGTTCAGCAAAGGTGCCTCTGTTCCGCCGTTGCGTTCGCCACAGCCCGATGATTTGCAGATTGCTGCGATTAGTCGACCGACTACTGAAATGGATCTACAACTACAATGGGGGGAGCTAGGTTTGAAGAGACGGAGTCCAAATCGGAAGGTAGAAGGAAAAATAAATCAGCTAGCGCGCATCCTCCTGTCCGTGTCCGTACTGCTGTGGACTTTAGAATCTGCGAGCAAAGCAGTCAGCGAGCCGCCGACGAGTCCGTCCAGCCGCCATGGCCTTCCACCCCATGAGAGCGCGGCGGCGGCCGAGAAGACCACGACGGCACGCCCCTGGCCTCCCACGAGCGTTGGCATGGATGCCGCCGTGGACTCCAGGAGTTTGCTTGGATGCCATGGATGCCAAAATCCAGGCCATCTGACTTGAGCCATACTTATCAGGTAAGAGGCGTGTATTTTTTTTCTCCTGTTGCAACGCACGGACATATTTCCTAGTATATACTAAAAGCAATATAAGGTTGTTCAATAGAGACAGCAGGTGAATCCATATCATCTCAATTATTTTAAAAAATTAGATCTAAAATATATGGCTAGAATTTAATGAGCATATTAGTTTTACGTATCTTTTCTCAAGGAAGGTTCACGTTCACCTTTTTGTCTTTGGCAAACGGAAAGGAGTCCTCATGTACAACGTGTAGTATGAAAAAAAGTTTATTTAGATATCCCACCGTTGCACAAGGAATTGAACAGAATAGGTGCAACAAATCTGTAGATACAGTCCGTATCTTCCGGCCGGCCGCAAACAAGCCCAAGTTTTCCTACCGGCCGCAAATAAAATATTGTCCCAGTGTAGAATGGAGATTGACGGAAAATTGTGTAGTCTTGCAAAGGAAAAACGATTGGAAAAACTCGCTACATAATGAATTGCACAGAATAAATATTTGGATTATATATAGAAACCGATAAGTACACAGAACTAATTCACGCGAACAACTACAATAATACTTCTGGCACAAAAGGGGAAATATATAAGTATATGAATATTTGAAAGATGGTTTATTTATTTTTCTCATGTTTGCATATGGTGTTCTTTTAAGGGAAAAAAAGAATTTCAATACTGTTCTAAAGATTTTCTCTCACAAGTATTAACATTATTTGAAAATAAAAATAATGAATATCCGACAATGTTTCCGTTAACATGTTCTATCAAGACTCGCAAAAAAACATGTTCTTTCAAGAGTGGAGCTAGACACCGTTAGGTGTGTATACTATACCCGATTCCAATGAGTAAAGTTTGATCAAACTTTAAAAAAACATGAATATGTACAATCCAACATTAAGACAAATTGATACATTATGAAATATATTTTCATGTGATATGTATATAATATCATAGTTCTTGATAGTTTTTTGTAAAATTTTGGTCAAACTTTACTTAGCTTGACTTTTCAAAAAAACATATAGGCCATATTCATTGGAGTGGATATAATATTTGTTTGGATTGGTCACCGACTTTGTTTGCTTGGTTTGGGAGCACACCATGGGATCTCTAGATATTTGTTTCAATAAAAAGGAAGATGACTAGACGAGCATGCCTCTTCATAACCTCTAGATATTTGTGTTGTTGGTTAATCATTCTCTTCACATGTATTATGCACGACATTGAAGACATAATGATTTCAACTATGGAAGTGGTGTGTATTAAAATGTTACTATAAATATATTAGGAGATAAATTACTTATGACTCTGATATTGTAACTATCGACAAAAGTTTAAATATGAAATTCATGGTTAAATTTCAAATGCAAACAATGAAGAAAAAACTATACCAATAATTGAGGTGTCAATTATAGATTTATATAAGATTAATAAATATTCCAACTTAATTATATGCTTAAACTAATGTTTACCGTACATGGTTCAAAATAAATGTGGCAAATTTGGCGAACAAGAAGAATTCCAAATTCTGAAAGAAAAAGAAGGTGTTGGTAATAATTGGAGAATCGTTATAATAGGGTGATTGGTGCACATAAGGAGCCAGCTGAACTAATATATGCACTAAGGTATAAATGCATGTACTTTAGTTGCATCTATGCATAAAGGTGCAATTGTGCATCTTGGCAGAACAGTTCAGCAATAAAAATTAATATTATGTATTATGTTGTTTTATTAGATATTTCACCGTTTAGTTCTTCCCGCTTTAAATTATTAGAGTGAGAGAAAATTGTGTTGAATGATATATTTTCCATATGATTTAATCGACTTATCATTCGCTCTTCGACTGTCTAGAAAAATAGTCTTATGTGCTCGGTGGAAGGACCAAAGATATACATACAAATGATTCGAACAAAAAAGATATGCATACAAATATTTTTGTCGACTGTATCTAGGTACCCTTATTATCTTTAGAGTAGTCACGTCTGATGATTAAGTACTACATAACATAGGCTTCGATATGATTTCTATTCAACCATAGATTAGTCTTATTTGCTAAAACATAAAGCTTTGTGGAAAATTGGTATTATCAGGGACATATTGAACTCATGAAGAGTGATACACTAAAAAGGGAACCCGCATGACCACGAATTGGCATAGGAGTACCAGATGGAGCTCTGATTGTAGGAACAAAAAGCTTGCGGGTGCACTGGTCATTTATTAGTTCAAAACTTTTCTAGATCTTTTTTATAAAAGATAGGTCAATTAAATATGCAACATAAGTCTACCATTCTTGTGAACATAATATCTTAAGAACAAAATCTTGAGTGTGTGTTGGTCATTGATTACTTGAAAACTTTGCCAAATTCATTTTATAAAAGATAGAATGATCATATGGCCAATGTAAGCCTACAGTTAAATAGCGATCCATATTGCTATGCATAAGAAAACATACTTGCTAAAGAAAATTTTAGAGATTTTTTTCGCATTTGCGAGGGCCACCATGCTAGTTACTCCCTCCGTCCTAAAAAGGATGTCTCAAATTTGTTTAAATTTGGACATATCTATATACTAAATAGTGTCTAGATACATTCAAGTTTAGACAAACTTGAGACATCCTTTTTAGAATGGAGGAAGTATTATATACTAAAAGCAATATAAGTGTGTTTTCGAGGCACTAGGTTGATCCACGTCACCTAAATTATATTGACCGTTAGATCTACAAATTAAGGCCGTGATTTAATTATTAAGAGTCCCCTCCCCGCAAAGGCCCTCATGTGCCAAAAGTAGATCAATTCACAATGATAGACGTCATTCCTTCCTGGAGTTTCACCTAACCAGAATTGTTTTGACATCGTAGCCCCACGTAGCGCCGCCTAATTCATCTTTCCCTACACCTATATTCTTTTCTTCTTGGTGATAAAGAGATTGCATAGAACAAAGCATCAGGGGTTGAGTATCCTAACTTTAGCTGTGTGGTCAAGGAAGCCAGGACTTACCAATGAGCGGACACGCCACAGAGATACAGAACAGAAGGTATTCTTCTATTGTTATAGTTGTGAACTTGTGATCCGTTGACATCACCGTCAGCAGATCTCTTATACGAACACTCGCCCGCCGCCATAAATTTCTATACCACCATGAGATTGAGGGACAAAACCTATAATTTCAAACGGCGCAGATCTAGGAGATGAGGAGTATCTTGCAACCGGGATGAAGGCCATGCAGACCAAGGGTTTGCGGCGGCTGATGTCCGCAGCCATGAAGATGCAAGTGCGGCCGTACAGCCATCCGGGCACAGGTGCCCAACGAGATTGTGCATCCATACAACGACTACATATTAATTTGTCCTTAGCTAACATCCATTGATTTTTTTGTTTTCCTACAATTTGGGTCAAGGTGCTCATGCGCGGCTCTTTGATGGCGATCAACTGTGATCAGGCGTTCTGTGGGTCTTTCCATGGTCAAAATTTGCAGTATTAGGGAAAAAGACAATGATCTGCATGAGACTGAATATGGTGCGTACAGGAGTGATTTTGAAGCCTGATTGCCAAATTTGCAGGTTCGACCTGGCTCTGTTCCTAGGGCAGCTGGTCACGTGGAAGGTAGGTGGGGTAAAAATTAAAGTAATACCCCGGTTTAGATTCTTTGTTTTTACAAATCATGTGCTGAACTGCTGATTTTCTCCTTACGAGAAGTTAAGACAAAAGTTCATTCTTATATTATGCAGTACTACTTTCTAGAAGAACTACTGTGGTCTTTGTTTGGAGGATAGATACCAAAATCTGATATATCTTTGCCACGAAGAATGAGAACATGATACTTCAATAAAATTTCTAAGATAATTGTCTAAAAATCCATTCCACTGCCAATTAGCAATATCATGTAAATAGTATGTTTTTTCTTTGTCTATATATACTGCAGTATGTGTTTTAGTTATCCCCTCTTGCATCAGTTCATTTCCTAAGGCTACCACTTTGTTAGTTCACATTCAGAGTGTAGGTTGCCATTCAGTCCTCTTCGTAGATGGTCGTGTGTTTTCTAATATGCAAACATATTGCTTTTTTGGATTCAGTTTGCTACCCTTATCAAAAGTTTGCTAGCTGTTTCGTCAATCGGAGAATTTATAGATGTATTTAGCGGCTCTAAAAAAATTCTAGAATAACAAGTGACTGCAGCTCCATCTTTTTTTGTGCTCTACACCCATTTAGTGGGAAGATATACCTTTCTATGCATGATCTTAGTTGGTGTGCTGGATAAAATTACCAATACAGATTGAGCTTCATCGATGATGATAAAATTATGTCTTAAATTTAAAATATCCTTTTCATATATATCAAACTCAATATTTCTCTCGGTAGTAGAACACATCTCTTAATTTTATATGTAATATGATATCCAATAATAGTTTGTAATCACTATTTTCTGTGTTTTTTAATAAATGATTATACGTATAAAATCTCTATTCAAATTCTAAAATATTTAAGAAATCATGCCCGCAATGTCTTGTGTGGTTACCATATGGTGCTAAAAAACTCATCGATTCATATTGGTATATGAAATTGTAGTGTTTGATACATAACATGTGTGTTCAGTGCTCTCGCACGCTCCGCTCTCGGGGGGTGGGGGGGGTGGCTTGGGAGGATCCGTAAGCCGCCCCGAATTCTTCTCCCGCTCCTCCCGCGCTGCCACCACAGGACATCAGCGGGCTAAGCCCGGCCGGCCGACGGTGGTGGCAGGGCTGCCTCCTCGCGTGGTGGCCTCTCCATCACAGGGAACCCCTTGGGCGCTCGATGGTTTTCGCCGCGACGGTGATCTGATGGCGGCGGGTCTGGAAGCCGGGAGACGGCCTCAGGATTTGATGGCGATTCTCCCTTGGCGGATGGTGGCGCGGGTCGCATCCGCTGACGGGGCCGTGGTCCTAGGGATTCTCTCACGCCAGGACAAAGATCCGTCTTTAGCCTGTTTCCATAGATCTGGTGGAAGTGTGGTGTTCCGGAAGGATCCGCCGGCATACTCCTATGGGCGATTCATGCCTGGAGATTGCTGGAACGGATGGGATTCGGTCGCGTGCAACCGTTGTTTTTCTGATCATTTGGTTTCAAAGGGAGCGAGGCAAAGCTCTGCAGTCTGTTGCCATCGTGGAACATGTCTTTAGTTCCATGGTGAAGTCAGTGTGCGAAGAATGTCATGGAAGCCAAGATTTATGGACTAGCTATGGTGGCTCCAGTCCTAGTGGCGATGAGGAATTGACTTGGTGATTCATGAATTATAGCAGCGACATCGGAAAGTGGGGGCGACAACACATGAGGAGTTCACGGTCTTACCTTGCAGGGTGAAAATCCAAGGTCTGGCCTTAATTGGTGGTGCCTGGCAATGACCTTGTTGAAGGCATTGTTTTATGAGCGAGGACTTTCTCCAGAGTGAAAACTTATGATGTTTGATCGGGTGATGACGGCGCTTGTGCTCTGTTTCCTTCTTGAAGGCGTCACTATTGGAGATGTTGGACTTCTGATGTTGTTCTGGTGGGGTTAGTGTCGCTGCTACTAAGGATCTAATCGCTGTAGCGGGACTTTTTTTTGTAATTCTTCTTCCTTTTTTCGGCTGTGTGCATCCGTATTGTCAATAGGATATGCGTTGTTGTAGAGGCTAGGTGTAATTAGTATCCATGTGATATTAATATATGCTCATTTTCAAAAAAAGTGTGTTCAGTATCGTATCTATTCCTTTCATAAATTTTGAGTGTGGTCGATGTGAAGATTGAATGTCTAACTATAGTTGCTTGCTTTGGTTTTTTGTTCATAGCTCAAATTTATTGTCTCATGTATAATTGTACTCTGTATGTTCTTTTTTATTAGGTGTATTTGCATTTTTTGAAAATTGAAACTTTACTAGCCAAATCAAGAAAGAACCATCGACATCTACATCTGAATCATGATGGTTGGATTCATCACGAATATATTTTCATGTTTTTTAATTAGTTGTAAAGTTAGTATTTTCCTATAAACTTGGTAAAATATATAAAATTCTGATTTTTAAAATAATAACATTATAAAAAGGAATCGTGAGATTGTGCTTTATTAGTTGTATTTGTTCTCATATATACATTTAGTTTATTTATTACTCTAGCAGTATTTAAATATTTTTTATAACAAAGGAAATAATCATAATTAGAGTCTCCCTACTATAGGAATCTCTGACTTCACCGCAGCCCTCCTATTCTTGCAACACTGCAGTTTAGTCTAGCAATACTCACATTTAGGACAAATACTGACAATTTGTTCTTACTAGACCACATTAGAGGTATTTGACACAACTTTCAAATATTTGTGATGTGGAATGTTATCCATGTCTACATGTTCTATGGTTTTACATGGTCTTCGGTAGGTGATATTAGTGGATGGTTTTTTATGCCTTCAGTTGTAGACCTATACAAACATTTATGAGACCTCGCGCTAGCCAGCCATACTGTGCGGGAACAATTAGTCTAGGTTTTTATAAAGGACCGGGACTAGAGGTTATTCGCTAGTCCTGGTTTGTTATACCAACCGGGACTATTGGTTTCTCTATATAATCCGTCTTCGTTCATGCCCGGGCCATGACCATTTTTTCTCCAAAGCAAGCCGAGTTCATGCCCATTTCTTCTCCAAAATTGTTAAGATTTGGTGGTAACCCCTAAATCCAAGGTTTTACAAGGTTAGCAACTCCATCCTTTCATCTCTTATTGTTAGTTTAGCTCAATGCGATAAAAGTAGAGATGGATTGAATGTGATAGGGCAAAGGTGTCCGATCTTTCGATGAGATGAAGATAGTCGATTTGGTGGAGTTCGGGCTTGACGATCCGACTACACGTGCGAGCACGAGCGCCAATGCAATCGCTAGGCCAATCTCCTGGAGGTTACCGATCCTGCGGGAACACGATCAGCCTGACCAGCGAGGGTCTTAATTCCTACCTGATATCGAGAACAAGTAAGAACCAATATTGCAATCAAGATATTGCGGATTAAGAGGGAAGCTTTATTCAAGAGGTGGGATCCTGAATAGGTGCGAAGTACAAGAGGCCTTTGCGACACTCGAGCCTTGGCGAAGTTGCTATGATGGCTAACTTAATGTCTAAACAAAATCCGAGTCTAAAGTGAAGGCTATGGGGAGTATTTAAGGACGAAAAGGTGGGGTTTCGGCCAGCCATGGAAGTGGTGGCCGAATCCAACCCTAGGAGTCATTTTCCCCTCAAATACGGACTCTAAAAAGTGGCTATTTAAAATCCTGCGAAAATTACATGGGCCTGGCCCAAAATAAAGGTGTCGCGGCACCATATTAAGCTATGGACGAATTCGTGAAGTATTAATCTTGAATATTTCGTCCAGGCCTTCTTTCTTCATTATGGTGGCCTCAAAGTTCTGAAATCTTCATCCGTGGCTTTCTCTTGGATCATCACGTGCTTGCTGCCATCTCCATGCATGGCCATGCTCCAATGCTTGTCCCTCTCATCCATGCTTGGTCCATCATTCCTAAGAGTAAGAAGTACATCTGACTTAGGCAGCATCATATTCTCATGTATGTGAGGGATAGTTTCAAGAAACGAAAGTACCTGATAGTTAAGTTGTTTGGCACGAGATCTTGTGATGGGTCCTTGTATGTGTGTAGCTGTAGGTACAACGGTTGTATCAATAGAAGGGATGTCCACATCATGCTCCCCTTCTTGAATTGAAGTCGTCCTCGACGCAATCTCATCTTCCTCACCAAAGTAAGGCTTCAAATCTGCAATGTTAAATGTAGGACTAACCGTACCAAAGTCCGCAGGCAACTCAAGTTTATATGCATTATCATTTATTTTCTCTAACACCTTAAAGGGACCAGCAGCACGCGGCATTAACTTAGACTTGCGTAAATCCGGAAAACGATCTTTAGCAAATGTAACCAAACAAGATCGCCAACATCAAACACAACATGCTTTCTCCCTTTATCCCCAGCAAGTTTATACTTAGCATTCATGTGTTCAATGTTATCTTTAGTAGTCTTATGCAAGTTTAATATCATTTCAGCGCGTTGTGTAGCATCCAAATTATGTTGCACCGAAGAAGGTAAAGGCAATAAATCAATAGGTGCACGAGGAACAAAACCATACACAATCTCAAACGGGCACATCTTTGTGGTAGAATGCAATGAACGATTATAAGCAAATTCTATATGAGGTAAACACTCTTCCCACAATTTTAAGTTTTTATTTAAAACAGCCCGCAACATAGTAGACAAAGTTCTATTTACTACTTCAGTTTGTCCATCAGTTTGGGGATGACATGTCGTACTAAACAGCAATTTAGTCCCCAACTTAGCCCATAAACATCTCCAAAAGTGACTAAGAAATTTAGTATCACGATCAGAAACAATAGTATTTGGCACACCATGCAAACGAACAATTTCACGAAAGAACAAATCAGCAATATGTGCAGCATCATCCGTTTTATGACAAGGAATAAAGTGTGCCATCTTAGAAAACCGATCCACAACAACAAAAATACTATCCCTCCCCTTCTGTGTTCGTGGCAATCCCAAAACAAAGTCCATAGAAATATCCTCCCAAGGAACACTAGGAACAGGAAGAGGCATATATAAACCATGTGGATTAAGGCGAGACTTAGCTTTTTGATAAGTAGTGCAGCGTGCCGCAAATCTCTCAACATCTCGACGCATACGGGGCCAAAAGAAGTGTGCAGCGAGAACATCCTCCGTCTTCTTGACACCAAAGTGTCCCATCAATCCTCCTCCATGCGCCTCCTGTAACAACAAAAGACGAACAGAGCTATCTGGAATGCATAGTTTGTTAGCACAGAACACAAATCCATCATTGAAGACGAACTTGTTCCAAGTTCTACCATCTCTACAATTCTGCAATACATCTTTAAATTCAGCATCATGCACATATTGTTCCTTAATAGTTTCCAATCCAAATATTTTGAAGTCAAGTTGAGATAACAAAGCATAACGGCGTGACAAAGCATCAGCAATAACATTACCTTTTCCCTTTTTGTGTTTTATAACATAAGGAAAAGACTCAATAAATTCAACCCACTTTGCATGACGACGATTCAACTTAGCTTGACTACGAATATGCTTCAAAGATTCATGATCAGAATGAATAACAAATTCCTTAGGCCATAGATAATGTTGCCAAGTTTCTAATGTCCGAACCAACGCATATAATTCTTTATCATAAGTAGAATAGTTCAGACTAGCCCCACTCAATTTCTCACTAAAATATGCAACAGGTTTCCCCTCTTGTAATAACACCCCTCCCAAACCAATTCCACTAGCATCACATTCAAGCTCAAAAGTCCTAGTAAAATCAGGAAGTTGGAGTAAGGGAGCATGTGTTAGCTTATCTTTCAATATGACGAAGGCCTGTTGTTGTGCATCGCCCCAAACAAAGGGCACATCCTTCTTGGTAAGCTCATTCAGCGGCGCGGCAATTGATCCAAAGTCTTTGACAAAGCGCCTATAAAAACCAGCGAGGCCAAGAAAACTCCTCACTTGTGTGACCGTCTTGGGCTGCGGCCAATTCTCAATAGCTTCAATCTTGGCTGGATCCACTTCAATACCCTGTGATGTAACAACATAGCCAAGAAACGCAACTCGATTGGTGCAAAAGGTGCACTTCTCAAGGTTACCAAACAAACGTGCATCACGTAAAGCATTGAAAACAGCACGTAAATGGTCCAAATGATCCTCTAAAGATTTGCTATAAATCAGAATATCATCAAAGTAGACTACCACAAAACGTCCAATGAAAGCACGTAAAACTTCGTTCATTAATCTCATGAAAGTGCTAGGTGCATTAGTTAGACCAAACGGCATTACTAACCACTCATATAATCCAAACTTAGTTTTAAATGCTGTTTTCCATTCATCTCCTAATTTCATACGAATCTGGTGGTAACCACTACGCAAATCAATTTTAGAAAACATGGTAGAGCCACTCAATTCATCAAGCATGTCATCTAAACGTGGAATAGGATGACGATATCGAATAGTAATATTATTGATAGCTCTACAATCAGTACACATGCGCGAAGAACCATCTTTCTTAGGTACCAAAATAATAGGAACAGCACAAGGGCTAAGGGACTCACGAATATGATCTCTGTCGAGTAGTTCCTGAATTTGGCGTTGTATCTCCTTTGTCTCCTCTGGATTGGTTCTATATGGCGCGCGGTTGGGCAACATGGCACCAGGAATTAGATCAATTTGGTGCTCAATTCCTCTAATAGGAGGTAGTCCTGGTGGCAGCTCAGCGGGAAAGACGTCCTCATATTCCTGCAAAAGGTTAGCAAAAACGGGTGGCAAAGAAGGAGGCATATCCTCAAGTGAAAACAAAACCTCTTTGCAGACAATTGCATAACATTGAGTATGGTTGACATCTAATTCAGCAATATCAATTTTATTTGCAAGCATACATGGACTCTTCAAACGAATTTCAGTAGCATGGGTAGAATCAGATTTAGTGTTCTTTGGTGGTACAAAATCTGCAGCAACAATCTGATTCTCACTTTTATTTTTCTCCTTAGTTTTAGCTCTACTAGCTCTAGCAAGATCATCTTTTAAAATTTGTTCGGGAGTCATAGGTTTTAGACCAATTTTCTTTCCATCATGCATAAGAGAATAGTGATTAGTTTTGCCATTATGAACAGATTCTCTATCAAATTGCCATGGTCTACCAAGTAACAAAGAACAAGCTTGCATAGGTACAACATCACAATCAACAAAATCAGAATATGTACCAATAGTAAAATGCACGCGTACCGTTCTTGTTACCTTGATCTTGCGAGAACTCTCAAACCATTGGATGTAATATGAATGTGGGCGTTGTCTTGTTGGAAGTGCAAGTTTCTCTACCATGTCAACACTAGCCAGATTATTACAACTCCCTCCATCAATGATGATCCGTATAGCTCTTTCCTTGACAACACCACGTGTTTGGAACAGGTTGTGGCGTTGATCTAGCTCATATTTGCTCAATTGCACACTCAACACACGTTGTGTAATTAAGCTCTTGTATTGATCAGCAGTTTCAGCTCCCATTACCTCTGTCTCTTCATCAGCATCAGAATTGTCTCCATCTCGAGCAGAAATAAGGGCTAATGTATCTTCATCAAAATCACTCGCTGAATCGTACTGACCATCATCCCGCACCATCATCACACGTTGTGTTGTGCACTGCCTCTCAATATGACCAAAACCTCAGCACTTGCGGCATTGTATATCCTTTGTCTTACCCGTGGAAGCCATAGAAGATGCACTACGAGCAGGAGCATTGGATGACGGTGGAGGAGCAGCTGGAAATCTTGTGGTGGCCTTGGATGTGGTAGGAGCTGGTGGCGAATCACGAGAAGGAGGCGCTGACTGTCGGGATGTCCAAGTGGAGGTGCGACCTGCAGAATTATTAGTCCTCCTCCATGGTGGTTGGCGATCCTGCACTTCACGTTCAGCTTTGCAAGCAAGATGAAACAAACGAGTGATAGAATTATATTCCTTATAATCTAATATGTGCTGAATGTCCTTGTTTAATCCACCAAAGAAACGTGCAAGCATTTGTTCATTAGATTTAACAAGACCACACCGAACCATCCCCGTTTGCAATTCCTGATAATACTCTTCTACAAAAAAATTTCCTTGCTCTAAACGTGTTAGATTTTTTAGTAAATCACGTTGATAAGTGGGAGGTACAAAACGAACACGCATAGTAGTTTTTAAAGCAGTCCAAGTACTAGGAATAGTAGTAGGATTTAAACGACAATACTCAGACCACCAGAGGGAAGCAAATTTAGTGAATTCACATGTAGCAGCACTAACACGCATATTCTCAGGATATTTTAAACATGCAAAACGTTGTTCTACTTCCATCTCCCATGTAAGATATGCATCAGGATTATATTTACCCTCAAAAGATGGAATATTCAATTTAAGCTTAGCAACATGCTCATCATCACGTACCGGTGGTCGGGCGTTGCGGTGGTAATGTCGGGGACGTCCAGCAGGAATATGTGGAGGTTGTTCAACCTCCTCGTCAAAATCGTCGTCGTCGTGGTCGTAGTAGTACCCGTCGTCTGTCCCCAACGTCGCAGCAGCAGCCGCGCAGAAGTCTGAAGTGCGTCAGCTGCAGCGGTTGCCGCGGATGCGGCGGCCGCCGAACCAGTAGTCCGACCCGTGATCGGAACGCGCCGTGCGCCATGTGTGGGTGCTGGTGCCGGCAGTCTGTTCAAAAGCTCCTTGAACCGAGAGTCAAGCTTGGCGTTGAAGGATTTCTCAAGCACATCGATCTTGTCCATGGCGTTGGAGAGCTTGGTGTCAAACTCCCCGAGACGCGTATCCACGTCTTCAGCGCGACTGACCAAGAGCGCGGAGAAGTGGGCATGTAGTTCTTCGTTCGTCATTGTGGCAGGGTTCCGCGAAGTATCTGTCATGGTTAGTCATTAAAAAGCACAGGTATATAGTACGGCAATATGGTGGAAGTCACGCGTAATCCGTCAAGCAATATACGAAGCTCTTACAAGTTCTTACCAAACAGCAGGAAAAAGGCGATGTGTAACCACGAGGATCAGTGGGTCCAGAGATTGAACCAAGCGATTACCAGGAGTCGAAACACCGCACGTGGAGATTATCTGTGGAGCTCTGGGAAGGCTTAGCAAAGGGGGTTAGCAATTATCAAAACAGCAATGCGAAAGTTGAAAGAATGCTCAACGACGGTACTGTGCTGGTCCTAGGCTAGACCGGACTAGAGACGCGAGCCTAGATCACCAACGATGTCACGACGCGGCACAACAAGCACTGTATGATGATATGGCACCCTGAAAAGCGAACCGAGAGGTGGAAAATCACTATGATGGCGAGTGTCTAAAACTGATCTACGGGGTCTAAAAATAGGTTAGCCCCAAAAAAAAATTTCGAAATTTTTTATTTTGCTCCGGAAAGCGCGCAGGCGCCAAAAAAATATCGCTATAACGGCCGATGGAGAAAAGTGATCCCCGTGGTCGAAAAACAGTATAGCCAGAAAAAAATTTCGGAGGCGGTTCCGGACTTTTTTTTTTTTGCTCTCCTTCTGGACTTACGACCGGACTCTTAGCTCGACACGGACTTTAGCTGAACACGGAAACAACAAAGAAGGAAAGTAAAAAAGAAATAACTAGGAAACAATAACTCTACTCGGACTCGTACCACGGCAGGAAAACTGATCGGATCTGTGTCGCGGTAGGAAGGCGATGGCGGAGTATTACGGTTTATGGTGGATGGGTGTATGGCGGCGGAATATGGTGACGGTGATCGGCGAGTGTGGCGGTGACTACTATGATCAGAACTCGAAACTCTAAGGGACGAGACACTAAAACCAGCAACTCGACGCGACGATGTAGACACAAATTCAACAATGCAAAAACTGAAAAGATAATGCGAGGCGTAGATTGGTTATGGGATGGATCCAAACTCTAACTGTGTTTTTGGCTTTTTCGTGGGTTATAGGTAAAAAACAGATCTAATCTATGAAAACAGTAAAATCTCACCGAGCAACCTGAAATCTGATACCACTTGATAGGGCAAAGGTGTCCGATCTTTCGATGAGATGAAGATAGTCGATTTGGTGGAGTTCGGGCTTGACGATCCGACTACACGTGCGAGCACGAGCGCCAATGCAATCGTTAGGCCAATCTCCTGGAGGTTACCGATCCTGCGGGAACACGATCAGCCTGACCAGCGAGGGTCTTAATTCCTACCTGAAATCAAGAACAAGTAAGAACCAATATTGCAATCAAGATATTGCGGATTAAGAGGGAAGCTTTATTGAAGAGGTGGGATCCTGAATAGGTGCGAAGTACAAGAGGCCTCATGACGCCGAGCCTTGGGCGGTTGCTATGATGGCTAACTTAATGTCTAAATAAAATCCGAGTCTAAAGTGACGGCTATGGGGAGTATTTAAGGGCGAAAAGGTGGGGTTTCGGCCAGCCATGGAAGTGGTGGCCGAATCCAACCCTAGGAGTCCTTTTCCCCTCAAATACGGACTCTAAAAAGTGGCTATTTAAAATCCTGCGAAAATTACATGGGCCTGGCCCAAAATAAAGGTGTCGCAGCACCATATTAAGCTATGGACGAATTCGTGAAGTATTAATCTTGAATATTTCGTCCAAGCCTTCTTTCTTCATTATGGTGGCCTCAAAGTTCTGAAATCTTCATCCGTGGCTTTCTCTTGGATCATCACGTGCTTGCTGCCATCTCCATGCATGGCCATGCTCCAATGCTTGTCCCTCTCATCCATGCTTGGTCCATCATTCCTAAGAGTAAGAAGTACATCTGACTTAGGCAGCATCATATTCTCATGTATGTGAGGGATAGTTCCAAGAAACGAAAGTACCTGATAGTTAAGTTGTTTGGCACGAGATCTTGTGATGGGTCCTTGTATGTGTGTAGCTGTAGGTACAACGGTTGTATCAATAGAAGGGATGTCCACATCAGAATGCTCTAGAAGTAGAGGTATTTTTAGATTTGTAATTTTAGGCAAATTTTGATTAGGCAAAAGTTACTAAAAATTGAAATGTGTAATTTTAGAGTTTCATAGCTCAGAATGGAATGAGGTTTTCATTGTTAGAACAATAAATAAAAGCTCCACATTTTTCATGTTAATTGTTTTGTCCAATTCAAAAATTGGTGCATGTAAATTTTTCAAAATTAATTTTTTTAGATTTCAACAAGTAAATGAAGTGAAAATGATCCAAGCTTTTTATATGTTTTTAGTACACAGTAGGTGCACCTATTTTGTTTGTGTAATGGTTTTTGATATACTTTTAAAATAATGCAGATGGTCCGGGAATGGATGTATGGTACTGAGCAATGCTCTAGCGAGTTCATTAATGACGTGCATGAATTCCTTCGTGTGGCTATTGGAAACAAGCGAAATGGTTTTATATTCTGTTCATGAATTATCTGTAAGAATCAGAAGGATTACTCTGACTCAAAAACCCTTCACAACCACCTATTGAAGTCCGGTTTCATGCATAGCTATAATTATTGGACCAAACACTAAGAGAGAGGGGTTATAATGGAAAACAATAAATAATAAGAGGAGGATGACAACTATCATGGGTTCCCTGAAAACGGTGATACTTCCATGGGGGAAGCTAAAGGGGAGACTGAAGAAGAGGCACATGATGAGCCCACCGATGATCTTGGTCAGCCCATTGCTGATGCACGGAGAGACTACATGAAAAGGAAATGAACAAGTTCGATCACATGTTAGAGGATCACAAAAATTCATTGTACCCAAATTGCAAAAATGGTCTGAAAAAGCTAGGTAGCACACTGAAATTGCTGCGATGGAAGGAAGAGTGTGGTCTATCTGACTCCGAATTTGAAAAGTTGCTGAAAATAATGAAGAATATGCTTACAAAAAATAACGTATTGCTCGCCAGTATGTATGAAGAAAAGAAGGTTGTATGATCTCTAGGTTTAGATGTTCAGAAGATACACACATGCCCTCATGATTGTATCCTCTACCGCGGTGAGGAGTACGAGAATTTGGATGCATGCGCGATATGCACTACATTGAGGTATAAGATCAGACGAGATGAACCTGGTGATGTTAAGGGCGATCCCCCCAGAAGAGGGTCCGTGTGAAGGTAATGTGGTATGCTCCTATAATACCATGGTTGAAATGTTTGTTCATAAACAAAGAGCATGCCAAATTGTGATGATGGCACAAAGAGAAACGTAAGTCAGACGGTATGTTGAAACACCCCGCTGATGGGTCATAATGAAGAAAAATGATAGAAAGTATCCGGACTTTGCAGATGACGCAAGGAACTTAAGATTTGGTCTAATTACAGATGGCATGAATCCTTTTGGGAAGCAGAGCTTCAGTCACAGCACCTGGCCCGTGACTCATGTATCTATAACCTTCCTCCTTGGTTGTGCATAAAGAGGAAGTTCATTATGATGCTAGTGCTGATTCAAGACCCGAAGCAACCCGGCAACGACATTGATGTCTACCTAAGGCCATTAATTGAAGAACTTTTACAGTTGTGGAACAAACCCTACGTACGTCCATGGGATGAGAACAAGCAGGAGGAATTTGACCTCCGATCGTTGATTTTCATAACAATCAATGATTGACCTGCTCTTAGTAACCTTTTAGGACAGACAAACAAGGGATATAATGTATGCACGCACTATTACATGAGACTAAAAGTATATATTTAGAACATTGTAAGAAGAATGTGTACACGGGGCATCGTCAATTTCTTTTGGCCAAGCATCTCTTAAGAAAGTAAGGCAAGCATTTCAACGGTCACGCATATCACCAGATGAAGCCTAAGGAACATACTGGTGTTGATGTATTTGATATGGTCAAAAATTTGGATCAAATAGTAACCTTTGGAATGGGTCATGGCGGTCAAATCTGTTCCGAAGGACGCTGACGGACATGCACCCATGTGGAAGAAAAACTCTATATTTTGGGAGCTATCTTATTGGAAATTTCTAGAGGTCCTCTCTGTAATCGACATGATGCATGTGACGAAGAATCTTTGCATGAACTTGCTAGGCTTGTTGGGCGTGTATGGGAAGGCAAAAGATAGACTAGAAGCATGATAGGACCAACAACATATGAAAGACCCAGACGGCCTACATACAGAACGGTTTATATGTCGTGTCAGCTATGCTCTTACGAAACAAGAGAAGAAAATCTTTTTTGAATGTCTGGGAAGTATCAAGGTACCATCTGGCTTCTCGTCGAATATAAAGGGAATAATAAATATGGTAGAGAAAAAGTTTCAAAACCTAAAGTCTCATGACTGCCACCTGATTATGACGCAATTGCTTCTGATTGCAATGAGGGGGCTTCTACTGGAATATGTTCAAGTAACCATTGTGAAGCTATGTGCATTCCTCAATGCAATCTCTCAGAAGGTAATCAATACTAAAGATCTACGAGGGTTACAGAATGATGTGGTCCAATGTCTTGTCAGTTTTGAGTTGGTGTTCCCACCATCCTTTTTCAATATTATGACGCACCTCCTGGTTCACCTAGTTGAAGAGATTTACATTCTCGGTCATGTATTTCTACACAATATGTTCCTCTTTGAGACGTTCGTGAGAGTCTTAAAGAAATATGTTCGTAACCATGCTAGGCCTAAAGGAAGCATCTCCATGGGCTACGAAACAGAGGAGATCATTGAGTTTTGTGTTGACTTGCTCCTGACCTTAAGCCAATTGGTCTTCCTCAATCGCGGCATGAGGGGAGACTGAGTGAAAAAGGCACTCTAGGAAGGAAATCAATAATATGTAGGGACGGACATTCTTACACTGAAGAATATTACACTATTCTATAGAATTCCACCTTGGCGGCATGATGACTGGAAGCATGATGACTGGATTAGAAAGGAACACATGAAGACTTTTGGCGATTGGTTGCAACATTACATAAAAAGCAACACTCTTGGAGACGAGCTGTACTTGTTATCCAGGTCACCATCCTCGACTATATCGACTTTCCAAGGGAATAAGATAAATGAGAATACATTTTACACGATTGCCCAAGACAAAAAGAGCACCAACCAAAATAGTTGTGTCCACTTTGATGCAACAAACAACAATGTGTCAAAGACAACATATTATGGCTACATAGAGTAGATATGGGAACTTGACTATGGACCTACTTTTAAGGTCCCCTTGTTTCGATGCAAATGGGTCAAGCTGACAGGAGGCAGGGTAAAGGTAGACGAGCAGTACAGAATGGCAACAATGGATCTTAACAATCTTGCGTACTTGACGAACCATTCGTCCTAACCAATGATGTGCCTATATTTTTTATATGAAGGACATGTCTACCAAACCAAGAAAAAGAAATAATAAGCAAAAGAATACATCTGACGATGAGCCAAAGCGCCACATAGTTCTTTAAAGGAAAATAAACATCATGGGAGTGGAGGACGAAACAGACATGTCATAAGATTGTGATAAGTTTCATGAAATTCTGCCCTTCGCAGTGAACACTGATCCAACAACCCTATTAATTAATTAATGAAGATGCTCCATGGTTACGATGCAATAAGCAAGGGACACATGCGAAGAAATGACGTGTAATAATATATTAAACATTTTATGTAACAGTGTTCTGAAAACTCAGAAGAAAACATTGATGTAATGTATTGTGCCCGAGCATTCTGAATAGTTTCTAAGACAATCTCTTCATTTAACTAATCTGCTAATCTGGATATGAAAACTAATACATCTTGCTTAATCAAACTGGACGACGACTCTCAGTTCCTGAGTCACGGGAGGTGAACATCCAAAGAGAAGGAACCATCACAGGAGTATAGATTGAGTGAGATCCCTGAAGAATCTACCTGGTATCAGAGATCCTAACATCCAATGCAACTATATAGCGACGGACGTGCTCGTCCTCCTCCATGACACGACGCTGTACCACCTCCTCGAGGGCCGGCTCTCTCTGCACTGATTGTGGACCACGCGACGTCCACCAAAGAAGCTCTGGGTCGACGACGAGACCCAGATTCCTCACCAAGCGACGCGTCCCGGAAGGTAGCACCTCCCAGAGACCAATACTAGTAGGAAATCACGCTGATGATAGTCCGGTTCGCCCACCACAGGCGGCAGTCGAATTCGTTGTGGTTCACCGGGAGAGGGCCATCACCCTCGTACCTGGCGAGATCCCTTTCCCGCAGGTTAGCGAAGAAGGCATACCAGGTGTCATAGTCCCAATGGGGATCCATCCGTTGCTCCGCTGTGAGTTCAAGGTAGAAGTGGTTCGTGATGGCCACCTGACATGCGGAACCTTGAGGCATAGGAGGGACAGGAGCCCCTCCAGCGCTCAACATCTAGTCGGCGGGAAGTCGTCTCGGCGGGCATGGGTAGCTGGAGTCGCACAACACCTTGGTCTCCTCAAGGGTCAAAATTGCCCAATATGCCGTGTCCATTATTGTGAGAGGGGAAGTTGTGAATGTATGGATGGACATGGCGGTCGGCCTAGATATAGAGGGAAAGGACAGGAAAACATGGCAGGAAGCAAAGAGAAATGGCGGGAAAGTATACGTGGCTTGACGGCTCTGAGAATGGTGGGAAATATATCTCTAGTCTCGGTTATTGCCTCCAACCGGGACTATATGCCCCCGAAATATCTTTAGTCACAATTAATAGTTTTAATAGTTAGGTTAAATATTTTAGAAAATAGAAAATATTTATTTATAAAAAATAGGAGTGGGCTCTAATGAAGATGGCCGAACTGTTCCACAACAACAAGAAAGGTTTATATGTGAAGTATGCCGCGAAAAAGAAAACTCCAGACTTCAAAGGAGCACAAGAAAAGTTGAGAGAACAGTGGCCCGATTTTATAAAGTATAAACTATCTTCTGTAGCCAAGGCAAAGTCGGAAAACAATGTGATAAATTTTGCCAAAAAGAAATACCACCATAAAATGGGGGACATGTGGCTACAAGAGTATCGTTCCTAAGTGGGAAACTATGGAGGCCGACATGAGGACTAGAGGGACCACTCCCAGTATAGATGGATTGCCCGAGAGGTCAAAGCACTGTTGGTACGGGCACGGGGGAACATTGAACCCCAAAACAGGGTCGACAATTTTTCAAGCAAAAATTCTAACACCCTCCAATGCACTTGTTCAAGCAATGACTGATGCTCAATTGGGATTGTTTCATCCCGAGAGAGACCTACGAGATGACACACACCCTCAGGAATCCTGAAAAAGGTGGACGAACACGAGGCAAAGGCGCCGGTGTTACATGGAAGAAAGGGTTTCCCGAGTATGATGACAATTACAAAAGCCGTAAGAGAAAAAAAGGACCGAGAGGCAGACCGGGTCGGGAAGATAGAAGAGGACCTAGCTTGGATGATATATCGTTCAAGTTAAGTGTAATTGATGAGTTATGCATATCTACTTATGTAAATGTCCGCAGGTTCCACTGGATCCTGCTAAACATTCAGAAGTCCATGACTCATTAAGTTGGGACCAAGAGAAGTGGGGCGACGTGAAAGCAATGTTCCAGAAGTAATTTCAATCATTATCATATTATATCAGCCTCTTTCATTCATTTTCTGATATCAAGTAACTAATAACTCCTTTATTCATTTTCTTTGCCGAGCAGGTGCTGGACATGGTTCAAAAAGAAAGTACAAGGTCCTTTCAAAGATGAGCCAACTTATAAAATAGTGAAGGGTTTGCAACAGCCATCGGGGACTCATTTATGTGGATTCTACGTTTGAGAATACATTCGCGAGTTGACCAGTGAGCGAAGAGTTGATTCAACTTATATTCACAGTTTGGGGGAGAATCTCGAGCCAGAATAATGCATACGACCAATTCAAGAGGAATACGACCAATTCTGATGGGATTTCTGATGAAGAAGGTCCTTGATGAAAGGGGAGAACATTATGCGAAGGACGAGGAACTCAATATGAATTAGTGATCTCCATGTAATTGATATGATATATCATTAATGACCATTTAATTTCAAACATTTCCTTCCTTTTGATATGATCGAATATTGTATATGTATGCTCACAAGAGATTGAATATTAATTATATATGCATCAACGTGTACTGTGTATGTAGTAGCATAGAATAAGTGTACGGAAACATGTTGAAAATTATAATAAAACACAAATTGAAAAAGAAACAAAATAGAAAAAATAAAATAAAAAGAAAAACACAAAATCGTGCCACGGTAGAGAGACATATGAATCTCTACCGCGGCAAGAACTCGTTTAGTCTCGGGTGGTTTTACGACCCGAACTAGAGGTCTTCTGGCCCCCGCCGCGCTGCAAGCGCCACATGGTAGACTATAGGGGCATCTAGTCCCGAATTGCTAGTCCAGGTCTAAAACCGGGAATAGAGTCTGTTACAGTCCGAGACTTGAGGCCTGTTTTCCACCAGTGATAGTTCGTCGATGCAAGAAACACGATAGTTACCGGTTACATCCTATATGCAATGTTAGGCAGACTCAAAGCAGGCTAATACATAACCTAGACCATGCAATCACCTCACGTCCACGTAACTCATTGCATTAGTCGGATCATATTAAGTATAATCACACCAGATAAACAGAAGCGGGAGATGCCAAGCATGGCAGCAACCTGTAGCCCAGGTAGGAGAGTTATAGCCTTTGATGTCGACCAGTAGATGTGAAGGCACGACATGGACAACCCGCTGTTTGAACGCATATGGAGAACCGAGAACAAACATGAAGGATCAAGATGAAGATATGTAGGGCTAATTATGCCCACTAATTTCATGGGATAAATATCTGCTAACTTATGAGGTGGCGCATGCAGAGGTTTTACTATATGAATATCTATGACATGTGGGGCCCACATGTTAGGGACATAGTTTGCCCATTAGACTAACCCTAATTTGCTAATCTTAACACAATTTGCACTAGGAATCCGTACGACCACACCCCTAGTCATGTTCGGACATTCCGTTCCCGTGAAGCCGCTACTAAAATGAGGTTATACTATGCTGCTATAAAATTATGGATCTTCATGTGTACAAGGGCATTCGTCGATTTTGGACATGGGACAATCTACAAGCCTATAAATACCTTCGTGAACAAGCTAAAGTGAAACCGATAAATCTGGACATGGATATGATTTGGTCTGCCCGTCCAAACCTGTCCCGTTGTCATCCTTATTCTCCACCGATCTTATGACGATGCATTCGAGAACTGTGGACCGCACCACCATTGGGAATAAGACCAGTTGGGAGTGGAGCGACGGGAGAACGTAGAGATATTCAAAGATGTGACTAGAACATGCATGGAGATGGAATTAGTGGAGTTGTCGTCAAGTGTGACGACGTGGGTTGCTCTTGGCAGACGCTGTTAGAAATAATGGGGTAAGTCGTTAGACTCATTTGTGATTTTAGATTTTTTCTAAATCTAAAAGCTCATGTATGTGTAAGTCCATATGTAATTTGGTCTAAGTTGGTGGCAGCTTATATGTGTGTGGCAAAAGAAGTGAAAGCTAAAGTTTAGTCTCACATGAGAAGTTGAAAAAGAGTTGCACCACCTTATAAGGTGGAGTGTTGCACCACTTTATAAGTGAGTGACAATAAGAGAGATACACGCACACTACTCCTCCTCCGACGACGCCGCTCACACGCTCGCCTTGTCACGACACGACACGACACATGCGCGCCGCGGGTTGCGGGTTGTAGGAATCTCGCCGAGCCGAGCTTTATTTTGCTGTTCTGGAAAATATGTGCGGTTCGACATACTTGTCAACAGTTAGTGGATTCGGGTCGCTTAACCGACCCGAACGTGCGCGACGTAGGCTTGGTACACTTCGTGTCATGTACGGTATTTCCAAGCCGTTCTATATAAATGCCTGTGCGACTTCCACACCGCACGACACCAAACCAATCTAGGGTTTTGTGATCCTGTACGGGAAAGGACGAATAAGGTTTTTGGAAAGCGCTCCGCGCGACTGCTCAAGTTCGTCATCATGACGCGTCTTCCCGGTCATCAAGCTAGACCTACTGCACGTCGACTTCTTCGACACGCTACTGCACCAACGACAACTACATCGACAACCGATCAGTACGTACACCATCATCAGATCCGTTATTTTACTATGACTGTTAGTGCGTATACTCTGCTATTGTTCATGTTGATCAATACATCTAGTATGTTAGAGGTTCACGTGATTGTAGCTGTTGCTGTCATGATTTATGTTTTGGAATTAATTGTGGAATTATGTCTAATAATCCAACAATCCAAAAACCTTATTATAGGCAATTTCCTGAATTAAACATGTGACACCCGGCCGATGCTATGAAGCCGGAAAAGTTTACCGGTGTTCATTTTAAGAGGTGGCAGTATAAGACCACTTTGTGGCTGCAAACTCTGAAAGTATTCGAGGCTAGTGAGGGTTTACCTGAAGGAACTACATCTGACGAGGTTCAGAACAAGCTCAAGGAAACCAATCTTGCCTTTGTGGGATGTGTTCTGAGTGTTCTTGATAACAAGCTGTTTGATGTGTACATGCACATCAAAGATGGAAAAGAGCTCTGGGAGGCACTGAACGCTAAGTTCGGTATAGCAGATGCTGGTAGTGAGCTATACATCATGGAGAACTTTTATGATTACATGATGGTTAACAACCGTTCTGTAGTTGAGAAAGCTCATGAGATACAGTGCTTCGCCAAGGAGCTTGAAATCTTCAAGTGTATTTTACCCGACAAGTTTGCGGCTGGGTGCATTATTGCAAAGTTGCCTTCTTCATGGAGGAACTTCACCATAACTCTCAAACACAAGAGACAAGAGATATTGGTTAAAAACCTGAAAGCGTCTCTTGATGTTGAGGAGAAGGCTCGGGTAAGGACACTACTGAGAAAGAAGAGGGTCATGCTACTGCTAACTATGTGCAGAAAGGAAAATCCTTCGGCAAGAACAAAGGGAACTATAATCCCTCGTTCAACAAGCCTGAAAAGACTACAACCTTCAAGAACAAGAATAATCCAAACAAGCCCGAGCTATATTGTTATTCATGTGGAGAGCTTGACCACTTTTCCAAGGACTGTCCAGAACGTGCAGATCGTAGAGGGAAAGGTGGGAAGACTGTCAATATCATGACCGTTAGCAACACTGATGGATATGGTAATTTATTTACTGTTCTTTCAGTATTTCAATCACCATGTTGGTGGATTGATACGGGTGCTAATGTTCATGTGTGCGCTGACATCTCTATGTTCTCTTCTTATCAGGTCGCTCGGAATTCATCCGTCCTAATGGGGAATGGATCACATGCTTCTGTTCATGGTGTTGGCACGGTGGATCTAAAGTTTACTTTCGGAAAGATCGTGCCGCTGAGTAACGTGCAACATGTCCCTACTATGAACAAGAATCTCGTTAATGGCTCCCTTCTATGCAGATATGGGTTTAAGGTTGTGTTAGAGTCCAATAAAGTCGTTGTTTCGAAACATGAATAATTTATTGGTAAAGGTTATGAGTTTGGAGGCTAGTTTCGGTTTTCACTTTCTGAGTTTTGTAATAAATCCGTGAATCATATTTGTGGTGGTGTTAATGATGATACCAGTATTTGGCATTCTCGTTTATGTCAGATTAATTTTTGTTTGATGTCTCGGATGTCCAGTATGAGTTTAATTCTGAATTTCACTATTTCCAAAGGTTCTAAGTGCCATAGTTGGGTGCAATCAAAGCAACCTTGAAACCCTCACAAGGCTGCCGAGGAGAAAAACTTGGCACCTCTAGAACTCATACATTCTGAACTATGCGAGATGAATGGTGTGTTGACAAAAGGTGGAAAGAGATATTTCATGACGTTGATAGATGATGCTACTAAATTCTGCTATGTTTACTTGTTGCAAACTAAAGATGAGGCTTTAGACTACTTTAAAATTTATAAGGCTGAAGTTGAAAATCAACTGGAGAGAAAGATCAAGCGTCTTAGGTCAGATCGTGGTGGTGAGTATTTTCCCAAAATATTTGATGAATTCTGTGAGTAACACAAAATTATTCATGAGAGGACACCTCCCTACTCTCCCCAATCGAATGTGGTTGCCGAGAGGAAAAACCGCACGTTGACTTGGTGAATTCCATGTTAGACACTGCTGATTTATCAAAGGCATGGTGGGGGAGGCTTTGTTGACTTCATGTCATGTCCTGAATAGAGTTCCTAACAAGAATAAAGAGAAGACCCCTTATGAGGAGTGGGCTAGGAGAAAACCATCACTTTCGTATCTGCGCACTTGGGGATGTTTGGCGAAGGTCAACATAACGATTCCCAAGAAACGCAAGCTTAGACCTAAGACAGTGGATTGTATCTTTCTAGGATATGCTCCACAGAGTGTAGGACATAAATTTTTAGTGGTTAAATCTGAGGTTCCTGATATGCATGTTGATACTATAATGGAATCTCGTGATGCAACATTCTTTGAGAATATATTTCCTATGAAAGATATGCATAACATTGGTAGGATTTCTTCTAAAATAATTCCTGAATCTAGTGCATCTATTGAGAATTCTGAACAACCACATGAGGAAGTCCTTGAGAAGGATGACGATGAACCTCTCACGTGGAGTAAGAGACAGAGGATTGGAAAATCCTTTGGTAATGGTTTCATCGTGAACCTTGTGGACGATACTCCCAGATCCATTGCAGAGGCATATGCATCTATTGATGCAGATGATTGGAAAGAAGTTGTCCAAAATAAGATGGACTCGATTCTTTCTAATGGAACTTAGGAATTATCAGAACGACCATATGGTTGTAAACCTATGGGATGTAAGTGGGTGTTCAAGAAGAAGCTAAGGCCTGATGGTACTATTGAGAAGTACAAGGCGCGACTTGTAGCTAAGGGCTACACACAGAAAGAAGGCGAAGATTACTTTGACACATATTCACCTGTCACTAGACTAACCACCATTCGAGTACTATTGTCCCTAGCTGCCTCTTATGGTCTTCTCGTTCATCAAATGGACATGAAGACAGTTTCCTTAATGGAGAGTTGGAAGAGGAGATCTATATGGATTAGCCGGATGAGTTTGTGGTAAAAGGTGAATAGACAAATGTGTGCAAGTTATTAAAATCTTTATATGGCCTGAAACATGCACCTAAGCAATGGCATGAGAAGTTTGACAGAACTCTACTTTCTGCTGGCTTTGTCATTAATGAGGTTGATAGGTGTGTTTACTATCGCCATGTTGGGAGCAATAACATTATATTATGTTTGTACGTGGATGACATTCTAATCTTTGGTACAAACTTGAAAGTGATAAATGAAGTCAAGTCTTTCCTGTGAAAGAGCTTTGATATGAAAGATCTGGGAGAGGCTGATGTGATTCTGAACATCAAGCTTATTAAGAACGAGAATGGGATTATTTTAATGCAATCTCATTATGTTGAGAAGGTCTTGAGCCGATTTGGCTTTACTGATGGCAGGACTTCTCCAACACCTTATGATTCCAGTTTGACATTACGAAAGAATAAGAAGGAACCAACAGATCAACTGAAATATTCACAAATTGTTGGTTCTTTCATGTACTTACCAAGAGCTACAAGACCCAATATCTCTTTTTCTGTGAGCAAGTTGAGTAGGTTCATGTCTAACCCGGGTATTGATCATTGGCATGCACTTGAAACGGTCATGCACTATCTATGTGGTACAATGAGCTATGGGATTCACTATTCAGGGAACCCTACTGTGCTTGAAGGATATAGTGATTAGAACTATATCTGTGACGTTGATGAACTCTACGCCACGAGCGGGTATGTGTTTACCCTTGGAGGTGGTGCGGTGTCATGGAGATCCCATAGATATACCATATTGACGAGGTCAACTATGAAAGCAGAGCTTACTGCTTTAAACACAGCCACAGTTGAGTCAGAATGGCTGCGTGAGCTCTTGATGGACTTGCCTGTGGTTGAGAAACCTGTGCCGACAATCCTTTTGAATTGTGACAACCAACCTGTTATTGTCAAAGTGAACAATTCTAAGGATAACGCGAAGTTATCAAGACACGTGAAGAGACGTTTGAAATCTGTCAGGAAATTGAGAAACTCCGGAGTAATAACTGTTTACATATATTCAAACAGTCAAAAACCTGTCAGATCCCTTTACAAAAGGACTATCACGAAATATGATAGAAAGTGCATCGAGGGAGATGGGGTTGAGACCCATGGATGTCATACCTAGTGGTAACCCAACCTATGTGATCGGAGATCCCGTGAATTAGGACCTGAGAAGAACAAGCTAATGGGTGGATTGAGAAGAGTATTTTGTAACCCTCTCTATGTGAAGATGCATAACTCTCATAATTTGTAAGGCAGGTTGACAACATGCCTTAATGTGTTTATGTTGGTTTTAACTAGCAAAGATGCTGTCCTACAGGGCATTCTTGAAAGAACACACCTATATGAGCCCGACTGTAAACATCGCGGTCTATAAGATTTGGGTGATCTCTAGTGAACTCATGAAGAGACCAGGGAGTATGACGCATATGCTCCAACCCGCGGGGTATGCTACTAGCAGCCAGGTACTAGTTATGATTTTGGGTGAAATATGTTGGCACCAAACTTGTAATTCAAGCCCGCGGGGTATGCTACTAGCAGCCAGGTACTAGTTATGATTTTGGGTGAAATCTGTTGGCACCAAACTTGTAATTCAAGTTTCGTCCATTGTTCAAGTTGTTGATAGGCGTAGTTCAAGATTCTAGGCGGAAGTTCAATTTAACAGTCTCTGCTGAAACACTGGTATATAAACAAGTAGCGAGGGTTGGCAAATCTTCAAATGGGCATTTGAGATCTGGTGGGGGATTGTTAGAAATAATGGGCTATGTCATTAGACCCATTTGTGATTTCAGATTTTCCCTAAATCTCAAAGCCCATGTATGTGAAAGCCCATATGTGATTTGTCCCAAGTTGGTGGCATCTCACATGTGTGTGGCAAGAGCAGTGAGAGCTAAAGTTTAGTCCCACATAGGAAGTTGAAGGAGAATTGCACCACCTTATAAGGTGGAGTGTTCCACCACTTTATATGTGAGTGACAATAAGAGAGCTACACACGCGCCCCTCCTCCTCCAACACCGCTGTTCGCACGCACGCACGCTCGCCTCATCACGACGCGCGCGCCGTGGGTTGCGGGAATCTTGCCGAGCCGAACGTATGCGACGTGGGCTTGGTCCACTTCGTGTCATGTACGGTATTTCCGAGCCGCTCTATAAATGCCCGTGCGGCTTCCACAACGCACGACACCAAACCAATCTAGGGTTTTGCCATCCTCTCTGCTTGTGCTCTTGCCGGCGTGCACCGGCGGTCGGGAGAGCAGGTCTCTGGAACCACTCGCCTTTGTGATCCTGTACGGGAGAGGGCGGATAAAGTTTTTGGAAAGCGCTCCGTGCGACTGCTCAAGTTCGTCATCACGGCGTGTCTTCCCGAAAAATATTCATTGGTGTAAAAAAAACCGATATGGTGGCTCCGTCTTAGGAGCACCTGGGCTCGTTGTCTCCATCGCCTCATCTCATGTGCCGTGATAAAGGTGTGTCACGGGTCAGGAGTGCAGACAACGCGTCCCATTGGAATCACGTGGCGGCGTAGCTTTGCGCCACCGCTACCCCTCTCTCGTCCTTTTATACACCACCCCAGCGTATGTTCCTGCCTTTTTCTAGACCCCTCCCGCCTCTCCTTACCGCCGCTATATGAAGGCCACACCTTACATTCCCTTTCACCATTCATCTCCGCTCCCTCTCGCATGAAATATCCATAGATCCCCTTGCCCCCTCTCTGATGGCCGAGCGCCCTAACAAACCGATGGCGGTGAACGGGTTTGGCCGTCGCTACCACCACAAGCACGAGGGCAGGGCGTTGTACGAGTCCAGATACCTAATGCCACCAGAGTGTCGCCTCCCGGACGACTGGAAGCTAAGCGCAGGTCAGCTCGGTTGGCCTCCATCCACCAGTTCTATCGAGGATGTTGGCCCAGCCCCAAACGCCGAGTGCAGTCCGGCGTGACGACGGCGAAGTATTCCGGCGAGTTGCGCGCACGTATAAGTACCAGCTAACAACGATCAGCAAGCTAGCTATCTAGCCTGATCAAAAGAACTAGCTCTCTCAACTCACACGAGTACGTACCAGGAAAAACAATGTTGATGGCTACAGGGCCCTCTCGGTCCTGTTGTTTGTATTGAATCTCACGGTTGTCTTACAAGGCTACTATATGGGTGTATATATACCCGGCAAGACAACGTCAATACGAATAGGTGTTGGACCACTAGTCCTACTCGGAACACACGACATTAATCGCTCCGTGTCCTATCGGGATTACTATTCCTAACAATCACCCCCCTAAGCACGATGTGCCCATCTTCACAGCTTGGACGCCGATCCTTCCTTGCATCTCCGCAAACTTCACTCGTCCCAAAGATTTAGTTAGGATATCCGCAAGCTGATCATTGGTGCAAACATAGTTGACTTCAATCTTGCTCTCCTCTACACACTGCCGTATGTAGTGATACTTCGTATCAATGTGCTTACTCCTGTCATGATGTACTGGATTCTTGTACAATGAAATTGCAGACTTGTTGTCAATATTGAGCACCACTTGTTCCGCCTCTCGATTGGTGAGATCACCGAGTAGACTCCTTAGCCACACACCTTGACACGCCGCAGTTGCAGCCGCAATATACTCAGCTTCACAGGATGACTGTGCCACCACTTTTTGCTTTTGTGATAGCCAACTTACTATGCTTCTTCCCAAGAAATATGCCACGCCCGAGGTACTCTTACGGTCGTCAATATCTCCTGCCATGTCGCTATCACTGTAGCCAAGTAGCTTCACCTCCTCCTTCTCTTTCGAGTAGACAATACCAAAGTTTGTAGTACCTTTGATATACCTGAGTATATGTTTCACGGCTGTCCAATGCTCCATTGTGGGTGCTTCCATGAAGCGACTCACATAGCCAACGGAATAGGCCAAGTCGGGTCTTGTGTTGATGAGATATCTCAAACTTCCGACAACGCTCCTATACTCCGTTGCATCAACCGCAGGTGCTTCACTCCTTTTGCTTAGTTTAAGACGAGGTTCCATCGGAACATGAGTTGGATTGCATTCTTCCATGCCACACTTCTCGAGTATCTTCTTTGCATATGCCTCTTGGCATAGCGTGATCTCACCCAGCTTTTGATGTACCTCGACCCCAAGGTAGTAGCTCAACAAGCCTAGATCACTCATCTTGAATAACTCCTTCATCTGTAGCTTGAACTTTGCAATCTCCTTCTCATCCGCTCCTGTTATCAATAGATCATCAACATAGATGCCAACTAGTAGATGATCCCTTCCTTTACCTCGTTTATACATCGCATGCTCCAGTGGGCTCTTCTCGAATCCGAGAGAGATCAATGTACGATCAAGCTTGATGTTCCACGCCCGAGGGGCTTGCCGTAGCCTGTACAACGCCTTGTGTAGCTTCAAAACCTTGTGTTCTTCTCCCTCTTTGATGTATCCCGGTGGTTGCTTTACATAAACTTCTTCTTCTAACTCCCCATTCAAAAACGCGGATTTCACATCCATGTGATGCAATTTCCAGGATTCTTGAGCTGCGAGAGCAATAAGTAATCTCACCGATTCCATCCTTGCAACGGGAGCAAACACTTCTTCGAATCCACACCTTGCTCTTGCACGTATCCCTTGGCCACTAGCCGAGCTTTGTGTTTCACCAACTTCCTTCGCATCCTTCTTGATCTTGTACACCCACTTGAGCCCTATGGCCTTGTGATTGTTGGGTAGATCGACAAGCTCCCATGTATCGTTGTCGCGGATCGACCCCAACTCCTCATCCATAGCCCGACGCCAACACTCCTTCGTATTAGCATCCTCGAATTTTGTCGGATCCTCGGTGAGTAAACACCGTCCTTGTCCTCTCCCTCGCGCACGCGCTGTACGAAGGGTCTCCGGCGGATACAACTCCAGTACACTTCGGAATTTTTCTGGAGTAGGTGGCCGTCTCCTTTCTTCCTGTGCACTTGGAGGAGACGTGGAAGCTGACGTAGTACTTGTTTCAGCGTCTACTGAATTTCCTGCAGTTTCTGTCGGTGTACTGCATGTTGGCGACGTGACATCGTCGCCCGCGTCCACTTCTAGACTGCCGCTAGTCCCTTCTGGATGGGAGTGTGCAGCTGATGGGCCACTTGCGCCAGGGCTCTCGTCCGCGCGTGGACTGGATGGCGACATCGAGCCTCCAGGTGCAGCGCGTGAGCTGCTGCTCGTGCCGGAACTCCCACGCGGAGATACCTCTCCAGGCGTAGTGCTGCTGCTGCTCACTTTCGGACTTCCATCTTCCGAACCAGCGCCTAAATCCATAACGCCACGGGACGCCGTTTCTTGATCATCTGCATGCGAATCACTGTAGACTACAGTAAATATTTCATCAGAAATTGATTGTACCAGTTCCACGGAGCCCCAATTCCATGATTTCTCCTCCTCGAAGACGACGTCGCGTGTCACCACCACCTGTTTTTTCACTGGATTATACGCGCGATACGCCTTCGAACCGTATTCATAGCCGATCATGACCATTGGAGTACTTCGATCTGCCAACTTGCTAGTATGCCCGGTCACCGTCTTCACATGCGCCACGCACCCGAAAGTGCGAAGATGATCAACCGAGGGCTTGCGCCTGCATTACCATGCTTCAGACGGCCATACCAACTACACTCTTAGTTGGCGCCTGTTCAGCAAATAGACTGTACTAACTGCCTCACCCAAAACCTGCCTGGCATGCCTTTTCTCTTCATCATGTTGCGTGCCATGGCCACCACGGTTTGGTTCCTTCTTTCCACAACACCGTTTTGCTGCGGTGAATATGGTGCGGTGAGATACCGCCGGATCCCATGAGCTTCGCAAAACTCCTTAAATTCATTGGATTTGAACTCCCCACCCCGATCGGTACGGAGGGCCTTCAACTTTGCCTCGGACTCCACCTCGGCTGCCATCTTCACAATCCTGAATGCTTGCAAAGCTTGATCCTTACTCTTCAGCAACACAACCCACATGTATCTCTGAAGTCGCCGACGATGAGCAAAAGTACTTGTTCTCGGCGGGGTCGCGTGATTGGTCCGCATAAGTCTCCATGCACCAACTCAAGAACCTTACTTGCTCGATATTGTCCGTCCCTTGGAAACGGGGCTCGCCTTTGCTTCCCAATGAGACAACCGTCACACACCTGCTCAACATGATCAACACACGGTAAGCCACGTACCATCTCCTTCTGTCCAAGTTGTCGTAGAGCTTGGAAATTTAGATGTCCGTAGCGAGCATGCCACTTCCACGCCGAGTCTTCCATGCTTGTCATCAAACATACTGGATCCGCCCGATTGAGATTGAGGATGTAGAGTCTATTCTTCGACCTCTCCACCTTCATTATGAGCTGCCTTTGGCGGTCATATCCCCACAGGAACTCGTCCTCCAACACGATCTTGCATCCACGCTCCGCGAGCTGACCAAGACTGATAATGTTGGTCTTAAGCTTGGGAATATAGTACACGTCAGTGAGTACCTTGTGACCTCCATCCTTCAACTCAAACAGGACAGTGCCTCGTCCTGCAATCTCCACCTTCGACCCATCGCCGAATCGGACGGAGCCTCCAACCGTGAGGTTCAACTCAGAAAACTGAGCCTTGTCGCCGGTCATGTGGTTGCTAGCGCCTGTGTCGAGGTACCAAACGTCGTATACCGTCTGCATCCTCCGCGGGAAGACCTTCTCTTCCACGAGCGTGACGATCTCCGTAGCAGACTCCTGAGGAGTTGATTCCTTGGTGGTCATTAACTCGCAAGCTTCGAGCATGAGCATCATCAGTCCATCATCTCCTTCCTTCGCCATGAGAGCCTTCTCCTTTGAACGGTTAGGACACTCCGATTTGAAGTGCCCGAGCTGATTGCACTTATGGCAGCGAAGATTCTTCTTGTCGAATTTCTTCTTTGGCTTCTTCGGCTTGCTGTCCGACTTCTTCGCCGGGACCGAACCATCGCCACTGCCAGATGCCTTATCGCTCCTCTCCTTGGCGACCATTGCCTGCCACTGGGCACGTGTAAGCATGAGGTGCTCATCTTGATTCGCGTCGCCGTAGGTGATCTTCATCCGCTCGTCATGCGCCTTGAACCGTCCAACCAGGTCATCCATCGTGAGGGTGGTAAGATCAACGCATTGCTCGATTGCCGACACCACATATATGTACCGCGGCGGCGCCGCGCGAAGGAAACACATTACGACTGAGATATCTTCCAGCTTCTCACCTTGCGCGCGAATCCCGTTGACAATTGTGGCTACCCTCGAGGCAAAAGCGTCCAGCGTCTCATCTCCTTCCATCTCCAGGTTCTCGTACTTCTTCTGCAAGGTTTGTAGGGTCGCTTCATGGACGCGCTCGTGCCCAAGATTCAACGTCTTGAGTGTCTCCCACGCCGCCTTTGCAGAATCCTTCGAGATCAGGTGCTGCATCACGTCCGCCGGCACAACGGAGCCGATGGCCGTGAGTGCCTGTCGGTCCTTGCGGTACTTCGGCGCGCCCTTCTTGAACTCGTTGCCGCCGGGATCGACAACCTCCCAGATGTCGTTGCCCTCCATGGCCCACTCCATCCGTTTCGCCCACGTCGTGTAGTTGCCGCGATCATACCGCGGGTACTGCGACGACACCGATGCACCCGCAGCCGCACCGGAGTACTCGCCTTGATCCTTGCCCGTCATGACCTTCCGTTACTAGGAGATCCTCCGCGAGGCTCTGATACCAATTGTTGGCCCAGCCCCAAACGCCGAGTGCAGTCCGGCGTGACGACGGCGAAGTATTCCGGCGAGTTGCGCGCACGTATAAGTATCAGCTAACAACGATCAGCAAGCTAGCTATCTAGCCTGATCAAAAGAACTAGCTCTCTCAACTCACACGAGTACGTACCAGGAAAAACAATGTTGATGGCTACAGGGCCCTCTCGGTCCTGTTGTTTGTATTGAATCTCACGGTTGTCTTACAAGACTACTATATAGGTGTATATATACCCGGCAAGACGCAACGTCAATACGAATAGGTGTTGGACCACTAGTCCTACTCGAAACACACACGCACACGACACCGTTCCGTGTCCTATCGGGATTACTATTCCTAACAGAGGATCCCGGTAGGATCCCAACAACCAGGCTCACTGGGATGACTTCTTCTGCTAGCGTCACAACCATGAGCTCGCTAGGTTTGAGGCGACGGTGCGCTGCCCAAGCACAAGGATACCGCCGGCTACAAGCTGTGTTCTGGCGCACCTGAGTGCAACCTGTCTGCTATGATGGACCACATTGACGTTGACGACTACTTGCAGTACCTGCCGCCCTCCGCTAGAGTGTCGTCAGTGGGTGCCACACACGGGAGGCGCTTCGTCGTCCTGTTTGTGATCTTCCTTGTCAACGCGGATGACATCACTCTCATCGCCTCCCATTTGCTCGCCGCTCTCCACTGTCAAGGAAGAGTACCAGGAGAAGTGTGGCTCCGACCGCGGAGACATCGTCATCTAGGAGCCATGTTCACCATCGCCTCCCACCACTCGCCCACACCTCATCAGGCCAAAAAGGGAACTCGTCCTGAAGAAGGAGGCGGAGCGGCAGCAGCCGCCAGAGTACCTTCGCCGGCAGCTCCTCCTAGCGGACCCGATGATGCGGAGGATTTTTCGGGCAAGTGGCCACTTGAGCGCACCACATACAATGACGTGTTGGGCACCACCGACGATTTCACCAACGGTTGTGGCAAATAAGGAGGCAACAGTGCATGTGCAGTGCCTCGGAATCCTCATCGACCCCGAGGACGACGACGAGGCCGGCCCAAGTATATCTGGACATGAAACTCGGTCCAGCGGGCTCGCCCCGCTGGCAGAGGCAGACCGAGCTGAGTCAGCTGAGGCAGACCGCAGCGAGCTCGGGCTGGCTCGGGCTCATTCAGCTCGCCTTTTTTTTCCAGAAAATCACACGGGCCGAATTAAGGCTGGTAGATTTTCATGGGTTGTAAAATTGGGCCTGTTACCGATCATATCCTGGATACTGCTGGTCGGTGACCTCCACGTCGTCTTCGTCTTCCTAGGGATCGATCTCACGCGCCGCCGCCACAAGATTCTCCACCACCAGCGCAGGCCGCCGCCGCCGTGCCGTCGACATCCGTCTCCGTCCAGCAAGCACTGTCGCGTCGCCCCGTCTGTTCTCTGACGAGAAAATCGAGCCATGCCGCCGCGAACTGCCCCTGCCGCCTCCAACGATACTGCCTAGGAAATGGCCCTACCCGTCAGCGAGCCATCGCCGCGAGGCTCGCGAGCTGCCCCGAGCTGGACCGAACTCGTCGAAAGCCCGGGCCGAGCTCCCTTTCATGGCTCGCCGGCGGCAGCGAGCTGGCTCGGGCTCAGCCGTTCCGGACCGAGCTTTTCTCCGGCTCGGCCCGAGCCAGACCGAGTTGGCTCGCGTCCAGGTATAGGCCCAAGTAAGCTACGCGTCGTTGGCGATGGCTGCAACAGCTAGGCACCAAAGTCCGAGCCGAGCGACTTTAAGGACGATGGCTTCTACGGGCGCATGGGCCTGTGCACGGTGGTTTTACTTATGTTTTACCCTTTTTATTTTAAATGTGTAAAATATCTCCGGCGTATGAATGAAAATGGCCATTCTATTAATTTTTTTCTAAATATAAAATTTGTATCGGGGCCATGACCGGGAGCGCCCTGCTCCCCGTAGGAAATTGAGCATCGACAAGCACCATACAGACCAACAAATACTTCCATGGGATACCGTATGGGAAATGACTGGAGATGCTCATAGACCTAAAAGTTAAACATTGATAAAAACCGTTTACTCTTAACAACTTTCACGTTGGCCATATATCGATGTTGTTAGGCTATTCACCGAGGCCATGAAGGCCATTTAACTTACACTGGATTGTTAGGCTAGTCATACCCGATAGTATCATAGCTCACTCCGTCCGAAAATAAGTGATATGTATTTGTTCGCATATATTTATACATTAAAACACGTCTAGATATATGCAAATCTAAAAAATTCATGTTAATTATTTCCGGGCGGAGGGAGTACATGATATTAGTTTATAATATCATGCATATGATCATATGAGTGGTGACATGAATAGCTTCATTTATTATTTTGTGTGATATAATGTAGTACTTCAATATTGTGCTTAATTAGTTTGCCACAAAAACTTCTCATAATTTGTGTCATGATGTCGTATCCATCTATGTTACTCTATCTCTCTACCTTTAGTCGCTCGACACATCAGTATTTTTGTGGGCCAAGTATACCGACTAAGATATTAAGGCTAGTCATAGTGCATAGTAACTTAGACTAGTAACATGCATATATTACTACCTCTATAGTGGAAAATAAATTAAGAGTGGTAACATGCAATGTCACATTAGTTAGGCTGTAGACTCACTTTGTCTTGATATGTGTGATGTTACCGTAACATAGCTAGTTACTCTATCTATCTCTTTCCTCTTAAACTTTTTTTTGAGGAACCTACGCCGGGCACTAGGCCGGCCTGAACCATTTTCGATATAATAAGGGGTAATCCAACTGGACTGAGTACAATACAAGGAAAAAAAGAAAGCTGACTGTACAAGGGCTTTACATTGAGCTAAAGAAAAAGTATGGTAGCTAACTGTTTTGTGCTAATAAGTGGGCAAACATGATCGCCAATCTAGGACAAGAGACTTGTTCTCCTGCTTAGGACACCTATGGGACCAAAGAAAGAGGTCATCAGTTTCTAGCTTGGACTCTTGGATACAGATAATATCTAACGGCTTGGCTGCAAGTGCAGCCTTAACATCGATGCATTTTTCATCATCGCTCAGGCCTCGCACATTCCAGGAGCCGAGGTTGAAGATGCGATTCATGGGAAAAACAAAGGAGCGCGACAAAGCAGTTTAATAAACGGGAACTGCTTAAACATAGAATAGCATTAGTTTGTGACCTTACAGTAACATAATTGAGGCGAAGCCCTTGGCAAACATAGAATAAAAGTGGCACCGATCAAAGGCAGAATACTGATACCAAAAAACAGACCACAGGATACAAGGGTTTGCCCAACTAGCCTAAGGTAGTGGCCACGAAAGCAAGCACAACCCAGACAAAGAGATGAGGTGCAGTGCAGACGGCCTCGATGCAGCGACATCTAAACAAGGGCAATCGCCTCGTCGAGCTGTAGGGAGGAGATCTCGCAAGCTGCAGCCAGCTGATCGATATCCTGACGCGGCAGCGGTGCAGTTGCTTCGTCAGCCAGCTGCAGCCGCTCTGCCGCCGGAAGGCTCCCGCATGTCTTGCGGCCTTTGGGCTTTCCGCCCAAGCCCAGGGCGTCGACGTTTTCCTTCTTGCGCAAGGCAGCCTTGTCGAGAATGGTCAGGTGTCCCTGGGCCTCAAGCGACTTGAGCGTAGGGCTGCGCCTGGGAGAGGAGATAGGCGTGAGAAGCAGGGGCTCCTGAGTTGACAGAGGAAGGTCAGCATCGTAGGAGCTTGCTGTGCGCCCAACAATCGTCTCCGTGAGAGCGTCGGGATCAGGAAGCGAGGCGGCAACCACAGGGTCGCGGCAGACTACATGAACATATAGGACAGGAGCTTTCAGCGTGGGAGGCACTTCCACCTTTTTTAGGAAGCCGATGGAAGCGGAGATGAAGTTGGCGACAAGCATGCCATGGCTATTATGCCTAAGCATAGGAATGCGATACAACCCTTTCTCCCCATGCTCGCCCCTAATAGACACCTCAAAGAAACCTGGGAAAACTTGGATCTGGACGGACTTAGGCTTGCCTAAGATTGGGTCAGCCTGCACAAAGGGACGGAATGCGCCCCACATGAGAGAGTTGTCTGGCATCTGCACGAGACGGTCCTGGGAAGGTGTAGCTTGAGGCCCACGGGGTGGGAAAGGCTGGTAACCAGGGGGCTGAGGGAAGTCAGCGAGGCTGTCATCAGCGCCGTCGCCGTGCGGCGAGCCCGGAGGAGAGTATGGTGGAGCGTCGTTTGTAGCTCCCGGAAGTGGAAAGACGTGAAGGATGGTAACTGGGGAGATGGTGCCTGCACCAGAGAGGCCGATGACGGCAAGGGAGTGAGGGATGTTGGTGAGGCCACCAGACTTGACGGTGAGGAGAACAAAGTGGTAATCAAATCCTGAGAGGCATACCGGGTCTATATCACATGGGTTGGCATAGGGAGCAGCAGTGTGGAATATGTGGTATGGGTTCTAGTGCTCCATGGGAAAGGTTTCTAACGACAGGGCGACTATGTCAGTGTGTTGGTATTCAAAGCGGTTTTCGGTGTCGTCGTGGTGGCGGAAACTGACCAGGTGAGGAGGGTCAGGGAAAGGACTATACACAACCGCGAAATCACGCTCAATGTTGGTGGAGAAGACAACGAGGCCCGCTCCATGCCCAACCGAGATGACGGGTGTGGGAGGAGTGTGGACACGGCGTTGCAGTGCCTCGTGGACGAGAGAGACAGGGTTCATGTAGACGCTGAACAGGCAGGGCTTTAGTAAATCCATCAGCGATCTGATCTCTGGTAGAAATAAACTTGATTGCAAGCTTGTTGTTGGCGACACGTTCTCGAACAAAATGGTAGTCAATCTCAATATGTTTGGTGCGAGCATGAAAGACTGGGTTAGCTAACAAGAAAGTGACACCCAGATTATCACACCAAAGACAGGGCTTCTCACGTAGGGTGACACCAAATTCAGCAAGAATGGCTTCAACCCAAATCAATTTTGTAGTAGCATTAACAAGGGCTTTGTACTCAGCTTCAGTACTAGAACGAGAGACAATTGCTTGTTTCTTAGCTATCCAGGATACCCGATTTGGACCAATAAAAACAGCAAAACCGCCAGTGGAGCGACGATCATCAAGACAGCCAGCCCAATCTGCATCTGAAAAAGCACTAAGAAGAGTAGATGGTGATTTCCGAAAGGTGAGTCCAACGGCCGAGGTATCCTTTACATAGCGAAGTATACGTTTGACTGTTGTCTAGTGGGCAGTGGTTGGTGCATGCAGATATTGACAAACCTTATTGACAGAAAAGGACAAGTCTGGACGGGTAAGGGTGAAATACTGAAGTGCCCCAACAATACTGCGATACTGAGAGCTATCATCAACACCAAGAGGAGTACCTTCGTGAAGAGACAATGGCTCGGACAAGGAAAGAGGAGTGGGTGCGGACTTGCAGTCAAGCATCCCAACCTTGGCGAGAAGATCACGAGCATATTTGTCGTGAGTAAGGAGCAAATCACCATGTGTTCTTTTTACCTCCATACCAAGGAAATAGTGAAGGTCCCCAAGATCCTTTATGGCAAAATGAACATTAAGATCCTTGAGCAGTGTAGAGATGGCAGCATCTGAGGAGCTGGTTATAATAATATCATCAACATAAATGAGTAGAAAAATTGTAATTCCAGATTTGTCATACAGAAACAGAGAAGTGTCAGCCTTGGATGGAATGAAACCAAAATCTTGGAGCTTGTTACTTAGCCTGGAATACCAAGCTCGAGGAGCCTGCTTGAGTCCATAAAGTGCCTTGTCCAGCCTGCAGATGTGATGAGTTGCATCAGGATGTTCAAAACCTGGGGGTTGCTTCATGTAGACCTCTCTCTTCTAGAACACCATGTAGAAACGCGTTCTTCACATCTAGCTGCCGCAAGCTCCATCCACGAGAAACAGAGATGGAAAGAACAATACGAATAGTAGCTATTTTAACAATAGGACTGAATGTGTCTTTATAGTCAACACCATACCATTGTTTGAATCCTTTGGCAACTAACCGGGCCTTGTAACGATCAATTGTTCCATCAACACGTCGCTTGATACGATAGAACCATTTGCAGTCAATAACATTTTTATTTGTGCTAGGATAAACTAGCGTCCATGTTTTATTTGCCATGAGTGCATCATATTCGTCTTGCATGGCAGTGCGCCAGTGCGTGTCATTAAGAGCATCAGTCAAGCCTTTTGGTTCACCTGTAGAGGACAACATACCATATCGGATAGTACCGTTAGTATACACTTTGCGTTGGATAATACCTTTTTGAAACTGCGTGCGAGGCACATGATGAGGTGTCGGTGGTGTCGGTGAGGAGTCATTGGATGCAGATGATCCAGTGCTGGCAGGAGAGGCCACAGGGCTGGGCGATGCAGAGGATCCACTGACGTCCGAGCGGGCAGGGGACAGACCTCCACGCGGCGAGCTGGGAGAGGCAGCGTCGCTCGCGTCCGCGCGTGGGCGGGATGCGGGAGGGGCAGGCGGCTAACGCACGCGCGAAGGGGCAGGCGAGCTGGGCACGGCAACCGAGGAGTGGGCGGGATTATCTGCATCGGGATCAACAGCAGGATCTGTCTCGTGATCAGTGGAAGCAAGGGAATGTTCCGAAGAATCAACATCATTTTCAGCGCCAGTTTCGTCTTCATGTGACTGATTTTCAGCAATGGAATTAGAAGCATCTGAGGCACTGTTTTGAGCATAATTTTCACTGGTACTTGCGGCACCCTGCAAGGTAACAGTAGGAGGAACAGTAATAGGTACTATAGCATGCATATGATCGTTAGTTTCTGCATCCCCAAAAATAGAAGGTGACGATGAAGGAAGTAAGAGAATTTCGTCGCGAAGACGAGAGCCAGCATTTGGATGTAATGCAGTGAAGGGAATTTTTTTTCATCGAAAACCACATCTCTAGAAATATAGACACGTCCAGTTTGAAGATCTAGACATTTGACACCTTTATGGAGAGGACTATATCCCAGGAAGACACATTTTTTGGAACGGAAAACTAACTTTTGTGTATTATAGGGACGAAGGTTGGGCCAACATGCACAGCCAAAAATGCATAGAGCATCATAGTTTGGTTTGATGTTAAAGAGGCGTTCAGTGGGAGACTCAAAGTTAAGTACTTTGTTGGGGAGTAAATTAATGAGAAAAGTGGCTGTGAGAAATGCTTCATCCCAAAATTTTAGAGGCATAGAGACATGAGCAAGAAGGGAAATACCAACCTCCACTATGTGACGATGTTTGCGCTCAGCAGAACCATTTTGTTGGTGAGCATGAGGACAGGAAACATGATGGATGATGCCAATAGTTTAAAAGAAACGGTTAAGCTTCTCATACTCACCACCCCAGTCAGTTTGCATAGTAACAATTTTGCGAGCAAACTTGCGTTTAACATATTGTTGAAAATTGAGGAAAACTTGATAAAAATCAGAACGCTTTTTAAGTAAATAGATCCAAGTAAACTTGCTGTAATCATCGATAAAGCTTACATAATATTTGTGTTTGCCAACAGAATCAGGTGCAGGACCCCATACATCAGAGAACACTTGTTCCAAGGGAACAGTTGAAACACTAGCGGAAATAGGATAAGAAAACTGATGAATCTTGGCTAGTTGACACGAATCACACACATATGGATTTATTTCAGGGGAATACGGGAGTTTATGTTTTCTAAAAATTTGCTAAACAACAAACGAAGAAGGATGTCCTAAACGCCGATGCCAAGTGGAGCAAGATGGCTTTATTGAAATGAAGGCATGCCTTGAAGACCCATTTGCCACTGGCATGAGAGGATAGAGGCCACCATGACAAGGTCCTCTAAACAGGATTCTCCGTGTTGCGTGATCCTTTATCAAAAAAAAGAAAGGATGAAACTCAATATAGACATCATTATCAATGGTAAATTTGTGGATAGATAGTAAGTTTTTAGCAGCTTGTGGAACATGAAGAACATTGTTAAGCTGAAAAGAATTATTCGGGGTGCATAAAACTGAACGACCAATATGAATAATATGCATACCGTTACCGTTTGCAGTGTGAACTTGATCTCGCCCCTGATACTTGTCATGGAGAGTGAGCTTGCTCAATTCTGGAGTGACGTGGTCGGTGGAGCCAATATCAGGATACCAGTTGGTATCAACACCATAAAAGTCCATGTTGGAGTTTTTGTTGCCTTTGTCCCCCTCATCATCAGTGTCATCTTGATAGCGCCACCAACAGTCACGGGCGGGATGCCCATATTTTTTGCAAATCTGACAAGTGACGTCAACAAAGGGAGTAGGGACCCGATCTCTGCGACGACCATCACCATTGCGTCTACCGCCATCACCACGACGGTCACCTCCACCACCGTCCCGGCGACGATCATCATAGCGTCCACGACGATCATCTCCACCATTGTCACGGCGGCGATCATCATAAAAGCGCCCACGACGGTCATCGCGACGTTCACGGTTGTCCTGGCGAGGGCGTTCTTGGCGGTCACGATAGTCCTGGCGACTGTCATACTGACGAGGGCGATCATCACGGCGAGGGTCACTGTTACCACGGCGAGCGATGTTGGCAGAGGAGAGGAAGCCACCATCGTTGGCAGGTTTGTGCAGCCTGTCGTATGCTTGTAGTTGTCCAAGGAGCTATGTGAGGGTGGTATTGGGGTTGGCACGAACGGCTGTAACCAGATTATTGTATGCAGTATCGAGGATTCGAGGCCATTGAGAATGTACCAGATGAGCTCATCATCATCAAGGGGCTTGCCTGCTGCAGCGAGCTCGGTGGAGAAGCACTTCATCTTCGCAAAGTATTTGTCAGCGGTGAGATCACCCTTGCGAGTATCACTGAGGGCGGAACGAAGCTCCTGAATTATGGTCTTGGACTTGGGCGAGACGAGATTGTTTACAGCAGCCCACACTTCTGCAGAGGTCTCGAGTCCGATGACATGGGCGAGGACGTCCGATGATAGGGAATTGAGAAGCCACCGAAGGACCTGTTGATCACGCGCGACCCAGGAGGTATAATCGGGGTTCTCAACAGTGATCTTCTTCCCCCTGGCATCTTCAGCTTCCATCAGTTCCTCTGGGGCTTTCTTAGTGCCCTCGACGAGAGCGAGGACGCGAGCGCCACGAAGTGCAGGAAGGATGAGGGCTTTCCAGACGAGCGCGTTATCGCGCGTAAGAAGCTAGGATGGTGGAGATCCCAGTGCAGCATCAAGAGAGATTGGAGCGGAGGAAGATCCCATAGCGAGCAACTGTTTGTAGACGCGGCGGCGGCAAGAGGGTTGTAGCGGCGACGATCTGTTTTGGTTTTTGTTTTGTGTGTCTAGGGTTTTGTTGTTTTGATGCGGTGGCGGCAAGAAGCGACAGCGGCGGCGGTTTTTGGCTTGTTGGTTTTTTGTTGTAGGGCGGCGGCGGCAGCAGCAGAAAGCTGTGGCGGCGGCAGAGCTGTGGCGGCGGCCTAAGGTGTTAGGGTTGTGCGGCGGCTAGGGAAGGGAAGAGGATGGCTCTAATACCATGTTGGTTTTTGTGGAACGATGTGTGCCCTCTCGGGCCATCGGTTGCGTGTTATATAGGTAGGGAAAAGCCCCCTAGGTGGCAGTACATTGGATGTACGTATACGATCGGAGTACTACTCCGTATCATACACGATCATATATTACATACTCTAACAGTAGGTACTGACCAACACGACGAAGACCTGCAGCAGAAGCTTTGCGCCTGGAGGCGGAGGGCGGAACGCATGGCAGTCGACAAGAGACGCCCGCGGAAGAAGAAGGATCCAAATCGAGATGGATGCACTTCGCCGAATCGAGATGGGACGGCCCTGACGAGAGCTCAAGGCCGAGCATCACCGGCCGACAGGAATAGGCTAGAGTCGAAGGGCCTTCGAGCCTGACAACGGCGAGGAAGGCACACTCGAGGTCCCTGGCGGCAGAGATGGCATGGCGGTCCACCTGCCCCTGCAGCCTCGAGGGGGACGCCGCGGCGTTGAGAATGGACAAGCACCTTGAGGCACCGAACAAGGACGGATCTATAGTGGACGCCGTCGAAGAAGGGGAGGGGATATCTGAGGACAGTGGGCACAACATGAAGGGTTGCATGTAGAACGACGAGGAAGGGCGTGAAGGTGGACGCGACGGCCGGAGTGGCGGGCGGCGTGATGGGGGCTAGAGCAGGCTACGCATCCCGGCGACTACCGACGCCATGGTGGCGGCGCAGCGGGGCGCATCCAGAAGGCAATTCCCTCTCCAGCTAGATGGACAAGGTCGCGCCTTTCATCCGCTCCAGGATCTTCTACCCAACCCTCCGATGGGTAATCAACATCCTTTTCTCATGAACTCATTTCCACATAAGCAAAAGTGCTTATTTGAATTCTTAGTTACTAGTGGAGTTAGTCCATTATGACCAGCCTAAGGCCTTTCGTTTCTATGAGCAAATTAATAGGAGAAAAGTTGATGATGGGTCCCTTAAAAAAATGTTGATGTGGCAGCCTAACTAAAGAAGGAAGAGAACTTTTCGCGAAAAAAAGAAGAAGAGAGTATTGGAGTACTAGGCCTTGAGGGCCTAGGGCGTCTATCTGTCTTCATTCGCGAACTGCATTTCCATTACTCTGCGACGCGCCACGAGACAAAATGGTTACAGGGCCGGCGCCGTAGGGCCGGCGTGCTGCCGTTATAGGGTGCTCTTACTTTATCCTACCACAGTGTCGCCAGGCGCGCCACCAAATCCATTGGGCGCCGCACTCATATCTGAAGGCAGGTATACTCGGAATAGCTAGCAATATTAGCTCCTTGAACTCTTTTTGTATGGATTATAACCTATTCGTCTTGTTAGTTACTGTACTTGCCTATGAGACAAGTTGATAAAAGCATTATGCATCGATCGATGCAGTGGGTCTTTATTCCCTTTTCTAGAAAAAAATTTACTTCCATATTAGACAATAGATTGATCTACTAGTTGAATGTTTTTTTTCTGATACACCTATGTATTATCTCTGGGAGAAAAGGAACACAACAATAAATAAATTGTTTTAACAAGCCACATACGTCCTAAATTTAACCTAATTAAATCGATCTGGTTTTATTTTGTACCGCTAAACATTTAAATTGATATTTTTTGACATAATATATGCAATGTATTATCGCCCCCCTTCCCCTTCCTAAAAAAATCTTAGCCTTCCTCATGTTCAAATTCTGGATCTGTCCCTTTTCATAAACACCATCAGCACTCAGCTCAACTAGCGCCTGACAAGCATGCCTAAGGTGTACACTTAATTGGACGCTCGTGTGTGAAATACTGCTCTACAAACTACAAGACAATATGAAAAAGTTGGCGTGCTAAAGTCTAAATTCTTATACTCCCTCCGACCCATATTACTTAACTTGGATTTGTCAAAATTTAAATAAAGTTATATCTAAATAGTGTCTAGATTCGTCCAAATCTAGATAAATTTAAGTCAATTAATATGGGTCGGACGGAGTACAAAAGATGATGGTTGCTCTTTTTTGTTTCTCTTGTCAAAATGTAAACATGCTCTTTGGAACGGGTTGTAATTATGTACCTGAAAATTGAGGTAAAATCAACTTGAGGGGAAAGTATATAGGCTTGTTAATAACACGCGCGCTTCCAATCAACCTTGCTTAGCCACTTGGAAGAACATACTACCCGGAGGAGGCAAATAAATGCTGGAAGTACTGATGCCTGCCCTGTAGAATAGCATAAATATTACATTTTTGCCACCATGAAAAATATTCAAATTTTCATAGAAGTTGAGAACACTATGCAGCAAGACCTAAGAAAGGAGATGAAGGAAAGTGTCGCACCTCGTGACGGACAAGCTTCAGAGTCTAGAGATGGGAAGAAGATGCCCAAATGGGGACTTGGTTAACGCAAAGTGAGCGGGTGCATACGTCTGCTTTCCAAACAATGAAGGCACTAGGTGAAGATTAGTTAGTAGTTTAGGTGCAGAATGGAGGAGGGGTGGAGGAGGAAGGAGGAAGGGGGAAGGGGGAAGGTGCAGAATGTTGGATGGGCGAGATTGGGGAAAGTGGAATTGCATGCACAATGACCCTGTCCGCTAGCTGCATTATTGTACTACTTCAAAGTTAATAAGACATATGTTTCGGTCTACCCCCTGTCCTATTAGCAATTTATCACTTTGAGTACAGCCGAGATCCATTCATTCATTGGTTGCTGAGCTTCCTTATCTCTTTTTTTTTTTGCCTAGGACGACTTGGCACGAGTCTTCATTATCGTTGTATTTCCTATACTGAGTGTTCTGACGCACCATCAGTTTAGCGGGAGGAGCCGCCTCCTTCAATTGTAAAGTGGCTACGAGCTCGATTAAGAGAATCTCCACTCGGGCCATAAAGCCTCACTAAATGGCTATGGAGGTGTCCGCGCTGCCCATCTCCAAATCTTTTTTCGTGGTGGCGCGGTCCATGTAGTAATTTGGCGTTTCTAGGCCAAATCCTACACATAAAGGGCAAACGGGTGCACCGGATGAAGCTAAAAATAACACGGGTCAGTTTTGGTAGTGAAAAAAAGCTCCGTCCTCGCCCTTTCCACCACTTCCCGCTCCGTCTTTCTGCCCTTTTTCCAGCTATATGTAGTCGTTCCTCCCTTACTCTCCCCCCTCCCGCGGTCGCCGCTGCCTGCCATGGAGAGTCCTAATCTCAATTTCTACGAGGCCGTGATGTCCAGGCACTAAGACATCCTCGCGCCGCCGCGCGCGAGGCTTCTGGCAAGCTTCGTCTGGTCATGCCATACAACTGCAGCTCGCCCCGGATCCTGGAGTGGGTCACGCATTCCCTATCCCTAGCCGCCTGCATCGCCGCCGCCGCCCCAGCCCTCGCTCCATCCTCCGTTGCTGCGGCCCGTTCCTTAGCCGCTTGTAGGATATCATCCATCGCCACTGTCGACACCTTTCGGGCCCCTCTTGCCTCTACGGCTTCATCTGCCACCGCAACTGCGAGATGGCCCCTGACGGATACAATCTGATCACTCACCGCCACCGCCAGGTGGTATGAGACCTACTACTCTAGAGCCGCCTGGAAAATGTAAGCCTCAGCCTCCAGGTCTTCTTCGACTTTCTATCGTGACCTTGCAGGGATGACATGTAGGCCATGATACGGTCGAGCTCCTCCCTGTTGGCCTCCTCCATGTGCTCCGCATCCATGAGCTCCTCCTGGTTGTGCCTTTTGGCCCGCAGTACCACCAGGAACTACCACTCGACGGCTAGCAATTGGCGTCTGTTCTCCTCCTCCTTTGTCGACAGGTTGCCAGCGTACCTGAAGTCCAGTCGTCCAATTCCTCCTCCTCCTCCTCATGGAAGGTGACAATAGACAACAGGGTGTGTTAAAGTATGATCCAAATTTAGTAAGGAGGCTAATTTTTTATGAGCGGAGTGAGACCCGTCACCGGAGGCTTGGTACGGATCGTTGAAGACATAGGTTTCCACCGCTATATATAACTCTTATAAGCCGTCGGCTGGGATAAGTTGCATGTGTGAAAATCCTCGGTGTTGTGTAAATATTACTCGTTATAGTGAAGTTCCAGTGGCTGGCATCAGTGGTTTTTTCCTCTCTTTGTTGGAGAGGTTTTTCACGTTAAATCTGTTTTCCCTTGCTGTGATTTTATTATCGTTTTGTCGCGCTTATAACAGGGTGGGTAGGTATGTGTAGCGTGCGGCCTCGGTCAGCTAGGACCAGGCTGTGGGGAGTGGTAGAGGTATGGCTACCGACGTGTCTACTATGTGGCCATCCCTAACCACGTTGGCGAGCTCTATGTAGGATGCAACGGTGCACGGAAAGCGGTGGGCGGGAAAAGGCAATAGGATGATGACTGGCGGAAAGAGGAGGCAGGAAATGGTGGTGAGAGCGGACGGATTCGCCGCCCATGCGGAAAAGTTCGATATGAGAGCGCGCACCGCATTAATGGGGATCCAAAGGCTCTATCCACGAAGAAAAATGGGTCGGTTCCATTGGGTGTAGTGACCTCGTTTGGGCCGACTAAGGGCATCTTCACCGGGCCGACCTAACCCGTCCTTGCGTGTCTAAACTCGTCCGAGCGGACTAGCGGATAGGTGCACGGCGGCCCAACCAGCCGACCCATCGGACAAACGCGTGCGGACCAACCCATCCGTGCACCAAATCTGGGCCTCGCTTGGGTCGGGCCGGACAGCATGCTTGTCCTCCCTTTACCTTTGGCGGCCCCTCCCACCAGTGGCACAGAAACCACGCCACTTATCCCTCCAAAAAATCTCTCAAAAATTTCTATCAGTGGGAGCAGGAGGGAAGGCGATGGATCCCGCCGCCATAGTTGATGTTGCGCCCTCCAACATTCCTACCGCCAAGAACTACAGCCTGCCAAATAAGCTTGGCAAGGACCTAACGGCGGAGGAGAGAAAAGTTGAGTTCGAGGAAGCACGCTGGCCGACAGGTAGCGGCGAGGGCTCGACTCGTCGCTACTAGGCTCGAGAAGGAGCGACATGGGGAGAACGAGTGCTTCCTCACCAACAAAAACAGGGTCGGCGCCAAAGAGCTGGCAGTGAGTGCCGCCAAGCACACCGTCAACATGATCAAGCATGATGACCGCCACTTTTGGCGGCACCGTCTTTTTCGATGGCCCAGTCACTCTTCCCGGCCTGGCCGTGGCCGACATGTACTCTACCAGCTCCGTGATTTCCAAGCCTAGTGTCCGGCCACCAGGTGAGCCCAGGATGCCAGGCCCGCACATGGCCTCACTTGGAGGCCGTGGTAGGAACATGGCCTCGCCCTCCCGGTTCATCCATCACTGCATGGTGTTGTCAGAGGCAGGAGAGCCCTCCATCGACCTGAACCGCACTCTAACCACCGCGGATGCAACCTCGGAGGCGTCGACGAAGCGGCGGTCCATCTCTGCTACGAACATGCCGACGCCAGTCAACCTGTTCGGCAAAATGCTCGCCGAGCCTCCAATGAGACAGTATGGTCGCCACATTTCTTCTCCATTGCCAGTATACCGCTCCCACCGCTTTATGATGGCCAAATTGGGTGTAGGATTTCTTGGCCAACGACGGTGAGTACACCTTGCATGACATGATCAACAAGGGTGGCCACAGCTATGCCGACGATGGCGAGACTGAGCCACAGACGTAGCAAGAGATGCAACATGATTCCTACAACATTGCGGATGAGGCATTGCTTGGAAACAATGGCACTTCCATGGGCCAGGGGGTCACAGCCGTATCGATGGCCGCTTTACTTGCGGCGTCACTTGTCGACTCCAGGAAGGTGAGCCAACGAACCTTGAGCTACACCACCGACGAGGACAAGATCCTATGAAAGACATGGATGGAGATTTCATAAGATCCACTATGTGGCACCGAGCAAAAGGGCTTTTCCTATTGGAAAAATGTGGGAAAGTTCTTCCATGAGCATAGGAAATTTGGAAAGGATGCCTTCTATAACGATCGAAACAATCTATCCCTCTCCAAGCGTTGGGGCACCATCCATGTCAAGTGTAGCAAGTTCCAAGGCTCCTACAAAATGGTGACGAAAAGGAAAATAAGTAACATGCAGCCGGTTGACATGGTAAAACCTCTTCCTCTCTTTGCCGATGTCTTGCATTTGCATTGATCCATTGTTGAAATTCATATGTGTAGGTGCTGAAAGAAATGGAGCACTTCAAGACGGTGAATGATAATAAGGCATTCATGTTCACCCGTTGTTGGATGTTGATGAAGGACTCCAAAAAATGGGATACTAGCTATGCTCTTTGGAAAGAAGTGGACAACAAGAATAAGGGCAATAACAATGCTTCGACGGGAGGTCTCATCGACCTATACGACGAATATAACGAAGGCTTCATAAACTCTACAGGCGACGAGACTGCTAGTCGTGCCCACCGGCCTGGTGGACACAAGGCCATGAAGGTCGACCTCGCCCGCCAGGCTGGTTCCTTGGCGTCCCAGGAGACCTTGAAGAAGATCCTAGAGAAGAAGGAAGATGTCATCGCTGATAGGGAGGAGAGGCGGCGCAAAGAGAAAGAGTCCTCCACCAAAACCTTTGTCGAGCTGCAGACGAGGTTTAGCGAGGTGGCAGAGGCCAATGCCAAGGCTAGGCTCATGGAGATCGAGGCCGAGGCAAAGGCGAAGTAGGTCCCTATGCACGGGATGTGGTCCACACATTGAATCTAATCTTTTACAATTTTATAATTTTTGCTGCATCCAAAATATATGTTATTTTGCATTGTAAATTTGCACGGTCGTACTGTACTGTACATCGTAGGTGTTGAGTAAAAGAGAAATTTACCAAGAGAATTAACCAAAATAAGTGGAAGATAAAACATGAATAGAATAATAGAAATTAAACTAATCATATGATTTAGTGGATAAATATTAGGATAGATACCCAAGAGTATTGCGAAGCAAATAACTTGAGATAAGATCAGAAAAAGGTTGAGAAAGATGATGTACATCACTGCAGAGGAACCGCCGGTGTTGGCGTTAGCACCATCGTCAGCCATGTCATCGAGGAAGAGGTTGTTGATGTCGGGGAAGAAGTCATCATTGGGAAGGCGTCGGCGCTGCTGCTATCCGTGAAGGAGTCCGTGATGAAGCCAGTGGTCACATCCCCCAAAAACCTTATCGCCCTTCTTTCATACAGGACTCGAAGCAACAGGGTCTCGAAGGCCTACTGTCCCAGCTCGTGTTGGATGCCACAAGACGGGATGAGGAAGATCTTGGTAGTGTAGTGCTCTAGAACTGGAGGCGCAAAGGGATGTGCGTTGGTATGTCTGAGAGGAGGTGCGACCTCTCTCTCTTATAGGCACATAGGGAAGGCAGATAGGCTACACATGAGATGAAACAGAGAGGCAGAAGCTGAAGCGTAAAGGCGACAGCCAAAAACAGACAACCCCCACTAAGTTCGCATTCACTTTCACTTAGCTCGTATTAAAATTCCACTCGAGCGTGTTCGAGGCGAGGCGAGCACGGAGGAGGATGAGGAGAACGCGTGTATATGTCTCTCTTCTCAAGCTCGTACAAGTGGTGGAATAGCTCACCTTAGAAGGTGGTCCAACTTCCTCTCAACTAGCAATGTGGGACTAAACTTTTGTCCGACCTCTTGCCTTGTATGAATGGGCAAAGTGGGCCTCTAGGATTTTAGGAATTTACTAACTTATAATAAATGGTACGGCCATTTAGGCATAAAATTTAACAATCCCCACCAGATCCTAGAGGCACATGAAGTTAGCTTTTGGTTCCAAAACATTATTTATATACCGTTACTGTAGTGGAGACTGTTAAGTTGAACTTCGATCTAGAGCTTTTTGTTATACTAGGCTACAACTTATATAGTGGACTATACCTTGAACTGCAAGTTTGCTGAAAACCTAGCTTCACACAAAGTCGTGACCGGTACTAGGCTACCGTTGGACTTACTAACGTGGCTCAATCAGTTGCAGAGCTTTGTTGGGAGACGAGCAAGGTGTGATGAGCACAGCAGCAAGTCTTCCCTCAGTTATGAAACCAAGGTTATCGAACTAGTAGGAGCAAGGAAACAACTCCAAGGTGTTGCTAGCAACTTGTAATCCTGCACAACACAAACTCAAGACTTTTTCCCCAACTTACAGTGAGGTTGTCAGTCTCACTGGTTTGCTGAAAACAAAGGATTAAACGTATAGTGTGAGGTAATGGTTGCTTGCAGAAAGTAAATGGTAACAGTAGATGATGTAACAATGGTAAAGATTGGATCGGGGTCTACATTTCACTAGAGGTGTTCTCCTTAAGATAAATAACATGTTGGGTGAACAAATTATAGCGGGGCAATTGACAGGACTGAGCAAGGCATACCAATGCAAATACTAGACATTCATGATTCCTATGAGATTTGATTGAGCATTACAACAATATACATAGACCGCCATCCAAATGCATCTATGACTAATAATCCACCTTCAGGTTATCATCCGAACCCCCTCCAGTATTAAGTTGCAAGCAACGAATAATTGCATTAAGCAATGTGTGTAAAGTAAACAATACAATTGTTCCATGAACAAAAGATTATTGTTTTATCCCTAGTAGAAACAACACATCTATAACCTTAGAGATTCCTGTCACTTCCCCAGATTTAATAGAGGCATGAACCCACTATCGAGCATAAATACTCCCTCTTGGAGTCACTATGTAACATCCCAAAAATATAAAACAATGATCATCAAACTCTAATCACCTAAAATTAGGGTTAACAAAAACTTTGAGTAATTAAAATCATATGAATGCATTTGTGTATGTGATGATTTGATAAATGCATGAATGATCTTGTGTGATTAACCTAAATAGCAATAAATGGTTTAAAGATGAAAATAACATCATATAAAACATTTCCAAGCAGAAACAAATAAAGATAAAATAAAAAACAAATCAATTAAGGCAAATGGTCATTTTTGCCAATCTTGCTCACTAGGTCACTTTGAGTGTTTCTAGTCCAATATTTCAAACAAAAACTTTTCCAATTCTTTTTACCCCTTTCTAGACCAAGTAAAAGTGAATCAAATCCCACCTTTCAAACTTGCATAAACATTTGGCAACCTCATTCAAATCACATTTCAAAATTGAATCTTTATCATATGTGAAGATCACACATTTTCAAAACCCAACCAAACCAGTTCCCCTTGACTAATCCAACTAACCAGAGACTCCCTAGTATGTGCCTAGCAAACCCACCAAGTTTGAATACAAAATTCAAATTTGAATTTCTTTCGGCCATTTCATCAAACACCTTGTTTGCAACAAACAAACAAACAAACAAACAACAAACACTACAGTGAGCAGTGAATTTGGCCAACCTTGTTCCCTCTCTAGCTCTCACTACACTCTCAGTAGATGATCTAGCCCAATTAACAAGCCTTAGCACCACTGTGAGCTTGGCATAGCCATTAATGGTGACCATGCCGAGCCCATTTGCCAACCCCAATGTCGCCAACGAGCTAGAGGAATAACTAGCCCCGCCAACCTTGTCTGGAACACTCAGCACCGTCCATCGCCACTCCCTATCCCAACCCTGAGCACAGCCAGCCACTGGACCACCCGCCAAGCATGCGCCTAGTCTCTCTCCGTGTGAGCCAAGAGCGCACCAGTGCGCTACACTCGACCAGCACCCACAGAACGCGCTCCACCCTCGCTGCTTGCGTGCGTGATCGCCAACACTCCAGCACCCCGCCAGACAACCTCGTTCACCGTCACGCGACCAGGAGCACCCGTGCGCCATTAAATTTGCCGTCTGACCGGCCCAGAGCATCGACGCGTTCTGACCGATCAACACAGCCCCATGCCTCACCACCATGCAGTTGAGCTTCGCCAGGGAGCACAACACCGCCCCATACCGTTGCCCATGCCATTAGCCCTTTGTGCCGTCGACCACGACGAGCTCAGCCCGCGCCCGTCGGTCCCCTTCAGCCACTATAAAAGGAGACCTCCCCCGCTCGTTTTCTTCACACCAGTTCACTCCCCACCTCTCACTGATCACCCCCACTCACTCCCGGAGATAGGAGAGCACCAGGTGGCCGGAATTTCACCAGAGTTCACCGTTGTAGAGGAGGAGAGGCGCCGTGGATTGGAGCCTCCCTAGGAGAAGCTGCCCGTACCAGGAGAACCGCCGCCGTTGACTTCGTCGTTCGCCCCTGTCGTCGACCATCAACTGAGCCCCGGTGAGCCTCACACCACCCCCACCTGCCGCGCTAGGGTTCTGTCTTGCCGGCGCTGCCCGACGTGGACGATGAACCAGAGCCGTTCGACTGGAATTAGATCGTGCGGCCTAGATCACCCCGTACTGTTTCGTCCCTCACTGTCTCACTGATGCGTGGGGACATCCACTTAACCAACCCGCGCGTGCACTGTGCGTTGTGGGCCGGCCCAGTTAAACATCCCGCGTGACCCAACAATTCAAATTTACTTTTATTCATTTAATTTCAAACACAGTTCTATACCTATATTGAAAAATCAACTCAACTCGATTCACTGAACCAAAATGCATGAAACAATTTTGTTAGAAAGGTACTAGAATTCTTAATCCAAGCCCGTTGGATTCAAACCATTTAGATTTGTATATCACCCATGGTAAAAATAACAAGGCAGAAGCTTTTCTGCATTCAAACATTTTTCAAAATTCAACCATAAAAGCTTTTGAGTTAATTCCATCTCTCAAAAATTACATTTAACCATACCTATCAGAATATATAAAAATATATAGGTTTACTTATACAAATAATGATCAAGTAATAAAAGAATGCCACAGGTATTTCTAGTCACTTTAATTAAATAAAATAAAAAGGTTAAACCTTATTAAATTGTGACACCACTTTAAATCACATTCTCATGTACTGAAATATGTGGTGATGACATGTGTCAACATGATCCCATGTTTGAGTTGGATAATATTAAATCTTAATTAGTTTTTCAATGAGTAGAAATTACTTTTCTCAAAATAAAATAAATGGGACAAGTGCTTTAATCTTGTAATGTTAATGATGATGATAGATCACCTAGTGTGAACCTTTGTGTGATGATTTGCAATAGTTAAGTATTGTTTGGTGATTGTGTACCTCGTATTTATTTATAGACGCTAGTACCGACCAAGGATACGAGGAGGAAGGAGGATATTACGAGGAAGAAGCCGAGGAGAACTTCAACCACTGCTCTACACAAGGGAAGCCTATACTTGCAACCTTGCAAGATACCCTACTTATGCAAGCTACTACTTGCTTGTTACTTGGCCAACCATATGCCTTAAGCATATGTGATTATACCCACTTGATACCCAATCCTAGTTTTACTTGCAAGCTTAATACTTTATTTTCTTTATCAAAGCTTTCTCTTAGAGTTTACTTAGTGACTTGTAGATTCTAGAAAGATAATTGAAGGTAGCATAAAGAGAATAAAATTTGGCCTAAGATAGATAATCTTGATGTCATCCTAAAGCATGAGATTGAACTTAGCTAATCCCCACTTGTTTAGCACACCTCATTAGTACTTACCCCACTTGTAGATGCTAGTGCTAAGCATAAAACTTGATCAAAGTTTATATGGGAATACTTGGTGAAAATGGTTATGAAAACCTTAGAATTATGAGTCATTCTACTGAAATTTTTTGACATGTGTTTTAGAATACTAGATGAACCGTCAAGGAGAAGTGTCGTATCAATTGGAACTACCCGAAGAGATGTCAGCCGTGCACAATGTGTTCCATATCTCGTTACTACGCAAGTGTCTCGAAGTCCCAGAGAAGACCGAAGTGTTCAAGAACATCGACCACCGGACCATAGAGATCAACGATGACCTGACCTATCCCGAAGTACCCATCCGTATTTTGGAAGAGGCTTTCAGAACTACCTGAACCCGAAGCATCAAGTTTCTCAAGATTCAGTGGAGCAACCACACAGAAGAGGAAGCTACCTGGGAGCGTCAAGATCACATCAGGACTGAGTTTCCCGATCTCTTCAAATCCTAGGTAATCTTTTTTGTCCTTTCTCAAATCTCGGGACGAGATTTTGTTTAAGGGGGGAAGGTTTGTAACATCCCAAAAATATTAACTTGGATCATCAAACTCTAATCATAAAAATTAGGGTTAACAAAAAATTTTCTAAATAAAAATATGAAAGCATGCATGTGTGTATGCATCCCATTTTGAATTCTTTTGAATTGATTTGTTTATTTGTTTCTTTGCTTGTAAATGGATGCTTAGGTGAAATAAACATCATCTAAACAATTCCCAAACTTTTCTCAAAGACAAATAAATCAAAACAAAGATAAATGAGTGAATGGTCATTTTGACCAATTTAACTCCCACGCCTACTTTGGCTGTCCCAAACTTTCAGAACTTAACAGAAACTTTTCTGGATCTTTGCACGCCTTGATAGTACTCATAACAAAGTATCAAGGCCCACTTTGTGATCATCGAGAAACTTTCAAATACATAGTTTAAATGACAATTCAAAATTGAATCTTTATCATGTGGGAAGATCCCACTTTTTCAAAAACCACTCAAACAAGCTCAACTTTCAAAACCCAAGCATCTGCAGACTCACCAGCACCAACCTAGCACACCCACCAATTTTTTTTCAAAATTCAAAACTTGAATTCTTGCGGCCATTTCATCAAACACATTGCAGACACAAATCAAACAAAATCCAAACACTGTTTTGAGCAGTGAATTGAGCCTAACTTGTTCCCTCTCTGGGCACCACTAGCCTTAGTAGATCATCTAACAATCTAAACTAATGACTAGCACCACTGTGAGCTTGCCAATGCCATCAATGGTGAACAGCCGAAGCCACCCATGCCACCCTAGTGTAGACAGCAAGCTAGGAGGAGATTTAGCCGTGCCAACCTTGTCTAGGAGGCAGCCCACCGTCCACCGCCAATCCCTGCCCACACTCAGCGGACCACACGACGCCCAGCTTGCCAGCAACCATGCCGAGCATGCGCCAGAGCGCCACCCTCGACCGAAGCCCACAGACCGCGCGCCGCCCTCGCCGCGTGCATACATGATCGGCACCGACCTAGGAGACCGCCAGACATCCCCGTTCGCCGCCCCATGCCTCACAGCCACCACTCGCCGTCGAAGACGCCGCCTTTGCCGCGCAGAGCGTCGCGTGTTCCAGACCAAACCGCACCGCCCCTACAAGTGCATTAAAGCCGTAGAGCATCGCCAGGAGACCACCAATCGATCGCCACCGCCGGCCATGCCTCTAGCAGCCCGTAGCCGTGTCGCCACCGTCGCCTGCCCATGTCGTTCGGTCTCACCGTCGCGACTATAAATAGAGGCCTTCCCGCTCGAATTCTTCACACCATTCCACTCCCCTCTCCTCACTGACCATTCCACCTAGTTCCCGAGCAGCAGCAATCGCCGCTGAATTTCACCGAGCCCGCCCATCGGAGAAGAAGGGAGCCTGATTGAGCCGCCTCGAGATGCCGCCGGTACCAGGAGAACGCCGTCATTTCGACCGCTCGTTCGCCCGCCTCGCCAACCTCGCCGAACCCCCGGTGAGCCCCTCAGCGACCCCCATCGGCCGCTAGGTTTCTTTCTCGCCGGCGTTGCCCAACATCGACGATGACCCTCAGCCGTTGGATTAGAACCAGATTGAACGCACCACATCGCCCAATACCGCTTCGCACCCCCCTGTCTCACTAATGCGTGGGGACAACCACTTATGCAGCCCGCGGAAGCGCTGTGCTTAGCAGGCCGGCCCGTTAACCTTTCCCGCGCAACCCAGTTATTTGAATTTAACCTTTTCCTTTTTAGTTCAAAAACACTTCTGTACCCAATTTCAAAAATCAACCAAGGTCGATTCAGTGCACCGAATCGAATGAAACCAATTTTGTTAGAAAGGTCTTGGAATGGTGAATCCAAGCCCGTTGGATTCAAGTCATTTGGATCTGTAGATCATCCATGGTAAATATAACAAGGCAGAAGCTTTTCTCCATTCAAACATTTTTCAAATTAAAACCATAATAGCTTTTGAGTTGATTCCAACTCTCAAAAATCAAATTTAACCATACCTTTCAGAATATATAAAAATATATATAGGTTTACTTACAGAAATAATGTTCAAGTAATAAAAGAATGCCCCATAGGCATTTCTAGCCACTTTAATTAATTAAAATAAAAGGGTAAAACCTTATTAAATTGTGACACCACTTTAAATCACATTCCCATGAACTAAAATATGTGGTGATGACATGTGTCAGTATGATCCCATGTTTGGTTTGGAGAATATTAAATCTTAAGTAGTTTTTCAATGAGTAGAAATTACTTTTCTAAAAATAAAAGGAATTAAACCAAACTTTAATCTTGTAATGTTAGCGATGATGCTAGATCATCTATAGGACCCTTTTGTGTGATGATTGCAAGTTGTTAAGTATAGTTTGGTGATTGTGTACATCGTATTTATTTATAGACGCTAGTACCGACCAAGGATACGAGGAGGAAGGAGGATACTACGAAGAAGAAGCCGAGGAGAACTTCAACCACTGCTCTGCACAAGGCAAGCCTAATGCTACTAGTTGAATGTGCAAGCTAACACTTGCAATTTAGCAAGATTATACTGATATTGTGCAAGCCAATACTTGCAAGCCTTACTAATCAAGTTGACCTATGCAAGCTACTACTTGCTTGCTACCATGCCACTATATGCCTTAAAGCATATATGATCATAACCACTTGATAAACCAATCCTAGTTTTATTTGCCAGTTTATTACTTTATTTCTTTATCAAATCTCTTACTTAGAGTTTACTAGAATAAATGGTAGATACTAGAAGGATACTTGAAGGTTGCATAAAGAGCCTAAAATTTGGCCTAAGCTAGATAATCTTGATGTCATCCTAAGGCATGAGATTAAACTTAGTCAAACCCCACTAGCGTACCACCCCTCATTAGTGCTTACCCCCACTTGTAGATGATAGTGCTAAGCATAAAACTTGACCAACTTTAGATGGGAATACTTGGTAAAAATGGTTATGAAAACCTTGGAATGATGGATCATTCTATTGAAATGTTTTGGACATGTGTTTCCGAACACTTGATGATTTTGGTGATGAAAATGATGAGGCATGAGCGTTAGCCCTTTATAAAACTGATGGTTGTCTGGATGCGATACCATTCCAATTTTATCGTACATCCACAATACCCGAAGATTGGGTAGGGCTTGACTGGAAATTTATATACCTTAGTATTAGTTCCCTCACGGCCAAGGTCTGAGCTGAGGCTACCTTGTGAAGATTGTCCACCTGTGCAGTACCCAAGATGACAGTTGGTCATGGTTGGGAAGCCAAACTCACAGGAGAGGTTCTTATACTAGGGCGTGTAATTGAAAGGTTAGGATTGATTATCCGCATACTGAGTATGGTGAATTCAGGATTTGTTCCTGACGAATGTATCGAATGTTGTGGTGAAAGTGTACAATCTCTGCAGAGTGTCAAATTATTCAAATAGCCGCATCCGCGGTTATGGACAGTTGGAGTGGCCATACTGTTTCCCCCGTCAGATGTTTTAAAAGAACTTGTGAAATGAATTGAGACTTTGACTTGACCACAATAGGGTTGTGGCATGAGATGCAAGTTCCCACTTAGGTGTTATAAAACTTCAACTAGCAGTCGTTGCTTCTAAACTTAGTAGAGATAAATCTGGCTTTTGCAAAACAACCCTAGAGCCTAGTGTCCTATTATCCAAAAACCCTTTTACTTGTTAGTATTAGTTTGCGAGTACTTAAAGAGTACTCATGGCTTTGTCCCTAGCTATTCCTGTGGCCAGACTATGAAGAGGAGTACCTGGAAGATGGACCCCAGGAAGGTTACGACAACTAGGATCATCTCCCATCGTCAGCATTGCCTGTGACCCCGAAGATGGAGCTTCGCCTACGCTACCGTTATTATTACGTATTCCGCTGCTTGATGTTGTATTAAGAACTGGATCATGAGATCCCTATTTGTGTAAGAACTTATGTACGGTTTGTAATGGATGATGTACTATGGTATCCAATTCTGTTATGTCTCACAAAAATGGTAATCCTGGGATTGCGATGTATGGCATAACAGGCATCTGGGATTAAAAATCCGGGTGTTGACAAACTAAGAGAGCAATAATGGCCATAATCATGCAGAGCGACAAAACATTAACAATCAAAACTAAAGTGGTACCACAATTCAAAACTAAATGACCATAGATGCTAAGGTGACTGGTTCATAGTCATAACATGGTGTGATCATGTGCCAAGTCAACCCAAACAAAGCATCAAAGGAGAATACCGCAATATTATGCTTTTGTATGCTAAAACAACGCATGATTCTTGCAAGGCACGTTAAGCAATCTCAATTGTTTGGAACAAGTCATGCTACAGTAATAATCACTAAGCATAAGGTCAAAACAACATCTAGTATGACATGATAAATTCTAAGCCACAGTTAAAACAAGCTCCCTTTTGTGCCACTATAAGCATGAAACTTTCTACTCTTTTCCAACACCAATCAACTTATTTGGAACAACACAACGAAAGTAGGGGTCCAACTAATTTATTCAAGCAAACTAAGCAAAAGAAAACAAAAAACAAAGACTAAGATTCTCGAAGAACAACACAACAGTGCATGAAACAATAAAAACGAAGTATCTAGAAAGAGACCTGAGATTTTTATTGATGAAGAAGGGGATGCCTTGGGCATCCCCAAGCTTTGATGCTTGTACCTCTTAAATATTTCTTAGGGTAACACGGGGTGGAATCCCCAAGCTTGAGCATTTGTCCATTCTTCATCTCATCACATAATTCTTCTCCTACACTTGAAAATTTCCTTCATACAAAACTTCACACACTCTTCATTAGCAACATTAGTGCGTTCAAGATGATAAACCTTTGGTTTTAGTTTCAACACAACAAAACTTTTGTTAAAAACACAAGCTAATGTATAAATTCCTTTAAAAATCTCAAGTGATCAAGAATAACTCAAAAAGAAACTGGTAAAGAGGCAAATGCAAATAAAGGAAGAAATCTGTCAAAACAGACCAGCAGGTTAAAACCAATTTTTTTAGAAGACCTTATGTTGCTCAAATCAAAAAGTGTTGAATGAACGAAAGTTATATAACAACCTGTGGCATTTAATCATAAAATTACAGCTCAATCCGACATACAGAGATTTTTCACAAATATTTACAGTGAAGCACAAAAATCTGTTTCAGGGCAACAACTTCTCCAAATCTTACTTATCTCTCATTAGAGGTTATTCTTGGCACAAAAATCAAACAAAATGGATAAGGAGAGGTTATTATAGAAGTAATAACTTTAAATACTCAAGAAAAATATTGGGTTATCTCCCAAGAAGTACTTTTCTTTAACGCCTTTAAGTTAGGCACAAGAAGCAAGAATCAAGTATTTTCAAATGAAGAAGCATTAACATCAAATTTTGCTTTCAAAGGAGGGGCAAAAGGTAACTTCTCTATCCTTAGTGTTCTACACCTTGCTTGAATGGAAATTTATATTTAATGGTGCCTTCTTTCATATCAATGATGGCACTAACAGTTCTAAGAAAAGGTCTGCCCAAAGTAATAGGAAAAGAAGCATTGCATTCAACATCCAAAACATAGAAATCAACAGGGACATAGGATTTGTTAACCATAATAAGAAAATCATTAATACTCCCCATGAGTTTCTTCTTAGCATTATCATCAAGTGGGACATCTAAATAGCAATCTTCCAAAGGTGGCAAATCAAGAATTTCATAAATCTTTCTAGGCATAATAGAGACACTAGAACCAAGGTCACATAGAGCTTTGAGATCAAAGTCATTCACTTGCATATTGATGATGGGTTCCCAACTATCTTCTACTTTCCTAGGAATAGAAGATTTGTGTTTCAATTTTTCTTCCTTAATTTTAATGAGAGCATCAGTAATGTGTTTTGTGAAAGACATATTCATAGCACTAGCATTAGGACTTCTAGCAAGATTTTGTAGGAACATAATGACTTCAGAAATATTGCAACCATCAAGATCAAAATCAAACTTAGCATCATAGGTAGTAGACTTGTTGTTTCCCATACTTCAAAAAATTTCAGCATTCTTATTGGATTCATGCATTGTTGTAGGAGGAATGGGGACTTCTTATGGTTTGCTAGCATCAACATTGGTGGTAGTTGATATGTCCAATTTCCATCACCATTCTATATCATAATTTGCCTATATTCATTGATATATTTCATATTAAGAGGTGTTACTTATCTCTTTTCATCTGTTTTTTGCATGTTGGATGATTCTTGGAGGATGAACTGCCGGAGTCAGGATTCTGATGGAAAAAGCGGTGTTTTGATGCAATTTTGCGAAGATCAGAAAAATACCAGAAAAACTAGGGAAAATCCTATTTTCCGAGAAGACGAAGAATGCCATATGGGGAGGCGGAGTTGGGCCACAGGGGGCCCACACCCCCCAGGCGTGGGCCACCCTAGGCCGCACCTATAGGGGGTGTGGCCCACCTGGCCCACCTCTGGCTCCACCCTCTTGCCTATATCTTATCCTCGAAACCCTAATACACAGGGAACGACCGCAGAAAGATTCCGCCGCCTCTGCGGGGCGGAAGATAACAAGAGAGAAAGAGCTCTCCGGTAGACAGATTTCTACCGGGGAAATTCCTTCCCGGAGAGGGGAGATCATCGCCATCATCAAGCTAGACTTCATCGGGATCATCATCATCGTCATCCACACCATCATCTCCACCAGCACCATCATCACCACTTCATCCCGCTGTAACAATTGTGTTGAATCTTGCATAGTTCTTAGGGGAAACTTTCCCGGTGTTGATTACTATTGTAGTTGATGCTTGTGAGTGGAACCATTGGATTATTGTTTATGTTCAGATTGTTATCCATCACCATATCATCCTTTATATTGATCCATATGATGTCTCCTGAGTAGTTCGTTTAGTTCTTGATGACATGGGAGAAGTCATGTTGTTAGTAGTGGAATTGTGTTGAGGTATTATTTAATGGTTTAGTATTTAAGTTGTGGTGCTATTCTTCTAGTGGTGTCATGTGAACGTCGACTACATGATACTTCACCATTTATGGGCCTAGGGGAATGCATTGTGTATTTGGCTACTAATTGTGGGGTTGCCGGAGTGACAGAAACCTGAACCCCCATTAGGAAACCATTGCACAAGGGAGCATAGGATCTCAGAGTTTAAGGCTATGATTAGGTTTATATCTTAATTGCTTTCTTGTAGTTGCGGATGCCTGCAAGGGGTTTAATCACAAGTATGTATTAGTCCAAGTAAGGTCGGTACATTAGCACAGGTTCACCCACACAATACTTATAAAACCAAAGAAGATTACTCAACTATATGAAGCGAAAGCACTTGACATTATTCCCACGTGTCCTCGAGAACGTTTGGTCCTCATAAATATTTCCACCGTCTTGTCCTTTGCTAAGAAATGATTGGGCCACTTGCTTCCATTGTTCGTTTTCTTTATTACTTGCACTTTATTTCTTTGCTTTATCAAAAAACCCATTTTCTACGTATTTATAGAGATTTCCTGCTCCATACCACTAGTCAACACCTTCTGCTCCTTATTGGGATCGACACTCCTATTTATTGAAAGTACTATGATACACCCCCTATACTTGTGGGTCATCAAGACTATTTTCTGGCGCCGTTGCCGGGGAGTGAAGCGCTATTGAAGAGTGGAATTGGTAAAGGAAACTTCTACTATGAGTATTGTTTTTATTTCTGTTTGTTACTTTGTTTCCAATATGGATAAACCACTTGGTTTTCTGTTTGGAAAAACTACTACCACTATTAGGGTAGTAGATGAACCACCACCTGTTGAGATAGATCCTTTTAAGATACCTACAAGTATTGTTGATCGTGTTATGGATAATTATTATTTAGGGGATGGAACCGTCCATCATGGTGATCACTTTCTCTTTATCCATGAATTATGCGGGTTATTTAAGTGTGCAGGTATCACAACTGAACAGGTGAAGAAGAAGTTACTCTCTATATCATTGAAAGGAAGAGCTGAAGAATGGTATAAGCTGCTGAAGAATGGACAATCTATGGAATGAGAGGAAACAGTACCTCTCTTTTACTCTAAATTCTATCCTCCCAATGAGATTCATAAGGATAGGAATCTAATATTTAACTTTTGGCCTCGTGATGGAGAGAGTACAACTCAAGCTCGGGGGAGATTAAAGTTACTAATGCTTAAATGTCCTATTCATGAACTCCCTAATAACATTATTATCAATAACTTTTATGCAAGGCTTTCTCTTCATGATAAAGATTTACTAGATGCTTCTTGTGCTGGACATTCACACGTATGAAGGAAGAGGCTAAATGGGATCTCCTAGACCGTATTCAAGAGAACACTGAAGCATTGGAGAATGACAAAGGAAGGAAGTCGGGTATAAACTATGATTATGAATGCAGTAAATCTTTTATGGGAACTGACGACTTCCGTGATATTAGTATCGAGTATGGTCTTGATTCTCAAAGTATTGCCAATTGTTTTAAGGCCTTTTCCTCTTACATAGAAATTCCTCAAAAGAAGTGGAATAAGTACCATGCACCTTATAAAGATGTTGTTAATCATGTTCCTGCTAGAAATACTGAAGTTTGTACTATTGATCGTATTTTGCCTGAACCTTATGTTGTGAAAACACCTTTCCCAGCTAAGGTAAAGGAGTATTCTATGATAATTAGTGTGAATAACAAAGGTACAAAGAAAGCTATGGAACCTGATAAGCAAATAAACAATGAACCTGTAGTAGCCCTTGTGAAAGACCTTGTCACTAAAAATATGGAGGATGAGCACATTGTATTCTGTGAAGACGCTTCAAATATTGTCTCTCATCCTAGAAAAGTTAGAAAAACTAGTGTCCTTGTGCTTTCTATTAAAATTGGTAATCATTGCTATTATGGTTTATGCGACATTGGTGCTAGTTCTAGTGCTATTCCTTATGAGCTTTACAGGGAAATTATGCATGAAATTGGTCCTTGCGAGCTTGAGGACATTGATGTGGTTATTCACCTTGCTAATAAGGAAACTATTTCCCTATTGGCATTGTAAGAGACGTGGAAGTCCTTTGCGGTAATATTAAGTATCCTCCTGATTTTTTAGTGCTTGGTTCAGCTGCTAGTAAAACTTGTCATATCATCTTTGGTAGACCTTTCTTGAACACTTGTGGAGCAATTATATATTGTAAGGAGGAGAAAGTTTTAACTAAGTTTGATAGTGGTTCTTATGAGTTTAACTTTTCCAAATTTGCTAAAGCTCCTTATGAAAATAGCTTGCCTAATGAAGATTTCAGGGTAGAACAACTTGCTTCTATTGATCTAGTTTATAACCTTGGACCTCTTTTTAATGTTTGTAAGTATCTCATTCTAATGATAAAGTTGTTTCTTGTGACAGTTATATTGTCAACTTTATTCAAAGTGCCACTGAAAGTTATTATTAGAGAGGGAAACATGGTTTTATGCATTTCAATAATATTAAGTTTCCCCGTTGTATGTTGAAAGCTTTGAAGCTGCATTTGTTTTATCTTCCTATGCTAGTGGCCTTTTGTTTCAACAATTTGTTTTGTCATGTGACTCCCTTGCATAGGAAGTGGGTTAGAATCAAATGTGTTGGATATTTTCTTCTTGATTCTCTCTTTCACTTCAAATCTATATCTCTTGTGTGAGCATCTTTGAAATTATTAAGCCTAAATTAAAGAAAAGTACTTATTGGGAGATAACCCAATAGTTTTGTTGAGTCTTGGAAGTTTTTACCTCAGTAATAACCGCTCCTTATCCTTTTTGTTTTGGTTTTTGTGTCATGATCAACTACTTTTGAGAAGTAGAGGAGTTGTGAAAATTTGTTGTCTTGGGACAGATTTTTGTGCTCCATTGTAAAAATTCGTGAAGGAGCTCAGTACAACGGATGGAGATGTATTTTCTGTGCTTGTTCTCCAAGTTGTTATCCAACTTTCATTTTTTTTTTGCACTTTTTGATTTGAGCAACAGAAGTTTTTTGAAAAAATCAATCTTTAGTTGCTGGTCTATTTTGACAGATTTCTGCCATCATTTGCATTTGCATCTTATTTTGATTCCCTTTCAGATTATTTTTGGGCTTTTGGAACGGAATTGCTACAATAGCTTTTATGTCAACACTTGGATTTTAAATCCCAGATGCCTGTTATGCCATACATCACAATCCCAGGATTACCATTTTTGCGAGACATAACAGATTGGTACCATAGTTCATCATCCATTACAAACCATAATAAAGGTCTTACAAATAAAGGATCTCATGATCTAGTCTTAATACAATCAATGCATTAGAATAATAATAATAATAGCATGGTCGAAGCTCCATCTTCAGGGTCACTGGCAATGCTGACGATGGGAGATGATCCTAGTTATCATAGACCTCCTGTTGTCCATCATCCTGGTAGTCCTCTTCATAATCTGGCCATAGGAATAGCCAGGGACAAAGCCATGAGTACTCTTTAAGTACTTGCAAACTATCACTAAAAAGTAAGTAGTTTGAGTAGGAATCCTAAGCTCTAGGTTTATTTGCAAAAATCCAAGTTTATCTCTAACTGAGTTTAGAAGTAAAGAAAACTAACTTAACGTTTCATAACGCCTAAGTGGTAACTTAGTTTTCATGTTCACAACCCTGTTGTGGTCAAGTCAAAGTCATAGTTCATTTCATAAGTCATTTTGAAAACAGATGACGAGGGAACAATATGGCCACTCCAACTATCGATAACCGCGGACACGGCTATTCGAATAGTTTGACACTCTGCAGAGGTGGTACATTTTCACCACAACATTCGATACATCCGTCAGGAACAATCCTAAATCACCATACTCAGAATGCGGATAATCAATCCTAACCTTTCAATTACACACCCTAGTATAGGCACCTCCCCTATGAGTTTGGCCTCCCAACCATGACCATCTGTCATCTTGGGAACTGCATAGGTGGACATTCATCATGAGGTAGCCTCAGCTCAAACCTCTTCCGCAAGGGAACCCATACTAAGATATATAAACTTCCAGTCAAGAACTACCCAAATTAGGGTATTGTGGTTGTACGGTAAATTGGAATGGTATCGCATCCAAACCCAACCATCAGTTTTAAAAAGGGCTAAGGCTCATGCGTCAACATTTTCATAATCAAATCATCTAGTGTTCATAACACATGTCAAAACATCTCATTAGAATGACTCATCATTCTAAGGTTTTCATAATCATTTTCAGCAAGTATTCCCATCTAAAGTGATCAAGTTTAATGCTTAGCACTAGCCACTAAGGTTGAGGGTAAACACTAATGAGGGGTGCTAATCAAGTGTGACTTATCCAAATTTAGATGTCATGCCTTAGTATGACATATAGTTCTAACTAACTTAGGCCAAGTTTTATGCTCTTTATGCCTCTAATATCTTCCCAAAACTCACAAAACACTAACTAGAAGTAGTAAAGAACTTTGATAAAGAAATAAGAGAATAAAGCTTGTAAGTAAAACTAGGATTTTGTATAATCAAGGTTGCGTAACCAAATATGCCTAATGCATCTTTCATAGGTTAACTAGTGGGTTTAGGCTTGCAAGTAGGACTTGCATGGTTTAGCTTAGCTTGACTTGAGTAGTGCAGTGGTTGAAGTTTTCTTCTTCTTCTTCTTCGCAGTACTCCTCCTCCTTATAGCCTTGGTCGGTACTAGCGTCTATAAATAAATACGAGGTACACAATCACCAAACAATACTTAACTACTTCTATTTGGCACACAAAGGTTCACACTAGATGATCTAACATCATCACTATCATCACAAGAAATAAAGACCTAGTCTTATTTATATTATTTTAGAAAAGTAATTTCTACTCATATAAAACTACTTAAGATTTAATATTCTCCAATTAAAATATGGGATCATGTTGACACATGTCATCACCACATATTTTAATACTTGGGAATGTGATTTAAAGTGGTGTCACAATTTAATAAGGTTTAACATTATTATTTTAAATAATTAAAGTGACTAGAAATGCCTATGGGGCATTCTTTTAATACTTGTTCAATATCAGTACATGTAAACCTAAATATTTTTACATATTCATTTAGCACTTGTCAAATGTGATTTGTGAGAGTTGGAATCAACTCCAAAGCATTTATGATTGATTTTTGAAAAATGTTTGAATGTGAACTAGTGTCTGTGTTGTTATTTTTACTATAGGTGATGTATAATTTCAAATGGTTTGAATCCAATGGGCTTGGACTAATAATTTCAATACCTTTCTAACAAAATTGGTTTCATGCAATTTGGTTCAATAAATCTCCTTGAATTGATTTTCAAAGTTTCTGGCTAAACTAGGGTTTGAATCCATTGGAAAAAGATTGTTTGAATTCCTGGGCTATGCGCGGGAAAGTTACTGGGCTGGTCCAATCTGCACAGCGGGGCGCAGAGGGCTACTGACAGAGGGGTTCCACTAGTGAGCGACTCTATCTTACCAAAACGGTATCCTTCAATCTAGGCCCTACGATTAGAATCTGATCTAATGGCTGAGGTTCATCATCGATGACGAACAACTCCAGCGAGGTCTAAACCCTAACACAGCGGTGGGGGTGATGACCCACAAGTGTAGGGGATCGCAACAGTATTCGCATGTAGTATTACCCAATTTATTGATTTGACACAAGGGGAGCCAAAGAATACTTGCAATCCTTAACAACTGAGTTGTCAATTCAGCTGCACCTGAAAATAGTTCTTGCTCGCAGAAGTTTATCAGTAGCAAAAGTTTGTAGTAGTAACAGCAAAGCAACAACAACATCAACACATGAGCAATAGTAACAGTAACGCTAACAGTGTGTTTCGAGTGTGGTAGGCATAGGGATGGATGGACGGGCGTTGCATGGACGAGTCTAAACATGTAACTTCAAGATCTAGGGCATTGCAGATAAATAATAACAAGCATCCAAGTACTAAACAATCCTAGGCACGTGCTCCATATATAGTCATACGTGCTCACAATGAGAACTCGCACAACATCTTCTGTCCAGCCAGCCCGTGGCAGCGGGGCCTCTAGGGAACTACTAGCAATTAAGGCGCTCCTTTTAATAGCGCACTAGAGCAAAGCATTAACACTCCGTGAACACATGTGATCCTCACACCACAGCCATCCCCTCCGGTTGTCCCAATTATTGTCACTTTGGGGCCTTTCGATCCAGAAAATGATATGTGTACACAACTTGCATATAAGATCACAAACAATACTATCATAATGATTCAATAATAAGTTCAGATCTGAGATCATGGCACTCAGGCCCTAGTGACAAGAATTAAGCACAACAAGTTGCAACAAAGTCAAATAGCACTAATAGAGATACCAGGCACTATGCCCTAACAGATCTTATTCGATTACATGGTAGAACTCATCCAATTCCTACCATCCCCAAGCCTACAGCGGGGGATTACTCACTCATGGATGAGGGAAACATCGGTGGTTGATGGAGATGCGTTGGTGATGACGATGGTGATGATCCTCTCCAAATTCCCCGTCCCGGCAGGGTGCCAGAACGGAGTTTCTGGATCCGAATCTTGGTTTCTGGTGGCGGCAACAGAGCGGAACTCTTTCTGAAAAGCTCTCAAACCCCCCTCGGTTTTTAGGTCGAAAGGCAACTTATAGGCGCAGAGGGAGGCCGAGAGGGTGCCACCCCTAAGCACGGCCAGTGGTGGGCCCGCGCCTGGCATGGCTGTGGTCCCCTGAGGATCCTTCTCTGTCTCGTCTTCTGGCTCCGTGGATCTTCTGGTGAAATATATTTTTTGGCATATTTTTCGGGATTTTTCGTGATAGTTCATTTTTGCACAAAAACTAGACACCAAGGTAATTCTGCTGAAAACAACGTCAGTCCATGTTAGTTGTATCCAAATCACACAAGTTTAGAGGAGAAACAATAGCAAAAGTGTTCGGGAAAGTAGATACGTTTTGGACATATCAACTCCCCCAAGCTTAGCTTATTGCTTGTCCTCAAGCAATTCAATTGAAAAATCAGTGCGATAAAAGAACTTTCATGAACACATTTGCTTCATATGATGTAAATATTCTCAGCACAGGAGTAGATGCTTAAACCATTCATAATAAGAAGTATGCAACTAAGTCTACTCAATAGTAATTGCAAACTATGAAGAGAAACCAACTCAATAATAAGTAGCATGGAACATAAACATAAGCAACATTGCAATGCTCATAGTAAGGTATGATAGAGTGGTATCTCGCTTGCCTTTGTTTGTAGAGCACAATATGAATTCTAAGGCACCTTTGAAGTTCAAGTGAAGACTAGAGGTAAAGATATCAGAGATACAAACATCAAAGTCATGACATAATTAACCATGTTTTGGAACAAACACAAGAATTACAACTATGCTCTCAAGAAGGTGCTCATAGATTAAGTGGTGACTCAACAAGGTTGTGAAAATGGTTTTGAAAAGTTTGAAAGGCTTCCTAATGCTGAAAGGAATGTACTCATTAGCTTTGAGCTGTCATTGCCCCTATCATAGGCATATTTATATGGTTAAGGTGAAAGTGAGGTCTACTCTGAATCATATGCTTGACAGACCATAGACTGGAAATCCCATGTGCCTTGAGTACGAGGGTCGCTCCGCATGCTACTCAACTTTGGTTACCTATAAGTTCTTGTCATTGTAAATACATGCATATCATAGAGAACCGCCAACGGGGTACCCCTTGCACATCGTACATGAGCTTTCCCATAACCAAAATGACAAGGCAAGCAGGCAATGAGCATCTCAGCAATCTTTTTATTTACCATATGCATAGCTTTTTATTGAGGATGCTTCATAGATGCTCATTATGGTGATGATGCAAGTTTCCACCATGATTAGGCATGGCTTAGGCTAGCGGCCCAGGCGTTTCTCTAACACAATGTATAAACTCCACGAACTCACAAGCTCTCCTTTTATTTCACATCGTCGACATCCGTAAACAAAAGAGAAAAGTATCAACTAGATAGGATATCCAAAAAAGTGTTGAAAGCGTTCCCCGTGACAACACGGTTCTGCTGACTCCCAGCATATAATTTTCAAGCATATAACTTTCATGGAATAGTCACAATGGTTCAATATTATTAAGTGCAAGGAATAACGTGTGCCATCAAGTTCGTGAGAGCTTTACTAACTAACTTTCTCAAAACAGACAAACATTTTATTTGGAAGAAAACATGGCATATGGAATATGCACTGAAATAGCAAACGATGCCAATAGGTAGGTATGGTGGACACAGCTAGCAACATTGGTTTTGGGGAGTTGGAAGCACAGGTAGAGCTCATACTCAGTGCAAGTGAAGGCTAGCAAAAGAGAGGGAGCGACAAACGAGAGAGTAATAATTGTCATAATCATGCTTGCAACAAAACAGGACTAATTATGGCATGGAAGTGATACAAGAACTCTAAGGCAAAATAAATCATCGAGGTGTACTGACTATTTATTAGTCATATGCATGCGTGAGCATGTGCCAAGTCGATTCATATGAACAGTCAGAGGAGGATACCACAATATCATACCAAAGTATGAATAAAACAATGCAAGCAAACATTCATATGACATGCTACAAACTATTAGCAAGATGGAGCTAATCATAGACAAGAAAGAACTACTAAGCATCTATAATGACATACACATTACACAAACAGGCTAAGCATGCTCACAATGATGAGTATATGCACAAAAATGAAATAAATAGAGTTTGTTACCAGCCTCTTGCCACACCTCGAGTTGTCTTAATCTTCATTGCCCTTCAGTTGTGTGACTTGAATAATAACATGAAACCAAAATCCACTGAGGACGGATGAACCCTGCAAAGAACTCACAAAACCAAAGAAGAACAACAAATATTTTTGGTGTTTTCGATTTTTTAGAAACAAGCAAACAAAGCAAAAACAAACAAAGAAAAAACAAACCAAACAAAGCAAAATCTTTTTGGATGTTTCTTTTAAGGCACACCAAAGCAAAGAAACAAACCAAGAGAAACAACGAAAATATTTTTGGTATTTTTTTGTTTTTGAGAAAGAAGCAACAAGAACCAAAAAGAAATCGAAACAATGGATATACAAAGAACGGACCGAACATGATATATAAATGAGTGTGATGTTGGTATACCTCCCCCAAGCTTAGGCTTTTGGCCTAAGTGGGGCTCAATAGCGCGGGTAGTAACTCCAAGCTGGTGGTCATCATAGGAATGATCATAGTCAGGTGCTTGCGATAAAGAAGAAGACGCGCCCCAATCAAATGAGGGCTGCTGGTATGAAGACTCTCCCAAGTTGGAGGGCTGAACCGAATTGTCTTCGGCATCCTACTCGACATTCTCCTCTTGATGGGAGAGCTCCGCCACATATGTGTCAACCTCCTCCTCTGTAAGCGACCATCCTTGCCTGTTATCAAAATTAAACAAAGCAGGTGCAGGCAAATAAACTATTTTCTCAGTCCTTCCCTTTCTCCGGCCGTGCTGGGAAAAAGATAATTCATACGGTAAACTTCTCACATTATCCCCCAAGGAAAAAAACCATGCTGAATCATGGATTCAAGATCAAGACTCTCTATGGGGAACTGATAATCTGAATAGTGAGGCTCTAAACCATGGAAAGTTGTCAACCTAGAAGCAATGATACCTCCACAAATTCCCCCTTCTCGCGGTTGGTGGTGAGACGGTGAGCTATCAAAGAACCCAGGCTATAAGATCTATTCCTTTTCAGAGAAGCTGCGACAAAAGCTAGATCAAAGGAAGACAACTTTCTAGCAAGAACACACTTGGTAATGAAATAGGCAAAGTATCTAATAGCCGGGAACTGGATGTTCCGAATTTTACCACTTTCCTTTGAGAAGTCGAAACCTTGGCAAATCTCAGCATATAAATCCATAAGTCACTTGGGCCTTTCCTTGATCTTCTCACAAGATCCCCAGTGAGGTACTCTAATTGCTACACAGAAATCAGCAAAAGGTAGGTCAACAGGTATATTATATTTTTTAATGGACCATGGGATTAGATGTAGACCAAGGGAACCGGAAGTCCTGCACAAAAGCCATGGTTAGCTTAACAAATTGAAATGGTTCACCTTCAACAAAGTGTTCCAATCCTGCGTTGGTAATCAAGGTTTGGAAATCCTGGGAGATTCCCGCAGTTCTCATAAATTCATGGCATGTGTATTCGGAAGGAAAAACTGCATCCTCATGATGAACCCTCATTGGCTCACACACCATCAAGTCCTTGCTGAAATTTTTAGACAAACAACAAACCAAGTGATTTCTAAGTTGATAAATGATAAGTAACTACTATAGGAGCTTGCTAGAGGACTACACATGCATCAAAATAAAGTTTCTAAGCATAGAACAAGCATGAAAGATCAAACAACCTGTCACCTATAGCAGCAAAATACTCAAGATACAATCTACCAATCACAAATCTAATTGGACAAGTGGAGGAGGCACATACCAAGGAACAATCTCTCCAAAAATCAGCAGAAGAAGAAAAAGCAAACCAAACTCCCAACTACAACAGCTCTAAGAAACTCAAACAAACAAACAACTAAAAAAACCAAAGCTAGCAAAATAAATGCAAAGACTAGGAAGGACAAAAGTAAAAGAAAGCAAGTATAACCACAGTGGAAACATTATTTTGTTCATTAAAATCCTTTTGTTAACAAGGTTAATCAAGTCTTGTTACCAAAACAATCTTATATGAAACAAAACTTTGCATTCCACAAGGTGATTATGTTACCTCATACTTGATAGCAATGGTCCCAATCATAATAGTTTCAAAATTTTCTTGTGGAATGGGACAATATATTTCTCCAACCTTGATGCTCTCAATATTTTTAATGGAATTCAGGCAATAGCTTCTAACAACCTTCTTGGGGAAATAAATAGTATGCTCTTTGTCATTAATATTGAATGTTACTTTTCCTTGATTATAATTAATGACAACACCTGCAGTATTAAGAAAAGGTCTCCCAAGAATAATAGACATATTATCATCTTCAGGCATTTCAAGCACAACAAAATCAATCAAAACCAAGCAATTATGAGCCACTTTAACAGGAACATCCTCACATATACCAACATGAATAGTGGTTGACTTATTAGCCATTTGCAACGACATATCAGTTGGTATCAACTTTTCTAGCTGGAGCCTCTTGTAGAGAGAAAAAGGCATAACACTAACTCCGGCCCCCAAATCACATAAAGCAGTTCTAACATAATTATTCTTAATAGAGCAAGGAATATTTGGTATACCTGGATCACCAAGTTTCTTTGGAACCTTACCATTGAAGGAGTAATTAGCAAGCAAAGTAGAAATCTCCTCATTAGGAACCTTCCTCTTATTAGAGACAATATCCTTCATATACTTTGAATAAGGAGGCAATTTAATAGCATCAGTCAAAGGAATTTGCAAAAATAAAGGTTTCATCCACTCACAAAACTTGTTGTAGTGTTCTTCCTTCTTTGACTTGTGTTTCTTACCTGGAAAAGGCATAGGTTTCTGCACCCAAGGTTCTCTCTCTTTACCATGTTTATTAGCAATAAAATCTTCCTTAGTGTACCTAGTGTTCTTAGTGTGCTTCTCTGGTTCTTCCTCAACTTCCTCCTTATCAGGAGCATCATTATTATTACCACTCTCAGTTTTAGCATCAGAGACTGATATACTATTAGGATCTACAGCAGGTTCAAGTGGTTCCTCAACTACTTTATGTTTATTTTTCTTTCTCTGACGAGGACTACCACTATCCTCACCTTGTTGAGAATCCTACTCAATTCTTTTAGGGTGTCCTTCAGGATGTAAAGGATCTTGAGTAGCTATACAACTCCTAATTCTAATTCCATAAGCATGTTTATCTCCTGAGGCATTAACTAGCATATCCTTTTGTACGCTAGCAAGTTGATCAAGTTGGGTTTGAACCATTTGAAAGTGTTTACAAAGCATTTTAATATCATTAGAAGTTCTTTCCACAATATCTTTCAACTCATGGATAGCTCTAGAGTTTTCCAATAAATGATTCTGAACTTGTTTATTAAAATTACCTTGTTTAACAATAAATGTGTCAAGTTCCTCTAAGCACTGATCAGGAGGCTTACCATTGGGAATATCCCCTTTATTAAAGTGGAGAGAGTGTACCTCAATAGTAGATGAGTGAGGAATTGGCTTGCATAATTCTTCTGTAGGAGGTAGATTCTTCACATCTTCAACTCTAATACCTTTCTCCTTTAGAAACTTCTTAGCTTCCTTCACCACTTCATCATTTAATGCAATAACTCCCCTCTTCTTTGGTGTTGGAACTGGTTCAGGAATAATAGGCTCATGTGTATTTAGATCAATTGCAGTCCAATCATCATAATTCTTGCTTATCTTAGCCATTAATTCTTCAGCATCTGTAGGAGTTCTTTTCCTGAAAACACAATCAACAAAGCTATCTAGGTATGTCCTAGAATCATCAGTTAGTCCATTATAATAAATATTAGGAAGCTCTTCCTTAGGTAATGGACATCTAGGATGTGCATGAATTAAGGCATAGAACCTTGTCCGTGACTCAGGCAATTTCTCTTCTTCTCCCTGTTTAAAATAAAAAAGTCTCTAGAAAGAAGCATGTCTAGCACTGGGAGGAAAATATTCCTGGAAGAAAGAAGCAATCAAGCAATCAGGGTTATCAATAGAACCAGGAAGTAATCTATTAAACCAAGCCCTAGCTTCTCCTTTTAGTGAAAAAGGGAAGATCTTAGTAACAAAGTACTTGCACATCTTAAAATCATCAGAGAATAAAGCACTCATAGTAGAAAGCTCATTCATATGAGCCACAACACTCTCATTTTCAGTCCCACAGAAAGGATCTTTCTCAACAATATCTAAATAAGATAAATAAAGAGAGAAATCGTAATCTTTATCTTTAATATCTATGGGAGAAGTGGCAAACTTAGGATCAGAGGACAACTTAGGCATAATAGTACATCTAGAAAGGAGACTCTTAATAGCACTAGTACCATGTGTGTTTCGGCACTCTTCATCAAAATCATCAGTGAACTCAATGTAACCATCATTAATATCATAACTCTCACTAGACTCAGGTGAGCTAACAGGTGTAACAGTGTCTTCACTAGGAGTTTCGGTATTTCCTAGACTAGCCATAGTAGCATCTAGGAAAGGACCTAATGAACCAATCGCATCAAGCATAGTAGAAGTAACATCATGAGCATCAAAAGCAGTTTCAAATTCAGCAGTAGTAGCAGTGTGTGTAGCATGTGTATGTGGTGGTGTAACAAGCTTACTTATAACAGACGGTGAATCAAGAGCAGTAGAGGTGTTTAGGACTGTACCTCTTCTTGTAGTGGATGGTAAAATAGGGAACTTTCCATCACGAGACTTCCCCATGATGAAAGGAGTAGCAGTGAACAATAATAGATCCAAGTGAACTTAAAAATAAAGCTATGCTCCCCGGCAACGGCGCCAGAAAATAGTCTTGATGACCCACAAGTGTAGGGGATCGCAACAGTCTTCGCGGGTAGTATTACCCAATTTATTGTTTCGACACAAGGGGAGCCAAAGAATACTTGCAAGCCTTAACAACTGAGTTGTAAATTCAGCTGCACCTGGAAGTAGTTCTTGCTCACAGAAGTTTATGAGTAGCAACAATTTGTAGTAGCAACAACAAAGCAACAGCAACAACAAAACATGAGCAATAATAACAGTAACGGTAACAGTGTGATTTGAGTGCGGTAGGCATAGGGATGGATGGACGGACGTTGCATGGACGAGTATAAACATGTAACTTCAAGATCTAGGGCACTACAGATAAATAATAACAATCATCAAAGTACTAAACAATCCTAGGCATGTGCTCCATATATAGTCATACGTGCTCGCAATGAGAACTTGCACACCATCTTCTGTCCAGCCAGCCTGTGGCAGCGGGGCCTCTAGGGAACTACTGGAAATTAAGGTGCTCCTTTTAATAGCGCACCAGAGCAAAGCATTAGCACTTCGTAAACACATGTGATCCTCACACCACAGCCATCCCCTCCAGTTGTCCCAATTATTGTCACTTTGGGGACTTTGGATCCGGACAATGATATGTGTACACTATTGGAGATATGCCCAAGAGGCAATAATAAAGTGGTTATTATCATATCTTCATGCTTATGATAAATGTTTACATACCATGCTATAATTGTATTAATCGGAAACATTAATACTTGTGTGATTTGTAAACATAAAAGAGTCTCTAGTAAAGCCTCTTGTTAAACTAGCTTGTTGGTTAATATATGATCATGGTTTCCTGATCATTAACATAGAGATGTTATTAACAACATGGTCAGATCATTAGGAGAATGATGTGATGGACATACTCCTATAGTTAAGCGTAGCATAAAGATCAAGTCATTTAATATAGTTCATTTGCTATAAGCTTTCTGATACATAGTAACCTAATTCCTTCGACCAAGAGATCATGCTAATCACCATCACCAGAAGGATGCTTTGATGACATCAAACACCACACCATAACTGGGTGGCTATAAAGGTGGCATTGAGTGTTCGGAAAGTATGTGTTGAGGCACATGGATCAAGAGTGGGATTTGTCCATCCATATGACAGATAGATATACTATGGGCCCTCTTGGTGGAATGTCATCCAATTAACTTGCAAGCGTGTGACTGGCACACAAGGGATCACATATCACGGGAACAAGAAAAGAGTACTTATCGGTAACGAGGTTGAACTAGGTATGCAGAGATACCGACGATTAAAACCTCGGATAAGTAAACTATCATGAGACAAAGGGAAATTGGTATCGTATGTAAGTGGTTCATTCGATCGCAAAGTAATTGTAGAAATATGTGGGAGCCATATGAATTTCCAGATTCCTCTATTGGTTATTGATCGGAGAAGTGTCTCGGTGATGTCCGCATAATTCACGAACCGTAGGGAGACACACTTAAGGATTTGATGTTGTTGAGTAGTTATGGAATGATGAGTAAGAGACCGAATGTTTTTCAGAGTCTCGGATGGGATCCGGGATATCACGAGGAGATCCGGAATGGTCTGGAGAATAAGATTCATATAAGTGAAGTACTGTTTCGGAGTTCGGGAATGATTCCGGTGTTTTCACCAGGAATGTTCTAGAAGGGTCTGGAAGGTCCGACACTCCGGAGGGGAAGGGTACATGGATGTGTCATGACAATGTGGAATGGTTGCATCATGTAATAGGTCACTTGGCTGGGAAAAATAAAGAGAAGAAATCAAATCGAAGTTTGAAAGTCAAACGCCAATTTAAAAAGTCAAATCTCAAGTTTGCTTGGTGGAGGGAGAGTAGGAAACTTACTTGAGGAGGAAGTCCCACTCCCTCCCACCCGCCGGCCATGAGGAGGAGTTGGAGGAGGACTCCCTCCTCCCCAAACCGCCTCTCCCCTCCTATATAAGGAGGGGTAGGGCGCCCCCTCTCCCTATACCCAAAAACAGTAGCCTCCTAGCCGCCGGCCTCCTCCAAGTCGCCGCCTCCTAGGGATCCTCTAACTCGGCGAGTTAGGGTTTCCCCAAACCCTAGCCACCGGCCAAGACCTCCCCTTGGTGCCCTCTAAACCCTAGATCACCAAGGCCTCTCTCATACTCCACCATACTCGCTCCGGCTTAAGGCGAAGCCCTGCGAGATCTCCCCTCTATTTCCGACACCACGCCGTCGTGCTGCCGGAATCGCGAGGAGAGTGCTACAACCTCCGCTGCCTGCTGGAACAAGGGAGAGGAAGGTCTTCATCGAGTATGGAACGTGTGACCGACTATGGAAGCGCTGTCGGAACGCAGCGCCGGAAGGATCGTCTACACGATCTTGAGATCGGAAGTGTACAACTACATCATCCACGAGAATCTGCTCTCGTTAACCGCTTTTGATCTTCGAGGGTTAGTACTCTATCGACTCGTTGCTACAATCTAGTAGATAGATCTTGGCTTGTGTGTGTTCATGCGATAGAAATTTTTTGTTTTCCATGCTACGAACCCCTACATACACAACTTGCAGATAAGATCACAAACAATACTATCATAATGATTCAATAATAAGTTCAGATATGAGATCATGGCACTCGGGCCCTAGTGACAAGCATTAAGCACAACAAGTTGCAACAAAGTCAAATAGCACTAATAGAGATACTAGGCACTATGCCCTAACAGATCTTATTCGATTACATGGTAGAACTCATCCAATCCCTACCATCCCCAAGCCTACAACGGGGGATTACTCACTCATGGATGAGGGAAACATCACTAGTTGATGGAGATGCGTTGGTGATGACAATGGCGATGATCCTCTCCAAATTTCCCGTCCCGGTAGGGTGCCAGAATGGATTTTCTAGATCCGAATCTTGGTTTCTGGTGGCGGCGGCGGAGTGGAACTCTTTCTAGAAAACTATCAAACCCCCCTTGGTTTTTAGGTCGAAAGGCAACTTATAGGCGCAGAGGGAGGCCGAGGGGGTGCCTGGGGTGGCTGCACCACCCTAGGCGCGGCCAGTGGTGGGCCCGCGCATGTCATGGGTGTGGGCCCACCAGGCTCCTTCTCCATCTTGTCTTCTGGCTCCGTGGATATTCTGGTGAAATATAATTTTTGGCATATTTTCTGGGATTTTTCCTGATAGTTCATTTTCTGCCAAAAACTAGACACCAAGGTAATTCTGCTGAAAACAGCGCCAGACCGTGTTAGTTGTATCCAAATCACACAAGTTTAGAGGAGAAACAATAGAAAAAAGTGTTTGGGAAAGTAGATACGTTTTGGATGTATCAGGGGGTCGTGTGAGGCTCACCAGGGCTCCAGCTAGGGTCGGCGATGGGCGCGAACGATATTGTCGATGACGGAGGTTCAAATGGTGGTCACCGTGGCTCCTGGGGAGGCTCCAATCGACGGCTCCTTTCTTCTTCTGTAGCGGTGGGCTCCGGTGAAATTCCGGCGGTGCGGAGATCACCTTGCTCCGAGGAAGGGTCAGGGGTGGTCTGTGAGGAGTGGGGAGTGAGGTGGTGTGAAGAATCGAGGCGGGGGTGGCCTCCTTTTATAGCCAAGCGAGAGGACCGAGCGGGATGGGCTGGCTTCTCCGGCGACAGCGGTACATCGATATAATGGCATGGCTGAGGGCTGGCGGTCATCACGGTCATAATGGCACGACACGGGGCGGTCGAGGATGGTCGGGCGCGGGCGGTGCTCTGCGCGGAACTGGTGGTGTTCGAGACGGCGCACAGGGGCTACAGGTCGCGCGGCGGCGAACATGGATGTCTGGGAGATAGCTGGTGTTAAGGCGAGTGTTTGCACACGTGGCGAGGGCGAGGTGCAGCGCACACGAGCTGGTAGGATGCGGCGTTCTGGCACGCTCTCGGCACGACGCAGAGAAAGTGGGCGCGGCGATGCTGGGGTGGTCCATGGCCTGGCTGTGGGAAAGGGCTGGACATGGGGTGACAGTGGACGGTCGCCTGTCTCCTGGACATCGTGGGAGAGGGCGGCGTGGTCCGGGGCGAGTTGTCCGTGGTCGACCTAGCGTGGTGGCTTCAAGCGGCGGTGCACTGGTGCAACAACAAAGGGGGGTTACGTGTCTAGTCCTGCTAGATGCTGGGGGAGACAGGGGGAGTGCAATGGGGGCAATTGGTTGAATGATCACTGCTCAAAACAGTGTAGTTAGGCAGAGTTTGAAATGTGTCTGCCAGGTGTTTGATTAAATGGCCAAAAGAATTTAAGTTTGAAAATTTGGAATGAAATTTGGTGAGTGACCTAAACTTATGCTTGGTAGTCTCTGGTTACTTGGGTTTGTCAAGGTGAATTGATTTGGGTGGTTTTTGTAAAATGGTGACCTTACCATAAGAACTTGATTCAATTTTGAACTGTCCTTTAAATAGATTTGAAAATAGTTTTGGTGGGTTTGTAAAGTGGGATTGGATTCACTTTTACTTGGTATAGCAAGGGTTGAAAAGAATTGGATTTGTTTCTGTTGGAAATATTGGACTAGGAACACTCAAAGTGGTCTAGTGGTTAACTTTGGTCAAAATGACCATTTGCTTATATTGTTTATATTTGAATTTCTCTTTAATTGATTCTGCTTGGAAATGATCTAGATAATATTGTTTTCACCTTTAAACCAATCCTTGACATTCATAGAAATCAAACATGGCATTGCAAGCATTCATGCATTCATCACACACACATAGGCATTCATATTAGTTTTAATAACAAATGTTTTTTTTAGCCCTAAACTTAGGTGATTGGAACTTGATAATCTTGATTAATATTTTTGGGATGTTACATTTTGGTTTGATGGATTTCAGTTAAAGTTTGAACCTAAAGGTTTATTGTTTTTGCACACACTAATGATGACAATGAGGTTTGTGTAAGGCCTTGTATGAAAGGAATTTTCAGGAGAAGGAGAGAAGGAATCTCCACAATCCGTCTTTGAATAGGTAAAAGTGCTGCAAACTGAAGGTTCGCGAAAAACCTTTTTCTTTATATTTTTGATGTTTTTATTAAATACGGGAGGTTACAAGACGAAACAGAGGAGGAAACAGAGGCCAGAGGGGCCACACCCAACCTAGACGCGAGCCCCAGATGGCCGCGCCAATAGGGGTTGTGAGCCCCCTAGAGTCCGTCTCCACCTCGTTTTCGCACAGTACCTTCCTTATGCATTGAAACTTCGAAATATATAGCCCCCAGGATCCCCCGAGGTTCGTGTATCGTGTTCTCATCATGTTTTTGTTTCAATCCGTTTCTGTCAGGAAATCTTCTCAAGTTTAGAGCACCATGGTCTCTGCCAACGACAAAGGCAAGGGGCCCGTGGAATAAGAAAGAATCGCTGCCAGACGCGAGGACATGGATTGGAGCATCGAGGGCGAAGTATAGAACATGTCAGCAGGCATTAAGGAACAAACCTCCATAGGGTCAAGGGCAAGGAAGCCTACTTTTGTAGGAGCAATTAACACTGGACGTGCTTTTTCTCGTAATATGCAAGGGATAATGACCTCCATCCCAAACTTCATATCCTGCCCTGAGGCGGTGGAATCCCTTAGAACCACTGATGAGTTTTGTGATAAGTACCGTCCTCTAAGGATGAAGGTGGAGCCCTTGTGTCGACGGGATGCCTTGCAGCTGGCGACGGCGAGCTCTTCGCTTCGGCACATTGCGTCATCTTTGGTCTCCAAGCAGCGGATGCTAGCAGATGCTCAATTCCTGCTGGCCGTAAGCTCCTGGCGGCCGGTAATGTCCAATTCGTGCGGCTGATTGGTCAATTGCTTCGCCGACGGTTTCATTTTTGCAGCAGCGGTCGCGAATCGAGCGTTGGTGGCCGTGAATCAGGGAGAAGACACCTAGGTACTGTGCTTGGGAGAGAGAGGACACGGGACAGAAAAATGCCTAGGTGCCTCTTAGTATATTTATTGGTGGCAGGCAACGTAATTTCTAGCCGCTCCCCGTTTTCTTGTTCCGCGGATCAGCCAAACACTTGCTCCGTGTTTTCACTAAAAACGGCAGAGCGCTCCGTCGATGCAGATCCATGAAGTGGGCGTGTTCGGGGTCGCTCCACCCACTCTTCCCGCTCCACGAGTGGAGTTTGGAGCGGGAGCGATTCCGAACATGCTCCAATAGCTTGTCTCCCAATTCTCATTCACGGGATCTCCGACATTATGTGGTTTACCACTGTGGAAAACTCATATTGTAGGTCTCATACCCATCTCCTTCAATGTATTTTCTATCACGTTGTGTTGTAGACCCTTTCTGAAGGGATCTGCCATGTTTTTAGATGTTTGGATATAATCCAATGCAATTACACTAGAGTTTCTCATTTTCTTGACAAATTTCAATCTCCTCTTCACATGTATTGATGACTTCATATTATCCTTAGACTATTTACTTTCAAAATCATAGTTTGATTATCGCAGTTCATAAGAATTGTGGGCATTGTTTTTCAACTACATGTAAGTTTATCAAGAGTTCATGACGCCACTCTACTTCAACAACAGCTGTGTCTAATGCTATGAGTTCTGCTTGCATATTTGACCTTGTTAAGATGGTCTGCTTGAAAGATTTCCAAGTAAAGCGCCACCACCAAGTGTGAATACATATCCACTCATGGACGTTATCTGGTAAGTATCAGATGTCCAATTTGAATCACTATAATCCTCTAGTACCCTCAGATACCCAGTATAGTGAATGCCATAGCTTGAAATGCCTTTTAGATAGCATATAACTCTCTCAAGAGCATGCTAGTGATCATCTCCTGGATTTGAAACAAATCGACTGAGTTTGGTTACAATAAAAGTGATGCCAGGCCTCGCGGTGCTAGATAAATACATAAGTGAGCCAATAATTTGAGAGTATCTCAGTTGGTCTCTAGCATTTCCTCGATTCTTCCGAAGCAACACACTAGGATCATACGATGTAGGAGAAGACTTGTAGTAGCTATACCCGAAACGACTCAAGATCTTTTCCACATAGTGAGACTAAAGAAACGTAATACCACCGTCATCATCTCTCAATAGCTTGATGTTTAGGATAACATCAACTACTCCCAGATCCTTTACCTCAAAAGAACAAGATAATAAATACTTGACATCCTTAATTGCATTTAAGTTTGGTTCTGAAAATTAGTATGTCATCAACATACAAACAAAGGATGACTCCCTCACCCCCACCATGGCGATGGTGCACACATTTGTCAGCTTTATTTACAATAAAGCGTGCAACAGTTAAAGTTCTTTCGAACTTATCATGCCACTGCTTAGGGGCTTGTTTTGGGCCATAGAAAGATTTCAACAACTTGCACACCTTTACTTCTTGACCACTTACCACAAAGCCATCTGGATGATCCTTGTAAATTTCCTCATCCAACTCTCCATTTAGGAAAGCTTTCTTAACGTCCATTTGATGAAGGACAAGACCATGATAAGCAGGCAATGAAAGTAGTATTGAATGGTGATCAATATGGAAATAGGTGAGTAAGTGTCAAAGAATTATTCACCTTATTTTTTAGTATAACCTTTAGCCACAAGCCGTGCCTTGTACTTCTAAATAGTACCATCAGGCCTAAGCTTTTTATTAAACACCCACTTGCATCCTACAGGTTTGCACCCATGAGGGCAGTCAGTGATATTCCATGTTCCATTAGATAAGATGGAATCCATCTCACTACGGATGGCTTCCTTTTAGTAGTCAGCATCAAGATATGTATAGGATTTTGAAATGGAAGTGTGAGTGTCATCCACAAGGTACACAATGAAAACATCACCAAAGTACTTTGAAGTACTCTGTCTCTTGCTCCTTTTAGGAGTTTCATTATCATCTTACTTAGGACTTTCAGAGTGTTCAATTAGAATGGTAGGTTCAGAAATGGTAGCAAATTCCTGATTAGATGAACTATGTATCTCCGAATTTGATGAGTTTGGTTTATCTTTCATAGGATAGATATCCTTAAATAAAGTCGCATCAGTCAACTCCATGATTGTACCAACATGTATGCCAGGTATTTTAGATTTTACTATCAAAAACATATAACCAATTCTATGAAAATCATATCCTAGAAGAACACAGTCAATGGTTTTTGGTTCAAGCTTGCGCTTCTTGGGGATTTGTAAATTAACCTTTGACGAACAACCCCAAGTACATAAGTAAGAGAGTTTTAACCTTTTATTATCCCATTCTTCGAATGGAGTAATTTGTTTGTTCTTTGTGGGAACTCGGTTTAGTACATGACACACTGTCAATCGTGCCTCCACCACCATCCCTTGGAGAGACCCGATGTGTCTAACATGGCGTTAACCAAATCTGATAGAGTATCGTTCTTTCTTTTGGCTACCCCATTTGACTAGGGTGTAAGAGGCCTCTACCATATAATAGGGTAGATTCCTCCTGTGTTCACAATGCTAGTCCCTGGATCAATAGCTAGCATCCACAGTCAAGATGTAATATCAAGAAACAAGGGTCATAATACAACTTTATAACCAGGAATAAAATATTTTATTACATCATACATAGCTCATTTGGCTATTACATTACATTGCAGCGGAATAACTATAAGTATGGGTCCTTCATCTTCAAAATGCCACAGGCAGACATGCTGGTTGTAGACTTTGTAATCCTAATCAATCAATCTTCACTAAAGCAATCAAACCTGCAACATTACAAGTTACAGCCACAAGGGTCAATACATTTGAATGTATTGGCAAGTTTCACTTTTGTGTAGAATATAAGTGGATCCTATCATTACATGCAAATTTGGCTAAGTAGGGTTTCGGTCTCATTTGCATAAAGCAATAATTTATCCTATCTTTTCAAAATGGTTTTAATCCTTGATCAAAATCTTTGAGAACTCCTTAGTAAAGACCAAGAGTTTAGGTTATTATTAAACTCCATGAACTCCTTGGTAAAGACCAAATGTTCAAGTTTTCATCAAAAATCTCTTGAGCACCTTGGTAACCCCAAGTGCACCAAGTGTTTAACAAAATCTCTTGAGCACCTTGGTAACCCCAAGTGCACCAAGTGTTTAACAAAATCTCTTGAATTCCTTGGTAAATCCCCAAGTCCTTCAAGTTTTTATTTTAGAAGTTGGAATGTCGAGATCTCCCATAGTTCAAACTTTAGTTGCTCAGTATTGTCCATAACCGGGGACACGGCTAAGTACTTAGATTTTATTATCTTCTGCAGAAGGAGTACACTTTACCCACATGTCACAATCCCACCAGTGGCCTACTGGATTAGTGCTCACCAAGATGGAGTACTGGCAGATTGAGAATGTGACGAAGTCTTTCCAAAAGGTCCTCCCATACACCATTGCTAGCTTGTCTTCAGCCCCCATGAAGCATTCCAGATCCCCATGTCCAGTAACTAAAGACAATGTATGGGTCTTCCTAATGTAGTTGACTAAGCCAGAGCCATAATAGCATGTGGTTGCACACGAAAGCCACAATTGGAGAAACATGTTCAATCTCTAAGTTTCCTAGGTGGTTTTCTTTTGGAGCACAACACAAAGAGATTACCATAGACATGGTCCCTTTTGTTGCCAACTTCCCCAAAACTTAAAGTGTCCTCCACCTAGGTGGTTCATTGAGTCCTTGTTTTATTATATAAAACACAAGTCCTTTTCTCAACTTTGTAAAATCTCAACATGTATCTCTTTTCAAAATAAAGCATGGCTAAGCATGTACAACTACAATGTTTTCACTAAGGTATGTAAAGGGTATCCTATTAGGATTTAGCATAGCATAAGTATAGAAATTCTTTTCATGCATGTTTCAAAATCCACTAAGTATAATGAAAATAGTAGGACTTTTGAATGATAGTGTAACTTGCCTTTTTGGTAGGGAATGGTGGTTCACTCCTTGATCTTGCTAGTCTCACACTTTTCTCACTTCACTACAAGTCAATCAAGCAAACACAAAATCAACTAACATTCTAAACCAAAGTCAAACAAACAATTTCACTCACACAAACAATGAAATCTAAGTCATGTATAAGTTTGCAAAGGATGGTCCTATTATAAGGATGGTCTCCACTAAGCTTCTAAGCTTTGTAAGGTCCAAATTGGTCATTTACCAAAATGGCAAAGTCATTGGTAAATGGGTTTTATCCTTAAACCCTTTTCAAAACCTTTCATCATTTTATGTGGTGAAAAACATTTTTCTCAATGCCACAAACTTAAGTGGTTTTCACCAAATAAGTTGTTGTTTCTCAAAACATGGTGTTTATGGTCAGTAGGTTTGGTCCAAAACATTTTCTCCAAAGTTTTTTACTCAAAACCATTTTCATAAACAAAACAATAGTTTTATTTAGCTAGAAATGGACTAAAACAATTAATCCATTCTAAAATTTTCCAAATCCATTTTCCAAACCATGGGTTGGTTCCTAGGGTCAGTAGGTTCTTCACAAACCATTTGGCCAAGTTTTTAACCCTAAAATCATTTTTAAACTATTTTTCTAATCTAAATAAGCACACAAATGAATCTGCAAAAACAAGCAACCTAACGGATACTATTTGCTGAACCAAGGGCATGGTTGGTTAGGTCTTGCTCTCCTGAATCCAACGACATAAAATTTGTAATTTTTGGACGTGTGGATCAAAAGTTATAAGGTTTTCAAAATCACAATCTAATCAGATTTCAAATTCTGTTCTAACCAAAGTCTGGCCACGCGTCGTGTTCCTACTGGTCAATACCGGTTCGGGTGGATCGCGTGCTGTAGGTCGTTGGATCAAGTTGCATCGCACGGCACTGAGACACTACTTACCGCTTCGCCTAGCTTCTATCGTGTGCGTCCGATACAGATCCTACGGATGCTACTGCTTGGTCAAAGATGGCGGCGGCGGCTGGCGGTGGCCAGGCGCTTGGGCTAGCGGTGGTTCTAGGAAGCAAAGAGGACAGAGGGGGTGCTTACCGTGTTCGTGGGGACGAGGTGATGCAGGACGTGTGGTCGACGTGGCAAGGGGCGCACGGGGTCAGGTGGAATCGCTCGCCGGAGTTTACTGCCGGCGTCGAGGCAGCTCATCCCGCAGTGAAAAAAGCGTGTGATGTAGCCCTAAGGCAAGATAGGGGCATGGTTAGATGCGCAAGACCAAGGCAAGGATGTTTGCGTGATCGAGAAGACGCGGGGCGGTCAGTGCTTACCGGGGAAGGTCGTCGGAGAGGTTGCAGACGCGGCGGCGTTCAGAAGCTTGACGTAGCCGACGCTCTGGGGCGCCCGCGGTCGAATGGGTGGTACGAGGAGGAGTGTCTGGGAGTGGGGAGTCTGCTAGCGTGCTCAGGGAGGCAAGGGGTGGAGAGGCTTCACCGGAATTTACACGGGACCTCGTCGGAGCCAGTGGGCTTGCCACGAACAATCCGAGCAGCCCTGGGGCGGAGAAGGAGTGGCGACAGAGGGGAAAGGAGGAGAAGACGCAGGCGTTTTATCGAGCATGGTCAAGGCGAGTAATGGTGGCTGCATTATGGCGAATTAAGGTCGCGGAATTTTTGCAGGAAACGGCGATGAGGGGGGGAGAAGAGGTCGCGCGGGGTGTGGACGATGAACAGGGGAGAGTGGGGTCTACTGGTCAGTGGGAAAGGAGCGAGGGAAGGGTCCACCGATCAGTCTCTTTGCGGGTATGTTAATAAATGCGAACCGTTTTCTTTCGGGGAGGGGAGCTGGGCTGGTTTGTTGGGCTTCCTGGGCTTGGCCGGCTGGGCTGGTCCAGATCCTATTTTTTTCCTTTCTGGAACCTTTTCCTTTTTCTGATTCTATTTCCCGTTTTGAATTTCAAAACCAAGCAAACAACAATTAAATCTATTCAAACTTTCACCAAACTTTGTAATTTTGAAATTAGTTCTGTTCAGTAACATGAACCAAAATCCAAAATCAAAATAATAATTTTAATAATAGGGTCCATTATTAATAAATGGACCATTGTTATTAAATCAAAATAGGATTTGATTTATTTCAAAGCTCTATTTAAAATTTAAATATTCTCGAAACCAAATCAGTAGGTTTTATTTGGGAATATGAAATACTTTGGAGAACTTATTTTTAATCAAATAAACAAGTTTTGAGGGTTTAGAAATAATAAACCTTTATTAATAAAACTTGGATATTAAATCCTAATTGTTCTATTTTAAACAAACCTTTACTATTATAATCAAAGCAAAAACCTTTTGTTCCCAAAATATTGGCCAAGGTTTAATTTGGCTTCATTAAATAATCCTTATTTAAAAGTCTTTCCTTTTTATTTGAAAACCAAAATCTTTTATAAAAAGATTTCAAAGTAGTACTAAAATACTTTTATTTTTCCTTTGTTAAATATTTATCTTTTTATTCCCTTTAGGATTTATTCAATCCAAATTGATTTGAAGGTTTTAAATTGTTTTTCAAAGTTTCTTCTGGCCCTGAAAATCAAACAAAGTTTTATTTTATTCCTTTATTTTTCACATTACAAGATTTGGAAAATCTTGGGATGTGACACTAGGGTGAGTAGGGAGGTGTCCTCTCATGAATTATGCCATGATCCGGATAAAAGAAATCAAACTCGTTGGAAAAATACTCTCCACCATGATGAGACCCAAGCTTCTTAATCTTTCGATCAAGTTGGTTTTTTGTTTTAGCTTTATAGATTTTGAAGAAAATCAAAGCCTCATTGACATGGGTATGAAATATCGGGTCCCTATGATTAGTTACCCTAGGCGGATAGAGGCCTGCGGCCCATGAATCTCAAAGAAATCAAAGGAGCATCCGACGAATTAAAGCTTGACTTGCCTGACAAGAAAGAGCTATGAATGGACATAAAGTTTGTATTGTAGTCATAAACCTGTTATCTCTCCGGATATGGCTCCATGACCTAGCCTCTCATATAAATGCTAGGAGGACTCAACAGAGAGGGCACCTTAGTTTTCTAGCAATCCACCGTGAGCTATATCACAACTAGCGAATCGGTGACTTTGTAAATACGTTTCCACCTTAATCAGACTATATCGACTCCCTTGTTTGTTTGATCAGCCAATGAAATCCCAGCGTTCTCTTTTCCATGAAACCCTTTATTTTAAGTCCATAACCATGGGCATTGCCAAGGTGATCCCTCATCAATTGGCGCCGTCTGTGGGAAACTTGAGTGCTGGAGTCACGGATTCGGCGACTTCGTCTTCATGAAGCTGCAACCCAACAACTGAGGTCGGTGAGGTCCATTACGATCTCGTCGATCCATGCTTGCCCACCACTTTATCGACTCCTGTCGATATAGACTAGGAGACCGATCTCATGATCGGAAGTTTCCACTTTCGTGTGGGAGAATCTGAGAACCTCTACCTTTCAGCTCCGATCTACTTAGATCCGTTGGACAAACCTGCATCGCCTATGGCGACACCCGCATCTTCCATCGGCTCAACTAGAAAGGACACAACCAATCCTACAAACGTCGATGAAACTATGGAACATCCACAGATCTAGAAGATCTGGCTGATCTGTATGATGGCCTCTCTTTGGGCTCAGACTCACTGTCAACACTGTTGCGCAGCGCAAGCTCATCAAGCATTGTTCTCGACGAATCTGAAGAAAGTGTTCACTCCGGAATCCGGAGGGGAGAATACCCAGAACAAGATCCCCGGGACTTTACTGGTTCGAAAAACGGTGTCTCCTATGGGTATGGCAGCGATGACAACCAGTCATAATCATGCACCGCCAAGTGTGCATGATCCTGGAAGAAGGAGGAACCTCAACACCTATGGGCTCCAATGGTAACCTGATCCTTAACCCTGATGACATTTTGTCGGATGACAACGCACGACGTCGCGAGGACAGGGAAGACCCGCCAGTAAACAACCGCCGTGTCATACCAAGATATGGGGAGAACGAATGCAAGCGTATAACACTTTGGCTACCTCCAGCAACCTGCCAGAAGGCCTGAGACACCGTTTTGGGTGTAGTACCAATGATACAAGATACCACGTGAGAATAGTTGATGGCCTATCAGTATCTGCTGCACCACAAGAGAAGGGAATTGCTTCGATTGCAAAGGTCTCTAGACGAAAGGAAAAGGTTAGCCGATGAATCTAGCCTCCGCCGAGCATAGCTTATCTATACCTTAGGTACTGGCAGCGTCACCAGAGGACCACAACCTAGGAGGGGCACTTCACGGATGCAATGCATACCTGAAGCCGAAAGGCACGAGTTGACCAGATATCTGGATCTGTCATTTATGGAAGTGGACTCTGCTAGAAATATTAAAGCAAAAACAATAAAAGCTTCCCTTGTCTCTGCCTAGACTTACCTCCTAACAACGCAACCAGTAGCCGACGATCCATGGGAAGGTATTCATCGCTCTGCCCTCATGAGACTTGGCATGGTAGGCGAAACTATTGTGCAAGGAGAACACAGAGTTGTGCAGCGAGCCAATAAATCACCTGCTGTTGCAGTAGCCATCGGCATACAGGGAACTCCCGAAGATCAAGTTCATCGACCATGTGCGGTTTACACATTCCTCGCATGGAGACAACACGAGAAACAACATCATAGAGAGAAGGGTCGATAGTTTTAGGGAAGAGCGCAGTAGTCGAAGATATTCTGATGTAGAGAGCAAGGACGAGCGCGAGACATGTGGCTCAAGTTGATTTACCCGTCGGGCTCGCAAAACCCCAGTACCCAAGGACTTCAGGTTCCCTCACGACCGTCAAAAGTACGACGGACTCTAAGAACCCGAGGCATGGCTAGTCTACTATTTGCAAACTATCAAACTTTAGGTTGGCTCAAAAGCTACAACTATGTAGAGCCTCTAGTTACACTTGAGTGGAGTGGCATGCTCATGGCTTAGACAGCTACCTGAAGAATAGATTAGCAGTTAGAGTGATATGGAGGACAAATTCATCCATAAATTTAAATCCACATTCAAACGACCCGCATCGATCGATGGATTGTGAGTATGCAAGCAGAAGCTAGGATAGTCAATCCACACATATATCCAAAGGTGGAATATGATTAAAAATTCCTCTGAAAGCATTTCCGGTGAAAGGGAAACGGACGCCTTTAACGACGGTCTGCGTCGCAAGGAGTTTATCGAGGAACCGGGCCGCGTCAAGTCAAAAAGAATCTCTCAGTTAATGGATATGGCAAATCGCTGGGCTGATGGTTCAGACGCTATACACAACAAGCATGGGCGAGCACCCGAAGAAGAGCGCGACAGGAATAACAATGACAATAGAAGGAGACCCAATTATGACGGGTACAATAGGCTAAACTATGTCGAAGCTGGTTTCGTCGGGGATGACAACCAAAGAAATGACCATAGTAGCGGATACCATGACAGCCGAGAGGGCACGAGAAAAAGCAAACCAACTCAGGAGTATCGACCAAGGGAAACCACCGATCTCCCTACTACAGATGTTGGAAGGACCATACAATATGCACTTTTATGTCGACTTGAGGGAAGGCGGCGTTCGACTCACCTCATGAAGGATTGCCGCACCTTTCTCGGGATGCAGGGAGTATGTGTAACATCCCAGGATTAACACCTAAACATAGTGAGGCCACATGTATAAATAAACAATAAAGTAAATCGAATTATGATAATATTTAATCATACGACAAAAGAAAATTTAAAATAAAATATAATTAAGAGTAAATAATACTAATGTTTTTACAAAAAATAAGAATTGAACACTTATTTATGAATTAGATACAATATTTATAAGTCTCAAATAATAAAATAGAACTTATAAAAATGAACTGAATAATGTAATATGATATTACAATAAAGAAATATTAAACAAGAATTGATAAAGACTATCTTATTTACTTCACACATTACATTATTTTGACAACTATGAATGAAAAGAGATGATAAGACAAATGAAATAGAAAAGAATCATATTATTACCATAGTACAAATATTACACTATTTTTTATAGACGTCTAGATAAAAAAATGAAGGATTACAACAATAAGAAAATACAACGATGTTGTTACATGTTTTCCACTCCACAAAAGAAAAGGGAAATTACAAGAATGATAGAAAAAGGGAAATCCTAAACTAATCTTGGTTCCATCTGATTCTTATTCTTCACCCAGCAAAACAACACAAAAGAAAACAAAGCAAAAGCAAATAAGGAATAAAGGGAGTGTTTTGGTTAGTTTTACTCTCAGTCTGGGAAATGAGTTGCATTTCTAGTTTCATCATTGAGTATATGAATAAAGTTCCAAATTAGTATTTGTTCTTATCAGTAAAGAATTGCCTCAGGCTATGCATCACAGACATTAGGACCAAGTTGCACTTGGCCACAAAAGAAAAGTAGCAACACAGGAATAATACTGCCATCTTAGCTGAAGCGTATCCATAACACCAAGTATCCACTTGTGGAAACTTGCACCTAGTTGGGTCTAGCTGTAAGGAGCACTGTCACATATGAAAATGATGTGTTGTACACACAAAAGAGAAAGGACCAATCATATAAAAGAACCAGAACAGCCACAACAAAGCTGCTAGCTCACCGCTCTTCCCTCCACAACAGACACATCAATACTAGTTCATCCAATTCTTCCACATGTCCATAGCACCACACCACCACATCACCAGCATCTGGTGGCTAGAAAATCCATCCAAGATCTAGGAGGGGAGGAGTTCCACAAGGAAGGCAACAGTCCAGGAGGGACTGGCTAGCAGTTCAATGAGGAGCACAATCAAGGTGATCAAGATCAACATTAGAAGCACAAAGAGGAGGTCTAGGTGCCAAAAGGAACAACACCAGCTGATTACCAGGAGGAGAAGATAGAGCAAGGAAAAAATACTAACGAGGATCAACAATAGCAGCATTAGGTACTCTACAAGTAGCAGGTAGAAATCAAATATCCACATAAGCTAGATAAAGAAGTATCTTTTCTTAGCTTATACATGATTGAATAGTAGGGGAGTCACCCAAATTAATCCCAATCCAACTATCCTCCAACTGGAGTTTGCCTAGGAGGATTAGAAGAATGGTTTTCTCTCTGATATACATAGAATTTCTATGTTGAATCATCATAGATAATTGAAAAGCCAAACCTTAGTATCTATTCTTATAAGAGAAATCATGCCTCAGCCTATGCTTCATGGGCTAGCTAAGAAAGCAAAAAATATTTAGTTCCTACATAGTATAACAACTTAAATAAGCCAAAAGGATAAATACAGTGCTACTTTATTAACACAAATACTATAACTTGAATCAACACAACAAGAAACTTAAGAACTATAAGCATGATTTATTAAATAATTGTACTTTAACTAGGAACAACAAAACTTAGATTGCGGCAAGCAAATCATATCAATTAATAGGTGTAGGAGCTATTTGTATTATGCATATGTACTACAACACATAACCTACACATCCTATGATATACACCTAGGAAGGATTCACTCAAATAGCTAGAAATAGAGCTTGCTTTACTTTATCTTAACCCTAAAGGTAGTTAAGTATGTAAAATGATGATTACTAAAAGTTTAAACCAAACAATGTAGCTCTAGTAAGTAAGGTTGGAGCATGGATTATGCTCCAAAATTGAGACAAAGGAGCCAAATTGTATCAAGACCAACAACAAGATCATTCATATTTGATTCAATAAGCTCCTAGGGAAAAGCTAGGGTATTAGTGAAATTTAGGTAACCATTTACCTAACATTTCATTAGTTATAGGACCATCATGAGGTCACAAACAATATCCACAATTTCAAGACAATAAGTAAAGAAGAAAAAAAATTCCAATACCATAACAATATGAGCAGTAAATCAAATTAGTAAAACAAAGCACTATATATACACAAGTAGTATTTAACCAACTAAATACTTCTTAATAAAACCATCTAGAATCAAGAAGAATTGGTTACCAAGCTAGATTTATTCTAAAACCAGAATGACTATACTATAATTTAAACAAATTATACCTTATTAGAATCAACTAAGCATCACAATAATAATATCAATGGAACCTAGCTATACATCAAACAATTATTTATATGAGATGCATGCATTTTTAGCATGTTAACATGACCAAATAGACACCATGTATACTCTACTACACATTAAATAAATTTGTGTCTTGGAATACAAAATGTATTCTCTATTTTCAAAGTAAGGTGCTAGGAAATAGCACAAGTGTCCTTTAAGCATGCTTAAGTATTTACTTGGATAAAACCATGCTTTTGTTAGTGTTATAGGAGTACACCATGTACAAAACAACATAAACATCATCATGATCTTATACTGGATAGTAACTATCATAAGCATATGACAGACTGCAACTATCAATCCCACCTAGCAAACCTAGGAGTTCACTAGTAGTACACATGGTCACAAAATTTTCATCATAGCTATTGATAACAAAAACATCACCATAACAAAATTGAAGCTATCATTTAACATAGCCATTATCAAAAGAACTACTAGAGCAAGAGCAGCTAACACCAAATCAGTTGCATGATCATCAAAACTAACTAAATCAAGCAATTGATATATATTCCATGAACTGGGACCTATACCAAAGAGGAAAATTGAGACATACCTCACGATAGTGGAGGAAGGAGAAGCAGGGGTCGGCCAGACCTACTACTGCATTGGGGTGCAGGAGGCCAGCCAGCTAGATCGGCAGTAGCAGTAGCACTCCACCACTGTGGGGTAGGACTAGCATCAAGAGAAGAGAGGTGCCATGGTGAGGGTAATTGTGGAGGCTTGTCCGGCGAGGAAGCGCCAACCGGCGGCAAAGTTGAGATCCGCTGGTGATGGTCGGGAAGATCCGCAAGGCAGCGAGCTAGGGTTCGCCTTGGGTGAGCAAAAAGGGACACATGCTGAGGTGGCGTGGCGAGTGGCTACGCAAGAGATCAAGGTGAAGCTTGGCAGACGAGTAGCTCCGCTAGATGCGGCCAACGATGGTCGGTGTGTCAAGCGGCGGCGGCTCAGTCACATGCGGGAAATCGAGGGGGACGGGGAGTTGGGGTCATGAGCGTGTGCGTGCGTGTGTCGTGTGTAGAGGAGTTTAGGTCGGGGTAGGGTGTGCCCCGAACCGGGCCTAGGCTAGGCCGGGCCAGCCAAAACTCATCAAACCAAACAGGTTGGTTATAAAAAAAGGAAACATAATAAAGAAATTCCTACACTAACATTATAAGCACTTTAGGCTCTAGAAAAATGTAGAAAAATTCTACAAATACATATGATATATCAATATGTTCATAAAAATAATACCCACATGATAAAAATATAAAACTACCTCTTTGAGTTAAATAAAATAAAAATAAATATTAAAGCTACTAAAATTGTAAATGAAATTGAATAAAATAAGGAAACATCCTAAAAATGAATAAAAATCATTTTTGTATATAAAAATATATCTATTATTTTATACAAATACTAACTTAAAAGTTTTACAAATAAAACTCGAAGCAAGTATTTAAGGACATTAAATCCTTTGAAGAATTTAATAAAGATATATAATACTTGAAAATAAATAAAATTAATTTTTAAGATATTAAATAAGTATTTTACTATAAAAATACTAAATATATTATTCCAAAATATTTTGAGGTTCCTTGGTAATAAATCTTCATTTATTTATTTTATTAAAATGAGATAATTGTTTTGTTAATTCTTTAAAATTATTTCCTAAGTAAGAAATTATCACATTTATTATTAAAATATTAAATCTTTTAAGTATAATTACTAAGCCTAAATCCATAATTATAATTCATAATAAAATTTAAGTGTAAACTAATCATTCACTTAAATATAAAATGAATGATCTCACAACCTATATCATACCTATCATAACCTAAAAACTTGGTAATAATTAAAACATATTACACCTTAAGTTTATTTATGTTTTTAAGTTAACTTTAGCCTCAAAGCTTATAAACATCATGTCTAAAGACTATTTGTATAATTTGATAATTATCTTTGGTCTGTTGCAAATGAGACAAAAAGTATTCTAAGTCCAAACTATTCGAGCAAACACAAATGACATCAATCACATTCTATTAACCATAAAGGTTGTTTAAACCTTATCAAAGAAACCCAATACATGGACTTTTCTTTGAAGGTTATTCTTTTTTCCACTTCAAACAAGCACTCTATAATAACTTCCTTCAAATCTTAACAACCCAATACGTGGACTTTTATCATAATCACCAGATGTCAATTAACCTCAATCTTAGATTGCTTTACACTTTATATTTTGGGTGTAAAAACTTAAGTTCCTTATAAATGCATTTGCTTGTGAAGTAAAAACTGAAGATAAACCAACTCTTAAAGAAATCACCTAAGTTTAACTCACCTATACTATTGGGGATTCACTTTGGGAGTTTTATAAAATGCATAACATTACTTATGCATAATAGCATATTGATTCTTTAAACATTAGTCCTTACCAGACCAATGCTGATGTTTTCAGATATTGGATCTTCTATTGTCTCGAAGACCGTGATTACATAATCTTGTGATCATAAAAGGCAAGTTCACACTTGCTCATGTCCTTTGGTTATTTTCTATCAAATATTTGCAAATTAAGTGTTGTCACCGCCTGCATTTCAACAAGGCTAGAAAACACTATTTTCATAATAATACGATTATGGGTTATTTACCAAGAGGTAATAACCTACTATGAAAGTTTCGGTGGTAAAGAAACATATTATCTAGGAATTAACAACCAATGTCGCAAGTGATTCTTGTGCTGTATATCATACGTTAACCATGAGATTTGGAATGGTACGGAGAAGTCAGCTGGATCTTCTTCCTTTCACATGAACAGATGACCTTATCGTGAAGCTGATTCCCTGCGAGGACTCAACATGGGTGGGAACCCTATGTCCCCGCGATATTGGTGTCTAGATTATCTGTGAGGGGCTGTCAGAGGTAGATCTGCCACTTTGGTGGGGGTTGCCAGGGACATGATCTGCTCACTGGAGTATCCAAGGGGTTACCAGGGTTATATCTACCTATAAGGGGGTTAATAGAGGTATTCCTGCTTGGGGAGTCATGTTCCATGTGGGGTCGTGGAGAAGGGCAGTGGTTGGCTTGGATCTTAGTCTGGGCCTCATACCAAGGAAGTGTGAACAGGTTCACGACCCGGATGTGCAACAAATCTAAGACTCTCATGGGTAAAGTAACGCACCTTTGTAGAGTATACATATTATGACATGTTACTCCCTGTTCCGGGAAGGAGTTGCGAACGTTGTAGGAAAGGAACTCCATGAAAGTTCTGGTAGACCCATGAAGGCTGACGGACATAGCTTTTCAGAATAAAAGCAATCTTTGAAGAAATGTTTACAAAAACCTGCATGGCCTACGACTTACAATCTATGGCTATAGATAGTGCATCATACACTCCTTCCTAGTGAACTTGCTGAGTACGCTCGTACTCAACCATGCCTTCTTAACCCTTGCTAGATTCTAAAGCCGTGGAAGACGTCATCAACATCAAGTGATGTTAAAGAGGATATGCCAGAAGTCTAAAGTTCTCAAATAAAGACAATTAAGTCTACATACACCAACTAAAGTGAAGACAAAGTTCCTGATTAGATATGGGAATAATGTATAGCCCTAAAACCTACTCCTGTAGAGCATTTCAATAGGATAAAATGCAAGCTAGATATATTAGATACTAGTCCATTAGTATGATATTCATGAGTTATTATTTCTGGTTCTTATTTGTAAGAAGTTTCTTTATCTCTCTATATCCTAGGATATTCTATGGATCTTTTGTAAAAAGTCGAGTTGTAACCTATAGTCATGTCTTGGACCTGCTATGTTTCTGTTGTACCACTCTGAGAGATGTAATACTAGTGGAATGATGTTTCATTGGTGTTATATCAATAAATATAGTGTACTACATCATTCGGTGGTATGCTGGGTCACCATAGTATGCAAAAGCCAAAGTAAACGACACAACAAATCGCGGGTACACTACCACATCAGGAACCCTGGCTATCACAACACCACCAGGACCAGCACTAGTAGGCCAGCCACAACCCACGGGAAACAGAAATCAAGAGGAGGAGTACCTGAGGTCCAGAGGAGCAATGTCGATGATCCAGAAGGGGCGCCCATCCAAAAAAATCCAAAAATTGATCACCTAGCAAATCAATATGGCAGTAACGGCCCTACTGCCAACTCTCGAATTTCTTCATTGGTCGGAACAGGAAATCACATTTAGTAGGGCTGACCACCCACTTTGAGTACCTCGACTGGGTCATTCAGCTCTTATTGTCGACACACAAATTGGCGGGTTTGATATGAGAAAGGTATTCATGGACGCCAGAAGCAGCACTAACCTCATCTATGCCAAAACTTTGTGAGCCATGTATTGCTCCTTATCTAATTTAGAACTAACAGAGACATCCTTCATGGAAGAGTCCTAGGTAAACACGAAATTCCTCCAGGAAAAATCTATCTTGATGTTTTTTCGGATCAAGGGATAATTGTAGGCATGAGAAGCTCTAATTCGAAGTTATGGACTAGACATCACAGTACCACGCGATCCTGGGGTTCCCATATTTTGCAAGATTCATGGCAGTACCACACTACACATACTTAATGATAAAAATGCCAGCACCCAACGGGATCATCATAGTGAGAGGGAGTTTCACTCGATCGTACAATTATGATCATGAAATCAACAAAATCTTTGAATCCCTTGGGATAGAAATAGAGTTTGAGCAGCTAAAATTATCAATAGATATAGAGCTCCTGCCATAAGCATGGTTTATGCCCGACCAAGCATTCTACACTGCAAAAGACACAAAGGAAATCCAGTTCCACCCCACAGAACCGAAAAAAGACCTTTGTGGCCTCTAACCCAGTCCTGCATAGGAAAGCATGCTCATAGAGTTCCTCCGTGAGTGCTGGGAGATTTTTGCATGGGTACCATCAGATATGCTAGGAATCCCCAGGGAACTCGCTAACCATGCACTCAATTTATACCCCGATGCTAGACATGTGAAGCAATTGCTCAGCCATTTGGCAGAACCTAAACGCCAGGCCATTGGACGAGAACTCCTCGCATCATAGACGCCAAGTTCATCAAAGAGATCAAGAAAGCATTATGGGTCACTGTAACATCCCAAAATTCATGAATTACAAAAGCATGCATTGCATTCATATTGTCATATCATATTTTTCTTGCACAAAAAGTTTCAAACCAAAAATCCAAATAAAACCATTAATATGCCCATTTTATTAAATCATATGTGGCATGGTTTTATTTTATTTTCAAAGGACCAAAGTGAATTTGAGTGGACAAGTGTGTTTGTCACACTTTGAGTGCAAAGTTCACTGTACAAAAATCTAGAGATGATTTGAAATTAAACTTGTTTGAAAAGGGTTTGAAAATCATTCCTGAAAAACCAAACAGAAAAAGAAAAGGCAGAAAGGAAAAAAATAAATAGGCGCTGCACTTTTGGCCCAGCCCCAGATGCAGCCCAACAGCCCACCCGGCCGTTTACCCCTCCCTCTCTCTCACGCGCACTAGCCCTGCCCCGCTGACACTACTAGTGGCCCTGCGCCAGCTCAGCTCCTTCTCCCCCACACCTCGCGCGCAGATGCTGTCGCCGCCCATTTCTTCCCCATTCACCGCCGCGTTGATTTCGGGCTTGATTGCCATCAAATCGCAGCGTGATTCCCTCGCCCCCGCCGGCTATTAAACCTCTCCACACCGCGGTCATTTCCCCCAACTCCCCTCACCAGAACGCCACTAGGCTGCGCACATTTAGCTCGAAACTCCGCTGTCCAACTACCTCCGACGAGGTATTCCGGTGAGCACCGTCCATCCCGTCCGCTCTCGTTCATGCTGTCACATTTCCCATTACCTTGCGCATCTCACTGTGTCATTGGTTCGTCCTATACTGTCCTAGGTCGTCATTTTCGTCAAACACCGAAAGCACCCGACGCTGTACTCGTCTCCGGCGAACAATTCTGGTAAGATACGACCGCGCCTCTCCTTCCGATTCAAACTATATTGTTCGCCTGAACCTTGAACATGTCCTGATACACATGGTTTGCGTAGGGTGATCCAGAGCGTCGCCGTCATCTCCGCCAACCCGTGCCCGACGCTGTAGTAGCCACACGCGCCGCCCATCTGTGGTCGCTTGCTTGTCACTGTTAGATCTAGATCCAGCGGTCGAAATTAGAATTAGATGCGAAGGGGCCCGCTCAGATCTGTACTGCACATCATTATTTAGATCTTGCGGCTCGTGTTGATCGATCCGGCCAAAGCGGTATGGACCAATCAAATTGTGCCGCGTGTCTGCTTTCTATTTAAATAAAATCCAGAAAAGGTTTTTGAATGTTTAAACTTGTAAAATTCATATTTTGAGTTCTGTTTATCCAAAAAATGCAAATAGTATATCAATGGATTCAAAAAATTAAATCCTATATTAATGTGGGCTTAAATATTTATTTTGATTCTGTAAAAATATGATTATATGAAGACCACTTTATATGCTTATTTTGACTATATAAAATATTTATAAAATTGTTTTGAGGCAAATATAAGTTTGTTTAGACTTTAAATAGGTGGTTTTGTGTTCAGTACAATTTGGTTAGACTTGTTAGTATAGAAAATTCATTTCATTGCATTTGCATGCATTCATATATATTTTTGCTTGATTATTTGAATGTGAATTTGGTGCTATTATTCTATGTGTAGATTTTGGTTTTAGTGGTGATTGTGAGTGTGAGGATTTTTGCTACTCCCCCAACTACTACCAAGGCAAGTGGTGCTTCATGTATTTATGTACTATTATTTTCACTATGCACTAGTGATATTTTGAGTAGGGCTTGCATGGAATTTTTGCTAAGTATAAACTAGCCTATGCCTTGGGAAATCCTAGTAGTTGTAGTCTTGATAGAATTTTATATAAGTTAAGACACTTGATATGTTATCATGCTTAGACTAGCTAGTAGCAAACAAGGGTGGAATATATACATGCTATGGAAATTTTGCTAGGTCTTTGACTTGTGTTTTGACTAATAAAATAACTAAGTGAATGAATCACCTGGGTGGAATGGTATGATGGTTTGTGTTGAGTGGTTACACAATGCCCATGTCTATGGCCTACCATGTGTATCGCACTTGTGGAAAGCCACCCAGGAACAAAGGGATTTGAGATACTTAGTGTTTAGAAGCTTATAGTGCAACCACATGGCAAATGGGCTCTGCCTTGATCATATAGGTTGAAATAACTTAACCACATGGACAGATGGTGGTAGGGGTGATAGGATGGAACGCGTCCATGTCGTCTAAAGGAAGGCTTCTAAAAGATCTCGTCTCGATGCATGTCGAGTCTTATGGGGAAAGTGCACCACCTCTCGAGAGGGTAAAACCTAAGTACTTAGCCGTGTCCCCGACAACGGACAATTTGAGCATCAAGACATTAAAGCTATCAAGGATCTCCTCATCCCAATTTCTAAGTTAATAACTTGTGGTTGAACAAGGGTTAAAGGTTCACCAATGTCTATTGGTGGTTCTTTGGGAGTATTTGACAAACAAAAACTTAGTGTTTTCAACTGATAAGAAAAACCTATTTTGAGCAAAGCAAGCCTAAGCTACACTTAGCCAAAATTCATATAGATGTTAGTTACTACTATTCTACTAAGGTATCACTTGCCAATACAATTCCAAATGTATTGACCCACTGTGGCTGTAACTTATGATGTTGCAGGTTACTCAGATGGAGATTAGGGTTGTGAGTCTACACTCAACATGCTTGCCTGTGGCACATGAGGATGAAGACTTATAGTTATTTACTTTATGTTATGAACTCTTGTACTAGCCTTTGGCTATTGAGTTATAAAAGACTATGTTATCTCTGGAATGATGATGTAATAAACGACCTTTGTATCTGTGTACTTCATCCTAAACTGTGGATGCTAGCATTTGATCTAGGGACTAGCATTGCAATCACAGGGACCTTTAACTTATAAAGGTGGGGTCTTACAGATGGTATCAGAACACTGTGTTGCCTGTAGGATTATGACCCTAAGTTGGAATAGACTAAGAAAACCACTAAGGAAAAATGCAACCTTTGCAAATTCCACACTTGTCTTTTTCTTCTTGTAAAACTCTTCTAATCTTCTTTCTCATCTCAATTTGTAGATGGCCACCATCAACGAAGCCGTCAAGAAGGGACCACTCATGACCATGACTTTAGAATGTGAGACGGAGTTTCCCAAAGCACTCAAAACCCTTATGGTTAGCTTGGGATACATGGTCAGGCCGTTTACAAGGGATTTCCAGTTATGGATGAAGGAGAAGAATATTGGTGGGTGCAACTTCACTTGTACCAAAAAGGGACACAACCACAAAGAGTCGGGATTCTACATGGGCACCAACTCAGAAATGTATACGATATTCTTTGACTCTACATGAAAAGCAGCTTGGAATGCTATCAAGGAGCTTGGTGAAAGACTCAAGTATAGAATGCTCAACACCCAAAATGATCTTAAGGAGGAGAAGAAGTATACCCAAGACTTAGATACCACCATAAAACGTCTAAGGGAAGATATCATAGACTTAGCATATGAGTGAGAATTGTAACATACTCTGCTAGTTGGACCACCACACTTGTCATTTTCTCGCAATTTTTTTTCTAAGTTATGTATGAACCTTAGTGCTTGTGGTAGAATTTTGTATGCCATGACTTGTATGTTTTATGGATGATTGTATTCTTTTTGCTTTCATTTTAATACCTTGTTGTTTTTCACTTACTTGTGTTGTTCTAATATTTTTCTATCTTATACATTAGATACCTAGCTTTGTGATCAGCATTGTCGAGGAGTTCAATGGAACTCGTTTTGGTTCACGTATCGTGCAGTTCACTAGTGTGCTCAACCTCCCACTTCCTAGTATCAAGGCACTCCAGCTTACCAAGTTTGAGAGGAAGGATCTTTGGGGCTTTAGAGTCACACAGTCGGGACGCCAGATGGAACCGCCCACGGAGGAGATTACCTTCAAGCTGATGCACGATGACAAGGAGAAGGAACTAGAGGTAGTCAATTATACATCCAAATTTGCATCACCATTCTATATCATAATTTTCCTCTATTCATTGATATATGTATTATTATGAGGTATTACTTATGTCTTTTCATCTGTTTATGCACGTTGAATGATTCTTGGAGGATGAACTGCCGGAGTCTGGATTCTGATGGAAAAGGAGGTGTTTTGATGCAATTTCGCGAAGATCAGAAAAACACCAGAAAAATATGTGAAAATTATATTTTCCCAGAAGAAAGAGGAAGCCAGAAGGGGAGGGCAGGTCCCCCTGGGACGCGCCTAGGGCAGGTGTGGCCCACCTTCCCGGCTCCCGACTCCGCCCTTTCGCCTATATCTTCCTCTCAGAACCCTAATACCAGGGGAGAGACCACAGATAGATTTCCGCCGCCTCTGCGGGGCAGAAAACACCGAGAGAGAAAGATCTCTCCGGCAGACAGATTTCTGTCGGGGAAATTCCTTCCCGAAGAGGGGAGATCGTTGCCATCAACACCATCGTTAAGCTAGGCTTCATCGGGATCATCATCATCATCATCATCCCCACCATCATATCCACCATCACCATCATCACCACTCCATCCACTGTAAGAATTGTGTTGGATATTGCTTAGTTCATTAGGGGAAACATTCCCGGTGTTAATTACTATTGTAGTTGATGCTTGTGAGTGGAACCATTGGATTATTGTTTATGTTCAGATTGTTATCCATTATCATATCATCTTTGATCTTGATCCATATGATGTCTCGTGATAAGTTCGCTTAGTTCTTGAGGACATGGGAGAAGTCATGGTGTTAGTAGTGGATTTGTGTTGACTTATTATTCAATGGTTTAGTATTTAAGTTGTGGTGCTATTCTTCTAGTGGTGTCATGTGAACATCGACTACATGATACTTCACCATTTATGGGCCTAGGGGAATGCATGGTGTATTTGGTTACTAATTATGGGGTTGCCGGATTGACAGAAACCTGAACCCCCGTTAGGACACCTTTGCACAAGGGAGCGTAGGATCTCAGAGTTTAAGGTTGTGGTTAGATTTTATCTTAATTATTTCCTGTAGTTTCAGATGCTTGCAGGGGGTTTAATCACAAGTATGTATTAGTCCAAGTAAGGTCGGTATGTTAGCACATGTTCACCCACACAACACTTACAACACCAAAGAAGAGTACTCAGCTATTTGAAGCAAAAGCACTTGACAGAATTCCCATGTCTCCTCGAGAACGTTTGGTACTTATAAGTATTTCCACCGGCTTGTCCCTTGCTAAGAAAGGATTGGGCCACTTGTTGCGTTTGCTCGTTGTCTTTATTACTTGCACCCTGTTTTGTTGCTTTATCAGAAAACCACTAAAAATCCATTTGCTAAGTATTTGCAGAGAGTTCCTACTCCATACCACAAGTCAACACCTTCTGCTCCTCGTTGGGATCGACACTCCTATTTATCAAAAGTACTGCGATACACCCCCTATACTTGTGGGTCATCAAGACTATTTTCTGGCGCCATTGCTGGGGAATGAAGCGCTATTGAAGAGTGGAACTAGTAAGGGAAACTTCTACTGTGAGTATTTATTTTTGTTAACTGATTGTTACTTTGTTTCCAATATGGATAACCCACTTGGTTGTCTATTTGGGAAAACTACTACCACTGTTAGGGTGGTAGATGAACCACCACTTGTTGAGATAGATCCTTTTAAGATACCTAAAAGTATTGTTGATCGTGTTATGGATAATTATTATTTAGGGGATGGAACTGTCCACCCTGGTGATCATATGATTTTTATCCATGAATTATGCAGGTTGTTTAAGTGTGCATGTATCACAACTAAACAGGTGAAGAAGAAGTTACTCTCCATATCCTTGAAAGGGAGAGCTGAAGAATGGTATAAGCTGCTGAAGAATGGACAATCCATGGAATGGGAGGAGATGGCATCTCTCTTTTATTCTAAATTTTATCCTCCCAGTGAGATTCATAAGGATAGAAATCTGATATATAACTTTTGGCCTCGTGATGAAGAGAGTACAACTCAAGCTTGGGGAGATTGAAGTTACTAATGCTTAAATGTCCTATTCATGAACTCCCTAACAATATTATTATCAATAACTTTATGCTAGGCTTCCTCTTCATGATAAAGATTTGCTAGATTCTTCTTATGCTGGATCATTCACACGTATGAAGGAAGAAGCTAAATGGTAACTACTAGACCGTATTCAAGAGAACACTGAAGCTTGGGAGAATGACAAAGGAAGAAAGTCAGGTATAAACTATGATTATGAATGCATTAAATCTTTTATGGGAACTGATGACTTCCGTGATATTAGTAATGAGTTTGGTCTTGATTCCCAAAGTATTGCCAACTGTTTAGAGGCCTTTGTCTCTTACATAGAAATTCCTAAGAAGAAGTGGAATAAGTACCATGCACCTTATAAAGATGTTCCTATTAGAAGTACTCATGTTCCTGTTAGAAGTAGTCAAGTTTATACTACTAATCATATTGTGACTGAACCTCATGTTGAGAAAGTTCCTTTCCTAGCTAAGGTAAAGGAGTATTCTATGATTATTAGTGCAAATAACAAAGGTACAATGAAAACTATGGAACCTGATGAGCAATTGAATGTTGAACCTGTGGTAGCTATTATGAAAGACCCTGTCACTAGAAAAATAGAGGATGAGCACATTGTCTTCTATGAAGACACTTCTAACATTATCTCATCCTAGTAAAGCAAGAAAAGCTAGTGTTCCTGTGCTTTCTGTTAAAATTGGTGATCATTGCTACTATGGTTTATGTGATATTGGTGCTAGTTCTAGTGTTATTCCTTATAAGGTTACAGGGAAATTATGCATGAAATTTGTCCTTGTGAGATTGAATACATTGATGTGGTTATTCACCTTTCTAATAAAGTAACCATTTGCCCTATTGGCATTGTAAGAGATGTGGAGGTTCTTTGTGGTAAGATTAAATATCCTGCTGATTTTCTAGTGCTTAATTCAGCAGCTAGCAAAACTTGTCCTATCATTTTTTGGTAGACCTTCCTTGAACACTTGTGGAGCTATCATAGATTGTAAGAAGGAAAAGGTTTTGACTAAGTTTGATGGAGATTCTTATGAGTTTAATTTTTCCAAATTTGCTAAAGCTCCTTGTGAAAATAGCTTGCCTAATAAAGATTTCAGGATGGAACAACTTGCTTCTATTGATCCAGTTTATGACCTTGGACCTCTTTTTGATGACTGTAAGTATGCTTATTCTGATGATAAAGTTGTTTCCAGTGACAGTTATATTTTCAACTTTATTCAAAGTTCTACCAAAATTTGTTATGAGAGAGGGAAACATGGTTTTATGCATCTCAATAATGTTAAGTTTCCCCGTTTTATGTTGAAAGCTTTGAAGTTGCATCTTTTTTGTCTTCCTATGCTAGTGGTTTTTTGTCTCAATAATCCATTTTCTCATGATACCCCTATGCATAGGTAGTGGGTTAGACTCAACTGTGTTGGTTATTTGCTTCTTGATGCTCTCTTTCAATTCAAATATATATCTCCTATGTGAGCATCTTTGGAAGTCTCAAGCCTAACTTAAAGGCATTAAAGAAAAGTACTTGTTGGGAGATAACCCAAGAGTTTTGTCGAGTCTTGGAAGTTATTACCTCAGTAATAACCGATCCTTATACTTTTTGTTTTGGTTTTTGTGTCAAGTTCAACTACTTTTGTGAAGTAGAGGAGTTGTGAAAAGTGGCTGTCTTGGGACAGATTTTTGTGCTGAATTGTAAACATTCGTGAGGGAGTTCAGTAGTTTGGATGGAGTTGCATTTTTCTATGCTTGTTATCCAAGTTGTTTCCCAACTTTCATTAGTTCTGCACTTTTTTTATTTGAGCAACAAGAGGTTTTCAAAAAAATCAATCTTTACCTGCTGGTCTGTTTTGATAGATTTCTGCCGTCATTTGCATTTGCCTCTTACAGAAGCCTTTGTTTTGATGGATTTCAGTTGAAATGTGAACCTAAAGGTTTGTTGTTTTTCTTACGCTAATGTTGCCATTGAATTTTGTGTATTGCCTTGTGAGGAAAGAAATTTCCAGGAGAAGGAGAAAAGGAGTCTGCAGAGTTCATCTTTGAATAGGTAAAAGTGGTGAAAACAAAAGGTTCATGAAACCCAAATATTTTTATATTTTTGATGTTTTTAATACATAAGGGAAGTTACGAAACGGAACAAAGGAGGAACCGGAGGCCGGGGTGGCCAAACCCACCCCAGGCGCGGGCCCCAGCTGGCCGCGCCTGGAGGGGGTGTCCCTTCCCTGAGCTACTACTCCGCCTCATTTTCGTATCAGAACCTTCTTTATGCATTAAAACTTCGTAATATATAAACCCACGGATCCCCAGAGGTTCGTGCATCATGATCTCATCGTGTTTTCGTTTCAATCTGTTTCTGTCAGGAAATCTTCTCAAGTTTAGAGCACCATGGTCTCCGCCAACAACAAAGGCAAGAAGCCCGACGAAGATGATCCTCAAAACCCCAAGGAGGAGGAGATTTTTGTAGGGGATGAAGAAGACATGGAGGAGGACAAGCATCCAGACACCCGCGCTACCGTTGCAAGCATTGGAGTGGTGGCAAACCCTATCAAGCTTAGGAGGACAACATGGATGTCTACAGGAGGGAAACCTCCGCGTCATACCCTCGCTCCACGATCATCACCTCCTCGTACCACTAGTTCTAACCATGCAGGGAAGGAACACTATAAGAATGAAGAGTGGATAAAGAATAACAAGGACTGGGATCCTCGGTCTGAATTGATCATGAGATGCATTGAGCATAATTCGGAGTTGATTCGTACTCTCACCTTCGATATTGAGGATTTTAAGAAACTTATTGAAGATCTTATCAAGAGAACACCACCACCACCGAAGGAGTAATTCATCATCAGGTTTGGCATCCCCTTGGCTTGTTCCAATATTGGGGGGAGTGCTGCGGTATCACCATCATTATCTTTTATCTTTTACCTTTTCAGTGGATTCATATCTTTGGTAGAGAGGTTATCTTATAGTTTGGTTTGCATGTGGAAGTATCTCTCATTTAGTTATTTATCTATGTATCCCTTGGTGTGAGTTCCTTTATGGAGTATTAATGAGAAGTTTCATCTTTTACTTTTTGCACCTCTTATTTTAGTTTGCAATATCTATTATATGATGGATCTTGTTGACCAGTATTTGTATCACTTTGGGAGCATCAAGTAAATCTAAATTGGTTTTGGCAAACCGAGCTCTAGTCAGTAGCAACACTTTTTGAGGTTTGAAAGAAAAAGAGAAAAAAGCTTAAAGGTATTTTGTATCATTTATTTTTCCTTCTTGTTGGCTCATAAGATTAGTATTCTTTATTTAAGATCTTTTGTGTCTTCAACGAAGATTACATGTTTGGCTTTATTACTTGTATGTTTGCTTGTTTGTTTCAACTCTCTTGCTTGCTACCCAGCCTTGCTAGCCAAAAACCTGTTTTGAGAAGGCATACTTCTCATTTTTCCAATCCCTTTGAACCAAAACCTGTGCCATTTGTGTCCACCATATATACCTAGTAGCATTGTTGCTATTCCAATAAAATGCTCAAGCTTCATCTATCTTTCGAATTAAAAAGTCTTTTGTTATGTGAAAACTAGTTAGTAAAGCTCTCATGAACTTGATGGAACACCTTATTCTTTGCCCCTAATAGACTTGAACCATTGTGTCATCGAAGTTGTATATGCTTGCATCTATACGTTGGAATTAGTAGAACCGTGCTGTCACGGGGAACACTTTCAACATTGCACTTGTACTTTGTACATAGTTGATATCGTGTTCTTTTGTCTGTGAATGTCAACAGTGTGAAATAAAGAGGGAACTTCTAAGTCCATGGAGTCTGTATTTTGTGTTAGAGAAACGCCTGGGCCGCTAGCCTAAGCCATGCCTAATCATGGTGGAAACTTTCAGCATCACCATAGTGAGCCATCTATGAAGCATCCTCAATAAAAAGCTATGCATATAGTAAATAAAAAGATCGCTGAGATTCTCATTGTATGCTTGCCTTGTCATTTTGGTTATGGGAAAGCTCCTGTACCATGTGCAATGGGTACCTTATTGGCGGTTCTCTGTGATACGCATGTACTTACAATGACACGAACTTACCGGTAACTGAAGTTGAGTAGCATGAGGAGTGGCCCTCATATTCAAGGGACATGAGATTTCCAACTTATATTTCGTCAAGCATATACTCCATCTTTGTGCACTTTAACCTTAATCATCTCAAGATGCCTATGATAGGGGCAATGAGGGCTCAAAGCTAGTAAGTACCATAATCTTTTGGAAGCTCTTTATGAATTGAATTTCCTTCTACCCTCTATGAAGGGACCTTTCTAATATTTCTAAGTTGAGTCGGTAAACCTACTTCCTATCTATCTCCAGCAAGCATTTGAGTTGTTGTGTTTCAACCATTCATATGGTGATTTATTCAATCATGTTCTTTATCTTCCTTGTTTACACAAAACTATTATCTATTGAGTATTACTTTGAAAGCCTTCATTGAAAAGCCTTTTTGAGCAAAGAGTGCTCCTGTTATAAACTTCTACAAAAAGCTTTTTGTGAAACCGTTTGCCAGCTGTTCTCTGACCAAGAACGAAGTTTGCCAATTCCAATTATGATTTATCTTTATGCATCTCTATTGTGACCTCTGTACTTGTTACAAGCTAAGTTATATAATGGTGAGTTGCTTTCTTCTATGAGTTGTGTAATGGTAAGTGTGATGCTTCTTGTCCATATTCTTTTATCGACACTTCACTCCATAAACCTGTGGACACGTTTACTGAGCTTAGTTTTCGCTTGGGGACAAGCGAAGGTCTAAGATTGGGGTTGCATCACCATTCTATATCATAATTTTCCTCTATTCATTGATATATGTCTTATTATGAGGTATTACTTATGTCTTTTCATCTGTTTATGCATGTTGGATGATTCTTGGAGGATGAACTGCCGGAGTCTGGATTCTGATGGAAAAGGAGGTGTTTTGATGCAATTTCACGAACATCAGAAAATTCCAGAAAAATATGGGAAAATTATATTTTCCCAGAAGACAGAGGAAGCTAGAAGGCGAGGCGAAGAAGGGCCGCAGGGGGACCACATCCCCCCTAGGCGTGGGTCCCCCTGGGTCGTGCCTAGGGAAGTTGTGGCCCACCTGCCCGGCTCCCGACTCCGCCCTTTCGCCTATATATTCCTCTCAGAACCCTAATACCAGGGTAGCGACCACAAATAGATTTTCGTCGCCTCTGCGGGGCGGAAAACACCGAGAGAGAAAGATCTCTCCGACAGACATATTTATGCCAAGGAAATTCCTTCCCGGAGAGGGGAGATCATCGCCATCAACACCATCGTAAAGCTAGGATTCATCACGATCATCATCATCAACATCCACACCATCATCTCCACCAGCACCATCATCACCACTCCGTCCCGCTGTAACTGTTGTGTTGGATATTTCTTAGTTCATTAGGGGAGACTTTCCCGGTGTTAATTACTATTGTAGTTGATGCTTATGAGTGGAACCATTGGATTATTGTTTACGTTTATATTGTTATCCATTATCATGTCATATTTGATCTTGATCCATATGATGTCTCGTGAGTAGTTCGTTTAGTTCTTGAGGACATGGGAGAAGTCATGTTGTTAGTAGTGGATTTGTGTTGAGTTATTATTCAATGGTTTAGTATTTAAGTTGTGGTGCTATTCTTCTAGTGGTGTCATGTGAACGTCGACTACATGATACTTCACCATTTATGGGCCTAGGGGAATGCATTGTGTATTTGGATACTAATTGTGGGGTTGCCGGAGTGACAGAAACCTGAACCCCCGTTAGGACACGTTTGCACAAGGGAGCGTAGGATCTCAGAGTTTAAGGCTGTGGTTATATTTATATCTTAATTACTTTCCTGTAGTTGCGGATGATTGCAGGGGGTTTAATCACAAATATGTATTAGTCCAAGTAAGGTCGGTATGTTAGCACAGGTTCACCCACACAACACTTACAACACCAAAGAAGAGTACTCAGCTATTTGAAGTGAAAGCACTTGACAGAATTCCCATGTGTCCTCAAGAACGTTTGGTCCTTATAAGTATTTCCACCGTCTTGTCCTTTGCTAAGAAAGGATTGGGATACTTGCTGCGTTTGCTTGTTGTCTTTATTACTTGCACCCTTTTTTGTTTATCAAAAAACCACTAAAAATTTGTTTGCTAAGTATTTTCAGAGAGTTCCTGCTCCATACCACTAGTCAACACCTTCTGCTCCTCGTTGGGATCGACACTCCTATTTATCGAAAGTACTGCGATACACCCCCTATACTTGTGGGTCATTAATCATGCAGGAGCAACTCGGACGTCTCTGCGGACGCCATGCCACCGAGCTCAGGGGCCTCTACTTCCACCCGTTCGGGAGACGTGACGAAGAGGGAGAGGCATTGGTGTATGAGGGCGCTTCTAGAGAGACGATGGATCCAGTTCGTTTGTACCTCCAGGACCTAGAGGGTCTTATTAGACACCTCGACACAGATAGGACCAACGTCATGCTTAGCAATGACGAGCTCCAGGTTTAGTAGAGGGAGAAGTAAAAGATCTTCGCGGAGAAAGACGAGATCGTCAAGGAGATGGAGGCCAAATTTGAGAGCCAGGACAAGAAGTTCAAGAATCAGGAGAAGAGAGTTCAAGACAGAAACGGGAAGATCAAGGACATGAAGGCCGAGATAGAGGCCAAGGACTTCGTGCTAGAGACTCAGCAGGGAGTGATAGAGAGGCTGTGCTCGTAGAAGAGAGCCCTTCATGCAAAGGTCGAGGCGTTGACCACTAACGTGGAAGAGTACAAGACAACCATGGAGTTAGCCGGACTCACTCTTGTGGATGTGGAGGTCGACATCGAGTCGTAGATGATTACTCTTCTACTTATTTATCTATCATCCTTTGGTTTATCGAGTCGCAATGATCATCCAACATGTGGGTGTCTTTCTTATGTGTTTACTTTTCCAAAACTGGTTGCTTACGTTGTTCAAATTGTATGTTTTATCTTGTGAGTGTTATTGTGTTTGTTGCTATTTGATGTATTGTGCATTGCATCGATGGGTTATATCTCATTACTTATCCTTATTAAATCCACAGATGCCTCCCCGTCGTGCCAATCCCAACCAAAAAAACAACAATAACGTCAATCCCGAGATGCAGCAGTTGATGACAGCTCAAACCCAACTGATGCAGGTGATGACCCAGTTCATGGCAAATCAAAATCAGAACCAGAACAACAACAACAACAATAACAACAACCAAAACAACCCACCAGCATTTGACATGCTTAAAGGTTCTTGAGGTTGAGGCCAGCCAAGTTCTCGAGAACCACTGATCCAATGGTAGCCAATGAATGGCTATGCTCTGGGAATAAGGACTTGGTCACTGTTGGCTGCACCGATGAGGAAAAGGTCAGATTCGCAACACATCTACTTGAAGGGCCAGCTGCAACATGGTGGGACAACTTTCAGACCACCACTCCCCTTGAGGATGTGACTTGGGATATTTTTGAGGATGGATTCCGTACAGCTGACATCTCATCAGGAGTGATGAACTTGAAAAAGAAGAAGTTCCACAATCTGAAACAACGTCACCGCAGTGTGGCTGAATACATTGAGGAGTTCAATAATATGGCGCGCTATGCACCGGATGAGGTTGATACCGATGCCAAGGGGAAGGAGAAGTTCCTTGAGGGACTTAATGATGAGTTGAACCTGCAGCTATCTGTTGCCTATGTCCCAACATATCAATCACTTTGTGACAAGGCCACCATCTTGGAAAGCAAGATGAAGCAGGAAGAGAAATCATAACTTTGATAAGCACAGCGCGGGATCGTCTCACAAGCATTTCCATGGTGATGATAGTGGAGGTTCTGGATCCCACAAGCATGGGAAGTATAACAACCACCACAACAGTAACCGTCACCATGACAATAAGCACCATCGCAACCATGACAATGATAAGTATAAGAACCACAAGAGTGGACACAGGAGCCACCACAGTAGGAATGGCAATGGAAGTCATCCTGCAAAAAGGGACATAAGCCAGGTTGAGTGCTTCAAATGCAAGAAAACTGGGAACTATGCAAATGAATGCCCAGAAAAGAAAGTTGAAGGAGCCAACAAGCCCAACCCTTTCCAGAAGGGACAAGTGAACCACATCAATGTGGAAGAAATATATGAAGAGTCTGATGTTGTGCCTGGTAAGTTCAAGCTTAATTCTTTTCAAGCACTTGTTCTTTTTGATACCAGCGCATCACAGTCATTCATATCAAGAGCATTTGTTGATAAAAATGGACTTCCAACTGAAATTATTGGGTGTCCTATAAAAGTAATCTCTCCCGGTGGAGAGATGATAGTGAACTTTGGATGTCATGATCTAGTGATAGATTTTGGAAAGTATAAGTTTCCAGTTAATCCTAGATTCCCAAGGATTGGATGTAATTTTGGGCATGGATTGTATGACTAAGTATGAAGGAGTACTAGATTGTTCCAATCATACGGTTACACTCACAACCCTGGATAAGAAATGGATTAGGTTCAAGTATAACTTTGAATCTAAAGGGAGTAAGCTAAATTCTCTTAAGGGGGTTAGCATAGCCAGTGTGCTAATTGTGAAGGAGTATCCGGATGTGTTTCCGGAAGAATTGCCTAGAATGCCACCAGATAGAGATGTAGAGTTTCTAATTGACTTACTGCCAGGATCAGAACCAATAGCAAAGATACCCTACAAGATGTCGGTTGATGTGTTGAAAGAACTCAAGAAACAACTTGGAGAACACTTGCAGAAAGGATTTATTCAACTAAGTTCTTTGTCTTGGGGTGCACCGGTTCTGTTTGTTCAGAAGAAGGATAGAAGTCAAAGGTTATGCATATATTACCGTTCACCCAATGAAGTGACTATAAAGAACAAGTACCCTTTGCCCAGAATCAACGATCTATTAGATTAGCTAGAAGGATCCCGTGTGTTCTCAAAGATTGATCTCCGATCAGGCTATTTTCAGCTAAATATTAGAGAGCAAGACATACCTAAGACAGCTTTCACCAGTAGGTATGGATTGTATGAGTACACCATGATGCCATTTGCATTGACAAATGCACTAGCATATTTCATGAAAATGATGAACAAGGTATTCATGGAGTTTCTTGACAAGTTTGTTGTCGTATTCATTGACAACATTCTGATTTATTTCAAGAGCAAAGAGGAACATGAAGAGCATCTGCGTTTGATACTTGAGAAACTCAGGGAGCACAAGCTATATGCCAAGTTTAGTAAGTGTGAATTCTGGTTGAATGAAGTTGGAATTGTTGGACACATTGTGGCAGGATATGGTATAGTTGTCAATCCCGCAAAGGTGTCTGCTGTAACCGAGTGGGAATCTCCAAAGTCAGTTAAAGAAGTTCGTAGTTTCTTTGGCTTGGTAGGATACTACAGAAGATTCATTGAGAATTTCTCAAAGGTATCTCAGCCAATGACAGAGTTACTCAAGAATGAAAAGAAGTTTGACTGTACTGAAGGATGTGAACTCAGTTTCCAAGAATTGAAGAAGAGACTAGTGACAGCACCAGTCTTATGTCTGCCAGATTTGGAGAAAGATTTCCAAGTATATTGTGATGCATCTCGCCAAGGATTGGGTGGAGTTTTTATGCAAGAAGGGAAAGTTGTGGCTTATGCCTCGAGACAACTCAAAACTCATCAAGTGAATTATCCTACTCATGATTTAGAGTTAGCCTTGTTGTCCATGCACTCAAAAAATGGAGACATTATCTTTTGGGAAAGAGTTGTGAAGTGTTCACAGATCACAAGAGTTTGAAATATATATTCACTCATAAGGAAATCAATATGAGACAGAGAAGATGGCTAGAGCTCATCAAGGACTATGACTTGAGTTTGCAATACCATCCCGATAAAGCAAATGTTGTACCGGATGCTTTAAGCCGTAGGACTTATGTGAATGGCCTTACTAAAGGGGAATTGCCAAATGATCTGTGTGCCCAATTCAAAGATCTCAGATTGGAGATAGTGCCTGAATGATATCTCATGTCATTGTATGTTCAACCCACATTGTTGGACAAGATCAAGGAAGCCCAAAAGATGGAAAAGGAAATTGAAGAGATCAAAGGTAAAATTTATAAAGGGAAAGCTAAAGAATTCCATGAAGACGAACAAGGTACTTTATGGTATGGAAAACGTATCTGCATTCTGTAACACCCTCAGAATCGGACCTATGCAAGTTTTAGCGAAACCCGCCAAAACCGCATAGAAACGATTCAAAGGTGCCCACCAGGCACTTTCGTGCGGGTGGAAAACGAAGTAATAACATTACACGACAGTCCTCGATGGGACCCACAGAACAGATATATATATAACAGCGACTCAATGAGTCAAGAATACAGATATAATATACAAAGATCCAAATCACCTTGAAAATGATAGGGCGTCTGACTACGGACAAGATGCTAATGGGGCTAAGAGCCCTGAAGAATAACCAATGGCGTCCATAACCCTGCCCAGGCCAAGCCGGAAGGGTAACCCTGCTAACGACGGCGATCTCAAAACCTGCTTAAACCAAAGGGGTGCCAACAAAGGGCAAAGGAGAAAGAGAGAGCGGTCAGTACTGAGGCTAGTACACGGCGAGACTAGAATTCGACGGTCCTCGCCTACATAGGTATGGTGGACTGAAGCGGCAGCGACAGCATACACTAAACAACCTATAGAGACTCGATATAACTGGCGGCCATCAGAGAGGGGTAAGAAAGACCTATTCGGGACCAACCTGATACTAACACCAAACAATCCCATCCTGGTATTTCCCCCTCGAGACCAAACGAGGAAGTCAACCGAGGAACTCACACCGTTGGCAGTTTTATTTATTCCGTTGTAGTTGCGGCAATTACTAGTCAAATATAGATAGTCATCCTGATAAAATAAGCAGTGGGCACTTTTATTTAACCATTCCGTTGTAGTTGCAACACTTACTAGTCAGATACAATTAGCATGAGATATCCCAAAACCCAGCAGTTGTTGGTACTTTTATTTAGCCATCCCGTTGTAGTTGCAATACTTACTAGTCAGATACAATGGTCGCAAGCGACAACCCAAGCAAGCAATTGTTGGGAGTTTTATTTAGCCATTCCATTATAGTGAAGCTAATTACTAGTCATTATAAAGTCAAATTTATAGCACTACTTTAGTTATAGTTGTCTATATTTGAGATACTGTGCTCCAAGTCGTCCATAACCGCGGACACGGCTTTCAGAAAGTTTTAACCCGGCCGGGGTGCACAAATAGCAACACACACTCGATCAACCTCGGAAAAACCAAATCAAAACCCAACGAGGCTTTCACGACAAAGCAATCACAGGATTCAGAAATATTTCAGGGGGCCACCCCTTGAAGTCTAACCCATAGCGAAGTTAGGCGACTCGAGACGGACCGGGTTTTTGGGTGGACGGTATTGACGAAACCCAAAACTGGGCTTGTCGACACCGCAAAAACGTGTCCCGATCCTAAACAGTACAGTGTGCTATCTGTCGCACAATTTAAATAAAGCAGTAAAGCATGGCATAGGTACAGGATAGTAAATAAAACCTCAAACTAGTTTGTGGCCCCAAGAAATAAGAATGAATCAAGCTCTGGCTCAGGGGGGTCCCATATACCTCCCGGATGTGGATAGCTAATATTCAAGGCAATTATCAAGTACTCGGGGTCCTCACAGGACACAAGTGAATGATTAACAACCAAATAACATCTATTGCCCACTGTGCTGCCTACCTACTTCAATTTTAGTTATTAAACAAGAATTAAAGTTAACGATAAATAAGCGAAGATCATCTCCAACATCGAGCAGTGGCAATACTCCAACAATCGAGGTACTTGACGCATAGCGACACTTGAGCAAGCGACTTCTGAGTCCAACTATCTACCAAACAACGGTAATAGGAGGTGTCCAAGGCAATGTAGAAATTTGCAAGGATATCACGGGTGCGAAAACTAGAGCATCGCATAACACGATAGCAATAGATCAACAGGAGGAATAAATACTATAAAAGTAAGATAGGTATAAAGGGAAGATGCTGCTTTGAAAACATTGTCGAAGGTTCATCCAAGATCGGTAAGCTCACATCAACTCAACGGCCTTATCATGAAGAAGCAAAACACTAGAAGAAACACCGGATGCAATATTTAATACAACGGCAGAAGATCGGGCATGATGCATGTATAATGCATGACATGGCAAGGATGCGATGCAATTAGGCAATATTAAACGGAACCGAGGTCCCGATAATTAATTAAATGGTTCGAGTTGTTTAACTACCTCGCAATTTAAATGTTGTTTTATCAAAACAAAAGATAGCACCGGTTCGCTACACCAATTTAAATGGGTCCAATATACGACTAGGTTTGCCCGCATATGGGACCCATATTTAATTATAAGGTGAATCGGCATAAGGCCCCCAAACCACAGACAATATGCATGCAACATGACAATTTAATAAGCACAATTTAATATATCATTTATAAAATAGGGTTCGAGGAAGGGGTCACACATTAGGGTTCGGCGATCTTGGGGTTCCGGTTGGGTTGGGTCTCGGGTCGGATCAGGGTTCGGAAGAAGAACTTGGCGTCTCGACGTCGTCGGCATCGGTCGGAAGGAGGTCTTGCGTTAAAGTGTCGATGACCTTGGCATCCGAGTTCTCGGCAGCTCGGCGTCCGGGAAGAGTACTTATCGCGAGGGTCCTTGTCCTCGGATCCGATTGAAGATCTTGGCGTTTGGCGGGATCGGTCTTCGGGTCCTGATATGGCTTCAGGGCCTTGGCATTCATGTCGGTGCACTCGGGGTCTCGACATATGTGAAGGAGGCCTCCTGGGTTCGATGCCTCCGAGTGGCTCCAAGTATACTTCCGACATCCTCGACATCAAGCTGGTCTAGTTGGCGAGGAGATCTTGACAAGATAGTGATCTGTTGGCGTGATCTCCTGCGGACACGCACGTGTACCCAGAGACAAAAAAAACAGGTGAAGCCCTTGTTGTGCAGCAAGCAGGGACTAGGCAAACCGGGCATGCACACAGCATCAACGGGGACCTTCAAGGCAGCAGCGGAAAGAGGTGCACAAGGCAGAGGAGCGACAGGCTACGGGGCGGAGGGCATCGCGTGAGGCAAAGGGGACGGCGAGATGGACCGCAGCGACCGGAGAGGGTCCGGCGGTGACAGGGAGGTGCTCGGGAAGGAGGCGAGGATGTGCTGGGAGTCCGGGCGGTGGATCCTGGGAGGCAGGAACGGCCAGAGGGGGCGCTGTAGGGGCCGTCCGCGGCGGAAGGCAGAGGAGGCACCGGCGACCACTGCAAGGAAGGAAGCCAGGGAGGTGCGGGAGGCACCCGGAGTCGCGGAGAGCTCGACGACACTGGGGAGGAGCTTGGGGGAAGCCGAGGTAGGCGCAGGGTCCCATGGTCGGCGAGCTCGCTGCAGGTAACAGGGGGAGGCCGGCGGCCAGGGGTGCGCGAGTGGCGAGGAAGCTCGGGCCGGCTCGGCGGCGTCCGGGGGCGACGGAGAAGGGCCGTGGTGGAGGGCTTGCCGGGAGGAGAGGTCGGGCTCGGCTAGCGCGGGTGGTGGCGGGCGCGGGCCTCGGCGGGGAGGGGGGTCTCCCGTGGCGGCGGAGGCGGGGCGATGAGCGGAGGAAGGTGCGGTGGTGGGGGAGATGCGTGAGGGACGCGGGGCCGGGGAGAGCGATGGGTCGTGGTGGGGCCCGGCGGTTTGACCGCGGGGATGGAGTGGAGGTGGGCAGGCGTGTGTGGTGTTGTGTGGTGTTGAGAGGGAGTGAGGCTGCGGGTGGGACCGGGGGAGGGTGACTGTCGGTGGGTGGGACCAGAGAGGGTGGGGCCCGGCTGCAGAGAGGGTGGAGAGAGAGGGGGGTAGGGTGAGGCTGGGTGAAAAAGAGAGAGAGGAAAGGGGTGGTGGATTGGTGAGGTGGCAGGTGGGTAGGAATTGGGGGTGAGGTGGAGGGAGGGATGATGTGGCGAGCTACGGTTGGTGGGTAGAATAGTTTTAGGTATAAAAGGGTTTGGGGTAGCCAGGGTTTTAGGGCAGGCTGGTTTAGGTGGACCGATTTATTTCGGGGTGGTCGACTGGGTCGAATCGGCCCGTTCGACTGCCCCCACTAAAATAATTAATTATTTTATTTGTTTCAAACAGGGCTTTTGCAAACCGATAGCAGTCAAAACAAAATAATCCGGAGACCCGGGTTTTGCGTTTGGAACAAAGACGGGGCGTTTAGAAAACAAAATGTGTTTTCCATAAATAATTTTATGCAAGCAAATGCAAGATGATGACGATGCTCAAATGCAATGTGGCATGATGACATGAGCATGCGGTCATGATGATGCAATGCACAAAAACAACGCGATTTTCTAGTAGTGGTTTTGCGGGATGCCACAATTTGACACCACTAACAATGGATCTCGCCCTCGAGATCCGCCTCATGGTACCGGGAAGAAGGGCGGCGATCTGCGTCTCCTCGCTTCGTGTAGATCCTCGCGACACCACTAACAAGAGGTCGTTGTCCGTGATCGTCGTGAGAACACTCCGGAAACAAAGGACGAAGGTAAAGGTATCAACAAATAAAGCCACCTCTAACTTCGATAGAAAGAGAGAACCGATGCATTCTCATCCACTTCAATGTACAACAGCGAATAGAAAGGGTAGTTGGCATGGGGGCCAATCCATCACGCACCCAAACTATTACTCTGCACAATCAGTAGAAAAGCGTGCAACCATTCTCGGAATCAGACTGAAGATCTCGACAAGCGAGGTTCGGAAACAAAGGAGTGATGCAGACTCTGCATCGGATCTGGCGTGAATGATGTCGTCGCGTCGGAAAACACCGGAAGGCACGAGAAGGAACAAAGAGAAGGCCACCAGACGAAGGATTCCTTGGATAGCGTGAAGACCAGATGTAGCAACACCGTTACCAAAAGAGGAAGCGAAACCCTGAAGGTACGACAGAAACCCAACCACGAGAATTCCTGGACTCGAAGAAAGAGAAGAGAGCGGATTTAAAACGCGTAGAGGTAAGAGGAGAATAGCAGAGGGGTAAGGAGTAAAATCAGACCTAATCAGAACTATCCAACCGATTTTGCAAAATAGTTTTGACAATCTACTTCGGCCGTTAGCTAGGTTATCCTCTGATTTGGACTTGTGGGGTATCATAGCTGCTGAGCTCGATACCACTCTGTAACACCCTCGAATCGGACCTATGCAAGTTTTAGCGAAACCGCCAAACGCATAGAAGCGATTCAAAAGGTGCCCATGAGCACTTTAAATGCGGGTGGAAAGCAGTAATAACATTACACAGTCCTCGATGGGACCCACGAGCAGATATATATATGACTCAATGAGTCAAGAATACAGATATAATATACAAAGATCCAAATCACCTTGAAAATGATAGGCGTCGACTACGGACAAGATGCTAATGGGGCTAAGAGCCACGAAGAATAACAATGGCGTCCATAACCACCTTGAGCCAAGCCGAAGGGTAACCACTAACGACGGCGATCTCAAACACTTAAACCAAAGGGTGCCGACAAAGGGCAAAGGAGAAAAGAGAGCGGTCGATCTTGAGGCTAGTACAGCGAGACTAGAATTGACGGTCCTCGCCTACATAGGTATGGTGGATCGGCGTGACAGATACACTAAACAACCTATAGAGACTCGATATAACTGGCGGCCATCAGAGAGGGGTAAGAAAGACCTATTCGGGACCAACCTGATACTAACACCAAACAATCCCATCCTGGTATTTCCCCCTCGAGACCAAACGAGGAAGTCAACCGAGGAACTCACACCGTTGGCAGTTTTATTTATTCCGTTGTAGTTGCGGCAATTACTAGTCAAATATAGATAGTCATCCTGATAAAATAAGCAGTGGGCACTTTTATTTAACCATTCCGTTGTAGTTGCAACACTTACTAGTCAGATACAAATAGCATGAGATATCCCAAAACCCAGCAGTTGTTGGTACTTTTATTTAGCCATCCCGTTGTAGTTGCAATACTTACTAGTCAGATACAATGGTCGCAAGCGACAACCCAAGCAAGCAATTGTTGGCAGTTTTATTTAGCCATTCCATTATAGTGAAGCTGATTACTAGTCATTATAAAGTCAAATTTATAGCACTACTTTAGTTATAGTTGTCTATGTTCGAGATACTGTGCTCCAAGTCGTCCATAACATGACACGGCTTTGAAAGTTTTAACCCGGCCGGGGTGCACAAATAGCAACACACACTCGATCAACCTCGGAAAAACCAAATCAAAACCCAACGAGGCTTTCACGACAAAGCAATCACAGGATTCAGAAATATTTCAGGGGGCCACCCCTTGAAGTCTAACCCGCAACGAAGTTAGCTGACTCCGAGACGGACCCAAGGTTTGGGTGGACGGCTGTGAACGACTGGGAACCCAAAACTGGGCTTGTCGACACCGTGAAAACGTGTCCCGATCCTAAACAGTACAGTGTGCTATCTGTCGCACAATTTAAATAAAGCAGTAAAGCATGGCATAGGTACAGGATAGTAAATAAAACCTCAAACTAGTTTGTGGCCCCAAGAAATAAGAATGAATCAAGCTCTGGCTCAGGGGGGTCCCATATACCTCCCGGATGTGGATAGCGCGAATATTCAAGGAACAGGTATCAAGTACTCGGGGTCCTACGGGACACAAGTGGACGGTTAACAACCAAATAACATCTATTGCCCACCTGTGCCTCTGCTTACCTACTTCAATTTTTAGTTATTAAACAGTAATTAAAGTTAACGATAAATAAAGCCAAGATCATCTCCAACATCGAACAGGCGGCAATACTCCAACAACTGAGGTACTTGACGACCAAGCGACTACGACGAGCAGGTCCAACTATCTACCAAACAACAGGTAATAGGAGGTGTCCAAGGCAATGTAGGGCTGCAAGGATATCACGGGTACGAAAACTAGAGCATCGCAACACAGATAGCAATAGATCAACAGGAGGGAATAAATACTATAAAAGTAAGATAGGTATAAAGGGGAAGATGCTCGCCTGAAAAACATTGTCGAAGGTTCATCCGAAGATCGGGGCGAAGCTCACATCAACTCAACGGCCTTATCCGCGAAGAAGCAAAACACTAGAAGAAACACCGGATGCAATATTTAATACAACGGCAGAAGATCGGGCATGATGCATGTATAATGCATGACATGGCAAGGATGCGATGCAATTAGGCAATATTAAACGGAACCGAGGTCCCGACAATTAATTAAATGGTTCGAGTTGTTTAACTACCTCGCAATTTAAATGTTGTTTTATCAAAACAAAAGATAGCACCGGTTCGCTACACCAATTTAAATGGGTCCAATATACGACTAGGTTTGCCCGCATATGGGCCCCATATTTAATTATAAGGTGAATCGGCATAAGGCCCCCAAACCACAGACAATATGCATGCAACATGACAATTTAATAAGCACAATTTAATATATCATTTATAAAATAGGGTTCGAGGAAGGGGTCACACATTAGGGTTCGGCGATCTTGGGGTTCCGGGGTTCGGGGTTGGGTCTCAGGGTCCGGATCTGGGGTTCGGGAAGAAGAACTTGGCGTGCGACGTCGTCGGCATCGGTGCGGGAAGGAGGTCTTGCCGTTCCGTGTCGATGACCTTGGCATCCGGGTTCTCGGCGAGCTCGGCGTCCGGGAAGGAGTACTTGTCGGTGTCCTCGGATCCGATTGAAGATCTTGGTGTTTGGCGGGATCGGTCTTCGGGTCCTGATATGGCTTCAGGGCCTTGGCATTCATGTCGGTGCACTCGGGGTCTCGACATATGTGAAGGAGGCCTCCTGGGTTCGATGCCTCCGAGTGGCTCCAAGTATACTTCCGACATCCTCGACATCAAGCTGGTCTAGTTGGCGAGGAGATCTTGACAAGATAGTGATCTGTTGGCGTGATCTCCTGCGGACACGCACGTGTACCTAGAGACAAAAAAAACAGGTGAAGCCCTTGTTGTGCAGCAAGCAGGGACTAGGCAAACCGGGCATGCACACATCATCAACGGGGACCTTCAAGGCAGCAGCGGAAAGAGGTGCACAAGGCAAAGGAGCGACAGGCTACGGGGCGGAGGGCATCGCGTGAGGCAAAGGGGACGGCGAGATGGACCGCAGCGACCGGAGAGGGTCCGTGGTGGGGGAGGTGCTCGGGAAGGAGGCGAGGATGTCTTGGGAGTCCGGGCTGGATCTCGAGGCAGGAACGCCAGGAGGCGCCAGAGGGGCTGCGGAGCAGCGGAAGGCGAGGAGGCACAGCGACCACTGCAGGAAGGAAGCTGGGGAGGTGCGGAGGCACCGGAGTCATGAGAGCTTCGACACTTTGGGAGGAGCTTGGGGAAGCCGAGGTAGGCGAGGTCCCATGGTCGGCGAGGCTCAGCAGTGTGAGGAGGCCGTGGCGCTGTGCTGTGAGTGGCGAGGAAGCCTCGGCTCGGCGTCGTCTGGGCGGAGAAGGGCCGTGGTGGAGGGCTTGCCGGGAGGAGAGGTCGGACTCGGCTAAGGCCTTGGTGGTGGCGGGCGAGCCTCGGCGGGAGGGGTCTCCGTGGCGGAGGCGGGCGATGAGCGGAGAAGGCGGTGGTGGGAGATGCGTGAGGGACGCGGGCCGGGAGAGCGATGGGTCGTGGTGGGGCCGTGGTTTGACCTGAGGATGGAGTGGAGGTGGGCGTGTGTGTGGTGTGGTGTGGTGTTGAGCGGGAGTGAGGCTGGGGGTGGGACCGGGGGAGGGTGAATGTCGGTGGGTGGGACGGGGTGGGGTGGGGGGAGAGGAGTGGAGAGAGAGAGGGGGTGAGGTCTGGGTGAAAAGAGAGAGAGGAAAGGGGTGGTGGATTGGTGAGGTGGCAGGTGGGTAGGAATTGGGGGTGAGGTGGAGGGAGGGATGATGTGGCGAGCTACGGTTGGTGGGTAGAATAGTTTTAGGTATAAAAGGGTTTGGGGTAGCCAGGGTTTTAGGGCAGGCTGGTTTAGGTGGACCGATTTATTTCTGGGGTGGTCGACTGGGTCGAATCGGCCCGTTCATTTTCCACTAAAATAATTAATTATTTTATTTGTTTCAAACAGGGCTTTTGCAAACCGATAGCAGTCAAAACAAAATAATCCGGAGACCCGGGTTTTGCGTTTGGAACAAAGACGGGGCGTTTAGAAAACAAAAACAGGTTTTCCCGCAAATAATTTTATGCAAGCAAATGCAAGATGATGACGATGCTCAAATGCAATGTGGCATGATGACATGAGCATGCGGTCATGATGATGCAATGCACAAAAACAACGCGATTTTCTAGTAGTGGTTTTGCGAGATGCCACACATTCCGCAAGATCCGGAGCTTCAGAAACTCATTCTGCAAGAAGCACAGAACTTACCTTATTCCATTCATCTGGGAAACACAAAAATGTACATGGATGTTAAGGAAAGATTTTTGTGGAATAATCTCAAGAAGGACATCGCAGAACATATTGCCTTGTGTGATGTCTGTAGTCGAGTGAAAGCGGAACATCAGACACTGGCAGGATTATTGCAACCCTACCTATTCCTGATTGGAAGTGGGATAAGATTGGTATGGACTTTATCACCGGACTGCCAAGGACTAGATCCGGATATGATTCTATTTGGGTGGTTTTATATCGCCTAACTAAAGTGGCTCATTTCATACCCGTGAAGACTACGTATACAAGTGCTAAGGTGGCTTAGATATATATGAACAGGATTGTATGTCTGCATGGAGTACCCCAAGAGTATTATGTCTGATAGAGGAACTCAGTTTACTTTGCATTTTTGGCGACAACTGCATGAATCATTGGGAACAAGACTAGAGTTCATGACAACTTTTCACCCCAAACTAATGGACAGACAGAAAGGACCAATCAGATTTTGGAGGATATGTTGAGGGCATGTGCCCTAGACTATGGTGCTAGTTGGGATGAAAGTCTGCCTTACACAGAATTCTCTTACAATAATACCTATCAAGCCAGCATTGAGATGGCACCGTTTGACTTTCTTTATGGAAGGAAGTGTACTACGCCATTGCTATGGAGTGGTGTTGGAGAAAGAAATTTGTTCGGACCAGAACTGATTAAGGAAGCTGAAGAGAAAGTCAAATTGGTAAAGGAAAGATTGAAGATAGCAGTCCCGACAAAAGAGCTACGCAGATCCAAAGCGTAGAGAAGTCACCTATGAGGTAGGTGATAGAGATTACCTCATAGTCTCACCACTTCGTGGCGTGAAGATATTTGGAGTCAAAGGATAATTCGCACCAAGATATGTTGGACCATTAAAGATTTCGAGTCGCAAAAGAGAAGTGGCTTATGAGATTGAATTGCCTGAATCACTGTCAGCGGTTCATAATGTGTTTCATGTGAGTCAGTTGAAGAAATGCCATCCGAAGATGGAAGAAACTTCTTTGAAGGATACTATACCTTTGGAAGAGGTTCAGTTGGAGAGTAATCTCACCTATGAGGAGAAACCTATCAAAATCCTCGAGACTGTGGAAAGAGTTACTCGTACCAAGACTATCAAATTCTGCAAAGTTTAGTGGAACCACCATTCTGAAGAAGAAGCAATTTGGGAAAGAGAAGATGACCTTCGGAAACATCACCCTCACCTATTTGCTAGCCAATCCGAATCTCGAGGGCCAGATTCATCTTAAGAGGGTCAGATTTGTAACATCCCAAAATTCATGAATTACAAAAGCATGCATTGCATTCATATTGTCATATCATATTTGTCTTACACAAAAAGTTTCAAACCAAAAATCCAAATAAAACCATTAATATGACCATTTTATTAAATCATATGTGGCATGGTTTTATTTTATTTTCAAAGGGGCAAAGTGAATTTGAGTGGACAAGTGTGTTTGTCACACTTTAGAGTGCAAATTTCAATGTACAAAAATCTAGAGAAGATTTGAAATCAAACTTGTTTGAAAAGGGTTTGAAAATCATTCCTAAAAAATCAACCAGAAAAACAAAAGGCAAAAAGGAAAAAAATAAACAGGCACTGCACTTTTGGCCCAACCCCAGATCCAGCCCAACAGCCCACCCGACCGTTTCCCCCTCCCCCTCTCTCATGCGCACTAGCCCTACCCCGCTGACACTGCCAGTGGCCCCGCGCCACCTCAGCTCCTTCTCCCCCACACCTCGTGTGCAGACGCCGTCGCCGGTCGTTTCTTCCCCATTCACCGCCGTGTTGATTTCGGGATTGATTGCCATTGAATTGCAGCGTGATTCCCTCGCCCCCGAAGACTACTTAAACCTCTCTGAACCGCGGTCATTTCCCCCCAACTCCCCTCACCAGAATGCCACCAGGCTGCGCGCATTTGAGCTCGAAACTCCACTGTCCGACGAGGTATTCCGGTGAGGACCGTCCACCCCGTCCCCTCTCGTTCATTCTGTAGAGTTTCCCTTGACCTTGTGCATATCACTGTGTCATTGTTTCGTCATGTACTGGCCTAGGTTGTCGGCTTCGTCACACACCGAAAGCACCCGACACTGTACTCATCTCTAGCGAACAATTCCGGTAAGATACGACCGTGCCTCGCCTTCTGATTCAAACTATATTGTTCGCCTAAACCTTGCACATGTCCTAATACACTTTGTTTGTGCTAGGGTGATCCAGAGCGTCGTCGTCGTCTCCGCCAACCCGTGCCGGATGCTGCCCGCAACTCCGACGAGCTCTAGCCGCCGCAGCAACTCGCCCCCGTCCGAACCAAGGTCACGTTGACCTTCCTCGCGACCTTACAACGCTCGTAAGCATCACCACTGCCCCCAACCCCCTCTGGAATCGCCGGAGCAGCTCCGCCAGTAGCGCCACCGCCGCAGTAGCCACGCGTGTCGCCCATCTGTGGTTGCTTGCGTTGTCACCATTAGATCTAGATCCAGCGGTCAAAATTTGAATTAGATGCGAAGGGATACACTCAGATCTGGACCGCACATTGTTATTTAGATCCTGTGGCTCACGTTTATCGATCCGGCCGAAGCAGTATGGACCAATAAAATCTGCTTTCTGTTTAAATAAAATCCATAAAAGGTTTTTGAATGTTTAAACTTGTCAAATTCATATCTTGAGTTCTATTTATACAAAAAATGCAAATAGTATATCAATGCATTCAGAAAATTAAATCCTATATTACTAGGGGCTTAAATTTGTATTTTGCTTCTGAAAAAATAGGATTATATGTAGAACACTTTATAGGCTTAGTTTGACTAAATAAAATATTTTTAAAATTGTTTTGAGGCAAATATAAGTTTGTTTAGACTTTAAATAGATGGTTTTGTGTTTAGTACTGTTTGGTTACACTTGTTAGTATAGAAAATTCATTTGTTTGCATTTGCATGCATTCATATATATATTTTTGCTTGATTATTCGAATGTGAATTTGGTGATATTATTATATGTGTAGATTTTGATGCTAGTGGTGATTGTGAGTGTGAGGATTGTTGCTACTCCCCCAACTACTACCAAGGCAATTGGTGCTTCATGTATTTTTGTACTATTATTTTGACTATGCACTAGTGATATTTTGAGTAGGGCTTGCATGGAATTTTTGCTAAGTATAAACTATGCTATGCCTTGGGAAATCCTAGTAGTTGTAGTCTTGATAGAATTTTATCTAAGTTAAGACACTTGATATGTTATCATGCTTAGCCTAGCTAGTAGCAAACAAGGGTGGAATATATACATGCTATGGAAATTTTGCTAATAAAACAACTAAGTGAATGAATCACCTAGGTGGAATGGTATGATGGTTTGTGTTGAGTGGTTACACAAGGGCCATGTCTATGGCCTACCTTGTGTATCACACTTGTGTAAATCCACCCAGGAACAAAGGGATTTGAGATACTTAGTTTTTAGAAGCTGATAGTGCAACCACATGGAAAATGGGCTCTGTCTTGATCATATAGGTTGCAATAACTTAGCCAGATGGATAGATGGTGGTAGGGGTGGTAGGATGGAACGCGTCCATGTGGTCTAAGGGAAGGCTTCTGAAAGATCTCGTCTCGATGCATGTCGAGTCTTATGGGGAAAGTGCACCACCTCTCGAGAGGATAAAACCTTAGTACTTAGTCGTTCCCCCGGCAATGGACAATTTGAGCATCAAGACATTGAAGCTATCAAGGATATCCTCATCCCAATTTCTAAGTTAATAATTTGTGGTTGAATAAGGGTTAAAGGTTCACCAATATCTATTGGTGGTTCCTTGGGAGTTTTTGACAAACAAAAACTTAGTGTTTTCAACTGATAAGAAAAACCTATTTTGAGCAAAGCAAGCCTAAGCTACACTTATCCAAAATTCATATAGATGTTAGTTACTACTATTCTACTAAGGTATCACTTGCCAATACAACTCCAAATGTATTGACCCACTGTGGTTGTAACTTATGATGTTGAAGGTTACTCTGATGGAGATTAGGGTTGTGAGTCTACACTCAACATGCTTGCATGCGGCACATGAGGATGAAGACTTATAGTTATTTACTTTATGTTATGAACTCTTGTACTATCCTTTGACTATTGAGTTGTAAAATACTATGTTATCTCTGGAATGATGATGTAATAAACGACCTTTATATCTGTGTAATTCATCTTAAACTGCGGATGCTAGCATTTGATCTAGGGACTAGCATTGCAATCATAGGGACCTTTACCTTATAAAGGTGGGGTCTTACAGTCGCCAATCATGTGTGTGTCCTAAATAAAAACATAGTTTGTGCATCGACTTCACCTCACTCAACAAACACTGGCGGAAGGATCAATTTCCACTCCCGCGAGTTGATCAAATTATCGGTGCGACTGCCGGATGTAAACGTCTTTCCTTTCTGGATGCATACTCCGAATATCACCAAATTTGGATGAAAGAGGAAAATGAAGAGAAAACATCATGTATCACACCTTATGGTGTATTATACTACACAACGATGCCTTTCTGGATGCATACTCTTTGGGGAATTGAGATATCCCCAACGGATATCACGTATGAGAAACACAAAGCTATAAAATATCAAGTACTACCTAACTTCATCACGGAGTGGACAAATCTCCAATGTGCGGGTCCCCTGGATCTACCCAGCGCATGGACAATTTAGTTTGATGGGTCCAAGCGTACAGAAGGAGCAGGAGCCGGAGTAATTCTGGTTTCACCACAAGGAGAAAAGATGCGCTACATTCTTCGGAGACTAAAACCTTGTGGCACAACAAGTGATGAACAAGTGTGACGCCATTAATGACAACATGGTTGCATATCGAGATCTATACAATATCATGGAACCCCACTTCAACGGGTGCGAGGTGTCTCATATAATCAGAGCAAGCAACAAGGAGGCCGATAATCTCGCAAACATCGGATCTCTATGTCTCCCCATGCCACCTATAGTTTTCTGGGAAGAGATAATGGAATGCTCCATCGAACCCAATAAAGTCGCCAAGGCCACAACAACAACCAGAGGCAAGAAATCCAAGACGACAAAGAACTCAGGGGCGCTACACCCATGGAAGGGAAAGAAACCGAGAACCCGAGGAGGAGGAAGAATCCGTAGAAGTTATGACGATAGAATCCGCATGGATGCAACCATATGTAGCATACATGATGCATGGAGAACTCCTTGAGGACACAATAGAAGCATGGTGCATCACACGCCAATCCAAGGCCTTTAGAATCATCAACGGGGAACTCTACAAGAGAAGCATCTCAGGAGTACCGCAAAGATGCGTCACACCTGAAGAAGGGAAGCTCATCCTCAAGGACATACATGAAGGAATATGCGGACATCACGCCAGCAGCCGAGCGATTGCAGCAAGGCCTTCCGAGTAGGATTTTATTGGATTATAGCAGTCCAGGACGCAAAAGATATAGTGGGAACATGTGAAGAGTGCCATCGCTTCGCGACGAAGCCCAACGCACCAGCAGCGGAACTGGGCCCATACCCTTGGCTTGGCCGTTCACCCAATGGGGACTATACATGGTAGGAAAACTCAATAAATCTTCCCCTAACAGCCATGTTTTTCTGCTAGTCGCAGTTAAAAAATTCACAAAGTGGATCGAGGCAGTACCCGTCACTAGGCAAGATGCAACCTCAGATGTGAACTTCATCAAATTGATAGTTTTCCGTTTCGGAGTGACCCACAACATTACCATCGACAACGGTAAAAACTTTACATCCATCGAGTTTAAGGACTACTACAAGGAGATGGGTATACACATGAGCTACGCTTCAGTGGCTCACCCACAAATTTATGGGCAAGTCGAAAAAGCCAATGAACTTCTCACCAATGGCCTCAAGAAAAGGCTACCGGCACTCCTGGAAAGAACAAAAGGTTCTTGGGTAGTTAAACTTCCCTCCGTCCTCTGGAGTTTACAGAAAACCCCAAATACTACATCAGAAACACCCTTCTTTCTGGTCCATGGTGTCGAGGTTGTGCTTCCATTCGAAATAACCCACGAATTTCCTCGGGTCGTCACATATGATGAAGAATCTTCAAACTGAGCACTCGAAGACGATGTCTACGCACTCGACGAAGCAAGGGACATTGCTTTGCAACAAGAAACAACATATCAGCAGAACCTGCGAAATTACCATTGTCGTCATCTACATCCTAGGTCCTTCGTCGTGAGGGATCTGGTCCGTCGCCTCAAGCTGGATGGCCACCGAAAACTGGAGTCTCCATGGGAAGGACCCTTCATCATCACCGAAGTAATCCCCGACGGGCCATATCGGCTCCAACAAAGTAAGACCGAACATAAACTAATCCAAGTCGTGGAACATTGCGCAGCTGCGATTTTTCTATACTTAGGATCTTTTCCTTTCTGTAATTTACATTCAATAAGACCCACGACCAGGCTCTTCAGCCAAAGAATCGCACTTTATTTTCAATAGGACCTACGGCCATGCGATTATGCAACATGTACCTCCATACCTGAAGATAAATAAAGCTAAGTTCCCGGAACTTAGTCTCAATTCTTCAAGATTTCAAGTGTATTTTATTCTCCACCTGGTACTCGGGGGCTCATCACAGCACAATCATCTAAAAAAATCGCACCCGATACTCGGGGGCTTCGCTACTAAGTGCAACAAATTTTCGGCTATGCCGTCTAGTTCAAAGCTTTGACCTGAATAGCTGACTCAGCCCTAGGGCGTCAGGCGAACGAAAGGTTCTCGCATAGTGCAACCCCCTAGAAATTTCATAAAATACATACAAATACATGTATAAACCATGTACAAAGTGCACTGGGCTTTACATAGTTTTCTACGTCTTATATGCAGGAGTTTTTACAAGTGCTAAAGTTACACCACAAAGTTGAGGAAAAACTCTTTGTATTAATACAAGCATCTACTGATGATCCGAATAGTAGGACGTCGAGAAACTACATAATGAGGCTCCATTTTAAAATCGCCACCTCCTAGAGGGGAAGGAAGATCCCGAGATATTTCATCTAGATTCAGGGCTGGATAGTGAGCATGCACCCAGGCAATTGCTAGCTTGGCACCTGCAACAAGTTGAAGTTTGACGAAGTGATGAATCCTCTCACCTTGCCAAAACTACATCATTAACGCGGCAAGGCATTGAGATTGAGGATCTCGAGGTAACAACGCATTGTGTACATGGGCTAGCGCATGATTTCAGTGATACGTCGAAAATGTATCTATAATTTTTGATGTTCCATGCTTGTTTTATATCATTTGTCTTATGTTTTATCTACACTTTGAGGTATTTTTATACACTTTCTAGAACTAACCTATTAACAAGATGCCACAGTGACAGTTGCCTGTTTTCTTCTGTTTTTGGTTCCAGAAAAGGCGGAAAATCGATATTCTCGAAATTGGATGTAACATCCCTAAAATCATGATTTCAAAGATTGCATATCATTCATGCATGCATATAGAATTGAGATCAATTTCAAACTCATTTCAAGAAAACAGAAGCACATAGTGCTATCATTTTATGTGAGCAAACTGAAATCAAATGGCTATCCCCATTTGAGAGCTTGAATGTTTTAAAACCTAGATTGTTTGTCTTCCTTGTTGATTGGTTTAAGTGTGGAGTTAGAACAAAATTTTACAAAATAGAAATGGTTTCAAAAACCATTTTCAAACATTTGCAAACCAAGTGCAATGTCCCTGTTATTTTGATTTTCCAAAAATGACCAAGCCAACTCAAAGTGACCACATGGTTTTATGCCAAGTTTTGTGACTGTTGCACACTGCAAAAATCCCAAAAAAAATTGATAGAGTTTGAATTCATTTAAAACTCATTCCAGAAATTCAATTTAGAAAAAGAAAAGAGAAAGGAATTGGAAAAAGGCCGGCGCCAGGAATTGAGCCCAGCAGCAGACACGGCCCAACTAGCCCACCCGGCTCCCCTCTCTCTCTCTCGCACGCGCGGACACACCCAACGAGTCACTGACGCTCGGACCCCACCTCCCTTCTATTTATTTCGCTAACGAGTGGGCCCTCTCCACGTCATTCCTTCCCCAAAATTCCGCGCACGAACTCCGCCGCTGCCCGTTGCTGCTTTGATTCCGCGAGGTAATTGGCATTGAATGACTGGGCGTTTCTTGTCGAGCCTCTGCCTACTTAATCCCCTCTCTCTCGTGACCATTTCCCCTCAGCCAATTCCCTCTCCACGCCACCAAGCTGCTCGCAACTCGCCAGACGCCGCCGCTGTCCCGACGATCTCCGGCAGCAATTCCGGTGAGTCCCGACCGCCACTGTTCCTCTGATTCAAACGAATATGCTCAGCATGAGCTCGTGCATCTTCTGACACCCGTCGCTTGCCTGCTCGTGACCCAGGACGCCGTCCCCGTTCGTGCCCGCAACCGACCGAGCCGCCGCTCAACTCCGGCGACCAATCGCGGTAAGTCCCGAGCGCCCCTTGCCCCCTCTTGCATACGAGGATGTTCGCCACTGTCTTGCGCGTCTCCTAATCCCTCTGGTTCGTGCTAGGGCGACGCAAAACCTCGGCAACAACTCCGACCGCAACCACCTGACGCCGTGCACGACTCTGACGAGCTCCAGCAGCCCCTGCCGTGCGCCCCTTGCCAAGCCACCGCCACGTTGAGCTTCAGCACACCACTGCGGTTCTGGTAAGCCTCTTCCCCCACTCCCGCGCGACCTAGAACGCCAGCGCCGCCGCTGACAGACGCGTCGCCACCAGTCGCCGCCGCTAGCGCCGCTCAGTTTTGGTCAGATGATTCGTAGCCATCAGATCCAGATCCAGCGCGTAGGATCAGTTCACTTATCGAACCGTTAAGTTTAGATCTGAGCCGTGCGTGTTAGTTAGATCCAACGGTAGCCGAGCGTGATCCGGTGTGAAGCGGTACGCACCAATAGGAAACAGACGCGTGGCTAGGGTTTAGTTTAAAAACAGAATTTGAATCAGATTTGTAATCAAATTTGATTTAGCTATAACTTTTGATCCACACGTTAGAATTTGACAAATTTTATACCTTTGGAATCAGGAGAACAAGCCCTTTCTGTTTATGCAATGTGTTTTGTGTTTAGCTTCTGTTAAAATGACTTTTTATGCAGAAACTTGTTTAGGACTATTTTGGGTATATGAATTGTTTAGGAAATTGTTTTAGGGTCAAATAAACTTGGTTTAGCAAGTTTTTGACTTGTTTATGATTCAGTACTATGCACTTGCTTGGTTGAGTTTCAAAAAAAAATCATCACTTAACATCTTGCATGCATGCATATATATTTTTGTTTGTATATGACTTGTATGTGATTGTGGTTACATTCTTTGTGTAGACTTTAGTGCTAGTGATTGTGATTGTGAAGAGTGGTACTTCATAAATATTTCCATCCCAATATATTTTTACACAAGCATTAGAAATATTTTGCTAAGTCTTGCATGTTACTATTTTGCCAAATGCCATGATGGGAAATCCTAAGTAGTTGTAGAATTGCTAGGAAATTTTCTAAGTTAAGTACTATCTATGCCATGCTTAGCCTAGCTAGTAGCAAACAAGGGTTGGTAAATATACATGCTATGGTAAAAATAGTTCTAAGTCTTTGGACTTATGTTTTCCTAATAAAACAACTAAGTCAATGAATCACCTGGGTGGAATGGGACTTGATTGGTGGTTTTTGGTTGAGTGGTTACACAAGGCCCATGGCTATGGTTTACCTTGTGTATCTCACTTGTGGAAAGCCACCCAGGAACAAAGGGATTTTAGAGGCCAAGTGTTGAGAAGCTTATAGTGCAGCCACTTGGCAATATGGGATCTGCCTGGATCACATAGGTTGCTAGAACTTAGTCATTTTGGACAGTTGGTGGTAGTGGGATGATAGGTTCGAACGCGTCCATTTGGCTAAGGGAAGGCTTCTGAAATGTCCTGTCTTGGTGAAACCAAGTCTGGTGGGGAAAGTGCACAACCTCTGCAGATGGAAAAATCTAAGTACTTAGCCAAGTCTATGGCAATGGACAACTTGAGCATCAAGACATGGAAGCTATCAAGAATCTCATCACTCCAACTTCTAAGTAAAAACTTGTGGGTGAACAAGGGTGAAGGACCTCAATGTCTATTGATGGTTTCTTGGGAAAAAGTTTTGACAAAGAAAAACTTAGTGATTTCAACTAATAGGAAAAACCTATTTTGAGCAAAGCAAGCCAAGCTACACTTAGCCAAAATGCATATAGTAATATAGTCCACTTAAAATTTACTAAGGTATCACTTGCCAATACTATTCCAAAGTATTGACCCACTGTGGCTGTAACTTGTGATGTTGCAGGTTACTCTGATGAGGATTAGGTGTCATGAGTCTACACTCAACATGTTTGCCTGTGGCACATGAAGATGAAGACTTATAATTATTTACTTATTCCCAACTCTTATATTAGGCCTGTGGCCTTGAGTTGTAAAGACTATGTTTTATCTCTGGAATGGATGTAATAAATGACCTTTGTATCTATGTACTTCATCTGAAACTGTGGATGCTAGCAATGATCCAGGGACTAGCATTGCAATCACAGGGATTCTTTTTCCTTTACAAAGGAGGGATCTTACAGATGGTATCAGAGCACTGTGTTGCCTGTAGGATTATGACCCTAGGATTGGAAACCACTAAGGAAAAAAAATTCAACTACTTCTACACTTGTCTATTCTTCTCGTAAACTTTTCTAATCTTCTCTCTCTCATCTCTATTTGTAGATGAACTCCATCAATGAAGCCGTAAGGAAAGGACCACTCATGACCATGACTTTGGAGTGTGAGACAGAATTCCCCAAGGCTCTCAAGGACCTCATGGTTGCATTAGAGATACAAGGTGCAGCTGTGTACAAGGGTTTTCCAGTGATGGATGAAGGAGTTGAGTACTGGTGGGTGCAACTTCACTTGTACAAAAACAAGGAAGACAACCACAAGGAAACAGGATTCTGCATGTACACCAACATTGTGGTGCACACCACATTCTTTGAGTCAGCAAGAGATGCAGCTTGGAGGACTATCAAAGAACTTAGTGCTAGAGTTAGGTGTAGAATGCTCAACCTCCAAAAAGACTTAAAGAAAGAGAAGGAACATAACCAAGAGTTGGAAGTACCAACCAAACCTTAAGAGGAGACATTATAGACTTAGTGATGGAATCATGTGAGCAAGATAGGCTGATTGCCTCTAGAAACATTGTGTTAGCCAACAGATCCAGTGAGATAGGATTGTAAACGTACTTCGTTAGTTGGACCACCACTTATCACCTATTTTCCAAAATGATGCCTTACAATAAGATTGAACCTTGGTTATTGTAATGGTTTCATGTATGCATGACTTGTGTGTTTTGCTTCCCAAGAATATGTATGTGATGATTTGTCTTTTGTTTTATCCTGAACTGTGTTGTTCTAACTTTTCTATCTTATAAATAGATGCCTATTACCATCAGCACTGTTGAGGAGTTCCAGGTTACCCGCTTTGGTCCTCTTATCGTTGAGCTTACCACCTTGCTTAATCTCCCTCTTCCCACCATCATGGTGCATCCCCTCACTAAGTTCGAGAGGAAGGACCTCTGAGGCTTCAAGGTGAACCAGCCCGGACGTCAGACAGAGCCTACTATGGAGGCCATCGTCTTCAAGCTTATGCACGATGACAGGGAGAGAGGCATGGAGGTAGTTATGCAGGATCTGATAGGACGTCTGCTAGGAAGACACTCCTGACAGGTTAGAGGCACCCACTTCCACGTCTTCGGAAGACGTGATGAGGACGGAGAGTCCATTGACTTCGAGGACGATTCAAGGGACGCAACAGAGCCGATACGCCTGTACTTCCAGGACTTAGAGTCTCTCATTAGGCACGTGGACACGGACAGGACCAATGTCATGCTCAGCAACGACGAGCTCTAGGTGCAGCTTAGCGAGAAGGACAAGCTCTTCGCGCAGCAGGACGAGATAGTCAAGGAAATGGAGGTGAAGTTCGAGACCCAGGACAGGAAGTTCAAGAGTCAGGAGAAGCGTGTCCAGGATAGGAATAAGAAGATCCGGGATATGACTGAAGAACTGCAGTCCAAGGACTTCGAGCTAGAGCAGCAGCAGACGGTGATAGAGAGGCTTCGTTCCTAGAAGAGGGCTCTCAAGGCCAAGATAGAGTCCTTGACCACTACCATCGAGGAGAACAAGGCCGCGATGGAGAACGCAGGTCTTACCTTTGTCGAGGAGGAGATTGATGCCGATGAGTAGACTTGACTACTCGTTTATCTTTCATTATCATACTTGTTATTTGAGAACTTGTTATTGGACCATCCGACATGTGGATGGCTTGCTACTTGTGTGTTTTACTTTGTGAACTTGTTATTTTGTTGTTGAACCTTTATCTTGTGTTGCATGCCTTGTGTTTGTTTATGTGATGTAATGTGCATGAAAGAATCTATGGATATCTCATTCTTATCTCTATTTGAACAAACCACAGATGCCTCCCTGTCGTGCAAACCCCAACCCCAACAACAACAACAACATCACTCCAGAAATGCAACAAATGATGACTGCTCAAACACAGCTGATGTAGATGATGACAACGTTCATCCAGAACCAAAACAATAACAACAACCACAACAACAACAACAATAACAACAACAACAACCCTCCGGGCTTTGATATGCTTACCAGATTCCTGAGATTGAGGCCAGCTAAGTTTTCAGGGACGACTGATCCCATGGTGGCCAATGATTGGCTACGTTCTGTAAACAAGGACTTAGTAACCGTGGGCTGCACGGATGCTGAAAAGGTCAGATTTGCAGCACATCTGCTGGAAGGGCCAGCCGCCACTTGGTGGGACAACTTCCAGATCACCACTCCCATAGATGAAGTGACATGGGCTATCTTTGAGGATGGCTTCCGCACTGCTCATATCTCATCGGGAATGATGAGCCTAAAAAATAAAGAGTTCCATAATCTAAAGCAGGGCCACCGCAGCGTGGCTGAATACATTGAGGAATTCAACAATCTGGCGCGTTATGCACCAGATGAAGTTGACACTGATGCCAAGAGAAAGGAAAAAATTCTTGAAGGCTTGAATGATGAGCTGAATCTGCAATTGGCTGTAGCATATGTTCCCACTTATCAGTCGCTCTGTGACAAGGCTGCTATTTTGGAGAACAAAATAAAGCAAGTTGAGAGTATAAAAAGAAAGCACTCCGACAAGCACAGCTCGGGATCGTCTCGCAGACGATCTCATTATGATGACAGTGGAAGCTCAGGATCCCACAAGCATGGGAAATTCAACAAGCACCACAACCACAACCGTCATGACAACAAGCATCATCGCAGTCATGACAATGACAAGTACAAGAACCACAAGAGTGGACATAAGAGCCGCCACAGTGGTAATGGAAGTGGAAGTGGAAGTCAACCTATTAAAAGAGACATCAGTCAGGTTGAATGCTTCAAATGCAAGAAGATGGGGCATTATGCAAATGAGTGCCCTGAAAAGAAAGTTGAAGGACCTATCAAGCCCAATCCTTTCCAGAAAGGACAGGTGAACCACATCAATGTGGAGGAGGTCTATGAGGAGCCTGATGTTGTTGCTGGTAAGTTCAGACTCAATTCTATTCCAGCATTTGTACTCTTTGATACTGGTGCATCTCATTCATTCATATCAAGAGCATTTGTTGAAAGAAATGAACTACCGGTACAAACTATTGGGTGTCCTATAAAAGTAAGTTCTCCTGGTGGAGAAATGATAGTGAATTCTGGATGCCATGATCTAGTCATAGAATTTGGGAAGTATAAGTTTCCCGTTAACTTGATAATACTAAACTCCCAAGGATTGGATGTCATTCTGGGAATGGACTGGATGACTAAGTACAAAGGAGTGATAGATTGTGCCAATCATACTGTCTCACTCACAACTCCAGAAAATAAAAGGATCAGATTCAAGACCAGCTTTGAAGCAAAAAGGAGTATGCTTAAATCTCTTAAGGGGGTTAGCATGGACAGTGTGCCAATTGTGAGTGAATATCCAGATGTGTTTCCGGAAGAATTGCCGGGAATGCCGCCAGATAGACATGTAGAATTTCTGATAGATTTAGTACCAGGGTCTGGACCAATAGCAAAGAGGCCATATAAAATGGCAGTTGATGAACTGAAAGAGCTCAAGAAACAACTAGGAGAACAGTTGCAGAAAGGATTTATTCAACCAAGTTCTTCATCTTGGGGAGCCCCAGTTTTGTTCATGGAGAAGAAAGATAGAAGTCAAAGGTTATGCATAGATTACCGTTCACTCAACAAGGTAACTATCAAGAACAAATATCCTTTGCCTAGAATCAATGACTTGTTTGATCAGCTTGAAGGAGCATGTGTGTTCTCAAAGATTGATCTAAGGTCAGGCTATTTTCAACTCAAGATAAGAGAACAAGACATACCTAAAACATTGTTCACCACAAGGTATGGATTGTATGAGTATACCGTAATGCCTTTTGGCTTGACAAATGCTCCATCATACTTCATGAATATGATGAACAAGGTGTTCATGGAATTCCTTGACAATTTTGTTGTCGTTTTCATCGATGACATCTTAGTCTACTCCAAGAGCAAAGAAGAGCATGAAGGACACTTACGTTTGATACTTGAGAAATTAAGAGAGCATAAACTTTATGCCAAATTCAGCAAGTGTGAGTTCTAGTTGGAGGAAGTTGGTTTTCTTGGTCATGTTATGACAAAGGATGGTGTAGCAGTTGATCCTGCTAAGGTTTCAGCTGTGACTGAATGGGAATCTCCCAAGTCCGTGAAAGAAGTTCGTAGTTTCCTTGGCTTAGCAGGTTACTACAGAAGGTTTATTGAGAATTTCTCTAAGGTAGCTAAGCCCATGACTGAATTGTTAAAGAAAGACAAGAAGTTTGCTTGGTCTGAGGGTTGTGAACTCAATTTTTAGGAATTGAAGAAGAGACTTGTGACAGCACCAGTCTTGTGTCTGCCAGACTTGGAAAAGGATTTCCAAGTATATTGTGATGCATCTCATCAAGGTTTGGGTGCAGTTCTTATGCAAGATGGTAAAGTTGTGGCTTATGCCTCGAGACAACTCAAAACTCATGAAGTAAACTATCCTACTCATGATTTAGAATTAGCCTCTGTTGTCCATGCACTCAAAACATGGAGACACTATCTTTTGGGAAAGCGTTGTGAAGTGTTCACAGATCACAAAAGTTTGAAGTACATCTTCACCCAGAAAGAAATTAATATGAGACAAAGAAGATGGCTAGAACTTATCAAAGACTATGACTTAAGTTTGCAATATCACCCCGGTAAAGCAAATGTTGTAGCAGATGCTCTAAGTCATAAGGTATTTGTGAATGGCCTTACCAAAGGAGAATTGCCAGATGATCTGTGTACCCAATTTAGAAAACTCAGATTGGAGATTGTGCTTGAAGGACATCTCATGTCTTTGGATGTTCAACCCACTTTGTTGGACAAGATCAAAGAAGCCCAGAAGGTTGATAAAGAAATTGAAGAGATTAAAGGAAATATTAGCTTGGGAAAGCCAAAGGGTTCCATGAAGACGAACAAGGTACTTTATGGCATGGGAAACGTATCTGTGTTCCACAAGATCCGGAACTGCGGAAACTGATTTTACAAGAAGCACACAACTCTCTGTATTCTATTCACCCGGGTAAAACCAAAATGTACATGGACATGAAGGAAAGATTTTGGTGGAATAATCTCAAGAAGGACATCGCCGAACATATTGCTTTGTGTGATGTGTGTAGTAGAGTGAAAGCGGAGCATCAGAAACCAGCAGGTTTGCTTCAACCACTACCTATTCCTGATTGGAAGTGGGACAAAATTGGTATGGATTTCATTACCGGATTACCAAGGACCAGGTCAGGATATGATTCCATATGGGTAGTAGTGGATCGCCTAACTAAAGTGGCTCATTTCATACCTGTGAAGACAACCTATACAAGTGTTAAGTTAGCCAAAATCTACATGAGTAGAATTGTGTGTCTACATGGAGTGCCCAAGAGCATTGTGTCTGATAGGGGAACTCAATTCACTTCCCATTTTTGGAGACAATTACATGAATCATTGGGAACGAGGTTGGAATTCAGTACTGCTTTTCATCCTCAAACCGATGGACAAACAGAAAGGACTAATCAGATTCTTGAAGACATGTTGAGAGCATGTGCCTTAGACTATGGAGCCAGTTGGGATGAAAGTCTGCCTTACGCAGAATTTTCTTATAACAACAGCTATCAAGCCAGTATTGAGATGGCACCATTTGAGTTTCTCTACGGAAGAAAGTGTACCACCCCATTGTTATGGAATGGTGTGGGAGAAAGAAGTTTATTCGGGCCAGATCTTATCAAAGAAGCCGAAGAGAAGGTTAAATTGGTTAAGGACAGGTTGAAGATAGCACAGTCCCGACAGAAAGGCTACGCAAATCCTAAGCGTAGAGAAGTCACCTACGAAGTGTGTGATAGAGCCTATCTTAGAGTGTCACCACTTCGTGGAGTGAAAAGATTCGGAGTCAAAGGAAATTTGGCACCAAGATATGTTGGGCCATTCAAGATTTTGAGTCGCAAAGGAGAAGTTGCCTATGAAATTGAATTGCCAGAATCTGTGTCAGCTGTCCATAATGTGTTTCATGTGAGTCAACTTAAGAAATGTCATCCAGAAATGGAAGAAACTTCTTTGAAGGATACTATACCTTTGGAGGAGGTTCAACTAGAAAGTGATCTAACTTATGAAGAGAAACCTATCAAGATCCTTGAGACTGCAGAAAGAGTCACCAGGACAAAGACTATCAAGTTTTGCAAAGTGCAGTGGAATCATCATTCCGAAGAGGAAGCAACATGGGAACGAGAAGATGATCTTCAGAAAGACCACCCTCACCTATTTGCTAGCCAATCCGAATCTCGAGGGCGAGATTCACCTTAAGGGGGTTAGATTTGTAACATCCCTAAAATAATGATTTCAAAGATTGCATATCATTCATGCATGCATATAGAATTGAGATCAATTTCAAACTCATTTCAAGAAAACAGAAGCACATAGTGCTATCATTTTATGTGAGCAAACTTAAATCAAATGGCTATCCCCATTTGAGAGCTTGAATGTTTTAAAACATAGATTATTTGTCTTCCTTGTTGATTGGTTTGAGTGTGGAGTTAGAACAAAATTTTACAAAATAGTAATGGTTTCAAAAACCATTTTCAAACATTTGCAAACCAAGTGCAATGTCCCTGTTATTTTGATTTTCCAAAAATGACCAAGCCAACTCAAAGTGACCACATGGTTTTATGCCAAGTTTTGTGACTGTTGCACACTGCAAAAATGCCAAACAAATTTGAATTCAAATAGAGTTTGAATTCATTTGAAACTCATTCCAGAAATTCAATTTAGAAAAAGAAAAGAGAAAGGAATTGGAAAAAGGCCGACGCCAGGAATTGAGCCCAGCAGCACACACGGCCCAACTAGCCCACCCGGCTCCCCTCTCTCTCTCTCGCAAGCGCGGACACACCCAACGAGTCACTGACGCTCGGACCCCACCTCCCTTCTGTTTATTTCGCTGACAAGCGGGCCCTCTCCACGTCACTCCTTCTTCCCCGAAATTCCGCGCACGAACTCCGCCTCTGCCCGTTGCTGCTTTGATTCCACGAGGTAATTGGCATTGAATCACTGGGCGTTTCTTGTCGAGCCTCTGCCTACTTAATCCCCTCTCTCGTACGACCATTTCCCCTCAGCCAATTCCCTCTCCGCCACCAGTGCTCGCCGAACTTCCAGACGCCGCTGTCCGACGATCTCCGACAGCAATTCCGGTGAGTCCCGACCGCCATCAGGTGATTCAACGATTCAAATATGCTTAGCATGAGCTCGTGCATCTTCGACACCGCCGCTTGCTCGTGACCAGACGCCGTCCCGTCCCGTTCGTGAACCGAACCGCCGCTCAACTCCGGCGACCAATCGCGGTAAGTCCCGAGCGCCCCTTGCCCCCTCTTGCATACGAAGATGTTCGCCACTGTATTGCGCGTCTCCTAATCCCTCTGGTTCGTGCTAGGGCGACGCGAAACCTCGGCAACAACTCCGACCGCAACCACCCAGCCTGACGCCTTCCCAAGCCACCACCACGTTGAACTTCAGCACACCACCGCGGTTTTGGTAAGCCTCTTCCCCCACTCCCGCGCAACCTAGAACGCCAGCGCTGCCGCTGACAGACGCGCCGCCGCTAGTCGCCGCCGCTAGCGCCGCCGCTTTTGGTCGATGATTCAGAGTCAATCCAGATCCAGCGCATAGGATTAGTTCACTTATCGAACCGTTAAGTTTACATATGAGACGTGCATGTTAGTTAGATCCAACGGTAGCCGAGCGTGATCCGGTGTGAAGCGGTACGCACCAATAGGAAACAGACGCGTGGCTAGGGTTTAGTTTAAAAACAGAATTTGAATCAGATTTGTAATCAAATTTGATTTAGCTATAACTTTTGATCCACACGTTAGAATTTGACAAATTTTATACCGTTGGAATCAGGAGAACAAGCCCTTTCTGTTTATGCAATGTGTTTAGTGTTTAGCTTCTGTTAAAATGACTTTTTATGCATAAACTTGTTTAGGACTATTTTGGGTATATGAATTGTTTAGGAAATTGTTTTAGGGTCAAATAAACTTGGTTTAGCAAGTTTTTGACTTGTTTATGATTCAGTACTATGCACTTGATTGGTTGAGTTTCAAAAAAAAATCATCACTTAACATCTTGCATGCATGCATATATATTTTTGTTTGTATATGAATTGTATGTGATTGTGGTTACATTCTTTGTGTAGACTTTGGTGCTAGTGATTGTGATTGTGAAGAGTGCTACTCTCCCAACTACCATGGAAAGTGGTACTTCATGAATATTTCCATCCCAATATATTTTTACACAAGCATTAGAAATATTTTGCTAAGTCTTGCATGTTACTATTTTGCCAAATGCCATGATGGGAAATCCTAAGTAGTTGTAGAATTGCTAGGAAATTTTCTAAGTTAAGTACTATCTATGCCATGCTTAGCCTAGCTAGTAGCAAACAAGGGTTGGTAAAATATACATGCTATGGTAAAAATATTTCTAAGTCTTTGGACTTATGTTTTCCTAATAAAACAACTAAGTCAATGAATCACCTGGGTGGAATGGGACTTGATTGGTGGTTTTTGGTTGAGTGGTTACACAAGGCCCATGGCTATGGTTTACCTTGTGTATCTCACTTGTGGAAAAGCCACCCAGGAACAAAGGGATTTTAGAGGCCAAGTGTTGAGAAGCTTATAGTGCAGCCACTTGGCAATATGGGCTCTGCCTGGATCACATAGGTTGCTAGAACTTAGTCATTTTGGACAGTTGGTGGTAGTGGGATGATAGGTTGGAACGCGTCCATTTGGCTAAGGGAAGGCTTCTAAAAGGTCCTGTCTTGGTGAAACCAAGTCTGGTGGGGAAAGTGCACAACCTCTGCAGATGGAAAAATCTAAGTACTTAGCCAAGTCCATGACAATGGACAACTTGAGCATCAAGACATGGAAGCTATCAAGAATCTCATCACTCTAACTTCTAAGTAAAAACTTGTGGGTGAACAAGGGTGAAGGACCTCAATGTCTATTGATGGTTTCTTGGGAAAAAGTTTTGACAAAGAAAAACTTAGTGATTTCAACTAATAGGAAAAACCTATTTTGAGCAAAGCAAGCCAAGGTACACTTAGCCAAAATGCATATAGTAATATAGTCCACTTAAAATTTACTAAGGTATCACTTGCCAATACTATTCCAAAGTATTGACCCACTGTGGCTGTAACTTGTGATGTTGCAGGTTACTCTGATGAGGATTAGGTGTCATGAGTCTACACTCAACATGTTTGCCTGTGGCACATGAAGATGAAGACTTATAATTATTTACTTATTCCAAACTCTTGTATTAGGCCTGTGGCCTTGAGTTGTAAAGACTATGTTTTATCTCTGGAATGGATGTAATAAATGACCTTTGTATCTGTGTACTTCATCTTAAACTGTGGATGCTAGCAATGATCCAGGGACTAGCATTGCAATCACAGGGATCCTTTTTCCTTTACAAAGGAGGGATATTACATTGGACGGGACAAAAGCCAATCTTCCTATTTTTCCCGGAGCAACACGAAACCACGAAGCAGAGGTGGAGGAGGACACCAGGGTGGCCGCACCCCTAGGCATGGGCCAGCCCTGGTTGCGCCCATAGGGGGTGTGGGCCCCCTGTCCCTCCACCGACCTTGCCTCCTTCGCCTATAAGAAGCCTCCGACCCAAAAACCCTAATGAATCTGGGAGGAAGCCATGAAAACATCCACAACGCCACTGCCACCGAAGGGGAGATTCAGGGGATAGAAATTATCTGTTCTGCCACCCTGTCGGGACAGGAAGTGCCCCCGGATCCATCTCCATCGATCTCCACCACCATCTCCATCACCGCTGCTGATTCCCATGATGAGGAGGGAGTAGTTCTTCCTCGAGGCTAAGGGCTCTACCGGTAGCTATGTGTTCATCTCTCTCTCTATGCATGATCTTGTTGTGGTCATGAGCTTTGTAATCAAGTAGATCTACCTTGCTACTCAAGTGCTTTAATAGATCTCTTCTCCCCCCATGTGTGTGTAAGTGACAACGTGCATACCGTGGTGGCACTTAGGCTAGAGGTTACACAAATACTCATCGTGCTTTAATAGATCTATGCTTTTCCCCATGTGTGTGACAGTGACAGCATGCGCGCCGTGTGTGGCACTTAAGCTAGATTATATATATATATTTTTATGAGTTATATTTGGAGTTGGATGTCTCTATGAAATTGTGGTGTTTTTTGGAACCATCTAGCGCTCAAGGTGATAGTGCGAGGTTATCTAGATTGGGAAAGGCAGACTTTGAGGTGTGCTTTTGTACGCCTACCGTGGATTAGAGTGTCCAACCGGAGAGTAGTTAAGAGTAGTATCATGAAGAGAGGATATTCATATGAGAGAGTGTTCACTAGTGAAAGTATGATCCCTAGGCCTTGTTTCTATATATTGAAACACCATTTGCATCTAGATCTGTTGCAAATATTGCTTGCTTCCATCTTTATTTCAGTTTGCCTTTCGTTTACCCCACGGCAACATCAAGCCAGAAGCTATTTTAGGGCACCGTTACCACTTGTATTTCACTATCTCTTCACCGTGTGTTCGAGACACAAGAGACTTCTTGTATCTTGATTTAGGGTTGCTTGAGAGGGAATACCTTTGAACAGTCCCTCCCTGTGTGCCACCACGGTATATTGTTAATTTTATTCATGTTGCTACTGAAAGTTATTATGAGAGAGGGAAACATGGTCTTATGCATCTAAAAAAAATTAAGTTTCCCCTCTTTATGTTGAAAATTTTGAAGTTGCATTTATTTTGCTTTCCTATGCTTGTTGCTTTGTGCTTTCAAGACTTGTTTCTTTACAAGATTCCTATGCATAGGAAGTGGGTTTGACTTAAATGTGTTTTGAATTTGCTTCTTCATGCTCTCTTTTAATTCAATTGATATTTCTTATGTGAGCATCTTCTCAAACTATCAAGCCTAACTTAAAGGCGTTAAAGAAAAGTACTTGTTGGAAGATAACCCAAGAGTTTTCTTGAGTCTTGGAAGTTAGTACTTCAGTAATGACCTCTCCTTATCCTTTTTGTTTGCTTTTTGTGCCAAGAATGACCTCTAATGAGAGGGAAGTAAGATTTGGGGAGTTGTTGTCCCGAAATAGATTTTTGTCCTCCAACATAAAAATTCGTGAGGAGTCTCTGTAAGTGGATTGAGATGAAAATTTACAAATAAATCCCCTAGTATGTTAGCCAAGTCTTGAGTATTATTCCTATCTCACTTGAAGTCCTTAGTGATGTCCAAGTTTAAGTCCTTGGTGAAACTGAAGTTGGAGTCATTGGTGATGTTGAAGTCCTTGCTCATGTTGAATTCTTTGTCCATCAAGTTGAAAAAGGGAGAGATGTAGAATCAAAAAATAATGTTGAGGAAAGAGTTTACAAGATTGTTTGTAAATAATATTGGAACAAATACAACTCCTATTTTTTGTAAGGGTCTTTGTCCAATCCTAGGGTTACAATCCTACAGGAAACACAGTGCTCTGATAACATCTGTAGAGGTCCCAACCTGATAAGGTAGAGATCCGTGTGTTTACAGTGCTAGTCCCAGCATCAAATAGCTAGCACCCACAGTTTAAGATGTAATATCAAAAAACAAAGGTCATATTACAACTTATAACCAGGAATAAAATAGTTCATTACAACTTACATAGCTCATATGGCTATCTTGTTACAAAGCAACAGATATAACTACATAGCATGGAGTCCTTCATGTTCTTATGCCACAGGCAATCATGTTGGTTGTAGACTTGTAATCCCTACTCAACAAACTTCACTAACATCAAACAAACCTGCAACATAATAAGTTACAGACACAAGGGTCAATACATTTGAATTGTATTGGCAAGTGATATCATATTTATATGGAGAATCTATCTTCTACATGAATATATGGGTAAGTGGAGTTTTGGCTGGCCTTTGCATAAAACAAGTTTTCCCTATCCTTTGAAAATAGTTTTTCTCTTTTCAAAACATTTCATCACACATGGCACACTAGATACACACCAGGTGCTTCCCTTGTTCACCCAACAAGTTTTAACTTAGAGAAACTGGGATGAGGAGATTCTTGATCATTCCAATGTCTTTGAGGCTCAAAATATCCATTTCTAGGGAAACAGCCAAGTACTTAGGTTTTACCCTCTCGAGAGGTGGTGCACTTTCTCCACAAGACTTGGCATGCATCGAGACGAGACTTTTCAGAAAAAATCCCTCAGATCAGCACAGACACGTTCCATCCTATCATCATTACCACCAACTGTCTGTCCGTCTAAGTTCTTGCAACCTAGTTGGTCAAGGGAGAGCCCATATGCCATGTGGTTGCACTGGAAGCTTCTCAACGCAAAACATCTAAAATCTCTTTGTTCCTGGGTGGCCATCCACAAGTGATATACACAAGGGTAAACCATAGAAATCGGCCCTGAGTAACCACTCAACACAAACCAATCTTCCCATTCCACCCAGGTGATTCATTCACATGTTATTTTATTAATCAAAAACATAGTCATAGACTTTGCATAATATCATAGTATGAATATTCCACCCATGTATTCTAATAGCTAGGCTAAGCATACTATCATAACTTGTCTCTTGACTTGGGAAGATTCCTACCAAGATATATTCTATAGGATCTACTATAGCATAGCAATATATAAAAATAGTCCTATCATGCATACTACAAAAATATCACTAATGCAATATTGAAAAGTTAGGACTTTTGATGACCAAAGTATCACTTGACTTTTTAGTAGATAATCTAGGTAGTCATATTGATCTTGCAATTGTCACACTCTTCAAAGTTCACTATAATACATTCAAGCAAAGCACATATTCAAAACTAGCACTCAAACAATTCACAACACAAAACAATAAAAACAAAGAAATGCATGCAAGCATACAAAAGGTTGTTTTATTGAAAAGTTTGTTTCTAACAAGGTTCTAAACATTTCAAAACACCTACTGGTCACTTTTAAAAGTGGCAATTCATTTAAAACCAAGTTAGTGAAAATGGCCCTTTTAAATCATTTTTGTTTTACTAGAAATGCTTTTATTCAAGTAATAATTTCTAGTGTTAACAAAATATATTTTTAAATTCAAATGTTAGTTTTTAGGATCAGAGGGTTCAAAACAAAATCATTTGCAAAAGCTTTCACTAAAAAATAATTTTTAGAACTAGTTTTATACTGAAAATAGACCTAAACAAGTATCTTCATGAAACGCTAAATTTTCAGAAACAAAATACTAAACTAAGTCCATAGTGACAAATTTCACAATTTTCTGAATCCATAGACACCAAATTTTCAATTTTTGGACAAACAGATCAAAAGTTATGATTTTTACAAGTTCAAACACTTAATAGATCAAATTCTAGATTTTAAAACAAACTCACTGACACGTGGCTTATCCTGGTTGTCGGTACCATTTCATGTGGATCGATCAACGCGAGCCGTAGGATCTAACTAACATCGCACGTATCAGATCAACGCGTACCGTTTTGTTTAAGTGACCTATCATAGCCTCTAGATCTACATCCAACAGTTAAGGGTGCACTGACCATAAATGGGCGAAGCTGGCGACGGTGCGCGATGGCGGCGTATCGGTTGGTGACGCTCCGGTGATTCTAGGGGGCAAGGGAAAGGTGCGAGGATTCTATCGTGGTCGCGGGGACGTGGCGATGCTCAAGGTAGTCGTGGGCGAGGCTGGGGCGCACGGGCTTGGCCGGAATCGCTCGACGGAGTAGCTCCTATCGCCGGTTGCTTGTAGTTATAGACAAAGCCGAGCACCTGGTCCACGAGCAATAAACAGCGGCCATCAGCAGGTGCGTGAGAGGATGGCGAGCAAGCTAGTGTGAGTCAGAGGGCAGGGGGAGGTCAGGCTCACCCGAATTTTCTTGCCGGAGTTATGGCCGTCGTCGGGCACGCACGGATGTCGTCGAAGGAAGCGCTAAGGAAAACCAAAGGTGGCATTAGATGCGCGAGAGAAAAGTGAGTATGAGAGCATCAACGAGAGGAAGAGGGGCAGCCATACCTCGCCGGAATCGTCGTCGGAGTCCGTTGGAGCTGCGGTGGCGCGAGGTCAAATGCGGGCGGCATAGGGGCTCTCTGGGTGTGGGACTTGAGGGTAAATGGAGTGGGGGCAGAGGGGAATAAGTGAGCGTGGTCGTGGGGGGGGAGGGGGAAATTAACTCCAGCAATCAAGCGAATTTATGCAGAGAAATTTTTGGCAGGAAACGGTCAGGGAGGGGGAAGAACTGGTCTGTGCGCGGGGACGAAGATGCTGACCTGGTGGTGGGGTTGGTTAGTCCGCGAGGGGGTGCGAGTGTGGTGCGCGGTGAGAAAAGAAAGGGCATAGGGGTGAAGTTGGCCGGGTGGGCTGTTGCTGGGCTTCTGCTGGGCCAGGGTTGGGTAGGTTTGCTAGGTTGGCTTTGTTTCCTCTCTTTTTTTTCTTATTCTTTTTCCTTTTTCTCTTTCTATTTTCTATTTTTATTTGAATCAATTGTTTTAAACAACAATTTGAATTAAAATCTTTCCAAATCTTTTCAGTAGATTTTACTCAAAATATGTGTTGATTTAATTAGTCCACTTTGGAATAATCCAAATATTTTATTATGATTTAATATTTATTTAAGTGAGGCAATTTGTCTTTATTTAAATAAAAGTGAATATGGTTCAAAAAGCCCATATAATTTTATTTAAATAACCTTTATTATTTTATGTTAATTGGATAACTTTTATTCCATTTGCTTATGGATTTGGCCAAGCTTTAAATTGTCTTTTAAATATTTCTTATTTATTTCTTTCTTTCTTTCTTTGTCTTATAAAATCCATATCTTTTTATTTATAGCTCCAAAAATAGTGATTCCAATTTGTATACTTTTATTTAATATTTATTTATCCTTTTAGGATTACTTTGCTCACAATTTGGTGTTGATTTTAGCTAGGAGCTTTATTAACCTTGGAATTTACTTTCTTTTATCTCATTAAAATCATAAGGTTTTATCCATAGCTCCAAATTGAATGAAATAAATTCCATCGTTTTATAATATTTTTGTTTACCATTTTTGGTCATTTAGAAATATTTGTTGATAAATTTTTATATGGAACAAAGCCATAGTCTTAGAGTGATCTTGGAGATGATTTATTTCATTAGGGTTTAGGTTTTTGGTTTAACTTTTGCAAGTGTTCAATCCAAGATACAATCTATGATTGAATGCATTTGATTTGTTTGAAAATGTGTTTGTTGCTTTCTTATTCAAATTTTGTTCAACTAGGGTTTTAATGTTTCAATTTAGAAGAAAAAAGTTTCTTTTCACCCTAAATTTCCACATTTGTTTCTTTTGTTTATTTATTTTTCACATTTCAAAATTTGGAGAATTTTGGGATGTGACAGGGATGCCCAAGGCATCCCCTTCTTCGTCAATAAAAAGCTCAGGTCATTATAGACACTTTGTTTTTATTGTTTCATGCACTGTTGTGTTGTTCTTGGAGCATCTTAGTTTTTGTTTGGCAGCGCACTTCTTTTGGAGAGAGACACACTCTATTTTCATTGCCTAGAACACTCTAGTCTTCATTCTTATTGTTTGTGAGTGTTCTCTTTTGCTAGCACTGTGTTTAGCCTTAGTTTTCTTGTGCTTTCGGCTTAGAACTTATTATTTCTTCTTTGTGGATTTGTGAGACATGCTCACTGATCTTTATTGATTATTGTCTTTGTGAGTTCTTTCAAGTAACTTGATTGGTGTTGGAAAAGAGTAGAAAGCTTCATGCTTAAGTGGTACAAAAGGGAGCTTGTTTTGACTATGGCTTAGGCTTTATCATGTCATGTTAGATGTTGCTTTGACCTTATGCTTAGTGATTATTGCTGTAGCATGACTTGTTCCAAATAATTAGGACTGCTTAAAGTGCCTTGAAGGAATCATGCGTTGTTTTAGCATACAAAAGCATAGTATTGTGGTATTCTCCTTTGATGCGTTGTTTGGGTTGACTTGGCACATGCTCACACCATGTTATGACTATGAGCAATTCACCATAGCCTCTATGATCATTTAGTCCTTGACTTGTAGTACCACTATATGCTTTGATTAGTAATGTTTGTCGCTCTGCATGATTATGGCCATTATTGCTCTCTTAGTTGGTCGCTCCCAGTATTTTGCTAGCCTCCACTTGTATGAATAAGCTCCACTCATGCTTCCAACTCCCAAGAAACCAAGTTATTCCAAAGTGTCCACTATAAATTCCTATGCATGGTTTGTTACACCATTCCAAGTATATTCTTGTTTTCATCTATCTTCCAATTAAAAAGTATTTTGTTATGTGACACTTAGTGATTAAAGCTCTCACAAACTTGAAGGCACACTTTATTTTTCTTGCCCCTAAATAAACTTGAACTATTCTGTCATCTATGTGGTATATGCATGCACTTATACGTTGGAATTAGCAGAACCATGTTCTCATGGGGAACGCTTTCAACATTGCACTTGTACTTTGTACATAGTTGATATCATGCTCTTTTGTCTATGGATGTCGTCGATGTGAAATGAAAGGGGAGCTTGTAAGTCCACGGAGTTATGTATTTTGTGTTAGAGAAACGCCTGGGCCACTAGCCTAATCCATGCCTAATCATGGTGGAAACTTGCAGCATCACCATAATGAGCAATTTGTGAAGCATCCTTAATAAAAACTATGCAAATAGCAAATAAAAAGATTGCTGAGAAACTCATTGTCTGCTTCCCTTGTCATTTTTGGTTATGGGAAAGCTCATGTACCATGTGCAAGGGGTACCCCATTGGATGTTCTCTATGATACACATATACTTACTATGACAAGAACTTGCAAGTAACTAAACTTGAGTAGCATGAGGAGCGGCCCTCGTATTCAAGGGACATGAGATTGCCAACTTATACTTTGTCAAGCATATACTCCATCGTTTGTTCACTTTAACCTTAATCACTTCAAGATTCTTATGATAGGGGCAATGAGGGCTGAAAGCTAACAATTACCATAATTTTTGGAAGCTATTTTTGAAACTTGAAATCCTTGCTTTCCTTTATGAAGGGCCTTTCTTCCACCATTATATTGAGTCTCCACCTTCTACCTTTAGGCACCAGTTAAGAGAGCATAGTTGACATTCTTAGTTCTATGTGCCGTGTCCGAAAACTTATTGATTGATGCATATTATTGTATTACTTGTTGTTGTGCTATTTGTATCTAGTCACTCTTATGAACTTTGAAGGTGTCCTATGCATCTATTTGCTACTCCATGAGGGACAAGATGAATGCCACTATGCCATGTTTTCTGTATGTGAAACAAATAAACAATTTTCAATGCATGTTATTCATGATCTTTGTTTGTAGCCTGTCATGTTGCATGCATAGTTACTTTGTCTTATTGTTATAACTTCATCTTTCATGCTCATGTTTAGAGTTTTTTTATCCCAGCTTTCAATGCTTGCAAATGGTTTGATCTTGGTTGTGATGGTACAGGTCACCTCAAAAAAAATTATTTTATCACTTACCTACTCGAGGACGAGCACGAGTTAAGCTTGGGGATGCTTAATACGTCGAAAATTTATCTATAATTTTTGATGTTCCATGCTTGTTTTATATCATTTGTCTTATGTTGTGTCTACACTTTGAGGTATTGTTATACACTTTCTGGAACTAACCTAATAACAAGATGCCACAGTGCCAGTTGCCTGTTTTCTTCTGTTTTTTGGTTCCAGAAAAGGTAGAAAATCAATATTCTTGAAATTGGACGGGACAAAAGCCAATCTTCCTATTTTTCCCAGAGCAACACGGAACCACGAAGCAGAGGTGGAGGAGGACACCAGGGTGGTCGCACCCCCTAGGCGTGGGCCAACCCTAGTGGCGCCCATAGGGGGTGTGAGCCCCCTGGCCCTCCACCGACCTTGCCTCCTTCGGCTATAAGAAGCCTCTGACCCAAAAACCCTAAAGGATCTGGGAGAAAGCTACGAAAACCTCCACAGCGCCACCGCCACCAAAGGGGAGATTTTGGGGATAGAAAGTCTCTGTTCTGGCACCCTGCCGGGATGGGGAAGTGCCCTCGGATCCATCTCCATCGATCTCCACCACCATCTCCATCACCGTTGCTGATTCCCATGATGAGGAGGGAGTAGTTCTTCCTCGAGGCTAAGGGCTCTACCGGTAGCTATGTGTTCATGTCTCTCTCTATGCATGAACTTGTTGTGGTCATGAGCTTTGTAATGAAGTAGATCTACCTTGCTACTCAAGTGCTTTAATAGATCTCTGCTCTCCCCACATGTGTGTAAGTGACAACGTGCATACCGTGGTGGAACTTAGGCTAGAGGTTACATAAATACTCATCGTGATTTCATAGATCTATGCTTTTCCCCATGTGTGTGAAAGTGACAGCATGTGCGCCGTGTGTGGCATATAAGCTAGATTATATATATTTGTTATGAGTTATATTTGGAGTTGGATGTCTCTATGAAATTGTGGTGTTTGTTGGAACCATCTAGCACTCAAGGTGACAGTGCGGGGTTATCTAGATTTGGAAAGGCGGACTTTGAGGTGTGCTTTTTTAGGCCTACCTTGGATTAGAGTGTCCAACCGGAGAGTAGTTACGAGTAGTATCATGAAGAGAGGATATTTATATGAGAGAGTGTTCACTAGTGAAAGTATGATCCCTAGGCCTTGTTTCTAAACATTTAAACACCATTTGCATCTAGATATGTTGTATGTTTGCTTGCTTCCATCTTTATTTCAATTTGCCTTTAGTTTACCCCACGACAATAGCAAGACAGAATCTATTTTATGGCACCGTTACCAATTGTATTTCACTATCTCTTCGCCGAACTAGTGCACCTATACACCTAACCAGTGTATTGGGTGTGTTAGGGACATAAGATACTTTTTGTATCTTGATTGCAGGGTTGCTTGAGAGGGAATAACTTTGACCACTTCCTCCCTGAGTTTGATAAACGTTGGGTAATGCACTTAAGGGAAACTTGCTACTGTTCTACAAACCTTTGCACTTGGAGGCCCAACAACTGTGTACAAGAATAGAAGTGCGTAGACATCAGGCAACACTCTACGAATTCCTCCACTTTGGATACACGATCCGGGAGAAGAGCGAGCGTAAAAGCACGCTTATGGTCGACCCAAATATCAAGACTTGTACCTCGAGAATCCTCTATCCGAAAATTCATATGAACGCGAAGACCTTGGCTGTCTTCCTCCTCACTTAATCGGATATCTAAAAAATAATTAACTCGAGGTCATTTTTTGACTACACAAAAAGACTTGGGGGCTCTACGAGATAACTTACAAAGCATTTTCTCGCTCGCCTAGAGATCTCTTCTAGAATATAGGCTTCATAGTCCAAAGCTTCATGCATCTTCGACTGAGAAACATCAACAATGTCTTGCAGAGTACGAAGATCGGCTTCCAATCGCTTTATACGCTGAATTATTTCGGCATACAAAGGAGTATCCACAATGTGAGTGACAACGTTCTCAAGGACATTAGTTTCGGAGAGTGTTGCAGATACAACAAAGGAAGGAGAGAAAGTTGAAGGACTAGAGAAACGAGACATCATCTTGAATGATGGAAAGAGAACAAACATTCAGAAATTCGGGTACTAGGCGAGTTCAAGTGATAGAAGAGCAATTTATACAACAAGGATAAAACATTGTTTCAACACACAACCCAAGCGAGAGAAGGCGATTGAAAGATATTTACAATGCAAAATACGAACTAGCAGGACATAACCCTAAGGAGTTTTCTCGACAGATGCAGTGACGCTAGCCGAAGGAGCATCAACTGTAGGCTTAGTAGAGGCGGCAACACTAGCAGCAGGAGTATTAGTCAAAGCTTTAGCATGAGCTCCTTTCCCTAAGTCGATCGACAGAAGGAGCCACGAAAATCTTCTCGCCCTCTTTATAAAGGGATTAAGATTGATATCTTGGCTGACGTCATTGACTGGAACAGAAGAGCTAACCTTCTTCCAGTCGATCTTCTCGCCATGGGTCATCGCCAAAGCCATAGGAATTTCTGCGCCATTCTTCGTCAAAAATCAACAACTCAAAATTCAATATGATTCCAGCAAAGAATAGGAAGGAAGCAAATCTAGTACAAATACAGGGTACAAACTTACTGGTCAAGGAAGAAGTTAGGGCCTCCACCCGAACCCGAAGATCTTCATCTTGGGCAGCTACAACATTGGTTTTCTTCTTCAAATATTTGGCTTTGGCACCGGCAGTTTGTTTGGCTTCCTCAAGGGATGTTTTCACCTTCTTGAGTTCAGCTTCCAGCTCGTCCACCCACTTCAGCGCCTGGTCCTAAAGGACCACATATTGCTTAGCATCATCTGCGTAAGTATGACAAAACTTTGGGTAAGTAGTAGGTAAGCAAAAGGAAATACGAATTTTGAAGGAGAAAACGCAGAACCTTTGGATTCTTCAACTTCGTGACAGATCTTGATAAAGCGAGAGGCCATTTCAACCATCTCATGCATTTGCAGATGCATAAAACACGCAAATCACTCAGGGGATGAAGCATAGGAAAATTTTGACAGAAATATAAGAAGAGAACAACACTTACATCTTTCATATCAGGCTTAGATGGATTTTCGGCTAACACCATGCCCTTGCCTACGGGTTTCCTTTTCTTCAGTTGTGACTCTTGAGCTGGGAACGCTGCATCCTTTGGGTCCGGCTTCTCAATAGTCTGCTTTGGAAGCCTGACTGGATCTATCAGTTGGTCCATGGATTTGGCCAGAGGAGACTAGGAAGAAGTACCAACTAGAGAATCTTCATCATCCTCATCACCCCTAGATAAACAAGGAATTTATTCCGGTTATACTTCAACTAACTAATTGAGAAAAATGGAAGATACAACTAAAGGAACTGATGAGATGATGTCTTGAGGCATCCAAAATATTCCCATCGACGGGGGACCAACACAAATGGGTTTCACATACTCTGGCTTTTAGCCTATTGAACCGTTGGAGTGCTTGACCGTTTCAATAGGCTCCGGGTGCTTCCGCTTCCCAGACGCAGATACCACCTTGAAATCCTTGGATTGAGCCAGAGGAACTGATGCAGTATCATGTGACGAAGCCACAGAGGAGGCCTCATCATCATCTGCGGCACCAATCACGTTAGAGTACTCTTTGGAAACCGTGGTACTATCAGGTAATTCGCCAGATTTGGGAAGCGGAGGTAGAGAAGACAAGTGGTTATGATCCTACAAGCAAACACAAGAAAAACTACGCGAAGAAATCAAGAGGAGAGTATTAAAAAAATATAAAGCACAAGAACACAAAAACTTACTGCAGGCACCAAAATTTTCTTGCCGAAGGGTTTTACCTGACAATCGGCAGGGACTATGTTCTTCTTCGTTAACGTGGTGATGGGGCACACCCTCTTCTCTAGGACTTCAAGAGGTAGACCTTCTAATGAAATCCTCATCATATCCATCTTGCCATCATACGTCCATATACCGTCTAGCTGAGCCTGTTGAGGCTGGATGCAGATTCATAGAAAGTACACTAGGATCTGTAAACTCGACAATTCTGTGGCGCGCAACTCCTCAATCCAGTCTAGTAGCGGTTGGATCTCTTTCATTTCTTCGGCAGAGGGGTGTTGCTCCCATGAGTTAAGCCTCTAGCAATTTTTGTTTGGGTCGAAGGGGGCTAACCTGAACTTCTAGCCCTCGACTTGCTGGTCCTTGATATAAAATCACTCCGACTTTCAACCTCGGATAGAATCCGTGGGGTTTAAGTCAAAGTAGTTCACCTCTGAATGAACATAGATAATCGTGCCTTTGACATCATGAACAATAGTGTAAGAGGCTCTATGACGAAGAAAAGATAAGTTCTTCCAAAGGCCACAATGGGGATGGATCTCGAAGAAACTCTCGTAGAGAGTGATGAAAAAGGCGATAGGGAGGATAGAATTTGGCGTGAGCTGGTAGAGCTGCATGCCATAGACAATAGAAGCCCACGAATAAACTCCCGGGAATGAAGAGAGAAGCCAAGATAGATAAAATACAGAAACATCACCCGTCATCCCGATTTGGGTGCAGGCACAACTTCATATCCTAGGAGTTTGAAGGAGTCCTCCTCCAATAGATGGAACTTGTGTGCGTCACGCAGGTCATCGCATGGTGCACTTTGAAGGAACCTAGACGAAGGCTCTTTTCTTTCTGGCCATGGCATCGGCAGCGGATGAGGCTCCCCTTGACTTGCCCATTACGGCTCTTGAGGGAACAAACAATGATGACTTGAAAGGAGTGGCAGCAAGGGCGCAATAGAGCTCAAAAACAGCGCAAGACGGAAGAAGATGGTTGCGAAAGGAAGTGGGCAGTAAAAATTTTCGGCCCTCAGGTTATAAAGAAAGGGGAGGTCAATCTGCACCATCAATCAGAGGCTCCGAAGTTCCCAGAAGAGGATGATGACGATATGTGGTAACAACACTAGAAGGAAAAAATCAGGGCAATAAAAGCACCGCGGTAAACACGGGGATGAACGCACGACACCTCGATGTTCATGCAAACATGGGGCCACATGGTCAAAATTACCGCTAACATGATGCCCACGCGTCAACATCCCCTGTAACACATGTCCCACTACTGATATGCCCCATCAGGTCTTGTTTTTCAAAAACTGCGGCACACCATCTTCGTCAGCAATGACGTCATGTGTGATCAAGAAACTCAGGAAAAATCATTATTACTCGAGGAAAAGACTCTGAGTCTATGCCCCGGTGCAAACACCCGAACATAGACTCGGGTCCTACTCCCATCAGAAATGCTGGCCGCGCACCCGATAGAAATCAAGACAAATGCACAGGAGGATAGAACTTCAGCGGGTAAAGAGATTACTCTGAGCCTATGCTCCGGTCCAAGAACCACAACATGCCTCGGGGGATACTCCCACCGGGAGATCTTGTCGCACATATAAGCAAGAACAGAGCATAATATTTGAGCCTACACTCGAATTCAAGCATTCGTTTATAGCCTTGGGGTCTACTCCCAACGGAAGCGCTGTCGCACATGTTGGCGATATACTCTCCGGGTATATCCATAGGACTCGCTGACCAGGGTGACCCACCAACGGGGTAGATCTTTGCTTCACGGGCGGCCCAGTTAGAGAAATAGGAGGAGCCAGTTCCAGTTACGACAAGGCCCAGAATTGTTACCAACTTAGGTCTGTAGTATTACTTGTAGTCCATGCTGTATCTAGTTACCGACTCGGTAACATAGCCGGATAGGTCTCTCCTGTAACCCTAGGTCCCAGTGACTATATATACCGGCCCTATGGGAACCTTTAGGGCAACAACACCACAACCAACTCGCACAGGCGAACCTCTCTTGTAATCCGCTGTAACATCCAGCTTACGCCAATATATCACTAGGTTGTTAGCAGGAGTAGGATCCGATCACCGCAGTAGGATCTAAACCTCGGTAAACTTATGCTCACCGCTCCTGGAACATCCGACGTCTCACAACCCATCTTTCCAACACCACTAGGACCCCCTATCCGATGACAGCGCACCCGATAGAAAACAATTTAATCTTCTCAGAAGAAATAAACCTATGAGTATTACAAACTTGTATCCTCATACAGTTACTCCCATCGGGAGCATCTACGCCGCACCCGATAAAAATATCAAGGAATTCGACAACTTCAGCAATTCTAACAGCTAAACAAGGCAGTCGATAAATTTTCTTAGACCGCGTCCGCCGCCGCGATAACATGTCTGAATGTCGTGCCATGACATAAAGATAAGATCCCAGGATCCGTCCCGCGAGGCCTGGTAATCGCACACGAATGCGTTCTGCTAGTATTTAATCCGTATCCACGATACGATGAAAGATCTCAACTAACACGTTGGGTACCAAAATAAAAGCACTAGAATTCAGCATTCGATAAGACAACCGCAGCCTGAACTGAATTATGCCAGTAAATACCAAGTTCAAGCCCGGGGACTTGAATTTCATGTAGGTTCACGATGTTTTTTCTCAAGAGAAATTAGCTGATTCCCGGGGACTTGCATCAGGCGTGTTATACTAAATCCCTATGATAATAAAATCACATAAATAGATCATTTTCTTACTGAAAAACTTTGGCTTACAGTTAACAATAATTTTGAGACTTAACCCGGATCTATGATTTAGGTGGAGTCTCGGGGGCTACTGACATGGGTACGACCTATCGTGTCACTATGATTTGTTACTCTAGGCGCATACAGGCCCGCCGACCGTGAATCCCAAAGAAATCAAAGGAGCATCCGACGAATAAAAGCTTGACTTGCCTGACAAGAAAGTGCTATAAACCGACATAAATTTTGTATTGTAGTCATAAACTTGTAAACTCTACGGATACGGCTCCATGATCCATCCTCTCATATAAAGGCTGAGAGGACCGACAGAGAGGGTACCTTAGTTTTCCAGCAATCCGCTGTGAGCTAGATCGCAACTAGCGAATCGGCGAGTTTGTAATCGAGTTTCCACCATAATCAGACTACATCAACTCCCTTTTTGTCTGATCAACCGACGAAATCTCCAGCGTTCTCTTTTCCACGGAACTCTAAGTCCATAACCATGGGCATTGCCGAGTTGACCCCTCGTCAGTCATTTTTTAATTTTAGAATATACACATGACAATATCTCGTAGAGTCACTGATCAATGTCATGAAATATTTATTTTCACCTTTTATCAACACACCATTCATCTCACAGACATCAAAGTATAAGCTCTAGTTATGTTAATTTTCTCACCTCTCTAGTCGTATGTGTCCTCCGAGGTTGTTTTGCCTGCACACAGGCTTGACACTTAGATCCCTTAATAGTAGTGAAATCAGGGATTAAATTTATTTTTTCTAGCCACGTCATACAACCAAAATTAATATGATAAAGACGAGAATATCAGACATTTGATTCAAAGTTCGTGTAAATATGGTTAACAACTTTATTACGAACGTCTGATAGAGATAAGCGGAACAAGCTTTCACACTCATAACCTTTACCAACAAAGGTTCTAAACTTAAAAATTACAAATTTATTGGACTCGAATACAATCTTGTAGCCGTCTCGACACAAAAGAGATTGGGGGTGGACACGGCCGGCGCCGACATTTCGGCGACGGTGGCGGCTGTGCGGGAAGTATGGAAGGAGAAATTTCCCTCCCGCCAACTGAAGCGTCAGGATGCGGTGAACCACATCGTGAGCCCTCCATATGGTATATATACGGCACGGAAGCGACCTTTTATGGTGAACCGCAAAAAAATGTTTTTTAGACTATCTAGAATGGCCACTTATTCCGCCTCGTACCGCAAACAGACGGTTTATTTATGGGACAGAGCCGAATGCCGTATCTGCTAGAGATGCTCTAAGATGCAGTGAACAACTAGCAACTTAGATGCAAAATGAACCCACGCATCTCAATTTGATTTGATATAGTAAAAGCATCTCCAGGAGCATTGCTATAACTAGCACCAATTGCTATTTTAGCAATCGGTCCAAAAAAAACAGCCCAGCAGCCTTCCTATAAGTAGTCCCTTACCAAAAAAAATTTAGTCAGCATAGTAAAACTACCCTCTCGATTGGCAAATATACAAAGTTTGGAGCCAACGCCTAAAACGCCTAAATCCGGCACGGGGGGAGCAACTGCTCACGCACGGATATTTCACTGCGCGGCTACCGCCGCCGGCCACCGCCCCGCCGCCGTTGGCCCCTCTGTTGCTTCCTACGCATCACCGCCGCCCCGCCCGTCTTTTTTCGGCGGCAGCGATGCTCCGTGGCACCGAATCGAGCTCGCCATCGCCGCCCCTGACCTCCGCAGACGTTGCTCGTTTCCAGCCGATTGAGGTCAATTCTGACCGGTTCAAGGGCCGCCAGAGTCCGATCTGTCGGTCCCGCCGCTGTTGCCGCCTCCCGCTGGTGGGTGCGTGTTGGATGCGGTCGGCAGCCGGGATTTCTGCGGGCTACATCCGTGGGCCTGCGTGGGCGTGCTAGGCGGCTGGCGGCGAGCATCCACGTGCTGGACGGCCAGAGAGCATGCACGTGCTAGGCGGCTGGCGAGGTTGCGCCTGCTGTGTGACCGGCGTGGTCGTGTGCGCGTGCTGGGAGGAAGGAGTAGAAAAGAAGATCAAGAAAGGGGAAAATGCCAGCCTCACATGTCATTGGCTACACAAACAAAACTGAAAACATCTTGCCTTTCTATACCCTCTCTCTCCTCTTAGTATATTAGTATATGCAGATTTTTGCAATTCAATATGCAAAGGCTCTTAGATATGCTCTAAGTGCACTTCTAGCAGCCTTCCTTGGTTCGTCGTGAGTCCTGACAAATAATAAGCCCCCAACGGAGCGAGCCCCGTCCAGTCCGGCCACCCCCAATTTTGAATTTTCCTTTCTGGTTTTCATAAGTAATAAATTTGCATACACCTTTATTTGATATAATAATGTGAAAGCTTAACTATCTTCATACTCAAAAGTATGTGGTAAATGTTGACACGTTAACAATAAATACCGCTTTTTATTAGTGCATTCTATTTTTGTTTCCACTCCAAATTAAATCTTCTCATGTTTACCCCAAAAAAATAAAGTTTGACTAAACATCCAAAAGAACCAATAGCCAAAACACGATGTAATCCATCATGAAAGTATGCGTAAGTCACACAAACCCATTTGTCCCAACAACTTTATCCACACTAATTCCCACAATTCATTAGTTTATGACTGCACGTCATTACACAAAAGAATATTATAAGCTAAGCGCTTTCTATAGAATAATCTGGCACTAGTTCCGTTTGGTTTTCCCGAGGCTATTTTTTTAATATATGGAGCCGTCATGGGCAAACTGCGACTCCTCCCGTAGACAACAACTACCACCTTCCAAGAATAAAGATTTATCGTTTTGCGTGCTTTTTTTTATCAAGATTTATTCTAAATATAAAAAATATTGGTACAAAATTAGTATTATTAGAAAGTGTGTTTAAATACAAATCTAATGATACTAGTTTTACACAACATAATTAAGTTTTAGTTATTCTATTTATTCAGTCAAACTTTGCTTTAAAATACGTGTGTGCATTATTCATTGAAATGGAGGTAGTACTTGTCATCCATGCTATTGCTGAGATGCCTTCTATGTTTCCATCTTTGAAAACCTCTTTTTTGGGCTCCTACTAAACCCAATTCATATGGTGTAAGCTTGGTGAGGAATTTGAAAATTCATGGATCAAAATCTTGTTTAGATATCCCTCCGGAAATGCATCTGGTCAAGTAGTTTGTAATACGTGACTGCTTTTAGTAGGTTAGCTAACTAGGGCCCCTCTCTTCATAAACGACTGTCCTAAAATTTGCGCTAGTCTTGACTAAGTGTGGATAAGTTTTCACCTAATCAACACAGATCTGACATTGATGTTTAAAGTGATCTCTCTTAGTTTTTGCCTCTAAAGTCGTTGTAATATCCTTTAAATGGTTTATGTGATTCTTAAACTATCAATGATGTTTTGTTAGCAGTGTTTTGTACTTTCCGGTGTCTGGTTTTATGCATGGGTGTCTTGGTCACGGCATCACTTTTATTACTTCCGAGGTCATATCTCAAACAACTTGTGTGCTAGTGCTACTCCCTCAGACCAGAAAAGTATGTCATGTTGATACGTACAAATTTATACAAATCTACGAATTATTTTTAGGATAGAGATAGTAGTTCAAATTTTGAGTCATACTGAATAAGTTATTTTTTACCATATTAGTACACCTTCGGGTGGCACCAAAGTTAATGGCAATCGATATTAAACAAATTAGGTTACAGATTCAACTCAAATAAAAAATTTGAGTTCATTGACATATAAAATTTATATATTATGTTGTATTACATTGGATTTGAACTTCTCTATGAATTACATTAGATCTAGTCCTGATAATAACATAAATGGCCTTCCGCCCTCAACAGGCCTATCTTGAACAAGAAAAACTAAACCTAATTATGAAAAAATCTCATATCTACTACCGGATTCACTCGTGCGAAAAGGCTTACCAGTAACGGGTCAGTAATTATTATACAAAAGTGTTTAGGTTTTTGGGTTGCATGACTCACAATAGGGCCGGCTTTGCATTATATAGGTGTACATCATCGTGTACAATAGAAATAAATAGTAGGCACACAATACCTGTATAGAAGCTAATATTAAGAAGTCTAACACTCTCCCTTAATCTTAACCATGATCTCAAGATTACGATTGCTCTAAAGTCGAACACCATCCCTTATTAGTCTATGAATACCCGTCATTACATGAGAGAATATGATAAACTAAGACCTCCTATAGAATAATCTGACACCAATGTCTTTTGGTTTAGGCGAGGCCATTTTTTAATATGGAGCAAACATTGGCCAACTACAACTCCGCTAGTTGACAACTACTTGTCATCCGTGCTACCACTGAGATGCTTTCTATGCTTGCACCTTTGAAACCTTCTCTTTTGGGATGGTACTATACCTAATTCATCTAGTGTAATCTTGGTGAGGAATCTGAAAAATCATGGATCCAAATCTTGTTTAGATATCCCCCGAAATGCATCTTGTCAGTAGTTAGTACTACTTGATTGCTTTTAGTAGGTTATCTAGCTAGGGCCCCTCTCTTCGTAGATGACTGTCCTGGAATTTGTGCTTGTCTTGACTTAGATATAGGGGATAAGTTTTCACCTAATCAACAAAGATCCGACATTGATGTTTAAATTGAACTTTCTTAGTTTTCGCAGGTCCGGTAGTTGTAATATCCTTTAAATGGTTTATGTAAAGTATCAAGGATGTTTTGTTAACAGTGTTTTGTACTTTCTAGCATATGGTTTTATGCATGGGTGTATTGGGACTTGGCATCACTTTTATTACTCCCGAGGTCACATCTCAAACAACTTGCGTGCTAGTGCTTCAAGTACTAGTGCTAGTCCCTCCGACCTGAAAAGTATGATGTGTTTATACGTACAAATTCGTACAAATCTACGAATTATTTTTAGGATGGAGAGAGTAGTTCAAATTTTGAGTCATACTGAATAAGTTATTGTTTTTACCTTGTTAGTACACGTTATGGTGGCACCAAAGTTAATGACAATCTACAGTAAACAAATTAGGTTGCAGATTCAAATCAAACTGAAAATTCAAGTCTATTGACATGTAAAATTTTATAAATTATTTCCTATTACAGTGGATTTGAACTTCTCTATTAATTACATTAGATGTAGTCCTGCTAATAATATAAATGGCCTTGCGACCTTAGCTAGCCTATCTCGAACAAGAAAAAATCTCCTATCTCATAGCGGACTCACTTGTGCGAAATGGCTTAGCAGTAACGGGTCAGGAATTATTAGACAAATGTGTTTCGGGGTTTGGGTTGCATGTTTCCCAATAGTGTCGGCGTTGCATTATATAAGTGTACATCATCGTGTACAATAGAACTAAATGGTGGGCACACAATAAATGTATAGAAGCTAGTATATACAAAGTCTAGCACTCTCACTTAATCTTAACCATGCTCTATAAAATTCAGAAGATTACGATTTCTCTGAATTTTAACACCCTCCCTCATTAGTTTAATTATGACTACCCATCATTACATGAAAGAATATGATAAGCTAAGCCCTTCTATAGAATAATCTGACAATGGTGCCTTTTGGTTTGCCCGAGGATATTTTTAAATATGGAGCAGACATGGGCCAACTACGACACCTCTAGTAAATAACTACTTGTCATTCGTGCTACTGATGAGATGCTTCCACCTTTCAAAACCCTTCTTTTGGGCGGGTGCTACACCCAATTCATCTGGTGTAATCTTGGTGATAAATCTAAAAAATCATGGATCAAAATATTGTTTAGATACCCCCTCCCAAAATGCATCTGGTTAGTAGTCTATAGTACATGCATGCTTTTAGTAGGTTAGCTAGCTAGGGCCCCTCTCTTTGTAGACGATTGCCCTGAAATTTGTAATGGACTTGACTTAGATATCGGGGATAAGTTTTCACCTAATCAATATAGATCTAACATTGATGTTTGATGTGAACTCTCTTAGTTTTCTCCTTTCGGTCGTTGTAATGTCCTTTAAATTGTTTACGTAAACTACCAAGAATATTTTGTTAACAATGTTTTGTACTTTCCAGCGTCTGGTTTTATGCATGGGTGTCTTGGGTCTTACATCACTTTTATTACTCACGAGGTCACATCTAAAGCAACTTGCGTGCTAGTGCTTCAAGTACTAGTGCTACTCCCTCCGACCTGAAAAGTATGTTAGTGTTGATTCGTACAAATTTATATAAATCTTCATATTATTTTTACGATGGAGAGAATAGTTCAAATTCCAAGTCATACTGAATAATTTATTTTTCTATCATGTTAGTACACCTTGCGGTGGCACCAAAGTTAATTACAATCGAGAGTAAACAAATTATGTTGCAAATTCAACTCAAAGCGAAAATTCGAGTTCATTGACATAAAATTTTATACATTATGTCGTATTACACCGATTTGAATTTTTTATTTATTACACTACATGTAGTCCTTATAATAACATAAATGGCCTTGCGCTCTCAGCTGACCTATCTTGAATAAGAAAAACCACTACAACATAAATGGTATTTATTGATAGACCCCTTTTGTCACTTAATATCCATATTTTGTCAATAAATATATGATGTTGACTAAAATGGGTTGTCACTAATTTTTTTATAAGAGCTTGCGTAATAAAAAAGCCTTAACCACGACTTGCATTGTTTTGTCATTGTTTAACTTATATTAGTTGACTATGTTAGTTTTGTCAACAATTGTGTGCAATAGGTGATTGCAATATTTTTCACGCTATAAATGAAAAGTTTGTCATTGTAAAATAGAACAGAGTGTAGGACATGTCATTATTACTGATGTGTCGTTTTTTAATTACGTGTATGTGTCATTATGACCAGTGGGACCCAATGGTTCTTATAGTGGACCAACGGCTGGTGCCAGACGGTTCTGACAAGTGGGACCTGGAGGGTTCTGACAGGTTGTACCCATTGGGTTATGATAGGTGGGACCCTTAGGATTCAGATATATGGGACTCGGAGGGTTCAGACAGGTGGGACCCATAGGGTTCAGACAGGTGGGACCAAGAGGGTTCATCTAGGTTGAACCGAGATGGTTCTGACAAGTGGGTCCACATGTTGCTGACAATGTTAGTAATTTTGTCACGTTACTAATTATTAGAGATTTTTCGAGAATATGCAGAAAATTAACTATTATAGTTGATGCTTGTAAGTGGAACCATTGGATTATTGTTTACGTTTAGATTGTACTAACTATTGTAGTTGATGCTTGTGAGTGGAACCATTGGATTATTGTTTACGTTTAGATTGTTATCCATTCTCATGTCATATTTGATCTTGATCCATATGATGTCTCGTGAGTAGTGTTGGAGATATGCCCTAGATGCAATAATAAATGTAGTTATTATTATATCTTTGTGTTTATGATAAATGTTTACATTCATGCTATAATAGTATTAACAAGGAAACATTAATACTTGTGTGATTTGTAAACTTAAATTGAAGTCCCTAGTATAGCCTCTATACATCACTAGCTTGTTGGTTAATAAATGATTGTGGTTTCCATATCATGAACATTGAGATGTTATTAACAACAATATCATATCGTTAGGAGAATGATATGGTGGACATACTCCTATAGATAAGCGTAGCATAAAGATCAAGTCATTTTAATAGTTCAATTGCTATATGCTTTCTGATACATAGTAACCTAATTCCTTCGACCATGAGATCATGTCTATCACCTTTACCGGATGGATGCTTTGATGATATCAAACACCACACCGTAACTGGGTGGCTATAAAGGTGGCATTGAGTGTTCGGAAAGTATTGGTTGAGACACATGGATCAAGAGTGGGATTTGTCCATCCATATGACGGATAGATATACTCTGGGCACTCTCGGTGAAATGTCATCCAATTAGCTTGCAAGCATGTGACTGGCTCACAAGGGATCACATATCACGGGAACGAGAAAAGAGTACTTGTCAGTAACGAGGTTGAACTAGGTATGCAGAGATACCGACGATCATAACCTCGGATAAGTAAAATATCATGAGACAAAGGGAAATTGGTATCGTATGTAAGTGGTTCATTCGATCGCAAAGTAATCGTAGAAATATGTGGGAGCCATATGAATTTCCAGATTCCTCTATTGGTTATTTATCAGAGAAGTGTCTCGATCATGTCCGCATAATTCACGAACCGTAGGGAGACACACTTAAGGATTCGACGTTGTTTGAGTAGTTATGGAATGATGAGAAAGAGACTGAATGTTGTTCGGAGTCTCGGTTGGGATCCGGGATATCACGAGGAGATCTGGAATGGTCCAGAGAATAAGATTCATATAAGGAAAGTCCCGTTTCGGAGTTGGGGAATGGTTCCGGTGTTTTCACCGGGAATGTTCTAGAAGGTTCCGGAATGTCCCAAGGCCCGGGGAAGGGTACATGAATGTGTCATTACTAGTTGGAATGATTGCATCATGTACTAGGTGTCATCGCTGTCCAAAATAAAGGGTTTATTCAAATCCTAGTTTGAAAAGTCAAACGGCTAGTTTGAAAGTCAAACGACAAGTTTTGGAAAGAGGAGGAGGAGTGGGAAACCGAGTTGGGGAGGAGTTCCCTCCTCCAACCGGCAGCGCCCCCTCCAAGCCGAGTTGGGGAGGGACTCCCCTCCCTCCCCTTGGCCGCCGGCCCCTCCACCTATATAAGGAGGGGCAGGGCTCCCTCCTAGCACACACAAGTTCTCTCCTCCAAACCCTAGCTTGGCGCCACCACCTCCTGCAGCTGCCGCCGCCTCCTAGGGTTGCCCTAGCCGCCGACTTGGGGTGCCCCAAACCCTAGCCGCCGGCTCTAGCACCTCCTCCTTGGTGTGTCTAAAACCTAGATCGCCGAGGAGCTCTCTCATACTCCACCATACTCGCTCCGGCTTAAGGCGAAGCCCTACGAGATCTCCCCTCTACTTCCGGTACCACGCCGTTGTGCTGCCGGAATCGCGAGGAGAGTTCTACAACCTCCACTACCTGCTGGAACAAGGGAGAGGAAGGTCTTCGTCAAGTACCGAACGTGTGACCGATCATGGAGCGCTCGAACGCAGCGCCGAAGGATCGTCACGCGATCTTGAGATCGGGCGAGTCGACTACATCACCCACGAGAATCCGCTCTCGTTAAACACTTTGGAATCTTCGAGGGTGAGTTATTCCATCGACTCGTTGCTACAATCTAGTAGATAGATCTTGGCTTGTTTGTTTGTATGCGATAGAAATTTTTGTTTTCCATGCTACGAAACCCTACAAAGGGTATCGAGCCGTGTCTATATGTAGATCTCACAGACGAGTAGAACACAATGGTCATTGTGGGCATTGATGCTTTTATTGTCGATTGCTTCTTGTGTACTTTGCATCTTGCGGGATGTTGGGATGAAGCGGCCCGGGCTAACCTTACATGACATCGTTCATGAGACTTGCTCCACGCTTGACATGCAACTTGTATTGCATAAGTGGCTTTATGGTGCCTGTTTCTCCTAGCATAGTTAAGATTCAATTTACAACGGGTGATTAACAATACTAGTATCAATGTTGTGGTTCTTGTTCGTAAGTTAGAACGACACTTATTGAAAGCCCCAAACCACGTAAAACATGCAAAGAAAGTAGAGGCGTCTAACTTTGTTTTGCGGTGTGATGATGTGATATGGCCATGATTGTGATTATATTTGATGTATGCAATGATCCTTATTGTAAGTTGGCAACCGGGAGCCATATGGTTGTCTTTAATTTATGTTAAGACCCGTGTCTATTCAAAGTAGTTGTAATAGTTGAAGGTGGACGACAACCATGGAGAAGCGTCATTGACCTTGATGCAATGCCGGTGATGATGGAGATCATGTTCGTGCTTGAAGATGGAGATCAGAAGCACAAAGAAGAAAGGCCATATCATATCACATATTATGAATTGCATGTGATGTTAATCCTTTATGCATCTTGTATTGCTTAGTAGATTACGGTAGCATTATAAGATGATCCCTCATGCACATGAATTTCAAATCATAAAGTGTTCACCCTTAGTTAGCACCGTTGCTAAAGCTTGTTGTTTCGAAGCACCACGTGATGATCGGGTGTGTTAGATTCCGCAAGTGTATACAACGTGGGCAAGCCAGATTTGCTCATGCGGAAGCTAAGGTTTGATCTTGACGAGCCTAGCATGTACAGACATGGTCTCGGAACACGGATCACCGAAAGGTAAAGCATGAATCATATAGTAGATATGATGAACATGACAATTGTTCGCCATTGAAACTATATCAACTCTCGTGATGATCGGTGTTGATGTGGTGGATTTGGTTCGTGTGATCATTAAAACAATGTGAGGGATGTTGTTTTGAGTGGGAGTTCACCTAGATTAATTTTATTATTAATTAGAACTCAATTTGTCATAAACTTAGTCTAAAGTATTGCAAATATGTTGTAGAACAATGGCAGCCCCTACCATCAATTTTAATGCGTTCCTAGAGAAAGAAAAGTTGAAAAACAATGGAAGAAACTTCACGGATTGGTTTCGCAATTTGAGGATTGTCCTCACAACTGGTAATTTGACCTATGTGCTGGATGCACGCTGGGTGACCCACCTACAGCTACTGGTACCGATGAAGTAAAGAATGTTTACCTCGCTCGGAAGACTCAGTACTCCACAGTTCAGTGTGCTATCTTGTATGGTTTAGAATCGGAGCTTCAGAAAAGGTTTGAGAATTCAGACCCACATGATATTGTCCGTGATCTCAAACTGATCTTTGAGACTCATGCGGCAATTGAGAGCTATGAGGCTTCTGAAAAGTTCTTTAACTGCAAGATGGAAGAGGGCAGTCTCAAGCTGAGCATGTGCTTAAGATGTCTGGGCACACAAACAAACTTCAAAGCTTGGGTATAGTGATTCCTAATGCTCTGGGATTTACCGTGTCCTCCAATCACTACCACCAAGTTACAAGAACTTTGTGATGAACTACAACATGCAGAACATGAACAAGACGTTGCCAGAACTCTTTGCCATGTTAAAATCTGCAGAAGTGGAGATCAAGAAAGAGCACCAAGTGTTGTTGGTCAATAAGACCACAAAATTCAAGAAAGGCAAGTCTAAGCAAAAGGGACACTTCAAGAAGGGTGGTAAGAAAGTTACCACGCCGACGAAGACCAAGGCTGGACCTAAGCCTGATCTTGAGTGCATTTTTGCAAGGGAGAAGGTCACCGAAGCGGAATTGCCCAAAGTACTTGGTGGATTTGAAGAACGGCAACATCAAGAAGAAAGGTATATCTGATATACATGTTATTGATGTGTATCTCACTAGTACTGTAGTAGTGCACAGGTATTTGATACGGTTCGGTTGCTCATATTTGTAACTCAAACAGTCTGCAGAATAAACGGAAGCTAGCGAAGAACGAGGTGATGATGCGCGTTGGAAACGGATCAAAGGTTGATGTGATCGCGGTCGGCACGCTACCCCTTCATCTACCATCGGGATTAGTTTTATACTTAAATAATTGTTATTTGGTGCCTGCGTTGAGCATGAACATTATATCGGGATCTTGTTTATTGCGAGACGGTTACTTGTTTAAATCCGAGAATAATGGTTGTTCGATTTATATGAGTAATATGTTTTATGCACATGCACCTTTGATAGATGGTCTATTCTTGTTGAATCTCGATAGTGGAAATACACATATTAATAACATTGAGGCTAAACGTTTGAAATCGAGTGATAACTCGACCTATATGTGGCACTGTCGTCTTGGTCACATTGGAGTGAACCGTATGAAGAAACTCCATTCCGATGGACTTCTTGAATCACTTGATTTCGAATCACTTGATAGATGCGAAGCATGTCTGATGGGTAAAATGACTAAGACTCCATTTTCTGGTATGATGGAGCGAGCTACGGACTTATTGGAAATCATACATACCGATGTGTGTGGTCCAATGAGTGTAGCATCGCGCGGTGGTTATCGTTATGTTCTTACCTTCACGGATGACTCTAGTAGATATGTGTATATCTATTTCATGAAACATAAGTCCGAAACTTTCGAGAAGTTTAAGGAATTTCAAAGTGAGGTAGAGAATCAACGTAACAAGAAGATTAAATTTCTACGTTCTGATCGTGGAGGTGAATATCTAAGTTACGAGTTTGGCGAGCATTTGAAGAAATGCGGAATACTTTCACAATTGACACCGCCGGGAACACCACAACGTAATGGTGTGTCCGAACGTCGTAATCGAACTCTCTTAGATATGGTTCGTTCTATGATGTCACTTACAAATTTACCGCTATCATTTTGGGTTTATGCATTAGAAACAGCCGCATTCACTTTAAATAGGGCACCATCTAAATCCGTTGAAATGACACCGTATGAATTATGGTTTGGGAAGAAACCTAAATTGTCGTTCCTTAAAGTTTGGGGTTGCGAAGCCTATGTAAAGAAGTTACAATCGGACAAGCTAGAACCCAAAGCGGAAAAATGCATCTGCATAGGATACCCGAAGGAAACTATTGGGTATACCTTCTATCATAGATCCGAAGGCAAAATCTTCGTTGCCAAGAATGGATCCTTTCTAGAGAAGGAATTTCTCTCGAAAGAAGTGACTGGAAGGAAAGTAGAACTCGACGAGGTTGTTGAACCTTCTCTCGAACTTGCGAGTAGCGCAGCACCGGAAGTAGTTCCTGTGACGCCTGCACTAGTAAGAGAGGAAGCTAATGATGATGATCATGAAACTTCGGTTGTAGTTGCTACAGAGCCTCGCAGGTCAACGAGAACTCGTACCACTCCTGATTGGTATGATCCCGTTATGAATGTCATGTTGGTGGATAACACCGATGACCCTGAGACATATGAGGAAGCGATGATGAGCCCAGATTCCAATAAATGGCAAGAAGTCATGAAATCCGAGATTGGATCCATGTACGAAAACCAAGTATGGTATTTGGTGGACTTACCGGATGGCCGGAAGGCCGTCGAGAATAAATGGATTTTCAAGAAGAAAACAGATGCTGATGGTAATGTTACTGTCTATAAAGCTCGACTTGTCGCAAAAGGGTTTCGACAAATTCAAGGAGTTGACTACGATGAGACTTTCTCACCAGTAGCGAAGCTAAAGTGTGTAAGGATTATGTTAGCAATCGCTGCATATTATGATTATGAGATATGGCAGATGGATGTCAAAACAGCATTCCTCAATGGAGACATTGATGAAGAGTTGTATATGATGCAACCGAAAGGTTTTGTCGATCCTAAAGATGCTAGCAAGGTATGCAAACTTCAACGGTCCATCTATGGATTGAAGCAAGCATCCCGAAGTTGGAATCAACGTTTTGATAAGGTGATCAAAAGTTTTGGTTTTATACAAACTTATGGAGAAGCTTGTATTTACAAGAAAGTGAGTGGGAGCTCTGTAGCATTCTTAATACTATATGTAGATGACATATTGTTGATTGGGAATGATGTAGACCTTCTTAATAGTGTCAAGGAATATTTGAATAATAGTTTTTCAATGAAGGATCTTGGCAAAGCAGCTTACATATTAGGCATAAAGATTTATAGAGATAGATCGAGACGCCTAATATCATTGTCACAAAGTACATATTTGGACAAAGTTCTAAAGAGGTTTGGAATGGAAGATAGCAAGAAAGGGTTCTTGCCCATGTTGCCCAATACGACCTTGAGTAAAACTCAAAGTCCGACAACGGCAGAAGATAGAGAAAGGATGAGTAAGACTCCCTATGCCTCATCCATAGGATCTCTAATGTATGCCATGCTATGTACGAGACCCGACATTGCATATGCTGTTAGTTTAACTAGCAGATATCAAAGTGATCCAGGAGTGGATCATTGGACAACGGTCAAAAACATCCTTAAGTACTTGAGAAGAACTAAGGATATGGTTCTTTCTTATGGAGGTGATGAACAGCTCGTTGTTAATGGTTACACCGATGCTAGTTGGAACACCGATCCGGATGATTCTTAATCACAATCTGGATACATATTTATTTTGAATGGTGCAGCAGTTAGCTGGAGGAGTGCAAAGCAAAGCGTTGTGGCGAGATCTTCAACTGAATCGGAATACATGGCTGCTTCGGAGGCTTCACAAGAAGCAATATGGATGAAAGAGTTCATTACAGAGCTGGGTGAGGTTCCTAGTGCGCTGGACCCAATGTCTATCTATTGTGATAACATGGGCGCCATAGCCAATGCGCAAGAACCAAGGTCACACAAGAAGCTGAAGCATATCAAGCTGCGTTTTCACGCTATTCGAGAACATATCCAAGATGGGGATATAAAGATTTGCAAAGTACACACAGATCTGAATGTGGCGGATCCGTTGACTAAACCTCTCCCGAGGGCAAAACATGACCAGCACCAAACTGCCATGGGTGTTCGGTATATTACCATGTAATCTAGATTAGATGACTCTAGTGCAAGTGGGAGACTGTTGGAGATATGCCCTAGAGGCAATAATAAATGTAGTTATTATTATATCTTTGTGTTTATGATAAATGTTTACATTCATGCTATAATAGTATTAACAAGGAAACATTAATACTTGTGTGATTTGTAAACTTAAATTGAAGTCCCTAGTATAGCCTCTATACATCACTAGCTTGTTGGTTAATAAATGATTGTGGTTTCCATATCATGAACATTGAGATGTTATTAACAACAAGATCATATCGTTAGGAGAATGATATGGTGGACATACTCCTATAGATAAGCGTAGCATAAAGATCAAGTCATTTTAATAGTTCAATTGCTATATGCTTTCTGATACATAGTAACCTAATTCCTTCGACCATGAGATCATGTCTATCACCTTTACCGGATGGATGCTTTGATGACATCAAACACCACACCGTAACTGGGTGGCTATAAAGGTGGCATTGAGTGTTCGGAAAGTATTGGTTGAGACACATGGATCAAGAGTGGGATTTGTCCATCCATATGACGGATAGATATACTCTGGGCCCTCTCGGTGAAATGTCATCCAATTAGCTTGCAAGCATGTGACTGGCTCACAAGGGATCACATATCACGGGAACGAGAAAAGAGTACTTGTCAGTAACGAGGTTGAACTAGGTATGCAGAGATACCGACGATCATAACCTCGGATAAGTAAACTATCATGAGACAAAGGGAAATTGGTATCGTATGTAAGTGGTTCATTCGATCGCAAAGTAATCGTAGAAATATGTGGGAGCCATATGAATTTCCAGATTCCTCTATTGGTTATTGATCGGAGAAGTGTCTCGATCATGTCCGCATAATTCACGAACCGTAGGGAGACACACTTAAGGATTCGACGTTGTTTGAGTAGTTATGGAATGATGAGAAAGAGACCGAATGTTGTTCGGAGTCTCGGTTGGGATCCGGGATATCACGAGGAGATCCGGAATGGTCCGGAGAATAAGATTCATATAAGGAAAGTCCCGTTTCGGAGTTGGGGAATGGTTCCGGTGTTTTCACCGGGAATGTTCTAGAAGGTTCCGGAATGTCCGGCGCTCCGGGGGGGAAGGGTACATGAATGTGTCATTACTAGTTGGAATGATTGCATCATGTACTAGGTGTCATCTCTGTCCAAAATAAAGGGTTTATTCAAATCCTAGTTTGAAAAGTCAAACGGCTAGTTTGAAAGTCAAACGGCAAGTTTTGGAAAGAGGAGGAGGAGTGGGAAACCGAGTTGGGGAGGAGTTCCCTCCTCCAACCGGCGGCGCCCCCTCCAAGCCGAGTTGGGGAGGGACTCCCCTCCCTCCCCTTGGCTGCCGGCCCCTCCACCTATATAAGGAGGGGCAGGGATCCCTCCTAGCACACACAAGTTCTCTCCTCCAAACCCTAGCTTGGCGCCACCACCTCCTGCAGCTGCCGCCGCCTCCTAGGGTTGCCCTAGCCGCCGACTTGGGGTGCCCCAAACCCTAGCCGCCGGCTCTAGCACCTCCTCCTTGGTGTGTCTAAAACCTAGATCGCCGAGGAGCTCTCTCATACTCCACCATACTCGCTCCGGCTTAAGGCGAAGCCTCATGAGATCTCCCTCTACTTCCGTACCACGCCACAGTCTTTCGGAATCGCGAGGAGAGTGCTACAACCTCCACTACCTGCTGGAACAAGGAGAGGAAGGTCTTCGCCGAAAATCGAACGTGTGACCGATCAAGGGAGCGCCTTGAACGCAGCGCCGGAAGGATCGTCTACGCGATCTTGAGATCGGGGAGAGTACGACTACATCACCCACGAGAATCCGCTCTCGTTAAACACTTTGGAATCTTCGAGGGTGAGTTATTCCATCGACTCGTTGCTACAATCTAGTAGATAGATCTTGGATTGTTTGTTTGTATGCGATAGAAATTTTTTGTTTTCCATGCTACGAAACCCTACAAGTAGTTCGTTTAGTTCTTGAGGACATGGGAGAAGTCATGTTGTTAGTAGTGGATTTGTGTTGAGTTATTATTTAATGGTTTAGTATTTAAGTTGTGGTGCTATTCTTCTAGTGGTGTCATGTGAACGTCGACTACATGCTACTTCACCATTTATGGGCCTATGGGAATGCATTGTGTATTTGGATACTAATTGTGGGGTTGCTAGAGTGACAGAAACCAGAACCCCCGTTAGGACAACTTTGCACAAGGGAGCGTACGATCTCAGAGTTTAAGGCTGTGGTTAGATTTATATCTTAATTACTTTCCTATAGTTGCGGATGATTGCAGGGGGTTTGATCACAAGTATGTATTAGTCCAAGTAAGGTCGGTATATTAGCACAGGTTCACCCACACAACACTTACAACACCAAAGAAGAGTACTCAGCTATTTGAAGTGAAAGCACTTGACAGAATTCCCATGTGTCCTCAAGAACGTTTGGTCCTTATAAGTATTTCCACCGTCTTGTCCTTTGCTAAGAAAGGATTAGGATACTTGCTACGTTTGCTTGTTGTCTTTATTACTTGCACCCTTTTTTGTTGCTTCTTCTCATTTGATTTATTTTTCTCTTCCTATGCTTTCATCATAGCTGCATGGTACTTTTCTTACTTTTTTCCATTTCTTCAAATGTTTTATCCTAGGCTTCCATCCTTTCCTACATCTCTTGTTTGTAGCTTTCAGCCACGAGGAGTGATTGTTCCTCATGTTCAGATAGCTTGTTTTCTAGTTACCGGATGCATGCTGTTGACACAGAGCTCTTCCTTGATATTGATCCAATGCCCAAATTTGAGAGTAACATGCATGTGCTTGAGCTCGTTGTGCTCTTATCCTTCAAGACTTCTTCAATAATTTGCACTTCTATTTTTCAGTGTCATCTTCAAGTCATGGTCTATTTTTTAGTGTCATCATTGCATCACGCAAATAAGTTGAAATGAAAGCTTAAGAAATATTAAAGTAGAAAGCTTATTCATACAAAATATTAGCAATGGTAAAAATGTCTTACATAAGCATCTTTGGCTTCTGTAGTCATAATGCCTTCCTTGTTAGTGTGTCTAAGTCTATAAAATTCAATTGGACATGTCACCTCCTCCAAGGTCTTCGAGTTCTACAAAATAATTGGAATTCTGAACATGAGTTAGAAAAATTTCTATTGAGCTTGGAAGAAAAATTGTTTCAGATATGAACTTAAAAACTTACAAGAGCTTCGTGGTGTGCAACGAAGCATCATGATCCAGTTGTATGGTTCTTCTTCACAGCTTCTCTGTTCACTTGCTTCTTCATACACATTTCCTAAATTTGAGTAGTAACTTATGAGTTTTCCGTGTAGTAGATATTTATGTGCTGAGTATTTGTAAGTGTAGATTTTAGTACCGATAGTGGGCATCAAACCATTTGTACACAATATCTTTCCAACTTCTCTCTAGTAAATTTGTTGGCTTCATCTTATATACTTCCTAGGATCTCATATCTTTATTATTGTCCCAGTTCTCCTTCTTAAGCTTGTAACGAGGTTGGCACATACTACTATGTATAATATTAGTTCACACTGTCTTGGTCACTTCATCATTTGTGTCCATTTCAACATTTCCCTATAAAATGGTTATGCATATTATGTAGTTACATAGGTAGACAAGTTACATAGCTATGATGTAAAACTGCAGAGTTAGGGATCACCACTACTTTTGCAAGATTCATGACAATACCACACTAGGCCTACTTAATGATCAAAGTGAGAGGGAGTTTGAATCGATCCGACAATTCTGATTGTGAATTCAACAAAATCTCTTAATCCTTCAGGATCAAAACATAGTTTGAGTAGCTAAAAATATCAACGGATATAGATCTCCTTCTAGATTCATGGTTTATGCCCGACCAAGCTTTTGACACTGCAAAAGACACAAAGGAAATCCAGGTCCACCCCACGGACCTGAAGAAAATGACCTTTGTAGCCTCCAACCTTAGTCCCGCATAGGAAAACACGTTCATCGAGTTCCTCCGTGAGGGCTGGGAGATTTTTCTTGGGTACCATCGGATATTCTAGGAATTCCTAGGGAACTCGCTGAGCATGCACTCAATTTATACCCCGACGCTAGACCTATGAAGCAATTTCTCCACAATTTTGCGGAAGCCAATCGCCAAGCCATTGGACGAGAACTCCATCGCCTCATGGATGCCAAGTTCATCAAAGAGATCTTGTGTGCATCCCAAAGAGAAACACAGTATGTGGATAGACTTCACCGCACTCAACAAACATTGCCCGAAGGATCACTTTCTGCTCCCACAAATTGATCAAATTATCGATGCGACCATTGGATGCGAACGTCTTACCTTACTGGATGCATACTCTGTATATCACCAAATTAGTATCAAAGAGAAAAATCAAGAGAAACCAACATTTATCACACCTTATGGTGTATTCTGCTACACAACAATGCCTTCCGGCCTAAAAACATAGGTGCCACGTACCAGCGGATGATGCAAAATTGCCTCGGCAGCCAAATCAGAAACAACGTCCAAGTCTACATCGATGAATTCATCGTCACCACCAAGAAAGAGTCGACATTTATCAGTGACCTTCAGGAAATATTCGACAATATCGAAAAATACCGCATCAAGCCCAACCTGACAAATTGATCCTTTGGAGTCCTAGCGGGGCAACTCCTCGGGTAGCTCGTATCGTCAAGAGGAATAGAGGCAAACCCTAAGAAGATACATGCGATACTCATAGTGAAGAAGCCAACAAACCTTTAGGGTGTCCAACTGTAACATCCCTAAAATCATGATTTCAAAGATTGCATATCATTCATGCATGCATATAGAATTGAGATTAATTTCAAAACTCATTTCAGAAAAACAGAAGCACATAGTGCTATCATTTTATGTGAGCAAACTTATATGAAATGGCCATTCCCATTTGAGAGTTTGAATGTTTTAAACCTAGATTGTTTGTCTCCCTTGTTGAATGGATTGAGTGTGGAATTTGAACCAAGCCTTACAAAATGGAAATGGTTTCAAAAATCATTTTTCAAACATTTGCAAATCAAGTGCAAAGTCCCTGTTATTTTGTTTCTCCAAAAATGACCAAGCCTTTACAAAGCAACCATATGGTTTTATGCCTAGATTTGAGACTGTTGCACACTACAAAAACCCCAGAAAGATTTGAATTCAAAAGGAGTTTGAATTCATTTAAAAACCATTCCTGAAAATCAAAACAGAAAAAGAAAAGGAATAAACAAAAGAACAGGGCCAGGCGCTCCTATTCTAGCCCAGCAGCAGAACCGGCCCAACTAGACCTCGCCACGCTGCAGACGCACTCCACGCTGTCACGACACCTGCACCCCACCCCCTCTCCGTCTCACTCGCTGACTGGTGGACCTCGCCAGCTCACCCTCGTCTTCCCCAAATCGCGCCCGACCCCATCGCCGGCCGTTTCCTCCGCCCATCACTACCGCGATTGATTCTTCACTTAATTGCCCTTGATTCCGCGCTTAATCGCCGCTCCCCTCTCGCTTACATAACCCCCTCTGCACCACGGTCATTTTCCCCCACTCTCCTCGCTCACTCCGCCACCAGGCTGCGCGCATTTGACCACGAAACCCCGCAGTACCGTCGACTCCGGCGACTAATTCCGGTGAGCCTCGACCGCCCCCTTCTCTCTGGTTCAAGCTATCGTGTCCAGCATGGTCTCGGGAATCTCCTGACACCTTTCTTTTGCTTGCTCATGACCCAGGTCATCGTTTCCATTCACGCCCGCAACCACCTGCGTCGTCACTCGACTCCGGCGAGCAATAGTGGTAAGTCCCGAGCGCCCCTTCCCTTCCCTTGGATACCAACTGGTTCGCCAGTCACTTGCGCATCTTCTGAACCCTCTGCCTTGTACTAGGACGATGCGGAGCGTCACCAGTGACCTCGACTGCAAGCGACAGACGCCGCCGCAACTCAGACGAGCCCCAGCGACCGTGCCCGTGCGCCCCTCGTCAAGACGCTACCAAGTTGAGCTTCTCCTCGACGCTGCGAACCTGGTGAGCATCCTCCTGCCCCTCCGGACGACCTGTAGCGCCGCCGATGTAGCTCGCCGCCGCTAAGCGCCGCTCGATTTTGGTTAGATGAATTGTAGCCGATCCAGATCCAAAGGCAGAGGATTAGTCCACTTAGCGAAGGGGTATGATTAGATCTGAACCGTGCATCGTTAGTTAGATCCTACGGCTAGCAAGCGCGATCCAGAGCGAAGCGGTACGCGCCAGTAAGAATATGACGCGTGGCTAGGGTTTGATTCAAAAACAGATTTGAAATCAGATTTAGATCCAAAATTGAAATGGCTATAACTTTTGATTCTCACGTTAGATTTTTGCAAATTTTATATCGTTGGAATCAGGGAGACAAGCCCTTTCTGTTTATGCAATGTGTTTAGTGAAAAGTTTCTGTTAAAATGACTTTTTATGTAGAAACTTGTTTAGGACAATTTTGAGTATAGAATTTGTTTAGTAATTTGTTTTAGTGCTAAATAAGTTTGTTTTAGCAATTTTTTGACTTGGTTATGTTTCAGTATCATGCACTTGCTTGGTGGAGTTTTAAAAATCATCACGTAGCATTTTTTGCATTGCATGCATATATGTTTATGTTTGTATATGAATTGTGTGTAATTTTTGTGCTACCGTTTTTGTGTAGACTTTGCTAGTGACTGTGCTTGTGAAGAGTGCTACTCTCCCCACTACCAAGGCAAGTGGTACTTCATGAATAATTCCATCCCTATATTTGTACAAGCATTAGAAATATTTTGCTAAGTCTTGCATGTTACTTTTTGCCAAATGCTATGTTGGGAAATCCTAAGTAGTTGTAGAATTGCTAGGAAATTTCCTAAGTTAAGTTACTATGCCATGCTTAGCCTAGCTAGTAGCAAACAAGGGTTGGTAAAGTATATACATGCTATGATGAAAATATTTCTAAGTCTTTGGACTTATGTTTTTCTTAATAAAACAACTAAGTCAATGAACCTCCTGGGTGGAATGGGACTTAAATGGTGGTTTTTGGTTGAGTGGTTACACGAGGCCCATGGACATGGTTTACCTTGTGTATCTCACTTGTGGTATGCCACCCAGGCATAAAGGGATTTTAGAGGCCAAGTGTTGAGAAGCTTATAGTGCAGCCACTTGGCAATATGGGCTCTACCTGGATCACATAAGTTGTTAGAACTTAGCCATTTGGACAGTTAGTGGTAGTGGGAATGATAGGTTGGAGCGCGTCCATTTGGTCTAAGGAAAGGCTTCTGAAAGGTCCTGTCTTGGGAAACCAAGTCTGGTGGAGAAAGTGCACAACCTCTGCAGATGGAAAATCTAAGTACTTAGCCAAGTCCATGGCAATGGACAACTTGAGCATCAAGACATGGAAGCTATCAAGAATCTCATCACTCCAACTTCTAAGTAAAAATTTGTGGGTGAACAAGGGTGAAGGACCTCAATGTCTATTGATGGTTTCTTGGGAAAGTTTTTGACAAAGAAAAACTTAGTGATTTCAACTAATAGGAAAAACCTATTTTGAGCAAAGCAAGCCAAACTACACTTAGCCAAAATGCATATAGTAATATAGCCCACTTAAAAATTTACTAAGGTATCACTTGCCAATACTATTCCAAAGTATTGACCCACTGTGGCTGTAACTTGTGATGTTGCAGGTTACTCCGATGATGATTAGGTGTCATGAGTCTACACTCAACATGCTTGCCTGTGGCACATGAAGATGAAGACTTATGTTTATTTACTTATTCCAAAACTCTTGTATTAGGCCTGTGGCCTTGAGTTGTAAAAGACTATGTTTTATCGCTGGAACGGATGTAATAAATGACCTTTGTATCTGTGTACTTCATCTTAAACTGTGGATGCTAGCAATGATCCAGGGACTAGCATTGCAATCACAGGGATCCTTTTCCTTTACAAAGGAGGGATCTTACAGATGGTATCAGAGCACTGTGTTGCCTGTAGGATTATGACCCTAGGATTGGAAACCACTAAGGAAAATTTTCAACTACTTCTACACTTGTCTATTCTTCTCGTAAACTTTTTTTAATCTTCTCTTCTCATCTCTATTTGTAGATGAACTCCATCAACGAAGCCGTAAAGAAAGGACCACTCATGACCATGACCTTGGAATGTGAGACTGAGTTTCCCAAAATTCTCAAGGACCTCATGGTGGCAATGGAAATACATGGTGCAGCTGTGTACAAAGGCTTTCCAGTGAAGGATGAAGGAGTTGAGTACTGGTGGGTGCAACTTCACGTGTACAAAAACAAGGAAGACAACCACAAAGAAAAAGGATTCTGCATGTACACCAACACTGTGGTGCACACCACATTCTTTGAGTCAGCAAGAGAAGCAGCTTGGAGGACTATCAAAGAACTTAGTGCTAGAGTCAGTTGCAGAATGCTCAACCTCCAAAAAGACTTAGAGAAAGAGAAGGAACATACCCAAGAGTTGGAAGCTACCAACCAAACCTTAAGAGGAGATATTATAGACTTAGTGATGGAATCATGTGAGCAAGATAGGCTGATTGCTTCTAGGAACATTGTGTTAGCCAATGATCCAAAGTGAGATAGGATTGTAAACGATTGTTAGTTGGACCACCACCTATCACCTTATTTTCCAAATTGTTACCTTAAAATAAGATTGGACCTTGGTTGATGTAATGGATTCATGTATGCATGACTTGTGTGATTTTGCTTTACAAGGATGTGTATGTGTGTTATGACTTTTGTTTATCTTAAATTGTGTTGTTCTAACTTTTCTATCTTATAAATAGATGCCTATTACCATCAGCACTGTTGAGGAGTTCCAGGTTACCCGCTTTGGTCCTCGTATCGTTGAGCTTACCACTTTTCTCAATCTCCCTCTTCCCACCATCATGGTGCATACACTCACCAAGTTTGAGAGGAAGGACCTTTGGGGCTTCAAGGTGAACCAGCCCGGACGCCAGACAGAGCCTACTACGGAGGCCATCGTCTTCAAGCTTATGCACGATGATAGGGAGAGAGGCATGGAGGTAGTTATGCAGGACCTGATAGGACGTCTGCTAGGACGATACTCCCGACAGGTTAGAGGCACCCACTTCCACGTCTTCGGAAGACGTGATGAGGATGGAGAGTCCATCGACTTCGAGGACGACTCGAGGGACGCAGCAGAGCCGATATGTCTGTATCTCCAGGACATAGAGTCTCTCATTAGGCACGTGGACACGGACAGGACCAATGTCATGCTCAGTAATGACGAGCTCTAGGTGCAGCTTCGCGAGAAGGACAAGCTCTTCACGCAGCAGGACGAGATAGTCAAGGAAATGGAGGCGAAGTTCGAGACCCAGGACAGGAAGTTCAAGAGTCAGGAGAAGCGTGTCCAGGATAGGAACAAGAAGATCCGGGACATGACTGAAGAACTGCAGTCCAAGGACTTCGAGATAGAGCAGCAGCAGACGGTGATAGAGAGGCTTCATTCCCAGAAGAGGGCTCTCAAGGCCAAGATTGAGTCCTTGAACACTACCATTGAGGAGAACAAGACCGCGATGGAGAACGCAGGTCTTACCTTTTTCGAGGAGGAGATTGATGCTGATGAGTAGACTTGACTACTCGTTTATAGTTTATTATCGTACTTGTATTTTTGTGAACTTGTTATTGGACCATCCGACATGTGGATGGCTTGCTACTTGTGTGTTTTACTTTGTGAACTTGTTATCTTGTTGTTGAACTTTTATCTTTGTGTTGCATGCTATGTGTTTGCTTATGTGATGTAATGTGCATAAAAACATCTATGGGTATCTCATTCTTATCTCTATTTGAACAAACCACAGATGCCTCCCCGTCGCGCAAACCCCAACCCCAACAACAACAACAACAACAACAACAACAACATCACTCCAGAAATGCAGCAAATGATGACTGCTCAAACACAGCTTATGCAGATGATGACAACATTCATCCAGAACCAGAATAACAACAACAACAACCCCAATAACAACAACAATAACAACAACAACAACAACAACCCTCCGGGCTTTGATATGCTCACCAGATTTCTGAGATTGAGGCCAGCTAAGTTCTCGGGGACGACCGATCCCATGGTGGACAACGATTGGCTACGTTCTATAAACAAGGACTTAGTGACCGTGGGCTGCACGGACGCTGAAAAGGTCAGTTTTGCAGCACATCTTCTGGAAGGGCCAGCCGCCACTTGGTGGGACAATTTCCAAATCACCACACCCATAGATGAGGTGACTTGGGCTATCTTTGAGGATGGATTTCGCACTGCTCATATCTCATCTGGAATAATGAGCCTGAAAAAGAAAGAGTTCCACAATCTGAAGCAGTGCCACCGCAGCGTGGCTGAATACATTGAAGAGTTCAACAATCTGGCGCGTTATGCACCAGATGAGGTTGACACAAATGCCAAAAGGAAGGAAAAATTTCTGGAAGGCTTGAATGATGAGCTGAATCTGCAGCTGGCTTTGGCATATGTTCCCACTTATCAGTCGCTCTATGATAAGGCTGCAATATTGGAGAACAAAATGAAGCAAGTCGAGAGTAGAAAGAGAAAGCACTCCGACAGGCATAGCTCAGGATCGTCGCACAAACGATCTCACTATGATGACAGTGGAAGCTCAGGATCCCACAAGCATGGGAAATTCAACAAGCACCACAACCACAACCGTCATGACAACAAGCATCATCGCAGTCATGACAATGACAAATACAAGAACCACAAGAGTGGACATAAGAGCCACCACAGTGGAAATGGTAGTGGAAGTGGAAGTCAGCCTGCTAAGAGAGACATCAGTCAGGTTGAATGCTTCAAATGTAAGAAGACGGGACACTATGCAAATGAGTGCCCCGAAAAGAAAGTTGAAGGACCTATCAAGCCCAATCCTTTCCAGAAAGGACAGGTGAACCACATTAGTGTGGAGGAGGTCTATGAGGAGCCTGATGCTGTTGCTGGTAAGTTCAGACTCAATTCTATTCCAGCATTTGTTCTTTTTGATACTGGAGCATCGCATTCATTCATATCAAAAGCATTTGTTGATAGAAATGGGTTTCCAACTGAAAACATTGGGTGTCCAATAAAAGTTAGTTCTCTGGGTGGAGAAATGATAGTAAGTCTTGGATGCCGGGATCTAGTAATGGAATTTGGAAAACATAAGTTTCCAGTAAGTCTGATAATCCTAGATTCCCAAGGACTGGACGTAATATTGGGAATGGATTGGATGGCTAAGTTGAAGGAGTACTAGATTGTGCTAATCGTACTGTTGCACTCACAACCCTGGAAAGAAAAAGAATTAAGTTCAGGTCCAACTTTGAATCCAAAGGAAGCAAGCTAAATTCTCTTAAGGGGGTTAGCATGGACAGTGTGCCAATTGTGAGTGAGTATCCGGATGTGTTTCCGGAAGAATTGCCGGGAATGCCACCAGATAGAGATGTGGAGTTTCTGATAGACTTGGTGCCGGGTTCTGGACCAATAGCAAAGAGACCATATAAAATGTCAGTTGATGAACTGAAAGAGCTCAAGAAGCAACTAGGAGAACAATTGCAGAAAGGATTTATTCAACCAAGTTCTTCATCTTGGGGAGCCCTAGTTTTTTTCGTGGAGAAGAAAGATAGAAGCCAAAGGTTATGCATAGATTACCGTTCACTCAACGAGGTAACTATCAAGAACAAATATCCATTGCCTAGAATCAATGACTTGTTTGATCAGCTTGAAGGAGCATGCGTGTTCTCAAAGATTGATCTCCGGTCAGGCTATTTCCAACTTAAGATAAGAGAACAAGACATACCAAAAACAGCATTCACCACAAGGTATGGATTGTATGAGTATACCGTAATGCCTTTTGGCTTAACCAATGCTCCAGCATACTTCATGAATATGATGAACAAAGTGTTCATGGAATTCCTCGACAAGTTTGTTGTTTGTTTTCATCGATGACATCTTAGTCTACTCCAAGAGCAAAGAAGAGCATGAAGGACATTTGCGCTTGATACTTGAAAAGTTAAGGGAGCATAAACTTTATGCCAAATTCAGCAAGTGTGAATTCTGGCTAGAGGAAGTTGGTTTTCTTGGTCATGTTATGACAAAGGATGGCGTAGCAGTTGATCCGGCTAAAGTTTCAGCTGTGACGGAATGGAAATCTCCCAAGTCCGTGAAAGAAGTTCATAGTTTCCTTGGCTTAGCGGGTTATTACAGAAGGTTTATTGATAATTTCTCTAAGGTAGCTAAGCCAATGACTGAATTGTTAAAGAAAGACAAGAAGTTTACTTGGTCTGAAGGTTGTGAACTCAGCTTTCAGGAATTGAAGAAGAGACTTGTGATAGCACCAGTTCTATGTCTACCTGATTTGGAAAAGGATTTCCAAGTGTATTGTGATGCGTCTCATCAAGGTTTGGGTGCCGTACTTATGCAAGACGGTAAAGTTGTGGCCTATGCCTCGAGACAACTCAAAACTCATGAAGTAAACTATCCTACTCATGATTTGGAGTTAGCCTCTGTCATCCATGCACTCAAAACATGGAGACATTACCTTTTGGGAAAGCGTTGTGAAGTGTTCACGGATCACAAAAGTTTGAAGTATATCTTCACCCAAAAGGAAATCAATATGAGACAAAGAAGATGGTTAGAGCTTATCAAGGACTATGACTTAAGTTTGCAATACCACCCCGGTAAAGCAAATGTTGTAGCAGATGCTCTAAGTCGTAAGGTATTTGTAAATGGCCTTACCAAAGGAGAATTGACAGATGATTTGTGTACCCAATTCAGAGAACTCAGATTGGAGATTGTGCCTGAAGGACATCTCATGTCTTTAGATGTTCAACCCACTTTGTTGGACAAGATTCGAGAAGCTCAAAAGACTGATAAGGAAATTGAAGAGATTAAGGAAAAGATTGGCCAAGGGAAAGCTAAAAATTTCCATGAAGACGAACAGGGTACTTTATGGCATGGGAAACGTATCTGTGTTCCACAAGATCCGGAGTTGCGGAAACTGATTTTGCAGGAAGCACACAACTCTCTGTATTCTATCCACCCGGGTAACACCAAAATGTACATGGACATGAAAGAAAGATTTTGGTGGAACAATCTCAAGAGGGACATCGCCGAACATATTGCTTTGTGTGATGTGTGTAGTAGAGTAAAAGCGGAGCATCAGAAACCAGCAGGTTTGCTTCAACCACTACCTATTCCTGATTGGAAGTGGGACAAGATTGGTATGGATTTCATTACCGGATTACCAAGGACCAGATCAGGATATGATTCCATATGGGTAGTAGTGGATCGCCTAACTAAAGTGGCTCATTTCATACCCGTGAAGACAACTTATACAAGTGCTAAGTTAGCTAAAATCTACATGAGTAGAATTGTATGTCTACATGGAGTTCCCAAGAGTATTGTATCTGATAGGGGAACTCAATTCACTTCCCATTTTTGGAGACAGCTACATGAGTCATTGGGAACGAGGTTGGAATTTAGTACTGCTTTTCATCCTCAAACCGATGGACAAACGGAAAGGACTAATCAAATTCTGGAAGACATGTTGAGGGCATGTACCCTAGACTATGAAGCCAGTTGGGATGAAAGTCTGCCTTACGCAGAATTTTCTTATAACAACAGCTATCAAGCCACCATTGAGATGGCACCGTTCGAGTTTCTCTACGGAAGAAAGTGTACCACCCCATTGTTATGGAATGGTGTGGGAGAAAGAAGTTTATTCGGGCCAGATCTTATCAAAGAAGCCGAGGAGAAGGTCAAATTGGTTAAGGACAGGTTAAAGATAGCATAGTCCCGATAGAAAAGCTACGCGGATCCTAAATGTAGAGAAGTCACCTACGAAGTTGGTGATAGAGCCTATCTTAGAGTATCACCACTTCGTGGAGTGAAAAGATTCGGAGTCAAAGGAAAGTTGGCACCAAGATATGTTGGGCCATTCAGGATCCTAAGTCGCAAAGGAGAAGTTGCCTATGAAATAGAACTACCAGAATCTCTATCAGCTGTCCATAATGTGTTTCATGTGAGTCAGCTTAAGAAATGTCACCCAGAAATGGAAGAAACTTCTTTCAAGGATACTATACCTTTGGAGGAGGTGCAACTAGAAAGTGATCTCACTTATGAAGAGAAACCTATCAAAATTCTTGAGACTGCAGAAAGAGTCACAAGGACAAAGACTATCAAGTTTTGCAAAGTGCAGTGGAATCATCATTCCGAAGAGGAAGCAACATGGGAAAGAGAAGATGATCTTCGGAAAGACCACCCTCACCTATTTGCTAGCCAATCCGAATCTCGAGGGCAAGATTCACCTTAAGGGTGTTAGATTTGTAACATCCCTAAAATCATGATTTCAAAGATTGCATATCATTCATGCATGCATATAGAATTGAGATCAATTTCAAAACTCATTTCAGAAAAACAGAAGCACATAGTGCTATCATTTTATGTGAGCAAACTTATATGAAATGGCCATTCCCATTTGAGAGTTTGAATGTTTTAAACCTAGATTGTTTGTCTCCCTTGTTGAATGGATTGAGTGTGGAATTTGAACCAAGCCTTACAAAATGGAAATGGTTTCAAAAATCATTTTTCAAACATTTGCAAATCAAGTGCAAAGTCCCTGTTATTTTGTTTCTCCAAAAATGACCAAGCCTTTACAAAGCAACCATATGGTTTTATGCCTAGATTTGAGACTGTTGCACACTACAAAAACCCCAGAAAGATTTGAATTCAAAAGGAGTTTGAATTCATTTAAAAACCATTCCTGAAAATCAAAACAGAAAAAGAAAAGGAATAAACAAAAGAACAGGGCCAGGCGCTCCTATTCTAGCCCAGCAGCAGAACCGGCCCAACTATCCCACCCGCCACTCTCGCCGCACGCTACAGACGCACTCCACGTGGTCGCCGACACCAGACCCCACCCCTCTCCGTCTCACTCACGACTGGTGGACCTCGCCACCACCTCATCTTCCCAAATCGCGCCCGACCCGTCGCCGCCGCTTCTCCACCCATCACTGCCGCGATTGATTCTTCGCTTAATTGCCCTTGATTCCGCGCTTAATCGCCGCTCCCCTCTCGCCTACATAACCCCCTCTGCACCGTGGTCATTTTCCCCTACTCTCCTCACTCACTCCGCCACCAGGCTGCGCGCATTTGACCTCGAAACCCCGCAGTACCGACGACTCCGGCGACTAATTCCGGTGAGCCTCGACCGCCCCCTTCTCTCTGTTTCAAGCAATCGTGTCCAGCGTGATCTCGGGAATCTCCGGACACCTTTGTTTTGCTTGCTCGTGACCCAGGTCATCGTTTCCATTCACGCCCGCAACCACCTGCGCCGTCGCTCGACTCCGGCGAGCAATAGTGGTAAGTCCCGAGCGCCCCTTGCCTTCCCTTTGATACCAACTGGTTCGCCAGTCACTTGCGCATCTTCTGAACCCTCTGCCTTGTACTAGGACGACGCGGAGCCTCGCCAGCGACCTCGACTGCAAGCGACAGACGCCGCCGCAACTCCGACGAGCCCTAGCGACCGTGCCCGTGCGCCCCTCGTCAAGCCGCTACCAAGTTGAGCTTCTCCTCGACGCTGCGAACCTGGTGAGCATCCTCCTGCCCCTCCGGACAACCTGTAGCGCCACGCCGCCTCAGACAGAGCTCGCTGCCGCCAGTCGCCACCGCTAGCGCCGCTCGATTTTGGTTAGATGAATTGTAGCCATCAGATCCAGATCCAGCGCGTAGGATTAGTCCACTTAGCGAAGCAGTATGATTAGATCTGAACCGTGCATCGTTAGTTAGATCCTATGGCTAGCAAGCGCGATCCGGAGCGAAGCGGTACGCACCAGTAAGAATATGACGCGTGGCTAGGGTTTGATTCAAAAACAGATTTGAAATCAGATTTAGATCCAAAATTGAAATGGCTATAACTTTTGATTCCCACGTTAGATTTTTGCAAATTTTATATCGTTGGAATCAGGGAGACAAGCCCTTTCTGTTTATGCAATGTGTTCAGTGAAAAGTTTCTGTTAAAATGACTTTTTATGCAGAAACTTGTTTAGGACTATTTTGAGTATAGAATTTGTTTAGTAATTTGTTTTAGTGCTAAATAAGTTTGTTTTAGCAAGTTTTTGACTTGGTTATGTTTCAGTATCATGCACTTGCTTGGTGGAGTTTTAAAAATCATCACTTAGAATTTTTTGCATTGCATGCATATATGTTTATGTTTGTATATGAATTGTGTGTAATTTTTGTGCTACCATTTTTGTGTAGACTTTGCTAGTGACTGTGATTGTGAAGAGTGCTACTCTCCCCACTACCAAGGCAAGTGGTACTTCATGAATAATTCCATCCCTATATTTTGTACAAGCATTAGAAATATTTTGCTAAGTCTTGCATGTTACTTTTTGCCAAATGCTATGTTGGGAAATCCTAAGTAGTTGTAGAATTGCTAGGAAATTTCCTAAGTTAAGTTACTATGCCATGCTTAGCCTAGCTAGTAGCAAACAAGGGTTGGTAAAGTATATACATGCTATGATGAAAATATTTCTAAGTCTTTGGACTTATGTTTTTCTTAATAAAACAACTAAGTCAATGAACCTCCTGGGTGGAATGGGACTTGAATGGTGGTTTTTGGTTGAGTGGTTACACGAGGCCCATGGACATGGTTTACCTTGTGTATCTCACTTGTGGTATGCCACCCAGGCATAAAGGGATTTTAGAGGCCAAGTGTTGAGAAGCTTATAGTGCAGCCACTTGGCAATATGGGCTCTACCTGGATCACATAAGTTGTTAGAACTTAGCCATTTGGACAGTTCGTGGTAGTGGGAATGATAGGTTGGAGCGCGTCCATTTGGTCTAAGGAAAGACTTCTGAAAGGTCCTGTCTTGGGAAACCAAGTCTGGTGGGGAAAGTGCACAAGCTCTGCAGATGGAAAATCTAAGTACTTAGCCAAGTCCATGGCAATGGACAACTTGAGCATCAAGACATGGAAGCTATCAAGAATCTCATCACTCCAACTTCTAAGTAAAAATTTGTGGGTGAACAAGGGTGAAGGACCTCAATGTCTATTGATGGTTTCTTGGGAAAGTTTTTGACAAAGAAAAACTTAGTGATTTCAACTAATAGGAAAAACCTATTTTGAGCAAAGCAAGCCAAACTACACTTAGCCAAAATGCATATAGTAATATAGTCCACTTAAAAATTTACTAAGGTATCACTTGCCAATACTATTCCAAAGTATTGACCCACTGTGGCTGTAACCTGTGATGTTGCAGGTTACTCTGATGATGATTAGGTGTCATGAGTCTACACTCAACATGCTTGCCTGTGGCACATGAAGATGAAGACTTATGTTTATTTACTTATTCCAAAACTCTTGTATTAGGCCTGTGGCCTTGAGTTGTAAAAGACTATGTTTTATCTCTGGAATGGATGTAATAAATGACCTTTGTATCTGTGTACTTGATCTTAAACTGTGGATGCTAGCAATGATCCAGGGACTAGCATTGCAATCACAGGGATCCTTTTCCTTTACAAAGGAGGGATCTTACACCAACAGTTGTCCAGACGCGTGGCAGCACTAAGAAGATTCATCGCTCGACTGGGCAAAAAGGTGCTTCCATTCTACGCTCTCATGAAAAAAATAAAAAAAGACTAGGTGGACCAAAGAAGCCCAACGAGCCGTTGAAGCACTTAAAAATACACTTTCGGTATCACCTATCGTCGTGTCCCCTAAAGAAAAAGAGCCTCTGGTACTTTACATAGCCGCCACAAATTAGGTGGTCAGTACAGTTCTGGTCATCGAGCGACCGAGGAAGGGAAAACTCACGTCGTTCAATGTCCAGTATACTACCGGCATTACCAGATAATCGCATATGACGTCTTCATGACAACATGTAAGCTACACCACTATTTCTTGGAGCACCTGATAGTGTGGTAGTCAATGAAGCTCCTCTCTCCAACATACTCAACAATCCATAATCCACATGGTGTGTCTCTTTTTGGGGAATTGAGCTATCCTCTTGGGACATCACGTATGAGAAACGCAAAGCTATAAAATCTCAAGTATTACCTGACTTCATCACGGAGTGGACAGAAATCCAATGTGCGGGTCCCTCGGATCTATCCAGCGCATGGACAATGTACTTTGATGGGTCCAAGCTTATATAAGGAATAGGATCCAGAGTAATTCTGGTTTCACCACAAGGAGACAAGATGCGCTATTCTCTGGATTAGTTTCTCCAACTGATGGGGATTTACCAATCGGGGTATCCATGGAGGCAGGAAGGGACTGGACCAATACAATGTCGAGTGGGCCAGCAACAACGGTGAATGGAAAGGAGGCTTCACAGAAAACCGACGACTAGATGCAAAGGCCCAAGGCAGTAGTTAAGCCCAGCCGAATTATGTCAAATGCCCGAAACCATAATTGAATTGGTTGATATCCTATAAAACCTAGCGAAGCACCCCTATATAAGACTCCTTAGGATTACCAATGTACTCATGAGCTATTAGGTACCCCATACAAGCGACTCGCCGCCCTTATACCGAGTTCTCCCACCTTGTAATTCATCCACCATCAATACAAACAAACAGGAAGTAGGTATTTACCCTATGGGGGGCCGAACCTGGGTAAACCATGTGTCGCTCCTAATCTCAATACGCAGATGGCGACTCGCTCTTGCCCTCCTTCGACTTAATCGCTACCCATGGTAGCGACTGAAGTGTCCATTCCCATGTCAGTGGCACCCACCGTGGGGCATGGTGAGTCAAGCCTCAGATCTGCGGCGAGACCCTTCACTCCAATTCGCTGACCCTTCGCTACTGGTTGCATGATCGCCACTGGCGGATTCTTCCAGATCCTACCGAGACTACATACTGGCTTCGCGACCGGTCACTCACGCTTTCATGATACCAATTGGCTCCATCAACCTCTTTGTCGGCCTCACCGACGCCGTCGACCCGGTGGATCCCGCCGGATTCACCACCAGCCTCGGATCGCCTCCACGCGGTCTGTTCTTGGAGGAGAATATCTGAACCATCTCCCTGCTCGCCTCCAAGTATGAATTAGCGGAGAATGGCTTGGTCCAAAGCAACTCCACCCTCAGCGATGATGCCGATTCGGCAACGCCGACACCGACTACGGAACCTACCGCCCCCGATGCAAAAGCCATCTCCATCACCAAGGTCTCTAACAGTAGGGACTACGAGGATGACTCGATCCTCCAACTCCTCGACTATGACTCGGGGTAGGAGTCTCTATACGAGACCTACCCGTCATCCACCATGCCATTTACATGGCGAACGACAACGAGCCACCGGTGGATCCCTTCTCCACCACTCTCCCACCAACCGCGACGGTTGACGAAATCGAGCAGCATCGCGTGTCCTTGAACGAGGAAAAGGAGAAAGAAAAGGACGATCACGAGAAATTTCGCCTCGAGAACAGACCGTGCAACAGCTGTCAGCCTACCACCAACGCCGGGTGGAATCAACCTCTCCACACAGGGCTGTGCCCTGATCTTCAACGACGAGAGCGACCCTGCACGCGCGGGCGACCGCGAAATCTGCAACAACACGCCACCCGGAGGCAGTCACCCGCTGGCCAGGTCGATCGCGAATGGAGCTCCACCACCACCCCACCGCGCGCCTTCTGCCGAGAAACCGCGGGTACTAATCGGTCCATGAGAGTATGATGCCAATGGCCTCCCCATGTACTCAACTCTGATGGACAATGTCATCGCGAGCCAAGCTGTGGTTGCCAACCTGAACCCCACAGAAGAAGGTGCGCTCTAGATCAAATACGCCCAAAACCTGCTCGCCAAACCAATCGAGCAGCAGAATGTAGGGCGAGACTCATAGGGGCGGGTCTACTCAAAATCCACCAACAACAGAGCGGTGATGACCCACAAGTATAGGGTCGCAATAATCTTCGAGGGTATTATAACCCAATTTATTGATTCGACACAAGGGGAGCCAAAGAATACTTATAAGACTTAACAACTGAGTTGTCAATTTAGATGCACCTAGAAATAGTCTTGCTAACAGGAGTTTATCAGTAACAATTGTTTTGTAGTAGCAATAGCAAAGTAATAGCAGCAATAAAACGAAGGCAGTAGTAACAATAGTAGCAAATGGTAGGACTTGAGTGCGGTAGGCATAGGGATGGATGGACGGGCGTTGCATGGACGAGACTATTCATGTAACTTCAAGATCTAGGGCATTTGCAGATAAATAAGAGAAAGCATCCAAGTACTAAACAATCATAGGCATGTGTTCCATATATAGTCATACGTGCTCGCAATAAGAACTTGCACAACATCTTTTGTCCTGCCAGCCCGTTGCAGCGGGGCCTCAAGGGAATCTACTAACAATTAAGGTACTCCTTTAATAGAGCACTGGAGCAAAGCATTAACACTCCATGAACACATGTGATCCTAATATCACAGCCATCCCCTCCGGATGTCCCAACTTCTGTAACTTCGGGGTCTTTGGTTCCGAACAATGGTATGTCTACACAACTTGCAGATAAGATCACAAACAATACTATCATCATGAATCAGTAATAAGTTCAGATCTGAGATCATGGCACTCGGGCCCTAGTGACAAGCATTAAGCACAACAAGTTGCAACAAAGTCAAATAGCACTAATAAAGATACTAGGCACCATGCCCTAACAGTCTTATTCGATTACATGATAGATCTCATCCAATCCCTACCATCCCCATAGCTTATAGTGGGAGATTACTCACTCATGGATGGGGGGAAACATGGATGGTTGATGGAGAGGCGTCAGTGATGATGATGGCGATGATCTCCTCTAATTCCCTGTCCCGGTAGGGTGCCAGAACGGAGTTTCTGGTTCTGAATCACGGTTTTTGGTGGTGGCGGCGCAGCGGAATTCTATCTGGAAAAAAGTCGACCCCCTTGGAGTTTTTAGGTCAGGAGGCTTTATGTAGGAGAAGAGGGAGGCCGAGGGGGTGCCCGAGGTGGCCACACCGCTCCCAGGTGTGGCCTGGGCTGGCCCGCGCGGCCAGGGGGTGTGGGCCCCTCGTGGACCTCCTCCGTCTCATCTTCTGGCTCCGTGAATTTTCTAGTAAAATAGGAGTTTTGGCATATTTTCCGGGATTTTTCCTAAAAGTTGATTTTCTGCACAAAAACTAGACACCAAAGCAATTCTGCTGAAAACCGCTCCAGTCCGTGTTAGTTGTATGCAAATCGCATAATTTTAGAGGAGAAACAATAGCAAAAGTGTTAGGGAAAGTAGATACGTTTTGGACGTATCAACTCCCCCAAGCTTAGATTATTGCTTGTCCTTAAGCAATTCGGTTGAAAACTGAGTGCGATAAAAGAAACTTGCACGAACACATTTGCTTCATGTAATCTATATATATTCTCAACATATGATCAGTACTTAGACAATTCATAAAAAGGAGTATGAAGCTAAGTCTACTCAATAGTCATTGCAAGCTAAGAAGAGAATCCAACACAATAATAATAAGTAGAATGAAACATAAACATAAGAAACATTGCAATGCTCATAAGAAGGTATGATAGAGTGGTATCTCGCTTGCCTTTGATTGTGGCGCAAAACATAAATGCCAAGGCACCTCTGAAGTTCAAGTGAAGACTAGAAGTAAAGATATCAAAGATACAAGCATCAAAGTCATGACATAATTAACCAAGTTTTGAGACAAGCACATTACACTAATAATGAAAACTATGCTCTCAAGAAGGTGCTCATATAATAAGTGGTTATTCAACAAGGAAGTGAAAAGTTTTTGAATAGTTTGAAAGGCTTCGAAATGCTGAAAGTATGGTAATCATTAGCTTTGAGCTCTCATTGCCCCTATCATATGCATCTTTAAATTGTTAATGTGAAAGTGAGGTCCAATATGTGTTATGACAGACCATAAACTAGAAATCTCATGTCCCTTGAGTACGAGGGCCGCTTCTCATGCTACTCAGCTTTAGTTACCGGTAAGTTCTTGTCATAGTAAATACATGTGTATCATAGAGAACCGCCAATGGGGTACCCCTTGCACATGATACCTGAGCTATCCCATTCAAAATGACAAGGCAAGCAGACAATGAGCATCTCAGCAATCTTCTTATTTACCATGGGAAAATGGTGCTTTTTTCTCTTCTTTCCTCTTTTCTAAATCTCTCTTTTTTTATAAGAAGAATGCTTCATAGATTGCTCACTATGGTTATGCTGCAAGTTTCCACCATGATTAGGCATGGCTTAGGCTAGCGGCCCAGGCGTTTCTCTAACACATATACATAACTCCATGGACTTACAAGCTCCCCTTTTATTTCACACTGACGACATCCGTAAACAAAAGAGCATGATATCAACTAGATAATATTTACATGTGTTGAAAGCGTTCCCCGTGATAGCATGGTTATGCTAACTCCTAGCCTATAATTTGCAAGCATATAACTTTCATGGAAAGTCACAATGGTTCAGGTTTATTAAGTGCAAGAAATAAAGTGTGCCATCAAGTTCGTGAGAGCTTTACTAACGAACTTTATCATGATAAGAAATCATTTTATTTGGAATAAAACAAGGCATATTAAATATGCATGGAATAGCAAATGATGATAATAGGTAGATATGGTGGACACGTTTTGACAAATTTGGTTTTGGGGAGTTGGAAGCACGAGTAGAGATCATACTCAGTGCAAGTGAAGGCTAGAAATAGAAAGGGAGCGACAAACGAGAGAGCAATAACTATCATAATCATGCTTGCAAGAAAACAGAATTAATTATGGCATAAAAGTGAAACAAGAACCCTAAGGCAAAATAAATCATCAAGGCTTAACTGAATTTGTTCAGTCATATGCATGCATGAGCATGTGCCAAGTCGATTCAAATGAAACATTCAGAGGAGGATACCACAATGTCCTACCAAGTTATGAATAGAAAAATGCAAGCAAACATTTATATGACATGCTACAAAATATTAGCAAGTTGGAGCTAATCATAAGAGAGCAAAAACTACTAAGCATCCATTAAATACATACACCTTACATGAACAGACTAAGCATGCCCACAATGATGAGTATATTGTCAACACCCAGATTTTTAATCCCAGATGCCTAGTATTCCATACATCACAATCCCAGGATTACCATTTTTGCGAGACATAACAGATTGGTACCATAGTTCATCATCCATTACAAACCATAATAAAGGTCTTACAAATAAAGGATCTCATGATCTAGTCTTAGTACAATCATTGCAGCAGAAATAATATAATAATGATAGCATGGGCGAGGCTCCATCTTCATGGTCACAGGCAATGATGGCGATGGGAGATGATCCTAGTTGTCGTAACCTTCCTGCGGTCCATCCTCATGATAGTCCTCTTCATAGTCTGGCCGCGGGAATAGCCAGGGACAAAGCCATGAGTACTCTTTAAGTACTCGCAAACTATCACTAACAGGTAAAGTGGTTAAAATAGGTATACTAAGCTCTGGGTTGTTTTGCAAAAGCCAGATTTATCTCTAACTGAGTTTAGAAGCAAATAAAACTTTTTTAAGGTTTTATAACACCTAAGTGGGAACTTGAGTTTTCATATCATAACCCTATTGTGGTCAAGTTAAAGTCATGATTCATTTCACAAGTCATTTTGAAAACATCTGATGACGGAATAGTATGGACACTCCAACTGTGCATAACCGTGGACGCAGCTATTCGAATAGTTTGACACTCTGCAGAAGTGCTACACTTTCACCACAATATTCGATACATCCGTCAGGAACAATCTTGATTTCACCATACTCAGTATGCGGATAATCAATCCTAACCTTTCAATTACACACCCTAGTATAGTCACCTCTCCTACGAGTTTGGCCTCCCAACCATGACCATTTGTCATCTTGAGAACTGCACAAGTGGTCAATCATCACGAGGTAGCCTCAGCTCAAACCTCGGCCGCAAAGGAACCCATACTAAGATATATAAACTTCTAGTCAAGCCGTACCCAATTTCGGGTATTGTGGTTGTACGGTAAAATTGGATTGGTATCGCATCCAGACCCAACCATCAGTTTTATAAAGGGCTAAGGCTCATGCCTCAACATTTTCATCATCAAAATCACCTTGTGTTCACTAACACATGTCAAAACATTTCATTAGAATGACTCATCATTTTAAGGTTTTCATAACCATTTTCACCAAGTATTCCCATCTAAAGTGATCAAGTTTTATGCTTAGCACTAGCCACTAAAGTTGTAGGTAAACACTAATGAGGGGTGGTAATCAAGTGTGACTTATCTAACTCCAATCTCATGCCTCAGGATGACATCAAGATCTACCTAACTTAGGCCAAGTTTTATGCTCTTTATGCTACCTATAATAACCTTTCCAAAACTTCACAAGTCACTAAGTAAAATTAATAAAGAGCTTTGATAAATAAATAAAAGAATCAAGCTTGCAAGAAAAACTAGGATTTGGTATAATCAAGTGGTATAATCACAACATGCCTAATGCATTGCATATGTTATCTAGCTTTTACAGTTGCAAGTATTAGCTTGCTAGGATGGCTTGCATAGGTAACATGCATGTGGTAGTTTGCATAGTCAACTTGTAGTGTTAGGCTTGCCTTGTGCAGTGGTTGAAGTTCTCCTCTACTTCTTCCTCGTAGTATTCTCCTTCCTCTTCGTATCCTTGGTCGGTACTAGCGTCTATAAATAAATATGAGGTACACAAACACCAAACAATACTTAACTACTTCTATTTGGCACACAAAGGCTCACACCAGATGATCTAGCATCATCACAATCATTACAAACATTAAGATACAAGTTTTATTTATTTTATTTTAGAAAATTAATTTCTACTCATTGAAAAACTACTGAAGATTTAATATTCTCCAATTAAAACATGGGATCATGTTGACACATGTCATGACCACATAGTTTAGTACTTGGGATTGTGATTTAAAGTGGTGTCACAATTTAATAAGGTTTAACATTTTTAATTTAATTAATTAAAGTGACTAGAAATGCCTATGGGGCATTCTTTTATTACTTGTTCATTATTACTCCAAGTAAATCTAGATATTTTTATATATTCAGAAAGATCTTACCAAATGTGATTTTTGAGAGTTGGAATCAACTCAAAAGCATTTATGGTTGAATTTTGAAAAATGTTTGAATGTAGAAAAGCATCTGTATTGTTATTTTTACTATAGGTGATCTATAAGTTCAAATGGTTTGAATCCAGCGGGCTTGGAATAAGAATTTCCATCGTTTTCTAACAAAATTAGTTTCATGAAATTTTGTTCAGTAAAACTCTCTGAAATGAATTTTGAATCTACTACCAGAACTAGGTTTGAAACTAAATAGATAAATCTAAATTCAAACTACTGGGTCGCGCAGGAGAGCTAACAGGGCCGGCCCACTGCGCACTGCGCGCGGGCTGGTTTGAGTGGTTGTCCCCACACGTAAGTGGGATAGGGGGGTTGTTGGGGATATGCTATATGGGTATCCTAATGGCATGTCTCTTATCCAACTAACCCGAGTGGCCCATAGTCGGTAGCATGGCCTATGGCCTGCTGGGCGACCCAGTTAGGTGGATCCAGAAGGGAGGCCCATGCCGGATAAAGGAAGGCGACGGTGGAGTCACCAGCGTACCCGGAGCCCTGGAGTACAAGATACACAAGACTAGTAATAGACGGTGTAGGACTCTGTAAACCTGTCCGTCTAGGACTTTTCCCTGTAACGCTAGGACTTGACGACTATATAAGTCGGGCCTATGGGAGCCTTTCAGGCATCATTTTTACACACACCTCGCACAGCGAACCTGTCTCTGTAACTCGGCGTATTGCCATTATAGTGATTTATAGTAGGAGTAGGATTCCGCCACCGTCGTGGGATCTGAACATGGGTAAGCTATGTTACCTCGTACCCGTCAACCGTCCGCCTTACCCCACGTCTCTAAACACGCACTGTGAGGACCCCTCCATGGCGTACTCCTCGGCAATACCACGACAGTTGGCGCCCACCGTGGGGCAAGAGGCGCTTCAGGCTCTTCAGCGGGCAAGGACCAAGATCTTCGCGGGAATCGGCGAAACCGTAGCCATCGACCGTGTTCTCTTCTCCGGCAACGTTCCGATCGTCCCTCCTAACGAGTTCTAGATCCCGGTGAAGACGAACCCTACGCGGTGTTCGATCGTTCCTATCGGAGACATCCACCTCTTCATCGGTGAAACCGACTCGGGCACTAGTTCCCTGGGAGTCGGAGGAGCATCAAGACCCGCACGGACCGCCTACGAGCAGGATACGCTCGCGAAAGGATCGATGTCGGATCTCTCCTTGGAGTTTGCGAGCAAATATCAGAAAAATTCAAGGCCCACCCAAACCGCCCCTGTGCAGGATATAAAGGTGGAAGATCACTACAAATCCGCCGGCTTTGTCCGCGCGTCTGGACAGCAGAGATCCAAGTTCGTCGGCGTGGTTACCATCTTTGATCTACCGTGCTGCGTTCAGAGAGAAGGCAAAGACCCCCTCTACTACCTAGCCAGATGGCTCCGTATATGAACCGATCTGGACCACTACCCCAATGATGATGCCATCTATCACTTGGTGAAAGGACTGGACCATGGCACGCTTCTCCGACCTTGTCTTAGACGGCAGCAGGCGTCAGGACGCCTTACTTTCGAAGGCATGGTGAACACTGTCAACAACTATGTGGAGGCCGAAGCGGCAGCTCAGACAACGCTTGCGCTCATTGATGGAGCCCCTCTGATTCAGCCACCACCACCACCGCCTCCGACCGCCATCGTCGTAGCAGCGCCACCACCTCTAGTCATCGTCGAGGCCGTTGCACCTCCACCGCCCGTCATCGAGGAAGTCCTGGCACCCTCCGATTCTGTCATTGACGCGCTATATGCTGATTTCAGTGCAGACTCAGAAGAGATAGACTTTGGTCCAGAGTAGCTAGACTCTGCTATGCAGGAGATGGAGGAGGAGTACTCGCGCGACGAGCAAGCTAACAACACCGTCATGTCCCGAGGGGTATTCGTCACCATTGGGACGGCAATGGACGAAGATCAATCTGGGCAAGCTCTGCCTACGGCGCTGGAAAAAGGGAAGGGGCCACTTATTGCTGCGGATGATGATCGCGCAAAGGTCATGCCTCCCCCGCCCAACCCAGTGCAGCAGCCGCAGGAACTCGACACCGGCCCGAGTAACAAGAACACCACAAACTTGCAGCCTCCAGCATCTACGTCTGCAGCAGCCCAAGTTACTCCAGCTGATAGAGTGATGTATGACAACCTCCTCGTCGAGCCACTAACCGTTGCTCATATCCGGAACGTGACTCAGCTTGACGAGAAGCGCCAACAGCTGCTGGAGGAGGCGCAAGCCATCGCGGAGCAAGGCGCTAAACTAGATCGATATTTGGTCAACGCGCAGAAGTCCATAGAGAAAGCTAGAGCAATGGAGGCCGAGTAACAAGATTCTGCTACAGTAGCACAAGGCTAAGAAAGCTCCGGCTCGCGTCATCAACGATCCTGGTGTACGGCGCAAACTAGGATGGGCTCCCTCGAAGCCGGCACAAGCCAAGCCATATGTTGATAGTGAAGGCAAGCAGGTGATGCCCACCCTACTCCTTAACCTCGCCGTCGCCAAGACCCTTCTGGAGCAGGATAGATCACCTGAGGCAGTAGAACAGGTCTATGACCTAGTGGCCAAAGCGGTAAAGCAGCAGGAAAAGGCCACCTCCCAGAGGCTTGAGTCTGACCTAGTGCTCTGCCGATCTAGCTAGTACAAACCACCAAGGGACAGATCTCCTTAGGATGTCGGGACGGACGGGTTCATCAGAACGAAGACGGAGGGATGCGCGCAATAGGAAGGATGCTATCCCCATATCCTCCGACCACGGAGAAAAATCCCGACCTCGTCGCCCATCGCCACCGCCCTGATCCCCCCGATGTCAGGAAGACCACAAGGCTCACCATCGTACGAATATGCCCCCACCAATGCAGTGCAGCATCGTCATCCGCGACAATGCAGCACAGACCCGTCACAATGAAGAGCGACACCAAGGACACAAGAGCAGGTCGCACCATGACCCTCCATGTCCGACAAGCAACCGTGACAGGCGTGAGGCGTCGCAGGAGGGTAATAGCAAGAAGGCTAACCCACCGCCACCTCCGCCTCCGTCGCCGCCAAGCAGTCACCATGGCGGAGGAGGCCCGTGTCATTCGCGCAACCCATCCCCTGTTGAGAAAAAGAAGAAGAACCCGGAGCCGTATGATGCGCATTTGCGGATCGATAAGATTCACGAGGCCTGGGAAGGATCATACCTGGGACCACGTTGCTTTGGACCTTCAATACGGTCCGCAACTTACCCCAAAGGTTTCCGGATTGACAAGACCATCAAGCCCTATGACGGCACCGCCAAGCCAGCCACATGGTTGCAAGACTACGACAATGCGGTGGAGATTGCCAGAGGCAACCCCAACGTCCCGTCAAGTACCTCCTGTTAATGTTGGCGGGCACGGCCCGTCAATGGATCGACGACTTGCCGGAGAAATCTATCTACAACTGGCTGGACATGCAAGAAGCGTTCACCAAGAACTTTGAGGGTACATACATGCGTCCCTGCACTGTGTGGCGATCTACATCGGTGCGTGCAAGAGAAATACGAGACATCTCGCGCCTACGTCTCCTAATGGTTGGATATGAAAAATTCCTGCGCAGAAGTGCATGCTCAAACCGCCATGGCCGCCTTCATCGATGGGTTGGAAAGGGGCACGTTACTCCGACATAAGCTGAAGCGCTTGCAGGACAATCACCAGCTTGACTTGAACCAGATGCTCGTGGCTCATTGCCGGCAACAGCCGTTCCAACTCAAGATCGGAGGAACAACAGTACAAAGCGGAAAACCGCTCTAGAAGAAAAGCAATCTACCGAAATGGTCGCTATGACTTTTGGCAGAGGAAGGGGAGCTGGCCGCGGGCAGCAATGAGGAAGTGAAACCACCCCGGCGCTGCTCCGCGTTCCCCAAACGTACGAGGAATACCGCGATATGCCGTTCCTCGTACACCTCGACGCCAACGGCAAGGCCACCCATACCAATCGACACTGCAAGTTTGTCAACGACCTCAAGGAAGACCTGGAGTCCGGCTACAAGCGAAGTCGGAAGAACAGACCGCGAGGCAAGGGCAAGGGGAAGAAGAAGGAGGAGGAGTCCAAGGATTCAAGTGACATGGACGAGGACGTTGACCCCAAGCACGCCGCCAAGAGCGACGACAAGGGCAAGAACCCCTTCGCAAAGAAGGCACCAGTCTACCACACTTTCCTTGGCACCCCCACTGTCCGACAACAGAAGACCTCTCTAAGGATCCTGATGGCCACCCTCCCCCCAGTTCCCTAGTACCTGCGCTGGTTGGAGGTTCCAATAACTTGGGATAGGACGGACCACCTAGACCTTGTGCCCACGGAGAACCAGTACGCCATGGTCATCAACCCATTGATTGACGGCGTGGAGTTCACCAAGTGCATGGTGGATAGTGGAAGCAGCATCAACATCATGTACCTGGATACACTATAGAAGATGAACTTGACGGAGGCAAACCTAAGGTGGACCAACACCGTTTTCTACGGAGCGGAGTAGTTCCTGGTCGGGAGGCTCGGTCCCTTGGGTGTATTACACTTCAGGTAGCCTTTGGCGATGTTAATAATTACTGGCAAGAGCGCATGACCATTGAGATGGTCCCCTTCAAGAGCATATACCACGTCATATTCGGCCGCGATATATTCCACACGTTCATGGCCAAACCATGCTTCGTCTACAACAAACTCAAGATACCCGGACCAAATGGTGTCATCACCGTATCCGGAAGCTTTACCAAGGAAAGGGACTGCGAGATCAATGAAGCAGCCATTGCAGAAACCGTCCTCTATTGCGAAGAATTCAAAGAGATCCAGAGCAAGGTCAATGACTCAGAGATGCCCGTGTCGAAGAAGCAGATCTCCGACTCCGCTCCTGCGTTCAAGTCCGCCATCGAAACCAAGCCGGTGGAACTTGTGGTAGGCGACGCCTCCAAGACCGTCGCCATTGGGACGAACCTGGATCCCAAATAGGAAAGCGCGCTCGTCGAGTTCCTCCGTGAGAATAGGGACATCTTTGCCTGGGAACCTGCCGACATGAAAGGTGTACCTAGGGAACTTGCCGAGCGCAGCCTCAACATAAATCCAAAATGCAAACCAGTGAAACAACCTCTATGACGCTTCGGAGATGAGAAGAGACGCGCCATTGGCAAAGAGATAGCTAGGTTACTTAAGGCTGAGTTTATCCGAGAAGTCCTTCACACCCGATGGGTGGCCAATCCTGTACTTGTCCCCAAAAAGGGAACCAATGAATTAAGAATGTGCGTTGATTACACCGGCTTGAACAAAGCATGTCCCAAAGATCCGTTTGCTTTGCCTCGCATTGACCAAGTCATTGACTCGATGGCTGGCTCGGAACTTTTGTGTTTTCTCGATGCATACTTAGGATACCACCAGATCAAGATGAGGAAGTCGGACCAATTGGCCACTTTGTTCACTACCCCATACGACACGTTTTGCTATGTCACGATGCCCTTTGGGCTGAAAAACGCAGGTGCTACCTACCAGCGGACAATGAAACGTTTCCTCCACGACCAAATTGGTCGGAACGTTCACGCCTATGTGGACGATATCGCAGTGATGTCTAAAAAATCCAACGACTTAATCTCCGACTTGAAAGAAACCTTTGATAAACTCCGGAAATACACCATGATGCTCAACCCTAAGAAGTGTGTCTTCGGGGTTCCAGCCGGCAAATTGTTGGGCTTCATCGTTTCCCAGCGCGGAATCAAGGTCAACCCAGAGAAAATCAAGGCCATCTTAAACATAAACCGTCCGACATGCCTAAAGGACATTCAACGACTAACAAGTTGTGTTGCAGCAGTTAGTCGGTTCATCAGCCGACTTGGAGAGAAGGCTTTGCCGCTGTACAAGTTGCTGAAGAAGGTAGACAAATTCACATGGACGGACGAAGCAAATGTAGCATTGAAGCAGCTCAAGGAGATTCTTTCCTCAGCGCCCATCCTTGCAGCACCCGAGCCTGGTGAGCCCCTGTTAATTTACATGGCGGCAACCAACCGGGTTATCAGCATCGTCGTTGTTGTAGAGCGAAAGGAACCAGGCTATGAGCACGGAGTTCAACGACCAGTTTACTACGTAAGCGAGGTCTTGACGGAGTCCAAGCAGCGTTACCCACACTACCAAAAGATAGCTTATGGAGTATTCCTCGCTTCTCGGAAGCTGAGACATTACTTCCAGGAGCACCCAATCATAGTGGTGAGCAAGACTCCACTGTCCGACATTATCAATAACAACGACACTACACGAAGGGTCGCGAAGTGGGTCATTTAACTTGCTGCCTTAGAGATCACCTACAAGAGACGCGACGCTATCAAGTCAGAATCCTTGGCGGATTTTATTGCAGATTGGACGGAGATGCCAGATGCTACTTCGTTGCCAAAACCAGAGTACTGGGTGATGCACTTTGATGGATCAAAGTTGCTCAACGGCTCGGGAGCTGGTGTATTGCTACATTCACCAACAGGATACAAGCTACACTACGTTTTGCAGATCCACTTCGAGGCTACAAACAACATGGAGGAGTATGAAGCACTCATTCACGGACTATGTGTAGCCAAAGATATTGGCATCAAGCGCATAGTTTGCTATGGAGATTCCGACTTGGTTGCCCAGCAGGTGGCTGTCACTTGGAATGCGCGGAACCCTATGATGACAGCATATCGAGACAAAGTGGACGAGATAGCCAAGAGTTTCTTGGGCTACGAAGTGAAGTATGTGCCTAGGGAACAAAACGAGGCGGCTGATCTGCTGTCTAAGCTAGGATCAGGGCGCAAGAGAATTCCGCCAGGAGTTTTCCTCGAGCACCTGCACACACCATCCGTGAAGGGAGCTGACAACGACAATCTGGATAGAGCTGACTCTTTCGTCAACATGGTGACTAAGGTCCCTCCGGCTTGGACAAAACCGTTCATGGAATACCTCAAACACGGAACTTTGCCCGATGACAAAGTCGAAAGACGGAAAATAGTACGATGAGCAAAGGATTATACCATAATCAATGGGAAACTCTACAAAAGGAGCACTACTGGTGTATACCTAAAGTGTGTTTCCCAGCTAGAAGGTATGGAAATCCTATGGGAAATCCATCTCGGAGATTGCGGGCATCACGCCGCTCCTCGATCGTTGGTCGCGAAAGCTTTCCGACAAGGATTCTACTGGCTGACAGCGAAGGCGGAAGCCGACAAGCTGGTTGAGACATGCATAGGATGCCAGTATTATGACCGACAACCACATGTTCCTGCTAAAGAACTGCGAACAATACCAATAACTTGGCCGTTTGCAGTCTGGGGGCTGGACATGGTGGGACCGTTATAGACGACACCTTGTGGATTTATGCATCTGCTTGTAGCAGTTGATAAATTCAATAAATGGATAGAAGCTAAACCCATTAGAAAGCTTGATGGGGCAACTGCCCTACGGTTCGTCCGAGATCTAGTGGGGAGATTTTGTCTCCCACATAGCATTATCACCGACAATGGCAACAATTTATCACTCGGGGAAGTGGAGGCGTATTGCTGTGAGAAAGGCATCCGACTTGACCTTGCATCCGTGGTACACCCACAATCCAACGGTCAGGTCGAGCGAGCCAATGGATTAATTCTGCAGGGAATCAAGACACGTCTTGAGGCACCGCTACATAGAGCAGCTGGAGCCTGGGCGGAAGAATTACCATCCGTACTGTGGAGTTTACGAACTACACCTAACAGATCTACCGGCTACACCCCTTACTTCATGGTATATGGAGCAGAAGCTATCCTGCCTTCCGACATCCTCCACGATGCACCAAGAGTTGCCGCCTACGACGAGGATGACGCTGAAGAATCCAGACGCCTGGATGTGGACCTTCTCGAGGAGGAGCACGTTTTGGCATGCCAAAGATCCGCCATCTACCAGCAGAAGCTACGCAGCTACCATAGTCGCCGCGTTCGGCATCGCTCATTTAAAGAGGGGGATTTGGCGCTCCGACTTAAGCAGAAAAAGTCACACAAATTATCCCCGCCATGGGAAGGATCGTTCATCATAAGCAAGGAGCTTCTCAATGGGTCTTACTACCTTGTTGACAATCGTGAACTAAAGGATAGACCCAACGAGGATCATAAGCGTAAGCGACGTGACCTGGATTATGACTACCCGGAGTTTGATCGGCTATGGAACATAGCACAGCTATGTCCTTTCTACACTTAGCATTTTTTGTAGGGTTCGCAGCATAGAAAACAAAAATTTTCCTACGATGGGAACTATGTACCAAGATCTATCTACTAGATACAAACAACGGGCGGATGTATATCCGTAGAGAACATACCCTTGAAGACCGACAAAGCTTAACGAGTTCGACTCGTGGTTGATGTAGACGATCTCTTGCCGATCTCAAGATCGAGAGGAAGTCCTAGCGCCGCAAATCAGCAGCGCATCCGTGCTCGCACACACGTTCGAGGCACCGAGCAACCTCCGCCTCCTCGCTCCAGCGATGCAGCGGAAGCACAACTCTTTCTTGCCGAATAGCCACCGGGAACATGTATCTCGCTAGTCCGAGACCATGGGGGATAAATTCTAGAGGGGGAGAGAGATCCTTCACGAGGAGGTGTGAGAGACAAGTGAGGAGGGGGGCTCCTTTTATAGGAGGAGGGGGGCACCCAAGGGGTGGCCGGCCATGGGGGCTTCCCCCTCCCCTCCTTCATTCATGTGGGTGGACACTCCACTCACAAAATGCCCTTTAAATTCCCTCCACTCAAAAGTCCACTCAAATTCCCATTAAATTTCCACCAAATTTAATGCAAAATCTCATTAAATAAAACTCTTTTATTTTATTCAGAATTTTGTCAATTACTTTAATGAAAAACATTCACAAAGAACCCCTTGCTAGAATTCCATTTCACATGCATAACCACTTTATGCAATTTCACCCGAAAACCTGTTTCGGTATCTAGTGAAATAAATTCCTGCGCTTGTTCATTCTTTCGGCATGAAACATTTGCTCCAATTGGATGTCGGTGTCTCTTAAGTGTGTCACCCTACGGTTTGTGAATAATGCGGACATGATCGAGACCCCTCTCGGATCAATAATCAGAAGCGGGATCTGGAGACCCATACTGACTCCCACACATTCAACGATGACTTTCTTGTGATCGTCGGAACCTTTTACGCTAGTATCTTAATCCCTTTGGTTCACGACAACTACATGTCCGAGATTCGATCATCGGTATCTCCATACCTAGTTTGATCTCGTTACCGACATGCACTCTTTTCTCGTTCCTGTGATATAACATTCTAGTGATCAAATCACTTGCTTGCAAGCTAATCAATGTCATATCACCGAGAGGGCCCAGAGTATATCTATACGTCATCGGGATGAACAAATTCCACTCTCGATCCATGGGCCTCAACATAACACTTTATTAGTTCTGAATCCATCTTTATAATCACCCTGTTACGGTGTGACGTTTGATGTTATCAAGAAACTCTTCCGGTGTTAGTGATTGACATGATCTCATGGTCTAAGGATTAGGATCACTTCGTAAGTTGTTATAGCAATATAAACTCAATGACTTTGATCGTAATGCTATACTTCGGATGAATGTTCATCACACCATTACACTAATGTTGTGATCCCGTTATTAACAACATCCAATGTCCATGATCAGGAAACCTTGATCATCTTGTTAATCAACGAGCTAGTTTATGAGAGAGGCATAACTAGGAACTTTCTGTTTGTTTATTAAACACACATGTATTAACGTTTCCGTATTAATACAATTATAGCATGCAAAATAAACATCTATCATATACTTGGAATACACATAATAAACACTTTATTATTGCCTCTCAGGGCATATTCCCTTCAGTCTCCCACTTGCACTAGAGACAATAATCTATTTACATAGTGATAAATCTAACACCCATTGAGTTCTGGTGTTGATCATGTTTTGCTCTAGGGAGAGTTTTAGTCAACGGATCTGCTACATTGAGATCCGTATGTACTTTACAAATCTTTATATCTCCATCCTTGACATGCTCGCGGATGGAGTGAAACCGGCGCTTAATATGCTTGGAATGTTTGTGAGACCTTGGCTCTTTGGCATTGGCAATGGCACCATTGTTGTCACTATAGATCACCATTAGGTCCAACGCGTTTGCCACCACTCCTAGTTCGGATATGAACTCCTTCATCCAAACTGCTTCCTGAGCCGCTTCTGAAGCAGCAACATATTCGGCCTCCGTTGTTGATCCCGCTACCACAGGTTGTTTGGAGCTCCTCCAACTAACCGCTCCGCCATTCATGAGAAATACGTATCCGGATTGAGTCTTAGAGTCATCCGGATCGGTGTCAAAGCTAGCATCGACATAACATTTAGCGACGAGCTCTTCTTCACCTCCGTATACAAGAAACATATCCTTAGTTCTTCGTAAGTACTTAAGGATATTCTTGACCGCTATCCAAAGGTTCAACCTGGATCCGATTGGTACCTACTAGTCAAACTAATAGCATGTGCCACATCCGGTCTTGTACATAGCATGGCGTACATTATAGAGCCTATGGCTGAAGCATAGGGGACTTTGTCCATTATCTCTCTTTCTTCCGCCGAAGCCGGACTTTGAGTCTTACTCAATGTCTTACCTTGCAACATAGGTAAGAACCCCTTCTTACTTCCGTCCATTTTAAACTTCTTTAAAATCTTATCAAGGTATGTACTTTGCGATAGCCCTATTAGGCGCCTAGATCTTTCTCTATAGATCTTTATGCCTAATATGTATGACGCTTCACCTAGGTCCTTCATTGAAAATTTGCTGTTTAGATAACTTTTAACACTGTTTAAAAGATCTATATCATTTCCGATCAATAATATGTCATCCACATATAATATCAGAAATGCCACATTGCTCCCACTCACTTTCTTGTAAATACAAGCTTCTCCATAAGTTTGGACAAATCCAAACTCTTTGATTACCTCATCAAAGCGGAGATTCCAACTTCGTGATGCTTGCTTAAATCCATAGATGGATCGCTGAAGCTTGCACACCTTGTTAGCATCCTTAGGATCGACAAAACCCTTTGGTTGTATCATATACAACTATTCTTCAATATTACCATTGAGAAACGCGGTTTTGACATCCATCTGCCATATCTCATAATCGAAATATGCAGCAATTGCTAACATAATCCTAACTGACTTTAGCATCGCTACGGAGAGAAAGTCTCATCGTAGTCAACTCCTTGAATTTGTCGAAACCCCTTTGCGACAAGTCGAGCTTTATAGACGGTCACATTACCATCAAGATCAGTTTTCCTTTGAAAATCCATTTGTTCTCCACGGCCTTTCGGTCGTGAGGTAATTCCACCAAGTTCCAAACTTGATTTTCATACATGGATTCCATCTCGGATTTCATGGCTTCTAACCATTTGTTGGAATCCGGGCTCATCATCGCTTCTTCATACGCCGCAGGTCATCATTTTCATCAACCATGAAATTCATGACAGGATTCCGTGCACGCGTCTGCTTGACCTGCGAGGTTCAATAGTACTCTCTTCGGAGTTTCATGATCATTATCATTAGTTCCCTCTTCTACAAAGCGGAGCCAACTCCTAACAACTTCCGCGCCGCTACTTGCCATGCTTTGAAGAGAAGGTTCCACAACCTCTTCGAAGTTCTACCTTCCGACTACTCACACCTTTCGCGAAACTCTTTCTAGAAAGGATCCATTCTTGGCAACAAAACCTTGCCCTCGGATTCGTGATAGAAGGAATACCCAATAGTTTCTTTAGGGTATCCTATGAAGACGATTTTTCCGCTTTGGGTTCGAAGTTTATCCGGTTGAAGTTTCTTCACATAAACATCGCATCCCCAAACTTTGAGAAATGATGCTTAGGTTTGTTTCCAAACCACAATTCATACAGTGTCTTTTCAACGGATTTAGATGGTGCCTGATTTAAAGTGAATGCAGCTTTCTAGTGCATAACCCCAAAATGTCAACGGCAAGTCCGTCGGAGACATCATAGATCGAACCATATCTAATAAAGTACGACACGACGTTCACACACCATTTCATTGTGGTGTTCCGCAGTGTGAGTTGTGAAACAATTCCACACTCTTTCATGTGAGTGCTAAACTCGTAACTTAGATACTCACCTCCACGGTGGACCGTAGAAATTTGATCTTTTATTACGATGATTTTCCACTTCATTCTGAAATTCCTTGAACTTTTCAAAGGTTTCAGACTTGTGTTTCATCAAGTAGATATAACCGTATCTACTCAAATCATCCGTGAAAGTAACAAAATAACGATATCCACCTCGCCGACACACTCATTGGACCACATACATCGTAATGTATGATTTCCAATAAATCAGCCTGCTCCATTGAACCGAAAACGGCGTTTCTAGTCATCTTGCCCATAAGGCATGGCTCACATGTATCAAATGATTCATAATCAAGTGATTCCAAAAGTCCATCCGAATGGAGCTTCTTCATGCTTAACGCCAATATGACCTAGACGGCAAAGTTACATATATGCGGATATATCATCATTAAGTTTAATCCTTTTAGCATCAACATTATGAATATGTGTAACATTATCATCGAGATCTAATACAAATAAACCATTCATCATCGGTGCATGACCATAAAAGATTTCATTCATATAAATGGAACAACCATTGTTCTCGGATTTAAATGAATAACCACTTCGCATCAAACACGATCCAGATACAATGTTCATGCTCGGTGCACCAGATAACATTTATTCAAGTTTATAACTAATCCCGACGGCAAGTGGAGAGGCAGCGTTCCGACGGCGATCACAGCAACGCTTGATCCATTGCCGACACGCATCTTGACCTCACCCCTTGCTAGTGGTCGCTTGTTCAGAGCCCTGATTCGAAAGTTACAAATATTAGCAACGAACCGTATTAAATACCCGGTGCTATCATGCGAGCACTAGTCAAGTACACATCAATAACATGTATATCATATATACCTTTGTTTGCCTTGCCGGCCTTCTTGTCCGCCAGATACTTGGGGCGCTTATGCGCCAAAGGGCTCCCCTTACAATAGTAGCACTCGAATCAGACTTAGGTCCAACTCGGTTTTTTCAGGCGCGCAACAGTGCTTGCCGCCTTACTTCCCTTCCGCTTTTCCCTTCTTGTCTTTCTTGAAACCAGTGTTCCTATTGATCATCAACACTTGATGTTCCTTTTGATCTCCACTGCAGTTTTAAGCATTGATGTAAGCTCGGGAGAGACTTCTTCATGCCTTGCATATTATAGTTCATCACGAAGCTCTTATAGCTAGGTGGCGTAGACTGAACCACGATGGATGCCTAAGTCAATGGGAATCGATATTCCCAAGGACACAAGATTATCGGCGTAATCCGACATCTTGAGTACATGCTCACTAACGGAGCTGCTCTTCCATCATGCAGCTAAAGAACTTTTCGAGCGTTGTAGTTTCTCACAGCAAAGATGTGTGTCGAAAATCATTTTCAACTCACCCATTGTATCAAATGCATTGCCGCTTTTCAAACGCTTTGAAGTTCGCTCTAGCCCATACAATATGCCGCAATGAACTAAGTTGTGGTCCTCCGACGAGTCCGATAGACATTCTTCTCCTCGTCAGGCATCATCAAAGGTGGGGCCTAACGGCGCTTCTAGCACATATTGCTTTTGTGCAGAGAGGAGAATCCTCAAATTCATGGCCCATTCGGTAAAGTTGCTACCGTTCGCTGCTAGTTTCTCTTTCTCCATGAACACATTGAAATTAAAAGCAGGTGGTGCCATCTACAACAGAATTTGTAAAGTTTAGACTAAGTGTATGATAGATTGAGTTCAACTAATCCATATTACGAATGAACTCCCACTCAAAAACGACATCCCTCATGCCTTTTGGTGATTACATGAACCAAATCCACTACACCAAGTCCGATCATCACGTGAGTAGGTATAGCTACAAAGGCGAGCAGCAAAACGGCATCATATCAACAATATGACTCATGCTTAACCTTTCGTCCGTGTTCCGAGGCCATGTCTGACATGCTAGGCTCGCCAAGTTAGAACCTCGATTCAAGGTGTAACTGCTTTTACACCAAATATGGTCGGGGATCCAAGAACACCCGATCATCACGTGATGTCTTGGAGCGACGAAAACATAATCGGTGCATACTAAAGGAAGAACACATTCTTATCTTGATATTTAAATGAGGGATCATCTTATTATGCTAACAAAGCTCTAAACAAGCAATATAAGATGCTATCAAACATCATATGTTTATTAGTGAAATGATATGGTTCCCGCAGATGATCTCTATCATGTGCATCGTGGTATGATCACTATCATACCTATATGTGCAAATCCAAGGTCTATGGAGTTTACGCTATGTGTGTTGTAAGAGTATCATCTCATACTTCTACTTACAACACTACCATATCATAACACTAGCCCAGCAACAATCTAAACTAGACGCCTCTAATTTATCCATTGCAAGTTTTACGTGGCTTAGGGCTTTCGAGATAGAACCGTTCTTACCTACGAACATGAACCACAACGAGGATAACCAAATTGTTGACAACTCGCTTGCAAAATAGATATTGACTATAGTAGGAGAGACAGACACCCGCTAGCCACTTATGCAAACTAGTTGCATGTCAAGCGTGGAACAGGTCTCATGTGCGAGGACATGTAAAGTTTGTCCGGGCCGCTTCATCCCATTATGCCACCAATATCCAAAATTACAACAAAGGAGGAACAACATGATCATCATCGCCCACATACTCATATGTGTACTACCCGTGTAAAGTATCTACGACAGATCCGCTCGATACCACTGTAGGGTTCGCAGATAGAAAACAAAAATTTCCTACGATGGGAACTATGTACCAAGATCTATCTACTAGATACAAACAACGGGCGGATGTATATCCGTAGAGAACATACCCTTGAAGACCGACAAATCTTAACGAGTTCGACTCGTGGTTGATGTAGACGATCTCTTGCCGATCTCAAGATCGAGAGGAAGTCCTAGCGCCGCAAATCAACAGCGCATCCGTGCTCGCACACACGTTCGAGGCACCGAGCAACCTCCGCCTCCTCGCTCCAGCGATGCAGCGGAAGCACAACTCTTTCTTGCCGAATAGCCACCGGGAACATGTATCTCGCTAGTCCGAGACCATGGGGAATAAATTCTAGAGGGGAGAGAGATCCTTCACGAGGAGGTGTGAGAGACAAGTGATGAGGTGGGATCGATTTATAGGAGGAGGGGGCACCCAAGGGGTGGCCGCCATGGGGGCTGCCCTCTCCCCTCCTTCATTCATGTGGGTGGACACTCCACTCACAAAATGCCCTTTAAATTCCCTCCACTCAAAAGTCCACTCAAATTCCCATTAAATTTCCACCAAATTCAATGCAAACTCTCATTAAATAAAACTCTTTTATTTTATTCAGAATTTTGTCAATTACTTTAATGACAAACATTCACAAATAACCCCTTGATAGAATTCCATTTCACATGCATAACCACTTTATGCAATTTCACCCGAAAACCTGTTTCGTATCTAGTGAAATAAATTCGCGCTTGTTCATTCCTTCGCATGAAACATTTGCTCCAATTGGATGTCGGTGTCTCTTAAGTGTGTCACCCTACGGTTCGTGAATAATGCGGACATGATCGAGACCCTCTCGATCAATAATCGAAGCGGATCCGGAGACCCATACCGACTCCACACATTCAACGATGACTTTCTTGTGATCGCTTAACCTTTTACGCTAGTATCTTAATCCCTTTGTTTCATTTACATATTACATGTCCGAGATTCGATCATCGGTATCTCCATACCTAGTTTGATCTCGCTACCGACATGCACTCTTTTCTCGTTCCTGTGATATAACATTCTAGTGATCAAATCACTTGCTTGCAAGCTAATCAATGTGATATCACCGAGAGGGCCCAGAGTATATCTATCCGTCATCAGGATGAACAAATTCCACTCTCGATCCATGGGCCTCAACATAACACTTTATTAGTTCTGAATCCATCTTTATAATCACCCTGTTACGGTGTGACGTTTGATGTTATCAAGAAACTCTTCCGGTGTTAGTGATTGACATGATCTCATGGTCTAAGGATTAGGATCACTTCGTAAGTTGTTATAGCAATATAAACTCAATGACTTTGATCGTAATGCTATACTTCGGATGAATGTTCATCACACCATTACACTAATGTTGTGATCCCGTTATTAACAACATCCAATGTCCATGATCAGGAAACCTTGATCATCTTGTTAATCAACGAGCTAGTTTATGAGAGAGGCATAACTAGGAACTTTCTGTTTGTTTATTAAACACACATGTATTAACGTTTCCGTATTAATACAATTATAGCATGCAAAATAAACATCTATCATATACTTGGAATACACATAATAAACACTTTATTATTGCCTCTCAGGGCATATTCCCTTCATTTTTATCTAAATTGTGTACCTCTTATATGATCAATGAAATAAAGCTGTTTGGTTCACTCATATTGCTGAGTATTTTACCTCCTTTAGTGTTCATTTTTGGATCATGTAAAAAAAATTGCACAAGTCTTGCGTTTGCACTTGTGAAAATTCCTCCTACGGGCGTTAGCTTAAGTTTTCTGGTCTACACGTTCTTTGTCGTTTTTATGTGGATTCTGGTGTAGTGACTTTCGGCACTTGTTGTCGGTGATTTGGTGTTCAGGTTATTGACGGTGCCATTGGGCATCATCACCTGAGTGCATGGTTTCGACAACGAGTCTTCCGACTCACGAAAAGTCAAGCATATAAACCAAAGTAATGGATAAGACAGCACTTGCTTAAAAAATATATACATGCTGGGAATTAATTCTTAAGTAGCAGGACAGAACAATCATTGTTTTCCGCCTTAAGTTACATCACCAAGTTTTTCCCGTGCACACACCAAAGGTGAAACAGAAATTACAAAGTGTTTTTCATTCTTTGGGCGCAGGAGACTTGGAGGCTGCATCGTCCCCAACCGGAGAATCACCCTCAACGTCGGCACTGTGATGAGACTCTAAGGAATCTTGGTTGACGCTGTCGATAGTGTTCCTGGGCACGAAGACGTCAACGTCCACCAACTCGGCAACTCTGGTGTCATAACCCGCAAGTGATGACAGGATGGCTTCATGATCAATCTCCTTGCCGTCATCATCCACGTCGGGGATGCCAGAGGTCACCGTGTCGATGTCGGCATCGTCGTAGTGTGCCTTCACCATTGACAACGCCATCCTTGCGCCAGCCCGTGCACATGAAGCTTTCCAGCTCGTGACGCGCTTGGGGGATCGGCGCAGAATCTCCGAGTACTTCGTCATAGAGTCTGAAGCCTTGATATATATCTGGAGGGGCTTGGCAATATCCTTGGCTTGGGCGATGGCGATGTTGATGACGTTGCCGGCAAGAACCATGCATTCCTTGTCCAAAGGAGGCGAGCGGGTTAAACCCATAGGAGCTGCAAATTCTGACAAGGAGCGCATGAGTTTAATAAACTCTAAGTATCCAGACTACAGACTACAAGGCGAAGGAAACTTACTGAAGATGCTGGCCTTGGCCTGCCAGATGGTGTCCGCCAAGGATTCCATCTCTTGTTGGAGGAGCTTAAACGCCTCGCTATGGCGATGGTTTTAAGATTGCAAGCTCCTCCTTCAAGCGATTGATTTCCGCGGTGGCAGAATCCTGCAGGGCTTTCATGGAATCCTCGTGCATCGTCAGCATCTCTTCCCTCTCCTTATTAAGGATTTTATTCTCGCTGTCCAACTGTTGGATGTGCTTGGACTGCTCGACAATATCCTTGGCCTTGGCGACATGTTCTGCAAAGTCGGAGAAAACAAAGTACACAATGAGTACACGGCGATTGTGGGCACAAAAATAAGACAGAAATGAACAAAAAGAAAACAGACTCTTGTTTTTGATGATCAGTTCCTTCAAGATGGCAGTTTTACCCTTTTCGGCTTTGAGATCTGCGCGCATCTTCTGGTACTTGTCGTTGGCCATGCCCCTCCGAGCATTCTCTTTCTAGGAAAACAAGTATAAATTTAAACCGTTGTTTGGTCTACTTGGAGCATCTAGTCGGAGTTTTTTCCACCTAGACGCTCGGGGGCTACAGCAAGAATTTTTAACTTAGCAATATGCTTAGCTTTTCTTTAAGCATCTAGTCGGAACTAATTCAGTTACAACTAGAGTCTTGGGGGCTACAGCATTGAAAATTATGAACACTTCGTATGCTACTCTTAAAAGCATCTAGTCGAAATAGTTTGTTCCATCTAAATGCTTGGGGGCTACAGTGAGAGTTTTTTCTAACTTAGTTACTCTTAGAGCATATAGATGCAAAACCTATGGTTTTCCATCTACATCCTCGGGGGCTACAGTGGGATACTCATATGAAATGCAAAAGGAAAAGTAAAAACTTACAAGTGCAATAATCTTGAGGTTTGTAGCACTCTCGGCCAGCAGCTTGCCAAAGGAAATGCTATTTCCCTGCAAGATATCTGCTTGTCGGAGCAGTTCCTCAATACCGCACGTCGGAGATGACGACACTCCTCCAGGAACCATAGTTGTGTTACTCGGCAGGAGCGCCGGGTAAACTATCTTCGGCTATTCAAAGGGTTTCTGGGGAGTAGGGGCGCCGCCTTCGGTAGAGGTACCAGCCCCCACTGCCACCTTGCCGCTACCGATGGCATCCTTAGCCGGAGCTTCAGCCATTTGAAGAGCAGTGCTCTCCTGCGTCGCCTGCTCGCCGACAACAGCGAGTTTGATAGAAGCGCCAGAGTCCACTTCCATGACGGAAGGGCCTGGTGCCTCCTGGGCTTGAGAGCTTGTCGGGGCAGAGGAAGGCTTGACGGCAGGAGTAGCAGGGGCGATGGCGGGTGAGGGGTCGTGATGCAGCATATCTTTGATATTTCTATAAGCCCCCAAAGTCTTGAGGTCTTCTTGAGGCTGGTCGTGGCTTTCTTCCTGAAACGTGCAAAGCGCATAAGTACAGAAACAAGACAGATAAATAAGACAATGTCGGAGAATGAGAAGCTCACACTAATGGGGGTGCTTTGGCAAAAATCCCGGTGGATCTTTTCTTTTCCTCCTCCAGGGTGGAGGAGGTCTTCTTGGAGGCTCCACCCTCCGTCTTCTTCTTCTTGGCTCCGTCGATAGCGTCAGAGGTGGAGATCTTCCGCTTTCGCGCCAACGGGACATCGTCGTCGGACACGACCGTGACTTCCTTCATCTTTGGATCGTAGATTTGGTCAGCCAGGTTGTCCTCATCTAGATCGCTAAGTTGTTAAGTTAGAAATCACCGTGTTAGATGAGGTGGTAATGGCAAGACGGATAAACTGGAGTATATGTCGTACACGGAAAATACATATCTACCTTTGGGCACTTGCCGTCTACGTACATGTCGCAGGTGATGGTGAAGCCACACTTCTTATCCTTCACCTTGACGATGTCCTTTAGGCAGAGCTTGACGGAGTTGCTCGAGAAGTTATCCACGGAGATCCGGAGGGTATCCCTTCGATCACTGGTATACTCGTGCATGAACTTCGCGCGGTGCTGCAGAGGCTGGATTCGCCCGATGAACTAGCACATGGCCAGGTCCAAGCCGGTCAAACCCGTCTCTACGAACCATTCGATCCGCCTTATTGCGCGAGAAGCGTCGAGGTCAGAGGAAAGGGAGGCATGGGATCTCCATGTAGAAACCTCAGCGGTGGCTCCCTCCGCGAAGTCTGGGTACGTCACTTCTCGGCCCGCCAAAGGAATGTCGGGGCCGTAGAAGTACGTCCGCTGCCAGTTCTTGCAGGACTCGTGGCCGACGATGTCGGGAAACCGCCGGCCAAGACAGATTTTGAAGCTTATGGTGCCACAGTTCCTAAGCTCCTCCCTGCTATGTCCGCCTTCATGTTTTACGATGAAGAAGTACACGAACAAGTCTAACCTAGGCCTTATCCCTAGATATCCCTCGCAAAGTGCCGCGAAGTTACTAAGCACTAAGATGCTATTGGGGGAGAGGTTGTGGGGTTGGACCTTGTAGTGGTTTAATACGGAGAGAAAGAAGTGGGATATGGGCAAAGAAACGCCGCATACCAACTGAGCCTTGAGGTAAACCTTTTCTCCGGCTTGGGGAGAAGGTGTCACCTCGCTGGCCAGCGCCACCTGCCAGGCGAGCCCCTCCGTCGCGGGGAGGTAGCCTTTGGCGACCATCTCTTGGATGTCGCGGTCGGTGATGTCCGAGCCGCGCCAGCTTCTGTGCAGTCCGCTCTTCTTCCAGAGGCTCAAGGGCCACCAGATTATGGTCGCCGCCGGTGGTTTCAATCACCGCCGATGCGGGGATGAACAGGCCCTCTAGGGGCACGACGACGGAGCTCGCTGGCTTCGCCGTGGCTTCGCTCAATGCCGCCACCGATGGGGAGGAGCTGATGCTGGCCATGGGGTGCTGGAAGGATGCGACTGACGCAGAGGGAGGCTAGTGTTTTCGAGGTTTCTCGCGGAGAGCTCGAGGAGGCGTGCGGCTGGAGGAAGAAGATGATGACGCGAGAGAATAAGGTAAAAAGTGGCAAGTGTCCCACAGTTACTATTTATCATGCTCTGCGTCAAGATTCGTGCAGCTGATCGGACGGTTGCCACGTAGACGACGTGTTCGTGAACGTGCGCGGTAATTTTGCCACGTCTCCAACCGTCGCTGCCAACGGTTCGTATCACTCGCACGGGAAAATCGTATATGATTGCGTTCTCTGCATGTGTGAGTTACGAGGCGTCGCTGACCTAAGCCTACGTCGTCCTAGCTGACACGGGTAGATGAGCCGTCGCATCGAAGATTCCGGCATGGACGGATTTAATCCGACTACAGAAGAGTACGATGGAAGATTCAACATTTCTCCGACTTACCATTCGAAGACGGAGAAAACCTTGCAGGGTTCTTTGGGAGGACTACAAGATATTGCTTGACGATTTGCCGACATCCATATGGACGGAGCATTCCATGTGAAGAGGCAAGACGGCACAAGATATCGGAGTTCTCCAGGGGCTACTGTTGGGGATATCCTATATGGGTGTCCTAATAGCATGTCTCTTATCCGACTAACCCGGGTGGCCCATAGTCGGTATCTTGGCCTATGGACTGTTGGGCGGCCCAGTTAGGTGGATCTATAAGGGAGGCCCATGTCGGATAAAGGAAGGCGACGGTGGAGTCACCAGCGTACCCGGAGCCTTGGAGTACAAGATACACAAGACTAGTAATAGACGGTGTAGGACTCTGTAACCTGTCCGGCTAGGACTTGACGACTATATAAGTCGGGCCTATGGGAGCCTTTAGGGCATCGTTTTTACACACACCTCGCATAGCGAACCTGTCTCTGTAACTCGTCGTATTGCCATTATAGTGATTTATAGTAGGAGTAGGATTCCGCCACCGTCGTGGGATCTGAACCTGGGTAAGCTGTGTTACCTCGTACCCGTCGACCGTCCGCCTTACCCCACGTCTCTAAACACGCCCTGTGAGGACCCCTCCATGGCGTACTCGTCGGCAATACCACGACAGGGGTGCGAAGGGGTATGGGCTAACTACGACCATATGATTAGATCGAGCATCAATGGCTCACGGCCATCGTCCTCATCGAACAGAACTCGACGGGTTCGAACCCTAGCGCGGCTAGTGGGGGTTTGTGGCTGCTCAACAGGACTCAGGCGATGGTCGGCGATGGGGGCAAATGATGAAGTCGACGACAGCAGTTCTCCTGGTACTACCAGCTCCTTTTGGGGCGGCTCCAATCAACGGCGCCATTCTCCTCCAGCAGTGGCGGGCTCCGGCGAAATTCTGGCGATGCTGCGCTCACCTTTCTCCGGGAAGAAGTGGTCACGATCAGTGAGAGGTGGGTTGTAGAATGGTGTGAAGAAATAGAACGGGGGAGGCCTCTATTTATACTGCGATGAGGGAACTGAAGGGTGCGGGCAGAGCTTGTCGGGGTCGGCGTCATATCGACCTACATGCATGGCTGATGGTTGGGGACGGTGCACGGTCTCCTGGCGATGCTCAACGTCTTGATGGTGCGACAAGGGGCGGTGCGGTTCGGTTAGAACGTGTCGATGCTCTGAGTGGCACCGACGGCGGTTTTGATGGCGCACAGTGGCTACGGTCGCGTGGCGGCGAACGGGGTTGTCTGGGAGGTTCCTGGGATGGTGGTGATCACGTAGACGGGCGGTGAAGGCGGGGCGTGGTATGTGCGAGCATGTCGAGCGTGGCGCTCTAGCGCGCTCTCGACATGGTCACAGAGAAATGGGCGCGTGCGTTTTCTGTGGTCCAGTGCCTGGCAGGGCTCGAGGGCTGGACAAGGGGTGGCAGTGGACGGTGGCGTGCTTCCCAGACACGGTGGCTAGGCACGGCGCTTGCTCCTACTAGCTTGCCATGGTCGGCTGGCAAGGGTTCTCTTGGGCAGGCTCGGCATGGCACATTGGTTCACTTTCTCTAGCAAGGGGTGAAAAGAATGGGATTTGTTTCTGTTAGAAATCTTGGACTAAAAACACTCAAAGTGGTCTAGTGAGCAAGATTGGCAAAAATGACCATTTGCTTATTTTGTTTGTTTTTTAATTTTTATTGATTTTATTCTGCTTGGAAATGATTTAGATGATGTTGTTTTCATCTTTAAACCAATCCTTGCCATTCACAACAATCAAACAAGTCCATTCAAGCATTCATGCATTCATCACATACACTCATGCATTCATATGGATTTTAATTAACAAAAGTTTTTGTTAAACCTAATTTTGGGTGATTGGAATTGATAACCTTGATTAATATTTTCGGGATGTTACAAACCTTCCGTCATTAAACAAAATCTCGTCTCGAGATTTAAGGGAAAGAAAACTAGGATTTAAAGAGATCTGGAAACTCCGTCCTAATGTAGTTTTCTCGCTCCCAGGTAGCTTCTTCTTAAGTATGGTTTCTCCACTGGATCTTGAGAAACTTAATACTCTCGGTCCTGGTAGTTCTGAAAGCTTCCTCCAAAATACGGATGGGTACTTCAGGATACATCAGGTCATCTTTGATCTCTATGGTTCGGTGATCAATATTCTTGAAAACTTCGGTCTTCTCTGGGACTTCTAGTCATCTGCGAAGTAACGAGATGTGAAACACATTATGCACGGCTGACATCTCCTCTGGCAGTTCCAGTTGATATGATACTTCTCCTCGATGATTCAAAATCTTGAAGGGTCCTATATATCTGGGGGCTAACTTTCCTTTGAGCTAGAAACATTGCATTCCCTTCTAAGGTGACACTTCGAGATACACAAAATCTCTGATATTGAAGGCTAGGTCTCGACATCTCTTGTCGGCATAACTCTTCTATCTAGATTGGGCGGTCTTGAGGTGCTCACCAATCTTGTGAACTTTCTCTTCTGCTTCTCGTAGGATGTCAGGTCCGAAAATCCGACTCCCTCCTACTTCTGACCAATTCAAAGGGGTACGCCACTTCCTTCCATACATGAATTCAAATGGGGCCATTTGCAAACTAGCTTGGTAACTGTTGTTGTATGAAAATTCTGCGAATGGCAGGCAGTCTTCCCATTTAGATCCATATTCTAGCACACAAGCTCTCAACATATCTTCGAGTATTTGGTTTACTCGCTCCGTTTGTCCATCTGTCTAAGGGTGATAAGCTGTGCTGAAATCCAGTCGGGTTCCTAATCCTTCTTGGACTTTCTTCCAAAACCTTGAGGTGAACTGGGTTCCTCAATCCGACACAATGTTCTTGGAAACTCCATGCAAACAGAATATTCTAGCAATGTACAACTTTGCTAGCTTTGAACTCTCATAAGTGGTCTTGACTAGTAAGAAATGGGTGACTTTGGACAGTCTATCTACTATGACCCAAATAGAGTCATTTCCCCTAGTAGAGGTAGGCAAACCGATGATAAAATCCATTCCAACGGAATCCCATTTCCATTTCGGAATCTCCAATGGTTGCAACAGTCTTGCGGGTCTCTGATGTCCCGCCTTGACTCTCTGACAAATATCACACTTGACTATGTAGCTTTCGATTTCTCTCTTCATCTTATGCCACCCAAAATTGCTCCTTCAAATCCCGATACATCTTTGTTCCTCTGGGGTGGATAGAATAAAGAGTATCATGGGCTTCTTTCAAAATAGCTTGCTTCAACTCTGAATCTGCTGGCACACAGATACGTCCTTTGTACCACAAAACTCTTTCTTCATCTTCGGTGAATCCGGGCACTTTTCCTGTACCAATACGATGTTTGATTCCATCGATACTAGCATTCCCTTTTTGCGCCTCCTTGATCTGACTGATCAAAGTGGGTTGAAGTTCTATGCTAGACAAAAATCCTTCACTTACTAGCTCCATTCTAAAATCCTCCATCTCCTTGTGCAAACTTGGTTGCTCCTTCAGAATCATGGAGTTCAAACGACACGGCAATCTTCTAAGGGCATCTGCTACCACATTGGCTTTACCAGGTGATAGTGGATGTCCAGATCATAGTCCTTTATTAACTCTATCCATCTCCTTTGCCTCATATTCAGCTCCTTCTGGGTGAAAATATACTTCAGGCTCTTGTGATCCGAATAAATCTCACAACGGTTACCCATAAGGTAATGCCGCCATGTCTTCAAGGCTAGAACTATGGCTGCTAGTTCAAGGTCATGGGTAGGATAATTTTTCTCATGTTGCTTCAGTTGTCAAGATAGATAAGATATAACTTTGACTTCTTTCATCAACACACATCCGATACCAATCTTGGATGCGTCACAATACACATCAAAAGGCTTCGTGATATCAGGCATAATCAAGATTGGGGCTGAGATCAATCTCTTAAGTTCTTGAAAACTTGCTTCACATTTGTGAGTCCATTCAAACTTCTTATCATTCTTCAATAATTGGGTAATGGGTCTTGCGATACTTGAGAATCCTTCTACGAACCTGCGGTAGTGTCCCGCTAATCCGAGAAATGCACGAACTTGGGTTTGAGTGGTTGGGTGATGACCCACAAGTATAGAGGATCGCAACAGTCTTCGAGGGTAGTATTACCGAATTTATTGATTCGACACAAGGGGAGCCAAAGAATACTTGCAAGCCTTAACAACTGAGTTGTCAATTCAGCTGCACCTGGAAATAGTTCTTGCTCACAGAAGTTTATCATTAGCAACAATTTGTAGTAGCAAAAATAGAGCAACAGCAGTAGTAAAACAAAAGCAATAGTAACAGTAGTAGCAAATAGTAGGATTCGAGTGCGATAGGCATAGGGATGGATGGACGGGCGTTGCATGAACGAGTCTAAACATGTAACTTCAAGATCTAGGGCATTGCAGATAAATAAGAATAATCATCCAAGTACTAAAGAATCCTAGGCATGTGCTCCATATATAGTCATGCGTGCTCGCAATGAGAACTTGCACAACATCTTCTGTCCAGCCAGCCCGTTGCAGCAGGGCCTCTAGGGAACTACTGCCAATTAAGGTGCTCCTTTTAATAGAGCATCGGAGAAAAGCATTAACACTCTGTGAACACATGTGATCCTCACACTACATCCATCCCCTACGGTTGTCCCAATTTCTGTCACTTCGGGGCCTTTGGATCGGGGCAATGATATGTGTACAGAACTTGCAGATAATATCACAAACAATACTATCATAATGATTCAATAATAAGTTCAGATCTGAGATCATGGCACTCGGGCCCTAGTGACAAGCATTAAGCACAACTAGTTGCAACAAAGTCAAATATCACTAATAGAGATACTAGGCACATGCCCTATCAATCTTATTCGAATACATGATAGAACTCATCCAATCCCTACCATCCCCATAGCCTACAGCGGGGGATTACTCAATCATGGATGAGGGGAACATTGATGGTTGATGGAGAGGCGTTGGTGATGTCGATGGCGATGATCCTCCCCAAATTACCCGTCCCGGCAGGGTGCCAGAACGGAGTTTCTGGTTCCGAATCTTGTTCTCTGGTGGTGGCGGTGCAGCGGAACTCTTTCTGGAAAAACATCAAACCCCCCTCGGTTTTCAGGTCAAGAGGCTTCTTATAGGCACAGAGGGAGGCCGAGGGTGCTGGGTGCCGTGGCCCCCTAGGCGTGTGGCCGACCTGCTCCGGTAGGGGTGTGGGCCCCCCAGGCCTCCACACCGTCTCGTACTCTGGCTCCGTGGATCTTCTGGTGAAATAGGATTTTTGGCATATTTCCGGGATTTTTCCTGATAGTTGATTTTCTACACAAAAACTAGACACCAAGGTAATTCTGCTGAGAACAACGTTAGTCCGTGTTAGTTGTATCCAAATCACACAAGTTTAGAGGAGAAACAATAGCAAAATTGTTCAGGAAAGTAGATACGTTTTGGACGTATCAACTCCCCCAAGCTTAGCTTATTGATTGTGCTCAAGCAATTTAGTTGAAAACTAAAAGCCGATAAAAAACTTTCACGAACACATTTTCTTCATATGATGTAAATATTCTCAGCACAGGAGTAGATACTTAAACCATTCATAATAAGAAGTATGCAACTAAGTCTACTCAATAGTCATTGCAAGCTATTAAGAGAAACCAACTCAATAATAAGTAGCATGAAGCATAAACATAAGCAACATTGAAATGCTCATAATAAGGTATGATAGAGTGGTATCTCGCTTACCTTTGTTTGTAGAGCACAATATAAACACCAAGGCACCTCTAAAGTTCAAGTGAAGGCTAGAAGTAAAGATATCAGAGATACAAGCATCAAAGTCATGACATAATTAACCAAGTTTTGGAACAAACACAAGAATGACAACTATGCTGAAAGTAAGGTTCTCATAGAATACGTGGTGACTGAACAAGGAAGTGAAAAGGTTTTGAAAAGTTTGAAATGCTTACAAATGCTGAAAGTAAGGTGTTCGATAGCTTTGAGCTCTTAGTGCCCCTATCATAGGCATGTTCATGTGGTTAAGGTGAAAGTGAGGTCCAATCTGAGTTATATGCTTGACAGAACATAAACTGGAAATCCCATGTCCCTTGAGTACGAGGGCTGCTCCGCATGCTACTCAACTTTGGTCACCTGTAAGTTCTTGTCATTGTAAATACATGCATATCATAGAGAACCGCCAACGGGGTACCCCTTGCACATGATACAAGAGCTATCCCGTGATCAAAATGACAAGGCAAGCAGGCAATGAGCATCTCAGTGATCTTTTTATTTACTATGTGCATAGCTTTTTATTGAGGATGCTTCATAAATGCTCATTATGGTGATGCCGCAAGTTTCCACCATGATTAGGCATGGCTTAGGCTAGCGGCCCAGGCGTTTCTATAACACAATGTATAGACTCCATGAACTCACAAGATCCCCTTTTATTTCACACCGACGACATCCGCAAACAAAAGAGCAAGGTATCAACTGGATAAGTATCGATAAGTGTTGAAAGCGTTCCCCGTGACAGCACGGTTCTGCTAACTCCCAGCCTATAATTTGCAAGCATATAACTTTCATGGACAGGTCACAATGGTTTAGGATTATTAAGTGAAAGAACTAAAGTGTGCCATCAAGTTTGTGAGAGCTTTACTAACTAACTTTCTCAAAGCAGACAAACATTTTATTTGGAAGAATACGAGGAATAATGAATATCCACTGAAATAGCAAATGATGCTAATAGGTAAGTATGGTGGCACTGCTGGCAAAATTGGTTTTGGAGAGTTGGATGCACAAGTAGAACTCATACTCAGTGCAAGTGACGGCTCGCAATAGAGAGGGGGCGACAAACAAGAGAGCAATAACTGTCATAATCATGCTTGCAACAAAATATGACTAATTATGGCATGAAGGTGATACAAGAACTCTGAGGAAAAATAAATCATTGAGCTTACTGACTATTGTTTAGTCATATGCATGCGTGAGCATGTGCCAAGTCGATTCACATGAAACTTTCAGAGGAGGATACCACAATATCATACCAAGTTATGAATAAAACAATGCAAGCAAACATTCATATGACATGCTACAAACTATTAGCAAGCCGGAGCTAATCACAAGAAAGCAAGAACTACTAAGCATCCATAATAACATACACCTTACATGAATAGGGTAAGCATGCTCACAATGATGAGTATATGTACAAAAATGAAAACAAATAGAGTTCGTTACCAGCCTCTTATCACACCTCAAGTTTTCTTAATCTTCATTATTGACCTTCACTTGTGTGGATTGAATAATAACATGAAACTAAACTCCACTGAGGACGGCTGAACCCTGCAAAGAACTCACAAAACCAAAGAAGAACAACAAATATTTTTGGTGTTTTCAATTTTTTAAAGAAAACAAACAAAGCAAAACCAAACAAAGCAAAGGAAAACAAAGCAAAAGCAAACAAAGAAAAATATTTTTTAATTTTTCTTTAAGGCATACCAAAGCTAAAAATCAAAGAAACAAACCAAGATAAACAACGAAAATATTTTTGGTATTTTTGTGTTTTTGAGAAAGCAGCATCAAGAACCAAAAAGAAGCGAAACAATGGATGTACAAAGAATCGACCGAACATGATATATAGATGAGTGTGATGTAGGTATACCTCCCCTCAATCTTAGGCTTCTGGCCTAAGTGGGGCTCAATAGCGCAGGTACTAACCCCAAGCTGGTGGGTCATCATAGGCATGATCATAGTCAGGCGCTTGCGATGAAGAAGAATACACGCCCCAATCATAAGAGGGTTGTTGGTATGAAGACTCCCCCAAGTTGGAAGGCTGAACCAAATCATCTTCGACATCCTCTCCAACATTCTCCTCTTGCTGGGAAGTCTCCGCCATGTATGTGTCAAACTCCTCCTCTGTGAGCGACCATCCTTGCTTGTTATCATTAAACAGAACAGGGGTAGGCAAATAAACTACTTTCTCATTCCTACCACCTCTCCAACCAAGCTTGGCAAAAGATAACTCATACGGTAAATTTCTCACAGTAGCCCCTAGAGAAACAAAATTATGCTGAACCATAGATTTAAGATCAAGCCTCTCTATGGGGAACCGATAATCTGTGTGGTGAGGCTCTAAACCATGGAAATCTAGCAACATAGAGGCAATGAGATCTCCACAAATTCCACCTTTCTCGCGGTTAGTGGTAAGACGGTAAGCTATCAAAGCACCCAGGTTATAAGTTCTATCCCTATTCAAAGCAGCTGCAATAAAAGCTAGATCAAAAGAAGATAATTTTCTAGCAATCTTTCTAGCAAGAACACACTTGGTAATGAAATAGGCAAAATATCTAATAGATGGGAACTGAATGTTCCGAATTTTACCACTTTCCTTCGAGAAGTCGAAACCTTGGCAAATTTCAGCATATAAATCCATCAGTGACTTAGGCCTCGCCTTGATCTTCTCACAAGATCCCCAATGGGCACTCTAATAGCTGCACAGAAATCAGCAAACGGCAGGTCGACAACTATATTTTATATTTTATAATGGACCATGGGATTAGATGAATACCAAGTAAATCGGAAGTCCTGCACCACAACCATGGTTAGCTTAACATATTGAAAAGGTTCACCTTCAACAAAGTGTTCCAACCCTGCATTGGTGATCATAGTTTGGCAATCTTGGAGGATTCCCGCAGCTCTCATAAATTCATGGCACGGATATATGGAAGGGAAAACTCCGTCCACACGATGAACTTTCATTGGCTCAGGTACCATCAAATCATATTGATTTAGTGGGTCTGCACTCATCTTCCTTTCTGAAATTTTTAGACAACAATCAAACCAAGTGATTTCCAAGTTGATAGATGATGAGAAACTACTATAGGAACTTGCTAGAGGGCTAAACATGCATCAAAATGTAATTTCTAAGCATAGAACAAGCATGCAAGCTCACACAACCTAACACCTATAGGAGCAAAATACTCAAGATGCAATCTACCAATCACAAATCTAATTGGACAAGTGGAGGAGGGACATACCAAGGAGCAATCGCTCCAAAAATCAGTAGGAGGCATCTTAGAGGGGCCTAGGTGGGCCACACCCTAGCCAGGCGCCACCTGGGGGATGGCCGTGCCCACAAGGGGTATGATGGCTTGGGGTGGCCCCCTGGGTCACTCCAGGTTTCCCTCTGCCCCTTTTTTCGATGAAAAATTTATTTTGAATTTTTTGGGATTTTTCGGGAAACTTTATTTTTGGCCAATTTTCAGGGTATGAAAATTGATTTTCTCGCATAAAAGATTTTTTAGAAGAATCAAAAGCAAACCAAAACCAAAACTACAGAAGTTCTAAGACACTCTAACAAGTAAGCAACTAGCAAACCAAAGATAACAAGAGAACAAGCAAAGACTAGGAAGGAGAAAAGTAAAAGGGAGCAAGTATAACCATAGTGAAAACATTATTTTGTTCATTAATTTCCTTTTTTTAAAAAGGTTGATGAAGTCTTGTTACCAAAATAATCTTATATGAAACAAAACTTTGCATTCCACCAAGTGATTATGTTACCTCATACTTGATAGCAATGGTTCCAATCATAATAGTTTCAAAATTTTCTTGTGGAATGGGACAATAAATTTCTCCAACCTTGATGCTCAATAGCTTTTAGCAACCTTATTGGGGAAATAGACAGTATGCTCTTTGTCATTAATATTGAATGTTACTTTTCCTTGATTGCAATTGATGACAGCACCTGCAGTATTAAGAAAAGGTCTCCCAAGAATCATAGACATATTATCATCTTCAGGCATTTCAAGCACAAAAAAATCAGTTAAGACTATGCAATTATGAGCAACTTGAACAGGAACATCCTCACATATACCAACAGGAATAGTAGTTGACTTATCTGCCATTTGGAAAGAAATATCAGTTGGTATCAACTTTTGTAGCTAGAGTCTCTTATAGAGAGAAAAAGGCATAACACTAACTCCATCTCCCAAATCACATAAAGCAGTTCTAACATAATTATTCTTAATGGAGCAAGGAATAGTTGGTATACCTAGATCACCAAGTTTCTTTGGAACCTTACCATTGAAGGAGTAATTAGCAAGCAAAGTAGAAATCTCCTCATTAGGAATCTTCCTTTTATTAGAGACAATATCCTTCATATACTTTGAATAAGGAGGCAACTTAATAGCATCAGTCAAAGGAATTTGCAAAAATAAAGGTTTCATCCACTCACTAAATTTGTTGTAGTGTTCTTCATCCTTTGTATTGTGTTTCTTACCTAGAAAAGGCATAGGTTTCTGTACCCAAGGTTCCATCTCTTTAGTGTTCTTAGTGTTCTTCTCAGGTTCTTCCTCAACTTCCTCCTTATCAGGAGCATCATTTTTATCATTACCACTCTCAGTTTCAGCATCAGAGACAGATATACTATTAGGATTTACAGCAGGTTCAAGTGGTTCCTCAACTATTTTGTGTTTATTTTTCTTTCTCTTACGAGGACTACCACTACTTTCACCTTGTTGAGAATCCTGTTCAATTCTTTTAGGGTGTCCTTCAGGATATAAAGGATCTTGAGTAGCTATACCACTCCTAGTTCTAATTCCATAAGCATTTTATCTCCTGAGGCATTAACTAGCATATCCCTTTGTACCTTAGCAAGTTGATCAATTTGAGTTGGAACCATTTGAAAGTGTTTACAAAGAATTTTAATATCATTAGAAGTTCTTTCCACAATATCTTTCAACTCTTTAATAGCTCTAGAGTTTTCTAATAAATGATTCTGAACTTGTTTATTAAAATTACCTTGCTTAACAATAAAAATGTGAAGTTCCTCTAAACATTGATCAGGAGGCTTATCATAAGGAATATCACCTTCATCGAAGTGTTGGAAGAGTGTACCTCAATAGTAGATGAGTGGGGAATTGGCTTACATAATTCTTCTATAGGAGGTAGATTGTTCACATCTTCAGCTCTAATACCTTTATCCTTTAGACACTTATTAGCTTCCTTCATCACTTCATCATTTAATGCAATAACTCCCCTCTTCTTTGGTGTTGGTATTGGAACTGGTTCAGGCACAACTGGTTAAGGAGTAATAGGCTCAGGTGTATTTATCTCAGTTGAAGTCCAATCATCATAATTCTTGCTTATTTTAGCCATTAATTCTTCAGCATCTGTAGGAGTTCTTTTCCTGAAAACACAATCAACAAAGATATCTAGGTATGTCTTAGAATCATCAGTTAGTCCATTATAATAAATATCAAGAAGCTCATTTTTATGTAATGGACATCCAGGATGTGCATGAATCAAGGCATAGAACCTTGTCCATGACTCAGACAATTTCTCTTCTTCTTCTCCCTATTTAAAATAAAAAGTCTCTGCAAAGCAGCATGTCTAGCACTGGGAGGAAAATATTTTTGGAAGAAAGAAGCAATCAAACAATCAGGGCTATCAATGGAACCAGGAGGTAATCTATTAAACCAATCCCTAGCTTCTCCTTTTAGTGCAAAAGGGAAGATCTTAGTAACAATGTACTTGCGCATCTTAAAATCATCAGAGAATAAAGCACTCATAGTGGAAAGCTCATTCATATGAGCCACATCACTCTCACTTTCAGTCCCACAAAAAGGTTCTTTCTCAACAATGTCTAAATAGGATAAATCAAGAGAAAAATCATTATCTTCATCTTTAATATCTATGGGAGAGGTGGCAAACTTAGGATCATAGGACAGCTTAGGAACAATAGTACTTCTTGCAAGGAGACTCTTAATAGCACTAGTACCATATGTGTTTCGGCACTTTTCAACAAATTCATCAGTAAACTCAATGTAGCATCATTAATATCATATCTCTCTCTACACTCAGGTGAGCTAATAGGTGTAACAGTGTCTTCCCTAGGAGTTTCAGTATTTCCTAGGCTAGACATAGTAGCATCTAGGAAAGGACCTAATGAACCACTCGCATCAAGCATAGTAGAAGTAACATCATGAGTATCAAAAGCAGTTTCGGATTCAACACTAGTAGCAGTGTGTAGCATGATTATGTGGTGGTGGTGTAACAAGCTTACTTATAACAGACGGTGAATCAAGAGAAATAGAGGTTTTTAGGACTGTACCTCTTCTTGTAGTGGATGGTAAAATTGGAAACTTTCCATCACGAGACTTTCCCATGATAAAAGGAGTAGGAGTGAACAATAATAGATCCAAGTGAACTTACAAATAAAGCTATGATCCCTGGCAACGGTGCCAGAAAATAGTCTTGATGACCCACAGGTATAGGGGATCCCAATAGTCTTCGAGGGTAGTATTACCCAATTTATTGATTCGACACAAGGGGAGCCAAAGAATACTGGCAAGCCTTAACTACTGAGTTTTCAATTCAGCTGCACCTGGAAATAGTTATTGCTCACATAAGTTTATCAGAAGCAACAGTTTGTAGTAGCAACATCAGCAGTAAAACAAGAGCAATAGTAAAAGTAGTAGCAAACAGTAGGATTCGAGTGCGGTAGGCATAGGGATGGATGGACGGGCATTGCATGAACGAGTCTAAACATGTAACTTCAAGACCTAGGGCATTGCAGATAAATAAGAATAAGCATCCAAGTACTAAACAATCCTCGGCATGTGCTCCATATATAGTCATGCATGCTCGCAATGAGAACATGCACAACATCTTCTGTCCAGCCAGCCCATTGCAGCGGGGCCTCTAGGGAACTACAGGCAATTAATGTGCTCCTTTTAATAGAGCACCGGAGCAAAGCATTAACACTCTGTGAACACATGTGATCCTCACACCACAACCATCCCCTTAGTTGTCCCAATTTCTGTCACTTCAGGGCCTTTGGATCCGGACAATGATACGTGTACAGAACTTGCAGATAAGATCATGGCACTCGGGCCCTAGTGAAAAGCATTAATCACAACAAGTTGCAGCAAAGCCAAATAGAACTAATAGAGATACTAGGGACTATGCCCTAAAAATCTTATTCGACTACATGATAGAACTCATCCAATCCCTACCATCCCCATAGCCTACAACAGGGGATTACTCACTCATGGATGAGGGAAACATTGATGGTTGATGGAGAGGCGTTGGTGATGACGATGGCGATGATCCTCCCCAAATTCCCCATCCCGATAGGGTGCGAGAATGGAGTTTCTGGTTCCGAATCTTGGTCTCTGGTGGTGGCGGCGTAGCGAAACTCTTTCTGGAAAAACGTCGAACCCTCCTTGGTTTTTAGGTCAAGAGGCTTCTTATAGGCACAGAGGGAGGCCGAGGGGGTGCCTGGGGGTGCACCCCTAAGGCGCTGCCCACGCCCAGCAGGGTGTGGGCCTCAGCCTCCACTCCGCCTCGCACTGCCCGTGGATCTTCTGGTGAAATAGGATATTTGGCATATTTTCCGGGATTTTTCCTGATAGTTGATTTTCTGCAGAAAAACTAGACACCAAGGTAATTCTGCTGAAAACAGCGTCAGTCCGTGTTAGTTGTATCCAAATCACACAAGTTTAGAGGAGAAACAATAGCAAAACTGTTCGGGAAAGTAGATACGTTTTGGACGTATCATTGGGGCTTGCCATTCTTCAATATCCTTAACATTGGCGGGGTCAGCAGCAATTCCTCCGGCCGACACAATATGTCCGAGGAATCCTACTTCCTGTAACCAGAATTCACATTTGCTAAACTTGGCATACAACTGATGCTCCCTAAGGGTTCCAAGGATGGTCCTCAGGTGTAGCTCATGTTCCTCTTCTGATTTGGAATAGATCAGAATGTCATCGATGAACACAACGACAAACTTATCCAGGAAGTCCATAAAAATCTTATTCATGAGGTTCATGAAATAAGCGGGGGCATTGGTTATTCCAAAAGACATGACGGTGTACTCATACAGTCCATATCTGGTGGTAAAGGTAGTCTTTGGAATATCCTCTACGCAAATCTTGAGTTGATGATAACCAGTTCTAAGATCAATCTTAGAAAACACTTTGGCACCGGTCAACTGGTCAAACAGATCTTCTATCTTAGACAATGTGTACTTGTTCTTTATGGTGACATCATTCAGCTTCCGATAATCCGTGCACAAACGGTTACCTCCATCTTTCTTATCCATGAACAAGACGTGTGATCTCCATGGCGACGTACTTGGTTGAATCAGTCCTATCTCCAGCATAGCATCTAGTTGCTTCTTCATCTCCACTAATTCACATGGGATCATACTATATGGTCTCTGGGCTATGGGTCCGGTTTCAGGGATTAGTTCAATGATAAACTCGATATCCCAATCTGGGGGCATACCGGGCAAAACATCTAGGAATACATCGGGGTATTCAAAGACTACTCTGACGTGGTCAATGGTTGGTTGGGCTAGACTCTTGTTGCACTTGAATTGATGGGGAAAGGTTTCAGTTACATGCTCTACTGATACTCCGACTGTACTGGTCATGGTTATGGCTTTCTTGGCACAGTCGATTAATCCTTTATGTTTCGACATCCAATCCATTCCTAGTACTACTTCCAAACCTTTGGTTCCAAGTACTATTAGATTAGCATAAAAATCTATGCCATGGATTCTGATTGGTTCGTCCTTGCAAATTTGTCTAGCTTTGGTGGTTGAACAAGGTATTTGAACTATCATAACATGCTTCAATTTTGTTGGTTGAATCTTACTAGTGCATGCAAATTCTTCTGTAACAAATGAGTGTGATGCTCGAGAATCAAACAACACTCTTGCAAGTACTGATTTAACAGAAAACATACCCAGCACGACATCTTGTGCTTCTTGGGCTTCTTCAACATTCATGTGAAACAGACGGCCGTTGCGGTTGAGCAAATTCCCTGGGGCAAATCTTCTTCCACGATGAACACGAGGCTGCTGCTGAGCTGGGGCATTCACATTGGGGGCTGCTGCAAGCTTCTTGGGGCACTCATTGGAATAGTGACCCTTGATTCCGCATTCATAACAAGTCACCCGAGACTTGTCCTTTCCTCCAATAGACACTTGCTTCTAGTCTTGGTGCAGTATTGGTGTTGTCGGCGACATTGTTGTTGTTGAACTTGGGCGGTGCATGGTTGAAATTGCTGGGGTTGCCGGGGTTGTTGTTGTGGTTTCCTCGGGCCTTGGGTTTCCTCCTCCATGGTTGGGATAGGTTTGACGGTTCATCGGGGGTCTATTGTTCCTTGGGGTAAATCCTGTAGACGGGTTGGGGCGATATTTTGGGGTATGGTGGGTTCCTGGTTGATGCATCATTCGACGCTTGTGGTTCTCATTGGCTTGGTTGATCTTGCCTTCCATCTGAATGGCAGAATCCACTAAGGCTTCAATGTCAGCAAATGTGATATTGACTAACACTTTCTGCATCTCGTCATGCAGACCATTCAAGAATCTCTCCTTCTTCTTAGCTTCAGTGTCAATCTCATCCGGTGCATATCTAGCTAATGACAGAAATTTGTGAATCTCTCCTTCTTCTTGGCTTCTTAGCTTCAATTCTCTGAATTCATCTCTCATCCTCTTGATCAAACCCGGTGGCACATGGGTTTTGCTAAACTTGATCTTAAATTCATCCCAAGTCATCATTTATCCTCCAGTCATGGCGCGAACGCTGTTCCACCAAGCTCTTACATCTCCTGCCAGATAGTGGGTGGCAAACAACACTTTCTAATTGGCATCCACTCCTGCAACTGCTAAGTTGTTTTCCATGGTTTGCAGCCAATCATCTGCATCTAGGGGCTCTTGAGACTTACTAAAGATAGGTAGATTGGTGTTCTGAAAATTCTTGAGCATGGATCCATGGTTGTCCTGGTTTCCATGGCCTTGGTTGTTGTTGGCCATCTGAGCTATGTGTTGAAGGGTGGCTAAGTTGGCTTGACGTTCGGCTCTTTCAGCTTCACGGTCTGAAACCAACATTTGCAAGATTTGCAACATTGGGTCCGGGGATGAACTGCTTCCTCCGCGAGGCATCTGAAGATTGAGATAGATCATGACAAAAGAGGGAAATTTCTAAGGTTCCTGCGTAGGTGCGGGCATTGTCCAACTCCTTCTGCCGGTCATACATCATGAAGTTGAGATGGTCCACTTGATGTTTCAGCTCCAGGTGATATGGTGCCTCCAATGGCTATCCCATAACATCACGCCTTGGGTAGAACTCAAAGCGGATGCCCTTGATCTGATTGATGCTTTTCCCACACAGACGGGCAAGAGCTTCATGCATGGCCCTGCCAAGTCCATCTAGCCAGTTGTTCTCCCTTAAGGTGAACTGGACTCCCTCTAAGGTGGGGGCTTTAATCTTCCCTCTGAGACTTGCAACAATCAGCCATTGCAATTCTCCTCCTTGCTGATCGTTGAGCTGAGCTCTGAAGAAATTGGGGTGCGGGTGCTCTAGATGTTCCGAGAGCTGGTCCAAATCATGCTCAAAGATGAGATCTCCTCCATTTCCCAACAGATAGAACTTGCTATACTTCACGTCCATCTATAAGAATGTAGGATGAGTAAGTTAGTAGAGTGATCAAGTGTGTCAAATTTTATGTAAGATTTTGCAAGAATTTTTGAGGAACATGAATTTTCATGAAAGAATCTAAGTGATAAGAATGAGAATAAGTTTTCATAAATACTCACTTTTTTGTTTTGAAACTAAGTTTTTGATTCAAGCGTCCATTCTAAACTAGGGTCTCCTATGGTCAGGATGGCTCGGATACCAACTTGTCAACACCTGAATTTTTAATCCTAGATGCCTATTATGCCATACATCGCAATCCCAAGATTACCATTTTTGCGAGACATAATAGATTGCTACCATAGTTCATCATCCATTACAAACCATAATAAAGGTCTTACAAACAAAGGATCTCATGATCCAGTCTTAGTACAATCATTGAAGCGGAAATAATATAATAACGATAGCGTGGGCGAGGATCCATCTTCATGGTCACAGGCAATGCTGGCGATGGGAGATGATCCTGGTTGTCGTAACCTTCCTGCAGTCCATCCTCCTGCTAGTCCTCTTCAAAGTCTGGCCACGGGAATAGCCAGGGACAAGGCCATGAGTACTCTTTAAGTACTCGCAAACTATCACTAAAAGGTAAAGTGGTTCAAATATGTATACTAAGCTCTAGGATGTTTTGCAAAAAGCCTAATTTATCTCTAACTGAGTTTAGAAGCAAAGAAAACTATTTTAAGGTTTTATAACACCTAAGTGGGAACTTGAGTTTTCATATCACAACCCTATTGTGGTCAAGTCAAAGTCATGATTCATTTCACAAGTCATTTTTAAAACATCTGACGATAGAACAGTATGGCCACTCCAACTGTCCATAACCGCGGACGCGGCTATTCGAATAGTTTGACACTCTACAGAGGTGGTTATCGTGGTATTGCCGACGAGTACGCCATGGAGGGGTCCTCACAGTGCATGTTTAGAGATGTGGGGTAAGGCAGACGGTTGACGGGTATGAGGTAACACAGCTTACCCAGGTTCAGATCCCACAACGGTGGCGGAATCCTACTCCTACTATAAATCACTATAAGGGCAATACGCCGAGTTATAGAGATAGGTTCGCTGTGCGAGGTGTGTGTAAAACGATGCCCTAAAGGATCCCATAGGCCCGACTTATATAGTCGCCAGGTCCTAGGGTTACGAGGAAAAGTCCTAGCCAGACAGGTTACAGAGTCCTACACCGTCTATCACTAGTCTTGTGTATCTTGTACTCCAAGGCTCCGGGTACACCGGTGACTCCACCGTAGCCTTCCTTTATCTGGCATGGGCCTCCCTTCTGGATCCACCTAATCAAGCCAGGCCGGAGGCCATGCTACCGACTATGGGCCACCCGGTTAGTCGGATAAGAGACATGCTATGAGGATTCCCATATAGCATATCCTCAACAAGAGCCCCGGAGAACTCCGAGATCTTGCGCCGTCTTGCCTCTTCCCGTGGAATGCTCCGTCTAGATGGATGTCGGCAAATCTTCAAGCAATATCTTGTAGTCCTCCCAAAGAACCCTGCAAAGGTTTCTCCGTCTTCTATGAGTAAGTCTGAGAAATGCTGAATCTTCCACCGTACGCTTCCGGAGTCGGATTAAATCCGTCCATGCCAGAATCTTCGATGGGACGGCTCATCTACCATGTCAGTTATGACGACGCAGGCTGTAGGTCAGCGACGCCTCGTAACTCACACATGCAGAGAACGCAATCATATCTGATTTTCCCGCGCGAGCGATACGAACCGTTGGCGGCGGCGGTCGGAGACGTGGCGAAATTACCGCGCACATTCACGAACACGTCGTCTACGTGGCAAGCGTCCGATTAGCTGCACGAATCTTGACGCAGAGTAAGATAAATAGTAACCATGGGACACTTGCCACCTTTTCACCCCATTCTCTCACGTCATCATCTTCTTCCTCCAGCCGCACGCCTCCTCGAGCTCTCTGCAGAAAACCTCGAAGAACCCTAGCCTCTCTCTCTGCACCAGTCGCGCCCTCCCAGTCCTCCATGGCCAGCAGCAGCTCCTCCCCTTCGATGGCGGCGTCGAGTGAAGCCACGGCAAAGCCGGCGAGCTCCATCGTCGTGCCCCCTGAGGGCCTGGTCATCCCCGCGTCGGCGGTGATTGAAACCACCGGCGGTGACCACAATCTGGCGGTGCTGGAGCCTCTGGAAGAGGAGCCAGACTCGCACAAAGGCGACTAGCACGACTCGGACATCACCTACCGCGACATCCAAGAGATGGTCGCCGAAGGCTACCTCCCCGCGACGGAGGGGCTCGCCTGGCGGGCGGCGCCGGTCGGCGAGGTGACACCTTCTCCCCAAGTCGGAGAAAAGGTGTACCTCAAGGCCCAGCTGGTACGCAGAGTTTCTCTGCCCATCTCCCACTTCTTTCTATCCGTCTTGAACCACTTAAAAGTCCAACCCCACAACCTCTCCCCCAATAGTATCTTAGTTCTTAGCAACTTCGCGGCACTTTGTGAGGGTTACCTAGGGATTAAGCCTAGGTTAGACTTGTTCGTGTACTTCTTCACCATCAAACGTGAAGCCGGACACAGTAGGGAGGAGCTTAGGAACTGCGGCACCATAAGCTTCAAGATCCGACCTGGCCGGCAGTTCCCCGACATCGTCGGCCACGAGTCGTGCAAAAACTGGCAGCGGGCGTACTTCTACGGCCCCGGCATTCCTTTAGCGGGCCGAGAAGTGACGTACCCGGACTTCGTGGATGGAGCCGCCGCTGAAGTTTCCACATGGAGATCCCATGCCTCCCTTCCCGCCGACCTCAACGCTTCTCACCTAATAAGGCGGATCGAGTGGTTCGTAGAGGCGGATTTGACCGGCTTGGACCTAGCCATGTGCTGGTTCATCAGGCGAATCCAACCCCTACAGCACCGCACGAAGTCCATGCACGAGTACACGGGTGATCGAAAGGATTCCCTTCGGATCTCCGTGGATAACTTCTCGAGCGACTCCGTCAAGCTCCGTCTGAAGGACATCGTCAAGGTGAAGGATAAGAAGCGTGGCTTCACCATCACCTGCGATATGTATGGAGACGGAAAGTGCCCAAAGGTAGGTATTTATTTTCCGTGTATGACATTGCTCCAGTTTCTCCGTCTTATCATAGCCATCTTATCTAACACGGTGATTTCTTATTTAATAGCTTAGCAATCTAGATGAGGACAACCTGGCTGCCCAAATCTATGATCCAAAGATGAAGGAAGTCACGGTTGTGTCCGACGACGATGTCCCGTTGGGACCAAAGCGAAAGAGGTCCACCTCTGATGCTGCCGACGGAGGTAAGAAGAAGAAGACGGAGGGTGGAGGCTCCAAAAAGAGTATTGCCGCCCTGGAGGCGGAAAAGAAGAAAGCCACCGGGATGTTTGCCAAAGCGCCCCCCTTAGTGTAAGCCTCTCATTCTCCGACGTTGTCTCATTTATCTGTCTTATTCCTGTACTTATGCACTTTGCACGTTTCAGGAAGAAAGCCACAACCAACCTCAAGAAGTCCTCCAAGACTCTTGGAGCTTCTAGAAATATCAAAGATATGTTGCATCGCGACTCCTCCCCTGCCATCGCCCCTGCCACTCCTGCCGCCAAGCTCTCCTCCGCTCCGACAAGCTCCCAAGTCTAGGAGGCACCAGGCCCTTCCGTCATGGAAGTGGATTCTGGCGCCTCTACCGAACTCACTGTTGTCGGTGAGCAGGCGACGCAGGAGAGCGCTGCTCTTCAAATGGCTGAAGCTCCGGCTAAGGATGCCATCGGTAGCGGCAAAGCGGTGGTGGGAACTGGTACCTCTACCGAAGGCGGCGCCTCTGCTCCCCAGAAACCCTTCGAGTTCCCGAAGATTGTTTACCCGGCGCTCATGCCGAGTAACACAACTACGGTTCCTGGAGGAGTGCCGTCATCTCCGACGTGCGGTCTTGAGGAGCTACTCCGATAAGCAGCCATCTTGCAAGGAAATAGCATTTCCTTTGGCAAGCTGCTAGCCGAGAGTGCTATAAACCTCAAGATCATTGCACTTGTAAGTTTTTCTTTACCTTTTGCCTTTTGTATGAGTATCCCACTGTAGCCCCCGAGGATGTAGACGGAAAACCATAGGTTTTGCATCTATATGCTCTAAGAGTGACTAAGTTAGAAAGAACTCTCACTGTAGCCCTCAAGCATTTAGATGGAAGAAATTATTCCGACTAGATGCTTTAAGAGTAGCATACACAGTGTTCATATTTTTCAGTGTTGTAGCCCACAAGCTTCTAGTTGTAACTGAATTAGTTCCGACTAGATGTTTAAAGAAAAGCTAAGCATTTTCCGACCTAAAAACTTTATACTGTAGCCCCCAAGCTCTTAATCGAGAACTGAATTAGCTTCGACTAAGTGCTTAAAGAAAAGCTAAGCATATTGCTAAGTTTAAAAACTCTCGCTGTAGCCCCCGAGCCTCGAGGTGGAAAATCTCCGACTAGAGGCTCCAAGCAGACCAAACAGCGACTTAACTTTGTATTTGCTTCCATAGAACGAGAATGCTCGGAGGGGCATGGCCAATGACAAGTATCAGAAGATGCGCGCAGATCTTGAAGCCGAAAAGGTTAAAACTGCCATCTTGAAGGAACAGATCATGAAAAACAAGAGTCTGTTTTCTTTTTGCGCATTTCCGTCTTACTTGTGTGCCCATAATCTCCGAGTACTCAATGTGTACTTTGTTTTCTCCGACTTGCAGAGCATGTTGCCAAGGCCAAGGATATTGTCGAGCAGTCCAAGCACATCCAGCAGATGGACAGCAAGAACAAGATCCTTAAGAAGGAGAGGGAAGAAATGCTGAAGATGCACGAAGATTCCATGAAAGCCCTGCAGGACTCCGCCTCCGCGGAGATCAATCGCTTGAAGGAGGAGCTTGTGATCCTAAAGGATCATAAGCAAGCTGCTGATGAGAAAAACCTTCGCCATAACGAAGCGTTTAAGCTCCTCCAACAAGAGAAGGAATCCTTGGTGGACACCATCTGGCAGGCTAAGGACAGCATCTTCAGTAAGTGTCCTCCGCCTTGTAGTTCTGTAGTCCGTATATTTAGAGTTTTTTGAACTCATGCGATCCTTGTCGGAATTTTCAGCGCCAATGGGTTTAACCCGCTCGCCTCCTTCGGACAAGGAATGCATGATTCTTGCCAGAAAATTCATCAATACCGCCATCGCCCAAGCCAAGGAGATTGCCATGCCCCTCCAGATTTATATCAAGGCCTTGGACTCCATGACGAAGTACTCGGAGATTCTGCGCTGAGCCCCCGAGCGTGTCGCGAGCTGGAAAGCTTCATGCGCACGGGCTAGCGCAAGGATGGCGCTGTCTATGGTGAAGGCACACTATGAAGATGCCGACATCGACACAGTGACATCTGGTATCCCCGACGTGGATTTTGACGGCAAGGAGATCGATCACGAAGCCATCCTGTCATCACTCGCGGGTTATGACACCAGGGTTTCCGAGTTGGTGGACGTTGACGTCTTCGCGTGTGAACTTCATCGACAACGTCAACCAAGATACTCCGAGTCTCATCACAGCGCCGACGTCGAGGGTGATTCTCCGGCTGGCGATGATGCGGCCTCCAAGTCTCCTGCACCCAAAGAATGAAAAACACTTTGTAATTTTTGTTTCACCTCTGGAGTGTGCGCGGGAAAAAACTTATTGATGTAATCTTAAGGCGGAAAACAATGTTTGTCGTATCCTGCTACTTAAGAATTTAAGTTTCAGCATGTATATATTTTTTAAGCAAGTGCTGGCTTATCCATTACTCTGGTTTTTATGCTTGACTTTTCGTGAGTCGGAAGACTCGTTGTCGGAACCATACGCTTAGGTGATGATGCCCAATGGCACCGTCAATAACTTAAGAACAAAATCGCCGACCATAAGTGCCAAAAGTCACTACTCCAGAATCCACATAAAAACAACAAAGAATGTGTAGACCAGAAAACTTAAGCTAACGCCCGTAGGCGGAATTTTCACAAGTGCAATCACAAGACTTGTGCATAAAGGTTTTATATGACCCAAAAATGAACACTAAAGGAGGTAAAAGACTCAGCAATATGAGTGAACCAAAGAGCTTTATTTCATTGATCATATAAGAGGTACACGATTAGAAAAAAATGCTAAGTGTAGAAAGGACGTAGCTGTGCTATGTTCCATGGCCGATCAAGCTCCGGGTAGTCATCATCCGGGTCACGTCGCTTACGCTTATGATCCTCGCTGGGTCTATCCTTGAGTTCGCGATTGTCGACAAGGTAGTAAGACCCATTGAGCAGCGCCTTTCTTATGATGAACGGTCCTTCCCATGGCAGGGATAATTTGCGTGACTTCTTCTTCTTAAGTCGGAGCACCAAATCCCCCTCTTTAAACGAGCGATGCCGAACGCGGCGACTATGGTAGCTACATAGCTTCTGCTGTTAGATGGCGGATCTTTGGCATGCCAAAACGCGCTCCTCCTCGAGAAGGTCCACATCAAGGCGTCTGGATTCTTCAGCGTCATCTTCGTCGTAGGCGGCAACTCTTGGTGCATCGTGGAGGATGTCGGAAGGTAGGATGGCTTCTGCTCCATATACCATGAAGTAAGGGGTGTATCCGGTGGATCTGTTGGGTGTGGTTCAGAACTCCACAAAGACAGATGGCAATTCTTCCACCCAGGCTCCAGCTGCTCTATGTAGCGGTGCCTCAAGACGTGGATTGATTCCCTGCAGAATTAATCCATTGGCTCGCTCAACCTGACCATTGGATTGTGGGTGTGACACAGATGCAAGGTCAAGTCGGATGCCTTTGTCCCAGCAATAGGCCTCCACTTCTCCGAGTGACAAGTTGCTTCCGTTGTCGGTGATAATGCTATGTGGGAGACCAAATCTCACCACTAGATCCCGAACAAACCTGAGGGCAGTTGCCCCATCAAGCTTTCTAATGGGTTTAGCTTCTATCCATTTGGTGAATTTGTCAACTGCTACAAGCATATGCGTAAATCCACACGGTGCCGTCTGTAAAGGTCCCACCATGTCTATCCCCTCGACTGCAAACGGCCAAGTTATTGGTATTGTTCGCAATTCTTCAGCAGGAACATGTGGTTGTCGGGCATAATACTGGCATCCCGTGCATGTCTCAACCAGCTTGTCGGCGTCCGCCTTCGCGGTCAGCCAGTAGAATCCTTGCTGGAAGGCTTTCGCGACCAATGATCGAGGAGTGGCGTGATGCCCGCAATCTCCGAGGTGGATCTCGCGCAGGATTTCCATGCCTTCTAGCTGGGAAACGCACTTTAAGTATACACCAGTAGTGCTCCTTTTATAGAGTTGCCCATTGATTATGGTATAACCCTTTGCTCGCCATACTATTTGTCGTCTTTTGACCTCGTCGTCAGGCAAAGTTCCGTGTTCGAGATACTCCATGAACGGTTTTGTCCAAGACGGAGGGATCTTTGTCACCATGTTGACGAAAGAGTCAGCTCTATCCGGATTGTCGATGTCGGCTCCCTTCATCGATGCTATGCGTAGATGCTCTAGGAAAACTCCTGGCGCATTTTGCTTGCGCCCTGATCCAAGCTTAAACATTAGATCAGCCGCCTCGTTTTGCTCCCTAGGCACATACTTGACTTCGTAGCCCAAGAAGCTCTTGGCTATCTCGTCCACTTCGTCGCGATATGCCGCCATCATAGGGTTCCGCGCATTCCAGGTGCCAGCCACCTGCTGGGCAACCAAGTCGGAATCTCCACAGCAAACTATGCACTTGATGCCAATATCCTTGGCTACACGTAGTCCGTGAATAAGTGCTTCATACTCCGCCATGTTGTTTGTAGCCTTGAAGTGGATCTGCAGAACATAGTGCAACTTGTATCCTTTTGGTGACTGTAGCAGTACACCAGCCCCCGAGCCGTGGAGCAACTTTGATCCGTCAAAGTGCATCACCCAGTACTCTGGTTCTAGTAGTGGAGTAGCATCTGGCATCTCCGTCCAATCTGCAATAAAATCCGCCAAAGCTTGTGACTTGATAGCGATGTGTCTCTTGTAGGTGATCTCGAAGGTGGAAAGTTCAATGCCCCACTTCGCGACCCTTCCTGTACCGTCGTTGTTATTGATAATGTCAGACAGTGGAGTCTTGCTCACTACTGTGATTGGGGCTCCTGAAAGTAATGCCCCAGCTTCCGAGAAGCGAGGAATACTCCATAAGCTATCTTTTGGTAGTGCGGGTAACGCTTCTTGGACTCCGTCAAGACCTTGCTTACATAGTAAACTGGTCGTTGAACTCCGTGCTCGTAGCCTAGTTCTTTCCGCTCTACCACGACGACGATGCTGATAACCCGGTTGGTTGCCGCCATGTAAATTAACAGGGGCTCTCCAGGCTCGGGTGCTTCAAGGATGGGCGCTGAGGAAAGAATCTCCTTGAGCTACTTCAATGCTGCATCTGCTTCGTCTGTCCATGTGAATTTGTCCGCCTTCTTCAGCAACTTGTACAGCAGCAAAGCCTTCTCTCCAAGTCGGCTGACGAACCGACTAACTGCTGCAACACAACCTGTTAGTCGTTGAATGTCCTTTAGGCATGTAGGACGGTTTAGGTTTAAGATGGCCTTTATTTTCTCTGGGTTGACCTCGATTCCACGCTGGGAAATGATGAAGCCCAACAGTTTGCCGGCTGGAACCCCGAAGACGCACTTCTTAGGGTTGAGCATCATGTTGTATTTCCGGAGTTTATCAAAGGTTTCTTTTAAGTCGGAGATTAAGTCGTTTGACTTTTTAGACATCACCGCGATATCGTCCACATAGGCGTGAACGTTCCGACCAATTTTGTCATGAAGGCAATGTTGCATTGTCCGCTGGTAGGTAGCACCTGCGTTTTTCAGCCCGAAGGGCATCGTGACATAGCAAAACGTGCCGTATGGCATAGTGAACGAAGTGGCCAATTGGTCCGACTTCCTCATCTTGATCTGGTGGTATCCTGAGTATGCATCGAGAAAACACAAAAGTTCAGAGCCAGCCGTCGAGTCAATGACTTAGTAAATGCGAGGCAAAGCAAACGGATCTTTGGGACATGCTCTGTTCAAGCCAGTGTAATCAACGCACATTCTTAATTCATTGTTTCCCTTTTTGGGGACAAGTACAGGATTGGCCATCCATCGGGTGTGAAGGACTTCTCGGATAAACCCAGCCTTAAGTAACCTAGCTATCTCTTTGCCAATGGCGCGTCTCTTCTCATCTCTGAAGCGTCGTAGAGGTTATTTCACTGGTTTACATTTTGGATCTATGTTTAAGATGTGCTCGGCAAGTTCCCTAGGAACACCTTTCATGTCGGCAGGTTGCCAAGCAAAGATGTCCCTATTCTCACGGAGGAACTCGACGAGCACGCTTTCCTATTTGGGATCCAGGTTCGTCCCAATGGCGACGGTCTTGGAGGCATCGCCTACCACAAGTTCCACCGGCTTGGTCTCGATGGCGGCCTTAAACGCAGGAGCGGAGTCGGAGATCTGCTTCTTCGACGCGGGCATCTCTGAGTCATTGAACTTGCTCTGGATCTCCTTGAATTCTTCGCTGTAGAGGACAGCTTCTGCAATGGCTGCTTCATTGATCTTGCAGTCCCTTGCCTTGGTAAAGCTTCCGGATATGGTGATGACGCCGTTTGGTCCGAGTATCTTGAGTTTGTTGTAGACGAAGCATGGCTTGGCCATGAACGTGTGGAATATGTCGCGGCCGAATATGACGTGGTACACGCTCTTGAAGGGGACCACCTCAAAGGTCATGCGCTCTTGGCGGTAATTATTAACGTCGCCAAAGGCTACCTGAAGCGTAATGCACCCAAGGGACCGAGCCTCCCGACCAGGAACTACGCCATGGAACATGGTGTTGGTCCGCCTTAGGTTTTCCTCCGTCAAGTTCATCTTCTGTAGTGTATCCAGGTACATGATATTGATGCTGCTTCCACTATCCACCATGCACTTGGTGAACTCCACGCTGTCAATCAATGGGTTGATGACCATGGCGTACTGGTTCTCCATGGGCACAAGGTCTGGGTGGTCCGTCCTGTCCCAAGTGATTGGAACCTCCGACCAGCGTATGTATTGGGGAACTGGGGGGAGAGTGGCCATCAGGATCCTTAGAGAGGTCTTCTGTTGTCGGACGGTGGGGGTGCCAAGGAAAGTGTGGTAGACTGGTGCCTTCTTTGTGAAGGGGTTCTTGCCCTTGTCGTCGCTCTTGGCGGCGTGCTTGGGGTCAACGTCCTCGTCCATGTCACTTGAATCCTTGGACTCCTCCTCCTTCTTCTTCCCCTTGACCTTGCCTCACGGTCTGTTCTTCCGACTTCGCTTGTAGCCGGACTCCGCGTCTTCCTTGAGGTCATTGACGAACTTGCAGTGTCGATTGGTATGGGTGGCCTTGCCGTTGACATCGAGGTGTACGAGGCACGGCATGTCGCGGTACTGCTCGTACGTTTGGGGAACGCGGAGCGACGCCGAGTTGGTTTCACTTCCTCGTTGCTGCCCGCGGCCTGCTTCCCTTCCTCGGCCACGCTGTCCGCCTTCTCCTCGTCCTGCAAAAGTCATAGCGACCATGTCGGTAGATTTCTTTTCTTCTGGAGCGGTTTTCCTCTTTGTACTGCTGTTCCTTCGAGCTTGGGTTGGAACGGCCGTTGCCGGCAAAGAGCCACGAGCATCGTCGTCGGCAGCTGCGAATTCACTAGCTAACTGAATCATCTGATTCAAGTCAAGCTGATGATTTTCCTACAAGCGCTTTAGCTTATGTCGGAGTAACGTGCCCCTTTCCAACCCATCAATGAAGGCGGGCATAGCGGTCTGAGCATGCACTCCTGCGCAGGAATTCTTCATGTCCAGCTAGCCGGAGAGGTAGGCGCGAGATGTCTAGTCTTTCTCTTGCACGCACCACTGTAGATCGCCCATAGTGCAGGGACGCTTGTATGTACCCTCAAAGTTCTTGGTGAATGCTTCTTGCATATCCAGCCAGTTGTATATAGATTTTTCCGGCAAGTCGTCGATCCATTGACGGGTCGTTCCCACCAACATTAACGGGAGGTACTTGACGGCGACGCTGGGGTTGCCTCCGGCAATCTCCACTGCGTTGCCGTAGTCCTACAACCAAGTGGCAGGCTTGGCGGTGCCGTCATAGGGTTTGATGGTCTTGTCAATCTGAAAACCTTTGGGGTAAGTTGTGGACCGTATTGCAGGTGCAAAGCAATGTGGTCCCAGGTATGGTCCTTCCCGGGCCTCGTGGATCTTATCGATCCGCGAATGTGCATCGTATGGCTCTGGGTTCTTCTTCTTGTTGTCAACAGGGGATGGGCTGCGTGAACGACGCGGGCCTCTTCCGCCATGGTGACTGCTTGGCGGCGACGGAGGCGGAGGTGGCGGTGGGTTAGCCTTATTGCTGTTACCCTACTACGACGCCTCACATCTGTTACGGTTGCTTGTCAGACGCGGAGGGTCGTGGTGTGACCTGCTCTTGTGTCCTTGGTGGCGTTCTTCATCATGACGGGTCTATACCGTGTTGTCGCGGATGACGATACCACAATGCTTTGGAGGGGGCATATCCGTACGATGGTGAGCCTTGTAATTTTCCTAACGTCGGGGGATCGGGGCGGTGGCGATGGGCAACAAGGTCGGGCTTTTTCTCCGTGGTTGGAGGATATGGGGATAGCATCCTTCCTGTTGCGCGCATCCCTCCGTCTTCGTTCTGATGAACTCGTCTGTGATCCGACATCTTGAGGAGATCTGTCCCTTGGCGGTTTGTACTGGCTAGATCGGCAGAGCGCTGGGTCAGACTCAAGCCTTTGAGATGTGGCCTTTTCCTGCTGCTTTACCGCCTTGGCCACTAGGTCATAGAACTGTTCTACTGCCTCAGGCGATCTATCCTGCTCCAGAAGGGTCTTGGCGACGGCGAGGTTAAGGAGTGGGGTGGGCATCACCTGCTTGCCTTCACTATCAATGTATGGCTTGGCCTGTGCCGGCTTCGAGGGAGCCCATCCTAGGTTGCGCTGTACACCAGGAGCGTTGATGACGCGAGCCGGAGCCTTCTTAGCCTTCTGCTGCTGCAGCAGAGTCTTGTACTCGGCCTCTATTGCTCTAGCTTTCTCTATGGACTTATGCGCGTGGACCAGATCGCGATCTAGTTTAGAGCCTTGCTCCGCGATGGCTTGCGTCTCCTCCAGCAGCTGCTGGCTCTTCTCGTCAAGCTGATTCACGTTCCGGATATGATCAATGGTTAGTGGCTCGACAAGGAGATTGCCATACATCACTCTATCTGCTGGAGTAACATGGGCTGCCGCCGACGTGGATGCTGGAGGCGGCTGCTGCACTGGTTTACGCGGAGGAGGCATGACCTTTGCGCGATCATCGTCAGCAGCAATTAGTGGCCCCTTCCCCTTTTCCATCACCGTAGGCGGAGTTTGCCCGGGTTGATCTTCATCCATCGCTGTCCCAATGGTGACGAACACCCCTCGAGACATGACGGTGTTATTAGCTTGCTCATCGCGCGAGTACTCCTCCTCCATCTCCTGCACAATGGAGTCTAGATCTTCTGGACTGAAGTCTATTTCCTCTGAATCTGCACTGAAATCAACATAAAGCGCATCAATGACAAAGTCGGAGGGTGCCAGGACTTCCTCGATGATGGGTGGTGGAGGTGCAACGGCCTCGACGATGACTAGAGGTGGTGGTGCTGCTACGACGATGGTGGCTGGAGGCGACGGTGGTGGTGGCTGAATCGGAGGGGCTCCGTTGATGAGCGCAAGAGCTGTTTGAGCTGCCGCTTCAGCCTCCGCGTAGCTGTTGACGGTGTTCACCATGCCTTCGAAGGTAAGGCGTCCTGACGCCTGTTGCCGTCTTAGAGAATGTCGGAGAAGCGTGCCATGGTCTAGTCCTTCCACAAAGTGATAGATAGCATCATCAATGGGGTAGTGGGCCAGATCGGCTCGTATACGGAGCCACCTGGCCAGGTAATCGTGGGGGTTTTCGCCCTCTCTCTGAACGCAGCGCGCTAGGTCGAAGATGGTAACCACGCTGACGAACTTGGACCTCTGCTGTCCAGACGCACGGACAAAGCCGGCGGACTTGCAGTGATCTTCCACCTTTATATCCTGCAGAGGGGAGGTTTGCGTGGGTCTTGAATTTTTCCGATCTTTGTCGGCAAACTCCGAGGAGAGATCCGACATCGATCCTTCCGCGAACGTATCCTGCCCGTAGGCGGTCCGTGCGGGTCTTGATGCTCCTCTGACTCCCAGGGAACTAGTGCCCGAGTCGGTTTTGCCGATGAAGAGGTGGATGTCTCTGATAGGAACGATCGAACACCGTGTAGGGTTCGTCTTTGCCGGGATCCAGAACTCGTCGGGAGGCACGATCAGAATGTTGCCGGAGAAGAGAACGCGACCGATGGCTACGGTTTCGCCGATTCTCGCGAAGATCTTGGTCCTCGCCTGCTGAAGAGCCTGAAGCGCCTCTTGCCCCACGGTGGGCGCCAACTGTCGTGGTATTGCCGACGAGTACGCCATGGAGGGGTCCTCACAGTGTGTGTTCAGAGACGTGGGGTAAGGTGGACGGTTGACGGGTACGAGGTAACATAGCTTACCCAGGTTCAGATCCCACAACGGTGGCGGAATCCTACTCCTGCTATAAATCACTATAAGGGCAATACGCCGAGTTACAGAGATAGGTTCGCTGTGTGAGGTGTGTGTAAAACATTGCCCTAAAGGCTCCCATAGGCCCGACTTATATTATCGCCAGGTCCTAGGGATACAGGGAAAAGTCCTAGCCGGACAGGTTACAAAGTCCTACACCGTCTATCACTAGTCTTGTGTATCTTGTACTCCAAGGCTCCGGGTACGCTAGTGACTCCACCGTAGCCTTCCTTTATCCGGCATGGGCCTCCTTCCGATCCACCTAATCTGGGCCCAGCCGAGCCATAGGCCATGCTACCGACTATGGGCCACCCGGGTTAGTCGGATAAGAGACATGCTATGAGGATACCCATATATCATATCCCCAACAGTGGTACAATTTCACCACAATATTCGATACACCCGTTAGGAACAATCCTAATTTCACCATACTCAGTATGCAAATAATCAATCCTAACCTTTCAATTACACACCATAGTATATGCACCTCTCCTATGAGTTTGGCCTCCCAACCATGACCATATGTCATCTTGGGAACTGCATAGGTGGTCAATCATCACGAGGTAGCCTCAGCTCAAACCTCGGCCGCAAGGGAACCCATACTAAATATATAAACTTCCAGTCAAGCCCTACCCAATTTTGGGTATTGTGGTTGTACGGTAAAATTGGAATGGTATCGCATCCAGACCCAACCATCAGTTTTATAAAGGGCTAAGGCTCATGGCTCAACTTTTTCATCATCAAAATCACCTTGTGTTCACTAACACATGTCAAAACATTTCATTAGAATGACTCATTATTCTAAGGTTTTCATAACCATTTTCACCAAGTATTCCCATATAAAGTGATCAAGTTTTATGCTTAGCACTAGCCAATAAAGTTGGAGGTAAACACTAATGAGGGGTGGTAATCAAGTGTGACTTATCTAAGTTAAATCTCATGCCTCAGGATGACATCAAGATCTACCTAACTTAGGCCAAGTTTTATGCTCTTTATGCTACCTATAATAACCTTTCCAAAACTTCACAAGTCACTAAGTAAAAGTAATAAAGAGCTTTGATAAAGAAATAAAAGAATCAAGCTTGCAAGTAAAACTGGGATTTGGTGTAATCAAGTGGTATAATCACAGCATGCCTAATGCATTGCATAGGTTATCTAGCTTTCATAGTTGCAAGTATTAGCTTGCTAGGATGGCTTCATAGGTAACATGAAAGTGGCATCTTGCATAGTCAACTTCTAGTGGTAGGCTTGCCTTGTGCAGTGAAGTGGTTGAAGTTCTCCTCTACTTCTTCCTTGTAGTAGTCTCCTTCCTCTTCGTATCCTTGGTCGTTACTAGCATCTATAAATAAATACGAGGTACACAATAACCAAACAATACTTAAATACTTCTATTTGGCACACAAAGGCTCACACCAGATTATCTAGCATCATCACAATCATTATAAACATTAAGACAAAAGTTTTATTTATTTTATTTTAGAAAAGTAATTCCTACTCATTGAAAAACTACTTAAGATTTAATATTCTCCAATTAAAACATGGGATCATGTTGACACATGTCATCACCACATAGTTCACTACTTGGGAATGTGATTTAAAGTGGTGTCACAATTTAATAAGGTTTAACCTTTTTATTTTAATTAATTAAAGTGACTAGAAATGCCTATGGAGCATTCTTTTATTACTTATTCATTATTACTGCAAGTAAATCTAGATATTTTTATATATTTAGAAAGATCTTACCAAATGTGATTTTTTGAGAGTTGGAATCAACTCAAAAGCATTTATGGTTGAATTTTGAAAAATGTTTGAATGTAGAAAATCCTCTGTATTGTTATTTTTACCATAGGTGATCTATAAGTTCAAATGTTTTGAATCCAGCGGGCTTGGATTAAGAATTTCCATCCTTTATAACAAAATTAGTTTCATAAAATTTGGTTCAGTAAAACTCTCTGAAATGAATTTTGAATCTACTGCCAGAACTAGGTTTGAAAATAAATAGATAAATCTAAACTCAAACTACTGGGTCGTGTGGGAGAGCTAACTGGGCCGGCCCACTGCGCACAGCGCGCGCGGGCTGGTTTAAGTGGTTGTCCCCACACGTTAGTGGGACAGGGGGTGCGAAGGGGTACGAGATAACTACGACCGTAGGATTAGATCGAGGATCAACAGCTCACGGCCATCGTCCTTGTCGAACAGAACTCGACGGGCTCGAACCCTAACACGACCAGTGGGGGTCTATGGCGGCTCACCGGGGCACAGGTGATAGTCGATGATGGGGGCGAACGACGAAGTCGACGGCGGTGGTTCTCCTGGTACTGGCAACTCCTCCTCATGCGGCTTCAATTGACGGCGCCCTTCTCCTCCAACAATGGCAGGCTCCGGCGAAATTCCGGCGATGCTGCGCTCGGCTTGCTCCGGGAAGAAGTGGTCACGATCAGTGAGAGGTGGGGAGTGGAATGATGTGAAGAAATCAAACGGAGGAGGCCTCTATTTATACTGCGACGAGAGAACCGAAGGGTGTGGGCAGAGCTTTTCAGGGTCGGCGTCACAGCGAGCTACGGGCATGGCTGACGGTAGCGGACGGTGCGTGGTCTCCTGGCGATGCTCAACGTCTTGATGGCATGGCAAGGGGCGGTGCGGTTCGGTCAAAACGCGTTGACGCCCTGAGCGGCACCGATGACGGTTTTGATGGCGCACAGTGCTACGGGTCGCGCGGCGGCGAACGGGGTTGTCTGGGAGGTTCCTGGGACTGTGGTGATCACGTAGATGGGCGGCGAAGGCGGGGAGCGGTATGTGCGAGCGTGTCTTGCATGCTCTCTGTTTCTAGTAGCTATCTTGGCCAAGTAGATGCTAGTGACTCCAAGAGGGAGTATTTATGCTTGATAGTGGGTTCATGCCTCTATTTAATCTAAGGGAAGTGACACAAACCTCTAAGGTTGTAGATGTACTGTTACTGCTAGGGAGAAAACAATGGTCTCTTGTTCATGGAACAAGTGGATTGTTTACATTACACACTTTGCTTAAAGCAGTTATCCGTTGCTTGCAACTTAATATTGTAGGGGGTTCGGATGATAACCTGAAGGTGGATTACTAGTCATAGATGCAGTTGGATGGCGGTCTATGTATCTTGTTGTATTGCCCAATCAAATCTCATAGGATCATGAATGTATAGTATTGCATTGTTATGCCTTGCTCACTCCTGTTAATTGCCCTGTTGTAATTTGTTTACCCAACATGCCATGTTTGTTTATCTTAAGGATAACACCTCTAGTGAACTATGGACCCCGGTCCAATCTTTACCATTGAAACATCTAACAATATGACTGTTTACCTTTCTGCAAACCACCATTACCTTCCACACCATATAGTTAATCCTTTGTTTTCAGCAAACCGGTGAGATTGACAACCTCACTATTCGTTGAGGCAAAGTCTTTAGTTTGTGTTGTGCAAGTTTCCAAGTTCCTAGCAACACCTTTGAGTCATTTCCGTCCTCCTACTGGTTCGATAACCTTGGTTTCTTACCAAGGGAAGACTTGCTACTGTGCTCATCACACCTTCCTCTTGGGGAATCCCAATGAAGATCTACATTGATCTGAGCCACCATAAGGATTTTCTGGCGCCGTTGCCGGGGAGGCTAAGGACGGCTTCACTTGGGGAGTCCTTCACAAACTTTCTCTTTAATTTGTTTTTGTTTTTCTTAGTTTCTTTTGCCTTGTTTTGTTCCTATTTTTATCAAAAACTCCAAAAAAATTAGTTTTGTTTGGTTTTGCTTTCTCTTATCAAAAACACAAAAAAAATTAGTTCCCACTTCAAGTTGTTTCTATGTCTAGTTCTGCTCCAATCACTATTTCATTATGGATAACCCACTCGGTATCCTATTTGGGAAAACTACTATCACTGATAAGGTAGTAGATGAACCACCACATGCTAGAACCTCCATGGAAGATTTTATAAGGTATAAAGAATCTTATATGGGTAAATTCATGAGAGCCATGTTAAAAAGGTTGGATCTAATTGCTAAAATTGTGCTTAAACGCCATGGTATAAATTAGTGCTCTGAACAGGATACTAAACATCTTAAATTCCAATGTGGCTTTAGTAAAGAATTTGTAATTATGAACTATCATTGGAATTACTATATTCATCTTGGATTTGAAGAAGTAGAACAATTTGTTTTGTTTATGGGAGTTTCTAAAATAGAAACCTTCATGTCTAAAAACTATGAAACTTGTGTTGCTTGTAAAGACCTTAAAGATATGGTCTCTTCTGTCCTTCATCATTGCATAGAAAATTTTAGCAATAATTTCTATATCATTGATTATAAAGAGATACTCAGTCATGCACAAGAATGTGTCCACAATTTGCAGGAGCCTATGGAAGAAGAAATTGCTGAACTTGAAAGCTCATTAGATGAAAATGAGGAGGAGAGTGATGAACAAAAGGAGGAAGAATGGATCTACCCATGCCTACCTTCTAATGAGAGTAACTCTTTATACCTTACATTATTTGATTGTCCCCCATGCTTACCAAAGGAGGATGAATATTATGTTCCTGTGGATTCTTTTGAGATACCTACTATGGGTAAAACTTGTCATAATAATTATGCTCCAGTTATCTATGATAATCCTTTATTTGTGCCTGAATTTGAAATGCATGGTACTAAAGAGTTTTTCTTATAAAATGTTTATGATAAGGCTCTAGATGATGATCCTATATTGAATGATCAGTCACCTTATTATAAAATTGCTAAAAGTGGGTTTGAAGGTTTTAATCCCATTATTTTTGAGCTTGCTAAAAATTATGTGTTTGTAGATCATGAAAAGCATGCTTTATCTGATATTTATATTATTGAGTTTATTCATGAGTCTAGTGAAAATTATTATGAGAGAGGAAAATATTGTTTTAGAAGTTTTCATGGTACTGAAACACCTCTCTATGTGCTGAAAGTTTTGAAGTTACTCTTGTTTTATCTTCCTATGCTTGTCACTTTGTTCTTTGTGAATTTATTTGCATACAAGATTCCTATGCATAGGAAGTGGGTTATACTTAAATGTGTTTTGGATTTGCTCCTTGATGCTCTCTTTTACTTCAATTCATATTTCTTATGTGAGCATCTTCTCAAGCTATTATGCCTAACTTAAAGGCGTTAAAGAGAAGTACTTCTTGGGAGATAACCCAATAGTTTTCTTGAGTCTTGGAAGTTATTACTTATGTAATAAGATCTCCTTATCCTTTTTATTTGATTTTTGTGCCAAGAATAACCTCTAATGAGAGAGAAGTAAGATTTGTGGAGTTGCTGTCCCAAAACAGATTTTTGTGCTCCACCGTAAAAATTCGTGAAAAAATTTTGTAAGTCGGATTGAGCTGTAATTTCCTAAATAAACCCCCCTGGTTGTTAGATAACTTTCGTTAGTTCAACACTTTTTCATTTGAGCATCAGAAGATCTTCTAAAAAATCAGTTTCTACCTGCTGGTATGTTTTGATAGATTTCTGCCATTATTTACATTTGCTTCTTATTGATTCCTTTTTGGGTTCTTTTTGGGAAATTGAGCTTTTTAAGGGAATTTCTAAAGTATCTTGTGTCCTTAGTGAAAGTTTTTCTGTTTTAAAACAAAACCCCAAAGGTCTTTTATCTTTTGAATGCACTAATGTTGCTAATGAAGATTGTGTGAAGTTTTATATGAAGGAAAATTTGCAGGTGTAGAGGAAGAATGATGTAATGAGATGAAGAATGGAAAAAAGCTCAAGATTGGGGATGACACCCCGTGTCACCCTAAGAAATATTCAAGAGGTACAAGCGTCAAAGCTTGGGGATGCCCAAGGCATCCCCTTCTTCATCAATAAAAATCTCAGGTCTTTCTAGACACTTTGTTTTTATTGTTTCATGCACAAGTTGTGTTGTTCTTGGAGCGTCTTAGTTTCCGTTTTTATTTGCTTAGTTTGCTTGAATAAAGTAGTTTGGACCCCAGTTCTCGTTGTGTTGTTTCAAATAAGTTGATTGGTGTTGGAGAGGAGTAGAAAGTTCTTGCTTGAATTGTAGAAGAGGAGCTTGCTTTGACTGTGACTTAGACTTTAGCATGTCATGCTCGATGTTTTTTTGACCTTATGCTTAGTGAATATTGTTGTAGCATGAATTGTTCCAAACAATTGGGATTACTTAATATGCCTTGAAGGAATCATGCGTTGTTTTAGCATACAAAATCATAGTATTTTGGTATTCTCCTTTGATGCTTTGTTTGGGTTGACTTGGCACATGCTCACACCATGTTATGACTATGAACAAGTCACCATAGCCTCTATGATCATTCAATACTTGACTTGTAGTACCATTTTATGCTTTGATTAGTAATGTTTTGTCACTCTGCATGATTATGTCCATTATTTCTCTCTTAGTTGGTCGCTCCTAGTCTTTTGCTAGCCTCCACTTGTATGAGTAAACTCTACTCTTGCATCCAACTCCCAAGAAACCAAGTTATTCTAAAGTGTCCACTATAAATTCCTATGCATTGTGTGTTACACCATTTCAAGTATATTCTTGTTTTCATCTACCTTCCAATTAAAATGTATCTTTGTTATGTGAAAACTTAGTGATTAAAGCTCTCACAAAGTATATGCTTGCATTTATATGTTGGAATTAGCAGAACCATGCTGTCATGGGGAACGCTTTCAACATTGCACTTGTACATTGTACACAGTTGTTATCATGCTCTTTTGTCTATGGATGTCGTCGGTGTGAAATGGAAGGGGAGCTTGTAAGTCCATGGAGTTATGTATGTGTGTTAGAGAAATGCCTGGGCCTCTAGCCTAATCCATGCCTAATCATGGTGGAAACTTGCAACATCACCATAATGAGCAATCTATGAATTATTCTTCTTATAAAAAAAGAGACACAAAAAGATATTGAGAAAAAGAAAAAAAGATGAGAAAAGAGGAAAGAGAGAAAAAAGCACCATTTTCCCATGGTAAATAAGAAGATTACTGAGATGCTCATTTTCTGCTTGCCTTGTCATTTTGATTATGGGATAGCTCCTCTATCATGTTCAAGGGGTACCCCGTTGGCAGTTCTCTATGATACACATGTACTTACTATGACAAGAACTTACCGGTAACTAAACATGAGTAGATGAGGAGCGACCCTCGTATTTAAGGGACATGACATTTCCAACTTATACTTTGTTAAGCTTATACTCCATAGTTTGTTCACTTTAACCTTAATCACTTCAAGATGCTTATGATAGCGGCAATGAGAGATGAAAGCTAACAAGTACCATAATTTTTGGAAGCTCTTTTTGAGACTTGAAACCCTTGATTCCATTTTTTATGAAGGGTCTTTCTTCCACCATTATATTGATTCTCCACATTCTATCCTTAGGAAATAGTCAAGAGAGCACAGTTGCCATTCTTAGTTCTATATGCATTGTCCCAAAACTTATTGATTGATGCATACTGTTGATATTGCTTGTTCTTGAACTATTTGTATCTAGTCACTCTTATGAACTTTGAAGGTGTCCTATGCATTTATTTGCTAACCCCGTGAGGGAAAAGCTGAATGCCACTATGATATGTTTTCTATATGTGAAACAAACATCTTTCAATGCATTATTATTCATGATATTTGTTTGTAACCTTTCATGTTTCATGCATAGTTACTTTGTCTTACTGTTAGAACTTCTTATTTCATGCTCATGTTTAGAGTTCTTTGATCCGATATTTCAATGCTTGCATATGGTTTGATCTTGATTTTGATGGTGCATGTCACCTAAAAAAATAATTCTTTTTATCACTTACCTACTCGAGGACAAGCAGGAGCTAATCTTGGGGATGCTTGATCCATCATAAACGTATCTATAATTTTTGATGTTCCATTCTTGTTTAGTATCTACTTTGCTTTGCTTTGTCTACACTTTGATGTATTTTTATATGTTTTCTAGGACTAACCTATTAACAAGATGCCACAGTGCCAGTTGCCTGTTTTCTTTTTTTTGGTTCCAGAAAAGGCAAAAAATAAATATTCTTGGAATTGGATGGGACAAAAGCCAAAGTCAATATTTTACCGTGGGGAACATGGAGCCAAAATACGAGACGGAGGAGAGCCACCTGGGGGCCACACCCCTGGCCAGGCCTGGCCCGCGCCTAGGGGGTGTGGCTGCCCTGGGTGCCCCCTGCCTTGCCTCTTCGCCTATAAGAACCCCCCGATACCAAAACCCTAGTTACCTGATCAATCTTCCACGAAACAGTCCGTAGCCGCTGCCACCATAGTCCCTAGATTGGGGGGATCTGAAGATCTTCCCGACACCCTGTCGGAGGGGAGATCATCCCGGAGGCCTTGTTAATCATCATTCCATCCTCCAGTATGAAGAATGAGTAGTTCCAGCTTGGACTACGGGTCCATGTAGTAGCTAGATTGGTTTCTCTCCTCCTTTGTGCTACCATGTTTAGATCTTGTGAGCTCTGTTCATGATCAAGATCATCTATTTGTAATCATGCATGTTATGTTCGTGGGGATCTAATGGATATTGAGATTACTATGTCACATTGATTAATGGTTCTATCTTATTGATTCTATCATGTCTGTGTTGTTTGTGATTTTGCATGCTCTATGTTTCTAGTAGCTATCTTGGCCAAGTAGATGCTAGTGACTCCAAGAGGGAGTATTTATGCTCGATAGTGGGTTCATGCCTCTATTTAATCTAAAGGAAGTGACATAAATCTCTAAGGTTGTAGATGTGCTTTTGTTACTAGGGAGAAAACAACGGTCTCTTGTTCATGGAACAAGTGGATTGTTTACCTTACACACTTTGCTTAAAGCAGTTATCCGTTGCATGCAACTTAATAAAGTAGGGGGTTCGGATGATAACCTAAAAGTGGATTACTAGTCATAGATGCAGTTGGATGGCGGTCTATGTATCTTGTTGTATTTCCCAATCAAATCTTATATGATCATGAATGTCTAGTATTGCATTGTTATGCCTTGATCAGTCCTGTCAATTGCCCTACTGTAATTTGTTTACCCAACATGCCATGTTTGTTTATCTTAGGGAGAACACCTCTAGTGAACTATGGACCCAGGTCCGATCTTTACCATTAATACATCTTCCACTGTTACTGTTTACCTTTCTGCAAACCACCATTACCTTCCACACCATATAGTTAATCCTTTGTTTTCAGCAAACCGGTGAGATTGACAACCTCACTATCCTTTATTTTCAGCAAACCACCATTACCTTTGATTCATTTACTTCCTCCTAATGGTTTGAGATCCTTGGTTTCTTACTAAGGGAAGACTTGCTGCTGTGCTCATCACACCTTCCTCTTGAGGACTCCAAACGATGCTCTACATTGATCTGAGCCACCATCACTATGGCAAAGGAATTTCCCTCTCGTCCCCGTCACTAAACATCATCCTGTAAACTAAAATATCAAGGATAGAGCTAGCAGTAACAAAGTGATGCGCTTTCATGGCAGCAAGATCAAGCCTCTGTGGAGCCAATATTGTATCATTCGGATCAATAGAAAGTTCTAAGGCAGCAACTACACGTGCAGCAATAATACCCCCATAAATGGGTCCTCTAGCAGCTAGGCGACGAGCAATGAGAGAACCAAGATTATACCTGGTTTCATTGTTGAGTGCAGCAGCTAGAAAGGCCAAATGATAGTTGGAAATATTGATAGTGTTCTCCATACCAAGAATGTTAGTGGAAAGATAATAAGCAAAATATCTGAGAGCTCGGAGTTGAATATTTCTTATCTTCTCGTGCTGGGCTGTGCGGTTATCATCATTTGTTACCCCATGGTAGTGCTCCAACAAATTAGCGGGTCGAGCTTGAATCTTGTTCACCGTCCTAGCCATGCCAATACCTATAATGCTGCAAAATTTCTTCAATGTCATGGTGATAAGCCTATCATCGATTTTGAATGAAACATCTGTCCTGAAAGGGGTGTTAGTGAAAGATAAACTCTCCACAAAAGTTTTGGTAAGCATATCATATTGCTCACTCTCATCCTGCATATAATCGGTTAGACCAACCCTCCGAAAAAGAGTTAGGAAATCATCGATAATCCCTGCAACTTGCAAAAAGGTAAAACAAGGGAAGGTAGAAGGGTGCGCATCCCCCTCATCTCCCTCATTGCCAAAGCACGGCACAATAAGATCCTCATTGTATGATGGCATAGGTCGGTAGGATGATCTCGAAGGCCTTGTCCTCCTAGGTGCATCACTTTCAAACACTTCTCGAAAGGTATGGTTGTCCATGGCCCTTTTTCTGAAATTTTTAGACAAACATCAAACCAAGTGATTTCCAAGTTAATGAATGATGAGGGACTACTGTAGGAACTTGCTAGAGGGCTAAACATGCATCAAAATTAAATCTCTAAGCATATAAAAAGCATGCAAGCTCACACAACCTATCACCTACAGTAGCAAAATACTCAAGGTACAATCCACCAATCAAAAATCTAATTGGACAAGCAGAGGAGGCACATACCGGAGAGCAATCCCTCCAAAAATTAGCAGCAAAGATGGGCTGAGCAAGGAGATCGAAATTCGGAAGCAAGAACAGCAGGAACTCGAGCTTGATAAAGTTTTCCGGTGTTTTTTGGGAGAGAGAAAGAAGTGGCTGGAAGGTGGCAACTTGGAGGGCCAGGGTGGGCCACATCCAGGCCAGGTGCCACGTGAGGCTGTCCGCGCCACCAGGGGGTGGGATGGTCTGGTGGGTCCCCCTGGGCCAATAAAGGTGCCTCTCTGCCCCTTTTTTCGTGGAAAAATTTAATATGAATTTTCTGTAATTTTTCGGGAAACTTTATTTTTGGCCAATTTTCAGGTTATGAAAATTGAATTTCTCGAAAAAAAGATTTTTGAAAGACACAAAAAGCAAACCAAAACCAAAACCAAAACTACAGAAGTTCTAAGACACTCCAAAAAGCAAACAACTACCAAAACTAAGACAAACAAGACGAAGAGCAAAGATTGTAATGGAGAAAAATAAAGGTGAGCAAGTATAACCATGGTGAAAGCATTGTTTTGTTCATTAAAATACCTTTGTTAACAAGGTTGATCAAGTCTTGTTACCAAAAAAATCTTATGTGAAACAAAACTTTGCATTTCACAAAATGATTATGTTACCTCAATCTTGATAGCAATAGTCCTAATCATAATAGTTTTAAAGCTTTCTTGTGGAATGGGACAATATATTTCTCCAACTTTGATGCTCTCAATATTTTCAATGGAATTCAGGCCAGAGCTCTTATCAATCTTCTTTGGGAAATAGATAGTATGCTATTTGTCATTAATATTAAAAGTTACTTTTACTTGATTGCAATTGATGGCAGCACCTGCAATATTAAGAAAAGGTCTCCCAAGAATAATAGACATATTATCATCTTCGAGCATCTCAAGCACAACAAAATAAATTAAAACCAAGCAATTATGAGCTACTTGAACAGGAACATCCTCACATATACCAACAGGAATAGTAGTTGACTTATCAGCCATTTACAAAGATATATCAGTTGGTATCAATTTTTCTAGCTGAAGTCTCCTGTAGAGATAAAAAGGCATAACACTAACTCCAGCTCCCAAATCACACAAAGTAGTTCTAACATAATTATTTTTAATAGAGCAAGGAATAGTTGGAATACCTGGATCACGAAGTTTCTTTGGAACCTTACCATTGAAGGAATAATTAGCAAGCAATGTAGAAATTTCCTCATTAGCAATCTTCCTTTTATTAGATACACTATCCTTCATATACTTTGAATAATGAGGAAACTTAATAACATCAGTCAAAGGAATTTGCAAGAATAAAGGTTTCATCCACTCACAAAACTTGTTATAGTGTTCTTCCTCCTTTGACTTGTGTTTCTTATTAGGAAAAGGAATTGGTTTTTGCACCCAAGGTTCTTTTCACTACCATGTTTATTAGCAATAAAATATTCCTTAGTGTACTTAGTGTACTTAGTGTTCTTAGTGTGCTTCTCAGGCTCTTCTTCAATTTCTTCCTTATCAGGAACATCATTTTTATCATTACCACTTTCAGTTTCATCATGAGAGACAGATATACTATTTGGATCTATAGCAGGTTCAGAAGGTTCCTCAACTGTTTTATGTTTCTTTTTCTTTCTCTTAGAAGGACTACCACTATTTTTAGCTTGTTGAGAATCCTTATCAATTCTTTTAGGATGTCCTTCAGGATATAAAGGATCTTGAGTAGTTGCACCACTCCTAGTTCTAACTCGATGAGCATGTTTATCTCCAGAAACATTAACTAGCATATCTTTTAGTTGACGAGGATCGATCTCGTCAATGCCCATTGTTTTGAGCTTGGGTTTTGGAGAAGATGGGGGTGCTGGAGATCGTGGAACGGTTAACAGACAAGCAACCAGGGGACACGAGATTTCCCATCTTCAGGCCCCCAGAGGGAAAACCCTACTCCTGCTTGTCTGCTCTTGATTACGGTGGAACCGAAAGTTACAGGGGTGCGCAGATGCAATATGGCATGGAGGTGTGTATGCGGTGGTATGAGAAGTGCCCTCCTCGTCGTGCCCTCCTAGCCTTTATATAGAAGTAGGCAGGCCCTGGGCACAGATCGATTCAGTTATAGGTTTAGGGTTTGCCCCTTTGAATATTCGATCTAATCTAGTCTTGCTCTCCAAGGATCCGAAGACGTTATGGGCCTGGGCTACTCGAATATCTTCATGGGCCACGTACATTCTCATGGGCCTTCCTTGGGATGGACCAGGTATGCTAAAGTCGTGTACCCATAGGGTATAACCATGTCAGTAGCCCCTGAGTGTTCAGTCGAATAGTAGATTCGGCTGAGGACTCTTCAATCTTTCGGGTGCAGTTGTCTCTGTTCTTTTAGAGAAATAATCTAGTGTGTAGGGATTGTTGATGCGTGTGCCTGACTCTCCCGACGGATCAGGGCCAGTTAACTGTCTTAGGACAAAACAACACGATCTTCTTCAAATTCGAGTCCCTCGACTCGAACCCGGAACAAATGCCTGCGTAATTCAACTCAGTCCGTTGAGGACTTACAGGAGTAGAATTCAAGTAATTTTCGAATGATGTACCCAACACGTCCGTTGGGATTTTCATCGTGCCTGTTGGCACGGATTTTTACTAGCAGAGCGCAGTCGTGTGCGTTACCAGGACATCAGATGGTATCTGTAGGTCTTACCTTTGCGTCATAGACACGGCATCCAAAATTGTATCACCGCGGAGGTATTTCGGGTGGCCAACGAGGATTTTTCTCACTTAGCGTTAATCGGGGCAAAGTTGCCGAAAAGTTTTTTTTTGCATTATTATCCGAAGGATCGCAGTCGAAGAATTCATAGGGTGCGCGACCAGCGCTCCCTATGGGAGTAGCCCCCGAGTGTCTGTTCGAGTCGTAGACTCGAGCAGAGACTTTAATCCAGCCATTGTTTGCTTCAGGTTCGTAGGATACAATATTTCTGGATGCTTGAATCGATCCTCCCTATGGGAGTAGCCCCCGAGTCCGTAGTGGAGTCGCAGACTTGACGTAGGACTCGAAGAATAGTTCATTGGCGTAGTACGTTATTCGTGCTTCCGGTGCATGGCCAGCACTCCTGATAGGAGTAGCCCCCGAGTAGTTGCTAGAATCGTAGATTTGAGTGAGTACTTTAGCTGTTTAGCCGAAAATTTGCAACCGTTGCTAGTATAGCTTTGATGACGTTAGTGCTGATGATCGGTGATCTCAAGCATCTGCGGCGCCAGAGGTGACGCGACTGGACGAACGTGGGTCCCACTTTCTAACTTGGAGTTGACTGGTCATGCGCAACGTGGCGATAATTACGGCGTCTCCTCGGTTTCCGTGCATAGAGGACGACGTGCGAGCGACAGTTTTCTACTGTGCTGACACGTGGACGGCTGGATTTGATGTTGGCTCTAGGGCTTCCTGATGAACGGTCCCTGTTCATCGTCTTCGTCCTTATAACTGTGGGGAAAAATTGTTTATTTTCACCGCAGCCATTCTCTTTTCACTACTTCCACTTTGTTGAGCTTTTCTCGCCGCGCTCTGGAAGTTCTTCAATCTTTCCCGTCCTCTTTTCTGCGCTTACACCGCCGCCGTCACCGTACTGCAATGGGGAAGCCAAAGAAGGCCTCCACCATGGTGGACACCAGCGCTCCTGCCGGTGGCAAAATGGGCACCGCCGCCACACGCGTCACCGATGGTGGGTGGCGACGGACGGAGACACGTGAGGGCGACCTGCGCAAGCTTCATGAGCAGGGTCTGATCCCCCAGGACAAGGAGGCCGTAAGGATTCCCGGCGACGAGGTAATTCCCCGTCCACCCGCAGGGTTTCGGGTCATGTTTGTTACTTTTGTCCTTCGGGGCCTCTCTCTTCCAGTCCACGATTTTCTCTGTGGACTGCTTTTTTTCAATGACATCCAACTCCACCATCTCTCCCCAAATTCTCTTCTCCACATCGCCTGTTTCATCACCTTCTACGAGTGCTGGCTTGGTATCGAGCCGCACTTTGGCCTCATCCGGAAGCTCTATTCCGTGAAGAGGCAGTCTGGCTCCGATGGAGTTTATCTGATCGGCGGCTGTATTATTTTCCTTTGATCCAATTTTCTCTTCTTTTCCTTTTCGATGTCTGAGTCTGTCCAATGCTGGCAGAGGAGGTGGTTTTATTCCGTGATTCCACAGTGGATGGGCAAGACTTTGGCCTTGCCCCTTTCGACTCCACCCAGAAAATCTAGCCGAAGAGGTCCTAGAAGAACCATATCCTGGAGGGTGAGGTGGAGGAGATAGAGGAGCTCTACCGTCGGGTGGAGGACCTCCAGGTGATTCTGGAGAAGGACGTGAACGGTGTGGATATTATACGCACCTTCCTCAAACGTCGGGTGCAGCCGCTCCAGGCTAGGGCGCACCCGATGTTCATTTATACTGGCCGCCACGACCCGACTAGAGTTGCGGCTGAGGAGCTCTCCAAGGGGGACCTCGATAGAGTCCTTCGGACGCTGATGAAGTTCAAAGCTGACGAGGACCTTTTGGGCAAGTCGCTGACCCCTCCGTTCAGTGCCTCTCGACCGGTTCCGCAGGTGTAGATGCAGGACGTATGTAGTAGCTTTCTTTCGTTGAATTCTTGTTCTTCCTTGTTCTAAAAGTTTGTTTTTATTTGTGCAGGAGTTTAAGGTACCTGGCATGGTGCCTCCACTACCCGAACGTTTTCCGGATGCGCCGGATAATGAGGTAGTGGACTCCATGTCTGAGCTTCCCTCGGCGCAGTCGACGGTTGAGGAAGCCCCCCAATCGAGCGAGGCGCACACCCGAAAGCGGTAACGGAGCTCGAGTGAATCACCGGATGCCTCGAATCCGCCGATGCCTAGGAACCCACCATGCCTTGTGCGTCATAGTGGATCTTCCTCCCCTATTCCGGTCATGCTTGTGCGGGCTGTAGTGCCGCAGCCACCAGCGAAGCGGAAGAAGGAAGATAAGAAGGGCAAGAGGGCCTTGCCTGTCTTCAACTTGAGCGATATGGACTCGTAAGTTCCTTCGGACGCCTTTTTCTATATTTCCTTGTTGCTTGCTTATCTTTGACTGGTGTTTTTATTTTCTAGCCACTCTTCTGAGGGCTCGTTTAGCGATGCCATGAAGGATATGGTGGGTGAGTCGAAGGCGGCACTTCTCCGAACCCTTCTTCGCAGGAGGTTTGGGTGGTCGTCTCCCAGAAGACTACAACCGGACCTTCGGAGTCGCCGTCTGATCATGTAAGTGTTTCCCTTCTTGCCGTGGGGGGAGCCCCTGAGCGCTTTTCGTATGATCTTCTGATCATTGCTTCTGTTTTGTGCGCGTCTCAGGGGGAGCCCCCGAGCGCTTTTCATGTGTTTAATTTTGTTTTGCTCATTTCTTAGGCGCAGCCCCCGAGCCCTTTTCCTGATAAGTTGTTTCTTCTCACACCCTTTTGTGGAAGGCGCCAACCAACTGGTGAAGCAGCATCTGGCATTGGAGGCCAGCCTGCAGCGGCTTCAAGGTACATCCTTAACTAGGTCTTCTACTTCTACGTCTGCTTGCTACATTGCAAAGCTCACGCATGCTCTTGCTGATTTTTGAATATGAAAATAACACTGCCTTCCGTGAGCTTGATGCTCTCAAAAAGAGCCTCGGGCGAGCGAAGAAAAAGGCCGAGGACGCCAGTGGCGAGCGCCGAAGGAGCCTCGGCGCCAAAGGAGCTAGGCTGGCCAAGCTGATGGCTGCTGCCAAGGCTATTTCGGGTGAGTAGTTTTGCCTGTATGTTCTTTGTTGGAGATATGCCCAAGAGGCAATAATAAAGTGGTTATTATCATATCTTCATACTTATGATAAATGTTTACATACCATGCTATAATTGTATTAACCGGAAACATTAAAACTTGTGTGATTTGTAAACATAAAAGAGTCCCTAGTAAAGCCTCTTGTTAAACTAGCTTGTTGGTTAATATATGATCATGGTTTCCTGATCATGAACATAGAGATGTTATTAACAACAGGGTCATATCATTAGGAGAATGATGTGATGGACATACTCCTATAGTTAAGCGTAGCATAAAGATCAAGTCATTTAATATAGTTCATTTGCTATAAGCTTTCTGATACATAGTAACCTAATTCCTTCGACCATGAGATCATGCATATCACCTTTACCGGAAGGATGCTTTGATGACGTCAAACACCACACCGTAACAGGGTGGCTATAAAGGTGGCATTGAGTGTTCGGAAAGTATTGGTTGAGACACATGGATCAAGAGTGGGATTTGTCCATCCATATGACGGATAGATATACTGGCCCTCTCGGTGGAATGTCATCCAATTAGCTTGCAAGCATGTGACTGGCTCACATACCACGGAACGAAAAGAGTACTTATCGGTAACGAGGTTGAACTAGGTATGCAGAGATACCAGCGATCATAACCTCGGATAAGTAAAATATCGTGAGACAAAGGGAAATTGGTATCGTATGTAAGTGGTTCATTCGATCAAAGTAATCGTAGAAATATGTGGGAGCCATATGAATTTCAGATTCCTCTATTGGTTATTGATCGGAAGTGTCTCGATCATGTCGCATAATTCACGAACCGTAGGGAGACACACTTAAGGATTCGATGTTGTTAAGTAGTTATGGAATGATGAGTAAGAGACCGAATGTTGTTCGGAGTCTCGGATGGGATCCGGGATATCACGAGGAGATCCGGAATGGTCCGGAGAATAAGATTCATATAAGGAAAGTCCTGTTTCGGGGTTGGAGAATGGTTCCGGTGGTTTCATCGGGAATGTTCTAGAATGTTCCGGAATGTCCGGCACTCCGGAGGGGAAGGGTACATGAATGTGTCATAACAAGTTGGAATGATTGCATCATGTACTAGGTATCATGGCTGGGTAAAATAAAGGGATAAATCAAATCCTAATTTGAAAAGTCAAACGCCAATTTGAAAAGTCAAACGGCAGTTTTACTTGGTGGAGGGAGAGTAGGAAACCTACTTGGGGAGGAAGTCCTACTCCCTCCACCCGCCGGCCAAGGAGGAGGAGTTGGAGGAGGACTCCCTCCTCCTAGGCGCCTCCCTCCCACCTATAAAAGAAGGGGCAGGGGTGCCCCCTCTACCTACACCTCTCTCCACCCAAAAACCCTAGCTCTAGGCGCCACCACCCCTCCAAGTGTTGCCGCCACCTAGGGATCCTCTAGCCGCCGAATTAGGGTTTCTCCAAGACCTAGCCGCCGGCCACATCAAGCCCCTTTGGTGCTTCTAATCCGTAGACCACCAAGGCCTCTCTCATAGTCCACCATACTCGCTCCGGCTTGGCAGGCTGCCTGAGATCTCCCTCTACTTCCGTACCACGCGTCAGTCTTTGTCGAAATCGTGAGGAGAGTGCTACAACCTCCGCTGCCTGCTGGAACAAGGAAGAGGAAGGTCTTCGTCGAGTACCGAACATGTGACCCGATTGCGAGGCGCTTGCGAGCATGGCCGGAAGGATCATCATCTCTGCGATCTTGAGATCGGCAAATCTGACTACATCATCCACGAGAATCTGCTCTCGTTAACCGCTTTGGAATCTTCGAGGGTGAGTTCCTCTATCGACTCGTTGCTACAATCTAGTAGATAGATCTTGGCTTGTTTGTTTGCATGCGGTAGAAATTTTTTGTTTTCCATGCTACGAACCCCTACATTCTTTTTCATCTGCCTTGTCTTTCTGGCTTTGTTTGATCCTTACTGTGCTTCGTACTGGGCATTGAGTTCGACCGTAGTGCCCTGGAGCACGGTAGTGCTCTGGATGATGCTACTGCGGCGGTCGAAGACCGCTGCAGCACTGTGGTTGGCTCTCTTGCCAAAGCCAAAGAGGTTCTCGGGCGCTTCTACAAGGAGCTCGTCCCCAAGGGCGTTGCCCTTGAGGATGTCGACTTGTTGGCGAATCTTATTTGTCGGCCATGCATAAGCGCAAGCAGAAAGGCATCGGTGGATCCATGGGACTGGTGGTGGCCATGGCGTCCGGGATGGAGCTAGATCTTCATCAGGTCACCTGCCAGATGCCGACGGCTCCCGACAGATCCGAGGTAGCCTTTGACCTCTATGGTGGCCGCTATAAACGCTATGGGCTGAAGCTGATTGACCTGCTGGCGGAGTACACGGTGAGGCAGCAAGAAGAGGTCAAGAGCAGGCAATCTGGCTCTAAGGCTACTCAGGACATAGCTGCTTAGGCCTTGTAGTTGTAGGATAGTTATCGTCTTCTTTTGTTGTAATATCTCCATGAACACCTCTTGTGCCACGTACGCAGTGGCTTTTGTTGTATATAATGAATCTTTGAGTTGTTGCCCATTCGTGTGTTGTTCATATTCTTATCTGTTTTTCTCTAGGGACCTTTGGGTGATGACCCCGTCAATATCTCATCTGCTCCGCAGTCGCGACCATCCTTGGATGATCCGTCGCAGCTTGCATTTCTTCGTGACCGTGTCTACAGTCTTGAGAAGGGGTTTCTTGGCATCCGAGGCCATGCAGACGTTTGGAAGTCGAAGGCGGAGCGAGGCACCGCCAGAGAGGAATATCTGATGGGGGAGCTGTGGCGCTTGGCCGAATAGCTGCAGTGTAAGTTTCTTTGAGCTGCTGCTCATTTTCGGATGCGCCTGTTTGCTGGTCATCATACTTTGTAGGTGTTGCAGGTGCTAACCTTGTTCCGAAGGAGGAGAAGGAGCGCGTTGCAGTTCGGATCAATTGCCTGACCCAACAAGATATGGAGGCTGGTGGCTTTTTCTAGATGGATTGCGATCGTGCCATGGTCTTGCGACTGTGCAGGATCGTGCCCACCAAGTGTTGCGGGTGTTGCGGCACGTAAGACGTCCTTGGCGTTAATTTTTCACGTCATCTTTCCCCTGGATGAAGCTCCATCGACTCTCTGGGGCTTGCTAGCGAAGTTTCGAGATGTGCATCATGTCAGGGAGCTGGTACAACACCAATTAGTTGCGGGTGTGAAGGCCGCTCTTTCCCTTGTGCGGCTGCATCGTCCTGATGTAAATCTTGCGGCTATTGCGACTGGGCCGCCCCCTTGGCCAGATGGTGGCCTATGGGACATGCGCCCGCACTATGCGGCTGTGAGGCAGTATGCCAAGGAAGTTGTAGATCTCTTTGAGCACCGTGCGCGAGTGATCCTTCAGAATAGGTAGGACCTATAAAAAGAAAGATGTAAAATTTGTATATATTAAACTGGGCGTGTTATGCCCTTTGATGTAAAGGTTGATTGTTTTTAGCACATTGTGGTTTGTTGTATGCATGCCCTTTTTGTTAGCCTGACGTGATCAGCTACTCAGGTGTACATGCGTTATCCTCAGCCGACGAAGTCGTGAGATGAGGGGGGAGCCCCCGAGTGTGTTGTAGCATAGAGAAATGCAGTGAAAGATAAATTTTGGGGCGAAACACTTTGCTTTATTCATATCGTATTGAGGAGGTACATTGTTCGGCTGAGTAGCCTTGGCTAAATAGCCTTATTGAAAGTAAAAGGGGGATAGCTAGGGGTAGCAGCGACGCAGTTGTGCGAGGTTCCATGGGTTGGAGTATGCGACTCTAGACTCCACGTGCTTGAGGCGATAGGCGCCACCTGGGATGACTTCGATGATGACGTAGGGTCCTTCCGAGGGTGACTCGAGCTAATTCGGCCGCTCTTGCTTGAGTCGTAAGACTAGGTCTCCTTCGACGAAGGACCTTGGGCGCAGCCGACGGCTGTGATAGTTGTGGAGGCTCTGCTGGTAGACCGCCGATCGAGCCGCGGCGATGTCGCGTGCCTCGTCGAGTGTGTCGACGGCGTCTTCGAGTGCGGCCGTCGATTCAGCTTCACTGTAGGTGACGACCGGTGGGGCCTTATGGCGTACCTCAGCAGGCAACATGGCTTCGTTTCCGTGCACCATGAAGAAGGGCGTGTAGCCAGTTGAGCTGTTTGGCATTGTGTGCAGGCTCCAGAGGACGGAGGGTAGTTCTTCTTCCCATGCTCCCACGAGCCGCTCGAGTAGGCTCATTAGGCGCTTCTTGATGCCACCGCCGACGAGGCCGTTGGCCTTTTCGACCTGCCCGTTTGTTTGCGGGTGCGCCACGAAGGCGTATGATATGTTGATCCCGAGGCCTTCGTAGAAGTATTGGAATTCTCTGGAGATGAAGTTCGACCCGTTGTCGGTGATGATGATGTGTGGCACGCCGAACCTGTAGACAATGGATTGGAAGAACTTCACGGCCGTTTTACCCTTTTGGTTGCTAACGGGCATGGCTTCGATCCACTTGGTGAATTTGTCGACTGCAACCAGGAGGTAGACGTGGCCTCCTTTCAAGGACTTGGGCAGTTTGCTGATCATGTCGAGGCCCCATTGGGCGATGGGCCAGGCCAGGTGTATGGGCCTGAGCTTCGATCTAGGTGCGTGCGGTTTGTCTGTGAACCTCTGGCACCTGTTACACCTTCGGACGATGTCCTTCGCGTTGTTCATGGCCGTTATCCAGTAGAACCCAACTCGTAGAGCTTTGGCGACGAGGGCGCGGCCGCCCGCGTGATAGCCGCAGATGCCCTTATGGATGTCTTGGAGGATAGTTTTGCCGTCACTGATGGTGACGCACCTTTGGAGCACACCCAAAATGCTGCGCTTGTACAGCTCGCCATTGATGATCGTGAAGGCTTTGGACCGGCGAGATATGCGCCGGGCATCTCTCGGGTCATCAGGCAGTTCCCTGTTTATCAAGTAGCGTAGGTACGACTGCGTCCATGTTTCTTCGACAGCCATGACCTGCATTAGGTTGACCACTGCGACCTCTGTGTCAAGATTTTCGGGTCCTTCCTGTCCTTCGGGTAGCGCAGCCCCCGAGTGCTCTGCCTCTTCGGGTGATCCCTTAGGGAATTTCCTTTTGATGAATGACACGCAGATCTGTTCGAGGAACACACCTGGTGGCACCTGTGCGTAGGTGGAGCCGATGTTGGCGAGTCTGTCGGCCTCTTCGTTGCTTTCTCTGCCAACATGCCGAAGCTCGCAGCCGTCGAAGTCTCCTTCCAGTGAATTGTAGAGAGCGCGGTACGCGATCATGTTGGCGGCGTGTGCGTTGCACTTGTTCATCGTCTGCTGGACGACAAGGTTTGAGTCACCGTAGATGACCAGGCGCGTTGCATCGCAGATCTTGGCCATCCTCATGCCATGGATGAGGGCCTCGTATTCGGCTTCGTTGTTAGAAGATCGAAATTTCATCCGGAGGACGTACTTCATCGTGTCGCCCTACGGGGATGTCAGTATGACTCCGGCTCCTGATCCTGCCTCGCGCTTGGAGCCATCGAAGTGCATCGTCCATGATTGTGTCATGTCCGGGGTGTCTGGCAGCTGTAGCTCCATCCAGTGGACGAGGAAGTCCGGTAGGACCTGCGACTTGATCGCATGGCGCTTCTCGTAGAACATGTCTGCAGGGGACCGCTCGATGCCCCACAGGGCCACGCATCCTGTGGCCTCTGGGTTGTTCAGGATGCTGTTCAGGGGTGCCTCGTTGATGACCATTACCTGATGCTCCTGGAAATAGTGGCTCAGCCGATGAGCCGTCATGAACACGCCGTAGGAGAGTTTCTGGTAGTGAGGGTACCTCTGTTTTGTCGGTGACAATACCTCGCTAAGGTAGTAGATTGGGCACTGGACCCCATGGGTCTTGCCATCTTCGGGTCGTTCGACCACGAGCACGGTGCTTACCACCTGGTGTGTGGCTGCTACGTATAGTAGTAGAGGCTCGCATTCCTTTGGCGTGGCCAGGACGGGCGAGGTGGAGAGCAGCCACTTCAGATTTTCGAACGCGTCGTCCGCTTCGGGTGTCCAATCGAATTTGTCTGCTTTGCGTAGCAGCTGATAGAAAGGCAGGGCCTTTTCGCCCATGCGGCTGATGAACCTGCTCAGCGCTGCAATGTGTCCAGCTAGCTGTTGGACGCCTTTGAGGTTCTTCGGTTTCTCCATGGCCATTATGGACCGGATTTTCTTCGGGTTCGCTTCGATCCCTCGCTGGGAGATGAAGTAGCCAGGCAGTTGGCCAGATGGGACACCGAAGGCGCACTTTTCTAGGTTCAGCTTGATCTTGTATCGATCAAGGTTGTCGAACGTCTCGCAGATCGTCGATCAGTGTCTTGGCCTCCCTTGTTTTGATTACTATGTCATCGACATAGACTTGTATGTTGCGGCCGATCTGGCTCTTCAAGCATGCCTGCATGCATCGCTGGTACGTGGCACCTGCGTTCTTTAGCCCAAAATGCATTATTTTGTAGCAGAATACTCCAAACGGCGTGATGAACGCTGTTTTCTCCTAATCTTCGACCTTCAGTCGAATCTGGTTGTAGCTTGAATAGGAGTCTAGGAAGGAGAGTTTCTCGCATCCTGCAGTCGAATCGATGATCTGATCGATCCGAGGGAGAGGGAAGTGATCCTTCAGGCAGTGCTTGTTCAGCGAGGTGAAGTCCACGCACATCCGCAGGATGTCCATGTCTTTTTTATTGACCATCATGGTGTTGGCTAGCCACTTGCTTTCCTTGATCTCTCTGATGAAATCGGCATCGAGTAGTCTGTTGACTTTGACTCCGATGGCTTCAGCCCGCGGCTCGGACAGACGTCGGATGGACTGTTTTACGGGCTTGGCATCTAGAAACACGTTGAGTGCATGCTCGGCGAATTCCCTAGGAACTCCTGGCATGTCCACAGGACACTAGGCGAAGATTTCCCAGCACTCATGGAGGAATTCGACGAGCGCGCTTTCCTATGGGGGGCTAAGGTCGTTGGCGATCAGCGCCGTCTTGGAGGCGTCTGTCGGTTGGACCTGCACCTTCTTCATGTTGACTGTTGAGTCAAACGACATGTCAGGTGCGTTCTGCCTTGAGACTAGGGGTGCCCCGTTGTCTGTCGCAGTGATCCGATCGGTTGAAGCTCCCGTGGACCGTGATGACGCCCCAAGGTCCTGGCATCTTGAGTAGCAGGTACGCGTAGCACGGTACTGCCAGGAACCATGCGAATGCCACGCGCTCGAGGATGGCGTGGTATTGTGATGTCCAATCCACCACTTTGAACTCGAGTCACTCGCACCGAAAGTTATCGGGCTTGCCGAAGATGATGTCGAGCCATATCTTTCCAAGGGGGAATATGCCCTTCCCTAGGACGATGCCATGGATTGTTGTGTCGGATTGTTCTAGGCTGCACATCGGGATCCGCATTGCTGCTAAGGTGCTAGCGAACATCAGATTGATGCCGCTGCCACCGTCCATGAAGACGCGGCCCATCTCGAACCCTCCGATCTGCGCCTCGAGCACCAGGGAAGCATGACCTGGGCGAGGGATTTGGCGGGGATGATCCGAACGGCTAAACGTGATGCAGGACTCCGATCCGCTGAGGTACTCAGGGATGGCAGGTGGAGCGGTCATAGCCAAACTGACTTGGCGGGTGATATTCTTTTGCTCCCTGTTTGTTGGGCGCCCGTTTTGGATCATTAATGACCCTTTCGCCGTGGGGTACCCATTTCCGTCGTTGTTCTGCGCGGGTGCGATTGGATGATTTGAAGGTCCCACGGGTGGTGGTGGAAGATCTCCGTGGGCGATGCCACCTGGTGCGGGTGCGTGCCCGTACCCAGGGTTCAGGGTTTGCTGCCTCATCTGGGACATGCTCTCGGTGAGTTTCTGGAACTCGCGGCAGTCTTTGAGCATGTGGATTGCCTTCATTTTGCCATCCTGCTTGTTGATGTAGAAGTGGATGGTGCATGGGCCCGACAACTTGTCGTATGCTGAGGGCTCATCATCGCGGCTGCGGCGTTGCCACGATTGCGCTGGGCGTCCTCCATCGCGGAAGTTGTTTCCACGGTATCCACCGTTGCTGCAGTTGCATTTGTTGCGGCGGTAGGCGTAGCCAGCCGCAACCATGTCGGGTCTGTCGCGATCGTCGTAGACGCGCGATCTTCATTTGCTACGACGCTCGCGTCGACGGCCGTAGTCATCTTCCTCCTCCGAATGTGCTCGGTGGACGGAGTCCTCACCATCTGTCCACCTGTTGCTGATGTCCATGAGGTGGTCGAGTGTCTTGGGTTTGATGCGCCCAAGTTCTTCCTTGAAGTCCTGGTGTTTGACACCATCCTTAAAGGCGTCGATTGTTCTCTCCTCAGAGATGTGCTCCGCAGAGTTCTTGATGTTGGACCAGCGTAGTATATACGAGCGAATGGATTCGCCCGTTCGTTGGGTGCAGACCCTTAGCTCTTCGATCGAGGCTGGCCTCTTGCTAGTGCCATTGAAGTTTTGGATGAAATTGTATGCCAGTTCCTCCAAGCTTCGGATGGATCCCGAGGATAGGATGCTGAGCCAGATCCAGGCTGCGCCTGTTAGCTGCAGCTGAAGGCACTGTAAGGCGGTGTTTTTGTTGCCGCCGTGCAGCTTGACGGACGACAGGTGGTCGCTGAGCCATGCCTTGGGGTCCTGCGTGCCGTCAAACTTCGGTGTGTCCGAAGGGATCTTGAAGTTACTCGGCATCCGCGTCCGCCGAACAGATCTACTGAAGCATCGATCCCCACAAAGTTCTCCTTCATCGTCATCCTCTTCGGATTCAGATGAGCACACATGTTTGGTGCGTGCCTTGTAGATCTTGCGTTGGGTGAGTTCGCTACGAGTGTCGTAGTCACGGCTGCGATGTCGCGAGCTCTTGTGCCATAGAGGTAGGTCGTGTTCTTCCTCGTCGGATGATGGTGTGGGGCTGCGGTTGAACCTAACCGCAGCCTTCTTCTTCGCCTCCTCAGGAGCTTCCCCGTGGAGCGCAGCTCCAACGAGCCCGAGTCCGGATAATGCGAAATTGTGCATGGCCCTCTTCGGTTCCCCCACCGGAGGTGTATGGGATGCGAGGTATGTGGTGGCTACCATGATCGCAGCTTGCGGTGTCTTCGGGATGACGTTGTTGTTGGCATCCATCTCCATGAAGGATGTGTTGAGGCTTCGAGTCACCTCACGACGTGCGGCGGGGTCCATGTTCTCTACGCGAGAATGATGCTTGTTGGCGTGGTTGCCGTGCGAGCTAGATCCGCCGATGGCGGAGAGCACAGATCACCGCGTGCTAGACTCCAAGGCCGTTTGCTTGCGTTTGTCAAGAACCTCTTGCATCTTCACCTGCCTTTTGTGCTCTTCGATGAGGAGCAGGTGGTATGCCATCAGTAGGTCCCGTGAGGCACCCACAGGCAGGATCTTGTTGCCCGCCACGGCTTCGCATGCTTGGTTCCATCCCTCCTTGCTAAGGTAGATTACCCGATTGGCATCGGTGTCGTCCTCGTTGGGCAGGGGGATTGGTTCTTCCTGTTTTCGCCGTTTCTACCCTGCGGGTTAGGTAGCAGGTTGGGTTGTTGCTGATCCACATTGCTTTGGATGACCACAGCGCATTGGTAGCATCCGGAGGACGGATCGCTGCTACCGCAACTTTCGGATCCGGAACCGTAGGTTCCTTCATCCGATGGAGGATCGCACAGATCTGAGTTGCAGCTGCTGCTGTTGTATGACTCATCTGTTGATGGTGATGTGCGTAGCACGGGATGCAGGGCCCACAAGGCAGGCCTGATTGATGGCAGAGGCACCCGCTCTCGGAGGCAGAGAGTGCCGGTCTGACCCACCTGGAAGCAGAAGCTCCCGAACAGAATCTCGAGCCCATCGCCGACGGGCTCGAAGTCCTTCATGGTGGCTGGCGAGTGGGCGGTGAAGTCGAAGGCGCCGAAGAGGAGATGGCTCTCCGTTGCCGAGGAATTGTAGATCGCTTTGTTTGGTACCGTCATGATCGCACAATCAGCGCCCCCAGTCCCCACAAATGGCGCCAATTGACGAGGATCGATCTCGTCAATGCCCATTGTATGAGCTTGGGTTTTGGAGAAGATGGGGGTGCTAGAGATCGCGGAACTGTTAACAGACAAGCAACCAGGGGACACAAGATTTACCTAGGTTCAGGCCCCCAGAGGGAAAACCCTACTCCTGCTTGTCTGCTCTTGATTACGGTGGAACCGAAAGTTAAAGGGGTGTGCAGATGCAATCTGATGTGGAGGTGTGTATGCGGTGGTATCAGAGGTGCCCTCCTCGTCGTGCCCTCCTAGCATTTATATAGAAGTAGGAAGGTCCTGGGCACAGGTCGAGTCGGTTACAGGTTTAGGGTTTGCCCCTTTGAATATTCTATCTAATCTAGTCTTGCTCTCCAAGGATCCGGGCCACCCAAATATCTTCATGGTCCGCGTATATTCTCGTGGGCCTTCCTTGGGCTGGACCAGGTATGCTGAAGTCGTGTACCCGTAGGGTATAACCATGTCATTTGTACCTTAGCAAGTTGACCAATTTGGGTTTGAACCATTTGGAAGTGTTTAACAAGCATTTTAACATCATTAGCAGTTCTTTCCATAATATCTTTTAATTCATTAATAGCTCTAGAGTTTTCCAATAAATGATTCTGAACTTTTTTATTAAAATTCATCAGTCATTTCAATGTAACCATCATTAATATCATAACTCTCTCTAGAATCAGGTGAGCTAACAGGTGTACTAGTGTCTTCACTAGGAGTTTCAGTGTTTACAATATAGTTCTAGCAATAGTAGCATCTAGGAAAGGACCTAATGAACCACTCTCATCAAGCCCAGTAGAAGTAACATCATGAGCATCAGAAGCAATTTCAGATTCAACAGTAGTAGCAGTGTGTGTATAATGTGTATGTGGTGGTGGTGTAACAAGCTTACTTATAACAGACGATGAATCAAGATCAGCAGAGGTGTTTAGAACTGTACCTATTCTTGTAGTGGATGGTGAAATAGGAAAATTCCCATCACGAGACTTTCCCATGATGAAAAAGGATGGCAACAAACAATAATAAATCCAAGTGAACTTACAAATAAAGCTATGCTCCCCGGCAAAAGCGCCAGGAAATAGTCTTTATGACCCACAAGTATAGGGGATCACAACAGTCTTCGAGGCTCTTATAAGCCTTAACAACTGAGTTGTCAATTCATCTGCACCTGGAAATAATCTTGCTCACAAGAGTTTATCAGTAGCAACAGTTTTGTAGTAGCAATGGCAAAGTAACAGCAGCAACAAAACGAAGGCAGTAGTAACATTAGTAGCAAACAGTAGGATTTTAGTGCGGTAGACATAGGGATGGATGGATGGGCGTTGCACCGATGAGACTATTCATGTAACTTCAAGATCTAGGGCATTTGTAGATAAATAAGATAAAGCATCCAAGTACTAAACAATCATAGGAATGTGTTCCATATATAGTCATACGTGCTCGCAATGAGAACTTGCACAAAATATTTTGTCCTGCCAGCCCGTTGCAGCGGGGCCTCAAGGGAATCTACTGGAAATTAAGGTACTCCTTTTAATAGAGCACCAAAGCAAAGCATTAACACTCCGTGAACACATGTGATCCTCATATCACAGCCATCCCCTTCGGTTGTCACAATTTCTGTCACTTCGGGGCCTTTGGTTCCGGACAATGATATGTGTACAAAACTTGTAGATAAGATCATAAACAGTACTATCATCATGAATAAATAATAAGTTTAGATCTGAGATCATGGCACTCGGGCCCTAGTGACAAGCATTAAGCACAACAAGTTGCAACAAAGTCAAATAACAATAATAAAGATACTAGGCACCATGCCCTAACAATCTTATTCTATTACATGATAGATCTCATCCAATCCATACCATTCCCATAGCCTACATCGGGGGATTACTGACTCATGATGCGGGAAACATGGATGGTTGATGGAGAGGCGTCGGTGATGATGGCGATGATCTCCTACAATTCCCTGTCCTGGCAGGGTGGCATAACGGAGGGCGTAGCGGAACTCTATCTGGAAAAACGTCGAACACCCCGGAGTTTTTAGGTCAGGAGGCTTTATGTAGGCTAAGAGGGAGGCCGAGGTGGTGCCCGAGGTGGCCACACCCCTCCCAGGGCGGCCTGGGCTGGCCCGCACGGCCAGGGGGTGTGGGCCCCTCATGGCCTTCCTCCGTCTCATCTTCTGTCTTCGTGCATCTTCTCATAAAATAGGAGTTTTGGCATATTTTCCGGGATTTTTCCTGAAAGTTGATTTTCTGCACAAAAATAGACACCAAAGCAATTATGCTAAAAACAGCGCCAGTCCATGTTAGTTGTATGCAAATCACACAAGTTTAGAGGAGAAACAATAGCAAAATTGTTTGGGAAAGTAGATACGTTTTGGACGTATCAACTCCCCCAAGCTTAGCTTATTTATTGTCCTCAAGCAATTCGGTTGAAAACTGAGTGCGATAAAAGAAACTTTCACGAACACATTTGCTTCATGTAATGTATATATATTCTCAACATATGATCAGTACTTAGACAATTCATAATAAGGAGTATGCAGCTAAGTCTACTCAATAGTGATTGCAAGCTAAGAAGAGACTCCAACGCAATAATAATAAGTAGCATGAAACATAAACATAAGCAACATTGCAATGCTGATAAGAAGGTATGTTAGATTGGTATCTCGCTTTCCTTTGATTGTGGAGAAAAACATAAATGCCAAGGCACCTCTGAAGTTCAAGTGAAGACTAGAAGTAAAGATATAAAAGATACAAGCATCAAAGTCATGACATAATTAACCAAGTTTTGAGACAAGCACATTACACTAAGAATGAAAACTATGCTGTCAAGAAGGTGCTCATAGAATAAGTGGTGACTCAACAAGGAAGTGAAAAGGTTTTAAAAAGTTTGAAAGGCTTACAAATGCTGAAAGTATAGTACTCATTAGCTTTGAGCTCTCATTGCCCCAATCATAGGCATCTTTAAATGGTTAAGGCGAAAGTGAGGTCCAATATGAGTTATATGCTTGACAGACCATAAACTGTAAATCTCATGTCCCTTGAGTACGAGGGCCACTCCTCATGATACTCAACTTTAGCTATCGGTAAGTTCTTGTCATAGTAAATACATGTGTATCATAGAGAACCGCCAATGGGGTACCCCTTGCACATGATACAGGAGCTATCCCATATCAAAATAACAAGGCAAGCAAACAATGAGCATCTCAGCAATCTTCTTATTTACCATGGGAAAATGGTGCTTTTTTATCTTCTTTCCTCTTTTCTCAATCTCTCTTTTTTATAAGAAGAATGCTTCATAGATTGCTCACTATGGTTATGATGCAAGTTTCCACCATGATTAGGCATGGCTTAGGCTAGTGGCTTACTAACACATATACATAACTCCATGGACTTACAAGCTCCCCTTTTATTTCACACATATGACATCCGTAAACAAAAGAGCATGATATCAACTAGATAATATTTACAGGTGTTGAAAGCATTCCCCGTGACAACACGGTTCTTCTAACTCCCAGCCTATAATTTGCAAGCATATAACTCGCATGGATATCACAATGGTTCAGTTTTATTAAGTGCAAGAAATAAAGTGTGCCATCAAGTTCATGAGAGCTTTACTAACCAACTTTCTCATTACAAGCAAACATTTTATTTGGAAGAAAACAAGGCATATTAAATATGCATGGAATAGAAAATGATGTTAATAGGTAGATATGATAGACATGTTTTGACAAGTTTGGTTTTGGGGAGTTGGAATCACGAGTAGAGCTCATACTCAGTGCAAGTGAAGGCTAGCAATAGAAAGGGAGCGACAAACGAGAGAGCAATAACTTTCATAATAATGCTTGCAACAAAACAGAATTAATTATGGCATAAAAGTGATACAAGAACTCTGAGGCAAAATAAATCATCAAGGCTTAACTGACTTTGTTCAGTCATATGCATGCGTGAGCATGTGCCATGTCGATTCAGATGAAACATTCAGAGGAGGATACCACAATATCCTACCAAGTTATGAATAGAACAATGCAAGCAAACATTCATATGACATGCTACAAACTATTATCAAGTTAGAGCTAATCATAAGAGAGCAAAAACTACTAAGCATCCATTACATACATACACCTTACATGAATAGACTAAGCATGCCCACAATGATGAGTATATGTACAAAAATGAAGACAATGGAGTTCATTACCAGCCTCTTACCACACCTCAAGTTGTCATAAATCATCATTATTGTGTTTCACTTGTGTGGCTTGAATAATAACATGAAACCAAACTCTAGTGAGGATCGCTGAACCCTGCAACGTACTTCACAAAACCAAAGAAGAACAACAAATATTTTTGGTGTTTTTGATTTTTAAAGAAAGCACTCAAAGAAAAAACAAACAAAGAAAAATCTTTTTGGATTTTTCTTAAAGCAAACCAAAGATAAAAATAAAAAGAAACAAGCCAAGAGAGACAACAAAAATATTTTTCGTCTTTTTGTGTATTGGAAAGAAGAAGAAAAAACTAAAAAGAAAGCTATAACATCCCAAATTTAATAAAATTCAAAACCATGTTGTTGCATTCATATCATCACGGAATTATTACTTTGCATAAATTTTTTCAAAGTTAAACCCTAAATAAAACCATATTTAAACCCCTTCTTATTAAATATATATGGGGCAAGGTTTTATTTTATTTTCAAGACCCAACAATATTTTTGAGTGATTGTATGTGTTTGACACACTTTTGGACACTAGGATCACAGTACAAAAGTTTGATTCAAATGGATTTGAAAAGGCCATTCAAATCTATCCTAGAAAATCAAAATAGTAAAAGAAAAGAGAAAGAGTGAAAAAAATAAACCCAACCAGCTAATCTAGCCCAACAACCCCAAACGGCCCAGCAAGCCCACCCGGGAACCACCCCCACTCTCCCTGCAGTTCTCACCCGCGCTCGCACCCTCCCCCTCACCGACAGTGGCCCCATTGCCACGTAGACTTCATCGTCCCCAGACAACGCGCCCGTGACCCGTTCGTCGGCCGTTTCTTCCCTCGTCAAGCCGAATCAATCCCGAGTAATTCGCTGTTGATTGCAGGCATGAATCACTCCCTCGCTCTGGCTACTTAAACCCCACCCCCTTGCGGCCATTTCCCCTCACCTAGCCAACACCAAGCGCCGGCAGACTTCGCGGATTTTGCTCTACACCGTCGCAACACCAAGGAGCTCTGGCGAGATATCACGGTGAGTCTCGAGCGCGCCTTGCCTTCTGTTTCACATGATATGCTTCTCCATCGTCTTGCGCATCTACTCATGCCTCTGGTTTGTCCCAGTTCTCCCCAGGTCGCCGTCCTAGTCAACCTCTGCAAGCACCCGAGGCGCCGTCCAACTCCGACGAGTAATTCCAGTGAAACCCGCATGCCCCTTGACCTCTACTTCATGCGATTGTGTTCTCCGTGACTTTGCATATCTTCTAATGCCCTCTGTTTGCCTAATCTCTCCCTAGGTCGTTGCCTTCGTCTCCGGCAGTGAGCACCCGACGCCAGGACAAACTCCGGCAAGCATCTGAGCCCGTGTCCATGTGCCCCTGTCCAAGCCAAGTACATGTTGAGCTTCACCGTCTTCTCGTGAGCTCGGTAAGCACCAGCACCACCCCTACCCCTCCAGCCTCGTCGACGCGTCGCCGTCAGTAGCATCGCCACCGCCAGAGCCATTCACGCCGCCATATTTTGGTCGAGCAAGCCAGGTCCATTAGATCTGCATCTGGTGTCTAGGATTATATCACTTAACGAACCTATATATTTAGATCTGGGCCGCTGGATTCACTTTAGATCTAACAGCGCAGAAGCGTGATCCAGCACGAAGCGGTACGCGCTAATGAGAACGCGCCGCGTGTCACTGGTTTAGATTTAAAATCTGAATTTAGATCTATTAGATATTCAAACTTTTAAATTCAATAACTTTTGATCTATTTGTCCAAAAATTACAAATTATATATCAATAGATTCACAAAAATAACCTCTTTGCATCTATGGCCTTGGTTTGTCCATTTGCTTCTGTAAAATTAGGATTTTATGTAGAAGCATTTGTAAGCGTAATTTGACTATATAAATTGTTTAGAAAATTATTTTAAAGTAAATTTTGGTTTATTTAGACCTTAGAAAGTATGCTTTGTGTTCAGTACTGAAAAGTTTGTTTTGGAAAGTGTGACAAGTCATTCCATTGCATTTGCATGCATTCATCAATATTTTTGTTTGTATATTGAATGTGAATATTGTGGTATGATTTTATATGTAGATTTTGGTGTTTGTGGAGAGTGTGATTGTGAGGATTGTTCCTATTCCCACAACTACCAAGTCAAGTGATGCTTCATCTTTTTGTCTCATTATTTTATCTATGCACTAGTGATATTTTGAGTAGGATTTGCATGGTTATTTTCAAGGTATATGCTAGGCTTGTGTAAATCCTATAGATATTGTCTTAGTAGGTTTCCCCTAAGTTGAGAAACTTGTTATGCTAGTATGCTTAGCCTAGCTAGTAGAAAACAAGGGTGGAATATTCATGCTATGATATTATGCAAAATCTATGACTATGTTTTTGATTAATAAAACAACATGTCAATGAATCACATGGGTGGTTACACGAGGCCCATGTCTATGGTTTACCTTATGTATCACACTTGTGGATGGCCACCCAGGAACAAAGAGATTTGAGATATTTAGTGTTGAGAAGCTTCTAGTGCAATCACATGGCATATGGGCTCTGCCTTGACCAACTAGGTTGCAAGAGCTTAGCCAGATGGACAATTGGTGGTAGGGTTGTTAGGATGGAACGCGTCCATGGTGGTCTAAGGGAATGCTTCTAAAAAGTCTCGTCTCGATGCATGTTGAGTCTTGTGCGGAAAGTGCACCACCTCTCGAGAGGGTAAAACCTAAGTACTTAGCCGTGTCCCTGGTAACGGACATTTTGAGCCTCAAAGACATTGAAATGATCAAGTATCTCCTCATCCCAATTTCTCTAAGTTAAAACTTGTGGTTGAACAAGGGTAAACATTCACCAATGTCTATTGGTGGTTCCTTGGGTGTTTTTGTCAAACAAAAACTTAGTGTTTTCAACTAATAAGAAAAACCTTATTTTGAGCAAAGCCAGCCTCAACTACACTTAGACAAATTCATATAGTTATTAAATGTTACTATACTACTATGGTATCACTTGCCAATACAATTCCAAATGTATTGACCCTCTGTGGCTTTAACTTATTATGTTGCAGGTTACTCTGATGGTGACTAGGGTTATGAGTCTACACTAATATGTTTGCCTGTGGCACATGAAGATGAAGACTTTATTTATTTTGTTAAATTATTGTGAACTCTATGTATTAGCCTTGGGCTAATGAGTTGTGAGAACTATGTATCTCTGGATATTACGATGTAATAATGACCTTTGTATCTGTGTACTTCATCTTAAACTGTGGATGCTAGCAGTTCGATCCAGGGACTAGCATTGCAATCACAAGGGCCTTTACCTTAAATGGTGAGGTCTTACAGATGGTATCAGAGCACTGTGTTGCCTGTAGGATTATGACCCTAAGATGGATTAGACTAAGGAAACTACTAGGAAAATGCAAACTCCTTTGTAAATTTCCACACTTGTCCCTTTTCATCTCATAAAACTTCTCCTAATCTTCTTTCTCATCTCTATTTGTAGATGGCCGCCATCAACAAAGCCGTCAAGAAGGGACCACTCATGACCATGAATTTAGAATGTGAGACAGAGTTTCCCAAGGCACTCAAAAACCTCATGGTTAGCTTGGGAATACATGGTGAAGTCGTGTACAATGGATTCCCGGTGATGGATGAAGGAGAAGAATATTGGTGGGTACAACTCCACTTGTACAAAAACAAGGAGGATAACCACAAAGAGTGGGGATTCTGCATGGTCACCAACTCTAAAATGCACACGTCATTCTTTGACTCTGCAAGAAATGCAGCATGGAATGCCATCAAGGAGCTTGGTGAATGACTCAAGTGTAGAATGCTCAACACTCAAAATGACCTTAGAGAGGAGAAGAAGCATACCCAAGACATAGAAGCTACCAATAAACGTCTAAGGGAAGATATCATAGACTTAGCGTGGGAGTATTGTGACCAAGACAAACATATTTCCTTTAAGGATGCTCAGATAGCTACCTTGACAAGTGAGTGAGAGTTGTCACGTACTCCAATAGTTGGACCGCCACACTTGTCGTTTTCTTGTGTTAATAATTTTTGATCATACGAACCTATGTGGTATGGAATTTTTTTGTCTAAGTCGTGATTGAACTTGGTGTTTGTGATTGAATATTGTATGCCATGACTTGTGTGTTTCATGTATGTTTTTGGCTTTTGTTTCACTACCTTATGTTTTTCTCATTACTTTTGTTGTTTCTAATTTTTTTATCTATCCTATGCAATAGATGCCTAGCTTTGTTATCAACACCGTCGAGGAGTTCAAGGCGACTCGTTTTGGTTCTCGTGTTGTGGATCTCACTAGTGTGCTCAATCTCCCCCTCCCTAACATTAAGGGACTTCAGCTTACGAAGTTCGAGAGGAAGGATCTATGGGGATTTAGAGTCTCGCAGCCAGGACGCCAGTCAGAGCCACCCACCGAGGAGATTACTTTCAAGTTACTCCATGACAGCAAGGAGATGGTACTCGACGTTGCCATGCAGGAGCTACTTGGTCGTCTATGTGGACGTCACTCCATCGAGATCAGGGGCCTCTACTTCCACCCATTTGGGAGACGTGACGAGGAGGGAGAGGCTGTAGTGTATGATGATGCTACTAGGGAGACTATTGAGCCAGTGCATCTCTATATTCAGGATCTAGAGAGCCTCGTTAGGCACCTTGAGACCGATAGGACCAACGTCATGCTTAGCAATGACGAGCTTCGCGTCCAGTTGAGGGAGAAGGACAAGGCCTTCGAGGAGCAGGAGGAGAGCATCAAGGAGATGGAGGCTAGGTTCGAGAAGCAAGACAAGAGGTTCAAGAATCAAGAGAAGAGAGTGTGGGATAGGAACAACAGGATCAATGAGATGAAGGCCGAGATGGAACTCAAAGATCTTGAGTTAGAGTCACAACAGGAGGTGATTGAGAGGCTGTGTTTGCAAAAGAGGAAGCTTTAGGCGAAGGTCACTGCTTTGACCACCAGCGTGGAGGAGTACAAGTGAGAAATCGATGCAGCAGGACTTGCACTAGTGGAGGTGGAAGTCGATATGGAGGAGTAGTGTTGACTACTTGGCTATTTATCCATTTATCATCTTTTATTTATCGATTCACATTGATCATCCAACATGTGGATGATTATGCTAGTGTGTTTACCTTTCAAAACTTGTTGTCCACACTGCTTAAACACTAAGTTTATTGTGCTTTCGTTATGTGATTGTTGCTATGTATTGTATCGTGCATGTTAGTATCTATGGGGTATTCATCCTTACTTATCCTTATTGAAACCACAGATGCCTCCCCGTCATGCCAATCCTAACAATAACAACAACAACAATGGAAATGAGATGCTGCAGCTGATGACAACCTAGACTAAGTTGATGCAAATCTTGACCCAGTTTATGGCAAATCAGAATAAAAACCAAAATAACATCTACAACAATCAAAACAACCCACCAACTTTTGATATGCTCACAAGGTTTCTAAGGTTGAGGCTTGCAAAGTTTTCAGGAACAACTGATCCTATGGTAGCCAATGACTGGTTACGTTCTGTGAAGAAGGACTTGGTCACTGTTGGATGCACTGATTAGGAGAAAGTCAGATTTGCAGCCCATCTGCTAGAAGGACCATCAACTACTTGGTGGGACAACTTCCAAATCACTAATCCTATTGAAGAAGTGACTTCGGAAATGTTTGAAGATGGATTCTGCACTGCCCATATCTTGTCAGGGGTGATGAGTTTGAAGAAGAAGGATTCACAACCTTAAGCAACGCCACCGCAGTGCTGCAGAATATATTGAGGAGTTCAACAATCTGGCACGCTATGCACCGGATGAGGTTGACACTAATGCAAAAAAGAAGGAGAAGTTCCTTGAGGGACTGAATGATGAGATGTGTACGCAACTATCTGTTGCATATGTTCCAACTTATCAATCCTTGTGTGACAAAGCTACCATCTTGGAAAGTAAGATGAAGTAGGTTGAGAACAGGAAGAGGAAGCAGCACTTTGATAAGCATAGTTCTAGATCGTCACACAAGCGTTCCCTTGGTGAAGATAGTGGAGGTTCTGGATCCCACAAACACCGGAAATATAACAGCCACCACAACACTAACCATCACCATGATAAAAATAAACATTGTGGTCATGACAATGGTGGGAATAGGAACCACAAGAGTGGGTACAAGAGCCACCATGGTGGAAATGGCAATGTAAGTGAGCCAGCAAAGAAGGACATCAGTCAGGTTGAATGCTTCAAGTGCAAGAAAACTAGGCACTATGCAAATGAATGCCCAGAAAATAAGACTGATGGAGCTAACAAGCCAAACCCTTTTAGGAAGGTTCATGCGAACCACATCAACATGGAACAAATTTATGAGGAGTCCGATGCTGTGGCTGGTAAGTTCAAGCTTAATTCCTTTCCAGCACTTGTCCTTTTTGATACCGGCGCATCACATTCATTCATATCAAGAGCATTTGTTGACAAAAATAGACTTCCAAGTGAAATTATTGGATGTCCTATTAAAGTAAGCTTCCCAGGTGGAGAGATTATAGTAAATTTTGGATGTCATGATCTAGTAATAGAGTTTGGAAAGCATAAGTTTCCAGTTTCTAATAATCCTAGATTCCCAAGGATTGGGTGTAATTTTAGGCATGGATTGGATGACTATGAAGGAGTAATAGATTGTGCCAATCGTACTGTTACACTCACAACCCTGTATAAGAAACGTATTAGGTTCAAGTCTAACTTTGAATCCAAAGGGAGTAAGGTAAAATCTCTTAAGGGGGATAGCATAGACAGTGTACCAATAGTGAAAGAATACTCGAATGTTTTTCTGGAGTAATTACCAGGAATGCCACCAGATAGAGATGTGGAGTTTTTGATTGACTTACTGCTAGGATCTGGACCAATATCATAAAGGCCCTACAAGATGTCAGTTGATGAGTTGAAAGAACTCAAGAAACAGCTTGGAGAACAGTTGCAGAAATGATTTATCCAACCAAGTTCTTCGTCTTGGGGTGCACCAGTTCTATTTGTTGAGAAGAAAGATAGAAATCAAAGACTATGCATAGATTATCGTTCACTCAATGAGGTGACTATAAAAACAAGTATCCCTTACCTAGAATCAACGATCTCTTTGATCAGCTAGAAGGAGCTCGTGCGTAAATTGATCTCCGATCAGGCTACTTTTAGCTAAAGATTAGAGAGCAAGACATACCTAAGACTGCTTTTACCACTATTTATGGATTGTATGAGTATACCGTGATGTCATTTGGATTAACAAATGCACCAGCTTATTTCATGAACATGATGAACAAGGTGTTCATGGAGTTTCTTGACAAGTTTTTTGTCGTATTCATCGATGACATTTTGATCTATTACAAGAGCAAAGAGGAGCATGAAGAACATTTGCGTTTGATTCTTGAGAAACTCGGGGAGCACAAGTTGTATGCCAAGTTCAATAAGTGTGAATTTTGGTTGAATGAAGTTGGATTTCTTGGACATATTGTGTCTGGAGATGGTATAGCTGTCGATCCCGCAAAGGTGTCAGCTGTAACAGAGTGGGAATCTCCCAAGTCAGTTAAAGAAGTTCATAGTTTCCTAGGCTTGGCAGGATACTATAGAAGGTTCATCGAGAATTTCTCAAAAGTGGCTAAGCCAATGACAAAGCTACTTAAGAAAGAAAATAAGTTTGATTGGATAGGAGGTTGTGAACCCAGTTTCCAAGAATTGAAGAAGAGACTAGTGTCAGCACCAGTCTTATGTCTTCCAGATTTAGATAAGTACTTTTATGTCTATTGTGATGCATCCCACCAAGGATTAGGGGGAGTATTGATGCAAGAAGGGAATGTCATGGCTTACGCCTCGAGACAACTCAAAACTCATGAAGTGAATTATCCTACTCATGACTTAGAGTTAGCCTTTGTTGTCCATAAACTCAAAACTTGGAGACACTACCTTTTGGGAAAGCGATGTGAAGTGTTCACATATCACAAGAGCTTGAAATATATTTTCACCCAGAAAGAACTCAATATGAGACAAAGAAGGTGGCTAGAACTTATCAAGGACTATGACTTGAGTTTGCAATACCATCCCGGTAAAGCAAATCTCGTAGCTGATGCATTAAGACGCAAGGTCTATGTGAATAGCCTTACCAAAGGAGAGTTGCCAAATGATTGGCGGCACTGCGTCAACGTGGAGCGCTTCGTCGGGAAACCCCAAGAGCAAGGTATGATGCAGCACAACAACAAGTCTTCCCTCAGTAAGAAAGTGAGGTTATCGAACCTATAGGAGGAAGGAAACGTCTCAAAGGTGTTGCAAGCAACATGGAAACCTGCACAACACAAACTCAAGACTTTGCCCCAACTAACAGTGAGATTGTCAATCTCACCGGTTGCTGTAACAAAGGATTAACTGTATGGTGTGGAAGGTGATGATGGTTTGCAGCAAGTAAAGAGTAACAGTGGAAGATGTATCAATGGTAAAGATTGGACCGGGGTCCATAGTTCACTAGAGGTGTTATCCTTAGATAAACAAACATGGCATGAAGGGTAAACAAATTACAGCAGGGCAATTGACAGGACTGAGCAAGGCATAACAATGCAATACTAGACATAAAGATCCTATGAGATTCGATTGGGCAATATAACAATATACATAGACCGCCATCCAACTGCATCTATGACTAGAAGTCGACCTTTGGGTTTTCAACCAAACCCCCTCCAGTATTAAGTTGCAAGCAACAGACAACAACTTTAAGCAAAGTGTGTAAGGTAAACAATCCACTTGTTCCATGAACAAGAGACCATTGTTTTCTCCATAGTGGTAACATCACATCTACAACCTTAGAGATTTATGTCACTTGCCTTAGATTAAATAGAGGCATGAACCCACTATTGAGCATAAATACCCCCTCTTGGAGTCACTAGCAACTACTTGGCCAACATAGCTACTAACAACGAAGAGCATGCAAGATCACAAACAACACATACATGATAGAATCAATAAGACAAAACCATTAATAAATCTGACATAGTAATCTCAATATCCATCGGATCCCAGCAAACACAAGATGCATGATTATAAATAGATAAGATCTTGATCATGAACGGAGCTCACAAGATCTAGACATGAAAGAACAAAGGAGGATATACAACCATCTAGCTCCTACATGGACCCGTAGTCCAAGGTGGGACTACTCACGCTTCATACCGAAGGATGACATGATGAAGAAGAAGGCCTCTGGGATGATCTCCCCTCTGACAAGGTGCCAGGAAGAGCTTCAGATCCCCCCGATTAGGGACGATGGTGGCGGAGGCTACAGACGGTTTCGTGTAATATTGATCGGGTGCTTATGGTTTAGGGATCGGGGGCTTCTTATAGGCGAATAGGCGAGGCAGGAGGGCGGCCAGGCGGCCCACACCCTGCCCAGGCGTGGCCTAGGGTGGGCCCGCGCCTAGAGGGATGCGGTCGCCCTGTGGCGCCCCTCCGTCTCTCGTCTAAACTCCGTGTTATCCTCGGTAAAATATTGACTTTGGCTTTTGTTCCGTCCAATTCCGAGAATTTTTCCTTACTAGATTTTCTGGAACCAAAAACAGCAGAAAACAGGCAACTGGCACTGTGGAAACTTGTTAATAGCTTAGTACGAGAAAACATATAAAAAGCACCTCAAAGTGTGGACAAAGCAAAGAAAAGTAGATACTAAACATTCTCAATTCAAAGAGCTAAGATTGGAGATAGTGTGCGGTGACCCAGCATACCACTGCATGTGTAGTACACTATAGTTGTTGACATGACATCCACAGAACACCGTTCCATAAATATCACATCCCTCAGAGTGGTACAACAGAAACATTGCGGGTCCATATTAGAAACATACACACATTATTATTATTACAATAACAGAAGTTCAAGACTTTGAAAAAATTCAACTTACAAACCAAAATATAAAGTGTTTCTACAGAATTTAAAAGTAACAACTCCAACTAAGAGTCGAGCTCAGCAGCTTATTCTATATGGTTCATGCTGCTCGGCTTTGTTGGTTACTATTAACTAGAGCAACTAGGTTGACTCATTGCCATCTACTCCATAGCGGATTTCATAATCCACTCCTTCAACACCTCCTGACAGGTCAGGCTCCTCGTAGAACACATCTTCTTGACATTCTGCTGCATACATAGGAGTATCTTCGGGATCTTCAGAGTCTAAGCAAGGGATCAAAGAAAAGGGTGAGTAACATCGTTACTAAGCAAGTTCATTATATGCAAGGTGGGAAGTTTGATGCTCTATCTACCACCTCGGACTATAAGTACTTGGCACTATGTAGTTTTTGTAAATCTTTCTTCAAAGATTGATTTTATTATGAAAATCTATGACCATCAGCTTTAACATGTTGACCAGAAATTTCATGGAGTTCCTTTCCTGCCGCGTTCGTAGCTCCTTCCCGGAATAGGGAGTAACAAGTTACAATTATTACACTCTGCAGAGGTGCGTTACTTTACCCATGAGAGATCAACTCCTTGTTGCACAACCGGTCATACTTTCCCGTCCATAATTCCATGATGTGGGGCCCAGTAGGTGATACAAGCGAATCACTGCCCCCTTTGCGACCCTGCATGCCTACTTGGTGTACACCATGCCCACCCATTGAATTACGGCAATGGTTTGTAGAGACTGTTAGATGCCAGAACTATCGTGGGACGATGAGGGTTCCCACCCATATGCTGCATATACTCTACGAATTACCAATTAATATGCATGCTACGAGTGATAACAACCACGACTTGCACATCCGGCTACATGCGAGAGGAATAAGATACAACTGACTTCTCTGTCCATTCCAAATCTCATGGTTAGCGTGTGATATACGACGCTAGAATCACTGATGTCATGGGTTGTTAAGTCCCTAATTGATCATCATTGTTGCAAATAGAACCTAAGTTCTATTGCTCCATTATATCATGACTTATGATGATACCTATGATTTATTTGTTTGAGAAAATAGTATTTTCTTTCTCTGGAACATAGATGATAACACACAATTTGCAAATACTTTGATAAAGACTCTTCAAAGGACATGAGCAAGTGATGAACTTGCCTTGCGATTGCAAGGTAGTGAAGTCGGATGCTTGCACTGGACCTTGAGCTTCTATCTCTACAAAACATCATTATTGCCCGATAAGGACAATATTTAAAGAGGCAAAATGATTATGCAAAGTAATGTAATACATTATTTATTTTTGTGTGTTCTACCCATTATTTTAGTTACAAACATTCCTTTAAGTAGTAAAGGATTTATAATATTATATTTTTATTTTATTTTATTTATTTAATAATTCTTTTAAGGATTAAATTTTAGATAAAAGAATTTCTCTTTATGATATTAAACATTTATTTAGTATTTTTCTAAAATACTACAATATTAATATATAATAAAAGTGATTTTTATTTATTTTTATCTTCTTTCTTTAATTTTTTAAAATTCCATAAGGAATACATATGTTATAAAATTCTTAATCAAAAATTATATGCATAAAAATTTATTTAGATAGATTGGATTATTATGAATCCAAAAATAATTTATTTATAATTTATAGATTTTATTTTATTTTCTAGAATTTATTTAAGTTTAGGGGTATTTTTGTCTTTTCTCAATTATTAAAACTTCTTTTAAGTTTTTGCGCTGGCTCTGTTGGACTTATTGGGCCGTTTTGGCCCAAGTGACCATGACCAAAAGGCTTCTGTCACATCCCAAGATTTTCCAAATCTTGTAATGTGAAAAATAAATGAATAAAATAAAACTTTGTTGATTTTCAGGGTGAGAAGAAACTTTTTGAATTCCAAATGGAAATCTTCAAACCTATTTTGATCAAGATAAATCCTAAAGGGATTTAAAAAGATAAACATTTATTAAAAGAAAATAAAAATATTTAGAATTATTATTTTGAATCTATAAATAAAAAGATTTTGGATTTCAAATGAAAAGGAAGGAATTTAAATAAGGATTATTTTATAAGCCAAATTTAAACTTGGCCAATCCTTTGAAACAAAATATTTCTATTTGAGAAAAATAGTAAAAGTTTATTTAAATAAAGTAATAAGGATTTAATATCCAAGTTTTATTAATAAAGGTTTTACTATTTTTTAACCATCAAAACTTATTTGTTTATTTAAAATAAGTTTTCCAAGTATTCTTTATTTCCAAATAAAACCTACTGATTTGGTTTTGAAAATATTTAGATTTCAAAAGGAGAATTTTAAATAAATCAAATCCTATTTTGATTTAATAAACAAGGTCTATTTATTTAATTAATAATGGACCCTAAAATAAAATTATTATTTTTGTTTTGGGACTTTGGTTTATGTTGTTAAACAGAACCAGAAACTCAAATGCAAAGTTTGGTGAATGTTTGAATTGTTTGATTGTGATTTGAATTTCAAAATAGAAAATAGAATCAGAAAAGGAAAAAGCATTCAGATGAAAAAAATAAGAATCAGACACAGCCTAGCCGGCCAGCCCACTAAGACCAGTACCAGCCCAGCTTCCCTCTCTCCCCCGAAGCGTTTTCTCTCACTCACCAGACGACCCGCAGAACCAATGACAGGTGGACCCAACTCCCCTCTCCTCACACTCGCTGACCAACCGACCCCACTCCTCCTGTTCATCGTTTTCACCCGCGCGCAAACATCGCCCGCGGTTTCTGCCTATTAAAGCTCGCGTCAATACTCGTTACTGCCGCGTTGATTCAGTCCAGCAACCACGCACGTTAAAGCGCCCACTCCTCCTCTCCATTTCCCCTCAAGCGCCTCCCTCTCTGTGCCCCCAGGCTGCCTTGAATCGAGCTCGCACTCCCACGCCTCCCCGCTGCTCCTAGACAATTCCGCCAAACACCGTCACCCCGCTTCTCCCGAGCACACCGTCGAGATCCCCACTTCAGCGCACTGTTCCTCAGTCCAACATGGCGCCCCGGCGCCGTCTTCATCAACCTCTCGAAGCGCCACAAGAACTTACTCCGGCGAGTTCCCCAGGTAGTTTCTGTCCGCCCCTTTCCCTCTCGTTCACGCACGCAAGTTCTACTCTCCCTCGCTCGTCTAACAGCCCCCTTGTCTCGTCCTCCTGTGCCTTGTAGCCCTGCCCCAACGTCGACCAGAGCGTGCCCGACGCCGAGCGAACTCCGGTGAGCAATCCAGGGCAACCACGAGCGCCCCTCGACCCAAGAAGACTACGTTGAGCATCAGCACGAACCGGTGAACATGGTGAGCATACTCCCTTCCTTCCTAGCTTCCTCATGCCCGCCATTGCCGTTCGTCCGCTCAATGCTTCGAGCGCCGCCAGAGCTTGGTCAATACGACGATAGCCGCTAGATGCGAATCCTGCGGTTGTGTTAGATCCACTTAAACGAAAGGGTATGCAATGATCTGAGCCGCACATGCTCCTTTTAATCCTGTGGTCTGTATCGCTCGATCCACACGAATCGGTACCACCCAATCAGAAACTGCCACGTGGACTGGAATTGATTTAAAACAGATTTTTGATCTGATTAGAATACAAATTTGAAATTGGTATAACTTTTGATCCACACATCCAAAAATTACAAACTTTATATCAATGGAATCAGCAAGACAAGCCCTAGCCAACCATGCCCTTTGTTTAGCAAAAAGCTTCTGATAAGATGGTTGTTTTTGCAGAAACTCTTGTATGCTTGTTAAGGATGTGAAAATTGTTCTAAAATGAATTTGCGGATAAAATCTTTGGCAAATGGTGTATTTTGAACCTACTGACCCTAGGAAACACTTTGTGGTTTCAAAAATGTATTTGGTGAAGGAAAAGAATGATTCTTTGATTTAAAACCATTTCTAGTCAAATAGAAATGTGGTTTATTTATTAAAAGTGTTTTTGGAAGAAAAACTTTTGGGAAATGTTTTGTTTTAAACTCCCTGACCCCAAACACCAAGTTTTATGGTTTGAAAACATATTTGGTGAACCCTATAGATTAATGCCCTAGTAAAAATATTTCTACACCACATAAAATGATACTTTGTTTTGAAAATGGTTTATGAAGTGAAACCTTTTGCAAATGACTTTGCCACTTTACAAAATGACCAATAGGTGTTTTCAAATGTTCATGATCCATTAGGAACCACTTTTTCAAACAAAACAAAGCTTGGCATGCTTGCATTCATTTCTTTGACTTTGTCATTTTCTGTGTTGTTTTGCTTGATTGGTAGATTGAGTTTGTGCCTTGCTTGATTGAATTGTAGTGACTTGAAGAGTGTGATTGTTGCAAGGATAAGGAGTGAACTTATACCCTCTACCAAAAAGGCAAGTGATGTTTCATACTTTTTGGTCCCATTACTTTCACTATGCATTAGTGATTTCTCTAAGTAAAACTTGCATGAAATTTTGCTAAGTATAAACTATGCCATGGGAAATCCTAGTAGATGAAACCTTAGTAGAAATTTCCTAAGTTAAGATTCCTACTACTATCATGCTTAGCTTAGCTAATAGAAAACAAGGGTGGAATATATATTCATGTTATGGAAAATTTCTAAGTCTGAGGACTTATGTTTTGTTTAATAAAACAACTAAGTGAATGAATCACCTGGGTGGAATGGAAGGAGTTGTTTGTGTTGAGTGGTTACACAAGGCCAGCGGACTGGTGAACCTTGTGTATCTCACTTGTGGATGGCCACCCAGGAACAAGGAGATTTGAGATGTCAAATGTTGAGAAGCTTCAAGTGCAGCCACTTGGCATTATGGGCTCTGCCTGGATCATATAGGTTGCAATAACTTAGCCAAATGGACAGTTGGTGGTAGGGGCTTTGATAGGTTGGAACGCGTCCATTTTGGTCTAAGGGAAGGCTTCTGAAAGATCTTGTCTTAGGAAACCAAGTCTTGTGGGGAAAGTGCACCACCTCTGCAGAGTGTAAAATCTAAGTACTTAGCCATGTCCCTGGTAAAGGACAATTTGAGCATCAAGGCATGGAAGCTATCAAGGATCTCATCATTCAAATTTCTAAGTTAAAAACTTGTGGTTTGAACAAAGGTTAAAGGATCTTCAATCTTTGATTGAGAAAAATGATTTTGTCAAGCAAAAACTTAGTATTTTCAAATGTTAAGGAAAAATCTATTTTGAGCAATGCAAGCCTCAACTCCACTTAGCCAAATGCATATAGATGATAGACTCCACTATACTACCATAGTATCACTTGCCAATACAATTCAAATGTATTGACCCTTGTGGCTGTAACTTGTTATGTTGCAGGTTTGATTGATTTAGTGAAGTGTGTTGATTAGGATTACAAAGTCTACAACCAACATGTCTGCCTGTGGCACTTTGAAGATGAAGGACCCCATGCTTTCACATCCCAAAATTCTCCTAATTTTGGAATGTGAAGCACAGCTATTGACTTGATGGTTACTCCAATCCAGAGGAAAAAGAATTAGAAGAAGGCGCTCCCCTAAACATTTCTCATAGCTCACAAATTAGGAAGGGCTCTTTTGTGCAGAAAAAGAAAGAGGATTCGGGCACTGGTGCTGTTCTGCTTCAGGATAACCATCCAGTTCGACCTATCCAGAAAAATTGTCGGCCTACGAATGTGGTTCCGATCCCTCCGGGACACTGCGAGGTGGGTAGTTTATCTGGGGCCGATGCCTCCTACTACCTTGTACCAATCCGTAACTTGGTACACCGAAAAGTAATCTCCGCTTCGGCAGTGGAAGGAGCAACTGTCTATTGCTTTTATCTCATCCAAGATAGTGGAGAGTCTCCCCATAAAATAGATAAGCCTGTAGTTGAATAAATAAGATTGATTGATTGTTTGACTTTGTTGAAAATTCTCAAAGAGAAGAAACTTTTTGAATAGAAAATCCTCTCAACCTTGAATTCAAAATCTTATATTCTTTTGTTAAGACCTAAGTAGCCATATAGGCAAAAGGGCATGGATTGATTATGAATTGTAGAATTGGTGTGCAAGATTTCAAAATGAAAATCATGAAGCATTCATATGCATTTCATCCATGCAAAGTTCTCACAAACTAAATCCAAATCCTGGTATCTAAATGCTATAGTTGATTCGCCCAAATGTTCCTAAGGGTAATTAAATTGACTTATTAAAACCCACTGTTGCTAAGGCATAAATTATTGATAATCATAGCCTAAAGAGATCCAATTAATACTACAAAATTTTAGAAACAAAATTGAGCTCATTTGGAGCTAGTATGAAAAAGTTATGGAATAAATACAAACAAACAAATATATAAATAAAATGGAATATACAAGGATTTATAAATCCACTAATTCCAAGCTAGTAAAAAGATTACAAATTTGATACTATAATGATCTATTCGATTTTATAAAAATTTAGAAACAAGAATCATGTCATTTGGAGTTCGTATGCAAAAGATATGAGGGAAACAAGTATATATAAAAAAAAACTGAACGGGCCGGCCCAGCCAGACCGACCGGACGAGTCAGCCACGTACAGGAGGGAGAAGCATCGATCGGTTGGATGGCTTTAAAAAGCGTGCAAAAACTGATTTTCTATACCTATCTCTATTCAAACTCTTATAACTTTTTATCTACAACTCCGAATTGACTTCCGTTTGTTTCTACTTGTTCCCTACTCCAAGGCCTATGTCTAAACCATCATAAATCTCCATATAAACTCGTGGAGCCACGGCTGTACGAGTTTCTATTCTCGAAATCCCGAATCTACCTATTCCCGAATCTTGTTTCGCTTTTTAAGGCATCTAGACTTCGTCGTTTGCTTTCGGTCAAAAACGAAAGTTGAAGATCGCGTCGAAACCTTTCAATCCCGACAAACCTCACCTCTTTTCATCCACCACAGCCGGAGAATTTCGTATCGCAATATTTCAGATCTTACGGTGTAAATCCAAGATGTACTCGCACTCATTTCTTCAAATCCAAATTCCTTTGGTGAGAAGGTAGGAATAATGATTCCCCACAACTTTCATGTTCTGAGTTTTTCGATTTGACCTACGGATTTGTCTCTCTAACACAGATCTATTTTTTGTCTATTCTGAGCCAAAATCGGGTCAATCTCTTCTTCTAGCCACCGGATCCTATCCAGACGGTCGAGATCCAATCAAACTGGTGCGTGCCATGTCGTCATCCCGGTCATCTTCCTCATCAATGCCACGTCAATGTAAGGTCAACATCTAGTCCCAGTCAGCATGCAAAGTCAACCTGTCCGGTCAGCGGAATATTCCCTAGAATATTCCGTTCGAATTTAAATTTGCATATTATAGATCTAACTTGTAAAATTCATTAGAAATTCATACCATGTCCAAAAATTACGTATAATATACCAAATTTAAGATAATTTCACGTAGAATCATCTTATCAGAATAGATCCAACTTTTACTGTACGTGGTTACTGCAGTAATTTAATTAGTTTTAATGGTCTTTTAGGTTAATAAATTCATAGGATATTATCTGTATCTCCGAAAAATATGAATAATATATCAAATTGAAGCTACTGTAATGTAATTTAATAATATCTGGTTGGATCTAGCCTTTGAAGAATATTTACCCCGTAGCAATTTAATTAGTTTTAATGGCTTTAGAAATCATTAAATTCGTAGAAAATTATTTGCATATCACAAAAATATAAATAATATACTCATAGAAAGCTGGTTCCATGTAGATCACCAATCTTCAAATGGTTCAGTAAAATACTATAAGGTTTCGCAGCAATTAAATAAATGGTTTAATATCCTATTTAGAGTAATAAATTCATAAGAAAATAAATACTATTCAGAAAATTACAAATAATATGTCCCTGAAATCACAATTCCGTGGAGATTATAGATATAATTTTTGTTTGATTTTTAGGCAACAGAAATTGTATGAATCACTTAAAACCCATTAAACACTATTTAAATCATATAAAAAGATCTATAACTCTGATTAGGGTGAATCCAACGCCTACTGGTTCGTATTAACGTCCTCTATCCAGTAAACCCAAGAAACAAATTAAATTCTACAGTTAGAACAGGCGTTACAACAGAACTATCAAAACCCTTATATTGGCAAGTAATTATTAATGACAAGTACCCTATTGCATTAAATGAACTCATACATGCATCATATGATATATTAATGTTCATAAAACTAATTATAACCATTGTGTCAATTGTTTTGATTGGAACTATCTTGTCCTCGTATTAGATTGTTCGGAGAGTGCGATTGCTGCGGAGAAATACAATCAACACCCATATTATCAACATAAGGCAAGTTACACCACTTGTTCATAATTTTGTCCCAGTTTTGATTCTATGCATGTGATCTTCAAAACTCTGTAGTGTGCACGTGTAGGATGATCTAGTAGAGTTTCCTTAGTATTATTTTGCAAGTGCGATGATTTTGTAGAAAGCCATGAGTAGCTCTATACTTAGGATTTTCCATCCTAATAGGTTACCCCTGTTTTTGCTAAGTATTGCTTGCTATGCTATATATATACAAAGTACCGTTGGGGGGTTCGAAAGACAAAGAATTTTCTAAGTATAAAGGCTCTCTAGAGCAAACTTTTCTTCTCAAATCCACTTCAAAATAAAACTAAGTTTTCTTCTGGGCGGAATGGTTGTCGGGTCAACGTGTGTGATTTTTGGTGGAGGATGGCCGCCCAGGAATCAAAGAAGTCTGCCATGTTTCAGAATTCAGAAGCTTCCAGTGCAACCACAGTACATTATGGGCTCTGTCTTGGCCTAGTACTTAGTGGGAAACCTCACCTGGGTACCAACATTTGGAGGTTCTTGGCACGATTGGATCCGGAAGGTAGAGGGGCTACTAAGGGAAAGCCTCGCCATGGTCTTGTCTGTAAAAGGACTTGATCGTGGATTGTGGGTAAAGTGCACCAACTCTCGAGAGTATTGCAATCTGATCGATCAGCCGTGTTCATGGTAACAGAACAACAATGAGCGTCTGAAGGATGGAGCCTCTGAAGGATTTTCCTCTCTCTTTTCTAAAACAAAGTTTTGAAACCCCATGGCGTGCGTAATATCGCTAATGGGTGGGAATTTGGGAACTTGGTGTGTAATATCCAAGTGGCGCTTGGTGCGTAATATCCAAGTGTTTGGTTGTTTGGACACTTGGTGCGTAATATCCTCGTGTGCCACTCGACCTTATTTTATCTAAGCAAATGTTTACAAAGTAGGACAATCTTCTCTTCTATCTACTTAAGAAAACTAGCTTTATGCAAATGAACTCCAAAGCATAAACTAGCCTTGCATGCAGAGTTAGTCTTTCCTTCCTTGGTGTAATTTGCCAATACATTCAAAGTATTGACCCAACTTGTTGGCTGCACGTTTCATGTGTAGAATTTCGGAGATCTTTGAAAGGTGCGCTAGGATCGCGGGTCTTCACTCAACCTGCCTGTGGCATTGATGGGACTCCAAGTTGTATTTATATCGCTTCTGTTGTAATAATGTAAACTCTGGATTATTCGATTCATGTAATAAAGACTTGTGTTTTACATGATATTTCATCGACTGTGAGTGCTAGCTATTGATCCAGGGACTAGCATGTTATTCACAGGGACTTAGGATCTTACTTGATCCAAGGTCACTACAGATGGTATCAGAGCATAAGTTGACTGTAGATCGTGACCCTAGACATGGAAAAACCTTAGGACAAATATTTTTTTTTGTTATTTCAGAAAACTCTCATACTTCTCATCATCTACTTTGGGGTTTTAAAATTTCTTATGTCTATTCTTTTCAACGTTAGAAAATGACCACTACACACTTCAAGAAGAAACTTTTCTCAAGATTACCCTTTCAAAGAAGATCATCTCAATGTTTCGATTAAGTTGGTACTTGAAGATCTCCATGAAAGATGTTCCAAGACTGAAGCTACGAGATTAAATACTTCAAAGGCCTTAAGTCAATATTATTAACTAAAGAACTCGAAAGATTGAAGATTATGAAGAACATGAAGACTATCAAGAGCACGAAGACTTTTGGAGACTCGAAGCCTCGAAGATTCCAAGTGACCTATTAGGAACCAAACCCGAATAAGATTTTGCTAAATATAGATGCGACAAATTGTTTGCTTTCTTGTATGGGTTATTCTTCTTCTTCTTCCATACTCCATTCGTTCGTACTCTAAACCTTGGTCAACTCGACGGTTGGACCATATCAATAAGGAGGACAAGGAACTCAAATCCACCAAGCGTAAGAGCCACGCCGATGCAAAGAAGTGGATGCTCCAGGTTGAAGAAAGAATGAAGGATGCCAACATTGAAGTCAACAGAATGCTTCATTATGCCACCCAATTCCTAAAGGACGACGGTCCAACTTGGTGGGAGATGCAACACACCATTGATGATCATCAAGGGGTGATATCTTAGGAAGAATTTAAAGTGGTTCTACTTCAATCTCGTCTCGTATATCAAAAATCCAAGAAGTTGAAGTCCCGAAACTTTTAGCTTGCACGATCTATGGAGAAATAGGGCATATCACCAAGGAGCATCATGATCAGCGCCCTACTGTGAAGGAAGGCACCCATCAGAAGAATGTCCCACCTCTCAAGTTACATTCTTCCTATGCGAAGGGACCAATCACAACCCCACTCAATGCACCTCTACCCGGTGGTACATCAACTGAATCAACAAGTCAGAGACGGAATGCGCCAAGACCTCATGAAGCTCCGCGAGGACACGACAAATACAAGGGATGGATTCAAGACTCTAGACACCGCACCCAAAGTCATCACTTCGCAATACTCGACATATGAAAGGAATGCCCATTTTCCCCAAACAGGCTCAAGGAAATGATCAAGGCTTCCAAATGTTGAGGTAGAGCATGAAGAACCACAAGACGGGATGTCCTTGCCAAAAAGGAGGAAGGATCTAAGCAAAAGTCCTATGCTTCCAGTGTCACAATCCTGGGCATTATGCTGATAATTGTCCAAAACATGTGAATGTAGCTGGAAAGGATAAAAACGACGATGGTAATAGCAATATAAGACCTCTATTAGGAGAACTATCATATTTTATACTTATTAGATGTTCTTATAATTCTTGTCTATCTTTTCTATAACCTCTTCTTGTTCAAATTTGTAGTTGTCCATTCTTATGATACCTATATGAGAGTAATCTAAGTAAAAGAACAAATAGTATGACATAAATAAACATCTCATCAAGTTTGGTTAGGTCTGGACGATCATATTCTATCTCTTTAGGAGATCATCGCTATCGTGTTAGCATATTGTTCTTATCAACTTATGTGGTATGACAATATAGGTTGTTTGCTTGGTTGTATTGAGCTATTTTGTGTGATGCTTTGTTTAGGATCAGTTAGTTTTAAACTCTAATGTTTCTGAAATTGTGATGAGGTTTTTAAATTAGTTTAATGGTGTGAATTGATTGAAATTCGTGATTTTACTGCTGCAGTTTTCTGCCTGACCTGTTGTACCGTGCGATTTTTCATATTTTATTGGTAACTCAGAAAAATCTACAAAAATAGGATCTAGAGCGTAATTACCTGTAGTACATGCACAAAAATTGGCTAAAATTCTTGACGAGTTTAAGTCGGTCATAAAAATTCGTGAAGTCTGCTGTACTGTTTTGACAGATTTTGTTTATTGCTTATATGTTGCTCTATTTTACTCTAGTATTGTTCCCAATGCTTTCAAACTATTTTGTGGTTATATACTACTAAGTTTATACACATGTGATGTTATTATATAGGTGCTTGCTTGTGTGTTGATTTCTTATGATTGTTTCCTTGTTTGTGACATTGATTGCTTCATATAGTTATGGGTAGGATTATTTTCTTAGTCGTTTCTTTCCTATAGAATCTATCCTTTCCTATCTTGAACCCTTGGAGATATAATGATGTGTTAAGTGGAAGGTTTGACAACACAATGCATTTAGGAAGGGAATGCTCCACCTAATAAAAAAAAGGATGTGGAAGTATGAAGTGTTGCACATGATGTTATGTAGTAGATTACCCAAGCTGAAAGTTGAAGTATTGATAGATTAGTTTTAGTAGTAGCTTTGTTGATTGAATACATGGGAGTATACATAGAGCATTAGTTCGTGTCGATGGAAACATTCTTCAAGGCAAGTAAGAATGCCCGAGTGATAGAAAAACGTGATTCACCTATCCTCATACAGGGTAATGATTTGGGTGCAGGATGGATTGATCACCATTCCTACTACTTTTATTATTCGCTCTTGTACTGTTGGCTTTGTGAATCTTGAGTGCCCTTTTCAACCTTAGCAGAGAGTCGACGTTGAGCCTAAACCCTAGAATGGTATATTGTTACACCCTTCTAAAAGCATCCATTGCTAAGCATAGGATGTACGGTAAGGATGAATCCCAACCGTGAATTATGGGAACCGTGAAGTAAACGTTCCCTATTTTCCCACCATGAGAGTTTTGCTAGTTTAAGAAGTGCTATCTCGGAAACTATCAATCATGATGTTTAGAATGTGCTAGAGACATTGTGTCAATAAAAGTCTAAAGGAGAACCAATCTGAGCTAAGTGAATCCTCGAGAAGTGACCTAGTAAATTTTCTTTTAAGGGTGGTAGCATCCTAATGGATCCCGAACCTTTCTTTCTTTCTAGCCTTCCCAAATCTCGGGACGAGATTTCTTTTAAGGGTGATAGTCTGTCACATCCCAAAATTCTCCTAATTTTGGAATGTGAAACAAATAAATAAGATTGATTGATTGTTTGACTTTGTTGAAAATTCTCAAAGAGAAGAAACTTTTTGAATAGAAAATCCTCTCAACCTTGAATTCAAAATCTTATATTCTTTTGTTAAGACCTAAGTAGCCATATAGGCAAAAGGGCATGGATTGATTATGGATTGTAGAATTCGTGTGCAAGATTTCAAAATGAAAATCATGAAGCATTCATATGCATTTCATCCATGCAAAGTTCTCACAAACTAAATCCAAATCCTGGTATCTAAATCCTATAGTTGATTCGCCCAAATGTTCCTAAGGGTAATTAAATTGACTTATTAAAACCCACTGTTGCTAAGGCATAAATTATTGATAATCATAGCCTAAAGAGATCCAATTAATACTACAAAATTTTAGAAACAAAATTGAGCTCATTTGGAGCTAGTATGAAAAAGTTATGGAATAAATACAAACAAACAAAGATATAAATAAAATGGAATATACAAGGATTAATAAATCCACTACTTCCAAGCTAGTAAAAAGATTACAAATTTGATACTATAATGATCTATTCGATTTTAGAAAAAATTAGAAACAAGAATCATGTCATTTGGAGTTCGTATGCAAAAGATATGAGGGAAACAAGTATATATAAAAAAAACTGAACGGGCCGGCCCAGCCGGACCGACCGGACGAGTCAGCCACGTACAGGAGGGAGAAGCATCGATCGGTTGGATGGCTTTAAAAAGCATGCAAAAACTGATTTTCTATACCTATCTCTATTCAAACTCTTATAACTTTTTATCTACAACTCCGAATTGACTTCCGTTTGTTTCTACTTGTTCCCTACTCCAAGGCCTATCTCTAAACCATCATAAATCTCCATATAAACTCGTGGAGCCACGGCTGTACGAGTTTCTATTCTCGAAATCCCGAATCTACCTATTCCCGAATCTTGTTTCGCTTTTTAAGGCATCTAGACTTCGTCGTTTGCTTTCGGTCAAAAAACGAAAGTTGAAGATCGCGTCGAAATCTTTCAATCCCGACAAACCTCACCTCTTTTCATCGAACACAGCCGGAGAATTTCGTATCGCAATATTTCAGATCTTACGGTGTAAATCCAAGATGTACTCGCGCTCATTTCTTCAAATCCAAATTCCTTTGGTGAGAAGGTAGGAATAATGATTCCCCACAACTTTCATGTTATGAGTTTTTCGATTTGACCTACGGATTTGTCTCTCTAACACAGATCTATTTTTTGTCTATTCTGAGCCAAAATCGGGTCAATCTCTTCTTCTAGCCACCGGATCCTATCCAGACGGTCGAGATCCAATCAAACCGGTGCGTGCCATGTCGTCATCCCGGTCATCTTCCTCATCAACGCCACGTCAATGTAAGGTCAACATCTAGTCCCAGTCAGCATGCAAAGTCAACCTGTCCGGTCAGCGGAATATTCCCTGGAATATTCCGTTCGAATTTAAATTTGCATATTATAGATCTAACTTGTAAAATTCATTAGAAATTCATACCATGTCCAAAAATTACGTATAATATACCAAATTGAAGATAATTTCACGTAGAATCATCTTATCAGAATAGATCCAACTTTTACTGTACGTGGTTACTGCAGTAATTTAATTAGTTTTAATGGTCTTTTAGGTTAATAAATTCATAGGATATTATCTGTAACTCCGAAAAATATAAATAATATATCAAATTGAAGCTACTGTAATGTACTTTAATAATATCTGGTTGGATCTAGCCTTTGAAGAATATTGACGCTGTAGCAATTTAATTAGTTTTAATGGCTTTAGAAATCATTAAATTCGTAGAAAATTATTTGCATATCACAAAAATATAAATAATATACTGATAGAAAGCTGGTTCCATGTAGATCATCAATCTGCAAATGGTTCAGTAAAATACTATAAGGTTTCACAGCAATTAAATAAATGGTTTAATAGCCTATTTAGAGTAATAAATTCATAAGAATATAAATACTATTCAGAAAATTACAAATAATATGTCCCTAAAATCACAATTCCGTGGAGATTACAGATATATTTTTTGTTTGATTTTTAGGCAAAAGAAACTGTATGAATCACTTAAAACCCATTAAACACTATTTAAATCATATAAAAAGATCTATAACTCCGATTAGGGTGAATCCAATGCCTACTGGTTCATATTAACGTCCTCTATCCAGTAAACCCAAGAAACAAATTTAATTCTACAGTTAGAACAGGCGTTACAACAGAACTATCAAAACCCTTATATTGGCAAGTAATTATTAATGACAAGTACCCTATTGCATTAAATGAACTCATACATGCATCATATGATATATTAATGTTCATAAAACTAATTATAACTATTGTGTCATGTTAAATCATCATGCATGTTTTTGATCATCCTTGTTGTGTTTGCTATGTTTGCAATTGTTTTGATTGGAACTACCTTGTCCTCGTATTAGATTGTTCGGAGAGTGCGATTGCTGCGGAGAAATACAATCAACACCCATATTATCAACATAAGGCAAGTTATACCACTTGTTCATAATTTTGTCCCAGTTTTGATTCTATGCATGTGATCTTCAAAACTCTGTAGTGTGCACGTGTAGGATGATCTAGTAGAGTTTTCCTTAGTATTATTTTGCAAGTGCGATGATTTTGTAGAAAGCCATGAGTAGCTCTATACTTAGGATTTTCCATCCTAATAGGTTACCCCTGTTTTTGCTAAGTATTGCTTGCTATGCTATATATATACAAAGTACCGTTGGGGGGTTCGAAAGACAAAGAATTTTCTAAGTATAAAGGCTCTCTAGAGCAAACTTTTCTTCTCAAATCCACTTCAAAATAAATCTAAGTTTTCTTCTGGGCGGAATGGTTGTCGGGTCAACGTGTGTGATTTTTGGTGGAGGACGGCCGCCCAGGAATCAAAGAAGTCTGCCATGTTTCAGAATTCAGAAGCTTCCAGTGCAACCACAGTACATTATGGGCTCTGTCTTGGCCTAGTACTTAGTGGGAAACCTCACCTGGGTACCAACATTTGGAGGTTCTTGGCACGGTTGGATCCGGAAGGTATAGGGGCTACTAAGGGAAAGCCTCGACATGGTCTTGTCTGTAAAAGGACTTGATCGTGGATTGTGGGTAAAGTGCACCAACTCTCGAGAGTATTGCAATCTGATCGATCAGCCGTGTTCACGGTAACAGAACAACAATGAGCGTCTGAAGGATGGAGCCTCTGAAGGATTTTCCTCTCTCTTTTCTAAAACAAAGTTTTGAAACCCCATGGCGTGCGTAATATCGCTAATGGGTGGGAATTTGGGAACTTGGTGTGTAATATCCAAGTGGCGCTTGGTGCGTAATATCCAAGTGTTTGGTTGTTTGGACACTTGGTGCGTAATATCCTCGTGTGCCACTCGACCTTATTTTATCTAAGCAAATGTTTACAAAGTAGGACAATCTTCTCTTCTATCTACTTAAGAAAACTAGCTTTATGCAAATGAACTCCAAAGCCTAAACTAGCCTTGCATGCAGAGTTAGTCTTTCCTTCCTTGGTGTAATTTGCCAATACATTCAAAGTATTGACCCAACTTGTTGGCTGCACGTTTCATGTGCAGAATTTCGGAGATCTTTGAAAGGTGCGCTAGGATCGCGGGTCTTCACTCAACCTGCCTGTGGCATTGATGGGACTCCAAGTTGTATTTATATCGCTTCTGTTGTAATAATGTAAACTCTGGATTATTCGATTCATGTAATAAAGACTTGTGTTTTACATGATATTTCATCGACTGTGAGTGCTAGCTATTGATCCAGGGACTAGCATGTTATTCACAGGGACTTAGGATCTTACTTGATCCAAGGTCACTACACATGCTTATAGTTATTCCGCTGCAATGTAATGTAATAGCCAAATGAGCTAGGTTTGATGTAAAAAAATTATGTTATTCCTGGTTATAAAGTTATATTATGACCTTTGTTTCTTGATATTACATCTTAACTGTGGATGCTAGCTATTGATCCAGGGACTAGCATTGTAAACACAGGGGACTCTACCTTATTAAAGGTTGGGACACCTCTACAGATGGTATCAGAGTATAGTGTTGCCTGTAGGATTTGTAAACCTAGGATTGGACAAAAACCCTTAGAAAAATAGGAGTTGTATTTGTTCCAAAACTTATTTACCAACAAACTTGTAAACTCTTTTCTCAACCATTTTGGTTTAGATTCTACATCTCTTCTATTTTCAACTTGATGGAAAAACCTACCCCATGGCCAAAGACTACACCATGTGCAAAGGACATCTTCAACTCTAATGACTTCAACATCTTCAACTCTAATGACTTAAACATCTTCAGCATTTTCACCAAGGACTTCAATCTTGGATATCACTAAGGACTACAAGTGAGACAAGGGATGTTACTCAAGACTTGAAGACTAAGGAAACACAAGTTAGAAGGAGCCATCAACACCTTTGGAGTTGTAACCAAGAGTTTTCCTCAAGGAAACCATGATCTCATGCGAAGAAGAATCAACCAAGAAGGATGGAAAGATCACAAGTGAACCATATAGATGGACTACCATATTTTAGTTAAGTCAAACCCACCAACTTTTGTGGTGTAACAAAAATATTTTGCTGACTAAGTATGTGCTTGAACTTTGTTGTTTGAGTGAAAAATTGTTGATGATTGATTGCACCTTGTTTGTGTGAATTGTGATGTGTGTGATTAGAATTACTTCCTTAGAAAGTCTTGTTGCCTATTCTAATCTCCATCTAACCCAAACAGATGACTTCTCCAAGAAACTCCAACATCAAGGATGGTGACAACAACACCAACAACAGAGAGGATAACATGAGAGAACTTATAGCAACCCAAAACCAGTTAAGCCAAGAGACAACTCAGCTTTTAGCCATACAAAGGATTTTGAAACTTCAATCCCAATTGTTGCAAGGATTGGTTACTCAAATGATCAACATGGGAGAAAACTTTTCCCAAAGAGCTAATGACAACAAGGATGACAAAGATGTTATTTTAGAAGGAACCCAAGTTGGCAATATTTGTGGAGACAAGGATCATACATACAAGGAGCATGAAGACCAATGCCCCAAGAAGAGAGAAAGATTTCCCACCTTTGAGGTGAGATATGAAGAACATGAACTAGAAGAACTCCTAGTGTTAGAGAAACCCAAAAAGAAGAAGAAGAAATGCCCCAACCCTAGCAAGGAAGATATTACTCAAGTGCAATGTTTCTATTGCAAAGTGATGGAACACTATGCCAAAGAATGCCCAGAAAAGAAGAAGAACCAAAGAAACAAACAAGAGGCAATGAAACCAAAGGAAAAGAAAGATATCAGCCAAGTGATGTGTTTCAAATGCAAGGAACTAGGCCACTATGCAAACTTCTGTCCAGAAAAGATGAAGCACAATATAAACCAGCCTATGAAGGATCTTAGCCTTGTCACATGTTTCAAGCGTGAAAACAAAGGACACTATGCAGATGTTTGCCCAGAGAAGATTTCCCCAAGATTCCAAGCAAGCCAATATGTAATCTAGTTATAAAAATTTTAAGGGTGGTAGTACCATAGATGCTTTGAGCCAATTTGTAACCCTAGCCTTCCCAAATCTTGGGACGAGATTTATTTTAAGGGTGGTAGCCTGTCACATCCCAAGATTTTCCAAATCTTGTAATGTGAAAAATAAATGAATAAAATAAAACTTTGTTGATTTTCAGGGTGAGAAGAAACTTTTTGAATTCCAAATGGAAATCTTCAAACCTATTTTGATCAAGATAAATCCTAAAGGGATTTAAAAAGATAAACATTTATTAAAAGAAAATAAAAATATTTAGAATTATTATTTTGAATCTATAAATAAAAAGATTTTGGATTTTAAATGGAAAGGAAGGAATTAAATAAGGATTATTTTATAAGCCAAATTAAAACATGGCCAATCCTTTGAAACAAAATATTTCTATTTGAGAAAAATAGTAAAAGTTTATTTAAATAAAGTAATAAGGATTTAATATCCAAGTTTTATTAATAAAGGTTTTACTATTTTTTAACCATCAAAACTTATTTGTTTATTTAAAATAAGTTTTCCAAGTATTCTTTATTTCCAAATAAAACCTACTGATTTGGTTTTGAAAATATTTAGATTTCAAAAGGAGAATTTTAAATAAATCAAATCCTATTTTGATTTAATAAACAAGGTCTATTTATTTAATTAATAATGGACCCTAAAATAAAATTATTATTTTTGTTTTGGGACTTTGGTTTATGTTGTTAAACAGAACCAGAAACTCAAATGCAAAGTTTGGTGAATGTTTGAATTGTTTGAATGTCTGATTGTTGTTTGAATTTCAAAATAGAAAATAGAATCAGAAAAGGAAAAAGCATTCAGAAGAAAAAAAAGAATCAGACACAGCCCAGCCGGCCAGCCCACTAAGCCCAGTACCAGCCCAGCTTCCCTCTCTCCCCCGAAGCGTTTTCTCTCACTCACTAGACGACCCGCAGAACCAATGACAGGTGGACCCAACTCCCCTCTCCTCACACTCGCTGACCAGCCGACCCCACTCCTCCTGTTCATCGTTTTCACCCGCGCGCAAACATCGCCGGCGGTTGCTGCCAATTAAAGCTCGCGTCAATACTCGTTACTGCCGCGTTGATTCACTCCAACAACCACGCACGTTAAAGCGCCCACTCCTCCTCTCCATTTCCCCTCAAGCGCCTCCCTCTCTCTGCCCCCAGGCTGCCTTGAATCGAGCTCGCACTCCCACTGCTCCGACCGTCGTTCCTAGACAATTCCGGCCAAACACTGTCACCCCTGCCTTCCTGAGCACACCGTCGAGATCCCCACTTCCAGGCGCACCTGTCTGTGCCCTCCGTCCAACCGCGGGCGCCCCCGAGCGTCGGCTTCATCAACCTCTGAGCGCCGCCGCGTCAGCAACTTACTCCGGCGAGTGCCCCAGGTAGTTTCTGTCCGCCCCTTCCCCTCTCGTTCACGCACGCAAGTTCTACTCTCCCTCGCGCGTCTAACAGGCCCCTTGTCTCGTCCTCCTGTGCCTTGTAGCCCCGCCCCAACGTCGACCAGAGCGTGCCCGACGCCGAGCGAACTCCGGTGAGCAATCCAGGGCAACCACGAGCGCCCCTCGACCCAAGAAGACAACGTTGAGCATCAGCACGAACCGGTGAACATGGTGAGCATACTCCCTTCCTTCCTAGATAGATTCTCATCGCTGCCGCCATTGCCGTCGACTGTCGAGCGCCGCCAGAGCTTGGTCAATACGACGATAGCCGTTAGATGCGAATCCTGCGGTTGTGTTAGATCCATTTAAACAAAAGGGTATGCAATGATCTGAGCCGCACATGCTCCTTTTAATCCTGTGGTCTGTATCGCTCGATCCACACGAATCGGTACCGCCCAATCAGAAACTGCCACGTGGACTGGAATTGATTTAAAACAGATTTTTGATCTGATTAGAATGCAAATTTGAAATTGGTATAACTTTTGATCCACACGTCCAAAAATTAGAAACTTTATATCAATGGAATCAGCAAGACAAGCCCTAGCCAACCATGCCCTTTGTTTAGCAAAAAGCTTATGATAAGATGGTTGTTTTTGCAGAAACTTTTGTATGCTTGTTAAGGATGTGAAAATTGTTCTAAAATGAATTTGGGGATAAAATCTTTGGCAAGTGGTGTATTTTGAACCTACTGACCCTAGGAAACACTTTGTGGTTTCAAAAATGTATTTGGTGAAGGAAAAGAATGATTCTTTGATTTAAAACCATTTCTAGTCAAATAGAAATGTGGTTTATTTATTAAAAGTGTTTTTGGAAGAAAAACTTTTGGGAAATGTTTTGTTTTAAACTCCCTGACCCCAAACACCAAGTTTTATGGTTTGAAAACATATTTGGTGAACCCTATAGATTAATGCCCTAGTAAAAATATTTCTACACCACATAAAATGATACTTTGTTTTGAAAATGGTTTATGAAGTGAAACCTTTTGCAAATGACTTTGCCACTTTACAAAATGACCAATAGGTGTTTTCAAATGTTCATGATCCATTAGGAACCACTTTTTCAAACAAAACAAAGCTTGGCATGCTTGCATGTATTTCTTTGACTTTGTCATTTTATGTGTTGTTTTGCTTGATTGGTAGATTGAGTTTGTGCCTTGCTTGATTGAATTGTAGTGACTTGAAGAGTGTGATTGTTGCAAGGACAAGGAGTGAACTTATACCCTCTACCAAAAAGGCAAGTGATGTTTCATACTTTTTGTCCCATTACTTTCACTATGCATTAGTGATTTCTCTAAGTAAAACTTGCATGAAATTTTGCTAAGTATAAACTATGCCATGGGAAATCCTAGTAGATGAAACCTTAGTAGAAATTTTCTAAGTTAATATTCCTACTACTATCATGCTTATCTTAGCTAATACTCCCTCGGTTTCAAATTACTCCGCACGCACGCTTATCTAGGTGGGCTAGTATTCTCTTATTTTTTTTCAAAAAATTCTCGAGATTTTTGAAATAGCTAGTACACATTTCATACTATCTAGTTCAAAAAATTTAGGATTTTTTTGATAAAAAATGAGGGAGTACTAGCCCACCTAGATAAGAGTGCGCGCGAAGTAATTTGAAACAGAGGGAGTAGAAAACAAGGGTGGAATATATATTCATGTTATGGAAAATTTCTAAGTCTGAGGACTTATGTTTTGTTTAATAAAACAACTAAGTGAATGAATCACCTGGGTGGAATGGAAGGAATGGTTTGTGTTGAGTGGTTACACAAGGCCAGGGGACTGGTGAACCTTGTGTATCTCACTTGTGGATGGCCACCCAGGAACAAGGAGATTTGAGATGTCAAATGTTGAGAAGCTTCAAGTGCAGCCACTTGGCATTATGGGCTCTGCCTGGATCATATAGGTTGCAATAACTTAGCCAAATGGACAGTTGGTGGTAGGGGTTTTGATAGGTTGGAACGCGTCCATTTTGGTCTAAGGGAAGGCTTCTGAAAGATCTTGTCTTGGGAAACCAAGTCTTGTGGGGAAAGTGCACCACCTCTGCAGAGTGTAAAATCTAAGTACTTAGCCATGTCCCTGGTAAAGGACAATTTGAGCATCAAGGCATGGAAGCTATCAAGGATCTCATCATTCAAATTTCTAAGTTAAAAACTTGTGGTTTGAACAAAGGTTAAAGGATCTTCAATCTTTGATTGAGAAAAATGATTTTGTCAAGCAAAAACTTAGTATTTTCAAATGTTAAGGAAAAATCTATTTTGATCAATGCAAGCCTCAACTCCACTTAGCCAAATGCATATAGATGATAGACTCCACTATACTACCATAGTATCACTTGCCAATACAATTCAAATGTATTGACCCTTGTGGCTGTAACTTGTTGTGTTGCAGGTTTGATTGATTTAGTGAAGTGTGTTGATTAGGATTACAAAGTCTACAACCAACATGTCTGCCTGTGGCAGTTTGAAGATGAAGGACCCCATGCTTATAGTTATTCCGCTGCAATGTAATGTAATAGCCAAATGAGCTAGGTTTGATATAAAAAAATTATGTTATTCCTGGTTATAAAGTTATATTATGACCATTGTTTCTTGATATTACATCTTAACTGTGGATGCTAGCTATTGATCCAGGGACTAGCATTGTAAACACAGGGGACTCTACCTTATTAAAGGTTGGGACACCTCTACAGCTTCCCAAAGGGATAGCCCTCTCATCCCACTCTCCCTGTCCTTGTGTCTCGTCCTCATCTTCTCTCCCCTCGACCCCGTGGGGTGCTGGCGCCACCGTCGGGCGATGCTCGCCGCCATGGCCCTCCCTGGCCACTGCCGTGGTGCAGGGAGAGGTTGTCGACTATGCTGGTTCATCTCCTCCGCCTTGATTTGACTTTGGAGCTCTCCTATGGCTATGATAGCCCCTTTCCCGAACCCTAGGGTTTGGGGATGGTGCTTCTACTGCCGCTGATGACCCTCCTGTGGTGGTGTGCGGTGTTCGTGTGCTGGTATGGCCGCTGCCTTGGCTGGTGCGGGTTGCATCGCCCTCTAGGTGCTCCTCGTGCCGCCGCGAGCACGTCGGCCCTTCTGCTTCCTCTTCAATTCGTCAGTGAGGACCCCAGGTGAGTTGTGTCTCTATGGATTCTAGTTCATCTTGTTACCTCGAGTCCCTCTGTGTATCTAGTGGCCAATCTTCGTTATGTGCTTGTATTACTACTAGGGTTCATCTCTGTTGCTTGTAAGATGATACTATGGTCTGGTCATGATGCTTAGTGATAATTTGTGTGCTCTGCACTTCATTGATTGTGGTCATCCTTTGATTAAGTGGTGTTGTTGTTGGTCTGAGGCTAATGTTGGATCAGATGCTAGTGTTTCATCGTGTTGCCTCTGGTTGATACTGTGGTGGCTTAGTGTGTTCATCTGTTGTTAGTATCTTTATACTGACAGTAACCCTGTCAGTGATGATTCACTGAATTAATGTTTATTGACTTGCCTATTTATCCTTAGTCTGAACCTTTCAATAGAATCTGATGATTCTATGAAAATGAATGGATATATGTTGTCTGATCTCTGAGCATGGTCTCAAAGAAATGATTTGCTAATGGATTTATAAAAACTGGTCTATCTGGTTGTCTTAGTAGTAAGATCAATGCTTATGAAACCTTCTTAGAATGGTACATAAGTAGATCTTGTTGCTGGCTTTACTTATGATCAGTTCTGGAATTTGATAGATGCTTATAAATAAGTTGGAAAGCTTATTGTTTGATCATGCCTATGATGCTGGTCTGAGGCTCTAGGATCTAAAGTCCTAGTTGGTTAAGTGAATGGTTTTTTTGTAACTTATGAGGATGCTGGTCTGAGGCTCTAGGATCTAAAGTCCTAGTTGGTTAAGTGAATGGTTTTTTTGTAACTTATGAGATCAGAGGTGATACTCCCTCTGGGAGATGTGCCCTGATCTGGTAAGAACAAGTGATAGATTATTTAAGTTGCATGTGTTAACACCAAATTTGTGAGGCTGGTCTGAGAAATTGGTGTTTTTGGCTAGGTTTGATTTCTGATCTTTATACTCAAAACCTCTACTATAGATTCACCTCACCACGGTGATTATTGAGAGGTTGTTTCATGAAACAACACATGTTTCTGTCTAGATAATATGAATAGATCATGTGATGGTTTTATGACACTCACTAAAAAACTGATGATTGTTGTGGTTGGTGGTGATGTTGATGTTGCTGATTGGATCCTGTCCTTCACCTCTGATGTTGTTCTTGTTTCCCTTGAGTTCCTATGCTTGGCCTTGATCTAGCCTGCTCCTCCTAGCTCCTGTGGCTTGGCCTTGCTGTCCACCTGATTCTTCCCCCTCCTTATGTCACCATCTGGTGATGTTTGGTTGATCTGTGGTGGTGCTTTGGTTTGGCTGGTTTGATTTGCTTGGCTATGGCTAAGCTAATGGTGCACTTGTGCTTGCCCACGGCTATGTTGAGATCTTTTGCTTGTGTAGAGAGTTGTGGCTGTGTCGACAGCACATCCATGCATTTAGTTGTGTGAGATGCTTGTGTGTCTCCTGTACTCTTGTGGATATGCTCAGGGAAATGTTCTACCTTTTTATCTGGTTAACATTTATCTGCCTCGTGAAACTTGCCCCTCTTACTGATTGGAATCATTTGACTTGTGGCTTATTTTTTATGAAATATTTAATTCTTTCATATTGGTGAAACTTTCCCCCAAAGATTTACTCAATGATGTAAAATGGAACAATGCATATCACTGTTCTCTACTGAGAGTACAAATTAATAACTTAACCTTTATTTTTCTTTTTGTTTGTTCTTTGTTTTGCAGGTACAAGATTTGAAGATTCAAGAGTAGTGTAGATTTCTTTTAGACAAATATAGATCTTGTAATGTTTATTTTATTCTTTTGTAAGGAATATTGTAATAATTCTCAATATGTAAATATTCCACCTTTTCTAATTTCACTATTGTAAGAATTATTTATTGTCTTAATATATTACTATTTTCTAACTTATTACTGAAATCAATATATGGAATAAATAATCATTTGTTTGATTACAATTCTTATTTAGAGTTTCTGTTTATTATTTATTGTTTCTTGATTAAATATTATTATTAAATCTTAATTCTAAGTTTTAAAAATATAAACTCACATTTCAAATTTGAATTCAAATTCACCCCAAAACACATTGTTTCATAAAGGTCATGTCTAAATTTATAACAATCAGTCTCCAGAGCTATTCTTATACCTAGAGAGTGAAAGAAACTTTGATCCCTTTAAGTTTTTATTTGGAGAAAAATTTACCCACAATTTTGCAGATGAATGCATGCATATGCACAAATTCCTAAATCTACCCTTCGTTAGTTCCTAAATGCTGGGATGTTACATAGTGCCTGAAGGATATCTCATGTCTTTGGGAGTTCAACTAACACTGTTGGATAAGATCAAAGAAGCCCAAAAGTTGGACAATGAAATATAGGAGATTAAGAGTAAAATTAATAAAGGAAAGGCGAAAGGATTCCATGAAGATGAACAAGGAACTTTATGGTATGGAAAGCGTGTCTGCATTAAGCAAGATCCATATCTTTGGAAATTGATTCTGCAAGAAGCACACAATTCACCATATTCTATTCATCCAGGTAACACCAAAATGTACATAGATGTGAAGGAAAGATTTTGGTCGAACAATCTCAACAAGGATATCGTGGAACACATTTCCTTGTGTGACGTGTGTAGTAGAGTGAAGGTGGAACATCAGAAACCGGCAGGGTTATTGCAACCACTACCTATACCTGATTGGAAGTGGGATAAGATTGGGATGGATTTTATCACCAGACTGCCAAGGACCATATCTGGATATGATTCTATATGGGTTGTTCTGGACCGCCTAACTAAAGTGGCTCATTTCATACCCGTGAATACTACTTATACAAGTGCCAAATTGGCTAAGATCAATATGAATTGGATTGTATGTTTACATGGAGTGCATAAAAGTATTGTGTCTGATAGAGGAACTCAGTTCACTTTACATTTTTGGCGACAACTACATGAATCATTGGGAACAAGGATAGAATTTAGCACATCATTTCATCCCTAGACGGATGGACAGATAGAAAGGACCAATCAGATTTTGGAAGATATGTTGAGAGCTTGTGCGCTAGACTATGGATCTAGTCGGATGAAAGTCTGCCATACGCAGAATTCTCTTACAATAACAACTATCAAGCAAGCATAGAGATGGCTCCGTTTGAATTCCTTTATGGAAGGAAGTTTACTACGCCATTACTATGGAATGGAGTAGGAGAAAGAAATTTATATGGACTAGAACTAATCAAGGAAGCTGAAGATAAAGTCAGAATGGTAAATGACAGATTGAAGATAGCCCAATCCCGATAAAAGAGCTATGTAGATCCAAAGCATAGAGAAGTCACCTATAAGGTAGGTGATAGAGCCTATCTTAGAGTCTTACCACTTCGTGGTGTGAAGAGATTTGGAGTCAGAGGGAAATTGGCACCTAGATATGTAGCTCCATTCAAGATTTTGAGCCGCAAAGGAGAAGTGGCTTATGAGATTGAATTGCCTGAATCACTGTCTGCAGTTCACAATGTGTTTCATGTGAGTCAGTTGAAGAATTGTCATCCAGAGATGGAAGAAACTTCATTAAAGGACACTGTACCATTGGAAGAGGTACAGTTGGAGAGTGATCTCACTTACGAGGAGAAACCTATCAAGATTCTTGAGACAGAAGAAAGAGTCACTGATACTAAGACAATCAAATTCTGCAAAGTATAGTGGAATCATCATACCAAGGAAGAAGCAACTTGGGAAAGAGAAGATGACCTTCATAAAGATCACCCTCACCTATTTTCCAGCCAATCCGAATCTCGAGGGCGAGGTTCATCTTAAGGGGGTTAGATTTGTAACATCCCAAATTTCATCAAATTCAAAACCATGTTGTTGCATTCATATCATCATGGCATTATTACTTTTCATAAAAATTTTCAAAGTTAAACCTTAAATAAAACCATATTTAAACCCCTTCTTATTATATATATAGGGCAAGGTTTTATTTTATTTTCAAGACCCAAAAATATTTTTTAGTGATTGTATGTGTTTGACACACTTTTGGACACTAGGATCACAGTACAAAATTTTGGTGAAGATTTGAATTAAAATGGATTTGAAAAGGCCAATCAAATCTATCCTAGAAAATCAAAACAGAAAAACAAAAGAGAAAGAGAGAAAAAAACCCAAACAGCTAATCTAGCCCAACAACCCCAAACGGCCCAGCAAGCCCACCCGGGAGCCACCCCCTCTCTCTCCACAGTTCTCACCCGCGCGCGCACCCTCCCCCTCATTGACAGTGGCCCCGTTGCCACGCAGACTTCATCGTCCCCAGACACCGCGCCCGCGACCCATTCGCTGGCCATTTCTTCCCCATTCAAGCCGAATCAATCCCATATAATTCACCGTTGATTGCAAGCGTGAATCACTCCCTCACTCTGGTTACTAAAACCCCACCCCCTTGCGGCCATTTCCCCTCACCTAGACAACACCAAGCGCCGCCAGGCTCCACGAATTTTGCTTTGCACTACCGCAGCACCGAGGAGCTCCGGCGAGATATCACGGTGAGTCTCGAGTGCGCCTTGCCTTCTGGTTCACACGACCTGCTTCGCCATCGTCTTGCGCATCTACTCATGCCTTTGGTTTGTGCCAATTCACCCTAGGTCGTCATCCCTGTCAACCTGTGCAAGCACCCGAGGCGCCGTCCAACTCCGACGAGTAATTTCGGTAAAACCTGCACACCCCTTGACCTCTGATTCATGCGACTGTGTTTGCCGTGACTTTGCGCAGCTTCTAATGCCCTCCGTTTGTCTTATCTCGCCCTAGGTCGTCGCCGTTTGACCTCTGATTCATGCGACTGTGTTCACCGTTTGCCTTGACATCTGATACATTGAAAGGGGTACGGGTAGGCTACACTAGCGAAATCAAAATTTCTACCCCGTAAACCAGGATTACAGTTGTTATAGATCACGGGATTACCACTAGACGAGCAATTGCGGAATTGATGAAGCGCGTCGAGGTAGTGCAGACGTTCCACGTCTCCTCCTTGTCCTCGTCCCACGAGCAGCTCCCCTTGCGCGGCTCGTCCAAACGCTACAGATGCAGCACCTCCGAGGTATCCACACGTACAGGGTGGAAGCGTCAGACGCCGGACTACTAGGTCCGCGCATGCAACACAGGTGTGAGTAGTGGCGGCTGGGTGGAATGGTCTAACCCTGGTCAGCTCGCCCCACCCTCTCTTATATAGGCATCTCTAGTGGGCTTCTACATTAGTAGCCCATTAGTAGCCTAAGCCTAGTCTAATTCGGATCTAATCCTCATTAGGCTTCCTGCCCCTTAAGTGTGTGACCCTATAGGTTCATATACGTGTAGACATGACACGAATACACTTATTCTGTCAATAGTTGGTAGCACCCTCTAGCAAGACGTGCCAACTCCTAAACGCATACAAATATCATATCGGACAAACCATCACAAGGTTTAGTACATGTCTTTCCCTTTGCCTCACGATATTTGGTCTAGCTTCAAGTTGACCTCTCTTTCTCGATACCGTGATTCGGAATCCCTTTACTAGGTTAACTCTTAACCTTATGTAGAACGACCATGCATTTCTGGATCTGATCACTCGAGGGGCCCAGAGATATCTCTCTCAAGTAGAGAGGGGCAAATCCCATCTTGATTGACCATGCCTTGCAGCATGCTTCAGGACAAACCCGAAAGCTAACTTTATAACTACCCAGTTACAGAGTAGTATCTGATAACCCCAAAGTAGGTCGATCCACATCTCAAGTACACGCGACAACCTCAGGTATAAGGACAAAACATACACGGTGTGTAGAGAGAGAGATGCAACTAATTTCCAGTCTCAAGTTGGGTCAGTGCAACCCCATGTTCATAACATGTGTCCACGTCATTGGTTTGACATCTCCATGTCTATGACTTGCGAAACATAGTCATCAACCAATCGATGTGCTAGTCTAATATTCACGTGTGTCCTCACATGAACTCCGACTAGGGACAACTCTTATATAACCATACAAGTATAGTGTTTCACAAACAATTTACATAATTTCCAATCAATACAAGTTGCCTGATATGGATATTCAAGGAACATTACAATAACTCATGGATACATAAGAAATATAATGATCTATATGATTGCCTCTACGGCATATTTCCTTTAGTCTCCCACTTGCAGTAGAGTCAATCTAGGTTGTATCTAATACCTATTGCTCTTGCGTGTGCCTCATGCGCAGGCTCCGGGAGTGACTTTGTAAAAGGATTAGCAACATTTGAGTCTGTATGTATTTTGCATATCATGACACTACCATCCTCAACGAACTCACGAATCTGATGGTAACGCATGCGAATATGTTTGTTTTTCTGGTGCTGTCTAGGTTCCTTGGCTTGTGCAATAGCACCATTGTTGTCACAATAAACGTCCATGGGATTGGACGCGCACTGAACCACACCAAGAGCAATCAGGAAATTCCTAATCCAAACATCTTCCTTTGCAGCCTCCGAGGCGGCAATATATTCAGCTTATGTTGAAGAGGAGGCCACCGTATCTTGCTTGGAAATTTTCCAACTCACAGCACCACCATTCATGACAAATACATAACCAGATTGCGATCTGGAATCATCTGAGTCATTAAGGTAACTCGCATCTGTGTAACCCCTTACACTGAGTTCATCCCCACCTCCATAAACTAGGAACACATCCTTAGTCCTTCTCAAGTACTTAAGGATAATCTTTACCGCTGTCCAGTGACCTTCACCTGGATCAGCCTGGTATCTGCTCATAACACTTAGAGCATAGGAAACATCTAGGCGAGTACATATCATTGCATACATGATGGATCCAATAGCCGAATCATATGGAATCCTGCTCATGCGCTCACCCTCATCAGTAGTCGAAGGACACTGAGTCTTGCTGAGTTTTATGCCATGAGACGTGGGCAAGAACCCCTTCTTAGCCTCTTCCATGCTGAACCGTTTCAACACTTTGTCAATGTATGTACTCTGTCTTAATCCAATTATCCTCCTTGATCTATCACTATAGATCTTGATGCCCAGAATATATGCCACTTCTCCTAAGTCCTTCATCGAAAAACTATTTTTCAACGAGGTCTTAACAGACTCAAGCATAGGAATGTCATTTCCAATCAGCAATATGTGATCTACATATAAGATTAGAAATACAAGTGCTCTCCTACTTTCCTTCTTGTAAACACAAGGTTCTTGTTCGTTTTTGATGAAGCCAAACTCCTTTACAACTTCATCAAATCGAATGTTCCAACTCCGAGATGCTTGCTTCAGCCCATAAATGGACTTCAGAAGTTTGCATACTTTTCCAGCATTGTTTGGATCGACAAAACCTTTGGGCTGCATCATATACACGTCCTCAGTTAGGATTCCATTTAGGAAAGCCGTCTTGACATCCATATGCCATATTTCATAGTAGAAATGTGCAGCAATGGCTAGAATGATCCGTATAGATTTAAGCATCGCTACGGGCGAGAAAGTGTCATTGTAGTCAACTCCTTGAACTTGTCGAAAACCTTTTGCAACAAGTCGAGCTTTATGGATGTGAACAATTTCCATCCATATCAATCTTCTTATTATAGATCCATTTGCACTCGATGGATTTAAAACCATCAGGCAGGTCAACCAAGTTCCAAACTTGATTGTCTCCCATGGAATCTATCTCGGACCTCATGGCGATCAGCCATTTCTCAGAGTCCGGGTCTACCATTGCTTCTGCATAGGTCGCAGGCTCATCATTGTCTAACAATAATAATTCCCGCGTATTGCAGAGCCTCGCCGACCTTCGTGGTTGTGGTGCTTCTGTTGCCACGTGTTCCTCAACTTGTTCTGCTACAATAGCATCACTCGTAGAAGCATCCCCAACTGGCTCATCTTGAACTTCTTCAAGTCGCACCGACCTTCCACTTGTTCCCTTTGTGAGAAACTCTTTCTCTAGGAAAACACCGCTACGAGCGACAAAAAATTTGCCCTCCTCTCGTTTGTAGAAGTAATACCCCAATGTTTCCCTCGGATATCCCAGGAAAATGCACTTATTCGATTTGGGTGTTAGCTTGTCCGACTGAAGACAAACTGGGATTCTTTCCAGTCCACATCGCATATGGTATCTTAACTACGGATTTAGATAGTACCCTATTAAGTGTGAAAGCTGCCATTTCTAGAGCGTAACCCCAAAATGATAATGGTAAATCCAAATGTATCATCATAGATCGAACCATGTCCAACAAAGTTCGATTATGCCGTTCGGAGACCCCGTTTCATTAAGGCGTTCCGGGCGGCGTAAGTTGTGGAACAATTCTGCAACTCTTAAGATGATCGCTAAATTCGTGACTCAAATATTCACCTCCACGATCAGATCGCAAGGACTTTATTTTCTTGCCACGTTGATTCTCTACCTCATTCTGAAACTCCTTGAACTTTTCAAAAGTTTCAGACTTATGCCTCATCAAGTAGACATAACCATATCTACTGAAATCATCAGTGAAACTAATGAAGTAGTGATATCCTCCTCTGGCTGTCGTCCTCATTGGTCCACATACATCAGTATGTATGAGTTCCAACAAGTCTGTCGATCTCTCGGGTAAACCCGAAAAAGGTGACTTGGTCATCTTTCCAAGTAAACAAGCTTGACATGTCTCGTATGATTCAAAATCAAACGAAGTTAGAAGACCATCACCATGGAGCTTCTTCATGCGCTTTTCACTTATATGCCCCAAACGACAATGCCATAAATAGGTAGGACTCAAATCATTAGGCCGAAGCCTTTTAGCACTAACATTGTAAACAGATGCACCATCAAGATTTAAAATAAATAACCCATTCACAATGGGAGCATTATCCATAAACATATCATTCTTAGAGATTAGACAACCATTGTTCATACTCGCAAATGAATATCCATCTCTCATCAAACATGAAGGTGATAAAATGTTTCGACCCATACTTGGAATGTAATAACAATTATTCAACTCCATAATAAATCCTGACGGAAGTGAAGTTGCATGACGCCGACGAACAATGCAGCAACCCTTGATTTATTTCTGACGCGAAAGTCCACTTCGCCTTTCTGCACTTCTGTAGTCCTTATTAGCCCATCGAATTGCAAATATGAGCAACCGATCCGGTATCAAGTACCCAAGAGTTAACATAGGAATCATTGAGAAGAATGTCCACAACATTTACAACAACCGTACCTGAGTGGGAAGTACTATTACTTCCACTCTTCTTCAAAGAAGCCTGATACTTGGTGCAGTTTCTCTTCCAGTGGCCATGTTCATGACAAAAGAAGCACTCAGTGTCTTCTACAGGTCCAGCCTTTTGCTTGGCTGCAGGCTTAGGGATCGTATCCTGAGCCTTGCCCTTATTATTCCAAGAAGTACCCTTTTTCTTGAAGCTAGGCTTGTTCTGCACAACCATCACATGACTATTCCCTGCACACTTCTTCATGTCACTTTCTGCTGTTTTTAGCATCCCGCATAATTCATTAAGGCCCTTCTCCACCCCATGCATATGGTAGTTCGAAATGAACTGCCCACAGCTGGATGGAAGAGAGGCCAAAATGAAGTTAGTAGCCAACTCTTGGCCTAGTGGAAAACCAAGCTTTTCCAAAGTCTGACTGTAACCAACCATTTTGATCACATGGGGGCCTATAGCTCCTCCCTCTGCTAGCTTGCATTCGACAAAGGACTTGGCAACATTGTACCTCTCAGTCCTTGCCTGATCTTGGAACATGTGCTTAAGCGCCATGATCATATCGTACGCATCCTGATCCTCAAACTTCTTTTGGAGTTCAGGTTCCATGCATGCAAGCATAAGGCAGCTCACCTCAAGAGAATCATCACATGCTCTCTTGTAGGCATTCTTTAGGGCAGCATATGCATTATCAGCAGGTTCATAGGGATTGGGGTATCCAGAACCATTTCCTTTTTATCAGACCTGAGAACAATTCTCAGGTTACGGACCCAGTCCGTATAGTTTGTTCCATTTAGTTTATCTTTATTAAGAATCGAACGCAAAGAAAAAGGTGATGTAGTGTTCGGTGCCATTGATCTACAACAGAAAACATGGAAAATACTAAGCCATGTAACCATGAAAGAGTAAAACATATTAAACAATTTAATAGCATATACTCCCACTTAAATCAATATCCCTCTATTGATACTAAGTGATTCAAGATCCACAATTAACAAGTCGACTAGTGAGCTTTAGCATCACTGCTAGAAGATAAGGTAAATCGGTAAGCAACACATGCTAATCATATCACATATGACTCTTGTTGTTGGGTGACATCTCTATGTCAAAACTAGACGCCCAACCTTTATGCCCCAAGGTCCTTAACTGTTAAGATGACCTTGTCAAGCTCACCAACCCTTATGCGTGTAGGTATCCGATACAAACCCATCCAGCCAAGGAAAACCGCGGCACCCTAATTTCATAGGCCCACCAACGATTGTACAGGGCATATGATGGTGCAAGGTTTGGTTGGGAGGGCATGGTTTAACTTAAACTTTGTGAGGGATCGTTCTACTTCTATCATCTAACCATGCATAGTAGTAAAACACATAAGAATAGCATTCACATAAATGTGACACAGTATGGCCCATTTTCTGATGGTGATCTCCATCGCCATAGAACCTGTCCACCATGATGATCTCCATCTTCATGTTCCATGTGAGCCATCTTCCAAGTGATGAGTCCTCCACGAACTAATACAAGATATTACTCCTAACAGCTAGTAATCAAAATTACATAGTATTGGGATCATCACAAGTTGGCACGCAGGCCATTACAATAAATGACAACACATATGGCTCCAGCCATGTTGACCTACTCACGACACGCAGCTCATGCAAAATTTCATACATGCATCACATACATATATGGGCCATTGTAGGAGTATGAGCTGACCCAACCTTGTTAAAATATAAGGTAAGGTAGACTCCCCTGTGTTTACAATGCTAGTCCCTGGATCAATAGCTAGCATCCACAGTTAAGATGTAATATCAAGAAACAAAGGTCATAACATAACCTTATAACTAGGAATAACATAATTTTATTACATCTTACATAGCTCATTGGCTATTACATTACATTGCAGCGGAATAAATCTAAGCATGGAGTCCTTCATATTCAAAGTGCCACAAGCAGACATGTTGGTTGTAGACTTTGTAATACTAATCAACACACTTCACTAAATCAATCAAACCTGCAACATACAAGTTACAGCCACAAGTGTCAATACATTTGAATTGTATTGGCAAGTGATACCATAGTGGTATAGTGGAGTCTATCATCTATATGCATTTGGCTAAGTGGAGTTGAGGCTTGCATTGCTCAAAATAGATTTTTCCTTAACATTTGATAACACTAAGTTTTTGTTTAATAAAATCAATTACTCAATACAACTCTCAATCAAAGATTGAAGATTTCAAAACCCTTGTTCAAACCACAAGTTTTACTTAGAAGTTGGAGTGATGAGATTCTTGATTGCTTCCATGTCTTGATGCTCAAATTGTCCTTTACCAGGGACATGGCTAAGTACTTAGGTTTTACACTCTGCAGAGGTTGTGCACTTTCCCCACAAGACTTGGTTTCCCAAGACAAGATCTTTTAGAAGCCTTCCCTTAGACCAAAATGGACGCGCTCCAACCTATCAAACACTACCACCCACTGTCCATATGGCTAAGTTCTTGCAACCTATATGATCCAGGCAGAGCCCATAATGCCAAGTGGCTGCACTTGAAGCTTCTCAACATTTGACATCTCAAATTTCTTTGTTCCTGGGTGGCCATCCACAAGTGAGATACACAAGGTTCACCAGTCCCCTGTCCTTGTGTAACCACTCAACATAAACCATTCCTTCCATTCCACCCAGGTGATTCATTTACTTAGTTGTTTTATTAAACAAAACACAAGTCCTCAGACTTAGAAATTTTCCATAGCATGAATATATAGTCCACCCATGTTTTCTATTAGCTAGGATAAGCTTGATAGTAGTAGGAATCTTAACTTAGGAATTTTCTACTAAGGTTCCATCTACTAGGTTTTCCTAAAGCAAGGTTTATACTTAGCAATAAAATCCATGCAAGTTTTACTTAGAGAAATCACTAATGCATAGTGAAAGTAATGGGACAAAAGTATGAACCATCACTTGCCTTTTTGGTAGAGGGTATAAGCTCACTTCTTGTCCTTGTAACAATCACACTCTTCAAGTCACTACAAATCAATCAAGCAAGGCACAAACTCAATCTACCAATCAAGCAAAACAACACATAAAATGACAAAGTCAAAGTAATGCATGCAAGCATGCCAAGCTTTGTTTTGTTTGAAAAAGTGGTTCCTAATGGGTTATAAACATTTGAAAACACCTATTGGTCATTTTGTAAAGTGGCAAAGTCATTTGCAAAAAGGTTTCACTTCAAAAACCATTTTCAAAACAAAGTATCATTTTATGTGGTGTAGAAATATTTTTACTAGGGCATTAATTTATGGGGTTCACCAAATATGTTTTCAAACCATAAAACTTGGTATTTGGGGTCATAGAGGTTAAAACAAAACATTCCCAAAAGTTTTCTTCCAAAACCATTTTTAATAAATAATCTACATTTCTATTTTGACTAGAAATGGTTTTAAATCAAAGAATCATTATTTTGTTTCACCAAAAACATTTTTGAGTTCACAAAGTGTTTCCTATGGTCAGTAGGTTCAAATCAATCCAATTGCCAAAGATTTTATCCACAAACTCATTTTTAAACAATTTTCACATCCTAAACAAGCATATAAATGATTCTGCAAAAATAAGCAAACTAACAGATTATATTTACTAAACCAAGTACATGGTTGGCTAGGGCTTGTTGTCCTGATTCCAACGGTATAAAGTTTGTAATTTTTGGACGTGTGGTTTGAAAGTTACAAAGGTTTCAAGTTTGCAATTAAATCTGATTCAAAAATCTGTTTTAACTCAAACCAGTGACACGCGTCGGACTCCTATTCGTCGAAAACGTTTCGCGTGGATCGACTGCTCTGGCGCGTTGGATCAAGTCAGATTGTGCGGTACTGAGCGCATACCCCTTCACTATTAAGTGATTCTATCACATCCACCCGATCGATATCGGACGGCTGCTGTGAGCTCGTCCCTAAACTAGCGGCGCTGCGGCGGTGGCTGGCGTCGGAGCGACCAGTCGATGACGGCGCCGGCGGTACAGGAAGCAAAGGAAGGTGGGGAGATGCTCACAGTGTTCGCCGTGGAATGCTGGTGCTCAACGTGGTCGTCTCCGTCAAGGGCGCCGGTGGATTTGCAATCGCCGCCGAGTCTAAGACAACGCTTGCACGCATCAAGGCCGTAGTTGGCGAGGCTACAGGTCACGGAAAGACAAAACAGGGGGTCTGTTAGACGTGCAAGAGAGAGTAGAGCGTAGGAGTATCATCCTGAGATGAAGGGGAGGTCAGTGTTACCGGGGGAAGGTCATCGGAGAAGAACCAGACGCGGCGGCGCTCAGTGGTTTGTTGGAGACGGCGTTCTGGGGCGCCTGCGGGTGAATGGAAAGCGCCGGGAGATGCTCCTGGGAGTGGGGAAGGTGTGAGCTTGGTCGGGGAGGCAAGGGGTGGCGAGTACTGGACGGAATCGACGCGGAGGGTCGTCGGAGACAGGGGTGCTCGGGGAGGAATTGAGGCGGCCTGGAGGCGCACTTGGGGGAGGAAACAGAGGGGAAGTGGAGAGGAGGGGCAGGTGATTTATCGTGCGTGGTCACGGGGCTGATTCAACGTGTGATTAAGGCGTATTACGCCGGATTAATTCCGTCTGCAATGGCCGGCGAGGGGGAAGCATAGTCCGCGGGTGGGGAAGAAGGGGAACATGGCGGTGGGGCCTAGTGTCAGCGAGGTGGAGGAAGTGGGAGTGGGGCCTGCTTGTCAGTCGCTCTGCGGGTGTGCGTTGGGTAGAAAAACGCTTCGCGCATGGGGGAGGAAAGCTGGGCTGGACTAGGTCCTGTTGGGCCAGTTTGTTGGGCTGGGTCTTTTGCTTATTTTTTTTTCTGTCTGATTGTTTTATCTTTTCTATTTCTATTTGATGATTTGAAATTCAAACAAACAATTCAAACAATCACCACACTTGTAATAAGTTTTTTGGTTCTGTTTATCAACATAAACCAAATCCCAAAATAAAATAATATTTTTATTCATTTTAGGATCCATTCATTATTTAAATAAAATGGACCTTTAGTTATTTAATCAAATAGGGTTTGATTTATTTAATAAAAACTCCATTTGAAAACCAAATACTTTCAAAACCAAATTAGTAGGTTTTATTTGAAAGTAAAGAATACTTGGAAAGCTTGTTTAAAATAAAATAACATTTTTGTTATAGGGTCCATTAATAATTAAATAAAATGGACCTTAGTTAATAATTCAAATAGGATTTGTTTATTTAAATCTTTTATTTTGGAATATAAAATAGTACCAAAACCATTCAGTAGGTTTTACTTGAGAATACAAAATACTTGGAAAACATATTTAAATTAAGTTTTAGTGTTTACTTAAAATGGGAAAAGCTTTTATTTAAATAAAATTTGGATATCAAATCCTTATTAATTTATTTAAACAAACCTTTACTCTTTTAATCAAAGCAAAACCTTTTGGTTTCACAAACTTGGCCAAGTTTTAGTTTGGCTTTATAAAATAATCTTTATTTAAAAACTTTTCATTTCATTTTGAGAACCAAACCTTTTTATAAAGATTTTTAAGTGGTAACAAAATACTTTTATTTTTCCTTTGTTAAATATTTATCTTTTTATTCCCTTTAGGATTTAATGGATCCAAAGTGGTTTGAAGGTTTCCAATTGGATCCAAAAGTTTCTTCTGGCCCTGAAAATCAAACAAAGTTTTATTTTATTCATTTATTTTTCACATTACAAGATTTGGAAAATCTTGGGATGTGACAGCCATACTGATCACATACATCCTACAAACCAAGTTATGCATAGGATCGCATTCTATCGGATCATGTGACATCGCAGCACCTAGTTACCATAACGAGATACAAAAGGGGCTATGATTAAGGGGGGTCTAGGGGGTCTCCCCCTGCGGGGTTCGAAGGGGCAGCGCCCCTCGTGGTATCAAATTTTCTTCACCATTTTCTTAAAGGATTTTGATCGGCAAATGAGAGATCGAATCTTCACAATTTTCTTTAAGGATTTTGATCGGCAAATCAAATTTACGATAAACCGACTCCTGTACCGATTCAATCAAACTCCTTTGATCACGGTACATAGATTTTAGATCTAGGTTCCGATTCGATCACCATATTGATCTTCGCGTGATTCAACAGGATTTATGTGTCACTGTCTACCCCGATGGCGGAAACCGACCGGTAGGGGTAAGTCATTCGACAACCTCAGAATCACGATCAAGGAAAGCAAGATCATAGATCAATCCTGAACCACCGCAATATAAACGATCACATCATTCATATCAATCTGCATATCACCATATGCAACCATCCCGAACCTATAACTAAACAGCATCGGCTCTGATACCACTGAAGGGATACGGGTAGGCTACACTAGCGCAAGTCAAAATTTTCTACCGCGTAAACTAGGATTACTGTTGTCATAGATCACGGGATTACCACTCGACGCGCAGTTGCAGAATTGATGAAGCGCGTTGAGGCAGTGCAGACGTTCCACGTCTCCTCCTTGTCCTCGTCTCACGAGCAGCTCCCCTTGCGCGGCTCGTCCAAACGCTACAGATGCAACGCCTCCGAGGTATCCACACGTACAGGGTGGAAGCGTCAGACGCCGGACTGCTAGGTCCGCGCGTGCAATACAGGAGCGAGGAGTGGGGTCTAGGTGGAATGGTCTAACCCTGGTTAGCTCACCCCACCCTCTCTTATATAGGCATCCCTAGTGGTCTTCTACATTAGCAGCCCATTAGTAGCCTAAGCCTGGTCTAATTCGGATCTAATCCTCATTAGGCTTCCAGCCCCTTAAGTGTGTGACCCTATAGGTTCATATACATGTAGACATGACACGAATACACTTATCATGTCAATAGTTGGTAGCAACCTCTAGCAAGACGTGCCAACTCCTAAACGCATACAAAGATCATATCGGACGAACCATCACAAGGTTTAGTACATGTCTTTCCCTTTGCCTCACGATAATTGGTCTAGCTCCAAGCTGACATCTCTTTCTCGATACCATGATTCGGAATCCCTTTACTAGGTTAACTCTTACCTTATGTAGCACGTCCATGCATTTCTGGATCCGATCACTCGAGGGGCCCAGAGATATCTCTCTCAAGTAGAGAGGGGTAAATCCCATCTTGATTGACCATGCCTTGCAGCATGCTTCAGGACAAACCCGGAAGCTACCTTTATAACTACCCAGTTATGGAGTAGCGTTTGATAACCCCAAAGTAGGTCGATCCACATCTCAAGTACATGCGGCAACCTCAGGTCTAAGGACAAAACATACACGATGTGTAGAGAGAGAGCTGCAACTAATTGCCTGTCTCAAGTTGGGTCTGTCCAACCCCATGTTCATAACATGTGTCCATGTCATTGGTTTGACATCTCCATGTCTATGACTTGCGAAACATAGTCATCAACCAATCGATGTGCTAGTCTAATATTCACGTGTGTCCTCACATGAACTCCGACTAGGGACAACTCTTAAATAACCATACAAGTATAGAGTTTCACAAACAATTCACATAATTGCCAATCAATACAAGTTGCCTGATCTGGATATTCAAGGAACATTACAATAACTCATGGATTCATCAGAAATATAATCATCTCTATGATTGCCTCTAGAGCATATTTCCTTCAAGTTTTTGGTCGAGCAAGCCAGGTCCGTTAGATCTGCATCTAGTGGCTAGGATTAGATCACTTAGCGAACCGTTACATTCAGATCTGGACCGCTGGTTTCACTTTAGATCCAACGACGTGGAAGCATGATCCAGCGTGAAGCGGTAAGCGCTAGTCAAAACGCGCCGCGTGTCGCTGGTTTAGATTTAAAATCTGAATTTAGATCTATTAGATATTCAGAATTGTAAATTCAATAACTTTTGATTCAATGGATTCAGAAAAATAAGCTCTTTGCATCTATGGCCTTGGTTTGTCCATTTGCTTCTATAAAATTAGGATTTTATGCAGAAGTATTTGTAGTCTTAATTTGACTATATAGATTGTTTAGAAAATTATTTTAAAGTAAATTTTGGTTTATTTAGACCTTAGAAAGTATTCTTTGTGTTCAGTACTAAAAAAGTTTGTTTTGGAAAGTGTGACAAATCATTCCATTGCATTTGCATGCATTCATATATATTTTTGTTTGTATATTGAATGTGAATATTGTGGTATGATTTTATGTGTAGATTTTGGTGATTGTGGATAGTGTGATTGTGAGGATTGTTCCTATTTCCCCAACTACCAAGGCAAGTGATGCTTCCTATTTTTGTCTCATTATTTTATCTATGCACTAGTGATATTTTGAGTAGGATTTGCATGGTTATTTTCTAAGTATACGCTATGCTTGGGTAAATCCTATAGATATTGTCTTAGTAATTTTTCCCTAAGTTGAGAAACTTGTTATGCTAGTATGCTTAGCATATCTAGTAGAAAACAAGGGTGGAATATTCATGCTATGATATTATGAAAAATCTATCACTATGTTTTTGATTAATAAAACAACATGTGAATGAATCACATGGGTGGAATGGGAAGATTAGTTTGTGTTGAGTGGTTACACAAGGACCATGTATATGGTTTACCTTGTGTATCACACTTGTGGATGGCCACCCAGGAACAAAGATATTTGACATGTTTAGTTTTGATAAGCTTCTAGTGCAACCACATGGCATATGGACTCTGCCTTGACCAGCTAGGTTGCAAGAACTTAGCCAGATGGACAGTTGGTGGTAGGGTTGATAGGATGGAACACGTCCATGGTGTTCTAAGGGAATGCTTCTGAAAAGTTTCGTCTTGATGCATGTCGGTATAAGTGGTGACTCAACAAGGAAGTGAAAAGGTTTTGAAAAGTTTGAAAAGGCTTACAAATGCTGAAAGTATAGTACTCATTAGCTTTGAGCTCTCATTGCCCCTATCATAGGCATCTTTAAATGGTTAATGTGAAAGTGAGGTCCAATATGAGTTATATGCTTGACAGACCATAAAATGGAAATCTCATGTCCCTTGAGTACGAGGGCCGCTCCTCATGCTACTCAACTTTAGCTACCGGTAAGTTCTTGTCATAGTAAATACATGTGTATCATAGAGAACCGCCAACGGGGTACCCCTTGCACATGATACAGGAGTTATCCCATATCAAAATAACAAGGCAAGCAGACAATGAGCATCTCAGCAATCTTCTTATTTACCATGGGAAAATGGTGCTTTTTTCTCTTCTTTCCTCTTTTCTCAATCTCTCTTTTTTATAAGAAGAATGCTTCATAGATTGCTCACTATGGTTATGATGCAAGTTTCCACCATGATTAGGCATGGCTTAGGCTAGTGGCTTACTAACACATATACATAACTCCATGGACTTACAAGCTCCCCTTTTATTTCACACCGATGACATCCGTAAACAAAATAGCATGATATCAACTAGATAATATTTACAGGTGTTGAAAGCATTCCCTGTGACAACACGGTTCTGCTAACTCCCAGCCTATAATTTGCAAGCATATAACTCTCATGGATATCACAATGGTTCAGGTTTATTAAGTGCAAGAAATAAAGTGTGCCATCAAGTTCATGAGAGCTTTACTAACCAACTTTATCATGACAAGCAAACATTTTATTTGGAAGAAAACAAGGCATATTAAATATGCAAATGATGTTAATAGGTAGATATGATGGACATGTTTTGACAAGTTTGGTTTTGGGGAGTTGGAAGCACGAGTAGAGCTCATACTTAGTGAAAGTGAAGGCTAGCAATAGAAAGGGAGCGACAAACGAGAGAGCAATAACTGTCATAATCATGCTTGAAACAAAACAAAATTAATTATGGCATAAAAGTGATACAAGAACTCTGAGGCAAAATAAATCATCAAGGCTTAACTGACATTGTTTAGTCATATGCATGTGTGAGCATGTGCCATGTCGATTCAGATGAAACATTCAGAGGAGGGTACCACAATATCCTACCAAGTTATGAATAGAGCAATGCAGGCAAACATTCATATGACATGCTACAAACTATTATCAAGTTAGAGCTAATCATAAGAGAGCAAAAACTACTAAGAATCCATTACATACATACACCTTACATGAATAGACTAAGCATGCCCACAATGATGAGTATATGTACAAAAATGAAGACAATGGAGTTCATTACCAGCCTCTTACCACACCTCAAGTTGTCATAAATCATCATTATTGTGTTTCACTGGTGTGGCTTGAATAATAACATGAAACCAAACTCTAGTGAGGATCGCTGAACCCTGCAACGTACTTCACAAAACCAAAGAAGAACAGCAAATATTTTTGGTGTTTTCGATTTTTAAAGAAAGCACTCAAAGAAAAAACAAACAAAGAAAAATCTTTTTGGATTTTTCTTAAAGCAAACCAAAGATAAAAATAAAAGAAACAAGCCAAGAGAAACAAGAAAAATATTTTTGGTCTTTTTGTGTATTGGAAAGAAGAAAAAAAACTAAAAAGAAAGCTATAACATCCCAAATTTAATAAAATTCAAAACCATGTTGTTGCATTCATATCATCATGGAATTATTACTTTGCATAAATTTTTTCAAAGTTAAACCCTAAATAAAACCATATTTAAACTCCTTCTTATTAAATATATATGGGGCAAGGTTTTATTTTATTTTCAAGACCCAAAAATATTTTTGAGTGATTGTATGTGTTTGACACACTTTTGGACACTAGGATCACAGTACAAAAGTTTGATTCAAATGGATTTGAAAAGACCATTCAAATCTATCCTAGAAAATCAAAATATTAAAAGAAAAGAGAAAGAGAGAAAAAAATAAACCCAACCAGCTAATCTAGCCCAACAACCCCAAACGGCCCAGCAAGCCCACCCAGGAGCCACCCCCACTCTCCCCGCAGTTCTCACCCGCGCTCGCACCCTCCCCCTCACCGACAGTGGCCCCATTGCCACGTAGACTTCATCGTCCCCAGACAACGCGCCCGTGACCCGTTCGTCGGCAGTTTCTTCCCTCGTCAAGCCGAATCAATCCCGAGTAATTCGCCATTGATTGCAGGCATGAATCACTACCTCGCTCTGGCTACTTAAACCCCACCCCCTTGCGGCCATTTCCCCTCACCTAGCCAACACCAAGCGCCGGCAGACTCCGCGGATTTTGCTCTGCAACGTCGCAACACCGAGGAGCTCTGGCGAGATATCACGGTGAGTCTCGAGCACGCCTTGCCTTATGTTTCACATGACATGCTTCTCCATCGTCTTGCGCATCTACTCATGCCTCTGGTTTGTCCCAATTCTTCCCAGGTCGCCGTCCTAGTCAACCTCTGCAAGCACCCGAGGCGCCGTCCAACCCCGACGAGTAATTCCAGTGAAACCCGCATGCCCCTTGACCTCTGCTTCATGCGACTGTGTTCTCTGTGACTTTGCATATCTTCTAATGCCCTCCGTTTTCCTAATCTCGCCCTAGGTCGTCGCCTTCGTCTCCGGCAGTGAGCACCCGACGCCAGGACAAACTCCGGCAAGCATCTGAGCCCGTGTCCGTGTGCCCCTGTCCAAGCCAAGTACATGTTGAGCTTCAGCGTCTTCTCGTGAGCTCGGTAAGCACCAGCGCCACCCCTACCCCTCCAGCCTCGTTGACGCGTCGCCTTTAGTAGCGTCGCCACCGCCAGAGCTATTCACGCCGCCATATTTTGGTCGAGCAAGCCAGGTCCATTAGATCTACATCTGGTGTCTAGGATTATATCACTTAACGAATCTATATATTTAGATCTGGGCCGCTGGATTCACTTTAGATCTAACAGCGCGGAAGCGTGATCCAGCGCGAAGTGGTACGCGCCAATGAGAATGCGCCGTGTGTCACTGGTTTAGATTTAAAATCTGAATTTAGATCTATTAGATATTCAAACTTTTAAATTCAATAACTTTTGATCTATTTGTCCAAAAATTACAAATTATATATCAATAGATTCAGAAAAATAACCTCTTCGCATTTATGGCCTTGGTTTGTCCATTTGCTTCTGTAAAATTAGGATTTTATGTAGAAGCATTTGTAAGCGTAATTTGACTATATAAATTGTTTAGAAAATTATTTTAAAGTAAATTTTGGTTTATTTAGACCTTAGAAAGTATGCTTTGTGTTCAGTACTAAAAAGTTTGTTTTGGAAAGTGTGACAAATCATTCCATTGCATTTGCATGCATTCATATATATTTTTGTTTGTATATTGAATGTGAATATTGTGGTATGATTTTATATGTAGATTTTGGTGTTTGTGGAGAGTGTGATTGTGAGGATTGTTCCTATTCCCACAACTACCAAGGCAAGTGATGCTTCATCTTTTTGTCCCATTATTTTATCTATGCACTAGTGATATTTTGAGTAGGATTTGCATGGTTATTTTCAAGGTATATGCTAGGCTTGTGTAAATCCTATAGATATTGTCTTAGTAGGTTTTCCCTAAGTTGAGAAACTTGTTATGCTAGTATGCTTAGCCTAGCTAGCAGAAAACAAGGGTGGAATATTCATGCTATGATATTATGCAAAATCTATGACTATGTTTTTCATTAATAAAACAACATGTCAATGAATCACATGGGTGGAATGGGAAGATTGGTTTGTGTTGAGTGGTTACACGAGGCCCATGTCTATGGTTTACCTTGTGTATCACACTTTTGGATGGCCACCCAGGAACAAAGAGATTTGAGATATTTAGTGTTGAGAAGCTTCTAGTGCAATCGCATAGCATATGGGCTCTGCCTTGACCAACTAGGTTGCAAGAACTTAGCCAGATGGACAGTTGGTGGTAGGGTTGATAGGATGGAACGCGTCCATGGTGGTCTAAGGGAATGCTTCTAAAAAGTCTCGTCTCGATGCATGTTGAGTCTTGTGGGGAAAGTGCACCACCTCTCGAGAGGGTAAAACCTAAGTACTTAGCCGTGTCCTTGGTAACGGACATTTTGAGCCTCAAAGACATTGAAATGATCAAGGATCTCCTCATCCCAATTTCTCTAAGTTAAAACTTGTGGTTGAACAAGGGTAAAGGTTTACCAATGTCTATTGGTGGTTCCTTGGGTGTTTTTGTCAAACAAAAACTTAGTGTTTTCAACAAATAAGAAAAACCTTATTTTCTGCAAAGCCAGCCTAAACTACACTTAGCCAAATTCATATAGTTATTAGATGTTACTATACTACTATGGTATCACTTGCCAATACAATTCCAAATGTATTGACCCTCTATGGCTGTAACTTATTATGTTGCAGGTTACTCTAATGGTGACTAGGGTTATGAGTCTACACTCAACATGTTTGCCTGTGGCACATGAAAATGAAGACTTTATTTATTTTGTTAAGTATTGTGAACTCTATGTATTAGCCTTAGGCTAATGAGTTGTAAGAACTATGTATCTCTGGATATTACGATGTTATAATGACCTTTGTATATGTGTACTTCATCTTAAACTCTGGATGCTAGCAATTCGATCCAGGGACTAGCATTGCAATCACAGGGGCCTTTACCTTAAATGGTGAGGTCTTACAAAAGCGAAACATGGATATACAAAGTACCGACAGAACATGATATGTAGATGAGTGTGGTGTCGGTATACCTCCCCCAAACTTAGGCTTTTGGCCTAAGTGGATCTCAATCCCAGCCTGTCCAAAAAGGAGTGCCTCCGTACTATGACGATGAGGCCCCTGTGTAGTGCACAGAGTGGTCATAAGAGGGTGTGTCCCCCTGGTAGTGCTTGTGCAAACCACGCATGCGTAGCTGATCGTCCATCTCCTCCTTGGAGCGTGACCAAGGCCCCCTTCTAATACTGAACAAAGTAGCATGTGGCAAAGGAATTTCCCTCTCATCCCCGTCAATAAACATCATCCTGTAAACTAAACTCTCAAGTCTAGAGCTAGCAGTAACAAAGTGATGCGCTTTCATGGCAGCAAGATCAAGCCTCTGTGGAGCCAATATTGTATCATTCGGGTCAACAGAATGTTCTAAGGCAACAACTATACGTGCAACAATAATACCCCCATAAATGGGTCCTCTAGCAGCTAGGCGATGAGCAATTAGAGAACCAAGATTATACCTGGTTTCATTGTTGAGTGCAGCAGCTAGAAACTCCAAATGATAGTTGGAAATATTTATAGTGTTCTCCCTACCAAGAATGCTAGTGGCAAGATACTAAGCAAAATATCTGAGAGCTGGGAGTTGAATATTTCTTATCTTCCCGCGCTGGGCTGTGCGGTCATCATCATTTGTTACCCCGCGGTATAGCTCCAACAAATCTGCGGGTCAAGCTTGAATCTTCTTCACCGTCCCATCCATGCCAATACCTATAATGCTGCAAAATTTCTTCAATCTCATGGTGATAGGCCTATCATAGATTTTGAATGAAACATCTGTCCTGAAAGGGGTGTTAGTGAAAGAGAAACTCTCCACAAAAGTTTTGGTGATCATAGCATATTTCTCACTCTCATCCTGCATATAATCGGTTAGACCAACCCTCCGAACAAGTGTTAGGAAATCATCGAGAATCCCTGCAGCTTGCAAAAAGGTAAAACAAGGGAAGATAGAAGGGTGCACATCCCCCTCATCTCCCTCGTTGCCAAAGCGCGGCACAATAAGATCCTCATTGTATGATGTCCTAGCTCAAGAGGATGATCTCGAAGGCCTTGTCCTCCTAGGTGCATCACTTTCAAACACTTCTCCAAAGTTATGGTTGTCCATGGCCCTTTTTCTGAAATTTTTAGACAAACATCAAACCAAGTGATTTCCAAGTTAATGAATAATGAGGGACTACTATAGGAACTTGCTAGAGGGATAAATATGAATCAAAATGAAATATCTAAGCATAGAACAAGCATGGAAGCTCAAACAACCTATCACCTACAGTAGAAAAATACTCAAGATACAATCCACCAATCAAAAATCTAATTGGACAAGCGGAGGAGGCACATACCGGAGAGCAATCCCTCCAAAAATCAGCAGCAAAGATGGGCTGAGCAAGGAGATCGAAATTCGGGAGCAAGAACAGCAGGAACTAGAGCTTGAGAAAGTTTTTAGGTTTTTTTCAGGAGAGACAAAGAAGTTGATGGAAGGAGGCAACTTGGAAGGCCAGGGTGGGCCATACCCAGGCCAGACGCCACCTTGGGCTGGCCACGCCACCAGGGGGTGTGCTGGCCTGGTGGGTCCCCTGGGCCAATCCAGGTGCCTCTCTGCCCCTTTTTTCATGGAAAAATTTAATATGAATTTTATGGAATTTTTCGGGAAACTTTATTTTTGGTGATTTTCTCGCAAAAAAGATTTTTGAAAGACACAAAAAGCAAACCAAAACCAAAACTACAGATGTTCTAAGACACTCCAAAACGCAAACAACTAGCAAAACTAAGACAAACAAGATGAAGAGCAAAGATTGGAATGGAGAATAATAAAGGTGAGCAAGTATAACCATGGTGAAAGCATTGTTTTGTTCATTAAAAATCCCTTTGCTAACAAGGTTGATCAAGTCTTGTTACCAAAAAAATCTTATATGAAACAAAAATTTGCATTTCACAAAATGATTATGTCACCTCTATCTGGATAGCAATAGTCCCTATCATAATAGTTTCAAAGCTTTCGTGTGGAATTGGACAATATATTTCTCCAACTTTGATGCTCTCAATATTTTCAATGGAATTCAGGCCATAGCTCTTATCAATCTTCTTTGGGAAATAGACAGTATGCTCTTTGTTGTTAATATTAAAAATTACTTTTACTTGATTGCAATTGATGATAGCACCAGCAGTATTAAGAAAATGTCTCCCAAGAATAATAGACATATTATCATCTTCAGGCATTTCAAGCACAACAAAATTAGTTAAAACCAAGCAATTATGAGCTACTTGAACAGGAACATCCTCACATATACCAACAGGAATAGTAGTTGACTTATCATCCATTTGCAAAGATATATCAGTTGGTATGAATTTTCTAGCTGAAGTCTCTTGTAGAGAGAAAAAGGCATAACACTAACTCCAGCTCCCAAATCAGATAAAGCAGTTCTAACATAATTATTTTTAGTAGGGCAAGGAATAGTTGGAATACCTGGATCACCAAGTTTCTTTGGAACCTTACCATTGAAGGAATAATTAGCAAGCAAAGTAGAAATTTCCTCATTAGGAATCTTCCTTTTATTAGAGATAATATCCTTCATATACTTTGAATAATGAGGCAACTTAATAGCATCAGTCAAAGGAATTTTCAAAAATAAAGGTTTCATCCACTCACAAAACTTGTTATAGTGTTCTTCCTCCTTTGACTTGTGTTTCTTATTAGGAAAATGCATTGGTTTTTGCACCCAAGGTTCTCTTTCAATACCATGTTTATTAGCAATAAAATCTTCCTTAGTATACTTAGTGTTCTTAGTGTGCTTCTCAGGATCTTCTTCAATTTCTTCCTTATCAGGAAAATCATTTTTATCATTACCACTTTCAGTTTCCACATCAGAGACAGATATACTATTAGGATCTATAGCAGGTTCAGAAGGTTCCAAAACTGTTTTATGTTTCTTTTTCTTTCTCTTAGAAGGACTACCACTATTTTCAGCTTGTTGAGAATCCTGCTCAATTCTTTTAGGATGTCCTTCAGGATATAAAGGATCTTGAGTGGCTGGACCACTCCTAGTTCTAATTCCATAAGCATGTTTATCTCCAGAAGCATTAACTAGCATATCTTTTTGACCTTAGCAAGTTGATCAATTTGGGTTTGAACCATTTGGAAGTGTTTAACAAGCATTTTAACATTATTAGCAGTTCCTTCCACAATATTTTTCAACTCATTAATAGCTCTAGAGTTTTCCAATAAATGATTCTGAACTTGTTTATTAAAATTACCTTGTATAACAATAAAAATGTCAAGTTCCTCTAAGCATTGATCAGGAGGTTTACCATAGGGAATATCACCTTCATCGTAGTGTTGGAGAGAGTGTACCTCAATAGTTGATGAGTGAGGAATTGTATTGCATAATTCTTCTATAGGAGGTAAATTCTTCACATCTTCAGATCTAATACCCTTCTCCTTAAGACATTTCTTAGCCTCTTTCATCACTTCATCATTAAATTCAATCACTCCCCTCTTCCTTGGTGTTGGTGTTGGAGTTGGTTCAGGCACAATTGGGTCAGGTGTAGTAGTCTCATGTGTAATTGGCTCAGTTGAAGTCCAATCATCATAATTCTTGCTTATTTTAGCCATAAATTCTTCAGATTTTGCAGGAGTTCTTTTCCTGAAAACACAATCAGCAAAACTATCCAGGTATGTCCTAGATTCAGCAGTTAGTCCATTATAATATATATCAAGAAGCTCATTTTTAGGTAATGGACATCCAGGATGTGCATGAATCAAGGCACAAAACTTTTTCCATGACTTAGGAAATTTCTCTTCTTCTCCCTGTTTAAAATCAAAAAGTTTCTGCAAAGCAGCATGTCTAGCACTAGGAGGGAAATATTTCTAAAAGAAAGTAGCAATCAAGCGATCAGGGCTATCAATGGATCTAGGAGGTAAATTATTAACACAAGCATTATCTTCTCCTTTTAGTGAAAAAGGGAAAATCTTAGCAACAAAGTAGGTACGCATCTTAACATCATCAGAAAATAAGGCAATCATAGTAGAAATCTCATTCATATGTGCCATAACCCTTTAATTCTCAGTCCCACAAAAAGGTTCTTTATCAACAATGTTTATATAGGATAAATCAAGAGAGAAATCATAATCTTTATCTTTAATGTTTATGGGAGAAGTAGAAAAATTAGCATTAGGAGACAGTTTAGATATAATAATACGTTTCTCAAGGAGACTCCTAATAGAACTAGCACCACGTGTGTTTTGATATTCTTCAATAAATTCATCAGTCATTTCAATGTAAGCATCATTAATATCATAACTCTCTCTAGAATCAGGTGAGCTAACAGGTGTAATAGTGTCTTCACTAGGAGTTTTAGTGTTTCCCAATATAGTTTTAGCAATAGTAGCATCTAGGAAAGGACCTAATGAACCACTCTCATCAAGCACAGTAGAAGTACCATCATGAGCATCAGAAGAAATTTCAAATTCAGCAGTAGTAGCAATGTGTGTAGCATGTGTATGTGGTGGTGGTATAACAAGCTTACTTATAACATACGGTGAATCAAGAGCAACAGAGGTGTTTAGAACTGTACCTCTTCTTGTAGTGGATGGTAAAATAGGAAACTTTCCATCACGAGACTTTCCCATGATGAAAAAGTATAGCAGCAAACAATAATAAATCCAAGTGAACTTACAAATAAAGCTATGCTCCCCGGGAACGGCGCCAGAAAATAGTCTTGATGACCCACAAGTATAGGGGATCACAGTCTTCGAGGGTAGTATAACCTAATTTATTGATTCGACACAAGGGGAGCCAAAGAATACTTATAAGCCTTAACAACTGAGTTGTCAATTCAGCTGCATCTGGAAATAGTCTTGCTCATAGGAGTTTATCAGTAGCAACAGTTTTGTAGTAGAAATAGCAAAGTAACAGCAGCAATAAAACGAAGGCAGTAGTAACAATAGTAGCAAACAGTAGGATTTGAGTGCGGTAGGCATAGGGATGGATGGACGGGCGTTGCATGGACGAGACTATTCATGTAACTTCAAGATCTAGGGAATGTGCAGAGAAATAAGATAAAGCATCCAAGTACTAAACAATCATAGGCATGTGTTCCATATATAGTCATATGTGCTCGCAATGAGAACTTGCACAACATCTTTTTTCCTGCCAGCCCGTTGCAGCGGGGCCTCAAGGGAATCTACTGGCAATTAAGGTACTCCTTTTAATAGAGCACCGGAGCAAAGTATTAACACTCCATGAACACATGTGATCCTCGTATCACAGCCATCCCCTCCGGCTGTCCCAATTTCTGTCACTTCGGGGCCTTTGGTTCTGGACAATGATAGTCTACACAACTTGCAGATAAGATCACAAACAATACTATCATCATGAATCAATAATAAGTTCAGATCTGAGATCATGGCACTCGGGCCCTAGTGACAAGCATTAAGCACAACAAGTTGCAACAAAGTCATATAGCACTAATAAAGATAGTAGTCACCATGCCCTAACAATCTTATTCGATTACATGATAGATCTCATACAATCCATACCATCCCCATAGCCAACAGCGGGGGATTACCCACTCATGGATTGGGTAAACATGGATGGTTGATGGAGAGGCATCAGTGATGATGATGGCGATGATCTCCTCCAATTTCTTGTCCCGGCAGGGTGCCAGAACGGAGTTTCTGGTTCCGAATCATGGTTTTTGGTGGTAGCGGCGCAGCGGAACTCTATTTGGAAAAATGTCGAACACCCCGGAGTTTTTAGGTCAGGAGGTTTTATGTAGGCGAAGAGGGAGGCCGAGGGGGTGCCTGAGGTGGCCACACCGCTCCCAGGTGCGGCCTGTGCTGGCCCGCGCGGCCAGGTGGTGTGGGCCCCTCGTGGCCCTCCTCCGTCTCATCTTCTGGCTCCGTGAATCTTCTCATAAAATAGGAGATTTCGCATATTTTCCGGGATTTTTCCTGAAAGATGATTTTCTGCACAACAACTCGACACCAAAGCAATTCTGCTGAAAATAGCATCAGTCCATGTTAGTTGTATCCAAATCACACAAGTTTAGAGGATAAACAATAGCAAAAGTGTTCAGGAAAGTAGATACGTTTTGGACGTATCAAGCGACATCGTCCAACCGCCTAGGCGAGCAGACGGTCACAATAATCGGCAACTGCCCGCCACCAGAACCATGGCCGCAACAACTCATGGTCGCCAACCCTGCCATCTCCACCAATGACCTGTGGCCGCAGTACAACACGGTCGCCGCCAACGGCCAGCCAGTCGATGCGAGAGTCCACCTTATCAACACCCAAGCATGGCGAGTATGTCAGCCATACGACCTCCACCACACACTCTCCAACCGCGGCGACCTCAGTCGACTCGGCCTGTCTTGCTTCAGACTAATGGTCGGGGGCTAAATTACCCTCCAAACTTCTGAGGGCCAAAGGATATGGAAAAATATGATACCACACTTGATCCTAAAGTATGGATCGACACCTACCTCATGGCAATAGGGATCACTGGACACAACAAGCTATCGGCCACTCGCTACCTTCCCCTGATGATGGAAGGAGCGACTCGCCAATGGATCAACACCCTCCCCAAAAATAGCATTGACTCGTGGGAGGAAATATGCGTGTCCTTCATCAAGAACTTCGAAGGCTCCTACTAACGTGCCACCACCATTGAAGTCTTAGAGCGATGCGTACAGGTGACAAGCGAGTCGACCCGCCACTGGGTCCAACACTGGCAAGAACTATGGATAAATGCCGTAGGCATCCACCCGGACATAGCCATCCATTGCTTCAAGAACGCGTGTCGGTACAAACCCTTGGTCGCCAAGATCAAGCGAGTTTATAGAATGCTCGACAACATCCCTGACCTCCTCGAGATCACCAAACGCTACTTAGAGGAAGACCCGATCTAGGAGTCCGACGACGAGTGGGGTGAAAGGCGTCGCATGGGCGGCCAAACTAGTGTCCACAACTGTGACCTCCGCTACAACAATGGTTGATGAGCCGACTGCATTGCCAATGCCAGCTAAGGCCCACGCGACCCAAGAACTACCACCGCAATTGAACAATCCACACGGAAACACTATAGCCCGGCCAAAATTGGACCTAGGGAAGGCAAACCTGCTACCCGCAGCACCGTCGAGTGCCACTCTCTCAAGGAGATCGAGAAGGCAAGGCACGCCAAGTAGGACCCAAACCCCAATGAGCCTCGCGACAACGGCAACGGCGACGCATTCGGAAATTATGTCAGCTCGTTCCACACATTCACCATCGTGGGAACACATAATGGGAAGAAGGTACTCACCCGGACTATTGTTGTCAGTGTGTTATAGCAAGTCAACATCCCGTGCTGGCTAAATTGGTCAGAGCAAAGTATCACCTGGAGCCATGAGGATCATGCGCCCAGGATCGAGTACCCATGGTAAGTCGCCTTGGTCGTCAGACCCAAGGTGGCTGACTACTGGTTACCAAAGACCCTCTTGGATGGGGGCAGATCTATCAACATACTCTACATGGATACGTTCAGGCGACTACAGCTACCATAGTCCATGGTGGAATCGACCCTCTGCACCTTCCATGGCATAGTTCCAGGCCGGAAGGCATACCCTATCGGGAAGGTGACGCTGCCAATCACCTTCGGCACACTAGCCAACTTCTGCATGGAGCGGATCATCTTTGAGCTGGTTAACTTCAGAAGCCCGTACCACTTCGTACTCGGCAGGTAGGCGTTCGCCAAGTTCATGGTGACCCCCATTACTCCTACAACATGATGAAAATGCCAAGCCCCAACGACATAATCACAGAGCGCAGCGACCCGAACATGACCATCGAATGCGAGGACAACAATTCAAGGATGGCCGACGCGGTCATCACCGAAAAGGCGCAATGCGCCGATGGACTCCCTAGATTGGTGAGTGGCTGAAAGAGCATGTGGGACCCCATGTGTGGTTTTGGTAATTAATGACAATCTCTATGGACTAATGCTTGTATCAAGTTGTACTTGTAGGAATTTTCCATAGGCAATGCTTGAACCACATTTTGGCTTCAAGGTTGGGTTAATAAGAAAGTATAGAAGATCAAGTGATGACCAAGGTGTTCAAGGAGTGGTCCAAAGATTGGTCATGTGAGAGTTGAACCTATAGCAAGTTTGTCTATAAGAATATATGAAGTGATACCTCTTATGTACCTTCAAGACACCAACATAATAAAGAAAGAAGAAATGAAGGAGAAGAATAAAGAAAATAAGATTAAGGGTGTATTTAAGAAGAAGATAGAGTTCCTCATGTGTATCTTCAAGACATCATCCAAATGGAATTAGAAGAAATATTGTGCAAGCTAAAGATGTGCCATATCTAGAAGATATCATGATTAAATATTTCCATCCTTATGGTGATCATGAATACATGAGGATATTCCTAAAAGAGAGGCTCTTCCATAGTGGAGTATGGGGGAGCAAATTCCAAGTCCTCACCAAGCTAGCGCAATCAAGAAAGGTGCTCCATCTTGAGGCGTAGAATATCGTCATCATCAAGATCAAGTGGAATATGCACAAGGCAAAGGTATGATCTTGATAGGGTTTCTTTCTTACTGGTCTCGTGGTGTTTGTTGGGGAGACCGGTTTATAGGATAGATAACCGTACTATCAAGAGGGGCTCTCGAGTGATTAACTTGATCGTATCCCTCAATGAGAGATCAAAACTTTGCATACTTGGCATCATTTTTCTTGGTTATTATTTGGCTCTTATCCATGAGAGGATATTTAGCTTTTGTTAATCTCCATGTCAAGCTCAAGTTCATCGAAAACGGATTCCATACGCATTCTCTATTTCATTTTCGATATTGGAGGTTTACCGGTTTGTCTTTTCTAGATAGGTTAAACCTTTCATCATTTGGTTAGATCCTCACCTGCTATACTATGACGGTTCTTTGCATAATATTTTGAGCTCGTTATTATATTCGAAATGAGCCCAAGATCATCAAAATCAGAGTCTGGATGAAAAGTTATGGTCGTTTCAGTTTTGTTGTTTCTGTTAGTTTTGCCTTGGGCGGAATGTCCACGGTGAAATCGCTGGACACTCCGGTCGCACAGAAATCTCCAATTTTAGTCGTGTGGTTGTCATACTGTGTCCCATATTGGAATCCACCCAAAAATTGGCCAGAATGTCTGGCCCATGCGCTCTAGATCTCCAACGGTTGGATTTTGGAGGACCTATATAAGTGGACCTTCTTCCCCAATGGATACCTACCCATTCTTGCAAGTTTTCCTCTCCATTTTTGACCTTCTTGAGCTTGCTTCCCCTCAATCCCTCCTATGATTCTAGCATATTCTTGAGGGATTTGAAAGAGTAGATCTAGATCTACAACCCCACCAATCAATCTCTACTCTAAGTGAGGGGAACATATTGGGATCTAGATCTTGGAGTCTTTTGTGGATTCCCTCCATTGTTTTTCTCTCTTATTCCTCCACAATATTTTGTAGCTTTGGTGGAATTTGGGAGAGAAGGACTTGAGCACTTCTTGTGTTCTTGCCATTGCATTTGGTGCATCGGTTTTAGTTCTTGGTGAGGATTCGATTGGGTGAAAGTTGAGAAGCTTTTTACTCTTGGGTTCTTGGAACCCTAGACAGTTTAATTGTTTTGCAGGTTTGTGGATTACTTGGAGACTCCAATTAAGTTGTGGAGATTTCCCCAAGCTTGTTTGTTGGGAGCCTCCAATTGAGTTGTGGAGAAGTGCCCCAACCTTGTGATAGGTTCCAGATTGCCACCGACATGTGCACCGATAGTGGAAGTGTGTATCGATCCCGTTGGGGTGAGATTCAGAGGAGAATAAGGGAGGCCTTTTGTGGCGTTGGTGGTTTGATACAGCCCCTATCCAAACGAGACGTACTACTCCATGTTGTGAGGAACTCGGTAAAATATCATCGTCTCCGCGTGTCTCGGTTATCTCTGTACCCGAGCTCTTATTTATGCACCTTAATTTGTGATATCCTTCATGCTTGAAGTATATATCTTGCTATCACATTGTCGTGGTGGTATCACAACATATGTCTGGGGTAGGCTAAAGTTGGGGCCAATGGACGTGGAGGAATCCGAGGAGGGATGATGCAGTGAAGACCGCACTTGTAAGAATAGGGAGACACAATGTACCCAGGTTCGAAGCTCTCCTAGTGAGATAACACCTCTACTCCTGCATCTAATCTTGCCATACCTGTGGCTATAATGGTGCTCCTTGAGCTGTATTTCCTATGCCTCTATGAGCTTTCTCTGTGATAGTAGAGGAGGAAGAAGATGAGATCCTAGTGAGTAGAGAGGAGAGGACACCTTAGGGGGCCTCCCTTGTATCGATCCCCCTGGTGCTCCTTATAAAGGGGAGCCCACGGGACAAGAATTGTGCCTCACGAGTGGCATCTATTTAGCATCTTCCTGACATCTTCCTGAGATGCTCATCATATGCCTTGGTATCTCTGGAGCTGCCTGGCGTATTCCCTATCATCTCCTTGGGATGCTAAGGTCATATCCCATATAACATGTTCCAGTCTGAGCCATGGGTGTCCCAAGACTGGCACGAGACTGAAGGAGTTAACCTGACTTGAAGGTATGTCGGTGTAGTGATTGAGGTAGCATCCTGGGATAAATAAGGGGGGCGTCTGGGTCATTATAACTCGGCCCAAGTGCCTCGGGCGGCGTGGATATTCGGTCTAGGCTTGGATTGACTCGGCCTGGGGGAGAAAGAAGCCCAGGAGAAGGAAAGCTGGCCCAGTCGGTTCAAAGCCTGAGTCGGCCCAGATGGGGAAGTGACTCAAAGGCCCTAGCCGGGTCACTACTTCCTATGGCCTAGGTAGCATCGGTGGCCCAGCCGAATCAAGCCTTACTCACCCTGGGTGGGACAAAGCCAGACCGGTTCATGAGAAGCTGTGCTGTTGCGGGGGAGGGATCCTAGGATGGGCCACGGTACCAGCCCACCCGGCTTGTTGATGGCAGCGTCGAGGTCCCCCAGGATGGGCCAGCTCAACCAAAGCTGGCCTACCCGGGGTGGATGGTGGCGACGAAGTGATGAGTTGAGGTGGCGTCGGGGGAGTGTGGCGAGTTGGTGTCGGGGGAAACTGCTGAGGGAGCGTCAGCACTGGGAGGTTGGCCCGTGGTGGAACGGATTGGCGATATCCTATCCCACGCGGTTTTGGTGATGAGATGGAGAAGTTGGCGGGCCGGCTGTGTGATCCGGCCTAGCCGGGTTTATTTATTCGGCCATGTGAGTATCGGCTTGGGCCTATGGGACCTAATTTGTCCTGGGTAACTTCTGCTGAGGCCGAATTTGTATTAATTCATCCCAAGTCCCTTTTCCTTCTCCTTTTTCTTTATTCTATTCATATTTCACATCTTATATTGAATCATACAACATACTATTGAGTGTTGAGTCTCTTTATACCTCAACTCTAGGGTACCCGGGGTCATATCCCCAACACACATAGTTTCTTGTATTTCTTAGCATCAGTTTTTGGTGCACATAGGTGAACCCTAGTTGTTCTAGGTTTTGTGCTTGACAAAGTAAACACTAGTTTAATTCCGCCTTTGTTGAGCCACTATCAAAAAAAGTTTTAAACCACCTATTTAGGGGTGCATATCGAGCCAGCTCCACTCAACTCAACTTAACTCGTAAATATTCGTTAGTTAACGAGCTTGCTCACCTCGACAAGTTAACATAACGATCTTGTAACCTCATCTCCGCTCGACACGATAAATACTCGAGTTGGCTCGATAAGATTGATAAGATCAAAAAGAAACTTAACAACGTAATAAATTCATCACGAAGTAAGAATACCAGAAGGATAATTCATCATTTAGGAATCTTCGTTTATACTTTGGTGACTTTAACATGACTACTCATCTTTATTTCGAATATTAGTATTGATTATCCTTTTGTGATCACTAATATATGAGTTAGCATACAAGCGTAAGGATATTAACGAGTTTACCGAGTACTCATAGCTCGAATCATTAAACTAATTATCTTAACAAGCTAAAAATGCCAACTCAGCTCGGCTCATTTGTGTTCGAGTTCAAGCCGAGTCAAGCCCATTTTTCGAGTACTCATTAAACTCGTGAGCTTCGAGTTTTATTTCCACCCCTACACCTATTTCACCCCCCTCTAGGCGGCATCTGTATCCTTTCAATTGGTATTAGAGCCCGGTCTCTCATTTTAGGCTTCACCGCCTTAAGAGTAAAGATGTCGGCTAGGGATTAGTGCACAATGACATATTTATATTCGATGGAACAAATTATGATTTATGGAAAACTCGTATGCTTATTCATTTTCATGATATGGACCCAAATTTGGAGTGTATTGTAGATATATATTTTTCTCCTATGGATTTCGAAAATCTATCTTGTGAGGATGAGAAAAACTTATATCTGGATGCTCAAGCTTCTAAAGTGCTTGTTAATGCTTTGAGATGTGTAGTTACATATTCAATCATTACTTTTTGGAGAGCTCATGATTTATGGACAAAACTTCAAGATAAATATGTTGTGTCCAATATTTTTGAGGATGATTGTGTTGCTTCCACTTCCGGTCGAGATGAGTTCTCATCTTCTACCACTTCATCAACATGTGATTTTTCACTAGGTAATGATACGGTGAGTGGTGATAGAAATTGCAATATGCATAGTCTGCTTATTATTTGTAATCCCCCATCTCTATCTAGTTGCAATGATCTATCTTTGGACTTTAACACTTCTAGCACTACAAGATCCTTACATGTTTGTGTTGATAGTCCTTGCATATCATGTATAAATGGTTTGAATAAATCTCATGATGATATGCTTGTGTTGTCTTTTTTCCATGATAAAAAATGCTTCTATTTCCTCTAGTGCCTGTATTTCTAACCATGTAGAGGAAACCGAAGATTCTATGGACCAAGACAAGGTTTTGAATGGAGCTACAGATGTAATATCATCTCCACCTTCTTCCGGTACCCACCTATGCCTTATGGCTAGGGATTCAAAGGTAACTCCTAATTCAGAACCTAATATCTCTTGTGATGATGAGGATGTGGATAATGGGAAAGAAGAGCTTGATGTTAATGATTTATATGAAAAGGGTGAGATTGTTTATCGTCCTCTTGTTAAGAATAATATTGCTTGCTCTAACTTTGTTGAAATCTTGGACTTTGATACTAAGAGCAAAGAACATATTGATAAGTTGGAAGCAAAAATTGAGGAGCATGATAACACCATTGATAAAATGAGTATCCTTGAGCGTGAGTATGCTAATAAAATTGCAAATCTAAATGAAGATCTTGAAGAGGAAGAAACCACTAAGGAATCTCTTGAGGCGACTTTTGCTCTAGGGCTGTCTAGAGTGAAGGAATTTCATGATAGATATCTTGAGGTGGCAAGTGATCTCAAAAGTAAAAATGATGAGCTTCAAGTTGCTTATGCTAAACTCCTTGAGGATTTTGAGCACCTAAAAAATGGCTCTAGGTTTATCAAGGGTGAGCTCATCAAACTCACTGAGTCACATGAGCAACTTAAAGCCTCTTACACAAAAGAGATTTCAAAGTTTCCCTCACCTCTTGCAATTAATTATGATGCTTGTTCTACTAACTCTATTTCTTGTGAAGCATATATTTTGAAGGAGAATGTTGAGCTAAAAGCTCAACTTGCTTTGCAAACTAGCAACTATGGGAAGTTGGAAGAAAAACATGTTAAGCTTTCTAGCTCGCATGAGGATCTTCTAGTCTCCCGTGGTAGGCTAAAGTTGGCTCATGAGGATAATGTGACAAAGGTAACATCTAATGAGCCTCATGTGGACATTAGCACTATTTCTACTGCAAATGTCATATTTCCATGTGCTAGTCCTTGTAATTCAGCCACTCAGGCCATTGATACATCTTATGATGAATTACATTTCGTGCCTTGTTGCTCTAACAATGTAGCATCCACTTCATCTAGTCTTATTGTTCACACTAACCATGTAGAGGAAATTAAAGAGCTCAAGGCCCAGCCACTTCCTTGAAGAATGACTTGAAAAAGGGTCATAAAGGGAATACCACACTCAAAAACATCTTGAGTGTGAAAAAATCCTCCAATTACAAGAGTGGGCTTGGATTCAACTCCGATATCAAGAACAAGTCCACTATCAAGTTTAAGCACAAGGGCAACAAGAAGAATGGGCAATATCAAGTCAAGAATCCGGCCAACATTGTTTTCTTCAAGTGCAAGGAAGAAGGTCATCATGTCAAGCATTGCCCATTGAAGAAGAATACCATTGGAAAGAATCAACAAGGTTAGCGGCCTCAAGCTCTACCTCTTGTTAGAGATGGACATCCTCCCAAGAAGACTCAATCTCATCCTCAAGTTGTTGCTTCATCCAAAAATAAAGATGGCAAGATAAGAACTTGCTACATTTGCCGCAATAAAGGGCACATTTCTTCCTAATGAACCATGGGTGACTCCTCATCCCATCATATCTTGATTGATGATGCTTATTCACTTCATAAGGATGAGGTTGGCAATATGTTTTCTAAGTTTGTTGGTGCCCAATGTGGTGTCAAGAAAAGAACCATTTGGGTTTCCAAGCCTATTGCGACTAACTTCTTAGGACCCAACTTAGTTGGGGGCCAACAAGCCAAAACTTGATCAATAGGTGTGTTTTGGAGAGAAATGAAGTCTTGGCTACATTATGAAGAACTGAGGGATCTTCATACATTATATTTGTTAATCCAAGTCATATGGATTATATTGCTTCTATCATATTTCCAATGTTCCTCCTTGTGGTAACATGTGCTCAACTCATTACATTGAAAGTTACTTGCCCCCTTGTGCATGTGTTAGTTTTGTACCTTGCATGCTTTTGTATATGTTGTTCCATCCACGTAATCATCTTGAGTTATCAAGTATATTTTTGTATGTTGGGTGACATAACATGTATGAGTGTTTCTTGTGTGGAGCCTTTCTTGATTATATTCAGTATCTTATTTGGCTCTTATGAGAGATTAATGGACTATCCCATTTTGGGGGAGTGTTATGCTTGGGCATTCCATGATCCTAAAAATGTGTGTACAGAGGAATACCACCTAGTATTGATATTGCAATATTATCTAGTCTCTATGTGGTATGATTCTCATGAGAAATTCAAGTTCTATTATGTCCATTAATTATCTCTATTTGGATATTTTTGCCTCATGTTGAGATTTACGGTTTATCACATTATTGGGGAGTCATATGTTTAGTACATATTACAAGCCTAGAAAATGTGAAAATTCGAGGTTGTGTCACCTAGAATTGATATTGATAATTATGTAGCTCCTATGTGACACATTTGCTCAAAAAAGTTCAAATTTGCTTGAATGCCTTTATTGCTCATCTTTTGGATCTTGTTTGTGAGAGTGTTTCTTGATATATATTTCCTCATATTTTTATCTCTATATACTAATGGAAATCATTAGCTTCAAGTTACTCGAATAACTAGTCATTGTGTGACTACCTGTAAGCTACCAAGATTCTCTTTCAGAGCATCAATCTTAATTCTTATACTTTGTTATGTTCTCCTTTGTGTGAATATGATCTTAGATATCCGTGTGAACTACCTCGAGAAGATTATTACCAATACTTCTTGTCCTTGGACAATTAGTACTATATTTATGGTAGAATTTATTGATCATATTCACTTTGGCCTTTGCTTAATGTTGTACTATCTCTTGCCAATAAAATGTTTTGTGTTGTCTCCCAAGCTTTCCTTGCCTCCTGTGGATCCTCTTATTTTGTTGGTATCCTTTTTGTGTTTTATTTAAATGTAGGTACTAGTGATAATCCCATTTGTGTGCATTTTGCATTCAAAAGGAAAATCCTACATAATGCACTATCTATGGGGGATCTCTCCTATATTATTTACAACACTCATATTTGTGCTTCTTGTTTTGTTCCATATCATGTTTTATGTGCTTGTAAGTTCGATATTTTCGTTTTGGTATTTTGTGCCATCATGAAAAGTGTGGAGAGTTTGGTTTATTTGTTGGAACCTTGCTCTTTTTGGGAGTTGGTTTTGTCTCATTCCTTGTTTCGTGCGTTGAACTTTTAAAATGAGATAAACCCTTGATCATCTATGTTCATGTCTATCTTTTTCTATTTGGATTTTGTCTAGTTCATTTTTTAAACATGTGATCTTTCATGTGTTGAATTGGTTCTTTGATACAATTTGGATACCTTTTGCCGTGTCACACTCTTGTGTGTCACATCTCGGTCTACTTGGTGTTTTTGTTCAAATTGTATCTCCTTTTTTGGTTCTTGAAAGACTTGTGCATGCATATTTACTACATGTTTATATTATGGCATGTGTGCTTTCCTTGATCCAATATGTAGGGGAAACTCCACCAAATCCCATCGGCTAAGTTGTGCATGAAATTCAATTTCATATCAATATGCACATATTTATATGGAGTCTCTCCTATGTATTGTAGTTGTCTAACTACTTTGGACCCAATAAGTTTGGGGACCATATTGTACTTGAATTTTGTTTGAGGTACATTTGGTTCTTGTCTCTTTCATAAGGAAGAAGTGATGACTCAATGAAAGTTAGAGACAAGCTAGGATGGTCAACAAACTCCTATCTACTTCATCACACCAATTATATCTCGGTAACAAGTATCTCTTACTCATGCATACATAACATGTTCCAACCTATGGTAGGTTGCATCTTCGCATGAATTTTATGTATTTGCAATTGTTGTGGTTATTTATTTGGCCTTCAAGAAGACTCTCTATTGCATATGTGAGTAAGTTGAGATGATTGCATATAATTGGTACTATAAAAATCATGCTCGTGATTCACCAATCCCAAATATGTCAATCTAGCAATTATATTGCCTCTCGGTCCCTCAAAGTACTCTAATGTGCAAAATTGATCATTTGCAAAACTGGTTCTTTCTTTGTGATACTTGTTTCCTTTCACAATACATTCCAACTATCTCTTCTTCTCTTAGTGATAGTTGTGATGTATTTGATACATTTGTAGTTGAAGTTCATCCATATACAATAAGATAAAATTGAGCCTTTTGGCCATGGTATCAAGCAAATATATTAGTGGTGTATTATCATGACTTTGTTTTGGATATCTTGCTGTATTTATTTTAGTATCTATTTTATGTGCACATGTTTCTTGGTGGATCAATATCTTTGTGAGATTGTCTACTTAGAAACATATACACATGAGAGATGTTACTTCTCTATTTTTTATATCTTCTTTGTTTTGTGTGTGTTGTATGGTCATACTAATAAAAATCATTCATTGAAGACTATGCTTATACTCAATGATCATCCTTGTACTAGTCTTATAATATGCTTTGTCATGCCTCTCACACATCCTTGTGGTTGAGCCTGCTATTATGTTGTCTCTTACTTGTCTCTCAACCATTTGTTTCTTGCAAATTTTATTCCTTGGTGTATGCTTGTTTGCACATAGTTGTGTTGTAAGTAAAATATAGGAAGTAAGGATTCCATGTTGTGCACATTTTATTCACATACAAAAACCTAATTTGTGCATGTACCTTGGGGAGCTTCCTAATTTTATTTATAGTGCCACTTTATGATTATCTTATTTGTTCACTCATGCCTTGTATTGTTAAAAAGAATTTTGATGAGTGAGGATTCCATGACTATGCACTTTGTTCCCAAATGCAATTATCATAATTTGTGCATTATCTGTGGGGAGCTCCTCTAATTCATTTAATAACGCTCATTTGCTTCCTTTATCATTTGTTGTGTCTTAAATGATTATGGCGGTAGTAAGGATTCCATATTTGTGCATGTTGTATTCAAATGCGACTATTATTATGTGTGCACAAATCTTGGGGAGCTTATCTATTTACATTTAAAACACTCTTTGGCTCATATCATTATATCTTGTTGTTTCCATTTGGTCTCATCTATTGTTTTCAATTGGTTTGTGGGATCTTGTGATTGCTTGCGCATTTGTTGATGCTTCTTTCATTTTATTTCTTTGGCAATCTTTCGTTCCTCAATATAGTTCTACTTCCTCCCAATTATTCATCATTGGATATGTGTGAATGCACACCTTTGGAGGACTTATCACTATATTGGCCTTCTAGAACTTGCCACCCATTTCGGCAATCGATGCCAATGGGGGAGAAGTTTTAGAGGGTTTAAGGGAAGTCGGTATATGCTTTGAGTTTGTTCTTAAGAATTTGCCTCTCATGCTCTTGCATTAAGGGAAGTCGGTTTATGCTTTGAGTTTGTTCTTAAGCATTTGCCTCTCATGCTCTTGCATCTTTTTTGTTGCTTTGCATGTGGTATATACACTGTTCAAAAAATAGGCCGAATCAGCGATTAATAGGCCGATTAATCGCTACTAGGGACCTGACCGTGTCGATTATCACTAATCATTTGTGTTAATCGTTTAGCCCGATTAATATGTCTGACACTTTTATTACTAGGTATGTTCCCGATTAACCACTACACTTGGTCTAAAAAGTTGCAAAGTTATCAACATATATCGCCCATCCATCCACTAGCCTGCCCCAATGAAGTAGGTTTTGCGAAGCTCCCGCTCGATCTCTGCCTCCGGGAGCTCTATTTCTGCCATCAGCAACCAGTTCCTTGTCGTTGTTGACTAGTTGTCACATCCCAAGATTTTCCAAATCATGTAATGTGAAAAATAAAATAAATAAAATAAATTTTTATTGAAAATCAGGGTGAAAAGAAACTTTTGTTTCTAAAAGTAAACTTAAAACCCCATCTTGAACAAACTTTGGTAAAAGTTGGAATCCAACAAAAATCCAAATCTAGAGAAATGCATTCCTCAATGAATGTATCTGGAAATTTAAAATTTGGAAAATAAATCCAAACACTAAACCCTAATGGAATAAAAATCATTTCCAAAGTTATCTCCAAGTCTATGGATTTGATCCATATAAAAACTTGTCAACAAACATTCACAAATGATCAAGAAAGACAAATAGAAATAATATAAGGCCATATAAATTAGTTTCACTCAATCTGGAACCATAAATAAAATCTTATGAATTTAATAAGATAAGAAATTGAATTCCCAAAGCTAATAAAGAACCTATCAAGAAACTCATACCAACTGGTGAGCAAATAGTCAAAAAGAGATTTAAAAGGATAAACAAATAATAAACAAGATTTCACAAATTGGAATAACCAAGTTGGGATCTCTAAAATTATTTACAGATTTAGACTTTATAAGATTTCACAGATTTGGACTTTATAAGATGAAGAAAGAATTATTTAATTAAAGAATATTTAAAGACCAAATCAAACCTTGACCAAATCCATATGCAAATGGAATGATTTATAATCCAAATCCAAATAAAATAAAATGACATAATCCAAATCCTATTGGAATAAAGACAAACCCAAATCTTTAATGATTAATAAATCTTATTAAAAGTGTTTTCCAAATAATTCAAGATGAATTATTTGACACCCTTTTAACCAAACAAAACCTACTGAAAATATTTGGAAGGTTTAAAAGAATTTAAATGATGTTTGAAACATTATTTAATCCTATTTGATTTAAAACTAGGGCCTTTTTGAATAAATAAAAGACCCCAAAATGAATAAGGTTTTATTCAAAAATTGACATCAGAATATAATACTAATCAGTGTTTAAAGCTACACAAATTTTGGCAATGGTTTGAATTCAATTAGTTGTTTGAATTGATTAATCAAAATCAAAACAGATAAATAGAAAAAGAAAAGGGAAAAAAATCAGTACAAAGAAAAAATCAAAGTAGCCAGCCCAACCTAACCTAGACCAGTCCAGGCCCAACTAGCCATCTATTTCTCCCCCGCAGGAAAACGATTCGCACCAGAGTTTTAACCCGCAGAGACACTGACCGCTAGACCCCACACTTTCTTTCTCTCTCACGCTGACGAAATGACCCCACTTGCCAGACCTTCGTCCTCACCCATGCGATGACCACGCCGGCCGTTTCTGCTTGTTAATCCTCGGATCAATTCGCGTAATCACGCTAGTAATTCCTCCCCTAGTTTACTCTCATTTAACCAGTACCCTCTCCCCCCCATTCCCCCCAATCAGTGCCACCAGAGAGCCACCAGGCTGCTCTAATTCCCTTTTGCACCGCCGCGGCCTCCGACGCACTCCGGCGACAAATACGGTGAGTACACGCCGCCCCCTCCTCTCTGGTTCACGCTCACTAGATCTCCATCACATTGCGCATCCACTGACCCCAGCCACACTTCCTCTGGTGACCCAGAGCGTCGGCAACCTCGGTGGCCGCCACAGTGCGCTTCAACTCCAGCGACGATGGCCAAACAAACCAGCGCGCCCCTTTCCCTCTGGTAAGTTCTTTCACAACCTAGGCAACCTTGCGCACCCTCCTGACATGTTTACTTGATCAGTTGCGACCCAGACGCTCGCCTTCGACCACGGCCATGCGTACCCGTGCCAGAGAGCAACTCCGGCGAGAGATTGCTGACCCGTTCGTGCGCCCCCTGCCCTGTGACAACCACGTTGAGCACCAGTACGTCGTGGCGATTCTGGTGAGCTACTCCTCTGTCTCCCTTGCTTCCTAAATCACCGGCGACTGCACCGTCTGACCGCGCCGCCGCCAACCACCGCCGCCAGCGCCGCCACTTTGTGGTCAAATAGATCAGGGCCATTCGATTTAGATCGGACGCGTAGAAACAGGCGACTTAAGCGAAAGGGTAAGCACTGATCTGTGCCACATGATCTCATTTTAATCCAACGCCTCACGTTGTTGATCCGGCCGAAGCGGTACCGACGAATAGAATTGCGCCGCGTGTCACAGAGTCAGATTTAAAAACAGGATTTGATCTATTTGTGATTCAATTTTGTAAAATCTATAACTTCTAATCTACACGTCCAAATTTTGTAAACTTTATATAAATGGATTCATAAAAACAAGCCCTAGCCAACCATGCACTTTGTTTAGTAAAAAACTTCTGGGAAAATGTTTGTTTTTCCAGAAACTTATGTATTCTTGTTTAGGTTATAAAAATTATTCTAAAATGATTTTGGGGATAAAATCTTTGGCAAATGGTTTGATTTGAACCTACTGACCCTAGGAAATAAATTTTGGTTTCAAAAATGTATTTGGTGAAACAAAAGAATGAATCTTGGATTTAAACCAATTATAGTCAAATAAAAATATGGTTTAATTATTAAAAATGGTTTTGGAAGAAAACCTTTGAGAAATGTTTTGGAAATAAACTCTTTGACCCTAAACACAAAGTTTTATGGTTTGAAAACATATTTTGTGAATCCTATAGATTAATGCCTTACTAAATATTTCTACACCACATAAAATGATACCTTGTTTTAAAAATGGTTTATAAAGTGAAACCTTTTTCAAATGACTTTGCCACTTTATAAAATGACCATTAGGTGTTTTCAAATGGTTATGAACCAGTAGAAACCACTTCTCCAAATTAAACAATCTTTATCATGCTTGTATGCATTGTTTTGTTATTATTATTTTATGTGTTGAATTGCTTGAATGGTAGTTTGAAATATTATTTGCTTGATTGAATTGTAGTGACTTGAAGTGTGTGAACATTGCAAAGATCAAAGAAGTGAACTTATACTCTCTACCAAAAAGGCAAGTGATGCTTCATACTTTTTGTCCCATTATTTTTACTATGCATTAGTAATGTTTTCTAAGTAAGACTTGCATGGAATTTTTGCTAAGTATAAACCATGCTATGGGAAATCCTAGTAGATGAAACCTTAGTAGAAATTCCTAAGTTAAGATTCCTACTACTATCATGCTTAGCTTAGCTAATAGAAAACAAGGGTGGATTATATATCCATGGTATGGAAAAATTCCTAAGTCTGAGGACTTGTGTTTTGTTTAAAAAAACAACTAAGTGAATGAATCACCTGGGAGGAATGGAAGGAATGGTTTTTGTTGAGTGGTTCACAAGGCCCATTTCTATGGTTTACCTTGTGTATCTCACTTGTGGATGGCCACCCAGGAACAAAGAGATTTGAGATGTCAAATGTTAAGAAGCTTCTAGTGCAACCACTTGGCAATATGGGCTCTGCCTGGATCCCATAGGTTGCTAGAACTTAGCCATTTGGACAGATGGTGGTAGTGGGATGATAGGTTGGAACGCGTCCATTTGGTCTAAGGGAAGGCTTCTGAAAGGTCCTGTCTTGGTGAAACCAAGTCTGGTGGGGAAAGTGCACAACCTCTGCAGATGGAAAAATCTAAGTACTTAGCCAAGTCCATGGCAATGGACAACTTGAGCATCAAGACATGGAAGCTATCAAGAATCTCCTCATCCAAATTTCTAAGTTAAAAATCTTGTGGGTGAACAAGGGATTGAAGGATCACCAATTTCTATTGGGAGATGCCTTGGGAAAGATTTTGTCAAAGAAAAACTTAGTGTTTTCAAATGATAAGGAAAATCTATTTTGAGCAAAGCATGCCTAAGCTCCACTTAGCCAAATGCATATAGATGATAGACTCCACTATATTACCTTAGTATCACTTGCCAATACAATTCAAATGTATTGACCCTTGTGGCTGTAACTTTTTATGTTGCAGGTTTGATTGATATTAGAGAAGTTTTATGATTAGGATTACAAGTCTACAACCAACATGTCTACATGTGGCACTTTGAAGATGAAGGACCCCATGCTTATAGATATTCTGCTGCAATGTAATGTAATAGCCAAATGAGCTATGTAAGATGTAATAAATTATGTTATTCCTAGTTATAAATTTGTATTATGACCTTTGTTTCTTGATATTACATCTTAACTGTGGATGCTAGCTATTGATCCAGGGACTAGCATTGTAAACACAGGGATCTCTACCTTATTAAAGGTTGGGAACCTTACACTAGTTCTTCGTAGTTGCTGACCAGACCTCAAATACAAGTGCTCGAGCGCTTTAGGATATCACCCAGGAGCTTAAGGCTTCCTTTAATAGGGTAGATGGTTGAGGTGCAAGAGGATTCATACGTGTTTTAGGTGCTATTTTTTTAGGTTGCACCGATTAATAGCTGATCGATTAAATCAGTTAATCATTCGAATTCCGATTATTCACTACTCCCAAACCAACCGAGCAGTTAATGATTACCGATTTCCTTACCATTGGGTATATATAGAGGAAACTCCACAAATGACAATGATTGGCAATATATGCAATGAAATTCAAGTTCATCACAAATGCATAGATTGTGGGGGAGTTTCCTCTATATATGGTGGTGGTACCAATATCACATACTTGTGTAGTATTTGATATTGGTGCTACCAGTTTATTGGTTTAAATTCCTTATATAAACCCTCTCAAGGGATTGTCATCAATTACCAAAATGAGGGAGATTGAAATAGCATGTGTACCCCCATGTGTGGTTTTGGTATTTAATGAAAATATCTATGGACTAATGCTTGTATCAAGTTGTACTTGTAGGAATTTTCCATAGACAATGCTTGAACCATATGTTGGCTTCAAGGTTGGGTGAAGAAGAAAGTGAAGAAGATCAAGTGATGACCAAGGTGTTCAAGGAGTGGTCCAAAGAATGGTCATGTGAGAGTTGAGCCTATAGCAAGTGTGTCTTGAAGAATACATGGAGTGATACCTCTTGTGTACCTTCAAGAAACCAACATAATAAAGAAAGAAGAAATGAAGGAGAAGAAAAGGGTATCTTGAAGAAGAAGATAGAGTTCCTAATGTGTATCTTTGAAACATCCCAAGTCTTAAAAGTTGGGACTTCAAAAAAAAATTCTTTGCAGTCGCATGTTTCATGAGCATTACATTGCATCCACTCAAAACATGAACACAAAATCCCTATAGCAAAGTGTGTAGTTTTGCAAGATGTTCCTATAATAAAATATAAAGGGATTTGCAGAACACTATTTTTACTAAGTAACAAAAGGGTAAAAAATGACCCTATAATGAACTAGTGAAATTTAGAAAATTTCAGAAACTAGTTTGAGTCCATTTGGAGTTCATATGAAAAACTTTTGAGAAAAATACAAAACAGAATATGAAAAAGAAAAAAAAACCGCCCCAGTTCTGCGGCCCAGCCCACCTAGGAGCCCGATACCCACTGCTCACCTCGCCCCAGCGCGTAGCTCGCAACCAGCCGCAACAGAACTCTACTAGCCCAGCAGCAGGCGGCCTCGTTTCCCTCTCCCCTCTCTCACTGACGTCGGGACCCCACCTGTCATCCCCAGCCCCTAGCCAGGATAACTCTCTCTCCATGAGTTCGTCCCGTCCCCGATTCAATCTCCACAAAAATTGGTGGACACGATCGATTTTATTTCCCCTCATGCACATTTTTTCCTCCATATAATGCCTTGAATCCTCCCTATGCGTAAATTTCGCGTTTTATGAACCCTATCTACCTCTCGTCAAGCTCCCATTTCCGCTGCCGCGATCGCTTCAGATCGATCTCCAATCGACGGTTTCCATCACCGCGGCCATTCTACTACCTCTTGTACTCTTTCCCATGGTATAACTCATTGCCCTGACCACTTTTCCCCTTGTTCAGAGCACCTAACCGCCCGCAATTCATCGCCGGAGTACCTCCTGGGACAGAGGTAATCAGTAGAGCTCTACCGTCGGGAGAGGAAAAGAAGGTCGACGGAGTGAGTACGAGCGAGATCGCGAGGATAAGGGGAACACCATCGTCAAGTTCACTGACAATGGAGACCATCAGAGTCTTGCACATGTCTACCATCCGAGCTCACCACCGCCGGTCGCTGCCGTTTGACCAAGGTAAGGACGCCCAAACTCTTGGCCTCGTCCGATCGAATTTATATGGTGTATATTAGATCTGTTAGGCAAAGAGGTACCGTCCAATCGCGTCGAGCCACATGGCATGCATAGTCATCACGCTTGCGTCAGCGCCACGTCATGCCTAGTCACATGCCATGTCAGCGCCCATGCTGAGTCAACACACCTGTATTAATAAAATCAATTGGAAATTGCATAAAACAGATATGTCTTAGAAAATTCATAGCAAAAGATCTACTTGGTCAAATATTGCAAATAATATACCTATGGATTCATAAAATTGCTTATAACAATAATGTGGGTTTAGATCTAAACTTTACTGTAATAATTTAAATAGTTTTAATGATATTTTAGAGTATTAAATTCATAATAAATTATTTATAGAACAGAAAAATATGAATAATATGTCCATGGATTCACAATCTCGTGTAGATTACATTTATGATTTTAGATCTAATTTTTTACAATGAAAATTATTTAAGTGATTTAAACTCTATTAAATACTAAATAAATTATAAGAAAAGATCTACACCTCCGATTAGGGTGAATCCTATTTCTACTGGTTCGTATTAATTCCCTCTATGAATTGAACTTAAGATCCAAATTTAATTCAACAATGAGAACATGATTTACAATGATCTGCTAAAAACCCCATTAATGGCAATCAATTATTAAAATAAATTCTCCATTGCATTAAAACACTTATGCATGCATCATGTGGTCTAATATTGTCGTATGGACTGAAACTAATTTTTTTTTCATATTTAAATTGCCAAGCATGCATTTGTGCATTTATTATGACTGTGTGATTGCTTATGTTGGATGCAATTGTTTGATCGATAGATTGCGCGGAGCGCACTGTCTGTAATTGCAACGAGTGTTTGAATGACTTCAACAACGAGTGTTTTGCTACTATGCATGTCTTGATCTTCAAAATAGTAGTATGCCTGTGTAGGATGGTTTTAGTAGAAAGGACATATTTTACAAGCGCTATGATGTTTTGTAGTATGCCATGAATAGATTTATACTTAGGAATATCTCCACTCCTAATAGGTTCTTCTTAATTTTCTAAGTATTATGCTTGTGCTATGCTCTATAGATGCAAAAACTGATGGGGATTCGAAAGACAGAAATTTTTCTAAGTATAAGAGCTCTATGTATGAGCGCAAGTTTTTTTCAAATCTACTTCAAAATAAAACTATGTTTTCTCTAGGCGAAGTGGTATGTCTAGATCGACTAGTAGGGGAAGTAACATGGATTGGCTCTTCTTGTGACCTCCACCGCCCAGGATCAAAGAAGACAGCCATGATTCAGAATTTTTAGAAGCTTTCAGTGCAACCGGGTAGAGGGGATACTAAGGGAAAGCTTTGCCATGGTCTTGTTTGTAAAAGGACTTCATCAGGGATTGTAGGTAAAGTGTACAAACTCTCGAGAGTATCAACCTTATCTATCATCCGTGTTCACAGAAAAGAACAACTTTGAGTGTCTAAAGGATGAACACTCTAAAGGATTTCCTCTCTCTTTTCGAAAACTAAAACTCTATGGCCATGGAATCGTCCATATGTGGGTGTCACATCCCAAATTTTAGATTTGGTCTTGCATATCATTCATTGCATCGCATCATATCTTTCCATGCAAAACCGTCGAGTAGAAAGGTCCGGCGAAACACTATTTGCAAAACCCTATTTCTTCTTCGCTTCGAGTTTCCTGCGGGGAGCTTTAGAGGGACTTGCAACAACCACCTCTGTAGGTTCGAGCTTTCGCTCAAACTTTGACTGAAGGTTGTTCCCCTCGACGATACGAACCCGTAGGCGTGAAAATCGCTCCAATCGGAGTTCGTATGCAAAAGACTCGGACGTTTTAGTAAACCGCCGAAAAACGGTCCGAAAATCCGGACCGATTTCCGAATTGGAGTCAAATCTGGACCGTTTCGGTTTAGGTTTTCCGCGCGCAGTACTATTTAAAGAGGCCCCACCTGGGGGCCTCGTTTTTCGTGCCCCCACGCGACCCGTCGCCGCCGCCAGCTCCTCCCACGCGTCGCCGCCTCCTGCCGCGTTTCGGCCGCCGCTGCCGCCCCGGCTTGCGTGCCCGCCGCCGCCGGCCGCTGCCGCCGCCGTTGTAGGTACTCCCTCCGCCGCCGCGAGCCGTCCCCGCTCCGCCGCCGCCTGCGCCACTCCGCGCCGTCTCGCACGCGCACCGCAACGTTTTGTCGACCCGTATTTGACCGTGACCATACGTGCAGGAGAAACCACGCCGCCGGAATCGACCGTCGCCGCCGTCCGGAGCTCGCCGGAGTTCGAATCGCCATCCGTTTCCGGTAAGACAGCAGCCACCGTCAGATCTCAGATCAGCGGCTTAGATCGTTCGTTGACTGGTCAGCATCCCAGGCGTTGACTAGTCAGACGCCCAGTCAGCGCCCAGTCATCAGACCAGTTGACCAGTCAAACAGACACAGTTGACTGGGTCAATTTCGTTAATCCTATTAGTTGACAGATTTCGGTAGAATATTGTAAATTGCGTAGAAATTAAACCGCTTGGCCAAAAATTGCAAATAAAATATGCACGAGTTCAGTGAGTCGTGTAGAATTTCGCTGTAGATTTGGTTCAGACTTTTACTGTCAGGTTTAGTACAGTTTAATCAAACTAGTTAGTGGCCTTTTCGGAATAATAAATTCGTAGTAAAAGTTTCGTAGCTCCAAAAATGGCGTGTGATATGTCCCTGAACTCGTATGAACGAGGGTAATCTGATCGTGAAATAAAAAGATAGGCTTACAGTAAAAACTTCTGCAGTATTTGTCTAATGGCTTTCTGCAGTGTTTTAATTACTCGGGAAGTTTTATAACTCCTTTTTGAGTAATTCCAATTGGTACTGTTTCTTATCGGTGATGCCTATGCGTTAGAATTTTTCCAGGATTTTACAACCTGTCTACTACCGATAGTAAATTATTTAAGTTCTAGCTCTAGTAGTGATCTCTACTTTTGGTTAATAGTTTTCCTTGCGCCAAATCTATTTTCCATGCATGTATTCGGTAGTAATATGTATTAGTATTATGTGGTGCAGCTGTAGCACCAATTCACTTGCCGTTCCTGCATTCATGCATCATCTTTGTTGCATATGTTTGTGAATTGTTTGTTTATGAATGCAATTGTGTCGTGTAGATTGTGTGGAGTGCAACCCTTGCTCGTGTTTGGATTGTTCCTCCGACCGCTTCAATCAAGGCAAGTAGATGCTACTTTGTTCATGATATCGTCCTACTATTTTTAATGCATTGTCGTGTATTTTGTAGATGCATGTGTAGGATGATACTATCGCTATGCTATGACCTATTATGTGGTAGGGTTTTCCTTGTAGATGAACCACCGTTGTAGATGTGCTTAGCCATGCTATGTTGAACGAGGGCTGGGTTACATCATTGATACTTGTTTTCTCAAAGTATTGGTTTGTGAAAACTAAAAACAACTTGATCAATGAACCCCTTGGGTGTGATGGTATTGATAATTTTTGGTGGTTTCATTGCGGAAAGGCACCCAAGTATCAAGAGAGAATGATTGGCTTCTTTATTGTGTAGCTTACGAGTACAACCATGTGCCAATAATGAAATGGGCGGTTGGTTGGACTTAGTAGGTTGTGGTAACTCGAACCCGCGTATCCAGAGATGTAGAATTTTGGGAGGTTGGACCGGTGCGCGTCGGGATTGAGGGGCTACTTCCCAAACAGTCTCTTCTTGGTCTTATCCCTATCATCACCCTAAATGAGAGTGGTGGTACGAGATGGGCTGGCCAAGTCACATGGGTAAAGTGTACTAACCTCTGCAGAGTGTTCAATCTAATCGATTAGCCGTGTCCCCGGTTATGGACAACTGAGTTGCTAGATATTGATTCCATGACATGTTTCTCGCTCATTCTAATTTCATAATTGTTTTAATGTTGTTGGGTTAACTTAATTGGGATTCTTTTCACAGAAATCAAAAACTGTTTATGAAAGTAGGACAGAGTTATTTGCAAATGCAAGCTAGACACAACTCCACTTGCCAAATATGCATGTAGATGTTAGTATTATTGTCTCCATTTACTAGCTCTACTTGCCATACATTCCATGTATTGACCCTTTGGGGCTGTTGCGTTTTATGCTGCAGGTTATTCCGATTCTGATTGATCGTTATAGGCCACGGTACTCCACTCGGCACTTGTTCACTTGTGGGCAATTTGAAGAATGGAGGATATACTTTATTTATGTTGCTACCTGAATAATTTGAGCTAGCTTTGTGCTAAGCTTTCATTGTAATAATGGTACTCTGGATCTTCGGTACTTATGATACACGGTTATTTTGCTATGTTATCTATCTTACTCTATTGTGGGCCAATGAACCGATCCAGGGATTGGCATGTCACATAGAGGCCACGGTCTTTTCAGAACCGGGGTGTTACAGTGGGATTTGGAATTGCATGGTGTACTCCATGTGTTAGGTTGAAAGATGGTAGCCTGGTGGAATCTAGTGCGATCCACTTGACCATATTTTACTTATTAAATGTTTACAAAGTAGGATAAAATATTTTGTCTCTCTTCCTAACTTATGAAAATTGGCTTTGTGCAACTAAACCTCAAGCCTTTTGTCAGCCTATGCATGTAGGGATAGTCTTTTCCTTCATGGTGTAATTTGTCAATACATTCAAAGTAATGACCAACTCGTTTGGCTACACGTTTCATGTGCAGAATTTGGAGGTCGCTGAAAGGTGTTCTAGGATCGCGGGTCTTCACTCACTAGCCTGAGGCGTTGATGGAATCAAGATTTATTTAAGTTTCCATTGTTTTTAATTGAGCTAGCTAAAAGCTATGAAAGGTTGTAATAAATCATATAATGGAATATTTCAATTCTTGTTATAATGACTTGTGTTTTACATGATATTCTGCGGTGACCCAGCATACCACTGCATGATGTAGTACACTATAGTCGTTGACATAACACCAATGAAACACCGTTCACTAGTATTACATCCCTCAAAGTGGTACAACATAAACACAGCGGGTCCAATACATGGCTAAAGTTACAACTCACTCTATACACAAGATCTAGAGAACACTCTAGGTTAAAGAGAGAGAAAGAACTTCTTACAAATAAGAATCAAAGATAAATAATGCAAAAACTATTATACTATTAAGACTAGTATTTTAACTAAGGGTTAGCATTGATGCTATTGCAATGCACTACAGAAATAGGTTCTTCGGCTAGAGAGTATATTCCTATCTAATTAGTAACTTCATCTTCACTTGAGTTGATGTATATGTTGACTTTCTTGACTTCATTGAAGAGCTTTAGATTTTGATGATAATCACTTGGGTTAGCTTTAGATTTTGATGTAGACGTCGTCTTAATGGCTTCAGAATCTAGCAAGGGTTAAGAAGATACATTGAGTACGAGCGTACTCAGCAAGTTCAATAGAAAAGGAGTGTCTGATGCACTATATCTACAGCCACGGACCATAGGTCGTAGGAAATGCAATTTTTTTGTAAACATTTCCTCACAGGTTGCTTTTATTCTAAAAAACTATGTCCGCCAGCCTTCACGGGTTTTCCAGAACTTTCATGGAGTTCCTTTCCCGCCGCGTTCGCAGCTCCTTCCCAGAACAGGGAGTAACAAGTTACAGTTCTTACACTCTGTAGAGGTGCGTTACTTTACCCATGAGAGATCAACTCTTTGTTGCACAACCGGGCAGCTTATTCCCGTCCACAATTCCATGATGTGGGGTCCCAAAAGATGATACAAGCCAATCACTGCCCCCTTTGCGACCTCGCATGCCTCCTTGGTGTACACCATGCCCCCATATTGAATTACGGCAATGGTTTGTATAGACCGTTAGATGTCATAACTATCGTGGGACATTGAGGGTTCCCACCCATATGATGCATATCCTCTATGAATTACCAATTAATATGCATACTACGAGTGATAACAACCACGACCTGCACATCCGGCTACATGCGAGAGGAAGAAGATACAGCTGACTTCTCCGTCCCATTCCAAATATCATGGTTAACACGTGATATATGGCGCAAGAATCACTGGCACATTGGTTGTTAAGTCCTAGATAATATGTTCCTTTACCACCAGAACTTTTATAGTAGGTTATTACCTCATGGTAAATAACCTATAATCATATTATTATGAAAATAGTGTTTTCTGACCCTTTTCAAATGCAGGTGATGACAACACTGTATTTGCAAAATACTTTATAGAAAATAATCAAAGTGAACCATTGCCGTATTTGCAGGTGAACTTGCCTTTTGTGATTGCAAGATTATGCACTCACGGTCTTCAAGACAATATAAGATCCAATATCTAAAATTAGCATCATTAGTCTGGTAAGGACTAATGTTTAAAGAAGCAGGATGATTTTATGCATAAGTAATGTAATGCATTTTATAAACGCGGATCTCAGGGATAACGTTGTTCTAGGGTTTGGATACTGGAAAATGATGTCTTTGGAATGTGTTGTACTTTTAGTTAAGTCTCACACTTGTGCTTCTTGTTATGGCTTGTCAGTGTGTGAAACAACCTGTAATTATAATAACATAAAACAATGAGATATAGACCAACGTGAAATGTTACTCAAGATTGCTTACATTATAATTGTTTATCTTTAAATTTTTACTTTACAAGTAATGGTTTTAATAAGGAACTTAAGTGTTTACAATCCTAAGGATACAAGTAAAGTTTGAAACAATGTGATTGTGATTAATTATCATCTCTTAATTATAATGAGAATTCATTGAATTTAATTTGTTAAGAGTTGGAGATATTATTATAAAGTTTGTTGATTGAAGTGGCAAAACGAACAACTTTTGAAGAAAAGATTCCTTTTCTAAGGTCTACACAATCTTTGTGGTTAATCAAACATTGTTGAGGTTATTTGTGCTTGCTTGAATAGCTTGGACTTGAGATGTTTTATAACGTAATTATAACATGCCAAAGTTAACTATAAAATATATAATAAAGTCTTTAGTCTTATATTGAAAGTCTTCTGGACTAAAGTTAAGTTTAAAAAAAACTAGATGATGTTATTTGTACCTTGTGTACTTTATAATGTTTCTCTAAGGATACTTTAAGAATGGTAACACTTCTATTTGAATAGTGGTTTCCTAACCTTATGCATGTATAAAATGATTTATCTCCTTATAAGGGTATGGTTATGGTTTGTGAATAAGTAAACAATATTATTTACTACTTAGGTATTATCTCTAGATTTAGTCTATTATAAAGTTGTGAGTGAAACAATGGTAAAAGGTTGTATTTAATTAATATATCATTCTTGAAGATTTTATCATTGTTAATGATCTTTTTAGAAAATAAACTACACATATGGTTGAAGGATAATTCAATAAAATTGTATTTATAATGTTTTGAACCATTATAACTTCATATTATTAATATTTAAAACTAGTATTACTTATTAGACTTTAATTGGTTGATTTTAGAATTTTAACAATTTTTATTAACCTTTATATGAATTAAAAACTAAGAAAATAGATTTAAATTCAAGTTATTAAAGTATTTAATTTTTTATTTATCTTAAAAGTGGAATATTATATTTTTAACATGCAGGTATTATTTTTGTGAACATTTTGGTATATTACATTTATTTTTGTGATTTATAAATAATAAGATATGATTTTTATAAGATTTATTACTTTATAACTACTTAATAATTAATCAATATTTAATTAAGTGAAATAATAATGCATAATTATAGTTTTAAATTATAGTTCTCATTTTTCTAAGATTTTTGGTATTTTATTTATATTTTTAAGATTTACCAATATTAAAATATGAATTTTCAAAGTATTAATACTTATAAAATCTTTATTAAATAATTATTATTTAAATTGCAACATAACAATTTTTTATAATGGATTAATGTTATAGATTTTATTTTTCTAAACATTTTCATATGTTATACATATTTTTCTGAATTATAAAACAGAAGTTATTGATTTAATAAGATTTCATAATTTTATTTTATTTCTGGAATATTTGAATTTGGGTTTATCTGATTTCTTTATTTTCTAAACATAAAATAACCTTTTGTACCAAGGCTAAGCCTACCCAAGGTCATTGACCAGTGGGCCAGTGGCCACATCATCAACCACGTAAGACAGAGACTAGGTCAAACCACGATGAGGTGCAGAATGACACCAGCATGATGTCATGCTGACATCAACTGGCCTCCACCACCAGAGAATGGTCGCCGGCGGCGAACCACTATGCTCCGGTGAACAAGGTCGATGTTGTTAGACAGAGGGAACCAAGGCGAACCTATTGTTGGTAACACCGCTACCTAGTGGTCACCGAAGATACACCGGCGACGAGCTTCTACGGCGGCCAACGACGGTGCTCAACGAAAATAGGTCTACAGCAAGAGTTAGCAAGCGAAATTAGGGTCTAGAGATGCGCAAGCTTACCCTGATATTGGTATAGTGGTCGGTGAAGACGATGGTGCTCCAGTACAGACTAATTTGTATGAACTCTAATGATCACCGGCGAAAGGAAACGAAGAAATTTCCTCGATTCCAAACGCCCCTTGCTTCACAGCTACTACTCATGCGACGAAGATGGTGAGGCGCTTCTCCCCGACTACCCCATGGGCTCAGGGGTGGTTTCTACCAACGACAAGGAGTGGCTTCGGTGAGCTAGGGTTTCGGCCCTTTTTGAAACAGAGGGGATAAGGAGGAGTGGAGATGCGCAAGTGAGAGGCTGTGGACGAGGGCTTCATGGTGGCGTTCTTATCCTTCCAGCAGACAACGACGACCATCTCAATGTCGGCGAGCGACGATGCTCGCGCCATGCAGCTTGTTCGGCGGTAGCGCGAGGTGGATGACGACGATAGATCAGATAAAATGATATTTGGGCCTGGGCCTCCACTGGGCCATGACGAAACTAAAGAGAAAGGCTGGATGCGGCTAGTGAGCGAGAGATAGAGGGGTAAGGAAATGGGCCTTGGGCTGGCACAGCTTGTTTCCTCCTTTCCTATTCCTTTTTCTATTTTCTTTTTTACTTTTCAGATTTGGATTTTAAATCTTTGATTTAAAATTCTTAACAAAGTTTATTTGCTGAATACTTGTAGCAACAATTGATACTGATTGAGGTTCATTTTGTAAACATTTAGGGTAAATATTTTTATATTTTTTAATTTTCTTTATATGAATCCCTTTTAATATATTGTAGAAGCCTTTATTATTACTTTTATTTCCATATTAAACCATAGATTTATTAAATGATATTTCCTTATTTGTTTATAAAACTTAATTCTAGTTAGCTCATAGTTTGGATGGAAATTTTTATATAATGATCCTATATCATTATTTGATGTCTGAGATACAAAAGAATTAATATGGTTAATATTACTCTCATAAAGTTAGTAAATAGCAATGCATATATTCTACTATAATTAATTTAGGAGTTAAGGTTTTGAATTACAATTGTTTACCCTAGAGTTAGGGTTCTTAATATACTTATTTTATTTTGTTGATAAAATTTTATGGCTAAGCATATTATCTTTTTGTTTGTGATCTTTAATGATATCACCTTTTAAAATAGAAAGTTATTAACTGGAATGTCTTATGAAAAGGATTGATAGAAATAACTCCTAAGCACATATGGTTATGATAATTTGAAATGACAGAGATGTGCTTAAGTGACTTGCTATAGGGAAATATTCCTATAAAACATTGTGAAGATAAAATAATTTATCCAACAGATGAGCTAGATGTTAAGCTTGATCATAGATTTAGGGTTTACGGTTTTACCAAGAATTCCTATCTTCCCTAATTTATAATTCTAGATTTCTGATTAAGGAATTCCTTTCCTAGATATTCTTCTCCTTCATATTCATCATCATGTGCTAACATGATGAGCTTTACTTCACAGGAATATTCTTATCCACCTTTATTCTTTTTAACCCATTGATAAAACCAATGAGTTTGACACTAAAGCTTTTCATAATCTTCACCTATTCAGACTTGGTTATATCAACTACTCTTCTGCTGATAACCTCTATTCTAACAAGTAGCTACTTCTAACTCCACTCCCATTCTTCCATAACAATCCACTAATATTACTTTAGTAGATGTATGTATAATTGGATATACATCAAATCCTACTCCACCTCAAGTATTTACTCTTTTCCAGAGGAAGATACTAACTCTATAATTCAATGCTTCTCTAACATCTTCTTAATCATACAATTTTATCTTTACTTGGCTCCAATATTTCGTATTGGAGTTCAATCAAGTTTTAACCACCAATGTTACTTATACATGATATAAGCATTCAATCTTGGTGACTAAAGCAAGATCATTATAATCCTTTGATCCTTTATGGTTTAGGTTTCCAATTGGCTAAACAAGGCTTCATCAAAGCAATATTATAGTTGTATTAGAATTATCTTTTGTTTATCTCTATGGAACTAAGAGATATTATTCATTGACTATACCTACTTGTTCAAAGGGGATTGCTCCTTGATAACTATCTTCAATGTTTATCCCTATAATCTACTTTATCACCATATAATTATATAATCTAAATAACTCTTCTATTCATTCAGGAGTGATTTAACTCCACCAATAATCCTATTGATCTTATTTACTTCCAATACTCCCATCCTATAGATGATATTTGAATCTAGCATTACCATATACCTTTCCTTACCTCCTTCTTTAAAGGATTTAAGTGACTGCTATGACAAGAACAAGAGGTAATCGATCAAGTATTGATAGTTTAAGAATTGGTGAATCAATAGTTGATTACTCAACATTGATGAACAGTAGATATTAAAATAAGGTTCAATATAGATGACAAAGATTGATATAGAAAGAAGGATATGTGGTGAATGATCTTGACTTAGTTTCCTTCCTAACTAAAGAGTTTGGGTGAAGTGTTACCATCTATCTCATGGTAAAAATAGAATAGGGATTGAATAGGTCAATAGTTAGTTATTACATTCTTGTTATTTGGTATTCATGAGTTATTGTGATGAATATTATGGTAGGATCCCTTAAGGATCAGATATTAATCATTTAAGAAATGCATTATGATTTAATAGTTATTATATTTGATCTACCCTTATATCAAATTATGTTTACACAAAATAAGGTTTTTAGCAAAGGTCATACTGAAACTTATCGCAGTCCACTTGATGATCTACTTCAATTCCATCAGGTTGAGAGAAGCTTCAATCACTTTAACAAGTTTTATTCAAAAGCGCGAAAATTATTCGGATTTTCTATGCATGAATGCAATGCACACATCTGGGTTCACCTTATGCCTAAGCTCTAATGCTAGGATGTTACAGACTCTCCCCCTTAAAATAAACTTCGCCCCGAAGTTCGCAAACTCTCACGTTTCGGAGTAAGGAATTGACTTGTGTTGGTTACGGTATTTCTCAACTCCGTGGTAACCTTAGATGGAAATAATTGTAGTATTCTCTATCCAGATTAGGTATCCTAATCCAACACTTTCACTTAATCATTGAACTTTCTTACTATGTTATATAAAGTCTAGGAAGTCTCACTAAAACAGGTTTAAATTTCTATTAGCCAATAATTGTGGCGAAAAGACTATATTTGACATGTCTTTGGATGGTTTATACTGGTGGTCCTTCCGAAGGTTGGGTTTGAACTCATTTAGTTCATACCTATTGGAATTTATTGTTCCTCTACACCCGTCTAATTGGATGTTCTTTATTCTCTCTTATGAATAACTTAAGAGTTGTTTCCTCTACAATTAACCCATTATAATTAATCTATTTTATTCTAGGATTCAGATAATAGTAGTGATGTTTACTGTTCTACTCTCCCCTTTAGGGTTTACTAATAGGCTCTAAACTACATATATAGTAACCATTGGCTTTATAGTTAGAATGTTGGTCTTGTTCATCTTGTACTCTATCTAGTTAAGGTCTCATGAGAGATTATATGGTGTATCCACACAATTGTGGATCCCCGAAGTGAATCTTTCAGCATTATTTGTCTTACTTCCTATTTGGATATTTTTGCTTTGGTAAGTTGACTTCGCGAAACGTTTCGAAATACGATCGCTTTAAGTTTTTATACTTCTCTATATCTTACTTAATTTAGGCCAAATTTTATGCTCTTTATGCAACTTTTAAAATGATCTGATTAACTACTTTAACCGATACCTGCTGCGGAAAGTTACCGACTGTGGACCATCCTAGGGTGTATGTACTACCCTATGATTTCTGACATATTTCTGGCTTTCACTCAAACTTATTCGAGTTTGGATACCACCTATTTCTAGTGAACTTAATTGCACTACTTCTTGTTGTTTTATTCTGCATGTAAAGCTTCTTGGTATACAGAATTCGTCACTCCCTTACACGGATTCCCATTCCTATCTAGGTCTATAACATCAAGTAATAACTGGGTGTTACATCATGCATTTGCACACCAAATTAAACTTCATGTACAGATCTAGCCAATCAAGAAGATTCAAGAAAATCCAAAAGTCGATAAACAACAAAACATATACCATGTATTATACATAGGTTTTAAATAATTTACAAATGTACTAAATATTCCAACGGTTTGCCCCTCACATATATAACACAACTATCTTACAAGAACTTCCTATTCTTGTGAGTATATCCTCACTTATTTTGGCAAACCTTCAAACTACAATACGCATTACCCTCTATGTACATTATTCAAGCACTCATCCCTTGGGATGTCGTTCCTTACCTACTTTCATCTTGCTCTAGTGCTTCCTGGAGTTCCATCCATGATGACGTGAAGTCCTACGACTGCCTTCTCGAGCGTAAGAGCATCCAGGAGGTGCGTATTCTTGATTAGAAGTACCAAGATGGAGATTAGTCATTGAAAAATGAATAGATTTGGCGTAATCTTCTGCAGGATATTCCGGGTTTTCCGACAATTCTTCCTCAAAGTAAGATAGCTCCTTAGCCTTTTCTTGGATCCATTCGTACATATTGGTATAGTAGCTATCGGAATACTCTTCTAAGTCGACTGGATTGGTATCACCCCCATATGGTCCATAAGGCTCCCTATGGTTATAGTTGGTTTCTTCTCTGATACATGTATCACAAGGTATAGGATTTCCTATGGTTCCACCTTGATATTCTACTCCCCATTCATACTGGTTTTGCTCGGGGTTATTTGGAATAACTCCAGCCCATTCATGTTGTTCGGAGTTATATTTGGTCCATAAATCTTCAGGTGACTGGGGTTTAATTTGGTAGTAGGCATAGTTTTCTGAGTGTGGATCATCAAACTCAGTTTCCTCATACACTTCTCCTGAAGGTATGTATTTGGGATGCCTAGCTTTTTTATATAATTTCTTCCTACGTGCCATTGCCTTATCAGGATCAGTAAAATCCTCAATGACCGTATCCAGTTCCTGAACTAATACTTGGTGAGTGTTATGATAAGTGTTTAACAAAGACCGATAACGGTCTAGATACTCTATAGCTAGAGTAGGTTTAGTTTGGACTAGAGTAGAGTGATCTAACTCATGCTCTGGATTTGAGGTTTCGTGGGGTATAATGGTGTGAGTACTACCTTCTAGAGCTTGGGATTTCTGTTCTCGGATCATAGTTATGGCTGCTGCTACGAGAATGTGATATGCAGATGCCATGAACCTTGCCTCTCCTGATGGCATTTCTCCCTTAATTCCTAACTTCTTGGGTAAAATGATCATGACACGGTATTTAGCTAATACCTGCCCATCATAATAACTGTAAATCTTGACCAAAAGTCTCGATTCACAATCCAAACTCCATAGAAGTTGTCGGAGATTATCTATCCAATTCCCTCCATAGTCATTCATCGTCCTATTCATCACTTGAACATTCCAGGGTGGATATCGAGGTGCCATGTGGAACTGTAGATAAGAAATTATGATCAGTCACATAGAGTTAAAACTCTTGGTAATGATCGGGATTGCAATTCTACTAAAGAATTATCGCACTAGTAACATGACAGGATTATTCTCAAGTGAATATCCCTCGTATCACTAGAGAAATCTTTATTATTGCTAATATGTGTCCTACAGGTTCTACCCATTTACTAGGTTTCCAACCTAAGGTCAAAGCATATGCTCTGATACCAGTTGCGGTGACCCAGCATACCACTACATGATCTAGTACACTAGAGTCGTTGAGATAACACCAATGAAACACCGTTCACTAGTATTACATCCCTCAGAGTGGTACAACAGAAACACAACGGGTCCAATACATGGCTAAAGGTTACAACTCACTCTATACACAAGATCTAGAGAACAATCTAGGTTAAAGAGAGAGAAAGAACTTCTTACAAAGAAGAATCAAAGATAAATAATGCAAAAAACTATTATACTATTAAGACTAGTATTTTAACTAAGGGGTTAGCATTGCTGCTATTGCAATGCACTACAGAAATAGGTTCTTCGGCTAGAGAGTATATTCCTATCTAATTAGTAACTTCATCTTCACTTGAGTTGATGTATATGCTGACTTTCTTGACTTCATTGAAGATATTTAGCTTTTGATGATGATTTCTGGAGCATAACTTGATGTAGACGCCGTCTTAATGGCTTCAGAATCGAGCAAGGGTTAAGAAGATACGTTGAGTACGAGCGTACTCAGCAAGTTCACTAGAAAAGGAGTGTTTGATGCACTATATCTACAGCCACAGACCGTAGGTCGTAGGCCATGCAATTTTTTTGTAAACATTTCTTCAAAGGTTGCTTCTATTCTGAAAAACTATGTCCATCAACCTTCATGGGTTTACATAACTTTCATGGAGTTCCTTTCCCGCCGCGTTCGCACCTCCTTCCCGGAACAGGGAGTAACAAGTTATAGTTCTTACACTCTACAGAGGTGCGTTTCTTTACCCATGAGAGATCAACTCTTTGTTGCACAACCGGGCAGCTTATTCCCGTCCACAATTCCATGATGTGGGGCCCAGAAGATGATACAAGCCAATCACTGCCCCCTTCATGACCTCTCATGCCTCCTTGGTGTACACCATGCCCACATATTGAATTACGACAATGGTTTGTAATGACCGTTAGTGTCAACACCCAGATTTTTAATCCCAGATGCCTGTTATGCCATACGATTCAATCCCAGGATTACCATTTTTGCGAGACATAATAGAATTGGATACCACTGTACATCATCCATTACAAACCATACATAAGGTCTTACAAAAATAGGATCTCATGATCCAGTTCTTAATACACTCAAGCAGCGGAATAACGTAATAATAACCGTTGCATAGCCGAAGCTCCATCTTCGGGTTCACAGGAAATGCTGACGATGGGAGATGATCCTAGCTGTCGTAACCTTCCTGCGGTCCATCCTCCTGGTACTCTTCATAGTCTGGCCACGGGAATAGCCATAGACAAAGCCATGAGTACTCTTTAAGTACTCGCAAACTAATACTAACAAGTGAATGGGGGTTTTGTAATAGGACACTAAGCTCTAGGGTTTTTTTGCAAAAAGCCAGATTTACCTCTACTAAATTTAGAAACGAAGAAAGCTAGTTGAGGTTTGATAACACCTAAGTGGGAACTTGTATTTCATCTCACAACTCTGTTGTGGTCAAGTCAAAGTCTCAATTCATTTCATAAGCCATTTTGAAAACATCTGACGGGGGAACAGTATGGCCACTCCAACTGTCCATAACCTCGGACGCGGCTATTCGAATAGTTTGACACTCTGCATAGATTGTACACTTTCACCACAACATTCGATACATCCGTCAGGAACAAATCCTGAATTCACCATAGCGGATAATCAATCCTAACCTTTGAATTACATGCCCTAGTATAGGCACCTCTCCTGTGAGTTTGGCCTCCCAACCATGACCAACTGTCATCTTGGGTACTGCACAGGTGGACAATCTTCACAAGGTAGCCTCAGCTTAGACCTTGGCCATGAGGGAACCCATACTAAGGTATATAAGTTTCCAGTCAAGCCCTACCCAATTCTCGGGTATTGTGGTTGTACGGTGAAATTGAAATGGTATCGCATCCAGACAACCATCAGTTTTATAAAGGGATAAGGATCATGCCTCAACATTTTCATCATCCAAATCATCTAGTGTTCGGAAACACATGTCAAAACATCTCAATAGAATGATCCATCATTCCAAGGTTTTCATAAACATTTTTCCACCAAGTATTCCCATCTGAAGTTGATCAAGTTTTATGCTTAGCTCTAGCATCTACAAGTGGGGGTAAGTACTAATGAGGGGTGGTAAACTAGTGGAGTTTAACTAAGTTAAATATCATGCCTTAGGATGAAGTAAAGATTATCTAGCTTAGGCCAAGTTTTATGCTCTTTATGCAACCTTCAATTATCTTTCTAGAATCGACAATTTATTTAAGTAAGCTCTAAGTACTAGCTTTGATAAAGAAATAAAGTATAAAGCTTGTAAGTAAAATTAGGACAGGGTTATCAAGTGGGTATAACCACATTTGCTTAAGGCATATGGTTGTCATGGTAAGGCTTGCTAAAGTATAATATCTTGCAAGTGTTATCTTGCACATTCAACTAGTAGTATTAGGCTTGCACAAGTATCAATATAAGCTTGCTAAATTGCAAGTGTTAGATTGCAAGTATTGGCTTGCAAGGTTAACTTGTATAGTAAGGCTTGCCTTGTGCAGAGCAGTGGTTGAAGTTCTCCTCGCCTTCTTCGTAGTATCCTCCTTTCTCCTCGTATCCTTAGTCGATACTAGCGTCTATAAATAAATACGAGGTACACAATCACCAAACAATACTTAACTACTTTAAATCATCACACAAAGGGGTTCTATAGATGATCTAGCATCATCACTAACATTACAAGCACTTGACTTAATGAATTTATTTTTAGAAAAGTAATTTCTACTCATTGAAAAACTACTTAAGATTTAATATTCTCCAAACCAAGCATGGGATCATGTTGACACATGTCATCACCACATATTTCAGTACATTGGAATCTGATTTAAAGTGGTGTCACAATTTAATAAGATTTAACCTTTTATTTCCAATAGAATAAATGACTAGAATTGCCTATGTGGCATTCTTTTATTACTTGAACATTATTTTTGTAAGCAAACCCATATGTTTTTATATATTATGAAAGGTATGATCAAATGTGATTTTTGAGAGTTGGAATCAACTCAAAAGCTATCATGGTTTAATTTTGAAAAATGTTTGAATGCAGAAAAGGTTCTGCCTTGTTATTTTTACCAAGGTTGATCTACAGATCCAAATGATTTGAATCCAACGGGCTTGGATTAAGCATTTCAAAACCTTTCTAAGAAAATTGGTTTCATTCAATTTGGTTCACTGAATCGAGATGGGTTAATTTTTGAAACTAGGTACAAACTAAGTTTGAATATAAATAGAAAAAGCTAAATTCAAACGAGTGGGCTGCGCGGGAAGAGAAAATGGGCCGGCCTACTACGCACAGCTCTTATGCGGGCTGGTTAAGTTGCTGTCCCCACGTGTCAGTGAGACGGGGGGTGCGAAGCGGTACGGGGCAACATGGTGCGTTGGATCTAGTTTTAATCCAACGCCTCTGGTTCATCGTCCACGTCGGGCAGCGCCGGCGAGACAGAACCCTAACGCGGCAGGTGGGGGTCGTAGGAGGCTCACCGGGGCTCAGGCGAGGGTCGACGAGGCGGGCGAACAAGGAAGTTGATGATGGCGAACCTCCTGGTACCGGCAGCTTCTCCTGGGCGGCTCCAATCGCTGGCTTCCTTCTTCTCCAGCAGCGGCGGGCTCCGGCCAAATTTTGGCGATGCGCTGCTCGCCTTGCTCCGGGAACGGGGTGGAACGATCAGTGAGGAGAGGGGAGTGAGATGGTGTGCTCAATTATGCTGGGGGTCGTCTCCTTTTATAGGCCCGACGGCGAGACCATACGGGATGGGCAGGCGATCGATCGGTGGTCTCCTGCGATACTCTAGGGCTTTAATGCACGTGTAGGGGCGGTGGCAAATGGTCGGGAATGCTCGATGCTCTGCGAGGAAGAGGCGGTGTCTTCGACGGTGAGCGGTGGCTATGGGGCACGGGCGGTGAAATGGGCATGTCTAGCGGTATCCTGGGACGGTGGGGAGCATGTTGGCGGGCGGCGAGGGCTCGAGGTGGTCGGGTTGCATGGAAATGGAGCGTGCTCTACGGTGCATGTCGGCATGGTCGACAGTGGCACGGCTGCGATGATCCTGGCGGTTCTGGCTGCTGTCTGCGAGGCAGGGCTGGTCGAGAGGGGGAGGTGAGGCATGGGCTACCTCCCAGACAAGGTTGGCACGGATAGGTCTTCCTCTAACCTGCTGTCCACACTAGGGTGACATGGGTGCTCTCGGCCTATTCAACATTGATGATATTGGCAAGCTTACAGTGGGGATAGTAATTAGTTAAGGTTGTTAGATGATCTACTAAGGCTAGTGGTTTCCATATAGGGAACAAGTTAGGCCCAAAACACTGCACACTATAGTGTTTTGATTTTGTTTGATTTGAATCAGCAAGGTGTTTGATGAAATGGCCGCATCAATTCAAGTTTTGAATTTTAAAATTATTTCTGGTGGGTGTGCTAGGCATGTGCTGGTGAGTCTGTAGATGCTTGGGTTTTGAAAATTGAGTTGGTTTGAGTGGTTTTTGAAAAAGTGGGATCTTCCCATATGAACTAGATTCAATTTTAAACTGTCATTTAAACTATGCATTTGAATGTTTCTGGATGATCACAAGGTGGTCCTTGATACTTTGTTATGAGTACTATCAAGGGGTGCAAAGATTCATACGAGTTTCTGTTAAGTTCTGAAAGTTAGAGATAGCCAAAGTAGGCATGGGAGTTAAATTGGCCAAAGTGACCATTCACTTAATTTGTTTGTTTTGATTTGTTTGTCTTTGGGAAAAGTTTGGGGATTGTTTAGATGATGTTTATTTCACCTAAGAATCATTTTGCAAGCAAATAAACACATAATCATGGCAATTCAAAAGAATCCAAATTTCAATACACACACATATGAATGCTTTCATATTTTTAATTAGAAAAGTTTTTGTTAACCCTAATTTTGGTGATTAGAGTTTGATGATCCAAGTTTAGTATTTTTGGATTGTTACAAACCTTCCCCCCTTAAACAAAATCTCGTCCCGAGATTTGAAAAAGCACGAAAAGATTACCTAGGATTTGAAGAGATCGGGAAACTCTGTTCTGATGTGATCTTGGCGTTCCCAGGTAGCTTCCTCTTCCATGTGGTTGCTCCACTGAATCTTGAGAAACTTGATGCTCTGGGTTCTGGTGGTTCTGAAAGCTTCTTCCAAAATACGGATGGGTATTTAGGGATAGGTTAGGTCATTGTTGATCTCTATGGTCCGGTGATCAATATTCCTGAACACTTCAGTCTTCTCCAGGACTTCGAGACACTTGCGAAGTAATGAGATGTGGAACACATTGTGCACGGCTGACATCTCTTCAGGTAGTTCCAATTGATACGACACTTCTCCTCGACGGTTTAGAATCTTGAAAGGTCTGACATATCTAGGGGCTAACTTTCCTTTGAACGTTGCATTCCCTTCAATGGCGACACTTTCAGATACACAAAATCTCCTCTGTTGAAGGCGAGGTCTCGACGTCTCTTGTCGGTGTAACTCTTCTGTTTGGACTGGGCGGTCTTGAGGTGCTCACGAATCTTGTGAACCTTCTCTTCTGCTTATTGTAGGATATCGGGTCCGAAAATCTGACTCTCTCCTACTTCCGACCAGTTCAAAGGGGTGCGACACTTTCTTCCATACATGAATTCAAATGGGGCCATTTGCAAACTGGCTTGATAACTATTGTTGTAAGAAAATTCTGCGAACGACAGACAGTCTTCCCACTTAGATCCATACTCTAACACACATGCTCTCATCATATCTTCGAGTATTTGATTTACTCGGTCCGTTTGTCCATCGGTCTGAGGGTGATAAGCGGTGCTGAAATATAGGCAGGTTCCTAAACCTTCTTGGACTTTCTTCCAGAATCTCGAGGTAAACTGAGTTCCTCAATCTGATATGATGTTCTTGGGGACTCCATGCAAACTAACGATTCTAGCGATGTATAACTCCGCTAGCTTCGAACTCTGATATGTGGTCTTGACGGGTAAGAAATGGGCGACTTTGGACAATTGGTCAACTATGACCCAGATAGAGTCATTTCCCCTCCTAGAAGTAGGCAATCCGATGATAAAGTCCATTCCAATGGAATCCCATTTCCATTATGGAATCTGCAATGGTTGTAACAATCCAGCGGGTCTTTCATGTCCTGCCTTGACTCGCTGACATATATTACACCTGGCGATATAGCTTCTGATTTCTCTCTTCATCTTATGCCACCAAAATTGCCCTTTCAAATCTTGATACATCTTAGTTCCTCCGAGATGGATAGAATAAAGAGTATCATGAGCTTCCTTCAAAATAACTTCTTTCAACTTAGAATCTGCTGGTACACAAAGGCGTCCTTTGTACCACAAAACTCCTTCTTCGTCTTTGGTAAATCCGGGTACTTTGCCTGTACCGAAACGACTCTTGATTCCGTTGATACTAGCATTTCCTTTCTGCGCCTCTTTGATCTATCTAATCAAAGAGGGTTGAAGTTCTATGCTAGCCAAAAATCCTTCACTCACTAATTCCATTCGGAAATCTTCCATCTCTCTGTGCAGACTTGGTTGCTCCTTCAAAATCATGGAGTTCAAGCGGAACGGCAATCTGCTAAGGGCATCTGCTACCACATTGGCTTTACCGGGGTGATAGTGGATGTCCATATCGTAATCCTTGATTAGCTCAATCCATCTTCTCTGTCTCATATTCAGCTCCTTCTGAGTGAATATATACTTCAGGCTCTTGTGATCCGAATAAATCTCACAACGGTTTGCCATCAGGTAGTGCCTCCATGTCTTCAGAGCTAGGACTACGGTTGCGAGTTCGAGGTCATGGGTTGGGTAATTTTGCTCATGCTGTTTCAGTTGTCGAGATAGATAAGATATAACTTTGCCTTCTTGCACTAGCACACATCCGAGACCAATCTTGGATGCGTCACAATACACGTCAAATGGCTTCGTGATATCCGGCATGATTAAGATTGGGGCTGAAATCAATCTCCTCTTGAGTTCTTGAAAACTCGCTTCACATTTGTCGGTCTATTCAAACTTCTTGTCCTTCTTCAGCAATTGGGTCATGGGTCTGGCGATGCTCGAGAATCCTTCTACGAACTTGCGGTAATATCCCGCCAATCCGAGAAATGCACGAACTTGGGTTTGGGTGGTTGGGGCTTGCAAATCTTTGACATCTTTCACTTTTGCGGGGTCAACGACAATTCCTCCGGCTGATACAATGTGGCCGAGAAATCCTACCTCCTGTAACCAGAATTCACATTTGCTAAACTTGGCATACAACTGATGCTCTCTAAGGGTTCCAAGAATGGTCCTTAGGTGTAGCTCATGTTCTTCTTCCGATTTGGAATAAATTAGGATGTCGTCGATGAAAACAACGACAAACTTATCCAGGAAGTCCATAAAAATCTTATTCATGAGATTCATGAAATAAGAGGGGGCATTGGTTATTCCAAAATACATGACGGTATACTCGTACAGTCCATATCTGGTGGTAAAGTCACTCTTTGGAACATCCTCTGCGCGAATCTTGAGTTGATAATAGCCTGTTCTAAGATCAATCTTAGAATACACTTTGGCACCGGTCAACTGATCAAACAAATCTTCTATCTTGGGCAATGGGTATTTGTTCTTGATGGTGACATCATTCAACTTCCGATAATCCGTACACAAACGGTTACCTCCACCCTTCTTTTCCAAAAACAATACAGGTGATCTCCATGGTGACGCACTTGGTTGAATCAATCCAATTTCCAACATGGAATCCAGTTGCTTCTTCAGTTCTACTAGTTTAGATGGGTTCATACTATAGGGTCTCTAGGCTATGGGTCCTGTTCCGGGGATAAGTTCAATGATAAACTCGATATCCCGATCTGGGGGCATACCGGGCAAAACATCTGGAAATACATCGGGGTATTCACAGACTATCCATACTTGGTCAATGGTAGGTTGGGCTATACTCTTGTTGCACTTGAATTGACGAGGTAAGGTTTGCGATATATTCTCGACTGATATTCCGGCTGTACTGGTCATGGTTATGGCTTTCTTGGCACAGTCAATTAATCCTTTATGTTTGGCCATCCAATCCATTCCTAGTACTACTTCCAAACCTTTAGTTCCGAGTACTATAAGATTAGCATAAAAATCTATGCCATGGATTCGGATAGGGACGACTTTGCAAATTTGCCTAGCTTTGGTGGTTGAACCGGGGATTTGAACAATCATAACATGCATTCAGTTTGGTTGGTTGAATCTTACTAGTGCAGGAAAATTCTTCGGTGACAAATGAATGCGATGCACCCGAATCAAACAACACTCTTGCAAGTACTGAATTAACAGAAAACATACCCAGCACGACGTCTGGCGCTTCCTGAGCTTCTTCAGCATGCATCATAAAAAGACGGCCGTTGCGGTTGAGCGAGTTCCCTGGGGCAAATATTCTTCTAGGCTGAACACGACGCTGCTGCTGAGCTGGGGCATTTGCATTAGGGGCTGCGGTATTCTTCTTGTTGGGGTACTTGTTGGAGTGGTGTCCTTTATTTCCACAGTCATAAAAAGTCACTTGCGACTTGTCCTTGGATGCAATAGGCACCGCATTGCTTCCAGTCCTCGGGGCAGTGTTGGTGTTGGCGGCAGCATTGTTGTTGTTGAACTTGGGTGGTGCACGGTTGAAATTGTTAGAGTTGCCGGGCTTGCTGTGATTGCCTCCGGGCCTTGGGTTTCCACGGTTGGGATAGGTCGGACGGTTCATCGGGGGTCTGTTGGTTCTCGGGGCAAATCCTGAAGATGGGTTAGGGCGATACTTTGGGGTCTGATGGGTTCCTAGCTGATGCGTCATGCGACGCTTGTGGTTCTCGTTGGCTTGGTTGATATTTCCTTCCATCTGGATAGCAGAGTCGACTAGGGCTTCAATATCAGCAAAAGGGATATTGACTAACACCGTCTGCATCTCATCATGCAGACCATTCAAGAATCTTTCTTTCTTCTTGGCTTCGGTGTCGATCTCATCCGGGGCATACGTAGCTAATGACAAAAATTTGTCATGGTATTCCACTACGGTCATCCTTCCTTGCTTCAGTTCTCTGAACTCATCTCTCATTCTCTTGATCAAACCCGGTGGCACATGGGTTCTGCTGAACTTGACCTTGAATTCTTCCCATGTCATCATCTGTCCTCCGGTCATTGCACGAACACTGTTCCACCATGCTCTCGAGTCTCTGGCTAGATAGTGGGTGGCGAACAGAACTTTCTTGTTGGCTTCCACTCCTGCGACTTCTAGGTTATTTTCCATGGTTTGCAGGCAATCATCGGCGTCTAAGGGCTCTTCTGACTTAGTGAAAACAGGTGGGTTGGTGTTCTGGAAATTCTTGAGCTTAGATCCATGGTTGTGCTGATTTCCGTGGCCTTGGTTGTTGTTGGCCATCTGAGCTATGTGCTGAAGGGTGCTAAGTTGGCTTGACGTTCGGCTCTTTCAGCTTCGCGGTCAGAAACCAACATTTGCAGGATCTGCAACATCGGGTCCGGGATGAACCACTTCCTCCGCGTGGCATCTGAAGATTGAGATAGCTCATGAGAAAAGGATAAACAACTAATCGTCCATGTCGGGCAGCGCCGGCGAGACAGAACCCTAACACGGCAGGTGGGGGTCGTGGGAGGATCACCGGGGCTCAGGCGAGGTTTGGCGAGGCGGGCGAACGACGAAGTCGACGATGGCGAACCTCCTGGTACCGGTAGCTTCTCCTGGGCGGCTCCAATAGCTGGCTTCCTTCTTCTCCAGCAGCGGCGGGCTCCGGCCAAATTCCGGCGATGCGCTGCTCGCCTTGCTCCGGGAACGGGGTGGAACGATCAGTGAGGAGAGGGGAGTGAGATGGTGTGCTCAATTCGGCTGGGGGTCGTCTCCTTTTATAGGAACGATGGCGAGACCGAACGGGATGGGCAGGCGACGGTGACGACATGGCTACGCGCTGCTAGAGGCATGGCCGAGGTTGGCGATCGATCGGTGGTATCCTGGCGATAGTCTAGGGCTTTAATGCGCATGTAGGGGCGTTGGATAATGGTCGGGAACGCTCGATGCTCTGCGAGGGAGAGGCGGTGTCTTCGACGGCGAGCGGTGGCTATGGGGAACAGGCGGTGAAATGGGCATGTCTGGCGGTCTCCTGGGACGGTGGGGAGCATGTTGGCGGGCGGCGAGGGCTCGAGGTGGTCGGGTTGCATGGGAACGGAGCATGCTCTACGGTGCACGTCGGCATGGTCGACAGTGGCATGGCCACGGCGTTCCTGGCGGTTATGGCTGCTATCTGCGAGGCAGGGCTGGTCGAGAGGGGCAGGTGAGGCATGGGCTACCTCCCAGAAAAGGTTGGCACAGATAGTTCTTCCTCTAACCTGCTGTCCACACTAGGGTGACATGGGTGCTCTCGGCCTGTTCACCATTGATGATATTGGCAAGCTTACAGTGGGGCTAGTGATTAGTTAAGGTTGTTAGATGATCTACTAAGGCTAGTGGTGTCCAGAGAGGGAACAAGTTAGGCCCAAAACACTGCACACTATTGTGTTTTGAGTTTGTTTGATTTGAATCAGCAAGGTGTTTGATGAAATGGCCACATCAATTCAAGTTTTGAATTTTTAAATTATTTCTGGTGGGTGTGCTAGGCATGTGCTGGTGAGGCTGTAGATGCTTGGGTTTTGAAAATTGAGTTGGTTTGAGTGGTTTTTGAAAAAGTGGGATCTTCCCATATGAACTAGATTCAATTTTAAACAGTCATTTAAACTATGCATTTGAATGTTTCTGGATGATCACAAGGTGGTCCTTGATACTTTATTATGAGTACTATCTAGGGGTGCAAAGATCCATACATGTTTCTGTTAAGTTCTGAAAGTTAGAGATAGCCAAAGTAGGCATGAGAGTTAAATTGGCCAAAGTGACCATTCACTTAATTTGTTTGTTTTGATTTGTTTGTCTTTGGGAAAAGTTTGGGGATTGTTTAGATGATGTTTATTTCACCTAAGAATCATTTTACAAGCAAAGAAACACATAATCATGGCAATTCAAAAGAATCCAAATTTCAATACACACACATATGAATGCTTTCATATTTTTAATTAGAAAAGTTTTTGTTAACCCTAATTTTGATGATTAGAGTTTGATGATCCAAGTTTAGTATTTTTGGGATGTTATAGTTAGATGCCAGAACTATCGTGGGATGTTGAGGGTTACCACTCATATGCTGCATATCCTTTACAAATTACCAATTAATATGCACGCTATGAGTGATAACAGCCACGACCTGCACATCCAGATACATGCGAGAGGAAGAACATACAGCTGACTTCTCCGTCCCATTCCAAATCTCATGGTTAACGCGTGATATACGGTGCAAGAATCACTGGCGACATTGGTTGTTAAGTCCTAGATAATATGTTCCTTTACCACCAGAACTTTTATAGTAGGTTATTACCTCATGGTAAATAACCTATAACCATATTATTATGGAAATAGTGTTTTCTGACACTTTTCAAATGCAGGTGATGACAACACTGGATTTGCAAAATACTTTACAGAAAATAATCAAAGGACATGAGCAAGTTTGAACTTGCCTTTTGTGATTGCAAGATTATGCACTCACGGTCCTCAAGACAATATAAGATCTAATATCTGAAATTAGCATCATTGGTCCGGTAAGGACTAATGTTTAAAGAAGCAGGATGCTTTTATGCATAAGTAATGTAATGCATTTTATAAACGCGGATCCTGGGGATAACATTGTTCTAGGGTTTGGATCCTGGAAATGATGTCTTTGGAATGTGTTGTACTTTTAGTTAAGTCTCACACTTGTGCTTCTTGTTATGGCTTGTCAGTGTGTTAAACAACCTGTAATTATAATAACATAAAGCAATGAGATACACACCAACGTGAAATGTTACTCAACATTGCTTACATTATAATTGTTTATCTTTAAATTTTTACTTTACAAGTAATGGTTTTAATAAGGAACTTAAGTGTTTACAATCCTAAGTATACATGGGAAGTTTGAAACAATGTGATTATGATTAATTATCATCTGTTAATTATAATGAGAATTCCTTGAATTTAATTTGTTAAGAGTTGGAGATATTATTATAAAGTTTGTTGATTGAAGTGTAAAAACGAACAACTAAGAAAAGATTCCTTTTCTAAGGTCTACACAATCTTTGTGGTTAATCAAACATGGTCGAGGTTGTTTGTGCTTGCTTGAATAGCTTGGACTTGAGATGTTTTATAACTTAATTATAACAGACCAAAGTTAATTATAAAATATATAACAAAGTCTTTAGTCTTATATTGAAAGTCTTGTGGACTAAAGTTAACTTAAAAAAAAACTAGATGGACTTAAGGTATATTGCTTATGTTATTTGTACCTTGTGTACATTCTAATTTTTCTCTAAGGATACTTTAAGAATGTTAACACTTCTATTTGAATAGTGGTTTCCTAACCTTATACATGTATAAAAGGATTTATCTCCTTATAAGGGCATGGTTATGGTTTGTGAATAAGTAAACAATATTATTTACTACATAGGGAGTATCTCTGGATTTATTCTATTATAAAGTTGTGAGTGAAACAATGGTAAAAGGTTGTATTTGATTAATATATCATTCTTGAAGATTTTATCATTGTTAAAGATCTTTTCATAAAATAAACTACACATATGGTTGAAGGATAATTCAATAAAATTGTATTTATAATGTTTTGAACCATTATAACTTCATATTATTAATATTTAAAACTAGTATTACTTATTAGACTTTAATTGGTTGATTTTAGAATTTTAACAATTTTTATTTTCCTTTATATGAATTGACAACTAAGAAAATAGATTTAAATTCAAGTTATTAAAGTATTTAATTTTTTATTTATATCAAAATTGGAATATTATATTTTTAACATGTAGGTATTATTTTTGTGAACATTTTGGTATATTACATTTATTTTTGTGATTTATAAATAATAAGATATGATTTTTATAAGTTTTATTACTTTATAACTACATAATAAATAATCAATATTTAATTAAGTGAAATAATAATGCATGATTATAGGTTTAAATTATAGTTCTTATTTTTCTAAGATTTTTGGTATTTTATTTATATTTTTAAGATTTACCAATATTAAAATATGAATTTTCAAAGTATTAATACTTATAAAATCTTTATTAAATAATAATTATTTAAATTGCCAACATAACAATTTTTTATAATGGATTAATGTTATAGATTTTATTTTTCTAAACATTTTCATATATTATACATATTTTTTCTGAATTATAAAACAGAAAGTAATGTTTTAATAAGATTTCATGATTTTATTTTATTTCTGGAATATTTGAATTTGGGTTTATCTGATTTCTTTATTTTCTAAAGAGAAAATAACCTTTTGTACCGAGGTTAAGCCTACCCAAGGTCACTGACCAGTGGGCCAGTGGCCACATCATCAGCCACGCGAGACAGAGACAAGGTCAAACCACGATGAAGTGGTAGAATGACACCAGCATGATGTCATGCTGACATCGGCATGGCCTCCACCGCCAGAGAATGGTCGCCGGTGGCGAACCACTGTGCTCCGGTGAACAAGGTCGATGTTGTTAGAAATGGGGAACCAATGCGAACCTATTGGTGGTAACGCCGCTATCTAGTGGTCACCGGAAATACATCGGCGATGAGCTTCTGTGGCGGCCAACTGTGGTGCTCAACGAAAATAGGTCTACAGAGAGATTTAGCAAGCGAAATTAGGATCTAGAGATGCGCAAGCTTACCCTGATGTTGGTATAGTGGTTGGTGAAGACGAGTGTAACATCCCAAAAATATTAAACTTGGATCATCAAACTCTAATCATCAAAATTAGGGTTAACAAAAACTTTTCCAACTAAAAATATGAAAGCATTCATATGTGTGTGTATTAAAAATTTGGATTCTTTTGAATTGCCATGGCTCTGTGTTTCTTTGCTTGTAAAATTATTCTTAGGTGAAATAAACATCATCTAAACAATCCCCAAACTTTTCCCAAAGACAAACAACTCAAAATAAGCAAATAAAGTGAATGGTCACTTTGGACAAATTAACTCTCATGCCTACTTTGGCTATCTCTAATTTTCAAAACTTAATAGAAAAATTTCTGGATCTTTGCACCCCTTAATAATACTCATAATAAGGTACCAAGGCCCACTTTGTGATCATCTAAAAACATTCAAATGCTAAGTTTAAATGATAGTTTAAAATTGAATCTATCTCATATGGGAAGATCCCACTATTTCAAAAACCACTCAAACAAACTCAATATTCAAAACCCAAGCACCCACAGAGTCTCCAGCACATGCCTAGCACACCCACCAAAAATAGTTTCAAAATCCAAAACTCAAATTCTTGCGGCCATTTCATCAAACAGCTTGCAGATTCAAATCCAACAAATCACAAACACTATAGTGTGGAGTGAATTTGGCCTAACTTGTTCCCTCTCTGGCTGCAACTAGTCCTTAGTTGATCATCTAGCTCATTTAACTATCTCTAGCAGCACTGTAAGCAAGCTTAGCCATCAATGGTGAGCAGGCCGAGAGCAAACTTGCCACCCCGTTGTTGCCGGCGAGCTAGAGGCCACACTAGCCTCGCCAACCTTGTCTGGGAGCTAGCCAACACCCCACCGCCACTCCCTGTCCCAGCCTCGAGTGATGCCAGCCACTGGACCACACGCCACGCTCATGCCAAATCTCTCTACGACCATGCCGAGAGCGCACCCGTGCGCCACGCTGGACCAGCACCCTCAGACCACGCGCTACCCTCGCCACGTGCGTAAGTGATCGCCAGCACCCCAGCACCTTGATAGACATGCCCGTTCGCCGCCGCGCGGACCACGCTTGCTGTGCACCATCAAAAACCCCGTCGAACTCGCCTAGAGCGTTGTAGCGTTCTGACCGATCAGCACCACCCCACGCCTAGCCACCACGCCGTTGAGCTTCACCAGGGAACATAGAACCGCCCCCTACCGCCGCCCACGCCGATAGCTGCCGTCGACCACGAGCTAGCTCATTCGCCTCGTCCCCTCTCGCCACTATAAATAGAGGCTTCCCCCGCTCGATTTCTTCACACCAGTTCACTCCCCACCTCTCACTAATCACACTCACTCACCCCTGGAGCAAGGCGAGCACCAGGTGGCCAGAATTGCATCGGAGTTCGCCGCTGCAGAGGAAGAGCGACGCCGTCGATTGGAGGCGCCCCAGGAGGAGCTGCCGCTGCTAGGAGAATCGCCCTCGTCGACTTCGTCATTTGCCCCCATCGCCGACCCTTGCCCGAGCCCCGGTGAGCCTCCCACGACCCCCACCTGCCGCGTTAGGGTTCTGTCTCGCCGGCCCTGCCCGACGTGGACGATGAGCCTTAGCCATTCGATTAGATTTAGATCGTGCGGCCAAGATCACCCCGTACCGCTTCGCCTCTTATGAGCCACTGACGGGTGGAACCCCCCTGTCAGTTGAGCCCCGCACTGCTGAGTGACACTAGGCCGGCCCATTAACCTCTCCCACGCAGCCCAGTTGTTTGAATTTAGAATTTTCCTTTTTAACTCAAACCCAGTTCTATACCTAGTTTCAAAAATCAACCGAGCTCGATTTAATGAACCAAATTGTATGAAACCAATTTTTTTAGAAAGGTACTGAAATGCTTAATCCAAGCCCGTTGGATTCAAATCATTTGGATCTATAGATCAACCTTCGTAAAAATAACAAGTCAGAAGATTTTCTGCATTCAAACATTTTTCAAATTTGAACCGTAAGAGCTTTTGAGTTGATTCCAACTCTCAAAAATCACATTTGACCATACCTTTCAGAATATATAAAAACATATGGGTTTTACTTATAGAAATAATGTTCAAGTAATAAAAGAATGACACATAGGCATTTCTAGTCACTTTATTTAATTAAAATAAAAAGGTTAAACCTTATTAAATTGTGACACCACTTTAAATCACATTCCCATGTACTGAAATATGTGGTGATGACATATGTCAACATGATCCCATGTTTGAGTTGGAGAATATTAAATCTTAAGTAGTTTTCAATGAGTAGAAATTACTTTTCTCAAATTAAAACAAATGCTTTAATCTTGTAATAATAGGTGATGATGCTAGATCATCTATAGAACACCTTTGTGTGATGATTGAAAATAGTTAAGTATTGTTTGGTGATTGTGTACCTCGTATTTATTTATAGACGCTAGTACCGACCAAGGATATGAGGAGGAAGGAGGATACTACGAGGAAGAAGCCGAGGAGAACTTCAACCCCTGCTCTGCACAAGGCATGCCTAATACTACTAGTTGAATGAGCAAGCCTTGCTAACCAAGTTGACCTATGCAAGCTAACACTTGCAACCTAGCAAGCTTATACCACTTGATAAACAATCCTAGTTTTACTTACAAGCTTTCTACTTTATTTCTGTATCAAATATTTTCTTATAGTTTATTTAAGTGACTTGTAGATTATAGAAAGATAATTGCAGGTTGCATAAAGCGCATAAAATTTTGCCTAAGTAGAAAATATTGATGTCACCCTAAGGCATGAGATTGAACCTAATTAATCTCCACTTGTTTACCACCCCTCATTATTAATCATTCCCCCTGGTAGATGCTAGTGCTAAACATAAAACTGGGTCAACTTTAGATGGGTATACTTGGTGAAAATGGTTATAAAAACCTTGGAATAATGAATCATTCTACTGAGATGTTTTGACATGTGTTTCCAAACTCCAGATGATTTTGATGATGAAAATGTTGAGGCATGAGCCTTAGCCCTTTTTAAAACTGATGGTTGTCTGGATGCGATACCATTCCAATTTTATCGTACAACCACAATACCCGAAAATTGGGTAGGGCTTGACTGGAAACTTATATACCTTAGTATGGGTTCCCTCATGGCCAAGGTCTGAGCTGAGGCTACCTTGTAAAGATTGTCCACCTGTGTAGTACCCAAGATGACAGTTGGTCATGGTTGGGAGGCCAAACTCACATGAGAGGTTCCTATACTAGGGCGTGTTATTGAAAGGTTATGATTGATTATCCGCATACTGAGTATGGTGAATTCAGGATTTGTTCCTGACGGATGTATCGAATGTTGTGGTGAAAGTGTACAATCACTGCAGAGTGTCAAACTATTCGAATAGCCGCGTCATGATTATGGACATTAGATGGCCATATTGTTCCCCTGTCAGATGTTTTCAAAATGACTTGTGAAATGAATTGAGATTTTGACTTGACCAAAACAGGGTTGTGATATGAAATTCAAGTTCCCACTTAGGTTTTATAAAATTTCAACTAGTTTCGTTGCTTTTGAACTTAGTAGGGGTAAATCTGGCATTTTGCAAAATAACCCTAGAGCTTAGTGTCATACTACAAAAAACCCCTTCACCTGTTAATATTAGTTTGCGAGTACTCATGGCTTTCTCCCTGGCTATTCCCGTGGCCAGACTATGAAGAGGAGTACCCGGATGATGGACCCCAGGAAGGTTACGACAACTAGGATCATCTCCCATCGTCAGCATTGCATGTGACCCCGAAGATGGAGCTTCGCCTATGCTACCTTTATTATTACGTTATTCCGCTGCTTGAGTTGTATTAAGAACTGGATCATGAGATCCTTATTTGTGTAAGACCTTATGTATGGTTTGTAATGGATGATGTACTGTGATATTCAAATTTGTTATGTCTCACAAAAATGGTAATCCTGGGATTGCGATGTATGGCATAACATGCATCTGGGATTGAAAAATCCGGGTGTTGACAAGTTGGTATCAGAGTCATCCTGACCATAGGAGACCATAGTTAGACTGGACGTTTAAATCAAAGACTTAGTTTCAAAACCAAAGGAAATGAGTATTTACAAAAAAAACTTATTCCCATTCTTATCACTTTGATTCTTTCATGAAAATTCATGTTCCTCAAAAACTTTTGCAAAATACCTAAAACTTGACACACTTGATCACTCTACTAACTTACTCATCCTATATTCTTATAGATGGACGTGATGTACAACAAGTTTTATCAGCTAGGGGATGGAGGAGACCTCATCTTTGAGCGGAATTTGGACCAGCTTTCAGAACTTCTGGAGCGTCCGCACCCCGGGTTCTTTGGAGCTCAGCTCAATGATCAGGAAGCAGAAGATCGGCAATGGCTAGTTGTTGCAAGTCTCCGAGGAAAGATTGAGCCTCCCACTGCCGAGGGAATTCAGCTCACCTTACGAGAGAACAACTGGCTCGATGGACTCGTCAGGGCCATGCAAGAAGCTCTTGCCCATCTATGTGGGCAGAGTATCAATCAGATCAAGGGTACCTGCTTTGAGTTTTGTCCAAGGCGTGATGCTATGGGACAACCCCTGGAAGCCACATACCACCCCGAGTTGAAGACTCAGTTGGACCACCTTAGCTTCATGATGTATGATCGTCAACAAGAACTGGACAATGCCCATGACTACTCCAATCACAAGTCCGCCATCATCAGGACGAAGGATCAGACCATCGCCATGCTAGCAAAGGACCGCAAGTCTCATCGCTGTCAGCTCGACAAGAAGGAGCGCATCATTGCCCGTCTTTGTCATCGTATCTTAGATTTGGAGGAGACCATTCATGAGAGAGACATGCAGTTGGAGGAAAGGGAGAATGCCAGAGAAGATCTTCGTGGAGACCCCTACTCCTATCTCAGCGATGATGATGATTTTCTGGAGGATCAGGCTATGGACTTCTTCACCTATGAGGAGGATTTCGCCTTCATCGATGACGATGAGGATGATGATTACACCGACTCCGAGGAGTGGTAGCACTTGAGCACTAGAGTAGTGAGTTGTATTCGGTCCCACTGTATCGTAGTTTTTAGAGTGGTTCTTAAAACCATCTGTTTTCCTTTGTTGTGGTGTGTGTTGTATCGTGTGCTATGAATGAATGAATGAAAAGCAAGTTACTAGAAAATCTGAGTCAAACTTTAAAAACTTTTCAAAGTCCCTGAACCTTAGAAATTTCCCTCTTTTCTCATGATCTATCTCAATCTTCAGATGCCTCGCGGAGGAAGTGGTTCATCCCCGGACCTGATGTTGCAGATCCTGCAAATGTTGGTTTCGGACCGCGAAGCTGAAAGAGCCGAGCGTCAAGACAACTTAGCCACCCTTCAGCACATAGCTCAGATGGCCAACAATAATCAAGGCCAAGGAAATCAAGACAACCATGGATCTAAGCTCGAGAATTTCCAGAACACCAACCCACCTGTTTTCACTAAGTCAGAAGAGACCCTAGATGCAGATGATTGGCTGCAACCCGTGGAGAACAACTTGGAAGTCGCCGGAGTGGAAGCTAACGAGAAAGTTCTGTTCGCCACCCACTATCTAGCCAGAGATGCAAGAGCATGGTGGAACAGCATTCGTGCAATGACTGGAGGACAGATGATGACCTGGGAGGAATTCAAGGTCAAGTTCAGCAGAACCCATGTGCACCGGGTTTGATCAAGAGAATGAGAGATGAATTCAGAGAACTGAAGCAAGGAAGGATGACCGTAGTGGAATACCTTGACAAATTCTTGTCATTAGCTAGGTATGCCCCGGATGAGATCGACACTGAAGCCAAGAAGAAAGAAAGATTCTTGAATGGTCTGCACGATGAGATGCAAACAGTGTTAGTCAATATCCCTTTTGCTAATATTGAATCCCTTGTCGACTCTACCATCCAGATGGAAGGAAATATCAACCAAGACAACGAGAACCGCAATCGTCGCATGATGCATCAACCAGGAACCCATCAGACACCAAAGTATCGCCCCAACCCATCTCCAGGATTTGCCCCACGAACCAACAGACCCCCGATGAACCGTCTGACCTATCCCAACCGTGGAAACCCAAGGCCCGGAGGAAACCACAACAACCCCGGCAACTCTAGCAATTTCAACCGTGCACCACCCAAGTTCAACAACAACAATGCCACCACCAACACTGCCCCGAGGACTAGAAGCAATGATGTGCCTGTTGCAGCAAAGGACAAGTCGCAAGTGACTTGTTATGACTATGGAAATAAGGGTCACTACTCCAATGAGTGCCCAAAGAAGAATGCCGCAGCCTCCAATGCAAATGCCCCAGCTCAGCAGCAGTGTCGTGTTCAGCCTGGAAGAAGGTTTGCCCTAGGGAATTCGCTCAACCGCAACGGCCGTCTTTTTCTCATGCATGCTGAAGAAGATCAGGAAGCGCCAGATGTCGTGATGGGTATGTTTTCTGTTAATTCAGTACTTGATAGAGTGTTGTTAAATTCTGGTGCATCGCACTCATTTTTCACCAAAGAATTGGCATGCACTAGTAAGATTCAACCAACCAAACTGAAGCATGTTATGATTGTTCAAATCCCCGGTTCAACCACCAAAGCTAGGCAAATTTGCAAAGCCGTCCCTATCCGAATCCATGGCATAGATTTTTATGCTAATCTTATAGTACTCGGAACTAAAGGTTTGGAAGTAGTACTAGGAATGGATTGGATTTCCAAACATAAAGGATTAATTGACTGTTCCAAGAAAGCCATAACCATGACCAGTACAGCTGGAGTATCAGTCGAGCATGTATTTGAAACCTTACCTCGTCAATTCAAGTGCAACAAGAGTATAGCCCAACCTACCATTGACCAAGTCCGGATAGTCTGTGAATACCCCAATGTATTTCTAGATGTTTTGCCCGGTATGCCCCCAGATCGGGATATCGAGTTTATCATTGAACTAATCCACGGAACAGGACCCATAGCCCAGAGACCATATAGTATGAACCTATCTAAACTAGCTGAACTAAAGAAGCAACTGGATGCCATGTTGGAGATTGGATTGATTCAACCAAGTGTGTCACCTTGGAGATCACCTGTTTTGTTCGTAGACAAGAAAGATGGAGGTAACTGTTTGTGTACGGATTATAGGAAGTTGAATGATGTCACTATCAAGAACAAGTACCCATTGCCCAAGATATATGATTTGTTTGATCATTTGACCGGTGCCAAAGTGTTTTCTAAGATTGATCTTAGAACTGGCTATCATCAACTCAAGATTCGTGCAGAGGATATCCCCAAGACTGCCTTTACCACCAGATATGGATTATAAGAGTATACCGTCATGTCTTTTGGATTAACCAATGCCCCCGCTTATTTCATGAATCTCATGAATAAGATTCGTATGGACTTCCTGGATAAGTTTGTTGTTGTTTTCATCGATGACATTCTGATTTATTTCAAATCATAAGAAGAACATGAGCTACACCTAAGGACCATTCTTGGAACCCTTAGAGAGCATCAGTTGTATGCCAAGTTTAGCAAATGTGAATTCTGGTTACAGGAGGTAGGATTCCTTGGTCACATTGTATCAGCCGGAGGAATTGCCGTTGATCCTGCAAAGGTGAAACATGTCGAAGATTGGCAAGCCCCAACCACCCAAACCCAAGTTTGTGCATTTCTCGGATTGGTGGGATACTACCGCAAGTTCGTAGAATGATTCTTGAGTATCGCTAGACCAATGACCCAATCGCTGAAGAAGGACAAGAATTTTGAATGGACGGACAAATGTGAATCGAGTTTTCAAGAACTCGAGAGGAGATTGATTTCAGCACCAATCTTAATCATGCCGGATATCACAACGCCTTTTGACGTGTATTGTGACACATCCAAGATCGGTCTCGGGTGTGTGCTAATGCAAGAAGGAAAAGTTATATCTTATCTATCCCGACAACTGAAACAACATGAGAAGAAGTATCCAACCCATAACCTCGAGCTCGCAGCCGTAGTTCTAGCCCTGAAGACATGGAGGCATTACCTGATGGGAAACCGTTGTGAGATATATTCAGATCACAAGAGCCTAAAGTATATATTCACTCAAAAGGAGCTGAATATGAGACAGAGAAGATGGATTGAGCTAATCAAGGATTATGACCTGGATATTCAATATCACGCCGGTAAAGCCAACATGGTAGCAGATGCCCTTAGTAGATTGCCGTGCCGCTTGAACTCCATGATTTTGAAGGAGCAACCAAGCCTGCACAAAGAGATGGAAGATTTCCGAATGGAATTGGTAAGTGAAGGATTTTTGGCTAGCATAGAACTTCAACCCACTTTGATCAGTTAGATCAAGGAGGCGCGGAAAGGAAATCCTAGTATCGACGGAATCAAGCGTCGTATCGGTACAGGCAAAGTACCCGGATTCACCGAAGACGAAGAAGGAGTTCTGTGGTACAAAGGACGTCTTTGTGTACCAGCAGATTCAGAGTTGAAAGAAGTAATTCTGAAGGGAGCTCATGATACTCTTTATTCTATCCACCCCGGAGGAATGAAGATGTATCAAGATTTGAAAGAGCAATTTTGGTGGCATAAGATTAAGAGAGAAATCGGAAGCTATATCGCCAAGTGTGATATATGTCAGAGAGTCAAGGCGGGACATCAAAGACCCGCAGGATTGTTGCAACCATTGAAATTTCTGGAATGGAAATGGGATTCCGTTGGAATGGACTTTATCAACGGATTGCCTACTTCTAGTAGGGGAAATGACTCTACCTGGGTTATAGTGGGCAGATTGTCCAAAGTCGCCCATTTCTTACCAGTCAAGACCACATATCAGAGTTCGAAGCTAGCGGAGTTATACATCGCTAGAATCGTCAGTTTGCACGGAGTCCCCAAGAACATCGTATCAGATCGAGGAACTCAGTTTACCTTGCAATTCTAGAAGAAAGTCCAAGAAGGTTTAGGAACCCGACTAGATTTCAGCACAGCCTATCACCCTCAGACCGACGAACAAACGGAGCGAGTAAATCAAATACTCGAAGATATTTTGAGAGCATGTGTGTTGGAGTATGGATCTGAAAGGGAAGACTGTCTGCCGTTCGCAGAATTTTCATACAACAATAGTTATCAAGCTAGTTTGCAAATGGCCCCATTTGAATTCATGTATGGAAGGAAGTGCCGCACCCCTTTGAACTGGTCAGAAGTAGGAGAGAGTCAGATTTTTGGACCCGACATCCTACGAGAAGCAGAAGAGAAAGTTCACAAGATTCGTGAGCACCTCAAGATAGCCCAGTCAAGGCAAAAGAGTTATGCCGGCAAGAGACGTCGAGACCTCGCCTTCAACATAGGAGATTTTGTGTACCTGAAAGTGTCGCCATTGAAAGGAATGCAGCGTTTCCAACTCAAGGGAAAGTTAGCCCCCAGATATATAGGCCCCTTCAAAATTCTGAACCGTCAAGGAGAAGTGTCGTATCAATTGGAACTACCAGAAGAGATGTCAGCCGTGCACAATGTGTTCCATATCTCATTACTTCGTAAGTTCCTCGAACTTCCGGAGAAGACTGAAGTGTTCAAGAACATTGATCATCAGACCATAGAAATCAACGATGACCTGACCTATCCTGAGGTACCCATCCGTATTTTGGAAGAAGCTTTCAGAACTACCAGAACCCGGAGCATCAAGTTTCTCAAGATTCAGTGGAGCAACCACACGGAAGAAGAAGCTACCTGGGAGCGCGAAGATCACATCGGGACGGAGTTTCTCGATCTCTTCAAATCCTAGGTAATCTTTTTCTTCCTTTTTCAAATCTCAGGACGAGATTTTGTTTAAGGGGGGAAGGTTTGTAACATCCCAAAAATATTAAACTTGGATCATCAAACTCTAATCATCAAAATTAGGGTTAACAAAAACTTTTCCAACTAAAAATATGAAAGCATTCATATGTGTGTGTATTAACAATTTGGATTCTTTTGAATTTCCATGGCTCTTTGTTTATTTGCTTGTAAAATGATTCTTAGGTGAAATAAACATCATCTAAACAATCCCCAAACTTTTCCCAAAGACAAACAACTCAAAATAAGCAAATAAAGTGAATGGTCACTTTGGCCAAATTAACTCTCATGCCTACTTTGGGTATCTCTAATTTTCAAAACTTAATAGAAAAATTTCTGGATCTTTGCACCCCTTGATATTAATCATAATAAGGTACCAAGGACCACTTTGTGATCATCCAAAAACATTGAAATGCTAATTTTAAATGACAATATAAAATTGAATCTATCTCATATGGGAAGATCCCACTATTTCAAAAACCACACAAAAAAACTCAATTTGCAAAACCCAATCACCCACAGAGTCTCTAGCACATGCCTAGCACACCCACCAAAAATCTTTTCAAAATTCAAAACTCAAGTTCTTGCGGCCATTTCATCAAACAACTTGTAGATTCAAATCAAACAAATCACAAACACTATAGTGTGTAGTGAATTTGGCCTAACTTGTTCCCTCTCTGGCTGCAACTAGTCCTTAGTAGATCATCTAGCTCATTTAACTATCCTTAGCAGCACTGTAAGCAAGCTTAGCCATCAATGGTGAGCAGGCCGAGAGCAAACTTGCCACCCCGTTGTCGCCGGCGAGCTAGAGGCCACACTAGCCTCGCCAACCTTGTCTGGGAGCTAGCTAACACCCTACCGCCACTCCTTGTCCCAGCCTCGAGCAATGCCAGCCACTGGACCACACGCCACGCTCATGCCAAATCTCTTTGCGACCATGCCGAGAGCGTGCCCATGCGCCACGCTCGACCAGCACCCTCAGACCGCGCGCCACCCTCGCCGCGTGCGTAAGTGATCGCCAGCACCCCAGCACCCTGCCAGACATGCCTGTTCGCCACCGCGCGGATCATGCTCGCTGTGCGCCATCAAAACCCCCGTTGGACTCGCCCAGAGCATCGTAGCGTTCCGACCGATCAGCACCGCCCCACGCCTAGCCACCACGGCGTTGAGCTTCGCCAGGGAACATAGAACCGCCCTCATCAGCCCGCGATAGCTGCTGTCTTGCGTCGACCACGACGAGCTCAGCTCTCGCTCGTCGGTCCCCTCTCTCCACCATAAATAGAGGCCTCCCCCGCTCGATTTCTTCACACCAGTTCACTCCCCACCTCTCACTGATCACACTCACTCACCCCCGGAGCAAGGCGAGCACCAAGTGACCGGAATTGCACGGGAGTTCGCTACTGTAGAGGAAGAGAGGCACCGTCGATTGGAGCCGCCCCAGGAGGAGCTGTCGGTGCCAGGAGAATCGCCCTCGTCTACTTCATCATTTGCCCCCATCGCCGACCCTCACCTGAGATCCGGTGAGCCTCCCACGACCCCCAGCTGCCGCGTTAGGGTTCTATCTCGCCGGCGATGCCCTACGTGGACGATGAGCCGTAGCCGTTCGATTAGATTTAGATCGTGCAGCCGAGATCGCCCCATACCGCTTTGCGTGTTATGAGCCACTGACGGGTGGAACCCCCCTGTCAGCTGAGCCCCGCGCTGCTGAGTGACACTGGGACGGCCCATTACCCTCTCTCACGCAGCCCAGTTGTTTGAATTTAGAATTTTCCTTTTTAACTCAAACCCAGTTATGTACCTAGTTTCAAAAATCAACCCCAACTCGATTAAATGAACCAAATTGCATGAAACCAATTTTGTTAGAAAGGTACTGAAATTCTTAATCCAAGCCCGTTGGATTCAAATCACTTAGATCTATAGATCAACCTTGGTAAAATAACAAGTAAGAAGCTTTTCTACATTCAAACATTTTTCAAATTTCAACCATAAGAGCTTTTGAGTTGATTCCAACTCTCAAAAATCACATTTGATCATACCTTTCAGAATATATAAAAACATATGGGTTTACTTGCAGAAATAATGTTCAAGTAATAAAAGAATGCCACATAGGCATTTCTAGACACTTTATTTAATTAAAATAAAAAGGTTAAACCTTATTAAATTGTGACACCACTTTAAATCACATTCCCATGTACTAAAATATGTGGTGATGACAAATGTCAACATGATCCCATGTTTTGGAGAATATTAAATCTTCAGTAGTTTTCAATGAGTAGAAATTACTTTTCTCAAATTAAAACAAATGCTTTAATCTTGTAATAATAGGTGATGATGCTAGATCATCTATAGAACACCTTTGTGTGATGATTGAAAATAGTTAAGTATTGTTTGGTGATTGTGTACCTTGTATTTATTTATAGACGCTAGTACCGACCAAGGATACGAGGTGGAAGGAGGATACTACGAGGAAGAACCCGAGGAGAACTTCAACCACTGCTCTGCACAAGGCAAGCCTAATACTACTAGTTGAATGAGCAAGCCTTGCTAACCAAGTTGACCTATGCAAGCTAACACTTGCAACCTAGCAAGCTTATACCACTTGATAAACCATCCTAGTTTTACTTACAAGCTTTCTACTTTATTTTTGTATCAAAGCTTTTCTTAGAGTTTATTTAAGTGACTTGTAGATTATAGAAAGATAATTGTAGGTTGCATAAAGAGCATAAAATTTGGCCTAAGTAGAAAAACTTGATGTCACCCTAAGGCATGAGATTGAACCTAATTAATCTCCACTTGTTTACCACCCCTCATTAGTAATCATTTCCCCCTGGTAGATGCTAGTGCTAAGCATAAAACTTGATCAACTTTAGATGGGAATACTTGGTGAAAATGGTTATAAAAACCTTGGAATGATGAGTCATTCTACTGAGATGTTTTGACATGTGTTTCCGAACACCAGATGATTTTGATGATGAAAATGTTGAGGCATGATCCTTAGCCATTTTTAAAACTGATGCTTGTCTGGATGCGATACCATTCCAATTTTACCGTACAACCACAATACCCGAAAATTGGGTAGGGCTTGACTGGAAACTTATATACCTTAGTATGGGTTCCATCACGGCCAAGGTCTGAGCTGAGGCTACCTTGTGAAGATAGTCCACCTGTGCAGTACCCAACATGACAGTTGGTCATGGTTGGGAGGCCAAACTCACAGGAGAGGTGCCTATACTAGGGTGTGTAATTGAAAGGTTAGGATTGATTATCCGCATACTGAGTATGGTGAATTCAGGGTTTTGTTCCTGACGGATGTATCGAATGTTGTGGTGAAAGTGTACAATCTCTGCAGAGTGTCAAACTATTCGAATATCCGCGTCCGTGGTTATGGACAGTTGGAGTAGCCATACTGTTCCCCTGTCAGATGTTTTCAAAATGAATTGAGATTTTGACTTGACCTCAACAGGGTTGTGATATGAAATTCAAGTTCCCACTTAGGTGTTATAAAATTTGAACTAGTTTCTTTGATTTTGAACTTAGTAGAGGTAAATCTGGCTTTTTGCAAAACAACCCTAGAGCTTAGTGTCCTACTACAAAACCCCCCTTCACCTGTTAGTATTAGTTTGCGAGTACTTAAAGAGTACTCATGGCTTTGTCCCTGGCTATTCCCGTGGAAAGAATATGAAGAGGAGTACTCGGATGATGGACCCCAGGAAGGTTACGACAACTAGGATCATCTCCCATCGTCAGCATTGCCCGTGACCCCGAAGATGGAGCTTCGCCTATGCTACCTTTATTATTATGTTATTCCGCTGCTTGAGTTGTATTAAGAACTGGATCATGAGATCCTTATTTGTGTAAGACCTTATGTATGGTTTATAATGGATGATGTCCTGTGATATCCAAACTTGTTAGGTCTCGCAAAAATGGTAATCCTGGGATTGCGATGTATGGCATAACAGGCATCTGGGATTAAAAATTTGGGTGTTGACAACGATGGTGCTCCAGTACAGACTAATTTGTCTGAACTCTGATGATCACCGACGGAAGGGAACGGTGAAATTTCCTCGATTCCAAACGCCCCTTGCTTCACGTCTACTACTCGTGCGACGAGGATGGTGAGGCGCTTCTCCCCGACTACCGCATGGCCTCAGGGGTGGTTTCTACCGGCGACAAGGAGTGGCTCCGGTGAGCTAGGGTTTTGGCCCTTTTCGAAACAGATGGGATAAGGAGGAGTGGAGATGCGCGAGTGAGAGGATGAGGGCTTCGTGGTGGCGTTCTTATCCTCCTAGCAGACGACAGCGAGCATCTCAATGCCGGCGAGCGACGGCGCTCGCGCCACGCAGTTGCTTCGGCGGCAGCATGACATGGATGACAACGATATATCAGACAAAACAGTATTTGGGCCTGGGCCTCCACTGGGCCATGACGAAACAAGCATAAAAGGTTGGTTGTGGCTAGTGAGCGAGAGATAGAGGGGTAAGGAAATGGGCCTTGGGCTGGCACTACTTGTTTCCTCCTTTCATTTTCCTTTTTCTATTTTCTATCTTACTTTTCAGATTTGTATTTTAAATGTTTGATTTAAACTTTTTAACAAAGTTAATATGCTGAATACTTCCAGCAACAATTGATATTGATTGAGGTTCATTTTGTAAACATTTAGGGTAAATATTTTTTTTATTTTCTTTATATGAATCCCTTTTAATCTATTGTTGAAGCCTTTATTATTACTTTTCTTTCCATATTAAACCATCGATTTATTAAATGATATTTCCTTATTTGTTTATAAAACTTAATTCAAGTTAGCTCATAGTTTGGATGGAAATTTTTATAAAATGATCCTCTCACATCACAAAATTTTCCAAATTTTGAAATGTGAAAAATAAATAAACAAAATAAATAATTGATGAAAAGAAAGTTTTTGTTTCCAAATAGAATCATCAAAGACCCATCTTGGACAAACTTTGAATGAAAAGGGATTTAAAAAGATAAACAAATATTAAATAAATTTTTAAAAGTTGGAATCACCATTTTTTTAATCTTTAAATAAAAAGATATGGATTTTATAAATAGAGGAAGAAATAAGTAAATAAGGACTATTTTAAAAAAAGCCAAATTAAAACTTGGCCAAGCAAATAAAATAAAATATTTTTGTTTAATCAAAAGAGTAAAGGATTATTTAAATAAAATCATAAGGATTTATTAATATCCAATTTTATTTAAGTAAAGACATTTCCCATTTTAAATGAACATTAAAACATAATAAAGTATTTTAAATAATAATTCAAAGTGAATTATTTTTAAATAAAACCTATTGAAAAGATTTGGTAAAATTTAGAAATTTAAATAGAGTTTTAAAACATATTTAAAAACCTATTTGGAATAAAGGAAAATGACTATTTTTAATTAATAATGGACCCTAAAAGAATTAAAGAAATATTCTAAAATTGGACCTTGGAATATGTTAATAAACAATATTAAAAATATACTCAAATTTGGTTAAGGTTTGAATTCAAATAGTGTTTGAATTATTTGAACAAAAATCAAAACAGAATAATGGAAAAAGGAAAAATAAAAAGGTTCAGTATAAACAATGAAACAAAGCCAGCCCAGGAATCTGGCCCAGTCTAGCCCAACTCGCAGCCCATTTTCTTTTCCTTCCCCGAATCGTTTTTCACCAGAAAGCCTACCCGCTCCCTCACTGACGACCGGACCCCACCACACCCTATCACTCTCTCGCTGCCGCCAGGACCCACGGCCACGTCACCGTCTTCAACCCCGCGACGACCTCACTCTCACCTCGCGACCGTTTTCTACCGTTTGATTCGAGGCGTAAATTCGTTTGAATGCGCGATTAATCCTCCCCCTAGACCATGCTATCTTAAAAGCCCGCGTCTCCTCTCTCCTATCCCCCAGACGCCACTCCCCCTCTGCCCCGAGGCTGCCTGAATTTCGCGCTGCACTCCACTGTCTCCAGCGAGCTTCTAACGTCGATTCCAGCGAGAACACCCACCTCCACTGCCCCTGGTTTTAGGGTGCTCGCCAGCACCAGGCACATCCACCAGTACCTCCATATCGCCCGTGCTCGTTCTAGAACGTCGGCAACGTCTCCAACCGTGCGCCACCGACGACCCCGCAACACCGGCGACCTTTTCCCCGGTAACTCTGACCTTGCCTCTCCCTCTCGATGATGCTCCCGTGATTGCCACACTCTCCCGCATCTAACGCATCCTATGGCGTGTCCTTTTATGCCCTATAGCGTCGACAGCATCTATACCTGAGCGAGCCCGACACCGACGCCGTCTCCGACGAGCAATCACCGCTACCCCCCGAGCGCCCCTCGACGAACTGACCCCACCTCGAGCATCAACGTTTCACGGCGAGTCTGGTGAGCATCCTCACTCCCTCCCGTGCTTCCTAGTTTGTCGGCAATGCCACCTACAGAGCGTCCCCGCCGCGTGCCACCGACGAGCGCCACCAGTTCTTGGCAAATGCGCTGGTAGCCGTAGGATGCTTATCGTCTGGCTAAGATTAGATTTAGACGAAGGCGTAAGTTTTGATCAGTGCCAAACGATCTAATTTAAATCCAACGACCCACAGAGAGTGATCCGCGCGAACAGGTATGCGCCACTAAGAAAGCGCCACGTGGCCAGAGTTTGTTTTAAAACAGAAATTTTGTTCTATTAGATATACAAACTTGCAAAATTCATAACTTTTAATCCACACGTCCAAATTTTACAAATTTTATATCATTGGATTCAGAAAAATGTGAAATTTCCAACCATGCACTTTTTTTTGTATTTTGCTTCTGTAAAATTGGTTGTTTATGCAGAAACTTATTTAGGCTTATTTTGAATATAAAAATTATTCTAGAAATGATTTTTGAGCAAAATCTTTGGCAAATGGATTATTTTGACCCTACTGACCATAGAAAACAACTTGTAGATTTAAAAGTATATTTGGTGACACTTGGGAATTAAATCTTTTAATAAAAGCATTTCTAGCTAAATAAAAATATTGATTATGGTTTAAAAATGCTTTTTGACTAAAACCTTTGGGAAATGAATTGAATTAAACTCTCTGACCCTCAACACCAAGTTTTGAGATTTGAAAACATATTTGATGAACCTTAGTAAAATTATTACTTTGTTAAAGGCATTTCTAGCAAATAAAAAAATATTGCTTTGAATTAAAAATGCAGTTTGGATGAACCCCTTTGCAAATGGATTAATATTAAAACACCTTGACCATAAACACTAACATTGGTGTTAAAGAATATATTTGGCTAACACCACAAATTATTACTTTGATCATTCCTAGCAAAACAAAAAGATTTAAATGACCATTTTCACCAACTTGAATTTAAATGATTTTACCACTTTTGTAAATGACCAATGGGAGCTTTAAAAATGTTTAGAGCCTAATAGAAACCACTTTTCCAAATAAAACCATCTTTTGCATGCTTGCATGCATTGCTTGATTTTATTCTTTCATGTGATAAATTGTTTAAATGCTAGTTGAATATGTGTTTGCTTGATTGAATTGTAGTGAAATTAGAAGAGTGTGATATTTTCAAGATCAAGGAGTCAACCAATATTATCTACTATAAATGCAAGTGACACTATCATCCATGTCCTACTATTTTCATTACACTTAATGGATTTTTGTAGTATGCATGATAGGACTACTATATTTTATGCTATGATATATCCTATTAGGATATCCTTATATCTTCCTTAGTGAAAACATTGTAGTTGTAGTATACTTAGCCCTGCTATATATTTGGGGTGGAATACCATATTATGATTATACAAAGTGTTGGAAAAATATATGTTTTATCTAATAAAACAAGTACTCAATGAACCACCTGGGTGGAATAAGGATACTCAATTTTGGACAAGGTGGAAACAAAGGGAACCATGTTTATATGGCTATATTTTTGTATGTGCACTAGAATAAAACCACCTAGGGACTTAGAGATTGAACATGTTTCTCGTAAAGTGGCTTCCGTGTACAGCCACATGCTAAATGGGCTCTGGCTTAGTCAACTACATAGTGGAAGACCCTTGCATTGGCATCTTCAGGTTAACTAGAATTGTGTATTGGAAATATATCCATACATTGGTGCCTGGTAGACAAGCTAGCATTGTGTATTGGGAGGACTTCTATGGAAAGACTTCGTCACATTCTCGATCTGCCGGTACTCCATTTGGTGAGTACTTATCCAGCGGCCACTGGTGGCGTCAAGACGAGATTGTGTCATGTGGTTAAAGTGTACAACTTCTGCAGAAGATCAAATTCTAAGTACTTAGCCGTGTCCTTGGTTACGGACAACTCTGAGAAACTAAGGCCTAAAGCTATGGAAGATCTCGACATTCCAATTTCTCAAAGTAAAACTTGATGGTGACAACAAGGGATTAGAATCACTTGGAGTTTTCCAAGGAGTTCAGAAAGTTTGTCAAAAGATCAAAACTATTTTGAAAAGATAGGATAAACTATATTGCTTTCTGCAAATAAGCCTAAACCCTACTTAGCCAAAAATGCATGTATTGATAGGATCCACTTATTTCTACATAGTAGTGAAACTTGCCAATACAATTCAAATGTATTGACCCTTGTGGCTGCAACTTATTATGTTGCAGGTTTGTTTGATGTTAGTGAAGTGTGTTGATTAGGACTACAAGTTTACAACCAACATGTTTGCCTGTGGCACTTTGAAGATGAAGGAATCCATGCTATAGTTAATTTCGCTGCATTGTAATGAGATAGCCAAACGAGCTATGTAAGATGTAATGAATTATTTTATTCCTCGTTAAAAAGTTGTATTATGACCTTTGTTTCTTGATATTACATCTTAATTGTGGATGCTAGCTATTGATCCAGGGACTAGCATTGTAAACACGGGGATATCTACCTTATTAAAGGTTGGGACCTCTATAGATGGTATCAGAGCACTGTGTTTCCTATAGTATTGTAACCCTAGTATTGGACACAACCCCTTAGAAAAATAGGAGTTGTTTTTGTTCCAAAACTTATTTACAAACAATCTTGTAAACTGTTTCCTTAACCAATTTGGTTTTGATTCTACATCTTTTCCTTTTCAACTTGATGGACAAAGCATCCACCATGACCAAAGACTTCAACTTTAGTTTCACTAAGGACTTCAACTTAGACATTACTAAGGACTACAAGTGAGAACCAAGAGACATTAGATTGCCTACCAAAAACATTGATACCATGTTAGTGTATGGATCACATTGACCTATGAGGTATGACTATACTAGGATGATTGTTTCAAGAAAACTTGTTGTTTCCTTCAACTCATGAGTTAAGCTCATAAGTTGTTAGTTGAATAGTTGCTTGTTGATTGTTTGATTGAAATTGTTTGTTTTGGGTTGTGTGTTAGAATTTCCCTAGGTCTATATATCATTACTTATACCTATCAAACCAATAGATGCCTCCCCGTCGTGCCAACCCCAACCAAAACAACAACAACAACATCACCCCCGAGATGCAGTAGATAATGGCATCTCAAGCTCAACTGATGCAGATGATGACATAGTTTGTGCAAAATCAAAATCAGAATCAAAATAACAATAAAAACAACAACAATCATAATAATCCTCCAGCACTTGACATGCTCACCAGGTTTCTGAAACTAAGGCCTGCAAGGTTCTCTGGAACAGCTGACCCAATGGTAGCCAATGACTTGTTACGTTTGGTGAATAAGGACTTAGTGACTGTTGGCTGCACCGATGAGGAAAAAGTTAGGTTTGCAGCATATCTGCTCGAAGGACCAGCAACAACATAGTGGGACAACTTTCAGATCATCACTCCCCTTGAGGATGTGACTTGGGCTATTTTTGAGGATGGTTTCCGTACAGCTCACATCTCATCTGGAGTGATGAACTTGAAGAAAAGGAGTTCCACAATCTGAAACAACGTCACCTCAGCGTGGCTAAGTACATCGAGGAGTTCAACAATCTGGCATGCTATGCACCGGATGAAGTTGATACATATGCTAAGAGGAAGGAGAAATTACTCGAAGGACTTAATGATGAGTTGAACCTGCAGTTGTATGTTGCCTATGTCCCAACTCATCAATCACTTTGTGACAAAGCCACCATCTTGGAAAACAAGATGAATCAAGTTGAGAAAACAAAGAGGAAACATAAACTCAAGTATCACTCAGGATCATCCCAAAAGAAGCGTTCATTCAAAAAGAGCAATGAATATTCTGAACCACATCAACATCACCACGATAACAATGGAAGTGATAATAATGGAAATGATACTGACAATGGAGATGACCTTGGTCAGAACCAACATGACAATTCCAGGAAGAAAGACATTAGCCAGTTACAGTGCTATAATTGTAAGGAACTTGGACACTATGCATCAGACTGTCCTGAGAAGGAAAAGAAAAAGGATGCTAGAAACTCCAATGGAAATGACTCCAATGTGACCCAGGAAGGACATGTGAACCACATTGACATGTATGGAACCCTTGAAGAAATAGAGGATGTGGATGTCAGGAATTAGTTAACTCAGAAGAGTCAAATAAGGATTCCTTGTTTGGATATCAAGTATTGAACCCATAGTTAAGTGAATCATCAATGTAACCCTATAAGACTTTCTTTTAAGGGTGGTAGTACCCTAGTTGTCTTCAAGCCAACTTGTAACCCTAGCCTTCCCAAATCTCGGGACGAGATTTCTTTTAAGGGTGGTAGCCTGTCACATCCCAAAATTTTCCAAATTTTGAAATGTGAAAAATAAATAAACAAAATAAATAATTGATGAAATTTAGGGTGAAAAGAAACTTTTTGTTTCCAAATAGAATCATCAAAGACCCATCCTGGAAAAACTTTGAATGAAAAGGGATTTAAAAAGATAAACAAATATTAATTATAATTTTAAAAGTTAGAATCACCATTTTTTTGAATCTTTAAATAAAAAGATATGGATTTTATAAACAGAGGAAGAAATAAATAAATAAGGACTACTTAAAAAAACACAAATTAAAACTTGGCCAAGCAAATAAAATAAAATAATTTTGTTTAATCAAAAGAGTAAAGGATTATTTAAATAAAATCATAAGGATTTATTAATATCCAATTTTATTTAAGTAAAGACATTTCCCATTTTAATGAACATTAAAACATAATAAAGTATTTTAAATAATAATTCAAAGTGAATTATTTTTAAATAAAACCTACTAAAAAGGTTTGGTAAAATTTAGAAATTCAAATAGAGTTTTAAAACATATTTAAAAACCTATTTGGAATAAAGGAAAATGACTATTTTTAATTAATAATGGACCCTAAAAGAATTAAAGAAATATTCTAAAAATGGACCTTGGAATATGTTAATAAAAAGTATTAAAAATACACTCAAATTTGGTTAAGGTTTGAATTCAAATAGTGTTTGAATTATTTGAAAAAAAATCAAAACATAATAATGGAAAAGGAAAAAGAAAAAGGATTAGTATAAAAAAATGAAACAAAGCCAGCCCAGGAATTTGGCCTAGTCCAGCCCAACTCGCAGCCCATCTTCTTTTCCTTCACCGAATCGTTTTTCACTAGAAAGCCTACCCGCTCCCTCACTGATGACCAGACCCAACCACACCCTCTCACTCTCTCGCTGCCTCTAGGACCCACAACCACGTCACCGTCTTCAACCCCGCGACGACCTCATTCTCACCTCGCGATCATTTTATGCCGTTTGATTCGAGGCATAAATTCATTTGAATGCGTGATTAATCCTCCCCCTCGACCATGTTATCTTAAACGCCCGTGTCTCCTCTCTCCTATCCCCCAGACGCCACTCCCCCACCGCCCCGAGGCTGCCTGAATTTCGCGCTTCACTCCACTGTCTCCGGCGAGCTTCTAACGTTGATTCAACGGCGAGAACACCCACCTCCACTGCCCCTGGTTTCCACTAGGGTACTAGCCAGCACCAGGCGCATCCACCAGTACCTCCATCTCGCCCGCACTCATTCTAGAACGTCGGCAACGTCTCCAACTGTGCTCCACCGACGACCCTGCAACACCGGCGACCTTTTCCCCGGTAACTCCGACCTCGCCTCTCCCTCTCGATGATGCTCCCGTGATTGCCACACTCTCCCGCATCTAACGCATCCTCTGGCGTATCCTTTTATGCCCTGTAGCATCGACATCATCTATACCTGAGCGAGCCCGATGCCGACGCCGTCTCCGACGAGCAATCACCGCTACCCCCCGAGCGCCCCTCGACGAACTGACCCCACCTAGTTCGTCGGCAACGCCACCTCCAGAGCGACGCCAGCGTGTGCCACCGACGAGCGCCGCCAATTCTTGGCAAATGCGCCGGTAGCCGTAGGATGCTTATCGTCTGGCTAAGATTAGATTTAGACGAAGGGGTAAGTTTTGATCAGTGCCGAACGATCTAATTTAAATCCAACGACCCACAGAGAGTGATCCGCGTGAACCGGTACGCGCCAGTAAGAAAGCGCCACGTGGCCAGAGTTTGTTTTAAAACAGAAATTTTGTTCTATTAAATATACAAACTTGCAAAATTCATAACATTTAATCCACACGTCCAAATTTTACAAATTTTATATCACTGGATTCCAAAATATGTGAACTTTCCAACCATGCACTTTTTTTAGTATTTTGCTTGTGTAAAATTGGTTGTTTATGCAGAAACTTATTTAGGATTATTTTGAATAAAAAATTATTCTAGAAATGATTTTTGGGCAAAATCTTTGGAAAATGGATTATTTTGACCCTACTGACCATAGAAACCAACTTGTAGATTTAAAAGTATATTTGGTGACACTTGGAAATTAAATCTCTGAATAAAAGCATTTCTAGCTAAATAAAAATATTGATTATGGTTTAAAAATGCTTTTTGACTAAAACCTTTGGGAAATGAACTGAATTAAACTCTCTGACCCTAAACACCAAGTTTTTAGATTTGAAAACATATTTGATGAACCTTAGTAAAATTATTACTTTGTTAATGGCATTTCTAGCAAATAAAAAAATATTGCTTTGAATTAAAAATGGAGTTTGGATGAACCCCTTTGCAAATGGATTAATATTAAAACACTTTGACCATAAACACTAACATTGGTGTTAAATAATATATTTGGCTAACACCACAAATTATTAATTTGATTTAAATCATTCCTAGCAAAACAAAAATGATTTAAATGACCATTTTCACCAACTTGAATTTAAATGATTTTACCACTTTTGTAAATGACCAATGGGAGCTTTAAAAATGTTTAGAGCCTAATAGAAACCACTTTTCCAAATAAAATAATCTTTTGCATGCTTGCATGCATTGCTTGATTTTATTGTTTCATGTGATAAATTGTTTGAATGCTAGTTGAATATGTGTTTGCTTGATTGAATTGTAGTGAAATTAGAAGAGTGTGATATTTTCAAGATCAAGGAGTGAACCAATATTATCTACTAAAAAGTCAAGTGACAATATCATCCATGTCCTACTATTTTCATTACACTTAGTGGATTTTTGTAGTATGCATGATAGGACTACTATATTTTATGCTATGCTATATCCTATTAGGATATCCTTATATCTTCCTTAGTGAAAGCATTGTAGTTGTAGTATGCTTAGCTCTGCTATATATTTGGGGTGGAATACCATATTATGATTATATAAAGTGTTGGAAAAATATATGTTTTATCTAATAAAACAAGTACTCAATGAACCACCTGGGTGGAATAAGGATACTCAATTTTGGACAAGGTGGCAACAAAGGGAACCATGTTTATATGGCTATATTTTTGTATGTGCACTAGAATAAAACCACCTAGGGACTTAGAGATTAAACATGTTTCTCGTACAGTGGCTTCCGTGTACAGCCACATGCAAAATGGGCTCTGGCTTAGTCAACTACATAGTGGAAGACCCTTGCATTGGCATCTTCAGGTTAACTCGAATTGTGTATTGGAAATATATCCATACATTGGTGCCTGGTAGACAAGCTAGCATTGTGTATTGGGAGGACTTCTATGGAAAGACTTTATCACATTCTCGATCTGCCGGTACTCCATTTGGTGAGTACTTATCCAGCGGCCACTAGTGGCATCAAGACGAGATTGTGTCATGCGGGTAAAGTGTACAACTTCTGCAGAAGATCAAATTCTAAGTACTTAGCCGTGTCCCCGGTTACGGACAACTCTGAGCAACTAAGGCCTGAAGCTATGGAAGATCTCGACATTCCAATTTCTCAAAGTAAAACTTGATGGTGACAACAAGGGATTAGAAGCACTTGGAGTTTTCCAAGGAGTTCAGAAAGTTTGTCAAAAGATCAAAACTATTTTGAAAATATAGGATAAAACTATATTGCTTTATGAAAATGAGCCAAAACCCTACTTAGACAAAAAATGCATGTATTGATAGGGTCCAGTTATTTCTACATAGTAGTGAAACTTACCAATACAATTCAAATGTATTGGCCCTTGTGGCTGCAACTTATTATGTTGCAGGTTTGTTTGATGTTAGTGAAGTGTGTTGGTTAGGATTACAAGTCTACAACCAACATGTTTGCCTATGGCACTTTGAAGATGAAGGACTCCATGCTATAGTTAATTCTTCTGCATTGTAATGAGATAGCCAAACGAGCTATGTAAGATGTGATGAATTATTTGATTCCTAGTTATATAGTTGTATTATGACCTTTGTTTCTTGATATTACATCTTAACTGTGGATGCTAGCTATTGATCTAGGGACTAGCATTGTAAACACAGGGATCTCTACCTTATTAAAGGTTGGGACCTCTACAGATCCTATATCATTATTTGATGTCTGAGATAAAAAAGAATTAATATGGTTAATATTACTCTCATAAAGTTAGGAAATAGCAATGTATATTTTCTATTATAATTAATTTAGGATTTAAGGTTTTGAATTACAATTGTTTACCCTAGAGTTAGGGTTCTTAATATACTTATTTTCTTTTGTTGAGAAAAGTTTATGGCTAAGCATACTATCTTTTTGTTTGTGATATTTAATGGTATCACCTTTTAAAATAGAAAGTTATTAACTAGAATGTCTTACGAAAAGGATTGATAGAAATAACTCCTAAGAACATATGGTTATGATAATTGGAAATGACAGAGATGTGCTTAAATGACTTGCTATAGGGAAATATTCCTATAAACAATTGTGAAGATAAAATGATTTATCTAACAGATGAGCTGATTGTTAAGCTTGATCATAGATTTAGGGTTTAGGGTTTTACCAAGAATTTCTATCTTCCCTAATTCATAATTCTGGACTTCTGATTAAGGAATTCCTTTCCTAGATATTCTTCTCCTTCATATTCATCATCATGTGCTAACATGATGAGCTTTACTTCACAGGAATATTCTTATCCACCTTTATTCTTCTAAACCCATTGATAGACCCAATGAGTTTGACACTAAAGCTTTTCATAATCTTCACCTATTCAGACTTGGTTATATCAACTACTCTTCTACTCATAACCTCCAATCTAACAAGTATCTACTTCTAACTCCATTCCCATTCTTCCATAACCATCCACTAATATTACTTTAGTAGATGTATGTATAATTGGATATACATCAAATCCTACTCCACCTCAAGTATTTACTCTTTTCCAGAGGAATATATTAACTCTATAATTCAATGCTGCTCTAACATCTTCTTAATAATACAATTTTATCTTTACTTGGCTCCAATATTTCATATTGGAGTTCAATCAAGTTTTACAAACCAATGTTACTTATACAGGATATAAGCATTCAATCTTGGTGACTAAAGCATGATCATTATAATCCTTTCATCCTTTATGGTTTATGTTTCCAATTGGCTAAACAAGGCTTCATCAAAGCAATATTATAGTTGTATTAGAATTATCTTCTGTTTATCTCTATGGAACTAAGAGATATTATTCATTGACTATACCTACTTGTTCCAAGAGGATTACTCCTTGATAACTATCTTCAATGTTTATCCCTATAATCTACTTTATCACCATATAATTATATAATCTAAATAACTCTTCTATTCATTCAGGAGTGATTTAACTCCACCAATAATCTTATTGATCTTATTTACTTCCAACACTCCCATCCTATAGATGATATTTGAATCTAGCATTACCATATACCTTTCCTTACCTGCTTCTTTAAAGGATTTACGTGAATGCTATGATAAGAACAAGAGGTAATAGATCAAGTATTGATAGTTTAAGAATTGGTGAATCAATAGTTGATTACTCAACATTGATGAATAGTAGATATTAAAATAAGGTTCAATATAGATGACAAAGTTTGATATAGAAAGAAAGATATGTGGTTAATGATCTTGACTTAGTTTCCTTCCTAAATAAATAGTTTGGGTGTAGTGTTACCATGTTTCTCATGGTAAAAATAGAATAGGGATTGAATAGGTAAATATTAGTTAATACATTCTTGTTATTTGGTATTCATGAGTTATTGTGATGAATATTATGATAGGATCCCTTAAGGTTCAAATATTAATCATTTAAGCAATACATTATGATTTAATAGTTATTATATTTGATCTACCCTTAGATCAAATTATGTTTACCCAAAATAAGGTTTTTAGCAAAGGTCATATTGAAACTTATCGCAGTCCACTTGATGATCTACTTCAATTCCATCAGGTTGAGAGAAGCTTCAATCACTTTAACAAGTTTTATTCAAAAGCACAAAAAATATTCAGATTTTCTATGCATGCATGCAATGCACACATCTGGGTTCAGCTTATTTCTAAGCTCTAATGCTGGGATGTTACATATTCATCGATTGTGAGTGCTAGCTATTGATCCAGGGACTAGCATGTTAATCACAGGGTCTTAGGATCTTTATCGATCCGAGGTCACTATAGATGGTATTTGTAAGATCCCTCCTTTATAAAGGAAAAGGATCCCTGTGATTGCAATGCTAGTCCCTGGATCAATGCTAGCATCCACAGTTTAAGATGAAGTACACAGATACAAAGGTCATTTATTACAGCCATTCCAGAGATAAACATAGTCTTTACAACTCCAAGGCCACAGGCCTAATACAAGAGTTTGAATAAGTAAATAAATAAAAGTCTTCATCTTCATGTGCCACAGGCAAACATGTTGAGTGTAGACTCATGACACCTAATCCTCATCAGAGTAACCTGCAACATCACAAGTTATAGCCACAGTGGGTCAATACTTTGGAATAGTATTGGCAAGTGATACCTTAGTAAAATTTTAAGTGGACTAGATACTATATGCAATTTGGCTAAGTGTAGCTTGGCTTGCTTTGCTCAAAATAGGTTTTTCCTATTAGTTGAAATAACTAAGTTTTTCTTTGTCAAAACTTTTCCCTAGGAACCACCAATAGACATTGAGGTCCTTCACCCTTGTTCACCCGCAAATTTTTACTTAGAAATTGGGATGAAGAGGAGATTCTTGATAGCTTCCATGTCTTGATGCTCAAGTTGTCCATTACCAAGGACTTGGCTAAGTACTTAGATTTTTCCATCTGCAGAGGTTGTGCACTTTCCCCACCAGACTTGGTTTCACCAAGACAGGACCTTTCAGAAGCCTTCCCTTAGACCAAATGGACACGCTCCGACCTATCATTCCCACTACCACCAACTGTCCAAATGGCTAAGTTCTAGCAACTTATGTGATCCAGGCAGAGCCCATATTGCCAAGTGGCTGCACTAGAAGCTTCTTAACACTTGGCCTCTAAAATCTCTTTGTTCCTTGGTGGCTTACCACAAGTGAGATACACAAGGTAAACCATAGAAATGAGCCTTGTGTAACCACTCAACATAAACCAATCCTTCCGTTCCACCTAGGTATTTCATTAACTTAGTTGTTTTATTAGGTAAAACACAAGTCCAAAGACTTAGAAATATTTTCATCATAGCATGTATATTTCACCAACCCTTGTTTGCTACTAGCTAGGCTAAGCATGGCATAGATGGTAACTTAACTTAGAAATTCCCTAGCATTTCTATAACTACTAGGATTTCCCAACATGGCATATAAGCAAAATAATATCATGCAAGACTTAGCAAAAATATTTCTAATGCATAGCATAAAACATGGGATAAAAATATTCATGAAGTACCACTTGCCTTGGTAGTTTGGAGAGTAGCACTCCTCACAAGCACAATCACTAGCACCAAAATCTATACAAAGAATCATAGCCACAATCACATACCAAACATATACAATCAAAAATATATGCATGCATGCAAAATGATATGTGATGGTTTTTAAAACTCAACAAAGCAAGTAAACAGTACTGATTCATAAAAAAGTTAAAAACTTGCCAAACAACCATTATTTAAACCCTAAATTATTTCCTAAACATTTCATATACTCAAATTATCCCTACACAAGTTTCTACAAATAAAACCTTTTTAACAGAAGATAAACATTAAACACATTGCTTATTTAGAAAGAGATTGCTCTCCTGATTCCAACGGTATAAAAAATTTCAATTTCTAACGTGGGGATCAAAAGTTGTAGCCAAAACAAATTTGAACATAAATCAGATTCAAATCCTGTTTTAAATCTAAACTCCATCCACACGTCATGTTCTAATTGGTGCGTACCGCTTCGCACCGGATCACGCTCGGCTACCGTTGGATCTAACTAAACACGCACGGCTCAGATCTAAACTTACCTCTTCGTCACAGATCTAATCTCACACGTTAGATCTAAATCCTATGGCCCTAATCTAACTGACCACCGACGGGCGGCGCTAGCGGCGGCTACTGGCGGCGGCGAGCTCTGCCTACGGCGGCGCGACGCTACAGGTCGTCCTAGGGTCGTCGGAGGGGCTTACCAGAACCGTGGAGACGCGCTGATGCTCAACCTGGCGGCGGCTTGGCAAGGGGCGCACGGAGTGGGCTGCTGGAGATCGTCGGAGTTGCGGGCGGCGTCGGGTTCAAGTAGACGGCGACGTTGGCGACGCTCCTGGTCTCCCTGGCACAAACAAACAGCTCCAGATGATGCACAAGACAGTGGCAAACAACTTCGTGTGGGTAAGAGGTGAAGGGGCGCAAAGGGCTTACGGAATTTGGTCGCCGGAGTTGAGGTTGTCGTCGGGAGCTTGCGATGTTGAACGGAATCGACGACCTGGGGCAATACAGGGCGAACCAGTGGGTTCAGGAGGTGCGCAAGGAAGCTGCGAAACGGCTCATATGAACCAGAGGGGAAGGGGCGCACGGGGCTCACCGGAATCGATCGCCGGAGTGAGCTCTGTCTGCGGCGGTGTGAGGTTGATTGCGGGCAGCCTGGTGGCGGAGAGGTGGATCTAAGTGAGGGGAAATGGTCGCAGAGATGTGGGGGTTAAGTAGGCGGAGAAGGGGCGAGAATCTCGCGAGCAATCAACGCAAATTAAGCGCATTTGCGTCAGGGAAGAAACAGCCACGGCGAGCAGGTCTTCAGCGCGAGATTGACGACGAGCCTGACGTGGCAGTGGGTCTACACATCGTGAATAAAAGCAGAGAGGGTTGGGGTCTGGCAGATCTCTCTCTGGGTTAAATCTGCGAGTGAGAAGGAGAGAGGGGGAACCCGGGTGGGCTAAATGGGCTGGTTTCTCTGTTGGGATAGAATAGCAGCGCCAACCCTTTTCCTTTTCTTTATTGCTTTTCTATTTCTGTTTGCATTTTCAGAAATCATTTTCAAATGGTTTCAAAAGCTATTTGAATTCAAACCTTTTCAGGATTTTTGTAGGGTGCAACATTCATATTTCTGGGCATAAAAACATGTGGTCTCTCTGTTCAAGCTTGGTTCTTTTGAATAAACAAAATAAACTGTGCTATAGCACTTGATTTGGAAATGTTTTGAAAATGGTTTTGAAACCATATTTGTTCTGTGAATTTTTTTCCAAACTCCACATTCAATCCAATCAACAAGGAAGCAAGCAAAACTTGGTTTAAAACACTTATGCTCTCAATTGAGGATAGTCATTTGATTTATGTTTGCTCACATAAAATAATAGCACTACGTGCTTCTATTTTCTTGAAAGAGTTGGAAAATGAAAAACATATGATCATGGATGCATGGATGATATGCATAAGTTTGAAACATGATTTCAGGGATGTTACAAACCTAACCCCCTTAAGGTGAATCTCTCCCTCGAGATTCGGATTGGCTAGCAAATAGGTGAGGGTGGTCTTTCCGAAGATCATCTTCTCTTTCCCATGTTGCTTCTTCTTCGAAATGATGGTTCCACTGGACTTTACAAAACTTGATAGTCTTGGTCCGTGTGACTCTTTCTGCCGTCTCAAGAATCTTGACAGGTTTCTCTTCATAGGTGAGATCACTCTCCAACTGCAGCTCCTCCAAAGGTATGGTATCCTTCAAAGAAGTTTCTTCCATTTCTGGATGACATTTCTTAAGTTGACTCACATGAAACACATTATGGACGGCTGATAAAGACTCTGGCAGTTCAATTTCATAGGCAACTTCTCCTTTACGACTCAGAATCCTGAATGGCCCAACATATCTTGGTGCCAATTTTCCTTTGACTCCGAACCTCTTTACTCCATGAAGTGGTGACACTCTAAGATAAGCTCTATCACCAACTTCGTAGGTGACTACTCTACGCTTAGGATCTGCTTAGCTTTTCTGTCGGGACTGTGCTATCTTCAACCCGTCCTTAACCAATTTGACCTTCTCTTCGGGTTCTTTGATAAGATCTGGCCCGGATAAACTTCTTTCTCCCACACCATTCCATAACAATGGGGTGGTACACTTTCTTCCGTAGAGAAACTCAAATGGTGCCATCTCAATGCTGGCTTGATAGCTGTTGTTATAAGAAAATTCTGCGTAAGGCAGACTTTCATCCCAACTGGCTCCATAGTCTAGGGAACATGCCCTCAACATGTCTTCAAGAATTTGATTAGTCCTTTCGGTTTGTCCATCGGTTTGAGGATGAAAGCGATCTTGAATTCCAACCTCGTTCCCAATGACTCATGTAACTGTCTCCAAAAATGGGAAGTGAATTGAGTTCCCCTATCAGACATAATACTCTTGGGCACTCCATGTAGACATACAATTCTACTCATGTAGATTTTGGATAACTTAGCACTTGTATAGGTTGTCTTCACGGGTATGAAATGAGCCACTTTAGTTAGGCGATCCACTACTACCCAAATAGAATCGTATCCTGAACGGGTCCTTGGTAATCCGGTAATGAAATCCATACCAATCTTGTCCCACTTCCAATCAGGAATAGGTAGTGGTTGAAGCAAACCTGCATGTTTCTAATGTTCCGCTTTCACTCTACTACACACATCACACAAAGCAATATGTTCGGCGATGTCCTTCTTGAGATTATTCCGCCAAAACCTTTCCTTCATGTCCATGTACATTTTGGTGTTACCCAGATGAATGGAATACGGTGAGTTGTGTGCTTCCTGCAAAATCAGTTTCTGCAACTCCGGATCTTGTGGAACACAGATATGTTTCCCATGCCATAAAGTACCCTATTCGTCTTCATGGAACCCTTTGGCTTTTCCTTTGCCAATCTTTTCTTTAATCTCTTCAATTTCCTTATCAATCTTCTGGGCTTCTTTGCTCTTGTCCAACAAAGTGGGTTGAACATCCAAAGTCATGAGATGTCCTTCAGGCATAATCTCCAATCTGAGTTTTCTAAATTGGGTACACAGATCATCTGGCAATTCTCCTTTGGTAAGGCCATTCACAAAAACCTTACGACTTAGAGCATCTGCTACAACATTTGCGTTACCGGGGTGGTATTGCAAACTTAAGTCACAGTCCTTGATAAGTTCTAGCCATCTTCTTTGTCTCATATTAATTTCCTTCTGGGTGAAGATATACTTCAAACTTTTGTGATCTGTGAACACTTCACAACGCTTTCCCAAAAGATAGTGTCTCCATGTTTTGAGTGCATGGACAACAGAGGCTAACTCTAAATCATGAGTAGGATAGTTCACTTCATGAGTTTGAGTTGTCTCAAGGCATACACCACAACTTTTCCTTCTTGCATAAGTACTGCACCCAAACCCTGATGAGATGCATCACAATATACTTGGAAATCTTTTTCCAAATCTGGCAGACAGAAGACTGGTGCTGTCACAAGTCTCTTCTTCAATTCCTGAAAGCTGAGTTCACAACCTTCCGTCCAAGCAAATTTCTTCTCTTTGTTTAGCAATTCAGTCATAGGCTTAGCTACCTTGGAGAAATTTTCAATGAACCTTCTGTAGTAACCTGCTAAGCCAAGGAAACTACGAACTTCCTTTACTGACTTGGGAGATTTCCATTCTGTCACAGCTGATACTTTAGCATGATCAACTGCTACACCATCCTTTGTCATAACATGTCCAAGAAATCCAACTTCATTCAACCAGAATTCACACTTGCTGAATTTGGCATAAAGTTTTTGCTCTCTAAACTTCTCAAGTATCAAACGCAAATGTCCTTCATGCTCTCCTTTGCTCTTGGAGTAGACTAAAATGTCATCGATGAAAACGACAACAAACTTGTCAAGGAATTCCATGAACACCTTGTTCATCATATTCATGAAGTATGCTGGAGCATTGGTCAAACCAAATGGCATCACAGTATACTCATATAATCCATACCTTGTGGTGAAAGCGGTCTTAGGTATGTCTTGTTCCCTTACCTTGAGTTGAAAATAACCTGACCGGAGATCAATATTTGAGAACACACAAGCTCCTTCTAGCTGATCAAACAAGTCATTGATTCTAGGCAAAGGATATTTGTTCTTAATAGTCACTTCATTAAGTGAACGGTAATCTATGCATAACCTTTGACTTTTATCTTTCTTTTCCACGAACAAAACTAGGCCTCCCCAAGATGAAGAACTTGGTTGAATAAATCCTTTCTGCAACTGTTCTCCGAGTTGTTTCTTGAGTTCTTTCAGTTCATCAACTGACATCTGATATGGTCTCTTTGCTATTGGTCCAGATCCTGGTACCAAATCTATCAGAAACTCCACATCTCTATCTGGTGGCATTCCCGGAAATTCTTCCGGAAACACATCCGGATACTCACTCACAATTGGCACACTGTCTATGCTAACCCCCTTAATAGAATTTAGCTTATTCCCTTTTGGCTCAAAGTTAGACTTGAATTTAATCCGTTTTCTTTCCGGGGTTGTGAGTGCAACAGTACGATTAGCACAATCTAGTGCTCCTTCATACTTAGCCATCCAATCCATTCCCAATATTACGTCCAGTCCTTGGGAATCTAGGATTATCAGACTCACTGGAAATTTATGCTTTCCAAACTCTATTACTAGATCCCGACATCCAAGACTTACTATCATATCTCCACCCGGAGAACTAACTTTTATTGGACACCCAATGTTTTCAGTTGGAAACCCATTTCTATCAACAAATGCTTTTGATATGAATGAATGCGATGCTCCAGTATCAAAAAGAACAAATGCTGGAATAGAATTGAGTCTGAACTTACCAGCAACAACATCAGGCTCCTCATAGACTTCCTCCACACTGATGTGGTTCACCTGTCCCTTCTGAAAAGGGTTGGGCTTGTTGGGTCCTTCAACTTTCTTTTCTGGGCATTCATTTGCATAATGCCCCATCTTCTTGCACTTGAAGCATTCAACCTGACTTATGTCTTTCTTGACAGGCTGGCTTCCACTTCCACTTCCATTACCACTGTGGTGGCTCTTGTATCCACCCTTGTGGTTCTTGTACTTGTCATTGTCATGACTACGGTGATGCTTGTTGTCATGACGGTTGTGGTTGTGGTGCTTGTTGAATTTCCCATGCTTGTGGGATCCTGAGCTTCCACTGTCATCATAATGGGAACGTTTGTGTGACGATCCCGAGTTGTGCTTGTCTGAGTGCTTTCTCTTTCTGCTTTCAACTTGTTTTATTTTGTTCTCCAAAATAGCAGCCTTGTCATAGAGAGACTGATAAGTGGGAACATAGGCCACAGCCAACTGCAGGTTCAGCTCATCATTCAAGCCTTCGAGAAATTTTTCCTTTCTCTTAGCATCGGTGTCAACTTCATCAGGTGCATAACGCGCCAGATTGTTGAACTCCTCAATATATTCAGCCACGCTGCGGTGGCGCTGCTTCAGATTATGGAACTCTTTCTTTTTCAGACTCATCACTGCAGATGAGATATGAGCAGTGAAAGCTATCCTCAAAGATAGCCCATGTCACATCTTCTATGGGAGTGGTGATCTAGAAGTTATCCCACCAAGTGGCGGCTGGTCCTTCCAGCAAATGTGCTGCAAATCTGACCTTTTCAGCATCCGTACAGCCCACGGTTACCAAGTACTTGTTCACAGAGCGTAGCCAATCATTGGCCACCATGGGATCAGTCGTCCCTGAGAACTTTGCTGGCCTCAATCTCAAGAACCTGGTAAGCATATCAAAACCCGGAGGGTTGTTGTTGTTGTTGTTGTTGTTGTTGTTATTGTTGTTGTTATTGTTGTTATTGTTGTTGTTTTGGTTCTGTATGAACGTCGTCATCATCGGCATCAGCTGAGTTTGAGCGGTCATCATTTGCTGCATTTCTGGAGTGATGTTGTTGTTGTTGTTGGGGTTGGGGTTTGCACGATAGGGAGGCATCTGTGGTTTGTTCAATAGAGATAAGAATGAGATACCCATAGATGCTTTCATGCACATTACATCACATAAACAAACACAAAGCATGCAACAAAAAGATAAAGGTTCAACAACAATATAACAAGTTCGCAAAGTAAAACACACAAGTAGCAAGCCATCCACATGTCGGATGGTCAAATAACAAGTTCTCAAGTAAAAGTATGATAATAAATGATAAATGAGTAGTCAAATCTACTCCTCGGCATCAACCTCCTCCTCGACAAAGGTAAGACCTGCGTTCTCCATCGCGGTCTTGTATTCCTCGACACTAGTGGTCAAGGTCTCTATCTTGGCTTTGAGAGCCCTCTTCTGGGAACGAAGCCTCTCAATCACCGTCTGCTGATGCTCAAGCTCGAAGTCCTTGGACTGCAGTTCTTCAGTCATGTCCCGGATCTTCTTGTTTCTATCCTGGACTCGCTTCTCCTGACTCTTGAACTTCCTGTCCTGGCTCTCGAACTTCGCCTCCATCTCCTTGACTATCTCATCTTGCTCCGCGAAGAGCTTGTCCTTCTCGCGAAGCTGCACCTGGAGTTAATCATTGTTGAGCATGGCGTTGGTCCTATCAGTGTCCACGTGCCTAATGAGAGACTCTAAGTCCTGAAGGTATAGACGAATCGGCTCTGCTGTGTCCCTCGAATCGTCCTCGAAGTCAATGGACTCCCCATCCTCATCACGTCTACCAAATACGTGGAAGTGAGTACCTCTAACCTGTCGGGAGTGTCTCCCTAGCAAACGTCCTATCAGATCCTGCATGACTACCTCAAGGCCTCTCTCCTTGTCATCATGCATGAGCTTGAAGACGATGGCCTTCGTGGTAGGCTCTGTCTGGCGTCCGGGCTGGTTGACCTTGAAGCCCCAGAGGTCCTTCCTCTCAAACTTGGTGAGGGGAAGCACCATGATGGTAGGAAGAGGGAGATTGAGCAAAGTAGTAAGCTCAACAATACGAGGACCAAAGCGGGTAACCTAGAACTCCTCAACAGTGCTGATGGTAACAGTAGGGATCTATTTATAAGATAGAAAAAGTTAGAACAACACAATTCAGTTACAACACAAGGCAAAACATCACATACATATCCTTGGAAAGCAAAACACACAAGTCATGGCACACAAAGATCCATTACAACAACCAAGGTTCAACTTATTTTAAAGCAACATTTGGAAAATAAGGTGATAAGTGGTGGTCCAACTAACGAAGTATGCTTACAATCCTGTCTCACTGGATATGTTGGCTAACACAATGTTTCTAGAAGCAATCAATCTATCTTGCTCACATGATTCCATCACTAAGTCTATAATGTCTCCTCTTAAGGTTTGGTTGGTAGCTTCCAACTCTTGGGTATGTTTCTTCTCTTCCTTGGAGGTTGCACATTCTGCACTTGACTCTATCACCAAGTTATTTGATGGTCTTCCAAGCTGCATCCCTTGCTGATTCAAAGAATGTAGTGTGCACCACTGAATTGGTGAACATGCAGAATCCTTTTTCCTTGTGGTTGTCTTCCTTGTTTTTATACAAGTGAAGTTGCACCCACCAGTATTCCACTCCTTCATCCATCACAGGAAAACCTTTGTACAAAGCTGCACCTTGTATCTCCAATGCAACCATGAGGTCCTTGAGAGCCTTGGGGAATTCTATCTCACACTCCAAAGTCATTGTCATGAGTGGTCCTTTCCTTACGGCTTCGTTGATGGAGTTCATCTACAAATAGAGATGAGAAAGAAGATTAGAAAAGTTTACGAGAAGAATAGACAAGTGTAGAAGTTGCTGAAATTTTTTTCCTTAGTGGTTTCCAATCCTAGGGACATAATCCTACAGGCAACACAGTGCTCTGATACCATCTGTAACATCCCTCCTTTATAAAGGAAAAGGATCCCTGTGATTGCAATGCTAGTCCCTGGATCAATGCTAGCATCCACAGTTTAAGATGAAGTACACAGATACAAAGGTCATTTATTACACCCATTCCAGAGATAAACATAGTCTTTACAACTCCAAGGCCACAGGCCTAATACAAGAGTTTGAATAAGTAAATAAATAAAAGTCTTCATCTTCATGTGCCATAGTCAAACATGTTGAGTGTAGACTCATGACACCTAATCCTCATCAGAGTAACCTGCAACATCACAAGTTACAACCAAAGTGGGTCAATACATTGGAATAGTATTGGCAAGTGATACCTTAGTAAAATTTTAAGTAGACTAGATACTATATGCAATTTGGCTAAGTGTAGCTTGGCTTGCTTTGCTCAAAATAGGTTTTTCCTATTAGTTGAAATAACTAAGTTTTTCTTTGTCAAAACTTTTCCCAAGGAACCACCAATAGACATTGAGGTCCTTCACCATTGTTCACCCACAAATTTTTACTTAGAAATTGGGATGAGGAGATTCTTGATAGCTTCCATGTCTTGATGCTCAAGTTGTCCATTACCAAGGACTTGGCTAAGTACTTAGATTTTTCCATCTGCAGAGGTTGTGCACTTTCCCCACCAGACTTGGTTTCACCAAGACAGGACCTTTCAGAAGCCTTCCCTTAGACCAAATGGACGCGCTCCAACCTATCATTCCCACTACCAGCAACTGTCCAAATGGCTAAGTTCTAGCAACTTATGTGATCCAGGCAGAGCCCATATTGCCAAGTGGCTGCACTAGAAGCTTCTTAACACTTGGCCTCTAAAATCTCTTTGTTCCTGGGTGGCTTACCACAAGTGAGATACACAAGGTAAACCATAGAAATGAGCCTTGTGTAACCACTCAACATAAACCAATCCTTCCATTCCACCCAGGTGTTTCATTAACTTAGTTGTTTTATTAGGTAAAACACAAGTCCAAAGACTTAGAAATTTTTTCATCATAGCATGTATATTTCACCAACCCTTGTTTGCTACTAGCTAGGCTAAGCATGGCATAGATGGTAACTTAACTTAGAAATTCCCTAGCATTTCTATTACTACTAGGATTTCCCAACATGGCATATAAGCAAAATAATATCATGCAAGACTTAGCAAAAATATTTCTAATGCATAGCATAAAACATGGGATAAAAATATTCATGAAGTACCACTTGCCTTGGTAGTTTGGAGAGTAGCACTCCTCACAATCACAGTCACTAGCACCAAAATCTACACAAAGCATCATAGCCACAATCACATACCAAACATATACAATCAAAAATATATGCATGCATGAAAAATGATATGTGATGGTTTTTGAAACTCAACAAAGCAAGTAAACAGTACTGATTCATAAACAAGTTAAAAACTTGCCAAACAACCATTATTTAAACCCTAAATTATTTCCTAAACATTTCATATACTCAAATTATCTCTACACAAGTTTCTGCAAATAAAACCTTTTTAACAGAAGCTAAACATTAAACACATTGCATATTTAGAAAGAGCTTGCTCTCCTGATTCCAACGGTATAAAATTTGTCAATTTCTAACGTGGGGATCAAAAGTTGTAGCCAAAACAAATTTGAACATAAATCAGATTCAAATCCTGTTTTAAATCTAAACTCCAGCCACACGTCATGTTCTAATTGGTGCGTACCTCTTCGCACAGAATCACGCTCGGCTACCGTTGGATCTAACTAAACACGCACGGCTCAGATCTAAACTTACCTCTTCGTCACAGATCTAATCTCACACGTTAGATCTAAATCCTACGGCCCTAATTTAACTGACCACCGACGGGCGGCGCTAGCGGCGGCTACTGGCGGCAGCTCGCCTCGGCGGCGCAGGCGCTCTGTGTCGCCCTAGGGTCGTCGGAGGCTTACAGAACCGTGGAGACGATGCTCAACGCTGATGCTCAACTCCGGCGGCTTGGCAAGGGTGCACGGAGGGCGGCCGAGCTCGTCGAGTTAAGCGGCGTCGGTTTCGAGTGAAGCAACGCGTTGGCGACGCTCCTGGTCTCCCTAGCACAAACAAACGGCACCAGATGATGCACAAGATAGTGGCAAACAACTTCGTGTGGGTCAGAGGTGAAGGGGCGCAAAGGGCTTACGGAATTTGGTCGCTGGAGTCAAGGTTGTCGTCGGGAGCTTGCGATGTTGAACGGAATCGACGACCTGGGGCAGTACAGGGCGAACTAGTGGGGTCAGGAGTTGCGCAAGGAAGCTACGAAATGGCTCGTATGAACCAGAGGGGAAGGGGCGCACGGGGCTCACCGGAATCGATCGCCGGAGTGAGCTCTCTCTGCGGCGGTGTGAGGTTGATTGCGGGCAGCCTGGTGGCGGAGAGGTGGAGCTAAGTGAGGGGAAATGGTCGCAGAGATGTGGGGGTTAAGTAGGCGGAGAAGGGGCGAGAATCTCGCGAGCAATCAATGCCAATTAAGCGCATTTGCGTCGGGGAAGAAACGGCCACGACGAGCAGGTCTTCAGCGCGAGATTGACGACGAGCCTGACGTGGCAGTGGGTCTACATCGTCAATAAAATGTAGAGGGGTGGGGTCCCGGCCTCTCTCTGCGGGTTCGTCTGTGAGTGAGAAGGAGAGAGGGGGAACCCGGGTGGGCTAAATGGGCTGGTTTCTCTGTTGGGCTAGAATAGCAGCGCCGGCCCTTTTCCTTTTCTTTATTCCTTTTCTATTTCTGTTTGCATTTTCAGAAATCATTTTCAAATTGTTTCAAAAGCTATTTGAATTCAAACCTTTTCAGAATTTTTGTAGGGTGCAACATTCATATTTCTGGGCATAAAAACATGTGGTCTCTCTGTTCAAGCTTGGTTCTTTTGAATAAACAAAATAAACAGTGCTATAGCACTTGATTTGGAAATGTTTTGAAAATGGTTTTGAAACCATATTTGTTCTGTGAATTTTTGTCCAAACTCCACATTCAATCCAATCAATAAGGAAGCAAGCAAAACTTGGTTTAAAACACTTATTCTCTCAATTGAGGATAGTCATTTGATTTATGTTTGCTCACATAAAATAATAGCACTATGTGCTTCTGTTTTCTTGCAAGAGTTGGAAAATGAAAAACATATGATCATGGATGCATGGATGATATGTATAAGTTTGAAACATGATTTTAGGGATGTTACAGTATTAGAGCACATGTTGACTATATATTGTGACCCTAGCATTGGAAAGACCTTAGGACTAATATTTTCTAAGTTATTTCAAAAAACTCTCATACATCTCGTCATCTATCTTGCATTTTCAGAATTCTCAAGTATTTTCTTTTCAACATTAGAGATGACCATTGTACACTTCAAGAAGAATTTTTTTCTCATGACTACATTTCCAAATAAGAACTTCTCAGGTCAAGAGTTGAAGACCTCTACTAAAGCTATGAGAATTGAAGACTACAAAGATATAAAAGACTTTGAAGGCATCAAAGTCTATGAGGATTAAGAGACCACTAGGAACCAAACCGGTATAGACTATGCTATGAGCTAAATGCGGTGATTTGTGAGCCGTCATTTGTAATGGTTTTATTGAGAACATCAAATAAAACTTATTTACAATTTTTTCTTTTATGTGCGGTAGCTAGTCTTCCTTCCCTATCTTAAGCCCAAGAAGTGGAGATAAACCAAAGAAATTCAATGGAGACGGAAGTTATGAATTCTACGAGTGGATCAAGAGAAAAGAACCCGCACATGGTGGAGATTGCAACACGATCTTAAAGAAGGACATCGCCAAGTTTAAGAATTAGGAAACACTCCCACACCAATTCTTATGTTATATCACGCCATAGTTTGTTTGTACTTGGTGTGAATTTGATAATTGTTTGGTGTTTCCTTTCCATGTTGCCAAGTGTGATGCATGAATAAGGTTAGATTTATTTCTCTAAGCCTTTCTATATGTCTTATCCTTGTCCAAAATTATCAGATCTCGCCAATACATGCGAACAATGATCTTCCTCCGGAGATTGCACAACTGTTGGCCTCTGAGAACCAGTTGATACAACTCCTCACCCAGAATATGCAAAACAATAACAACAACAACACGCCGCCTCTACCGCCTCAGCAGGATCGTTTGACTCGGTTTTTGAGGATGAAATCTCCTACCTTCATTAGCAGCTCTAAAAGCAATTGTTGCGGATGACTGGCTCCGCACAATCAACAAGAAGCTAGATACCGTCCAAGCTGCTGGAGCTGAAAGGGTGCATTATGCCGCGCACCAACTTGAAGGACTTGGTGCTGAATGGTGGGACAAATACCAAGTCACCCACCCGGATATTGATGCTATTACATGGAACCAGTTTGAGATAGCTTTCCACACTCACCATGTGGCTGCTGGTGTCATGACTCTTAAAATACGCAAGTTTCGCGACTTACACCAGCTGCACCGTTCTATCACCGAGTATGGCGAGCTTTTCAATAAGTTGGCCCGATATGAACCCGATGATGTTTCCACTGATGCTAAGAGGCAGGAGGAGTTCTTAAGGGGACTTAACGACGAGATATATATCTAGCTTGTGGCATAGAAGTTTGATAACTACCAAGAACTCCTGGATAGGGCAGTCATGGTCGAAGCTAAAAAGAGGAGCATCGATGATTGTAAGAGGAAGTGTACATCCCACAAGCATAACCATGTTCCATACGAGAAGTAGCGTACTTTCTCCCCACCGCCCCACAATCACAATGGTCACAATCATAATAGCCATAAGCACCACAATGGCAATGAGGGAAATGGCAACAATGGTAATCATCAGAAGGATCTTAGACAGGTGAAAATAGTAATAGTAATGGTAATGTGGGGAAAATGGGCATTATGATACTGATTGTCCTCAAAAGCGGAAGAATAGAAATGGTAATGGTAATGGCTATGCCAATGAAAATGGAGGTGACAATAGTAATGGAAACGACAATGGGAATGGTAATGTAAATGGGAAGAAACCAAATCCTTTCAGCAAGGCCGTGGTGAATCATGTCTTCGTGGATGAAGTTTACGACTCATCACCCCAAGGTAATCAATGATAAGACCTCAAATTTATAAGTGGGGATAAGTTAAGAGGACTCATCAAAGACATTCTTTTTAAGGGTGCTAGCACCCTGGTATATCCCGAACCTATTTATTTCTAACCTTCTCAAATTTCGAGGACGAGATTCCTTTTAAGGGTGGTAGTTTGTAACATCCCAAGACTTAAAAGTTGGGACTTCAAAAAAAAATTCTTTGGATTTGCATGTTTCATGAGCATTGCATTGCATCCACTCAAAACATGTTTACAAAATCCCTATAGCAAAGTGCGTAGTTTTGCAAGATGTTCCTATAAGAAAATATTAAGGCATTTGCAGAACACTATTTTTACTAAATACCTAAAGGGTAAAAATGACCCTACAATGAACTAGTGAAATTTAGAAAATTTCAGAAACTAGTTTGAGTCCATTTGGAGTTCATATGAAAAACTTATGAGGAAAATACAAAACAACATATGAAAAGGAAAAAAACTAACTGCCCTAGTTCCGCGGCCCAGCCCACCTAGGCGCCCGCTACCTGCCGCTCACCTCGCCCCGGCGTGCAGCGCACAACCATCCGCAGCAGCCTGCTACTGGACAAGAAGCAGGCGGCCTTGTTTCCCTCTCCCCTCTCTCACTGACATCGGGACCCCACCTGTCATCCCCGACACCGAGCCAGGAGAACTCTCTCTCTCTCCACGAGTTCGTCCTGTCCCTGATTCAATCTCCAAAAAATTGGTGGACACGATCTATTTTATTTCCCCTTCTGCATGTTTTTTCCTCCATATAATGCCCTGAATCCTCCCTGTGCATCAATTTCACGTTTTACGAACCCTAGCTACCTCTCGTCAAGCTCTCGTTTCCGCCGCCGCGATCTCTTCGGATCGATCTCCAATCGATGGTTACCATTGTTGTGACCCTTGTACTCCCTCTTGTCCTCTTTCCAGTGGTCTAACTCATCGCCCTGACCAGTTTTCCCCTTGTTCAGAGCACCTAACCACCCGCAATTCATCGCGAGAGTACCGCCTAGGATAGAGGTAATCAGCGGAGCTCTACCGTCGGGAGAGGAAAAGAAGGTCGACAGAGTGAGTACGAGCGAGATCACAAGTAGAAGGGGAATTCCATCGTCAAGTTCACTGCCGCCGGAGACCATCGGAGCCTCGCCCACGTCCACCATCTGTGCTCAACAAACTCTTGGCGTCGTCTGATCGAATTTCTATGGTGTAGATTAGATCTGTTAGGCGAAGAGGTACCATCCAATCGCGTCAAGCCACAAGGCATGCACAACCAGCATGCTCGCATCAGCGCCACATCATGCCTAGTCACGTGCCGCGTCAGCGCCCATGCTGAGTCAGGGCACCTGTATTAAAAAAATCAATTGGAAATTGCATAAAATATATAGATCTTAGTAAATTCATAGCAAAAGATCTACTTTGTCAAATATTGCAAATAATATACCTATGTATTCATAAAATTTCTTAGAACAATAATATGGGTTTAGATTTAAACTTTACTGTATATATATTTACTATAATAATTTAAATAGTTTTAATGATCTTTTAGAGTATTAAATTCATAATAAATTATTTATAGATCATAAAAATATGAATAATATGTCCATGGATTCACAATATCGTTTAGATTACATATATGATTTTAGATCTAATTTTTGACAATGAAAATTATTTAAGTGATTTAAACTCTATTAAACACTAAATAAATCATAAGAAAAGATCTACACCTTCGATTAGGGTGAATCCAATTTCTAATGGTTCATATTAATTCCCTCTATGAATTGAACTTAATATATAAATTTAATTCAACAATGAGGACATGATTTACAGTAGATCTGCTAAAAACCCCATTATTGGCAATCAATTATTAAAATAAATGCTCTATTGCATTAAAACACTTATGCATGCATCATGTGGTCTAATACTGTCGTATGGACTAAAACTAAACTTTTATTTCATATTTAAATTGCCATGGATGCATTTGTGCATTTATTATGACTGTGTGATTGCTTATGTTGCATGCAATTGTTTGATCGATAGATTGCGAGGAGTGCATCGTATGTAATTGCAACGAGTGTTTGAACGACTTCAACAACTATTGAGGCAAGTTACACCTTTATTCATATCCTTGTCCCAGTTTTGCTACTATGCATGCTTTGATCTTCAAAATAGTAGTATGCGTGTGTAGGATGGTTTTAGTAGAAAGGAAATATTTTACAAGTGCTATGCTGTTTTTTAGTATGCCATGAATAGTTTTATACTTAGGAATATCTCCACTCCTAATAGGTTCTTCTTAATTTTCTAAGTATTATGCTTGTGCTATGCTATATTTATGCAAAAACTGATGGGGATTCGAAAGACAGAAATTTTTCTAAGTATAAGATCTCTATGTATGAGCGCAAGTTTTTCTCCTCAAATCTACTTCAACATAAAACTATGTTTTCACTGGGCGAAGTGGTATGTCTGGATCGACTAGTAGGGGAAGTAACCTGGATTGGCTCTGCTTGTGCCCTCCACCGCCCAGGATCAAAGAAGTCTGCCATGATTCAGAATTCAGAACCTTCCAGTGCATCCACAATACATATGGGCTCTGTCTTAGCCTATTACTTAGTGGGAAACCTCACCTGAGTACCACAGTTTTGGTTCCCGTGGAACCAGGTAGAGGGATACTAAGGGAAAGCTTCACCATGGTCTTGTTTATAAAAGGACTTGATTGTGGATTGTGGGTAAAGTGTACAAACTCTCGAGAGTATCAACCTGATCGATTAGCCGTGTTCACAGTAAAGAACAACTTTGAGCGTCTGAATGATGGACCCTCTGAAGGATTTCCTCTCTCTTTTCTAAAACTAAAACTCGATGGCCGTGGAATCGTCCATAGGTGGGATTTGGAATTGCATGGTGTACTCCATGTGTTAGGTTGAAAGATGGTATCCTGGTGGAATCCAGTGCGATCCACTTGACTATATTTTACTTATCAAATGTTTATAAAGTAGGATAAAAGATTTTGTCTCTCTTATTCTTCACTTATGAAAAAATGGCTTTGTGCAAATAAACCTCAAGCCTTTTTCAGCCTATGCATGTAGGGATAGTCTTTTCCTTCATGGTGTAATTTTCCAATACATTCAAAGTATTAACTAACTCGTTTGGCTACACGTTTAATGTGCCGAATTTGGAGGTCGCTGAAAGGTGCCCTAGATCTCGGGTCTTCACTCAACTAGCCTACGGAGTTGATGGACTCAAGATTTATTTAAGTTTCCGCAGTTTTTAATTGAGCTAGCTAAAAGCTATGCAAGGTTGTAATAAATCATACTATGGAATATTTCTATTCTTGTAATACTGACTCGTGTTTTACATGATATTCATCGACTGTGAGTGCTAGCTATTGATCCAGGTAGTAGCATGTTAATCATAGGGTCTTGGGTTCTTTATCGATCCGAAGTCACTAAAATCTTCAAGACATCATCGAAATGGAGTTAGAAGAAATGTTGTGCAAGCTAAATATGTGCCATAGCTAGAAGATCTCATGCTTAAAGCTTTCCATCCTTATGGTGGTCACGAATATATGAGGATATTCCTAAAAGAGAGTCTCTTCCATAGCGGAGTATGGGGAGAAAATTCCAAGTCCTCACCAAGCTAGCGCAATCAAGAAAGATACTCCCTCTTGAGGTGTAGAAGATCCTCATCATCAAGATCAAGTGGAATATGTGTAAGGAAAAGGTATGATCTTGATAGGGTTTCTTTCTTACCAGTCTAGTTGTGTTAGTTGGGGAGACCGGTTTATAGGATAGAAAACCGTACTATCAAGAGGGGCTCTCGAGTGAGTAACTTGATTGTATCCCTCGGTGAGATCTCAAACCTTTGCATACTTGGCATCATCTCTCTTGGTTCTTAGTTGGCTATTATCCATGAGAGGATTTTCAGCTTGTGTTAATATCCATTACAAGCTCAAGTTCATCGAAAAGGATTTCATATGCATTCTCTATTGTGTTTTTGATATTGGAGGTTTTACCGGTTTGTCTTTTCTAGATAGGTTAAACCTTTCATCATTTGGTTCCATCCTCCACTTCTGTAATATCTTGGTTCTATGCATGATCTTGTAGAGCTTGTTATTATCTTTGAAATGAGCCCAAGATCATCAAAATCGGAGTCCGGATGCAAATGTTATGGTCGTTTCAGTTTTGCTGTTTCTGTCAGTTTTGCCTTGGGAGGAATGTTTGGGGTGAAATCGCCGGACACTCAGTGTCGTGCAAAAATATCCAATTTCAGTCATGTGGTTGCCATACTATGTCCCATATCGGAATCCACCTGGAAACTGACTGGAATGTCCGGCCCGTGCGCTCCAGATCTCCAACGGTTGGAGTTTGGAGGACCTATATAAGGAGCCCTTCTTCCCCATTAGATACCTACCCATTCTTGCAAGTTTTCCCCTCCATTGTTGTCCTTCTTGAGCTTTCTTTCCCCCAATCCCTCCTATGATTCTAACATATTCTTGAGGGATTTGAAAGAGGAGATCTAGATCTACAACCCCACCAATCAATCTCCCTTCTAAGTGAGGGGAACATATTGGGATCTAGATCATGGAGTCTTTTGTGGATTTCCTCCATTGTTCTTCCTCTCTTATTCCTCCACAAACTTTTCTAGATTTGGTGGAATTTGGGAGAAAAGTACTTAAGCACTTCTTGTGTTCTTTCCATTGCATTTGGTGCATCGGTTTGAGTTCTCGGTGAGGATTCGATTGGGTGAAAGTTGAGAAGCTTTTTACTCTTGGGTTCTGGGAACCCTAGACGGTTTAGTTTTTTTGCAGGTTTGTGGGTTACTTGCGGCCTCCAATTAAGTTGGGGATCTTTCCCCAAGCTTGTTTGTTTTGGAGCCTCCAATTGAGTTATGGAGAAGTGCTCCAACCTTGTGAGAGGTTCCAGGTTGCCACCGACAAGTGCACCGATAGTAGAAGTGTGGATCGATCCCGTTGGGATGAGATTCACAGGAGAATAAGGGAGGTCTTTTATGGCATTAGTGGTTTGATACCACTCCCTCTCCAAACGAGACGTACTCCATGTTGGGAGGAACTCAGTAAAATATTATTCTCTCCGCGTGTATCGGTTATCTCTATACCCGAGCTCTTACTTATGCACCTTACTTTGTGATAGCCTTAGTGCTTGAAGTATATATCTTGCTATCACATAGTTGCTTGTATTTCTTAGCATAAGTTGTTGGTGCACATAGGTGAACCCTAGTTGTTCTAGGTTTTGTGATTGACAAAGTAAACGCTAGTTTAATTCCGCCTTTGTTGAGCCACTCTCGAAAAAGTTTTAAACTGCCTATTCACCCCCAAATGCTCAAGACGACACTGCCCACAACGAGCAGGAATAATAGGTGGTGCCAGAAGCAAACCATTTCCATGCATAGGAAAGAGCGCTCAACAAGCCCCGTTGTGAGAACCACGAAGCCATAGCTCGGGACAAACCCGACATGCTAGGCATCATGGAGGATCTCTCTAAGCACACACAAAACACCGACCCAGAAGGTCGTCATGACAAACAAGTAATGCCAACTCGCAATGCAGAGCATGGCCTATCAATTGCCAGGACAACACGGCGATTCTTCGCTACGGTGTTCATTCACCCCAACAACTGCTCTGACTAGTTGACGAAACCATTCTTGGTGCTGAAAAGAAATGACACTCGGAGAATGTGCATGGACTACAACAACCTCGTCTGACCATGACTTGCCTGAAACCTACGGCTAGGGTCAACTTGTCGGGCAAAATGTATGACCGGAGGTAGCATCCCCCGGGCGCTCCGTACCTGTCACAAGTCTTACACTTTTGCGCCCAACCCTCTAAAACAAATTGTGTAAATCCCCCTCCAATGAATAAATCAATTGTTCTGCAAATCGTGTTTACTCACCTCGTCTTGTGCAAATCGCACTCGTAAATTGTATGTATGCTATACCGGTCTTCAACCCTTGGAAGTCCGACTCATCAAAGAAAAGTAGTGTAGCGCAAGGGCATCAGGGAACCCCTAGACTTGCGCTATCCATGAAAAACACCGAGCGAGAGCCCCCATCGGAGTCGCCTCGCTCGATTGGCCCACCAGGCCAAGATGACCGGCCGTGCTTCTCACAACACCCTGTCTCCCTTCCTCAGATGCAACGACTTGAACGGTTAAGTAGCACGCTCGGGGACTCGTAATGACACAGACCCGCATGCGCCTAGCGAAAACACCAAGTAAAGCGCTCGCCCAGGAGTCGCCTAGCGACTGGATCCCTGAGCTAGGACGGATTAGGCACTACAGTTAAATAGCATGGCACAGGTCCTTCCTACCTTAGGACCAGCACTTCGAAAGGCCAAGTACCATGCTTGGGGACTCATAAAAAATGAACCCGCATGCGTCCAGGGAAAAACGCCAGCTTTTAGTCGACGCGCCTCCTCTTGCGCTGCGGCCAACTCCTTTTCCATCCGCTACAATGCAGATTGTCGGTCGGCTTCTTCGTCCTAGAATCAAATTCATCATCAGAAGAGATGCCAAAGACTCGACTCGCCAATTCCCTAGCAATAGACCCTCAGGGACTAGGATTGCCTTGATGGTTACGCCCAGTAGGCGATGAAGCTCAACAGGGCCGGCGGAAGACGGTGGAGTTGCTCCATCGCCCGGAGGCTGTGACATCGATACGACACGGTTATCGATGACCTTTAGGACCATCGGTGATTGAACTTTCGTGACCTTTTCCACAAATCGTGATAACGAGGCGGGCTTCGAAGCTAGCTACTCGGTCGCTGCCAACTTGGCCTTGATGGGAGGATCTACCTCCATGACTTCGACCTCCTTGGTGGATGACCCCACCACTCGAGGCGCTGTCATGCTAGCTTCGGCGGCTGTCGCCGCGCCTGTCGCCAAAGTGGAAACCTTTTTGTTCTTGACGCAATCTTCGGGCGCCTCAGTTGTGCTATCCTTCCTCTTCATGGAAGGATCTTCTTCCACTACGGCAGGCTCACCTGCGAATTTTGCCGTAGTACCACGTTGGATCTTCTTTGGGCTGCCCCCGCAAAATATCGCCATACCTAAGTCGGGTGACCCAAATAAACATGAAAAGGTTTAATATAACGCCAACACTTACTTGGTGACTGGGATTGTTCGTATCCCGGTGGTGATATGTGTGGGCTTTTCTAGTTCTAGACCAATGGGCCGCGACAACCCCACCTCCAGTAGGCTCGCATGGCACTGCTTTCTTGTCGAAGCCTTCGGCTCGCCTGCGGGCTTGGACGGTGTTGACGACCGCTTGGATCTCGCCTCCATGACGACCTCTGTCTCACTGTCTCCTTCACCGAGGCTAAGACTAGCCTCGGTCTTACGGCGCTTTTGGCCACGCGTCTTGCGAGTCTCCGAAGGAATCTCACGCTCCTCTTCGACAACATCTCCTTCTTCCTCCTTCCTGATGGAGGAGTCTCCTGCTTCCTCCTGGAAAATCTCTTGCGGAACCTCCTCATCCAGTGGAGGCAGTCACTTCTAGAAGATCCTGAATGTCTAAACACAGCTGCACCCGTTAGAACAAATTCAAGAAGAGCGACTGGAAAGTAAAGAGTTTTGAATCCACTTACTGTGGGGATCAGGATGTCATCCGGCCTGTATGGGGAAATTCCGTCAGCCATACTCCTCCGTTATCTTCTTGAGGGTAGCGACATAGTCCTCCGCCTTACATTGTGCCGAATTTTCCCTCGAGGGATCGGCGATCCCGGTGTAGATGCACATCAATGTTGGCTGGTTGATCAGTGGAACCAGCCGGTGACCGAGCCAACAATTTAAAAGGTTGATTGTTTTCAACCATTCATCTTCTAGCTCAATCATGTGGGCGATCATCTCCGTGACCACCATCTTCTGTGAACGTCGCAACTCCTTCACCAACAGCCACCACGGAAAAATCCTCTCTATGGTGTATGACGGGATTGCCACCTCCCCTGACGGAGTCGTCTCCTTGACGTAGAACCAGGACTTCTTCCAGTCGCTGGACGCCTTTTTGATAGAATCAGTTTAAAGAAACTGACATCGGAATTCACTTGCAAAGTGATGCCGCCGGCCATGAGTAGAGGCCCCTTCTTCCCATCACGACTGGTCTGGCCATGGAGCAACTCAAGACAAAGGGGGAAGTGCGGGTGACACCCCATCTATGATTCGCAGAACATGATTAAAAGTGCGATCTTCTCGATGCTGTGAGGGTCCAGATCGGAGGGCTTAATTCGATAAAAATGGAGGAAGTGCCGAAAGAAGAGGGAAGTGGGTGAAGGGAATATGCCCGAGAGGGAATAATAAAGTTGTTATTATCGTATTCAAAGTATATGATAGATGTTTATTTTACATGCTATAATTGTATTAAAAGGAAACGCGAATACATGTGTGTATAATAAACAAGTAAAGTGTTACTAGTTATTCCTCTCATATAGACTAGCTCGTTGATTAACAAGATGATCAAGATTTCCTGATCATGGACATTTTATGTTGTTAATAACAAGGTCACAACATTGGTAGAATGATGTGATGAACATTCATCCAAAGTATAGTAATACGATCAAAGTCATTATGTTTAAATTGCTATAACATCATTACAAGTAACTTTAGTCCTTAGACCATGAGATCATGTCAATCACTAACATGGGAAGAGTAGCTTGATAACATCAAACGTCACACCATAACAGGGTTACTATAAAGGTGGTTCAGATACTCCGATAGTGTTATGTAGAGGCTCATGTATCAAGAGTGGGATTTTTCCATCCAAATGACATAGAGATATACTCTGGACCCTCTCGGTGATATCACATTGATATAGCTTGCAGGCAAGTGATGGGGATCACTAGAATGTCATATCACAGGAACGAGAAAATAGTACATGTTGGTAACGAGACCAAACTGGGTATGGGGATACCGAAGATCGAATATCGGACATTTAAAATATGCGATACAAAAGGATTTAATTGCAATGTTAAGGTTCTCATGATCATAAGAAGTAATCTCTAAATGTGTAGGAGTCAGTACGGTTCTTTAGGTACCGCTGCTGATTATTGATCGGAGAGGGATCTCGATCATGTCTTCATTATTCGTGAACCATAGGGTGACACACTTAAGGTATATCAACACCATTTGGAGAAAATGAGTTGCCAGGAAAATAATATCAAAGCGCTGGATCTATTTCAATGAACACCTGAATTGTTTCGGGTCAAATTGTTGAAATTGGTTATGCATGCAAAATTGAAATGTAGCAAGGGGTTTTATGTGAATGTTTGTTAATTAATGTAATTTAAAAAATTCTTAATAAATAAATAAAAGAGTTTTATTTAATGATAGATTACATTATATTTGGTGGAAATATAATGGAATTTGAGTGCGATTTTGAGTGGAGGAAATGGAGAAGCAAATTGGTGAGTGGGAGCTCCACTCACATGAATGAGGGAAGAAGTGGGGGCACCAACTTTGGCCGCCGGCCATGGGAGGGGCTGCCCCCTCCCCCTATATAATTCCACCCTCTCCCTCCTTCTCACTCACACCTCCTCGTGAAGGATCTCTCTCCCCCTATAGTACTATTTCCCCATAGTCTCGGCTTAGGGAGATACATGTTCCCCGTGGGTTTTTCTTGATCAACGATTTGCTGCTTCCGCTGCATTGCTGGAGAAAAGACGCGGAGGTTGTAGGGGTCCTGGACATGTGTGCGATCACGGATGCTCTGCTAAGTTGCAGTGTGCCAGACTTCTACTCGATCTTGAGATTGGCAAGCGATCGACTACATCACCAATGAGTACATACTTGAAAAGCTTTGTCGGTCTTCAAGGGTATGTATTATAGATGTATATCCACCTGTTGATTGTATCTAGATAGATGGATCATGGCGTATATAGTTCCAATCGTATGAATTTTTTTCTATGCTGCGAACCCATCAGTGAGCCAAATCTATGCGTATATACTCTGCACGGGTAGTACACATATGGTCATGTGGGCGCCAATGGTCAGGTTATTGCTTCTTATGTGTATTTTGGATATTGGTGGCATAGTGGGATGAAGTGGCCCGATCAAACTTCACATGTCCTCGCACATGAGACCTGTTCCACATTTCACATGCAACTAGTTTTGCATAAGTGGCTTGTGGGTGTCTGTGTCTCCTACTATAGTCATTATCTGATTCACAACGAGTTGCCAGCTTCGGTCGCTGTCGCCATGCCCTTCGCTAAAGTGGCCACCTTTTTCTTCTTGACTCCCTCTTCGGGCGCCTCGGTTGTGCTATCCTTCCTGTTCATGGAAGGATCTTCTACCACTACGGCAGGCTGACCTGCGACTTTTGCCATAGTACCACATTGGATCTTCTTTGGGACGCCCCTGCAAAACATGATGATACCTAATTTGGACAACCAAAATAAACACGGAAAGGTTTAACGTAACGCCAACACCTACTTGGCGACTGGGATTGTTCGTAGCCCGGTGGTGATATGTGTGGGCCTTTCCAATTCCATCCCAATGGGTCGCGACAACCCCACGTCCAATAGGCTCGCCTGGCGCTGCTGTCTTGGCGGAGCCTTCGGCTCGCCTGCGGGCTTGGACGGTCTTGGATCCCTCTTGGAACTCGCCTCCATGATGACCTCTGGCTCACTATCTCTTTCACCGAGGCTAAGACTAACCTTAGTCTCACGGCGCTTCTGGCCACGCGTCTTGCGAGTGGCCGAAGGAAGATCACACTCCTCTTTGATGGCGTCTCCTTCTTCCTCCTTCCCAATGGAGGAGTCTCCCGCTTCCTCGTGGAATAGCTCTTGTGGCACCTCCTCGTGCAATGGAGGCACCCGTTAGAACAAATTCAAGAAGCGCGACTGGAAAGTAAAGAGTTTTGGAGCCACTTCTGATTATTCATCGGAGAGGGGTCTCGATCATGTCTTCATTATTCGCGAACCGCAGGGTGACACACTTAAGGGATATCGACACCATTTGGGGCAAATGAGTTTCCAGGAAAAGAATATCAAAGTGCTGGAATTATTTCAATGAACACCTGAACTGTTTCGGGTGAAATTGCTGAAATTGGTTCTGCATGTGAAATTGAAATATAGCAAGGGGTTTTATTTGTATGTTTGTTAATTAATATAATTGACAAAATTCTGAATAAATAAATAAAAGAGTTTTATTTAATGAGAGATTACATTAAATTTGGTGGAATTTAATGGAATTTGAGTGGGATTTTGAGTGGAGGAAATGGAGAAGCAAATTGGTGAGTGGGAGCTCCACTCACATGAATGAGGGAAGAGGTGGGGGCGCCAACTTTGGCCTCCGGCCATAGGATGGGCTGCCCCTCCTCCTATATAATTCCACCCTCTCCCTCCTTCTCACTCACACCTCCTCGTGAAGGATCTCTCTCCCCCTCTAGTACTATTTCCCCATGGTATCGGCTTAGCGAGATACATGTTCCCCATGGATTTTTATGGAGCAAGGATGTAACATCCCAAAAATCATGTTTTATAAAGCTTGCATATCATTCATGCATTCATAAGAATTTGGATCATTTTTCAAATAAGATTTCAAAACAGAAGCAAGTTGTTGCCTATCATTTTATGTAAGAAAGGCAATGGATTTATTTTTCACTCAAAATTATGAGAATACTTTGTTTCAACCAGAAAGGTTTGAATATAGTTTTGAATGTTGATTCCAAAGCTTGTTCAAAATTTCAAAAACAAAAATCTAATTAAAACCAATTTCAATGCCTAATATAAATAAATAAGTAAGGCATGGTTTTATTTTAAATTCAATGGGACAAGGTATTTTTGAGTGAACAGCAATATTGTATACTCAAATATGTGCATGGTTCAATTTACAAAAATCCATAAAGGTTTGAATTAAAACTCATTTGAAAAACATTTGAAAAGGATTCTTGAAAAAAATCAATTAGAAAAAGAAAAAGAGAAAAGAATAAAGAAAAGGCCGGCACCACCAAACTGGCCCAGCACTGGATCTAGCCCAACTACCAGCCCACCCGGGTCTTCCTCTCCTCTCTGTTTATCACCCCGCCCGCGCACACCCCCTCGCTGAAAACTGGGCCCCGCAACCACGTAATCTCTTTGTCCCCAAATCAGGCCCGCGACCAGCTCCGCCGAGGCCATTTCTTCCTGATAATCTCGCGCTTGATTACGCGTTACTACGGGCATAATTCCTCCCCCTCGCTCGGCTACATAAACCCCTCCCCACTCCGCTCCTTTCCCCTCACTCACCAACCACAGAGCGCCGCTAGGCTATCCACAATCGAGCTCGCGCCACCGCGGTACCGAGCATCTCCGGCGGCAAATTCTGGTGAGAACTCCCCGCCCCTTGCCTCCTAGTATTGCCAGTATGATCACTGCAACCTTGCGCATCTTTTAACACCGCCGATTTGTGCTAGGACAACTTAGAACATCGCCAACGTCAAGGACTGCGCGTGCCCGACAAAGCCATCAACTCTGACGAGCTCGCACGGTAAATCTAGCCTTCCCCTCAATCCTTGGTTCATGCTCGCACACTCGCCAGGCTCGTACGCATCTAACGCTGCCCCCCATTTCCTCTCCTGTGCCCAGTAGCGCCCCTAGCGATGATGACCGAGCACACCCGAGGCCGCCTGCAACTCCAACGAGGAATCCCCGCCGTGTCCGTGCACCCCGACCCCGTCCACCTGCACGTTGAGCACCGCCGTGTTCCCGTGACCTCGGTAAGCACCAACACCATCCCTTGCCCTCTGGTCACGCCGGAACGTCACCGACAGATGCGTCACCATCGCTCTGGCCATTTGCGCCGCCGATTTAGGGTCAAGTCGATTAGATCCACTGGATCTAGATCCAGTGGTCTACATTAGACGCCAGCCCGAAAGGGTACGGGCAGATATGAGCCGCTGGATCTCATTTAGATCTGACAGTGCGCGTGCGTGATCCGCGCGAAGCGGTACCGTCCAATCAAGAAGCGCCGTGTGGCTAGGTTTTAGATTTAAATTTTTTAATTTCATCTATTAGATATTCAAACTTGTAAATTCAATAACTTTTGTTCTGTTTATCCAGTAAATACAAATAATATACCATTGGAATAACAAAAATAAATCCTACACATCTATTGGCTTAGTTTTGTATTTTGTTTCTGTTAGAATAGAATTTTATGCAGAGACATTTGTAGGCTTATTTTGTGTATAAAAATTAATTCAAAAATGTTTTAAAGGCCAAATAAAGTTTATTTGATGAATAAATGTTTATTTTATTGATCAGTACTGTTTTAATTGACTTGGTTGGTTTGGAAAATTCATCACATGGCATTTGGATGCATTCATATATTTTTGTTTGATTATTTGAAATGTGAATTTGGTGCTATCATTTTATGTGTAGATTTTGGTGCTAGTGGTGATTGTGAGTGTGAGGATTGTTGTTACTCCCCCAACTACCAAGGCAAGTGGTGCTTCATACTTTTGTCCCAATATTTTCACTATGCATTAGAAATATTTTATATAGGGCTTGCATGATAATTTATGCTAAGTACCTATATGATATGCTTGGGAAATCCTAGTAGTTGTAGAATTGTTAGCATTTTCCCCTAAGTTAAGATACTTGCTATTTCCATGCTTAGCCTAGCTAGTAGCAACCAAGTGTGGATTATATACATGCTATGGAAAAATATTTCTAAGTCTTTGACTTATGTTTTTTCTTAATAAAACAACTAAGTGAATGAAACACCCGGGTGGAATGGTAATTGCTTGGTTGGATTTTTGTTGAGTGGTTACCAGGGCCCATTTTCCAATGGTTTACCTTGTGTATCTCACTTGTGGAATGCCACCCAGGAACAAAGGGATTTGAGATGCTATATGTTAAGAAGCTTCTAGTGCAACCACATGGCATTATGGGCTCTGCCTTGATCTTATAGGTTGCAATAACTTAGCCATTTGGACAGTTGGTGGTAGGGTGATAGGTTGGAACGCTTCCATTTGGTCTAAGGGAAGGATTCTGAAAGGTCTTGTCCTGATGAAAGTCAGGTCTTGTGGGGAAAGTGCACCACCTCTGCGGAAGGAAGAATCTAAGTACTTAGCCGTGTCCCCGGAAATGGACAATTTGAGTATCAAGACATGGAATCTATCAAGAATCTCCTCATCATAATTTTTAAGTTAAAAACTTGTGGTTGAACAAGGGTGAAGGTTCACCAATGTCTATTGGTGGTTCCTTGGGAGTTTTGCCAAACAAAAACTTAGTGTTTTCAACTGATAGGTAAAACTTATTTTGAGCAAAGCAAGCCTAAGCTACACTTATCCAAATTCATGTAGAAGCTAGATACTATTATTCTACTAAGGTATCACTTGCCAATACTATTCCAATGTATTGACCCACTATGGCTGTAACTTGTGATGTTGCAGGTTACTCTGATGAGGATTAGGGTTATGAGTCTACACTCAACATGCTTGTCTGTGGCACATGAAGAAGAATACTTTTATTTATATTTATTAAGTTAAACTCTTGTACTAGCCTATGGTTATAGAGTTGTAAAAGACTATGTTATCTCTGGAATGACGATGTAATAATGAACTTTGTTTCTGTGTACTTCATCTTAAACTGTGGATGCTAGCATTTGATCCATGGACTAGCATTGCAATCACAAGGACCTTTACCTTTGTAAAGGCGGGGTCTTATAGATGGTATCAGAGCACTGTGTTGCCTGTAGGATTATGACCCTAGGATTGGATTAGAAACCACTAAGGAAAAAATTTCAACACTTAGAAAAATCTCCACACTTGTCTTTTTCTGCTCGTAAACTTTTCTAATCTTCTTTCTCATCTCTATTTGTAGATGAACTCCATCAACGAAACCGTGAGGAAGGGAACATTCATGACCATGACTTTGGAGTGTGAGACTGAATTTCCCAAAGCACTCAAGAACCTTATGGTTACCATGGGGATACATGGTGCAGCTGTGTACAAGGGATTCCCTGTGATGGATGAAGGAGAAGAGTATTGGTGGGTGCAGCTTCACTTGTACAAAACCAAGGAAGACAACCACAAGGAGTCAGGGTTTTGCATGGTCACCAACTCTGAAATGCACACAACATTCTTTGACTCTGCAAGAAATGCATCTTGGAATGCTATAAAGGAGCTTGGTGATAGACTGAAGCGCAGAATTCTCAACACCCAAAATGACCTTAGAGAAGAAAAGAAGCATACTCAAGAATTAGAGACTACCATCCAACAACTAAGGGGAGACATCATAATTTAATATGGGAGTCTTGTGAACAAGATAGACAAATGGCTACTAAGGATGCCCTGGTAGCTATTTTGTCTAGTGAGTGAGAGTTGTAACGTAGTTCGTTAGTTGGACCACCACACTTATCGTTTTTACTTCCAAAAATTATCTCTAAGTTCTGTTGAACCTTTGATGTTGTAATGGATTTGTGTATGCCATGACTTGTGTGTTTGATGCTAAAATATGTGCTTGTGATGTTATGTCTTGTGAATTTTCTCTACTTGTGTTGGTTCTAACTTTTCTCTGTCTTATAAAAATAGATGCCTAATGTTGTTATCAACACGGACGAGGAGTTCAAGGGAACTCGTTTTGGTACTCGTCTCATTGAGCTCACTAGTGTGCTCAACCTTCCACTTCCTAGCATCATGACACTTCCACTCACCAAGTTTGATAGGAAGGACCTACGGGGCTTCAGAGTCACACAACCGGGACGCCAGACAGAGCCAACCACGGAGGCCATCACTTTCAAGCTGTTGCATGATGACAAGGAGAAAGGCTTAGATGTCGTCATGCAGGAGTTACTTGGGCGCCTGGTAGGAAGGCACTCCACCGAGCTTAGAGGTCCTTACTTCCACCCCTTCGGGAGACGCAACGAGGAGGGTGAGGCTATAGAGTACGAGGATGCTGCTAGAGAGACGATGGAGCCGATTCTTCTAGACCTTCAGGACCTAGAGGGTCTTATTAGACACCTTGATACTGATAGGATCAATGTCATGCTTAGCAATGACGAGCTCCAGGTTCAGCTCCGAGACAAGGACAAGCTCTTCGCGGAGCAAGACGAGATTGTCAAGGAAATGGAGGCCAAGTTTGAAAGCCAGGACAAGAAGTTCAAGAGCCAGGAGAAAAGAGTCCAAGATAGGAACAAGAAGATCCGAGAGATGAAGGAAGAATTAGAGGCCAAGGACTTCGAGCTCGAGCATCAGCAGGGAGTGATCGAGAGGCTTCGCTCACAGAAGAGGGCTCTTAGGGACAAGATTGAACCCAAACAGGATATTAGTTCTTTCTCTTGTTCTTAATGGTATTGTAATGGAATGACGAACCTATTTCTTCGCTTTCTTGCCAACAAATCCGAGGCCTTGACTGCTAGTGTTGATGAGTACAAGACCGCCATGGAGAATGCAGGTCTTACCCTTGTTGATGTGGAGATTGATGCGGAGGAGTAGTGTAGACTACTCGATTATCTTTCATCTACCGTACTTTGATTATTGAGTCGCAATGACCATCCAACATGTGGATGGCTTGCTATGGTGTGTTTTCTTTTTCCAAAACTTGTTGTTTATGTCGTTTAAACTCTATGTTATTTTGATGCTTGGTTATTGTGATTGTCTATGTGATGTATTGTGCATGTTAAGCATGTATGGGTATCTCATTCTTATCCTTATTAAAACCACAGATGCCTCCTCGACGTGCCAACCCCAACCAAAACAACAACAACAATGTCACTCCCGAGATGTAGCAGTTGATGACAGCACAACCTCAACTGATGCATATGATGACAACATTCATGCAGAACCAGAATCAGAATAACAACAACAACCAGAATAATCCGCTAGGATTTGACATGCTCACCAGATTTCTAAAACTAAGGCCTGCAAAGTTCTCGGGAACCACTGATCCAATGGTGGCCAATGATAGTTTGCGCTCAGTGAACAAGGACTTAGTGACTGTAGGCTGCACAGACGAAGAGAAGGTCAGGTTTGCAACACATCTGCTGGAAGGGCCAGCAGCAACGTAGTGGGACAACTTTCATATAACCACTCCCATAGAGGATGTGACTTGGGCGATCTTTGAGGATGGATTTCATACAACTCACATCTCATCCGGAGTGATGAATTTGAAGAAGAAGGAGTTCCACAACCTAAAATAGCGTCACCACAGTGTGGCTGAGTATATTGAGGAATTCAACAATCTGGCGCGTTATGCACCGGATGAAGTTGATACAGATGCCAAGAGGAAGGAGCAATTCCTTGAAGGGCTGAATGATGAGTTAAATCTGCAGATGTTTGTTGCCTATGTCCCAACCTACCAATCACTTTGTGACAAGGCTACCATCTTGGAGAACAAGATGAAACAGGTTGAGAACAGTAAGAGGAAGCATAGCTTTGATAAGCACATCTCAGGATCGTCTCACAAGCATTCCCATCATGATGATAGTGGGAGTTCTGGATCCCACAAACATGGAAAGTACAACAACCACCACAACCACAACCGCCATCATGACAACAAGCATCACCGCAGTCATGATAATGACGAGTATAAGAACCACAAGAGTGGACACAAAAACCACCACAGTGGAGGAGGAAGTCAGCCTGCAAAGAGAGATATCACTAAGGTTGAATGTTTCAAGTGTAATAAGATGGGGCACTATGCTAATGAGTGCCCAGAAAAGAAAGTTGAAGGTGCCAACAAGCCCAATCCCTTCCAAAAGGGACAAGTGAACCACATCAATGTGGAAGACATATATGAGGAACCTGATGCTGTGGCTGATAAGTTCAAACTCAATTCTGTTCCAGCACTTCTTCTTTTTTATACTGGCGCATTGCATTCATTCATCTCAAGAGAATTTGTTGATAGAAATGGACTTCCAGTGGAAACTATTGGGTGTCCTATAAAAGTAAGTTCTCCTGGTGGAGAAATGATAGTGAACTCAGGATGTCATGACCTAGTGATAGAATCTGGGAAGTATAAGTTTCCCGTTAATTTGATAATCCTAAATTCCCAAGGATTGGGTGTCATTTTGGGAATGGATTGGATGACTAAGTATAAGGGAGAGCTAGATTGTGCCAATCATATTGTCACACTCACAACCCCAGATAATAAAAGGATTAGATTCAAGAGTAACTTTGAATCAAAAGGGAGTAAGCTAAATTCTCTTAAGGGGGTTAGCATAGACGGTGTGCTAATTGTGAGAGAATATCCGGATGTGTTTCCGGAGGAATTGCCGGGAATGCCACAAGATAGAGATGTGGAGTTTCTGATCGACTTGCTGCCAGGATCTGGACCAATAGCAAAGAGACCTTACAAGATGTTAGTTGATGAGTTGAAAGAACTCAAGAAACAACTTGGAGAACAGTTGTAGAAATGATTTATTCAACCAAGTTCTTCATCTTGGGGAGCACCAGTTTTGTTTGTGGAAAAGAAAGATAGAAGTCAAAGGTTATGCATAGATTATCCTTCACTGAATGAGGTGACTATAAAGAACAAGTATCCTTTGCCCAGAATCAATGACTTGTTTGATCAGTTAGAAGGAGCCCGTGTGTTCTCAAAGATTGATCTCCAATCAGGCTACTTTCAGCTGAAGATAAGGGAACAAGACATACCTAAGACTGCTTTCACCACTAGGTATGGATTGTATGAGTACACCGTGATGCCATTTGGTTTGACCAATGCACCATCCTACTTCATGAATATGATGAACAAGGTGTTCATGGAATTTCTTGACAAGTTCATTGTCATTTTCATCGATGACATTTTGATCTATTCCAAGAGCAATGAAGAACATTTGTGATTGATACTTGAGAAGCTTAGAGAACATAAGTTGTATGCCAAATTCAGCAAGTGTGAATTCTGGTTGAATGAAGTCCGATTTCTTGGACACATTGGGTCAGGAGACAGTTGATCCCGCAAAAGTGTCAGCTGTAACTGAATGGGAATCTCCTAAGTCGTTGAAGGAAGTTCGTAGTTTCCTTGGCTTGGCAGGATAGTATAGAAGATTCATTGAGAATTTCTCAAAGGTAGCTAAGCCAATGACGGAGTTACTTAAGAAATACAAGAAATTTGATTGGACTGAAGGATGTGAACTCAATTTCCAAGAGTTGAAGAAGAGACTAGTGACAGCACCAGTCTTATGTATGCCAGATTTGGAGAAGAATTTCCAAGTGTATTGTGATGCATCTCACCAAGGATTAGGTGCAGTTCTGATGCAAGAAGGGAAAGTTGTGTCTTATGCCTCGAGACAACTCAAAACTCATGAAGTGAATTATCCTACCCATGATTTGGAGCTAGCCTTTGTTGTCCATGCAATCAAAACATGGAGACATTATATTTTGGGAAAACGTTGTGAAGTGTTCACATATCACAAAAGTTTGAAGTATATCTTCATTCAGAAAGAAATCAACATGAGACAAAGAAGATGGCTAGAACTCATCAAGGACTATGACTTGAGTTTGCAATACCACTCTGGTAAGGCAAATGTTGTAGCAGATGCATTAAGACGTAAGGTTTATGTGAATGGCCTTACTAAGGGAGAATTTACAGATGATCTGTGTGCCCAATTCAAAGATCTTAGATTGGAGATAGTGCCTGAAGGACATCTCATGTCATTGGATGTTCAACCCACCTTGTTGGACAAAATCAAGGAAGCCCAAAATATGGACAAGGAAATTGAAGAGATTAAGGAAAATATTGGTAAGGGAAAAGCCAAAGGATTCCATGAAGACGAACAGGGTACTTTATGGTATGGAAAACGTATCTGCATTCCGCAGGATCCGGATCTTCGAAAACTGATTTTACAGGAAGCACACAACTCACCATATTCCATTCATCCGGGTAACACCAAAATGTACATGGATGTGAAGGAAAGATTTTGGTGGAATAATCTCAAGAAGGACATCGCCGAACATATTGCTTTGTGTGATGTAGGTAGTAGAGTGAAAGCGGAACATCAAAAACTAGCAGGATTGTTACAACCACTACCTATTCCTAATTGGAAGTGGGACAAGATTGGCATGGATTTCATCACTGGACTGCCAAGGACTAGATGAGGATATGATTCAATTTGGGTCATAGTAGATCGCCTAACTAAAGTGGCTCATTTCATACCCGTGAAGACAACCTATACAAGTTCTAAGTTAGCCAAGATTTATATGAATAGGATTGTGAGTCTACATGGAGTACCCAAGAGTATTGTGTCTGATAGGGGAACTCAATTCACTTCCCATTTTTGGAGGCAACTGCATGAGTCATTGGGAACGAGATTGGAATTCAGTACTGCTTTTCATCCCGCATCGATGGATGTAGAAAGGACCAACCAGATTTTAGAGGATATGTTAAGGGCATGTGCCCTAGATTATGGTGCTAGTTGGGATGAAAGTCTGCCTTACGTGGAATTCTCTTATAACAACAGCTATCAAGCCAGTATTGAGATGGCACCGTTTGAATTTCTCTATGGGAGAAAGTGTACTACACCATTGCTATGGAATGGTGTTGGAGAAAGAAACTTGTTCGGGCCAGAACTAATCAAGGAAGCTAAAGAGAAAGTCAAGTTGGTAAAGGACAGATTGAAGATAGCACATCCCGACAAAAGAGCTACGCAGATCCCAAGCATAGGGAAGTCACCTATGAGGTGGTTGATAGAGCTTATCTTAGAGTATCACCACTTCGTGGAGTGAACAGGTTTGGAGTCAAAGGAAAATTGGCCCCAAGATATGTTGGACCATTCAAGATTCTGAGCCGTAAAGGAGAAGTAGCATATGAGATTTAATTTCCTGAATAATTGTCTGCTATTCACAATGTATTTCACGTAAGTCAGCTAAAGAAATGCCATCCAGAGATGGAAGAGACTTCTTTGAAAGATATTATACCTTTGGAAGAGGTCCAATTGGAAAGTGATCTCACTTATGAGGAAAAACCTATCAAGATTCTTGAGACTGCAGAAAGAGTTACTCGGACTAAGACTATCAAATTCTGCAAAGTTCAGTTGAACCATCATTCCGAGGAAGAAGCAACATGGGAAAGAGAAGATGATCTTCGGAAAGACCACCCTCACCTATTTGCTAGCCAATCCGAATCTCGAGGGCGAGATTCACCTTAAGGGGGTTAGATTTTTAACATCCCAGAAATCATGATTTATAAAGCTTGCATATCATTCATGCATTCATAAGCATTTGGATCATTTTTCAAATAAGATTTCAAAACAGAAGCAAGTTGTTGCCTATCATTTTATGTAGGAAATGCAATGGCGTTATTTTTCACTCTCAATTATGAGAATACTTTGTTTCAACCAGAAAGGTTTGAATATAGTTTTGAATGTTGATTCCAAAGCTTGTTCAAAATTTCAAAAAAAAATCTAAATTAAAACCAATTTCAATGCCTAATATAAATAAATAAGTAAGGCATGGTTTTATTTTAAATTCAATGGGCAAAGGTATTTTTGAGTGAACAGCAATATTGTATACTCAAATATGTGCATGGTTCACTTTACAAAAATCCAGAAAGGTTTGAAACCAAACTCATTTGAAAAACATTTGAAAAGGATTCTTAAAAAAATCAATTAGAAAAAGAAAAAGAGAAAAGAATAAAGAAAAGGCCGGCACCACCAAACTGGCTCAGCACTGTATCCAGCCCAACTACCAGCCCACCCGGGTCTCCCTCGCTAACAACTGGGCCCCGCCCGTGCACACACCCTCGCTAACAACTGGGCCCCGCAGCCACGTCATCTCTTCGTCCCCAAATCACGCCCGCGACCAGCTCCGCCGCGGCCGCTTCTTCCCAATGATCTCGCGCTTGATTACGCGTTACTGCGGGAATAATTCCTCCCCCTAGCTCGGCTACTTAAACACCTCCCCACTTGGCTCCTTTCCCCTCACTCACCAACCACAGAGCGCCGCTAGGCTGTCCACAATGGAGCTCGCGCCGCCGCGGTACCCAGCATCTCCGGTGGCAAATTCCTGTGAGAACTCCCCGCCCCTTGTCTCCGAGTATTGCCAGTATGATCACTGCAACCTTGCGCATCTTCTAACACCGCTGGTGTGTGCTAGGATGTAGCACCCCGAGTAAAACCACTACTAGAAAATCGTCTGCATTTATATTTGTGCATCATCATCATATCTGCATGCATGTTTTAACTAAAACTATTTTTGAAAAGCCCCTCTTTGTTTTCTAGGAATTCCCTATCTTCATTTCAAATATAAAACCCCGGTGTTTCCGGATGTATCTATTTGTCAAAACCCTATTTGCAAATGTTTTTATTTTAAAAGAAATAAAATAAATAAATAAATATAAAATATTTTTATTGGGGGAGGCAGCCGTAGGCCAGGCCCAAAAGCCCAGCCCGCAGCCACCTACTACCCCAACCTAGCCAAACCCTAATCCACGACCACCTCCTGAAACCCTAACCCTAATCTATCCCTAGCGAAACCCTAGCTATCTGCGACCAAACCCTCCTACCCCGCCGCCAGCTTCCATACGCTTGCACGCACACCACACCTGCATGCGTAACCCTGGCCGCCCGCAACACACACATACACCACGCACGCTAGGCCCAACCCCCCGATCGGATCCCCAACACGCGTGTCTCCCCGGTCAAACCCCCACATCGCCAGGACCTAGACCCATCTCCCTTGCTGTCAACACCCGGATTTTTCAATCCTAGATTGCTGTTATGCCATACATCGCAATCCCAGGATTACCATTTTTGCGAGACATAACAGAATTGGATACCACAGTACTTCATCCATTACAAACGATACATAAGTTGTTACACAAATAGGGATCTCATGATCCAATTCTCAATACAACATCAAGCAGCGGAATACGTAATAATAACGATAGCATAGGCGAAGCTCCATCTTCGGGGTCACAGGCAATGCTGACGATGGGAGATGATCCTAGTTGTCGTAACCTTCCTGGGGTCCATCTTCCAGGTACTCCTCTTCATATTCTGGCCATGGGAATATCCAGGGACAAAGCCATGAGTACTCTTTAAGTACTCGCAAACTAATACTAACAGGTAAGGGGTTTTCTGGATAATAGGATACTAGGCTCTAGGGTTGTTTTGCAAAAAGCCAGGTTTATCTCTACTAAGTTCCAAAGCTAGTCACAATTTTATAAATCCTAAGTGGGAACTTGTATTTCAAGTCACAACTCTGTTGTGGTCAAGTCGAAGTCTCAATTCATTTCACAAGTCATTTTGAAAAGTCTGACGGGGGAACAGTATGGCCACTCCAACTGTCCATAACCACGGACGCGGCTATTCGAATAGTTTGACACTCTGCAGAGATTGTACACTTTCACCACAACATTCGATACATCTGTCATGAACAAATCCTGAATTCACCATACTCAGTATGCGGATAATTAATCCTAACCTTTCCATTACACGCCCTAGTATAAGCACCTCTCCTGTGAGTTTGGCCTCCTAACCATGACCACTGTCATCTTGGGTACTGCACAGGTGGACAATCTTCACAAGGTAGCCTCAGCTCAGACCTTGGCCATGAGGGAACTAATACTAAGGTATATAAGTTTCCAGTCAAACCCTACCCAATTTCGGGTATTGTGGTTGTACGCTAAAATTGGAATGGTATCGCATCCAGACAACCATCAGTTTTATAAAGGGCTAAGGCTCATGCCTCAACATTTGTATCACCAGAATCATCAAGTGTTTGGAAACACATGTCCAAAACATTTCAATAGAATGATCCATCATTCCAAGGTTTTCATAACCATTCTTCCACCAAGTATTCCCATCTAAAAGTTGATCAAGTTTTATGCTTAGCACTAGCATCTACATGTAGGGGTAGTAATAATGAGGGGTGGTAACTAGTGGAGTTTCACTAAGTCCAACCTTATATCTTAGGCTGATATCAAGGCTTCTAGCTTAGGCCAAATTTTATGCTCTTTATGCAACCTTCAGCACAACTGTCTAGTATCTACCAAACTCTTAGGTAGACTCTAAGTAAGCTTTGATAAAGAAATAAAGTAAGAAGCTTGCACATAAAACTAGGATGTGGTTTATCAAGTGGGTATGATCACATATGCTTAAGGCATATAGTAGTCATATCACAAGTATGGGTTTGTGGCACCAGTAGGGTATCTGGCAAGGCTTAGCTTGCAGCAATATGAGTATAAGCTTGCATAGGTATAGTATCTTGCAAGTGTTAGCTTGCACATTCACTAGTAGTATTAGGCTTGCCTTGTGCAGAGCAGTGGTTGAAGTTCTCCTCGGCTTCTTCTTCGTAGTATCCTCCTTCCTCCTCGTATCCTTGGTCGGTACTAGCGTCTATGAATAAACATGAGGTACACAATCACCAAACAATACTTAACTACTTGCAATCATCACACACAAGGGTCCTATGGATGATCTAGCATCATCTCTAACATTACAAGGTTAAGGCTTGGTTTAAATCTTTTTATTTTTAGAAGAGTAATTTCTACTCATTGAAAAATTACTTAAGATTTAATATTCTCCAAACTAAACATGGGATCATGTTGACACATGTCATCACCACATATTGTATTCCATGGGAATGTGATTTAAAGTGGTGTCACAATTTAATAAGGTTTTACCCTTTTATTTTAATTAATTAAAGTGGCTAGAAATGCTTATGTAGCATTCTTTTATTCCTAGAACATTATTTCTGCAAGTAAACCTATATATTTTTATATATTCTGAAAGGTATGGTTAAATGTGATTTTTGAGAGTTGGAATCAACTCAAAAGCTTTTATGGTTTAAATTTGAAAAATGTTTGAATGCAGAAAAGCTTCTGCCTTGTTATTTTTACTCTGGGTGATCTACAGATCCAAATGACTTGAATCCAATGGGCTTGAATTAAGCATTCACAGGACTTTCCAACAAAATTAGTTTCAATCAAATTGGTGCACTAAATCGATCTGGGTTGATTTTTGAAGTTGGTTGCTGAAGTGTGTTTGAATTGAAATAGAAAAAGATTTAATTTGAATTGCTGGGCTGTGCGGGAAATTCTAACGGGCCGGCCTGCTAAGCGCAGTGCGCCCGCGGGCTGCTTAAGTGGGTGTCCCCACTCGTCAGTGACACGGGGCTGGGCGAAGCGGTATGGGGCAACGTGGATCGTTCGATCTAGTTCTAATCCAACGGCTGGGGGTCATCATCGACGCGAGACAACTCCGGCGAGAACGAAACCTAGCGCGGCAAGTGAGGGGTGCTGGGGGCTCACCGGGGTACGGGCGAGGGTCGGCGAGGCGGGCGAACGACGAAGTCAACGACGGCGAACCTCCTGGTACCGGTGGCTTCTCCTGGGGCGGCTCCAATCGCTGGCTCCCTTCTTCTACAGAGGCGGCGGGCTCCGGTGAAATTCCGGCGAGGTGGTGCTCGCCTTGCTCTGAGGACGGTGTGTCACGGTCAGTGAGGAGAGGGGAGTGAGATGGTGTGAAGAAATCGTGTGGGGGTGGCCTCTATTTATAGTCGAGCGAGGGGACCGTCGGGGCGCACGGTGAGCTCGTCGGGGGCGACGTTACAGGCGGCTAAAGGCATGGGCAAGGGTAGGGGACGGTGCTCTGTCTCCTGGCGATGCTCAATGACATGGTCGCGAGGCATGGGGCGGTGTGGTTTGGTCTGGAACGGCCGGTGCTCTACGCGGCAGAGGCGGTGTCTTCGACGGCGGGCGGTGGCTGTATGGCACGGGGCGGCAAACGGGGTTGTCTGGAGGTCTCCTGGGTCGGTGGTGATCGTGTGTGCACGCGGTGAGGGCGGCACGCGGTCTGCGGATGCTGGTCGAGGGTGGCTCTCTGGCGCACGCTCGGCATGGTCTGGGCGCGGCTTGTGCGCGTGGTCCAGTGCTTGGCAACGCTCGCGGCTGGGACAGGGAGTGGCGGTGGACGGTGGGCTGCCTCCCAGAAGAGGTTGGCACGGCTATTTCTTCCTCTAGCCTGCTGTCCACAATGGGGTGACATTGGGGTGCTCGGCGGTTCACCATTGATGACAATGGCAAGCTCACAGGGGTTCTAGTGTTGGGCTAATCTTTCTAGATGATCTACTGAGTTGTGTGTGAGCTAACTAGGGAACAAGTTAGTCAAGAATCACTGCACACTATAGTGTTTGATGTTTTGTTTGATTTGTGTCTGCAACCTGTTTGATGAAATGGCCGCATGAAATCAAGTTTTGAATTTTGAAATGAATTTTGGTGGGTTTGCTAGATTGGTGCTGGTGAGTCTGCAGATGCTTGGGTTTTGAAAGTTGAGCTTGTTTGAGTGGGTTTTGGAAAAGTGGGATCTTCCCATATGATAAAGACTCAATTTTGAATTGTCATTTAAACTATGCATTTGAAAGTTTCTGGATGATCACAAAGTGGGCCTTGATACCTTGTTATGAGTAAATTCAAGGGGTGCAAAGATCAAGAAAAGTTTCTGTTAGGTTTTGAAAGTTTGAGACAGCCAAAGTAGGCATGGGAGTTAAATTGGTCAAAATGACCATTCACTTAATATATTTGTTTTGATTTACTTGTCTTTAGGAAAAGTGTGGGAAATGTTTTAGATGATGTTCATTTCACCTAAGAAACATTTTACAAGCAATGGATCACACAAACAAGGTGGTTTTTAAAGAAATTCAAAATCCATGCATACACATATGCATGCATTCATGAGTTTATTTAGAAAAGTTTTTGTTAACCCTAATCTTGATGATTAGTGTTTGATGATCTAAGTTTGGTATTTTTGGGATGTTACAAACCATCCCCCCTTAAACAAAATCTTGTCCCGAGATTTGAAAAAGGACGAAAAGATTACCTAGGATTTGAAGAGATCGGGAAACTCCGTCCTGATGTGATCTTCGCGTTCCCAGGTAGCTTCCTCTTCTGTGTGGTTGCTCCACTGAATCTTGAGGAACTTGATGCTTCGGGTTCTGGTAGTTCGAAAGTCTTCTTACAATATACGGATGGGTACTTCAGGATAGGTTAGGTCATCATTGATCTCTATGGTCCGGTGATCGATATTCTTGAACACTTCGGTCTTCTCGGGGACTTCGAGACACTTGCGAAGTAACGAGATATGGAACACATTGTGCACAGCTGACATCTCTTCAGGTAGTTCCAGTTGATAAGATACTTCTCCTCGACGGTTCAAAATTTTGAAATGTCCGATATATCTGGGGGCTAACTTTCCCTTGAGTTGGAAACGCTGCATTACCTTCAATGGCGACACTTTCAGATAAACAAAATCTCCTATGTTGAAGGCGAGGTCTCGACGTCTCTTGTCGGCGTAACTCTTCTATCGGGATTGGGCTGTCTTGAGGTGCTCACGAATCTTGTGAACCTTATCTTCTGCTTCTCGTAGGATGTCGGGTCCAAAGATCTGACTCTCTCCTACTTCTGACCAGTTCAAAGGGGTGCGGCACTTTCTTCCGTACATGAATTCAAATGGGGCCATTTGCAAACTGGCTCGGTAACTGTTGTTGTAAGAAAATTCTGCAAACGGCAGACAGTCTTCCCACTTGGATCCATATTCTAGCACACATGCTCTAAGCATATCTTCGAGTATTTGGTTTACTCGCTCCGTTTGTCCATCGGTCTGAGGGTGATACGCGGTACTGAAATCTAGGCGGGTTCCTAAACCTTCTTGGACATTCTTCCAGAATCTCGAGGTAAACTGAGTTCCTCGATCCGATACTATGTTCTTTGGGACTCCATGCAGACTAACGATTCTAGCGATGTACAACTCTGCTAGCTTCGAACTCTGATAGGTGGTTTTGACGGGCAAGAAATGGGCGACTTTGGACAATCTGTCCACTATGACCCAAATAGAGTCATTTCCCCTACTAGAAGTAGGTAGTCCAGTGATAAAGTCCATTCCTACAGAATCCCATTTCCATTCCGGAATTTGCAAAGGTTGCAACAATCCAGCGGGTCTTTGATGTCCGGCCTTGACTCGCTGACATATATCACATTTAGCGATATAGCTTCCGATTTCTCTCTTCATCTTATGCCACCAAAATTGCTCTTTCAAATCTTGATACATCTTAGTTCCTCCGGGATGGATAGATTAAAGAGTATCATGAGCCTCCTTCAAGATAATTTCTTTTAACTCAGAATCCGATGGTACACAAAGGCATCCTTTGTACCACAAAACTCCTTCTTCGTCCTCGGTGAATCCGGGTACTTTGCCTGTACCGATACGACGTTTGATTCCGTCGATACTAGCATTTCCTTTCCGCGCCTCTTTAATCTGACTGATCAAAGTGGGCTGAAGTTCTATGCTAGCCAAAAATCCTTCACTTACTAATTCGATTCGAAAACCTTCCATCTGTTTGTGAAAACTTGGTTGCTCCTTCAAAATCATGGAGTTCAAGCGGCATGGCAATCTGCTAAGGGCATCGGCTACCACATTGGCTTTACCAGGGTGATAGTGAATGTCCAGGTCGTAATCCTTGATTAGCTCAATCCATCTTATCTGCCTCATATTCAGCTCCTTCTGAGTGAATATATACTTTAGGCTCTTGTGATCCGAATAAATCTCACAACGGTTTCCCATCAGGTAATGTCTCCATGTCTTCAGGGCTAGAACTACGGCTGCGAGTTCGAGGTCATGGGTTGGGTAATTTTGTTCATGTTGCTTCAATTGTCGCGATAGATAAGATATAACTTTGCCTTCTTGCATTAGCACACATCCGAGACCAATCTTGGATGCGTCACAATACACATCGAAGGGCTTCGTGATATCCGGCATGATCAAGATTGGGGCTGAAATCAATCTCCTTTTGAGTTCTTGAAAACTCGCTTCACATTTGTCGGTCCATTCAAACTTCTTGTCCTTGTTCAGCAATTGGGTCATGGGTCGGGCGATACTAGAGAATCCTTCTACAAATTTGCGGTAATATCCCTCCAATCCGAGAAAAGCACGAACTTGGGTTTGAGTGGTTGGGGCTTTCCAATCTTCTACATCTTTCACTTTGGCAGGGTCAACGGCAATTCCTCCAGCTGATACAATGTGACCTAGGAATCCTACTTCCTGTAACCAGAATTCACATTTGCTAAACTTTGCATACAGCTGATGCTCTCTAAGGGTTCCAAGAATGGTCCTTAGGTGTAGCTCATGTTCTTCTTCTGATTTGGAATAAATCAGAATGTCATCGATGAAAACAACGACAAACTTATCTAGGGAGTCCATAAAAATCTTATTCATGAGGTTCATGAAATAAGCGGGGGCATTGGTTAATCCAAAAGACATGACTGTATACTCATACAATCCATATCTGGTGGTAAAGGCAGTCTTTGGAATATCCTCTACACGAATCTTGAGTTGATGATAGCCAGTCCTAAGATCAATCTTAGAAAACACCTGGGCACCGGTCAACTGATCAAACAAATCTTCTATCTTAGGCAAGGGGTACTTGTTCTTGATGGTGACATCATTAAACTTCCGATAATCCGTACACAAACGGTTACCTCCATCCTTCTTGTCCACAAACAAGACATGTGATATCCATGGGGACGCACTTGGTTGAATTAATCCGATTTCTAACATGGAATCACGTTGCTTCTTCAGTTCTTCTAGTTCTGACGGGTTCATACTATACGGTCTCTGGGCTATGGGTCCTGTTCCGGGTATTAGTTCGATGATAAACTCGATATCCCGATCTGGGGGCATACCGGGCAAAACATCTGGAAATACATCGAGGTATTCGTAGACTATCCGAACTTGTTCAATGGTAGGTTGGGCTAGACTCTTGTTACACTTGAATTGGCGAGGTAAGGTTTCAGATATATGCTCGACTGATATTCCGGCGGTACTGGTCATGGTGATGGCCTTCTTAGCACAGTCAATCAATCCCTTATGTTTGGACATCCAATCCATTCCTAGTACTACTTCCAAACCTTTAGTTCCGAGTACTATTAGATTAACATAAAAATCTATGCCATGGATTCGGATAGGGACGGCTTTGCAAATTTGCCTAGCCTTGGTGGTTGATCCGGGAATTTGCACAATCATCACATGCTTCAATTTGGTTGGTTGAATTTTACTAGTGCAGGCAAATTCTTCGGTGACAAATGAATGCGATGCACCAGAATCAAACAAACACTCCTGCAAGTACCGAATTAACAGAAAACATACCCAGCACGACGTCTGGCGCTTCCTGAGCTTCTTCAGCATGCATGAGAAAAAGACGGCCATTGCGGTTGAGTGAATTCCCTGGGGCAAATCTTCTCCCTGGCTGGACACGACGCTGCTGCTGAGCTGGGACATTGGCGTTGGGGGCTGTAGCATTCTTCTTGTTGGGGCACTCGTTGGAATAGTGGCCTTTATTTCCACAGTCATAACAGCTCACTTGTGACTTGTCCTCGGCTGCGACAGGCATAGCATTGCTTCCAGTCCTCGGGGAAGTGTTGGAGTTGGCGGTAGCATTGTTGGTGTTGAAATTGGGTGGGGCACGGGTGAAATTGCTAGAGTTGTCGGGGTTGTTGTGATTTCCTACGGGTCTAGGGTTTCCACGGTTGGGATAGGTTGGACGGGTCATAGGGGGTCTGTTGGTTCTTGGGGCAAATCCGGGAGATGGGTTGGGGCGATACTTTGGGGTCTGATGGGTTCCTGGTTGATGCATCATGCGACGCTTGTGGTTCTCATTGGCCTGGTTGATCTTTCCTTCGATCTGGATAGCAGAGTCGACAAGGGCTTCAATATCAACAAAGGGGATATTGACTAACACTGTCTGCATCTCATCATGCAGACCATTCAGGAATCTTTCTTTCTTCTTGGCTTCGGTGTCTATCTCGTCTGGGGCATACCTAGCTAATGACAAAAATTTGTCACGGTATTCTACTACAGTCATCCTCCCTTGCTTCAATTCTCTGAACTCGTCTCTTATTCTCTTGATCAAACCTGGTGGCACATGGGTTCTGCTAAACTTGACCTTGAATTCCTCCCAGGTCATCATCTGGCCTCCAGTCATTGCACGAACACTGTTCCACCATGCCCTGGCATCTCCGGCTAGATAATGGGTGGCAAACAGGACTTTCTCGTTGGCTTCCACTCCGGCGACTTCTAGGTTATTTTCCATGGTTTGCAGCCAATCATCGGCGTCTAGGGGTTCTTCTGACTTGGTGAAAACGGGTGGGTTGGTATTCTGGAAATTCTTGAGCTTAGATCCGTGGTTGTCCTGATTTCCATGGCCTTGGTTGTTGTGGGCTAGCTGGGCTATTTGTTGCAGAGTGGCTAGATTGGCTTGACGTTCCTCTCTTTCAGCTTCACGGTCAGAAGTCAACATTTGCAGGATCTGCAACATCGGGTCTGGGGCTGAACCACGGCCTCCACGTGGCATCTGAAGATTGATATAGATCATGAGAAAAGAGGGAAATTTCTAAGGATTTGGGTTTTTGAAAAGTTTTTAGAGTTTGACTCAGGTTTTTCTAGCAACTTGCTTTTTCATTCATTCAATCACTCGATACAATGCACACCACAGCAAGGAAAAACAGATGGTTTTAAGAACCATTCTGGAAACTACGATACAGTGGGACCGACTACTACTCACTACGCTAGTGCTCAATGCTACTACTCCTCAGAGTCTATGGCTTCATCATCTTCAGCATCATCGATGAAGGAGAAATAATCCTCATCGGTGAAGAAGTCCATGGCCTGATCCTCCAGAAAATCATCGTCATCACTGAGATAGGAGTAAGGGTCTCCACGAAGATCCTCTCCGGCATTCTCCCTTTCCTCTAACTGCATGTCTCTCTCGTGGATGGTCTCTTCCGGAGATGAGATGCGATGGCCAAGACGGGCAATAATGCGCTCCTTCTTGTCGAGCTGACGGCGGCGAGATTTGCGATCCTTTGCTAGCATGGCGATGGTCTGATCCTTCGTCTTGATGATGGCAGACTTGTGGTCGCAATAGTCACGGCAGTTGTCCAATTCCTGTTGACGATCATACATCATGAAGCTAAGGTGGTCCAATTGAGTCTTCAGCTCGGGGTGGTATGGGGCTTCCAGTGGTTGGCCATTTGCATCACGCCTTGGGCAAAACTCAAAGTGAGTACCCTTGATCTGATTGATGCTCTGCCCACACAGACGGGAAAGAGATTCCTGCATTGCTCTGGCAAGTCCATCGAGCCAGTTGTTTTCCCTCAAGGTAAACTGAATTCCCTCCGCAGTGGGAGGTTCAATCTTTCCTCGGAGACTTGCAACAATTAGCCACTGCAGATCTTCTCCTCATTGATCACTGAGCTGAGCTCCGAAGAACTCGGGGTGTGGACTCTCCAGAAGTTCCGAAAGCTGATCCAGACCCCTCTCAAAGATAAGGTCTCCTCCATTCCCCAACTGATAAAACTTGTTGTACTTCACGTCCATCTATAAAAATAGAGGATGAGTAGATTAGCAGAGTGATCAAGTGTGTCAAAAATTTATCTATTTTGCAAGAGTTTTTGAGGAACATGAAGTTTTATTAAAGAATTAAAGAGGTAAGAATGAGAATAAGTTTTCGTAAATATTTTTGTTCTTTGGTTTTGAAACTAAGTTTTTGGTTCAACGTCCAATCTAACTAGGCTCTCCTATGGTCAGGATGGCTCTGATACCAACTTGTCAACACCCGAATTTTTCAATCCTAGATGCCTGTTATGCCATACATCGCAATCCCAGGATTACCATTTTTGCGAGACATAACAGAATTGGATACCTGTAACACCCTCAGAATCGGACCTATGCAAGTTTTAGCGAAACCCGCCAAACCCGCATAGAAACGATTCAAAGGTGCCCACCAGGCACTTTCGTGCGGGTGGAAAACGAAGTAATAACATTACACAACAGTCCTCGATGGGACCCACAGAACAGATATATATACAACACGACTCCTTGAGTCAAGAATACAGATATACAGAACAAAGATCCAAATCACCTTGAAAACGATAGAGCGTCCAACTACGGACAAGATGCAAATGGGGCTAAGAGCCCTGAAGAATAACCAATGGCGTCCATAACCCTGCCCAGGCCAAGCCGGAAGGGTAACCCTGCTAACGACGTCGATCTCAAAAAAACCTGCTTAAACAAAAGGGGTGCCGACAAAGGGCAAAGGAAAAAGAGAGAGAGCGGTCGATCGAGGCCAAGACACTATGAGGCTAGAATTCGGCGGTCCTCGCCTACACAGGTATGGTGGACTGAAGCGGCAGCGGCGGCATGCACTAAAGAACCTATAGAGACTCGATACCACTGGCGGCTATCAGAGAGGGGTAAGAAAGACCTATTCGGTACCAACCTGATGCTAACGCCAAACAAACCCATCCTGGTATTTCCCCCTCGGGACCAAACGAGGAAGTCAACCGAGGAACTCACACAGTTGGCAGTTTTATTTACTCAGTTATCGTTGCAGCAATTACTAGTCAGGTATAGATAGTCATCTTGAGAAAATAAGCAGTGGGCACTTTTAGTTAACCATTCCGTTATAGTTGCAACACTTACTAATCAGATACAGATAGCATGAGATAAACCCAAAAGCCAGCAGTTGTTGGTATTTTTATTTAGCCATTCCGTTGTAGTTGCAATACTTACTAGTCAGGTACAGTGGTCGCAAACGACAACCCAAGCAAGCAATTGTTGGCAGTTTTATTTAGCCATTCCATTACAGTGAAGCTGATTACTAGTCATTATAAAGTCAAATTTATAGCACTACTTTAGTTATAGTTGTCTATGATCGAGATACTGTGCTCCAAGTCGTCCATAACCGCGGACACGGCTTCGAGAAAAGTTTTATCCGGCGGGTGCACAAATAGCAACACACACTCGATCAACCTCGGAAAAACCAAATCAAAACCCAACGAGGCTTTCACGACAAAGCAATCACAGGATTCAGAAATATTTCAGGGGGCCACCCCATTGAGTACACCCGCAACGAAGCTAGCTGACTCCGAGACGGACTCAAGGTTTGGGTAGACGGCTGTGAACGACTGGGAACCCAAAACTGGGCTTGTCGACACCGCGGAATCGTGTCCCGATCCTAAACAGTACAGGTGCTATCTGTCGCACAATTTAATTAAAGCAGTAAAGCATGGCATAAGTACAGAATAGTAAATAAAACCTCAAACTAGTTTGTGGCCCCAAGAAATAAGAATGAATCAAGCTCTGGCTCAGGGGGGTCCCATATACCTCCGGATGTGGATAGCGCGAATATTCAAGGAACAGGTATCAAGTACTCGGGTCCTACGGGACACAAGTGGACGGTTAACAACCAAATAACATCTATTGCCCACCTGTGCCTTTGCTTACCTACTTCAATTTTAGTTGTTAAACAGTAATTAAAGTTAACGATAAATAAAGCCAAGATCATCTCCAACTTCGAACAGGCGGCAATACTCCAACAATTGTGGTACTTGACGACACGCAACAGCACTCGAGCAAGCGACTACGACGCGCAGGTCCAACTATCTACCAAACAACAGGTAATAGGAGGTGTCCAAGGCAATATAAGGCTGCAAGGGATATCACGGGTACAAAAACTAGAGCATCGCAACACAGATAGCAATAGATCAACAGGAGGGAATAAATACTATAAAAGTAAGATAGGTAGAAAGGGGGAGATGCTCGCCTGAAAACATTGCCGAAGGTTCAACCGAAGATCGGGGCGAAGCTCACATCAACTCAACGGCCTTATCCGCGAAGAAGCAAAACACTAGAATAAACACCGGATGCAATATTTAATACTACGGCAGAAGATCGGGCATGCTTATGATATGATGCATGGCATGGCAAGAGTGCAATGCAATTAGGCAATATTAAGCGGAGCCAGGGTCCCGACAATTAATTAGATGGTTCATGTTATTTATCTACCCCGCAAATTAAATGTTGTAATAACAGGGCAAGATAAGTTACCAGTTCGCTACACAAATTTAAATGAGGCCAATATGAGACCAGATTTGCCCGCATATGGGCCCCATATTTAATTATAAGGTGAATCAGCATAAGTCCCCCAAACCACACAAATATGCATGCGAGATGAATGATTAATATGCAACAGGTTTTATATTTAGCATTTATAAAATAGGGCTCGGAAGAAGGTGCACACATAGGGTTCGGCGATCTTGGTTCCGTGGGTTCGGGGTCGGTCTCAGGGTTCGGATCTTGGTCTCGACGGGATCGGTCTCGGATAACGGAGTAGGTCTTGGCGCATCCGTGTCTTCGGGTCATGTCAACGGTCATGGCGTTCGGGATGAAGTACTTGTCGTATTCGCATCGGCGCTCTTGACGTTCGGGTTCTCGACTTCGCATCCGGGAAAGAGTACTTGTCGCACATGTGATCTTCGGGTCCGGGGTCTCAGGTTCGCGGAACGGTCTCGCGATCTGAGCAGGAGTACTTGTCGGTCCTAGGTCCCAGGTCGGCATCCTCGGTGTCTCGCGGTGAAGTGCTTGCCGTGTTTGTGGCGAGCTTGGCGGTCATCGGGTCCGGGAGCGCTTCTCGGCGAACTGGTCGGTTCCATGTCGGCGTACTTGGCGTTGCGTGAAGAGGATCTCCGAGTTCAGGGTCTCGGCCACCGGATCCGTGTCGGTGCACTCGGTGTTCCGGGTTGGAGATCATGGTGTTCCGGCTTCGGTTGTCGATGATGTACTTGGTTTGGCGTCGATGCGGTCAGTCTTCGAAGAGGAACGAGAACACGCCGGGTTCGATACTCGGCTCCAGGAACGGTCTTGCGGTCTGCGATGAGGATCTTGCTAAAACAGGGAACAGACCTGCGTTCCTAGTCGTGGCAGCGAGACAAGACGTTGCACGAGGCCTTGGATTGGGGACACGCAGCAGCTGGAGGGCTGGGGTGCCGTACAGAGACATGCGAGGGGCAGCCTGCACGGGCCCTGGCCACGAGACGACGCGAGGGGGCTGGAGCAGGGCGGCGCCAGGGCGCATCCGCGGGGAGGCGAGAGGAGGACGGTCGGGGGTCCTCGGGGTGGCGAGGCCAAGGGCCACGGGCGTCAGAGGAATCCGGGCCCGCGGCGGCGGGATGCAGAGCGAGGTGGGGCGATGGGGGTTTGTGGGCGGTCGAGCGGGGCGACGGGGGTCGGGGCGGGTTGACCGCTGGCGGCGAGAGGGGGCGCGATGGCAGCGCTCGCGGGGAAGGGGAGGTGGTCGCGGCGGCGGTGAGGCGGCCCGGAGCCGAGGGTGGAGGCGGGGCGCGATGGGGCGAGGTGGAGGTCGGGGCGAGCGGAGGAGAAAGGGAGAAGGAGGGGACGCCGGCGAGGGGAGAGGCGGGGTGGAGGAGGCCGGACGGAGGAGGGAGGCGTGGCGGTCGGCTCGGGGACAGAGAGGCGGGCGTGCGGGCTGGGGAGAGGACGCGGCCGAGAAGAGAGGGAAGGGAGGGGAGCGTGCCTAGAGCGGTGGCTGGTGGGTGGTGGGACCGGGGTGGGGCAGGGAGAGTGGGGCCGGCAGGTGGCGCTGGGTGGGGTGCTGCGAGGTGAGTGGGGAGTAGGGCCAGGTGATGGAGGGAGGTTGTGACAGGCTGGCGGGGTTGGTGGGGTGAGAGAGGTGGCTGGGGTGACGTGGCAGCTGGGGGTTGGCTGGAGAGAAGGGAAAGGGTGAGGTGGCGAGCGGCTATTGGTTGGGGTGAGGTGGAGGGGTTGTGGGTAGATTAGGTTGGGTAGCTTTAGGATTATGGGTGGACCGATTTTGTACTGGGGGTGGCGGACTGGGTCGGATCGGCCCGGTTCGGCTGCCCCCAAACAAAATAACTTAATATTTTATTTATTTTGAAGGACCGATTGCAACCCGTGGTGAGCCAAAACAAAATATTCCGGAGAACCGGGTTTTAATTTGAAAACAAGACGGGGTGTTTAGAAAACAAAATAGTCCTTTGTAAAAATAGTTTTATCAAACAGTTGCATGATGATGACGATGCAATGCACAAGAACAACACGATTTTCTAGTAGTGGTTTTGCGGGATGCCACAATACCACAGTACTTCATCCATTACAAGCGATACATAAGTTCTTACACAAATAGGGATCTCATGATCCAGTTCTCAATACAATATCAAGCAGCGGAATATGTAATAATAACGGTAGCGTAGGCGAAGCTCCATCTTCGGGTCACAGCAATCGACGATGGGAGATGATCCTAGTTGTCGTAACCTTCCTGGGGTCCATCTTCTAGGTACTCCTATTCATAGTCTGCCCATGGGAATAGCCAGGGACAAAGCCATGAGTACTCTTTAAGTACTCGCAAACTAATACTAACAGGTAAGGGGTTTTCTGGATAATAGGATACTAGGCTCTAGGGTTGTTTTGCAAAAAGCCAGGTTTATCTCTACTAAGTTCCAAAGCTAGTCACAATTTTATAAATCCTAAGTGGGAACTTGTATTTCAAGTCACAACTCTGTTGTGGTCAAGTCAAAGTCTCAATTCATTTCACAAGTCATTTTGAAAAGTCTGACGGGGGAACAGTATGGCCACTCCAACTGTCCATAACTGCGGACGCGGCTATTCGAATAGCTTGACACTCTGCAGAGATTGTACACTTTCACCACAACATTCGATACATCCGTCACGAACAAATCCTGAATTCACCATACTCAGTATGCGGATAATCAATCCTAACCTTTCCATTAGACGCCCTTGTATAAGCACCTCTCCTGTGAGTTTGGCCTCCCAACCATGACCACTGTCATCTTGGGTACTGCACAGGTGGTCAATCTTCACAAGGTAGCCTCAGCTTAGACCTTGGCCGTGAGGGAACTAATACTAAGGTATATAAGTTTCCAGTCAAGCCCTACCCAATATTCGGGTATTGTGGTTGTACGCTAAAATTGGAATGGTATCGCATCCAGACAACCATTAGTTTTATAAAGGGCTAAGGCTCATGCCTCAACATTTGTATCACCAGAATCATCAAGTGTTTGGAAACACATGTCCAAAACATTTCAATAGAATGATCCATCATTCCAAGGTTTTCATAACCATTCTTCCACCAAGTATTCCCATCTAAAAGTTGATCAAGTTTTATGCTTAGCACTAGCATCTACATGTAGGGGTAGTAATAATGAGGGGTGGTAACTAGTGGAGTTTCACTAAGTCCAACCTTATATCTTAGGCTGATATCAAGGCTTCTATCTTAGGCCAAATTTTATGCTCTTTATGCAACCTTCAGCACAACTGTCTAGTATCTACCAAACTCTTAGGTAGACTCTAAGTAAGCTTTGATAAAGAAATAAAGTAAGAAGCTTGCACATAAAACTAGGATGTGGTTTATCAAGTGGGTATGATCACATATGCTTAAGGCATATAGTAGTCATATCACAAGTATGGGTTTGTGGCATCAGTAGGGTATCTGGCAAGGCTTAGCTTGCATCAATATGAGTATAAGCTTGCATAGGTATAGTATCTTGCAAGTGTTAGCTTGCACATTCACTAGTAGTATTAGGCTTGCCTTGTGCAGAGCAGTGGTTGAAGTTCTCCTCGGCTTCTTCTTCGTAGTATCCTCCTTCCTCCTCGTATCCTTGGTCGGTACTAGCGTCTATGAATAAATACAAGGTACACAATCACCAAACAATACTTAACTACTTGAATCATCACACACAAGGGTCCTATGGATGATCTAGCATCATCTCTAACATTACAAGGTTAAGGCTTGGTTTAAATCTTTTTATTTTTAGAAGAGTAATTTCTACTCATTGAAAAATTACTTAAGATTTAATATTCTCCAAACTAAACATGGGATCATGTTGACACATGTCATCACCACATATTGTAGTCCATGGGAATGTGATTTAAAGTGGTGTCACAATTTAATAAGGTTTTACCCTTTTATTTTAATTAATTAAAGTGGCTAGAAATGCTTATGTAGCATTATTTTATTCCTTGAACATTATTTCTGCAAGTAAACCTATATATTTTTATATATTCTGAAAGGTATGGTTAAATGTGATTTTTGAGAGTTGGAATCAACTCAAAAGCTTTTATGGTTTAAATTTGAAAAATGTTTGAATGCAGAAAAGCTTCTGCCTTGTTATTTTTACTATGGGTGATCTACAGATCCAAATGACTTGAATCCAACGGGCTTGGATTAAGAATTCACAGAACTTTCCAACAAAATTGGTTTAATCAAATTGGTGAACTGAATCGATCTGGGTTGATTTTTGAAGTTGGGTGCTGAAGTGTGTTTGAATTGAAATAGAAAAAGATTTAATTTGAATTGCTGGGCTGCGCGGGAAATTCTAACGGGCCGCCTGCTAAGCGCAGTGCTCCCGAGGGCTGCTTAAGTGGGTGTCCCCACTCGTCAGTGACACAGGGCTGGGCGAAGCGGTATGAGGCAACGTGGATCGTTCGATCTAGTTCTAATCCAACAGCTGGGGGTCATCGTCGACGCGAGACAACTCCGGCGAGAACGAAACCTAGCGCGGCCAGTGAGGGGTGCTGGGGGCTCACTGGGAATGCAGGCGAGGCGGGCGAACGATGAAGTCGACGACGGCGAACCTCCTGGTACCGGTGGCTTCTCCTGGGGCGGCTCCAATCGCTGGCTCCCTTCTTCTCCAGAGGCGGCAGGCTCCGGTGAAGTTCTGGCGAGGTGGTGCTCACCTTGCTCTGAGGACGGTGTGGCACGGTCAATGAGGAGAGGGGAGTGAGATGGTGTGAAGAAATCGTGCGGGGGTGGCCTCTATTTATAGTCGAGCGAGGGGACCGTCGGGGCGCACGGTGACCTCGTCGGGGGCGACGTTACAGGCAGCTAAAGGCATGGGCAAGGGTAGGGGACGGTGCTCTGTCTCCTGACGATGCTCAACGACATGGTCACGAGGCATGGGGCGGTGTGGTTTGGTCTGGAACGGCCGGTGCTCTGCGCGGCAGAGGCGGCGTCTTCGACGGCAGGCGGTGGCTGTATGGCACGGGGCGGCAAACGGGGATGTCTGGCGGTCTCCTGGGTCGGTGGTGATCGTGTGTGCACGCGGTGAGGGCGGCGCGCAGTCTGTGGACGCTGGTCGAGGGTGGCGCTCTAGCGCACGCTCAGCATGGTATTTGCGGCTTGTGCGCATGGTCCAGTGCTTGGCAACGCTCGCGGCTCGGACAGGGAGTGGCGGTGGACGGTGGGCTGTCTCCCAGACAAGGTTGGCACGGCTAGTTCTTTCCTAGCCTTCTGTCCAGAATGGGGTGACATTGGGGTGCTCGGCTGTTCACCATTGATGACAATGGCAAGCTCACAGGGGTGCTAGTGTTGGGCTAATCTTTCTAGATGATCTACTGAGTTGTGTGTGAGCTAACTAGGGAACAAGTTAGGCAAGAATCACTGCACACTATAGTGTTTGATGTTTTGTTTGATTTGTGTCTGCAACCTGTTTGATGAAATGGCCGCATGAAATCAAGTTTTGAATTTTGAAATGAATTCTGGTGGGTTTGCTAGATTGGTGCTGGTGAGTCTGCAGATGCTTGGGTTTTGAAAGTTGAGCTTGTTTGAGTGGGTTTTGGAAAAGTGGGATCTTCCCATATGATAAAGATTCAATTTTGAATTGTCATTTAAACTATGCATTTGAAAGTTTCTGGATGATCACAAAGTGGGCCTTGATACCTTGTTATGAGTACATTCAAGGGGTGCAAAGATCCAGAAAAGTTTCTGTTAGGTTTTGAAAGTTTGAGACAGCCAAAGTAGGCATGGGAGTTAAATTGGTCAAAATGACCATTCACTTAATATATTTGTTTTGATTTACTTGTCTTTAGGAAAAGTGTGGAAAATGTTTTAGATGATGTTCATTTCACCTAAAAAACATTTTACAAGCAATGGATCACACAAACAAGGTGGTTTTTAAAGAAATTCAAAATCCATGCATGCATTCATGAGTTTATTTAGAAAAGTTTTTGTTAACCCTAATATTGATGATTAGTGTTTGATGATCTAAGTTTGGTATTTTTGGGATGTTACACTTGCCAGGATCCCCGCCTCACCGACCTGGTCAACACCCACATCCTATCGCTCGCCAATCCTGCATCGATCCCCAACCCACCTCGCGTTGCCCGCCTCCTTCCTCGTCAACTGGCTACGCCACCTCTGCTCTTCCCGCCCTGGGCACCGCTCCTTCCCTGAGGCCGCCCTCTCTCCTCCCTGCTCGTCTCGCTCCCGCCGTCGGCACGGGTCCTGTCTGCAGCGTGCGCGGCCGCCTCGCCGTCGAGCAGCCGTGGCCTTCTCCTCCGGCCGACGTGTCGCCTTCCTCCCCTTCTTCGGCCCGAGTTGCCAGAGCTCCTCTCCACGCCGCCAGCGTCGCCTTGCTGGCCGACGCCCTCCTCCTGCCGCTGCAGGGGATCCTCGCCGAGCCCGCTTCGTCCGCGAGCCGCGAGCGCCCTGCCGCTCGTCTCTCCCGCAGCCGCGCCTCCCTCATCCGTCGCTGTCGGTTCTCCTCTGCAGCGTCGTGTTCCACACACTCGCCTCCCCTGGAGTTCCTCGCCGCCAACCACCATGCTTCGGACCGCCGTCGACCTTCTCCATGTGTACGAGGTGATGTGTGCCCCTATCCGTGACTGCTTATCCATGCCCAGACTGTCGCTGCTGCTGTGCAAGCTTGTGTTGATGTTTGCTTATTTCCTTTGGAAGGAATAGCTGCTGCCACGTGACGCTAAGAACTGCCCTGGTGATGTACTTGCTTTGACGAGATCTCCAACGGACAAACCAGCCCGAGGAACCAGCGGCAAGACCTTCCTCAGGGCACGCCAAGGCCTCCTCTGCAGATTCGAAGACCACACCCCAAAGATCCGACCTCGGTTCCTAAGTCCGAACCCTGGCAACGGCTTCATGCTCTCCTTCACGGACGCTAGGGCCGTCCCCGAAGACCGATCCCCCGAACCCTCGGAACCCCAAGATCGCCATTCGATGTGTTACCCCTTTTGCCATGACCCTATTTTTATAAATGATATTGATCTTGTTGCATATTAAATGAACATGTTTGCATACATATTGTGGGTTTTTGGGGGTATCTAGATGATTCACCTAAATTAAATATAGAGACCATATGCGGGCGAATCTAGTCCCATTTAAATTTGTGCATCGAATTGGTGATATAATTTTTCCTTGTTAAGACAACATTTAAATTGCAGGGTATCTAAACAACTTGAACCATCTAAGTAAATGTCAGGACCTCGGTTCCGTTTAATATTGCCTAATCGCATTGCATCCTTTCCATGTTACGTATCATACATGCATCATGCATGATCTTCTGTCGTAGTATTAAATAGTGCATCCGGTGTTTCTTCTAGTGCTTTGCTTCTTCACGGATTAGGCCGATGAGTTGATGCGAGTGTTGACCCGATCTTCGGATGAACCTTCGATAATGTTTTCAGGTGAGCATTCTCCCCCTTTCTACCTATTTTACTTTTATAGTCTTTATTTCCTCCTGTTAATCTATTGCTATATGTGTTGCGATGGTCTAGTTTTCGTACCCGTGATATCCCTTGTAGCCTTATATTGCCTTGGACACATCCTATTACCTGTTGTATGGTAGATAGTTGGACTTGCGTGTCGTAGTCGCTTGCTCAAGTGCTGTTGCGTGCCGTCAAGTACCATAGTCGTTGGAAGACTGCCATATGCTTTATGTTGGAGATGTTCATGACTTTAATTACCGTTTAATAACTAAAATTGAATTAGGTAAATAATGCAGAGGCATAGGTGGGCAATAGATGTTATTTGGTTTTTAACCGTCCACTTGTTTCCCGTAGGACCCCGAGTACTTGATACCTGTTCTTTGAATATTCGCACTATCCGCATGTGGGACCATGAATCCCCCTAACCCTAGCTTGTGTCATATTTAATTTCTTGGGGCCACAAAGTAGTTTGGGGCTTTATTACTATCCTGTACTTATGCAATGATTATGCCATGCTTGACTGCTTTGTTTACTATTGCGCGTGGAGCGCCTGTACTGTTTTGGAACCCTATCCCTTGTTTTCGCGGTATCGTCAAGCCCAGTCACACTTTCGGGTTCCCAGTCGTTTACAGCCGTCGTCACAAACCTCTGGGTCCATTTTGGAGCCGGACAACTTTGTCGCGGGTAGCTTAGTGGGGTGGACCCCTAAAATATTATATGAATCTTACGAATGTTCTGTCGTGATGGATCGTTGGGTTTTCATTTGGTTTTTCCTGAGGTTGATCGTGCGTGTGTTGCTATTTGTGCCCCTCTATAGGGTAACACTTTCTAAAAGCCGTGTCCGCGGTTATGGACGACTTGGAGCACAGTATCTCGATCATAGACAACTATAACTAAAGTAGTGCTATAAATTTGACTTTATAATGACTAGTAATCAGCTTCACTATAATGGAATGGCTAAATAAAAGTGCCAACAACTGTTGGTTTTGGGTTGTCACCTGTTACCATTGTATCTGACTAGTAAGTATTGCAACTACACCGGAATGGCTAAATAAAAGTACCAACAACTTCTGGGTTTTGGGATGCCTCATGCTATATGTATCTGACTAGTAAGTACTACAACTACAACAGAATGGTTAACTAAAACTGCCCACTGCTTATTATATCAGGATGACTCATGCTATCTATATTTGACTAGTAATTGCTGCAACTATAACGGAATGAATAAAACTGCCAACTGTGTGAGTTCCTCGGTTGACTTCCTCGTTTGGTCTCGAGGGGAAATACCAGGATGGGTATGCTTGATGATAGTTTTAGGTTGGATCCTAATAGGTATTTCTTATCCCTATCTGATAGCCACTAGTTTTATTGAGTCTCTATAGGTTGTTTAGTGCATGATGCGCTGCCTCTTCAGTCCACCATACCTATGTAGGCGAGGACCGCCGAATTCTAGTCTCGTCGTGTACTAGCCTCAGTATTGATCGCTCTCTTTTTCCTTTTCCGTTTGTCGGCACCCCTTTTGTTTAAGCAGGTTTTGAGGTGGACGTCGTTAGCAGGGTTACCCTTACGGCTTGGCCTGGGAAGGGTTATGGACGCCATTGGTAATTATTCAGGGCTCTTAGATCAATTTGCCTGTTGTCCGTATTCGGACGTTGTATCGTTTTAAAGGTGATTTGGATCTTTGTATTGTATATCTGTATTCTTGAATCTTTGAGTCATTGTTGTATATATATGTTTTGTGGGTTCCATCGATGACTATTGTGTAATGATATTACTTCATTTTCCACCCGCATGCAAGTGCCTGGTGGGCACCTTTGAATCGTTTCTATGTGGGTTTGGCGGGAATCGCTAAAACTTGCATAGGGTCGATCCGGAGGGTGTTACATAGGACAACTCAGAACGTCTCCAACTTCAACTACTGCGCGTGCCCGACGAAGCCATCAACTCCGACGAGCTCGCACGGTAAATCTTGCCTTCCCCTCCCTCTCTGGTTCATGCTCGCACACTCGCCAGGCTCGTACGCATCTAACGCTGCCCCCCATTTCCTCTCCTCTGCTCGGTAGCGCCCCTAGCAATGACGACCGAGCACACCCGAGGCCGCCTGCAACTCCGACGAGGAATCCCCGCCGTGTCCGTGCACCCTGACCCCGTCCACCTGCACCTTGAGCACCGCCGTGTTCCCGGGACCTCGGTAAGCACCAACACCATCGCCCTTGCCCTCTGGTCTCACCGGAACATCACCGGCAGACGCGTCTCCGCCGCTCTGTCCATTTGTGCCGCCGGTTTACAGTCAAGTCGATTCGATCCACTGGATCTAGATCCAGTGGTCTAGATTAGACACCAGCCCGAAAGGGAACGGACAGATCTGAGCTGCTGGATCTCATTTAGATCTGAAGGTGCGTGTGCGTGATCCGTGCGAAGCGGTACCGTCCAATCAGGAAGCGCCGCGTGGCTAGGTTTTATATTTAAAATTTCGAATTTCATCTATTAGATATTCAAACTTGTAATTCAATAACTTTTGTTCTGTTTATCCAAAAAATACAAATAATATACCATTGGAATCAGAAAAATAAATCCTACACATATATGGTCTTAGTATTCTGTTAAAATAGAATTTTATGCAGAGAAATTTGTAGGCTTATTTTGTGTATAAAAATTAATTGGAAAATGTTTTAAAGGCCAAATAACGTTTATTTGATGAATAAATGTTTAGTTTATTGATAAGTACTATTTTACTTGACTTTGTTGATTTGGAAAAATCATCACATGGCATTTGCATGCATTCATATATTTTTGTTTGATTATTTGAAATGTGAATTTGGTGCTATCATTTTATGTGTAGATTTTGGTGCTAGTGGTGATTGTGACTGTGAGGATGGTTGTTACTCCCCCAACTACCAAGGCAAGTGGTGCTTCATACTTTTTTCCCAATATTTTGACTATGCATTAGAAATATTTTGTAGGGCTTGCATGATAATTTTTGCTAAGTATCTATATGCTATGCTTGGGAAATCCTAGTAGTTGTAGAATTGTTAGAACTTTCCCCTAAGTTAAGATACTTGCTATTTCCATGCTTAGCCTAGCTAGTAGCAACCAAGGGTGGATTATATACATGCTATGGAAAAATATTTCTAAGTCTTTGACTTATGTTTTTTCTTAATAAAACAACTAAGTGAATGAAACACCTGGGTGGAATGGTAATTGCTTGGTTGAACTTTTGTTGACTGGTTACCAGGGCCCATTATCCAATGGTTTACCCTGTGTATCTCACTTGTGGAATGCCACCCAGGAACAAAGGGATTTGAGATGCCATATGTTAAGAAGCTTCTAGTGCAGCCACATGGCATTATGGGCTCTGCCTTGATCATATAGGTTGCAATAACTTAGCCATTTGGACAGCTGGTGGTAGGGTGATAGGTTAGAACGCGTCCATTTGGTCTAAGGGAAGGCTTCTGAAAGGTCTTGTCTTGATGAAAGTCAAGTCTTGTGGGGAAAGTGCACCACCTCTACAGAAGGAAGAATCTAAGTACTTAGTCGTGTCCCCGGAAATGGACAATTTGAGCATCAAGACATGGAAGCTATCAAGAATCTCCTCATCCCTATTTCTAAGTTAAAAACTTGTGGTTGAACAAGGGTGAAGGTTCACCAATGTCTATTGGTGGTTCCTTGGGAGTTTTGCCAAACAAAAACTTAGTGTTTTCAACTGATAGTTAAAAGCTATTTTGGCCAAAGCAAGCCTAAGCTACACTTAGCCAAATTCATGTAGAAGCTAGATACTATTATTCTACTAAGGTATCATTTGCCAATACTATTCCAATGTATTGACCCACTGTGGCTATAACTTGTGATGTTGCAGGTTACTCTGATGAGGATTAGGGTTATGAGTCTACACTCAACATGCTTGCCTCTGGTACATGAAGATGAAGACTTTTATTTATATTTGTTAAGTTAAACTCTTGTAATAGCCTATGGCTATAGAGTTGTAAAAGACTGATATCTCTGGAATGACGATGTAATAATGACCTTTGTTTCTGTGTACTTCCTCTTAAACTGTGGATGCTAGCATTTGATCCAGGGACTAGCATTGCAATCACAGGGACCTTTACCTTTATAAAGGTGGGGTCTTACAAAGGATTTTCTTCTTCCGCTGCATTGCTGGAGAAAAGACACGGAGGTTGTAGGGGTCTCGGACATGTGTGCAATCGCGGATGATCTGCTTTGCGGTGTTGTCGGACTTCTACTTGATCTTGAGATCAGCAAGCGATCGACTACATCACCAATGAGTCCATACTCGTAAAGCTTTGTTGGTCTTCAAGGCTATGTATTATGGATGTATATCCACTTGTTGATTGTATCTAGATAGATGGATCATGGCATATATAGTTCCCATCGTATGAAGTTTTTGTTTTCTATGCCGCGAACCCATCAGCGGTATCAGAGCCGGATCTATGCGTAGATACTCTGCACGGTTAGTACACATATGGTTATGTGGGTGCCGATGGTCACGTTATTGCTTCTTATGTGTATTTTGGATATTGGTGGCATAGTGGGATGAATTGGCCCGAACAAACTTTAATGTTGCTTATTGGTTCTATAGTAGCATTATAAGATGATCCCTCTTTTAAATATCAAGATAAAAATGTGTTCTTACTTTCATATGCACCGTTAAGAAAGTTCGTCCTTTCGAGACACCACGTGATGCTCGGGTGTGATAGACTCATCGTTTTCATACAACGTGTGTAAGATAGCTTTACACATGCGGGTACTAAGGTTCTTACTTGGAGATCCTAGCATGTATATACATGGCCTCAGAACATGAACCGAAAGGTAAATCATGAGTCATATGGTTGATATGATGACCATCTAGATGCTTTCCTTTGAAGCTATAACATTTCACGTTATGATCGATCTTGTTGTAGTGGATCTGGTTCATGTAATCACCAAAAAGACACAAGTGATTTTTTTTTGAGTGGGAGTTCATTAGTAATTTGGATTATTTGAACTCAAATCTATCATAAACTTAGTATAAAATAAACTTTCCAAATTCTGTTGTAGATGGAACCACGTGCTTTTAATTTCAATGTGTTCATGGAGAAAGAGAAACTTGCGATGAATGGTAAAAACTTTACCAACTGGGCCATGAACTTGAGGTTCTCCTCACTGCTTCACAAAATCAATATGTGCTAGAAGCGCCACTAGCCCCCCACCTATTGATGATGCTGCCAACAAAGTAAAGAATGTTACTTAAGTCATCAAGAGGACCACAACATGGTTCATTGTCGCATACTGTATAAGCTAGAGCCAGAACTCTGAAAGTGTTTCGAGAATGGCAATGACTTTGATACCATGGGTGAATTCAAAATGATTTTTGATACCCATGCTGTTGTGGAGAGTTATGATGCTTCAGAAAAGTTATTTAGTTGCATGATGGAGGAGAATAGCTCCGTTAGTGAGAACGTACTCAGAATGTCTAGGTACGCCAATAAGCTTGTTTCCTTGGGAATAAAGATTCTCATTAACTTAGGCATACATCATGTTCTACAATATCTGCCACCAAGCTACAAGAGCTCCACGATGAACTATAACATGAAGGGCATGAAGAAGACTCTCGCCGAGCTTCTGTCTATGCTTAAGACTGCTAAAGTGGAGATCAAGAAAGAACGTCAAGTGTTGATGATAAATAAGACCATTGTTTTCAAAAAGGACAAGAAGGGCAAACAAAAGGGTAAATACAAGAAGGGTGGCAAATCTGTTGCCGCGCCTGATAAAAAGACACGGGCTGGCCCTAAGCCTGAAACCGAGTGCTACTGTTGTAAGGAGACTGGCCACTTGAAGCGCAACTTCCCCAAGTATTTGGATGACAAGAAGGCTAGCAAGATGAACAAAGGTATATATTATATACATTTTATTGATGTGTACTTGACTAGTACTCGCAGAAGCACCTGGTATTTGATACTGGATCAGTTGCTAATATATGTAACTCAAATCAGGGGCTACTGACCAGGTGACCGCTAGCAAGGGATAAGGTCACGAAGCATGTCGGCAATGGATCAAAAGTTGATGTGATCGCTGTCAGAACTCTACCTCTCCATCTACCATTGGGATTAGTTTTAAAACTAAATAATTGTTATTTGGTTCCTGCGTTGAGCATGAACATTGTATCCGGGTCGTGTTTATTGCAAGACAATTATTCCTTTAAATCCGAAGATAATGGTCGTTTGATTTATATGAATAATATCTTTTATGGTCATGCGCCTGTGATGAATGGTTTATTTTTTCAATCTCGATAATAGTAATACACATATTCATAATCTAGATGTCAAAAGGATTAAACTTGGTGATGATATATCCACATATCTATGGCACTTCCGTCTAGGTCATATTGGCGTAAAACGCATGAAGAAACTCCATTCTGATGGACATTTGGAATCAGTTGATTTTGAATCACTTGATACATGTGAGACATGCCTTATGGGAAAGATTCAGGGGTTCGTAGAATGGAGAACAAAAATTTTATATCGCATGAACACAGAATCCAGGATCTATCTAGTAGATTGTTGGAACGAGTTGATAGAGTAATAACCCTCGAAGATCCAAAGAGGTTAACGAGGGAAAATTCTTGTGGGCGATGTAGTCGTTCACTTGCCGATCTCAATATCGCGTAGATGATCCTTTCGTCGCCATGTTCCGGCAGTGCTCCCATAGTCGGTCACACGTACGGTACTCGATGAAGACCTTCCTCTCCCTTGTTCCAGCAGGAAGCAGAGGTTGTATCTCTCTCCTCGTGATTCCGGCAGCACTACGGTGTGGTGTCAGAGTTTAGAGGAGAGATCCCGCAGGGGTTCGCCTAAGCTAGAGTGAGTACGGTGGATTAGAAGAGGGCCTCAGCGATATAGGGTTCAGACGACACCGAGGGGGTGGTGTGGATGGCGGATAGGGCAAGGGATTCCCCAAGTCGGCGGCTTGGGAGGAGGGCACTAGGGCGGCAACGACTTGGGTGGAGGCCGGCGGCTAGGGCTTGGAGTTGTTGGGCAAGGGGGCACCCCCTCCCCTCTATTTATGAGAGGGAGGGGCGGCAAGGGGGAGGGAATCCTTCCCCAACATCACTTCATGTGGCAGGAGGCAAGGGGAGTGAGGATTCCTTCCCTAGATAGGAATCCTTCCCTCCCTCCACTTGGAAATATTGTCCTAGTTTGACTTTTTCAAACTGGCTCTTTGACTTTCAAATTAGAGTTTGATTTCTCTCTTCAAAGTGTCCAGCCAAGTGACCTAGGACATGATGCAACCATTCCACTTTTTCATGACACATCCATGTACCCTTCCCCTTCTGGATCGGTGAACCTTCTAGACCCTTCTAGAACATTTCGGTGAAAACACTGAAACCATTCCCAAACTCTGAAATTGGACTTTCTTATATGAATATTATTCTCTGGACCATTTCGGATCTCCTCGTGATATCCCAAATCCCATCCGAGACTCCGAAAAACATTTGGTCATCTTACTCACATTACATATCTACTAAACAACATCAAATCCTTAAGTGTGTCTCCTTACGGTTCGTGAATTATGGAGACATGACCGAGACTCTTCTCCGATCAATAACCAATAGAGGAATCTGGAAATTCATATAGCTCCCACATACTTCTACGATTACTTCATGATCGAATGAACCATTTACATATGATACCAATTTCCCTTTGTCTCGCAATACTTTACTTATCCGAAGTTTGATCATCGGTATCTCTGCATACCTAGTTCAACCTTGTTACCGGTAAGTACTCTTTACTTGTTCCTGCGATATGTGATCCCTTGTGAGCCACTCACATGCTTGCAAGCTAATTGGATGACATTCCACCGAGAGGGCCCAGAGTATATCTATCCGTCATATGGATGGACAAATCCCACTCTTGATCCATGTGCCTCAACACATACTTTCCGAACACTCAATGCCACCTTTATATCCACCACTTACGAAGTGGTGTTTGATGTCATCAAAGCATCCATTCGGTGATGGTGATTAACATGATCTCATGGTCGAAGGATTTAGGTTACTATGTATCTGAAAGCTTATAGCAAGTGAACTATTTTAAATGACTTGATATTATCCTACGCTTAACTATATGAGTATGTCCAAAACATAATTCTCCTAATGATATGACCTTGTTGTTAATAACATCTAAATGTTCATGATTAGGAAACCATGATCATATATTAACCAACAAGCTAGTTTAACAAGAGGCTTTACTAGGGACTCTTTTATGTTTACAAATCACACAAGTATGAATGTTTCCTGTTAATACAATTATAGCATAGTATGTAAACATTTATCATAAGAATGATTATATGATAATAACCACTTTATTATTGCCTCTTAGGCATATCTCCAACAGTCTCCCACTAGCACTAGAGACAATAATCTAGTTTCAAATATGTGTGTATTGAACACCTATGGCTTTCCAGTGTTCTATTTACACGATTGCTAGTGGTCAACTGATCTTCGGATCCGACACTTTCAGGTCCGTGTGTAATTGCATTTCTTTGCGTCTCTACGCATCACTCATTCTCCAATGAGATGGCTTTGTATAAATTTGGTCCTTTGGTGAGACCTTTAGTTCCTTGGGGTTAAAACCTGTTGATAATATTGTCACACAATATATCTTCATAGTACTATCCCGCCGTGAACCACGCCTATTTTTATAACAAACTACTTGACACAAATGCCCTCTTTTGTTGCTATAATAGTAGTCATATACTTAGCCCTTTTGTTGTAGTATCTGTCACAATGTCTTAACTTTGGAACTCATTCAAATCCATTATGGAACTTACTTTCCATTATATTGTGCCACCCTTAGTTTGTATTGAGATAAATATAATTTGTACTTTGTGACAAAACTAGTATCAATGTAATACTTTACAATGAACTAACCATCTATTTGTCACTTCTACAAAATAATATTCTTAGTTCTTCCAAAAAAAAATCATAAGAATATCCTTACTATCGTCCAATGATCATCTTATGAATCATTCTGGCATATGCTCATAACATTGAGAGTATAGGAAATATCTGGATGTGTACATATCATAGTTTGATTGATAAACTCTCTTTGTGATTTCAATCATCAAGTATCAAAAATACTTGAATTTTTGTTTCACTTATACCAAGTGTCAATACACTTGAATTTTGATTCAATCCTTTCTGTGTGGCAAGAACCTTTCTTGTCATTTCCATACAGAACTCTTTCAATATCTCATATATGTACATTTGGCACAACCTTATTAGCACATCAATCTATCCTTATAGACATTGATGCCTAATATTCAGGTTTTGCTTAAGTCTTTCATCGAGATGAAATTCTTAACCTGTGTCAACAAAAGATACATCATTTCCAATCAACAGTATGTTTTCCACATAATGTATTAGAACTATGTCTTAGCGCTCCCACTTAATTTCTTGTAAATGCAAGCAACTTCATCATCTCCGATGAGATTAAACTCTTTTAATTGTTTCACCATGGTGAATATTCCAACTCCGTGATGCTTATTTCAACCATTGAATTTTGCATTCTCTTTTAACATCATTTGAATTAACAAAACCCTTTCGACCGTGTCATGTACACGTCCTAGGTTACAATTCTATTAGAAGAACTTGTTTTGTTTTATTCAAGTACCACATAACTAAATTATATGTAGTGGCTGCTACATTAATCTGTCTAGACTAAATATCGCTATGAAAGATAAAATATTGTAATAATCAACTGCTTGAACATTATCGTGAACTCTTTCCCAACATGTGGACTATTTCATAGATGTGAAACAACCATGTCTATTTCTTTATAGATCCAAATACGACTGTAAGGTTTTACACCTTCCAGAGGTCTTCTAAGTTCAAAGCTTGATTTCTCGTGTATGGAACTATCACGGATTTTATGGCTTCAAGCCAATTTTACGGAGTGAAGGCCCATCATCGCTTCTTTGCATATAGTCGGTTCAATATTTTCAAACAACAATGATTTACCTTCAAATCCTAGTATTTGATTGTTTACCCAACCTACTTGGTTCAATAGTAACTTATACCTTACGTGATCACAACCTTCAAGGCACGTGAGCCATGAGCATTGTTGCTGCCTCCGAAATACTTTCCGGCGCTGTGCAACTCAGCACATATAGCTAAGGTTCTTTTAACCTTATCAAAGTTATATTGTCCTCCCAATTAAATTTTCACGAAAAATTCCTTCTTAAGAAAACCGATGTTCTAAGCGATAAACACTTTTGTCTTTGGTGTTATGGAGGAATACTTAACAGTTATTCAAAATAACATACAAATACATGTTTATCTGATTTTGGTTGCAAACATCTTACTTATACATAGCATACCAATGCTTAAGAAAGGAAATCTTGGGTTTTACCCGAAACCACAACTTTATATGGTGTCATTTCAACGGATCATGTTGGAGCTATTTTCAGTGAAAAAGCGGTAGTCTCTAAAGCTTTAATCTTTAAAATACTATGGCAGTTTTATTACTCACACCTTTGATCTCACCATGTAAAACAAGGTTTCGTTGCATATCCCGAACACTCCATACTCATATGGTGTTTTGGGAAATTCAAATCCATGGAATGATTCATCAAATCTTAGGTGTTTTGTTAAACTTGTAACTCAAATTTTTTCCTTTATGATCCTATCATAAACTCTTTATTTTCTTATTAAATGATTTTTCACTTCATCTTGAAATTCTTTGAACTTTTTCAAATGTTTCATACTTCATCCTCATTAAGTAAATATTCATATACTCACTCAAATTTCTGTCGGAAGCATATGAAGTTGAATCCATCTCTCTTGACTACACATAATGGGATTCACACATCTTATATGTATAATTTCCAATAAGCTCATCATTCATTCCCCTTTGGCCTATGAACGGATTTTTAATTATCTCTTGGAAAGTTTCACAAGCGTCATTTGATTAAAAATCAAAAGAATCGAAAATCCCAGCCACATGGAGTTTCTTCATGTTTTCTTTCCATTATAATTTAAATGGTGATGTCACTTCTTGAGTGATCTTTCAATCAATCGTCTTTTGAAATTTTTAGCACTAGTTTTATGGATGTGATTTCTCCAACGATATTTTTAAATCACCCATCTTTTATGGATTACGGAAATTATTTGAATAACCCTTTTGTTCTCATAATTCCTGGTCGAAAAAAAATCTTGAAGGCAAGCTTTGATGTCAACGAGCAACACAACAACCCTTTGTTTGTTTTTGATGAATATTATCACATATTCTCTTGCTAGTTACTTAGGCCATTGCAGTTCATGAAATGTGTTGTTTCCTATGATGATTCACACCAACAAATTCAGTATCCAATACTTAAGAACCACATTGTTTAACAAGTATCGAATATAGCCATAACATGTATATCTTCTATATACCTAAGATGAACAATTCTAGTATTTTCTCTTCTGCCAAATATTTCTTTAGATTTCTATTTCAGTATTTTATTTATCCTTTCAAAAGAATCTATCAATATCAACAGTGGGGCCATACTCATGACACATAGTCCAAAAATGTATAGTTAAATACTAGTGTCTTTGGACTTGCACTTTCAAGTAGATCACCATCATCAAATGATTGACGTTCTTTCGAATTCCATTATTTAGTAATCTCTTAGTGTAGTAACAATTTTACCTACATATTTTATTCATCCTTATCATATAAATTTTCATTATCAAGCTAGTTTAGATTATAACAATGAATCGCGAGTATAATGTTGCTCTCCAAAACCTTTTGGAGGATTAGGACGACCAGCATCTCGAACCTTTTGCAAATTCTCAACTAAAACATCATTTCAGATATCGCAATATCTTCCACACATGATGGTTTCTGAAACAATACTTTCCGCTCCCCGATAACCTTGATATTAAAACAATCTTTTCAATATCAAGAATCATGGAGACAAACATGATGCTTATATACTAACACTGGAATTCTTACTCTTGATTTAATACAAATTATTAAACTTCACGGAGTAACTGGAAATTACTTAAAGTTTGCAATAGGACTTTTAAACTTTAGATTAATACTTCAAAACAATACGATACCAGTTCGTAAAGTAACTAGCCAGAATTCTATAGTTCTATTATCTCAATCATAACTAAGCGCAAGGTGGTAAACGGATGCCAATGACTACAACAAATATGCAAATTCACTTTGATTTAATTTATGATAAATAGTTTTCAACTTTATATCATATTCTTGTTGAACTTCCACTCAAAACAATATCCCTCACATTGTTTTAGTGATCACATGAACCAAATCCACTACACCAAGTTCGATCATCACGTGACATGATGTAGTTTCAAAGGCGAACAATCATCATGTTCATCATATCATCTATATGACTCATGCTTTACCTTTTGGTATTCCGTGTTCCGAGACCATGTCTGTACATGCTAGGATCGTCAAGATTAACCTTAGTTTCTACATGAGCAAATATTTCTTGATCCCATTGTATGCACGCGCAGAATCTAATACACCCGATCATCGCGTGGTGCTTCAAAACCACAAATATTAGCAATGGTGCTTACTAAGGAAGAACACTTCATTTACTTGATATTTTGCGAGAGGGATCATCTTATAATGCTACCGTCATGAACTAAGCAATACAAGATGCATAAAAGTATTAACATCACATGCAATTCATAATATGTGATATGATATGGCCTTTCTTCTTGTGCTTCCGATCTCCATCTTCAAGCACAAACATGATCTCCATCATCACCGGCATGGCATCAAGGTCAATGGCACCACTCCATGGTTGTCGTCCACCAGCATCAACTATTACAACTACTTTGAATAATAGACATGCATGTCTTAACAAATTTAAAAGACAACCATAAGGCTCCTGCCGGTTGCCCACTTATAATAAGGATCATTGCATACATGATATATAATCACAATCGTGTCCATATCACATCACAACGCACTTCTGCAAAACAAAGTTAGATGCCTCTAATTTTCTTTGCATGTTTTACGTGGTTTGGGGCCGTAACATCTGCCCAAATTTCATAAAATTCAAAACCATATTATTGCAGTCATAGCATCATGGCATGTTTACTTTGCACAAAAATTTTCAAAGCTAAAACCCTAGCAGAACCATATTTTATAGCCCTTTTATATTACATGTATGGGGCATGGTTTTATTTTTTGTTTTTCTGACCCCAAAATATTTTGGAGTGATCTTTTGTGTTTGACACACTTTTAAACACTAGGATCACATCACAAAATTTTGGTGAAGGTTTGAATGGATTTGGATTTGAATTGCTCATTCAAAACTTATTTAGAAATTCAAAATAGAAAATAAAAGGCAAAGGAAAAAATAAAATAAAAGCCAGCCGCCAAGCAACCCTGGCAACCCATCAAGCCCACCCGGGAACCCCCCCATTCCCTCTGTTTACTACCCCGCACGCTCACCCACCCGCTGACTGGTGGACCCCACCACAGTGACAGCTCAGCGTCGTCAATCTCACGCCACAGACCGCGCTCACTTGCCGTTTCTTCCTCCTTTCAAAGCTGAATATAAATCCATTAATTATTGGTTATGGTGTGTGTGATTCCCTCCCCTGCTGTAGTGACCTCGGATCGGTGAGGATCCTAAGTCCCTGTGATTAACATGCTAGTCCCTGGATCAATAGCTAGCACTCACAGTCAATGAAATATCATGTAAAACACAAAGTATTTATTACACGGAGAATCCAGAGTATAAATTTATTACAAATTTGCTTAGTATAAGGCTAGCACAAATAACAGCGGAAACATAAAAGCAGCTTGAGTCCACCAACGCCCCAGGCTTGTCGAGTGTAGACTCGCGATCCCTACGCACCTTTTAATCTTCGGATTCTGCACATAAGACGTGCAGCCAACAAGTTGGGTCAATACTTTGAATGTATTGGCAAATTACACCAAGGAGAGAAAAGACTATCTCTACATGCAAGGCTAGTTTAGGCTGTAGAGTTCATTTGCTCAAATATAGTTTTCTTAAGTAGAGAGAAGGAGAGAAGATTTTCCTACTTTGTAAATAATTGCTTAGATAAAATTAGTTCGAGTGGCACACGAGGATATTACGCACCAAGTGTCCAAACAACCAAACACTTGGATATTACGCACCAAGTGGCACTTGGATATTACACACCAAGTCCCCAAAATCCCACCCATTGGCGATATTACTCACGCCATGGGGTTTTAAAACTTTGTTTAGAAAAGAGAGAGGAAGATCCTTCAGAGGCTCCATCCTTCAGACGCTCATTGTTGTTCTGTTACCGTGAACACGGCTGATCGATCAGATTTCAATACTCTTGAGAGTTTGTGCACTTTACCCACAATCCACGATCAAGTCCTTTTACAGACAAGACCATGGCGAGGCTTTCCCTTAGTAGCCCCTCTACCTTATGGATCCAACCGTGCCAAGAACCTCCAAATGTTGGTACCCAGGTGAGGTTTCCCACTAAGTACTAGGCCAAGATAGAGCCCATAATGTATTGTGGTTGCACTGGAAGCTTCTGAATTCTGAAACATGGCAGACTTCTTTGATTCCTGGGCGGTCGTCCTCCACCAAAATCTCACTCGTTGACCCGACAACCATTCCGCCCAGAATAAAACTTAGTTTTATTTTGAAGTGGATTTGAGAAGAAAAGTTTGCTCTAGAGAGCCTTTATACTTAGAAAAATTATTTGTCTTTCGAAAACCCCAACGGTACTTTGTATATATAGCATAGCAAGCAATACTTAGTAAAAACAGGGGTAACCTATTAGGTGGGTAAATCCTAAGTATAGAGCTACTCATGGCATACTACAAAATCATCGCACTTGCAAAATAATACTAAGGAAAAATTCTACTAGAACATCCTACACATGCATACTACAGAATTTTTGAAGATCACATGCATAGAATCAAAACTGGGACAACATTATGAACAAGTGGTGTAACTTGCCTTGATCCGAGCAGCACTCTACACAATAGCACTCCTTAGCGCACTCCGAACAATCTATCGATTCACAAACATAGATCTGATCACAACTTGCTCAAAACATGTCACAGAGATAATCATGCATGCATGCAACATGGTATTTTATGCAAGATTGGTTCTTATAAATTGACCAAGGTAGCATAATTGAGTTGCAATAGTGTTAAGGGTGTTACTAGGATTGATTTCCCATAGGTTTAAAACAATTTGGGTCACTAATATTATTCATAGGATAAATAGGAGATCCAACCATCTAATTATCCCCAAATTAGATCTAATGATCTTAAGCAAGGTTTTATAATTTTGTTCAGTAGGTATTGCGGAAACAAAACCAACGCAACAAAAATCAACTAAAATGGAGTTCTAATTGTTTTTCTAATAATTAAATACTCCAATCTAATGATTAAATTCTACACCTAAAACCCTACTGTAAACTTGGAATTTTATTGCAGATTTGGGTTCTACATAAAATTATGAATCTAATGGTATATTATAAGCTAAATTTGTCCAAGTATTTATTTTTATATGATTTTCGCAAGTTTTAAATCTATTCAGCCAAACAGATCTAACCCTAATTCAGAGCTTGCCAAGTGGCAGATGCTGGTTGGTCCAGCTGGCAAGGTGGGGCGACGCAGCGTGTTCGCGCGGCTTGCTGACTTGGCGGACACGCGGCGCAACTCTGTTGGACGGTACCGGTTTGGGAAAGCTTCTAATCTGCACCGTTCCTCTCGAATCCGACGGACGGGAGCGGTGGCGATGACTTACCAGCGGCGTCGATGGCGACGGCAGCGACGGCGTGGTCGCGGCGCTGCGGTGGTTCCTCGGAGTAGCGGAGAGCACGACGGTGCTCTGCTCCTCCTTGCGGTCCTGCGTGCGTGATCGACTTCGGCCCGTTCTTCCTCGTCTAGCCGCACAGCTCCGCTGGTTCCCACGAGCTCTGGCGACACGGCGGCGAGAAATCCCCGACGCTGTGCTGCACAAGGGGAGGAAAGAAGAGGTCGGGGTGAGGCGGTGTTGCACGGGGAAGACGGTCAACAGCAAGAGAGGGTTCGGGGTGGCGCGAATCGCCGGATCTTCAACATTCCCGAGCGCGACGCCGGCGAGGAAGAACGGCAGCGATTCGGCGAAGCTTGAGCTAGGGTTTTTCGAGGGGAAAGCAACTGAAGGGGTTGGCTTTTAAGGGCCAGATACTTGGGGAAGGGGGTGGCTGAGTCCGTTGGGATTTGGGGTCCGACGCGGCAGAGGGGAACGTGCTCGCCGCGGTCTCCGCGAGGACGACGACGGGGTGGGACCCCCGCGTTAGCGGCTGCGGCATGCGGTCGGCGCTCACTGCTGGCCAAGCGATGTTGGCAAGCTAGGTGATCGCACAAGATTAGCAAGCCCGGAGTTAGGTTAGGTTCCCCTTTTTTTTCTTTCAACATTTTTTTCAATTCTGTTTTAGTAAAACCTAAATAGCTTTTGCATATAAAGTCAAAAAGAGATGAAACCAACTTCTAAATTTTTGTAAAAAGAAGGTGGTCATCATGGGGCCATAGATTAATGTTTTACATATTTTTTTGAAGGGTCAAACTTGACCACTACAATAATGCTTACATATGGCAATCTCTATTAGGGTTTTGATAGGTTTAGGTGTTTAGGATTTTGTTGTAAAAATTCATTTGTAGAATGCAATGATGCAAGGATGATGCATGGCACTAATAACATCCTAATATAAAATCTGGGATGTTACACCCGCTATGGCTACTTAACACCCTCGTCACCCGCAGCATTTCCCCCCACACCCCATGATTTGAGCGCCACCAGGCACCCCAAATTTCGCTTTGCACCGCCGAGGTACCGACGAACTCCGGCGACTTTGTTCCTCTCGGCCTATAATTCAAACGGTTGTGCTCTCCTTTGTATTGCGCACCTTCTAATGCCTGTCGCTTGTCCCCTTGCGCCCTAGGTCGTCGTTTTCGTCTCCGACTGTGAGCACCTGACGCACAGCCGAACTCCGACGAGCGATTGTGTATGTGTCCCTGCGCCCCAGCCCCCACCGCGACCATGTTGAGCATCGCCTCGTCTCCGCGACCTCGGTAAGACCTGGCAGCCCCTCTCCTACCACCTAGCCTCTCCGTCATGTCGCCTTCAGTAGCGTCGTTGTAGCCATTTGCATTGCTGATTTTAGGTCGAGTGGATGTGATCCACTGGATCTAGATCTAGTGGCTATGATTAGATCTAGTAGCGAAACAGTATGCGCAGATCTAGACCGCAGGATGCAACTTAGATCCAGCGGCTCACGTGTGTGATCCGCCCAAACGGGTACCGTCCAATCAGATGCAGCCGTGTGGCTCTGTTTTAGATTTAAAATCCAGTTTTTATCTATTAGTTGTTTAAACTTGTAAATTGCTTAACTTTTGTTCTGTAAATCCAAAAATTGCAAATTAGGTGTTTATGGATTCAGAAAACTGAGATCTTTGCAGATATGGCCTTTCTTTGCCATTTTCTTCTGAAAAATTAGGATTTTATGCAGAGACATTTGTAGGCTTGTTTTGACTATAAAAATTATTTAGAATATTATTTTTAGGTGGTTTTTGAGTTATTTAGACTTTAGATTATATGCTTCATCTTCAGTACTATAAAGTTTGATTTAAAAGTGTAGCAATTCATCTCTTTGCATTTTTCATGCATTCATACTATTTTTGTGTGTATATTGATTTGTGATTATTTTGTTGTATGAATTGTTGTGTAGATTTTGTGGATTGTGCAGACTGTGATTGTGAGGATTGTGTCTATTCCCCTAGCTACCAAGGCAAGTGATACTTCATATTTTTGTCCCATTATTTTTCCTATTGCACCAGTATTATTTTGAATAGGATTTGCATGGTAATTTTCAAAGTATATGCTATGCTATGGTAGATCCTATAGATGATATATTGGTAGTATTTTCCCTATGTTAGGAAATATGTTATGCTAGTATGCTTATACTAGCTATTAGAATTCATGGGTGGAAAATTCATGTTATGATATTATGGAAATATTATGTCTATGTGTTTTTGGACTAAGAAAACAACTTGTTAATGAAACACCTGGGTGGAATGGGACTAGTATGGTTTGTGTTGAGTGGTTACACAGGGCCCACGTCTATGGCTTACCCTGTGTATCACACTTGTGGATGGCCACCTAAGAACAAAGGGATTTGAGATGTTTAGTGTTGAGAAGCTTCCAGTGCAACCACATCGCATATGGGCTCTGCCTTGACCAACTAGGTTGCAAGAACTCAGTCGGATGGAGAGATAGTGGTAGGGTTGATAGGATGGAACGCATCCATGGTGGTTTAAGGGATTGCTTCTGAAAAGTCTCGTCTTGATGCATGTCGAGTCTTGTGGGGAGAGTGCACCCCCTCTCGAGAAGTTAAAACCTAAGTACTTAGTCATGTCCTCGGTAATGGACAATTTTGAGCATCAAAGACATTGAAATGATCAAGAATCTCCTCATCCCAATTTCTCTAAGTTAAAAATGGTGGGTGAACTAGGGTAGTGGTTCACCAATGTCTATTGGTGGTACCTTAGTGTTTTTCAAAAGAAAAATTTAGTGTTTTCAACTAGTAGGACAAAACTATTTTGTGCAAAGCCAGCCTGAAACCACACTTAGCCAAATTCATCTAGTTGATAGTCTCTACTATATAATTGTGATATCACTTGCCAATACAATTCCAAATCTATTGACCCCTTGTGGCTGTAACTTATTATGTTGCAGGTTACTCTGATGGTGAGTAGGTTTATGAGTCTACACTCAACATGTTTGCCTGTGGCACATGAAGATGAATACTCTATTTTTATACTTTATAATGAGAACTCTATGTGTTAGCCTAGGGCTAATGAGTTGTAAGAACTATTGTACTCCTGGAATTTTGATGTCATAATGACCTTTGTATCTGTGTACTTCATCTTAAACTATGGGTGCTAGCAATTCAATCCAGGCACTAGTACTGCAATCACAGGGACCTTTACCTTAAAGGGTGAGGTCTTATAGATGGTATCAGAGCACTGTGTTGCCTGTAGGTTTGTGACCCTAAGATGGATTAGACTAAGGAAACAACTAGGAAAATGCAACCCCTTTGTAAGTTTCACACTTGTCTCTTTTCATCTCGTAAACCTCTCCTAATCTTATTTCTCATCTCTATTGTAGATGGACGCCATCAACGAAGCCGTCAAGAAGGGACCACTAATGACCATGTAAGTTTCCCAACCTTTAATAAGGTAGAGATCCCTGTGTTTACAATGCTAGTACCTGGATCAATAGCTAGCATCCATAGTTAAGATGTAATATCAAGAAACAAAGGTCATAATACAACTTTATAACCAGGAAATAAAATAATTTATTACATCTTACATAGCTCATTTGGCTATCTCATTACAATGCAGCAGAATAAAACAATAGCATGGGATCCTTCATCTTCAAAGTGCCACAGGCAAGCATGTTGGTTGTAGACTTGTAATCCTAATCATTAAACTTCACTAATATTCAAACAAACCTGCAACATAACAAGTTACAGCCACAAGGGTCAATACATTTGAATTGTATTGGCAAGTGATACTATGGTAGTATAGTGGAGTCTATCATCTATATGCATTTGGCTAAGTGGAGTTTGGGCTTGCATTGCTCAAAATAGATTTTCCTTATCATTTGTAAACACTAAGTTTTTGCTTGACAAAATATTTCCCAAGGCATCTCCCAATAGAAATTGGTGATCCTTCAACCCTTGTTTAACCACAATTTTTTAACTTAGAAATTTGGATGATGAGATTCTTGATAGCTTCCATGTCTTGATGCTCAAATTGTCCTTTGCCAGGGACATGGATAAGTACTTAGATTTTACACTCTGCAGAGGTGGTGCACTTTCCCCACAAGACTTGGTTTCACCAAGACAAGATCTTTCAGAAGCCTTCCCTTAGACCAGAATGGATGCGTTCCAACCTATCAAACCCCTACCACCAACTGTCCATTTGGCTAAGTTATTGCAACCTATATGATCCAGGTAGAGCCCATAATGCCAAGTGGTTGCACTTGAAGCTTCTCAACATTTGACATCTCAAATCTCTTTGTTCCTGGGTAGCCATCCACAAGTGAGATACACAAGGTAAACCATAGAAATGGGCCTTGTGAACCACTCAACACAAACCATTCCTTCCATTCCACCCAGGTGATTCATTCACTTAGTTCTTTTATTAAACAAAACACAAGTCCTCAGACTTAGAAATTTTCCATAGCATGAATATATATTCCACCCTTGTTTTCTACTAGATAAGCTAAGCATGATAGTAGTAGGAATCTTAACTTAGGAAATTTCTACTAAGGTTTCATCTACTAGGATTTCCCATGGCTTAGTTTATACTTAGCAAAATTCCATGCAAGTCCTACTTAGAAATATCACTAATGCATAGTGAAAATAATGGGGCAAAGTATGAAGCATCACTTGCCTTTTTGGTAGAGAGTATAAGTTCACTCCTTGATCTTTGCAATGTTCACTCACTTCAAATCACTACAATTCAATCAATCAAACAATATTTCAATCTACCATTCAAGCAATTCATCACATAAAATGATAGAATCAAAACAATGCATGCAAGCATGCCAAACTTTGTTTTATTTACAAAAGTGGTTTATAATAGGTTGTAAACATTTGAAAACACCTAATGATCATTTTATAAAGTGGCAAAGTCATTTGCAAAAGATTTCACTTCATAAACCATTTTTAAACCAAGTCATTATTTTATCTGGTTGAAAATGTCTTAAGTAAAGTAGTAGTTTTATAGGGTTCACCAAATACATTTTCAAATCATAAAACTTGGTGTTTGGGGTCAGAGAGTTTAAAACAAAATATTTCCCAAAGGTTTTCTTCCAAAACCATTTTTAAGAAATAAACAATATTTTTATTTAACTAGAATTGGTTTAAATCCAAGATTCATTCGTTTGCATCACCAAATACATTTTTGAAACCACCAATTGATTTCTAGGGTCAGTAGGTTCAAAACAAACCATTTGCCAAATATTTTATCCCCAAAATCATTTTAGAACATTTTTTATATCCTAAACATGCATACACAAGTTTCTGCAAAAACAATCAATTTAACATAAGCTTTTTACTAAATAAAGCGCATGGTTGGCTACGGCTTGTCTTTCTGAATCCATTGATATAAAATTTGCAAAATTTGGACGTGTAGATTAAAAGTTATAGATTTTACAAAATCTAGCATCTAATAGATCAAATCTTTTTAAATCGAACGGACAGGGACACGTCTCTTGATTCTATTCGTTGGTACCGGTTCGTCTGGATCACGCATTGAGCACCGTTGGATTTAAGTTACATCACACGACACAGATCGCATACCCCTTCGGCTCTAAGTGATTCTATCTAAGCCTCGGGATCAAGATCCAACGGTTGCTGTGCGAATGACCAAAGGTGGGCGGCGACTGGTGGCGGTGGTTCGGTGAGTCTAGGAAGCAAGGGAGTGAAGGGAGGTGCTCACCGAGTTCGTGGTGTCATGGGGGAGCTCAAGGTGCCTTTTGTTTGTCGAGGGGTGCGCTGTAGTTGTAGGGATTGCTCGCCGGAGAGGTGTTCAATGACGGGCCCAAGACTCGTCAGGGGACGTCAGAGAGCACGAGAGGGAAAAGATGATGCTATTAGACGCGTGGGAAAGTAGGGAGCATGGTAGCATCAAAGAGACAGGGCGGCGCGGTCAGAGACTACCTGTGTAGCTCGTCGGAGTTGGAGCGGACGACGGCGACGTTTAGACAAAGACGGAGTCGATGATACAGGGCACACCTGAGTGAGCTGATGCCACGGGGAGGTTCGCCAGGGTCTGGGGAGTTTGTTCGGGTGCTCGAGGAGGCGAGGGGCGACGAGGGGCTGCCGGAATCGACGGGGAAAGTCGTCAGAGCAGTGGCAGAGTATGGATGAAATTAAGCAGCCTGGGGGCATACTAGGGTGGGGGACTGAGGGGGAACGGGAGGGGAGACGCAGGCGATTAAGAGGGCGTCGTTGCAGCGCGGGATTAATCGGTCATTAACGCGAATTGAAGGCACGCATTCACGGAAGAAACAGCAGCGAGGTTTGGGGACGAACAAGTCGCGGGGTTGACGATGATGACGGGGCAGTGGGGCTGCGTTGTCAGCGAGAGAGAGAAAAAGAAAGTGGGGTCCATCTGTCATTCTCTACGCGGGTTCTGTCTACGGTGAAAAACGTTTCGCCGCGGGAGAGAAGGAGTGGGCTGGGGTTGGGCTTAGTTGGGACAGTTAGGTTGGGCTGAGTCTTTCTCTTTTTTTTTATCTGTTTCCTTTTTCTTTTTCTTGATTTCTTTTTCTGTTTTGATGTTGCTTAATTAATTCAAACATCAATTTGAATTCAAATTTATCTCCAACTTTGTGAGGATTTCAATATTGATTAGTAATATAATCTGAAGTCAATTTTTGGAATAAAACTTTATTCCTTTTGGGGTTTTTAATTATTTAAAAAGGCCCTTGTTTTAAATCAAATAAGATTTAATAATATTTTCAAACACCATTTAAATTTCCAAAATCTTCCAAATCTTTTTAGTAGGTTTTTATTTGATTATTTGGGTGTCAAATAATTCATCTTGAGTTATTTGAAAAAGTTTTTAATATGATTTTATTAATCATTTAAAATTGGATTTATCTTTATTCAAAGGGAATTTGGTTCGAGCCATTTTATTTTATTTTGGCAATTCTTTATCCAATATTTTTATTTGTATTTGGATTGTAACTTATTCAATTTTCTTATGGATTTGGCCAAGATTTGATTTGGTCTTTAAATATTCTTTATTTAATATTTCTTTCTTTATCTTATAAAATCCATATCTTTTTATTTAGCGATCCAAACTTGGTGGTTCCAATTTATAAAATCTTGTTTAATATTTTTTTATCTTTTTAAATCCCTTTAGGATTATTTGCTCACCATTTGGTATGGATTTATAGTTAGGTTCTTTATTAGCTTTAGGAATTCAATTCCTTTATCTTATTTAATTCATAAGATTTTATCCATGGTTCCAAATTAAGTGAAACCAATTTCTATGGCTTTATAATATTTATATTTGTCTTTCTTGATATTTTGTAAATGTTTGCTGACAAATTTTTATATGGATCAAATCCATAGGCTTGGAGATAACTTGGAAATGATTTTTATTCCATTAGGGTTTAGGGTTTGGATTAATTTTCCAAGTGTTTAAATTTCCAGATACATTAATTGAGGAGTGCATTTCTCTTGATTTGGATTTTTTTGTTGGATTCAAACTTTTACCAAAGTTTGTTCAAGATGGGATTTTATGTTTCCATTTAGAAACAAAAGTTTCTTTTCACCCTGATTTTCAACAAAAATTTTATTTGGTTTATTTATTTTTCACATTACAAGATTTGGAAAATATTGGGATGTGACAGGCTACCACCCTTAAAATAAATATCGTCCCGGGATTTGGGGACGCTAGGGGTTACAAGTTGGCTCAAAACAACTAGGGTACTACCACCCTTAAAAAAATTCAACTAGATTACATCTTGGCTTGCTTGGGATTTTGATGAAGCTTCTCTGGACACTTGTCTGCATAATGGCCTAGATCTTTGCATTTGAAACACATCACTTGGCTATTATCCTTCTTCTTCTTTGGTATCAATTCTTCTTGTTTATTTCCTTGGTTCTTCTTCTTTTCCGGGCAATCACTGGCATAGTGTCCCATTTCTTTGCAATTGTAACATTGCAACTGGCTTATGTCCTTCTTCTTCTTCTTCTTGGGTCTCTCCAAAGCTAGGAGTTCTTCTAGTTCATGCTCTTCATACTTTACCACACAGGTGGGAAATCTTTCTCTCTTCTTTGGGCATGTACTAGAGATATGACCTTCTTCTCCACAAGAGTAGCAACACTTTGTGATCTCTTTGGATTTGGCTTTATGGTGCATAGTTTTGACTTTGCCTTCATCCTTCTGGTAGAAGTTGTTCCTTCATGAGGGTTTACAAATTGTCGTTGCACTCCACCTTGTTTCCTTTGTTGAACTATGGAATAGATGGGGCATTGGATAGGGACATGATTATTTCCTTCACATAGAAAACAAGTAGCTTGAGATGTGGGGCATTGGTCAGTTGGATGTTTGTCTTCACAATTGGGGCATTGATCTTCATGCTCTTTGGAAGTGTGATCCTTGTCTCCACAAATATTGCAAGCTTGAGTTCCTTCTAGAATATCATCTTTGTCATCCTTGTTGTCACAAACTCCTTTGGAATAGTTGTTTCCCATGTTGATCATTTGATCTGTCACCTTATGCAACAATTGGGTTTGGGTTTCCAAAAACCTTTGCATGGTTGGATCTACCTCACTGGTGTTGGCTATAAATTGAGCTGTCACTTGGTTCAACTGGGTTTGGGTTACTATGAGTTCTCTCATGTTGTCCTCTTTGTTGTTGTTGTTGTCACCATCCTTGATGTTGGAGTTTCTTGGAGAAGTCATATGTTTGGGTTGGATTGGGATTAGAATAGGCAAAATATTTTCTAAGGGAATAATTCTAATCACACACATTAAAATTCACACAAGCAAAGTGCAAGCAATCACAAACAAACATTTCACTCAAACAACAAAGTTCAAGCAAATTTTTAGGCAACAAAATATTTTGTTACACCACATAAGTTGGTGGGTTTGACTTAAACTAAATACGGTGGTCCATCTATATGGTTCACTTGAGATCTTTCCATCCTTCTTGGTTGATTATTCTTGCATGAGATCATGGTTTCCTTGGGAAAATTCTTGGTCACAAAAACTTCAAAGGTGATGATGATTCCCAAGTTGTGTTCCCTTAGTCTTCAAGTCTTGAGCAACATTTCTTGTTTCACTTGTAGTCCTTAGTGATATCGAAGGTTGAAGTCCTTGGTGAAAATGTTGATGATGTTGAAGTCATTAGAGTTGAAGATGTTGAAGTCATTAGAGTTGATATCCAAGGTTGAAGATGTTGAAGTCATTAGAGTTGATGAAGTCCTTTGCACATGGTGAAGTCTTTGGCCATGGGGTAGGGTTTGTCCATCAAGTTTGAAATAGAAGATATGTAGAGTCAAAACCAAAATGGTTGAGGAAAGAGTTTACAAGATTGTTTGTAAATAAGTTTTTGGAACAAATACAACTCCTATTTTCTAAGGGGTTTGGTCCAATCCTAGGGTTACAATTTTACAGGAAACACAATGCTATGATACCATCTGTAAGGTTCCCAACCTTTAATAAGGTAGAGATCCCTCTGTTTACAATGCTAGTCCCTGGATCAATAGCTAGCATCCACAGTTAAGATGTAATATCAAGAAACAAAGGTCATAATACAACTTTATAACCAGGAAATAAAATAATTTATTACATCTTACATAGCTCATTTGGCTATCTCATTACAATGCAGCAGAATAAAACAATAGCATGGGGTCCTTCATCTTTAAAGTGCCACAGGCAGACATGTTGGTTGTAGACTTGTAATACTAATCATTAAACTTCACTAATATTCAAACAAACCTGCAACATAAAAAGTTACAGCCACAGGGGTCAATACATTTGAATTGTATTGGCAAGTGATACTATGGTAGTATAGTGGAGTCTATCATCTATATGCATTTGGCTAAGTGGAGCTTGGGCTTGCATTGCTCAAAATAGATTTTCCTTATCATTTGTAAACACTAAGTTTTTGCTTGACAAAATCTTTCCCAAGGCATCTCCCAATAGAAATTGGTGATCCTTCAACCCTTGTTCAACCACAAGTTTTTAACTTAGAAATTTGGATGATGAGATTCTTGATTGCTTCCATGTCTTGATGCTCAAATTATCCTTTGCCAGGGACAAGTAGCTTGAGATGCGGGGCATTGGTCAGTTGGATGTTTCTCTTCACAATTGGGGCATTGATCTTCATGCTCTTTGGAAGTGTGATCCTTGTCTCCACAAATATTGCAAGCTTGGGTTCCTTCTAGAATATCATCTTTGTCATCCTTGTTGTCACAAACTCCTTTGGAAGAGTTGTTTCCCATGTTGATCATTTGATCTGTCACCTTATGCAACAATTGGGTTTGGGTTTCCAAAAACCTTTGCATGGTTGGATCTACCTCACTGGTGTTGGCTATAAATTGAGCTGTCACTTGGTTCAACTGGGTTTGGGTTACTATGAGTTCTCTCATGTTGTCCTCTTGGTTGTTGTTGTTGTCACCATCCTTGATGTTGGAGTTTCTTGGAGAAGTCATCTGTTTGGGTTGGATTGGGATTAGAATAGGAAAAATATTTTCTAAGGGAATAATTATAATCACACACATTACAATTCACACAAGCAAAGTGCAAGCAATCACAAACAAACATTTCACTCAAACAAAAATGTTCAAGCAAATTTTTAGGCAACAAAATATTTTGTTACACCACATAAGTTGGTGGGTTTGACTTAAACTAAATATGGTGGTCCATCTATATGGTTCACTTGAGATCTTTCCATCCTTCTTGGTTGATTCTTCTTGCATGAGATCATGGTTTCCTTGGGAAAATTCTTGGTCACAAAAACTTCAAAGGTGATGATGATTCCCATGTTGTGTTCCCTTAGAGTTCAAGTCTTGAGCAACATTTCTTGTTTCACTTGTAGTCCTTAGTGATATCCAAGGTTGAAGTCCTTGGTGAAAATGTTGATGATCTTGAAGTCATTAGAGTTGAAGATGTTGAAGTCATTAGAGTTGATATCCAAGGTTGAAGATGTTGAAGTCATTAGAGTTGATGAAGTCCTTTGCACATGGTGAAGTCTTTGGCCATGGGGTAGGCTTTGTCCATCAAGTTTGAAATAGAAGAGATGTAGAGTCAAAACCAAAATGGATGAGGAAAGAGTTTACAAGATTGTTTGTAAATAAGTTTTTGGAACAAATACAACTCCTATTTTCTAAGGGGTTTGGTCCAATCCTAGGGTTACAATTCCACAGGCAACACAATGCTCTGATACCATCTGTAAGGTTCCTAACCTTTAATAAGGTAGAGATCCCTGTGTTTACAATGCTAGTCCCTGGATCCATAGCTAGCATCCATAGTTAAGATGTAATATCAAGAAACAAAGGTCATAATACAACTTTATAACCAGGAAATAAAATAATTTATTACATCTTACATAGATCATTTGGCTATCTCATTACAATGCACCAGAATAAAACAATAGCATGGGGTCCTTCATCTTCAAAGTGCCACAGGTAGACATGTTGGTTGTAGACTTGTAATACTAATCATTAAACTTCACTAATATTCAAACAAACCTGCAACATAACAAGTTACAGCCACAAGGGTCAATACATTTGAATTGTATTGGCAAGTGATACTATGGTAGTATAGTGGAGTCTATCATCTATATGCATTTGGCTAAGTGGAGCTTGGGCTTGCATTGCTCAAAATAGATTTTCCTTATCATTTGTAAACACTAAGTTTTTCCTTGACAAATTTTTTCCCAAGGCATCTCCCAATAGAAATTGGTGATCCTTCAACCCTTGTTCAACCACATGTTTTTAACTTAGAAATTTGGATGATGAGATTCTTGATTGCTTCCATGTCTTGATGCTCAAATTATCCTTTGCCAGGGACAAGTAGCTTGATATGTGGAGCATTGGTCAGTTGGATGTTTCTCTTCACAATTGGGGCATTGATCTTCATGCTCTTTGGAATTGTGATCCTTGTCTCCACAAATATTGCAAGCTTGGGTTCCTTCTAGAATATCATCTTTGTCATCCTTGTTGTCACAAACTCCTTTGGAAGAGTTGTTTCCCATGTTGATCATTTGATCTGTCACCTTATGCAACAATTGGGTTTGGGTTTCCAAAAACCTTTGCATGGTTGGATCTACCTCACCGGTGTTGGCTATAAATTGAGCTGTCACTTGGTTCAACTGGGTTTGGGTTACTATGAGTTCTCTCATGTTGTCCTCTTGGTTGTTGTTGTTGTCACCATCCTTGATGTTGGAGTTTCTTGGAGAAGTCATCTGTTTGGGTTGGATTGGGATTAGAATAGGCAACATATTTTCTAAGGGAATAATTCTAATCACACACATTACAATTCACACAAGCAAAGTGCAAGCAATCACAAACAAACATTTCACTCAAACAACAAATTTCAAGCAAATTTTTAGGCAACAAAATATTTTGTTACACCACATAAGTTGGTGGGTTTGACTTAAACTAAATATGGTGGTCCATCTATATGGTTCACTTGAGATCTTTCCATCCTTCTTGGTTGATTCTTCTTGCATGAGATCATGGTTTCCTTGGGAAAATTCTTGGTCACAAAAACATCAAAGGTGATGATGATTCCCAAGTTGTGTTCCCTTAGTCTTCAAGTCTTGAGCAACATTTCTTGTTTCACTTGTAGTCCTTAGTGATATCCAAGGTTGAAGTCCTTGGTGAAAATGTTGATGATGTTGAAGTCATTAGAGTTGAAGATGTTGAAGTCATTAGAGTTGATATCCAAGGTTGAAGATGTTGAAGTCATTAGAGTTGATGAAGTCCTTTGCACATGGTGAAGTCTTTGGCCATGGAGTAGGCTTTGTCCATCAAGTTTGAAATAGAAGAGATGTAGAGTCAAAACCAAAATGGTTGAGGAAAGAGTTTACAAGATTGTTTGTAAATAAGTTTTTGGAACAAATACAACTCCTATTTTCTAAGGGGTTTGGTCCAATCCTAGGGTTACAATTCTACAGGCAACACAATGCTCTGATACCATCTATAAGGTTCCCAACCTTTAATAAGGTAGAGATCCCTGTGTTTACAATGCTAGTCCCTGGATCAATAGCTAGCATCCACAGTTAAGATGTAATATCAAGAAACAAAGGTCATAATACAACTTTATAACCAGGAAATAAAATAATTTATTACATCTTACATAGCTCATTTGGCTATCTCATTACAATGCAGCAGAATAAAACAATAGCATGGGGTCCTTCATCTTCAAAGTGCCACAAGCAGACATGTTGGTTGTAGACTTGTAATACTAATCATTAAACTTCACTAATATTCAAACAAACCTTCAACATAACAAGTTACAGCCACAAGGGTCAATACATTTGAATTGTATTGACAAGTGTTACTATGGTAGTATAGTGGAGTCTATCATATATATGCATTTGGCTAAGTGGTGCTTGGGCTTGCATTGCTCAAAATAGATTTTCCTTATCATTTGTAAACACTAAGTTTTTGCTTGACAAAATCTTTCCCAAGGCATCTCCCAATAGAAATTGGTGATCCTTCAACCCTTGTTCAACCACAAGTTTTTAACTTAGAAATTTGGATGATGAGATTCTTGATAGCTTCCATGTCTTGATGCTCAAATTGTCCTTTGCCAGGGACATGGCTAAGTACTTAGATTTTACACTCTGCAGAGGTGGTGCACTTTCCCCACAAGACTTGGTTTCACCAAGACAAGATATTTCATAAGCCTTCCCTTAGACCAGAATGGACGCGTTCCAACCTATCAAACCCCTACCACCAACTGTCCATTTGGCTAAGTTATTGCAACCTATATGATCCAGGCAGAGCCCATAATGCCAAGTGGCTGCACTTGAAGCTTCTCAACATTTGACATCTCAAATATCTTTGTTCCTGGGTGGCCATCCACAAGTGAGATACACAAGGTAAACCATAGAAATGGTCCTTGTGAACCACTCAACACAAACCATTCCTTCCATTCCACCCAGGTGATTCATTCACTTAGTTGTTTTACTAAACAAAACACAAGTCCTCAGACTTAGAAAGTTTCCATATCATGAATATATATTCCACCCTTGTTTTCTACTAGCTAAGCTAAGCATGATAGTAGTAGGAATCTTAACTTAGGAAGTTTCTACTAAGGTTTCATCTACTAGGATTTCCCATGGCATAGTTTATACTTAGCAAAATTCCATGCAAGTCCTACTTAGAAATATCACTAATGCATAGTGAAAATAATGGGGCAAAGTATGAAGCATCACTTGCCTTTTTAGTAGATAGTATAAGTTCACTCCTTGATCTTTGCAATTTTCACTCACTTCAAATCACTACAATTCAATCAAGCAAACAATATTTCAATCTACCTTTCAAGCAATTCATCACATAAAATGATAGAATCAAAACAATGCATGCAAGCATGCCAAACTTTGTTTTATTTACAAAAGTGGTTTATAATAGGTTGTAAACATTTGAAAACACCTAATGATCATTTTATAAAGTGGTAAAGTCATTTGCAAAAGATTTCACTTCATAAACCATTTTTAAACCAAGTCATTATTTTATGTGGTTGAAAATGTATTTAGTAAAGTAGTAGTTTTATAGGGTTCACCAAATACATTTTCAAATCATAAAACTTGGTGTTTGGGGTCAGAGAGTTTAAAACAAAATATTTCCCAAAGGTTTTCTTCCAAAACCATTTTTAATAAATTAACCATATTTTTATTTGACTAGAATTGGTTTAAATCCAAGATTCATTCGTTTGCATCACCAAATACATTTTTGAAACCACCAATTGATTTCTAGGGTCAGTAGGTTCAAAACAAACCATTTGCCAAAGATTTTATCCCCAAAATAATTTTAGAACAATTTTATATCCTAAACATGCATAGACAAGTTTCTGCAAAACCAATCAATTTAACATAAGCTTTTTACTAAACAAAGTGCATGGTTGGCTAGGTCTTGTCTTGCTGAATCCATTGATATAAAATTTGCAAAATTTGGACGTGTAGATTAAAAGATATAGATTTTACAAAATCTAGCATCTAATAGATCAAATATGTTTTAAATCAAATGGACAGGGACACGTGTCTTGATTCTATTCGCTGGTACCGGTTCATCTGGATCACGCATTGAGCACCGTTGGATTTAAGTTACATTGCACGACACAGATCTCATACCCCTTCAGATTTAAGTGATTCTATCTAAGCCTCAGGATCAAGATCCAACGGTTGTTGTGCGACTGACCAAAGGTGGGCAGTGCTGGCGGCGGTGTGTCTGGTGGCAGTGGTTCGGTGAGTCTAGGAAGCGAGGGAGTGAAGGGAGGTGCTCACCGACTTCGCGGGGTCATGGGGGAGCTCAAGGTGCCTTTTGTTTATCGAGGGGCGCGTTGTAGTTGTAGGGATTGCTCGCCGGAGAGGTGTCTGGCGACGGGCACGCACTGTCGTCGTCGGGGACGTCGCTCTAGAGCACGGGAGAGGGAAAATATGATGCTATTAGACGCGTGGGACAGTAGGGAGCATGGGAGAATCAAAGAGAGAGGGCGGCGCGGTCAGAGACTACCTATGGAGCTCGTCGGAGTTGGAGCGGACGGCGGCGACGTTCAGACGAAGACGGAGTCGATGATACAGGGCACGCGCGAGTGAGCTGATGCTACAGGGAGGTTCGCCAGGGTCTGGGGAGTTTGTTCGGGTGCTCGAGGAGGCGAGGGGCGACGAGGTGCTGCCGGAATCGGCCGGGAAAGTCGTCGGAGCAGTGGCAGAGTATGGATGAAATTAAGCAGCCTGGGGGCGTACTAGGGTGGGGGACTGAGGGGGAACGGGAGGGGAGACGCAGGCAATTAAGACGGCATCGTTGCAGCGCGGGATTAATCGGCCATTAACGTGCATTTAAGGAGCGCATTCATGGCAGAAACAGCAGCGAGGTTTGGGGACGAACAAGTCGCGGGGTTGACGATGATGACGGGGCAGTGGGGCTGCGTTGTCAGCGAGAGAGAGAAAAAGAAAGTGGGGTCCATCTGTCATTCTCTATGCGGGTTCTGTCTACGGTGAAAAACGTTTCGCCGCGGGAGAGAAGGAGTGGGCTGGGGTTGGGCTTAGTTGGGCCAGTTAGGTTGGGCTGAGTCTTTCTCTTTTTTTTTGATCTTTCCTTTTTCTTTTTCTTCATTTCTTTTTCTGTTTTGATTTTTCTTAATTAATTCAAACATCAATTTGAATTCAAATTTATCTCCAACTTTGTGAGGATTTCAATATTGATTAGTAATATAATCTGAAGTCAATTTTTGGAATAAAACTTTATTCCTTTTGGGGTTTTTAATTATTTAAAAAGGCCCTTGTTTTAAATCAAATAAGATTTAATAATATTTAAAACACCATTTAAATTTCCAAAATCTTCCAATCTTTTAAGCAAGTTTTTATTTGATTATTTGGGTGTCAAATAATTCATCTTGAGTTATTTGAAAAAAAATTAATATGATTTTATTAATCATTTAAAATTGGATTTATCTTTATTCAAAGGGAATTTGGTTTGAGCCATTTTATTTTATTTTGGCAATTCTTTATCCAATATTTTTATTTGTATTTGGATTGTAATTTATTCCATTTTCTTATGGATTTGGCCAAGATTTGATTTGGTCTTTAAATATTCTTTATTTAATATTTCTTTCTTTATCTTATAAAATCCATATATTTTTATTTAGAGATCCAAACTTGGTGATTCCAATTTATAAAATCTTGTTTAATATTTTTTTATATTAATAAATCCCTTTTGGATTGTTCGCTCACCATTTGGTATGGATTTATAGTTAGGTTCTTTATTAGCTTTAGGAATTCAATTCCTTTATCTTATTTAATTCATAAGATTTTATCCATGGTTCCAAATTAAGTGAAACCAATTTCTATGGCTTTATAATATTTCTATTTGTATTTCTTGATCTTTTGTAAATGTTTGCTGACAAATTTTTATATGGATCAAATCCATAGGCTTGGAGATAACTTGTAAATGATTTTTATTCCATTAGGGTTTAGGGTTTGGATTAATTTTCCAAGTGTTTAAATTTCCAGATACATTGATTGAGGAATGCATTTCTCTTGATTTGGATTTTTTTTGTTGGATTCAAACTTTTACCAAAGTTTGTTCAAGATGGGATTTTAAGTTTCCATTTAGAAACAAAAGTTTCTTTTCACCCTGATTTTCAACAAAAAATTTATTTGGTTTATTTATTTTTCACATTACAAGATTTGGAAAATCTTGGGATGTGACAGACCATGGCCCTAGAATGTTAGGCGGAGTTTCACAAGGCACTCAAGAACCTTATGATTAGCTTGGGGATAAATGGTGAAGCCGTGTACAAGGGATTTCCAGTGATGGATGAAGGAGAAGAATATTGGTGGGTACAACTCCACTTGTATAAAAACAAGGAGGACAACTACAATGATTCAGGATTCTGCATGGTCACCAACTCTGAAATGCACATGTCATTCTTTGACTCTGCAGGAATGCATCATGGAATGCCATCAAGGAGCTTGGAGAAAGACTCAAGTGTAGAATTCTCAACACTCAGAATGACCTTAAAGAGTATAAGAAGCATACCCAAGACTTAGAGACCACCATAAAACGTCTAAGGGAGGATATCAAAGACTTAGCATGGGAGTCTTGTGATCAATACAAACAGATTGCCTCCAATGATGCCCAGATAGCTACCTTGACTACTGAGTGAGAGTTGTGACGTACTCCAATAATTGGACCACCATACTTGTCATTTTCTCACATTAATAATTTTGATCATACCAACCTATGTGGTATGACAAAAATTTGTCTAAGTTGTGATTGAACCTTGATGTTGTGATTGAATATTGTATGCCATGACTTGTGTGGCTTAATGATTTAGATGTATGTTATTGGCTTTTGTTTTACTAATTTATGTTGTACTCTTTACTTGTGTTGTTTCTAATTTTCTATATCCTATGTATTAGATGACTAGCGGAACTCATTTTGTATCTCGTATTGTGCAACTCGTCAGTGTACTCGGTCTTCCCATCCCTAACATTAAGGGACTTCAGCTCAGGAAGTTCAAGAGGAAGGACCTATGGGGATTTAGAGTCTCTCATCCAGGAAGCCAGTCAGAGCCTCCCACCTAGGACATCACCTTCAAGATACTCCATGATGACAAGGAAAAGGGCCTCAACGTCGCCATGCAGGAGCTGCACGCCTCTGTGGACGTCACTCCGCCGAGATCAAGGGCCTCTACTTCCATCCCTTTAGTAGACGTGATGAGAAGGGAGAGGATATAGTGTTGGACGAGACCACTAGGGAGACATTGAGCCAGTGCGCCTGTATCTTCAGGACCTAGAGAGCCTTCTTAGGCACCTCGATACTGATAGGACCAACGTCATGCTTAGAAATGACGAGCTACGCGTCCAGTTGAGGGAGAAGGACAAGGCCTTCGAGGAGAAGGAGGAGAGCATCAAGGAGATGGAGACTAGGTTTGAGAAGGAAGAAAAGAGGTTCAAGAACCAATATAAGAGAGTGCAGGATAGGAACAAGAAGATCAATGAGATGAGGGCCGAGATGGAGCTCAAGGATGTTGAGCTAGAGAGACAACAGGAGGTGATTAAGAGGCTGCGTTCGCAAAAGAGAGAGCTTCAGGCAAAGGTCGATGCTTTGACCACCAGCCTGGAGGAGTACAAGGCAGGAATCGACGCAGCATGGCTTACTCTAGTGGAGGAGGAAGTCGATATGGAGGAGTAGTGTTGAGTACTTGGCTATGTATCCATCTATCATCTTTTTATTCATCGAGTCCCATTGATCATCCAACATGTGGATGACTAGGCTAGTTTGTTTACTTCACAAAACTTGTTGTTCGTTTTGAATCCTATTGTTTATCAAGTGTTTGCCTGTTTGTGACTGTTGCTATATATTGTATTGTGCATGTTAGGATCTATGGGTTATATCTCATTACTTATCCTTATTGAAACCACATATGCCTCCCAGTCGTGCCAATCCCAACAATAACAACAATGACAATGAGATGCAGCAGCTGATGACTGCATAGACTCAGTTGATGCAGATGACGACTCAGTTTATGGCGAATCAGAATCAAAACAAGAACAAAAACAATAATAACAACAACAACCAAAACAACCCACCAGCTTTTGATATGCTCACAAGGTTTCTAAGGTTGAGGCCTGCTATGTTTTCTAGAACCACTGATTCTATGGTACCAAATGATTGGCTATGTTCTATGAACAAGGACTTGGTCACAGTAGGTTGCACTGATGAGGAGAAAGTTAGATTTGCAGCACACCTGTTGGAAGGACCAGCACCTACATGGTGAGATAACTTGTAGATCACTACCCCTATTGAGGAAGTGACTTGGGAAATATTTGAAGATGGATTCCGCACTGCTCATATCTCTTCATCAGTGATGGGGTCGAAGAAGAAGGAATTTCACAACCTTAAACAACACCACCATAGTGTTGCAGAATATATTGAGGAGTTCAACAATCTGGCATGCTATGCACCGGATGATGTTGACACTGATGCAAAGAGGAAGGAGAAGTTCCTTGAAGGCCTGAATGATGAGATGTGCATGCATCTATCTGTTGCATATGTTCCAAATTATCAATCTCTGTGTGACAAAGCTACCATCTTGGAAAGCAATATGAAGCAAGTGGAGAATAGGAAAAGGAAGCACCATTTTGATAAGCATGGATTTGGATCATCTCACAAGCGTTCTTTTGGTGAAGGAAGTGGAGGTTCTGGATCCCACAAACACGGGAATCATAACAACCACCACATCAATAACTATCACCATGATAGAAATAAACATCATGGACACAACAATGGTGATTACCGTAACAACAAGAGTGGACACAAGAGTCACCATAGTGGAAATGGCAATGGGAATCAGCCAGCTGTCACATCCCAAGATTTTTCAAATCTTGTAATGTGAAAATAAATGAATAAAATAAAACTTTGTTTGAATTTCAGAGCCAGAAGAAACTTTTTGAATCCAATTGGAACTTCAAACCCATTTGAATGGAATAAATCCTAAAAGGATTTAAAAAGATGAACTTTCTTTTAAAAAAATAAAGGAAAATAAAATATTAAAAAATTACTATTTTGGATCTTTAAATAAAAGGGTTTGATTTGCAGAGGAAAAGATAGATTTATAAATAAATATTATTTAAAGAAGCAAATTAAACCTTGACCAAGTATTTAAAATAAAATGTTTTGTTTTAGTAGAGGAATATTTAAATAAAATAATATCCAAAATTTATTTAAATAAAAGGTTTACCATTTTAATTAAAACATCAAAACTTATTAAATTAATTGAAATAAGTTTTCTAAGTATTTTGTCTCCTTAGTTAAAACCTATTAAAATGTTTTGCCTTATTTTAGATTTCAAAATAAATATCTCAATAAAATAAATCCTATTTGAATTAATAATGAAAGTCTATATTATTTATTTAATACTGGACCCTAAAATAAAATGTTATTTTATTTTAAACAAGTTTCCAAGTATTCCTTATTTCCAAATAAAATCTACTGATTTGGTTTTGAAAAATATTTAGGTTTCAAATAAAGATTTTATTAATAAAATCAAACTCTATTTGATTTAAAAACTAAGGCCTATTTTATTTAATTGTTAATGAATCATGGACCATTTTACATAATTAATAAATGGAACCTAAAAAGATTTAAAACATTATTGATTTTAATTTTGGATTTTGGTTCATGTTACTGAACAAAACTAATTTCAATATCACAAAGTTTGGGTGTTGTTTGAATTGATTTAAACATTGTTTGATTTGTTTGAAAGTTTGAATAATTGATTTGAATTCCAAAACAGAAATAGTTTTGGAAAATAGAAAAGTGTTTAGACAGAAAAAAATAGTGCAACAGACCCAGCCCACTAAGGCCCAACAAAACCAGCCCAGTCTTCTCCTCGAATAAAACAATTGGCACCAAGTTTCTTACCCACTCAGTCATAGACAAACGGGGCCCACTTCCCCCTCTCACTCACTCGCTGACAACAGACCCCACCTCCTCCTAATTTTCCCCGAACCGTTTTTCCTCACCGCCGAATCAGCCCACAGAGACACTGACCAGTGGACCTCCTCCTCTCTCCTTTTCCCACTGACTGGTAGGCCCGCTATCACTGTTCATCGTCTCCTTCACCCATCCCGCAGCGACCAGTTCTTCTCCCCCGTTCTGCCGTTGATTTCTCCAACTTAATTCGCTTTAACGCGACCGACGTTACCAGCCTTAATCACGCAGATGGAAACGCCAGGGCATCCTCTATATTTCCCCTCTGACACCTCGCGCTCGCACGCCCCAGACCGCCTCCAATTTCTTCCCGAGCACACTCTGCTCCGACGAGGTCCAGTACCGATTCCGACCAAGTCACACCGCCTCCTGCCTCCCCGAGCACACGATCTCGCTCACCGCGTCCTAGCGCATCTTTCTGTGCCATTCATTCACCCGCGGACACTCCAGAGTCTCGACAACGACGACCACAACATCACACCGCCGTCTGCCGTTTCTCCGACGAACTTTCCAGGTGAACTCCGACCGCCCCAGCACCTCCTATTGATGCTCACATCACCCCCAGATCATCCCGCGTTTAACGGTATACTTACTTTGCTTCGGCACAAATCACAGCCTCGCCTTCGACCGTGGACAGAGCCGTCCGACGCTAGCTCTAACTCCGGCGAGCAATCTAGGACAGCCCCGTGCGCCCCTTCGACCGAAGCAAGCAGGTTGAGCCACTCCTCCCTCTCTCTAGCTTCCTGTGTTAGCCGGAACTCCACCGCCAGAGCGCCGCCGCCGTCTGCCGCCACGCAGCGCCGCCCATCTGTGACCAGGTAGTAGTAGCCGTTAGATCTGGATCGAACGAATCGGATAGATTACTTAAAACACCGAAGGGGTATGTCCTCTAGACCACTCGATCTAACTAGATCCAACGCCCCAGAGCCGCGATCCAACCGAACCGGTATGGACAAATAGGAACACGACGCGTGGCCCTAGATCTGTTTAAAAGAAATTGAAAACAGATTTATTTGCAAACTTCAAACCCCTGTATCTTTTGATCCACACGTCCAAAAATTACAAATTTTATGTCGTTGGATTCAGGAGAACAAGCCCTAGCCAACTGTGGCCTTAGTTTAGAAAATAGTATATGTTAGTTTGCTTGTTTTTGCAGATTCATTTGGATACTTATTTAGATTAGGAAAATTGTTTAGAAATGATTTTTGGATTAAAACCTTTGCAAAATGGTTTGTTGTGACCTTACTGATCCTAGGAACCAACCCTTGGTGTTAAAAATGATTTCGGTAAAATTTAGGTTGGATTACTTGACTTAGTCATTTTCTAGCCAAATAAAAAGAATGGTTTTTGTTATGGAAATGACTATGGGAAGAAAACTTTAAGAAAATGATTTTGATCAAACCCACTGACCCCAAACCACCAAGTCCTAAGAATTAGAAACTTTTGGTGAAGATTTAAAGGTTTTGGACTTGATAAAACTAAAATCCCACCACATAAAATGATGATTGGGTTTTGAAAATGGTTTAAGGATAAAACACATTTGCAAATGACTTTGCCATTTTTGTACATGACCAAATTGGACCTTACAAAGTTATAAGCCTAGTGGTACCTCCCTTGTGAATAAAACCATCTTAAACATGTTCCCATGCATGACTTAGAATCCATTGCTTTGTGTGGGTGAAATGTTGTTTGAATATTGGTTTGGAATGCTACTTGATACTATGTTTGTGTGATTGACTTGTAGTGAAATTAGCAAAGTGTGAGACTAGCAAGATCAAGGAGTGAACCCTCATTACCTCCCAAAAAGGCAAGTTACACTATCATACAAATGTCCTATTACTTTCATTATACTTAGTGGATTATGAAAAAAAAACATGCATGAAAACAATTTTTGTACTAGGTTATGCTAAATCCTAATAGGATTCCCTATACACTCCTTAGTGAAAATATTGTAAGTTGCACATGCTTAGCCTTGCTTCATTTTGAAAAGAGATACATGTTGAGATTTTACAAAGGTTGAGAAAAGGACTTATGTTTTACTTAATAAAACAAGGACTCAATGAACCACCTAGGTGGTGGATACTTTAAGTTTTGGAGAAGGTGGCAACAAAAGGAACCATGTCTATGGGAATCACTTTGTGTTGTGCTCCAAAAGAAAACCACCTAGGAAACTTAGAGATTGAACATGTTTCTCCAATTGTGGCTTTCGTGTGCAACCACATGCTATTATGGCTCTGGCTTAGTCAACTACATTAGGAAGACCCATACATTGTCTTTAGTTACCGGACATGGGGATCTGGAATGCTTCATGGGGGCTGAAGACAAGCTAGCAATGATGTATGGGAGGACCTTTTGGAAAGACTTCGTCACACTCTCAGTCTGCCGGTACTCCATCTTGGTGAGCACTAATCCAGTAGGCCACTGGTGGTAACAAGATGGGATTGTGTCATGTGGGTAAAGTGTACTCCTTCTGCAGAAGTTAATAAAATCTAAGTACTTAGCCGTGTCCCCGGTTATGGACAATACTGAGCAACTAAAGTTTGAACTATGGGAGATCTCGACATTCTAACTTCTAAAATAAAAACTTGATGCCCTTGTGTGTCTACCAAGGAATTCAAAGAGATTTCGTTAAGCTTGTTGCACTTGGGGTTACCAAGTTTCTCAAGAGCATGATGTACTTGGAGATACCAAGGAAACTCATGAGATTTTGATAAAACTTGTTGCACTTGGGGTTACCAAGGTGCTCAGGGAATTTTGACAGGGACTTGAACACTTGAGTTTCTACCAAGGAGTTCAAGGGATTCTTGGAAAAGAGATTTGACAAAGGACTAAAACCATTTTTTGAAAAGATAGGATAAAATATTGCTTTGTGCAAATAAGCCTTAAACTATACTCAGCCAAATATGCTTGTATAGATAGGATCCACTCTTATTACATAGAAGTGAAGCTTGCCAATACAATTCAAAATGTATTGACCCTTGTGGCTGTAACTTGTAATGTTGCAGGATGATTGTTTTTAAGTGAAGATTGTTTGATTGACTAGGACTACAAAGTCTACAACCAACATCTGCCTGTGGCACTTTGAAGAAGAAGGACCCATGACTATAGTTATTCCGCTGCAATGTAATGTAATAGCCAAATGAGCTATGTTTGATGAAATAAACTTATGTTATTCCTGGTTATAAATTTATAATATGACCTTTGTATCTTGATATTACATCTTAACTGTGGATGCTAGCTATTGATCCAGGGACTAGCATTATAAAACACAGGAGGAATCTACCTATTCAGGTTGAGGCCTCTACACCAGCTAAGAGAGACATCAGTCAGGTTGAATGTTTCAAGTGCAAGAAAACTGGGCATTATGCAAATGAATGCCCAGAAAAGAAGAATGATGGAGCCAACAAGCCAAACCCTTTTCAGAAGGGTCATGTGAACCACATCAATGTGGAGGAAATCCAAGAGGAGTATGATGCTGTGGCTGGTAAGTTCAAGAATAATTACTTTCCAGCACTTATCCTTTTTTATACCGGCGCATCGCATTCTTTCATATAAATAGCATTTGTAGACAAAAATAGACTCCCAACTGAAACAATTGGATGTTGTATTAAAGAAAGCTCCCCAGGTGGAGAGATGATAATAAATTTTGGATGGCATGATCTAGTAATAGAGTTTGGAAAGTACAAGTTTCCAGCTAGTCTGTTAATCCTAGAATCCCAAGGATTGGATGTAATTTTAGGCATGGATTGGATGACCCATTATGAGGGAGTAATAGACTGTGTCAGAAGAACTGTTACACTCACAACCCCGAAAAATAAACAAAATAGGTTCAAGTATAACTTTGAACCCAAAGGGAGTAAGCTAAATTCTCTTAAGGGGGTTAGCATAGACGGTGTACCATTAGTGAAAGAGTACCCGAATGTTTTTCCGGAGCAATTACTTGGAATTCCACCAGATAGGGATGTGGAGATTTTGATTGACTTATTGTGAGGAACTGGACCCATAGCAAAGAGACCCTACAAGATGTCAGTTGATGAGTTAAAAGATCTCAAGACACAACTTGGAGAACAGTTGCAGAAAGGATTTATCCAACCAAGTTCTTTGTCTTGGGGTGCACTAGTTTTGTTTGTTAAGAAGAAAGACAGAAGTCAGAGGCTATGCATAGATTATCAATCACTCAACAAAATGACCATAAAGAACAAGTATCCCTTACCTAGAATCAATGATCTCTTTGATCATCTAGAAGGAGCTCGCGTGTTCTCAAAAATTGATCTTCGGTGATGTTACTTTCAGCTCAAGATTAGAGAACAAGATATACCAAAGACTGCTTTTACCACCTGGTATGGATTGTATGAGTATACAGTGATGCCATTTGGACTAACAAATGCACCATCTTATTTCATGAACATTATGAACAAGGTGTTCATGGAGATTTTGACAAGTTTGTTGTGGTATTCATCAATGACATATTGATCTATTCCAAGAGCAATGAAGAGCATGGAGAACATTTGCGTTTGATTCTTGAGAAACTCATGGAGCACAAGTTGTATGACAAGTTTAGTAAGTGTGAGTTTTGGTTGAATGAAGTTGGATTTCTTGGACATATCATGTCTTCAAATTGTTTAACTATTGATCCTGCAAAGGTGTCAGCTGTAACGGAGTGGGAATCTCCAAATCAGTTAAAGAAGTCCTTAGTTTCCTAGGCTTGGCAGGATACTGTAGAAGGTTCATCCATAATTTCTCGAAAGTAGCTAAGACAAAGACGAAGTTGCTTAAGAAAGAGAAGAAGTTTGATTGGACTGAAGGATGTGAAACCAGTTTTTAAGAGTTGAAGAAAAGATTGGCGATAGGACCAGTTTTATGTCTGCCAGATCTAGGAAAAGATTTCCAAGTGTATTGTGATGCATCTCACCAAGGATTGGGTGATGTGTTAATGCAAGAAGGAAAAGTTGTGGCTTATGCCTCGGGACAACTCAAGACTCATGAAGTAAACTATCCTACACATGACTTAGAGTTGGCCTCTGTTGTCCATGCACTCAAAACACGGAGACACTATCTATTGGGAAAGCGTTGTGAAGTGTTCACAGATCACAAGAGTTTGAAATATATTTTCACCCAGAAAGAACTCAAAATGATACAAATAAGATGGCTAGAACTTATCAAGGATTATGACTTGAGTTTGCAATACCATCCCTGTAAAGCGAATGTCGTAGCTGATGCATTAAGCCGCAAAGTTTACGTGAATGGCCTCACCAAAGGAGAATTGCCAGATGCTTTGTGTGCCCAATTTAAAGAGCTAAGATTGAAGATAGTGCCTGAAGGATATTTCATGTGATTGTAAGTTCAACCAACACTATTAGATAAGATCAAAGAAGCCCAAAATTTGGACAAGGAAATAGAGGAGATTAAAAGTAAAATTGGTAACGGAAAGGTGAAAGGATTCCATGAAGATGAAAAAGGAATCTTATGGTATGGAAAGCGTATCTGCATTCCACAAGATCCGGAGCTTTAGAAATTGATTCTACAAGGAGCACACAATTCACCATATTCTATTCATTTGGGTAACACCAAAATGTACATGGATGTGGAAGAAAGATTTTGGTGGAACAATCTAAAGAAAGATATCGCGGAGGACATTGATTTGTGTGACGTGTGTATCCGAGTAAAGGCGGAACATCAGAAACCGGCAGGGTTATTGCAACCACTACCAATACCTAATTGGAAGTGGGATATGATTGGTATGAATTTCATCACATGATTGCCAAGGACTAGGTCCAGATACAACTCTAGGTCCAGTACATCTCTCATCAAAGGTGGCTCATTTCATAGATGTAAAGACCACTTATAAAAGTGCTAAATTAGCCAATATCTATATGAACAGGATTGTGTGTCTGCATGGAGTACCTAAGAGTATTGTGTCAGATAGAGTAACTCAGTTCACTTTGCATTTTTGGAAACAACTGCATGAGTCATTGGGAACTAGACTCGAATTCAGCACAACATTTCATCCTCAGACTGATGGATAGATAGAAAGAACCAACCAGATTTTGGAAGATATGTTAAGAGCTTGTGCACTAGACTATGGATCTAGTTGGGATGAAAGTCTGCCATACGCAGAATTTTCTTACAATAGCAGCTATCAATCGAGCATAGAGATGGCTCCATTTGAATTCCTTTATGGAAGGAAGTGTACTACACCATTATTATGGAATGGAGTAGGAGAAAGAAATTTATTTGGACCAGATCTGATCAAGGAAGCCGAAGAGAAAGTCGGAATGGTAAAGGACAGATTAAAGATAGCCCAATCTAGACAAAAGAGCTATGCAGATCCAAAACATAGAGAAGTCACCTATGAGGTAGGTGACAGAGCTTATCTTAGAGTCTCACCACTTCGTGGTGTGAAGATATTTTGAGTAAAAGGGAAATTGGCACCACGTTATGTAGGACCATTCAAGATTTTGAGCCATAAAGGAGAAGTGGCTATGAGTTAGAACTTCCAGAATCTCTGTCAGCAGTTCACAATGTGTTTCATGTAAGTGAGTTGAAAAAGTGTCATCGAGAGATGGAAGAAAGTTCGTTAAAAGACACTATACCACTAGAAGAAGTTCATCTAGAGAATGATCTCACTTATGAAGAGAAACCTATCAAGATTCTCGATACAGCAGAAAAAGTCACTCGTACTAAGACCATCAACTTCTGCAAATTACAGTGGAATCATCATACCGAGGAAGAAGCAACTTGGGAAAGAGAAGATGAGCTTTGGAAAGATCACCCTCACCAAGTTGCTAGCCAGTCCGAATATCGAGGGAGAGATTCATCTTAAGGGGGTTAGATTTGTAACATCCCAAATTTCATCAAATTCAAAACCATATTATTGCATTCATAGCATCATGGCATGTTTACTTTGCACAAAAAATTTCAAAGCTAAAACGCTAGCAAAACCATATTTTACACCCCTTTTATATTACATGTATGGGCCATGGTTTTATTTTTTATTTGACCACAAAATGTTTTGTAGTGATCTGTTGTGTTTGACACACTTTTAAACACTAGGATCACATCACAAAATTTTGGTGAAGGTTTGAATGGATTTGGATTTGAATTGCCCATTCAAAACTTATTTGGAAATTCAAAACTGAAAAGAGAAAGCAAAGGAAAAAATAAAAGCCAGCTGCCAATCTGGCCCAACAACCCTGGCAGACCATCAAACCCACCCGGGAAACCCCAACCCCTCTCCCCTCTGTTTCCTACCCCTCGTGTGCACCCACCCGCTGACAGGTAGACCCCACCGCAGCAACAGCTCCACGTCGTCAATCTCGCGCCAGAGACCGCGCTTGCCTGCCATTTCTTCCCCCTTTCAAAGCAGAACTGAAATCCGTTAATTGCCATTGATGGCGTGCGTGATTTCCTCCCCCGCTCTGCCTACTTAACACCCTCGGCACCCACAGCATTTGCCCCCACACCCCAAGCTCTGAGCGCCACCAGGCTCCCCAAATTTCACTTTGCACCGCCGCGGTACGGACGAACTCTGGTGACACATTCCGGTGAGCCCCGTGTTACCCTCGGCCTCTAATTCAAACGGTTTTGCTTGCCTTTGTATTGCGCACCTTCTAATGCCTGTCGCTTGTCCTCTTGCACCCTAGGTCGTCATCTTTGTCTTCGACCGCCGTGCGCCCCAGCCCCCACCGCGACCATGTTGAGCATCGCCTCGTCTCCACGACCTCAGTAAGCTCTAGCACCCCTTCTCCTGCCACCTAGCCTTGCTGGCACGCCGTCGTCAGCAGCGTCTCTGTAGCCATTTGCGTCGCTGACTTTTGGTCGAGTGGATGTGATGCACTGGATCTAGATCCAGTGGCTACGATTAGATCTAGTAGCAAAACGGTATGCGCAGATCTGGACGCAAGATGGAACTTATATCTAGCAGCTCGCGTGCGTGATCCGCCCGAACCGGTAACGTCCAATCAGATGTTGTCGCGTGGCTCTGTTTAAGATTTACAATCCAGTTTTTATCTTTAAGTTTTTTAAACTTGTAAATTGCTTAACTTTCGGTCTGTAAATCCAAAAATTGTAAATTAGGTGTTTGTGGATTCAGAAAATTGAGATCTTTGCAGATATGGCCTTTCTTTGGCCATTTGCTTCTGAAAAATTAGGATTTTATGTAGAGAAGTTTGTAGGCTTGTTTTGACTATAAAAATCATTTAGAATATTATTTTTAGGTGGTTTTTGATTTATTTAGACTTTATATTATATTCTTCGTCTTTAGTACTATATAGTCTGATTTTAAAAGTGTAGAAATTCATCTCTTTGCATTTTGCATGCATTCATACTATTTTTGTGTGTATATTGATTTGTGATTATTTTGTTGTATGAATTGTTGTGTAGATTTGGTGGATTGTGGAGAGTGTGATTGTGAGGATTGTTTCTATTCCCCTAGCTACCAAGGAAAGTGATACTTCATCATTTTGTCCTATTATTTTTCCTATTGCACTAGTATTATTTTGAGTAGGATTTGCATGGTAATTTTCAAAGTATATGCTATGCTATGGTAGATCCTATAGATGATATATTGGTAGTATTGACCCTATGTTAGGAAACATGTTATGCTAGTATGCTTAGCCTAGCTATTAGAATTCAAGGGTGGAAAATTCATTTTATGATATTATGTAAATATTATGCCTATGTGTTTTTGGACTAAGAAAACAACTTGTTAATGAAACCCCTGGGTGGAATGGGACTAGTATGGTTTGTGTTGAGTGGTTACACATGGCCCATGTCTATGGTTGACCCTGTGTATCACACTTGTGGATGGACACCCAGGAACAAAGGGATTTGAGATGTTTAGTGTTGAGAAGATTCCAGTGTAACCACATGGCATATGGGCTCTGCCTTGACCAACTAGGTTGCAAGAACTCAGCTGAACGGACAGATGGTGGTAGGGTTGATAGGATGGAACGCGTCCATGGTGGTCTAAGGTATTGCTTCTAAAAATTCACATCTCGATGCATGTCGAGTCTTGTGGGGAAAGTGTACCACCTCTCGAGAGGGTAAAACCTAACTACTTAGCCGTGTCCCCGGTAATGGACAATTTTGAGCATTAAAAACATTGAAATGATCAATAATCTCCTCATCCCAATTTCTCTAAGTTAAAAATGGTGGGTGAACAAGGGTAGTGGTTCACCAATGTCTATTGGTGGTTCCTTAGTGTTTTTGTAAAGAAAACTTAGTATTTTCAAACTAGTAGGATAAACCTTATTTAAGCAAAGCCATCCTGATCCACACTTAGCCAAATTCATGTAGATGTTAGTCTCTACTTTATAACTATGGTATCACTTGCCAATACAATTCCAACTGTATTGACCCCTTATGGTTGTAACTTATTATGTTGCAGGTTACTCTGATGGTGAGTATGGTTATGAGTCTACACTCAACATGTTTGCCTATGGCACATGAAGATGAAGACTTTATTTATATGTTATGTAATGAGAAATCTTTATATGTTAGCATTGGGATAAGTGAGTTGTAAGAACTATTGTACTCCTAGAATTTCGATGTAATAATGACCTTTGTATCTATGTACTTCATCTTAAACTATGAGTGCTAGCAATTCGATCCAGGGACTAGCACTGCAATCATAGGTATCTCTACCTTATTGGGTGAGATCTTACACTCCTCGTGCAACATCGACTTCTCCGACGTGCGGCCTTGAGGAGATGCTCAAACAGGCAGAAATCATCCATGTAAACACGCTTGCTTTTATCAAGATATTCTCTAAGAGCACCAGCAACCTCAAGATAATCGCACTTGTAAGTTTTGCATGCCTTTTGCATTTCATATAGTATCTGACTGTAGCCCCCGAGGATTTAGATGTAAAAACAGAGGTCTTTGGGTCTGAATGCTCTAAGAGTGACTAAGCTAGAAACTTTGCACTATATCCCCCAAGTATTTAGTTTGAATGAACTATTCCGACTATATACTTTTAGGCATACGCAGTGTTTGTAAATTTCAATAATGTATCCCCCAAGCTTCTAGTTGAAACAGAATTAGTTTCGACTAGATGCTTAAAGAAAGACTATGTATAGTGTTGAGTTAAAAACTCGTACTATAGCCCCCAAGCCTCTAGGCGGATACTTATCCAGCTAGATGCTCTAAGTAGACTAACTAACTTTGCTCTTTTTGAAGAATGAGAATACTCGGAGGTATGCCACCAATGACAAGTTCCACAAGCCGAAAATGGTAAAACTGCCTTCTTGAAGGATCAAATCACCAAGATCAAGAGTCTGTTTTATTTTCAGTTTCACACTTAACTTGGTCTTGTGTTGCAAATTTGCAACTACTCACTATGCTCTGTCTTTTCTCCGATTTGCAGAAGCTATCGCCAAGGCCAAGGACATTGTTGAGCAATCCAAGCACATACAAGAGCTGGATAGCAAAAACAAGATCCTGAAGCAGGAAAGGGATGACTCGCTAAAAATGCATGAAGATGCCATGGCTGCCTTGAAAGAATCCGTGAACACGGAAATGAACCACCTTAAGGAAGAAATTGCAATCCTCAAGGAGCAGAACAAAGCTACCAACAAGCAAAACACTCAAAACCTTGAGGCTTACAAGACCCTCCGAAAGGAACGGGATTCCCTCACGGAGATTCTCCAGCAAGCTAAGGATAGAATTTTTGGTAAGCATTCTCCATCTTGTACTTCTATAAACCAGGTACTCTGAACTTTTTTGTGTTAAACTCATGTACTCAAATAATTTGGCCAGAAATGCAGCTCCTATTGTCTTGACCAATAATCCTCCTCCGCCAGAGGAATGCATGGTTCTTGCAGGCAACTTCATCAGCACCGCCATCACCCAAGCAAAGGAGATCGCCAAGCCCTTAGTCATTAGTATTAAGGAAGTGGACTCTGTCATCAAGTACTCGGAGATCCTGCGCCAAGCCCTCGAGCGTATCGTAAGCTGGAAGACTTCATGTACCCGGGCTTGCGCAAGGATGTCTCTAGCCATGGTCAAGGCCCACTACGAGGATGCCGACATCGACACAGTGACCACTGACTTGCCAGACGTAGACGAAGATAGACAGAAGATCGATCATGGTGCTATCTAGTCTTTGCTTGCCGGCTACGACACCAGGGTCGCCTAGTTGGTTGATGCAAACACCTTCGTGCCTCTTGAGGTAATCGATGCCGACTAAGCTAGCTCTTCTGAGTCCCTCAAGACTGCTGACTTTACTGATGGGCAAGATGGCTCTCATGCGGCCGATGATGCTACCTTGAAGTCTCCTGCACCAGAGGAATGAAAACATTGTTTAATATTTGTCACCTCTAGATGTTTTGTATGTATACGGAAAACAATGGGTTTATCTTAAGACAAAAAACTATGGCTATAAGCTTCCTACTGCTTAAGAACTAATTACAGCATGTATATATTTTTTAAGGAAGTGCTAGCTTATCCATTACTCTGGTTTTTATGCTTGACTTTTCGTGAGTCAGAAAACCCTTAGTAGGGACTATGCGCTTAGGTGATGACACCCAATGGAACCGTCAAAAACCTAATAAAAAAATCGCCGACTTCGAGTGCCAAAAGTCACTACTCCAGAATCCACATAAGAACAACAAAGAACGTGCAGACCAGAAGACTTAAGCTAGCACCCGTAGGCGGAATTTTCACAAGTGCAAATGCAAAACTTGCGAATAAAGGGTTTATACGATCCAAAAATGAACACTAAAAGAGGTAAAGGACTCAACCATATGAGTGAACCAATGAGCTTTATTTCATTGTAAGAGATACAGTAGATACTAAAATATGCTAAGTGTAAAAAAGACGTAGCTGTGCTATGTTCGATGTCCGAGCATGCTCCGGGTAGTCATCATCCAGGTCACATCGCTTATGCTTATGATCCTAGTTTGGCCTATACTCTAGCTCATGGTTTTCAACGAGGTAATAGGAACCATTGAGTAGCACCTTGCTTATGATGAACGGTCTTTTCCCATGGCGGGGATAGTTTGTGTGACTTCTTCTACTTAACTCGGAGCACCATGCCACCCTCTTTAAACAAGCGATGTCAAACATGGCGACTATGGTAGTTGCATAGCTTCTGCTGGTAGATGGAAGATCTTTGGCATGCCAATACGCGCTCTTCCTCTAGAAGGTCTACATCTAGGCGCCTGGACTCTTCAGTGTCATCCTCGTCGTAGGCGGCAACTCTTGGTGAATCATGGATGATGTCGGAGGGTAGGATTTCTTCTACTTCATATACCATGAAATAAGGGGTATAGCCGGTGGATTTGTTGGGAGTAGTTCGCAAACTCCACAAAACATATGGCAATTCCTCCGCCCAGGCTACAGCTGCTCTATGTAGCGGTGCTTCTAGACGTGTCTTTATTCCCTATAGAATTAATCCATTAGCTCGCTCAACTTGTCCATTGGACTTTGGATGTGCCACGGAAGCCAAATAAAGTCATATTCCCTTCTCCCAACAATAAGCTTCCACTTCCTTGAGTGACAAGTTTCTTCCATTGTCGGTGATAATGCTATGTGGGATACCAAATATCACCACTAGATCCCGGAAAAACCTAAGGGCAGTTGCCCCATCAAGATTTCTAATGGGTTTAGCTTCTATTTGTTTTGTGAATTTATCAACTGCTACTAGAAGATGCATAAACCCACAAGGTGACTTCTATAATGGACCAACCATGTCAAGCCCCAGGACTGCAAACAGCCAAGTTATTGGTATGGTTCGAAATTCTTGAGATAGTACACGTGGTTGTCGAGCATAGTACTGCCATCCCATGCATATCTCTACCAGCTTGTCGGCTTCTGCCTTCGTGGTCAGCCAGTAGAATCCTTGCCAGAAGTCTTTGGAGACCAACGATCGAGGAGCGGCGTGATGCTCGCAATCTCCGAGATGGATCTCACGAAGGATTACAATACCTTCTTGCTGTGAGACACACTTTAGGTATACACTAGTGGTACTTCTTTTGTAGAGATGCACATTGATTATGGTATAGCCCTTTGCTCGACGTACTATTTGCCGACTTTCGACCTCGTCGATGGGCAAAGTTCCGTGTATGAGATATTGCATGAATGTTTTTGTCCAAGCCGGAGGGACTTTTGGTACTATATGACCAAATGAGTCTACTCTATCTGGGTTCTCGGGGTCTGCTCCCTTCACAGATGGGGCCCGTAGATGCTCCATAAAAATGCCAGGCGGAATTGGTTTGCGCCCTGATCCAAGCTTTGACAGCATATCAGCCGCCTCATTTTCCTCCCTTTTGACATACTTGACTTCGTAGCCTTCTAAGTACTTGGCTATCTTGTCCACTTCCTCTCGATATGCTGCCATTATAGGGTTCCGCGTGTTCCATGTGCCAGCCACTTGTTGGGAAACCAAGTCAGAATCTCCACAGTAAACTATGCGCTTGATGCCAATATCCTTGGCTACGCGAAGTCCGTGAATGAGTGCTTCATATCCTGCCATGTTATTTGTAGCCTCAAAGTGGATCTGCAAAACGTAGTGTGGTTTTTCCCCTCTCGGTGATTTTAATAGTACACCAGCCCCCGAGCCATTGAGTAGCTTTGATCCTTCAAAGTGCATCACCCAATATTGTGGCTCCGGTACAGGGGTAGCATATGACATCTTAGTCCAATCTACAATAAAATCCTCTAAGACTTGTGATTTTATAGTGTCGCGTCTCTTGTAGGTGATCTCGAAAGCGGAAAGCTCAATGCCCCACTTCGCGACCCATCCGTAGTGTCACTGTTGTTGATGATGTCGGAAAGTGGAGCTTTGCTCACTACTCTGATAGGGTGCTCCTGGAAGTGGTGCCTTAGCTTCCGAGAAGCAAGGAACACTCCATAAGCTAGGTTTTGGTAGTGCAGGTATCGCTGCTTAGACTCCAACAAGACCTCGCTTACATAGTAAACCGGTCGTTGTACTCCATACTCATACATTGGCTCCTTCCGCTCCACCATGACAACGATGCTGATAACCCGGTTGGTGGCCGCCATGGAAATAAACATAGGCTCCATAGGCTCGGGTGCTGCAAGTACAAGTGCTTAGGAGAGTATCCCTTCTAGCTCCTTAAGCGCAGCGTCTGCGTCGTTCGTCCATACAAATTTGTTCGTCTTCTTCAGCAATTTGTATGGCGGCAGAGCCTTCTCTGCAAGTCGGCTGATGAACCGGCTTACTGCTACGACATAGCATGTGAGCCGTTGGATGTACTTCAGGCATGTCGGATGGTTAATGTTTAGGATGGCCTTGATTTTCTCCGGGCTGACCTCGATTCCACGCTGGGAAACGATGAAGCCCAACAATTTGCTGGCTGGAACCCCGAAGACGCACTTCTTTGTGTTAAGCATCATGTTGTATTTCCAGAGATTATCAAAGGTTTCCTTTAAGTCAGATATTAAATCATTTGACTTTTTAGACATCACCGTGATATCGTCCACATAGGTGTGAACGTCCCGACCAATTTGGTCATGTAGGTAATGCTGCATAGTCCTCTGGTACATAGCACCTGCATTTTTAGCCCAAAGGGCATCGTGACATAGAAAAATGTGTCGTAAGGTGTGGTGAACGAAGTGGCCAATTAGTCCGACTTCCTCATCTTTATCTGGTGGTATCCTGAGTATGCATCTAGAAAAACATAAGTTCTGAGCTAGCTGTCGAGTCAATGACTTGGTCAATGCGAGGCAAAGCAAACGGATCCTTGAGACACGCTTTGTTCAAGCCAGTGTAATAAACACACATTCTTAATTCTTTGGTTCCTTTTTGGGGAAAGTACAGGATTGGCCACCCATCGGGTGTGAAGGACTTCTAGGATAAAACTAGCCTGAAGTAACCTAACTATCTCTTTTCCTATGGCACATATCTTCTCATCCCCAAAGCGTCGTAGAGGTTATTTCACCAGTTTGCATTTTGGATCGATATTCAAGGTGTGCTCGGAAAGTTCCCTAGGTACACCTTTCATGTCGGCAGGTTTCCAGGCAAAGATGTTCCTATTTAGGGTCCAGGTTCGTCCCAATAGAAGTGACCTTCGAGGCATCGCCTACCACAAGTTTCACCGACTTGGTTTTGATGGCGGCCTTGAATGCGGGATAGGAGTCGGAAATTTTATTCTTCAATGTCGGCATCTCTGAGGCGTCGACCTTGTTCTGGATCTCCTTGAATTCTTTGATGTAGAGGACAGATTCTGCAAAGGCTGCTTCTCTAATATCGCAGTCCCTTGCCTTTGAAAATCTTCCGGATATGGTGAATACACCATTTGGTCCGGGTATCTTGAGCTTGTTGTCGACGAAGCATGGCTTGGCCATGAAGGAGTGGAAGATGTCGCGTATGAATATGACGTGGTACACGCTCTTGAAGGGGACCATTTCAAAGGTCATGCGTTCTTGGTGATAATTGTTAACATCGCCAAAAGCGACCGGAAGCATGATGCACCCAAGGGACCGAGCCTCCCGACCAGACACTACACCATGGAACACAATGCTGGTCCGCCTTAGGTATTCTCCGTCAAGTTCATCTTGTGTAGTGTATCCAGGTATAAGATATTGATGCTGCTTCCACTGTACACCATGCATTTGGTGAACTCGTTGCCGTCAATCAAAGGGTTGATGACCATGGCATATTGGTTCTCCGTTGGAACGAGGTCTGGGTGATCCTTCCTATCCCAAGTGATTGGAACTTCCGACCAGTGCAGGTACTGGGGAACTGGGGGTAGGGTGGCCATCAGTATCCTCAATGAGGTTTTCTGTGCCCGGACATTTGGGGTTCCAAGGAAAGTGTGGTAAACGAGGGCCTTCTTGTCGAAGGGGTTCTTGCCCTTGCCATCGCCCTTATCGGCGTGCTTGGGGTCAATGTCCTCGTCCATGTCACTTGAATCCTTCGACTCCTCTTCCTTCTTACCTCTGCCCTTTCCTCGCGGTCGGTTCTTCCGGATTCGTTTGTAGTCAGACTCCGGGTCTTCTTTGAGATTGTTCACGAACATGTAATGGCGATTGGTGTGCGTGGCTTTTCCATTGGCGTCGAGGTGTATAAGGCATGGAATATCACGGTATTCCTTGTACATTTGGGAAACACGGGGCGCTGCCGGGGTAGTTTCACTACCTCGCTGCCTCCCACGACCAGCCCCCCGTCCTTGGCCACGTTGTCCGCCATCACCTCTTCCTGCAAACGTCATTGCGACCATGTCGAAGGTTGGTTTTTCATCTGGAAGATGATTCTACTTGGTGATGTTGCTCCTCTTAGTTGGGTTGGAATAGCAATCACTGGCAGGTGGGGTCGTCTTCGGCAGCCACGAACTCACTAGCCAATGAGATCATCTGATTGAGATATAGTCTGTGATTGTCCTACAAGTGCTTCAACTTATGTCGAAGAAATGTACCCTTTTCCAAGCCATCAATGTAGGTGGCCATAGCGGTCTGATCATGCACTCTTGTGCAGGAATTTTTCATATCCATCCAGTGGGAGAGGAAGGCCCGAGATGTCTCGTCTTTCTCTTGCATGCACCGCTGTAGATCGCCAAAAGTGCAGGGACGTTTCTATGTACCCTCGAAGTTTTTGGGGAACGCTTCTTGCATGTCCAACCAGTTACATATGGACTTTTCTAGCCAGTTGTCGATACATTGGCGGGCCGTGCCCGTCAACATTAGTGGGAGGTACTTGACGGCAATGTTGGGGTTTCCCCCGACGATCTCCATCGTGTTGCCGTAATCCTGCAACCACGTAGCTGGTTTGGTGGTGTCATTATAAGGCTTGATCGTCTTATCTATCTGGAAACCCTTGGGGTAAGTTTTGGTATGTATCACAGGTCCAAAGCAACGTGGTCCCGGGTACTGTCTTTCCCGGGCCTCACGAAAATCTTGTCCAAGCGTGAACGTGTGTTGTATGGTCCGGTCTTGCTTTTTTCTTCTTGCCATCAGGGAAGGGCTGCGTGACCGACGCGGCCCTCCTCTGCCATGGTGGATACTAGGTGGCGACGGAGGCGGAGGTGGCGGCGGGTTACGATTCTTGTTGTTCCCCTCCTATGACTCTTCCTGTGTGTCGTGATTGCTTGTTGGACGTGGAGGGTCATGGTGTGACCTACTCTTGTGTCCTTGATTGCCATTGCGCTCCCCGCCATGATGAGGATGCTCCGTGTTGTCGCGAATGACGATGCCGCCCTGAGGGCGTCTTGGCAGAGGCATGCTCATACGATGGTGAGATTTTGGGTCTTCGTGATGTTGAGGGGACCGGGGAGATGTAGATGGGCGACGAGGATGAGCCTTGCCTCCATGGTCGGAGGATACGGGGATAGCGTCCTTCCTATTGCGCGCGTCTCTCCGTCTTCGTTCCGATGAACCCGTCTGCGACCTGACATCGTGAGGAGATCTCTCCCTTGGCGGCTTAGGATTGCTAGACTGGCAATATGCTGGATCAGACTCAAGCCTTTGAGAGGTGGTCTTTTCCTGCTGTTTTACATCCTTTTCTACAAGGTCATAAACCTGTTCCACAGTCGCAGGTGAACTATCATGTTCCAATAGGATAGGAGTGGGCATGACCTGCCTACCCTCACTGTCAATGTATGGCTTGGCCTGTGGCGTGATGATGGGCGTGTTGTCAACGCCTCGTTGGGAGACCCCAAGAGCAAGGTGTGATGAGCACAGCAGCAAGTTTTCCCTCAGTAAGAAACCGAGGTTATCGAACCAGTAGGAGGAAGGAAATGACCAAAAGGTGTTGCTAGAAACTTGGAGACCTACACAACACAAACTCAAGACTTTGCCCCAACGAACAGTGAGGTTGTGAATCTAACCGGTTTACTATAACAAAGGATTAACTGTATGGTGTGGAAGGTAATAGTGGTTTGCATAAAGTAAACAGTGGAAGTGGAAGATGAATCAGTGGTAAAGATTGGACCGGGGTACATAGTTCACTAGAGGCATTCTCCTTAAGATGAAAAAACATGGCATGTTGTGTAAAAAAATTACAGTAGGGCAATTGACAGGACTGAGCAAGGCATAACAATGCAATAATAGACATTCATTATCCTATGAGATTCGATTAGGCAATACAACAAGATACATAGACCGCCATCCAACTGCATCTATGACTAGAAATCCACCTTCGGGTTATCATCCGAACCCCCTCCAGTATTAAGTTGCAAGCAACAAACAACTGGTTTAAGAAGAGTGTGTAAGGTAAACAATCCACTTGTTCCATGAACAAGAGACCGTTGTTTTCTCCCTAGTGGCAACAACACATCTACAACATAAGAGATTTCTGTCACTTCCCATAGATTAAATAGAGGCATGAACCTACTATCGAGCATAAATACCCCCTCTTGGAGACACTAGCATCTACTTGGCCAAGATAGCTACTAGAAACGGAGAGCATGCAAGACCACAAACAACATAGACATGATAGAATCAATAAGACAAAACCCCTAATCAATCTGACATAGTAATCTCAATATCCATCGGATCCCTACAAACACAACATGCGTGATTACAAGTAGATGAGATCTTGATCATGAACGGAGCTCACAAGATCTAAAGATGATAACATAAAGGAGGAGATACAACCATCTAGCTACTACATGGACGCGAAGACCAAGGTGGAGCTACTCACTCTTCATACCGAAGGCTGGCATGATGAAGAAGAAGGCCTTCGGGATTTCTCCCCTTCGGCAGGGTGCCGAGAAGAGCTTCAGATCCCCCTGATCTAGGGACGATGGTGGTGGTGGCTACATATGGTTTCGTGGAATATTGATCAGGTACTTAGGGTTTAGGCATAAGGCGGTCTTTATAGGCGAAGAGGCGAGGAAGGGGGGCGGCCAGGGTGGTCACACCCCCTAGGCGCAGTTAACCCTAGCCCGCACTGCCAGGGGGTGTGGCCCCTGGTGACTCCCCTCTGTCTCGTACTCTGGCTCCGTGTTCCCCACGGTAAAATATTGACTTTAGCTTTTGTCCCGTCCAATTCCGGGAATATTGATTTTCTGCCTTTCTGGAACCAAAAAACAGAAGAAAACAGGCAACTAGAACTATGGCATCTTATTAATAGGTTAGTACCAGAAAACATATAAAACACCGCAAAGTGTAGACAAAGAAAAGAAAGGTATATACTAAACAAGCATGGAACATAAAAATTATAGATACGTTTCCGGCGTATCATGGCGGCTTCGAGGGAGCCCATCCTAGGTTGCGCCGTATGCCAGGGTCGTTGACAATGTGAGCCGGAGCTTTCCTAGCCTTCTTCTTCTTGCACAAAGTCTTGTACTCGGCCTGTATGGCCCTAGCTGCCTCTATTGATTTCTGTGCCTTGGCCAGATCTTGATCTAGTTTTGCGCCTTACTCCGCGATGGCCTGCGCTTCCTCTAGTAATTTCCGGCACTCCTCATCGATCTAGACTACGTTCCATATTTGGGCCACGGTCATGGGCTCGACGAGCAAATTTCCGTACATCACTCTATCAGCTGGAGTGACTTGGGTGGCCACAGACATAGATGCTGGAGGAGACGAATTTGCGGTGATGGGGTTACTCGAACCAATGTTGAGTTCCTGCGGCTGTTGCGCCAGGTTAGGCGGAGGGGGCATGGCTTTAGCACGGTCTTTTTCGGCAACATCGGCTAGTACCTTCCCCTTGTCCAACGTCTTACGCGGAGCTTGTCCGGGTTGGTCTTCTTCCATCACGCTCCCAATGGTGATGAACACTTCTCGGGATGTGATGGCCTTGTCGGCCTGCTCCTCACGCTTGATATCTTCCTCCATGTCCGGCATAGCTGAGTCGAGCTCCTCCGGGTTGATATCCATCTCCTCCGAGTCCACGGTGATGTCGGCATAGAGTGCCTCCAGAACAGAGTCGGAGGGTGCGGGGGCTTCCTTGATGACGGAGGATGATGCTGAGGCCACATGGATGTTGACTGGAGGCGGTGGTGGCGGTGGCAGTGGCGGCGGTGGCCCGGGTATGGCAGCGATCTCGGCCTGAGTAGTTGCATCAGCGGCCACATAACTATGTAACACCCCATGTTTTAGTTAATAATATTTAGGGTTGTTTGTGCATTCATGAGAATCATATTTTTGCTAACACCAAATAAAAATGCATGCAATAAAATCAAAACCCTAAACCCCTAGTTTTCCCCCTCTCTTGAAACCCATTCAAAATGGTTTGAATTTGAAAAGTACAAAATTATTGGTGCCCCAAATTGAATATAAGGGCTCTTGAGTATTTTAGATATTTTATAATCTCTGTGGTATTTTCGAAATCCTCAAAAAAGATTCAAATTTGAGATTACAAAAGAGAGAAATACAAACATAAATAGAAAAACAGTTACAGGAAAAAAATAAGGAATCCTAGCTAACTTGGGCCGAGCCCATCTCTCCCTCTCCCTCTCTCATCCATGCGCGCAGTAGCTAGCGTAGCTCGCAGCCCATGCGCGGCCCGCTACCGGCTCGTACCCCTTCGCCCCTGCCCGTCGTAGTCTTCCTCTAGACAGGCAGGGAGCTACCTGTCGTCACCGGTGCCGTCGATCTCGCTGCCTACTCCCCTTCATCGATCGCTCCCTGGGGGAGGATAAGATCATCGCGCCGACGCCCCTCACTTCCCCTCTCTATCATGACCTCTCTCTTCTCACCCGTGTGCGAGCGTCTGAAACCCTAGCTTACAAATACACCGCTCACTGTTGTTTCGCACCGCCCCGAGGCCAGCCGAGCATGCCAACACCTCTGCCTCGTCCTCCTGGTCCTTCCTCGCCAAGCCAGGGAAGAAAGCGTGCCCTCAATCGAAGGAATCGAGCCGTTCTTCCTCGCCACCGATGTCGTTCATCGTTGCCATTACCGCTGCTCCCGAGCTCCACTGTCCTTGCCGAGGTTACTCACGCATCGAGGGTGAGCCTCTAGTCCTCCAGGACCCCTCTGTTTTCCCTCTCTCGCGTCGCGCGCCGCCGCTCGCCGCTGTCCGGCACCGTCAAAGCCACGCCTCCGACAACCAAAACACAGCGGCGCCGCCTATTTCTAGCTCGCCTCGCTCCCCTGGTTGGTGAAGGGAATATGCCCGAGAGGCAATAATAAAGTGGTTATTATCGTATTCCTTGTTTATGATAAATGTTTATTTTACATGCTATAATTGTATTAATACGGAAACGTTAATACATGTGTGTTTAATAAACAAAAAGGAAGTTCCTAGTTATGCCTCTCTTATAAACTAGCTCGTTGATTAACAAGATGATCAAGGTTTCCTGATCATAGACATTGGATGTTGTTAATAACGAGGTCACAACATTAGTGTAATGGTGTGATGAACATTCATCCGAAGTATAGCATTACGATCAAAGTCATTGAGTTTATATTGCTATAACAACTTACGAAGTGATCCTAATCCTTAGACCATGAGATCATGTCAATCACTAACACCGGAAGAGTTTCTTGATAACATCAAACGTCACACCATAACAGGGTGATTATAAAGATGGATTCAGAACTACTAAAGTGTTATGTTGAGGCCCATGGATCGAGAGTGGAATTTGTTCATCCCGATGACGGATAGATATGCTCTGGGCCCTCTCGGTGATATCACATTGATTATCTTGCAAGCAAGTGATTTGATCACTAGAATGTTATATCACGGGAACGAGAAAAGAGTGCATGTTAGTAACGAGATCAAACTAGGTATGGAGATACCGATGATCGAATCTCGGACATGTAATATATTGCGAAACAAAGGGATTAAGATACTAGCATAAAAGGTTCCGACGATCACAAGAAAGTAATCGTTGAATGTATGGGAGTCAGTATGGGTCTCCAGATCCCGCTTCTGATTATTGATCCGAGAGGGGTCTCGATCATGTCCGCATTATTCGCGAACCGTAGGGTGACACACTTAAGAGACACCAACATCCAATTGGAGCAAATGTTTCATGCCGAAAGAATGAACAAGCGCAGGAATTTATTTCACTAGATACCGAAACAGGTTTTTGGGTGAAATTGCATAAAGTGGTTATGCATGTGAAATGGAATTCTAGCAAGGGGTTATTTGTGAATGTTTGTCATTAAAGTAATTGACAAAATTCTGAATAAAATAAAAGAGTTTTATTTAATGAGAGTTTGCATTAAATTTGGTGGAAATTTAATGGGAATTTGAGTGGACTTTTGAGTGGAGGGAATTGAAAGGCTTTTTTATGTGAGTGGAGTGTCCACCCACATGAATGAAAGGAGGGGAGGGGGCAGCCCCATGGCTGGGCGCATGGCCCCTTGGGTGCCCCCCCTCTCCCTATAAAAGGAGCCCCCCTCCCTCTCTGTCACTCACACCTCCTCGTGAAGGATCTCTCTCCCCCTCTAGAATTTATCCCCCATGGTCTCGGACTAGCGAGATACATGTTCCCGGTGGCTTTTCGGCAAGAAAGAGTTGTGCTTCCGCTGCATCACTGGAGCGAGGAGGCGGAGGTTGCTCGGTGCCTCGAATGTGTGTGCGAGCACGGATGCGCTGCTGTTTTGCGGTGCTAGGACTTCCTCTCGATCTTGAGATCGGCAAGAGATCGTCTACATCAACCACGAGTTTGGACTCGTTAAGCTTTGTCGGTCTTCAAGCGTATGTTCTCTACGGATATACATCCGCCCGTTGTTTGTATCTAGTAGATAGATCTTGGTACATAGTTGTTCCCAACGTAGGAAATTTTTTGTTTTCTATGCTGCGAACCCTACTGGTATCGAGCGGATCTATGCGTAGATACTTTGCACGGGTAGTACACATATGAGTATGTGGGCGATGATCATCATTTTATTGCTTCTTAGTTGTACTTTGGATATTGGTGGCATAGTGGGATGAAGCTGCCCGGACAAACTTTACATGTCCTCGCACATGAGACCTGTTCCACGCTTGACATGCAACTAGTTTGCATAAGTGGCTAGCGGGTGTCTGTCTCTCCTACTATAGTCAATATATAATTTGCAACGAGTTGTCAACAATTTGGTTATCCTCGTTGTGGTTCATGTTCGTAGGTAAGAACGGTTCTATCTTCGAAAGCCCTAAGCCACGTAAAATTTGCAATGGATAAATTAGAGGCGTCTAGTTTAGATTGTTGCTGGGCTAGTGTTATGATATGGTGATGTTGTAAGTAGAAGTATGAGATGATACTCTTACAACACACATAGCGTGTAAGTTCCATAGACCTTCGACTTACACATAAAGGTATGATAGAGATCATACCATGGTGCACATGATAGAGATCATATGCGGGAACCATATCATTCCACTAATAAACATGTGATGTTTGATAGCATCTTATATTGCTTGTTTGGCGTTTTATTAGCATAATAAGATGATCCCTCATTTAGATATCAAGATAAAAATGTGTTCTTCCTTAAGTATGCACCGACAATGTTTCGTCGCTTCAAGACATCACATGATGATCGGGTGTACTTGAATCCACGAGCATATCTCGGGTGTAAGACAGTTACACACGCGAATACTAAGGTTCTTACTTGGCGAGCCTAGCATGTACAGACATGGCCTCGGAACACAGACCGAAAGGTTAAGCATGAGTCATATGTTTTGATATGATGACCATATGGATGCTCGCCTTTGAAGCTACACCGACTCACGTGATGATCGGACTTGGTGTAGTGGATTTGGTTCATGTAATCACCAAAAAGGCACGAGGGATGTCGTTTTTGAGTGGGAGTTCATTTCTAATTTGGATTAGTAGAACTCAATTTATCATAAATTAAATCAAAGTGAATTTGCATAATTTGTTGTAGTCATTGGCATTCGTTCACCACCTTATGCATAGTTGTAATTGAGATAATAGAACTATAGAATTCTGGATATATACTTTACGAACTGGTATCGTATTGTGTTGAGTGTCAATCTAAAGTTTAAAGTCCTATTGCAAACTTTCAGCAAACTCTATTTACTCCGTGAAATTTAATAGTTAGTATTAAATCGAGAGTAACAATTCCAGTGTTAGTATCTTAAGTATCATGTTTGCCTCCATGATTCTTGATTGTTTTAATATCAAGTTTATCTAGGAGCTGAAAGAATTGTTTCAGAAACCATCATGTGTGGCAGATATAACGATATCTGAAACAATGTTTTGGTTGCAAAATGATAGAGTATAATATAGGTTCTCATATTGGATGAGAATTTACGAAGGTTGGAGATGCTAGACATCCTAATCATCCATAAAGGTTTTGGAAAGTAATGATATACTCACAATTCGCCTTTATAAGCTAAAGTAGCTTGATCATGAAAGTCGTCATGATAAGGATGAATAGAAGATGTATGTAAAGTGTTTACTACACTAAAAGATTACTAAAGAATGGATTTTGAAAGAACGCCGATCATTTTGATGATGGTGATCTACTTCAAAGTGCAAGTCCAAAGGTATTATTATTTGAATATACACGCTTTGGACTATGTGTCATGTATATGGTGCCACTTTTGATGTTGATAGATTCTTTTAAAAAGGAAAAGGAAATGCTGAAAGAGAATCTATAAAATATATTTGGCAGAAAAGAAAAGATTGGAAATATCCAATTTAGGTATATATATGATATACATGTTATGGTTGTATTCTTTGCTTGTTAAACAATGTGGTTCTTGGGTATTGGATACCGAATTGGTTGGTATGAAATTTCATACGGAACGACGCAATTCATGAACCACAATGGCCTAAGTAACTAGCAAGAGAATATGTGATGATGTTCATCGAAAACAAACAAACCGTTGTTTGTATTTCTCGTTGACATCAAAGCTTGACTTAAAGATTTGTTTTAATAATTGTTATTTAAATCAGGTATTATGAGAACAAAGGTTGTTCAAATAATTACCATATTCCATATTAGATGGATGATTTACAAATCTAGTTGGAGAAATCACATCCATAAAGCTAATGCTAAAATGTCGCAAGACAAATGATTGAAAGATCACTTATGAAGTGACATCGCTGTTTAAATTATATTGGAAAGAAAACATGAAGAATCTCCATTTTCATGGTTTTTTGGAGTCTTTGATTTGAGCAAGTGACGCTTGTGAGACTTTCCTCGGGATAATTAAAACTTCGTTCAAAGGCCAAAGAAGAACGAACGACTAAATTATTGGAATTTATACATATCGATGTATGTATTCCATTATGTGTAGTCGTAAGCGATGGGTTTCAACTTCATATGCTTTCTCCGGAAATTTGAGTGAATATTCACTTAATGAGAAAGAAGTGTGAAATATTTGAAAATGTTCAAAGACTTTCAAGATGAAGTGAAAATCATTGTGACAAGAAAATAAATGGTTTATGATTTTATCATAAGGGATTTATTTGAGTTACAAGTGTAACAAGAAAAATAAATGAATTATGATTTATCATAAAGGGATTTATTTGAGTTGCAAGTTTAAAAAAACACCCAGATTTACATTTCCCGAAACACCATAGGAGTATGGAGTGTTTGAGATTTGTAATGGAACCTTGTTTGACATGTTTGGATCAAAGGTGTTATTTATAAAACTGCCATTATGTTTTAAAAGATTAAAGCTTTAGAGACTTCCGCTTTTACACTGAAAAGAGCTCCATCTTGATCCGTTGAAATGACACCATGGAAGTTATGGTTTGGGGTAAAACCTAAGTTATCATTTCTTAAATTTTGGTATGCTAAACATAAGTAAGATGTTTACAACCGAAGTCGGATGAGCATGTCTTTGTAGGTTATTTTGAATAACAATTGGTTATTCCTCCATAACACCAAGGACAAAAGGGTTTGTCGCTTGAAACGTGAAGTTTCTTGAAGAAGGAATTTTTCGTAAATGTTAAGTGGGAGGACAATAGAACTTTGATAAGGTTAACGAACCTTAGCTAAATGTGCTGAGTTGCGCAGCGCCGGAAATTGTTCCGGAGGCTGCCATAATGCTCATAGATTATGTGCGTCAAAGGTTGTGGTCACGGAGATCTAAGTTCTTATTGAACCAAGTCGGTCGGATAAACAATCAAATACTTAGATTTGAGAGTAAATCATTATTGTTTGGCAATGATGAACCGACTACATGCAAAGAAGCGATGATGGGCCCTGACTCCGTCAAATGGCTTGAAGCCATAAAATCCGTGATAGTTCCATACACGAGAAATCAAGTTTTGAACTTGGAAGACCCTCCGGAAAGGTGTAAAAACCTATCGGTCGTATTTGGATCTATAAAGAAACATACATGGATGTTTGACATCTATGAAATAGTCGACATGTCGTAAAGTATTTTATGACAATGTTCAAGGAGTTGACTATGACAAGATTTGATCTTTCATAGCGATATTTAGTCTGGACGGATTATAGTAGCAACCACTACATATAATTTGGTATATGGTAGATGAATAAACAAAACAAATTTCTTCTAATAGAATGGTTACCTAGGACGTGTACATGACACGATCCAAAGGGTTTTGTTAATTCAAAGGATGCTAAAAGGGCATGCAAACTTCAATTGTTGAAGTAAGCATCGCGGAGTTGGAATCTTCACCTTAATAAAAAGGAGTTTTCATCAGGAGACGATGAAGATGCTTGCATTTGCAAGAAATTAAGTGGGAGCGCTAAGACATATTTCTAATACATTATGTGGAGGACATCTTGTTGATTAGAAATGATGTATGTTTTATTGACAAAGGTTAAGAATTTCATTTTGATGAAATACTTAGGCAAAACCCGAATATTTAGCGTGAATGTCTATAGTGGATAGACTGTGACGCCAATATGGTTGTGGCAAATGTACATATATGATATATTGAAGGAGTTCAATATAGAAACGACAAGAAACAATTCTTGTTTCATGGAAAGGAATTGAATCAATATTCAAGTGTATTGACACTTGATAAGTGAAACAAGATTCAAGTGCTTTGACACTTGATGAGTGAAATCACGAGAATGTTTTGATCAATCATACCATGATACGTACACATCCAGATATGTCCTATGCTCTAAGTGTTATGAGCATATACCAGAATGAATCATAAAATGATCGTTGGACGATAGTAAGGATATTCTTATGGTCTTTTGGAAGAACTAAGAATATATTTGTGTAGAGGTGACAAACAATTACAAATAGTTCATTGTAAAGAGTTACGTTGATACTAGTTTTGTCACAAGATACAAATTAAGTTTATCTCAATTTAAACTATGGGTGGCACAATGTAATGGAAAAGAGATTCCATGATGGATTTGGAAGAGTTCCAAAGTTAAGACATTGTGACGAATACTACAACAAAAGGCTAAGTATATGACTGCTATAGTAGCAGTAAAGGAGGGAATTTGTGTCAAGTAGTTTGTTATCAAACTAAGGTGTGGTTATAGCGGGCTAACACTAAAGATATATTGTATGACAATAGTATCGATGTGTTTTAACCCCAAGGAACTAAAGGTCTCACCGAAAGACCAAATTTATACAATGCCATCTCATTAGAGAATGAGTGATGCGTGAAGATGCAAATACATGCAAATACACACGGACCTGAAAGTGTCAGATCCGTAGATTATGTTAACCACTTGCAATTACGTATATGGAACACCGGAAAGCCATAGGTGTTCAATACGCAAAGTTTTCAAACTAGATTATTGTCTCTAGTGCAAGTGGGAGACTGAAGGGAATATGCCCGAGAGGCAATAATAAAGTGGTTATTATCGTATTCCTTGTTTATGATAAATGTTTATTTTACATGCTATAATTGTATTAATACGGAAACATTAATACATGTGTGTTTAATAAACAAAAAGGAAGTTCCTAGTTATGCCTCTCTTATAAACTAGCTCGTTGATTAATAAGATGATCAAGGTTTCCTGATCATAGACATTGGATGTTGTTAATAACGAGGTCACAACATTAGTGTAATGGTGTGATGAACATTCATCCGAAGTATAGCATTACGATCAAAGTCATTGAGTTTATATTGCTATAACAACTTACGAAGTGATCCTAATCCTTAGACCATGAGATCATGTCAATCACTAACACCGGAAGAGTTTCTTGATAACATCAAACGTCACACCGTAACAGGGTGATTATAAAGATGGATTCAGAACTACTAAAGTGTTATGTTGAGGCCCATGGATCGAGAGTGGAATTTGTTCATCCCGATGACGGATAGATATGCTCTGGGCCCTCTCGGTGATATCACATTGATTAGCTTGCAAGCAAGTGATTTGATCACTAGAATGTTATATCACGGGAACGAGAAAAGAGTGCATGTCAGTAACGAGATCAAACTAGGTATGGAGATACCGATGATCGAATCTCGGACATGTAATATATCGCGAAACAAAGGGATTAAGATACTAGCGTAAAAGGTTCCGACGATCACAAGAAAGTCATCGTTGAATGTGTGGGAGTCAGTATGGGTCTCCAGATCCCGCTTCTGATTATTGATCCGAGAGGGGTCTCTATCATGTCCGCATTATTCGCGAACCGTAGGGTGACACACTTAAGAGACACCGACATACAATTGGAGCAAATGTTTCATGCCGAAAGAATGAACAAGCGCAGGAATTTATTTCACTAGATACCGAAACAGGTTTTCGGGTGAAATTGCATAAAGTGGTTATGCATGTGAAATGGAATTCTAGCAAGGGGTTATTTGTGAATGTTTGTCATTAAAGTAATTGACAAAATTCTGAATAAAATAAAAGAGTTTTATTTAATGAGAGTTTGCATTAAATTTGGTGGAAATTTAATGGGAATTTGAGTGGACTTTTGAGTGGAGGGAATTGAAAGGCTTTTTATGTGAGTGGAGTGTCCACCCACATGAATGAAAGGAGGGGAGGGGGCAGCCCCATGGCTGGGCGCATGGCCCCTTGGGTGCCCCCCTCTCCCTATAAAAGGAGCCCCCCTCCCTCTCTCTCACTCACACCTCCTCGTGAAGGATCTCTCTCCCCCTCTAGAATTTATCCCCCATGGTCTCGGACTAGCGAGATACATGTTCCCGGTGGCTTTTCGGCAAGAAAGAGTTGTGCTTCCGCTGCATCGCTGGAGCGAGGAGGCGGAGGTTGCTCGGTGCCTCGAACGTGTGTGCGAGCACGGATGCGCTGCTGTTTTGCGGCGCTAGGACTTCCTCTCGATCTTGAGATCGGCAAGAGATCGTCTACATCAACCACGAGTTTGGACTCGTTAAGCTTTGTCGGTCTTCAAGGGTATGTTCTCTACGGATATACATCCGCCCGTTGTTTGCATCTAGTAGATAGATCTTGGTACATAGTTGTTCCCAACGTAGGAAATTTTTTGTTTTCTATGCTGCGAACCCTACAGTTGGAACATGCCTAACCCCGCAGCCCTGGTCGCCCCCAAATGCCACCACCGTCGTTGATCTGGGAACTCCCTGCCGGATGACGTCACGCCGACGTCATTGTGACATCAGGCGCGTGGTTAGTCCTGGTCAAACAGGCTGTGGGTCCTTTCCTGCCTACGTGGATGTTGATGTGGCTTTGTCCCCACCAGTCAGTCAGTGTGGGTAGCCCTAGACCTAGTGAAAAACGACCCTCCCCCTCTGGTGATGTCATCCTGGTGTAGTAATTCAATTAAGAAAAGGTTTAATAATTCTGAAAAATGATTTATATATTGTAAATTCAATAAGTAATTCATATTAACTCAGAAAAATATGTATAATATATCAAAATATTCAAAAAATGAGACCTGCCTATTTAAGATATAATCATGCATTGTTAAGCAACTTAGATGACATGTTTAATTATAAGAACATAGTAACCCCCACAGGTGATTTCGGAGTTTTCCCGAGTTAGGGTTTTCACCCCTCGGAACCCCGATTAAGTTGTCGAGTGTCACATCCCAAAATTTTCCAACTTTTGAAATGTGAAAAAATTAAATAAACAAAAAAAACAATTGTTGATTTTTAGGGTGACAAGAAACTTTTTGATTCCAAATGGAAACATCAAAACCTATTTTGATCAAATAAAATCCTCAAAAGATTTTAAAAGATAAACAATTAATAAATAAAAATTATAATAGTTGGAGCCACTATTTTTGGATCTTTTAATAAAAAGATATGGATTTCAAAAGCAAAGGTAGAAATATAAATAAGGACTATTTTATAGAGCCAAATTAAATCTTGGCCAAGCTTTTGAAATAAAAAATTTCTATTTGATAAAAAGAGTAAAGGTTTATTTAAATAAAATAATGAGGATTTATTAATATCCAATTTTATTAAAGTAAGGGCTTTTCCATTTTAAATAAACACTAAAATTTGTTAATTTATTTTAAATAGGATTTCCAAGTGTTTTTGTTTTTCAAATGAAACCTACTGAAATGGTTTTGATATTATTTAGATTTCAAATAGAGTTTTTAAATAAATTAAAACCTATTTGAATTAATGACTAAGGTCTATTTATTTAATTATTAAAGGATCCTAAAAAGAATAAAATTTATTTTGTTTTGGACTTTGATTTATGTTGTTAAACAGAATTAAAATCTACACAAAGTTTGGCAAAGGTTTGAATTCAATTGGGTGTTTGAATTGTTTGAATAAAATCAAAACAGAAATTCAAATGCAAAAAGAAAAAGGCTTCAGTATAAAAAAAGGAAACAAACAGCAGACCCAACCTATCTGGCCCACTAAGCCCAGCAAGAGCCCACCCGGCATACCCTCACTGAAACGTTTTCTTTCACTCAATCTCGCACCCACCCAGTCACTGACGCAGAGGTCCCACTCTTTCTCTCCCTCTCTCGCTGTCAGCATGGCCCCACTGCCACGCAATCATCTTCAACCCGCGACCACATCTCGCTGCCGTTGCTGCCGATTAACTCCGGCGATGAATACGCGTTATTGCCTGAGTAATTCCTCGATGTGATCACGCGCAGATAAACGCCCACACCTCCTCTCTCTTTACCCCCAAACAGCGCCTCCCCTCTGCCACTAGGCTGCCAGAATTTTGAGCTCAAGCTTTCTATGCTCCGATGACCTTTCTGATCAATTCCGGCGAATCACAGCCGTGCCTCACCTTTCCCTGCACGCGAGCCTGCTCCCTACCTCCTGGCGCATCTCCCCGTGACACTCGTTCGCCCGCGCTTGCCCTAGAGCGTCGGCAAGGACGACCTCAACTCGCCACCGACGTCTGTTCCGCCTCCGGCGAACTCCCCAGGTAACCTCCGTTCGCCCCAGCACCTCTCGATGATGCTCACGTGAACCCCATGTTCTCCCGCGTCTAACCATGCCCCTGTCTTGCCTTAGGGCGATCTGCTGCTCCGTCCCCGACGACAAACAGAACCGCCTGACGCCGCAGCACACTTTGGCGAGCAATCACCGCCGTTCCTGTGCGCCCCTCGCCAAGCCAACGCCACCTTGAGCTTCGCCAATCCTCTGCGAGCACGGTGAGCTGTTTCCCTTCTTCCCTTGCTTCCTGTAATCGCCACGACGCCACCGTCTGACCGCGCGCCGCCAGTCACCGCCGCTAGCGCCGCCCAGAAATGGTCTGGCTGCTGTGAACCGTTAGATGCAAAGCGTCTGGCTGTGATTAGATCTTAAACCGATGGGGTATGTGTTCTTCTGAACCGTGCGATTTAAATGAAATCCTGCGGTTCACAGAGCACAATCCAAACGAAACGGTACCGACCAATGAGATTGAGCCACGTGGACAGGGTTTTGTTTAAAAACAGAATTAGAATCTTATTGATATGAAAACTTGTAAAATTCATAACTTTAGTTCTACACGTCCAAATTTTACAAATTTTATTTCAATGGATTCAGCAGAACAAGTACTTTGTAACCATGCACTTTGTTTAATGATTTTCTTCTGGAAAATTGGTTGAATTTGCAGAAACTTGTATAGGCTTACTTTGAGTATAAAAATTGTTCTAGATATATTTTTAATATGAAATCTTTGCAAAATGGTTTGTTGTGAACCTACTGACCCTAGGAACCAACCAATGGATTTAAAAATGTATTTTGTGAAGTTAAGAAATAAATATTTGAATTAACTCATTTCTAGTCAAATAAAAATATTGATTATGATTTAGAAATGATTTTGTGAGTGAAACCTTTGGGAAATGTTTTGATTCAAACCTTCTGACCCTAAACACCAAGTTTTGTGTATTAACAACTTATTTGATGAACCATATAAAATTATTGCTTTGCTAAAAGCATTTTCAACCACATAAAATATTGATTTGATTTAAAAATGGTTTATAGATAAAACCTTTTGCAAATGGTTTTACCACTTTAGAAAATGACCACTTTTGAACCTTGCAATGTTTAGAGCCTAGTAGAAACCACTTTTGCAAATAAAACTATCTTTTGCATGCTTGCATGCATTGCCTAGTTTCCATTATTTTATGTGTGACAAATTGTTTGAATATTGGTTTGAAAATGTGCTTTTGTTGATTGAATTGTAGTGAAATTAAAAGAGTGTGATATTTGCAAGATCAAGAAGTGAACCAACATTCTCTACTAAAAAGAAAAGTGACACTATCATCCAAGTCCTACTATTTTCATTACACTTAGTGGATTTTTGAAACAAGCATGATAAGGACTACTATATTTTATGCTATGCTAAAATCCTATTAGGACATCATTATATCTCCCTTAGTGGAAACAATGTAGTTGTAGTATGCTTAGCCCTGCTATATATTGGGATGGGATACGTGTTATGATTATATGAAGAGTTGAAAAGATATATGTTTTATATAATAAACCAAGTACTCAATGAACCACCTGGGTGGACAAGGATACTCAAGTTTGGGACAAGGTGGCAACAAAAGGAACCATATTTATATGGCCATCTCTTTTTGTATGTGCACTAGAAGGAAACCACCCAGGAACTTAGAGATTGAACATGTTTCTCGTAAAGTGGCTTCCGTGTACAACCACATGCTAAATGGGCTCTGGCTTAGTCAACTACATAGTGGAAGACCCATGCATTGGCATCTTTAGGGTAACTAGGATTGTGTAAGGGAACTTGAAACCCTACATTGGTGCCTGGATGACAAGCTAGCATTGTGTATTGGGAGGACTTCCATGGAAAGACTTTGTCACATTCTCAATCTGCCAGTACTCCATCTTGGTGAGTACTTATCCAGCGGCCACTGGTGGCATCAAGATGAGATTGTGTCATGTGGGTAAAGTGTACAACTTCTGCAGAAGATCAAATTCTAAGTACTTAGCCGTGTCCCCGGTTATGGACAATACCGAGCAACTAAGGCCTGAAGCTATGGAAGATCTCGACATTCCAATTTCTCAAAGTAAAACTTGATGGTGACAACAAGGGATTTGAAGCACTTGGAGTTTTCCAAGAAGTTCAGAAAGATTTGACAAAGATCAAAAAAACTATTTTGAAAAGATAGGATAAAACTATATTGCTTTCTGCAAATGAGCCTAAACCCTACTTATCCAAATATGCATGTAATGATAGGATCCACTTATTTCTACATAGTAGTGAAACTTCCCAATACAATTTAAAAGTATTGACCCTTGTGGCTGCAACTTATTATGTTCCAGGTTTGTTTGATGTTATTGAAGTGTGTTGAATAGGATTACAAGTCTATAACCAACATGTTTGCCTGTGGCACTTTGAAGATGAAGGACCCCATGCTATTGTTATATTCCGCTGCATTGTAATGAGATAGCCAAATGAGCTATCTAAGATGTAATAAATTATGTTATTCCTGGTTATAAAGTTGTATTATGACCTTTGTATCTTGATATTACATCTTAACTGTGGATGCTAGCTATTGATCCAGGGACTAGCATTGTAAACACAGGGATATCTACCTTATTAAAGGTTGGGAACCTTACAGATGGTATCGGAGCACTGTGTTGCCTGTAGGATTGTAACCCTAGGATTGGACAAAACCCCTTAGAAAAATAGGAGTTGTATTTGTTCCAAAACTTATTTACAGACAATCTTGTAAACTCTTTCCTCAACCTTTTTGGTTTTGATTCTACATCTCTTCTATTTCAAACTTGATGGACAAAGCCTACCCCATGGCCAGAAACTTCACCATGTGCAAAGGATTTCATCAAATCTAATGACTTCAACATCTTCAAGTAATTTCAACTTTAGTTTCACCAAGGACTTCAACTTAGACATCACTAAGGACTACAAGTAAGAACCAAGAGACATTAGATTGCCTACCAAAGACATTGATATCATGTTAGTGTATGGATCATATTGACCTATGAGGTATGACCATACCAAGTTAATTATTTCAAGAAAACTTGTTATTTCCTTCAACTCATGAGTTAAGCTCATAAGTTGTTAAGTGGATAAATTGCTTGTTGATTGTTTAATTGTTTGATTAAACTTGGTTTTTTTTAGTTGTGTGTTAGAACTTCTTAAAAACCTATCCATCATTACTTATCCCTATCAAACCAACTGATGCCTCCCCGTCGTGCCAACCCCAACCAAGACAACAACATCACTCCTGAGATGCAGCAGATGTTGACAGCTCAGACACAACTGAAGCAGGAGATGACCACGTTCATACAGAATCAGAACAACAACAACAACAACAACAACAACAATCAGAGTAATCCTCCAGCACTTGACATGCTCACCAAGTTTCTGAAACTTAGACCTGCAAGGTTCTCTGGAACAACTGATCCAATGGAAGCCAATGACTGGTTACGTTCAGTGAATAAGGACTTAGTGACTGTTAGCTGCACCGATGAAGAAAAAGTTAGGTTTGCAGCATTTCTACTTGAAGGACCAGCAACAACATGGTGGGACAACTTTCAGATCACCACTCCCCTTGAAGATGTAACTTGGGCTATTTTTGAGGATGGATTCAGAACAACTCACATCTCACCTGGAGTGATGTACTTGAAGAAAAAGGAGTTTCACAATCTGAAACAGCGTCACCTCAGTGTGGCTGAGTACATTGAAGAATTCAAAAATCTGGCACGCTATGCACCAGATGAAGTTGATAAAGATGCTAAGAGAAAGGAGAAATTTCTTGAAGGACTTAATGATGAATTGAACCTGCAGCTAGTTGTTGCCTATGTCCCAACTTATCAATCACTCTGTGACAAAGCCACCATTTTGGAAAACAAGATGAATCAAGTTGAGAATAGAAAGAGGAAACATAAACTCAAGAATCACTCAGAATCATCAAAAAAGAAGCATTCATTCAAAAAGAGCAAGGAAGATTCTGAACCACATCAGTATCACCACAACAACAATGGAAGTGATAATAATGGAAATGATACTGACAATGGAGATGACCTTGGTCAGAATCAACAAGACACTTTCAGGAAGAAATACATTAGCTAGTTGCAGTGCTATAATTGCAAGGAACTTGGACACTATGCATCAGACTGTCCTGAGAAGAAAAAGAAAAAGGATGCTAGAAGAGCCAATGGAAAGGACTCCAATGTGACCCAGAAAGGACATGTGAACCACATTGACATGGATGGAAACTTTGAAGAGATAGAAGAAGTGGATGTCAGAAACTAGTTAACTCAGAACAGTCAAATAAGGATTCCTTGTCTGGATATCAAGTGTTGAACCCATAGTCAAGTGAACCATCAATGTAACCCTATGAGACTTTATTTTTAAGGGTGGTAGTACCCTAGTTGTTTTCAAGCCAACTTGTAACCCTAGCCTTCCCAAATCTCGGGACGAGATTTATTTTAAGGGTGGTAGCCTGTCACATCCCAAAATTTTCCAAATTTTGAAATGTGAAAAAAATAAACAAAATAAACAATTGTTGATTTTTAGGGTGAGAAGAAACTTTTTGATTCCAAATGGAAAAATCAAAACATATTTTGATCAAATAAAATCCTAAAAAGATTTTAAAAGATAAACAATTAATAAATAAAAATTATAATAGTTGGAGCCACTATTTTTGGATCTTTTAATAAAAAGATATGGATTTCAAAAGCAAAGGTAGAAATATAAATAAGGACTATTTTATAGAGCCAAATTAAATCTTGGCCAAGCTTTTGAAATAAAATATTTCTATTTGATAAAAATAGTAAAGGTTTATTTAAATAAAATAATCAGGATTTATTAATATCCAATTTTATTAAAGTAAGGGCTTTTCCATTTTAAATAAACACTAAAACTTGTTAATTTATTTTAAATAAGATTTCCAAGTGTTTTTGTTTTTCAAATGAAACCTACTGAAATGGTTTTGATATTATTTAGATTTCAAATAGAGTTTTTAAATAAATTAAATCCTATTTGAATTAATGACTAAGGTCTATTTATTTAATTATTAAAGGATCCTAAAAAGAATAAAAATTATTTTGTTTTGGACTTTGATTTATATTATTAAACAGAATTAAAATCTACACAAAGTTTGGCAAAGGTTTGAATTCATTTGGGTGTTTGAATTGTTTGAATAAAATCAAAACAGAAATTCAAATGCAAAAAGAAAAAGGCTTCAGTATAAAAAAAGGAAACAAACAGCAGAACCAACCCATCTGGCCCACTAATCCCAGCAAGAGCCCACCCGGCATACCCTCACTGAATCGTTTTCTTTCACTCAATCTCGCACCCACCCAGTCACTGACGCAGAGGTCCCACTCTTTCTCTCCCTCTCTCGCTGTCAGCATGGCCCCACTGCCACACAATCATCTTCAACCCGCGACCACGTCTCGCTGCCGTTGCTGCCGATTAACTCCGGCGATGAATACGCGTTATTGCCTGAGTAATTCCTTGCTGTGATCACGCGCAGATAAACGCCCACACCTCCTCTCTCTTTCCCCCCAAACATCGCCTCCCCTCTGCCACTAGGCAGCCGGAATTTTGAGCTCAAGCTTTCTCTGCTCCGACGACCTTTCTGATCAATTCCGGCGAACCGCAGCCGTGCCTCACCTTTCCCTGCATGCGAGCCTGCTCCCTACCTCCTGGCGCATCTCCCCGTGCAACTCGTTCGCCCGTGCTTGCCCCAGAGCGTCGGCAAGGACTACCTCAACTCTCCACCGCCGTATGTTCCGCCTCCGGCGAACTCCCCAGGTAACCTCCATTCGCCCCAGCACCTCTCAATGATGCTCACGTGAACCCCACGTTCGCCCGCGTCTAATCGTGCCCCTGTCTTGCCTTAGGGCGATCTGCTGCTCTGTCCCCGACGACAAACAGAACCGCCTGACGTCGCTGCACACTCCGGCGAGCAATCACCGCCGTTCCTGTGCGCCCCTCGCCAAGCCAACGCCACCTCGAGCTTCGCCAACCCTCTACGAGCACGGTGAGCTGTTTCCCTTCTTCCCTTGATTCCTGTAATTGCCGCGACGCCACCGTCTGACCGCGCGCCGCTAGTCGCTGCCGCCCAGAAATGGTCTGGCTGCTGTGAACCGTTAGATGCAAAGCGTCTGGCTGTGATTAGATCTTAAACCGAAGGGGTATGTGTGCTTCTGAACCGTGCGATTTAAATGAAATCCTGTGGTTCACAGAGCACAATCCAAACGAAATGGTACCGGCCAATGAGATTGAGCCACGTGGACAGGGTTTTGTTTAAAAGCAGAATTAGAATCTGATTGATATGCAAACTTGTAAAATTCATAAGAACAAGTACTTTGCAACCATGCACTTTGTTTAATGATTTGCTTCTGGAAAATTGGTTGAATTTGCAGAAACTTGTGTAGGCTTACTTTGAATATAAAAATTGTTCTAGATATATTTTTAATATGAAATCTTTGCAAAATGGTTTGTTGTGAACCTACTGACCCTAGGAACCAACCTATGGATTTAAAAATGTATTTTGTGAAGTTAAGAAATAAATATTTGAATCAACTCATTTCTAGTCAAATAAAAATATTGATTATGATTTAGAAATGATTTTGTGATTGAAACCTTTGGGAAATGTTTTGATTTAAATCTTCTGACCCTAAACACCAAGTTTTGTGTATTAACAACTTATTTGATGGACCATATAAAATTATTGCTTTGCTAAAAGCATTTTCAACCACATAAAATATTGATTTGATTTAAAAATGGTTTATAGATAAAACCTTTTGCAAATGGTTTTACCACTTTAGAAAATGACCACTTTTGAACCTTACCATGTTTAGAGCCTAGTAGAAACCACTTTTGCAAATAAAACTATCTTTTGCATGCTTGCATGCATTGCCTAGTTTCCATTATTTCATGTGTGACAAATTGTTTGAATATTGGTTTGAAAATGTGTTTTCTCGATTGAATTGTAGTGAAATTAGAAGAGTGTGATATTTGCAAGATCAAGAAGTGAACCAACATTCTCTACTAAAAAGGCAAGTGACACTATCATCCAAGTCCTACTATTTTCATTACACTTAGTGGATTTTTGAAACAAGCATGATAAGGACTACTATATTTTATGCTATGCTAAAATCCTATTAGGATATCATTATATCTCCCTTAGTGGAAACAATGTAGTTGTAGTATGCTTAGCCCTGCTATATATTGGGATGGGATACATGTTATGATTATATGAAGAGTTGAAAAGATATATGTTTTATATAATAAAACAAGTACTCAATGAACCACCTGGGTGGACAAGGATACTCAAGTTTTGGACAAGGTGGCAACAAAAGGAACCATATTTATATGGCCATCTCTTTTTGTATGTGCACTAGAAGGAAACCACCTAGGAACTTAGAGATTGAACATGTTTCTCGTAAAGTGGCTTCCGTGTACAGCCACATGCTAAATGGGCTCTGGCCTAGTCAACTACATATTGGAAACTCCAAAATAAAATAATTCTTTTATTATTTTAGGATCTATTAATAATTAAATAAATAGACCTTAGAATTTATTTCAAATAGGATTTAATTTATTTTAAAACTTAATTTGAAATCTAAATAATACCCAAAACCTTTTCAGTTGGTTTTCTTTGAAAATATAAAACACTTGGAAATCTTATTTAAAATAAATTAACAAGTTTTAGTGTTTATTTAAAATGGAAAAGCCTTTACTTTAATAAAATTGGATATTAATAAATCCTCATTATTTTATTTAAATAAACCTTTACTCTTTTTATCAAATAGAAATATTTTATTTCAAAAGCTTGGCCAAGATTTAATTTGGCTCTATAAAATAATCCTTACTTATATTTCTACCTGTGCTTTTGAAAACCATATCTTTTTATTAAAAGATCCGAAAATAGTGATTCCAACTATTAGAACTTTCTTTATTAATTGTTTATCTTTTTTATTCTCTTTAGGATTTTATTTGACCAAAATAGGTTTTGATGTTTCCATTTGGAATCAAAAAGTTTCTTCTCACCCTAAATTTTAACAATTATTTATTTGTTTATTTATTTTTCACATTTCAAAATTTGGAAAATTTTGGGATGTAACATATTTACTCCTATATTTGGGATTTAACCCTTGGACTTGAATCTAAGATCCATGATTGTGCTGGATTCTGGTGTTGTGAATCTTGTACATGAAGCTGATCTTTATTCCAAGATCCACTCCTTTAACCCCTGTTGTTAATGTTCAAACATTATCTCAAGATGGCTGGTACTACAATTCTAGCCTTCAAGCTTATGGTCTTTGAAGCAATTGAATTATGACAAACAAGGACTTCCCCTACCACATGCCATGGCAGATGTTTTTGAATGGAACTAAATAGATCATGACAAGATTACTCCTCTAGAGTCTCGCATCTATAATCATGAATCTGCCAAACCTTACCCCTTCTATGCATTGGTTTTCGGAAGATTGATAATCTATGCATCCACATCTCGGGATTCTATCCTGAGCATATTATTCTTCCCTTGTTATTTCCCGACCTTTGTCTACCAGTTGGTAGCCAAGTAGTACATGTGCATTGGTGTCTTCCGATGCAAGATACTCTTGTGGTATGTCAAGACAAAACATTTCAGGATGTCAGGAGAAACAAACTCCAGTACCTCTTCATATCTAGGACCAGGTCAAAGTGTTGTAATTCGTAGATCAAGAGGCATTGATTGTCTTCCATATATTCTACCTTAAAGTGTCACACTATTTTATACTAAGAGGTCATGCTGAGTTTTATGACCCCTTAATGAAGTGATACTCTCACACATTTTTACCCACCATTCCTATGAGCTTTCGTGCTCGTGAGTGATGTGTGTGCGTAATAATGTGGCCCTTCGAGATTCTAAGAAATTATTATTGTTTTGAACTCCAAGAACATTTGTGTCATTCTTTGTGTGATTGGTTAACCCTATTACTAAGCAAAGAATGATGCTGCTATCTAGTCCGAGATTATGGCGCACTCTCTTCGGTCAAAGAGTTAGGCTTGTGCCGAAGCTCTAAGACTATGTCTTCTTGCCTTACCAACCAAGTTTCCTCTCGAACTAAGTGACATATCGGTGGTTCGTGATATTCTAGATGTCTTCCTAGAAGTATCACCATGTTTCCACATGACCGTGTTGTCAAGTTCTTGAGCAAGCAAGTTCTCTAAACCGCTCTTTTCTCCAAAGATCCGTACTTCATACCCCTGAACTAGTTGGTTGTGTTTAAACAACAACTTGGAGAGTTGTAAGACAAAAGTTTTATCCAACTTTGTTCCTTCTTAAAGGGTTGTCTAGTTTCGTCTGTGTTGAAGAAAGATAGTATCTCCTTTATGGATATGTTATCTTCCCCCACCTTTGATTTGATTTGGGTTATCGTTAATCAAACTCAGTTCCAAGGATTATCTTGATGATGTTTCTTCTTGTGATGTTTCACTTGAGTACATCTTCGTGTCCTTTGATATGACCAATACTTCTGCCTTGTTCATGCAACATATGAGTCCATCTTAATGGAGTGTCTAGATAATTTTTGTTGTTGAGACCATCAATGACATCCTTATCTCCTCCATCCTAGTTTAGACTCATATGTAATATTTGGCATGAATGTTGGAAAGCGTCGAGAACCATCTTTGTATCATCTCAAAATATGTGTTCTGGATGTTAGTAGTAATCTCCCCAGATTCACGAGCAATTGTTGAAATATGTCGTCGTGGACTCGAGAAGAGTTATCTTTCTTTACTTAAGGACACATGTGTGTTTATTGTCAGTACTCTATGTGTATGTTGTTGTATTTTGACAAGGTGTTAATACATGGGTATAGCAATCTAGCTCAGTCTTTTGGAGCTTGATACTGTAGTCCATACCTTCAGAATCTAGTAACTTTACCTTTGTGGTAAATATTGCAAACTTTCTATTCGGAGATGCTGAGTATGAAGTATCATCCCACCTAACCAAAGCTGAATCTTAAGTAACTATGATGGTTGGTGTTCCTCATGGTTTTGACATAGGTCTCTTTGTAAATCTGGCAATATTAATGCAATGGTTGACACACTTAGCCGGAAAGACTTTTTGCCATATTCTCTTGAATCAGCAATAACAACCACTATTCATGAGGCTTCTTCTATGATTTATTACAGGAGTTGTGCTTATGGTTTCCTTTTTATTCGAAGTCCGACGTTTACTTGATGTTTGATTTCTTAAACATCAAGGAGAACATCTAAAGTAGTGTTGCTAAATGTCTCTCGGTCGATTCTCCAGACCCTTTTATGATGGCAAGCATTTTATTGTGACAAGTAATTGAAGTCTGAGAATAAAGTTTCTTTCTTCTCGTGTCATCAGGAATCTTCTTAACTATCAATCTTAGTGTTGTAAAGTGATATCATGATCTTTGGCAAAGATTTTGGTATACCTGGATGAATAAAGAGTTTCCTTCGTTTTCTTAACCATGTTCTAAGAGCGACTATGATTATGGTAATCAGTAGTTTATCTTGACACATGTTCCTTGTGACTCTTACGAGTCCTCTCCACCAAAATACCTTTCTATCTTGGCTTTCTGTTGAATGAAAAAGTGACCATCCTGTGTCAAAAGTAGTTCAACAGCTTGGTTTTGTTGATCCATATCTCTGCAATATGAAATATCTAATCAAGCCATTTAGTAGAGGTTCCCTATCAAAGTCTGTATTTATGTTCTTTCTGTTATAAGCTTTCTTCTTCAGAAGCTTCAAAACCTCCTACAAGTTCAATGGTCTCAATCCTTATGAAGGCCAGCTATCTAACAATCTGAAACCATCTCCTCTTGTTCCCTCCTTTACCTTGACGTGTTTCATGTTCCTCATATCAGAGTTGTTTCTAAACACTCCATCCAGGAGTTGGCCATGAAATACTCGGTTTGTTGTTTAGTGTGTTTCCCTCTAACCCCTAGAGTTATCTCGTTTCTTTCTATCTTTGTCTCTTTTCCTACCTTAGGAATCTCGGGTCGAGATTCTAATAAGGGGGATAGAGCTGTAACACCCCAGTTTTTACTTAATAATATTTAGGGTTGTTTGTGCATTCTTGAGCATCATATCTTTGCTAACACAAAATAAAAATGCATCCAATAAAATCAAAACCCTAAAACCCTAGTTTTCCCCCTCTCTTGAAACCCATTCAAAATGGTTTGAATTTGAAATGTACAAAATTATTGGGGGCCCAAATTGAATATAAGGGCTCTTGAGTATTTTAGATATTTTATAATATCTTTGGTATTTTTGAAATTCTCAAAGCAGATTCAAATTTGAGATTACAAAAGAGAGAAATACAAACAGAAATAGAAAAACAGTTCCAGGAAAAAAATAAGGAATCCTAGCTAACCTAGGCCGAGCCCATCTCTCCCTCACCCTCTTTCATGCACGCGCTCAGCAGCTACCCAGCTCGCATCCCATGCACGGCCCTCTACCGGCCCGTACCCATTCACACCTATTCGTTGTCGTCTTCCTCCAGACAGGAAGGGAGATGCCTGTCGTTGCACGCGCCGTCGATCTCGTCGCCTACTCCCCGCCATCCATCGCTTCCTGGGGGAGGATAAGATCATCGTGTCGACGCCCCGCTCATCCTCATCCACTTCCCCTCTCTCTCCTGACCTCTCTCCTCTCTCCCGCATGCGAGCATCTAAAACCCTAGCTTCGGGCTCCATCGCTCGCCTCTGTTCGGCACCGCCCCGATCCCAGCCGAGCATGCCAGCACCTCCGCCTCATCCTCCTGGTCCTTCCTAGACAAGCCACGGAAGCACGCGTGCCCTCAATCGAAGGAATCGAGCCGTTCTTCCTCGCCACCGACGCCATTCGCCGTTGCCATTACCGCTGCTCCCGAGCTCCCTGTCCTCGTCGAGGTTACTCACGTGTCGAGGGTGAGCCTTTGGTCATCCAGGACCCCTCTGTTTTCCCTCTCTCGCTCCGGTTTGCTCTTGCATTGTGTGCCACCGCTCGTCGCCGGCAACCAAAACACAGCGACGCCGCCTATTTCCATCTCACCTCTCTCCACTGGTTCGAACAGGCCTAACCCCGCAGCCCCCCTCACCCCCAAACGCCACCACAGTCGTTGATCTGGGAACTCTCGGCCGGATGATGTCACGCCGCGTCATTGTGACATCAAGCGCCCGGTCAGTCCCGGTCAAACCCACGGTGGGTCCTTTCCTGCCTACATGGATGCTGATGTGATTTTGGTCCCACTGGTCAGTCACTGTGGGTAGCCCCAGACCTAGTGAAAAACGACCCTCCCCCTCTGGTGACGTCTGCCTGTTGCAGTAATTCAATTAATAAAAGGTTTATTGATTCTAGAAAATGATTTAAATCTTGTAAATTCAATAAGGAATTCATATTAACTCAGAAAACACTACTAGAACAGGGCTGTTCGTGGCGCACCTAAAAAGACCATCTGTGGCGCACTAGCCGTGCGCCACTAAGCTTACGCTGCAGCTAACTCCAGCTAACTCCTAGTGCACCACAGTTGTGTTGAGATAGGCGTAGCGCACCTGCTAGTGCGCCATGGCTATGTGGGCAGGTGCGCTACGCGTTAGATCTTCTGTGGCGCACGTCCCAGTGCGCCACTAAGCTGCTGAGGTGCGCTTTAGACGTAGTGCGCCACAAAAGATAGGTCATGTGCGCCACAGGTGTTTTTTTTTGTTTTTTTTATTTTAGAGCCAGATTATATACAATACAGATTATATACAATATTAGAGGCAGATATACACACACAGATACAAGATATACAATTATATATAGATACACAATTTGAAAAACAAGATTGAAACAAATACATATAGATAAGTCTCATACATGAATACATAGTATAAGTTACATTGTTTCGATCAAGTTACAAAGTAGTTGGTGACATGCGAATACATGTTTCGATCGAAGAAGTTAGAGCTCGGAAGCTCGTCTAGACATCTAAACTAGCTAGACACAAACGCGGGATAAACAACCAAAGAAGATAAGCATGATCACCGCCGCGACGAAGGTGTAGGTCTCCATCCGGTTCCTTGTCCTAACTCCCTCTAGATAGCGCGTGTATCTAGCTTCTACCTCCGCCATAGTGTTGTACCCTTTGTAGCTATTGCCGCTGAAACGGTGCACCTGTCTCCGGCAGTCTTCCCAATCATCGTAGACTCCGGGAACCCGTCCCTTGTACACGATGTACCATGTCATCTATAAGTTGACAATAATAATTAACCGATGATTGAAAAAAAACATATATAATTAAAGTCGCATATGAATATACACTTATAGAAAGTACTCCTAAATCAAAAAGACCAAACTCAAAAAGCATGCCTCATATATAACTAGGTTGTTCGACACAGGAATATGCTATGATGGAACCGTCAGCCAAGTAGGATGCACAAGACCTGGACTTGTGCATATCACAAGCCTCACAATCCTGTCGTAGCACATTCACATATATATTGTGCCAAGACATTTCAATCATCGGCATTATTCTCGAAAAAGACCAAAGTAAATCAAAAAGAATGCCTCATATATATATACATAGGTCGTTGGACACATGAATATGCTACGATGGAACTATAAGCCAAGTAGGATGCACAACATCTAGACTTGTGCATAACACAAGGCTTACAGTCCCGTCGTAGCACATTCACATATATATTGTGCCACGACATTTCAATCATTGGCATTATTCTCGAAAAAGACCAAAGTAACTTGAAAAGAATGCCTCATATATAACTATCTAGGTCGTTGGACACATGAATATGCTACGACGGAACGGTTAGCCAAGTAGGATGCACAATTGCTAGACATGTGCATATCACAAGGCTAACTATCCCGTCGTAGCACATTCACATATATATTGTGCCACGACATTTCTATCATCGGCATTATTCTTGAAAAGACAAAAATAACTCGAAAAGAATGCCTCATATATATACATAGGTCGTTGGACACAGGAATATGCTACGATGGAACCGTGAGCCAAGTAGGATGCACAAGACCTAGACTTGTGCATATCACAAGGCTCACAATCCCATCGTAGCACATTCACATATATAGTGTGCCACGATATTTCAATCATCGGCATTATTCTCGAAAAAAGAGTAAGGAAAAAAAGAAGGACCAAAGTGAGCAAAGGACCAAAGAGTAAGCAAAAAAACCAAGCATTGATTGATATATAATAATAATAAGCAAAAGAAGTAAGCGATGATTCATAAACCTAATAAGATAAGTATAGTAGCATGTACACTTGTCCACACACACACAAAGGTCATCTATAGTTTGTAACTACAACTAGGACAACATCAAGCCTTCTGGCTTGGCTTAGGGAACGGGAGGACGCCTTGTCTTGTCATGAACTTCCTATAGTCACCCTGCATCTCTAGGCGATCTTCTATGTCACGGTTATTCGGGATATTTCCTCCGTAGAAGATCCCCCCCCCGTAGTCATGACATCACGAAAGATGATTGCCCCAAACTGCTGCTGGATGCGATACATCTCTTGTCTAATATCTGAATCAGTGATCTTGGCCTTTGCTTCGACCCACTGTTTGAGATGATCTGGCAGCGTAGAATTCTGCTGGTCAAGTAGGAACGCCCTCATGTGATGGATTGCGTAGTAGGCTTCCTTCTTACTGTTTTCTGGCTGCTTCATGAAGGGGAACTCCGTTACGTGGTTGAAGACGTGCCTGCCGAACTTGACCTTCGTACGCACGAAGGTGGTGGCTTCTGTCGAGGCAAAGCCAGTGAGAGCATCATCCAGAACTTCCTTGATCTTGTCATATTTTTTCTTCTTTTCTAGACTCCCCGAGTCGAAATACGTGGAGTGGGAATGCTTCGGCCATAAGGAGATGAGCATGCAGTGTTCATCTTTGCGCAAAAAAATTCAAATGGAATGTGTTGGAAAAGGAATGATGATAATCTAATAAAGCCAATCGACGGTGGCTAGTGAATAACGACTTACTCGGGAAAGTAAGGCACGAGAATGTATTCCTTTGTGTTGTTTGCCACGAGGATTCTTTTTAGGTACGAGGCCACGATACGTCGTTAGGCGGGGGAACCCAAGCAGCCGTCACGCATGTAGTAGGGGTCCACTATAGCGATGCCCGGTGTGTTCTCTCTAATGATCTGCATGGCCAGGCTGAGAGAAAACAGATGGTCCATGGTATAGTGCAGCGGGTATAGCTGGAACATATTGAAGATGTCGTCAAACCGCAGGAAGAACAGATCCGCAGGGGCATTGTCGATGAATCCCAAGCCTGGTGGCACCTTAACCACGAATACCGGGTGCAAGGGATCTTTCTCCGATAGAAGGCGTCTCTCTATCGTCAGCACGCCGTCATGCACACTCTACAGTTCCGAACTGGCGAGCTTCCGCAAATTCTTAGGTAGCATGGGCTCACCCCCCACATGAATCCTCCACATAATACCCTCGGATCTTGGTGGCCCGTCCCGAAACCTGATCGGATTCGCAATTGTTGACGCCATCGGCTGGCTCGAGCTGCTAGATTTTCTTTTCTAGCCCTTTTTTCCTTTTGGAGAGCGGGCAGGCACCGCAATCTGAGCACTGGCTGCCCTATGTAGTGTGTCAGGGCTTAGAATAAAGGGTCGGTTGGTTGTATCAGCTGGCTCTGTAAAGGCGCAAGCTGGAGGCGTCTCCTGAGAACCAAACAGAAACTTGGTGATAGTGGCTTTCTCTATGGGGCCACCAGCTAGGTCTTCGTTGCTAAACTGAGTGTTGAAGAAGTGATCATTCCAGTCTTCGTTGTCCTCGGCCGGATTCTGTGCCATGTGCATATCATCAACATGATCATCCGACCCACCGCGTGGAGGTGACGGCGAGGGCGGTAAGGGGGCCTTGCCACCGCTTGTCGCTGGCACGACAGGCGGTGTTGTTGTATGTGGCGTGATGGCTCCCGCCGTCCCCAAACGGATCATGCTCTTTGGACATAGCAAGAATAAGCCAAAGCAAGTTCTGAGGACATCCGGCTCTTCTTCATCCGGTCCTGGGGGTTGAATGGGAGGTTCCAGGTCATCGCAGCCCCTTAGCACCCGACTAATTTTAACCCTGTGCACGCTATCTGGTATCGGCCTTGAGTGGAACGTGCGCTGCAAGGGTTGAACGATGGTACCCTTGGCAACATCCCTTAGCTCGTTGTTCACATAGAATAAGAGAGTGCAAGGAACATCCGTCTGCGGAAAACATGTACGGCGTCGTCAGAGATGCCATAAGAGTAATAGATGGCGTGAAAGGCGGTAAAGCAATTTGTTTACCGTGATGGCGTCGAGATCGGCTAATGTCGACGCACCGCATACGGCGACGGGCGTGCAAGAGACGGAAGGGCTGCTTGATGGCACGGTGCTGGACGCCGGTGTATTCTCCCTACCGACGGGTGCTTGGAGCTCCGGTGCCACCGCGATGATGGCAGGGGGGCACCAACATGTACTCTGGCGCCACGGTGATGGTAGGAGGAGTCACCAACACATGCGGAGCCGCACTGCTAGCGGGTGGAGTCACGAACATGTAGTTCGCCTGATTCGTCGGCGCCGCGTTGTTCGAGTGGCTGATGACCATGCTTGGAATCGGGCACGGCCCTAATCGACCACCCGCACTCCAGTTCTCTATTGACTCCACCAAGGTAGGCAGGAAGGACGTGAGGGTGATTGCCAGGTTGTCGTGGACGATCTACGGGATCCGCGCCACTTGTTCCTTAAGTTCTTGAATCTCGCGGTTTTCCTCCTCGCTCCTTCCCGACAGCGCCACATGCGTCATCGGCGGTGGACCAAAATGATCCACCCAATTATTACCCCCGAGGCCGGCCAGACGGCCAGCCGACGACGACATCTTCGTAACCGGCTCTATTTTCTTGGCCCGGTTCATCGCCCTGTTAAAAGGGTTATCCCACCGGGTGGCCGCCGTCGACCCCTGGGATGAGGAACCCTGGGATCCATGACTAGCAACAATTTCCTCCTCCTGTAGACGAAGTAATAGTGAATCGTTTAGATCATCGATTAGATTGCAATCGAGTTGTTCTGCGATAATTAGATTATACTTACCACAATTTCCTCGAATTCCTTCACCGCAGGATCCATGGTGAGTTGTTTGGTTTTTGGGTCCACATGGTAACGGGCCCTGATGAAGTTTCGAACCTGCCCGGGTTCGAATTTCGCAAAGGGGTTTTCTATCCCCTTGGATCTATACTCTTCATCCTCCTTATTCCATTTGGCCTCCGCGGTTCTATATCCACCAGATACGAGATGGTGATGACCTATAGTCATCGCATGCAGCACCTTTCCCTGATTACTATTGGCCAGGGCTCTTTCGGATTCACACCTCTCCTTGAACTCCCGGAACTGATCTTCGGTGTTCTGCGGGTCAATCTTCTAGATCTCCTCGAGACTTTTGCCTTCTTTATAGATCCTCTTCTTTATCCGGTTTCTCCAGCTGGCCAGGGCGGTGCTCATCTTTGTGAGGGCGGATTTGTTTACTTCGTTCCCATCATAATTTGTGTTCTGATACTTAGCGGGGAACTTGTATCTTGTGTGCAGCTTCTCGAAGAGGAGTGTGCGCAAGTGGCCATTATCTTTATGCCGGAGATTCTCGGTGTTAATAGAGATGGTTGTCCGGGTGATCGCCGCCACTTTCCCACCGTACCCTCTGACGAGAAGGTCGGGCTCCAAAGGAACCCCTAATGGGCTCACTTCGGTAATTTCCTCCCTGACCGTCCCGACCGTGTTCGGGCGCCGGTCCTTCGCCTTCTTCTTCTTCTTCTTCTTAGGAGGATTGCTACCACTCCCTGTGCCCTCGCCGCCATCAGTGGTTTCATCGTCCGCCGTTCCTTCGGCTTCTTCCTCCGCGTCTTCCATCTCATCATCCTCGCTCTCCGAAGTATGGTATTCTTCATCGTCCGCTAGCCGCTGGGCCGCCTCCTAGAATGTCAATTATTTATTCGGAGGTCTCAGTTCTCCTTCAACGCTGATGCGCTTAGAACATCCAGCCTCGTCGTTGTCATACATCTTTGCACTAATAAAAAACAAATAATTGGTTAAATGCGCGGAAAAATCCGGCATGACCTTTGCTAATTTTCTTAAACTAGGAGTGCCCGATTTCTGCAGAAACGAAAGTTAATCAACATTCCGGCAAAAATCGGGACTCGTTTCATACAAGAACCTGCATACACGACATAATAAAGTCCTTCATACAAGCACAAGCACAATTTCAAGTGCTACATGCAAATACAAGCACAAGAACCTGTCATTATAGCAAGCACAAGCACCTGTCATTATAGAAAATACAATTTTAAGCACAAGCACCTGTCATTATAGCAAGCAAGCAAATACAACATGCAGATTATATGACAACAAGCAAATACATATATAGCAGCACACAAGTTTGTGTACAGCAGTATACATTAAATTGGCTTACTGCTAAGTACTAACTGCTAACCTACTACTTTACCTACAACATCTAAATTGATAGCAACTTACCAACAACAACTAACTTGACAGCACACAAGTAGTTAAAAGATAGGTCAATCAGAGCAATCAGGGCACTCAAACTAACTTGACCCACTGCCACCTCAATCAACTTGACCCACTGCCACCTAGAACAGAAGCTAGCTAGAGCCTAAACTGGAACAACACTAAAACCATTTATCTAGAACAACATTGAAATTCCTATCTAGAATAGAAGCTAGCTAAACCGAAACAGCACTAAAACCATTCCTTGCTCAAACTTACAAGCTGCAAGATTGTCTTATTACTTAAAAAGGATAATGATGCCATGATATTAGACAAACAAATGTAGCTATAAAGAGACATCTTTTGAAATAATGGTACTGAAACATGTGGGGTGTGTGTGTGCGTCCAGGTTCAGGTTCAGCAAATATGGCATCAGTTTGTTCATATTATGCAGGCTTTCCAAAGTGACCATCCTAGGTTGCACTTGGATATGAACTATGTAGTAGTACTAGTTAACAGTTGTACTATATGGGATCATTATATAGTGTCCCCAACAACATGAAGATTCAGGTGTACTATATGAACTATGTGTGTGCAAGGAGGATTGAAACCCTGTCCTTTTACAGTAGTAAAATAATGCAGTGTTCTAAAAAAAGTGTCTGGTGCAGGGGACTATGGAGCAATACTGTTATCACATTTTCTGGTAATAATATATTCTTAATTGAAACATGAAATGAACTGATTCAGCAAGCCCAACTCACACAACATTATTGCTTCAACCATTAGCCAACCTCAAACTCTCCATAAAGATAGTTCTTGAGAATTTTAAGAATTGGGTATGTTTGAAGTAGCAAAATAAGCACCCTTATTCAAGTTAGAATCAACAACTTAAATCTATCTAATATATGGCTGTTTGCAAGGAATTAATTATGAAGTAACAACAATTGACCAGGAAACAGCAAACATAGATATTCCACAAAACTAGTATGCAGCAGATACACATCATTTGCTAGAGGTTAGTTCACTTGCAGATAACATCATTTGCTAGAAGTAAACCCCTTATAACAGTATCAGAAAGCTTGCAGTCTTTCTCAAAAAACTACTAACACTACTGCTAACCTAACACTACTACTAACACTACTGCTAGCACTAGCTACGGCTAACACTATCTACTGCTACCCTAATCCTCTGAACCCTAACCCTAATCCATGGCCCAATCCAGGAATGGATACAGAGAGAGGCGAGAGAGGGAGAGAGGGGAGGGGCGAGGCTCACCTCTAAGATGAGGACGACGGCGGGCTCCTCCACAGCCTCCTCCTCCTCGAGCAGCAGCGGCCTCCTCCTCCTCGAGCGACGGTGCGCGTGCGGCGGCGGGATCCTCCTCCTCGAGCGACGGGCGCGCGGTCTCCTCCTCCTCGAGCGCACGGGCGAGGTGGCCTCCTCCTCCTCCTCCTGGCATGGTTGGGATGCGGCGGCGGTGGAGATGCGGCTGGGGACGATGGGGATGGGATGCGGCTGAGGACGATGGGGATGGGTAGAGACGACGACGTGGCGAGTTGTTGACTAGTCATGCCCACTTAGGCGTAGCGCACCCTGGCCAAGTGCGCTACGGTTATCCGTAGAGCACTTGGCCAGGGTGCGCTACGCCTGAGTGGGTGGGACTAGTCATATAAGAGGGCTGCCACCCCCTTTGCTAACACTAGCACTGCCTTATCCCACTAGTTCTGCCCACTGCTCTATTCTAAACCTGTTAGCACCCAGGTTCGAATCCTGGTGCCCACATTTTTTTTTAAAAAAAATACTTTTAAATGTTCCAAAAAATGCCCAAAAGTGGTGCTATATGCTACAAAAGTTTTGTTTTGTTTTTAAAATACTTTTAAATATTCAAAAATGCCCAAAAGTGATAATATATGTCATAAAAGTGGTAAAAATTAAATATGATTGAAATATGTCATAATAATTTGTCCATGAATATTACAATCTTTTTTGACCACGCGTTTTACAATATTTTTTTAGCTAGCGTTTTACAATCTTTTTTCCCTTCTTTGTCGCGGTTGAATAATTTAGCCCCGGCACTTTAATGTTTCTTCTTTCGAATGGGATACCTTTTTTGGGTAGGGTTGTCATTTTTCTTCTTGTGATGTATGTTGCTGCATCGTAGTCGTCGTCATCTTCAATCTTTGGATCGCCATACTGGTCAAAGTCTTGCTCGTTGGCGACTCCATCCATTCCGATGATGTTTCTTTTTCCTCTCCTCACGACAACACGTCTAGGCTTTGTCGGGCCGGTAATGAACAAACATTGGTCCACTTTGGTAGCCAGTACCCACGGTTCATTTTTCACGGCCACGTTCGCACCGACGGCCTTGGATTTGGCTGCTTCAGGTATAACCATGGTTATGAAATACCGGTCTTTTATTTCGACGCTCTTTGCCCATCTGACACGGAACATCGACACCTTTTCTCCACAGTAGTTGAGCTCCCAGATCTCCTCGATTCTTCCGTAGAATCTTTCCTTCACGTTGTCATCGGTGTAGAATTCTGACGTTACGCCTGAGTTCTGATAATCACACTTGTTGTCCTTTTCCTCCGTGTAGAATGTGTAGCCGTTGATATCATACGCCTGATAGGTCACCAGGTTTTGCATCGGTCCCTGCGACAAGGTGAATATGATCTTTTCCGTGTCAGAAGAATGCGATCGCGGGGGATTATCAAGGAGTGTCTGCCTAAACCAACGCGTTAAATCTGAGTTGTGCTCTTTGATTATTTCTCCCTGCGTCCTCTGTATGCCCCAGTCACTGTACTTCTTCTCGATTAACCTTTTGTGCTTCTGTACCCAAGGATTGACCAGTTCTAAATGCTGTAGTGCGACGAGGTTTGCTCGATCAAAGTCTGCGCGTCAAAAATCGAAGTCTGCATGCAGTATGCGACGACCCTCTCGGTGACCAGATCCGTCGAGCTTGCCAAGGTGCCTGTTGACGGGAAGACCGACAGGGTTCTCGATGTCTAGATAATTCGTGCAGAAAGAGATGCACTCTTCGGCCAGAAAGCTCTTGGCTATGCTTCCATCTGGACGGGACCTATTGCGAACGTATCCTTTGATGTGTCCGTTCATCCTATCGAACGCCAACTAGGAGTTGTACGATGTCCTCCACGACATGGACCAGCAGATGCACCATAATGTCAAAGAATGCGGGTGGGAAGTAAACCTCAAGCTCACATAGTATCACCACGATCTCCTCCTGTAGCCTCCCAATCTGATTCGCGCCAATCGACTTCCTAGAGATGACGTCGAAAAACTTGCAGAGGCCAAATAACGTTTCACGGACGTGCTCGTCCATTATCCCTCTTAGTGCGACCGGAAGTACCTACGTCATTAGCACGGCACAGTCGTGAGACTTCATGCCACTGAACCTCTGCTCCGCCTCGTCTAGGTATCTGCTTATCTTGCTTGCGTAGCCGTAAGGAAATTTGACTCCTAGAAGGCACTTGAAAAACTGTTTGATCTCATCCTGGCTTAGAGTGAAGCAAGAAGGAGGGTAGTAATATTCGTTCTTCTTGAACTTTTTACCCTTCCGACGACCTTGTGTCATCTCCGACTCATGATCATCGTCATCTTCCTGATCATCAGGAGTAGTGCGTCCTCCGTGAAGCTCCTTCCGGATACCCAAGCATATCAGGTCGTGCCTTGCTTTCGGACCATCTTTCGTCCTATCTGGCATGTTGATTATGGTGGTGCCCAGACTCTCGCACATGTTTTTCGTGATATGCATGATGTCGAGGCTATGAGGTGTGTGGAGAAACTTCTAGTATGGCAACTCCCAGAAAACAGACCTTGTTTTCCATACCTTCATCAGCGGCTTGTCTTGTTGCTGCCTCTTTCGCTTCTTTCCAGGCTTAGGACAATCTTTCCAGTTTTTCAGCAACTCTTCCACTTCTTTGCTGCTCCTACGCTCTAAGATTCCTTGGATCTCGTATTTTCCATCGAACAGGTCTCCACGTTTTCTCCATGGATCATTCTTGCCGAGCCACCTCTGGTGCGCCATGAACATGGTTTTCGATGACCCTGGATCTTTGTCTAGTTGGAGATAGCTTGTGTGATCCATGCACCTAACGCATGCGCAGAATCCTTGGATAACCTGCCCCGATATATACCCACAACCTGGATAGTCTTGCACCGTAGTGACCAACGCGGCTCTCATAGTGAAATAATCTTGTGCGACGGCGTCGTAAGTATTGGCTCCAGATTCCCATAACGTGTCTAGCTCCTCTTTCAACGGCCCGAGATACAGATTGATGTCGGTACCAGGTTGTTTCGGCCCTTGAATTAGCATACTCATTTGTATGTACTTATTCTTCATGCACAACCATGGAGGAAGGTTGTACATCCATACAAACACGGGCCAAGTGCTGTGCGTGCTGCTCTGGCTACCGAACGGATTGAGTCAATCGGTGCTTGCACCAAGCCTGATGTTCCTCGAATCTCCACCGAATTCTGGGAATTCGAGGTCCAATGCTTTCCACTAGCTAGCATCTGAAGGGTGCATGATCAGCTCATCCTTTTCGGGGTCATCATCATCATCTCCTGGCTTCTTCCTTTCCGCATGCCATCGCATGAGCTTCGCTTCCTTAGGGTCCGCGAAATAGCACTGCAGACGAGGAGTGATAGGAAAGTACCATACCACTTTTCGAGGTGCTTTCTTCCCTTTCTTGTATCGACTCACGCCACACACCGGACATGTGGTTTTCTCCGCGTCCTCGCCCCGATAAATGATGCAATCGTTGATTCATACGTGATATCTAACGTGCAGTAGATCGAGAGAACAGACCATTTTCTTGGCGTCCTCAATGCTAGTTGGACATGTGTTCCCCTCCGGGAGACGATCATGCCAGAATGCTATCATATCGTCGAAGCTTGCGTCTCTCAATTTGTGTTTTGCCTTCATATCCATAGCCTTGAGCGTTACATTCAACCGGGTATCATCGGGCCTGCATCCTTCATACAATGGAGTAACCGCCTATTTCTCAAGTTGCGCAAGCTTGGCTTTCTCTCTAGCGGCAGCCCTGGTGTTACTCGTCTGCTTGAGAAGCAGCTCTTGCACATAAGGGTCCCGCACCCAGCCTGACGTTGTTCCATTGTCGTCTCCTCCTCCGGCATTTAGATCATCATCATCCCGGTCTGCTTCCGCACCTTCACCATCTCCAGGAGACTCTTCATCCATATACACATGAACACATCCTTACATGGACAACTTACCGAGATGAGAGACCAATTGCGAGAAAGATGGAAAGGAGAGGTGCGCGCGAGACCAGAGAAGGAGATGAGAGACCGGAGACCTTCCTCTATTACTTATGTAACATCCAAGGCAAGTTCTACATGCTAAAAATGGTGAATGGGTGGAGAAATTGAGGTGGGAAGGAGAAGATCCCGACTAGATCTAAGGAGGAAGAAGAAGGGGAAAGTGAAGTGTGGGTTGGTGGATGATCACACATGTGCATGTAAACTGGAGCTGCCAAAAAAATCGCCACATCCGTGGCGCACTCGGCCCCAGTGCGCCACAGGGATTAGTAACATGCGTGGCGCACGTGCCATAGTGCGCCACGGATGTGTCTGGCCGTTTCACAGCAGAGAGGGGCATGTGCTTAGGCGTAGCACACCCCCTCCATGTGCACCATAGTTGACACTAACAACCGTAGAGCACCTACCCTACATGCACTACGGATGTCTGGTGTGCGGCCAACATGGCCCTGGTCCACACATATCTGTGGCGCACTATGGTCATGTGTGCCACGGTTGTTCTAGTTACTAGTATGGCACTGCCCATAGGTGAGCCACGCCTGTTTTAGCCGTGGGGCACTTCAACCATGTGAGCCACGGATGTGTTGATTACCTATAGCCATTTTCCTAGTAGTGAAAATATGTATAATATATATCAAAATGTTCAGAAAATGAGACCTACCTATTTAAGATATAATCATGCATTGTTAATAAACTTACTTGACATGTTTAATTAGAAGAACATAGTAACCCCCATAGGTGATTCCGGAGATTTCGTGAGTTAGGGTTTTCACCCCTCGGAACCCCGATTAAGTTGTCAAGCATGCCTTAGGGTTACATTTTGGTACAAGTTAACTTGTCATATCATCATCCTTGTTTGAGCATTGCATCGATGCCATGTGTTGATTGTTTCCATTTCTTTCCAGAGTTTGGTTCTTCCCGGTTGAATACGATATCAAGATCGAGATCAAGATTGAGGACCGAGATCAACACCGTCGAAGATCAATACTTGACCAACTATAATCAAGTCGAGTACCAGATGCCCGAAACTCTGCTTTCTGGTTATCAACGGGCAAAGGCAAGCATAGCCCCACCATGATATAATCCTATGATTTTGAAAGTATTTCAATTCCTGCCACGATGCATATGATTCTACTGTGGTCTTTTATCGATAGGTACAGTATCCTATCTGTTGCATTACTCCTTTGAGCTTATATTACCTGATCCACTGCTCCTATCATAACTGGGTTTTACTTGTGTGCACTTCTATAGATTATACATGTGTCTTGCTTAGCCATGCATAGTTGTCAGTGCTGGTTCATACATATGATGTATCAGATGCAAAGAATCTAGTATGTCAGGAGAACATGATGATATGATATCAGAGGTGATATCATATTAGACATGCTAAGTCTTGTATGGGAGGCCACGGTAGGATGTGGTTTTTCTAGTTCCATGCTCGCCACCACTAGGACCCGAGTTTTTGCCTTTGGAACCGAGACGAGCGTACAACCACACGGGGTTTATGGGGACCCTTGATTCACTAACTTGCCTAGTAGATTCCATGAGTCACATAGTCCAGTTTTCCATTCTACATGCATTCTAGATCTTCTGGAAGGCGGAGGTGCATTCATAAAATGTAGGTAAGCGTGGTCGGGGTTGCTTGGGGTAGATGGCGCCCCTGGTAAACCAACCTCACCTCATATCTTTAAGGACCAACTTTGGGATTTCACCCGTTACGGCGGAACAATCCTTATTGTGTGACTCATGGTCTCGCCGAAAGAAAGGTAAAGGTCGTGGCCAACCACCCTCTGCTAGCCTTCCAAGGAAGAGGGCTAATAGCTTGGCATTAAGAGTCGGTTGGTACATGTGGGTAAAGTTGTACACCCCCGCAGGGTTAAATCTTTTCGAAAATCCGTGTCCGCGGTTATGGACGGCTCAGGAATGAACGTGAGATCATAGAGAACTTGAACCTAATCGTAAAACTTGGCAGATCAACGTTTGTTTAAGGATGCTTCCTCATGGGTACGAGGGGGTGATCCTAGTTGGTAGATGATGATGATTTGATGGATATGAAAAGATGATGATCAATATTTTGGAGATGTATCTCTCTTATCCCCTTTTAAAATACTCTAAATAGATGAGCTTCTTCTCTCTCTCTCTCTTGTTTATAAATAAAGATGGCTTTATGCAAAACAACTCCACCAGCCATAAGTCTTGCGGAGTACACCCTGTACTCACCCTTGCATTGTTGATACTTTTGGCAGAGTAAGTGTTCACCTGAAAACAAGCTTGGGGTTCCTGGGCGGCAGCCTGGAATCTATGGACTGGGACGTCATCGTTATGCTTCAGGCCTCTTAGGCCATTTATTAAGTTTGCAATACTTAATAGCATAATTTGCCGTATGTTGTTTGATGTTTGTGGTCAGTGCCCTCTGCTTGTAATAATTTGGCTCTCTGCTCAATTATGAGCTTGCTGTAATAATTTTGTGTCATGGGGTCACTATTGTGTTATCGATTCTTCACTGGATATCCTCGAGCTCAAGGTTAAGCTTATGTCAGACGGAGGTCTAGGATTTGTTTACCCCTGATCCTGGGGGTGTCACACACAGTTTACCTAGGTTCAGATCCCACAACGGTGGTGGAATCCTACTCCTGCTATAAATCACTGTAACGGCAATACGCCGGGTTATAGGGATCGGTTCGCTATGCGCGATATGAGTTGAGTTATCTGATTGTTTCCCTAAAGGATCCTCTAGGTTCGGCTTATAGAGACACCAGATCCTAGGGTTACTGGGAAAGTTGTCACATCCCAAAATTTTCCAAATTTTGAAATGTGAAAAATAAATAATTGTTGAAATTTAGGGTGAAAAGAAACTTTTTGTTTCTAAAGAAACATCAAAACCCATCTTGAACAAACCTTGAATAAAATTTGAATCCAACTAAATTCAAATCAAGTGAAATGCATTCTCCATAAATGCATCTTGAAATTTAAACACTTGTAAAATAAACCCAAACTCTAAAACCCTAATGGAAGAAAAACATTTCCATGATACCTTCAAGACTATGTATTTGATCCATATAAAAATTTAGCAACAAGCATTTATAAATGATCAAGAATGACAAATAAAAATATAATAAAACCATAGAAATTGATTTCACTTAATTTGGAGCCATAGATAAAAACTTATGAATTTAATAAGTTGAAAGGAAATAACTTCCAAAGCTAATAATGCTCTTATATAAAATCCATACCAAATTGTGAGCAAATAATCCTAAAGAGATTTAAAAGTATAAAAAAATATTAAATAAATTATAAATATTGGGAATCAAAGAATCATCTAAATAAAATTTATGGAATTAAAACCATATTTGATTTCAATAGAATAAGGACATTTGCCCATATCAAATGATTAATAATCATATTAAAATATTTAAATAATTCAAAGTAAATTATTTAACACCCCATTTGAATAAATAAACCTACTAAAAAGGTTTAGTGAAAATTAGAATTGAAATAAAGAGTTTGAGAATATAAATAATTTTTGTTTGAATAAAAACAATTGTCTATTAAAATAAATAACAAACCATGTGTAAATGAAATATTTATTCTGAAAATGGACATTAAATACATGTCTAAAACAGTATAGAAAACTTACATAAAGTTTGGCAAGGTTTTGAATTCAAATGTTTGATTGCATTGTTGAACAAAATCAAAACAGAAAAAAAAATGAAACAGAACAAAAAAATGGAAAGGACCCAGCCCAACCTGGCCCATCTAGCCCAACTAACCCCCCCGAACCGTTTTCTTTTCAATCAACAGCGCACCCGCACATTCACTGGTCGCCTGGCCCCACCATTTCTCTCTCTCGCTGTCAAGCAATCCCACTCATCAGTCGTCTTCCTCACCCCCCCCCCCCCGCGGTGACCACGCCCTCACCTCGCCCTTTCTGGCCGATTAAACTCGATTAAATTATCATTAATGCCGCGACAATTCATCCCAGTGATCACGCATGTTAAAGCGCCTGTTCCCCCTCTATCTTTTCCCCTAGACACCATCTCTCCTCCGCCACCAGGTTGCGTTGATTTCACCCGAGACCATCTTGTGCTCCGACGAGCTTCGCAAGTGATTTCGGCCGCTCCTCGCCGCCCCTTGCCTCCCAGTCCCCACGAGCGCATTCCCCATCACCCCCTGCAACTCTGTGTACCGCCGCTTAGCTGCGTGCTCAGAGCCTCAGAATTTCTTCACCAGAAAGATCGCCATCCGCCTCGACCACAGAGTTCCCCAGGTAACATCTGACCGCCCCTCTCCTCCTCCTTCACACGCGCGTACTCACCACAACTCGGCGCATCTAACCGTGCTCTCCTTTTTCCCTTGCGTGCCTGGTAACCTCGTCACCATCTTCAACAGAGCTTGCCCGAACCAAGTGAGGATCTCCGGCGAACAATCCATGATGTCCCCGGAAGCCCCTTCGCCAATGAAGACCACCTTGAGCTTCAGCACTTCGCGGCGACCTCGGTGAGCCTTCCCCCTGTCTCTATTGCTTCCCGAATCACCAGCAACTCCACCGTTTGACCGCGCCGCTGCCAACCACCGCCGCCAGCGCCGCCCATTCCTGGTCATTCGATTTAGGTCGTAGGATTTTGATTGCGTGGCTACGATAACATAACCCGAAGGGGTATGATTGATCCTGTGCCGCACGATCTGTTTTAAATCCAACAACCCACGTTGCACGATCCGCATGAATCGGTATGAGCCAATGAAAATAGGACGCGTGGCCAGAGTTTTGTTTTAAAACCAGAAACTTTTCTATTAGATGTGTGAATTTGGAAATTGCATAACTTTAAATCTACACGTCCAAATTTTGCAAATTTTATATCAATGGAATCAGAAAAACAAATTCTATCCAACCATGTACTTTGTTTAGTAAATTGCTTCTGTAAATATAGTTGTTTTTGCAGAAACTTGTGTAGGCATATTTTGAATATAAAATTCATTCTAAAATTATTTTTGTGATAAAATCTTTGGTAGATGGATTGTTTTGAACCTACTGACCACAGAAACCAATTTGTAGATTTAAAAGTGTCTTTTGTGATGCTAAGGAATAAATCTTTGTTTAAAAGTATTTCTAGCTAAATAAAAATATTTAATATGGTTTAAAAATGCAATTTTGAGTAAAACCTTTGGAAAATGATATGATTTAAACTCTCTAACCCTTATCACCAAGTTTTAAGATTTAAAAATATATTTGGTGAACCCTATAAAATTATTACTTTGTTTAAAAGACATTTCTAATGAAATAAAATATTGCTTTGGTATAAAAATGGTTTATAGATAAAAACTTTTGCAAATGGTTTTAATAATAAACACTTGACCATAAAACACTAACATTTGTGTTTAAAAATATATTTTTCAAACACTAGAAAGTATACCTTTGATTTAAATCACTTCTAACAAAACAAAAATGATTTAAAATGGCCATATTCACTAACTTAATGTCCAATGGTTTTGCCACTTTTATAAATGACCAATAGGTGTTTTATAATGTTTATAACCTATTAGAAACCACTTTTCCAAATAAAACAATCTTTGGCATGCTTGCATGCATTGCTTTGTTTTTATTATTCTATGTGATGATTGCTTGAATGGTAGATTGAATATTTGCTTGGTTCATTGAATTGTAGTGAAATTTGAAGAGTGTGACTATTGCAAGATCAAGGAGTGAACTTATAATTCTCTGCCAAAAAGGCAAGTGGTGCTTCATACTTTTCGTCCCATTATTTTCACTACGCATTAGTGATATTTCTAAGTAGGACTTGCATGGAATTTTTCTAAGTGTACTATGCCATGGGAAATCCTAGTGGATGAAACCTTAGTAGAATTTTCCTATGTTAAGATTTACTACTACTATCATGCTTAGCCTATCTAGTAGAAAACAAGGGTGGATTATATTCATGCTATGGAATATTTCTAAGTCAAGGACTTGTGTTTTGTTAAATAAAACAACTAAGTGAATGAATCACCTGGGTGGATTGGTAATTGCTTGGTGGTTTTTGGTTGAGTGGTTACCAGGGCCCATTTTCCAATGGTCTACCATGTGTATCTCACTTGTGGAATGCCACCCAGGAACAAAGAGATTTGAGATGTCAAATGTTGAGAAGCTTCAAGTGCAGCCACTTGGCATTCTGGGCTCTGCCTGGATCATATAGGTTGCAATAACTTAGCCAAATAGACAGTTGGTGGTAGGGGATGATAGGTTGGAACGCGTCCATTCTGGTCTAAGGGAAGGCTTCTGAAAGATCTTGTCTCGATGCATGTCGAGTCTTGTGGGGAAAGTGCACCACCTCTGCAGAGTGAAAAATCTAAGTACTTAGCCGTGTCCCCGGCAATGGACAATTTGAGCATCAAGACATGGAAGCTATCAAGAATCTCCTCATCCCAATTTTCTAAGTTAAAAACTTGTGGTTGAACAAGGGTTAAAGGATCACCAATTTCTATTGGTAGATGCATTGCGTGATTTTGAAAAACAAAAACTTAGTGTTTTCAAATGATAAGGAAAACCTATTTTGAGCAAAGCAAGCCTAAGCTCCACTTAGCCAAATGCATATAGATGATAGTTACCACTATACTACCATAGTATCACTTGCCAATACAATTGAAATGTATTGACCCTTGTGGCTGTAACTTATTATGTTGCAGGTTTGTTTGATGTTAGTGAAGTGTGTTGTTTAGGATTACAAGTCTACAACCAACATGATTGCCTGTGGCACTTTGAAGATGAAGGACTCCATGCTATAGTTATTTCTGCTGCTTTGTAATGAGATAGCCAAATGAGCTATGTAAGATGTAATAAATTATTTTATTCCTGGTTATAAAGTTGTACTATGACATTTGTTTCTTGATATTACATCTTAACTGTGGATGCTGGCTATTGATCCAGGGACTAGCATTGTAAACACAGGGATCTCTGCCTTATTAAAGGTTGGGACCTTTACAAAAGTCCTAGCCGGACAGGTTATGGAGTCCTACATGGTATACGACTAGTCTAACGTGTCTTGCACTCCAAGGCTCCGGGTACGTTGATGACCCCACCGTAGCCTTCCTTCATTCGGCATGGACCTCCCTTCTGGATCCATCTAACGGGGCCGCCCAGCAGGCCATAGGCCCTGCTACCAACTGTGGGCCACCCGGGTTATCCGGATTAGAGACATGCAATGGTGATACCCATTTAGCATATCCCCAACATGTTGCCCGTATCGTCGAGCTCAGACAGCAGATAGACAGCAATCCTACCCAGTACGAGTCAGAATTCAAGCGACTACCAAACAAAACAAGGGAAGGTCTGGTTATTACTAATAGGAACCCAGATGTCCACAGAGATTTATTCGACGGTAAAACTGGAGAGAAAATCGGAGTCTACAACACGCCAGTGGAGAACGCGGCCGCTCGGGCCATCCTCGCCAATAATCCGTCTCCAGAATAGGTTTGACAATGCGTAGCATTGCTCAACAAAAGATTGAAATAGCAAAAGACAGCCGCGTCATTCAGTGGCAAGCTGGCCTCAAGGTCGGAATTTTGCCACACTGGCACGGGACAAAGCGCTGATAAAAGACCCCTCAGGGATATGGATCAACGTCATTGTCCTCGGGAAGAAGAAAATTCAAAGACTGGATCAAACGGTCAGCCTCGCACTGCCACATGGGACTGGTCTGGAGTTATTCTGGCTGCGTCTAAAGATTCCATCAGGGCATTAGTGCCGCACCAAGTCAGAAGAATAACTGCCATAGAGAAGACACGGAGGTACGCCAGCATCAAGAACAAGATCGGTTAAGGACGCCACCCCCTAGCCGTCTGGCTGGCAGCGCCAGACGAAGAAACGACCCGGATCGTCCTGAATAAAGCAGGGACGAAGCCAAACGAAACCAACCTTGAAGTCAGCATAATGAGGCTCCAGGACCGCGCCGCTAGCCGGAAATAACCCGCCAAAGCCTCCATCACCGCCCGACAGTGACCATGAAGGATCTCATCGTAGCCATGGAAGTCGTAGGGGCGGAGGCGGCGACGGTGGAAGGAGAAGCAGGAATCTGACTGCGCCACTCAGAAGCCGCGAGCTTCCAAGGCGTAAGTCTCTCTCGCCAAACGATGATCATCATCGCATCAAGCCTAACATGGTAGCGCAGTGGTATGAGGAAGATGACGTGTATGTGGGACCCAAATGCTTTGGCCCATGTATCCATCAAACCAAGTTTCTGGTTAACTTCGGCATTGCCAAACATATTCTACCCTACGACGGCGCAGCTCAAACAGATACTTGGATTCAAGATTTTATCCAGGCTTGTTGCATCGCCAAAGGAGGAAACAGCCTAGTCCAAGTTCGATATCTTCCACTCATGTTGCAGAAGACGGCTCGATCATGGCTCAACAGACTACCAGAGAACTCAATTCACAACTGATATGATATGCAAAGTGCGTTCTTTTCAAATTTCGAGGGAACATACAGGAGACCCTGCATAGTCGGAGACTTGCAGCGTTATACTCAAAGACCCAAAGAAACCTGTCGGGATTACCTCAGACGCTGGATTGACACAAAGAACTCCTGCGAAGGAGTAAACGATCAAACTGTGATCAAAGCTTTCATTGCAGGACTCCTAGTCGGACTTTTGCATCATAGACTAAAGCGTGAACATGTCACAGACCTGGGATAAATGATAGAAATGAAGAGTAAATATGCTGACGCCGATGACAATTCAGATGGACTGCTGAATATTCTGGCCAATCCGAATGCGGCCAAGCAGCAGAAGCAACAAACTCAAAAGTGCAAGAACACCTTGGAAGATAAACCGGCTCCATACAACACAGCTGTTAACACAATGTTCGGATCCGGAGAACGAGGAAGGCGCAGAGGCGGCCGGGGACGAGGTCTTGGAACTTCTCTGGTCCAAAGTAGAGGAGATCAACAACCCGGAAAATCATATTGCTGGGCCGAAATTGCCAACAACCCTTCTGTACATCACCTGGACGCGAATGGAGGTTATACCCATACCAATGCTGAGTGTCGTTTCTGAGAAAGGCAAGGACCCAAGGAAGATTCCGACATGGAAGAAGTGGATGCCGCATAGCCCAAGTCGGATGAAAAGAAGGATTATCCCACAAGGAAATACACATATGTCTGCTTTCTTGGGACTCAGCCGGCCAAGGTCAAAAAGGTGGTTCTCCGTGAGCTCAATGCCACAGTTTTGGCTGTCCCTCAATTTTTTTATTGGTCGAATGTAAACATCACCTTTGACTGCAAAGCTCACCCGAGGAAAACACATCATCGGGGAAAGTACCATGTGGTAGTCAAAAATCTTATTGATGGCTATGAGTTCTCTAAAACTCTCATGGACGATGGTAGCAGCATCAAAATCCTCTACATCAAGACACTCCAACGCATGAAGATCCACGAAAGCTAGTCAAATCATAGCAACATGACTTTTCATGGCATTATACCAGGGAGACAGGTGGATTCTCTAGGTGAGATCACACTAGATGTGACATTCGGAACCCGAGACAACTACCGGACGGAGCCACTCTCCTTTGAGGTGGTACCATTCAAAAGTGCTTACCATGCCATCTTTGGGCGTCTGGCTTACTGGGCATTCAAAGCTCGCCCCTGCTACATCTACAACATGATAAAGCTTCCGGGTCCAAATGGCGTTATCACCATCCAGGGAAACCAAAAGAAAGCGTGAGATTGCGAGGAAGGATCTGCCTCCTTTCCTGAAGCCGTGTTGCATGCCTAGGAGTACCAGGAGATCAAGAAGACCATCGACCCATCTGAGATGCCTGCTAAAAAGAACAAGGTGATGAAGCCAAATATGCAATTCAAGGCATCGGAAGAGACGAAGAAGACGTCGCTGAAGGAAGACGATCGCTCCAAGACGACGAACATAGGGGTAGGCTTAGACCGCTGTAACATCCGTAAAATCATGATTTCAAAGATTGCATATCATTCATGCATGCATATAGTTTTGAGATCAATTTCAAACTCATTTCAAGAAAACAGAAGCACATAGTGCTATCATTTTATGTGAGCAAACTCAAATCAAATGGCCATCCCCATTTGATAGCTTGAATGTTTTAAACCAAGATTGTTTGTCTCCCTTGTTGATTGGTTTGAGTATAGAGTTTGAACAAAATTTTATAAAATAAAAATGGTTTCAAAACAATTTTCAAACATTTGCAAACCAAGTGAAATGTCACTGTTATTTTGTCTTTCCAAAAATGACAAGCCCACTCGAAGAGACCACCTGATTTTATGTCCTGAAATGTGATTGTTGCACACTGCAAAAATCCACAAAAAGATTTGAATTCAAAAAGAGTTTGAATTCATTTGAAACTCAATCCAGAAAATCAATTCAGAAATAGAAAAGGAATAAAGAAAAAGAAAAAGGCCGGCGCTCCTATTCTAGCCCAACAGCAAAACCGGCCCAGCTAGCCCACCCGGGCCACCTCTCTCTCTCTCGCACGCGCAGACGCACCCGCGGAGTCACTCACGCCAGGACCCCACCTCCCTTCTGTTTATTCTGCTGACAGGTGGACCCGTGACCCCGTCGTCGTCTTCGTCAATCACGCACTGCGCGCCACTCGCCATCATTACTGCCGCGTTAAATCCCCTTGATTCCGCGAGTAACTCCACGCCCCGCTCCGGCTATAAGAACCTCTCCCCCTCGCGATCATTTCCCCCCACACTGCACACCCTTCTCGCCACCAGCCTGCCCCTATTTTGCGTTGCACTGCCGCAGCTCCGACGATCTCCGGCTAGATATTCCGGTAAGACCCCGTCGCCCCTTGCTACCTAAACATGCCAATACGATCTCCGCGACCATGCGCATCTCCTGACCCCTCTGTTGCATGCTAGGAACATCCAGAGCCTCGGCAACGTCGGCGACCACACGAGTCAGACGACCCCCTCAACTCCGGTGACCAATTGAGGTAAGCTCCGAGCGCCCCGTGCCCCCTCTTGCATACGAGGTTGTTCGCCACTGTCTTGCGCGACTCCTAATCCATCTGGTTCATGCTAGGGCGACGAGAAACCTCGGCAACAACTGCGACAGCAACTACCCGACACCGTGCACAACTCCGACGAGCTCCAGCAGCCCCTGTCGTGCGCCCCTTGCCAAGCCACCGCCACGTTGAGCTTCGCCTCGTCACTATGATTCTGGTGAGCACACTCTCCCCTCCCCGAGCGACCTAGAACGCCGGCATCGCCACTGGCAGAGCGCTCCTCCGCTCGCCGTCGTCGCGTGCCGCCAGAACTTGGTCATTTGATCAAGAACCATTGGATCTAGATCCAACACGCGTAATAGAATCACTTAAGCGAAGCGGTACGTTAGATATGAGCCGTGCACGTTTACTTAGATCCAACGATCTGCGTCGATCGATCCGCCCGAACCGGTACGGGCCAATAGGAAACAGACGCGTGGCTAGGGTTTGTTTAAAAACAGAATTTGAAATCAGATTTGTATCCAAATTTGATTTAGCTATAACTTTTGATCCACACGTTAGAATTTGACAAATTTTATACTGTCGGAATCAGGAGATCAAGCCCTTTTTTTATGCAATGTGTTTATTGTTTAGCTTCTGTTAAAAATGATTTTTATGGCAGAACTTGTTTAGGACTATTTTGAGTATAGGAATTGTTTAGGAAATTGTTTTAGTGTCAAATAAACTTGGTTTAGCAAGTTTTTGACTTGTATATGATTCAGTACTATGCAATTGCTTGGTTGGGTTTTAAAATTCATCACTTAGCATTTTGCATGCATGCATATAGTTATGTTTGTATATGAATTGTGTGTAATTTTGTGCTACCATTCTTTGTGTAGACTTTGGTGCTAGTGATTGTGATTGTGAAGAGTGCTACTCTCCCAACTACCAAGGCAAGTGGTACTTCATGAATATGTCTATCCCTATATTTTTATACAAGCATTAGAAATATTTTGGTAAGCCTTGCATGTTACTATTTTTGCCAAATGCCATATTGGGGAAATCCTAAGTAGTTGTAGAATTGCTAGGAAATCCTAAGTAGTTGTAGAATATGTCTTGCATGTCTTTGGACTTATGTTTTTCTTAATAAAACAACTAAGTCAATGAATCACCTGGGTGGAAAGGGATTTGATTGGTGGTTTTTGGTTGAGTGGTTACACAAGGACCATGGCTATGGTTTACCTTGTGTATCTCACTTGTGGAAAGCCACCCATGAACAAAGGGATTTTAGAGGCCAAGTGTTGAGAAGCTTCTAGTGCATCCACTTGGCAATACGGGCTCTGCCTGGATCACATAGGTTGCTAGAACTTAGCCATTTGGACAGTTGGTGGTAGTAGGGATGATAGGTTGGAGCGCGTCCACTTGGTCTAAGGAAAGGCTTCTGAAAGGTCCTATCTTGGGAAACCAAGTCTGGTGGGGAAAGTGCACAACCTCTGCAGATGGAAATATCTAAGTACTTAGCCAAGCCCATGGCAATGGACAACTTGAGCATCAATACATGGAAGCTATCAAGAATCTCATCATTCCAACTTCTAAGTAAAAACTTTTGGGTGAACAAGGGTGAAGGACCTCGATGTCTATTGATGGTTTCTTGGGAAAAGTTTTGACCAAGAAAAACTTAGTGATTTCAACTAATAGGAAAAAACCTATTTTCAGCAAAGCAAGCCAAGCTACACTTAGCCAAATTGCATATAGTAATATAGTCCACTTAAAATTTACTAAGGTATCACTTGCCAATACTATTCCAAAGTATTGACCCACTGTGGCTGTAACTTGTGATGTTGCAGGTTACTCTGATGAGGATTAGGTGTCATGAGTCTACACTCAACATGTTTGCCTGTGGCACATGAAGATGAAGACTTATATTTATTTACTTATTCAAACTCTTGTATTAGGCCTGTGGCCTTGAGTTGTAAAGACTATGTTATCTCTGGAATGGATGTAATAAATGACCTTTGTATCTGTGTACTTCATCTTAAACTGTGGATGCTAGCAATGATCCAGGGACTAGCATTGCAATCACAGGGATCCTTTTCCTTTACAAAGGAGGGATCTTACAGATGGTATCAGAGCACTGTGTTGCCTGTAGGATTATGACCCTAGGAATGGAAACCACTTAGGAAAAAATTTCAACTACTTCTACAGTTGTCTATTCTTCTCGTAAACTTTTCTAATCTTCTCTCTCATCTCTATTTGTAGATGAACTCCATCAACAAAGCCGTGAGGAAAGGACCACTCATGACAATGACTATGGAGTGTGAGACAGAATTCCCCAAGGCTCTCAAGGACCTCAAGGTTGCATTAGAGATACAAGGTGCAGCTGTGTACAAGGGTTTTCCAGTGATGGATGAAGGAGTGGAATACTGGTGGGTGCAACTTCACTTGTATAAAAACAAGGAAGACAACCATCAGGAAAAAGGATTCTGCATGTTCACCAATTCAGTGGTGCACCCTACATTCTTTGAATCAGCAAGGGATGCAGCTTGGAAGACCATCAAAGAACTTGGTGATAGAGTCAAGTGCAGAATGCTCAACCTCCAAAATGACCTAAGGAAAGAGAAGAAACATACCCAAGAGTTGGAGGCTACCAACCAAACCTTAAGAGGAGACATTATAGACTTAGTGATGGAGTCATGTGAGAAAGATAGGCTGATTGCCTCTAGAAACATTGTGTTAGCCAACAGATCCAGTGAGATAGGATTGTAAACGTACTTTGTTAGTTGGACCACCACCTATCACCCTATTTTCCAAAATGTTGCTTAAAATAAGATTGAACCTTGGTTGTTGTAATGGTTTCATGTATGCATGACTTGTGTGTTTTGCTTTCCAAGGATGTGTATGTGATGTTATGCCTTTTACTTTATCTTGAATTGTGTTGTTCTAACTTTTCTATCTGATAAATAGATGCCTATTACCATCAGCACTGTTGAGGAGTTCCAGGTTACCCGCTTTGGTACTCGTATCGTTGAGCTTACCACTTTTCTCAATCTCCCTCTTCCCACCATCATGGTGCATCCCCTCACCAAGTTCGAGAGGAAGGACCTTTGGGGCTTCAAGGTGAACCAGCCCGGACGCCAGACAGAGCCTACTACGGAGGCCATCATCTTCAAGATTATGCACGATGACAGGGAGAGAGGCCTTGAGGTGGTGATGCAGGATCTGATAGGACGTCTGCTAGGGCGACACTCCCGACAGGTTAGAGGCACCCACTTCCACGTCTTCGGAAGACGTGATCAGGATGGAGATTCCATCGACTTCGAGGACGATTCGAGGGACGTAGCAGAGCCGATACGCCTGTACCTTCAGGACTTAGAGTTTCTCATTAGGCACGTGGACACAGACAGGACCAATGTCATGCTTAGCAACGATGAGCTCTAGGTGCAGCTTCGCGAGAAGGACAAGCTCTTCGCGCAGCAAGATGAGATAGTCAAGGAAATGGAGGCGAAGTTCGAGACCCAGGACAGGAAGTTCAAGAGTCAGGAGAAGCGTGTCCAGGATAGGAACAAGAAGATCCGGGACATGACTGAAGAACTGCAGTCCAAGGACTTCGAGCTAGAGCAGCAGCAGTCGGTGATTGAGAGGCTTCGTTCCCAGAAGAGGGCTCTCAAGGCCAAGATAGAGTCTTTGACCACTAGCATTGAGGAGAACAAGACCGCGATGGAGAACGCAGGTCTTACCTTTGTCGAGGAGGAGATTGATGCCGATGAGTAGACTTGACTACTCATTTATCTTTTATTATCATACTTGTTGTTTGAGAACTTGTTATTGGACCATCTGACATGTGGATGGCTTGCTACTTGTGTGTTTTACTTTGTGAACTTGTTATTTTGTTGTTGAACTTATAGCTTTGTGTTGCATGCTATGTGTTTGCTTATGTGATGTAATGTGCATGAAAGCATCTATGGGTATCTCATTCTTATCTCTATTTGAACAAACCACAGATGCCTCCCCGTCGTGCAAACCCCAACCCCAACAACAACAACAACATCACTCCATAAATGCAGCAAATGATGACTGCTCAAACACAACTGATGCAGATGATGACAACGTTCATCCAGAACCAAAACAATAACAACAACAACAACAACCCTCCGGGCTTTGATATGCTTACCAGATTCTTGAGACTGAGGCCAACATAGTTCTCAGGAACGACTGATCCCATGGTGGCCAATGATTGGCTACGCTCAGTAAACAAGGACTTGGTGACCGTGGGCTGCACGGATGCTGAAAAGGTGAGATTTGCAGCACATCTGCTGGAAGGGCCAGCCGCCACTTGGTGGGACAACTTCCAGATCACCACTCCCATAGATGAAGTGACATGGGCTATCTTTGAGGATGGCTTTCGCACTTCTCATATATCATCAGGAGTGATGAGTCTGAAAAAGAAAGAGTTCCATAATCTGAAGCAGCGCCACCGCAGCGTGGCTGAATACATTGAAGAGTTCAACAATCTGGCGCGTTATGCACTGGATGAAGTTGACACCGATGCCAAGAGAAAGGAAAAATTTCTGGAAGGCTTGAATGATGAGCTGAATCTGCAATTGGCTGTGGCATATGTTCCCACTTATCAGTCGCTCTGTGACAAGGCTGCTATTTTGGAGAAAAAAATGAAGCAAGTCGAGAGTAGAAAGAGAAAGCACTCCGACAAGCACAGCTCGGGATCGTCTCACAAACGATCTCACTATGATGACAGCGGAAGCTCAGGATCCCACAAGCATGGGAAATTCAACAAGCACCACAACCACAACCATCATGACAACAAGCATCACCGTAGTCATGACAATGACAAGTACAAGAACCACAAGAGTGGACATAAGAGCCACCACAGTGGTAATGGAAGTGGAAGTGGAAGTCAGCCTGTTAAGAGAGACATCAATAAGGTTGAATGCTTCAAATGCAAGAAGATGGGGCATTATGCAAATGAGTGCCCTGAAAAGAAAGTTGAAGGACCTATCAAGCCCAATCCTTTCCAGAAAGGACAGGTGAACCACATCAGTGTGGAGGAGGTCTATGAGGAGCCTGATGCTGTTGCTGGTAAGTTGAGACTCAATTCTATTCCAGCATTTGTTCTTTTTTATACTGGAGCATCGCATTCATTCATATCAAAAGCATTTGTTGATAGAAACGGGTTTCCAACTGAAAACATTGGGTGTCCAATAAAAGTTAGTTCTCCGGGTGGAGATATGATAGTAAGTTTTGGATGCCGGGATCTAGAAATAGAGTTTGGAAAACATAAATTTCCAGTGAGTCTGATAATCCTATATTCCCAAGGACTGGACGTAATATTGGGAAAGGATTGTATGGCTAAGTATGAAGGAGTACTAGATTGTGCCAATCGTACTGTTGCACTCACAACCTCGGAAAGAAAAAGAATTAAATTCAAGTCCAACTTTGAATCCAAAGGAAGTAAGCTAAATTCTCTTAAGGGGGTTAGCATGGACAGTGTGCCAATTGTGAGTGAGTATCCGGATGTGTTTCTGGAAGAATTATCGGGAATGCCACCTGATAGAGATGTGGAGTTTCTAATAGATTTGGTACCAGGGTCTGGACCAATAGCAAAGAGACCATATAAAATGTCAGTTGATGAACTGAAAGAACTCAAGAAGCAACTTGGAGAACAGTTGCAGAAAGGATTTATTCAACCAAGTTCTTCATCTTGGGGAGCCCTGGTTTTGTTCGTGGAGAAGAAAGATAGAAGTCAAAGGTTATGCATAGATTGTCGTTCACTCAACGAGGTAACTATCAAGAATAAATATCCTTTGCCTAGAATCAATGACTTGTTTGATCAGCTAGAAGGAGCATGTGTGTTATCAAAGATTGATCTCCGGTCAGGCTATTTTCAACTCAAGATAAGAGAACAAGACATACCTAAAACAGCGTTCACCACAAGGTATGGATTGTATGAGTATACCATAATGCCTTTTGGCTTGACAAATGCTCCAACATACTTCATGAATATGATTAACAAGGTGTTCATGGAATTTCTTGACAAGTTTGTTGTCGTTTTCATTGATGACATCTTAGTCTACTCCAAGAGCAAAGAAGAACATGAAGGACACTGGCGATTGATACTTGAGAAGTTGAGGGAGCATAAACTTTATGCCAAATTCAGCAATTGTGAGTTCTGGTTAGAGGAAGTTGGTTTTCTTGGTCATGTTATAACAAAGGATGGTGTAGCAGTTGATCCTGCTAAAGTTTTAGTTGTGACTGAATGGGAATCTCCCAAGTCCGTGAAAGAAGTTCGTAGTTTCCTTGGCTTAGCAGGTTACTACAGAAGGTTCATTGAGAATTTCTCTAAGGTAGCTAAGCCCATAACTGAATTGTTAAAGAAAGACAAGAAGTTTGCTTGGTCTGAAGGTTGTGAACTCAGCTTTCAGGAATTGAAGAAGAGACTTGTGACAGCACTAGTCTTGTGTCTGCCAGATTTGGAAAAAGATTTCCAAGTTTATTGTGATGCATCTCATCAAGGTTTGGGTGCAGTACTTATGCAAGACGGTAAAGTTGTGGCTTATGCCTCGAGACAACTCAAAACTCATGAAGTGAACTATCCTACTCATGATTTAGAGTTAGCCTCTGTCGTCCATGCACTCAAAACATGGAGACACTATCTTTTGGGAAAACGATGTGAAGTGTTCACGGATCACAAAAGTTTGAAGTATATCTTCACCTAGAAGGAAATCGATATGAGACAAAGAAGATGGTTAGAGCTTATCAAGGATTATGACTTAAGTTTGCAATACCACCCCGGTAAAGCAAATGTTGTAGCAGATTCTCTAAGTCGTAAGGTATTTGTGAATGGCCTTACCAAAGGAGAATTGCCAGATGATCTGTGCACTCAATTTAGAAAACTCAGATTGGAGATTGTGCCTGAAGGACATCTCATGTCTTTGGATGTTCAACCCACTTTGTTGGACAAGATCAAAGAAGCCCAGAAGATTGATAAAGAAATCGAAGAGATTAAAGAAAAGATTGGCATGGGGAAAGCCAAAGGATTCCATGAAGACGAACAGGGTACTTTATGGCATGGGAAACGTATTTGTGTTCCACAAGATCCGGAACTGCGGAAACTAATTTTGCAAGAAGCACATAACTCTCCGTATTCTATTCACCCGGGTAACACCAAAATGTACATGGACATGAAAGAAAGATTTTGGTGGAATAATCTCAAGAAGGACATCGCCGAACGTATTGCTTTGTGTGATGTGTGTAGTAGAGTGAAAGCGGAGCACCAGAAACCAGCAGGTTTGCTTCAACCACTACCTATTCCTGATTGGAAGTGGGACAAAATTGGTATGGATTTCATTACCGGATTACCAAGGACTAGGTCAGGATATGATTCCATATGGGTAGTAGTGGATCGCCTAACTAAAGTGGCTCATTTCATACCCGTGAAGACAACCTATACAAGTGCTAAGTTAGCCAAAATCTACATGAGCAGAATTGTATGTCTACATGGAGTGCCCAAGAGTATTGTGTCTGATAGGGGAACCCAATTCACTTCCCATTTTTGGAGACAACTACATGAGTCATTGGGAACGAGGTTGGAATTCAGTACTGCTTTTCATCCTCAAACCGATGGACAAACAGAAAGAACTAATCAAATTCTTGAAGACATGTTGAGGGCATGTGCCCTAGACTATGGAGCCAGTTGGGATGAAAGTCTGCCTTACGCAGAATTTTCTTATAACAACAGCTATCAAGCTAGCATGAGATGGCACCGTTTGAGTTTCTCTACGGAAGAAAGTGTACCACCCCATTGTTATGGAATGGTGTGGGAGAAAGAAGTTTATTCGGGCCAGATCTTATCAAAGAAGCCGAAGAGAAGGTCAAATTGGTTAAGGACAGGTTGAAGATAGCACAGTCCCACAGAAAAGCTACGCGGATCCAAAGCGTAGAGAAGTCACCTACGAAGTTGGTGATAGAGCTTATCTTAGAGTGTCACCACTTCGAGGAGTGAAAAGATTCGGAGTCAAAGGAAAATTGGCACCAAGATATGTTGGTCCATTCAAGATTTTGAGTCGCAAAGGAGAAGTTGCCTATGAAATTGAACTGCCAGAATCTCTATCAGCTGTCCATAATGTGTTTCATGTGAGTCAGCTTAAGAAATGTCACCCAGAAATGGAAGAAACTTCTTTGAAGGATACTATACCTTTGGAGGAGGTTCAACTAGAAAGTGATCTCACTTATGAAGTGAAACCTATCAAGATCCTTGAGACTGCAGAAAGAGTCACAAGTACTAAGACTATCAAGTTCTGCAAAGTGCAGTGGAATCATCATTCCGAAGAGGAGGCAACATGGGAAAGAGAAGATGATCTTCGGAAAGACCACCCTCACCTATTTGCTAGCCAATCCGAATCTCGAGGGCGAGATTCACCTTAAGGGGGTTAGATTTGTAACATCCCTAAAATCATGATTTCAAAGATTGCATATCCTTCATGCATGCATATAGTTTTGAGATCAATTTCAAACTCATTTCAAGAAAACAGAAGCACATAGTGCTATCATTTTATGTGAGCAAACTCAAATCAAATGGCCATCCCCATTTGAGAGCTTGAATGTTTTAAACCAAGATTGTTTGTGTCCCTTGTTGATTGGTTTGAGTGTGGAGTTTGAACAAAATTTTATAAAATAAAAATGGTTTCAAAACCATTTTCAAACATTTGCAAACCAAGTGAAATGTCACTGTTATTTTGTCTTTCCAAAAATGACAAGCCCACTCAAAGAGACCACCTGATTTTATGTCCTGAAATGTGATTGTTGCACACTGCAAAAATCCCAAAAAGATTTGAATTCAAAAATAGTTTGAATTCATTTGAAACTCAATCCAGAAAATCAATTCAGAAATAGAAAAGGAATAAAGAAAAAGAAAAAGGCCGGCTCTCCTATTCTAGCCCAACAGCAAAACCGGCCCAGCTAGCCCACCCGGCCCACCTCTCTCTCTCTCGCACGCGCAGACGCACCCGCGGAGTCACTGACGCCAGGACCCCACCTCCCTTCTGTTTATTCCGCTGACAGGTGGACCCGTGACCCGCTGCCGTCTTTCAAATCACGCGCTGCCATCGCGCCGCTGCGCCACATTTCGCGTCAACTCGCCGTTAAATCCCCTTGATACCGCGAGTAACTCCACGCCCCGCTCCGGCTATAAGAACCTCTACCCCTCGCGATCATTTCCCCCCCCCCCCACTGCACTGCACACCCTTGTCGCCACCAGACTGCCCCTATTTCGCGTTGAACTGCCGCAGCTCCGACGATCTCCGGCAAGATATTCCGGTAAGACCCCGTCGCCCCTTGCTACCTAAATTTGCCAATATGATCTCCGCGGCCATGCGCATCTCCTAACCACTCTGGTGCATGATAGGAACATCCAGAGCCTCGGCAACGTCGGCGACCACACGAGTCAGACGACCCCCTCAACTCCGGTGACCAATTGCGGTAAGCTCCGAGCGCCCCGTGCCCCCTCTTGCATACGAGGTTGTTCGCCACTGTCTTGCGCGACTCCTAATCCATCTGGTTCATGCTAGGGCGACGCGAAACCTTGGCAACGACTGCGACAGCAACTACCCGACGCCGTGCACAACTCCGACGAGCTCCAGCAGCCCCTGTCGTGCGCCCCTTGCCAAGCCACCGCCACGTTGAGCTTCGCCTCATCACTGCGATTCTGGTGAGCACACTCTCCCCTCCCCGAGCGACCTAGAACGCCGGCACCGCCACTGGCAGAGCGCTCCGCCACTCGCCGTCGTCGCGCGCCGCCAGAACTTGGTTGTTTTATCAAGAACCGTTGGATCTTAAGCGAAGCGGTACGTTAGATCTGAGCCATGCACATTTACTTAGGTCCAACGATCTGCGTCGATCGATCCGCCCGAACCGGTACGGGCCAATAGGAAATAGACGCATGGCTAGGGTTTGTTTAAAAACAGAATTTGAAATCAGATTTGTATCCAAATTTGATTTAGCTATAACTTTTAATCCACACGTTAGAATTTGACAAATTTTATACCGTTGGAATCAGGAGATCAAGCCCTTTCTGTTTATGCAATGTGTTTATTGTTTAGCTTATGTTAAAATTGATTTTTATGGCAGAACTTGTTTAGGACTATTTTGAGTATAGGAATTGTTTAGGAAATTGTTTTAGTGTCAAATAAACTTGGTTTAGCAAGTTTTTGACTTGTATATGATTCAGTACTATGCACTTGCTTGGTTGGGTTTTAAAAATCATCACTTAGCATTTTGCATGCATGCATATAGTTATGTTTGTATATGAATTGTGTGTAATTTTGTGCTACCATTCTTTGTGTAGACTTTGGTGCTAGTGATTGTGATTGTGAAGAGTGCTACTCTCCCAACTACCAAGGCAAGTGGTACTTCATGAATATGTCTATCCCTATATTTTTATACAAGCATTAGAAATATTTTGCTAAGTCTTGCATGTTACTATTTTTGCCAAATGCCATGTTGGGGAAATCCTAAGTAGTTGTAGAATTGCTAGCAAATTTCTAAGTTAAGTTACTATCTATGCCATGCTTAGCCTAGCTAGTAGCAAACAAGGGTTGGTGAAATATACATGCTATGATGAAAATATTTCTAAGTCTTTGGACTTATGTTTTTCTTAATAAAACAACTAAGTCAATGAATCACCTGGGTGGAAAGGGACTTGATTGGTGGTTTTTGGTTGAGTGGTTACAAAAGGCCCATGGCTATGGTTTACCGTGTGTATCTCACTTGTGGAAAGCCACCCAGGAACAAAGGGATTTTAGTGGCCAAGTGTTGAGAAGCTTCTAGTGCAGCCACTTGGCAATATGGGCTCTGCCTGGATCACATAGGTTGCTAGAACTTAGCCATTTGGACAGTTGGTGGTAGTAGGAATGATAGGTTGGAGCGCGTCCATTTGGTCTAAGGAAAGGCTTCTGAAAGGTCCTGTCTTGGGAAACCAAGTCTGGTGGGGAAAGTGCACAACCTCTACAGATGGAAAAATCTAAGTACTTAGCCAAGTCCATGGCAATGGACAACTTGATCATCAAGACATGGAAGCTATCAAGAATCTCATCATTCCAACTTCTAAGTAAAAACTTGTGGGTGAACAAGGGTGAAGGACCTCAATGTCTATTGATGGTTTCTTGGGAAATGTTTTGACAAAGAAAAACTTAGAGATTTCAACTAATAGGAAAAAACCTATTTTGAGCAAAGCAAGCCAAGCTACACTTAGCCAAATTGCATATAGTAATATAGTCCACTTAAAATTTACTAAGGTATCACTTGCCAATACTATTCCAAAGTATTGACCCACTATGGCTGTAACTTGTGATGTTGCAGGTTACTCTGATGAGGATTAGGTGTCATGAGTCTACACTCAACATGTTTGCCTGTGGCACATGAAGATGAAGACTTATATTTATTTACTTATTCAAACTCTTGTATTAGGCCTGTGGCCTTGAGTTGTAAACACTATGTTATCTCTGGAATTGATGTAATAAATGACCTTTGTATCTGTGTACTTCATCTTAAACTGTGGATGCTAGCAATGATCCAGGGACTAGCATTGCAATCACAGGGATACTTTTCCTTTACAAAGGAGGGATCTTACAACCGCGCATAGGAAAGCAAGCTCATCGAGTTCGACAAAGTTAATAAAGATATCTTCGCATGTAAGCCTTCTGACATGACCGGAGTACCTAGGGAACTTGCTGAGAACTCTCTTAATGTGTACCCTGACGCTAAACCTATCAAACAATCCTTACAATGGTTTGGTGATGAAAAGTGCAAAGATATAGCTCAGGAATTAGCCCGACTAGAATTAGCCTGATTTATCGTAGAGGTCATCCATGCTTATTGGGTGGGAAATTATGTACTCGTCCCTAAAAAGGACACTATTGATTTAAGGATGTGCATTGATTATACCGTCTTGAACAAGGGTTGTCCTAAAGATCCATTCCCCTGGTCTAGCATCGATCAAGTTATTGACTCCACGATAGGGTAGGAATTACTCTGTTTTCTCAACACATATTCCAGATATCACCAAATACGTATGAAAGAATCAGATCAACTCAAGACGTCTTTCGTCACACCTTTCGGAACCTTCTGCTACAAACGATGCCTTTTGCCTTAAAGAACGCAGGAGCTACACATCAACGCACCATGCAGCATTGCCTTAATGATCAAATCGGACGCAACATCCATGTATACGTAGATGATATAGCAGTGATGTCGAAAAATAAGGAAACACTTATTTCCGACTTAGAGGAAACATTTGCTAGCCTACGCAAATTCAACATAATGCTTAATCCGAAGAAGTGTTTCTTTGGAATCCTAGCCGGAAAATTGTTAGGTTTTATCATGTCTAAAAGAGGCATAGAGGTAAATCGAGACAAAATCAAGGCTATACTCAACATTACCAGGCCAACTCGCCTAAAGGACGTGCAACATCTCACTGGTTTTATTGAAGTAGTGAGTCGGTTCGTCAGCCGACTCAGAGAAAGAGCCGCACCTTTATACAAACTCTTGAAGAAACCGACAAATTTTCTAGACCCAAGAAGCTGTCGCTTCCCTACAAAGTTTGAAATACCTACTTTCGAATCCACCAATTCTTGCAGCACTAGAGCCATAGGATCCTATGTTACTTTACATCGCAGCGACTAACAAAGTCATAAGTATGGTAACATCAGTGGAGTGCGAGGAAGAAGGATATGAGTATAAGGTGCAATGTCCAACATATTACATGAGTGAGGTCCTGACAGAGTCGAAGCAACGCTATCCACACTACCAAAATCAAGCCTACGGAGTATTTTTTCTGCCAGAAAGCTACTACATTACTTTCAAGAGCATAAGATCACAGTGGTGAGTACTGCTCCCCTGCGAGATATAATCAACAACCATGACGCCACATGACGTGTCACAAAGTGGGGAATAGATCTTGAAGCTTTCAACATTGAGTACAAGCCACGAATAACAATCAAATCCCAGATACTTGCCGATTGCGTCGCCGACTGGACAGAGACGGCAGAAAATACAAGTCCTCCAAACTCGGAATTTTGGACCCTACATTTTGATGGGTCAAACGAACGAGGGGGCTCAGGGGCTGGCGTGGTGCTCAAGTCACCCCAAGAAGATAAGTTGTTCTATGTGATACAGATACACTTCACGACAACCAATCATATTGCCGAGTATGAAGCACTGTTACATGGAATACACATGGCCAAAAAAATTGGCGTAACTAGACTCATGTGTTACGGAGACTAGGATTTAGTTGATCAGCAACTATCGATATCTGCAATGCAAACAAACACATGGTAGCATAGAAAGCTGTTATGGATGAATTATCAAGAATAGGCTCTGGACGGAAACAAGTCCCGGATGGTGCTTTTATAGAGAACCTAAAAGTTCCTTCTATCACAGGAGTTGATGAGGACTATCCGAAGAAATCCGACTCACCTTTAGTAGCAGTTCCGGATGTAATTCCCATCTATAAAAAACCCTATCTGGATTTCTTGATAGGCGGAAAATTACCCGAAGACGAAGTTTGGGGCCAACAGATCGTCCTATGATAAAAATCCTATACGATATATAATGGTGAGCTCTATAAGTGGAGTGTTTGTGGGGTTTTCTAGCGCTGTATTTCTCTGGAAGAAGGAGTGGAAATGTTATGAGAAATCCACGAAGGCGAGTGTGGTAACCATGCTGCAGCCGAATCTTTAGTGGAAAAACCTTTTAGACAGGGATTCTTTTGGATCACAACTAAGGCAGATACCGAGAAACTGGTCAAAATGTGCAGAGGCTGCCAAAAGTACGCCAATCAAGCACATGTTCCGGCTGATCAGCTGCGAAAAATCCCTATTATATGGCCATTTGTGGTTTGGGGGCTTGATATGGTAGGACCGTTTCGTATGACAAAGTGTGGATTTACTCACCTACTAGTGATGGTGGATAAATTTACCAAATGGATTGAGGCTAAACCAGTAACAAATTGCGATAGAGTCACATCCAGAAAGTTGTCGAGGACGTGATCATTAGATTCGGATATCTGCATAGTATTATTACTAACAACAGGAGCAACTTTTCCATGGGAGAATTATCCAAATTCTGCAAAGAACAAGGGATCTGACTTGATATTGCATCAATCACACATCCACAAGCTAATGGACAAGTTGAAAGAGCAAATGGTCTCATTTTACAAGGACTCTGACCTCGTCTCGAGGCGCCACTTCGTCGTGCCACGGGGGCTTGGGCAGAAGAATTACCGTCTGTGATATGGAGCTTGCGTACAACTCCTAAAAGATCAAGTGGATACACTCCTTTCTTCTTGGTCTATGGTGCATAAGCAGTTATTCCGAGTGATTTAATTCATCGGTCCCCTAGAGTCAAGGAGTATTTTGAAGAAGATGCAGAAGTGTCTTGACAAGATGATCTCTACATAGTCGAAGAAGTTCACGTCATTGCTAACCAGAGATCAATAGCTAATCAGCAAATTTATGCAAGTATCATAGTCATAGAGTGCAAAATCGTTCTTTTAATAAGAGCGATTTGGTTCGCCGAATCATGCAAAAAAGAATTCACAAACTTTGCCCAATTTGGGAAGGACCTTTTATGATCAGCAGAGGTCTTCATAACGGGTCATATTATTTAACCGATACGAGACCAATCAAGGAAAGACCTGATACTCGGAAGAGAAAGAGATCTGGAGGTAGTACTGTAGGGTTTGCAACATAGAAAACAAAAAATTTCCTATGATGGAAACAACTAAGTACCAAGATCTATCTACTAGATAAAGCAACGGGTGGATATACATCCATAGAGAACATACCCTTGTATACCAACAAAGTTTAACGAGGTTGTACTCGTGGATGATGTAGACGAACACTTGCCGATCTCAAGATCGAGAAGAAGTCCAGCGCCGCAAATCAGCAGCGCATCCATGCTCGCACACATGTTCAAGACACCGAGAAACCTCCGCCTCCTCGCTCCAGCGATGCAACACAAGAAACAACTCTTTCCAAATGAAAATCCACTGGGAACATGTATCTCGCTAGTCCGAGACCATGGGTAATAAACTAAAGGGGGACAGAGATCCTTCATGAGGAGATGTGAGTGTGAGAGAGGGAGATGGGGGCTTTATATAGGAGGAGGGGGAAACACCAAGGGGGTGGCCCGCTCATGTGGGCTGCCCCCACCCCTCCCTCCATTCATGTGGGTGGAGCTCCCACTAACAAAATGCCCCTTCATTTCTCCACTCAAAAATCCAATTAAATTTCCACCAAATTAATGTAATCTCACTTTAAATAAAAATATTTTTATTTATTTATTCAGAATTTTGTCAATTACATTAATTAACAAATATTCACATAAAACCCCTTGCTAGTATTCTATTTCACATGCAGAAACAATTTAAGCATTTTCACCTAAAACAATTCTGGTGTCCAGTGAAATAATTCCTGCGCTTTGTAATTCTTTTCGTCTAGAACATATTTGTTCCAAATGGTGTAGGTGTCTCTTAAGTGTGTCACCCTATGGTTCGCGAATAATGCAGACATGATCGAGACCCCTCTCGGATCAATAATCAGAAGCGGGACTTAGAGATCCATACTGACTCCCACACATTCAACAATGACTTCTTGTGATCGTAAGAACCTTTTACACTAGTAAATTAATCCCTTTGTGTCGCGGTATATTACATGTCTGATATTCGATCATTGGTATCTCCATACCTAGTTTGATCTCATTACCGAAATGTACTCTTTTCTCGTGCCCGTGATATAACATTCTAGTGATCACATCACTTGTTTGCCAGCTAACTAATGTGATATCACCAAGAGGGCCCAGAGTATATCTCTATGTCATTGGGATGGACAAATTCCACTCTTGATCCATGAGACTCTACATAAAACCTTCATAGCACTGAACCCATGTTATAGTCACCCTAATCTTATGGTGTGACGTTTGATATTATCAAGATACTCTTCTAGTGTTAGTGATTGACATGATCTCATGGTCTAAGGATTAGGATTACTTCATATGATGATATAGCAATATAAACACAATGACTTGGACCATAATGCTACACTTCGGATTAATGTTCATCACACCATTCCAATAATGTTGTGACCTTGTTATTAACAACATCCAATGTCCATGATCAGGAAACCATTGATCATCTTGTTAATTAACGAGCTAGTTTATTATAGAGGCATGTTGGAGATATGACCTAAAGGCAATAAAAAAAGTGGTTATTATTATATCTTTGTGTTTATGATAAATGTTTACATTCATGCTATAATAGTATTAAGCAAAAACATTAATACTTGTGTGATTTGTAAACTAAATTAGAGTCCCTGGTAAAGCCTCTTTATAATACTAGCTTGTTGGTTAATAGATGATTTTGGTTTCTCGATCATGAACATTGACATGTTTTTATCAACAGGAAAATATCATTAGGAGAATGGTATGATGGACATACTCCTATAGATAAGCGTAGCATTAAGATCAAGTCATTTCAATAGTTCATTTGCAATAAGCTTTCTGATACATAGTAACATAATTCCTTCGACCATGAGATCATGCTAATCACCATCACCGAAGGATGCTTTGCTGACATCAAACACCACACCATAAGTGGGTGGCTATAAAGGTGTCACTGAGTGTTTAGAAAGTATGTGTTGAGGCACATGGATCAAGAGTGGCATTTGTCCATCCATCTGACGGATAGATATACTCTTGGCCCTCTCGGTGGAATGTCATCCAATTGGCTTGCAAGCGTGTGATTGTCTCACAAGGGATCACATATCACGGGAACGAGAAAAGAGTACTTATCGGTAACGAGGTTGAACTAGGTATGCAGAGATACCGACGATCAAACCTCGGATAAGTAAACTATCGCGAGATAAAAGGAAATTGTTATCGTATGTAAGTGGTTCATTCGATTGCAAAGTAATCATATAAATATGTGGGAGCCATATGAATTTCTAGATTCCTCTATTGGTTATTGATCGGATAAGTGTCTCGGTCATGTCCGCATAATTCACGAATCGTAGGGAGACACACTTAAGGATTCAATGATGTTTAGTAGATATGGAATGTTAGTAGGGATACCAAATGTTGTTCGGAGTCTCGTATGGGATCCGGGATATCACGAGGATATCCGAAGAAAAAGATTCATATAAGGAAAGTCCGATTCCGGAGTTCGGGAAAGATTCCGACGTTTTCGTCGGAGAGGTTCTAGAAGGTTCACCGGTGTCGTGGTGGTGGCACGGCAGATGCCATGGGTAGGCTAAAGTTTGGGGCCAATGGATGCTAGTGGGATCTGGGGAGGGAAGATGTAGTTGATTCTACACACAGAAAGCTAACGCAAAGATCTTTATTTCTCCTTCCTTGGGCTACAAGTGCTCCTTGAGCTGTATACAAGGAGAAAGAGAGAACTTTACCAGCCTAACGGTACCAAGAATGAGTCGATCCCTTCATCAGGGTCCAAGCCTCCCCTTATAAAGGAGAGCCCTGGGTTCTTCTAGGGCTGACGTGGCAAGCATATTCGAGGAATATGCTTGTCCCAATATAGTAGTTCGGCGCTCCTCTTTCCCTGTCGCCCTTCTCACTGCGGTAAGATTCCAGAGGGCCCCTCCTGCGTGCCTCGGGCTCCAGAACTGTCACCTCCGTGACCTCCTTCTGCCCCTCTGTCGTTCTGCACATTTGTCTTTAGCTCTTGGCTCTGCTCAGATTCCGCGACTAGGGTTTGACTTTGGGCTTCTCCTTCTCCTGCAAGCTTCGTATCATTCGGCCCTTCCTCGCGTAACTCGGCCTGTCCTTCACCTGCATTAAGATCATTCGGGCCAACCCGGCCGACTTACGCCATATCTCGGTCGGGTAATGCCTTGCCATTACTCCTGAGGTCCTGCCTTTTCCTATCTCGGCCGACCTTTACAAGACTCGGACAGCTTAGAATATAACTCGGAAACTGGACGGGGAATAATCCTTTCGTCTTTCCCCGTCCTTACCCTATCCGGGGTTACCTCCCCAACATTAGTCCCTGAAGCTGATATGGTCTCGCCGATAACCTCGGCCGGGTCGTATCAGTTTCATGATACACATTATGCATTCTTTTCGAGTTATCTTCTGCCCGCTCGTGGTAACACCGTATTTACTAGTGCACGCCTCGTCCCACGTGTCATCCTCATCATTGTTTCTCTAGTTTTTTGTTCCTCTACAGTATTTACTGACAAGCTACAGTTACTGCCGCGCCTGTCGCGCCGTTGCTACGACGCCTCGTGCGCCGTTCTTGTTGGGGATCGTGAGCTCCTTGGTCAATCGTGTGGCCTTCGGTGCGGTTCCGCCAATTTCGTGCTGCGCACACGATCCGCGCTGCCAACCGCCACACCCACGATCCCACTACCTTGCTTGCGGCTAGGTTATAAAGTGGGGGCGCGGCGCTGGGGATTCACTTTCCCCTTCTCATTCGCCTGCGCCCTTCTTCTTCCTCTCGCTCCCGCGCCCGCTCGCAGCTCCGCCGCCGTGCGTTCATCAGAACTTCTGACGGCGAGGACTCCGCCGCGTCGCTCCGTCTGCCTCCTCCGTGTTCGCTAGCTTTGGCGTCGTCGCCGGTGAGTTCTCTCCGGCTGCGTTGCCTAGGCCCTATCCTAGATTTCTCTGTCTTGGTTTCGTATTCGTGCGGCGGTTTCTCTGCTCCTCCGCCGTCGTTCTCGTTCAAAATTGCGACGGGGGCTCGTGGCTCTAAACTTTCCTCCGTCGCCAGTTCTTCCTCCGTCGATTTTTCCGACGAACCCATGTCTAGCTCTTTTAGTGGTGCCCTGGTAGAGGATGACGATGCTGGCTCTGGGCCTGAGCGAGGCTCGTGGGAAGGTTCCTCCGTTACCCGCCGCGAGATCGAATGGCTTGTCCGAACTCGGAGGATTCCCGCCGAGGTCTCTTGTCGCTTACCCGGCAGCGAGTCTTCTCCGGATATTAGGGAGGGCGAGTACGTAGTTTTTATGTCACATTTCTCACGCGGCTTTGGTCTCCCTCTTAGCGACTTCGCAAGAGAGTTTCTCGACTACTTCGGCCTTCAGCCGCATCATCTTCCCGCAAATGCCATCGCTTCTCTTTTTGCTTTTATCTCTGCTTCGGAAGGATACTTCGGCCTATGGCCGTCTGTGCACGTCTGGTCGAGGTTCTTCTAGATTCGTTCTAATGTAGTCCCTGACAAGTCTCTGCACCCTTCCGAGAAACTGCTTACTCAATGCGGGGCAGCGTCCATTACACCTCGGAGGAAGTCCGTATTCCCTCGTGTCACCGGGTTAGAATCGTGCAAGAAGTGGCACAAATCCTTCTTTTATGTCAAGAACAGAGGGGCGGAGGACAAGATTCGGCTTCCTGCCTTCTCCATTGGTCCGCCTTCCAAGGTAAATTGGACTTACAATCCGAGGAGGAGTCACGTCTTGGCCGAGCTTTTCGAGACTCGGCTCAAGGAGCTGATCCGGGCCGGGTTACGCGGCGAGGACTTGATGGCTACCTTCATCGAGGCAATTTGCCCATTCCAGAAAAGGACGCACAAACTTTGCTACATGAGTGGTCCACTTGATCCCAACCGAGTCTCGACCGTCGAGCTGGACAACTACCTCGTCTTCAAGCGTGTCCGAGCTATATTTAAGACGGAGATGCCTGAAGATTGGGCTTGGGGATTGAAACCGTTTACCCGCGAGCATCCTCCTCCCGCAGTAAGTTTAACCATTAATGCTTTGATTTTCTATTGTTTTCATAGCTGTTTTCGCTAACCTTCCTTCTTTTTCGCCTCACAGAGGTTCGCAGAGCAAAAGGACGAGGATGCCGAGGTTTTGTCGCTTCCGTGGACTGCGGACCGGAATACCCCGGACGTTGGGGAGCCGGACTCCGAAGAATTCGTCCCTAAGTCGGATCTCGCTCCGTCCCGCGCTCGTGGCAAGACTTCGGTCCATGAGGAGGAAGGTGATTCGGACGAGGTCCAAGTTCTTGAGCTAGTTGCCGCAATGCCTATTTCTTATGCATTTCCGGCTTCTACTTTCCCAGCTAATCCGGCCGGTCAGGTTCACGACGCCGAGCCTATTGCTTCCCGGCCCCCAGTTACCTCGGAGGCGGTCCCCAAGAAGCGAGTGAAGAGATCCGCTCCGAATCCTCCCAGGCGCAAGACCATGCCAGGAGTCGCTGGGTAATTTCCATTTCCTCGTATTTCTTGTTTCTCTCTTTTTGCTTTTCAAGCTGACCCTCTTTTTTCTTTCTTATTTTCGCAGCGCTCCTCTTTCTGTTAAACCCGGCGGTCCTAGCATGACTGGCCCTATGACTCGGCAGCCATCTCCTCCACCCGTTGAAGATACCAGGATCCCCAGTCCTGCTCATGCTGCGTCTCCTCCAGCTCCGCATCTGTCACCCCCTCGTCACGATGCGCCTGATACTCGTGTCTTCGAGATTTCTACCGAACCCGTTGACCCTCCATTGAATCCGAGCATATCCATCGAGCCTCTTTCTACCTCGGTAGCTCCTACAGTAACCCCAGCCCCAGCCGTGGTCGTTAATACCCCGGCGTCCTCTGCGCCTGTGATCCCTCCTGCTCCTAAAGGCACTGTTCCCATTGCCGAGGTATCGGCTTCTGCTGGTGCCTCCTCTACAGTAAGAAAAACTGTTGCCACCAAGGCTTCCACTTCCCAAAAAGGTCTTGCCGGCTCTTCTCAGACGACTATTGCCGACGTGCTGCATAAAGGGATTGCTCCCGCCAAAGCCTCCGTTACTCCGGCCACCGGTACCCAGCTTGCTCTTCATAAGAGCCCTGCTGCCTCGGTAATTACACAGCACGTCCGGGGTAAAGTCCTTACTCGGACGGCCAGTGGGAACAGCCTCGGCTCGCTGGTGGAATATGCTCATAACTGGAATGCTGCTGATCAGCTCGAGGGCAATCCAATCAGTCAGCCGTTTCAACTTTCCGACATCAGCAGCCGTTTGGATCAAGCTGCCAAGATCATTCTGGATAGCAACAAGATGAACGAGGTAATTGCTGCTTCTCGGGGTTTTGACTGATTCTCCATATGCTATTATATATACATTAGTCCCCGAAACTTGCAAACGAGTAATTTGTTATTCGCTTGGAAGTTTTTATAGTGCTCTACTTAACTCGACTTAATTTAGGGTTCGAGCCTATATCCGAGTAGATCTATCTTAAACTTTGCTTAAATTTTATCTAGCTGTTCTTTGAATGTCTAGCCACATAGGTCCGGGTTAAGCTTTCGCTTGACTCGAATCTACTTTTGGCTTTGAATATCCAGCCACCTAGATGCAGGTTAAGTTTTCGCTAACTCGGATCTGTTTTAACTTTGAATATCCAGCCACCTAGATTTGGGTTAAGTTTTCGCTAACTCGGATCTTTTTAACTTTGAATATCCAGCCACCTAGGTCCGGGTTAAGTTTTAAGCAACTCGGATCTATTTTGCTGAATATCCAGCCACCTAGATCTGGTTAAGTTTTCGCTAACTCGGATCTGTTTTAACTGAATATCCAGCCACCTAGATCTGGGTTAAGTTTTCGCTTAACTCGGATCTGTTTTGGCTTTGAATATCCAGCCACCTAGATCTGGGTTAAGTTTTAGCTTAACTCGGATCTGTTTTGGCTTTGAATATCTACTCATCGTTTGTTCTATTGCTCAGGTTGCACATGACCGGCGGACTGCCGAATTTCAAAGACTGCTTTTCTCACACAGGAAGTTGGAAGAAAAATAGGAAAAAGTTCTTCCTGTGGTGAAAAAAGCAGGTAAGTCGACCATTTTCCTTGTCATCTCTAATATTGTCATTGTTTTGTATGCCGGATGCCGAATTACTTTGTGGGTTAACAGGTAACATCAATAATCTCAACATTCGTCTTGAGAAGAAAGTCAAGAACTTGGAAGGTTAGTTTTCCATTTACCTCATACTTTTCCCTTTCTAAAACATGCACTAAGTTTCTTTTACTTTGTTTGGCTTTGGTAAAGCCGAGATACGAACCTTTGCAGCATCTCACCAAGATTGTACGCCCATGCCTGATGTAATGCTGCATTTTTTAGAACAAAGCGCTACCCACTCGGCACAGCTAAAAGAAAAGGATGATGAAATAGCTCGCCTAAGCGCTGAAGTGGAGGCCCTTAAGCTCTCTCAGAGGTCCGAATTAGAAAAGGTCGATCAGGAATTCTCTGAGGAGAAGAATCGGCTAGCTCTGGAGCTGCAGAAGAATAAAGAACTCCTCGAGGCCGCCGAACTAAAAACTTGTGGAATGAGCGAGGAAATCGCTTCTTTTGAGAAGAGCAAGATCATCTGGGCTAAAGACCTCCAGATAATGTTGAGTTCTATTCATTGTAAGTTTCTTATCACAGCCGGATTATGTTTTTCTCTTTGTCTTTGCTGTCTCCTGATGCATTCGTGTTTCTTGAGTCATTTCCCGTGCTAAGCTGTGAGCTCGAAAGCGGTTCTTGCAGCTCGTGAGCGCCGAGGTGTCCCTGTTGACATTGATTCGGAGTACTCGATGGAAGATTTCCTTGTCGCTGTCGGCGCTGCCGTTGGTCCGATGAAAATTATGGGCAGGGACTTGGTGCAGGCAGCTATCCGAGCCTACCATGTTCTCTGGCCGAATACCTCTGGGACTCCTAATATCAGCGAGGTCGAATTGCTGGTGAAAAGATTGATGGCCTCTGAAAAGCAACTAAGTCTCTGGAGGGAATCAGCTGGGCGAGCTGGCGCTGATATGGCCCTCACCGTTATCATGTCATGGTACGAAGACATTTCTCTTGATATCCTGAGGAATTTGCGCACAGGTTCCCGTTGGGTTGAGGACCCCACCTTTGTTGCTCTTCGGCAAGCTCGCGCCTTCCAGTTCGTTGAGTATGCCGACGTGCATACCTGGAATGAAGGTCCGAGCTTTCTCCCGAACTCGGACGATGAGGTTGTGGTAGAAGACGCATCAGACAATAACTCGGCTGAACAGGGTGAAGGTGAAGATGATTCGGCTTCCTCTGGTGACTCTAGTTCGAGCTCGGACGACAATGGTGACGCGCGATCCTCCTCCAAAGGTACTGGGCATTCAACTGCGCAAATTGATGCCCCTCAGCAGCATCCAGCTTCAGCCGAAGTCGTACCTGGGTCTGTGGAAAGCGAGGCAACCTCGGCCGAGGTTCCGCCTATCTCGGAGCATCCGGCTCCTAACACAACTATTGCCTCTCCAACGGAAAATCTTTAAGTTATTACTTGTCCCTGGTATGCCGGGCGTACGATGTCCGTGGAACACTTGTTTATTTCCTGTATGACCTGAATCTCCTTTTGCCGTACATTGCTGCGACATATAAGTTTGCAGTTATTATAACTTTGTTTAAGTGGGTTTCCATCCGAATTCTTGCTTTGGTAGCCTGCAATTTTTTGTTGTTAGGATGTATCTTTGTCTTTGTTTTCTCGTGTTTTAGTCGAGTAATCTGGGTGTGAGCTTCGAACATCATACGGGGTTGATCTGCTCTTACTCTGAGTGCCGAAGTGTGATACCTTTTTCGTATCAAAGATTGACTGCCACTTTGGAACAATATATGGCAGTCCCCGAGTGACTGCCTGTTCCGCTGAAGTCTAGTGTGTAAACTAAATTTCAGGAACAATATAAGACCACTGCCGAGGCGCTGCTCAGGGTGTCAAGTTTTGGTGCTCAACATAACACTGGGGCGGTATATGGTAGTCCTCTAGTCGCTGCTTTGAATGCCGAGGTTTAGTACATAAAACGAAATTTCAATAACATATAGCAGTCCCCGAGTCACTGCTCTGGATGCCGAAGTTTAGTACATAAGATGAAATTGCAATAACATATAGCAGTCCCCGAGTCACTGCTCTGGATGCCGAGGTTTAGTACATAAGATGAAATTGAAATAACATATAGCAGTCCCCGAGTCACTGCTCTGGATGCCGAGGTTTAGTACATAAGATGAAATTGAAATAACATATAGCAGTCCCCGAGTCACTGCTCTGGATGCCGAAGTTTTTAATACATAGTTGGTGCTTGATCGCAAGATACTACCTTGCAATGTGTGACCAAATGACCACTAAGAATAAAATGGACGAAGTAAAGCTATGTTCCATGGCCTTTTCGTTTCCTCGCCGGCTTTGTCTGCCCTGTGCTTTTCAAGGGGTTTGGCGTCGATTAGATAATAGGCATCATTGTGCAATCCCCTGCTCACGACGAATGGTCCTTCCCATGGAGGTGACAGCTTGTGCATGCCCGCCGTGCGTTGAACCAGTCGGAGAACTAAATCTCCTTCTTTGAACACTCTTGGATTCACCTTTTTGCTATGATAACGTTGCAAGCTCTGCTGATAGATAGCTGATCTTGACAGCGCCAGCTCTCTGGCTTCTTCTAGCAAGTCGACCGTATCTTGCCGAGCTATTTCGTTTACCTCTGAGGTTGTATAGTGAGTAACTCTTGCCGAGTCATGTATTATGTCGGCTGGAAGCACGGCCTCTGCCCCGTATACCAGAAAGAATGGTGTATACCCTGTTGACCTATTTGGAGTAGTTCTGAGGCTCCATAATACGGCTGGGAGTTCCTCAATCCAACATCCTGTCGACCTTTGCAGTGGCTCAACAAGTCGTGGTTTTATTCCTGACAATACTAGTCCATTAGACCTTTCCACTTGCCCATTAGATGCTGGGTGAGCCATAGAGGCAACAACTAACCTTATGTGTTTTTCTCTACAAAACCTAGCGAAGGCTCCTTCTGCAAAGTTTGTGCCGTTATCTGTAATAACACTGTGTGGATAGCCATATCTTAAAATAATATCTTTGAGGAATTTCACTGCTGTGGGCCCATCGCATTTTTTTATTGGTTTCACTTCAATCCATTTTGTGAACTTGTCCACCATAACCAATATGTGGGTCATTCCCCCTCGGGCCGGCTTAAATGGTCCCACCATATCTAAACCCCACACAGAAAATGGCCAAGTGATGGGTATTGTTTTTAACTCGGCCGATGGCATATGTATTTTGGTTGCATATCTCTGACAACCATTGCATCTTTCAACCAACTCTTTGGCTTCTTTTAACACCGTCGGCCAATAAAATCCATGCCTGAATGCTTTGGCTACCAAGGCATGAGATGAGGCATGGTGTCCACATTCCCCTTGATGTATATCTAGGAGGATCTCCTGGCCTTCTGCCGAACTCACACACTTCTGTAATACGCTTGTAACGCTTCTTTTATATAGCTCATTGTTTATGATCGTATAAGCTTTTGCTCTCCTTACAGTTTGTCTTGCTAATACTTCATTGCTTGGCAACATCGTGTCTTTTAGGTAAGAGAATATGGGTCACGCCCATAGCGGTGTGACTTTTTCTGGTGTGGTCTCACTGTCTATTTCCATGTTTTCTGCCGACATATCTACCTCAGGCTTTTTCATAATTGTGCTTACTTCTGCTGTCCTCTTCTTGGGGGGTTTCGAGTCATATTGCTGGTCTACTTCCATCGGTGCATTATCTTCTGCTGAATTTGCCGGAATAAAGATAGATTCGGATTCTGGTGACGGGACTATTGATGGTTTTCTGAGGTGTTCGTGGCAATACCCGGGAATTGACCGGGTTGATCCGAGTTTTGACAACGGTTCATGCATCATTTTCTGCCCGAGGTATGTGGTGAAATTCACATCCTTCAAAGTATCCACTGATCTTTTGCACATGAAATCTGTATAAAGCCATATTAGCATCTAATGCATCCCAATTGCCTGAGACTTGCTGTACTACTAGATCCGAGTCCCCATAGCATAAGATTCGGCGTATGCCAATTTCTTTTGCTACTTTCAATCCATGGACCAGTGATTCATACTCGGCTACGTTGTTGGATGCGGCAAAATGTATTTGTAGCACATATCTCAGCTGATCTCTTTTAGGCGAGGTTAACACTATTCCTGCCCCCAAACCATTTCTTAGTTTGGAACCATCGAAATGCATTGTCCAATAATTTGGATCTGGTAATGGTGGCTCATACTGCACTTCGGCCCAGTCTACGAAGAAGTCGGCGACTGCTTGAGATTTGATTGCATCTCTCCTATCAAATTGTGGAGCGTATGGTGACAACTCGATTGCCCATTTTGCTATTCGGCCACTTGCATCTTTGTTGCTCAATATGTCGGCTATGGGCGCTTCACAGATCACTTTGATGGGATGCTCTTCGAAGTAATGTTTAAGCTTTTTTGCCGACATATATACTCCATAAGCCATCTTCTGATAATGTGGGTAATTCTGCTTTGAAGTGGATAATACCTCGCTTAAATAATATACCGGCCTTTGTACGGACTTATCATCTTCAAGTCGTTCTACTACGACTACTGCACTCACCACTCTGTTGGTAGCCGCTATATAGAGTAACATAGGCTCTTTTGATAATGGAGAAGCCAAAACGGGTGCTGTGACTAACATTTTTTTCAACTCATGAAATGCGCTGTCCGCTTGTGGGGTCCAAATGAATTTATCTGATTTCTTCATCAGCTGATATAGTGGTAGCGCCTTTTCTCCCAGCCGACATACAAACCGGCTGAGCGAGGCTAGACAACCTGTGAATTTTTGTACATCATTTAAGCATCTCGGCAATTCCATTCTTTCTACTGCTTTTATCTTTGTTGGGTTGGCCTCTATACCTCGGCTAGATACAAGAAAACCGAGTAATTTTCCTGCCGGCACGCCAAACGTGCACTTTTCTGTATTAAGTTTCATTCGGAACCTTCTCAAGTTCACGAAAGTTTGCCGTATATCTTCCAGTAAGGTTTTGCTTTCCTTGGTTTTGATGACCACATCATCTACATATACTTGTACATTTTTTCCTATCTGATCGTGTAGACATTTTTGCATGCATCTCTGATATGTTGCTCCTGCGTTTCGCAGGCCGAATGGCATTGTGCGATAGCAATAAGCCCCGTACGGGGTAATAAACGCAGTCTTTATTTGATCGGCCGGATTTAACGGTATCTGGTGGAAACCAGAATACGCGTCTACAAATGACAATAACTCACAACCAGCGGTCGAATCAATGACTTAATCTATTCTAGGTAATGGAAAAGGATCTTTTGGACACGCCTTGTTCAGGTTCGTGTAATCGATGCACATTCGCCATACAATGGCTACATTGGGATCATCTTTCTTCTTTTCTAATAGTACCGGATTCGACAACCAATCCGGATACAGCACCTCCATGATGAACCTGGCTGCAAGGAGCCGAGCTATTTCATCCCCTATTATCTTTCTCCTGTCTCCGGCGAAGCGGCGGAGAGGTTGCTTCACCGGCCTTGCTCTTGGCCTTACATTCAAAGAGTGCTCAGCCAACTCCCTCGGAACACCTTGCAGATCCTGAGTTGACCATGAAAATATGTCCCGATTCTCACGAAGGAAGTTGGTGAGCTCGCTTTCCTATTTAGCGTCCATGCCTGCACCAATAGTAACAGTACACTCCGGGAACTGCTCATCTCTCTGAAACTTCTTCGTTTCTTTGGTCGGCTGAAAAGAGACACTGCCATGCGGGTTGGCTAGTGCCGGCATGTTCAGCTGTGCCGACTGAGATAGGGCTGCTACCTCCTGAATCCTTCTTTTTTCTCTTGCTATAACCAATGATTCGGCCAAATTTGACCCGGCTGATGCACACTCCATTGATTTCTTGTAATCCCCTGTTATAGTTATCACTCCTTGTGGTCCGGGTAGCTTCATTTTCAGATAACTTATATGACAGCTGCCCATGAATTTGGCCAACGCTGGTCGTCCGAGTAGAGCATGATAACAGCTCTCTAGATCCACCACTTCAAACTCTAAATTTTCTGCTCTGCAGTTATCTCTTGTGCCGAATAACACATCCACTCGGACCTTACCAATGGGTTCACATGAAAGCCCTGGCACTATCCCATGGAAAGTGGTCCTCGTGGATTGCAACATGTTCTACGATATTCCGAGTTTATGCATGGTATCTTTGTACATGATATTGATACTGCTTCCATTGTCTATGAGTACCTTTGAGAATTTGACATTGATGCTCGGTCCAACAAATGTCGGATCCAGCATGAGTGCATATGATCTGGGATTCGGCATTATCTTGGGATGATCCTTTATGCTCCAAGTTATCTCCTGATCCGACCAAGGCACATATCTTGGTACTGCCGGCATTACTGCATTTACTTCCATATGTCGGTGCTGCACACTTTGTTTGTCTTGTTGTTCCGTTGTGAACACACAATAGGACTGATGATGTTCTCTGTAATCATTGCGTCCGGTATTCGCCGGATTTGTTCTTCCATCCTGGACTTGGTTCATCACTTGATGTACCGCGTCTCTCCGATCCGAGTTATCGTACCTCGGGGGAGGGGGCGGTAACATCAGTTGCTGTGCATTTGCTCCAGTCAACTGTGGTTGATGCTGCTGATGTACTTGATGGGGTGCCTGAACTCCTGCGGGGTTCCCCATTGCATTTTTCATCCATGCACATTGGCGGGTCGTATGGTTGGCTGGCCTGGATGGGTTTGACGTGTGAAATTTGCACGGCTGATCTAACATGGATTCGAACGTGTACTTCGGCCTCTCCCGCCATCGCTTTTGTTCGGGGGTCCACTGCCTTTTTCCTTCATTCCTTGGTGTCCACTGCTGAGGACCATTCTTTTGCCGTTGAGTTGCTCCGTGACTCGGCTGATCTTGCGCTACTGCCGCCACTTGGGCCGAATTATATCTATAATCCGGCCTTTCCTCTCTTCTTCTTCCTCTGAAATCACCGCGCCTAGATGACCCGACCAAATCTCTTGCATAATGGTCCTGTTGCTCGCGATGATCCGCCGACATTAATTCTAGTTGCGTCGGGTCTCCTAACGCGTAGGAGTCCGCTATTCTGATAGTTTCTGCCAGTGTGGTCGGCATATCTCTTTGCAGACGTTGCCACAATACGCTGCCATAACGGCATCCTTGCACAAACCAAGCTATTGCTTGCGATTCTATAACTCCTTCACATGAGTTTCTCAGGTTGCACCACCGAGTTAAAAATTCTCTATCGGTTTCATTCGGCCTCTGCTTGCACATGGCTAACTGTTGTGGCCTGTTTGGCCTCTTGTACGTGCTGGTAAAGTTGCTGAAAAACATTTCCTCAAAATCCAGCCAACAATTGATACTGCCCGCTGGTAGATTATCCAGCCACACCCTAGCTGGTCCTTCCAGCATTTGTGGGACATACCGTACTGCCCATCGTAAGTTTCCACCCGCTATTTTCACAGCAGTGGCATAGTCAATTAACCAGTCCTGCGGTTTGGTGCTCCCATTATACGTCTTCGTGCCTCTTACTAGCTGAAAATTTGGCACAGGCGGTTCGCCCATGAACCGTGGTCCAAAGCATGTCGGTCCTGGTGGACCCTGTTCCTCCAACAACTCGGACCGGTATAGCCGATCCAGCTTCACTCTTGCATCATTTGATGGCAAATCTCTGTATAGAACCCTATCTTGTACTCCATAGTGGTTGTTTCCGCCAAGGATCGCGTACTCCATCTCAGAGTAACCATCATTGTATCTCTCATTAATCTGATTGTGGCGAGCTGGACTTGTTTCTCTTTCCTGCTGGGGTTCATTCCTCGGTTGCGGGTTGAGTGGCAGTTCTCTCCTTACTTCGACCGGGGTATTATTCTCATGATTGCCTCTCGCCGGTTCTCTTCTGCCGAGATCTCCATTGCCTCGGCTTCCGCCGTCTTTTTCCACATGGCCGTGGTTCCTCTCCCCACTATTACCTCGGCTTGCATTGCCTCAGTTCTCATTTGCCTTTCCGGCCATTGCCGGATCATATGGAACAATTTGCTTGTTCCTCTTTCCTGAGGTTACTGCTTTGTCCCTTCGTGCATTATGTCCGGGTGAAGATGCTGCTGCCACGGACAAGGCAGGTGCTGCCCCTGCCGAGTGAACCATTCGCGAGGCCCCCGACCTCGCCGGGTTTGCTCTGAGCATTTCCTTGTTTTGCTGGTTCGCGATGCGCACCAGCTCGTTCACTCTTTCTTGCTGTTTCTGCCGGGCCTCGCCGGTCAACCCTTCTAACTCTAATGCTGCGGCATTTGCCGCTCTTAGGTTTTTTGCCGGGGTACTGTACCTCGGCAAACCCAAATCCACTGATTCTGCTTTATGAGCATCATGCTCTTTGTTGATATCATCCATGAGGTTTTTCCCTCTCAATCTTAATTCGTCCACCCGTTCGGGTGCGACGTCAAGCTTATTAGCTTTGGCATATTCTTGCAGGGTCCTGTTTAAGGACTCCCTCAAGGCCGACACCTTTTTGGCCTCTACCAGCACCTTTTGCCTGGTTTCCTCCAACTCTGCCTGAGCATTTGCCGGATCAAGTATTGGCCACAGCGTAGTCAAGTTTTCTATGGTCGCTGAAGAATGTTCTTGGCCTTCCAGGTGGCCCTCTTACTCTTGGTGCCTTTGGGGTGGTGTCCTGCACCTCGATCGGGTTGGTCGCTGGCGGGATTACCTCGGTGGGTAGTGGTGCGGTCTGCCTGGGTGCGCCCTGTACAGCGGTGGCGGGTTCTCTGCTTGACCCGGCAGCTGCTGCTCCAGTTTGCACTCTGGCCACGACCATCACCTCGACGCTGCCTGCAGGATGTGCTCTGGGCGGACGGCTCGCAGCGTTAAGAGGTGGCTCTCCTACAACAACAACTTGGTGAGGATAAACGCTGGAGATGTCGACACCGACGTAGACCTCGTGCCCGCCCAGGCTGATGAAGACACCATTACGCGGGGGAGTTTTCCCCCTGAAGCTCCCTGCATTGTCGCTGACATAGTCATAGAGACCAAATCTCTGGACCAAGCCAGAAACAACGCGCTCGCTAGTCTTGATGAAGTTTCCTTTCCGGATCATAACTCCAGCTAGCACCGCTGCTGGCCCCACGGTGGGCGCCAACTGTCGTGGTGGTGGCACGGCAGATGCCATGGGTAGGCTAAAGTTTGGGGCCAATGGATGCTAGTGGGATCTAGGGTGGGAAGATGTAGTTGATTCTACACACAGAAAGCTAACGCAAAGAACTTTATTTCTCCTTCCTTGGGCTACAAGTGCTCCTTGTGGTGTATACAAGGAGAAAGAGAGAACTTTACCAGCCTAACGGTACCAAGAATGAGTCGATCCTTTCATCAGGGTCCAAGCCTCCCCTTATAAAGGAGAGCCCTGGGTTCTTCTAGGGCTGATGTGGCAAACATATTCGAGGAATATGCTTGTCCCAATATAGTAGTTCGGCGCTCCTCTTTCCCTGTCGCCCTTCTCACTGCGGTAAGATTCCAGAGGGCCCCTCCTGCGTGCCTCGGGCTCCAGAACTGTCACCTCCGTGACCTCCTTCTGCCCCTCTGTCGTTCTGCACATTTGTCTTTAGCTCTTGGCTCTGCTCAGATTCCACGACTAGGGTTTGACTTTGGGCTTCTCCTTCTCCTGCAAGCTTCGTATCATTCGGCCCTTCCTCGCGTAACTCGGCCTGTCCTTCACCTGCATTAAGATCATTCGGGCCAACCCGGCCGACTTACGCCATATCTCGGCCGGGTAATGCCTTGCCATTACTACTGAGGTCCTGCCTTTTCCTATCTCGGCCGACCTTTACAAGACTCGGCCAGCTTAGAATATAACTCGAAAACTGGACGGGGAATAATCCTTTCGTCTTTCCCCGTCCTTACCCTATCTGGGGTTACCTCCCCAACAACCGGACCAGAAGGGGAATGGACCATGAATGTGTCATGGGTAAGTGGAATGATTGGATCATATCCTACGTCACTTGGTTTGGGCATTTGCAAGAGATAATTAAAGCTCTAAATTGAAAGTAAAACGAGAGGTTTGAAAAGTCAGACTATGTCAACACCCGGATTTTTAATCCCAGATGCCTATTATGCCATACATCGCAATCCCAGGATTACCATTTTTGCGAGACATAACAAAATTGGATACCATAGTACATCATTCATTACAAACCGTACATAAGTTCTTACACAAATAGGGATCTCATGATCCAGTTCTTAATACAACTTCAAGTAGCGGAATACGTAATAATAACGGTAGCGTAGTCGAAGCTCCATCTTCGGGGTCACGGGCAATGCTGACGATGGGAGATGATCCTAGTTGTCGTAACCTTCCTAGGGTCCATCCTCCAGGTACTCCTCTTCATAGTCTGGCCATGGGAATAGCCAGGGACAAAGCCATGAGTACTATTTAAGTACTCGCAAACTAATACTAACAATTGAAAGGGGTTTTTGATAATAGGACACTAGGCTATATTTATAGTCGCGACGGTGAGACCGAACGGCATGGGCAGGTGACGGTGGCGACACGGCTACGGGCGGCTAGAGGCATGGCCGGTGGTGGTGATCGCTTGGTGGTCTCCTGGCGATGCTCCACGGCTTTAATGCGCGTGTAGGGGCGGTGCGGTTTGGTCTGGAACACGCGACGCTCTGCGCGGCAGAGGCGGCGTCTTCGATGGTGAGCGGTGGCTGTGAGGCATGGGGCGGTGAACGGGGATGTCTGGTGGTATCCTGGGACGGTGGTGATCGTGTATGCACGTGGAGAGGGCGGCGCGCGGTCTGTGGGCTTCGGTCGAGGGTGGCGCTCTGGCGCATGCTCGGCACGGTTGGCAGAGGCACAGGCGCGTCGTTCCTGGGTGCTGTGTTCGATGTCTTCGAGGCAGGGCTGGTCGAGAGGGGGCGGTGAGGCATGGGTGATCTCCCAGAGAAGGTTGGCACGGCTAGTTTCTTTCCTAGATTGTTGTCTACATTGGGGTGGCAAGGATGCACTCGGCTGTTCACCATTGATGATATTGGCAAGCTCACAGTGGTGCTAGTGCTTGGTTAATCTTTCTAGATGATCTACTGAGATGGTTGTGAGCTAGAGAGGGAACCAGTTAGGCTCAAAACACTGCACACTATAGTGTTTTGATTTTGTTTGATTTGTGTCTGCCAAGTGTTTTATAAAATGGCCGCAAGAATTCAAGTTTTGAATTTTGAAGAGATTTTTGGTGGGTGTGCTAGGTTGGTACTGGTGAGTCTGCAGATGCTTGGGTTTTGAAAGTTGAGCTTGTTTGAGTGGTTTTTGAAAAAGTGGGATCTTCTCATATGATAAAGATTCAATTTTGAATTGCCATTTAAACTATGAATTTGAAAGTTTCTGGATGATCACAAAGTGGGCCTTGATACTTTGTTATGAGTACAATCAAGGGGTGCAAAGATCCAGAAAAGTTTCTGTTAGGTTCTGAAAGTTTGAGACAGCCAAAGTAGGCATGGGAGTTAAATTGGTCAAAATGACCATTTCCTTATTTAGCTTTGTTTTGGTTTATTTGTCTTTGACAAAAGTTTGGGAATTGTTTAGATGATGTTTATTTCACCTAAGAAACATTTTACATGCAAAGAAACACACAAACAAGGTGGTTCAAAAGAATTCAAAATGCAATGCATACTCACATGCATGCTTCCATAATTTTATTTAGAAAAGTTTTTGTTAACCCTAATTTTGATGATTAGAGTTTGATGATTTAAGTTTAGTATTTTTGGGATGTTACAAACTAGAACAATGGTTTCCTAGTGGAAGAAGGAAAGAGTCCTTCTTTCAATCCAACTTGGGTTTTGGTTTGGATTCAAACCCTCCCCTCCCAAGGCTGCCCCCCTCTCATAAATAGAGTGGGAAGGCTGCCCCAAACACACAAGAGCCAGCCCTCCACCCGTGCCACGCCGTCATCGCCACGCCGCTGCCAGCCACCACCCTAGCCACCACCGACTCCTCCTCCTCCTCCCGGCCTTCTAAACCCTAGATCGCCGAAAAACCCTAGATCCAGCATAACTCACACCGGCTTAGGCGAAGCCCTGCGGGATCTTCCCTTACTTCCGCCGTCGTGCTGTCAGAATCGCGAGGGGGAGAACTACAACCTCCGCTGCCTGCTGGAACAAGGGAGAGGAAGGTCTTCATCGAGTACCGAACATGTGACCTATAGTGGTATCCGAGCCGTGTCTATATGTAGATCTATTGCACGAGTAGAACACAATGGTCATTGTGGGTGGTGGTTCTTTTATTATCAATTGATTTTTGTGTACTTTGCATCTTGCAGTATGATGGGATGAAGAGGCCCGGGCTAACCTTACATGACATCGTTCATGAGACTTGCTCCACGCTTAACATGCAACTTGTATTGCGTAAGTGGCTTTGCGGGTGTCTGTCTCTCCCATCATAGTATAGATTCAATTTACAATGGGCACTTGATAGTTCAAACATCAACGTTGTGGTTTTTGTTTGTAAGTTATAACGACACTTATTGAAAGCCCGAAACCACGTAAAATATGCAAAGAAAATTAGAGGCGTCTAACTTTGTTTTGCAGGGGTGTGCTGTGATGTGATATGGCCATGATTGTGATTATATATGATGTATGCAATGTTCCTTATTGTAAGTCGGCAACCGGCAGGAGCCATATGGTTGTTTTTTAATTCCATTAAGACCTACGTGTCTATTCTAAGTAGTTGTAATAGTTGATGCTGGTGGATGACAACCATGAAGCGGCGCCATTGACCTTGACGCCATACCGGTAATGATGGAGATCATGATCGTGCTTGAAGATGGAGATCGGAAGCACAAGAAGGAAGGCCATATCATATCACATATTATGAATTGCATGTGATGTTAATCCTTTATGCACTTTGTATTGCTTAGTTCACGACGGTAGCATTATAATATGATCCCTCAAACACAAAAATTTCAAGTTATAAAGTGTTCATCCTTAGTAAGCACCGTTGTTAAAACTCATTGTTTCGAAGCACCATGTGATGATCGGGTGTGTTAGATTCTGCGAGTGTATACAACGTGACCAAGCCAGATTTGCTCATGCGAAAGCTAAGGTTTGATCTTGACAAGCCTAGCATGTACAGAGATGGTCTCGGAACACGGATGACCGAAAGGTAAAGCATGAGTCATATAGTAGATATGATGAACATGTTGATTATTCGCCATTGAAGCTACATCAACTCTCGTGATGATCATTTTTGATGTGGTGGATTTGGTTCGTGTGATCACTAAAGCAATGTGGGATATTGTTTTGAGTGGGAGTTCACCTAGATTAATTTAACTATTAATTAGAACTCAATTTGTCATAAACTTAGTCTAAACTATTGCAAATATGTTGTAGATCAATGGAGGCCCCTACCATCAATTTTAATGCGTTCCTAGAGAAAGAAAAGTTGAAAAAGAATGGAAGTAACTTCGCAGATTGGTTCCTCAAATTGAGAATTGTCCTCAATGCTGGTAATTTGACCTATGTGCTGGATGCACCACTGGATGACCCACCTGCAGCTGATGCTACCGATGAGGTAAAGAATGTTTTACTCGCTCGGAAGAATCAGTACTCCACAGTTCAGTGTGCTATCTTGTATGGTATGGAATCGGAGCTTCAGAAAAGGTTTGAGAACCATGACCCACATGATATAGTCCGTGAACTCAAAATGATATTTGAGGATCATGCGACAGTTGAGAGTTATGAGGCTTGTGAAAAGTTCTTTAACTGCAAGATGGAAGAGGGCAGCTCCGTCAGTGAGAACGTGCTTAAGATGTCTGGGCATTGCAAGGAAGCTTCAAAGCTTGGGTATAGTGATTCCTAATGCTTTGGGGATTCATCGTGTCCTCTAATCACTACCACCAAGTTACAAGAACTTTGTGATGAACTACAATATGCAAAACATGGACAAGTCGTTGCCCGAACTCTTCTCCATGTTAAAGTCTGCGGAAGTGGAGATCAAGAAAGATCACCGAGTTTTGATGGTCAATAAGACCACTAAATTCAAGAAGCAAGGCAAGTCAAAGAAAAAGGGAAACTTCAAGAAGGGCGGTAAGAAAGTTACCGCGCTGGCGAAGAAGACCAAGGTTGGGCCTAAGCCTGATACAGAGTGCTTTTACTGCAAGGGAGAAGTTCACTGGAAGCGGAATTTCCCTAAGTACTTGGCGGATTTGAAGAACTGCAACATCAAGAAGAAAGGAATATCCGATATACATGTTATTGATGTGTATCTCACTAGTACTCGTAGTAGTGCCTGGGTATTTGATATTGGTTCGGTTGCTCATATTTGTAACTCAAAACAGGTGCTGCAGAATAGACGGAAGCTAGCGAAGAACGAGGTGACGATGCGTGTTGGAAATGGATCAAAGGTTGATGTGATCGCGGTCGGCACGCTACCTCTTCATCTACCATCGGGATTAGTTTTATACTTAAATAATTGTTATTTGGTGCCTGCGTTGAGGATGAACATTATATCTGGATCATGTTTATTGCGAGACGGTTACTTGTTTAAGTCCGAGAATAATGGTTGTTTGATTTATATGAGTAATATGTTTTATGCACATGCACCTTTGATAGATGGTCTATTCTTATTGAATCTCGATTATGGAAATACACACATTAATAACATTGAAGCTAAACGTTTGAAATTGTGTGATAACTCGACCTATATGTGGCACTGTCGTCTTGGTCATATTGGAGTGAAGCATATGAAGAAACTCCATTCCGATGGACTTCTTGAATCACTTGATTTCGAATCACTTGAAAGATGCGAAGCATGTCTGATGGGTAAAATGACTAAGACTCCATTTTCTGGTATGATGGAGCGAGCTACAGACTTATTGGAAATTATACATACCGATGTGTGTGTCCCAATGAGCGTAGCATCGCGCGGTGGTTATTGTTATGGTCTTACCTTCACGGATTATTTGAGTAGATATGGGTATATCTATTTCATCAAACATAAGTCCGAAACTTTCGAGAAGTTTAAGGAATTTCAAAGTGAGGTAGATAATCAACATAACAAGAAGATTAAATTTTTACGATCTGATCATGGAGGTGTATATCTAAGTTACGAGTTTAGCGAGCATTTGAAGAAATGCGGAGTACTTTCACAATTGACACCGCCGGGAACACCGCAACGTAATGGTGTGTCCGAACATCGTAATCGAACTCTCTTAGATATGGTTCGTTATATGATGTCACTTACAGATTTACCGCTATCGTTTTGGGGTTATGCATTAGAAACAGCCACATTCACTTTAAATAGGGCACCATCTAAATCTGTTGAAACGACACCGTATGAATTATGGTTTGGGAAGAAACCTAAATTGTCGTTCCTTAAAGTTTGGGGTTGCGAAGCTTATGTAAAGAAGTTACAGCCCGACAAGCTTGAACCCAAAGCGGAAAAATGCGTCTTCTTAGGATACTCGAAGGAAACTATTGGGTATACCTTTATAACAGATCCGAGGGCAAAATCTTCGTTGCCAAGAATGGATCCTTTATAGAGAAGGAGTTTCTCTCGAAAGAAGTGACTGGAAGGAAGGTAGAACTCGACGAGGTTGTTGAACCTTCTCTTGAACTTGCGAGTAGCGCAGAACCAGAAGTAGTTCCTGTGGCGCCTACACCAATAATAGAGGAAGCTAATGATGTTGATCATGAAACTTCGGTTGAAGTAGCTACGAAACCTCGCAGGTCAACAAGAACTCGTACCACTCTTGATTGGTATGATCCTGTTATGAGTGTCCTGTTGCTGGACAACACTGATGACCCTGCAACATATGAGGAAGCGATATTGAGCCCATATTCCAATAGATGGAAAGAAGCCATGAAATCCAAGATTGGATCCATGTACGAAAACCATGTATGGACTTTGGTGGACTTACCGGATGGCCGGAAGGCTGTCGAGAACAAATGGATCTTCAAGAAGAAACAGATGATGATGGTAATGTAACTGTCTATAAAGCTCGACTTGTTGCAAAAGGGTTTCGACAAATTCAAGGAGTTGAATACGATGAGACTTTCTCACCAGTAGCGAAGCTAAAGTTTGTGAGGATTATGTTAGCAATCGCTGCATATTATGATTATGAGATATGGCAGATGGATGTCAAAACATCGTTCCTCAATGGAGACATTGATGAAGAGTTGTATATGATGCAACCCAAAGGTTTTATCGATCCTAAAGATGCTAACAAGGTATGCAAACTTCAACGGTCCATATATGGATTGAATCAAGCATCCTGAAGTTGGACTCAATGTTTTGATAAGGTAATCAAAAGCTTTGGTTTTATACAAACTTATGGAGAAGCTTGTATTTACAAGAAAGTGAGTGGAAGCTCTGTAGCATTGTTAATACTATATGTGGATGACATATTGTTGATTGGGAATGATGTAGACCTTCTTAATAGTGTCAAGGATTATTTGAATAATAGTTTTTCAATGAAAGATCTTGGCGAAGCAACTTACATATTATGCATAAAGATTTATAGAGATATATCGAGATGCCTAATATCATTGTCACAGAGTACATATTTGGACAAAGTTCTAAAGAGGTTTGGAATGAAAGATAGCAAGAAAGGGTTCTTGCCCATATTTCCCAATACGACCTTGAGTAAAACTCAAAAGTCCAGCCACAGCAGAAGATAGAGAAAGGATGATGAGATTCCCTATGCCTCACCCATAGGATCTCTTATGGATGCCATGCTATGTACAAGACCCGACAATGCATATGCTGTTAGTTTGACTAGCAGATATCAAAGTGATCTAAGAGTGGATCATTGGACAGCGGTTAAAAACATCCTTAAGTACTTGAGAAGAACTAAGGATATGGTTCTTTCTTATGGAGGTGGTGAACAGCTCGTTGTTAATGGTTACACCGATGCTAGTTGGAACACCGATCCAGATGATTCTAAATCTCAATCTAGATACGTATTTATTTTGAATGGTGCAGCAGTTAGCTGGAGGAGTGCAAAGCAAAGCGTTGTGGCAAGATCTTCAACTGAATCGGAATACATAGCTGCTTCGGAGGCTTCTTAAGAGGCGATATGGATGAAGGAGTTCATTATAGAGCTCGGTGTGGTTCCAAATGCGATGGACCCAATGTCTATCTACTGTGATAACATGGTAGCCATAGCCAATGCGCAAGAACCAAGGTCACACAAGAAGCTGAAGCATATCAAGCTACGTTTTCACGCTAATCGAGAGCATGTCCAAGATGGTGACAAAAAGATTTGCAAAGTACACACAGATCTGAATGTGGCGGATCCGTTGACTAAACCTCTCCCGAGGGAAAAACATGACCAGCACCAAACCGCCATGGGTGTTCGGTACATTAACATGTAATCTAGATTAGTTGACTCTAGCGCAAGTGGGAGACTGTTGGAGATATGCCCTAGAGGCAATAATAAAAGTGGTTATTATTATATCTTTGTGTTTATGATAAATGTTTACATTCATGCTATAATAGTATTAACTGGAAACATTAATACTTGTGTGATTTGTAAACTAAATTAGAGTCCCTTGTAAAGCCTCTTTATAATACTAGATTGTTGGTTAATAGATGATTGTGGTTTCTCGATCATGAACATTGAGATGTTGTTAACAACAGGATCATATCATTAGGAGAATGGTATGATTGACATCCTCCTATAAATAAGCGTAGCATTAAGATCAAGTCATTTCAATAGTTCATTTGATATAAGCTTTCTGTTACATAGTAACCTAATTCCTTCGACCATGAGATCATTCTAATCACCATCACCGGAAGGATGCTTTGATGAAATCAAACACCACACCGTAAGTGGGTGGCTATAAAGGTGTCATTGATTGTTCGGAAAGTATGTGTTGAGGCACATGGATCAAGAGTGGGATTTGTCCATCCATATGACGGATAGATATACTCTGGGCCCTCTCGGTGGAATGTCATCCAATTGGCTTGCAAGCATGTGACTGGCTCACAAGGGATCACATATCACGGGAACGAGAAAAGAGTACTTATCGGTAACGAGGTTGAACTAGGTATGCAGAGATACCGACGATCAAACCTCGGATAAGTAAACTATCGCGAGACAAGAGGAAATTGGTATCGTTTGTAAGTGGTTCATTCGATCGTAAAGTAATTGTAGAAATATGTGAGAGCCATATGAATTTCTAGATTCCTCTATTGGTTATTGATCGGAGAAGTGTCTCGATCATGTCCGCATAATTCTTACGAACCGTAGGGAGACACACTTAAGTATTCGATGTTGTTTAGTAGATGTGGAATGTTAGTAGGTATACTGAATGTTGTTCGGAGTCTCGGATGGGATCCGGGATATCACGAGGAGATCCGGAATGGTCCGGAAAATAAGATTCATATAAGGAAAGTCCGATTCCGGAGTTCGGGAAAGATTCCGACGTTTTCATCGGAGAGGTTCTAGAAGGTTCTAGAAGGTTCACCGGACCGGAAGGGGAATGGACCATGAATGTGTCATGGGTAAGTGGAATGATTGGATGATATCCTAGGTCACTTGGTTTGGGCATTTGCAAGAGAGAATTAAAGCTCTAAATTGAAAGTCAAACGGGAGGTTTGAAAAGTCAAACTGGAACAATGGTTTCCTAGTGGAAGAAGGAAAGAGTCCTTCTTTCAATCCAACTTGGGTTTGGGTTTGGATTCAAACCCTTCCCTCCCAAGGCTGCCCCCTCTCATAAATAGAGGGGGAGGGCTGCCCCAAACACACAAGAACCATCCCTCCACCCGTGCGCGCCGCCACCGCACGCCGCCGCCGGCCTGTCGCCGTTACCCTAGACGCCGCCAACTCCTCCTCCTCCTCTCGGCCTTCTAAACCCTAGATCGCCGGAAAACTCTAGTTCCACCATAACTCGCACCGGCTTCGGCGAAGCCCTGCGGGATCTTCCCTCTACTTTCGACACCACGCCGTCGTGCTACCTAAATTGCGAGGGGAGAACTACAACCTCCGCTGCCTGCTGGAACAAGGGAGAGGAAGTTCTTCATCGAGTACCAAACGTGTGACCGACTGTGGAAGCTCTGCCGGAACACAGGGCCAGAAGGATCATCTACGCGATCTTGAGATCGTCAAGTGTACAACTACATAATCCACGAGAATCTGCTCTCGTTAACCGCTTTGAAATCTTCAAGGGTGAGTACTCTAATCGACTCGTTGCTACAATCTAGTAGATAAATCTTGGCTTGTTTGTTTCCATGTGGTAGAACATTTTTGTTTTCCATGCTACGAACCTCTACAAGGCATAACTAGGAACTTTCAATTTATTTATTAAACACACATGTATTTATGTTTCCATATTAATACAATTATAGCATGCAAAATAAACATCTATCATATACTTGGAATATACATAATAACAACTTTATTATTGCCTCTCATGACATATTCCCTTCAATTACAGACCATGATGAATTAGACCGACCTTGGAATATTGCACAGATACGTCCCTTCTATTCTTAGTTATATTACCTTGTAATCATATATGTACATGTTCAAAGAGAAATAAAGTATTGGTTTCCTCATATATTATTTTTGAGAAGTTTTTTGCCATCTTATTTCCAAAAGAGCATGGATTTTTCAAAAATCTCAGGATGCTTGAAAGTACTTTATGATCATGTACGTTCTGGTTATGATTTTTGAATATTTATAAAAAAATTACCTTAGGGTGTAAATCTAATTTTGTGTTTATACTTTGGTTTTTTATCTCCTCAGATGCGAGCATATTCCATGTAATGAAATATTGGTGCCAGAGGCCGGCTCTAATTCCGAGTTTAAACTGGTTTAGCAATTGCGTTTTGTTGACTCGGCAGAGTTTCCGTGCTAAAGGATGGTCGGCTCATTTAAGGGACGTGACAGAGAGCCAGATAAAACGAAAAGTGTAAACTCGCAGTTCTTAAGAAAATTTCAAGCACACACATGAACATATATACAACAAGTGCTAAGTGGTAAACAATCAGTTCTTACATATCAGCACATTTAAAACAAAATATTGTTCCTATCATTACAGACCAAATGAAAAGTTCGGGATAATGCATAAAATGTTTTATGCCGCAGCTTCAGGCGGTGGTGGTGGAGACCTTGGAGCACTGGAGTCGACATGGTCAGCACCTTGCTCTAGAGAGTCGGAATCTTCTTCATTTTCGACGAGGCTATCTTCTAGCTCTTCAGGGGAAGGAGGCAAAGCGACGGATTGGAAGATTTGTGTCGAATAGTTCGTCATCTCCGCCATGCGACAAGCATAACCCACGCAAGATTCTTGGATGGCCTTGATGTCTTGCGGGTTACCCTCATCGTCCTCGTTAGAGATGCCCTTGGTGACATGCCAGATTTCCATATCACTATGGTGACTCATAAACATAGTGAGGGAAGTCTATGCAGCGGTCTAGGCGTAGGAAAACTTACAGTCCTCGATGAGCTTCAGAATCTCCTTCGCTCTGTCCCTCACCTCGAGCACTGGCAAGTTGATTATGCCAGAAAGTCTAACCAAATCGCTAGCCTCTTCAAGAGTCTGGCGAAAGTCAAAAAGAACATCTTCGACAAGTTTAATGCGCTCGAGACGAGGTTCAGAGAAAGAGGAGTCAGAAAGATGCAGAGGATCTGGGAAAGAACCAAAAATAAAAAATCTGACTAAAAGAAAGTCAAAAACAAAGGAAGAGTAAAGTCAGAAATCATACCTAACACATAGTGGTTCCACTGAGAATGCTCCTCCTGAAGACTCTTCAGTTCTGCTTCTGTGGCCTGGGCTAGATCCCTCTGGCTATTTAAATCCTTCCTCAAATCATCAAGTTGCTTATCTCGGAGGGCCAACAGCTTCTCGAGCCTCTCTGTCACCATATTGCTTCACTCCAGGACGACATTCACGGATTTCTCTGATTCATTTTTAAGCTTCTCAACTCGTCCCGGAGTTCAGCATTTTCCATTTGTAAGACCTTGAAGTTTTCGGCCTCCTCCACCATCTTGCTAGATTGGCTCAGCAATTCTGCAAAGGAAAAACTATGAGTCAGCTAAATAGTTCAACTATGACAATCACTTAGGTCAATGTCGGGAAAGATTACCTTTCGCCTCATCCTTCTCAACCTGCAGCTTGGTATTCTGAAGACGCAAAGCCTTAATTTCTTTGTTCTTGCTGCAAATGTTCTTGAGCAAGTCTTGGTTGCAAGATGTAACTTTATGTAAGTTAAAGACGGAGTACCATCAAACGACTGCTAAGACTCAGGCTGCAACTTTAATGAAGTCAAAATCCAGCATGAACCTTGGGGGCTAGACTATATCGTTCTTTTGCATCCTATAAGCATAAACTCGGATCTTATGCTATGATGTTTATCTGACTTTATGCCTGGGGTATATAGGATATGATAATAAAATACTACAAACGAGAATCAGAAAACTTATAATGTGCTCTAGGTGCAGCTTTTCGAATTCGAACTTTCACCTCGTCATCCTTTGTCGCTTCCGAGTCATATGATGGATAACCGTTAAGAGGCCCAAGCTCGGACTAAGGAAGTTTCTCGAGCTGATAAGTTATAAAAAACATCATTGCAAAATAAAGTCGGATACGAGATGAAAAGGCAAAATGTATAACGATAGAGTCGAAAAACTCACCGGAGTCTGAGGAAGGTTGGCTGTATACATCTTCATGGAGACTTCGGGGCTCTTTTTGTTCACCCTCTCCTTGATAAAAAAATGCATATGGGTCTTGTAGTCCTTCGCAGAGATCGGACTGACCTTCAGGCTATCTTTCCAGTCTTCGATGACCATGTGCATCAAGTGGTCTTCGTGATACCGCAATGGCTGAATCCGGTGATCTAGCCAACAGTGGATCAAGTCAGATCCATAGAGCCCCTTGTTCTTCATAAAAAACTCGATCCGCTTTTTGGCGAGGACCAAGTCTTCAGACATTTCCAATGCTTCTGCATCCCATGATTCTTGGTGGGGAGTGGCACCATAGACGAAGGCCGGAAAACCTTCCGTCTTGTTCGGAGCCGGAATATCCTTATGATAAAATAAGGTTCCGGCCCATCTTTTTTACTGATTCACTAGCATTAATTGAAGGATAAATCTGGTTTATCCTAAGGGCTAAGCTAAGAGTGCTGGTGGTGTAAGGCATAGCAGCAGTGATGGAGTTCTTTCGGGTACCATAGTAGTACCGGAAAAGGGTTAGATTTGGCCTAATGCCAAGAAATCCCTCACTAAGAGTTGCATGAGTGCTAATCTCGAGAAAGGAATTAGGTTGGTGATTGTGAAGTTTCACACCGTAATGTTGGAGAACTTCAGTGAAGAACTCTGACGGTGGAAGGCTGAGGTCGCAGTCTACGTGCGTACCAAAGAGGACTCGCTCGCCGACGCGCGGTGCGGGAACAACATCTCCAGCGCCTCTCCGCGACGCGCATGCGACAAGGTAGCCTTCATCCTCCATTGGTTGGATCTCGACGTCATCCATGAGGTTGGGACCCAGAGTCCCCGAAGATTCCTATCATCCGCCGCCACCGTACCTGTTGTCGCCGCTCCTCTGGAGCATGATAGCGTTTCCATCTTGCCAGAGAAGGTGAAAAACTGGGGGCGCTAAGGGTTTGTTGGGTGTGTAGATGGGGAGGGTGCAGAGCGCTCGAGGAGTACGAGGAGGCAATGAAGAGCGGCGAGGAATGAATTTGGGAGAAAATGATTTCTTCTTTTATTAACATCCACGCCAAGATTCGCGCGATTTGCACCATGCATCTAGGAGATAGAGAGGAGGCTTCATCGTGACGCTTTAGCCTCCTCAATTCTCGCACGGGCATTGAAACTGTGTTCTCTTATGTAAAGAGTGGACCCACCAATGGTCGTGCTGATGGGATGTTTGTCAGTGACAAGACCTGGACTGAAAAAGTTGTCAGACAATACGACACTGTTTAAATCCGGCTCATGTTTTGAAATGAGTAGGAAAATGACTTAAGTCAAGAAGACATATCCGAATCAGACAAGACTCGGAATCCTACGCTACTGGATGAAGTTTTCGGGAACCCTTCAAGATTCTCAAGACGAAGAAACCATCAAGCTAGACGATTTATCCGACTTTGGATCTTGGAGACTTTCGGGGGCTACTGTTGGGATATACTTTCCGGGTATACCCACAGTACTCGCTGACCAGGGTGGCCCACCAACAGGTTGAGCTTTGCTTCATCGGCGGCCTAGTTAGAGAAAGAGGAGGAGTCACTTCCGACTACGACAAGGCCCAGAAGAGTTACCGACTTAGGCCTGTAGTATTACTTGTAGTACAAGATGTATCTAGTTATCCACTCTTTAACGTAGCCGGATATGTCTCTCCTATAACCCTAGGCCCCGGTGACTATATAAACCGCCCCTATGGAAGCATTTAGGGTACGAGATCATAGATCAACCACAACCTACTTGTACAGGCGAACCTCTCTTGTAATCCGCTGTAACATCCGGCTCTCGCTGATATATTACTGGGTTGCTAGAAGGAGTAGGATCCGATCACCACAGTCGGATCTGAACCTGGGTAGACTTGTGCTCACCGCTCCCGGAACACCGTACGTCTCACACCCCATCCTCTCAACGCCTTCAGGACCCCCTATGGCGTACTTGTCGACAATCCGACGACAAACGCCACCATTATATATCCTAGTCGTGGATTTCACACCGGACTCCAGGAGTGAATTAGTATGAACACATGTGGTACATCACCGGCATCACTTTTTTTCTGCAGCTGCAGCATTTCAATGTATTTAGCTACTGCGGAAGGGAAATATGTCGAAATTCTACCACGACAAGGTTTCAGACAAGTATATAATAAAATAATTAATTAAAGAACACATCAATATTAGCTAACCAAAGTCGATAGCTAATTAATTAAGCAAGTCTACAAGAAATGTTCGCACACTGCATTACAAAGTAACATGGTGCGTTGGTCTAGATCATAATTATTACAATACATGAAGAAACACAGAAAATCTAATTAACAAATTTTTTATGCAACGCTCAAGAAATACTTCTTCTTCAACAGATGAAATGGAAGAACACCGTCATAGGTCATGAAAGACGGTGCCTGACCACCATGCTGTCAAGCCAAGCGATCAGTAACCTCCTACGGTTCTTCTAAACCTCCATGGAATGCACCTTTTTCGTTTATGACGTCTTTGTTGAGGATATCTGCAAGTTTGACTTGGATGCGTTTGAGCTCATCCATATGATCATCACCTCCCTTCTTCTTCAGTCCTATGCTCCATTTCTTGATATCTTTGGTTAAGTCAAAGGTGCTAGATGCACGTACATATATGCTGATCTGATGCGTGACATAGTAGATGTCCATAATAACACTTGGAAATCATCATGATCTAGTTGTTGCACGCAAGGGAATGATTATTTGACACGGAAGCTTGGCAAGTTGCCACCTTTCCTTCTGTTCACCTTAAGTATATGTCCCCCATGAGTCTGGAAGTAGAAGAGGGCTTCATCCATTTCCCCGCATATCAATGTGTAGTTTTTCTTCTTGCTTCTCGATGAATCCAGGATGTAAGCTTCGCAGGTCTATGGGTGCATAACGATGAGAACATGGTGATCACTGCACAAACATTTTAACAAACCAATCATATAATGGAAAATATATGTGATGTACGCATATCTTAATTGGCTTAGCTGACAAATATATGTAATGATTACAAGGGAGAGTAAGGAAGGAGAATTATGTTTTTATCCTTGCAGGTAAGGAGAAATTCTGAAAGGTACTTCTTCGCCACTTGGTGGCCCTCTAGTTCCTTCAAGCTGTTCTCGTTTAATCCGTAGGGGTCCTCCACCATGACCTTTTTGCCATCCTCGGTGGTGACGGTGATGTAGGCGATATGGAGCGCCCATAGGCGGAGAAAGTCACGATCTAGGGGCTTTAGGTGCATCATCTTGAAGATATCATCGTAACATATGTAGAACTTGTCCGTAGGGTATGTAGTGTTCCATTGAATAGAGGACGATGGCACATGCATAGAAAATACCAAGAGGAGATGTCCTAACTTCAATGCTGCTATCTCCTTTTTGAGAACTGTGTCATTCAGAATTCCGAGTTCCACGTTGGTGATGTTGTATCTATCCGGCGAAAGGATGATGTATCCGGCTACATGCATGATCGCCTTTTCCCATAGATGACCCTCTGATTTACCTGATCCAGTGGGGTGATAATATAGACTCTTAGGAGCTGGCTGGTGCTGCTGGCCTTTGGCACCTTGGCATCTTTTTACCGCTTCATGTGCTTCTTCATCTTTTCTAGTACTAGAGGACTTAGCATTGCTCCCTTGGCAGCGTTCTGAAACGTGTTTGGACTGATGATCTTGTCCCGATGGGTGTCCTGCTGGGTGTAATTCTCTGGTGTATGATCATAAAACAAATTATTCGCACAAGTTCTAACATGGTCAGTTGCTGGTACTTCGGGTTGGGTGAAAAATTAAGGTTTTGATGGTGCTTCAATTTGAGAGAGAAATTCTGGTTGGGATGATGGTGCTTGTGGTACAAATGGTGGTCCTTATGGTTGGTACCCGCTAGCTGCAAGCATATTGATGCATATATACACATCATTATCCTCTTTGTTTTCCAAGTAGCTACTGTTGTCATACAACATCTCGTTAGAATGAGCTGCTGTGAGCTGGGAAAGCTACTGCTAGGGCTAGCGGGGTGACTCTGACCCAAAGGAGATGGAAACACTGGAGGTTTTCTCGGCACTAATGGCGGTGTTATTTTTGGGTTGCTGCTGGTACCGAAACGAATGTATGCCTTAGGCCACTCTAGCATCCAACCACCCTTGCACTGTAAGAGGTTCATGTGGGAGTCTGCCCTGAGAGTTGAATCGAAGGATCGATCTGCTCAAAACCATCATGGACCACATACACATTAACCTGAAGGACGTCGTTAGCCATCTTCTGAATGTGTAGATGGTTCTAATTAGGTTGAACCAGCCTAATGCAACGTCCTTCAACTTACCATCCACCATTGCAAGGAGAGTGCATGCAATGTCCTCCTACGAAACATGAATGTACTTTGCTAGAGAGATCCAAGCAAATAGTTCGTCCTCCTTTTTCTAGATTTTACGCTTCCCTTCATAACCACCGCTTCCAAGTCTCTATGGTCACCTATGAGCTGCTTCCGCATCTCCTTTCCCTGGTCCACAAATTCCACAATTGAAGATGTCCCAAAGTGAACCTTCAAAACACTAGTATAAAATAGGCCATCCGTTCGCCCACGCCTTGCGCATTAGTCTCGGTTCCACCATCAATCGGTACTAATGCTAACATGCGTCCCGGTTCGAGCGGGCTGGCCTATCGCACGGGAGCCGGAGGCATCCGTCCCGGTTCGTGAGGGGTCATGCGTCCGGGTTTGTAACATAAACCGGGACTAAAGGTTGGGCGCCAGACACGTGGCATGCGACACACCTTTAGTTCCATTTTTTGTTACAAACCGGGACGTATGAGCTTCCCTAGCCCTCGGCCTATAAATACGACGCCCCAACCCTCTGCCTCACCTCTGTTTTTTCTCGGTGGAAGGTGTGAGAGGTGTGCCAGTTTATTTTTTTCTTATGCATGTGAGGTGTTTGATGAAATGTTTGAGTGAATGATCCCATTCAATTTCTCACAAAAAAATATAGGAGGTGAAAGAGCCGCACTTGAGTTTTCTTCTCTTTCTTTCCTCCTCGATCGAGGTTAGCAATCTTATCTTGTCATTTGTCATTAATACAATGCATGTGTCGATGTGAATTGGTCATTTCACTATTTATGATGTTCTGTAATGGTTTTTTATAAACTTAATTATATGATGTAGATGAACAGTCGGGAATGGATGTACTGTGACCGGCATGAACCCGGGTACATTAAAGCCATGGATAAATTTATCGATGTGCCTACGAAAAACAAAGAGAATGGTTTTATGCGTTGTCCATGTGTTCAATGTAGGAACAACAAAAAGCACTCTTCCTCAAAAATCATTCGCGGCCACCTGGTTATGAAAGGTTTCATGCCCAACTATAATTGCTATACCAAGCACGGGGAAAGAGGGGTAATGATGGAATACACTAAAGAAGAGGATGATGATAAAAACTATCATCATATGTTTCCTAAATACGGTGATACTGCAATGGAAGATAATAAAGAGGAAGGAGGTGAAGAACGGGTACCACATGAGCCCGCTGATGATCTTGGTAGGGTCCTTTGTGATGCAAAGTGAGGCTGTGAAACAGAAAAGGAGAAGTTGAAGTTGGAGGGCATGTTAGAAGATCACAAAAAATTGTTGTACCCAAATTGCGAAGATGGCAACACAAAGCTCGATACCACACTGGAATTGCTGCGATGGAAGGCAGAGTGTGGTCTAACTGACTCCGCATTTGAAAAGATGCTGAAAATAATGAAGCCGAAGCTTCCAAAGCATAATGAATTTCCCGAGAGTATGTATGAAGCAAAGAAGACTCTCTGCCCTCTAGGATTAGACGTGCAGAAGAAACATGCATGCATTAATGACTACATCCTCTACCGCGGTAAGGAGTATGAGAATTTAGATAAATGCCCGGTATGCAATGCATTGCGGTATAAGATCAGACGAGATGACCCTGGTGATGTTGAGGGAGATCCCCCGGAATAGGGTTCCTGCTAAGGTTATGTGTTATGCCCCTATAATACCAAGGTTGAAACGCATGTTCAAAAACAAAGAGCAGGCCAGGTTGTTGCGAAGGCACAAGGAAGACCGTAAGAAAGACGGGAAGTTGAGACACCCCGCTGATGGGTCGCAGAGGAGAAAAATCGAGAGAGACTTCCCGGACTTCGCAGGTGACGCAAGGAACTTATGGTTTGGTCTAAGTACGGATGGCATGAATCCTTTTGAGGAGCATAGCTGCAGTCACAACACCTTTCATGTGACTCTATGTATCTACAACCTTCCTCCTTGATTGTGCATGAAGCATAAGTTCATTATGTTGCTAGTGCTCATCCAAGGCCCGAAGCAACCAGGCAACGACATTGATGTGTACCTAAGGCCATTAGTTGAAGAACTCTTACAGTTGTGGGGCAAACCAGGTGTACGTGTGTGGGATGAGAACAAACAGGATCCATTTGACCTATGAGGGTTGCTTTTCGTAACCATCAATGATTGGCCTGCTCTTAATAATCTTTCAGGACCGACAAACAAGGGATATAAGGCATGCACACACTGTTTAGATAAGACTGAAGATACATATTTGCACAATGCAAGAAGATTGTGTACCTGGGGAATCGATGATTTCTTCCAACCAATCATACCATACGAAAGAAAGGCAAGCATTTCAGAGGTGAGGCAGATCACCGGAAGAAGCCTAGACTCCCTGCTGGTGATGATGTATTTGGTATGGTCAAGGACATAGAAGTAATCTTTGGAAAGGGTCCCGACGGTCAATCTGTTCCGAGCGACATCGCTACCGGACAGGCACCCCTGTGGAAGAAGAAATCTCTATTTTGGGAGCTGCCATATTGGAAAGTCCTATGTGTCCGCTCTTCAATCGACGTGATGCATCTGACGAAGAATCTTTGCATGAACCTATTACTATTTCTGGGCGTGTATGGGAATACAAAAGATACACCAGAAGCACGGGAGGACCAACAAGTTATGAAAGACCCAAAGAACATGCATACACAGAACAAGACGGATAAAGGGCATCACTTAAGTCATCCCAACTATCTTCTTACCAAAGCAGAGAAGGAAATCTTTTTTGAATTCCTTTATAGTATCAAGGTGTCGTATGGCTTCTCATCTAATATAAAGGGGATAATAAATATGGCAAAGGAAAATTTCCAAAACCTGAAGTGTCATGACTGTCACGTGATTATGACGGAGTTGCTTCCGATTGCATTGAGGGGGCTTCTACCGGAAAATGTTCGAGTACCCATTATGAAGTTGCGTGCATTCCTCAATTCAATATCTCAGAAGGTAATCAATCCAGATATTCTGCAAAGGTTACAGAAGGATGTGGTACAATGTCTTGTTAGTTTTGAGTTGGTTGTCCCACCATCCTTCTTTAATATTATGATGCATCTCCTGGATCACCTAGTGGAAGAGATTGCCATTCTCGGTTCTGTATTTCTACACAATATGTTCCCCTTTGAGAGGTTCATGGGATTCTTAAAGAAATATGTTCAAAATTGTGCTAGTCCAGAAGGAAGCATCTCCTAGGGCTATGGAACAGAGGAGGTCATTTGAAGGGAATATGCCCGAGAGGCAATAATAAAGTGGTTATTATCGTATTCCTTGTTTATGATAAATGTTTATTTTACATGCTATAATTGTATTAATACGGAAACGTTAATACATGTGTGTTTAATAAACAAAAAGGAAGTTCCTAGTTATGCCTCTCTTATAAACCATCTTGTTGATTAACAAGATGATCAAGGTTTCCTGATCATAGACATTGGATGTTGTTAATAACGAGGTCACAACATTAGTGTAATGGTGTGATGAACATTCATCCGAAGTATAGCATTACGATCAAAGTCATTGAGTTTATATTGCTATAACAACTTAAGAAGTGATCCTAATCCTTAGACCATGAGATCATGTCAATCACTAACACCGGAAGAGTTTCTTGATAACATCAAACGTCACACCGTAACAGGGTGATTATAAAGATGGATTCAGAACTACTAAAGTGTTATGTTGAGGCCCATGGATCGAGATTGGAATTTGTTCATCCCGATGACGGATAGATATGCTCTGGGCCCTCTCGGTGATATCACATTGATTAGCTTGCAAGCAAGTGATTTGATCACTAGAATGTTATATCACGGGAACGAGAAAAGAGTGCATGTCAGTAACGAGATCAAACTAGGTATGGAGATACCGATGATCGAATCTCGGACATGTAATATATCGCGAAACAAAGGGATTAAGGTACTAGCATAAAAGGTTCCGACGATCACAAGAAAGTCATCGTTGAATGTGTGGGAGTCAGTATGGGTCTCCAGATCCCGCTTCTGATTATTGATCCGAGAGGGGTCTCGATCATGTCCGCATTATTCGCGAACCGTAGGGTGACACACTTAAGAGACACCGACATCCATTTGGAGCAAAAGTTTCATGCCGAAAAGAATAACAAGCGCAGGAATTTATTTCACTAGATATCGAAACAGGTTTTCGGGTGAAATTGCATAAAGTGGTTATGCATGTGAAATGGAATTCTAGCAAGGGGTTATTTGTGAATGTTTGTCATTAAAGTAATTGACAAAATTCTGAATAAAATAAAAGAGTTTTATTTAATGAGAGTTTGCATTAAATTTGGTGGAAATTTAATGGGAATTTGAGTGGACTTTTGAGTGGAGGGAATTGAAAGGCATTTTATGTGAGTGGAGTGTCCAGCGACATGAATGAAAGGAGGGGAGGGGGCAGCCCCATGGCTGGGCGCATGGCCCCTTGGGTGCCCCCCTCTCCCTATAAAAGGAGCCCCCCTCCCTCTCTCTCACTTACACCTCCTCGTGAAGGATCTCTCTCCCCCTCTAGAATTTATTCCCCATGGTCTCGGACTAGCGAGATACATGTTCCCGGTGGCTTTTCGGCAAGAAAGAGTTGTGCTTCCGCTGCATCGCTGGAGCGAGGAGGCGGAGGTTGCTCGGTGCCTCGAACGTGTGTGCGAGCACGGATGCGCTGCTGTTTTGCGGCGCTAGGACTTCCTATCGATCTTGAGATCGGCAAGAGATCGTCTACATCAACCACGAGTTTGGACTCGTTAAGCTTTGTCGGTCTTCAAGGGTATGTTCTCTACGGATATACATCCGCCCGTTGTTTGTATCTAGTAGATAGATCTTGGTACATAGTTGTTCCCAACGTAGGAAAATTTTTGTTTTCTATGCTGCGAACCCTACAGTGGTATCAGAGCCGGATCTATGCGTAGATACTTTACACGGGTAGTACACATATGAGTATGTGGGCGATGATGATCATTTTATTGCTTCTTAGTTGTACTTTGGATATTGGTGGCATAGTGGGATGAAGCGGCCCGGACAAACTTTACATGTCCTCGCACATGAGACCTGTTCCACGCTTGACATGCAACTAGTTTGCATAAGTGGCTAGCGGGTGTCTGTCTCTCCTACTATAGTCAATATCTAATTTGCAACGAGTTGTCAACAATTTGGTTATCCTCGTTGTGGTTCATGTTCGTAGGTAAGAACGGTTCTATCTTCGAAAGCCCTAAGCCACGTAAAATTTGCAATGGATAAATTAGAGGCGTCTAGTTTAGATTGTTGCTGGGCTAGTGTTATGATATGGTGATGTATGGTAAGTAGAAGTATGAGATGATACTCTTACAACACACATAGCGTGTAAGTTCCATAGACCTTGGCCTTACACATAAACGTATGATAGAGATCATACCATGGTGCACATGATAGAGATCATATGCAGGAACCATATCATTCCACTAATAAACATGTGATGTTTGATAGCATCTTATATTGCTTGTTTGGCATTTTATTAGCATAATAAGATGATCCCTCATTTAGATATCAAGATAAAAATGTGTTCTTCCTTAAGTATGCACCGACAATGTTTCGTCGCTTCAAGACATCACGTGATGATCGGGTGTACTTGAATCCACGAGCATATCTCGGGTGTAAGACAGTTACACACGCGAATACTAAGGTTCTTACTTGGCGAGCCTAGCATGTACAGACATGGCCTCGGAACACGGACCAAAAGGTTAAGCATGAGTCATATGTTTTGATATGATGACCATATGGATGCTCGCCTTTGAAGCTACACCGACTCACGTGATGATCGGACTTGGTGTAGTGGATTTGGTTCATGTAATCACCAAAAAGACACGAGGGATGTCGTTTTTGAGTGGGAGTTCATTTCTAATTTGGATTAGTATAACTCAATTTATCATAAATTAAATCAAAGTGAATTTGCATAATTCGTTGTAGTCATTGGCATTCGTTCACCACCTTATGCATAGTTGTAATTGAGATAATAGAACTATAGAATTCTGGATATATACTTTACGAACTGGTATCGTATTGTGTTGAGTGTCAATCTAAAGTTTAAAGTCCTATTGCAAACTTTCAGCAAACTCTATTTACCCCGTGAAATTTAATAGTTAGTATTAAATCGAGAGTAACAATTCCAGTGTTAGTATCTTAAGTATCATGTTTGCCTCCATGATTCTTGATTGTTTTAATATCAAGTTTATCTAGGAGCTGAAAGAATTGTTTCAGAAACCATCATGTGTGGCAGATATAACGATATCTGAAACAATGTTTTGGTTGCAATATGATAGAGTATAATATATATTCTCATATTGGAGGAGAATTTACGAAGGTTGGAGATGCTAGACATCCTAATCATCCAAAAAGGTTTTGGAAAGTAATGATATACTCACGATTCGCCTTTATAAGCTATAGTAGCTTGATCATGAAAGTCGTCATGATAAGGGTGAATAGAATATGTATGTAAAATGTTTACTACACTATAAGATTACTAAAGAATGGATTTTGAAAGAATACCGATCATTTTGATGATGGTGATCTACTTCAAAGTGCAAGTCCAAAGGTATTATTATTTGAATATACACACTTTGGACTATGTGTCATGTATATGGCGCCACTTTTGATGTTGATAGATTCTTTTAAAAAGGAAAAGGAAATGCTGAAAGAGAATCTATAAAATATATTTGGCAGAAAAGAAAAGATTGGAAATATCCAATTTAGGTATATAGATGATATACATGTTATGGTTATATTCTTTGCTTGTTAAACAATGAGGTTCTTGGGTATTGGATACCGAATTGGTTGGTATGAAATTTCATACAGAATGACGCAATTCATGAACCACAATGGTCTAAGTAACTAGCAAGAGAATATGTGATGATGTTCATCGAAAACAAACAAACCGTTGTTTGTATTTCTCGTTGACATCAAAGCTTGACTTCAAGATTTGTTTTAACAATTGTTATTTAAATCAGGTATTATGAGAACAAAGGTTGTTCAAATAATTACCGTATTCCATATAAGATGGATGATTTACAAATCTAGTTGGAGAAATCAGATCCATAAAACCTAATGCTAAAATGTCGCAAGACAAATGATTGAAAGATCACTTACGAAGTGACATCGCCGTTTAAATTATATTGGAAAGAAAACATGAAGAATCTCCATATTCATGGATTTTTGGAGTCTTTGATTTGATCAAGTGACGCTTGTGAGACTTTCCTCGGGATAATTAAAACTTCGTTCAAAGGCCAAAGAAGAACGAACGACTAAATTATTGGAATTTATACATATCGATGTATGTATTCCATTATGTGTAGTAAATGGCGATGGGTTTCAACTTCATATGCTTTCTCCGGAAATTTGAGTGAATATTCACTTAATGAGAAAGAAGTGTGAAATATTTGAAAATGTTCAAAGACTTTCAAGATGAAGTGAAAATCATTGTGACAAGAAAATAAATGGTTTATGATTTTATCATAAGGGATTTATTTGAGTTACAAGTGTAACAAGAAAAATAAATGAATTATGATTTATCATAAAGCGATTTATTTGAGTTGCAAGTTTAGCAAAACACCCAGATTTACATTTCCCGAAACACCATAGGAGTATGGAGTGTTTGAGATTTGTAATGAAACCTTGTTTGACATGGTTGGATCAAAGGTGTTATTTATAAAACTGCCATTATGTTTTAAAAGATTAAAGCTTTACCGACTTCCGCTTTTACACTGAAAAGAGCTCCATCTTGATCCGTTGAAATGACACCATGGAAGTTATGGTTTGGGGTAAAACCCAAGTTATCATTTCTTAAATTTTGGTATGCTAAACATAAGTAAGATGTTTACAACCGAAGTCGGATGAGCATGTCTTTGTAGGTTATTTTGAATAACAATTGGTTATTCCTCCATAACACCAAGGACAAAAGGGTTTGTCGCTTGAAACGTGAAGTTTCTTGAAGAAGGAATTTTTCGTAAATGTTAAGTGGGAGGACAATAGAACTTTGATAAGGTTAACGAACCTTAGCTAAATGTGCTGAGTTGCATGGCTGAAATTGTTCCGGAGGCTGCCATAATGCTCATAGATTATGTGCCTCAAAGGTTGTGGTCACGGAGATCTAAGTTCTTATTGAACCAAGTCGGTCGGATAAACAATCAAATACTTAGATTTGAGAGTAAATCATTATTGTTTGACAATGATGAACCGACTACATGCAAAGAAGCGATGATGGGCCCTGACTCCGTCAAATGGCTTGAAGCCATAAAATCCGTGATAGTTCCATACACGAGAAATCAAGTTTTGAACTTGGAAGACCCTCCGGAAAGGTGTAAAAACCTATCGGTCGTATTTGGATCTATAAAGAAACAGACATGGATGTTTGACATCTATGAAATAGTCGACATGTCGTAAAGTATTTTATGACAATGTTCAAGGAGTTGACTATGACAAGATTTGATCTTTCATAGCGATATTTAGTCTGGACGGATTATAGTAGCAACCACTACATATAATTTGGTATATGGTAGATGAATAAACAAAACAAATTTCTTCTAATAGAATGGTTACCTAGGACGTGTACATGACACGATCCAAAGGGTTTTGTTAATTCAGAGGATGCTAAAAGGGCATGCAAACTTCAATTGTTGAAGTAAGCATCGCGGAGTTGGAATCTTCACCTTAATGAAAAGGAGTTTTCATCAGGAGACGATGAAGATGCTTGCATTTGCAAGAAATTAAGTGGGAGCGCTAAGACATATTTCTAATACATTATGTGGAGGACATCTTGTTGATTAGAAATGATGTATGTTTTATTGACAAAGGTTAAGAATTTCATTTTGATGAAATACTTAGGCAAAACCCGAATATTTAGCGTGAATGTCTATAGTGGATAAACTGTGACGCCAATATGGTTGTGCCAAACGTGCATATATGAGATATTGAAGGAGTTCAATATAGAAACGACAAGAAACAGTTCTTGTTACATGGAAAGGAATTGAATCAATATTCAAGTGTATTGACACTTGATAAGTGAAACAAGATTCAAGTGCTTTGACACTTGATGAGTGAAATCACGAGAATGTTTTGATCAATCATACCATGATATGTACACATCCAGATATGTCCTATGCTCTAAGTGTTATGATCATATACCAGAATGAATCATAAAATGATCGTTGGACGATAGTAAGGATATTCTTATGGTCTTTTGGAAGAACAAAGAATATATTTGTGTAGAGGTGACAAACAATTACAAATAGTTCATTGTAAAGAGTTACATTGATACTAGTTTTGTCACAAGATACAAATTAAGTTTATCTCAATTTAAACTATGGGTGGCACAATGTAATGGAAAAGAGATTCCATGATGGATTTGGAAGAGTTCCAAAGTTAAGACATTGTGACGAATACTACAACAAAAGGCTAAGTATATGACTGCTATAGTAGCAGTAAAGGAGGGAATTTGTGTCAAGTAGTTTGTTATCAAACTAAGGTGTGGTTATAACGGCTAACACTAAAGATATATTGTATGACAATAGTATCGATGTGTTTTAACCCCAAGGAACTAAAGGTCTCACCGAAAGACCAAATTTATACAATGCCATCTCATTAGAGAATGAGTGATGCGTGAAGACGCAAATACATGCAAATACACACGGACCTGAAAGTGTCAGATCCGTAGACTATGTTAACCACTTGCAATTACGTATATGGAACACCGGAAAGCCATAGGTGTTCAATACGCAAAGTTTTCAAACTAGATTATTGTCTCTAGTGCAAGTGGGAGACTGAAGGGAATATGCCCGAGAGGCAATAATAAAGTGGTTATTATCGTATTCCTTGTTTATGATAAATGTTTATTTTACATGCTATAATTGTATTAATACGGAAACGTTAATACATGTGTGTTTAATAAACAAAAAGGAAGTTCCTAGTTGTGCCTCTCTTATAAACTAGCTTGTTGATTAACAAGATGATCAAGGTTTCCTGATCATAGACATTGGATGTTGTTAATAACGAGGTCACAACATTAGTGTAATGGTGTGATGAACATTCATCCGAAGTATAGCATTACGATCAAAGTCATTGAGTTTATATTGCTATAACAACTTACGAAGTGATCCTAATCCTTAGACCATGAGATCATGTCAATCACTAACACCGGAAGAGTTTCTTGATAACATCAAACGTCACACCATAACAGGGTGATTATAAAGATGGATTCAGAACTACTAAAGTGTTATGTTGAGGCCCATGGATCGCGAGTGGAATTTGTTCATCCCGATGACGGATAGATATGCTCTGGGCCCTCTCGGTGATATCACATTGATTAGCTTGCAAGCAAGTGATTTGATCACTAGAATGTTATATCACGGGAACGAGAAAAGAGTGCATGTCAGTAACGAGATCAAACTAGGTATGGAGATACCGATGATCGAATCTCGGACATGTAATATATCGCGAAACAAAGGGATTAAGATACTAGCGTAAAAGGTTCCGATGATCACAAGAAAGTCATCGTTGAATGTGTGGGAGTCACTATGGGTCTCCAGATCCCGCTTCTGATTATTGATCCGAGAGGGGTCTCGATCATGTCCGCATTATTCGCGAACCGTAGGGTGACACACTTAAGAGACACCGACATCCATTTGGAGCAAAAGTTTCATGCCGAAAAGAATAACAAGCGCAGGAATTTATTTCACTAGATACCGAAACAGGTTTTCGGGTGAAATTGCATAAAGTGGTTATGCATGTGAAATGGAATTGTAGCAAGGGGTTATTTGTGAATGTTTGTCATTAAAGTAATTGACAAAATTCTGAATAAAATAAAAGAGTTTTATTTAATGAGAGTTTGCATTAAATTTGGTGGAAATTTAATGGGAATTTGAGTGGACTTTTGAGTGAAGGGAATTGAAAGGATTTTTATGTGAGTGGAGTGTCCACCCACATGAATGAAAGGAGGGGAGGGGGCAGCCCCATGGCTGGGCGCATGGCCCCTTGCGGGCCCCCCTCTCCCTATAAAAGGAGCCCCCCTCCCTCTCTCTCACTCACACCTCCTCGTGAAGGATCTCTCTCCCCCTCTAGAATTTATTCCCCATGGTCTCGGACTAGCGAGATACATGTTCCCGGTGGCTTTTCGGCAAGAAAGAGTTGTGCTTCCGCTGCATCGCTGGAGCGAGGAGGCGGAGGTTGCTCGGTGCCTCGAACGTGTGTGCGAGCACGGATGCGCTGCTGTTTTGCGGCGCTAGGACTTCCTCTCGATCTTGAGATCGGCAAGAGATCGTCTACATCAACCACGAGTTTGGACTCGTTAAGCTTTGTCGGTCTTCAAGGGTATGTTCTCTACGGATATACATCCTCCCGTTGTTTGTATCTAGTAGATAGATCTTGGTACATAGTTGTTCCCAACGTAGGAAAAATTTTGTTTTCTATGCTGCGAACCCTACATCATTGAGTTTTGTGTTAACTTTATTCCTGACCTTATGCTGATTGGTGTTCCTGACTCGCGGCATGAGGGAAGACTGAGTGAAAAAGGCACGCTGGGAAAGAAAGCAATGATATGTACGGACGGTGAATCTTTCACTAAAGCGCACACATAGTTCTACATAAATCAACCCTGGCAGCTATGTATATCGAGGAACACAAGAATGTTGTACGCTCCAAAAACGCGGGGAAGCCTGACTCATGGATTACATATGAACACATGAAGTCATTAGTCGGTTGTATGTGGACACATCTCTTGAATGACGCCACAGTTGGAGATCAGCTACACTTGTTAGCTGCGTCACCATCTTCTACTATATTGAATTTCCAAGGGTACAAAATAAATGGGAATACATTCTACGCGATCACCCAAGATTAAAAGAGCACCAACCAAAACAGTGGTGTCCGTTTTGATGCAACAGATGAGAATGGGAAAAGGACGCATACTATGGTTACATACAGGAGATATGGGAACTTGACTATGGAGTCTCTTTTAAGGTCCCTTTGTTTCGCTGCAAATGGGTCAACCTGAATGGGGAAGGGGTAAAGATCGACCAGTTGTACGGAATGACAACAGTGGATCTCAAAAATCTTGGTTACAAAGATGAACCATTTGTCCTAGCCAATGATGTGTATCAGGTTTTCTATGTGAAGGAAATGTCCTCCAGACCGTAAAAAAGAAAAAATAGGCAAACGAATACATCATATGATGAGCCAAAGCGTCACAAAGTTCTTTCAGGGCAAAGAAACATCATGGAAATCAAGGACAAGACAGACAAGGTAGAAGATTATAATAATTTTGATGAAATTCCGCCCTTCACAGTGAAAACTGACCCAAGCATTCTGTTAAGTAAATAAGATGATCCATGGTTATGTCCGACGCGATCATAAGGAAGGACATATGCCAAGAAGTTCATGCTCATATTGTGTACCTCTAGTTCATGTCTAGCCGGTCGGCCCCATATTGTGAACCTAAATGACATGAGACACGATATCTCATTTTGTGAAGGATATTTTATGATGTTTGCAGTTTTCCAAGTTTACATTTTTCCTTGGAACTATATTTTTTCCTTGTATTTTTGATAAATGTGAAACTTCAATTTGGTTGTTGCTTCACATACTATATATTTTCCGCCATTACCCACCGCTTCCCGCCAAGTTTTCCCGCCCTTTCCTTCTGACTGGATCTTTTATTCCCGGTTGTAGGCATTAACCGAGACTAAAGATATTTCCCTCTATTTCCGCCTTCCCGGGTGAAAAAGACAAATGTCTGCCGAATCAGCCAGAAGTGTGTCCAGTTTGTACTACAGGTACATGATCTAACGCCCGTGATTTTTTGAAAAAATCATTTTTAGACTCGCAATATGTTGTTTCTTTAGAGATCCAACGCAAGTTCTAACGAGGTTCATCCCCTATCTTCATGCACGCCGGTTCGACCTTTGTTCTAAACGGGAAAAATTCAAAACGAGGATAAGAAATTCAAAAACGGTCCGAACAATATAAATCCTTCGCGTGGTGTCATATTCTCTGACATAGTTGCAAGGAAAAATACCAAACTTGGTATAATGATTATGTTTTAAAAAACCCTTCACGAAATGACCTATCATGTTCGAGGTTTCATGGCGTTCGGTCCAAATGACTGATGTTATATGCTGAATCGCGGCATAGTTTTGTGATATTGTGCCCATATTATGCATGCATGTGGACATTGGGATGGAGAACAATGTTTCAGGAGGAAGTTTTCCTTTTTGTCGCACGGAAAAGCTATTTTCCATTTTCCGGGCGCAAAAAACGGGTCATTTATGAAGCACCCACCAAAATGCTATTTCAGAATGCTACCGTCCCATTTTTCTAAAATACTAGACCACCTACATGGACAATCTCCCAGCCGAGAGATATCAAACCTTTTCGTCCTTCCCGGATGAAAAAGACAAATGTCTGCCGAATCGGTAGAAGTGAGTCCAGTTTATACTATAGGTACATAATCTAACGCCCGTGATTTTTGAAAAAAAAATCATTTTTAGACTCGCAATATGTTATTTCTTTAGAGATCCAATGCAAGTTCTAACGAGGCTCGTACCCTATCTTCGTCCCCTATGGTTAATAGTTTAAATGGTTACATTAATTATTTTTAAAAACATAAAAAGGTTTTGAATTAGTTATTCAAATTCTAATACTTTTTATGTTTAATGTTTTTTAATATTACAAATTAATATGCAAAAAATATTAGTTAAGTCATTTTAATTTTAAAATGGTTAATAGTTTAAATGGTTACACTAATTATTTTTAAAAATAGAAAATGGTTTTGAATTAGGTATTCAAATTCAAACACTTTTTATGTTTAAAGTTTTTTAATATTCCAAATTAATATGCAAAAAATATAAGTTAATTCATTTTTAATTTAAAATGGTTAATAGTTTAAATGGTTACATTAATTATTTTTCAAAACATAAAATGGTTTTGAATTAGTTATTCAAATTCAAAAACATTTTATGTTTAAAGTTTTTCAATATTCCAAATTAATATGCAAAAAATATAAGTTAATTCATTTTTAATTTAAAATGGTTAATAGTTTAAATGGTTACATTAATTATTTTTAAAAACATAAAATGGTTTTGATTTATTTATTCAAATTCAAACACTTTTTATGTTTAAAGTTTTTCAATATTCCAAATCAATTATCATTTAAAAAACATTATAAATTTAAACCCTAAAATAAATAATAAGGTGAGAACAGAGAGATAATTTGTGAAAAATTTGAAAACAGGACCTTTAGTCCCAATTGGTGGCTCAAACCGGGACTAAAGGACCCCTACGCGTCTCTTGGGCTCAGCCCAAAATATGACAAAAAAGTGAAGGATACGTCTCGGTTGGTGGCTCCAATCAGAACGTATGACCCTTTAGTCTTGGTTGGAGCCACCAACCGGGACGTATGCTCCCCGCCATTATGAATGACGTGCGCCCGTTCCTCTCCTTCCCATCTTCATTCTCTGCAACTCGACGTGCGAGCACATAGCAGGGAGACGCCACCGCCCTGATCCCCATGACACCGGCAGGCTGCCCGCCGTTGCCTCCATCCTTGCACGCCCACCGTCGTTGTCGTCAGCGCCGCCGCCTCCAACCTTTGTCTCCGTCAGGCTCTTTGGCCGCCGCGCGCTCCTCCCCGGCCGCCACTACCTCCAACCTCGGTCGTGCATCATCGTCCCCCCTCTTCAGCCACGCCACCACCTCCAACCGCTATCGCGCGTTGTCGCCGCCAGCAGGTATGCCCCGGTCTTGATCCCGTCCGATAGATTAGGGTTAGGCGGGCTATGGGGCGGCTACAGCACGGGGCAACTATGCACGCGGGGTGGGCTATACGCGCTGGCGAGCCACACCGGTGCGTGGCAGTGCCGACCACTACGAGCGTGAGCAGGCCGCGGCGGGGCTGGCGCGCCACTGCATAGGGGCGCGAGGCGCTGCGATGTCGGCGTACAGGGGCGAGAAGAGGAGGGGCGTACATGGGCTTATTTTAAATTTTTTCTAAGTTAATTTTTTAGATATTATCATATATTAGGTATATATATTGTGTATGCATACATATATACTATTTTGTATACGTATATGTATTTTCATTTTGTGTATATAAAGGAAGTAAAGTAATTTTATTTTGTCTATATAAAGGAAGTAACTAGTTATTAGTGTATGGACGATGGACGTGCGCGGCAACGCGCGCCATATATGGACGATGGACGTTCGCGACAACGTGCGGCATATATGTTTTGGACCCGATCCCCATGACGCTGGCAGGCTACCTGCCGTCACCTCCGTCCTTGCGCGCCCGCCGTCGTCGTCAGCGCCGCCGCCTCCGCCCTTCATCTTTGTCCATCGCCACCGCGTGCCTTGCCCATCTCTGCCTCGCTCCGGCCGTCTCCTGCGTCGCCGCAGCCTGCGTCTCCAGCGACGCCCGCCGCCTCTCCCTCTCCTCCCCACCCGTAGCTGCATTGCCGCCCGACCGCCACAGCGCCGCCCCGCCCATCGCCGCCGCCGGTCATCGTCGGTGCACGCACATGTGATGGATAATTAGGGTTTAGGGTTTAGGGTTTAGGGTTTCTCCGTATTTTTATTATTGTGGATGTATATATTAGGATTTCTCCGAATTAGCGTGTATATCTCTCAACACCCTACCTAACCTTCTCCCTTATCCGTTTTGACTTATCTATTTTTCCACCTATGCAGAAAATATGGAACCACATGGCAGAGACGAAGAAAAGGAAGAGTTAATCCATGGTGTGATCCGCGGGGAGGAAAATGTGGATGTATCGACGTTTTTGGACACCTCCGGTGAGGGTGATCCTCTTTTTGCCGGAAGAAACGATTTCTTTGAGGTAGAAGTTGTGTAACATCCCAAAAATATTAATCAAGGTTATCAATTCCAATCACCCAAATTTAGGGTTAACAAAAACTTTTGTTAATTAAAATCCATATGAATGCATGTGTGTATGTGATGAATGCATGGATGCTTGAATGGACTTGTGTGATTGTTATAAATGTAAAGGATTGGTTTAAAGATGAAAACAACATCATCTATATCATTTCCAAGAAGAATGAAATCAACAAAAATTAAAAAAACAAACAAAATAAGCTAATGATTATTTTTGCCAATCTTGCTCACTAGACCACTTTGAGTGTTTCTAGTCCAAGATTTCTAACAGAAACAAATACAATTCTTTTCACCCCTTGCTCAACCAAGTAAAAGTGAACCCAAGCCTACCTTGCAAACCCACAGAAACATTTGGCAACCCTATTCAAATGACATTTCAAAATTGAATCTAGTTCATTTGGAAAGATCACCATTTCTCAAAACCCAACTAAACCAGTGCACCTTGACAAATCCAATCAACCAGAGACTACCTAGTATGTGACCACTCCACCCACCAAGTTTCAACCAAAAATTCAAATATGAATTTATTTCGGCCATTTCATCAAACACCTGGAGACAAAAAACAAATTTGGCCAAACTTTACTGTTTTGAGCAGTAATTTTGCCAAATATTTTTCCCCATTGATCACCCTGTCTCCCCCAGTACCAACTAGTGCATTGAACCAACCTAGCCCCTACCCAATACACCATGACGTGCATGCCCGAGAGCACCCTTGCTAGACGACCATGGAAAGCTAGCCAGAGCCATCGCCGCGCCTAGCCACCGTGTCCAGGAAGCACGCCACCGTCCAACGCCACCCTCTGTCTATCCCTCGACCCTTGCCAAGCCGTGGACCACAGCAAATACGCCATGCCAGTTTGTCTCTGCCCTATACAGAGCGCTCCAGAGCGCCGCGCTCTACATGCTCGCACAGACCGCTCCCTGCCTTCGCCGCTCGTGCATGTGATCACCACCGTCCCAGGAACCTCCCAGAGAACCCCGTTCGCCGTCGTGCGACCCGTAGCCACTGTGCGTCATCAAAACCACCATCAGTGTCGCTTAGAGCACCCTCGCATTCCGACCGAACCGCACCGCCCCTTGCCGCGCCATCAAGCCGTTGAGCACCACCAGGAGACCGCGCACCGTCCCCTACAATCACCCATGTCGATATCTCGTTGTAACCCCGACGCCGACGAGATCTTCCCACACCTTTTGGTTCCCTCGTCGCAGTTAAATAGAGGCCTTCCCCGTTTGTTTTCTTCAAACCATCTCACTCCCCACCTCTCACTGATCGTTCCTACTTCTTCCCGGAGCAAGGCGAGCGCAGCATCGCCGGAATTTCGCCGCAGCCTGCCGCAGCTGGAGGAGAAGGGCGTCGTCGATTGGAGCCACCCCAGGAGGAGTCGCTAGTACTAGGAGAACCGCCGTCATCGACTTCGTCGTTCGCTCCCATCGCTGACCATCGCCTGAGCCCGGTGAGCCGCCATAGACCCCCATTGGCCGCGCTAAGGTTCGAGCCCGTTGTGTTTTGTTCGAGGAGGACAGTGGACGTGAGCCATTGATCGTTGATCTAATCCTATGGTCATAGTTAGCTCGTACCCCTTCGCACCCCCATATCCCACTGACTTGTGGGGACAACCACTTAACCAGCCCACGCACGCTGTGCGTAGTGGGACGGCCCAGTTTACTCTCCCGCGCGACCCAATTAGTTCAAATTTAGATTTGTCTATCTAATTTCAAACCTAGTTCTGGCAGTAAATTGAAAACTTGATTCAGAGAGATTCACTAAACCAAAATGCATGAAACCAATTTTGTTAGGAAGGGATGGAAATTCTTAATCCAAGCCCATTGGATTCATAGATCACATATAGTAAAAATAACAAGGCAGAGACTTTTCTGCATTCAAACATTTTTTTAAAATTCAACTCTCAAAAATCACATGTGACAGGAACTTTCTTAATATATAAAAATATCTAGGTTTACTTGCAGTAATAATGGACATGTAATAAAAGAATGCCCCATAGGCATTTGTAGTCACTTTAATTAATTAAAATAAAAAGGTTAAACCTTATTAAATTGTGACACCACTTTAAATCACATTCCCAAGTACTAAAATATGTGGTGATGACATGTTTCAACATGATGCCATATTTTAATTGGAGAATATTAAATCTTAAGTAGTTTTTCAATGAGTAGAAATTACTTTTCTAAAATAAAGTAAATAAAACTATTGTCTTAATCCTTGTGATGTTTGTGATGATGCTATATCATCTAGTGTGAGCCTTTGTGTGCTAAATAGGAGTAGTTAAGTATTGTTTGGTGTTTGTGTACTTCGTATTCATTTATAGACTCTAGTACCGACCAAGGATACGAAGAGGAAAGAGACTACTACGAGGAATAAGCCGAGGAGAATTTCAACCACTACACTGCATAAGGCAAGCCTAACACTACAAGTTAACTAGCAAGCTACCTTTAGCAAGTCATCCTAACAAGCTAACACTTGCAACCTTTATTATACCAAATCCTAGTTTTACTTGCAAGCTTTATTCTTTTATTTTCTTTATCAAAGATTTTTAGTTACGTTTACTTAGTGACTTGTGAATTTTTGGGAAAGATTTAAAGGTAGCATAAAGAGCATAAAACTTGGCCTAATTTAGGTAGATCTCGATGTCATCCTGAGGCATGAGATTATAGTTAGATAAGTCAGACTTGATTATCACACCCTCATTAGTGTTTACCCCCATTTATAGTTGCTAGTGCTAAGCATAAAACTTTATCACTTTAGATGGGAATACTTGCTGAAAATGATTATGAAAACCTTAGAATGATGAGTCATTCTAATGAAATGTTTTGACATGTGTTAGTGAACACAAGGTGATTTTGATGATGAAAATGTTGAGGCATGAGCCTTAGCCCTTTATAAAACTGATGGTTGTGTCTGGATGCGATACCATTCCAATTTTACCGTACAACCACAATACTCGAATTTGGGTAGGGCTTGACTGGAAGTTTATATATCTTAGTGTGGGTTCCCTTGCGGCCGAGGTTTGAGCTGAGGCTACCTTGTGATGATTGACCACATGTGCAGTTCCCAAGATGACACATGGTCATGGTTGGGAGGCCAAACTCATAGGAGAGGTGTCTATACTAGGGTGTGTAATTGAAAGGTTAGGATTGATTATCCGCATACTGAGTATGGTGAATTCAGGATTATTCCTAATGGATGTACCGAATATTGTGGTGAAAGTGTACAATCTTTGCAGAGTGTCAAACTATTCGAATATCCGCGTCCACTGTTATGGACAGTTGGAGTGGCCATACTGTTCCGTTGTCAGAAGTTTTCAGAATGTCTTGTGAAATGAATCATGACTTTGAATTGACCACAACAGGGTTGTGATATGAAAACTCAAGTTCCCACTTAGGTGTCATAAAACCCTAAACTAGTTTTCTTTTCTTCTAAACTCAGTTAGAGATAAATCTGGATTTTTGCAAAAAAACCTAGAGATTAGTATACGTACTCAGACCATTTACTTGTTAGTGGTAGTTTGCGAGTACTTAAAGAGTACTCATGGCTTTGTCCCTGGCTATTCCCGTGGCCAGACTATGAAGAGGACTATCAGGATGATGGAGCACAAAAAGGTTACGACAACTAGGATCATCTCCCATCGTTAGCATTGCCTGTTATCATGAAGATGGAGCCTCGCCCACTCTACCGTTATTATACTATTCTGCTGCTTGATTGTATTAAGACTGGATCATGAGATCCTTGATTTGTAAGACCTTTATTATGGTTTGTAATGGATGATGAATTATGGAACCAATCTATTATGTCTCGCAAAATGGGTAATCCTGGGATTGCGATGTATGGCATAACAGGCATCTGGGATTAAAATTTTGGTTGTTGACAAATTGGTATCAGAGCCATCCTGACCATAGGAGACCCTAGTTAGAATGGACGCTTGAATCAAAAACTTAGTTTCAAAACAAAAGAAGTGAGTATTTATGAAAACCTATTCTCATTCTTATCACATAGATTCTTTCATGAAAATTCATGTTCCTCAAAAATTCTTGCAAAATATTACATAAAATTTGACACACTTGATCACTCTACTAACTTAATCATCCTAAATTCTTATAGATGGACGTGAAGTATAGCAAATTCTATCAGTTGGGAAATGGAGGATATCTCATCTTTGAGCGTGATTTGGACAAACTCTCGGAACTTCTAGAGCGCCCGCACCCCGAGTTCTTCAGAGCTCACCTCAACGATCAGGAAGGAGGAGAATTGCAATGGCTGATTGTTGCATGTCTCTGAGGGAAGATTAAAGACCCCACCTCAGATGGAGTCCAGTTCACCTTAAGAGAGAACAACTGGCTAGATGGACTTGCTAGGGCCATGCAGGAAGCTCTTACCCGTCTGTGTGGGAAAATCATCAATCAAATCAAGGGCACCCTCTTTGAGTTCTATCCAAGGCGTGATGTTATGGGACAGCCACTAGAGGCACCATATCACCCGGAGTTGAAATATCAAGTGGACCATCTCAGCTTCATGATGTATGATCGGCAGAAGGAGTTGGACAATGCCCACTCCTACGCCAACCACAACTACGCCATTGCAGTCAAGAAGGACCAGACCATTGCCATGATTGTGAAGGATCACCAGTATCGTCGCCGTCAGCTTGACAAGAAGGATCGCATTATTTCTCGCCTTCGTCACAGAGTGACAGACTTGGAGGAGACCATCCATGAGAGGGACGTGCAGCTTGAGGAGAGGGAGAATGCATGGGAAGACATCCATGGAGACCCTTACTCCTACCTCAGTGATTATAATGACTTCCTGGAGGATCAAGCCATGGACTTCTTCACCTATGAGGATGACTTTTCCTTCATTGATGATGATGATGATGAAGCCACCGATTTCGAGGAGTAGTAGCACTTCAGCAGTAGCATTAGTGAGTTGTATCCAGTCCCATTGTATCGTAGTTTCACGGAATGGCTCTTAAAACCATATATTTCCTTGTTGTGGTTTGTGTTTGTATTGTGTTCTATGAATGAATGAAAAGCATGTTGCTAGAAAAATCTATGTCAAAATTCAAAAACTTTTCAAAAACAAACCACTGAACCTTATAAATTTCCCTCTTTTGTCATGATCTATCTCAATCTTCAGATGCCTCGCGGAGGAAGCAGTTCATCCCCGGACACAATGTTGCAAATATTGCAAATGTTGGTTTCAGACCACGAAGCTGAAAGAGCCGACCATCAAGCCAACTTAGGCACCCTTCAACACATAGCTCAGATGGCCAACAACAACCAATGCCATGGAAACCAGGACAACCATGGATCCAAGCTCAAGAACTTCCATAACACCAATCCACCGATCTTTAGTAAGTCTGAAGAGCCCCTAGATGCCGATGATTGGCTGTAGAACATGGAGAACAACTTAGAAGTCGCAGGAGTGGAGGCCAACGAGGAAGTACCGTTTGCCACCCCCTATGTGGCAGGAGATGCAAGTGTTTGGTGGAACAACGTTCGCGCCATGACTGGAGGACAAATGTTGACTTCGGATGAATTCAAACTCAAGTTCAGCAGAACCCATGTGCCACCGGGTTTGATCAAGAGGATGAGAGATGAATTCAGAGAATTGAAGCAAGGGAGGATGACCGTAATTGAGTACCATGACAAATTTCTGTCCTTAGCTAGATATGCACCGGATGAGATTAACACTGAAGCCAAGAAGAAGGAAAGATTCTTGAATTGTCTGCATGATGAGATGCAGATAGTGTTAGTCAATATCGCATTTGCTGACATTGAAGCCTTAGTGGATTCTGCCATTCAAATGGAAGGCAAGATCAACCAAGCCAATGAGAACCGCAAGCATCGAATGAGCATCAACCAAGAACCCACCATACCCCAAAATATTGCCCCAACCTGTCTTCAGGATTTACCCCGAGAAACAATAGACCCCCGATGACCCATCTGACGTATCCCAACCATGGAGGAGGAAACCCAAGGCCCGGAGGAAACCACAACAACAATCCTGGCAACCCCAACAATTTTAATCGTGCACCGCCCAAGTTCAACAACAACAACAATGACGCCAACAACACCAATACTGCCCCAAGGATTGGAAGAAATGTGGTGCCTATTGCAGGAAAGGACAAGTCTTAGGTGACTTGTTATGAATGCGGAACTGATGGGGATATGCCTACCGGGGTATACCCATCAGGACGTTTCCTACTGGCCCAAGCGTTAGCGAGTGGGCCTGCAGGATGGCGACTGGATCAAGACTTGGCGTGGACTCAAGCGACTGGATGCTGAAGGCCCAGAAGCGTAGCTAGGCCCAGTCGGACTAGGTCATAGAATCTCTGAATCCTTAACTAACTCGGTTGAGATCTGTAAATCCTAGGGAGGTGAGTCTATATAAACCTTCCTGGAGGGCGCAGAGAGGATACGTTCCATCATACACCCTAGCGACTCGCCGCCTAGCCGCCGAGCTCGCCCCATTATACTCTCACCATAATACAATCTAGTAGGAGTAGGTCTTTACCCTCCGAGGGGACAAAACTGGGTAAACCCTTGTGCCTCAGCCCTCATCTCGCACCGCAAATGGCTGGCCGCCCTTGCCCCATGTTCTACTACTCACTGCCAATTGCAGCATCTGCCGTTGTCATTCCCACGACAGTGGCACCCACCGTGGGGCCTGGCCGGTCAGGCCGGTGTTCTGCGGTGAGATCGAATCTGCCCCTCAACGAGTCGATCGCCACCGGCCGCATGATTGCGATCGGTGAGATGCTCCAGATCTTGCTGAGCAGCTACGTCCTGGCGGCGCGACTCGTCACGCATAGCATGATCCTGCTGGTCGGCACGATCAGCCTCTTCGTCGGCCTCACCGACGTCATCATCTCGGAGGATTCGGCTCGCATCCGTGAGTCGCCGCCACGCGACCGGCTCTCTGAGAGCCAGGTCCGCACGATTGACCGCCTCGCCTCCGAGTACGACTCGGCCGACAGCAACGCGGCCGAAACCACCGCGGCCACGGATGACGCGGCCCTCAACGACGACGCCGACTCGGTGACCCCGGCGTCACTCGCCGGATCCATTGTCGCCGCATCACCCGCGACCTACATGGCAACTGGCGCCGACCCACCGGAAGATCCATTCTCCACGCCAATACCTCCAAACGCGACGGCGACGGAGGTCGAGGAACTCCCGCCTGAAGCCGGTGGAGGCAGTCCGCAAGGAACAAGCCGAGCGCGAGAAATTTCGCCTCGAGCAGGTGACAGCGCAGGATCTGTCGCGCTACCACCAACTCCGAATCAGGTCGCGCCTGAACCCAACCGTCCAGGGGCGTGCCCTGAATTTCGATGATGAGAACGACCCGGCCCGCGTGGCCAAGCACGCGATCTGTGATAATGTGCCGCCAGGAGGAAGCACTCGGCCCCCACCAGGAGCAACGGCCAATGGTGCCCCGCCACCACCCAATCGCGCACCCCCCCAGGGACCAGCCAAGGATCGTGGTCTCCTCACGGGAGCGAGACGCGAACGGCCTCCTATTGTTATCCACCCCAATGGACAACCTTGTTGCGGGCCGAGTAGCAGTCGACAACATTGCAGCCACTGGGGAAGGCTCCCTGCAGATCCAATATGCCAAGGCTCTACTCGCCAAAGCGGTCGAGCAACAAAACGCAGGCGTCGACTCACAGGGTCGGATGTACACGCGTTCATCGGGCAGCAGAGCGGCCTCAAGCGGCCTCCCCATGGCGGCGAACACTCTTAATTGCCTGCCACCTGAACCCCTACAACTCCAACATCAACTCGCAAACGCGGCACTCTCCACCAACGACCCTAGGCCGGCGACCAACTTCGTCTCCTCCAACGGATAACCCGTCGACCCGCACCCACATCATCAACAACCAGAGCTGGCGCGCACGCCAGCCTGACGACCTGTGGCACACCCTCACCAACCGCCGCGACGGTGAGCCGAGGGGGTCGCTGAGCCACATCGGGCCCCAGTGCTTCGGACCGATGATCCGAGGCGAAAGATACCCGATGAACTTCAAAGCGCCGAAGAAAATAGAGAAGTACGACCCTTCGTACGACCCCTCCGTGTGGCTGGATACCTACCTATGGCGATGGGGATCGCCGGCCACACCGATCTACTAGCCAGCCGCTACCTCCCCTGATGATGGAGGGGGCGTGCAGGCAGTGGATTAACACCCTTCCCGCGGATAGCATTGACTCCTGGGAAAAGATGCGCGAGGCCTTCGTCAGGAACTTCGAGGGTTCATACACCCACGCCACCACCATTGAGGACCTGGAACAGTGTGTCCAGGGACCTCGCGAGTCAACCCGCAGCTGGGTCCAACGGTGGCAAGATCTGTGGTACAACGCGGTCGGCATCCACCCAGACACCACGATCCACTGCTTCAAGACCTCGTGCCGCTACGAGCCCCTGGTCGCCAAGCTCAAACGAGCGTACCGCACACTCGACAACATACCGGATCTCCTGGAGATCGCAAAAAGGTACGCGGAGGAGGACCCAAACCAAGAAACCGACGACGAGTCGGGAGGACACCGCCGCACAAGCGGCCACGACAACGGGAGACGACCAGACTTACGCTACAGCAACACTCGCCTCACCGGCAAGCGCCGCAGTGACGGGCGAGTCGACTTCATCGCCAACGCTGGATACGCGCAGCGCGAGCCCAAGAGCTTCCGCCGCGACGGGGGACAACACCGCGACGGTGGCAACTATAAGGCGAAGCCAAGGTTCGACCCCGCGGCCCTACTTAACCAACCTTCACTGGCTTCAACATGAAGCGCGAGAAGAAGGTCATCGCCCGCGCCGTCGCCGTCAATGCGGTGGCCCAGATAGATATCCCCCAGTTCCTCAACTGGTCTAAGCAACCAATCACTTGGAGCCGCCCGGACCACTCGCCACGGATCGAGTACCCGGGCCGAGTCGCCCTGGTGGTCAAGCCCAAGGTGGGAGACTACTGGCTCCCTAAAACATTGATGGACGGCGGCAGCTCCATCAACATCCTGTACCTGGACACCTTCAGGCGAATGCGGCTCCCGCAGTCGATGATCGAGGCGACCTACACCACGTTCCACGGCATCGTCCCCGGTCAGAAGGCGTACCCGATCGGCAAGGTGACGTTGCCAGTCACCTTCGGCACACCGGCAAACTTCCGCACCGAGCGGATTGTCTTCGAGCTGGTGCCCTTGGACAGCCCCTACCACTGCGTCCTGGGGCGCCAGGCGTTCACCAAGTTCATGGAAGCACCCCACTACGCGTACAACACGATGAAGCTACCTGGGCCGTGCGGCGTCATCACCATCCACGGCGACCCCGACATGGCCGCCGAGTGCGAGGCCAAAGGGGCCGAACTCGCTGACGCCGTCATCGCGCCAGAGGCCAACCACGCCGAGGAGCTCGGCAAGTACGCGAGCGGGGTCAACAACGACGACCCCACCATACTCAAGAATCCCAACTCGAAGGGCGGCAACTCCACCGCCTTCGAGGCAACGACGCATACCCGCACCGTCGAGCTGGTCCCAGGAGACTCCAGCCAGACGGTGACGGTCTGGACGGGCATGAGCCCAGCATAGGAAGGCGCACTCATCGAGTTCCTCCGTGAGAACAGGGACATCTTCGTGTGAAAGCCCTCTGACATGCCTGGTGTCCCGAGGGAACTCGCTGAGCACAAACGCAACACCGACCCCAAAGTGCGAATCGTTAAGCAGTCACTGCGGCCCTTCAATGAAGAGCGCCGCCGAGCCATCGCCGAGGAGGTGCAGCGTCTACTCGCTGCAGGCTTCATCCGGCCAATCAAGTACTCCAAGTGGCTGGCAAACCCAGTCCTGGTCGAGAAGAAAAATGGGACCTGGAGGATGTGTATCGATTACACAAACTTAAACAGTGCCTTCCCGAAGGAGCAATTCGTCCTCCCGCGGATCGACCAAATCACCGATTCCACCGCGGGCTCGGAGTCGCTATGCTTCCTCGACGCCTACTTTGGGTACAAACAGATCAAAATGGCCGTCGAGGATGAAGAAAAGACGGCGTTCATTACGCCATTCAGAGCCTTCTGCTACACTGCCATGACCTTCGGCCTCAAGAACGTCGGGGCGACCTACCAGCGGTGCATGCAGGAGTGCCCTGCGAGCCAAATTGCCCGCAATATCCACGTCTACATCTAAGATATGGTGGTGAAGTCCGCTCGCCAGAACGACCTACTCGCTGACCTGGCGGAAACATTCGCCAACCTGCGGAAGTACAAGATAAAGCTAAACCCACGCAAATGCACCTTCGGTGTGCCAACTGGACAGCTACTGGGATACGTTGTCTCCAAGCGCGGGATCGAAGCGAACCCCGCCAAGATCAACACGATCGCTCGACTCGGCAAACCCGAGTGCCTGCGCGACGTCCAGAAGATGGCCAGGCGAGTCGCGGCTCTCAGTCGCTTCATCCCCCGGTTGGGCGAAAAGGCGATGCCCCTCTACAGCCTAATGCGCAAGAACCCCACCTTCTAGTGGTACAAGGAGGCAGATGACGCGCTCCACGACCTCAAGGAGGTACTACTCGCAGCACCGCTACTCTCCGCCCCCGTCAACAAGGAACCCATGCTGGTCTATGTTGCGGCTTCCGAACGCGTCGTCAGCGCCGTCATGGTCGTCGAACGGCCAGAAGAAGGAAAGGAGTGCCTGGTGCAGCGACCAGTGTATTACATCAGCGAGGTCCTCACCGAGTCGCGCCAGCGCTACCCGCAATACCAGAAATTGGTATACGCGGTCTTCAGAGCACAGCGGCGACTGCCGCACTACTTCCAGGAGAACCCAATAACGGTCGTCTCCTCAGAACCGTTATAGGACATCATCCAAAACCGTGAGGCGACCGGGCGAGTCGCCAAGTGGGCCGTCGAGATCGGTGTCCACAACATCAAGTATGAGCCGCGCAAGGCGAACAAGTCGCATGCTCTCACAGACTTCCTCGCCGACTGGGAGGAGGCCCAGCAGCGAGAGAAGCTGCCATACCTCCATTACTGGAACCTACACTTCGATGGCTCCAAGAACACGGACGGCGCAGGTGCAGGGATCATGCTAACATCTCCGAAGGGAGACAAGCTTCGCTACGTCCTCTACCTCGACTTCACCCCTTGCACCAACAACATGGCCGAGTACGAGGCACTGCTCCACGGCATGCGAGCTGCCAAGGAGATGAATGTCCACCGACTGCGCTGCTACACAGACTCCGACCTAGTCGCTGGGCAAGTCGCCGGCACCTGCGACACCGTCTCCCCCACCATGGCAGTATACCGCCAGGCAGTGGACCAGCTGGGTGGCCACTTCGCAGGCTACTCCGTCGAGTGGATCGACAGGCGGAAGAACGAGGAGGCCGAAGCACTCTCTCGCATCGGCTTGGCTTGACTCGTACCACCCGCCGGCGTCTTCCTCGACACAATCACCAAGCCTTCCATCTCTCCCCCTAGGGAGATCGACATCGGAATCCCGCTGCAACCAGAAGCAGCCCTGGTCGCACTAATCGCCGAGCGAGACGACTGGACCGCGCCATACGTCGCCTACTTGGAGGGAGGCACCCTGCCAGCGGATGAGACGGACGCCCGGATGATAGCACGCCGCTGCAAATCCTTCGTCATCATCAACGGCGAGCTCCACAAGTGCGGCGTGACCGGCGTGTTCCAACGTTGCGTTCAGCCCGCCGAAGGACGTAAAATCCTCCAAGATATTCACTCCAGCGACTACGGCCACCACGCCGGCGCCCGTTCTCTGGTCACAAAGGCTATGCAGCACAGCTTCTACTGGCTCACCGCACACGCAGACGATGTCGACATTGTCCAGCGGTGCGTCGGATGCCAGAAATACGCCAATCAAACCCACGTGCAAAGATCGGCGCTCAATACAATCCCCATCACCTGGCCATTCGCCGTATGGGGCATGGACATGGTAGGACTCTTCAAGAAAGCCCCCTCCAGCTTCACGCACCTCATAGTCGCAGTCGACAAATTCACAAAATGGGTGGAGGCCATGCCAGTCCGCAAATGCGACGGGAAGACTGCCACCAAGTTCCTCCGTGAGCTCATCTACCGCTACGGCTTCCCCAACAGCGTCATCACGGACAACGGCACCAACTTTGCCAAAGGAGCCATGGCCGAGTTCTGCAAGGAACACCACATCCGACTCGACCTCGCCTTAGTCGCGCACCCGGAGTCCAATGGCTAGGCGGAACGCGCCAATCAGAGCATCCTCCACGGCCTGAAGCCACGGCTCCAAGTCCCACTGGAGCGCACCGCCGGGTGCTGGGTCAAGGAGCTACCCTCCGTCATCCGGGGCATCCGCACCTCCGTCAACAGGTCGACAGGATTCACCCCCTTCTTCATGGTGTACGGTGCCGAGGCAGTCATGCCCACCGACCTCGAGCACGATTCACCAAGGGTGGTCAACTACACGGAGGCTGCAAACGAACTTGCACGCCAAGACGGAGTGAACCAGCTCGACGAGGCACGCGACCTAGCTCGCTCCCGCACTGCCATCTACCAGCAAGGGCTCCGCCGCTACCATAGCCGGCGAGTAAGGACTCGCACTTTCCAGGAAGGCGACCTGGTACTGCGCCTAATCCAGGACAAGAAGGGCATGCACAAGATCTCCCCCCCCCCCTTGGGAGGGACCATTCGCCATCGGGCGAGTACTAGGCAACGATGCCTACTACCTCACCGACGTCCGAGGGGACGGGAACATCGACGTCAAGCGGCCATGGAATGTAAACCTCCTACAAAAGTTCTACTCCTAGAACTCCATACATGTACTCTCCACCCGCTATGAAATAAAGCTGATCGGTCACCGAAAATTGTGTTTACTCTCCGTGTCTTGTGCCACTCGCACTCGTAATAACAGCGTTATTCTACTCGCAGAAGTCAACCTCTCGTAAAGCGACCGGCGTGGCCAAGTAGTGCGGTACGAGGGCACTGGGAAAGTCCAGGCCTAGCTCGACTGGCTTACCGAGCCAAGACAACTGCCCTCGCTCCTCACAGCGACCAAGGTCCTCCGTATCCTTGGCACAGCGACTCGGACGGCCAAATACCACGCTCGCGGACTGACGTCCAGTCAAATACGAGCGACTAGTGAAAAACACCCAGTATGAGAGCGTGCCCAGGACTCGCCATGCGACTGATCCTTCGGGTCAGGCAGGAGTGACGCGCTTACTTTAGCGTGCTTAGTACTCACCTACCTTGGCGCTGCGACTAGAACAACAAAGTACCACACTCGGGGACTCGGCTACCCGACCTCGTTCGCGCACGGGAAAACGGTCAAGTAAAGAGCACCCATGGGAGTCGCCCTGCGACTGGATCTCCGAGCTCTGGCGAGTCGACCTCAATCCATTAAAAATTCGCAAACACAAAACAAACGAGGTAAACCCCATAAAAAGGGCGGACGCGCTCGGGGACTCGTTCAATCAAAAACCAAAATCGCAAAACAAGTGACAAAACAACACGAATTTCCATTATAGCAGCACAAGTTGTTCCAAAATACAAGGAAAGTTCAATAGTTCTCTTGTACTAACGCCCAAGGGCACAACGCTTCTACTCCGCAGGTTTCGACGCAGACTCGCCGCCACCCCTGCGGTTACGAATGAAGGGCACGTACGGGTTCGACGGGTACGTCGTTATCTCGCCCGCCATTGCCGCACGGAACGGTTGCTCAACCTTGAAGTCCCGGTGCTTCGGCTCAGGATCGTTGGGGGCGACAACCGTCTCCTGATAGGGGAGGAGGTCGCCCATCGCCCAAACACGGTCGGAGTACACCGCGGCCCGGTCCGTCAGCTTCAGCACCTTGGCAATCTCCACCTAGCCCGTTGACGAGGGGTAGCCGCTCGTGACATCGTCGAGGTCGAAGTCCTCCCAGAAATGGGCAAGCCCAAGGCTGAGCGCCGTCGCCGCCCCACGCCGGAAGGCCGGCCGCGTCATGAACTCGACCATCGACGAAGCCTTCTCCATATAGCGCCATACCTCGACAAGGTCACTGGGGATCACCTCCGTAGGCGATATCTACTGAAGATATGCTCGAAGGCAAGTCGCAGATAACGCGGCCGAGTCATCGCTAGCGCCATCGCTTGGAGCCACCCCAGGAGGAGCCGCTAGAACTAGGAGAACCGCCGTCATCGACTTTGTTGTTCGCCCCCATCGCCGACCACCGCCTGAGCCCCGGTGAGCCTCCATAGACCCCTATTGGCCGTGCTAGGGTTCGAGCCCGTCGTGTTCTGTTCGACGAGGACGATGGTCGTGAGCCGTTGATCCTTGATCTAATCCTACGGTCATAGTTAGCTCGTACCCCTTCGCACCCACTATCCCACTAACGTGTGGGGACAACCACTTAACCAGCCCCCGCACGCGCTGTGCGTAGTGGGCCGACCTAGTTAACTCTCTCGCGCGACCCAGTTAGTTCATTTTTAGATTTGTCTATCTAATTTCATACCTATTTCTGGTATTAGATTTAAAAATCTATTCAGAGAGATTCACTGAACCAAAATGCATAAAACCAATGTTGTTAGGAAGGTATGGAAATTCTTAATCCAAGCCCGTTGGATTCAAACCATTTGGAGTTATAGATCACCTATAGTAAAAATAACAACGCAGAGACTTTTCTGCATTCAAACATTTTTCAAAATTCAACCATAGATGCTTTTGAGTTGATTCCAACTCTCAAAAATCACATTTGACAAGACCTTTCTGAATATATAAAAGTATCTAGGTTTACGTGCAGTAATAATGGACAAGTAATAAAAGAAGGCCACAAAGGCATTTCTAGTCACTTTAGTTAATTAAAATAAAAAGGTTAAACCTTATTAAATTGTGACACCACTTTAAATCACATTCCCAAGTAATGAAATATGTGGTGATGACATGTGTCAACATGATCCCATATTTTATTTGGAGAATATTAAATCTTAAGTAGTTTTTCAATGAGTAGAAATTACTTTTCTAAAATAAAATAAATAAAACTATTGCCTTAATCCTTGTGATGTTTTTGATGATGCTAGATCATCTAGTGTGAGCCTTTGTGTGCCAAATAGAAGTAGTAAAGTATTGTTTGGTGATTGTGTACTTCGTATTCATTAATAGACGCTAGTACCGACAAGGAAAAAGAAGAGGAAGGAGACTACTATGAGGAAGAAGCCGAGGAGAACTTCAACCACTTCAGTACACAAGGCAAGCCTAACACTACAAGTTAACTAGCCAGCTACCTTTAGCAAGCCATCCTAGCAAGCTAACACTTGCAACCTTGATTATACCAAATCCTAGTTTTACTTGCAAGCTTTATTCTTGTATTTTCTTTATCAAATCTTTTTAGTTATGTTTACTTAGTGACTTGTGAATTTTTGGGAAAGATTTAAAGGTAGCATAAAGAGCATAAAATGTTGGGGATATGCTATATGGGTATCCTCATAGAATGTCTCCTATCCGGATAACCCGGGTGGCCCACAGTTGGTAGCATGGCCCATGGCCTGCTGGGCGGCCCAGTTAGAACGATCCAGAAGGGAGGCTCATGCCGGATAAAGTAAGGATATGGAGGAGTCACCGACATACCCGGAGCCTTGGAGTGCAAGACACGTTAGACTAGTTGTATATTGTGTAGGACTCTGTGACCTATCCGGCTAGGACTTTCCCTGTAACCCTAGGACCTAGCGACTATATAAGTCGGGACTATGGGAGCCTTTAGGGAACAAGTCAAGACGATTCAACATACACCTTGCACAGCGAACCGATCCATGTAACTCGCGTATTTCCATTATAAAGATTTATAGTAGGAGTAGGATTCCGCCATCGTCGTGGGATCTGATCCTAGGTAAGTTGTGTTACCTCGTAGCCGCCAATCTTCCGCCTTACCCCACGTCTCTAAACACGCACTGTGAGTACCCCCTCCATGGCGTACTCTTCGGCAATACCACGACAGGTGGCGCCCACTGTGGGGGAAGAGGCGCTTTAGGCTCTACAATGGGCGAGGACCAAGATCTTCACGGGAATCGGTGAAACCATAGCCATCGGTCGTGTTCTATTCTTCGGCAACATTATGATCGTTCCTCCTGACGAGTTATGGATCCCGGCAAAGACAAACCCTACGCGATGATCGATCGTCTCCATCAGAGACATCCACCTCTTCATCTGTGAAACCGACTCGGGCACTAGTTCCCTAGAAGTCGGAGGAGCATCAAGACCCACACGGACTGCCTACGGGCAGGATACGTTCGCGGAATGGTCGATGTAGGATCTCTCCTTGGATTTTGTCGGCAAAGATCGGAAAAAATCAAGGCCCACCCAAACCACCCATGTGCAGGATAAAATGGTGGAAGATCGCTGCTAGTCCGCCGGCTTCGCCCGTGCGTCTGGACAGTAGAGATCCAAGTTTGTTGGCGTGGTTACTATCTTCGATCTGGCGCGTTGCATTCAGAGAGAGGGAGAAAACCCCCGCGATTACCTGGCTAGGTGGCTCCGTATTCGGGCCGACCTGGCGTATTACCCCAATGTTGATGCCATGTATCACTTTGTGGAAGGACTAGACCAAGGAACGCTTCTCCGACATTCGCTAAGGAGGCAGCAGGCTTCAGGACGCCTCACCTTCGAAGGCATGGTGAACACCGTCAACAACTACGCGGAGGCTGAGGAGGCAGCCCAGACAGTGCTTGCGCTCATAGACGGCGCTCATCCGCCTCATCCACCGCCACCACCGCCTCCAGTCGTCGTCGTTGTAGCTGCACCACCGCCTCTGATCATCGTCGCAGCAGATGCACCCCCAACTCTAGTCGTCATCGCTGTTGTCGCACCACCACCGCACATCATCGAGGAAGCCCCGGAACCCTTCGACTCCGTGCTTGACGCGCTCTACGCCGACACCAGTGCTGACTCAGAGGAGATAGACTTCAGCCTGGAGGAGCTAGACTCTACTATGCAGGAGATGGAGGAGGATTTCCATCGCGACGAGCAGTCCGACAAGGCCGTCACGTCTCGAGAGGTGTTCGTCATCATTGGGACCGTGATGGAAGAAGACCAACTTGGACAAGCTCCGCCTAAAGCGCTGGACAAGGGGAAGGGACCACCTGTTGCTGCCGACAATGGTCGTGCAAAGGTCATGCCCCCTCCGCCTAACCTAGTGCAGCAGCCGCAAGAACTCAACATCGGTCTGAGTAACAACAACACCAAAAACCCGCCGCCTCCGACATCTATGTCTGCTGCTGCCCAAATTACTACGGCTGATAGAGTGATGTACGACAACCTGCTTGTCGAGCCCATGACTGTAGCTCATATCCGGAGCGTAGTCCAGTTTGACGAGAAGTGCCAGCAGCTGCTGGAGGAAGCGTAGGCCATCGCAGAGCAAGGTGCTAAGCTGGATCGAGATCTGGCTAACGCGTAGAAGTCAATAGAGAAAGCTAGAGACATGGAGGCCGAGTACAAGTCTCTTCTCCAGCAGCAGAAGGATAAGAAAGATCCAGCTCGCGTCATCAACGATCCTGGTGTACGGAGAAATCTAGGATGGGATCCCTCGAAGCCGCCACAAGCAAAGCCATATATTGACAGCGAAGGCAGGCAGGTGATGCCCACTCCTCTTCTCAATCTCGCAGTCGCCAAGACCCTTGTGGAGCAGGATAGATCACCCACAGCTGTGGAACAGGTCTATGACCTTGTGGCCAAGGCAGTGAAACAGCAGGAAAAGGCCACCTCTCAGAGTCTTGAGTCTGACCCAGCGTTTTGCCAGTCTAGTCATCCTAATACGCCAAGGGATCGATCTCCTCAGGATGTCGGGTCCCAGACAGGTTCATCTGAGTGAATACGGAGGAATGCACACAAAAGGAAGGATGTTATCCCCATATCCTCCGACCATGGAGTCAAGGCTCATCCTCATCGCCCATCACCATCGCCCCGATCTCCCCGACATCACGAAGACCCCAAGGCTCACCATCGCAAGGACATGCCTTCGCCAAAGCAACACGGCATCGTCATCCGCGACAATGCGGAGTAGACCCGTCATGATGAAGAGCGCAACCAAGGGCACCAGAGCAGGTCGCACCATGACCCTCCGCGTCCGACAAGCAACCGCGACAAGCGTGAGGCGTCGCAGGAGGGTAACAGTAAGACGGCTAACCCACCGCCACCTCCGCCTCAGTCGTCACCTAGCAGCCACCATGGCAGAGGAGGCCCGCGTCGTTCACGCAGCCCATACCCTGATGGCAAGAAGAAGAAAAGAAGCCCCAAGCCATACAACGCAAGTTCTCGTCTGGACAAGATCCATGAGGCCCGGGAAGGACCATACCTCGGACCACGTTTCTTTGTACCTGTGATACGGTCCGCAACTTAGCCCAAAGGTTTCCGGATTGACAAGACGATCAAGCCCTATGACAGCACCGCCAAACCAGCTACATGGTTGCAGGATTACGACAATGCGGTGGAGATCACCGGGGGTAATCCCAATGTTGTCATCAAGTACCTCCCTTTGATGCTGGCGGGCACGGCCCGACAATGGATTGATGACTTACCGGAGAAATCCATCTGCAACTGGTTGGACATGTAAGAAGCATTCAACAAGAACTTCGAGGGTACGTACAAACGTCCCTGTACTGTTGGCGATCTACAGCGGTGAGTGTAGGAGAAATACGAGACATCTCGCGCCAACCTCTCTCGCTGGCTGGACATGAAGAATTCCTGCGCAGGAGTGCACGCCCAGACCGCCATGGCCGCCTTCATCGATGGGTTGGAAAGAGTCATGTTGCTCCGACATAAGTTGAAGTGCTTGCAGGACAATGACCAGCTAGATCTCAACCAGATGATCCAGCTAGCTAGTGAGTTCGCGGCTGCCGACAACGATGCTCGCGGCTCCCTGCTTGCAATGGCCATTCGAACTCAAGCTTGGAGGAGAAACACCACCAAGAGGAAGAGCCCGCTAGAAGAAAAGCAAACCTCCTACATGGTCGCCATGACATTTGCAGGACGAGGTGATGGCGGACAGCGTGGCCAAGGATGGGGGGCTGGTCATGGGCAGCAGCAAGGTAGTGAAACTACCTCGGCAGCGCTCCATGTTCCCCAAACCTACAAGGAGTACCATGATATTACGTGCCTTGTACACCTCGACGCCAACGGCAAAGCCACTCACACCAATCTCCATTGCACATTCGTCAACGACCTCAAGGAGGACCCGGAGTCCGGCTACAAGCAAAGTCGGAAGAATAGACCGTGAGGCAAGGGCAAGGGAAAGAAGAAGGACAAGGAGTCCAAGGATTCAAGTGACATGGATGAGGATGTTGACCCCAAGCATGCCGCCAAGAGCGATGGCAAGGGCAAGAACCCCTTCGAGAAGAAGAAGGCCATCTTCCACACTTTCCTTGGCACCACCACTGTCCAACAAAAAAAACCTCCATGAGGATACTGATGGCTACTCTACCCCCAGTTTCCCAATTCCTACGCTGGTCGGAGATTCCAATTACTTGGGACAGGAAGGATTGTCCAGACATCATCCCTACGGAGAACCAGTACGCCATGGTCATCACCCCCCTGATTGACGGCAATGAGTTCACCAAATGTATGGTGGATAGTGGAAGCAGCATCAACATCATGTACCTGGATACACTGCACAAGATGAACTTGACGGAGGCAAACCTAAGGCAGACCAGCACCATCTTCCACGGCGTAGTTCCTGCTCGGGAGGCTCGGTCCCTTGGGTGCATCACACTTCAGGTCGCTTTTAGTCTTCAAGGTGGTCCCCTTCAAGAGAGTGTACCACGTCATATTCGGACACGACATATTCCATGCCTTCGTGGCCAAGCCATGCTTCGTCTACAACAAGCTCAAGATACCCAGACCAAACGGTGTCATCACCGTATCTAGAAGCTTTACCAAGGAAAGGGACCGCGAGATTGGAGAAGCAGCCTTTGCGGAAGCTTTCCTCTACAGCGAAGAATTCAAGGAGATCCAAAGCAAGGTCGATGCCTCGGAGATGCCCGCGTCAAAGAACAATATTTCTGACTCCGCCCTAGCATTCAAGGCCGCCATCGAGACCAAGCCGGTGGAACTTGTGGTAGGCGATGCCTCCAAGACCACTGCCATTGGGATGAACCTGGACCCTAAATAGGAAGGCGCGCTTGTCGAGTTCCTCTGTGAGAATAGAGACATCTTTGCCTGGCAACCTGCTGACATTAAAGGTGTACCTAGGGAACTTGCCGAGCACAGCTTGAATATTGATCCAAAATGCAAACCAGTGAAACAACCTCTACGACGCTTCGGAGATGAGAAGATACGCGCCATAGGCAAAGAGATAGCTAGGTTACTAAAGTCTAGTTTTATCCGAGAAGACCTTCACACCCGATGGGTGGCCAATCCTATACTTGTCCTCGAAAAGGTAACCAAAGAATTAAGAATGTGCGTTGATTACACCAGCTTGAACAAAGCATGTCCCAAAGATCCGTCTACTTTGCCTTGCATTGACCAAGTCATTGACTCGACAGCTGGCTCGAAGCTTTTGTGTTTTCTCGATGCATACTCAGGATACAACCAGATTAAGATGAGGAAGTCGGACCAATTGGCCAATTCGTTCACTACAGCCTATGGCACATTTTTCTAAGTCACGATGCCCTTTGGGCTGAAAAATGCAGGTGCTACATACCAGCGGACAATGCAGTGTTGCCTACACGATCAAATTGGTCGGAACATTCACGCCTATGTGGACGATATAGAAGTGATGTCTAAAAAGTCAAACGACTTAATCTCCGACTTAAAAGAAACCTTTGATAATCTCCGGAAATACAACATGATGCTTAACCCTAAGAAATGTGTCTTCGGGGTTCCAGCCGGAAAATTGTTGGGCTTAATCGTTTCCCAGCGTGGAATCGAGGTCAACCCAGAGAAAATCAAGGCCATCCTAAACATAAACAATCCGACATGCCTGAAGGACATACAATGTCTCCATCGACGAAGTCCGGATATGTTTCTTCTCGGCCGGCCAGAGGGATATCTGATCGGTAGAAGTACGTCAGTTGCTAGTTCTTGCAAGATTCATGGCCGACGATGTCGAGGACCCTCCGGCCAGGCCGGATCGTAAAAATAATTGCTCCGCAATTCCTGATCTAGTCCATGCTCTTTCCGGCTTCCCTCTTGATAGTAAAGAAGTAGATAAAGAGATCTAACCTAGGCCTAATCCCTAGGTAACCCTCGCAAAGATCCGCGTAGTTGCTTAGCGCGAGGATGCTATTGGGGGAAAGGTTCTAAGGTTGAACCCGGTAATGCTTGAGGACAACAAGGAAGAAGTCGGAGATGGGCAGGGAAACGCCGCGTACCAATTGTGCTTTGAGGTACACCTTCTCTCCGGATTGGGGAGAAGGGGTGACCTCACCGGCCGGTGCCGCCCGCCAAACAAGCCCCTCAATCGCAGGGAGGTAGCCTTCGATGAGCAGCTCCTTGATATCATTGTCAGTGATATCCCATCCACGCCACTCCCCTTTATGGGAGTCACCCTCTGCTAGGATATGGTCATCATCGGTGGACTCCACCACCACAGACCTTGTCAGCACCAAACCTTCTGGAGGCACCAGGACAGAGCTCGCCGGCTTGGCCGCGACATCACTCGCGGCCGCAATGGAAGAAGTAGAGTTGGAGCTGGCCATGGGAATGAGAGAGGAGGTGACTGGAAGATTGGGATATTGTGGTTATTTGCGTATGCGCGGAGGGGATCGAGGAGATGCTCGCAGGAGGAAGACGAAGGCGCAGGGGAGAATGAGGTGAAGAGATGAAAATCTGCCACGGTTAAAATTTATAACGCCAACGTCAAGATTCGTGCAAGGTGATTGAATGGTCGGAGCGTGGACGACGTGTGCGGGCGCGTGCACGGAAATTTCGCCATGCTCCCAACCACCGCCGCCAACGGTTCACATCCTTCGCCCGAGAAAAACGGACATGATTGTGTTGTGTGCATGTGTGAGTTACGAGGTGCCGCTGACCAATGTCTACGTCGCTCTAGCTGACACGATCCGATGAACCATCACATCAGAATATTCCGACATGGACGGATCTAGTCTGGCTACGGGAAGAGTACGATGAAAGATTCAGCAGTTCTTCGACTTACAAGTTGAAGAAAGAGAAACCTTGCAGGGTTCTTGGGAGGACTACAAGAAATTGCTTGACGATTTGCCGACATCCATCTAGACGGAGCATTCAACCTGAAGAGGCAAGACGGCGCAAGATCTCGGAGTTCTCCGGGGGTACTGTTGGGTATATGCTATATGGGTATCCTCATAGCATGTCTCCTATCCAGATAACCTGGGTGGCCCACAGTTGGTAGCATGGCCCATGGCCTGCTGGGAGACCCAGTTAGAAGGATCCAGAAGGGAGGCCCAGGCCGAATAAAGGAAGGCTATGTAGGAGTCACCGACGTACCCGGAGCCATGGAGTGCAAGACACGTTAGAATAGTTATATGCCGTGTAGGACTCTATGACCTGTTCGGTTAGGACTTTCCCTGTAACCCTAGAACTTGGCGACTATATAAGTCGGGCCTATGGTAGCCTTTAGGTCACAAGTCAAGACAATTCAACATACACCTCGCACAGCGAACCGATCCCTGTAACTCGGCGTATTGCCATTATACTGATTTATAGCAGGAGTAGGATTCCGTCACCGTCATGAGATTTGAACCTGGGTAAGTTGTGTTACCTCCTACCCGCCAACCTTCCGCCTTACCCCACGTCTCTAAACACGCACCGTGAGGACCCCTCCATTGCATACTCGTCGGCAATACCACGACATAAATCTTGTCCTAAGTTAGGTAGATCTTGATGTCATCCTGAGGCATGAGATTAGAGTTAGATAAGTCACACTTGATTATCGCCCCTCATTAGTGTTTACCACCATCTATAGTTGCTAGTTCTAAGCATAAAACTTGATCACTTTAGATGGAAATACTTGGTGAAAATGATTATGAAAACCATAGAATGATGAGTCATTCTAATGAAATGTTTTGACATGTGTTAGTGAACACTAGGTTATTTTGATGATGAAAATGTTGAGGCATGATCCTTAGCCCTTTATAAAACCGATGGTTGTGTCTGGATGCGATACCATTCCAATTTTACCGTACAACCACAATACCCGAATTTGGGTAGGGATTTACTAGAAGTTTATATATCTTAGTATGGGTTCCCTTGCGACCGAGGTTTGAGCTGAGGCTACCCCGTGATTATTGACCACCTGTGCAGTTCCCAAGATGACAGATGGTCATGGTTGGGAGGCCAAACTCATATGAGAGGTGCCTATACTACGGTGTGTAATTGAAAGGTTAGGATTGATTATCCGCATAATGAGTATGGTGAATTCAGGATTGTTCCTGACGGATGTATCGAATATTGTGGTGAAAGTGTACAATCTCTTCAGAGTGTCAAACTATTCGAATAGCCGCGTCCGCGGTTATGGACAGTTGGAGTGGCGATACTGTTCCATCGTCAGATGTTTTCAAAATGACTTGTGAAATGAATTATGACTTTGACTTGACCACAACAGGGTTGTGATATGAAAACTCAAGTTCCCACTTAGGTGTCATAAAACCTTAAACTAGTTTTATTTGCTTCTAAACTCAGTTAGAGATAAATCTCGCTTTTTGCAAAACAACCTAGAGATTTATATACCTACTCAAACCACTTACTTGTTAGTGATAGTTTGCGAGTACTTAAAGAGTACTCATGGCTTTGTGCCTGGCTATTCCAGTGGCCCGAAAATGAAGAGGACTATCAGGATGATGGAACGCAGGAAGGTTACGCAACTAGGATCATCTCCCATCGTCAGCATTGCCTGTGATCATGAAGGTGGAGCCTCGCCCACGCTACCGTTATTATATTATTCCGATGCTTGATTGTATTAAGACTGGATCATGAGATCCTTTATTTGTAAGACCTTTATTATGGTTTGTAATGGATGATGAACTATGGTACCAATCTGTTATGTCTCGCAAAAATGGTAATCCTGGGATTGCGATGTATGGCATAACAGGCATCTGGGATTAAAAATCCTTGTGTTGACAAGGTGTCGGCTTAGTTGGGGGATAAGGTGATGCCTTCCGCGAGGGAGAAGGCGATGCCTTCTGTGACCGAGAAGACGACCGCTTCGTAGGAACATTCAATATTACAAACTCTGACAAGGTGCATGTAATATAATTAATTAATTACTCATCTGCTTTCTATATACATATATTAACGATATTTCTTCTTTTATCCCTCTAGATAGAGCAAATCTACTGCAAAGAGAAAACGAGGCCCAACCAAAAAGTTGGAAGACCATGAGATGTATAGGATCGAAGAAGTCGGTGACGACGGCAAACCGACGGCTCCCCTTGTTGTCACTAACAAATTTGTGGCACAATGCAGAGTAATCGTTAGGGACTTTGTCCTGATCACCATTAGAAATTGGAATAGGCCTGCTAATGCGGAATATGGAACGTCTCTATATGTCCCTGACATGGCTAAAGATTTACTGTGGAAGAGGCTCATGCTTAATTTCACCCTACCGATTGTGGAGGTGGATCCAAATGCGGAGAAACCAGTTGAGGAGGCCAAGAAACAGGCCGCTGCCACCCATAAGAAGGTCAAGGAGTGGGATTTTAAGAATATGGCCCATCAATTCACCAACTAGAAGACACGATTGCACCTTGACTATGTCGTGAAAGAGAAGACTCAGGATTTCGAGGAGATTCAGTATCAGAAGTTAAAATCATTCTGGGATGAGTTTTTGGATTACAAGACACCAGCGGAAGCTAATAAAATGTCTGAAACGGATAAGCTAAATGCTGCTAACAAGAAGTATCACCCTATGAGGCAAGGTGGCTACATGGCTGGCATTCCTAAGTGGAAGAAACTTGAGGATGATCTGCGTGATAAAGAGGTCCACCTAGAGACAGACAATTGGATCGAACATGAAAAGAATTGGTTTTACGGGCATGGGTGCATGTTGGACTCAGAAGGGAAGTGTATATAAAACATAAGACATAGAGAAAACCCCTTGCCCATCGAGGACATAAGAAATGCAATAAAGGCTGTTAAAGAGGGGGAGTTCATTCCCGATCGAGAGAATGACGAGCTCACACTTGCCCATGGGAATAAGCAACACTATGAACGAACACGAGGTATAATAGGCTCCCAACCATGGAGCACTAGGTTTCCTGCAGAGAGGAAGAAATATCCTGATAGAAGCCATAAGAGGAGAAAGGACAAGGCGGAAATTGAAGAAAATATTCAGGAAAACCGGATGCGTAAAATTGAAGAACAAATAAAGTGACAACAAGATAAAATTGACGCACTTAGGCAGCAAGGTACTACCGGCCCATCTCAGCAGCACATGGTGGTTGAACCTGCATTGGATGTTACTGGCCTATCGAATAATTGAAAAATCAGTGTGGCTTCGATCGAGGTCCCGGGTGATGAAGATGACGATGGTACACCGACAATGGCTCGTGTTAGCTACCAGTGGATGATATCACGAAAATGACACACTACGAGCTACATGTCAAAGTTGTGAACATAACAATGAAGGTGGCGGTCGGCTGTGCCTTACCAATTGGACCTATACCAACTTACATAGGGCTACATTGTTGTTGAGGTGGATGAAGTCATGAACGACTTTCACGAGTTGAAGCTTGAGTACCCTGAAGGTGAAGAGGATGTGACTGAACTGGAAGGAGCAACAAACGTCACCATTCTATGGCTAAAGGAATGTATCGTGCTTCCAAATCAGACGCCAAGGCCTTCGCCACTGCCTCACCCGTCTCCATCGCCTCACCCATCTCAGTCGCCTCGCCTGTCTCCGTCGCCTCACCCGTCTCTAGTGCAACCGTCGCCGCCACGGCAGCCATCGCTGGCTCCTCAGGAAAAAAAGCGTAAGCATACCACCGCTACTCTACGGAGTGGTAAGCTATCGCCGACACATAAACATGAGCCTCTTCCAAAAGTACCAAAGGTTTATCCCAAGAGATCTTATGACTCTACTCAAGAGGAGACTACGGCGATCGTTGAGGCGGAAATGACAATGTTTTTCGGTAAGCTGAGGCGGCCGAAAGATCCAGAGTTCCCCAGCACCGAAGAAGGTAAAGCCCGAGTGTTCAAAGTGCTAAAGGGCCTTCACCAACCCAAGCCAAAGCTGTCATCAGACTATGGACGCTCTATTCTCAAGTCACATGTGGCACAGAATCTGTCGAAGCTAGCGCAAGCGGGAAATCTGTTCCCTAGCTCGGAGAACAAAAAACAATTTTGTGCCCCTCTCAAGGTGATTTCCTAGACCAATGTGGGGTTCAGCAAATATGTGGCCTAAGATCAGTATGATCCAGAGGTAGTTGCACTATACAGAGAAGCAACCGCGGCTCAAGGTATGAGTATTGCCCACAACTTATCCTAGTTACAGTACTTCCCCGAGACTCAAGTAGCATACAAATACCAGTACAGGAATCCTCTCTTCAAACCTGAGGAGGTAAAGAATCTACCAAAAAAAAGAGAATATTGCATAACTGGTAGATGAATGCCACAAAGGCCAGGGCTAACTGGATAATGCTGAGGGTTATAAAAAAGGGCACTGCTAGGAGTCGGACGCCGATTGTGACTTCCCATCGGACCACGGTTTGCCTGTCCGATTGGAAGCAGCTGGGCCGTCCATTTTTTAAGCAGGCAACTTGTCTACTTGCATGAATTAAGGTATTAGACGCATGCTTTCGAAATTAATGTCATGTTTAATTGTACGTCCATTTATTGCTCCCCCAGGCACGTCCGTTTTCTGCTCCCTCCTGTTTGCAACGGGAGACTAACGGAGTAGTTCCTTTCGGCATCTAAAATGACGGATTTTAGGAAAAATAATTAATTTATAAAATTAGTTTTGAAGTCACGTCGTTTGCTTACTTTGGAACGAATGTTTCCTTGGAAACTAAAATCTTGCTTCCAAGTAACATGGTTACTTTCATTAGGAATTGTTTTGAAGTGATAGACTTTTTTTCTTATATAATGCTTTGTTTTCTTTGCAGCAAATCCATGCTTCAGTCTAATAACCAATTTGCGCCTACGGTGAACCACACTGCTTCCATTAATAAAAATATGTATCATGTATGATAAATTTCTCGAAAGCATTACAATATCATTTTCGCTGACTAGAAATTCTTATAAATACTACAAGTTTCTTACCGTAAAAAGAGAATCATTATAAGTATACATGTTTCAAACGAATAAGGGCTAAGCTTCAAAGAAATACAAAAGAGCTGAGTTTGCTTCCAATACACAAGATTGTTTCCATTTACTAGATAACTGTTTAAAACAAAATAGGAATTTGTTGCCATCGAAAGAAACATATATATTCACTTGCAGAGATTACATATATGTTTGAAAGTTCACATGGATTTTCTTCTAAATTATGTGAAATCTGCATGCTTCCAAAGAAATGGACATTTGCTCTCATGAATCACGCGCCTGTACCACGATGAGTTGCTTCCGAAGAAATGGATGTCTGCTTCAGAATGAATAAAAGTTTGCTTCCCACCAAGTTCAAAACAACATGCCACAAACAGTTTAGTAGTAGGCAATTAGATTCGGACTCCTTCATGGTGGCAAAAGGATGGACCGAAAAGGGATGAATCCCAAAGAACATGTTAGGCGGCATGAACATCTCAGTTTGCATAGTTTTTACAATTTAAAAAGTTAAGAACACAATATCTCTATGCCATCAACAACAAAAAGAGAATTCATAGATGCGATAGCCCGCATCATTTGAAACACAAACGAAAAATACAGGAAGTAGTTAAAAAAATCTCTTAAAAGCCTTGAAACAGATATACATACTTAGGAAGCTCTCGTTCCAGTGCATGATCTTACCTGGGTAGCATATGTAAGATTTATAAGAAGCATGAATATAAACTCAAGAAGCATGGCTGTAGTATCAAGCTAGGATCGTAAGAAGCAAATATTACATATGCATGAGGGTCTAGATCGTTAGATATTTCAGTTACAACACTTAGGAAATTGTTGGATATTTGCCACACCTATTGCCTGATTGTTGGAACGCGAGTAATTTGAATACATATATATGAAATCCATGGCAAATTGGGAAATTGAGCATGTTTGTTGGAGTCTGCTGCACCTGCTGCCGCCAGTGCGGGTAAGCTGCCTCCTCACGGTGCCTGGTGATGGACCTTGCCGTCAGACTCCACGGTGGAGGCGAAGGTGCCGGCTTGGATGGCTGGATGCGACACGACATCATGGAGAACATGGCGACGAGGACGAAAGGGTTGTGGGGGCGGAGGGGAACGATTTGAGGGTGATGTTTTGGGAAGGCGAACGCAAGATCAGGAATCGGCCATAAATGTCAGGATTGCTGGTCAACGGACGCGCGTAGTTAATGGGAAAAAATATGAGACACGGAGAGACCATTAGATGGAGATGAGACGAATGGCTTGAGATCGTTTCGATTATTATCTTTCCATCGGACTACGATACGTAGTATTTACCTATAAAAATCATTACGGGAAAGAAGATGACATGGTAGCCATTGAGTTTGTTGAACTATTTTAATTATTCAATCAATACATCTTGGACAAATCGATCATCAGTGCCTATTGCCTGTAAGTACTAATTCTGTAATTAAGTCTCTAGATATCTCACCTCGTTTATTGCATGCATATAATCATACTATATAATACAGAATGAAGATTATCGAATGCAGCAGAAAACAAATCTATGACAACGGGTGCATTGACCCATATTTTGTTCATCAAGCTAATCTCAAAAAAAGACCCTATGATATAGAGGATAATACTGTACAAGCGTTAAGGTTTCAAGAAACCAGAAGGGAAATACTATTTCCTTACAACTTCGAGTGAGTGTTATTGTCTTGTATACACTTTCAATTTCGCTTACTTGACGTTAAGTGTATAATTTATGAGTTATGCTTGCGCAACTTCCACTATATTATCCTAATCATTCAACCTGATAAAGGGTGGGTACTAGTCATGGACTCGAAACATAAACCCCTTGATACATGGGCGGATATGCAAATGATGCTCTAGTGGAAATTCTAATCATTACGGGAATATATCGGCAATGTTCGTGAATTTCATGATATCAAGTAATTAATAACTCCTTTTATTCGTTTTCTTCGTCAGGCAATTCTTGGAAACGGTTCACCAAGAAAGCTAGGGGTGTTTGGAAAGAGGAGTTTACATTTAAATCACTAGATGTAAGTACCACTAGCTAGATCCGCGCATCTCTTTGATTCTTGTTTTGATACCGTTATCAGGCTTGATTATTATTTTGATTGAACTCTATTCTCATAAAGTTCCTGACGCAGAAACCAGGGAATAATTTATGTGGATACTATATTTGCAAGTTCATTCGTCATACATGTCGTGAGAAGGGCAGAAATTTAGAGAAAATTAATGTACGTGAACAATTTTCATAGTTTTTTTATTACCATCAAATTGTGTTTAGTTTCATTCATATAGGTTGACTCCTTTTTTAAATCAGCCCGAACGGCTGCGGGACGGTCTTCTGCCAAAGGATCGCGCATGAGCAATTCAGAAGGAATTGGCGGGATTCTTGAATGCAGAAGTCATAAACCCAAAAGGATGATACTATGCAGATATGGGTGTATAGGCGATAGGGACTGTACAAAGAGCTTATTTTGTATATATATGTGCATGAAAACCGTGTATCGAATATAATATGTTCGACACCTGGATCTCTATTGTCATGATGATGTTGTGTAATATAATGGTTCCTTCGTTTCTGAGTGCAAAACACACAAAAAATATAAATGAATTCTCTGCCGTGGCAAAAAAAGGTGGCCAAAATGCTGTCGCGGCAAAAAAAGGTGGTAAAAATAAATTCTCTATCGCGATAGAGAAATGTACCAAATTTCTTCCATGTGTCAACACCCGAACTTTTAATCCCAGATGCATGGTATACCATACATCACAATCTCAGGATTACCATTTTTGCGAGACATAACATATTGGTACCACAGTTCATCATCCATTACAAACCATAATAAAGGTCTTACAAATAAAGGATCTCACGATCCAGTCTTAATACAATCAATGCAACAGAATAATAATAATAGTAGCATGGTCGAAGCTCCATATTCAGGGTCACAGGAAAAGATGACGATGGGAGAAAATCCTAGTTGTCATAGACTTCCTGCTGTCCATCATCCTGGTAGTCCTCCTCACAGTCTAGCCATAGGAATAGCGAGAGACAAAGCCATGCGTACTCTTTAAGTACTCGCAAACTATCACTAACAAGTAAAGTAGTTTGAATAGGAATCCTAAGCTCTAGGTTGTTTTGCAAAAAGCCAGATTTATCTCTAACTGAGTTTAGAAGTAAATAAAACTAGTTTAATCTTCTACAACACCTAAGTGGGAACTTAAGTTTCATAACACAACCCTGTTGTGGTCAAGTCAAGTCATGATTCATTTCACAAGTTATGTTGAAAACATCTGACGACAGAACAGTATGGCCACTCCAACTGTCCATAACCACAGACGCGGCTATTCGAATAGTTTGACACTCTGCAGATGTGGTACACTTTCTCCACAACATTCGATACATCCATCAGGAACAATCCTGAATCACAATACTCAGTATACAGATAATCAATCCTAACCTTTCAATTACACACCCTAGTATAGGCACCTCCCCTATGAGTTTGGCCTCCCAACCATGACCATCTGTCATCTTGGGAACTGCACAGGTGGACAATCATAACGAGGTAGCCTCAGCTCAAACCTCTTCCGCAAGGGAACCCATACTAAGATATATAAACTTCCAGTCAAGCCCTACCCAAATTCGTGTATTGTGGTTATACGGTAAAATTGGAATGGTATCGCATCTGAACTCAACCATCAGTTTTATAAAGGGATAAGGCTCATGCCTCAACATTTTCATCGTCAAATCATCTGGTGTTCATAACACATGTCAAAACATTTCATTAGAATGACTCATCATTCTAAGGTTTTCATAATCATTTTCACAAAGTATTCCCATATAAAGTGGTCAAGTTTTATGCTTAGCACTAGCCACTAAAGTTGGGGGTACTCACTAATGAGGGGTGCTAATCAAGTGTGAGTTATCTAAATCTAATCTCACGCCTCAGTATGACATCTAGTTCTATCAAACTTAGGCCAAATTTTATGATCTTTATGCTAGCTATAATATCTTTTCAAAATTCACAAGTCACTAAGTCAAAGCAGATAAAGAATTTTGATAAAGAAATAAAATAATCTAGCTTGCAAGTAAAACTGGGATTTGGTATAATAAAGTGGTATAACCAAATATTCCTAATGCATCTAGTTTGCATGGTGTAGCTTGCCTTGAGTAGTGCAGTGATTGAAGTTCTCTTCTCCTTCTTCTTCGTAGTAGTCTCCTTTCTCTTCGTATCCTTGGTCGGTACTAGCGTCTATAAATAAATACGAGGTACACAATCACGAAAAAATACTTAACCACCTCTATTTAGCACACAAAGGTTCACAGATGATCTTGCATCATGACAATCATCACATGAAATAAAGGCTTAGTTGTATTTATTTTATTTTATAGAAGTAATTTCTACTCATTGAAAACTACTTAAGATTTAATATTCCCCAATTAAAGTATGGGATCATGTTGACACATGTCATCATCACATATTTTAATCCTTGGGAATGTGATTTAAAGTGGTGTCACAATTTAATAAGGTTTAATATTATTATTTTAATTAATTAATGTGACTATAAATGCCTATGGGGCATTCTTTTAATACTAGTCCACTATTATTGCAAGTCAACCTAGATCATTTTACATATTCATAAATATCTATCAAATGTGATTTTTGAGAGTTGGAGTCAACTCAAAAGCATTTATGGCTAATTTTTTTAAAATGTTTAAATACAGAAAAGTCTCTACCTTGTTATTTTTACCATAGATGATCTATAACTCCAGATGGTTTGAATACAACGGGCTTGGATTAACAATTTAAATACCTTTCTAATAAAATTATTTTCATCCAATTTCACTTAGTGAATCTCCCTGAATTGATTTTTGAAACTACTGACATAACTAGGTTTGAATTAAAATCGAAAAATCTAAATTTGAATCTACTGGGCCGCACGGGAACTAACTGGGCCGGCCCACTGCGCACAGCATAGCGCACGGGCTCACTTAATTGATGGCCCCACGCATCAGCGACTCTAGCTACGCGAAGCTGTAAGTGGCAATCTAGACCGTGCGATTAGAATCTAATCTAATGGCCGAGGCTCATCGTCAACGACGAACACCTATGGCGAGGTTTAAACCCTAACGCGTTGGTGGGGTTCATCTGAGGCTCACCAGGGCTCCAGCTAGGTTCGGTATTGGGGGCGAACGACGTTGTCGATGATGGCGGTTTGAACGGTTGCTGCAGCAGATCCTGGGGCGGCTCCAATCAATAGCTCCACTTCTCCTCATCCGCGGAAGACTCCGGCCAAATTCCGGCGATGCTGAGTTCGCCTTGCTCCCGGGGAGAGGTGTGGGAGGTTTCTGAGAGAGAGGGGAGTGAGATGGTGTGGCGAATTGGGGCTGGGGAGGCCTCCTTTTATAACCGAGCGAGAGAGGTAGTGCGGAATGGGCAGAGCTCGTCGGGGTTGGCGGTACATCGAGCTAATGGCATGGCTCGGTAGCTAGGATGGTGCGCGGCTTCCTGGTGATGATCAAGGACTTAATGGCGTGACAAGGGGCGATTGAGGTTGGTTAGAACGGGATGGTGCTCTGAGCGGCACCAACAGTGGTTTTGACGATGTACGGGTGCTAAGGGTCGCGCGGCGACGAATAGGGATTTCTAGGAGGTTCCTCGGGTCGCGGTGATTGCAGGCACGGGCGGCGAGGGTGAGGCGCGGCGTGTACTTGCGTGTCGGGCGCGGCGCTCTAGCGTGCTCGACGCAGCAGAGACATTGGGCGTCAGTCTGGGGTGGTCCAGGCTGGCTGCGTCATGCTGAACAGGTGGCGGTGGACGGTCAGCTGCCTCCTCGACATGGTAGATAGGCGCGGCTCTGGATCCTACTAGCTAGCCATGGTCGGCTAGCAAGGGGGAGCTTGGGTGGCATGACATTGGTGCAAGGGTAGGGGTGATAGGTTGATCAATGATGTGGTTGTCACTGGGGGAGACAAGGGTGAGAATTGGAGACAAGAATTAGAGAAAGCTTTGATAACAAAGAGTAGAAGTTAGGCAGTGTTTACTGTGTTCACCAACTCTTTGATGAAATGGCCAAAAGAAATTTAGTTTGAAATTTTTGAATGAAATTTGGTGGGTGCTCTGGTCACATACTTGGTAGTATCTTGTTGCTTGGGTTCGGCATGGTGAACTGGTTTGAGTGGTTTTTGAGAAATAGTGATCTTAGTATCTACACTTGATTCAGTTTTGAATTGGCATTTGAATAGATTTGAAATCTATTTCTGTTGGTTTGCAAAGTGGGCTTGGGTTCACATGAACTTGTTCAAGCAAGGGGTGAAAAGAATTGGATTATTTCTATTAGAAAACTTGGACTAAAAACACTCAAAGTGTTCTAGTGAACATGTTTGGCCAAAATGACCATTTGCTTATATTGCTTATATTTGAATTTCTCTTCATTTGATTCTGCTTGGAAATGATTTAGATGATGTTGTTTTCATCTTTAAACCAATCCTTGCCATCCATAACAATCACAAGTCATTGCAAGCATTGATGCATTCATCACATACACACATGCATTCATATTAATTTTTAACAACAAAAGTTTTTGTTAACCCTAAACTTGGGTGATTAGAACTTGATAATCTTCCTTAATATTTTTGGGATGTTACACCACGGCAGAGAGTGATTTTTCCCCGTTCGTAATACGAACTGGGACAATTGCTCCTCCCCCTTCGCGCGGAGCAGTAGCCACGTGGAGCACATTTTTTCCCGGTTCGTGGCCGAACTGAGACTAAAGGGTGGGGTCTTTAGTATCGTTTGCCCTATACCGGTTGGGCAACCGGGACTAAATCCCCTTACCAACCGGGACGCATGGCCCTGTTTGCACTAGTGAAAGTTCCCAATCTTTTTCCTTAATTTGCGGCCTTTCTGAAAAAACTTCGGAGTATTCTACCTTATTAGAAACTTTCTCCTTTAACATTGATCTCCAATTACTTAGGGACTTACTGCCCTTGTGGATGGCCCTACTGTTAATTAGCTTCTTCATATTATCATTGGGATTTTCAAGGAAGGAGAATATATTGTGCACCTTCGTCAGGAGAAGAATAAGGATCCGCCGATTCACCTTCGCCCTTAAGTTGCGTGTGTTGATGTTGATGGTATCTCGGACTATGCAACCAATGTCATTTCCATAAGTGGCTCTAGTGTTTTCTGGACTTGTAGGGTCGCTCTTATAGTCCACACTTGTTACCATAAGTGTTTTGGTGCCCAACCTGTTTTTCGCCCTTGCCCTCTTAGTATTACCGGCCGGCTCAACATCATTTCTCGGTTCTGGAGGATCATCACCGGTTTCTTAGGCACCGGTGTCGGTCTCGTTGTCGTCATGTGAACTATCACTTACATAGGCCTCACCCTCCATCTCCGGAAATTCCTCACCCTGCCCATCCATATACAAGTCTTATGTGTATCCACGATTTCATGTTCCTATTCTTGCATCCTCCTCATTGTCATGGGTCGACTCAGAGGATGTAGATTTCACGGCGGGGTCATCTTGTCCAGACTTCTTCGCACTAAAAAAGTAAATATCACAACACTATATAGTACAATATATCGACACAATACTATGTAAAATCAAACAAAATTTTGGTAGGACCTTTACTAAAAATAGGACATATCAGTGCAAAAATTTACGAAACGGAAGTTGATCAACATTTTGTTTAAAATTATGTTAACTCTAGTATATTCCCTGCAAATAAAAACATATAACAAACCCAAAGGTTGCTTCCTCATCCACACACATTTGCAAAACCACCAATATCAACATTTGGAAATTCACAACTTTTAATTTGCACCATTTGCAAATCCAACAATATCCACATGCATCATACAAAATATCCACACATCCATCAATAATTTGCACCATTTGCAAATCCACCAATATCATCCATCATCAATAACTGAAGTGGTAGAGTCTTTCCTCACCTGCGGGTACGTTGGCGGCTGGCTTGTGTGGGGCGAGGCGGGGCGGGGCGGGGCTTTCCCGGTGGCAGCGGAGCTCAGCCGACGTTGGCAGGACAGCGAGAGGTGATCTCGCACCGCGGTGCCGGTGGATCCATCATCGCGGGAAGGAAGCGCAGACGACGGGGTCGCCGCGGACCGGTGCTCGGCGGGCGGCGGGGAAGGCGGTACATCTAAAATTTTAGATGTTACAGTGGTGGCATCTAAATTTACATTGACGGTACCACTAGAAACTAGTTGAGGCATTCAACTCTCAGAAGATGCCACCACTAACGTGTAGTGCAAGCATTTAAACTAAATTGGACGCCATCACTAAAGTTTTTCAAAAAAACAATATTTGTAATTAAAAACATAAATTTATTGTTTCGTTTTTCAACCTTGCATAGAACTAGGTTTGTTTATAACAAATAATTTTCTTTACAAAAAACAAGTGTTTGGATGGATTCTGATGCTCCGAACCACCTTCTCCGACAATCTGTTAACCCACCCCCCCTCCTGAATCATCTAACCCCTTCAAACCGCATCGAACGCGATCCACCAATGGACTTTTCTCATGCTTTGTGTTTGCATAGGCCATATGGACACAGAGAAGCAAATATATTCATATTAAATGCACATATGAACGACTGTATTGGTTAATTATGGATCCTACAATTTTAGTGGCGTTTAGCATTAGTCAAACACCGCTATTAAATTACAAGTATTTATGGCATTCCTATATAACGAAGTTGTTACTATTTTCAGTAGTGGCGGCATTCATTTAGGGTGAATTCCTAGGATATTTTAGTCCCTACTCATATGGTTGGTCCTAGTTAGTGTCGGCGTGTGCTATTACCTGAACGCCAACACTAAACCATAGTGTCGGCGTTTGTTATTCCTCGAGAGCAACTATTATTTTTCCTGAAGTGGTGGTGACCATTTTACTCTAGCCGCCACTAGAAAAAGACTGCTATAAGGGTTTTCCTTCTAGTGTCGGGATAAGTTTTCACCTAATCAATACAGATCCAACATTGATGTTTAAAGTGAACACTCTTAGTTTTCTCTTGTCGGTCGTTGTAATATCGTTTAAATGGTTTACGCAAACTTTCAAGGATGTTTTGTTAATAGTGTTTTGTACTTTCCAGTGTATGGTTTTATGCATGGGTGTCTTGGGTCTTGGCATCACTTTTATTACTCCCAAGGTTACATCTCAAACAACTTAAATGATAGTGATTCTAGTACTAGTGCTACTCCCTCCGACCTAAAAACTATGCCGTGTTGGTACATATAAATTTATACAAATCTACGAATTATTTTTAAGATGGAGAGAGTAGTTCAAATATTGAGTCATACTGAATAATTTATTGTTTTTACCGTGTTAGTACACCTTGAGGTGGCACAAAATTTAATGACAATCGACAATAAACAAATTAGATTGAAGATTCAACTTAAACCAAAAATTCGAGTTTATTGACATATAATATTTTATACATTATGGCGTATTACATTAGATTTGAAATTTTGTATTAATTACATTAGATGTAATCCTACTAATAACATCAATGGACTTGCGCCCTCAGCTAGCCTATCTCGAACAAGAAAAACTAAAACTAATTATGAAAAAAAATTCCTATCTAATAGCGAAATCATTCATGTGAAACGGCTTAGCAGTAATGTGTCAGGAATTATTAGACAAACATGTTTTGGGTTTTTTGGGTTGCATGATTCCCAATAAGGCAGGCTTTGCATTATATAGGTGTAGATCATCATGTACAATAGAAATAAATGGTGGGTACACAATACATGTATAGAAGCTAGTATATGCAAAGTCTAACACCCTCTATTAATTTTAACCATGCTCTAAAAAATTCTGAAGATTATGATTGCTCTGAAATCTAACACCCCCCTCATTAGTTTATCACTACCCATCATTACATGAAAGAATATGATAAGCTAAGCCCTTCTATAGAATAAACGATACTAGTGCCTTTTGGTTTGTCTGAGGCCATTTTTTAATATGGAGTAGACATGGGCCAACTGCGACACCTCTAGGAAACAACTACTTGTCATCCCTGCTACTGCTGAGATGATCTCCATGCTTCCACCTTTCAAACCTTTTGTTTTGGGATGGTACTACACCCAATTCATCTGGTGTAAGATTGGTGAGGAATCTAAAAAATCATGGATCAAAATCTTGTTTAGATACCCCCTCCCAAAATGCATCTGGTCAGTAGTCTGTATTACGTGATTACTTTTAGTACATTAGCTAGCTAGTGCCTCTCTCTTCGTAGATGACTTCCCTGAAATTTGTGCTGGGCTTGACTTAGATATCAGGGATAAGTTTTCACCTAATCAACATAGATCTGACATTAATGTTTAAAGTGAACTCTCTTAGTTTTCACCTTTCCTGTCGTTGTAATATTCTTTAAATTGTTTACATAAACTACCAAAGATGTTTTGTTAACAGTGTTTTGTACTTTTTAGCGTATAGTTTTATGCATGGGTGTCTTGGGTCTTGCATCACTTTTATTACTCCTAAGGTCACATATGAAGCAACTTGCCGCTAGTGCTTAAAGTACTGGTGCTACTCCCTCTGACATAAAAAGTATGTCAGTGTTGATTCATACAAGTTTATATAAATCTATGGATTATTTTTAGGATGGAGAGAATAGTTCAAATTCTAAGTCATACTGAATAATTTATCTTTCTATCGTGTTAGTACACCTTGCGATGGCACCAAAGTTAATGACAATCGATAGTAAAAAAATTAGGTTGCAGATTCAATTCAAACTAAAAATTCAAGTTCATTGACATATAAAATTCTATACATTATGTCCTATTACACCGGATTTGAACTTCTGTATTCAATACATTAGATGTAGTCCTACTAATATAACATAAATGGCCTTGCGCCCTCAGCAGACCTATCTTGAATAATAAAAACCACTACAACATAAATGGTATTTATTGGTAGACCCTTTTTTTCACATAATATCCATATTTTGTTAATACATATGTACTGTTGACAAAAATGGACTGTCACTAATTTTGTCATAAAAGCTGCGTCCTAAAAAATACGTAATCACAGTTTGAATTTTTTTTCATTGTTTAACTTATATTAGTTTATGATGTTAGTTTTGTCAATAATTATGTGCAATAGGTGATTGAAATATTTTTCATGCTATATATGAAAAGTTTGTCATTGTAAAATAGAAGGAAATGTCAGGCAGATCATCATTACAGATGTGTCATTTTGTTAATTACGTGTCATTTACTGACGTGGCATTATGACTAGTGGGACCCAATGGTTCTTATAGGTGTACCAACGGCGGGTCCCAAATGGTTCTGACAGGTGGGACCCATAGGGTTATGCCAGGTGGAACCCAGAGGGTTCAGATAGGTGGGACCTAAAGGGTTCAGCGAGGTGTGACCCATAGAATTATGAAAGGTGGGACCCATAGGTTTCAGATAGGTGGGACCAAGAGGGTTCAAATAGGTGGGACCGAGATGGTTCTGACAAGTGGGTCCACAGGTTGCTGACTGTGTCAATAATTTTGTCACGTTAATAATTATTAGAGATTTTTCGAGAATATGCAAAAAATGAAAAATCATGATACTAACAAATATATTTGGAACCAATATATAAAATGGTGGCAATAAAATTCTGTGCAATAGTTTTAGCACGACATACATTACTAAACAGAAGCACACTAAAATGAAGATACAAATAAGTATATCATATTGATAAACAATTTCATCAAGATGGAGGTATTGTTGAGTTGTTGCAGTGTCCTTGCTGTTGTGATATCCTTAAGATGAAACTAAGCATGCCTTCCAATTCTAATCTCAGTTGATCTGTTTTTCTCTTCATCTGCTTTCATAAGAGCTTCATGGTCCTCTTCTTGCTTTTTTCCATTTATTTAAATGTTTTATTCTAGGCTTCCATTCTTTCCTACATATCTTGTTTGTATCTTTCATCTGCGAGGAGTGATTGTTCCTCCTGTTTAGATAGCTTGTTTTCTAGTTCTTGGATACGTGCTGCTGACATAGATCTCTTCTTGAGATTGATCCAACGCCCAAATTTGAGAGGAACATGCCTGTGCTTTAGATCGTTGTGCTCTACTCCTTCAAGACTTCTTCAATAATTTGCACTTATGTTTTTCAGTGTCATCTTCAAGGCGTGGTCTATTTTTCAAGGTCATCATTGCATCCTGCAAATAAGTTGAAATGAAAGCATAAGAAATATTTAAGTAGAACAATTATCCATTACAAAGCAATGTTAAAAATGTCTTACGTAAACATCATTTGCTTCTGTAGTCATAATGCCTTCCTTGTTAGTGTGACTAAGTCTATAGAATTCAATTGGAGATGTCACCTCCTCCAAGGTCTCCGAGTTCTACAAAATAATTGGAATTACGAACATGAGTTAGGAAAATTTCTACTGAGCTTGGAAGAACAATTGTTTCATATATGAACTTAAAAACTTACAAGAGCTTCATAGTGTGCAATGAAGAATCATGATTTAGTTGTATGGTTCTTCTTCATAGCTTCTCTGTTCACTTGATTCTTCACACATATTTCCTAAATTTGAGTTTTAACTTGTGATTTTTCCGTGTAGTAGAGATTTATGTGCTAAGTATTTGTAAGTGTAGATTTTAGTACCTGATAGTGGGCATCAAACCATCTGTCCAAGATGTTTCCAACTTTGCTCTAGTACATTTTCTAGCTTCATCTTATATGCTTTCTAGGGGCTCATATCTTTAATCTTGTCCCAATTCTCCTTCTTAAGCCTGCAACATAGTTGGCGCATAATACTCTATATAATATTAGTGCACATTGTCTTGGTCACTTCATCAGTTGTGTCCATTTCAAAATTTTCGTATAACATGGAGATGCATATTGTGTAGTTATATAGGTATACAAGTTACACAACTATGTTGTAAAACTGTAGAGTTAGGGTTCAACACTACTTTGCGAATAGCACCTGGAATAACATTTTTTAGAGTCTCATATTTTTTGTATTGAGTCCATTTGGTTGCCAGATGTACTTTGTCTCGGATTTGTATTCCGACCTTATAGCATAGTTTTGTTGCTTGAAGAGGATTTTTGGGCCCTCTAACCCACTCAATGAATTTATTTTTCATTTTATTCCCACCCTTTCTTCTAGCGTAGTCATGCAGAACATGGTCCATGGAAATTCCACCTTCCCCATGTTTCTCTTTGAAACGGAAAAGGTTGCCTTTGAAACATGGTATGAAGAAAGTTAAAATTTGAGTTTATATATTATAGTACTAACCATCAGTACAATTATTTAAGTGCAATTATAAATACCTTTCTGTTTGTTAATGACAAGTTGATTTTTCTCAGGTGAGTTGCTTCCTCTAGATGTTAGGTTCAACATTGGTGACATTTTTACTTCTGTGTTCTCACCCTCTGGGCGTGTAGGGGTCTGACATGCAATAATTTCAGTTGCTTTAGTGATATGAGGTGCTCTTGATCTAGTTGTTATAGTAATTTGAGGTACAGTTGTTGTTGCAAACTCCTTATGTGCTGCAGTTGATGTACCATCATTAGCATATTTGTAATAAAAAATATAAGTCAGTAAAAAAACTGTAATACTTTAAAAGGAATGAAATCTAGTAAAAAGAAGATATGAGAACCTTTGTCTTAGGGTTACCAATCTTGTGGTCCTCGTCATCTGAAGTCGGGTCATCATCGGCTGTGGCCATTTCTTCTGCGTTGGGTTCATATGTAGAGTCTGGTTGAGTGTCATTAGCATCCTTCTGCTTATTTTTTTGGTGGCCTCTTTCATTGTGCAAATACCGCTATAGGCGAATTTGCATGCTTCCTCTTCGACATTTTCTATAGGGAAACCTGTAGAACCATGCGCTTCTTTGAATACTTCCATCATACGAGCTTGATTTTCTTCCAAATTTTTGTACTTGGTTGCCTCATATTCATTAGTTGGTTTTTTTGGGTGCCTGACTAGGGATGGTAATAACTGAACTGAATCTATGTAGGGATGCTAAACAATATCATTGCATGTGCGGGAACACAATGTAGGGATGTAACACCCCGGTTCTGAAAAGACCGTGGCCTCTATGTGACATGCCAATCCCTGGATCGGTTCATTGGCCCACAATAGAGTAAGATAGATAACATAGAAAATATCCGTGTATCATAAAATACCGAAGATCCAGAGTACCATTATTATAATAAAAGCTTAGCACAAAGCTAGCTCAAATTATTCAGGTAGCAACATAAATAAATCGAATTCTCCATTCTTCAAATTGCCCACAAGTGAACAAGTGCCGAGTGGAGTACCATGGCCTATAACGATTAATCAGAATCGGAATAACCTGCAGCATAAAACGCAACAGCCCCGAAGGGTCAATACATGGAATGTATGGCAAGTAGAGCTAGTAAATGGAGACAATAATACTAACATCTACATGCATATTTGGCAAGTGGAGCTGTGTCTGGCTTGCATTTGCAAATGACTTTGTCCTACTTTCATAAACAGTTTTTATTTTCTTTGAAAAGAATCCCAATTAAGTTAACCCAACAATATTAAAACAATTATGAAATTAGAATGAGCGAGAAACATGTCATGGAATCAATATCAAGCAACTCAGTTGTCCATAACCGGGGACACGGCTAATCGATTAGATTAAACACTCTGCAGAGGTTAGTACACTTTACCCATGTGACTTGGCCAGCCCAGCTCGTACCATCACTCTCATTTTGGGTGATGATAGGGAGAAGTCCAAGTTGAGACCGTTCGGGAAGTAGCTCCCCAATCCCGACGCGCACCGGTCCAACCTACCAAAATTCTACATCTCTGGATACGCGGGTTTGAGTTACCACAACCTGCTAAGTCCAACCAACCGCCCATTTCATTATTGGCACATGGTTGTACACGTAAGCTACACAATAAAGAATCCAATCATTCTCTCTTGAAACCTGGGTGCCTTTCCGCAATGAAACCACCAAAAATTATCAATCCCATCACACCCAGGGGATTCATTGATTAAGTTGTTTTAGTTTTTGCAAAACAACTCATTTAGAAACAAGTTTCAGTGATGTAACCCAGCCCTCGTTCAACATAGCATGGCTAAGCACATCTACAAACGGTGGTTTATCTACAAGGAAAGCCCTACCACATAATAGGTCATAGCATAGCGATAGTATCATCCTACACATGCAACTACAAAATACACGACAATGCATTGAAAAATAGTAGGACGATATCATGAACAAAGTAGCATCTACTTGCCTTGGTTGTAGTCGGAGGAACAATCCAAACACGTGCAAGCGTTGCACTCGTCACAATCTACACGACACAATTGCATTCATAAACAACAATTCACAAACATATGCAACAAAGATGATGCATGAATGCAAGAACGGCAAGTGAATTGGTGCTACAGCTGCACCACATAATCCTAATCCATAATACTACCGAATACATGCATGGAAAATAGATTTGGCGCAAGGAAAACTATTAACCATAAGTAGTGATCACTACTAGAGCTAGAACTTAAATAATTCACTACCGGTAGTATACTGTTTGTAAAATCTTGGAAAAATTCTACCGCATAGGTATCGCTGATAAAAAACAGTACCAATTGCAATTACTCAAAAAGGAGTTATAAAACTTCCCGAGTAATTAAAACACTGCAGTAAGCCATTAGACAATTACTGCAGAAGTTTTTACTGTAAGCCTATCTTTTTACTTCACGATGAGATTCCCCTCGTTCATACGAGTTCAGGGATATATCACACGCGATTTTCGGAGCTACGAATCTTTTTCTACGAATTTATTACTCTGAAAAGGCCACTAAATAGTTTGATTAAACTGTACTAAACCTGACAGTAAAAGTCTGAACCAAAGGTACAGCGAGATTCTACACGACTCACTGAACTCGTGCATATTTTATTTGCAATTTTTGGCCAAGCGGTTTAATTTCTACGCAATTTACAAGATTCTACCGAAATCTGCCAACTAATAGGATTAACGAAATTGACCCAGTCAACTGTGTCTGTTTGACTAGTCAACTCGTCTGCTGACTGGGCGTTGACTGGGCGTCTGACTAGTAAACGTCTGGGTGCTGACCAGTCAACGAACGATCTAGGCCGCTGATCTGAGATCTGACGGTGGCTGCTGTGTTACTGGAAACGGACGGCGAAACGGACTCCGGCGAGCTCCGGAGGTGGCGACGATCGGTTCTGCCGTCGAGGTTTTTCCTGCACGTGCGTACACACGGTCAACTAACGGGTCGACAAAAATAAATACGCGCGCGAGGCGGCGCGTACGCGCGCGTATGCGTGCACGCGTGCACGCTATATCACATGCGATAATGCGCAAGCGCGTGCGTGTGCGCGTATGCGTCTGGCATGGCGGCAACATCGGTAGCGGGCGTGGCGCGGCAGCAGCAGGGCGGCGGCGGCAAGGTTGGCGGCATCGCGGGGCGAGGCGGCGGCGCTGAGGCGGTGCATGGCGGCGTTGGCCGAGTGGTGCGGGCGCGGCGTGGGAGCGGCGCGGCGTGGCTGCGCTGGGGTGGCGCGGGCGGAGGCGGAGCGGCCGCGGGTGGAGGCGGCGCCGGCGGTCAGTGATGGCGGCGGCGGTAGATGGGATCGGCGACGAACGGCGACGCGGAGCATGGGAACGGAGAGAGGAGGAGGAGAGGACGGCGGCGGTGTACCCAGCGGCGGCGGCGCGCCTTGGGAAGCGCGCCAGGAGGCGGGATCGATGGCGGCGGGGGGTCGCGCGTGGGGGCAGGCGGGCACGCGGCCCGAGGCCAGGTGGGGCCTCCTTTAAGAAGTCCCTCGCGCGGAAAAAAACAATTCTGAACTGAATCGGCCCGGAAACTGACTACAACTCGGAAATCGGTCCGGATTTTCGGACCGTTTTCCGGCGGTTTACTAAAACGTCCGAGTCTTTTGCATACGAACTTCGATTGGAGCCATTTTCGCGCCTACGGGTTCGTATCGTCGAGGGGAACAACCTTCAGTCAAATTTTGAGCGAAAGCTCGAACCTACAGGGGTGGTTGTTGCAAGTCCCTCTAACGCCTCCCGTAGGGAACTCGTAGTGAAACAAAATAGGGTTTTGCAAATGGTGTTTCGCCGAACCTTTCTACTCGACGATTTTGCATGGAAAAGTATGATGCAATGCTATGAATGATATGCAAGACCAAATCTAAAATTTGGGATGTGACAAGGGAGTATATCCCTTAAATACTAGAATGACGGAAAAAAGATATTTAATCACTTTATAATGAATGGTTCTAGCAGATCTACTACATATGAGAAGGATCGGGGGATTAAATTATCACTTGACAATCGTTTGACGTTGGGCTTATTCTTCGGTGTACTTCTCAATGGTTCGTGTGCCTTACCGTTGTGAAGAGTCCCGATCATGGCATCGACCACGGAGATCACCGATAATATGCGACAATGCATTCTGATCCTCTAGGGACGAGATTAGATCTAGGGGAGGAGAAGGATGAGGCGCCAAAGGGAATGGGTTTTGGGAGTTAAGATGAGACCCAAATCATGGAAGGGAATCGTGCGCCATTTTTATGTTGCGGGGTTTCATATTTTGGCGGTGGGGTGAGGGGAAAAAGGAGGGAATGAAAATGTGTCAAAAAAGTTGGAGGGAGGTTCTGTTTAATTGTTAAATTTGACGTGAGAGCAAAACTTTTTGTTCAACATTAGTTTTATTTCGTATGTAAGTTATATAAAATTGGTAAAAAAATTGAAATGAAGTATTGATAAGTTGAAATTAATGATGAGAGAATAGTAGTGTATTTTTAAGTTAGTCTTAGCTCCTTTTATGAGTTAATATTACATTAAAAAGTATTAGTGTTAGACCAAAATTATGCATGCAATACCCAACTTTAAAATGTCAAAGTTTGTATCGATTTTTACTAACAAGGGTGAGCCATGTTGTAGAAAGTACAATTGGTGGTTGAAATGTACATAGACGCATACTTAAAGCATAACTAAGGATATTGATCAAATTACAAATTCATAACTAAGTATAGTTGGTGGCTGAAATATTCATATTATTCAAATTACAAATTCATAAGCCATGTTTTGATATACTGATGCTAGATAAATGGACTCAAATTTGGCACAATGGTGCATCACCACATGGATAATGATGCTAGCATTCTATCAAGCCATTTTGGTTTGAAAATTTCAGAAATTTCACCCTCAATCTCAAAAACAGGCTTTCATTTGTGAAGCAAGTACCAAAACAATTTTAATATTCAAGTTGCATGATTCAAGGTTGCATATTACATTCGTACCGTAGAATAGCAGTTGTACTAGCCAGATGCTTTCATAAGCTATTGAAAGACTTTGGTCAACCTTGGTTTGACCAAACCTTGTAAATTTCATAAAACTTTGAGAAATTCTCAAAATACATAAAAACCTTCAAATTTGGTCATTGTGTGGCAAATAATTTGCATGAAAAATAAAAATATTGGAAATGTTCCCCTAGCAATCCACTCACAAATATGGGGTAGTTAGGTCAACGATCATGTCCGACTACTCCAAAGAGCCACTTGTGTACCATGTTTTGATGTACCTATCTTCAAATGGCCTCAAATTTGGCACAAGGGTGCATCACCACATGGTTAATGATGCTAGCATTCTATGTAGCCATTCTGGTTCAAATTTTTTAAACATTTCACCCTCAAACTCAAAAAATGCTTTCATTTGTGAAGCAAGTACTAAAACTACAATTTCAATATTTCAAGTTGCATGCTTGTGTGGTTGTATATCACATTGGGACTAGAAAACAACAGTTTTACTAATCATATGCTTTCATAATATCTTGAAAGACTCTAGTCAACCCTCGTTTGACCAAACCTTGTAAATTTCATAAAAAAATGAGATTCACAAAATCTTTTGAAAGTTTCAAATTTGGTCATTGTGTGGCAAATACTTTGCATGACAAATAACAATCTTGGAAAAACAATGTTCTCCTAGCAATCCATTATCAAATGTGGGGCAGTTAGGTCAACGATCATGTTCGGCTACTCCAATGAGCCACTTGTGTACCATGTTTTGATCTACCTATCTTCAAAGGGACTCAAATTTGGCACAAGGGTGCATCACCAAATGGCTAATGGTCTAGCATTATGTCTAGCCATTTTGGTTTTAAAATTTTAAAAAATTTACCCTCAAACTCAAAAATAGGGTTTCATTTGTGAAGAAAGTACCAAAACATTTGGAAACCTTTAAATTTGCTCATTCTAGGGCAAATAATTTGTTGAAACAATAACAAGTAGCCTATATTAGGACTATAGGTACGACTTTTTTCATGATGGATGTGTAGTTAAATCTTTTTTGGAACATTTTTAATTATTCTCATAAATTCGATTTTAGGTGAAACAAATATTTGACCCGAAAGATAAGGGTTGACCAATCATGATGAGAATTGGCCCACAATCGGCTGCAAAAGGATAATACTTATTACTTTATCAAAAAACAGTACACACAAATTTCGGAGAATTAGTATATAGGGGCTCCTAACGATCTCGCGTCCTCCCTCTTTCACCATGGCCTGCTCCCATCTTGCCGTCGTCTTGTTCTCTCTTGTCCTTACTCTTTCACCTGCCAATGGCGAATGGTCCTACATCAGGAGAACTATGGTGATGACTGTCCAAGTACGCATGTCTTCTTGATCCAATGCGAGATGAACTCTACTAGCTATTTTGTTTCCTTTCGGTTGCAAAAATGGTCGGCACATCTTGTAGATCTAAGTGATTGCACTCACAATCTCAATGCACTCAAGATATGATTTATCATGTAGTGTGGTGTTTTTTTACACGAAGGTTTGTACACTTTTGCGAATCATATGCACATGTTTTTCACTTGTACATGACATCAAGGATTCGAGGAGAGGACGGTATGATTTTCTTATTCAAGCACATATGAATGCGCAGATCGTTTACTATCTATTAAGATCTGCTGTAGGGGGGCATTTAAAGGAATAACATGAATATAAAAATATTTTAGGGGTTTGTCTATTATTATTCCATGGAAGTGTCATCCTTTCATTGTGTCATACATGATACACAGGTTCTCCTATATAAGATCTGTTTTGCTCAATATTTAGGCAGTCAAAAAATATGAAAAAGGAGATTCTATGCATCCTTTCTTACACCTGAGAATTTTTAATTTGTATTGATGATTGCAAATGAACCAAATATAACTTCCATTAGTGGTGATGCTTGTAAAGGATTTTGTAGAGTATACCAACTACAAATGGAACAGCAGGTTTATTTGACCATTCACGAAAAACTCTGTGAATCAAACAGTTTTGTTTGTGGAAATTTCCCTATCATCCATCCAGGAAATACTTCTATCATTCTAGGTTTGATAAACCTATTGTGATTTAAGTAATGTGCCAAAAGCTGTATGCATAACTATTTGTGCCACATTTTGTTTGTAGCATACTACCATTTGGGTGGTGATAAGAGATAAATAGTTGATTGTCTCAGTGCTACTGTAACACCCTCAGAATCGGCCCTATGCAAGTTTTAGCGAAACCCGCCAAACCCGCATAGAAACGATTCGAAGGTGCCCACCAGGCACTTTCGTGCGGGTAGAAAACGAAGTAATAACATTACACAACAGTCCTCGATGGGACCCATAGAACATATATATATATACAACAGCGACTCAAAGAGTCAAGAATACAGATATACAGAACAAAGATCCAAATCACCTTGAAAAGGATAGAGCGTCCGACTACAGACAAGATGCAAATGGGGCTAAGAGCCCTGAAGAATAACCAATGGAGTCCATAACCCTGCCCAGGCCAAGCCGGAAGGGTAACCCTGCTAACGACGTCGATCTCAAAACCTGCTTAAACAAAAGGGGTGCCGACAAGGGGCAAAGGAAAAAGAGAGAGCGGTCAGTACTGAGGCCAGTACACGGCGAGGCTAGAATTCGGTGGTCCTCGCCTACATAGGTATGGTGGACTGAAGCGGCAGCGCAACATGCACTAAACACCCTATAGAGACTCGATATAACTGCCGGCTATCAGAGAGGGATAAGAAAGACCTATTCGGAACCAACCTGATACTACCACCAAACAAACCCATCCTGATGTTTCCCCCTCGAGACCAAACGAGGAAGTCCACCGAGGAACTCACACAGTTGGCAATTTTATTTATTCAGTTATTGTTGCAGCAATTACTAGACAGGTGTAGATGATCGTCCTGATAAAATAAGCAGTGGGCCGTTTTAGTTAACCATTCAGTTGTAGTTGCAACACTTACTAGTCAGATACAATTAGCATGAGATATCCCAAAACCCAGCAGTTGTTGGTACTTTTATTTAGCCATTCGTTGTAGTGAAGCTGATTACTAGTCATAACGGATACAAGTCAATTTATAACAGTAAACTTTAGTTATAGTTGTCTATGATCAAGCACTGTGCTCCAAGTCGTCCATAACCGCGGACACGGCTTCTCGAAAAGATTTAACCTCATAGGGTGCACCAAAGTATCCACAAGCACTTGACCCTTTTGCCGGATCAGTTAACATACACCCATCGGTATGTCGGCGGGGCCTAAGTCATGACGCGTTCTGCACCCAAAGCAAGCACGGGGCCACCCCACTAAGTACACCCGCAACAAAAGTCGGCGGGCTCGAGACGGACTCGTGGTTTGGGTAGACTGTGAACGATCGGGAACCCAAAATCGGGCTTGTCGACACCAAAACGTGTCCCGATCCTAAACAGTACAGGTGCTATCCATCGCACAATTTAAATAAAGCAGTAAAGCATGGCATAAGTACAGGATAGTAAATAAAACCTCAAACTAGTTTGTGGCCCCCAGTACAATACTTTGAAATCAGGTACTAATCGATGGGGGGCCCATATCTCCCCACCTGTGGTTAGCGCGCTCGATCTCGAACAGTGTCAAGAACTCGGGTCCCACGGGACACCGATGGTCGAAAACCAAATATTATCTATCACCCACCGGTGCCTCTGCATTTACCTACTTCAATTTTAGTTATTAAACAGTAATTAAAGTAACGATAATTAAAGCCATGATCATCTCCAACATTTAACATACGGCAATACTCCAACAACTGTGGTACTCGACGACACGCAACAGCACTCGAGCAGGCGACTACGACGCGCAAGTCCAACTATCTACCAAACAACAGGTAATAGGATGTGTCCAAGGCAATATAAGGTTGCAAGGGATATCACGGGTACGAAAACTAGAGCATCGCAACACGGATAGCAATAGATCAACAGGAGGGAATAAAGACTATAAAAGTAAGATAGGTAGAAAGGGGGAGATGCTCGCCTGAAAACATTGTCGAAGGTTCATCCGAAGATCGGGTAGACACTCGCATCAACTCAACGGCCTTATCCGCGAAGAACCAAAACACTAGAAGAAGCACCGGATGCACTATTTAATACAACGGCAGAAGATCGGGCATGATGCATGGCATGGCAAAGGTGCGATGCAATTAGGCAATATTAAGCGGAACCGGGGTCCCGACAATTAATTAGGTGGTTCAAGTTGTTTAGATACCCCGCAATTTAAATGTTGGATTAGCAAGACAAAACATGGCTTCGGTTCGCTACACAAATTTAAATGAGGCCAATATAAGACTAGATTTGCCTGCATATGGGCCCCATATTTAATTATGAGATGAATCGGCATAATGCCCCCAACCCACATGATATGCATGCGAGATGAACAATTAATATGCAACAAGTTTTATATAAAGCATTTATAAAATAGGGGCTCGGGAAAAGGTTCACACATCTGGGTTCGGAAGATCTTGGTTCCGGGGGGTTCGGGGTTCGGTCTCAGGGTTCAAGGTTCGACAGGATCGGTCTTCGAAGGTCGGATACAAGATGAAGAGCTTGGCGTTCCGGGAAGAAGGACTTGGTTGGCGTCAGGGCACATCGGATCCGCCCTGGTCGGTGCCGATCTTGTCGTCACGAAGATCTTGTCGGGTCCGCGCCATCGAGTCGGTCTTGGCCTTCAGGGTGACGAACTTGGCGTCCTCGAGGAAGTACTTGGCGTATCCAAGTCGTCGACCTGGGCGTCCGGTTCTCGGGCATCGGATCTGGGAAAAAGTACTTGTTGCATCTACCGTCTTCGGGTTTGCTTCAATCGGGTCCATGACGAAGTACTTGTCGTCCCATGTAGAAATCCTTGTCGATCTGTGGCGAGGATTTCAGGTTCGGGTCTTCGGGGTACATGAGGAGAACTTGACACGACGCCGGGTTTAGGATCGGTCTTCGGGGTCTCGTACATCAGATCCATGACAGAGCACTTGGTGGTCTTCGGGTCCGTGAAGGAGATCGCGTCGCTCGGGTTCAGAGAACTTGTCGGTAGTCCTTGCACAACTCGTTCGTGGTCGATCTTGTCTATTAGGAGATCTTGGCAGATCACCTCAGGAGCATCCAGTCATCCAACTGCCGATGGCTGTAAGGCGCGGCACTAGCATCTTCGGGCACCCCACGGGGATCACCTGGTCGGCCGTCCGGTAGGGCACGGGGCAGCGGACGAAGGAGGACGGAGAGGGAGCCAAGGAAGAGGAAGTCTACGCGGTGGCGGTCGGGTTCCTTGGCGGTGCGGAGTCTGCAGGCGACAGGGACTTCGCGACCGAGACGCTGCAGATGGCGACAGGACCGAGGAAGGAGGTCGCCGGGGACGGCAGCAGGCGACGGCGAACACGGGGAGGCGGCGGGAGGAGGGGTCGCGGTGGAGGGACCTCGGTCTCCGGCGAGGCGGAGACGGCGGCTTGCAGGCAGGGTCGGTCGGAGCGGGCGGCTCTACGGCGGCGAGGTCGACGGGGGCCGGCTGCGAGCTGGAGGCGGTTGGAGGCGCGGGACCCGGGGCTCGAGGGAGAGGACGCCGGGACGGCTCGGAGGTCGGGCTCCGTGCAGACGAGGAGGCGCGCGGCTGCGAGCTAGAGAGGGCGGCCTCGGGCTTGGCGGCAAGGGGCCCTGGAGGAGAAGGAGGGAGCACGACGGCTTGCAGAGGCCGGGGTCGGTGACGGCTTACTACAGAGAGAGGAGCGAGCGGCGGGGAGGAGGCGTGGCCTGAGACGCAGAGGGAGGCGGCGACGGGCCGGAGAGGAGATGGGGCGGCGAGGCCGGTCTCCTGCGGCAGCGCCAGGGAGGAGCAGAGGGAGACGACGGGGAAGGGAGAAGCTTAGGGAAGAGGAAGGGGACGGGCTCTGCGGGGGGGGGGAGAAGGGAGCGCGCGGGGAAGAAGGGAGGAGGGGAGCGAGCGGGGGCAGAGGAGAGGGCCGCGTGGTCGCGTGCGGGGGAAGGCCGAGAGGAGGCAGGTGGTGGGCCGGTGGGGCCGGGGTGACAGGGTGGGGGCGGTTTGGTGGTTGAACAGGTCGGGTGGGGTCAGAGGGAAGAGAGGGAGCGGGGAGAGAGAGGAGGGAGGTGGGACCAGGGGTGGTGGTAGGTGGCGGTGGGATCAGGAGAGAGGCAGGTGGGGGCGTGGCGTGTGTGGTGTGTGCTGTGGTGTGGGTTTGGCCTAGGTGGCGGCATGGGGTAGGTGGGGAGAAAGGGACAGGTGAGGTGGCGAGAGGGGATTGGGTGGGGTGAGGTGGAGGTAGGGTGGGTAGACTAGGTTTAGGTAGAAAAGGGATTTTGGGTGGACCGTTTTGAACTGGGGGTGGCCGACTGGGTCGGATCGGCCCGGTTCGGCTGCCCCCTAAAAATATTTAAACATTTTATTTATTCCTTTTATTTTAAAATAAACTTTAGCAAAATAGTTTTAGATAAATAAAAGATTCGGCTGGACCGACGGTTTTGGTTTGAACAAATAGGGGAGGATATTATTATAGAAAACAAAGTAGGTCTTTTAGCAAAATAGTTTTAGACAGATAGATGTATGATAATGTCATGATGATGCAATGCACAAAACAACGCGATTTTCTAGTAGTGGTTTTGCGGGATGCCACAGCTACTGAGGGAGCCGGGGTTAACCGGAGAATGATGGAGAAGGCGATAATAGAGGTGGGAAAGCTTGACATGTTTTCACACCATCATTATGCTGGAGGTTATGATGTTTGGAAGACCTTATGGACTACTTCATACCTTGAATTGGTCCAACTGCATCAATAATTTTATGCTATTTAATGTTTATTGGTTTTGTATTACATCATAATTCAACTAAGTCATTTATAGGTGTGATTCCATAGACCCCCACTTTAAAAAGTTGTAAATGTTCCAAAGGGTAGAATTGCCCCCGTGTGTATTATCGGACGACAAGCAAGGGTAGTCCGTCGACGGGCCCAAAAGAACTCACCCTAAACCACGTATGCGGTGTTGCCATGTCAGCGGACAGCTATAAGTATTTTATCCGGTTGGCCACTTATTTTTCCATGTCGCATGCATAGAATATCTCGTGTACTTACGTGCTTCGGGCCCGTATGGCTTTGGCGAGTAGTACATACATGGTCTAAACTTTTTGAATCCCGATCATGCCCCCCTACGCGAAGAGGTATCAGTTGATCAGAGCCGTCGATCTAATCTGTCTCCTTCTTTTTGTTCCTTTAGGGGTCTATTGAATCAGAAGTCATTTAGTTAATATATGGGAATTGATACAAACACCATTGTTTGCAAATTTTCAACAGCAACTGCATCGTCGTATTGTTCCAAATGACATGGACGAAGAAGGTGCTATTACTATTGTTTGCGATTATTGCACGAGGGTGTCATCGATGTACAATATTTCTACTAATGATGGTCATGAGTGCGTCAACAGATCAGACAAATTCATGAATAAGGAAAATAAATTGGAGATTGGACACAAGTTGCTCATGCTGCTCTACCTTGGTGATCATGGCGCCTATCTATTTGTCTCTCATGTGCTAGATGTTGAACTTGGTCAATAGTTTTAGGACATTTTAATTTTGCCTCAACTAGTAATGTCATATTTGTCTTGAAAACTATTATTTATGAACGATTTGCAAGATGTGTTTATGGTTGCAAGAAATTAGGGTTTAGTGATTTTAAGAGGGCTACAAATTAATCATTTAAATGATTGAGTTTGCAACATTTAATGTGTGCACTTACAGATGTGTTCATAAATTAACACATTTTACTATGTAATTAACACCTGACTGTGTACAACTAATGTGTATGAAACAGTAATATATGTGCAGGGTAGGGTGTTCAAACATTACTGTAATTAGGTAGGTAATGAATAGAAGTACACATTTGCTTTCTAGACATTTTAATTTGCCGCTAGTTACTATGTTAGGTAGAGAATAATTTCAATTTTTATTCTCCTGGTTTTAATGCATACTATGGTGCTATGATATGACTATATCCTCGATCTCGTCGAGGGATTTTAATTTTTTTATTCTTTATAATAGAGAAAACCAAACTAATGGTCCAAAAAACGAGGGATAAACTGCGTTGTGGCAAAAGCCCCAATTCCTTATTCCCAATTCTTTGACTGCAGTTCTCGAGGGCGTCGCTTGCCTTATTGTCTTCCAATCCTCTTCACCTTTTATTCCCGTCGATCCTCTTCCACCATGGGTGCGTGATCCACAACCTTGATGCATTTCGACCACCTCCAGTTGCATGCACGACAACAAGCATACGACAGAGGTTCATCAGTTCCATGTCCATGGAGACACTTTGATCCAAGCCGTCTACACCAACAAGGGTAGCACCGTCGATAGCGTCCTCGCCATGTACCTAGAGTGGCTCATGGAAGAGGTCAGGTTTGTCAGCCTCGATCTGGTGTTCGACATCACATAGACAAAGATTGTGGTCATTTAGATTGCGATGAAGGAGCATGTCCTTGTCTTCCACCTAAGCAGGTAATAAATCTGCAACTTCCCGTACTTAATCTGGTACTAGATACCTCAAAAGAAAGGTACAAATTCTATAGATTCAACTCTGAGTGAATCTGCAACTACCATTTTTTGTACTAAAGTATGTACCATTTCTTGCAATTCATTTTCTTATGTTGCACTTCTTTTTTCTCCTTTATTGCGACTAAGGTTATGATGCACCTCATGTGCATCAGTGTACAGCTCAGGGAGGGCAGCGCCCCCCCAGCCCAAGAATTTTTTCCTAAAATCTAGTCATATTTGGCATTTTAAGTTAAAGTACTCAATTTGGCTCATTTGCCCCCCAATAGTGGCCCAAAAGGTCTTCATGGACCATTTTCCACCCCAACCTATTGGCCCATATTTAGGTAGAGAATGTTTTAACCAAAATTTCTGAAGGAACAAAAAAAGCACCAAGTAGGTTCCTTGTTGCAATATGTGCTTCTTTTGGAGAAGATAACACTCTGAATTTCTTGTGTTATATTTGTCAATGCCTAAGTAGGAACTTGTATAATCTCTTCAAATCAGAATTGCTAGTACACCATGTAATAGTCCTATTTGTAATGTTACTTTGGATAGCCATTTCATTCTTTGAAAAAGGTTAAATCTTGTCCGTACTACAATATCACAGTTCAAGCATTGCATTTCATTCTTTGAACAAGGTTAAATCTTGTTAGTACTAAAATGTAATAGTTTAAGCATGTTATTTCATTCTTTTAACAAAGAATCAATGTATCTATTACTGCAATATATTTTAAACTCCCTGACTTAAATTATGCAATGTATGTGCAAGTACTATGTTTCCAGCCTTAGGGTTTTCCTTTGGCATTAAAATGTAACTTTTGTAGGTGTGTAAATAAGGAAGGACATCAAATTGTTGCAGGAGGAATGGTTGTACATTCCACCCGGCAAACACTCCGACATCCAGGGTATCTTCAAACTAAAAGGTCATGGAGAAAGAGGTGAGATGGATGCCCTGGATGAAAAATTTATCCACCCCAGGTACGGAGGCATGAAGTATTCCTTTTTCAAGGACATTTCCAAACAACAAGGCCATGACTACTGGGAGTGGAAGCCACTTGCAGAGATGAACCTGGTGCAGAGATGAACCTGGAGTATGCTTCTACTGATGGATATGTCACGTAGGAACTGTTTCGCATCATCAGTCTAGTGACCTAGGGTACTCCTTCAAACATCGGGAGAAAGCATCGCCATGATTATTAGAACTGATCTACCATAACATCTGCAAGAGGCTAGTCATGTTTGTTGGCAGTAGTAGGTATCGTTTTATGTGAAAAAACTATGTGTTTCTTTCTCTAGTAATAGTGTAACGTGTGTGTAGAAAACTATGTGCCTTGCCTTTTGTTTTATAATTATCAAGATGCATTGGTATCACTGGTTATGGTTATGACACGTGAACTTCGTTCATAATCCATCAAGTTTTTCCAAAATTATGAATTATGTATTATACATATCTAATCTTCAACACACTATAAGAAAAATCGCCTTTTACAACGGATGATTTTTGTGGTTGAAGGCCCATTTTTCATGGTTAAAAAGTTTTCTACGACGGATTCCCTTTATGGTAGAAGTCTCGTCACAAATGAATCTACCACGATTTTTTTCGACCGTGGTTGATCGCACCCTTTAGCCACGAAAACTCGTTTCCTCGTATAGCTGTTTGCCACCCACGTTGACTGCTGATGACATGAAAACTTCCACATGGACAACGTTGTTAATAGCCAGTTAGCATCGTTAACTATCAATGAAACCACGGTATAAGCTAGGCCCAGCCAAGGCCTGATAATTATTAAGTGGAACGACCATTATGAGAGCCCAGTAGAAAGGAGGCCCATTACTGTTTCATTCTGCATTGTTTGAATTCAGCCCATTTGTGTTGCCGGATGCGACCCGTAAACTTTTGGTCCCCTTACTGTTTCGGCCTACTAAAGCCCCACCTAGGCGCAGTACTGTAGCGCCCATTAGCGGCCTGCGTAAAGTCGGTCCGATACTATTAAGGCCTAGGGTTGGCCCGACACTGTTCTTGCATGTCAACACCCAGATTTTTAATCCCAGATGCCTGTTATGCCATACATCGCAATCACAGGATTACCATTTTTGTGAAAAATAACAGATTGGATATCACGGTACATCATCCATTACAAACCATACATAAGGTATTACAACAAAATAAAGGATCTCATGATCCAGTCTTAGTACAATCACGCAGCGGAATTAACGATAGCGTGGGCGAGGCTCCATCTTCATGGTCACAGGCAATGCTAACGATGGGAGATGATTCTAGTTGTCATAACCTTCCTACCGTCCATCCTCCTGATAGTCCTCCTCATAGTCTGGCCACGGGAATAGCCAGGGACAAAGCCATGAGTACTCTTTAAGTACTCGCAAACTAATACTAAGAAGTGATGTGGTTTTGAGTAGGAATACTAAGCTCTAGGTTGTTTTGCAAAAATCCAGGTTTACCTTAACTGAGTTCAGAAACAAAGAAAGCTATTTGAAAGTTTATAACACCTAAGTGGGAACTTAGCTTTCAATTTCACAGCCCTGTTGTGGTTAAGTCAAAGTCATGATTCAAATTAAAAATAATTTTGAAAACATCTGACGACGGAAGAGTATGGCCACTCCAACTGTCCATAACCACGGACGCGGCTATTCAAATAGTTTGACACTCTGCAGAGGTGGTACACTTTCACCACAATATTCGATACATCCATCAGGAATAATCCTGAATTCACCATACTCAGTATGTGGATAATCAATCCTAACCTTTCAATTACACGCCCTAGTATAGGCACTTCTCCTATGATTTTGGCCTCCCAACCATGGCCAACTGTCATCTTGGGAACTACACGGGTGGTCAATCTTCACGAGGTAGCCTGGGCTCAAACCTCGGCCGCAAGGGAACCCATACTAAGGTATATAAACTTCCAGTCAAGCCCTACCCAAATTCGGGTATTGTGGTTGTATGGTAAAATTGGAATGGTATCGCATCCATACTACCATCAGTTTTATAAAAGGGCTAAGGCTCATGCCTCAACATTTTCATCATCAAAATCATCTGGTGTTCAAGAACACATGTCAAAACCTTTCATTAGAATGGGTTTTCGCAAGGGAACCCATACTAAGGTATTTATCACACCAGGGTTTTCACTAGATGATCTAGCATCATCACAAACATCACAAGAATTAAGGCACTAGTTTCATTTATTTTATTTTAGAAAAGTAATTTCTACTCATTGAAAAACTATTTAATATTTAATATTCTCCAACTAAAACATGGGATCATGTTGACACATGTCACCACCACATATTTCAGTACTTGGGAATGCGATTTAAAGTTTTGTCACAATTTAATAAGGTTTAACCTTTTTATTTTAATTATTAAAGTGACTAGAAATGCCTATGGGGCATTCTTTTGTTACTTTTCCAATATTACTACAAGTAAACCTAGATATTTTTAGATATTCAGAAAGGTCTTGTCAAATATGATTTTTGAGAGTTGGAATAAACTAAAAAGCATCTATGGTTGAATTTTGAAAAATGTTTGAATGCAGAAAAGTCTCTACCTTGTTATTTTTACTATAGGTGATCTACGATTCCACATGGTTTCAATCCAACGGGCTTAGATTAAAAATTTCCATACCTTTCTAACAAAATTAGATTCATTCAAGTTGGTTCAGTGAAACTCTCAGGATTGCATTTTGAATCTAGAGACAGAACTAGGTCTGAAACTAAATTGAAAAACCTAAGTTTGAATTCTTTGGTCGTCTTGGAGTGCTAATCTGATTCCCACTGCGCCTGGGCGTCTGGCGGTTTAAGTGATTTTCCCCACCAGTCAGTGAGATAGGCGGTGCGAAGGGGTACAGTGGGTGTCAGTGGCGGCTCACCGGGGCTCCGGCGATGGTCGGCGATAGGGGCGAATGACAAAGTCTACGACAGCGATCCTCCTGGTACCGGTGGCTCCTCCTGGGGCAGCTCCAATCAACGGCGCCCTTCTCCTCTAGCAGCGGCAAGCTCCGGCAAAATTCTGGCCACCTGGTGATCGCCTTGCTCCGGGGAAGAGGCCGGGTGGTTCCGAGACAGAGGGGAGTGAGATGGTGTGCTGAATTCAAACAGGGGAGGCCTCTATTTATAGTGCGGCAAGGGGACCGACATGTGCGGGTGGAGCTCGTCGTGGTCGTCTACACAGCAAGCTAACGACATGGCTGGGGGTAGGAGACGGTGCGCTGCCTCCTAATGAAGCTCAACGGCATGATGGTGACGCATGGGGCGGTGCGATGTGGTGGAACACTTTGATGCTGTGGGCGGCTCCGACGGGAATTTTAATGGCGCAGAGGTGCTCCTGGTCGCGCGGCGGCGAACGGGCATGTCTGGGCGGTTCCTAGGGCGGTGGTGATCGCGCACGCGAGCGGCGAAGGCGGGGCGTGGTCTGTGCGAGCGTGTCGAGCGCGGAGCTCTGGCGCGCTCTCGGCATGGTCACAGAGAGGCTGGGCGTGATTGTTCATAGTGGTTCAGTGGTTGTCAGGGCTCGGACTTTGGACAAGGGGTGGCGTTGGACAGTGTAGTGCCTGCTAGACAAGGTTGGCGAGGATAGTAAGGCTCCTAGCTTGCTGTCAACATTGGGGTGAAAATTTGGGCTCGGCCATGGTCACATTGATGGCATTGTCAAGTTTACAGTGAGCTAGGGCTGGTTAAGCAAGTTAGATGATCTACTGAGAGTGTAGTGTGAGCTAGAGAGGGAACAAGTTAGGCACAAACACGGCTCACTATAGTGTTTGATCTTTAATTTGATTTGTGTTCAGAAGGTGTTTGATGAAAATGCCGCTAGAGATTTGAATTTGAATTTTTGGATGAAACTTGGTGGGTGTACTAGTCACATACTAGTTAGTCTCTGGTTTCTTGGATTTTTCAAGGTGGACTGGTTTGGTTGGTTTTTGAGAAATGGTGATCTTCACATATGAACTAGATTCAATTTTGCAATGTTATATGAATAGGGTTGCCAAATGTTTCTGTGGGTTTGCAAAGTGGTCGTGGGTTCACTTTCACTTGTTTGAATAGGGTAAAAAGAATTGGAATTGTTTCTGTTTGAAATCTTGGACTAGAAACACTCAAAGTGGTCTAGTGAGCAAGATTGGCAAAAATGACCATTTGCTTGTTTTGTTTGTTTTTGAATTTCTCTTGATTTGTTTCTGCTTGGAAATGATTTAGATGATGTGTTTTCATCTTTAATCCATTCCTTGCCATTCATAACAATCTAACAACTCCAACCATGCATTCATACATTCATCACAAACACAGATGCATTCATAATGATTTTAATTAACAAAAGTTTTTGTTAACCCTAATTTTGGATGATTGGAATTGATAACCTTGATCAATATTTTTGGGATGTTACAAACCTTCCCTCCTTAAACAAAATCTCGTCCCGATATTTGAGAAAAAGAAAACTAGGATTTAAAGAGATCGGGAAACTCCGTCCTAATGCAATCTTCTCGCTCCCAGGTAGCTTCTTCTTCATTGTGGTTACTCCACTGAATCTTGAGAAACTTGATGCTTCGGGCCCTGATGGTTCTGAAAGCTTCCTCTAGAATACGGATGGGTACTTCGGGATACGTCAGGTCATTGTTGATCTCTATAGTTCGGTGATCAATGTTATCGAATACTTCAGTCTTCTTCAGGACTTCTAGGCATTTGTGAAGACAATATATGGAACACATTATGCACTGCAGACATCTCCTCGGGCAGTTCCAGTTGATACGATACTTCTCCTCGACGGTTCAGAATTTTGAAAGGTCCAATATATCTGGGGGCTAAATTTCCTTTGATCTGGAAATGTTGCATTCCCTTCAAAAGTGAAACTTTGAGATAAACAAAATCTCTGATATTGAAGGCGAGGTCTCAACGTCTCTTGTCGTCATAACTCTTCTATCTGGATTGGACGGTCTTGAGGTGCTCACGGATCTTGTGAACTTTCTCTTCTACTTCTCGTAGGATGTTGGGTCCGAAAATCTGACTCTCTCCTACTTCCGACCAATTCAAAGGGGTACGACACTTCCTTTCATACATGAATTCAAATGGGGCCATTTGCAAACTAGCTTGATAACTATTGTTGTATGAAAATTCTGTGAACAACAGACAGTCTTCCCATTTTGATCCATATTATACCACGCAGGCTCTCAACATATCTTTGAGTATTTGATTTACTCGCTCCGTTTGTCCATCAGTCTGGGGGTGATAAGCTGTGCTGAAATCCAGTTGGGTTCCTAATCCTTCTTAGACTTTCTTCCAAAATCTTGAGGTAAACCGAGTTCCATAATACGATACAATGTTCTTGGGGACTCCGTGCAAACTGAAGATTCTAGCAATGTACAACTCTGCTGCCTTCGAGCTCTGGTAGGTGGTCTTGACGGGTAAGAAATGGTCTACCTTTGACAGTCTATCAACTATGACCTAGATAGAGTCATTTCCCCTGCTAGATGTAGGTAAACCGGTGATAAAATCCATTCCAACTGAATCCCATTTCCATTCTGGAATCTGCACTGGTTGCAAAAGTCCCGTTGGTCTCTGATGTCCCGCCTTGACTCTCTGACAAATGTCACACTTGGCTATGTAGCTTCCAATTTCTCTCTTCATCTTAAGCCACCAAAATTTCTCCTTCAAATCCTGATACATCTTGGTTCCTCCGGCGTGGATAGAATAAAGAGTATCATGGGATTCTTTCAAAATAGCTTGCTTCATTCTGAGTTTGCTGGCACACAGATACGTCCTTTGTACCACAAAACTCCTTCTTCATCTTTGGTGAATCCGGGTACTTTGCATGTACTGATGCGACGTTTGATTTCGTCGATACTAGCATTTCCTTTCTGCGCCTCCTTGATCTGACTGATCGAAGTGGGTTGAAGTTCTATGCTAGCCAAAAATCCTTCACTAACTAATTCCATTCTAAAATCCTCCATCTCCTTGTGCAAACTCGGTTGCTCCTTCGGAATCATGGAGTTCAAGCGACACGACAAACTGCTAAGGGCATCTGCTACCACATTGGCTTTACCAGGGTGATAGTGGATGTCCAAATCATAGTACTTGATTAACTCCATCCATCTCCTTTTCCTCATATTCAGCTCCTTCTGGGTGAAAATGTACTTTAGGCTCTTGTGATCCAAATAAATCTCACAATGGTTACCCATAAGGTAATGCCGCCATGTCTTCAGGGCTAGAACTACGGCTGCTAGTTCAAGGTCATGGGTAGGATAATTCTGCTCATGTTGCTTCATTTATCGGGATAGATAAGATATAACTTTGCCCTCTTGCATAAGAACGCATCCGAGACCGATCTTGGATGCGTCACAATACACATCAAAAGGTTTCGTGATATCCGGCATGATGAAGATTGGGGCTGAGATCAATCTCTTCTTGAGTTCTTGAAAACTGGCTTCACATTTTTCCGTCCATTCAAACTTCTTATCCTTCTTCAATAATTGGGTCATTGGTCTTGTGATGCTCGAGAATCCTTCTACAAACTTGCGGTAATATCCCGCTAATCCGAGAAATGCACGAACTTGGGTTTGAGTGGCTGTGGCTTTCCATTCTTCAACATCCTTCACCTTTGCAAGGTCAACGGAAATTCCTATGGCTGACACAATATGTCTGAGAAATCCTACTTCCTATAACCAGAATTCACATTTGCTAAACTTGGCATACAGCTGATACTCTCTAAGGGTTCCAAGGATGGTCCTCAGGTGTAGCTCATGTTCTTCATCTGATTTGGAATAGATCAGAATGTCGTCGATGAAAACAATGACAAACTTATTCAGGAAGTCCAAAAAATCTTATTCATGAGGTTCATGAAATAAGCGGGGGCATTGGTTAATCCAAAAGACATGACAGTGTACTCATATAGTCCATATCTGGTTGTAAAGGCGGTCTTTGGAATATCCTCTGCGTGAATCTTGAGTTGATTATAACCAGTTCTAAGATCAATCTTAGAGAACACTTTGGCACCGGTCAACTGGTCAAATAGATCTTCCATCTTCGGTAGTGGGTACATGTTCTTGATGGTGATATCATTCAGCTTCCGATAATCCGTACACAAACGGTTACCTCCATCTTTCTTGTACACAAACAAGACATTTGATCTCCACGGCGATGCAGTTGGTTGAATCAGTCCTATCTCCAGCATAGCATCCAGTTGCTTCTTCTGCTCCACTAATTCATATGGGTTCATACTATAAGGTCTCTGGGCTATGGGTCCGGTTCCAGGGATTAGTTCAATGATAAAATTGATATGCCGATCTGGGGGCATACTAGGCAAAACATCTAGAAATACATCGGGGTATTCACAGACTACTCTGACATGGTCAATGGTTGGTTGGGATAGACTCTTGTTGCACTTGAATTGACGGGGCAAGGTTTCAGATACATGCTCTACTGATACTCCGGCTGTACTGGTCATGGTTATGGATTTCTTGGCACAGTCGATTAATCCTTTATGTTTCGACATCCAATCCGTTCCTAGTACTACTTCCAAACCTTTAGTTCCAAGTGCTATTAGATTAGCATAAAAATCTATGCCATGGAATCGGATAGGTACGGCCTTGCAAATTTGTCTAGCTTTGGTGGTTAAACCAGGTACTTGAACTATCATAACATGCTTCAATTTTGTTGGTTGAATCTTACTACTGCATGCAAATTATTCGGTAACAAACAAGTGCGATGCTCCATAATAAAACAACACTCTTGCAAGTACTGAGTTAAAAGAAAACATACCCATCACGACATCTGGCGCTTCTTGGGGTTCTTCAGCATTCATGAGAAACTGACGGCCGTTGCGGTTGAGCGAATTCCCTAGGGCGAATCTTATTCCAGGTTGAACACGACGCTGCTGCTGAGCTGGGGCATTCACATTGGGGGCTGTGGCAATCTTCTTGGGGCACTCATTGGAATAGTGACCCTTGGTTCCACATTCATAACAAGTCACCTGAGACTTGTCCTTTGCTGTAATAGGCACAACATTGCTTCCAGTTCTTGGGGTAGTATTGGTGTTGGTGGCTAAATTGTTGTTGTTGAACTTTGGCGGTGCACGATTGAAATTTCTGGGGTTGCTAGGGTTGTTGTGATTTCCTCCAGGCCTTGGGTTTCCTCCTCCACGGTTGGGATAAGTCGGACGGTTCATCGGGGTTCTATTGTTTCTAGGGGCAAATCCTGGAGACGGGTTGGGGCGATACTTTGGGGTATGGTGGGTTCCTGGTTTATTCATCATTCTGCGCTTGCAATTCTCATTGGCTTAGTTGATCTTGCCTTCCATCTGAATGGCAGAATCCACTAAGGCTGCTATGTCAGCAAATGAAATATTGACTAACATTGTCTGTATCTCATCATGCAGACCATTCAAGAATCTCTCCTTCTTCTTGGCTTTAGTGTCGATCTCATCCGCTACATACCTAGCGAGTGACAAAAATTTGTCATGGTACTCAACTACTGGCATCCTCCCTTGCTTCAGTTCTCTGAATTCATATCTCATCCTCTTGATAAAACCCGGTGGCACATGGGTTCTGCTGAACTTGAGTTTGAATTCATCCCAAGTCATCATTTGTCCTCCAGTCATGGCTCGAATGCTGTTCCACAAAGCTCTTGCATCTCCTGCCAGATAGTGGGTGGCAAACAATACTTTCTCATTGGCCTCCACTCCCCCGACTTCTAATTTGTTCATCATGGTCTACAGCCAATCATCTGCATCTAGGGGCTCTTCAGACTTAGTAAAGATAGGTGGGTTGGTATTCTGGAAGTTCTTGATCTTGGATCCATGGTTGTCCTGGTTTCCATGGCCTTGGTTGTTGTTGGCCATCTGACCTATGTGTTGAAGGGTGGCTAAGTTGGCTTGATGTTCGGCTCTTTAACTTCGCGATCAGAAACCAACATTTGTAAGATCTACAACATTGGGTTCGGGGATGAACTGCTTCTGCGAGGAATCTGAAGATTGAGATAGATCATGAGAAAAGATGGAAATTTTCTTAGGTTCAAGGTTTGTGTTGGAATTTTTTTGATGTTTGACTCAGATTTTTCTAGCAACTTGCTTTTCATTCATTCATAGCATACAATACAAACACACACCATAACAAGGAAAACAGATGGTTTTAAGAACCATTCTGTGAAACTATGATACAATGGGACCATATACAACTCACTAACGCTAGTGCTCAAATGCTACTACTCCTAAGAATTGGTGGCTTCATCATCATCATCATCGTTAATGAAGGCGAAGTCATCCTCATCAGTGAAGAAGTCCATGGCTTGCTCCTCCAGGAAGTCATCATCGTCACTGGTATAAGAGTAGGGGTTCCACGAATGTCCTCCCCTTCATTCTCCCTCTCCTCAAGTTGCATGTCCTCTCGTAGATGGTCTCCTCCAAATCTGTGATCCTGTCACGAAGGAGGGCAATGATGCGCTCCTTCTTGTCAAGCTGACGGACACGAGATTGGCCATCCTTCACAAGCATGGCGATGGTATGATCCTTCTTGACTGCGATGGCGTGCTTGTGGTTAGCGTAGGAGCGGACATTGTCTAACTCCTTCTGTCAGTCATACATCATGAAGCTGAGGTGGTCCACTTGATTCTTCAGCTCAGGGTGATATGGTGCCTCCAGTGGCTGTTCCATAACATCACGCCTGGGATAGAACTCAAAGCGGGTACCCTTGATCTGATTGATGCTTTGCCCACACAGACGGGCAAGAGCTTCCTACATGGCCTAGCTAGTTGTTCTCTCTTAAGGTAAACTAGAGTCCCTCTGAGGTGGGGGATTCAATATTCCCTCTGAGACTTGCAATGATCAACCATTGTAATTATCCTCCTTCCTGATCGTTGAGCTAGGCTCCGAAGAATTCAGGATGCGGGCGCTCCAGAAGTTCCGAAAGTTGGTCCAAGTCATGCTCAAAGATGCGATCTCCTCCATTTCCCAACTGATAGAACTTGCTATACTTCACGTCCATCTATAAGAATATAGGATGAGTAAGTTAGTAGAGTGATCAAGTGTGTCAAATTTTATGTAAATTTGTAAGAATTTTTGAGGAACCTGAATTTTCATGAAAGAATTAAATGGTAAGAATCAGAATATGTATTCATAAATACTCATTTCCTTTGTTTTGAAACTAAGTTTTTAATTCAAGCGTCCATTCTAACTAGGGTCTGCCATGGTCAGGATGGATCTGATACCAACTTATCAACACCCGGATTTTTAATCCCAGATGCCTGTTATGCCATACATCGCTATCCTAGGATTACCATTTTTGTGAGAAAGAACATATTAGATATCACAGTACATCATCCATTACAAACCATACATAAGGTCTTACAAAAAAATAAAGGATCTCATGATACAGTCTTAGTACAATCAAGAAGTGGAATAATAACGATTGCATGGGCGAGGCTCCATCTTCATGTTTATAGGCAATGCTAATGATGGGAGATGATCCTAGTTGTCATAACCTTCCTGCGGTCCATCCTCCCAATAGTCCTCCTCATAGTCTGGCCACGGGAATAGCCAGGGACAAAGCCATGAGTACTCTTTAAGTACTCGCAAACTAATACTAACAAGTGATGTGGTTTTGAGTAGGAATACTAAGCTCTAGGTTGTTTTGCAAAAAGTCAGGTTTACCTTAACTGAGTTCAGAAACAAAGAAAGCTAGTTGAAAGTTTTATAACACCTAAGTGGGAACTTAGCTTTCACTTTCACAACCCTGTTGTGGTCAAGTCAAAGTCATGATTCAAATCATAAGTCATTTTGAAAACATCTGACGACGGAACAGTATGGCCACTCCAATTGTCCATAACCGCGGACGTGGCTATTCGAATAGTTTGACACTCTGCAGAGGTGGTACACTTGACCACAATATTCGATACATCCGTCAGGAACAATCCTGAATTCACCATACTCAGTATGGGGATAATCAATCCTAAGCTTTCAATTACACGCCCTAGTATAGGCACCTCCCCTATGAGTTTGGCCTCCCAACCATGACCAACTGTCATCTTGGGAACTGCACAGGTGGTCAATCTTCACGAGGTAGCTTCAGCTCAAACCTTGGCCACAAGGGAACCCATACTAAGGTATATAAACTTCCAGTCAAGCCCTACGCAAATTCGGGTATTGTGGTTGTACGGTAAAATTGGAATGGTATCGCATCCAGACAACCATCAGTTTTATAAAAGGGCTAAGGCTCATGCCTCAACATTTTCATCATCAAAATTATCTGGTGTTCAAGAACACATGTCAAAACCTTTTATTACAATGTCTCATCATTCAATGGTTTTCATAATCATTTGCACCAAGTATTCCAATCTAAAGTGATCAAGTTTTATGCTTAGCACTAGCCACTAAATTTGGGGATAAACTAATGAGGGGTGGTAAACAAGTGTGAATCATCTAAGTATAATATCATGCCTCAGGATGACATCAAGATTTATCTAACTTGGGCCAAGTTTTATGCTCTTTATGCTACCTTTAATATCTTTCCAAAATCTATAAGTCACTAAGTAAACTCAAATAAAAGCTTTGATAAAGAGATAGAATAATTAAGCGTGCAAGTAAAACTAGGATTTGGTATCATCAAGTGGTATAACTAATGCATGCCTAATGCATGGCATAGGTTATCTGGTAGGGTTAAGCTTGCAAGTATGACTTGCATGGTTTAGTTTAGCTTGTCTTGTGTAGTGAAGTGGTTGAAGTTCTCCTCGGCTTCCTCTTGGTAGTAGCCTCCTTCCTCTTTATATCCTTTGTCGATACTAGCGTCTATAAATAAATACGAGGTATACAATCACCAAACAATACTTAACTACTTCTATTTATCACACAAGGTTTTTCACTAGATGATCTAGCATCATCACAAACATCACAAGAATTAAGGCACTAGTTTCATTTATTTTATTTTAGAAAAGTAATTTCTACTCATTGAAAAACTACTTAAGATTTAATATTCTCCAACTAAAACATGGGATCATGTTGACACACGTCATCACCATATATTTCAGTACTTGGGAATGTGATTTAAAGTGGTGTCACAATTTAATAAGGTTTAACCTTTTTATTTTAATTAATTAAAGTGACTAGAAATGCATATGGGGCATTCTTTTATTACTTGTCCAATATTACTTCAAGTAATCCTAGATATTTTTATATATTTAGAAAGGTCTTGTCAAATGTGATTTTTGAGAGTTGGAATCAACTCAAAAGCATCTGTGGTAGAATTTTTAAAAATGTTTGAATGCAGAAAAGTCTCTACCTTGTTATTTTTACTATAGGTGATCTACAATTCCAAATGGTTTGAATTCAACGGGTTTGGATTGAGAATTTCCACACCTTTATAAAAAAATTAGTGTCATGCAATTTGGTTTAGTGAAACTCTCTAGATTGTATTTTGAATCTAGAGACAGAACTAGGTTTGAAACTAAATTGAAAAACCTAAGTTTGAATTACTGGGTCGAGCGGGAGTGCTAACTGGGCCAGCCCACTGCGCACAGCGCGCGTGCGGGTGGTTTAAGTGATTGTCCCCACCAGTCAGTGAGATAGGGGGTGCGAAGGGGTACAGGGTGGTTTGGGCCGTAGGATTAGAAGTACGATCGATGGCTATGGTTCATCGTCCATGTCTGAACAGAACGCGGCGAGGTCGAACCCTTGCGCGGCCAGTGGATGTCAGTGGCGGATCACCGGGGCTCCGGCGATGGGGGCGATCCTCCTGGTACCGGTGGCTCCTCCCTGGGGCAGATCCAATCAACGGCACCCTTCTCCTCCAGCAGCGGCAAGCTCCGGCAAAATTCTGGCCACCTGGTGCTCGCCTTTCTCCAGGGAAGAGGTGGGGTGGTTCTGAGACAGAGGGGAGTGAGATGGTGTGCTGAATTCAAACAGGGGAGGCCTCTATTTATAGTGCGGTGAGGGGACCGACAGGTGCGGGTGGAGCTCGTCGTGGTCGTCTACACAATGAGCAAACGACATGGCTAGGGGTAGGGGACGGTGCGCTGCCTCCTAGCGAAGCTCAACAGCACGATGGCGAGGCATGGGGCGGTGCGATGCAGTCAGAACACTTCGATGATCTGGGCGGCTCCGACGGGAATTTTAATGGCGCACAGGTGCTCCTAGTCGCGCGGTGGCGAACGGGCATGTCTAGGCGGTTCACGGGGCGGTGGTGATCACACACACGAGCGGCGAAGGCAGGGCGTGGTCTTTGCGAGCGTGTCGAGCGCGGCGCTCTGGCGCGCTCTTGGCATGGTCACAGAGAGGCTAGGCATGCTCGTTCTGAGTGGTCCAGTGGATGGCAGGGCTTGGTCGTTGGACAAGGGGTGTCGGTGGACGGTAGAGTGCCTGCTAGACAAGGTTGGCGAGGCTAGTGAGGCTCCTAGCTTGCTGTCGACATTGGGATGGCAATTTGGGCTCGGCCATGGTCACCATTGATGGCATTGTCAAGTTTACAGTGAGCTAGGGATGGTTAAACAAGTTGTATGATCTACTGAGAGTGTAGTGTGAGCTAGAGAGGGAACAAGTTAGGCACAAACACTGCTCACTATAGTTTTTGATGTTTAATTTGATTTGTGTTCAGAAGGTGTTTGATGAAATGGCTGCAAGATATTTGAATTTGAATTTTGGATGAAACTTGGTCGGTGTACTAGCCACATACTAGTCAGTCTCTGGTTGCTTGGATTTTTGAAGCTGCACTGGTTTGGTTGGTTTTTGAGAAATGGTGATCTTCCCATATGAACTAAATTCAATTTTGCAATGTTATTTGAATAGGGTTGGCAAATGTTTCTGTGGGTTTGCAAAGTGGTCTTGGGTTCACTTTCACTTGGTCCAACAAGGGGTGAAAATAATTGGAATTGTTTCTGTTTGAAATCTTGGACTAGAAACACTCAAAGTGGTCTAGTGAGCAAGACTGGCAAAAATGACCATTTGCTTGTTTTGTTTGTTTTTGAATTTCCCTTGATTTGTTTCTCCTTAGAAATGATTTAGATGATTTGTTTTCATCTTTAATCCATTCCTCGCCATTCATAACAATCAAACAAGTCCAACCATGCATTCATACATTCAACACAAACACACATGCATTCATAATGATTTTAATTAACAAAAGTTTTTGTTAACCCTAATTTTGGATGATTGGAATTGATAACCTTGATCAATATTTTTGGGATGTTACATTACATCTCGTAATGGGCAGCCCACTGACGACGCATCTATAGGAAGGTCCGTTACTGTTATGGTCCATAAATTGCCTGCTCAGGTTCAGGCCTATTATTGTTCTGGCCAGGTAAGTTTTTCGGCCTGTTACTATTCTGGCATGTTTTTGTTCTGGCCTGTTACTGTTCTGGCCTTTTGCTGTTTTGGTCCATGACTGTTTTGGCCTATTTTTGTTTTGGCATGTTACTGTTTTGGCCTGATACTAATTTGGCTTGTTACTGTTTTGGCCTGTTACTGTTTTGGCTTGTTACTGTTTTAGCCTGTTACTGTTGTGGCCTATTGCTATTCTAGTCTTTCTCTTGTTACAGTTCTGACATGTACGTTTTAAGGCCTATAGCCGCTTATGCAGCCTGCCATGATTCTAGTATTTTACTGTTTATTGAGCCCCTCTACTGGTCGTTATATCGTATTCTACAATTATCGTTCAATTCTTGTTTAAGACAGTTCGTTAATATTTCAGCTTACTAATGGCCACGTGAGAATCAACATATTACATCAACAGGAAAATTCTGAAATTTGTTACGGACCAGAATTTGAAAAGAAACAAAATAATGCATTACACAGACATCACCAGTCATGGGTTGGAACCGGGTCTCTGCTATGGAGCTTAGATTTCCATACAAGTAACAACATACTTACCATGACAACTACAGAAGAGATTATCAACTAGACGGTCAGTCCAATCTTGTCAATGTTTCAGTTCTTATATCTGTTCGCGTGTAATTTTGATTATTGCATATGTTTCCTCTATTTCTTGTTCAATTAAATTAATTGTTTCGAGTGCAGCTTTAACACCTCTTTGTGGTAGAAAAACTAGAACAGTGGGCCGATGCAAGCAATAATCACTGTCACTGCTGCTTTCTGAAATGACCTCAATACTTAACATAGGCGTCCTTGCTTCTGAATCCATAGCTTCATGTGAAGTCTAAAACAAAGAAAACAAGTCAGTACAGCATACCAGAAAACTGTCAGCCAAATTATATGTAAAATAATTATAATGCATCATTGGCCAAGAACAAAAAATGATGTGCCTCGTACATCTCTTTCCAGAATAATAGGAATAGTCAATGTCTTGGACCTATGCAAGCATGTGCCTGTATCACAACCGCTCTATGGAACAAATAATACAGATTATTTGCAGGATGAAACTTAGACATATTAAGTAGAGCAGGAAATGAGCCAAAGAAACACTGTGTTTGTTGTTAAAGAATTTCAAAATCAGCATTGTCCTAATATAACAAATCAAGCAATAATCATGTGTGTCTCATGTAGACTAACTAAAAGAGTGTGGTAGTGAACATGGTGAACCAAGCAACTAGACTCATACTCTCATAAACAAATCATATCACTGTGTAATGGGAAATATAGAAAATTTAACAAAAATAGGTGCCTAGGATCCCTTCAGCTGCTTAGAACTGGTTAAGACAACAAGCATTAACCTATAATATAAAAATAGCATTTAGAAATTTTCTATAGTAGGAACTAGCCATATCAGTGTGCAGTTCGAGAAATTATGGTTGGACCTCCAGCCACTGAAGGTGGCATTGTTTTAATGATCGGTGAACTATGATAGTACCTCATAAAAACAAGCAATAGATCAAGTGTGTATTTTAAATAGACTACCAGCATAATTTTAGAGAAACAAGATAGCAACCACTGATTTTTAGTAGACAGATCATTCAAATATTTTGATCATCGGGCCAGTATATAAAAAAGAAGAGAATCAAAGAGATGAGTCATTTCCCGCCAAAACAATTGTTGGATGCAGCCAAAAAGTAGAAGAAACCTTCTTTGTAATACCTACAACTATTGTATTTCCAAATTCTGATAGTATCATTGTACATATAACCATGCAACTAAGAAAATTGAGTAGACAAACAAGCAAATGATACATTGTGCACCTTGCAAGATCAATGAAGTATTTAAACAATGCATGGCTAGTATGAAGTGGCAGATCAAATTAAGCAGAATGTGACATTATTTTGATAGAAACACTTTGTGCACCATATAGAGTTGATAGCTAGTAAATTTAGAAATCATACGCAATGTGCATCATATAAACTACTATTTGAAAAAAAAGATATCCAACATATATAATGTCAAGTAAAGGTGTACGAGCTCTGTTATCCATATTATATCCATAGGAACCACGACAGAATATCGCATTTTTGCAATCACAAGTCAACTAAAAATACAAAGGACTTATAACCAATTGAACCATCTGATGGATAATATTAAACTAGCAAGATCATATGATCATGTATAGATGAAATCTAGCATACATGAGTCGGAACATATGAATAATGTCTCATGTTTCTTAGTAATCAACCATTGTATTTCTCACAGATATTCCATCGTTTAAGTTAAGAACATAATGAAATTGCTTTAATCATGAGCAAACTAAAGAATCAAATTGGCAATAAAATCTATATATGGATCATGTAGAGTAGCTAGTGAGGTAATTAATTAATCAATCAAACACCAGGTGCACGATAGACTTCCATAGCATAATAAGATGGTTATAGTACATATATATAGTAACTAGGTATCATACAAATCTTAATTATGCTTTTTATATCTAGGAAGAACATTGTTGCTTGTCTTAATAAAAAGTGCACTCTACACATACTATTATATTTTACTAGGTTAGTCATTTCGAGAGTATCATTGATTGTATGACGCAACCATGCTAAAAACATATATTACATGATACTATCTATAAAATTTTCACTATGATTAGTCTAGCTAGAATGCGCTTGTTTCAAAATATAAGCTATTATGGATTTTTTGAAATGAATGTATCTAGATCACCCTTGAGTGTTGGTAGAGTAACTTGGACTAGTATTGTATGAATTTTTACTAGTCTAAGTTACTCCCTACCGAGACCAAGTAACTTATACAAGTCTCATACATATAACACTAAACTATGTTACTACCTCGAGGGATTTATGTTTGGTTTTTGTACACTCTTGTTTAAGGTCAATCTTGTTCTAATCATTAGCCGACTCATGTGGTGCCTCATAAAACAATCATGTGACACTAAGCACATCTCGTTAAAACAAGGGACTTACTATTTCTGTTTGTGCAGTCCTGTTGGAGGACATCCTATTGTTAGTTCGTTCATTGAAGACATCCACCACATCCAGTACTTTGATAGAAGATGCATCCACTTTATTGTTGCTCCTCTTCAAATAGTTTCCGACCACTCATTAACATAAAAATGGTTTGTATTCCGCAATAGAAAGCAAGAGGTACTTGCAAGATTGTAGGGGCGATTCACTCTATGATTCTCCATGTTCTGTGACAGGAAATAATATCAGATAGTGTTTGTTGTTATTTACAAAGATCTAAATAGACAATATAGTATAATACTTGTGCACATGTAGAGTAGGGAATTATGGAATATAAAAATACATTTTAATGACATAAAGTTTGCCATGGTGACAAAATAGAATGCAGATACAATACCTCCTTTGCACGAACAGGAGATAAATCACAATGGAAAATGGTTTAACTTATGAAATAGGATTGCAAACAAATATGTAAAGTGCCATAAAATTTGCCATGATCTACAAAGAACACAAATACTATATTAACATTACGACAAACAAGATAGACATTACAATGATATACCTTGTGAACTTATAGAGTAAGGAATGCAAACACATATGCAAAGTGACTTAAAATGCCATGAACTACATAATATAAGGTAGATACTAGTGCTACAGAAATTAGAATTGAGAAACTTGAATTTATAGAGCAGGGCATGTAGATAACCATGTCAAGTGACTTAAAACTTCCCATCTAAAACTAAATCTAATCCAAAAACTAAGGCATATAAATTTTTCACAAGTCAGTCGATGCAAAATTTGACCAAGTTTCTAGAACATACCAGAAACATATACCATGCCAAACCAATACCATTCGATACATCGGTACATGTATTTTCATAGTCAAAAATGCCACAAATTAATCGTTAATATATTTTTTATCTTCCTAGTCAAATTCATCGTTGTTTGACTTTAAAAAGTATATGACTTCTTTTATGGAACGAATGTAGTACATAATAGGGGGCAACTATTGTCAGAGCTTAATTGAAATGAGATAGAAATAATAATGACATACCTTGCAGAGGGAGTGCAAAACCAACAAGTTCAGTGACCTAAAATTTGCGATGAATTATATAAAAGAAGGTAGTTACCATGGTTGCTTAGTACAAACTAGATTGAAATTAAAATAGCATAAATTCTGAACTTGGAGAGCAGGGAACGTTAACCTACATGTTCAGTGGCTTAAAAGTACTAATTAACTCCAAAATTACATGTACTTAGTGTTGTAGAAACGGACAAAGAAAATGCACATTACGATGGCATAACTTGTAGAATAGGTAGGCAATTTTAGATTTCCAGTAAAATTACATTTGCCATGAACTATGTAAGAGCAATGAACTATCAATATTGTTTATATATTTATATATTAAGAGTAACTATTGGTCAAATAAAAACATGGAAAACAAGGACGCCTTATTCCTTGAAATAGAGGGAGTAGTTTAACGCCTGGATTTAATATAGACTACACCAGATTTATTAAGAGAGAGTCGAATATTAATTAAGCTAGTATTGAGGTAGAAATTTACCACCAATATAGAAATGCAGTTCACTATCGCAGGCTTATACCTACTATATTGAAATGAACAAGAAGATCTGGTTTACCTAGGTCATGGCGTCATCTAAGCATACATGGCATCTTTGCGGGTCATGTCAAAGACGCCGATGTGTGCCCGGTAGTGGTGAGTCTCTCTAAAGCAGATAGATCACGGTAGCGTTGGTGAAGCATATCTGTGGAGGGTATTGATGGGTCTGGCTTGCTTGACAAGATGGCTGCTGGAGGAGATCCAATGTAGTGCATGGCATCGTCGATGAAGCGGATCTGTTACGATCGATTATGGACTCGAGGCTCTCCACAAGAGCTTCAGTGAAGCATATCTGGTTTAGTGGACTGTTGAGTCTGTGAAGAATATCAAATGCAGAGCACACCGGCATAGGTGAAGCAGGTCATGTACTGTGGACGAGGGAGTCAGCGAACTAGGTTCTATAAGGAGGATGTCTGCTGATCCGGTAGACTGGTGAGGAGTATGAGGTATCGAGGTATGGAGTGTAGGCCGGCGAAGTGCGGCGGTGCAAAAGCGGGAGGTGGGTAAGGGGTTTGGGGTGGCGTGTGGGCCGAAGAAGTGTGGAGAGGATGTTCTAGTGCGGTGGTGCAGGAGATGCAAGTGAGATAGGGGGTTGGGTGGCGTGTAGGGCGGCGAACTGCGGTGGGGATGTTCTGGTGCATTGGTGCAGGAGTTGGAGGTGAGATAGGGGGTTGTGTGGCATGTAGGCCGGTGAACTAGGGTGGGTATGTTCCGGTGCAGTGGTGCAGGAGATGGAGGTGAGATTGGGGGTTGGGTGGCATGTAGGTCGGCGAAGCGCGGAGGGGATGCTCTGATGCGGTGGTACATGAGACAGAGGTGAGATAGGGGTTAGGGTTTTTCAGAGTGCTATGGGGGAAATGGCGTCGTTGGAAGGTGGACTGCCTAGCTTAAGAGTTGTGGGGACCGGGGGAGCAAAATTACGGCAGATACCCACGCCCCGACATTAGTAGTCAGGCCATTGTTAGGGGTAGAAAATGAATTTCATACAGCTAAAACTTAGCGCATGACCACTCGAAATTTTTCGGTGGAGGTGTGGCAGGAGAATTTGGCGCTCTGAGATTCTGAATTTGGCTATACAGTACAAAAAATATAGAAAAATAATATCCTATCCTAAGAGTACCTATAGTCCAAGGACTAGAAAAAATAGTTTACTATAATGTCCTATCCTTTGTAGGTAGGGAGTATTTCCTGGCACATTTCTACATAAATAGGGTCTCTTCCTTCGGCTTAATTACATACACACATGTTACCCAATATGAAGGTAGTAACATGAACTAGTAACACTCTGTCATATCGTCGCCAATGGATTACTATCTCTTACATGCATGCATGCATGCATGTGATTGTCGAACTAGAAATTGTTTTTTGTCTATACCTGCGTGCAAGAGTACTAGTCTAGCTAATGTACTAGTAGGACCTGAGTACTCCTCGTCAGTAACTATAGTTAACCTATGATACTGCACTAAGAGAAAGTATACTAGAGTATAGTTAGATGACTATATAATATTCTAGATGCTAGAATGGATAGAAGATCCAACAGTTCAATGTTGGGATTTCCCAGTCTTGATCCAACAGTCAAAATTGAAAGTAATTCACACACTATGTAGTGGTAAGATTATATAATAGTAAATCTCAAAAAATTATAAATTTGTTTAATATCTATAAGTATGAGCTTATAATTGGTTCTTGTACTTTGCTTCATGTAGAAGCTAATGTTTATTAGCAATACCTAATACTTGAAAACTTTGATAACATGGTCTAGAGAAATAACGGGGGAAGATACTTGAATGATGGAGAAGTGAATTTTCAGGTTTGTGCATAGCGTTCATTGTGCTAAAGACTATACAAAGTATCTTTTAGATCCAATAATGGAAAAGAAGATCCAATGGCTAGCAATGTTGGGATTTGTGAGTCTTGATCCAATGCTCAATATTCGAAGTTATTCATACGCCGCATTTAACTAGTGAGTTGCACATGGCTTACACACGAGTGAGAATCAGATAATAGAAGTATGAAATATCATTTTTTATATAAAATCATAATAGGTGGTAAGATAAGATGTGTTTTGGGCAGAACTCAATCTAAATATAAATGGAGAGAGTACTACTACTTCCGTACAAAAATGTACAATAAGTTGCGTCGCTAAAACTGATCCGTAAATATTTCATAGGAGTACGTGGACGGGGTCAGGGAAAACTGCATACCCTTTGTTTCCACCACTTCTCATGCATGCATGCATCTCCTAATCTTCCTAGCGGTTCCTTTCATCTTCTCGATCCCATTCATTTTTCTATCATTTTCCTCAGCCAGCCGGACATCTGCAAAACAAAAGAAGGCATCAATCATCGTCCATGGCGTTGCCGTTCGACAAGATGTACTCTTTCCTGGACCCCAGAAACACCACCATACTATGGGTGGAGTATACCAATAGAGCATCGGCGGTGAACGATTACATCGAGAAAATCCAACCGCTCCTAGAGGAAGCGGACAATAAGATTGTTGGCCTCGACGTCGAGTACACCAACGAGCAGTCATCGATGTAGAAGGCTGCCATCATCCAACTATGTGTGGGCATGGATTGCCTGGTCTATCAGATCTGCCAGGCCGACAAGCCATGCTCCAAGCTACCAAAGTTCCTCGCGGACCATGACATTTCCTTTGCAGGTGTCGACATCAGCAATGAGGATATCAGGCTTAGGCAATATCTAGTGCTAGTGAAGAACATCGTGGACATCTAGAAGAGGTGGAAGTCTGCCGGCTCCATGAATGAGAAGGATTCTTTGGCTGACTACATTGCGGCCCTCATACACAACCGTTACAAAGACATGAAGGAGAAGAAGAAGGATGTGTACCACATGCAGTGGGAGCACATGTCCCTGACAGAAGAGCAGATCCAGTATGCAAGCCTCGATGCCTACACGATGTATGAGGTATACAAGAGGATAGTGAACTTAAAGAGGGGTCAACAAACTCTCAAAATTTTCAACAAAAAACAACTAAAGAAGAAGGACAAGGGCAAGTGCAAGTAGACCAAAGAAGAAGAAGATGAAGACTTGGAATGGTACACCATATGAGACATATGAGTATATCTTTGCGTTTCGGTTTATCCTTGCATGATACTCTGTACAAGTTAATGCATGTATATACTAGGAGTATAAGAGTATAGGAGTAGTATCATGCAAGGGGAGGAGGTAGGAATAAAATGCAAGGAATCACATTAGTTTCTTTTAATTTCACCGCAGAGTTCTAGGAGTGTAGGTTTAGGCATCATAGCACGCCACCACACTGCAAGGAATCGCATTAGTATCTTTTAATTTTCTATTGGTAGAGAGTTTTTTTGAGTAATTCCATTTATCATACTGCTGAAGGACAAAGGATTGAATGCGCACTTGAAAAACTAATAGTAGCAGTGTGAACTGGAGTACAAGAGGGAAGACTCATAAAAACTGATAATAATAGTAGAACATCAAGATGAACTTTTGTCGATTGCCTGAATGTATGTCGAATGTAAACATACATACCTGCTACTACTACTAGCAAAAACCCACCGTCAGTACTACGGAAAGGATATGATTTCTCCAACCAAACTACAACTACTACTACTACTCCACTTCTGCACTACTACTAATTATAACTACGTACTCCATACATCTTACTACAGTACTCGTACTCAGGAGAGTACATGCACCGAACTATCAATCGGAATTTAAGACTTAATGAAAAATACTACTCCATGTATAGTACAATACTACTACTCCAAATTCCACCCTTCCTCGTATGCCAATGATTTTCTACAACTAAACCAATTAACAACAGGTTAACATAGCCACTAAAAGTCAACACGAATGAAGAAACGTAGCTCCTGTGATGTAGCAGGACCGAGCAGGACCGAGCAGGTAATGCGGCAGCGCCACCAGGTAAGACATAAGCTCCTCAATCAGGACGTCACCCGGCTTAGTGGAGCTCGACGCCTCGAGAGCCACCATCACGGTGACTGTCATCCTCCTGTCGTACGACCACGAAAGCAGCGACGGGCATTCCTCCCACATCCTCACCTTGTGTACCGGCGAGTCGGACAGCACGGGCCTAACACATACCAAAGACACGAGGGAGACCGTGTCTAGCGTTCCAAGCATCAGGACGAACACAGCGTCATCCTTCTCCCTGACAAGGATGAGCCAGCAGTACCAGCTCCTGGAATGCTTTGTTGGTGGCATATTGGATCTGGTGCACCTGGATCGAGTGGACCGCTAGGAGGTGGGCGACGAGCGCCGATGGCAGGGTGGCAAAGTCGCGGCCGGTCTCTTTGCAAGTGCAGCGGGCATAACGACATGTGATTTCACGATCGTGGAGTTCGTAGTAGGGAAGCAAGCTCCTGCAGCCTTTGTGGGCACACTTGACCCTAGCCGCTGATAGGACCACATCCATGTCAGGCTCGTGGGTGAATCTGCCGCTAGCGTGCTCGCACTTCTAGCAGGAGGTGATCTTGCGAACGCAGCGGTAGCTTATTATATGAATGTACATGCACTAGAGAAATGGAAGTTCAAAAAATAGAATAGTTGCACGGACAAAACGACAAAATAAAAATCAGTGGATTGTGAGGGAGAAAGGGAACAACCTTGTAGACCTGTCGGGTCTTGAGGGGATAGGAGCAGGAGGAGTAGTTGAGCACGATGGCTTCCTGATACGTCCAAAACGTATCTACTTTCCTGAACACTTTTGCTATTGTTTCTCCTCTAATCTTGTGTGATTTGGATACAACTAACACGGACTAACGCTGTTTTCAGCAGAATTACCTTGGTGTCTAGTTTTTGTGCAGAAAATCAACTATCAGGAAAAATATCGGAAAATATGCCAAAAATCCTATCTCACCAGAAGACTCCGGATCCAGAAGACGAGATGGAGTGGGGCTCTGAGGGGCCCACACCCCCTGCCACGCGGGCCAGGCCTGGCCGCGCCTAGAGGGGGTGTGGCTGCCTCAGGCACCCCCTCAGCCTCCCTCTTTGCCTATAAGTTGCCTTTTGACCTAAAAACTCAGGGGGGGTTCGATGTTTTATAGAAAGAGTTCTGATGCGCCGCCACCACCATAAACCGTGAGTCAGAACTAGAAACTCCGTTCTGGCACCCTGCCGGGATGGGGAATTTGGAGAGTATCATCGCCATCATCATCACCAACGCCTCTCCATCAACCATCCATGTTTTCCCCATCCATGAGTGAGTAATACCCCGCTATAGGCTATGGGGATGGTAGGGATTGGATGAGTTCTATCATGTAATAGAATAAGATTGTTAGGGAATGGTGCCTAGTATCTCTATTAGTTCTATTTGACTTTGTTGCAACTTGTTGTGCTTAATGCTTATCACTACGGCCCGAGTGCCATGATCTCAGATCTGAACTTATTATTTATTCATGATGATAGTATTGTTTGTGATCTTATCTGCAAGATGTTTAAACATATCATTGTCCGGATCCAAAGGACCCGAAGTGACAGAAATTGGGACAACCGGAGGGGATGGCTGTGATGTGAGGATCACATGTGTTCACGGAGTGTTAATGCTTTGCTCCGGTGCTCTATTAAAAGGAATATCTTAATTGCCAGTAGATTCCCTTGAGGCCCCGCTGCAACGGGCTGGCAGGACAAAAGATGTTGTGCATGTTCTAATTACGAGCACATATGACTATATATAGAGGACATGCCTAGGATTGTTTAGTACTTGGATGGTTATTCTTATTTATCTGCAATTACCCTAGATCTTGAAGTTACATGTTTAGACTTGTCAATGCAACGCCCGTCCATCCATCTATATGCCTACCGCACTCATATCCTACTGTTTCCTATTACTATTACTATTGCTCTCGTTTTACTGATGCTGTTACTTTGCTGTTGCTACTACCAAACTATTGCTACTGATAAACTTCTGTGAGCAAGAACTATTTCCAGGTGCAGCTGAATTGATAACTTAGTTGTTAAGGCTTGCAAGTATTCTTTGTCTCACCTTGTGTCGAATCAATAAACTAGGTAATACTACCCTCGAAGAATGTTGCGATCCCCTATACTTGTGGGTCATCAAGACTATTTTCTAGCGCCGTTGCCGGGGAGCATATCTTTATTTGTAAGTTCACTTGGATCTATTATTGTTCACTGCTATTCATTTCATCATGGGGAAGTCTCGTGATGGAAAGTTTCCTATTTTACCATCCACTACAAGACGAGGTATAGTACTAAACACCTCTGCTGCTCTTGATTCACCATCTATTATAAGTAAGTTGGTCACACCACCACCACATACACATGCTACACACACTGCTACTACTACTGAATCTGAAATTTCTTCTGATACTCATGATGTTACTTCTACTGTCCTTGATGCGAGTGGTTTATTAGGTCCTTTCCTAGATGCTACTATTGCTAGAACTATTTTTGGAAACACTGAAACTCCTAGTGAAGACACTATTACACATGTGATCTCACCTGAGAGACATATGATATTAGTGATGGTTACATTGAAATGACTGATGAATTTATTGAGGAGTACCAAAAACACACATGGTGCTAGTGCTATTAGGAGTCTCCTTGAGAGACATACCATTATTCATAAATTGTCTTCTGATGCTAAGTTTGCTACTTCTCCCATAGATATTAAAGATAAATATTATGATTTATCTCTTGATTTATCCTATTTAGACATTATTGAGAAAGAACCTTTTGTGGGACTGAAAATGAGAGTGTTGTGGCACATATGAAGGATATTTCCACTATGAGTGATTTATTCTCTGATGATTTTAAGATGCGCAAGTACCTTGTTACAAAGATCTTCACTTTTTTACTAAAAGGAGAAGCTAAAGCTTGGTTTAATAGATTACCTGTTGGATCCATTGATAGCCCTGATTGTTCGATTGCTTCTTTCTTCTAGAAATATTTTTCTCCCAGTGCTAGACATGCTGCTTTGCAGAAAGTTTTTCATTTTAAACAGGAAGAAGAAGAGAAATTGTCTAAGTCATGGACAAGGTTTTGTGCCTTGATTCATTCACATCCTGGATGTCCATTGCCTAAAAATGAGCTTATTGATATTTATTATAATGGACTAACTATTGATTCTAGGACATACCTACATAGTTTTGCTGATTGTGTTTTCAGGAAAAGAACTCCTGCAGATGCTGAAGAATTAATGGCTAAAATAAACAAGAATTATGATGATTGGACTTCAACTGAGCTAAATACACCTGAGCCCATTACTCCTGAACCAATTGTTCCTGAACCCACTTCAACACCAACACCAAAGAAGAGGGGAGTTATTTCATTAAATGATGAAGTGATGAAAGAAGCTAAGAAATGTCTAAAGGAGAAAGGTATTAGAGATGAAGATGTGAAGAATCTACCTCCTATAGAAGAATTATGTAAGCTAATTACCCACTTATATACTATTGAAGTACACTGTCTCCACTTTTAAGAAGGTGATATTCCCTATGGTAAACCTCCTGATCAATGCTTAGAAGAACTTGACACTTTTATTGTTAAACAAGGTAATTTTAACAAACAAGTTTACAATCATTTATTGGAAAACTCTAGAGCTATTAATGAGTTGAAAGATATTATGGAAAGAACTGCTAATGATGTTAAAATGCTTTGTAAGCACTTTCAAATGGTTCAAACTCAAATTGATCAAATGCTAAGGTACAAAAAGATATGCTAGTTAATGCCTCGGGAGATAAACATGCTTATGGAATTAGAACTAGGAGTGACATAGCCACTCAAGATCCTTTATAACCTGAAGGACACGCTAAAATTATTGAGCAGGATTCTCAACAAGGTGAAAGTAGTGGTAGTCCTCATAAGAGAAAGAAAAAGAAACACAAAATAGTTGAAGAACCTCCTGAACCTGCTATAGATCCTAATAGTATATCTGTCTCTAATGCTGAAACTGAAAGTGGTGATAAAAATGATGCTCCTGATAAGGAAGAAGTTGAGGAAGAACTTGATAAGCACACTAAGAACAATAAGTACACTAAGGAAGATTTTATTGCTAATAAACATGGTAGTGAAAGAGAACCTTGGGTGTAGAAACCTATGCCTTTTCCCAATAAGAAACACAAGTAAAAGGAGGATGAACACTATAACAAGTTTTGTGAGTGGATGAAACCTTTATTTTTGCAAATTCCTTTGACTGATGCTATTAAGTTGCCTCCTTATTCAAAGTATATGAAGGATATTGTCTCTAATAAAAGGAAGATTCCTAATGAGGAAATTTCTAGTTTGCTTGCTAATTATTCCTTCAATGGTAAGGTTCCAAAGAAACTTGGTGATCCAGGTATACCAACTTATTCCTTGTTCTATTAAGAACAATTATGTCAGAACTTCTTTATCTGATTTGGGAGCTGGAGTTAGTGTTATGCCTTTTTCTCTCTACAAGAGACTCCAGCTAGAAAAGTTGATACCAACTGATATATCTTTGCCAATTGCTAATAAGTCAACTACTGTTCCTGTTGGTATATGTGAGGATGTTCCTGTTCAAGTGGCTCATAATTTCTTGGTTTTAACTAACTTTGTTGTGCTTGATATGCCTGAAGATGATAATATGTCCATTATTCTTGGGAGAACTTTTCTTAATACTGCAGGTGCTGTCATCGATTGTAATCAAGGAAAAGTAATTTTTAATATTAGTGACAAAGAGCATACTATCTATTTCCCCAAGAAGATTGATAAGATCTATTGCCTGAATTCCATTGAAAATATTGAGAGCATCAAAGTTGGAGAAATATATTGTCCCATTCCACAAGAAAGTCTTGAAATTATTATGATTGGGACTATTGCTATCAAGCTTGAGGTAACAAAATCATTTAGTGAAATGCGAAGTTTTTCTTCATATAAGATTGTTTTGGTAACAAGGCTTGATCAACCTTGTTACAAAGGAATTTTAATGAACAAAACAATGGTTTCACAGTGGTTATACTTGCTCACTTTTATTTTTCTCCTTCCTAGTCTTTGCTCTTTCTCTTGGTAGTTTTAGTTTTGCTAGTTGTTTGCTTGTTAGAGTGTCCTAGAACTTCTGTAGTTTTGGTTTTGGTTTGATTTTTCTTCTTCTAAAAAATCTTTTTTCTGCGAGAAAATCAATTTTCATACCCTGAAAATTGGCCAAAAATAAAATTTCCCGAAAAATTCCAAAAAATTCATATTAAATTATTCCTCGAAAAAAGGGGCAGAGGGACACCTAGAGTGTCCCAGGGGGACCCACCAGGCCAGCACACCCCTTGGTGGCGCGGCCAACCCCAGGTGGCGCCTGGCCTAGGTGTGGCCCACCAGTGGCCCTCCAAAGTGTCTCCTTCCAGCCACTTCTTTCTCTCTCCCAAAAAACATTGGCAAACTTTCTCAAGCTCGAGTTCCTGCTATTATTTCTCCTGATTTTCGATCTCCTTGCTCGGCCCATCTTTGCTGCTAATTTTTGGAGGGATTGCTCATTGGTATGTGCCTCCTCCACTTGTCCAATTAGATTTGTGCATGTTTATCCCTCTAGCAAGTTCCTATGGTAGTTCCTCATCATTTATCAACTTGGAAATTACTTGGTTTGATGTTTGTCTAAAATTTCAAAAAAAAGGTCATGGACAACCACACCTTTGGAGAAGTGTTTGAGATTGATGCAGCAAGGAGGACAAGGCCTTCAAGATCATCCTCCAGAGCTAGGCCATCATATAATGAGGATCTTATTACACCGCATTTTGGAAACGAGGGAGATGAGGGGGATGCGCACCCTTCTACATTTCCTTGTTTTACCTTTTTGCGGGCCATAGGGATTCTCAATGATTTCCTAACTCTTATCAGGAGGGTTGGTCTAACTAGTTATATGCAAGATGAGACTGAGCAATATTCTATGCTCACCAAAACTTTTATGGAGAGTTTCTCTTTTACTAACAACCCTTTCAGGTCAGAGGTGTCATTCAAAATCTATAATAGGCCCTTCTCCATGAAAATGAAGGAATTTTGTGAAATTTTGGGTATTGGCATGGCTGGGACGGCGAAGAAGATTCCAGCTCAACCTGCTGATTTGTTGGAGCTCTACCGACGGGTAACCAATGATGATGACCGCAAAGACTAGCGCGGAAAGATAAGAAATATTCAACACCCAGATATCAGATATTTTGCTTATTATCTTGTCACTAGTATTCTTGGTAGGGAGAACACTAGCAATATTTCCAATATCACTTGGCCTTTCTAGCTACTACAGTAAACAATGAAACCAGGTATAAACTTGGTTCTCTCATTGCTCGTCGCTTAGCCGCTAGAGGACCCATTTATGGGGGTATTATTGTTGCACGTGTAGTTGCTGATTTAGAACTATCTGTTGACCCAAATGATACAATTTTGGCTCCTCAGAGGCTTGATCATTCTACCATGAAAGTGCATCATATTGTCACTGCTAGCTCTACCCTTCAAAGTTTGGTTTACAGGATGATGTTTACTGATGGGGAAGAGAGAGAAATTCCTTTGCCACAAACCACTTTGTTCAGTATTTGCCAGGGACTTTGGTCATGCTCCAAGGAGGAGATGGACGAGCAGTTACGCATCCGTGGTTTTCACGGACACTGCCAGGGTGACGCGCCCTCTTAGGACCACTCTATGCACTACATAGGGGCGTCCTCGAGCTCGTACCAGGACGAAGGGGCCTCTTCGTCGCATTACGGGGGTGCACCTTCTTGGTCACCATGGGGTTGTGCCCTACTTAGGCCAAAATCCTAAGCTTGGGGGGAGGTATACCGACATCACACTCATCTATATATCTTGTTTCGTCGGTTCTTTGTATATCCATGTTTCGCTTTCTTTTTGGTTTTTGTTTCTCCTTTCCCAAAACACAAAAAGACCAAAAATATTTTCGTTGTTTCTCTTGGTTTGTTTCTTTGCTTTTTATCTTTGGTTTGCAATAATAAAAATCCAAAAAGATTTTGCTTTGTTCGTTTTTGCTTTATGTGCTTGCTTTAAAAATCGAAAACACCAAAAATATTTGTTATTCTTCTTCGGTTTTGTGATGTTCTTTGCAGGGTTCAGCAGTCCTCAGTGGAGTTTGGTTTCATGTTATTATTCAAGCCACACAAGTGAAGGGCAATAATGAAGATTAAGACAACTTGAGGTGTGGTAAGAGGCTGGTAACAAAATCTATTTGTATTCATTTTTGTACATATACTCATCATTGTGGGCATGCTTAGTCTATTCATGTAAGGTGTATGTTATTTATGGATGCTTAGTAGTTCTTGTTCTCTTATGATCACCTCCAACTTGCTAATAGTTTGTAGCATGTCATATGAATGTTTGCTTGCATTGTTCTATTCATAAATTAGTATGATATTGTGTTATCCTCCTCTGAATGTTTCATGTAAATCGACTTGGCACATGCTCATGCATGCATATGACTAAACAATAGTCAGTAAGCCTTGATGATTTATTTTGCCTTAGAGTTCTTGTATCACTTTCATGTCATAATTAGTCATGTTTCGTTGCAAGCATGATCATGACAGTTACTGCTCTCTCGTTTGTCGCTCGCTCTCTATTGCTAGCCTTCACCTGCACTTAGTATGAGCTCTACTCATGTTTCCAACTCCTCAAAACCAATATTGTCAAAAGTGTCCACCATACCTACCTATTAGCATCATTTGCTATTCCGCGCATATTTATTATGCCTTGTTTTCTGACAAATAAAATGTTTGCTTGTTTTAATAAAGTCAGTTAATAAAGCTATAAATATATAGAACACTTTATTTCTCGAAATTAATAAACTTGAACCATTGTGACTATCCATGAAAGTTACATGCTTGAAAATTATAGGTTGGGAGTTAGCAGAACTATGTTGTCATGGGTAACGCTTTCAACACCTGTAAATATATACCTAGTTGATATTATTCTCTTTTTTGCACAGATGTCGTCGGTGTGAAATAAAAGGGGAGCTTGTATGTCCATGGAGTTATGTATATGTGTTAGAGAAACGCCTGGGCCGCTAGCCTAAGCCATTCCTAATCATGGTGGAAACTTGCAGCATAACCATAGTGAGCAATCTATGAAGCTTTCTTCTTATATAAAAAAAGAGACATATTGAAAAGAGGAAAGAGAGAAAAAAGCACCATTTTCCCATGGTAAATAAGAAGATTGCTGAGATGCTCATTGTCTGCTTGCCTTGTCATTTTGATTATGGGATAGCTCCTGTAGAGTCCCAACTTGATAAGGTATATATCCCTGTGTTTACAATGCTAGTGCCTGGATCAGTAGCTATCATCCACAATTTAAGATGTAATATCAAGAAACAAAGGTCATATTACAACTTATCACAAAAAATAATTCATTACAGCTTACATATCTCATTTGGCTATCTCATTACAATGCAGCAGAAATAACTATATAGCATGGAGTACTTCATCTTCAAAGTTCCACAAACAATCATGTTGGTTGTAGACTTGTAATCCTATTCAACATACTTCACTAACATTAAACAAACCTGCAACATAATAAGTTACAGCCACAAGGGTCAATACATTTGAATTGTATTTGCAAGTGATACTATGGTAGAATAGTGGTATCTATCATCTATATGCATTTGGCTAAGTGGAGCTTAGGCTTGCTTTGATCAAAATAAGGTTTTCCTTATAAGTTGAAAAACACTAAGTTTTTGTTTGTCAAAATCACCCAAGGCATCTACCAATAAATAGTGGTGATCCTTTAACCCTTGTTCAACCACAAGCTTTTAACTTTGAAATTCGTATGAGGAGATCCTTGATAGCTTACATGTCTTGATGCTCAAATTGTCCATTGTCGGGGACACGGCTAAGTACTAAAATTTTACTCTCTCAAGAGGTGGTGCACTTTCCCAACATGACTCGACATGCATCAAGACAAGATCTTTCCGAAGCCTTCCCTTAGACCAAATGGACGCGTTCCATCCTATCACCCCCTACCACCTTCTGTCCATCTGGCTAAGTTATTGCAACCTATATGATCTAGGTAGAGCCCATATACCATGTGGTTGCACTAGAAGCTTATCAACACTTGACATCTCAAATCTCTTTGTTCCTGGGTGGCTTTCCACAAGTGAGATACACTAGGGAGGCCATTAATATGGGCCCTGTGTAACCACTCAACATAATCCATTCACACCATTCCACCCAGGTGATTCATTCACATAGTTGTTTTATTAAACAAAACACAAGTCATAGACTTAGAAATATTTCATAGCATGAATATAATCCACCCTTGTTTTCTAATAGCTAAGCTAAGCATACTAGTATCAAGAATCTTAACTTAGGGAGAATTCTACCAAGGCATCATCTACTAGGATTTCCCAAGGCATAGCATACTTAGTAAGAATTCCATGCAAGTCCTACTCAAAATATCACTAATGCATAGTGAAAATAATCGGAAAAATGTATGAAGCACCACTTGCCTTTTTAGTAAAGAATATAGATACACTCCTTGATCTTGCAATTGTCACACTCTTCAAAGTTCACTACAATTCAATCAAGGCACAAATTGAAAACTAGCATTCAAACAATTGACCACATCAAATAATAAAAACAAATCAATGCATGCAAGCATGCAAAAGATTAGTTTTATTAAAAAGTGGTTTCTAATAAGGTTATAAACATTTTAAAACACCTATTGGTCATTTATAAAAGTGGCAAAGCCATTTAAAAAAAGTTAGTGAAAATGGGCCATTTAAATCATTTTTGTTTTGCTAGAAATGATTTTAACCAAAGGAATAATTTCTAGTGTTAGCCAAATATGTTTTTAAACACAAATGTTAGTGTTTATGGTCAAAGTGTTTAAAACAAATCCATTTACAAAAGTTTCACTAAAAATCATTTTTAAATCAAATCAACATTTTTGTTTTACTAAAAATGCTTTTAATGAAAGTAATAATTTTCTAGGGTTAATCAAATATATTTTTAAATCCAAAAGTTAGTGTTTAGGGTCAGAGTGTTCAAATCAAACCATTTGCAGAAGGTTTTACTCAAAAATCATTTTTAAATTATAGCAACATTTTTGTTTTACTAGAAATGCTTTTATTTAAGGAATAATTCCTTGTGTTTAACAAAATATATTTCTAAACCCAAAAGTTTGTGTTTCTGGTCAGTAGGTTAAAAAAAATCGTTCGCAAAAGATTTTACCCAAAAATCATTATTAGAATAACTTTTATACTCAAAATAGGCCTAGAAATGTTTCTGCAAAAACACTCAACTTTCCAGAAGCAAAATACTAAACTAAGGACATGGTTGCAAAGTTCACATTTTCATGAATCCATTGATATAAAAAATTTAATTTTTGGCCAACCAAAACAAAAGTTATGATTTTTGCAAGTTTAATCATCAAAAACTATTTTCTAGAATTTTAATCAGACAAATCAGGCCACGTGGCGTGTTCTTACTGGAGCGTACCGGTTTGGCAGGATCTCGCGACGCGGTGCGTTGGATCTAAGTTACAAAATGCGGTGCAGATATAACGTACCGCTTCGGTTAAGTGAATCTATCACATCACTTGGATCTAAATCGAACGGCTCGGATCTACTAGCCACTAACTGGCAGCGCTGGCTCGACGGTGAGCGGCGGCGGCGCTCTGCTCGTGGTGGTCTGGCTATTCTAGGAAGCGAGGAAGAGGGATGATATGCTCACCGAGTTCACAGTGATGAGGGGATGCTCGAGGTGGTCATCGTCGATGAAGGGGCGCACGGAGTTGACGATGATCGCTAGCCGGAGTACCTGCTACCGTCGGTGCGCTCGGGTATTGTCAAAGACGAAGCTACAAGCCACGGGAAGACCAAAGGAGGGCGGAGTTAGATGCGCAAGAGAGAGGTGAACGCGCGAGTGCCAACCAGAGAGAAGGGGATGGGTTAGGGTTACCAGGAGAGGTCGCCGGAGTCGGGGCAGGAAACGGTGGCGCTTAGTCGATGTCGTTGCCGACCCTCTGGGCATGCGCGGGCAAGAGGGAGGTATTGGCGGATGCGTATGGGGCTGCTGGTCAGGCTTGTGTGAGCTAGGAGGTAGGAGGGGGTCGGGGCTTGCCGGAATTCGACGGGGAAGCTCGTCGGAGCAGAAGTGGTTCGACTCAAATTGCGGATAGCCTGGTGGCTCTCTAGCAGCGGTGTCTGAGGGGAAAGAGAGGAGAGAGGGAGGTGATTAAATGGGCGAGGTCGTGGACGGAGATTACTCACGCATTCAACGGAATTAATCGAATCATTCAATCGACAGAAATGACAAAGGAAGAGGGCGTGGTCATCACGGTGGGTGATGAACCACAAGTATAGGGATCACAACAGGCTTCACGGGTAGTATTACCCAATTTATTGATTCGACACAAGGGGATCCAAATAATACTTGCAAGCCTTAACAACTGAGTTCTCAGTTCAGCTAAACCTGGAAATAGTTCTTGCTCACAGAAGTTTATCAGTAGCAACAATTTGGAGTACCAATAGCAACGGCAACAACAACAGTGAAACATGAGCAATAGTAACAGTAATGGTAACAGTAGGATTCGAGTGCGGTAGGCATACAGATGGATGGACGGGTGTTGCATGGACAAGTCTAAACATGTAACTTAAAGATATAGGGCATTGCAGATAAATAATAACAAGCATCCAAGTACTAAATAATCCTAGGCATGTGCTACAAATATAGTCATATGTGCTCGCAATGAGAACTTGCACAACATCTTCTGTCTAGCCAGCCCGTGGCAGCGCGGCCTCTAGGGAACTACTGGCAACTAAGGTGCTCCTTTTAATAGAGCACCGGAGTAAAGCATTAACACTCCATGAACACATTTGATCCTCACACCACAACCATCCCCTCCTGTTGTCCCAATTCTTGTCACTTTGGGGCCTTTGGATCCGGACAATGATATGTGTACACAACTTGCAGATAAGATCACAAACAATACTATCATAATGATTAACTAATAAGTTCAGATCTAAGATCATGGCACTCGGTCCCTAGTGACAAGCATTAAGCACAACAAGTTGTAACAAAGTCAAATAGCACTAATAGAGATACTAGGCACTATGCCCTATATAGAAATTATTTGAAAAATGATTTAGAGACTAAATAAAGTTTGTTTAGTGTGTATTTGTCTTGTTTATGAATTCAGTACTGTATACTTGTCTTGTTTGACTTAGAATAATCATCACATGGCATTTGCATGCATGCATATATTTTTGTTTGTTTATTTTGATATGTGAATTTGGTGCTATCATTTTGTGTATAGATTTTGGTGCTAGTGGTGATTGTGATTGTGAAGATTTTTGTAGCTACTCCCCCAACTACCAAGGCAAGAGGTGCTTCATGTTTTTATCCCAATATTTTTATGTAACATACCTAAAATCATGTTTTCAAAGATTTCATATCATGCATGCATATCATTTAGGGATCAAATTCAAATCATTAGAAAGAAACAGAAACTTGAGAGCTATGATTTTATGTGAACAAGCTTTGACTCAAATGCCACTCTCTAGTGAAGGGATATTTGTTTTAAAACCATTATTGTAAGTTCATAGGATTGGTTTGATTGTGAGCAAGGCTTGGACAAAAATTTACAAAACAAATATGGTTTTAAACCATTTTCAAAACCTATTCAAAACAAATACTAAGGCACTGTTTATTTTTAAAAAAATTCAATGGAACCAAGCAAGTCTAGTGAGACAGCATGGTTTTACACCCAAAAATGTGCAGGGTTCATTTTACAAAAGTCCAGAACAAATTTGGAATCGAACACATTTGAAATCATTTGAAAATGTTTCCTGGAAATTCAAACAGAAAAAGAAAAAGAATAAAGAAATAAGAAAAAAGGCGGTATTCGCCCAATTCATTAACAGAATCCAGCCCACCCGGGCCATTCCTTTCTCCCTCTGTTTCTCACCATAGCAGCGCACACCCAACCGCCGACAACCTGGACCCACCTTGCCCCGTCATCATCGTCCTCAATCACCGCGCGTTGACAGCTCCGCCGTTAACACCGCGCCAGAGATGCCGTGTTTAAAACCTCGTTAAATCCCATTGATTCCGAGCATAACTCTCGCCCCACTCCTGGCTACTTAATACCCACCTCACCGTGGTTCTTTCCCCCCAAACACCCACACCCAGTCGCCCCAGGCTGCGTGTATTCGAACTCATTCCGCCGCTGCACAGACGAACTCCGGCGGTGAATTCCGGTGAGCACACCCCACCCCTCTGCCTCTGCTTCAAACGAGCTTGACCATAATGATCTAGCACATCCCCTGATGCCTTTATTTCGCCTTCTCGTGACCCAGGTCGCCGACTCCGTTCACGTCCGCAAGCAACAGAACCACCGCTCGACTTCGACGTGCAATCCAGTTAAAACGCAACCGCCCCTTGCCTTCCCTTCGATGCTGTCGTGATCGCCGAGACCTTGCGCACCTCCTGACCCATCAACAAGCACCTGACGTCGCGCACCACTCCGGCGATCTCCAGCGACATCCACGGTGCACCCCTTCGCCAACGAAGCCTACCTTGAGCATCAGCATCACACGGCGAACTCAGTAAGCCCCCTCTCCCTCTCCCGCGCGACCTAGAACGTCAGCAACACCTCTGACAGAGCCTCCGCTGCCACTCGCCGCCGCTAGTGCCGCCAGATTTTGGTCGCTTGATCGCGAACCATTGGATCTATATCCTACGGGCTAGATAGATCACTTAAGCGAAGGGGTACGAACAGATCTGGACCGTGCAGATTAAGTTAGATCTAACGGCTCGCGTGTGTGATCTGGTGCGAAACGGTATCAACCAATCAGAAGGTGCCGCGTGGCCAGTCCTTTGTTTTAAAAACAGAATTTAAATCTATTAGATGTTTAAACTTGTAAAATTCATAACTTTTGATTCCCACTTTCAAATTTGACAAATTTTATGTCATTGGAATCAGGAGAGTAAATCCTATCTGTTTATGCAATGTGTTTAACTTTTTGCCTCTGTAAAAATGGTTGTTTTTACAGAAACTTGTGTAGGCTTATTTTGGTTATATTAATTATTTGAAAAATGATTTAAAGGTCAAATAAAGTTTATTTGGTTTGTTTTGACCTTGTTCATGATTCAGTACTGTACTTGTCTTGTTTGGTGTAGAAAAATCATCACATGGCACTTGCATGCATTCATATATTTTTGTTTGTATAATTTGATATGTTATCTTTGTGCCATTATTTTATGTATAGATTTTGGTGCAAATAGTGATTGTGATTGTCAAGATTGTTGCTACTCCCCAAACTACCAAGGCAAGTGGTGCTTCATGATTTATTCCTATGTTTTTCAACTATGCATTAGAAAATATTTTGCTAGTCTTGCATGGATAATTTTATCTATATGCTATGATTGGGAAATCCTAGTAGTTGTAGAATTGCTAGAAATTTCTAAGTTAAGATTCTTATCTATACCATGCTTAGCCTAGCTAGTAGCAACCAAGGGTGGTTATATATCCATGCTATGATAAAATTATTTCTAAGTCTTTTGACTTGTGTTTTGCTTAATAAAACAACTAAGTGAATGAAATACCTGGGTGGAATGTAAGGAATGGTTTATGTTGAGTGGTTACACAAGGCCCATTTCTATGGCTTACCTTGTGTATCTAACTTGTGGAAAGCCACCCAGGAACAAAGAGATTTGAGAGGACAAATTTTAAAAAGCTTCTAGTGCAGCCACATGGCAATATGGGCTCTGCCTGGATCATATAGGTTGTAATAACACAAGTCATTTGGACAGTTGGTGGTAGTGGGATGATAGGTTGGAGTGCATCCATTTGGTCTAAGGGAAGGCTTCTGAAAGGTCCTGTCTTGGTGAAAATCAAGTCTTGTGGGGAAAGTGCACAACCTCTGCAGACGGAAGAATCTAAGTACTTAGCCATGTCCCTGGTATTGGACAACTTGAGCATCAAGACATGGAAGCTATCAAGAATATCCCCATCCCAATTTCTAAGTAAAAACTTGTGGTTGAACAAGGGTGAAGGTTCACCAATTTCCATTGGTGTTTCCTTGGGAAAGTTTTGTCAAAGAAAAACTTAGTGTTTTCAACTAATAGGTAAAACCTATTTTGAGCAAGCAAGCCTAAGCTACACTTAGCCAAAATGCATATAGTATCTAGACTACCAATATTCTACTAAGGTATCACTTGCCAATACTATTCCAATGTATTGACCCACTGTGGCTGTAACTTGTGATGTTGCAGGTTATTCTGATGATGATTAGGGGTTATGAGTCTACACTCAACATGCTTGCCTGTGGTACATGAAGATGAAGACTTATTTATCTTATTATATATTTGAACTCTTGTATTAGGTCTGTGGCCATGGAGTTTGTAATAGACTATGTTGTCTCTGGAATGATATGTAATAATGACCTTTGTTTCTGTGTACTTCATCTTAAACTGTGGATGCTAGCATTGATCTAGGGACTAGCATTGCAATTACAGGGATCCTTACCTTTATAAAGGGGAGGGATCTTACAGATGGTATCAGAGCACTATGTTTCCTGTAGGATTATGACCCTAGGATTGGAAACCACTAAGGAAAAAAAATTCAACAACTTCCACACTTGTCTTTTCTTCTCGTAAACTTTTATAATCTTCTTTCTCATCTCTATTTGTAGATGAACTCCATCAACGAAGCCATGAAGAAGGGACCACTCATGACTATGACTTTGGAATGTGAGACAGAATTCCCCAAGGCTCTCAAGGACCTCATGGTTTCCATGGGAATACATGGTGCAGCTGTGTACAAAGGTTTTCCTATGATGGATGAAGGAGTTGAGTACTGGTGGGTGCAACTTCACTTGTATAAAAACAAGGAAGACAACCACAAGGAATCAGGATTATGCATGGTCACCAACTCAGTGATGCACACCACATTCTTTGATTTAGCAAGGGATGCAGCTTGGAAAGCCATCAAAGAACTTGGTGATAGAATCAAGTGCAGAATGCTTAACACCCAGAATGACCTTAGGGAAGAAAAGAAGCATACCCAAGAGTTACAGGCTACCAAGCAAAGTTTAAGGAACGACATCCTAGACTTAGCAATGGAGTCATGTGATCTAGATAGACAGGCAACCTCTACGGATGTCCTGTTAGCCAGCTTGGCAAGTGAGATGGGATTGTAACGTACTTCGTTAGTTGGACCACCACACTTATCATTTTATTTCCCAAATGTTGTTTAAAATAAGTTGAACCTTGGTTGTTTGTAATGGACCCATGTATGCCATGACTTGTGTGTTTTGATTTCCAAAGATATGCATGTGATGCCTTGTCTTGTGATTCATCTCTATGTATGTTGATTCTAACTTTTCCTATCTTATTAAATAGATGCCTAATGTTACCATCAGCACGGCTGAAGAGTTCAAGGGAACTCGTTTTGGCACTCATATTATTGAGCTCACTAGTTTGCTCAATCTCCCACTTCCTACCATCATGATGCTTCCCCTCACCAAGTTTGAGAGGAAAGACCTTTGGGGCTTCAAGGTTAATCATCCAGGACGCCAGACTGAGCCTACCATGGAGGCAATCATCTTCAAGCTCATGCATGATGACAAGGAGAGAGGCCTAGAGGTAGTCATGCAACATTTGCTTGGACGTTTACTAGGGAGACACTCTCGAGAGATTAGAGGTACTCACTTCCACGTCTTCGGTAGACGTGATGAGGATGGTGAGGCCATTGACTTCGAGGATGATTCGAGAGAGACGGCAGAGACGATTCGTCTATACCTCCAGGACTTAGAGGTTCTTCTTAGGCACCTAGATACATATAGGACCAACGTCATGCTCAGCAATGACGAACTCTAGGTGCAGCTTCGTGAGAAGGACAAGCTCTTCGCAGAGCAAGATGATATAGTCAAAGAAATGGAGGCCAAGTTTGAGAGTCAGGATAGAAAGTTCAAGAGTCAAGATAAGAGAGTCCAAGATAGGAACAAGAGGATTCGAGACATGACTGCAGAACTAGAGGCTAAGGACTTCGAGCTCTAGCATCATCAAGGTGTGATTGAGAGGCTTCATGCACAGAAGAGGGCTCTCAAAGCCAAAGTGGAGACCTTGACCACCAATGTCGAGGAATACAAGACCGCTATGGAGAATGCAGGTCTTACACTTGTGGATGAGGAGGTTGATGCAGAGGAGTAGTGATGACTACTCATTTACCATTTATTTACCATGCTTTTGATTATTGAGTCGCAATGACCATCCAACATGTGGATGGCTTGCTATTGGTGTGTTTACTTTTCCAAAAACTTGTTGTCTATGTTGTTGAACTTTTACTACTATGATGCATGATTGTGGTTTGTTATGTGATGTATTGTGCATGTTAGCATCTATGGGTATCTCATTCTTATCCTTATTGAAAACCACAGATGCCTCCCCGACGTGCCAATCCCAACCCCAACAACAACAACATCACCCCTGAGATGCAGCAGATGATGACAGCTCAGACTCAGTTGATGCAAATGATGACCACGTTCATCCAGAATCAGAACAACAACAACAACAACAACAATAATAACAACAACAACAACAACAACAAACAGAACAACCCACCGGGTTTTGACATGCTTACCAGGTTCTTAAGACTGAGGCCAGCAAAGTTCTCGGGAACTACTGATCCCATGGTGGCCAATGATTGGCTACGCTCTGTGAACAAGGACTTGGTAACTGTTGGCTGTACTGATGAAGAGAAGGTCAGATTTGCAGCACACTTGTCGGAAGGACCAGCAGCCACTTGGTGGGATAAGTTCCAGATCACCACTCCCATTGCGGATGTGACATGGGCTATCTTCGAAGATGGTTTCCGTACCGCTCACATCTCATCTGGAGTGATGAGTTTGAAAAAGAAGGAATTCCATAACTTGAAGCAATGCCACCGCAGCGTGGCAGAATATATTGAAGAGTTCAACAATCTGGCGCGTTATGCACCAGATGAAGTTGACACTGATGCTAAAAGGAAAGAGAAGTTCCTTGAAGGATTGAACGATGAACTGAACCTACAGCTATCTGTGGCTTATGTTCCCACTTATCAGTCTCTTTGTGACAAGGCTGCTATTTTGGAGAGCAAGATGAAACAAGTTGAAAGCAGGAAGAGAAAGCACTCTGACAAGCACAGCTCGGGATCGTCTCACAAGCGTTTCCATTATGATGATAGTGGGATTTCCGGATCCCACAAGCATGGGAAGTACAACAAGCAACACAACCACAACTGTCATCATGACAACAAGCATCACCGTAGTCATGACAATGACAAGTACAAAAATCACAAGAGTGGATATAAGAGCCACCACAATGGAAGTGGAAGTGGTAGTGGAAGCCAGCCTGTCAAGAAGGATCTTAGTCAGGTCGAATGTTTCAAGTGCAAGAAGATGGGGCATTATGCAAATGAATGCCAAGAAAAGAAAGTTGAAGGACCCAACAAGCCCAACCCTTTCCAGAAGGGGCAAGTGAACCACATCAATGTGGAGGAAATCTATGAAGAGCCAGATGCTGTGGATGGTAAGTTCAAACTCAATTCTATTCCAGCACTTGTTCTTTTTTATACTGGAGCATCGCATTCATTCATATCAAAAGAATTTGTTGATAGAAATGGGTTTTCAACTGAAAACATTGGGTGTCCAATAAAAGTAAGTTCTCCAGGTGGAGATATGATAGTATGTCTTGGATGCCGGGATCTAGTGATAGAGTTTGGAAAACATAAGTTTCCAGTGAGTCTGATAATCCTAGATTCTCAAGGACTGGATGTAATTTTCGGAATGGATTGGATGACCAAGTATGAAGGAGTACTAGATTGTGCCAATCGTACTGTCTCACTCACAACCCTAGAAAAGAAACAGATAAGATTCAAGTCCAATTTTGAATCGAAAGGGAGTAAGATTAATTCTCTTAAGGGGGTTAGCATAGACAGTATGCCTATTGTGAGTGAATATCCGGATGTGTTTCCAGAAGAATTGCCGGGAATGCCACCGGATAGAGATGTGGAATTTCTTATTGATCTGCTACCAGGATCTGGACCAATAGCAAAAAGACCATACAAGATGTCGGTGGATGAGTTGAAAGAACTCAAGAAGCAACTTGGAGAACAGTTGCAGAAAGGTTTTATCCAACCAAGTTCTTCATCTTGGGGAGCACCAGTTTTGTTTGTGGAAAGAAAGATAGAAGTCAAAGGTTATGCATAGATTACCGTTCACTCAATGAGGTGACGATCAAGAACAAATACCCTTTGCCAAGAATCAATGACTTGTTCTCAAAGATTGATCTCCGGTCAGGTTATTTCCAGCTCAAGATAAGGGAACAAGACATACCTAAGACAACATTCACCACAAGGTATGGATTGTATGAGTATACCGTGATGCCATTTGGTTTGACCAATGCACCAGCATACTTCATGAATATGATGAACAAGGTGTTCATGGAGTTCCTTGATAAGTTTGTTGTCGTTTTCATCGATGACATTTTGATCTACTCTAAGAGCAAAGAAGATCATGAAGGACATCTACGTTTGATACTTGAGAAGATTAGAGAGCATAAGCTGTATGCCAAATTCAGCAAGTGTGAATTTTGGTTAAATGAAGTTGGTTTTCTTGGACAAATTGTGTCAGGAGATGGTGTAGCAGTTGATCCTTCTAAAGTTTCAGCTGTAACTGAATGGGAATCTCCTAAGTCAGTGAAAGAGGTTCATAGATTCCTTGGCTTGGCAGGATACTACAGAAGATTTATCAAGAATTTTTCCAAGGTAACTAAGCCTATGACAGAGTTGGTAAAGAAAGACAAGAAATTTTCTTGGTCTGAAGGCTGTGAACTCAGTTTTCAAGAATTGAAGAAGAGACTAGTGACAGCACCAGTCTTATGTTTGCCAGATTTGGAGAAAGATTTCCAAGTGTATTGTGATGCATCTCATCATGGATTAGGTGCAGTACTTATGCAAGAAGGGAAAGTTGTGGCTTATGACTCAAGACAACTCAAAACTCATGAGGTAAATTACCCTACTCATGATTTAGAGTTAGCCTCTGTTTTCCATGAACTTAAAACATGGAGACACTATCTTTTGGGAAAGCGATGTGAAGTGTTCATAGATCACAAAAGTTTGAAGTATATCTTCACCCAGAAAGAAATTAATATGAGACAAAGAAGATGGCTAGAACTCATCAAGGACTATGACTTGAGTCTGTAATACCACCCCGGTAAAGCGAATGTTGTAGCGGATGCTCTAAGCCGTAAAGTTTTTGTGAATGGCCTTACTAAGGGAGAATTGCCAAATGATCTGTGTACCCAATTCAGAAATCTCAGGTTGGAGATTGTGCCTGAGGGACATCTCATGACTTTGGATGTTCAACCCACTTTGTTGGACAAGATCAAAGAAGCCCAGAAGACAGATAAGGAAATTGAAGAGATTAAGGAAAAGATTGGCAAGGAAAAAGCCAAAGGATTCCATGAAGACGAACAGGGTACTTTATGTCATGGAAAACGTATCTGTGTTCCACAAGATCCGGAACTTCGGAAACTGATTTTACAAGAAGCACACAACTCACCATATTCCATTCATCCGGGTAACACAAAATGTACATGGATATGAAGGAAAGATTTTGGTGAAATAATCTCAAGAAGGACATCGCCGAACATATTGCTTTGTGTGATGTGTGTAGTAGAGTGAAAGCGGAACATCAGAAACCAGCAGGATTGTTACAACCACTACCTATTCCTGATTGGAAGTGGGACAAGATTGGTATGGATTTCATCACCGGATTGCCAAGGACCAGGTCAGGATATGATTCTATTTGGGTAGTAGTGGATCGCCTAACTAAAGTGGATCATTTCATACCCGTGAAGACAACCTACACCAGTGCTAAGTTAGGGGAACTCAATTCACTTCTCATTTTTGGAGGAAATTACACGAGTCAGAATTGTATGTCTACATGGAGTACCCAAGAGTATTGTGTCTAATAGGGGAACTCAATTCACTTCTCAGTTTTGGAGGAAATTACATGAGTCATTGGGAACGAGGTTGGAATTCAGCACTACTTTTCACCCTCAAACTGATGGACAGACAGAAAGGACCAATCAGATTCTTGAAGATATGTTGAGGGCATGTGCCCTAGACTATGGAGCCAGTTGGGATGAAAGTCTGCCTTACGCAGAATTCTCTTACAATAACAGCTATCAAGCTAGTATTGAGATGGCACCATTTGAGTTTCTCTATGGGAGAAAGTGCACCATCCCATTGTTATGGAATGGTGTGGGAGAAAGAAGTTTGTTCGGACCAGAACTAATCAAGGAGGCTGAAGAGAAAGTCAAGCTAGTTAAGGACAGATTAAAGATAGCACAGTCCCGACAGAAGAGCTACGCAGATCCTAAGCGTAGATAGGTCACCTATGAAGTAGGTGATAGAGCTTATCTTAGAGTGTCACCACTTCATGGAGTAAAGAGATTTGGTGTCAAAGGTAAATTGGCCTCAAGATATGTTGGACCATTCAAGATTTTAAGTCGTAAAGGAGAAGTAGCTTATGAGATTGAATTGCCAGAGTCATTGTCTGCTGTTCACAATGTATTTCATGTGAGTCAGCTTAAGAAATGCCATCCAGAGATGGAAGAGACTTCTTTGAAGTATACTATACCTTTGGAGGAGGTTCAGTTGGAAAGTGATCTCACCTATGAGGAAAAACCTATCAAGATTCTTGAGACTGCAGAAAGAGTTACTCGGACTAAGACTATCAAATTCTCCAAAGTTCAATGGAACCATCATTCCGAAGAAGAAGCAACATGGGAAAGAGAAGATAATCTTCGGAAAGACCACCCTCACCTATTTGCTAGCCAACCCGAATCTCGAGGGCGAGATTCACCTTAAGGGGGTTAGATTTTTAACATCCCTAAAATCATGTTTTCAAAGATTTCATATCATGCATGCATGCATATCATTTAGGGATCAAATTCAAACTCATTAGAAAGAAACATAAACTTGAGAGCTATGATTTTATGTGAACAAGCTTTGACTCAAATGCCACTCTCTAGTGAAGGGATATTTGTTTTAAAACCATTATTGTAAGTTCATAGGATTGGTTTGATTGTGAGCAAGGCTTGGACAAAAATTTACAAAACAAATATGGTTTTAAACCATTTTCAAAACCTATTCAAAACAAATACTAAGGCACTGTTTATTTTAAAAAATATCAATGGAACCAAACAAGTCTAGTGAGACAGCATGGTTTTACACCCAAAAATGTGCAGGGTTCATTTTACAAAAGTCCAGAACAAATTTGAAATCAAACGCATTTGAAATCATTTTAAAATGTATCCTGGAAATTCAAACAGAAAAAGAAAAAGAATAAAGAAATAAGAAAAGTCCGGCGATGCCAATTCGACCCAACATAGAATTTGTAGGGTTTCGTAGCATGGAAAACAAAATTTTCTATCGCATACAAACAAACAAGCAAAGATCTATCTACTAGATTGTAGCAACAAGTCGATGGAGTAACTCACCCTCGAAGATTCCAAAGCGTTTAACGAGAGCGGATTCTCGTGGGTGATGTAGTCGTACTCTTCCCGATCTCAAGATCGCGTAGACGATCCTTCCGGCGCTGCGTTCCGGCAGCGCTCCATGATCGGGTCACGTTAATTTTCACTGAAGACCTTCCTCTCCCTTGTTCCAGCAGGCAGCAGAGGTTGTAGCACTCTCCTCGCGATTCCGGCAGCACAACGGCGTGGTACCGGAAGTAGAGGGGAGATCTCGCAGGGCTTTGCCTTAAGCCGGAGCGAGTATGGTGGAATATGAGAGAGCTCCTCGGTGATCTAGGGTTTAGACACACCAAGGAGGAGAGGCTAGAGCCGCCTGCTAGGGTTCCGGGGACCCCCAAGTCGGCGGCTAGGGCAAAACCCTAGGGGGCGGCGGCGGCTATGGTGGTAGGTGCCAAGCTAGGGTTTGAGGAGAGGTACTTGTGTGTGCTAGGAGGGAGCCCTGCCCCTCCTTATATAGGTGGAGGGGCCGGCGGCCAAGGGGAGGGAGGGGAGTCCCTCCCCAACTCGGCCTTGGGTGGTGCGCCGGCTTGGGGAGGAGAACTCCCTCCCCAACTCGGTTTTGGCCTCCTCCTCCTCTTTCCGAAACTTGCCGTTTGACTTTCAAACTAGCCGCTTGACTTTTCAAACTAGGATTTGAATAAACCCTTTATTTCGAACAGCGAAGGCACATAGTACAAGATGCAATCATTCCAACTTGTAATGACACACTCATGTACCCTTCCCCTCCGGAGTGCCGGACATTCCGGAACATTCTAGAACATTCCCGATGAAAACACCGGAACCATTCTCCAACTCCGAAACGGGACTTTCCTTATATGAATCTTATTCTATGGACCATTACGGATCTCCTCGTGATATCCCGGATCCCATCCGAGACTCCGAACAACATTCAGTCTCTTTCTCATAATATCATAACTACTCAAACAACGTCGAATCCTTAAGTGTGTCTCCCTACGGTTCGTGAATTATGCGGACATGATCGAGACACTTCTCTGAACAATAACCAATAGAGGAATCTGGAAATTCATATGGCTCCCACATATTTCTACGATTACTTTGCGATCGAATGAACCACTTACATACGATATCAATTTCCCTTTGTCTCACGATATGTTACTTATCCGAGGTTATGATCGTCGGTATCTCTGCATACCTAGTTCAACCTCATTACCGATAAGTACTCTTTTCTCGTTCCCGTGATATGTGATCCCTTGTGAGCCAGTCACATGCTTGCAAGCTAATTGGATGACATTTCACCGAGAGGGCCCAGAGTATATCTATCCGTCATATGGATGGCCAAATCCCACTCTTGATCCATGTGTTTCAACCAATACTTTCCGAACACTCAATTCCACCTTTATAGCCACCCAGTTACGGTGTGGTGTTTGATGTCATCAAAGCATCCATCCGGTAAAGGTGATATGCATGATCTCATGGTCGAAGGAATTTAGATAACTATGCATCAGAAAGCATATAGCAATTGAACTATTAAAATGACTTGATCTTTATGCTACGCTTATCTATAGGAGTATGTCCATCATATCATTCTCCTAACGATATGATCTTGTTGTTAATAACATCTCAATGTTCATGATAGGGAAACCACAATCATCTATTAACCAACAAGCTAGTATTACATAGAGGCTTTTACTAGGGACTTCAAATTAAGTTTACAAATCACACAAGTATTAATGTTTCCTTGTTAATACTATTATAGCATGAATGTAAACATTTATCATAAACACAAAGATATAATAATAACTAAATTTATTATTGCCTCTAGGGCATATCTCCAACAGTCTCCCACTTGCACTAGAGTCATCTAATCTAGATTACATGGTAATATACCGAACACCCATGGCAGTTTGGTGCTGGTCATGTTTTGCCCTCGGGAGAGGTTTAGTCAACGGATCCACCACATTCAGATCTGTGTGTACTTTGCAAATCTTTATATCCCTGTCCTGGATATGTTCTCGAATAGCGTGAAAACGTAGCTTGATATGCTTCAGCTTCTTGTGTGACCTTGGTTCTTGCGCATTATCTATGGCGCCCATGTTATCACAGTATATAGACATTGGGTCCAGCGCACTAGGAACCACACCCAGCTCTGCAATGAACTCTTTCATCCATATAGCTTCTTGTGAAGCCTCCGAAGCAGCCATGTATTCCGATTCAGTTGAAGATCTCGCCACAATGCTTTGCTTTGCACTCCTCCAGCTAACTGCTGCACCATTCAAAATAAATCATTATCCAGTTGTGATTTAGAATCATCCGGATCGGTGTTCCAACTAGCATCGGTGTAACCATTAACAACGAGCTGTTCATCACCTCCATAAGAAAGAACCATATCCTTAGTTCTTCTCAAGTACTTAAGGATGTTTTTGACCGCTGTCCAATGATCCACTCCTGGATCACTTTGATATCTGCTAGTTAAACTAACAGCATATGCAATGTTGGGTCTAGTACATAGCATGGCATACATTAGAGATCCTATGGCTGAGGCATAGGGAGTCTTACTCATCCTTTCTCTATCTTCTGCCGATGTCGGACTTTGAGTTTTACTCAAGGTCGTATTGGGCAACATGGGCAAGAAACCTTTCTTGCTATCTTCCATTCCAAACCTCTTTAGAACTTTGTCCAAATATGTACTATGTGACAATGATATTTGGCATTTCTATCTATCTCTATAAATCTTTATGCCTAATATGTAAGCTGCTTCGCCAAGATCCTTCATGGAAAAACTATTATTCAAATATTCCTTGACACTATTAAGAAGGTCTACATCATTCCCAATCAACAATATGTCATCCACATATAGTATTAAGAATGCTACAGAGCTCCCACTCACTTTCTTGTAAATACAAGCTTCTCCATAAGTTTGTATAAAACCAAAACTTTTGATCACCTTATCAAAACGTTGATTCCAACTTCGGGATGCTTGCTTCAATCCATAGATGGATCGTTGAAGTTTGCATACCTTGTTAGCATCTTTAGGATCGACAAAACCTTTGGGTTGCATCATATACAACTCTTCATCAATGTTTCCATTGAGGAATGCTGTTTTGACATCCATCTGCCATATTTCATAATCGTAATATGCAGCGATTGCTAACATAATCCTCACAGACTTTAGCTTTGCTACTGGTGAGAAAGTCTCATCGTAGTCAACTCCTTGAATTTGTCGAAACCCTTTTGCGACAAGTCGAGCTTTATAGACAGTAACATTACCATCAGCATCTGTTTTCTTCTTGAAGATCCATTTGTTCTCGACAGCCTTCCTACCATCCCAGAAGTCCACCAAAGTCCATACTTGGTTTTCATACATGGATCCAATCTCGGATTTCATGGCTTCTTGCCATTTATTGGAATCTGGGCTCATCATCGCTTCCTCATATGTCTCAGGGTCATCGGTGTTATCCACCAACATGACACTCATAACGGGATCATACCAATCTGGAGTGGTACGAGTTCTCGTTGACCTGCGAGGCTCTGTAGCAACTTCAACCGAAGTTTCATGATCATCATCATTAGCTTCCTCTCTTATTGGTGCAGGCACCACAGGAACTTCTTCCGGTGCTGTGCTACTCGCAATTTTGAGAGAAGGTTCGACAACCTCGTCGAGTTCTACTTTCCTTCCAGTCACTTCTTTCGAGAGAAATTCCTTCTCTAGAAAGGATCCATTCTTAACACGAAGATTTTGCCTTCGGATCTATGATAGAAGGTATACCCAATAGTTTCCTTCGGGTATCCTATGAAGACGCATTTTTCCGCTTTGGGTTCAAGCTTGTCCGGCTGTAACTTCTTTACATAGGCTTCGCACCCCCAAACTTTAAGGAACGACAATCTAGGTTTCTTCCCAAACCATAATTCATACGGTGTCGTTTCAACGGATTTAGACGGTGCCCTATTTAAAGTGAATGCGGCTGTTTCTAATGCATAACCCCAAAATGATAGCGGTAAATCTGTAAGTGACATCATTGAACGAACCATATCTAAGAGAGTTCGATTACGATGTTCGGACACACCATTACGCTGTGGTGTTCCGGTGTGTCAATTGAAAGTATTCCGCATTTCTTCAAATGCTCGCCAAACTCGTAACTTAGATATTCACCTCCACGATCAGAATGTAGAAATTTAATCTTCTTGTTACGTTGATTCTCTACTTCACTTTGAAATTCCTTAAACTTCTCGAAAGTTTCGGACTTATGTTTCATGAAATAGATATACCCATATCTACTCAAGTCATCCGTGAAGGTAAGAACATAACGATAACCACCGCGCGATGCTACACTCATTGGACCACACACATCGATATGTATAATTTCCAACAAGTCCGTAGCTCGCTCCATCATACTAGAAAATGTAGTCTTAGTCATTTTACCCATCAGACATGCTTCGCATCTATCAAGTGATTCAAAATCAAGTGATTCAAGAAGTCCATCGGAATGGAGTTTCTTCATACGCTTCACTCCAATGTGACCAAGGCAGCGATTGCCACATATAGGTCAAGTTATCGCTCGATTTCAAACGTTTAGCCTCAATGTTATTAATATGTGTATTTCCACTATCGAGATTCAATAAGAATAGACCATCTATCAAAGGTGCATGTGCATAAAACATATTACTCATATAAATCGAACAACCATTATTCTCTGATCTAAACAAGTAACCGTCTCGCAATAAACAAGATCCCGATATAATGTTCATGCTCAACGCAGGCACCAAATAACAATTATTTAAATATAAAACTAATCCCGATGGTAGATGAAGGGGTAGCGTGCCGACCGCGATCACATCAACCTTTGATCCGTTTCCAACGCGCATCGTCACCTCGTTCTTCGCTAGCTTCCGTTTATTCTGCAGCACCTGTTTCGAGTTACAAATATGAGCAACCGAACCAGTATCAAATACCCAGGCACTACTACGAGTACTAGTGAGATACACATCATTAACATGTATATCAGATATACCTTTCTTCTTGATGTTGACGTTCTTCAAATCCGCCAAGTACTTTGGGCAATTCCGCTTCCAGTGACCTTCTCCCTTGCAGTAAAAGCACTCAGTTTCAGGCTTAGGTCCAGCCCTGGTCTTCTTCGCCGGCGTGGTAACTCTCTTACCACCCTTCTTGAAGTGTCCCTTCTGCTTAGACTTGCCTTTCTTGAATTTGGTGGTCTTATTGACCAACAACACTTGGTGCTCTTTCTTGATCTCCACTTCTGCAGATTTTAACATGGCAAAGAGTTCTGACAACGTCTTGTTCATGTTCTGCATGTTGTAGTTCATCACAAAGTTCTTGTAACTTGGTGGTAGTGATTGGAGGACACGGTAAATCCCCAAAGTATTGGGAATCACAATACCCAAGCTTTGAAGTTTGTTTGCGTGCCCAGACATCTCAAGCACATGCTCGCTGACGGAGATGCCCTCTTCCATCTTGCAGTTAAAGAACTTTTCAGAAGCCTCATAACTTTCAATTGCCGCATGGGTCTCAAAGATCAATTTGAGATCCTCGACAATATCATGTGGGTCTGAATTCTCAAACCTTTTCTGAAGCTCCGATTCTAAACCATACAAGATAGCACACTGGACTGTGGAGTACTGAGTCTTCCGAGTGAGGTAAACATTCTTTACTTCATCGGGAGCATCAGCTGCAGTTGGGTCACCTAGCGGTGCATCCAGCACATAGGTCAAATTACCAGCTGTGAGGACAATCCTCCAATTGCGGAACCAATCCGCGAAGTTGCTTCCATTGTTTTTCAACTTTTCTTTCTCTAGGAACGCATTAAAATTGATGGTAGGGGTTGCCATTGATCTACAACATATTTGCAATAGTTTAGACTAAGTTTATGACAAATTGAGTTCAAATTAATATTAAAATTAATCTAGGTGAACTCCCACTCAAAACAATATCCCTCACATTGTTTTAGTGATCACACGAACCAAATCCACCACATCAACACCGATCATCACGAGAGTTGATATAGTTTCAATGGCGAACAATCAACATGTTCATCATATCTACTATATGATTCATGCTTTACCTTTTGGTGATCCGTGTTCCGAGACCATGTCTGTACATGCTAGGCTCGTCAAGATCAAACCTTAGTTTCCGCATGAGCAAATCTGGCTTGCTCACGTTGTATACACTTGCAGAATCTAACACACCCGATCATCACGTGGTGCTTCGAAACAACAAGCTTTAGAAACGGTGCTAACTAAGGGTGAACACTTTATGACTTGAAATTCATGTGCATGAGGGATCATCTTATAATGCTACCGTCGTCTACTAAGCAATACAAGATGCATAAAGGATTAACATCACATGCAATTCATAATATGTGATATGATATGGCCTTTCTTCTTCGTGCTTCTGATCTCCATCTTCAAGCACGAACATGATCTCCATCATCACCGGCATTGCATCAAGGTCAATGACGCTTCTCCATGGTTGTCGTCCACCGGCTTCAACTATTACAACTACTTTGAATAGACACGCGGGTCTTAACATAAATTAAAGACAACCATATGGCTCCTGCCGGTTGCCAACTTACAATAAGGAACATTGCATACATCAAATATAATCACAATCATGGCCATATCACATCACTGCACACACCTGCAAAACAAAGTTAGACGCCTTTACTTTCTTTGCATGTTTTACGTGGTTTTGGGGCTTTCAATAAGTGTCGTTCTAACTTACGAACAAGAACCACAACATTGATACTAGTATTGTTAATCACCCGTTGTAAATTGGATCTCCACTATGCTAGGAGAAACAGGCACCCGCAAAGCCACTTACGCAATACAAGTTGCATGTCAAGCGTGGAGCAAGTCTCATGAACGATGTCATGTAAGGTTAGCCCGGGCCGCTTCATCCCAACATCCCGCAAGATGCAAAGTACACAAGAAACAATCGACAATAAAAGCATCAACGCCCACAATGACCATTGTGTTCTACTCGTGCAATAGATCTACATATAGACACGGCTCTGATACCACTGTAGGGTTTCGTAGCATGGAAAACAAAATTTTCTATCGCATACAAACAAACAAGCCAAGATCTATCTACTAGATTGTAGCAACGAGTCGATGGAATAACTCACCCTCGAAGATTCCAAAGCGTTTAACGAGAGTGGATTCTCGTGGGTGATGTAGTCGTACTCTTCCCGATCTCAAGATCGCGTAGACGATCCTTCCCGCGCTGCGTTCCGGCAGCGCTCCTGCAGTCGGTCACACGTTCGGTACTCGACGAAGACCTTCCTCTCCCTTGTTCCAGCAGGCAGCGGAGGTTGTAGCACTCTCCTCGCGATTCCGGCAGCACAATGGCGTGGTACCGGAAGTAGAGGGGAGATCTCGCAGGGCTTCGCCTTAAGCCGGAGCGAGTATGGTGGAGTATGAGAGAGCTCCTCGGTGATCTAGGGTTTAGACACACCAAGGAGGAGAGGCTAGAACCGGCGGCTAGGGTTCCGGGGACCCCCAAGTCGGCGGCTAGGGCAAAACCCTTGGGGGCGGCGGCGGCTATGGTGGTAGGCGCCAAGCTAGGGTTTGAGGAGAGGTACTTGTGTGTGCTAGGAGGGAGCCCTGCCCCTCCTTATATAGGTGGAGGGGCCGGCGGCCAAGGGGAGGGAGGGGAGTCCCTCCCCAACTCGGCCTTGGGTGGTGCGCCGGCTTGGAGAGGAGGACTCCCTCCCCAACTCGGTTTTGGCCTCCTCCTCCTCTTTCCGAAACTTGCCGTTTGACTTTCAAACTAGCCGTTTGACTTTTCAAACTAGGATTTGAATAAACCCTTTATTTCGAACAGCGAAGGCACATAGTACATGATGCAATCATTCCAACTTGTAATGACACACTCATGTACCCTTCCCCTCCGGAGTGCCGGACATTCCGGAACATTCTAGAACATTCCCGATGAAAACACCGGAACCATTCTCCAACTCCGAAACGGGACTTTCCTTATATGAATCTTATTCTCCGGACCATTCCGGATCTCCTCGTGATATCCCGGATCCCATCCGAGACTTCGAACAACATTCGGTCTCTTTCTCATAATACCATAACTACTCAAACAACGTCGAATCCTTAAGTGTGTCTCCCTACGGTTCGTGAATTATGCGGACATGATCGAGACACTTCTCTGAACAATAACCAATAGAGGAATCTGGAAATTCATATGGCTCCCACATATTTCTACGATTACTTTGCGATCGAATGAACCACTTACATACGATATCAATTTCCCTTTGTCTCATGATATGTTACTTATCCGAGGTTATGATCGTCGGTATCTCTGCTTACCTAGTTCAACCTCGTTACCGATAAGTACTCTTTTCTCGTTCCCGTGATATGTGATCCCTTGTGAGCCAGTCACATGCTTGCAAGCTAATTGGATGACATTTCACCGAGAGGGCCCAGAGTATATCTATCTGTCATATGGATGGACAAATCCCACTCTTGATCCATGTGTTTCAACCAATACTTTCCGAACACTCAATGCCACCTTTATAGCCACCCAGTTACGATGTGGTGTTTGATGTCATCAAAGCATCCATCCGGTAAAGGTGATATGCATGATCTCATGGTCGAAGGAATTTAGATAACTATGCATCAGAAAGCATATAGCAATTGAACTATTAAAATGACTTGATCTTTATGCTACGCTTATCTATAGGAGTATGTCCATCATATCATTCTCCTAACGATATGATCTTGTTGTTAATAACATCTCAATGTTCATGATAGGGAAACCACAATCATCTATTAACCAACAAGCTAGTATTACATAGAGGCTTTTACTAGGGACTTCAAATTAAGTTTACAAATCACACAAGTATTAATGTTTCCTTGTTAATACTATTATAGCATGAATGTAAACATTTATCATAAACACAAAGATATAATAATAACTACATTTATTATTGCCTCTAGGGCATATCTCCAACAGAATCCAGCCCACCCGGGCCATTCCTTTCTCCCTCTGTTTCTCACCGCAGCAGCGCACACCCACCCGCCGACAACCTGCACCCACCTTGCCCCGTCATCATCGTCCTCAATCACACCTGTTGACAGCTCCGCCGTTACCACCGCGCCAGAGACACCGCGTTTAAAACCTCGTTAAATCCCATTGATTCCGGGCGTAACTCTCGCCCCGCTCCTGGCTACTTAATCCCCACCTCGTCGCGGTTCTTTCCCCCCAAACACCCACACCCAGTCGCCCCCAGGCTGCGCGTATTGGAACTCATTCCGCCGCTGCACAGACGAACTCTGGCGGTGAATTCCGGTGAGCACACCGCACCCCTCTGCCTCTGCTTCAAACGAGCTTGACCAGAATGATCTGGCGCATCCCCTGATGCCTTTATTTCTCCTTCTCATGACCCAGGTCGCCGACTCCGTTCACGTCCGCAAGCAACAGAACCACCGCTCGACTCCGACGTGTAATCCAGTTAAAACGCGACTGCCCCTTGCCTTCCCTTCGATGCTATCATGATCGCCGAGACCTTGCGCACCTCCTGACCCATCTGGCTCGTGCGAGGCCGACGCAGAACCTCGGCAACATCTTCGTCAACAAGCACCTGACGTCGCGCACCACTCCGGTGAGCTCCAGCGACATCCACGGTGCGCCCCTTCGCCAACGAAGCCTACCTTGAGCATCAGCAGCACACGGCGAACTCAGTAAGCCCCCTCTCCCTCTCCCGCGCGACCTAGAACGTCGGCAACACCTCTGACAGAGCCGCCGCTGCCACTCGCCGCCGCTAGTGCCGTCAGAGTTTTGTCGCTTGATCACGAACCGTTGGATCTATATCCTACGGGCTAGATAGATCACTTAAGCGAAGGGGTACGAACAGATCTGGGCCGTGCAGATTAAGTTAGATCTAACAGCTCGCGTGTGTGATCCGGTGCGAAACGGTATCAACCAATCAGAAGGTGCCGCGTGGCCAGTCCTTTGTTTTAAAAACAGAATTTAAATCTATTAGATGTTTAAACTTGAAAAATTCATAACTTTTGATTCCCACTTTCAAATTTGACAAATTTTATGTCACTGGAATCAGGAGAGTTAATCCTATCTGTTTATGCAATGTGTTTAACTTTTTGCCTCTGTAAAAATGGTTGTTTCTATAGAAACTTGTGTAGGCTTATTTTGGTTATATTAATTATTTGAAAAATGATTTAAAGGTCAAATAAAGTTTATTTGGTTTGTTTTGACCTTGTTCATGATTCAGTACTGTACTTGTCTTGTTTGGTGTAGAAAAATCATCACATGGCACTTGCATGCATTCATATATTTTTGTTTGTATAATTTGATATGTTATCTTTGTGCCATTATTTTATGTATAGATTTTTGTGCAAATAGTGATTGTGCTTGTCAAGATTGTTGCTACTCCCCAAACTACCAAGGCAAGTGGTGCTTCATGATTTATTCCTATGTTTTTCAACTATGCATTAGAAAATATTTTGCTAGTCTTGCATGGATAATTTGATCTATATGCTATTCTTGGGAAATCCTAGTAGTTGTAGAATTGCTATAAATTTCTAAGTTAAGATGCTTATCTATACCATGCTTAGCCTAGCTAGTAGCAACCAAGGGTGGTTATATATCCATGCTATGATAAAATTATTTCTAAGTCTTTGGACTTGTGTTTTGCTTAATAAAACAACTAAGTGAATGAAACACCTCGGTGGAATGTAAGGAATGGTTTATGTTGAGTGGTTACACAAGGCCCATTTCTATGGCTTACCTTGTGTATCTCACATGTGGAAAGCCACCCAGGAACAAAGGGATTTGAGAGGCCAAATGTTAAGAAGCTTCTAGTGCAGCCACATGGCAATATGGGCTGTGCCTGGATCATATAGGTTGCAATAACTTAGCCATTTGGACAGTTGGTGGTAGTGGGATGATAGGTTGGAGCACGTCCATTTGTTCTAAGGGAAGGCTTCTGAAAGGTCCTGTCTTGGTGAAAATCAAGTCTTGTGGGGAAAGTGCACAACCTCTGCAGATGGAAGAATCTAAGTACTTAGCCATGTCCCTGGTATTGTACAACTTGAGCCTCAATACATGGAAGCTATCAATAATCTCCTCATCCCAATTTCTAAGTAAAAACTTGTGGTTGAACAAGGGTGAAGGTTCACCAATTTCCATTGGTGTTTCCTTGGGAAAGTTTTGTCAAAGAAAAACTTAGTGTTTTCAACTAATAGGTAAAACCTATTTTGAGCAAGCAAGCCTAAGCTACACTTAGCCAAAATGCATATAGTATCTAGACTACCAATATTCTACTAAGGTATCACTTGCCAATACTATTGCAATGTATTGACCCACTGTGGCTGTAACTTGTGATGTTGCAGGTTATTCTGATGATGATTAGGGGTTATGAGTCTACACTCAACATGCTTGCCTGTGGCACATGAAGATGAAGACTTATTTATCTTATTATATATTTGAACTCTTGTATTAGGCCTGTGGCCATGGAGTTTGTAAAAGACTATGTTGTCTCTGGAATGATATGTAATAATGACCTTTGTTTCTGTGTACTTCAACTTAAACTGTGGATGCTAGCATTGATCCAGGGACTATCATTGCAATCACAGGGATCCTTACCTTTATAAAGGGGAGGGATCTTACATTTTACCTATGCATTAGAAATATTTTGTATAGGACTTGCATGATTATTTTGCTAAGTATCTATATGCTATGCTTGGGAAATCCTAGTAGTTGTAGAAATGTTAGAATTTCCTTCAAGTTAGGATACTTGTTATTGCCATACTTAGCCTATCTAATAGCAACCAAGGGTGGAATATAATCATGCTATGGAAAATATTGTTAAGTCTTTGATATGGTTTTTGTTTAAATAAAACAACTAAGTGAATGAAACACCTGGGTGGAATGGTAATTGCTTGCTGGTTTTTGGTTGAGTGGTTACACAAGGCCCATTTCTATGGTTTACCTTGTGTATCTCACTTGTGGATTGCCACCCAGGAATAAAGGGATTTGAGATGCCAAATGTTAAGATGCTTCTAGTGCAGCCACATGGCATTATGGGCTCTGCCTAGATCATATAGGTTGCAATAACTTAGCCAAATGGACAGTTGGTGGTAGGGGAATGATAGGTTTGGAGAGCGTCCATTTTGGTCTAAGGGAAGGCTTCTGAAAGGTCCTGTCTTGGTGAAAATCAAGTCTTGTGGGGAAAGTGCACAACCTCTACAGATGGAATAAACTAAGTACTTAGCCGTGTCCCCGGTAATGGACAACTTGAGCATCAAGACATGGAAGCTATCAAGAATCTCCTCATCCCAATTTTCTAAGTTAAAACTTGTGGTTGAACAAGGGTGAAGGTTCATCAATTTCTATTGGTGGTTCCTTGGGAAAGTTTTACCAAAGAAAAACTTAGTGTTTTCAACTAATAGGTAAAACCTATTTTGAGCAAAGCAAGCCTAAGCTACACTTAGCCAAAATTCATGTAGTAACTAGATGTTAATATTCTACTAAGGTATCACTTGGCAATACTATTCCAATGTATTGACCCACTGTGGCTGTTGAAAGAGCATTTGCTATCCCTAGTGATTTTGGTGTTTGATAACAACACACATATCGGACTAATGATTTGCTAAGTGTGTCGCAGGTACATTAAAAAGGTTTGCAAACATTCAAAAACTGTCTGCCTGGCGCGGTACCAAAAAGCGGTAGTACCGCTTTTTGCTACTGGACCAGACAGAAGCCAGTGACTAACTTTCAAAAAGTCTCTTCCGTGCTAGGTACTAAAAAGCGGTAGTACCGCATTTTAGTACCTAGCGCGACAGAAGCTTTTTTACAGCTTGTCAAAAGCTTCTGCCTGCTCCGGTACTAAAATGCGGTAGTACCGCTCAGGACAGAGCCTTTTTGAATGTTGCAAAAAGCTTCTGTCTGCGTCGGTAGCAAAATGCGGTAGTACCGCATTTTACTACCTGGCGTGATAGAGACTTTTTGTACGTTGCAAAAAAGCTTCTGTCTGCGCCGGTAGCAAAATGCGGTAGTACCGCATTTTACTACCTGGCGTGACAGAGACTTTTTCGAATGGAAAACTGCTGATTTCTCTAGGTCCGGTAGTACCGGTTGCCTCAAGCGGTACTACCGCTTTCCGGTAGCAGCAATAGTAGTACCGCTGGGGGCAGGACTTGATGCAGTTTGAAAAAGGGTGGTCCGGTACGAGGTCCGGTAGTACCGGAGTTCTCCGGTAGTACCGCTTGAACTTCCGGTACTACTGCTGCAATAAATGCATCAACGGTCAGATTTTGTGGAGGGGTATAAATACCCCTCCACCTACCTTGGGACAAAGTGCTCAGCACATTAAAGTCATTGCCCACCATTGGAGTCCATTGGAGCCACTCAAATCTTCAAGATCTCCTGATCCAACCACCCAAAGTCCTTGATCTTTGGGGATTCGAAGGAGGAGGCCCCGATCTACTACTTCACCAAAAGAGATCTTCATTTCCCCCTCATTTCATTGAGGGCCCCTTTGCTCTAGTGTTTTGTTGGAAACCCTAGTTCTTGTGTTTATTCTTACAAGCTTGTCTTTGATTGCTTTGACAGCTTGCTTGTATTTGGGAGCCTCCGATTAAGTTGTGGATGTGTGCCCCAAACTTGTAACGGTGCCGGCTTCCACCTTGAAGGTTGCCGATATAGTGGAAGGTGAATCGATCCCGTTGGGGTGAGATTCATCGGAGAACAAGGGAGGCCTCTCGTGGTGTTGGTGGTTTGAAACCACCCCCTCTCCAAACGTAGACGTACTTCCCCTCAAAAGGAAGGAACTACGGGAAACAAATCATTGTGTCTCCGCGTCCACTTTTCGGTTACCTCTATCCTTTACCGCACCTTACTTACTTGTTACTACTTTGTGTTGTGGTAGCTCTTGCATAATTGTCATATAGGTAAATTCACCATAGTTGCATTATCTAGAGAATTTACCTTATTGTCAAACCTTAATTTGAAAAAGAAGAAAATTTGAAGTAGCACCTATTCACCCCCTCTAGGTGCCCATACGATCCTTTCAATTGGTATCAGAGCCTCGGCTCTTTATTTGGGCTTTACCGCCTAAGAGAATATGGGTAGCCGCGAAGGGGACCATGGAAGATCTCCTTGGTGATGGTGAGCCGACCACGGTGACCATGGAAGATCTCAAAAACTTGGAAACAAGATTGAGCTCTTCCTTGGTCAACGAAGTCAAGAAGATGCTTGAGCAACTTCTTAAAGACAAAGAAGGCTCAACACCCCCATCTCCTCAAGAGGATCAACCATCCATTTTACCTAAGGGGAATACGTCAGTATCCCCCGAGGGTGCATTGGTAGGGGGTAAACCAGACAACGCTAATTCCTCCACACACAATAATGGTGGGAAGGGTGAGCACCGTGACTCATGGTACTCTCCCGACCCTCCAATCCCTCACCCTCATGTATACAATAGAGGTGACCCACCTAAGCTTGAAGAATCCGCTACTTTTTCTCAATGGCAATCACTAATGAGAACTCATATGCGTAGCTCTTGCATTGAACTATGGAACATCATCGAGCATGGACTCTTTATTGGGGATCCAAACAACTTGACAAGAAGAGAGGTTGTCAATAGTCAACTCAATGCCACTGCTTTGCATATGATTCAACAAGGATTGGGAACAAAGGATTACCCACACATTGAGCACTTTAGCATTGCCAAGGAAGCTTGGGATGCTCTCACTGTGTTGTTTGTTGGAAATGAGAGTATGAGGAGGAACAGATATGATGCTCTAAGCAATGAAGCCGAAGGTTTCTACATAAAAGAAGGTGAAGATCACGAAGACATGTATCGAAGGCTCAAGACCACCGCCACCGCGTTTAGAAATGTGGGTGCCTCACATGTGGATGATGCATGGATGAAAAGGAAATATGTGAGTGCACTCATGCCTTTTGAGCCCACCGACTTGAAGAGCTTACAGGGAAGACACAACTATCATCGCATGACCTCAAATGAAGTTATGCAAGAGATGGCCGCTTTCAAGGTCACCGCCAAGAATGCCAAAGATGCCCGTGCTCGTGCCCTCGGTATGAGCAATGTGGTCAATGTTGCTTTGAAGGCCAAAGTTGTGGACTTTGAAGATGAAGATGATAGTGATGAATGCCTCTCCTTGGACCATCCCGATGACGTCAAGATTTCTCATAGTCAATATATGGCTTTCTATGCAAAGAACTTTTGGAAGAACCCCGCCAAGGCCAAGATGGAAATGCAACGAAGAAGCAATCCAAATGGGAAAAGAGAGAATACCACTAGGTTGAGAACTTGCTTCAATTGTGGTGACCGCTATCACTTTGTGGCAAGCTTCCCCTATGAGAAGAGAGAAGATAACGGTGGTAAGCTTGTGTTGAAGAAGACTCTCAAGGAACCTTACAAGAAACCCTTCATCAAGAGGAATCCCGTCAACAAGAAGTCGGGAGAAATTGTCTTGATCACTCATGAAGAATACTCCTCCGACAATGAAGATGATGAAGATGAAACTTCGCATGGTGTGGCTGCTCTAGCTACCACCTCTACTCCGACACTCTCACTCTTCGATTCTCCAAATGATAACTCTTCCACCAAGAACGTCACTTGCCTTATGGCAAGAGGAACGGAGGTATCCTCATCATCCCACTCTACTCAATTAGATAATGATGAATTTGATGATGAAATGTCTCTTGATGTTAAAAAGGAATTAATTGCCTTTGATGAGTTCATGACTAACCTAGAAGGTGATGCTAAACTACATTTTGGGAACATCTTAGATCAACTCTCCCATACTCAAGAGCTTCTAGATGTTAGATGTAAACTTGGACATGAACATATGATTGAACTAGAGGCTTTGAGCAATGCTCTAGAAGAAGAACAAGAGACTAGGTTGTCCCTTGAGTCAAAACTTGAAGGGCTTGATGAGGCCAATGACATCATTGTTAACAAACTCATCAAAGAGCATGATCATGCCATTGCTAAATACAAACGGGCTAAAAAGGACAAGATTGAGTTTGGTGTGGTTCATGAAAAAATTGCCGAGGACTTTAGCTTGCTCAACAAGGCCCACAAGGCCTTGGAGAGTGAACTCTTGTCACTCACAAAGTCCCATGAAACACTTCAAACTCAATTGGCCAATATTCCTTCACCTAGTAACTTCATTCCATCTAGTAGCACAACTATTCTTGAAGATAATACTAGGTTGAAGGGGGAGCTTGCTAAGGCCACATTTCCACAAGGCAACAAGTCTATTGATGATCTTTGAGCAAGCAAAGGCGTAGTGGTGATAAAGGGGGCATTGGTTTTGTCTCTAAAACAAAGAATAAGAACAACAAGAAGAAGAAGGACATGCCCACACAAGAGACCAACAAGACCTTTGTGGAGAGTAAGAACACAAGTGGTAAAACCATGTCTCATGATGACTTTGCGGGTTGTGCTAACCCTAACTATGTTCTAATGCGTGATCATTATGGTGGTGTGTATGCACAATACGTTGGCCCTTATGATGGTTATATTGCTTGGTCTATTTGGGTTCCCAAGACCCTTGTTGCTAACAAAAGAGGACCCATTGAAAAATGGGTACCTAAAAAACTAGCTTGATCTTTTGTAGACTTATGCTTCCGGAGGGTCAAAATGGGTGATCGATAGTGGTTGCACAAATCATATGACCGTAAGCTCTTCGTTGGTCAAGGACTTGGTGTCAAATGAAGATCAAATCACTGTCACATATGCCGACAAGTCAAAATCTACGGTAATGGGTTTCGGCAAGGTAGTGGTGGCTCACGACATTACACTCGTGAACGTCATGCTTGTTGAAACCCTTGGATACAATTTACTTTCTGTCCGTGCTCTTGGAAAGATGGGCTTTGCCGTCTTTATTGATAATGATATTGTGGTCCTCATGTGGAGCAAGTCTCTCAAGGTCGCTTTCGTTGGGTACGTCGAAAATGACTTGTATGTGGTGGACTTTTCGGGGCAAGCCACTGCAGGTCCGATGTGCTTATACGGGAAGGACGATGTGGGGTGGCTATGCCACCGCCGACTAGCCCATGTCAATATGAGAACTTTGCAAAGTCTCCATAAAGAGGGCCATATTGTTGGACTAAAATAAAATGTTTCCTTTGCCAAAGATCGTGTTTGCAGGGCATGTGTTCTAGGGAAGATGCATGACGCTCCCCACAAGACCACGAACCAAATCAAGTCTAACAAGATCTTGGAACTCCTCCATGTGGACCTATTTGGTCCTCCATCTCATGCAAGTCTTGGAGGGAAGAAATATTGTTTGGTGATTGTTGACGACTTTTCAAGATACTCTTGGGTTTATTTCTTCAAGTTGAAGAGTGAAACTCAAAGGACTTTTATCGACTTCATCAACTTGGTTCAACGGCAACACAATGTTCCCGTGTTGATTATAAGAAGTGACAACGGCACCGAGTTCAAGAACTACACCTTGGATGATTTTCTTAGTGATGAGGGGATTAAACATCAATATTCCGCTGCATACACCCCTCAACAAAATGGTGTGGCCGAAAGGAAGAATCGGACTCTTATTGAGATGGCTAGGACCATGTTGGCGGAGTTTAAATCTCCATACAACTTCTGGTCCGAAGCTGTCTCCACCGCTTGCCATGCTTCAAACCGGCTCTACCTCCGCAAGAAAATCAACAAGACTCCATATGAGATACTTACCAGTAACAAGCCCAACATATCTTATTTCCGGGTGTTCGGTTGTAAGTGTTTCTATCTCATCAAAGGTGTTCGTTTGTCTAAATTCGAGTCTAAAGCATTAGAGGGTATTTTTGTTGGCTATGGTCTCGAATCTCACACTTATAGAATCTATGACAAGCTCTCCGGAGCCGTCATAGAATCTTGTACTGTGACCTTCGAAGAATATGATGGTCCCCAAGGGGGGCGTCTTGATGCTTGTGATGTAGATTATGAAATGCCTCAGGATGCCATAGGAAGAATGGGTGTGGGTTATATCCACCCCGTTGAGGAACCCCTTATGGCGGATCGAGAAGAACTATCCTCCACTCGAGTGGAGCCCTCATCTTCACAACCTCAACATGCTCCATCTACCGAAGAGGACATTGACTCAAGCCAAAGACAAGATATGGACCCTCAACATAGTGATCAATGTGTGAACTCTAGTCAAAGGGAGCTTGGTCCATTTGATGGGGTGTCAAGTGGTGCCAAGTCAATTTGCCAAGGAAGATCCATCCAAGATGTTTTGAGACGTGCTCAAATTGAGGCTAGAAGAGCACTTGATCAAGACCAAGGTCAATCCTTGCCTCCCAATGTAGAGGATGAATCCAATGATGATCAAGGTCAAGTTGATGGTCAAGACGAGGATCAAAATGATGAAGAGGGTCCTCCAAGAAACAATGAGGAGATCCATGCTCGTCGCGAAGCTAGAAAGGAAAGAATGTTGGAAATAAGAGACCACACCCTCCAAAATGTTGTTGGAGATCTAAGGAAAGGAATTTCCACAAGAGCACAATTGAAGAGGTTCAGTGAACACCAAGCACACATCTCCATGATTGAACCAAAGAAAGTGTGGGAAGCCCTTGAAGATTCGGATTGGTTAGAAGCTATGCACAAAGAGCTCAACAACTTTGAGAGAAACAAAGTGTTGAAGTTAGTTGAGAAGCCAAAGGATAGCCGCAATGTTATTGGAACAAAGTGGATATTCAAGAACAAGCAAGATGAGCACGGGATTATAGTAAGGAACAAGGCTAGATTGGTTGCACAAGGTTATTCTCAAATTGAAGGCATTGATTATGGAGAGACTTATGCACCCGTGGCTCGCCTTGAGTCCATCCGTATCCTTCTTGCTTATGCGGCACACCATAACTTTAAGTTGCAACAAATGGATGTTGAAAGTGCATTCCTTTATGGTCCCTTAAATGAATTGGTATATGTTAAGCAACCCCCGGGATTTGAGGATCCTAACTTCCCAAACCATGTCTACAAACTTGATAAGGCGCTCTATGGGCTCAAGCAAGACCCATGCACGTGGTATGAGCACCTTAGATAGTTACTGTTTGACCGTGGCTTGGATGTTGGGAAAATCGATCCCACTCTTTTTACTAAGAGGGTTAATGGGGAGCTTTTTGTATGCCAAATATATGTTGATGATATTATCTTTGGCTCATCTAACAAAGCTTTCAATGATGAATTCTCAAAGCTTATGACTAGTAGGTTCCGGATGTCCTTTATGGGGGAGTTGAAAGTATTCCTTGGCTTTGAGATCAAGCAAGTTAGAGGAGGAACATTCTTCAATGAAGCCAAGTATACTCAAGATATGCTCAAGAGATTCAAAATGCAAGATTTGAATGGAGCCCCAACTCCCATGGCAACAAAGACTCATCTAGAACAAAATCCAAATGGTAAAGATGTGGATCAAAAGGTATACCGGTCTATGATTGGTTCTTTGCTTTACCTTTGTGCATCTAGACCCGATATTGTGTTGAGTGTAGGTGTGTGTGCAAGATATCAAGCGGATCCTAAGGAAAGCCATTTAATGGCGGTCAAGAGAATCTTTCGATATTTAGTTCATACCCCATTTTATGGTCTTTGGTACCCTCAAGGCTCAACATTCGCTCTTTGTGGATACACAGACTCGGATTGGGCGAGAGACAAGGATGATAGAAAATCAACATCCATGGCTTGTCAATTCCTTGGTAGGTCCTTGGTATGTTGGTCTTCTAAGAAGCAAAATTGTATATCTCTCTCCACCGCCGAAGCCGAGTATGTTGCTGCTGCTAGTGCTTGCACCCAATTGCTATGGATGAGTTAAAATTTAAAGGAATACGGTGTCCATTGTGACAAAGTGCCTCTTCTATGTGACAATGAAAGTGCCATCAAGATTGCATACAACCCGGTGGATCACACAAGGACAAAGCATATTGAGATTCGACATCACTTTATTAGAGATCATGTTGCTAGAGGTGATATTGATCTATCCTATGTATCAACCAAAGATCAACTTGCCGATATCTTCACGAAGCCACTTGATGAAGCAAGGTTTTGCTACTTGAGGAATGAACTAAATATCGTAGATTCTAGGAGTTTGACTTGATTATCTTGCACTCTCACCTAATACTCGACCCATGTTTGGTTTAGGTGTACGCATGGACATAGGGGGAGTGCGGTCCTAATTGATTGGACTATCCCTCCCCCCATTATGCGCAAATTAAACAAAATCATTCCTCTTAATATCATTTTGTGATATGTGAGCTCAATGATGAGTTTCGGTAATGGACCCAAGATATATCTTCGTGGTGCCAAGCCGAGTATACTTAAATATGGTGGCCTAGGCCACCGCCCCCTCTCAATCTAGAGGTTGATGTGCTTACTCGTGTTTGTCACTTTTTAAATTGGTTCTTACTCATGTTTGTCATCCTCTAGTTGGTGTTGATTCGTTTGGTCATGCACTCATATTTGGCTCTCCATATGTTTTTAATGGTTTTTTCTTTGAGTGCATTGGCCCATATCCGCGTGTCTCTCTAAACACATGCCACCCTTATCCCCCAACAAAACCCATCTACTCTGCACAAGAACCTTCCATTTTTCTCAGATCTTGGCTCTCATCTGATGGTAATGGTACTACGATCTCATATGCGGTACTACTTCTTAGTACTAAGCGTTACCAGCGGTACTACCGCCCCTAGTTGTGTTTCCAGGTTCCTGCCTGAAAACTTCCCAGGTGCGGTACTACCGGCCTGTACCTCCGGTACTACCGCCCATGGAACCGGTACTACCGCTTGTGCGCGTCGGTTAAGACTGGAGACGGGGGAGAGGCACCCCTCAGTGCCTCATTCATCCCTTGTCTCCACTCCTCACCAGCGCCACCACCAGAGCAAGATGACGCCAGAGAAAGCCCGCCCTTCCCTCCCTCTCCCGGATCCACACCGGATTCGGCCTCCCTGCGGGCTCCTCTCTCTTCCCCACCGTCATGGACACCGGTACTACCGCCCTCCTCATCTTCTTACTTCTTTTCTCCATTGAATCTAGGGTAACTTCGATTCTTGGTTAAAACTCGCATTCTTGAGGTTGTATCGTGTGCTATTTACCAGATCTATCACTTGGTCCGATGGAAATCGTGTTTTACAACAAATTTATTGCCCGTACTTGGATATCTAGTTCAGATCTGCACTATAGTCGCGGGCCGGTAGTACCGGGAATCTTTTTCCGGTACTACCGCTAGTGCAGGTCCGGTACTACCGCCCAGTACCGGCAGCAATTTTTTTTTAAACACTAAGCTCCATCCTCTGTTTGCCCCAGGTTCTTGTGCCCTTACCCCTATGCTATGTCCCTCGTTCTTTCACAGGTGCAGGGGGTTCCCGGGGATCACGCAAGCGCTCCAAAGCTCACTATGAGATCAAGGACTATGAGTCAGAATCTGAGACTGAGTCTAAAGAGGAGGTCATGCCCCAACCTAGTGCACGTTTGAAACTGCAACCAACTCGTGGTCGTCGGGGTGGGGGGGTCAAGCAAAGTGTTGGTCATGGTAAAGCTCCTCCACCTCCTCCTCCTTCAGGTCCTCACAAGAGTCAAAGTTCCGGGCCATTTGGGCCAAAGCTGTTGTCTGATATATCTGAGACAGAATTTCATGCTCTGCGGGTGGTCAGTCCATATGGGGCAGCTCGCTCTTATGCTCGTGAAAACAGCCTCTTCTACACGGACTTTCAGGAGCTGGTGTTCCATGAGATTCTCATGAAAGATGACAAAATTGTGGTTCCTCAAAAATGGATCGAGATGAATCATGTGAGGAAGAATCTGAACTACTTTGGTGAGGACCTTGACATTTGCAACAACATTGGCTTTCTTCCCATTATGGAGTTCCGGTGCAACTATGATCCAGTGCTCATTGCTCCGTTCTATGCAACCGTTCACTTAGCCAAGAATGATACTAGGACTCTCACTTGGATGACCGAGGGGGCTGTCAAGCAAGCAACGTTGGCTGAGTTTGGGGCTATCCTCGGGTACGAAGACCGTAGCAAGGATGTTCCCGTTGGCTTTCGGTGCCACGACAATGATCATCCCATGAAGAAAGATATGCTTGCCCCACTGTACATCCAGGGGCGAGGCATCCCTGGAAAGATCAAAGGGCTCCTTCCTACTTATGACATCTTGCACCGCATCTTTTGCGAGACCATCGCCCCTCGTGCTGGGAATGTTGATGAGATACATGCTTTCATGGTGGATATTATGATGGCCACCTATCACCACCGTGACTCTAGCGTACCTATGGATGTGATGGATGTTATCTGGAATAAGATGGTCTGCGCCACTTTTTAGAGGAGGGTGCCTCCTTTTGCTCCATACATCATGGCTCTCATCATTAGCAATTGCCCTGTGATTGCCCGTGACTTGCCCAATCTTCGTCTTGCCACTCACCGCCACAAAAATCTTCTGACCAAGACCCATCTCAAACCATGCAATGCGGATGGTCAGATTGTTGATGAGGATGGGAACCCGGTTGAGGAGGACTCAGGTGATGCTGCTGATGCACGACAGGGTGCTGCTTTTGTGGTCTCTCGTCGCAAGACCGCTCAGCCATCTTGGGCCAAGAGGTTTGAGGCCAAACTCAAGAAGATATTCTGCTTTCAAGTGGATAATCAGAAACGCCTGTACGAGGCCCATGTCTATGCCAAGAAGGCATGTGCTCGTCAGAAGGAAATTATGGAGGCTCAAGGCTTGACTACTTCCAAGGGCTCCGAGAACAACATTACCCCAGAATACCAATGGATCTCCAAGCATAGCAACTGGGACGATGATGTCACCTCCTCCTTCCGTTCCCCTCCTCCCCATGGTGATGCATGGGACGACTTTGTGGATGATGATGATGATGAGTGATCTCCGGGGCGTTAGTATGCCAAAGGGGGAGAAGTTGCACATAGGTATGCGGGATTTGCGAGGGAAAGTCACAAGCTCGTTCTTGCCTTTGATTTTATTCGCTTGTGAACTTTATTTGGTTGCCTCATATTATCTGTGACTTACTATGTGTGAACTAACTATTTGTGCTATGTATGATAAGACTATGTGGTTTTCGTATGGATCCATCTTGTGTGTAATATGGCTATTCTTGTTTGGATCCATCCTATGTGACGACATTCCTCATTCCTAATCAATATTGGTCATCACATGTTATTTAGCAAAGGTATGTCCTCTATGTGCGACTTCTACTCCAAGGTATCTTGTTGGAATGTATGGGGCTTGTTTCTACATATCCAGGGGGAGCCCCTTCTACATCTTGTCATCACTAGATTTCCCAGCAAAATATGTGTTGTCATCAAACACCAAAAAGGGGGAGATTGAAAGAGAATTTGCTATACCTAGTGATTTTGGTGTTTGATAACAACACACATATCGGACTAATGATTTGCTAAGTGTGTCGCAGGTACATTAAAAAGGTTTGCAAACATTCAAAACTGTTCTGTGGTAGGTACCAAAAAGCGTAGTACCGCTTTTGCTACGGACCGCATAAAGCTGACTAACTATCAAAAGTCTTCGTTGCGGTACTAAAAAGCGGTAGTACCGCATTTTAGTACCTAGCGCGACAGAAGCTTTTTTACAGCTTGTCAAAAGCTTTTGTCTGCGCCGGTAGCAAAATACGGTAGTACCGCATTTCACTACCTGGCGTGACAGAGACTTTTTGTACGTTGCAAAAAAGCTTCTGTGTGCGTCGGTAGCAAAATGCGGTAGTACCGCATTTTACTACCTGGCGTGACAGAGAGTTTTTCGTATGGAAAACTGCTGATTTCCCCAGGTCCGGTAGTACCGGTTGCCTCAAGCGGTACTACCGCTTTCCGGTAGCAGCAATAGTAGTACCACTGGGGGCAGGACTTGATGCAGTTTGAAAAAGGGTGGTCCGGTACCAGGTCCGGTAGTACCGGAGTTCTCCGGTAGTACCACTTGAACTTACGGTACTACCGCTGCAATAAATGCATCAATGGTCAGATTTTGTGGAGGGGTATAAATACCCCTCCACCCGGGACAAAGTGCTCAGCACATTAAAGTCATTGCCCACCATTGGAGTCCAATGGAGCCACTCAAATCTTCAAGATCTCCTCATCCAACCACCCAAAGTCCTTGATCTTTGGGGAATCGAAGGAGGAGGCCCCGATCTACTACTTCACCAAAAGAGATCTTCATTTCCCCCTCATTTCATTGAGGGCCCCTTTGCTCTAGTGTTTTGTTGGAAACTGTAACATCCCAAAAATACTAAACTTGGATCATCAAATTCGAATCCTCACATTTAGGGTTAACAAAAACTTTTCTAAATAAAATTATGAATGTATGCATATGTGTATGCATTGATTTTGAATTCTTTTAAACCCACCTTGTTTGTTTTTTTCATTGCTTGTAAAATGTTTCTTAGGTGAAATAAACATCATCTAAAACATTTCCCACACTTTTCCTAAAGACAAGTAAATCAAAACACATATATGAAGTGAATGGTCATTTTGGCCAATTTAACTCCCATGCCTACTTTGGCTGTCTCAAACTTTCAAAACCTAACAGAAACTTTTCTGGATCTTTGCACCCCTTGAATGTACTCATAACATGGTATCAAGGCCCACTTTGTGATCATCCAGAAACTTTCAAATGCATAGTTTAAATGACAATTCAAAATTGAATCTTTATCATATGGGAAGATCCCACTTTTTCAAAAACCACTCAAACAAGCTCAACTTTCAAAACCCAAGCATCTGCAGACTCACCAGCACCAATCTAGCAAACCCACCAAAATTCATTTCAAAATTCAAAACTTGATTTCATGCGGACATTTCATCAAACAGGTTGCAGACACGAATCAAACAAACATCAAACACTATAGTGTACAGTAAAATTGGCCTAACTTGTTCCCTAGTTAGCTCACACACAGCTCAGTAGATCAGCTAGGAAGTTTAACTAAGGACTAGCACCCCTGTGAGCTTGCCATTGCCATGAATGGTGAACAGCCGAGCACCCCCTTATGACCCCATTGTGGACAGCAGGCTAGAGGAAGAACTAGCCGTGCCAACCTTGTCTGGGAGGCAGCCCACCGTCCACCGCCACTACCTGTCCCAGCCGCGAGCGTTGCCAAGCCCTGGACCACGCGCACATGCCGCGCCCAGACCATGCCGAGCATGCGCTAGAGCGCCACCCTCGACCAGCGTCCACAGACCGCGCGCCGCCCTCACTGCGTGCACACACGATCACCACCGACCGTGAGATCGCCAGACATCCCCGCTTGTCGCCCGTGCCATACATCCGCCCGCCCGTCGAAGACGCCGCCTCTGCCGCGCAGAGCACCCCCCGTTCTAGACCAAGCCGCACCGCCCCATGCCTCGAGACCATGTCGTTGAGCATCGCCAGGAGACACCGCACCGTCCCCTACCCTTGCCCATGCCTTTAGCCGCCTGTAACCTCGCCCGAAGCTCAGGCTCACTGGACGGTCCCCTCGCTCGACTATAAATAGAGGCCACCCCCGCACGATTTCTTCACACCATCTCACTCCCCTCTCCTCACTGACCGTGCCACACCGTTCTCAGAGCAAGGCGAGCACCACCTCGCCGGAATTTCACCGGAGTTCGCCGCCTCTGGAGAAGAAGGGAGCCAGCGATTGGAGCTGCCCCAGGAGGAGACACCAGTACCAGGAGATTCGCCGTCGTCGACTTCGTCGTTCACCCGCCTCGCCGACCCTCGCCCGTACCCCGGTGAGCCCCCAGCACCCCTCACTGGCAGCGCTAGGTTTCGTTCTCGCAGGAGTTGTCTCGCGTCGACGATGACCCCCAGCCGTTGGATTAGAACTAGATCGAATGATCCACGTTGCCCCATACCGCTTCGCCTAGCCCCGTGTCACTGACGAGTGGGGACACCCACTTAAGCAGCCCGCGGGAGCACTGCGCTTAGCGGGCCGGCCCAGTACTTTTTCCCGCGCAGCCCAGCGATTCAAATTAAACCTTTTTCTTTTAAAATTCAAACACACTTCTGTACCCAACTTCAAAAATCAACCCAGATCGATTCAGTGCACCAAATTGGATGAAATCAATTTTGTTGGAAAGGTCTGTGAATGCTGAATCCAAGACCGTTGGATTCAAGTCATTTGGATCTGTAGATCACCCATAGTAAAAATAACAAGGCTTAAGCTTTTCTGCATTCAAACATTTTTCAAATTTAAACCATAAAAGCTTTTGAGTTGATTCCAACTCTCAAAAATCACAATTAACCATACCTTTCAGAATATATAAAAATATATAGGTTTACTTACAGAAATAATGTTCAAGTAATAAAAGAATGCTACATAAGCATTTCTAGCCACTTTAATTAATTAAAATAAAAGGGTAAAACCTTATTAAATTGTGACACCACTTTAAATCACATTCCCATGGACTACAATATGTGGTGATGACATGTGTCAACATGATCCCATGTTTGGTTTGGAGAATATTAAATCTTAAGTAGTTTTTCAATGAGTAGAAATTACTTTTCTAAAAATAAAAAGAATCAAATCAAACCTTAACCTTGTAAGGTTAGAGATGATGTTAGATCATCTATAAGACCCTTGTGTGTGATGATTGCAAGTAGTTAAGTATTGTTTGGTGATTGTGTACCTCGTATTTATTCATAGACGCTAGTACCGACCAAGGCTACGAGGAGGAAGGAGGATACTACGAAGAAGAAGCCGAGGAGAACTTCAACCACTGCTCTACACAAGGCAAGCTAAAACTTGCAAGACACTCTACTTTAGCAAGCCAAATACTACTAGTGAATGTGCAAGCTGATAATATACATATGCAAGCTAACCCTTGCAAGATTACCCATTTGATAAACCAATCCTAGTTTTATGAGCAAGCTTCTCACTTTATTTCTTTATCAAATCTTACTTAGAGTTTACTTAAGTGACTGGTAGATTTTGGAAAGATGCTGAAAGTTGCATAAAGAGCATGAAATTTGGCCTAAACTAGAAACCTTGATATCAGCCTAAGATATAAGGTTGGACTTAGTGAAACTCCACTAGTTACCACCCCTCATTAGTACTACCCCCACCTGTAGATGCTAGTGATAAGCATAAAACTTGATCAACTTTTAGATGGGAATACTTGGTGGAAAAATGGTTATGAAAACCTTGGAATGATGGATCATTCTATTGAAATGTTTTGGACATGTGTTTCCAAACACTTGATGATTCTGGTGATAAAAATGTTGAGGCATGAGCCTTAGCCCTTTATAAAACTGATGGTTGTCTGGATGCGATACCATTCCAATTTTAGCGTACAACCACAATACCCGAATATTGGGTAGGGCTTGACCAGAAACTTATATACCTTAGTATTAGTTCCCTCACGGCCAAGGTGTGAGCTGAGGCTACCTTGTGAAGATTGTCCACCTGTGCAGTACCCAAGATGACAGCTGGTCATGGTTGGGAGGCCAAACTCACAGGAGAGGTGCTCATACTAGGGCGTGTAATTGAAAGGTTAGGATTGATTATCCGCAAACTGAGTATGGTGAGTTCAGGATTTGTTCCTGACGGATGTATCGAATGTTGTGGTGAAAGTGTACAATCTCTGCAGAGTGTCAAACTATTCGAATAGCCGCGTCCGCGGTTATGGACAGTTGGAGTGGCCATACTGTTCCCCCGTCAGACTTTTTAAAAATGACTTGTGAAATGAATTGAGACTTTGACTTGACCACAATAGAGTTGTGACCTGAAATACAAATTCCCACTTAGGATTTATAAAATTATGACTAGCTTCAGAACCTAGTAGAGATAAATCTGGCTTTTGCAAAACAACCCTAGAGCCTAGTGTCCTATTATCCAAAAAACCCCTTTACTTGTTAGTATTAGTTTGCGAGTACTTAAAGAGTACTCATGGCTTTGTCCCTGTCTATTCCCATGGCCAGACTATGAAGAGGAGTACCTGGAAGATGGACCCCAGGAAGGTTACGACAACTAGGATCATCTCCCATCGTCAGCATTGCCTATGACCCCGAAGATGGAGCTTCGCCTACGCTACCGTTATTATTACGTATTCCGCTGCTTGATGTTGTATTAAGAAATGGATCATGAGATCCCTATTTGTGTAAGAACTTATGTATCGTTTGTAATGGATGAAGTACTATGGTATCCAATTCTGTTATGTCTCGCAAAAATGGTAATCCTGGGATTGCGATGTATGGCATAACATGCATATAGGATTGAAAAATCCGGGTGTTGACAAGTTGGTATCAGAGCCATCCTGACCATAGGAGACCCTAGTTAGATTGGACGTTGAACCAAAAACTTAGTTTCAAAACCAAAGAACACAAATATTTACGAAAACTTATTCTCATTCTTAACTCTTTAATTCTTTCATAAAACTTCATGTTCCTCAAAAACTCTTGCAAAATAAATAAAATTTTGACACACTTGATCACTCTGCTAATCTACTCATCCTCTATTTTTATAGATGGACGTGAAGTACAGCAAGTTTTACCAACTTGGGAATGGAGGAGACCTTATCTTTGAGAGGGATCTGGATCTGCTTTCGGAACTTCTGGACCCCGAGTTCTTCGGAGCTCAGCTCAATGATCAAGGAGGAGAAGATCTGCAGTGGCTAATTGTTGCAAGTCTCCGAGGAAAGATTGAACTTCCCACTGCGGAGGGAATTCAGTTTACCTTGAGGGAAAACAACTGGCTCGATGGACTTGCCAGAGCAATGCAGGAAGCTCTTTCCCGTCTGTGTGGGCAGAGCATCAATCAGATCAAGGGTACTCGCTTTAAGTTTTGCCCAAGGCGTTATGCAAATGGACAACCATTGGAAGCCCCATACCACCCCGAGCTGAAGACTCAATGGACCACCTTAGCTTCATGATGTATGATCGTCAGCAGGAATTGGACAACTGCCGTGACTATTGCAACCACAAGTCTGCCATCATCAAGACGAAGGACCAGACCATCACCATGCTAGCAAAGGATCGCAAGGCTCGCCGCCTTCAGCTCGACAAGAAGGAGCGCATTATTTCCCGTCTTCGCCATCGCATCTCATCTCTGGAGGAGACCATCCACGAGAGAGACGTGCAGTTAGAGGAAAGGGAGAATGCCGGAGAGGATCTTCGTGGAGACCCTTACTCCTATCTCAGCGATGACGATGATTTTCTGGAGGATCAGGACATGGACTTCTTCACCGATGAGGATGATTTCGCCTTCATCCATGATGATGAAGATGATGAAGCCACAAATTTCGAGGAGTAGTAGCACTTGAGCACTAGCGTAGTGAGTAGTAGTCGGTCCCACTGTATCGTAGATTCCAGAATGGTTCTTAAAACCATCTTTTTTTCTTTGTTGTGGTGTGTGTTGTACTGTGTGCTATGAGTGAATGAATGAAAAAGAAAGTTGCTAGAAAAACCTGAGTCAAACTCTAAAAACTTTTCAAAGACCCAAAACCTTAGAAATTTCCCTCTTTTCTCATGATCTATATCAATCTTCAGATGCCACGTGGAGGAAGTGGTTCAGCCCCGGACCCGATGTTGCAGATCCTGCAAATGTTGACTTCTGACCGCGAAGGTGAAAGAGCGGAACGTCAAGCCAACCTAGCCACTCTGCAACAGATAGCCCAGCTAGCCCACAATAACCAAGGCCACAGAAATCAGGACAACCACAGATCTAAGCTCAAGAATTTCCAGAACACCAACCCACCCGTTTTCACCAAGTCAAAAGAACCCCTAGATGCTGATGATTGGCTGCAAACCATGGAAAACAACCTAGAAGTCGCCGGAGTGGAAGCCAACGAGAAAGTCCTGTTCGCCACCCATTATCTAGCCGGAGATGCCAGGGCATGGTGGAACAGTGTTCGCGCCATGACCGGAGGCCAAATGATGACCTGGGAGGAATTCAAGGTCAAGTTCAGCAGAACCCATGTGCCACCGGGTTTGATCAAGATAATGAGAGACGAGTTCAGAGAGTTGAATCAAGGAAGGATGACTGTAGTGGAATACCGTGACAAATTTTTGTCATTAGCTAGGTATGCCCCGGACGATATAGACACCGAACCGAAGAAGAAAGAAAGATTCCTGAATGGTCTGCATGACGAGATGCAGACAGCGTCAGTCAATATCCCCTTTGTTGATATTGAAGCCCTTGTCGACTCTGCTATCCAGATGGAAGGAAAGATCAACCAGGCCAATGAGAACCGCAAGCGTCGCATGATGCATCAACCAGGAACCCATCAGACCCCAAAGTATCGCCCCAACCCATCTCCAGGATTTGCCCCAAGAACCAATAGACCCCCTATGACCCGTCCGACCTACCCCAACCGTGGAAACCCTAGACCCGGAGGAAATCACAACAACCCCGGCAACTCTAGCAATTTCACCTGTGCCCCACCCAAGTTCAACACCAACAATGCTACCGCCAACCCCAACACTGCCCCGAGGACTGGAAGCAATGTTGTGCCTGTCGCAGCCAAGGACAAGTCACAAGTGACCTGTTATGACTGTCATATCGGATGAACCATCACAAGGTTTAGTACATGTCTTTCCCTTTGCCTCATGATATTTTGTCTAACTCCAAGCTGGCCGCCCTTTCTTGATACTGTGATTCAGAATCCCTTTACTTGGTTAACTCTTAACCATATCTAGCATGGCCATGCATTTCTGGATCCGATCACTCGAGGGGCCCAGAGATATCTCTCTCAACTAGAGAGGGGCAAATCCTATCTTGATTGACCATGCCTTGCAACATGCTATAGGAAAAACCCGAAAGCTACCTTTATAACTACCCAGTTACGGAGCAGTGTTTGATAGCCCCAAATTAGGTCGATCCACATCTCAAGTACATGCGACAATCTCAGGTCTAAGGACAAAACGTACACGATGTGTAGAGAGAGCTGCAAGTCTAATTGCTAGCCTCAAGTTGGGTAAGTCCAACCCCATGTTCATAACATGTGTCCACATCATTGGTTTGACATCTCCATGTCTATTACTTGTGAAACATAGTCATCAACCAATCGATGTGCTAGTGTAATATTCACGTGTGTCCTCACATGAACTCCGACTAGGGACAAATATTAGATAACCATACAAGTATAGAGTTTTACAAAAAATTCACATAATTGCCAATCAATACTAGTTGCCTAATATGGATATTCAAGAAACATTACAATAACTCATGGATACATAAGAAATATAATCATCCCTATGATTGCCTCTAGGGCATATTTCCTTCAACATGGTCCAAACTTTGTCTAAAACCGCTTGTGGAATTCCGATCCATATTCACCGTGCTTGTGAAGGGAATATGCCCTAGATGCAATAATAAAGTGGTTATTATCTTATTCCTTGTTTCAGATAAATTTATATTTTGCATGCTATAATTTTATTAATACGAAAGCGTTAATACATGTGTGTTTAATAAACAAATACAAAGTTCCTAGTTATGCCTCTCTTATAAACTAGCTCGTTGATTAACAAGATGATCAAAGGTTTCCTAATCATGGACATTGGATTTTGTTAATAATGAGGTCACAACATTATTGAAATGGTGTGATGAACATTCATCCGAAGTATAGCATTAAGATCAAAGTCATTGTGTTTATATTGCTAAAACATCATACAAAGTAATCCCAATCCTTAGACCATTATATCATGTCAATCACTAACACTAGAAGAGTATCTTGATAACATCAAACATCACACCATAACAGGGTGACTATAATGATGGGTTCAGTGCTACGAAGGTGCTATGTTGAGGATCATGGATCAAGAGTGGAATTTGTCGATCTTGATGACAGAGATATATACTTTGGGCCCTCTCAGTGATATCACATTATTTAGCTTGCAAGGAGGTGATTTGATCACTTGAATGTTATATCACAGGAAAAGGAAAATAGTACATGTCAATAGAAAGATCAAACTAGGTATGGAGATACTGATGATTGAATCTTGGACATGTAATATATATTGTGAGACAAAGGGATTGATTTACATGCGTATAAGGTTCACACGATCACAGAAGTCATTGTTGAATCTGTGGGAGTCAGTACGGATCTCTAGGTCCTGCTCCTGATTATTGATCAGAGAGGGGTCTCGATCATGTCTACATTATTCGCAAACCGTAGGGTGACACACTTAAGGGATACTGACACCATTCGAAGCAAATAATATGCCAGAGAAAGAAAAAGAAAGTGCAGAAATTTATTTCACTAGACACCGGAATTGTTTCGGGTGAAATTGCTAAAATTGTTTCTGCATGTGAAATAGAATACTAGCAAGGGGTTTTATGTGAATGTTTTTTAATTAATATAATTAAAAAAATTCTGAATAAATAAATAAAATGATTTTTATTTAATGAGAGATTGTATTAAATTTGGTGGAAATTTAATGGGATTTTGAGTGGAGGAAATGGAGGGGCATTTGTGTGAGTGGGAGTTCCACTCACATGAATGGAGGAAGAGGTGGGGGAACCACCTTTGCCGCCGGACATGGCTTGTAGGATGCCCCCTCCTCCCATAAAAGGAGCCCCTCCTCTCACTTCTCACTCACACATCATCACGAAGGATCTCTCCCCCTTTAGAATTTCCCCATGGTCTTAGATCAGAGAGATACATGTTCTCGGCGGATTTTTCTGGAAGGATTTGTTGCTTCCGATGCTTCGCTGGAGCGAGGGAACGGAGGTTGTCGGGATACCCGAAGGTGTGTACGGTCACGGATGCACCACTGCTTTGCGGTGCTGGACTTGATGGTGCTGGACCTGCTGGACCAGATGGGCTTCTTCTTGATCTTGAGATCAGCAAGCGTTCGACTACATCATCCACGAGTACAACCTGGTTAAATCTTTTCGGTCTTGAAGGTATGTATTCTATGGATGTATATCCACCCGTTTCTTGTATCTAGTAGATAGATCTTGGCACTTAGTTATTTCCATCATAGGAATTTTTTGTTTTCTATTTCGCGAACCCTACAACTTGCTCTTAAGAAAATAAATTATTCATGCAAAAATGTTTTTTCTACTTATTGTCTCCAAAACAAATACTTGTGACATACTAAATAAATAATGGGAAAACAATTATGTGTTAAAAATTTATGAAGAAATTTGGTGCTTTTGTGAGAGTTGTAATGAACCAAACATAAATAGATCATCTGACAATTTGAAAAAATCTTTGTTGGATATCTGGTTATGTGAATGAAATCTCAACCCTTATGTACAAACAATTTATGTTTAAAAACAAGTTTATTACAAACAAATAAAACATTCACAAATTAAATGTTTGATGGGAAAATATTTAGGTACTTTTATATAAATATTAACATTTTATATGAAATGAGTCTCTTACATTTTGGCAAGCAAAATGAGTCTCTTATATTATAAAATGTTTGATGCAAACAAAAAATATTATGGATGGCTAGTAGAGGCTGGATGATGAGAGGGGCATGTCAAGAAGTGCCATGTTATGCGCAGTCGTGCCATGCTATGCATGTCAAGCGGTGCCATGTCTAGTGGAGGTTGGATGATGAGGCGGGTCGCGGTCACCTCGGAGACACCCCAAAATTATGACTGTGCCCATCGAGTGCGGGAACCAGAGTCAATGTTCCGTCCCATCAGCTTAATTTAGTCTTCATTAGCAACATTGATTGTCCCCTCGGTTTGGCTAATCTGCCACATTAACCTCGGATCACCTCCTTCTTATTTATTCTCTCTCCTTCTCCATGATCCCAGAGCACCAAAGAATCTACAATCCCCAGCTTCCCGCAACCATCTCTATCCCCATCAGTTATCCATGGCCACCTTCCGGTTGTCTCCCACCGTACCGGAGCAGAAAGTCAACGACATCACCGCACAGGAGGACATTGCCCTGCACATTTGGGCCTTCTCCCTGTGGAGAACACCGTGGCAGCTGGCGTGCGCCTTCCTCGACACTGGCTATGGTCACCGCAAGTACCGTATGTACGGCCTCTGAAGGGAATATGCCCTGAGAGGCTATAATAAAGTGTTTATTATGTGTATTCCAAGTATATGATAGATGTTTATTTTGCATGCTATAATTGTATTAATACGGAAACGTTAATACATGTGTGTTTAATAAACAAATAGAAAGTTCATAGTTATGCCTCTCTCATAAACATTTCATGCTCGCCTTTGAAGCTACACTGACTCACGTGATGATCGGAATTGGTGTAGTGGATTTGGTTCATGTAGTCACCAAAAAGGCACGAGGGATGTCATTTTTGAGTGGGAGTTCATTCGTAATGTGGATTAGTTGAACTCAATCTATCATAAACTTAGTCTAAACTTTAAAAATTCTGTTGTAGATGCCACCACCTGCTTTTAATTTCAATGTGTTCATGGAGAAAGAGAAACTTGCAATGAATGGTAGAAACTTTACCAAATGGGCCATGAATTTGAGGATTCTCCTCTCTGCTGAATAAAAGCAATATGTGCTAGAAGCGCCGCTAGGCCCCCCTACCTTTTGAGGATGCCCCTGAAGAGGAGAAGAATGTCTATGAGACTCGTCAGGAGGACCACAACTTAGTTCATTGCGGCATATTGTATGGGCTAGAGCCGGAACTTGGAAAACGGCAATGCATTTGATATAATGGGTGAGTTGAAAATGATTTTCAACACACATGCTGCTGTAGAGAGCTACAATGCTTCAGAAAAGTTCTTTAGCTGCATGATGGAAGAGAACAGCTCCGTTAGTGAGCATATACACAAGATGTCGGGTTACGCCGATAAGCTTGTGTCCTTGGGAATATCGATTCCCATTGACTTAGGCATCCATCGTGTTCTGCAGTCTCTGCCACCTAGCTATGAGAGCTTCGTGATGAACTATAATATGCAAGGCATGAAGACGTCTCTCCCCGAGCTTCCACGGTCATGCACCGATGATGAATGGTTTATTTCTTTTGGATCTCGATAATAATGTTACACATATTCATAATGTTGATGCTAAAAGAATTAAACTAAATGATGATATATCCGCATATATGTGGCACTGCCGTCTAGGACATATTGGCGTTAAACGCATGAAGAAGCTCCATTTGGATGGACTTTTGGAATCAATTGATTTTGAATAATTTGATACATGTGAGCCATGCCTTCTGGGCAAGATGACTAGAACGTTGTTTCCCGGTTCAATATAACGGGCGACAGATTTATTAGAAATCATACATTCTGATGTATGTGGTCCAATGAGTGTGTTGGAGCAAGGTGGATATCATTATTTTGTTACTTTCACGGATGATTTGAGTAGATACAGTTATATCTACTTGATGAAACACAAGTCTGAAACATTTGAAAATTTCAAGGAATTTCAGAATGAAGTGGAAAATCATCGTAATAGAAAGATCAAATTTCTACGGTCCGACCGTGGAGGTGAGTATGTTACGAGTTTAGCACTCACATGAAAGAGTGTGGAATTGTTTCACAACTCAAACTTGCCGGAACACCACAGCGAAATGGTGTGTCGGAACATCGTAATCGTACTTTATTATGGTTCAATCTATGATGCCTCTGACGGACTTGCCATTGTCATTTTGGGGTTATGCACTAGAAACTGCTACATTCACTTTAAATCAGGCACCATCTAAATCTGTTGAAAAGACACCATATGAATTATGGTTTGGAAACAAACCTAAGCTGTCATTTCTTAAAGTTTGGGGATGCGATGTTTATGTGAAGAAACTTCAACCAGATAAACTCGAACCCAAAGCGGAAAAATGCGTCTTCATAGGATACCCTAAGGAAACTATTGGGTATTCCTTCTATCACAGATCCGAGGGCAAGGTTTTTGTTGCCAAGAATGGATTCTTTATAGAGAAAGAGTTTCTCATGAAAGGTGTGAGTAGTCGGAAGGTAGAACTCGAAGAGGTTATTGAACCTTATCTTCAAAGTATGGCGAGTAGCGCAGCACCGGAAGTTGTTCCGGATTTGGATTCACAGTTGAAGAAGGAACAAATGTTAATGATCATGAAACTCCAAAAGAGAGTACTATCGAATCTCGCAAGTCTAGCAGGATGCGTGCAACTCCCGAGATGTACGGAAATCATGTCATGAATTTCATGGTTGATGAAAATGATGAACCTGTGACGTATGAAGAAGCGATGATGATCCCGGATTCCAACAAATGGTTAGAAGCCATGAAATCCGAGATGGAATCCATGTATGAAAATCAAGTTTGGAACTTGGTGGACTTACCTCACGACCGAAAGGCCGTGGAGAACAAATGGATTTTCAAAAGGAAAACTGATGCTGATGGTAATGTAACCGTCTATAAATCTCAACTTGTCGCAAAGGGGTTTCGACAAATCCAAGGAGTTGACTACGATGATACATTCTCTCCCGTAGCGATTCTAAAATCAGTTAGGATTATGTTAGCAATTGCTGCATATTTCGATTATGAGATATGGCAGATGGATGTAAAAACCGCGTTTCTCAATGGTAATATTGAAGAAGAGTTGTATATGATACAACCAAAGGGTTTTGTCGATCCTAAGGATGCTAACAAGGTGTGCATGCTTCAGCGATCCATCTATGGATTGAAGTTGGAATCTCCGCTTTGATGAGGTGATCAAAGAGTTTGGATTTGTCCAAACTTATGGAGAAGCTTGTATTTACAAAAAAGTGAGTGGGAGCAATGTGGAATTTCTGATACTATATGTGGATGACATATTATTGATCGGAAATGATATAGATCTTTTAAACAGTGTTAAAAGTTATCTAAATAGCAAATTTTCAATGAAGGACCTAGGTGAAGCGTCATACATATTAGTGTAGAGGTCCCAAACTTTAATAAGGTAGATATCCCTGTGTTTACAATGCTAGTCCATGGATCAATAGCTAGCATCCACAATTAAGATGTAATATCAAGAAACAAAGGTCATAATACAACTGTATAACCAGGAATAAAATAATTCATTACATCTTACATATCATTTGGCTATCTCATTACAATGCAGCAGAAGTAAGTATATCAAGGATTCCTTCATCTTCGAAGTGCCACAGGCAATCATGTTGGTTATAGACTTGTAATCCTAATCAACACACTTCACTAATATCAAACAAACCTGCAACATAATAAGTTACAGCCACAAGGGTCAATACATTTGAATTGTATTGGCAAGTGATACTATGGTAGTATAGTGGAGTCTATCTTCTATATGCATTTGGCTAAGTGGAGCTTAGGCTTGCTTTCCTCAAAATAGATTTTCCTTATCATTTGAAAACACTAAGTTTTTGCTTGTCAAAAACACCCAAGGAACCACCAATAGAAATTGGTGAACCTTCACCCTTGTTCAACCACAAGTTTTAACTTAGAAAATTGGGATGAGGAGATTCTTTATAGCTTCCATGTCTTGATGCTCAAATTGTCCTTTACCATGGACATGGCTAAGTACTTAGATTTTACACTCTTCAGAGGTGGTGCACTTTCCCCACAAGACTTGGTTTCACCAAGACAAGATCTTTCAGTAGACTTCCCTTAGTCCAAAATGGACGCATTCCAACCTATCATCCCCCACCAACTGTCCATTTGGCTAAGTTATTGCAACCTATATGATCCAGGTAGAGCCCATAATGCCAAGTGGCTGCACTTGAAGCTTCTCAACATTTGACATCTCCAATCTCTTTGTTCCTGGGTGGCATTCCGCAAGTGAGATACCAAGTTTTCCCCAGTATACTGGACTTGGTGATGCCCAAGTTTTCCCCAGCATATTGGACTTGCGTAACCACTCAACACAAACCATTCTTTCCCTTCCACCCAGGTGATTCATTCACTTAGTTGTTTTATTAAACAAAACACAAGTCCTTGACTTAGAAATATTCCATAGCATGAAAATAATCCACCCTTGTTTTCTACTAGCTAGGCTAAGCATGATAGTAGTAGGAATCTTAACTTAGGAAAATTTTACTAAGGTTTCTTATACTAGGATTTCCCATAGCATAGTTTATACTTAGCAAAATTCTATGCAAGTCCCACTTAGAAATAACACTAATGCATAGTGAAAATAATGGGACAAAAGTATGAAGCATCACTTGCCTTTTTGGTAGAGATTATAAATTCACTCCTTGATCTTGCAATAGTCACTCTCTTCAAATACCACTACAATTCAACCAAGCAGGCAAATATTCAATCTACCATTCAAGCAATCATCACATACTATAATAAAAACAAAATAATGCATGCTAACATGCCAAAGATTGTTTTATTTGGAAAATTGGTTTCTAATAGGTTATAAACATTTGAAAACACCCATTGGTCACTTATAAAAGTGGTAACACCATTTGATATCAAGTTAGTGAAAAATGGCCACTTTAAGTCATTTTTGTTTTATTAGAAATGCTTCAAACCAAAGTAATATTTTCTAGTGTTTGACAAATACACTTTAAACAGAAATGTTAGTGTTTTATTGTCAAGTGTTCAATATTAAAACCATTTTCAAAAGGATTCACCTATAAACCATTTTTATAACAAAACAATATTTTATGTTGTTGAAAATGCTTTTTAGCAAGGTAATAATTTTTATAGGGTTCATAAAATATATTTTTAAATCATAAAACCTTGTGTGTAGGGTCAGAGAGTTTAATCCAAATCATTTCTCAAAGGTTTTCTCCAAAAAGTATTTTTAACACATAAACAACATTTTTATTTGACTAGAAATGTTTCAATTCAAAGAGTTATTCTTTAACTTCACAAAATATGTTTTTGAATCCAAAAGATGGTTTCTATGATCAGTAGGTTCAAAAAAATCCAATTTCCAAAGATTTTACCATAAAACTATTTCTAGAATAAATTTTATGTTCAAAATATGCCTACACAAGTTTATGCAAAAACAAACAATTTAATAGTAGCAATTTACTAAAAAAAGTACATGGTTGGATAGATTTTGTTTTCCTGATTCCATTGATATAAAATTTGCAAAATTTAGACGTGTGGATTGAAAGTTATGGATTTTACAAAATCTAATCACTAATAGATCAAATCTATTTTAAAAAAATAGGCAGGGCCACGTGGCGTGATTCTACTAGGCGATACCGGTTCGGTTGGATCGACTAACACAGACCACAGGATCTCATTTAGATCGCTCGGTGCAGATGCTTCCATACCATTTCATTAAATGAATCTATCGCGTCCACAAGATCTTCATCCAACGGCTCACAGCACCTAGACCATGGACTGGTGGCGCTGTGCAACGGCGAGCGGCGGAGCGGCTCTGTCAGCAACAGTCCAGCGTATCTAGGAAGCAGGGGTGAGGGAGGAGGTCATTACCAGGTTCGCCGTGATGTGCTGAATCTCGAGGTGGTCGCAGTGGACGTATGGGTGCACGAGGATGACCTGAATCGCTCGCTGGAGTTCCTGGTCGGGAACGTACTGCCGTGGTCGAAGGCGAGCGCCTGGGATGAAAGCGAGAGAGGTAAAACGTCAGGAGGATGCGCAAGGTCTCGGGGGTTGTAGGGGTACTCACCAGAACACGTGGGGCGCACGGGGTTGGCGTCGGTAGCTCGCCGGAGTGGATGCGGTCGTTGGTGGTGAGACGGTGTTGTCCTTGTTGACGATTCGGAGCACGCGCGAGCTAGCTAGGGATGATGCTAGATGCGTACGGGGATGGGGAGCAGGCTCGTGGATTCTAGGGGCAGCAGTGAGGTCTGGCATCACCGGAATTTGTCGGTGAGATCGTTGGAGTAGTGAGGGCGCGAGCTCGAAATTGTGGTAGCCTGGGGGCGGAGAGAGCGTGGCGAGTGAGGGAGATCAGAGAGGGGAGAGGGGTGCTTAAATGTGCGAGGTCACGGGGCTGAATTAGCGTGTGGTTATTGCGGAATCAAGCGCGCATTCATCAGCAGAAACGGCGACGAGGTTGGGAGAGAAAAGGTCGCGGCGGGTAGGAGAGAAGACTGGAGGGTGGGGCAACGTCGTCAGCGAGTGAGAGAGATGGGAGGTGGGGGTCCGGTCGTCATCCACTTTGCGGGTGGAAGTATGGGTGCGAAACATTTTTCCTGCGGGAATGGGAGATGGGCTAGCTGGGCTTGCTGGCTTCATTTTTTTGTTCTGTTTCTTTTTGTTTTTCCATTTTTATTATTCTGTTTTGATTTTTATTTAAATAATTCAAACACTAATTGAATTTAAAATTTTGCCAAACCTTGAATATATTTTAATAATGTTTAATAACATATTCCAAAGTCCATTTTAGAATAATTATTTTATTCTTTTAGGGTCTATTATTAAATTTAAAAATAGATAGTTGTCCCTATTTCAAATAGGATTTTAATTATGTTTAAAACTCTAATTGAATTCTAAATTTTTCCAAACTTTTTTCAGTAGGTTTTATTTAGAAATAAATCACTTTGAATTATTATTTTAAATATTTTATTATGTTTCTAATGTTCAATTAAAATGGGAAATGTCTTTACTTAAAAGAATTTGGATAATAGTAAATCCTCAAGTTTTTATTTAAATAATCCTTTACTCTTTTTATTTAACCGAAATATTTTATTTTTATTTGCTTGGCCAGATTTTAATTTGGCTCTTTAAAATAGTCCTTGTTTAAAAACCATATTTTATTTAAAAATCCAAAAATGGTAATTCCAACTTGTAGAATTTTATTTAATATTCGTTTTGTTCTTTTAATCTCTTTAGGATTATTTGCTCACCATTTGGTATGGATTTTAGATAGGAGCATTATTAGCTTTGGAAATTTAATTTCCTTATCTTATTAAATTCATAACATTTTACCTATGGTTCTAAATTGATTGAAATCCCTTTCTATGGTTTTAAAATATTTCTATTTATCATTCTTGATCATTTATAAATGTTTGTTAACAAACTCTTTTATGGGTCAAATCCATAGGCCTAGAGTAATCTTGGAAATGATTTTCCCTCATTAGGGTTTCAGAGTTTTGGTTTATTTTCCAAGTGTTTAAATTTCAAGATGCCTTTATGAAGAATGCATTTCACTTGATTTGAATTTAGTTGTATTCGAACATTATTCAAAGTTTGTTCAAGATGGGATTTTAAGTTTCCATTTAGAAACAAAAAGTTTCTTTTCACCCTAAATTTCAACAATTATTTATTTTTTTTATTTTTTTTTCACATTTGAAAATTTGGAAATTTTTGCAATGTGACAATTAGGCATAAAGATCTATAGAGATAGATCTAGGCGCCTAATAGGGCTATCGCAAAATACATACCTTGATAGATTTTAAAGAAGTTTAAAATGGAAGATAGTAAGAAGGGGTTCTTACCTATGACAAAGACACGACATTGAGTAAGACTCAAAGTCCGGCTACGGCGAAAGAAAGAGAGAAAATGGACAAAGTCCCCTATGCTTCATCCATAGGCTCTATAATGTACGCCATGCTATGTACAAGACCGGATGTGGCACATGCTATTAGTTTGACAAGTAGGTACCAATCGGATCCAGGTTCAGAACACTAGAAATCGGTTAAGAATATCCATAAGTACTTGCTAAGAACTAAGGATATGTTTCTTGTATATGGAGGTAAAGAAGAGCTCGTCGCTAAGTGTTATGTCGAATCTAGCTTTGACACCGATCCGGATGACTCTAAGTCTTAATCCGGATACGTCTTTCTCATGAATGGCAGAGCGGTTAGTTGGAGGAGCTCCAAACAACCTATGGTGGCGGGATCAACGATGGAGGCCGAATATGTTGCTGCTTCGGAAGCGGCTCAGGAAGCAGTTTCGATGAAGGAGTCCATATCCGAACTAGGTGTGGTTGCAAACGCGTTGGACCCAATGGTGATCTATTGTGACAACAATGGTGCCATTTCCAATTCCAAAGAGCCAAGGTCTCACAAGAATTCCAAGTATATTAAGTGCCGGTTTCACTCCATCCATCAGCATGTTAAGGATGGAGATATAAAGATTTGTAAAGTACATACGGATCTCAATGTAGCATATCCGTTGACTAAAACTCTCCCTAGAGAAAAACATGATCTACACCAGAACTCCATGGGTGTTAGATACATCACTATGTAACTAGATTATTGTCTCTAGTGCAAGTGGGAGACTGCAGGGAATATGCCCTAAGAGGCAATAATAAAGTGTTTATTATGTGTATTCCAAGTATATGATAGATGTTTATTTTGCATGATATAATTGTATTAATACGGAAACGTTAATACATGTGTGTTAAATAAACAAACAGAAAGTTCCTAGTTATGCCTCTCTCGTAAACTAGTTCGTTCATTAACAAGATGATCACAACTTCCTGATTATAAACATTGGTTGTTGTTAATAACGAGATCACAACATTAGTGTAATGATGTGATGAACATTCATCCTAAGTATAGCATTACGATCAAAGTCATTGAGTTTATATTGCTATAAACAACTTACGAAGTGATCCTAATCCTTAGACCATGAGATCATGCCAATCACTAACACCGGAAGAGTTTCTTGTTGACATCAAACGTCACACCGTAACTGGGTGATTACAAAGATGGCTTAAAAGCTACTAAAGTGTTATGTTGAGAATCATGGATCAAGAGTGGAATTTTTTCATCCCGATGATGGATAGATATACTCTAGGCCCTCTCGGTGATATCACATTGATTAGCTTACAAGCAAGTGATTTGATCACTAGAATTTTATATCACGGGAACGAGAAAAGAGTGCATGTTAGTAACGAGATCAAACTAGGTATGGAGATACCATGATCGAATCTCGGACATGTAGTATATCGTGAAACAAAGGAATTAAGATATGAGTGTAAAAGGTTCCGACGATCACAGGAAATTCATCGTTGAATGTGTGGGAGTCAGTATGGATCTTCAGGTCCCGCTACTGATTATTGATCGGAGAAGGGTCTCGATCATGTCTGCATTATTCGTGAACTGTAGGGTGACACACTTAAGGGACACTGACATCCAGTTGGAGCAAATGTTTCATGCCGGAAAGAATAACAAGCGCATGAATTTATTTCACTAGATACCGAAACAGGTTTTCAGGTGAAATTGCATAAAGTGGTTTTGCATGTGAAATAGAATTCTAGCAAGGGGTTATATGTGAATGTTTTTCATTAAAGTAATTGACAAAATTCTGAATAAATAAAAGAGTTTTATTTAATGAGAGTTTGCATTTGGTGGAAATTTAATAGCAAGTTTGAGTGGGATTTTGAGTGGAGGAAATTGAAAGGGTTTTTGTGAGTGGAATGTCCACCCCACATGAAGAGGGGATGTCAAGGGGGCAATCCCATGCGCCGGCCACCCCCTTGGGGTTCCCTCCCCCTCTCCTATAAAAGGAACCCCTCTCCTCAGTTCTCACTCACACCTCATCGTGAAGGATCTCTCTCCCCCTCTAGAATTTACCCCCCATGGTCTCGGACTAGCGAGATACATGTTCCCGGTGGATATTCGCCAAGAGAGAGTTGTGCTTCCGCTGCATCGCTGGAGAGAGGAGGCGGAGGTTGCTCGGTGTCTTATACGTGTGTGCGAGCACGGATGCGCTGCTGCTTTGCGGCGCTAGGACTTCCTCTCGATCTTGAGATCGGCAAGATATCGTCTACATCAACCACGAGTTTAACTCGTTAAGCTTTGTCGGTCTTCAAGGGTATGTTATCTACGGATATATATCCACCCGTTGTTTGTATATGGTAGATAGATCTTGGTACATAGTTCCCATCATAGGAAATTTTTTGTTTTCTATGCTGCGAACCCTACAGCCTCCACAACACTCCGGACAGAATGTTGATGGTTAAGTTCGTAAACTTCAGGGATGCCCGTCTCCTCTTTGGCTAGGCCTTCCATAGTGACTGTGAGATGGTGGTGTTAACCGGAGCCAACATCTTCACCAACTACTAGGACCAGTTTCCCAAGAACGGCAACTTCATCCAAGGGTCCTCCCAGAGCTACCGATGTCTCAGGAGGTGCCGCCGGCTTATCCGAAGGTGTCGTCGGGTCAAGAGCCGGTGGTAGCACTGGAGCTATCGTTGGTGACAATGTCTAACGAGCTGCCCCTGGCGGTGCAGAACTAGGTGCTAGGAGGTGTTGTACCTACACTAGTTCAACAACGTGTCCTATATATGTAAACTCGTGTTGTTATGTTAATGCTTGGGTGAAGTTTCTTTTGAGATGATATCCAATGAACCTTAGCTAACGAGTGTTGTCAAAGGAAATAAAAAGCCTCTCTAACCACCGGTGGCCATGGCAAGCACGTGCGGAGGCGCATCATGCACCCGTGTGCTTGCACGCGAGAGGCGCAAGCAGGCACACGTAGAGGCTCAACAGGCATGCTGGCGACGTAGTAGTTGACAAATGCATGGGCGGCAGCACAAGCATGTACATCGTTTGCTACTACACACTCCGATCCAAATTAATTGAATTGGATTTATCTAGATACAATGTATTTTGATTTTGGGTTAGCTATACATCGGATTTTCCCTCGATTTATCTGATTTGTGCCTCGATTCATCTGATTAGGCCTATGTGTATTCCGATTTTGATACAAGATGATCTCGTTTTAGCTGTTAGCTACTCAGTTTTGGACAAAAAAAATTAGTTATGAGTAAAAAATCTAACCATTCCATTCCATATTTTTGTCCCAACCGAACATAAATCGGAACCTTTGTGCTCATAGTCTCTTCTACCTAATAGGAACTAAGCTTAAATTTGTTTAGATTTTACCACTTACTTTTAGGTTAAAATTTTCCACAAGCGGTGGGAGTATATTTTACATCAAGGACCTAAAAAGAGAAAATTAGATCGAAGTCCATACATTTAGCATAAAGGACCCTAAAATTAAGCAAGGAAAACATTTGGGTCTGGATCTGACTCGAGAGAGGAGTTGATTGAGCCATACTCTTCATATTACTTCCTCTTCTATTGTTTTCAAAATATGGCCAAATTTGTCGGCATGCACATTTTCGGATATGGGATCATCAATATAAAGTATAATGTAGATATGGACATGACCTTGGTCGTTTGGCTCCAAAACCAAGAATGTTCATACTCAGTAACAACTAAGCTTAAATTCGTTTAGATTTTACCACTTACTTTTAGGTTAAATTACTCGGGTGGTGGAAGTATATTTTACATCAAGGACCTAAAAATAGGAAAATTACATCGAGGTGCTTAAATTTATCACAAAGGACCATGAAAATATTAAGCAATGAAAATAATCGGTTCTGGCTCCTTCTTGAGAGAGCATATGATCGAGCCATACTCTTCATACTACGTCCTCTTATATTGTTTTCAAAATATGGCCAGATTTGTCGGCATGCAAATTCTTGGATATTGGATCATCAACATAAAGTATGATGTAGATATGGCCATAACGTTGTTCCTTCGGCTTGAAATCAAAAAAGTTCATACTCATTGACAACTAAGCTTAAATTTGTTTAGATCTTACTACTTACTTTCAGGTTAGAATTACATGGGTGGTGGGAGTGCGTTATACACTAAGGACCTAAAAAAAGAGGGAAAATTACATCGGGTTCCGTACATTGAGGACAAATGACCCTAAAATAATTAAGCAAGGAAAACAGTTGGGTTTGGCTCCTTCTCGAGAGACCAGCTGATCGAGCCATACTCTTCTAAATACTACTTACTCTTTGATTGTTTTCAAAATATGGCCAGATTTGTCAGCATGCAAATTCTTGGATATGGGATCATCAATATATAGTATGATGTAGATATGGCCATCATCTTGTTCATTATGCTTCAATTCCAAGAATTTAGATTTTACCACTTACTATAGGTTAAAATTTTACCTGTGTGGTGGGAGCATATTTTACATCAATGACCTAAAAAGGGAAAATTATATCGAGGTCCATAAATTTAGCAAAAAGGGCTCTAAAATAATTAAGAAAGGAAATAGTCGGGTTTAGATCCTTCTTCTAGAGAGAGCAGTTGATCGAGGCATACTCTTCATGCTACTTCCTCTTTGATTATTTTCAAATTATGGCCAGATTTGTGGGCATGCAAATTTTTGGATATGGGATCATCAATATAAAGTATGATGTCGATATGGCAATGACCTTGGTCATTCGGCTTGAAATCCAAGAATGTTCACACTCTTAGACAACTAAGCTTAAATTCGTTTGGATTTTACCACTTACTTTTACATTAAAATTTTACACGTGCGGCGGGAGTACATTTTACATCAAGGACCTTAAAATGGGAAAATTACATCGGGGTCCATACATTTAGCACAAAAGACCTTAAAATAATTAAGTAAGGAAAACAATTAGGATCGGCTCCTTCTCAAGAGAGTAGCTGATCAAGGCATACTCTTCACGCTACTTCCTCTTCCATTGTTTTCAAAATATGGCTAGATTTGTCGACATGCAAATTCTTGGATATCGGATCATCATCATAAAGTATGATGTAGATATGGTCATGACCTTGGTGATAGTTCGGCTAGAAATCCAAGAATATCCATAGTCATTAACAACTAAGCCTAAATTCGTTTACATTTTATCACTTACTTTTAGGTTAGAATTTTACACACGCGGTGGGATTACATTTTTCTTCAAAGACCTAAAAATAAGGAAAATTACATCTAGGTCCATACACTTAGCATAAAGGGCCCAAAAGTAATTAAGCAAGGAAAACAGTAGGGTTCGGATCCTTCTCGAGAGAGCAGCTATTTGAGCCATACTCCTCATGACACTTCTTCTTTGATTGTTTTCAAGATATGGCCAGATTTTTCGCCATGCAAATTCTTGGATATGGGATCATCAACATAAAGTATGATGTAGATATGGCCATGAACTTGGTCGTTCGTCTTGAAATCCAAGAATGTTCATACTCATCGACAACTAAGCTTAAATTCATTTAGATTTTACCACTACTTTTAGGTTATAATTTTACACTGGAGGTGGGAGTACATTTTACATCAAGGACCTAAAAAGTGGAAATTACATTGAGGTCCATAATTTAAACACAAAAGGCCCTAAAATAATTAAGCAAGGAAAATAGTCGGGTTCGTCTCCTTCTTGAGAGAGCAACGGATCGAGCCAGTCTCTTCAAGCTACTTCCTCTAGATTATTTTCAAAATATGGCCAGATTTGTTGGCATGCAAATTCTTGGATATGGGATCATGAACATAAAGTATGATGTTTGATTGTTTTCCAGAAAAGGACAGAAATTTTTATATGCAAATTATTAGCAAGATGCTAAATATCTCAAAAAGAACCTCAGTGATTTTCGATATATTGAATGCTTGGTGGGTACTACCGTTAAAAGATATTTTATTTGTAGAACTTTGAGAGAAATCTACCACTTACTTTTAGGTTAAAATTTCACCTAACATTGAGAACTGATCTTAAATTTGTTTAAATGGGTGAACTTAGCTAGGATGCTTAAGAACTAGTTAAACTTGGTGTAATCGTAAGTGAAACATGGTCCAAACTTTGTCTCGAAAATGGGCTTGTGGTATTCTGGGCCATATTCTTCGTACTTGCTTTAATTTAAAGGAAAACACATTCTTTTTATTATGAAATTTCAAAAATGTTTTTTCCTAAAAGTTGGAAACTCGTATTATTGGTAGAATTACTGTTCACCATGCCAAGATGCACCCATCTACCAAATATCAGAACATTTACATAAAATATTATGTACATATATGGCCATATATTTACCCTTGTTGTTCAGCTTGAAGCTTAATAATGTTCATAAACTGTAGGACATATTGCGAAGTAGATTTATTTTTTCAAAAGTTGTTTAGACTAGTCATTGTCAACATGCAAATTCTTAGCAAAAATCTCGTTGGTGGCTACCGTCAAGAGATAGCTGTAGAACTTTAAGAGAAATCTACCAATTACTCGTATTTAAAATTTTACATAATATTGGCACATCGTCTTAAATTCTATGGGAATGAGGGAGTACTACTACTTCCTTCACAAAAAAGAGCATTCCTCACTTTCATACCAGCTTGCTGCGGGTGTGCTTGGTGCTTCCTCTTCCTAGGGTGTGAAATGAAATGAATGGAGGTGTAGTAGTTCGGAGTAGGAAGGCTAGCCAGATCATAGTGGTGTCACACGCAAAAAAAGATCATAATGGTGTGCCTCCAATGCGATGGGACAGCCCTAGTCCACCAGTAGTACTACTACTAGTACTGCGTATGGCGATCTTTTGACTATCCTCCACTCCTGAAATTTAGAGCAAGCACAACGTTAGCCGTTAATAGATGTGGCCATGAAATTTACTAGACTCGCGTCTGAGAAAATAAAATATGCTCCACCGTTTAGACAAGATAGGGGACCCACTCATCTGAGTAGAAAGAAATAATAAAGAAAACCTTCTAGACACTAACAAGCGGGTCCGTCTGCCATTTGATTCCCTTATACATGGTTCTTGTACTAGACCGAGGGTCTAGAAAAACTTAGTTAGACTCATCCTATCTAGTGTTTAGACTAGGTCTAGTAAGAAAAAGATTCTCTTAGACACCCCAAATTTCCAACGTTGCACATGCTCTTACTAGTACTACTCACTGTACATGTACCTCGTGTCAGGAACTCATCGCAGCTTTGCTCTGACATCGCACCACCTTAAAATACTCCTCTTCGCTGCTCTCGTGTCGCCTCCTCTATGCTCTCGGTCCCTTCTCTCTCCTAGTTTTTTCAATAGGGGGAACTCCTAGTGACAATATTGTTTACCATGACAAAATTTTACCACCACTTACTTTTAGGTTAGAATTTTAAACCGGCGGTGGGAGTACATTTTATACCAATGGCCTGAAAGGGATAAAAATACATCGAGGTCCATACATTTAGCACAAAGGACCCTAAAATAATTAAGCAAGGAAAACAGCTGGGTTTGGCTCCTTCCCGAGAGAGCAGCTGATCAAGCCATACTCTTCATACTACTTTCTATTTCGATTATTTTAAAAATATGGACAGATTTGCCAGCATGAAAATTCTTGGGATTTCTATTTTCATGCCCCTGGTTCGTTAGTTGTACTCAGTTTTCCCCAGCCTCTTAACTTTTCCTCAGTTTTCCCCTCCCTCTATTCTAAAACCCTCGCTGGTGCTTGGACAGAGGGATGACGTCAGATCAAAGGCTTGGCCATTAAATGTTGTCTAGTGGGAACGTGTTGGGACGGGTCATGCGTTGAGCATTATGTTACGTGGCCTCGTCCTGCATATATGGTGAAGGGTGGGGCAGTGTCGGGACGGGTCCTGCATACATGGTGAAGGGTGGGGTCATGTTGGGACGGGTATTGCATACGTGGTGAAGGGTGGGGCTGCATGGATACACGTCGTACTAACCGTTCTCGCTCGCCCAAAGCATTCTCTTCCCCCCAAGCCTGGAACAGCTCCCACACTAACCCTACGCTGCCCTGCCATCGTGCCCTCCTACCTTATGTCGTCCTCGGACCCTGAGCCACCCCTCCCCTAGACGCAGATCCCACTCCACCTCCGGCTCTGCTCTTGCCCCCGCTAGATCTACCCCTCTCGTGGAACAGTATGCAATGTCGGCCGATGTACTGGTCCTCCCCGTCGAGCGCAAAGACGATTGGGTGGAATCTAAGGTATCTAACGCATGGATTGATCATAAGAAGAATTTGAGCGTGAATCGCTAGTGCTCAACTTACTGCCTTGCTTTTCGAATAGGATTGATCCAGCGCTAGCATTTCGGCTGGCGGTTAAACTAGATCATAGCATAATTTATGGTTGTGAATAGTATATATCTGGATTTTACTTCCTAGTGGTGGTTGCAACCTCCATAACTTTAAGTGATTTGCAAGATAAAATCTATTCTAAATTCCACTGGAGCAATGTTGATTCAGTTGATTTGCAATATTTCAGCACTAGCAAGCAAAGATTGCTCCCACAATCTAGCGAAGCTGATATGGCAATGCTTTTCTCTTTGAATGCTGCCGAACGTTTTGGTTGAATTAGTCTCCATGTGCAACCTAAAGTTGAGCACACGGGAATGATGGTTAAATCATCATCTGGTGGTCAGGCATCATCAGGTGGTCGGGCATCATGTGTCTCTGCTGTCCCTGATAATAGTGTGCACCCCTGCTGCGGTGACCCAACATACCACAACATGTGTAGTATACTATAATTGTTGACATGACACTTATAGAACACCGTTCCGCAAATATCACATCCCTCAGAGTGGTACAACTAAAACATTTCGGGTCCAAATTACAAACATACACACATTATTATTACAATACCAAAAGATTAGTACTTAAACTTAGTTAAACTTACAAAGCAAACTTAGAAGTTTTAGTGAAAGAACAAAGTTTCATACTCAAATCCAGATTTGAGATCAACAACTTATTATATAAAGATTGTGCTGCTCAGATCATCTGAACTGCTATATAATTATAGGAAACTACTCGGACGTGTTTCCCTCCACTCCATAGCATATCTTGTAGTCCACCCCCTCCACTCCTCCGTACAGGTCTGGTTCCACGTAGTAGATATCCTCTTGTCCTTCAGTAGTGTACATCGGAGTGTCTTATGGATCCTCAGAGTCTAAGAAATGGATCAAAGGAAAGAGTGAGTAGCAGTGTTACCCACAAAGTTCATTATATGCAAGGTGGGAAGTTTGATGCTATATCTACCACCATGGACTATCAGTCCTTGGCACTATATAGTTTTTGTAAACATTTCTTCAAAGTTTGATTTTAATATAAAAAACTATGACCATCAACCTTCAAAGGTTCACTAGAACTTCATGGAATTCCTTTCCTGTCGCGTTCATAGTTCCTTCCTGGAACAGGGAGTAACAAGTTACAGTTTTTACACTCTGCAGAGGTGCGTTCCTTTACCCATGAGAGATCAATTCCTTGTTGCACAACCGGGCGTACTTTCCGGTCCACAATTATGTGATGTGGGGCCCAATAGATGATCCAAGACAATCACTTCCATTCTCCATGACCCAGCGTGTCTGCTTGGTTTATGCCATGGCCACATATTGAATTACGACAATGGTTATTATAGACCGTTCAGATGCTAGAACTACCATGGGACATTGAGTGTTCCCACCCATATGTTGCATATCCTCTATGAATTACCAATCATGCTACAAGGATAACAACCACGACATGCGCATCCGGCTACATGCGAAAGGAAGAAGATACAGATGACTTCTCCGCCCCATTCCAAATCTCATGGTTAACGCGTATTATACGGCGCTATAATCACTGATGTCATGGGTTATTACATCCTATGTGATGAATCCTACTACAAATGGAATCCTAAGTTCCATTACCAATCTTATATTTATCATCACTTAGGATGATAATAACATTTTATTTATTTGAGAAAATAGTATTTTCTTTCTTCTCTTTAGAACATAGGTGATAACACACAATTTTCAAATAATTTGATACAACTCATCAAAGGACATGAGCAAGTGATGAACTTGCCTTGTGACTACAAGGTAGTTAAGTCGGATGCTTGCACTCAACTTTGAGCTTCTATTTATACAAAACACCATTATTGCCTGGTAAGGACAATATTTAAAGAATCAATAATGAACATGCATAGTAATGCAATGCATCATTTCAAATTATTATGATTATATATGATTACTATAGGATAATTTTAGTGTATATATTTTTATTGTAATATAATAATGTATGTTTTTTAGGGTATGAGATATTCCCCTCAAAAAAGGGTATGAGATATATTATAATATTGTAATATTGTAAGTTTTTTATTGTAATATAATAGGGTAATATAGTATTTTTATTGTAATATTGTAAGACCCTCTTTGTAACCGGAGTTAGGGTTAGGGTTAGGGTTAGGGTTAGGGTGTTGGTACTCGATGGTGACCGGAGTTAGGGTTAGGGTGGTGGTTCTCATGGGAAGTCGGATTCGTGCGCCTCTCCCGCGGCCACCGCCACCGGCACCGTCCACCGGCCACCGCCACCTCCCGCCATCGGCACTGGCCACCATCACCGGCACCGGCCACCACCACCACACCTCCGGGTTTAGGGTTTATTTCTATTATTTTGTATAGAAATATCTGTGTATAGAAATATTTTGTATGAGAATATTTTTTGTTATGTTCAAATAAATATTGTGTGCATCTCGCATTTTGCATATTGTATGAGACCTAGCTTCAGAACAAATTCTCGAGGATATGATTCATGATGCTGATCCATACGGTGAGGGATCTCCCTCGAGGTATCTGAACTCATCCGGTGAGGGAGAGGAGATAAAACAACGAGAGGAAGAAGCCGACAACTCCAATGATGGAGAAGCCCATGGACGCTTAACGAAGACCGATGAGGTATATATATGATGTCCGATGATCACTAGATGTCCGGGAGTAGCTGTATGTACCAAGTAGTATATATATTATATTGACAAATGTTTGTTATTTTAGGCCTCCACATCTAGCAAAAAATCCAAGCGTGGCCCAGCCAAAAATTTGGATGCCCGTACTATTTTTGAAATTATAGCGGTCTTAGCATAGGGTGAACCATTGGAACCGAAAAAAGCAAAACATGTATTTATATAGAAATGCGGAGTTGTTGTTAGAGACCGCGTCCCGATCACTGTTCGAGAGTGGCATAATCCCAAAGAGGCGTAAGCGAGGAGTAATTTGTATATCGACAAAAGGTACAAAGAGGGTCTTTTTAATGACCTCATGGTACATTTAAATATGCTAGAATGTGAGACTGGTACCTAGACAGCTAAAATGAGAAAGAAACTCAAGCAGTTTGCTCTTAAGAAGATGGCCGGACTATTCAAGAACTGGAAGAAATCATTATGGCTGAAGTATCAGAAGGACAAGAAAACTCCAATATTCGAAGGCTATCTAGTGAAGAAGCAGGATTACTGGGATGCATTTGTGGAGTATAGGAAGTCAGGAGTTGCAGAGGAGAAGTCAGAAAAAAACAAGATAAATGCTGCGAAGAAGAAATATCACCATAACATGGGGCCAGGGGCCTATGCGACTGCCATGCCAAAGTGGGATGCAAAAGAGAAAGAATTGTATGATAAAGAGATCATTCCAGAACCAATTCACAAAGAATGGGATTTGAGGGCAAGAAATTGGTTCCTTGGGCATGGGAGTGAGTATGACGAACTTACAGGGGACCTTGTTTGCACTGACGGTCTTAGGGTACCAAGGAATACATGGCTGAAAGTGGTGAAAGAGATTAAAGATGGGATCAAAAAGTTCCATCCCAATAGAGAGAAATAATTGCTAACCTTGGTCCTCGGGAATGAACAACATGGAGGACGAGTCCAGGGCCCTGACTCTAGTTTCACGTGAGAGACTAGGTTTCCTAAGGACCAAGGTACTTATAGAAGCGTAGAAAGAGCAAACAAGCGACGGGATGAGGAGGAGGGAGACAAGTTCAACCAGCTGCTAGAAAGAGTTGAGAAGCAGCAGCAGCAGATCGACGAACTTAGAGGAGTAGCGCGCCTGCAAGATCCTCCACTAGATATTACCGCTGAAATGGATCGTATGGGCACCTAGAGGGGGGGTGAATAGGTGCTAACCAATTTTTAATACTTTTTCAATTTTAGGCTTGACACAAAGTAAATGCTATAGATATGCAGCTATGAGAATTTCCCTATATGCAACCCTAACTACTAAGCACGTAAAGAGAGGAGCGAAGGAACCGTAGTGGAGCACGCGGAGACACAGGGATTTGTTTTACCGCAGTTCCTTCCTTGTTAAGGGAAGTACATCTGTGTTGGAGGGGTGGGCGGTTCTAAGACCACCACGCGACAATAGGCCTCACCATATTCTCCAATGGATCTCACCACGAGAGGCCTGGTCCACCTTCTCCACTATTGGATCCCTTTGAGGTGGGAACCGGTGCCTTTTACAACACTATCGGGGCACATACCCACAATCGAATTGGGGGCTCCCGAGATTACAACAAGCTGCCACAAGAACAAGGTTTATCAATATAAAAAAACAAGGATCTAGGTATTTGCAAGAAATACTAGATCGGTGGTTCTCCAAATGAATGGAGAGAAGATGAAGCTCTTGATTGTAGTTGATGATGATCGAGTCCTCCTCCTTTGATCCACCAATGGACGGAGCATTTGAGTGGATCTAGGTGGAGTTCTCTTGGATGAAGGTTGCAGATCCGGTCTTGTCTTTTTCGAATCAATCAAGAGTTCTGGACAGAGGGGGAAGACAGGCTTAAATAACCCCTACCCAGAACAAGCCGTTGGAGAAATTTGGGGGCGGATTATCCGCCCCCCTTTGGGGCGGCCTATCCGCCTTGGGGAGAAAATCCGCCCCCAGGACGGAAACTCCGGGGAAAACTCCGCCCCCCCATACAGAGAGCGACGCAACCTTGACTTGAAGAAAATTCCCGAGGGGGCGGACTATCCGCCCTTGGGATAAAGTCCGCCCAAGGACCAGAATGTCCGAGGGAAACTCCTCCCCCCATACAGAGAGCGACGCAGGCTTGGCTTGAAGTAATTCCTCGAGGGGGCAGACTGTCTGCCCCCAAGGGGCGGACTATCCGGCATGGCCGAAAAGTCCGGCCACAAACTCCGCCCCCTCTCTGGGGCTCGTGCACTCTTGGGAAGAGGGAGGGGTGGATTATCCGCCCCCAAGGGCAGATACTTATCCCTTTTTCTTAGAGAGAGTTGCAACACATCAACGCCCGTTAAATAATCCTTGATATTGTTATCTAACACACAAAACACTTGGGATTAAGAAATTTTCTTTCAATCTCCCCCTTTTTGGTGTTAGATGACAATACTAGGATTTGCAATGAAACCGGCTAACGCCACCTTAAAAATGAAAGATGCTCCCCCTATATGTGTGCATATTTAAAATTTGAATTTGAATACAAATACACCCACTAGAGAGAGCACACCTTTCATAGCAAAGATAATTGAAACACGGTGGGTTGGGAAACAAGGTCATACCACCTGGATGTGATTATAGCCAAAGAAAATAATTATCTTGATAGCCTCCAAGCACATCCCAACAATATTGATGCGTACATTAGATAATCCCATGATTCCATATACCATCAAATATGCTCCATAGATAAATCCAGAATTCCATGAGATCCACAATAGATAAATCCAAACTTCCATGAATACCAAACATAGTAGCAAGCATAGGGGAGCACGACAAAGTCTTACATAATCCAAGCACAAATAGCAAATAAGTTCACGCTAAAGGGGCACAAGCAAGCAAATAAAACATAGAAAGACAATTGCTTGCGCCCGACCCTTGCAAATACACGAGACCTAATAGAACTACTTCTCCCTCTTTGGCATCAAAACACCAAAAAAGGAAGAAGAGCGATGCTAACGCTCCAGAAGATCACGCCTCCTCGTCCTCGTCGTAGTCGTCCCCGTCCCATTCCTCTTCGCCATACTCATCATCATCGTCATCAGCTGGAGGAGTGGGTGCCCTCGGAGGGGGAGAAAACAGGTAACTCTCAAGCTCACCATAGTTGATCCCTGAAGTGTTCCATTGAGCATACGGTTCCGGATCAGTGGGAGGAGGTGGATGGCCAGTGGCACCAGAAACATGGTGAAGAATGAGATGCTGAGTGTGATCCCTCGCATGGTCCCTGCAGTATGCCTCGTACTGGCCCTTGTGAGTGTCAACACCCATTCAAAGAATGTGCCGCTGAAACCAAGTGAGCTGTTTAACCTCGCGTGCCATTGGGGACACAGCAGAACGACGACCACTAGCCCGTGCATCGCGCATAAAGGACTCAAGGGCAATGGAGGGGTGAGAGGTCTTTTGAGCTTTGTTGTAAATTTTCTTTGGCTTGTGCAAACCATCCAAATCAGTGCCAAAATCCTCATGAGGCAGCATATGCTTGATGAGCATCATGATAAAAGGAGCATATGGGATGGAAAGCCTGTTGAGCATCGCATCGGTCATCTCATGATAAATGAAATCCATCACATCCAACTTGTATCCTGTAGAAGAGCCAGCATTGGTGGCACACTCATGAGCAAAGGCAAGAAGAGGAACCAGGTGACCACGGATTTTGTCATTGTTGCCTCCACTGGGAGTAATGCTGTCCCGAAACATGCCAACAAGGGTGGCATACAGTGGTGAAAGGCCAGCGAAGGTGCCAACAACGACATTGGGCGACAAACATGGAGCAAGAATAGTATCCTTGGATGGCCTGAGCGGAGAGATAATGCGGTGTCCTAAACGGGTGTCCCGCTCGTGAAAAGCATAGCCAAGAACCTGTCCAAAGGTGCGCAAATCAGACTGGATCATTGATGTTCCCGTCATCCACTTCATAGTACGAAGTTCATCGCCGCAGATAACCAGGGTGGAGAAAAACTGCTTCACAATCTTGGAATCATAGTGGCACTACGGAGTCATAAGAGGATGAAGCCCCATCTTGCCTGTCACATCCAAAGCTTCACGAAGTCGAGCCTTTGATTGAGCCTCAGTCATATTCAGAGGGTGCATGGGGCGAATTTTGAGAGTAACATAGACATCATGATGGATATACCGAAAATGAGAGCACCAAAACATAGAATCCTCTGGGTCACCATCACTGTCAACATCGGCATAATGATCTGTCTGGCGCATGGAAGAATAATCAGTGCAGTCCATGGCCTTGTAGTTAGGCCGAGCCTCCTTGCCTTTACCCTTGCCCTTGCGAGATGCAACCCGCTTGGCTTTCCTTGCTGCCTCTGCCATCCGTTCAGCTTCTCTGGCTAACCTGCGAACCTAAGTTTCGTCAACAAATGTGCCCTCTGCAGTAGGCCTGAGATAACGGGCATGAGGACGACGCTTGTATGTCTTAGGAGGATGAGAACCACCTGTGAAAATCATGGAGAGGTAGCATGGGGATAAGCGCACACACAAGTCCAGGATACATGGTAGAACGAGTAAGAACACAGTCCATGAGCCATAAGAGTGCATGGGAGAAAATCAGAACCAAACCAGACCAGACACGTTGTCTCCAGGCCGGACTTTCCGGCCATGGGGGCGGATAATCCGCCCCTGTCGAAATTTTTCTGGTTTGGCCCAGATTGACCACGGCAACACAGATCGGGCACAAGTAATGTATTTCTACGGATTCTAACATGCACGAGAAAACACCAAGTATCATCTACCAAGAGATTTCCACCACAACAATGAATCTCAAGCAAAAGAGATGGATGAGGGAGTTAACCCACTCATTGGAGGAAGAGGTCCCCGTAGGCGTGAGGAAGAAGATCCGGGGAGGACCCGGAGAATCCGGTGGTCGAATCGACTCCAGGTAGGGGCGGAAGCTCCGGCGGCGGCTGGGGGCTGAGGAAGGGTTGGGGGAGGACGGGCTGCTCTATTTGAGCCGGCCCTCCCTGACCATGCCTATAACAAGCGGATTTCGCCCGGGGCAGATTATCCGCCCCCACTTAAGGCGGATAGTCCGCCCCCCCCTCTGAAAATTTTGTTAAGAACAAATTCAGGCCGGAGAAACCTTGCAAAACCCCCTCGATGGTGTATTGAGGACTTGTGTGCAAGAATAGATGGTTCAAGGAGGGAAAGAAAGGCTTGGTTTTAGAGCAACAAACTTAGATGGTACTACACACCCAAATTTGCAAGAATCAAATCAAACAAACGCCAAAGTTGAGTGTGTTTTCCATAAGAACAAAAGTTATGCAAGAAAATCCAAAGAGTGCCATTAGAAACCAACTCTTCTCTAAGAAGAGGGCGGTGGCCGAAACCACCATGTTGGAGCGCATGGCATGACACCACGAAGATGTATCTTGAGTTCAAAACCAATGCTCATCGATGACCCACATATCACAAAATGATATTAAGGGAAATGATTTTACTTTCTTTCGTCATTATGGGGGGAGGGTTGGCCTAGTCAATTAGGACCACACTCCCCCTATGTCTATGCCCGCATCTAAACCAAATACATTAATAAGAGTAAGTGAGTGTGCCAGGATAGTCAAGTCAAGCTCCTTGAATCTATGATATTTAGCTCATTCCTCAAATAACAAAATCTTGCTTCGTCAAGGGGCTTCGTGAAAATATCAGCAAGTTGGTTCTTCGTGCTCACAAAGGATAGGGCAATATCACCACGAGCAACATGATCCCGAATGAAGTGGTTGCGAATCTCTATATGTTTTGTTCTTGTATGCTGCACGGGATTGTAAGCAATCTTGATAGCACTTTCATTGTCACATAATAGAGGCACTTTGTCACAATTGACACCATATTCCTTTAAAGTTTGCCTCGTCCATAACAATTGTGTACAAGCACTTGCAGCAGCAACATATTCAGCTTCGGCGGTTGAGAGTGAAATACAATTCTGTTTCTTTGAAGACCAACACACTAGAGACCTACCCAAGAACTGACATGCACTAGAGGTTGATTTCCTATCATCTTTGTCACCGGCCCAATCTGAATCAGTGTAACCACATAGAGAGAAACTTGAACCCTTGGGATACCATAACCCAAAATTTGGGGAATGAACCAAATATCTGAAGATTCGTTTGACCGCCACTAAGTGGCTTTCTTTAGGAGCGGCTTGGTACCTTGCACACACTCCTACACTTAACATGATATCGGGCCTAGATGCGCAAACGTAAAGGAGAGAGTCGATCATGGATCGGTATACCTTTTGGTCCACGTCTTTACCCTTGGGATTGAGCTCAAGATGACACTTTGTTTGCATTGGAGTAGCCACACCATTGAGATCCGTCATCTTGAACCTTTTGAGAATGTCTTGGATGTACTTAGCTTGATTAATAAAGGTTCCCTCTCTAAGTTGTTTGATCTCAAATCCAAGAAAGAACCTCAACTCACCCATCATGGACATCTCAAACCTGTCAGTCATAAGCTTTGAAAATTCATCGTTAAAAGCTTGGTTAGTAGAGCCAAAAATAATGTCATCTACATAAAGTTGGCATACAAAAAGCTCCCCATTAACTTTCTTAGTAAAAAGAGTGGGATCGATTTGCCCAACTTCGAATCCACGGTCTAGCAAAAGCTCTTGAAGGTGCTCATATCACGCACGTGGGGCTTGTTTAAGGCCATAGAGCGCCTTATCGAGTTTGTAGACATGGTTCGGAAATTTGGGGTCCTCAAAACCCGGGGGCTGCTTGACGTATACTAACTCATGGAAAGGACCATTAAGAAACGCACTCTTAACATCCATTTGCTGTAATTTAAAGTTGTGATGGGCAGCATAGGCAAGGAGGATACGGATGGACTCTAGACGAGCCACAGGAGCATAAGTCTCGCCAAAATCAATTCCTTCCACTTGAGAGAATCCTTCAGCCACGAGTCTTTCTTTATTCCTCACAACAATGCCATTTTCATCTTGTTTGTTCTTGAAGATCCACTTGGTGCCGATAACATTGCGGCAATCCTTTGGTTTCTCTACGAGCTTCCAAACTTTGTTGCATTCGAAGTTATTTAATTCTTCATGCATTGCAACAACCCAATCGGGGTCTTTAAGAGCATCAAATAACTTCTTTGGTTCAACCATGGAAATGTGAGCTTGATGATCACAGAAGCTTGCAAGTTCTCTTCTAGTAGATACCCTTCTTCGTAGATCACCAACAACCTTGTCAAGAGTGTGACCTCTTAGTTCAAGGTTCCGATCAGCACGAGCCTTGCGACGAGCCTCAATGTCCTTATTATTTCTAGAAGGAGTTGATTCAGAATTTGTATCCTTGTCTTGACCACTGCCTTGCCCTTGATCTTGGTCTGAGATAACAACATGAGGTTGCTGCAGAGCTTGTTCTTCAGGGGCGGATAATCCGCCCCTTGGAGGGGCCGGACTATCCGGCCTGGGAGATGAAACACCAGTGACTTCTTCGTGAGCATGCCTGATAGGACTTGGAGAAACAGAGCCGGATAATCCGCCCTAGGGGGCCGGAGAATCCGGCCTGGGAGTGTCTTGGTTGTTGTTTTCTCCTTCATATCCCTTGGAACAAGTTGGAGTGCCAGAGGCGGATTGTCCGCCCCTTGGAGGGGGCGGATAGTCCGGCCTGGGACTACCAACTTGTCCAGGAGACAGATGATCTTCAGCAGGTTGCGATGTTGGTGCAGAGTTTTCTCCAATAGTAGGAGCATGTTGATCTTGTGTAGATGAGGGCTCCACTTGAGTGGAGCATTGTCCTTCCCGATCCGCCACAAGGGGTTCCTCAATGGGGCGGAAAAATCCCACGCCCATTCTTCTTATGGCATCTTGGGGTATTTCAACATCTGCATCACAAACATCAACTTGCCCTACAAAGGAGCCGTTATTTTCATCGAACTCCACACTACAAGATTCTACAACAATCCCAGTGAGCTTGTTGTAGACTGTCACATCCCGAGACTTTCCAAATCTTGTAATGTGAAAAATAAATAAAATAAAATAAATTATTGTTGAATTTTAGGGTTAAAAGAAACTTTTGTTTCTAAATGGAAAACTTAAATCCCATCTTGAACAAACTTGAATTAAAGTTTGAAATTCAACAAAATCCAAATCAAGCAAAATGCATTCCTCAATGAATGTATCTGGAAATTTAAACACTTGGAAAATATCCTGAACTCTAAAAGAATAAAAACATTTCCAAGTTATCTCCAAGCCTATGGATTTGATCCATACAAAAACTTGTCAACAAACATTTACAAATGATCAAGAATGACAAATAGAAATATTATAAAGCCATAGAAATTGGTTTCACTTAATTTGGAACCATAAATAAAATCTTATGAATATAATAAGATAAGGAAAAAGTAATTTCCAAAGCTAATAAAGCACTTATCTAAAATCCATAAAAAATGGTGAGCAAGTAATCCTAAAGAGATTTAAAAGGATAAACAAATATCAAATAAGATTTTACAAATTAGAATCACCAAGTTTGGATCTTTAAATAAAAATATATGGATTTTATAAGATGAAGAAAGAATTATTAAATAAAGAGTATTTAAAGACCAAATCAAATCTTGGCCAAATCCATAAGCAAATGGAATGAATTGTAATCCCAATCCAAATAAAATAAAATGATAAAGAATTTCCAAAATAAAATAAAATGGCATTAAACCATACTATCCCTATCTTATTAAAGACAACTCTCTAATAAGAATAATTATAAAATTCATGAGAGAATGGTATTTTGGAATTTACCCAAGTGGAATAAAAGTTGTTTAATCAACATAAATAAAATAAATCTTCCAAATAAACTTTAGGGAATTAAAACTATATTTAAATCCATTGGAATTGAAACAAATACCCAATCTTGAATGATAAATAAATCTTATTAATAACTTTTCCAAATAATTCAAGATGAATTATTTGACACCCTTTTAAGTAAACAAAACTTACTGAAAGGTTTTGGAAGAATTTAGAAGTCAAATGGAAATTAAAGACATTATTAAATCCTATTTTGATTTAAAACAAGGGCCCTTTTTATTAATTAAAAAGACCCCAAAAGGAATAAAATAAATTTCCAAAATTAACACCAGAATGTGCTACCAATCAATATTTAAACCTACCCAAATTTCGGCAAAGGTTTGAATTCAAATAAGTGTTTGAATTGGTTGTTCAAAATCCAAACAGAATAAAGGAAAAGGAAAAAGAAAAATAAACAGAATAAAAAAAATGTGAAAGGACCCAGCCCAGCCTAACTAGCCCATTAAGCCCAACCGCAGCCCACTCCCTCTCTCTCGCAGCGCGAAGCGTTTTCTACTCAACTCTCAACCGCAGCAACGCTGACAGATAGACCCCACCCCCCACTCTCTCTCACTCACTGACGCCAGGACCCCACTGCCACGCAGTCATCTCCCTCACCCCGCGACCTGTTCTTCCTCCCTTTCTCCCGATTCTGCCGTTGAATTCGTGAGTTTAATTCACATCAATGCCGCAAATGAATTGGCCAGTAATCACGGACGTTAACTCGCCTCTTCCCTCTCTTCTTTTTCCCTCAGACCTCACCCAACCGGAGCCACTAGGCTGGTCAAATTTTAGCCTCAACTCCCGCTCTCTCCGACGAGCTCCACACTCGATTCCGGCAGCCCCACGCCACCCCTCGCCTCCTCGAGCACGCGAACATCTTCCCCAGACTCCGGCAAGCACTACTGGTGAGTCTAGACCGCCCTTTCCCCCTCTTGGATACTCACAAGATCGCGACTTCCATATGAACCTAATGTTGCCTTTTATTTGCATTAGCACGCCGTATATCGCCGCCCCCGTCGATGACCGTACGAACCCGAGGCGCAGCGCAGCTCCGGTGAGCGATTGCCTTCACCTCCGTGCGCCCCCCGACGAGATATCAACACGTTGAGCATCGCCGTGACCTCCTGAATCCGGTGAGAATCCCCCCTTCCTTCCTCTCTTCCTGTAACATCGCCACCATCATCGTCTGACAGCTCCGCCGCCAGTCGCCGCCGCCAGCACCGCTAGTTAATGGTCAAGGGTTGCACACCGTAGGATTTAATTCCAACGCTCGCGATAGAAACTAACATAAGGGGTATGCTCGCCTCTGTGCCACACGATCTAACTTAGATCCAACGCCTCCCAGTGCTTTATCCAACCGAAGCGGTACCGGCGAATTAAAATATGACACGTGGCTCAGCTCATTTGATTTGAAACAGAATTGTTCTATTAGATATGCCCATTTGAAAAATCCATAACTTTCAAACCACATGTCCAAATTTTTTAAACTTTATATCAATGGATTCAGAAAAACAAGCCCTAGCCAACCATACACTTTCTTTAGTAAAAAGATTCTGGTAAAATGTTTGTTTTTGCAGAAACTTATGTATGGTTGTTTAGGTTATAAAATTTATTCCAAAATGTTTTTGAGGATAAAATCTTTGGAAAATGGTGTGTTTTGAACCTACTGACCATAGGAAACAAATTGTGGTTTCAAAAATGTATTTGGTGAAGCAAAAGAACAAATATTTGATTTAAACCATTTCTAGTCAAATAAAAATATGGTTTGATTATTAAAAATGGTTTTGGAAGAAAACCTTTGAGAAATGTTTTGGAAATAAACTCTCTGACCCTAAACACAAGGTTATATGGTTTGAAAACATATTTTGTGAAACCTATAGAATTTTGCCTTAATAAAAGCATTTCTACACCACATAAAATGATACCTTGTTCTAAAAATGGTTTATGAAGTAAAACCTCTAAGAAATGATTTTGCCACTTTGTAAAATGAACATTAGGTGTTTTAAAATGTTTATGAACCATTAGAAACCACTTTTACAAATAAAACAATCTTTAGCATGCTTGCATGCATTGTTTTGTTACTATCATTCTATGTGATGAATTGCTTGAATGGTAGATTGAAATATTGTTTGCTTGATTGAATTGTAGTGACTTGAAGTGTGTGAACATTGCAAAGATCAAGGAAGTGAACTTATACCCTCTACCAAAAAGGCAAGTGATTCTTCATACTTTTTGTCCCATTGTTCTCACTATGCATTAGTGATATTTCTAAGTAGGACCTGCATGGAATTTTGCTAAGTGTAAACTATGCCATGGGAAATCCTAGTAGATGAAACCTTAGTAGACTTTCCTAAGTTAAGATTCCTACTACCATCATGCTTAGCTTAGCTAGTAGAAAACAAGGGTGGAATATTTATTCATGCAATGGAAAAATTTCTAAGTCTGAGGACTTGTGTTTTGTTTAATAAAACAACTAAGTGAATGAATCACCTGGGTGGAATGGAAGGAATGGTTTGTTTTGAGTGGTTACACAAGGCCAGGGGACTGGTGAACCTTGTGTATCACACTTGTGGAATGCCACCCAGGAACAAAGAGATTTGAGATGTCAAATGTTGAGAAGCTTCAAGTGCAGCCACTTGGCATTATGGGCTCTGACTGGATCATATAGGTTGCTAGAACTTAGCCATTTGGACAGTTGGTGGTAGTGGGAATGATAGGTTGGAGCGCGTCCATTTGGTCTAAGGGAAGGCTTCTGAAAGATCTTGTCTTGGTGAAACCAAGTCTTGTGGGGAAAGTGCACCACCTATGCAGAGTGTAAAATCTAAGTACTTAGCCATGTCCCTGGCAAAGGACAATTTGAGCATCAAGACATGGAAGCTATCAAGAATCTCATCATCCAAATTTCTAAGTTAAAAAAACTTGTGGGTGAACAAGGGTTGAAAGGATCACCAATTTCTATTAGGGGGTGTGTAACATCCCAAAAATACTAAACTTGGATCATCAAATTCTAATCCTCACATTTAGGGTTAACAAAAACTTTTCTAAATAAAATTATGAATGTATGCATTTTGTGTATGCATTGATTTTGAATTCTTTTAAAACCACCTTGTTTGTTTGTTTAATTGCTTGTAAAATGTTTCTTAGGTGAAATAAACATCATCTAAAACATTTCCCACACTTTTCCTAAAGACAAGTAAATCAAAACACATATATGAAGTGAATGGTCATTTTGGCCAATTTAACTCCCATGCCTACTTTGGCTGTCTCAAACTTTCAAAACCTAACAGAAACTTTTCTGGATCTTTGCACCCCTTGAATGTACCCATAACAAGGTATCAAGGCCCACTTTGTGATCATCCAGAAACTTTCAAATGCATAATTTAAATGACAATTCAAAATTGAATCTTTATCATATGGGAAGATCCCACTTTTTCAAAAAACACTCAAACAAGCTCAACTTTCAAAACCCAAGCATCTGCAGACTCACCAGCACGAATCTAGCAAACCCACCAAAATTCATTTCAAAATTCAAAACTTGATTTCATGCGGCCATTTCATCAAACAGGTTGCAGACACGAATCAAACAAACATCAAACACTATAGTGTGCAGTAAAATTGGCCTAACTTGTTCCCTAGTTAGCTCACACACAGCTCAGTAGATCAGCTAGGAAGTTTAACTAAGGACTGGCACCCCTGTGAGCTTGCCATTGCCATTAATGGTGAACAGCCGAAGACAACCTTGTCACCACATTGTGGACAGCAGGCTAGTGGAAGAACTAGCCGTGCCAAGCTTGTCTAGGAGGCAACCCACCGTCCACCGCCACTACCTGTCCCAGCCGCGAGCGTTGCCAAGCCCTGGACCACGCGCACAAGCCGCGCCCAGACCATGCCGAGCATGCGCCAGAGCGCCACCCTCGACCAGCATCCACAGACCGCGCGCCGCCCTCACCGCGTGCACACATGATCACCACCGACCCAGGAGACCGCCAGACATCCCCGTTTGCCGCCCCGTGCCATACAGCCACCGCCCGCCGTCGAAGACGCCGCCTCTGCCGCGCAGAGCACCGCCCGTTCTAGACCAAGCCGCACCGCCCCATGCCTCGAGACCATGCCGTTGAGCATCGCCAGGAGACACCGCACCGTCCACTACCCTTGCCCATGCCTTTAGCCGTATGTAACCTCGCCCCCGACGAGCTCACCGTGCGCCCTGACGGTCCCCTCGCTCGACTATAAATAGAGGCCACCCCCGCATGATTTCTTCACACCATCTCACTCCCCTCTCCTCACTGACCGTGCCACACCGTTCTCAGAGCAAGGCGAGCACCACCTCGCCGGAATTTCACCGGAGCTCTCCGCCTCTGGAGAAGAAGGGAGCCAGCGATTGGAGCCGCCCCAGGAGGAGCCACCAGTACCAGGAGATTCGCCGCCGACTTCTGCTCGCCGACCCTCGCCCGTACCCCGGTGAGCCCCCAGCACCCCTCACTGGTCGCGCTAGGTTTCGTTCTCGCCAGAGTTGTCTCGCGTCGACGATGACCCCCAGCCGTTGGATTAGAACTAGATTGAACGATCCACGATGCCCCATACCGCTTTGCCCAGCCCCGTGTCACTGACGAGTGGGGACACCCACTTAAGCATCCCACGGGAGCACTGCGCTTAGCAGGCCGGCCCAGTACTTTTTCCCCCGCAGCCCAGCGATTCAAATTAAACCTTTTTGTTTTAAAATTCAAACACACTTCTGTACCCAACTTCAAATATCAACCCAGATCGATTCAGTGCACCAAATTGGATGAAACCAATTTTGTTGGAAAGGCCTGTGAATGCTGAATCCAAGCCCGTTGGATTCAAGTCATTTAGATTTGTAGATCACCCATAGTAAAAAGAACAAGGCAGAAGCTTTTCTGCATTCAAACATTTTTCAAATTTAAACCATAAAAGCTTTTGAGTTGATTCCAACTTTCAAAAATCACAATTAACCAGACCTTTCAGAATATATAAAAATATATAGGTTTACTTACAGAAATAATGTTCAAGTAATAAAAGAATGCTACATAAGCATTTCTAGCCACTTTAATTAATTAAAATAAAAGGGTAAAACCTTATTAAATTGTGACACCACTTTAAATCACATTCCCATGGACTACAATATGTGGTGATTACATGTGTCAACATGATCCCATGTTTGGTTTGGAGAATATTAAATCTTAAGTAGTTTTTCAATGAGTAGAAATTACTTTTCTAAAAATAAAAAGAATCAAATCAAGCCTTAACCATGTAAGGTTAGAGATGATGTTAGATCATCTATAAGACCCTTGTGTGTGATGATTGCAAGTAGTTAAGTATTGTTTGGTGATTGTGTACCTCGTATTTATTCATAGACGCTAGTATCGACCAAGGCTACGAGGAGGAAGGAGGATACTACGAAGAAGAAGCCGAGGAGAACTTCAACCACTGCTCTGCACAAGGCAAGCTAAAACTTGCAAGACACTCTACTTTAGCAAGCCAAATACTACTAGTGAATGTGCAAGCTGATAATATACCTATGCAAGCTAACCCTTGCAAGATTACCCATGTGATAAACCAATCCTAGTTTTATGAGCAAGCTTCTCACTTTATTTCTTTATCAAAGCTTACTTAGAGTTTACTTAAGTTACTAGTAGATTTTGGAAAGATGTTGAAGATTGCATAAAGAGCATAAAATTTGGCCTAAACTAGAAACCTTGATATCAGCCTAAGATATAAGGTTGGACTTAGTGAAACTCCACTAGTTACCACCCCTCGTTAGTACTACCCCCACCTGTAGATGCTAGTGCTAAGCATAAAACTTGATCAACTTTTAGATGGGAATACTTGGTGGAAAAATGGTTATGAAAACCTTGGAATGATGGATCATTCTATTGAAATGTTTTGGACATGTGTTTCCAAACACTTGATGATTCTGGTGATAAAAATGTTGAGGCATGAGCCTTAGCCCTTTATAAAACTGATGGTTGTTTGGATGCGATACCATTCCAATTTTAGCGTACAACCACAATACCCGAATATTGGGTAGGGCTTGACTAGAAACTTATATACCTTAGTATTAGTTCCCTCACGGCCAAGGTCTGAGCTGAGGCTACCTCTTGAAGATTGTCCACATGTGCAGTACCCAAGATGGCAGCTGGTCATGGTTGGGAGGCCAAACTCACAGGAGAGGTGCTCATACTAGGGCGTGTAATTGAAAGGTTAGGATTGATTATCCGCATACTGAGTATGGTGAGTTCAGGATTTGTTCCTGACGGATGTATCGAATGTTGTGGTGAAAGTGTACAATCTCTGCAAAGTGTCAAACTATTCGAATAGCGTCATGATTATGGACAGTTAGATGGCCATCTGTTCCCGTCAGACTTTTCAAAAATGACTTGTGAAATTAATTGAGACTTTGACTTGACCACAACAAAGTTGTGACCTGAAATACAAGTTCCCACTTAGGATTTATAAAATTATGACTGGCTTCAGAACCTAGTAGAGATAAATCTGGCTTTTGCAAAACAACCCTAGAGCCTAGTGTCCTATTATCCAAAAACCCCCTTTACTTGTCAGTATTAGTTTGCGAGTACTTTAAGAGTACTCATGGCTTTGTCCGTGTCTATTCCCATGGACAGACTATGAAGAGGAGTACCTGGAAGATGGACCCCAGGAAGGTTACGACAACTAGGATCATCTCCCATCGTCAGCATTGCCTGTGACCCCGAAGATGGAGCTTCGCCTACGCTGCCGTTATTATTATGTATTCCGCTGCTTGACGTTGTATTAAGAACTGGATCATGAGATCCCTATTTGTGTAAGAACTTATGTATCGTTTGTAATGGATGAAGTACTATGGTATCCAATTCTGTTATGTCTCGCAAAAATGGTAATCCTAGGATTGCGATGTATGGCATAACAGGCATCTAGGATTGAAAAATCCGGGTGTTGACAGGGTGCCTTGGGAAAGATTTTGTCAAGCAAAAACTTAGTGTTTTCAAATGATAAGGAAAATCTATTTTGAGCAATGCAAGCCTAAATCTCCACTTAGCCAAATGCATATAGATGATAGACTCCACTATACTACCACAGTATCACTTGCCAGTACAATTCAAATGTATTGACCCCTGTGGCTGTAACTTGTTATGTTGCGGGTTTGTTTGATATTAGTGAAGTTTAATGATTAGGATTACAAGTCTACAACCAACATGTCTACCTGTGGCACTTTGAAGATGAAGGACCCCATGCTATTGTTATATTCTGCTGCATTGTAATAAGATAGCCAAATGAGCTATGTTAGATGTAATAAATTATTTTATTCCTGGTTATAAAGTTGTACTATGACCTTTGTTTCTTGATATTACATCTTAACTGTGGATGCTAGCTATTGATCCAGGGACTAGCATTGTAAACACAGGTATCTCTACCTTATTAAAGGTTGGGAACCTTACAGATGGTATCAGAGCATTGTGTTGCCTATAGGATTTGTAAGCCTAGGATTGGACAAAACCCCTTAGAAAAAAATAGGAGTTGTATTTGTTCCAAAACTTATTTACAAACAATCTTGTAAACTCTTTCCTCAACCATTTTGATTTTGACTCTACATCTCTTCTATTTCAAACATGATGGACAAAGCCTTTCCCATGGCCAAAGACTTCATCATGTGCAAAGGACTTCATAAACTCTAATGACTTCAACATCTTCAACTCTAATGACTTCAATATCTTCAACATTTTCACCAAGGACTTCAACCTTGGATATCACTAAGGACTACAAGTGAAACAAGAAATACTACCCAAGACTTGAAGACTAAGGAAGCATAACTTAGAAGGAACCATCATCACCTTGAAGTTTTGAGACCAAGATGCAAGAAATTCTCTAAGGATACAAAGATTTTGTTCATAAAGAATCAACTAAGAAGGATGGAAAGATTTCAAGTGAACCATATAGATGGACCACCATATTTAGTTTAAGTCAAACCCACCAACTTATGTGGTGTAACAAAAATATTTTTGGTTGCCTAAAAATGTGCTTGAAACTTGTTGTTTGAGTGGAATGTTTGTTTGTGATTGCTTGCACATTGCTTGTGTGAATTGTGATGTGTGTGATTAGAACTATTCCCTTAGAAATATTTTGCCCATTCTAATCCCAATCCAACCCAAACAGATGACTACTCCAAGAGACTCCAATATCAAGGATGGCAACAACAACAACCAAGAGGTCAACGTGAGAGACCAACTGCTAGCAAGACAAATCTAGTTGAACCAATTGACAACTCAGTTCTTAGCCAACAACAAGGAGTTAGACCCAACCATGCAAGAGGTTTTGAAAACTCAATCCCAATTGTTGCAAGGGATGGCTACTCAAATGATCAACATGGGAGACAACTCTTCCCAAGGAGTTTATGACAACAAGGATGACAAAGATGTTATTCTAGAAGGAACCCAAGCTTGCAATATTTGTGGTGACAAGGATCACACTTCCAAGGAGCATGAAGATCAATGCCCCAATTGTGAAGAGAAATATCCAATTGACCAATGCCCCACAACTCAAGCTACTTGTTACCTATGTGAAGGAAATAATCATGTCCCTATCCAATGCCCCATCTATTCCATAGTTGAACAAAGGAAACAAGGTGGAGTGCAACAACTGATTGCATACTACCATGAGAGAGCCAAGCTACCAAGAAGGATAAAGACAAAGGAAAATCTTAGCTTGTACCTCCCAGCAACATGACTCAATTTAAAGGACCAAAAAGGAGACATATGCATTATCCAAGGAATAATAGAAGGTCAAGGAGACCAGGAACTGTTCCTACCTTTGAGATAACATATGAAGAACATGAACTAGAAGCACTCCTAGCTTTGGAGAAACCCAAGAAAAAGAAGGACAAAAGCCATGTGCAATGTGGTCATTGCAAAGAAATGGGACACTATGCTACTGAATGTCCAGAGAAGAAGAAGTATAAAGAAATTAGCCAAGTGTGGTGCAACAACTGCAAAGAGCTAGGCCACTATGTAGAAACTTGTCCACAGAAGATACGTGATGAACTCAATCTTATCACATGTTACAATTGTGGTAACCAAGGACATTATGCAAGCAACTGTCCAGAAAAGATGAAGCACAAGATAAAGCCTATGAAGGATATCAGCCTTGTCACATGTTTCAAGTGTGGAAACAAAGGACACTATGAAGCTGTTTGTCCAGAAAGATTTCATCAAGATTCCAAGCAAACCAAGATGTAATCTAGTGGGAATTTTTTTAAGGGTGGTAGTACCCTAGATGTTTTGAGCCAACTTGTAACCCCTAGCCTTCCCAAATCTCGGGACGAGATTTATTTTAAGGGTGGTAGCCTGTCACATCCCAAGATTTTCCAAATCTTGTAATGTGAAAAATAAATAAAATAAAATAAATTACTATTGAATTTTAGGGTGAAAAGAAACTTTTGTTTCTAAATGGAAACTTAAAATCTCATCTTGAACAAACTTTGGTTAATTTTGAATCCAACTAAAATTCAAATCAAATAAAATGCATTCCTCATAAAATGCATCTGGAAATTTAAACACTTGGAAAATAAATCCAAAACCCTAAACCCTAATGGAATAAAATCATTTCCATGTTATCTCCAAGCCTATGGATTTGATCCATATAAAAATTTGTCAACAAACATTTACAAATGATCAAGAATGACAAATAGAAATATTATAAAGCCATATAAATTGGTTTCACTTAATTTGGAGCTATAGATAAAATCTTATGAATTTAATAAAATAAGGAAAAGTAATTTCCAAAGCTAATAAAGAACTTATCTAAAATCCATACCAAATGGTGAGCAAATAATCCTAAAGATATTTAAAAGGATAAATAAATCTCAAATAAGATTTTACAAATTGGAATCATCAAGTTTGGATCTCTAAATAAAAAGATATGGATTTTATAAGATGAAGAAAGAATTATTAAATAAAGAATATTTAAAGACCAAATCAAACCTTGGCCTAAGCCATAAACAAATGGAATGAATATAATCCAAAACCCAAATAAAATAAAAGCATAAAGAATATTCCAAAATAAAATAAAATGGCATTAACCATTCTATCCCTATTTTAATAAAGACAAATCTCGAATAAGTATTATTATATAATTCATGAGAAAATAGTATTTTGGAATTTACACAAATGAAATAAAAGTGGTTTAATCCAACTTAAATAAGATTAAAGAAATCTTCCAAATAAACTTTAGGGAATTAAAAATATATTTAATATCATTGGAAATAAAACAAATACCCAATTCAAATGATTTGTGAATCATAATAAATACTTTCCAACTAATCCAAGATGAATATTTTGACACCCTATTAATCAAATAAAAACCTACTGAAAGGATTTGGAAATTTTAAAAGAATTTAAATGGTGTTTGAAATATTATTAAAACCTATTTGTTTTAATACAAGGACCTATTTTAATAATTAAAAAGACCGAAAAAGGAATAAAATTTTATTCCAAAATTGACATCAGAATGTTCTACTAATCAATATTTAAACCTACAAAAAATCTGGCAAAGGTTTGAATTCAAATGAGTGTTTGAATTGCTTATTCAAAATCAAAACAGAAATGGAAATAGAAAAAGAAAAACAAAGCAGTATAAAAAAAGAGAACAAGGTCGAACCAGCCCAGCTAAGCCCACCTGGCCTAGTCCAGCCCAGTTCCTCTCCTCCCCCACAGAAAAACGATTCGAACCAGCTGTCACATCCCAAGATTTCCCAAATCTTGTAATGTGAAAAATAAATGAATAAAATAAAACTTTGTTGATTTTCAGGGCCAGAAGAAACTTTTGAATCCAATTGGAAACCTTCAAACCAATTTGTATCAAATAAATCCTAAAGGGATTAAAAAAATAATATTTAATCAAGGAAGAATAAAATATTTTATTACTACTTTGAAATCTTTTTATAAAAGGATTTGGTTTTTAAAAGAAAAAGAAATATTTCTATTTTATAAGCCAAATTAAAACTTGGCCAAGTCTTTGAAATAAAATATTTCTATTTGATAAAGTTAGTAAAGGTTTATTTGAATAAAAATAATAAGGATTTAATATCCAAGTTTTATTAATAAAGGTTTTATTATTTCTAAACCATCAAAACTTGTTTATTTGTTTTAAATAAGTTTTCCCAAATATTTTATATTCTCAAATAAAACCTACTAATTTGGTTTTGAAAATATTCAGATTTTAAAAGGAGTTTTAAATAAATCAAACTCTATTTTGTTTTATTAAAACAAGGTCTAATTATTTAATTAATAATGGCCCCTAAAATAAAATTATTATTTTTGGTTTTGGAATTTTGGTTTATGTTACTGAACAGAACCAAGTTAAAATTTGCAAAGTGTGGTGATTGTTTGAATCAATTTGATTCCTTGAGTGTTGTTTGAATTTCAAAACAGAAATTAGAATCAGAAAAGGAAAAACAATTTGAAAGAAAAAAAATAAGGTTTTGGATGACCCAACCCAGCAGCCCAACAAGGCCCAGAACCAGCCCAGCTCCCTCTCCCCGAAAGAAAACGTTTGGCACCAACTTACTGACCCACGTAGACACCGACCGGTGGACCCAACTCTCCTCTCCTCTCCTCTCTCACGCTGCCAAGCGGACCCCACCCCTCCAGCTCACCGTCTTCAACCCCGCGACCCGTTCGCCCGAGCGTTCCCTGAGTTGATTTCGCGAGTAAATTCACGAGTAATGGCCGCGTTAATCTCGCCCCTGACCACGAGTACATAAGCTCCCACCTCTTCTCCTCATTTCCCCTCAAAGCCCGCAGCTAGAGAGCCACCAGGCTGCCTCAAATTGGCCTTGCACCGCCGCTGTTCCGACGAGCTTCTCCGGTGAATTCCGACAAACCGTAGCCGCACCTCACCTTCCTCTGCACGCAAGCTCGCTCTCCAGTTCCAGACGCACCTGCCAGTGTGCTCCACTCGCCCGCGCGCGTCCCCTAGCGTCGACAAGCATGACACAGAGCGTCGCCGCCGTCTGTCTCGTCTCCGTCGAGCTCCTCCGGTAAGCCTTGACCGCCCCTAGCCTTCCTATTGATGCTCACATCATCTCCATTTCAGTCCGCGTCTAACCGTACCGTCCATTTGCCTTGGGGTGAACTGCAGCGTCGCCCCGTCATCAACCAGAGCCGCCAGACGCCATTGCAAACTCCGGCGAGCAATCGTCGCCTTTCCTGAGCGCCCCTCGTCGAACCAACGATACGTTGAGCTTCCTCAGGCCTATGCGAACGTGGTGAGAACTTTCCCATCCTCCCTCGCTTCCTATTTCACCAGCGCCGCCGCCATCTGACCTCGCCGCCGCCAGCGACCGTCGCTGCGCCGCCAGAGTTTGGTCAATGCGATAATAGCCGTTAGATGATGATCCAAGCGACACGATAGAATCACTTAATAGCGAAGGGGTACGCTTTCAGAACCGTGCGATCTATTTAGATCCAACGCCCCACAGAGCGCGATCCACGCGAAGCGGTACCGCCCAATGAAATTATGTCGCGTGGCACTAGATCTGTTTAAAAGAAATTTTAAATCAGATTTATTTGCAAACTTGAAACCCTTGTAACTTTTGATCTTCACGTCCAAAAATTACAAACTTTATATCGTTGGAATCAGTGGAACAAGTCCTAGCCAACCCTGCAATTAGTTTAGTAAATAGTATCTGTTAATTTGCTTTTTTTTTTGCAGAAACATTTGTGTGCTTGTTTAGATTAGAAAAATTATTCAAAAATGATTTTAGGGTTAAAACCTTTGCAAAATGGTTTGTTGTGAACTTACTGACCCTAGGAACCAACCCATGGTTTTAAAAATGGATTTGGTGAAGATTAGGATTGGAAAATTGATTTAGCCCATTTCTAGCCAAATAAAAATATTGTTTTGTTTGTAAAGATGTTTTAGGAGTAAAAACTTTGGGAAAATGTTTTGGACCAAACCTACTAACCCTAAAACACCAAGTTTTGAGAAACAACAACTTATTTGGTGGACAACTTAAAGTTGTTGCTTTGATAAAAATATTTTCCACCACATAAAATGATGAATGGATTTGAAAATGGTTTTTAGAAGAAAACCCTTTGGCAAATGACTTTGCCACTTTGGGAAAATGACCACTTTAGACCTTATAAAGTTAGAAGCCTAGTGGAGACCACTTTTGCAAATAAACTATCTCTTGCATGCTTACGTGCATGACTTAGTTTCTCTTGTTTTGTGTGTGTGAAATCGTTTGATTGATTATTGGTTTGGAATGCTAGTTGATATTGTGTTTGCTTGATTGATTGTAGTGAAGTTAGAAAAGTGTGAGACTAGCAAGATCAAGAAGAGAACCACCATTCCCTACCAAAAAGGCAAGTTACACTATCATCTAAAGTCCTACTATTTTTATTATACTTAGTGGATTTTGAAACATGCATGAAAAGAATTTCTATACTTATGCTATGCTAAATCCTAAATAGGATACCCTATACATTCCTTAGGGAAAACAATGTAGTTATTACATGCTTAGCCATGCTATATTTGGAAAAGAGATACATGTTGAGATTTTATAAAGTTGAGAAAAGGACTTGTGTTTTATATAATAAAACAAGGACACAATGAACCACCTAGGTGGACAAGGATACTTTAATCTTTGGAGAAGGTGGCAACAAAAGGGACCATGTCTATGGCAATATCTTTGTGTTGTGCTCCAAAAGAAAACCACCTAGGAAACTTAGAGATTGAACATGTTTCTCCATTTGTGGCTTTCGTGTACAACCACATGCTATTATGGCTCTGGCTTAGTCAACTACATTGGGAAGACCCATGCATTGTCTTCAGTTTACTGGACATGGGGACCTGGAATCCTACATGGGTACTGAAGACAAGCTAGCAATGGTGTATGAGAGGACCTTTTGGAAAGACTTCGTCACATTCTCAATCTGCCAGTACTCCATCTTGGTGAGCACTAACCCAGTGGCCACTGGTGGCAACAAGATGGGATTGTGACATGTGGGTAAAGTGTACTAGTTCTGCAGAAGATAATAAAATCTAAGTACTTAGCCGTGTCCCCGGTTATGGACAATACTAAGCAACTAAAGTTTGAAGCTATGGGAAATCTCGACATTCCAACTTCTAAAATAAAAACTTGAACACTTGGGGTTACCAAGGTGCTTAAGAGATTTTTTTTAAGGCTTGATGCACTTGGGATTACCAAGGAGCTCAAGAGATTTTGTTAATAACTCAAACACTTGGGCTTTACCAAGAAGTTTTCAAAGAGTTGACAAGAGATCAAAACCATTTTTGAAAACATAGGATAAAATATTGCTTTCTGCAAATGAGCCTAAAACCCTACTTAGCCAAATATGCATGTAATGATAGAATCCACTTATATTTTACATAGTAGTGAAACTTGCCAATACAATTCAATTGTATTGACCCTTGTGGCTGTAACTTGTAATGTTGCAGGTTTGATTGCTTTTAGTGAAGATTGATTGATTAGGATTACAAAGTCTACAACCAACATGTCTGCCTGTGGCACTTTGAAGATGAAGGACCCATACTTATAGTTATTCTGCTGCAATGTAATGTAATAGCCAAATGAGCTATGTAAGATGTAATAAAATTATGTTATTCCTGGTTATAAAGTTATATTATGACCTTTGTTTCTTGATATTGCATCTTAACTGTGGATGCTAGCTATTGATCCAGGGACTAGCATTGTAAGCACAGGAGACTCTACCTTATTTGAAGGTCACATCCCTCTACAGATGGTATCAGAGCATTGTGTTGACTGTAGGATTTGTAAACCTAGGATTGGACAAAAACCCTTATAAAAATAAGAAGTGGTACTTGTTCCAAAACCTATTTACAAACAATCTTGTAAACTCTTTCCTCAACCATTTTTGTTTCAACTCTACATCTCTTCTATTTCAACTTGATGGGAAAACCTACCCTTTGACCAAAGACTTCACCATGTGCAAAGGATGACTTCAACATCTTTAACTCTAATGACTTCGACATCTTCAACTCTAATGACTTCAACATCTTCAGCATTTTCACCAAGGACCTCCAACTTGGATACCACTAAGGACTACAAGATAGACAAAGAAATCTTACTCAAGATAAGGAGACTAAGGGAATGCAAAAATTAGAAGGAGTTCACCTCACATAAAGTTTTGTGACCAGGAGTTTTCCCAAAGAAACCATGATCTCAAGTGAGAAGAAACAACCAAGAAAAATGGAAACATCACAAGTGAACCATATAGATGGACCACCATATTTAGTTAAATCAAACACACCAACTTATGTGGTGTAACAAAAATATTTTGTTGACAAAATATGTGCTAGAGCTTTGTTGTTTGAGTGAAAAGTTGTTTGTGAATAGTGATGTGTGTAAATTAGAATCTTTACTTAGAAAATCTTTTGTCGATTCTAATCTCCCTCCAACCCCAAACAGATGACTACTCCAAGAGACTCCAACATCAAGGTTGATGACACCAACACCAACCAAGAGGACAGCATGAAAGAGCTCATAGCAACCCAACACCAGTTGAACCAGATGACAGCTCAGTTCATAGCCAACACTAGTGATAAAGATCCAGCCCTGCAAAAGTTTTTGGAAGACCAATCCCAACTGATGCTTAAGGTGACTGATCAAATGATCAACATGGAGGAAAACTATTCCAAAAAGGTTTGTGACAACAAGGATGACAGAAATGTTATTCTAGATGGAGCCCTAGCTTGTATTATTTGTGGATACAAGGATCATACTTCCAATGAGCATGGAGATCAATGCCCCAATTGTGCAGAGAAACATCCTGTTGGACAATGTCCCACCTCTCAAGCTACTTGCTACCTATGTGAAGGAAACAACCATGTTCCTACCCAATGCCCCATCTACTCCATTGTTGAACAAAGGAAACAAGGTGGAGTGCAACAAATGATTGCAAACCATCCAGAAGGATCCAAGTCTACCAAGAAGGTTGATGACAAAGGAAAAGGTCCACTTATACCTCCAAGCAAGACAACCCAATTCAAAGGATCAAATAAAAGGAATGTGAGTTTTCTGAGGAACAATAAAAGGTCCAAGAAACATGTAGACATCCCTACCTACCAGATAACATATGAACAACACGAACTAGATGCACTCCTAGCTTTGGAGAAACCCAAGAAGCAAAAGAAGGACAAAATCCATGTGCAATGTCATAAATGTAAAGAAATGGGACACTATTCCAGTGAATGCCCAGAGAACCAGAAGAATAAGGAGATTGGCCAAGTATGGTGCAACAACTGCAAAGAGCTAGGCCATTATGTAGCAACTTGTCCACAAGAGCCACGTAAGGAACTCAAGGATATCCAATGTTTCAACTGCAAGAACCAAGGACATTATGCAAGCAATTGTCCAGAAAAGACGAAGAACAAGATAACCAAGCCTATGGAGAATCTCAACCTTGGCCCATGAGTCGAGTGTGGAAACAAAGGACACAATGCAGATGTTTTCCAAGAGAAGTTCCCCAAGATTTCAAGCAAGCAAACATGTAGTTTAGTTGGAAAAATTTTAAGGGTGGTAGTACCCTAGATGTTTTGAGTCTACTTGTAACCCTAGCTTTCCCAAATCTCGGGACGAGATTTATTTTAAGGGTGGTAGCCTGTCACATCCCAAGATTTCCCAAATCTTGTAATGTGAAAAATAAATGAATAAAATAAAACTTTGTTGATTTTCAGGGCCAGAAGAAACTTTTGAATCCAATTGGAAACCTTCAAACCAATTTGGATCAAATAAATCCTAAAGGGATTAAAAGAAATAAATATCTAATAAAGGAAGAATAAAATATTTTATTACTACTTTGAAATCTTTTTATAAAAGGATTTGGTTTTTAAAAGAAAAAGATATATTTTAATAAGGATTATTTTATAAGACAAATTAAAACTTGGCCAAGTCTTTGAAATAAAATATTTCTATTTGATAAAGTTAGTAAAGGTTTATTTGAATAAAAATAATAAGGATTTAATATCCAAGTTTTATTAATAAAGGTTTTATTATTTCTAAACCATCAAAACTTGTTTATTTGTTTTAAATAAGTTTTCCCAAATACTTTATATTCTCAAATAAAACCTACTGATTTGGTTTTGAAAATATTCAGATTTTAAAAGGAGTTTTAAATAAATCAAACTCTATTTTGTTTTATTAAAACAAGGTCTAATTATTTAATTAATAATGGCCCCTAAAATAAAATTATTATTTTTGGTTTTGGAATTTTGGTTTATGTTACTAAACAGAACCAAGTTCAAATTTGCAAAGTGTGGTGATTGTTTTAATCAATTTGATTCCTTGAGTGTTGTTTGAATTTCAAAACAGAAATTAGAATCAGAAAAGGAAAAACAATTTGAAAGAAAAAAATAAGGTTTTGGATGACCCAACCCAGCAGCCCAACAAGGCCCAGAACCAGCCCAGCTCCCTCTCCCCGAAAGAAAACGTTTGGCACCAACTTACTGACCCACGTAGACACCGACCGGTGGACCCAACTCTCCTCTCCTCTCTCATGCTGCCAAGCGGACCCCACCCCTCCAGCTCACCGTCTTCAACCCCGCGACCCGTTCGTTCGAGCGTTCCCTGAGTTGATTTCACGAGTAAATTCACGAGTAATGGCCGCGTTAATCTCGATCCTGACCATGAGTACATAAGCGCCCACCTCTTCCCCTCATTTCCCCTCAAAGCCCGTAGCTAGAGAGCCACCAGGCTGCCTCGAATTGGCCCTGCACCGCCGCTGTTCCGACGAGCTTCTCCGGTGAATTCCGACAAACCGCAGCCGCGCCTCACCTCCCTCTGCATGCAAGCTCGCTCTCCAGTTCCAGACGCACCTGCCAGTGTGCTCCACTCGCCCGCGCGCGTCCCCTAGCGTCGACAAGCACGACAAAGAGCGTCGTCGCCGTCTGTCTCATCTCCATCGAGCTCCTCCGGTAAGCCTTGACCGCCCCTAGCCTTCCTATTGATGCTCACATCATCTCCATTTCAGTTCGCGTCTAACCGTACCGTCCATTTGCCTTGGGGTGAACTGCAGCGTCGCCCCGTCGTCAACCAGAGCCGCCAGACGCCATTGCAAACTCCGGCGAGCAATCGTCGCCTTTCCAGAGCGCCCCTCGTCGAACCAACGATACGTTGAGCTTCCTCAGGCCTATGCGAACGTGGTGAGAACTTTCCCATCCTCCTTCGCTTCCTATTTCACCAGCGCCGCCACCATCTGACCTCGCCGCCGCCAGCGACCGTTGCTGCGCCGCCAGAGTTTGGTCAATGCGATAATAGCCGTTAGATGACGATCCAAGCGACACGATAGAATCACTTAATAGCAAAGGGGTATGCTTTCAGAACCGTGCGATCTATTTAGATCCAACGCCCCACAGAGCGCGATCCGCGTGAAGCGGTACCGCCCAATGAAATCATGTCGCGTGGCACTAGATCTGTTTAAAAGAAATTTTGAATCAGATTTATTTGCAAACTTGAAACCCTTGTAACTTTTGATCTACACATCCAAAAATTACAAACTTTATATCGTTGGAATCAGTGGAACAAGACCTAGCCAACCCTGAAATTAGTTTAGTAAATAGTATCTGTTCGTTTGCTTGTTTTTGCAGAAACATTTGTGTGCTTGTTTAGATTAGAAAAATTATTCAAAAATGATTTTAGGGTTAAAATCTTTGCAAACTGGTTTGTTGTGAACTTACTGACCCTAGGAACCAACCCATGGTTTTAAAAATGGATTTGGTGAAGATTAGGATTGGAAAATTGATTTAGCCCTTTTCTAGCCAAATAAAAATATTGTTTTGTTTGTAAAGATGTTTTAGGAGTAAAAACTTTGGGAAAATGTTTTGAACCAAACCTACTAACCCTAAAACACCAAGTTTTGAGAAACAACAACTTATTTGGTGGACAACTTAAAGTTGTTGCTTTGATAAAAATAGTTTCCACCACATAAAATGATGAATGGATTTGAAAATGGTTTTTAGAACAAAACCCTTTGGCAAATGACTTTGCCACTTTGGGAAAATGACCACTTTAGACCTTATAAAGTTAGAAGCCTAGTGGAGACCACTTTTGCAAATAAAACTATCTCTTGCATGCTTACATGCATGACTTAGTTTCTCTTGTTTTGTGTGTGTGAAATCGTTTGATTGATTATTGGTTTGGAATGCTAGTTGATATTGTGTTTGCTTGATTGATTGTAGTGAAGTTAGAAAAGTGTGAGACTAGCACGATCAAGAAGATAACCACCATTCCCTACCAAAAAGGCAAGTTACACTATCATCTAAAGTCCTACTATTTTTATTATACTTAGTGGATTTTGAAACATGCATGAAAAGAATTTCTATACTTATGCTATGCTAAATCCTAAATAGGATACCCTATACATTCCTTAGTGAAAACAATGTAGTTGTTACATGCTTAGCCATGCTATATTTGGAAAAGAGATACATGTTGAGATTTTATAAAGTTGAGACTTGTGTTTTATATAATAAAACAAGGACACAATGAACCACCTAGGTGGACAAGGATACTTTAAGCTTTGGAGAAGGTGGCAACAAAAGGGACCATGTCTATGGCAATCTCTTTGTGTTGTGCTCCAAAAGAAAACCACCTAGGAAACTTAGAGATTGAACATGTTTCTCCATTTGTGGCTTTCGTGTACAACCACATGCTATTATGGCTCTGGCTTAGTCAACTACATGGGGAAGACCCATGCATTGTCTTCAGTTTACTGGACATGGGGACCTGGAATCCTACATGGGTACTGAAGACAAGCTAGCAATGGTGTATGGGATGACCTTTTGGAAAGACTTCGTCACATTCTCAATCTGCCAGTACTCCATCTTGGTGAGCACTAACCCAGTGGCCACTGGTGGCAACAAGATGGGATTGTGACATGTGGGTAAAGTGTACTACTTCTGCAGAAGATAATAAAATCTAAGTACTTAGCCGTGTCCCCGGTTATAGACAATACTGAGCAACTAAAGTTTGAAGCTATGGGAAATCTCGACATTCCAACTTCTAAAATAAAAACTTGAACACTTGGGGTTACCAAGGTGCTCAAGAGATTTTGTTTAAGGCTTGATGCACTTGGGGTTACCAAGGAGCTCAAGAGATTTTGTTAATAACTCAAACACTTGGGCTTTACCAAGAAGTTTTCAAAGATTTGACAAGAGATCAAAACCATTTTTGAAAAGATAGGATAAAATATTGCTTTCTGCAAATGAGCCTAAAACCCTACTTAGCCAAATATGCATGTAATGATAGAATCCACTTATATTTTACATAGTAGTGAAACTTGCCAATACAATTCAATTGTATTGACCCTTGTGGCTGTAACTTGTAATGTTGCAGGTTTGATTGCTTTTAGTGAAGATTGATTGATTAGGATTACAAAGTCTACAACCAACATGTCTGCCTGTGGCACTTTGAAGATGAAGGACCCATACTTATAGTTATTCCGCTGCAATGTAATGTAATAGCCAAATGAGCTATGTAAGATGTAATAAAATTATGTTATTCCTGGTTATAAAGTTATATTATGACCTTTGTTTCTTGATATTACATCTTAACTGTGGATGCTAGCTATTGATCCAGGGACTAGCATTGTAAACACAGGGGGCTCTACCTTATTTGAAGGTCACATCCCTCTACACCAGCGAACTCACCCGCAGCGTCGCTGACAGATGGACCCCATCTCCCCACTCACTCTTTCGCTGACGCCGGACCCCACTGCCACCTCACCTTCTTCCTCCCCGCGGTAACCACGCCCCCTTTCCTCCTCACCGTTTCTGCCGTTAAACACCGACGTCAATACGCCTTAATGCCGCGTTAATCCCTCGCCGTGACCACGCAGTAATTAAATACCAGGCTTCCCTGTCCCTTCTCCCCTAGACCACACCCTACAGGAGCCACCAGGCTGCACAAATTTCTCCCTCGAAGCTCCTCTGTCCGACGACACTCCGGCGACAATTCCGACCGAACCCTGCCGCCCCTCGCCTCCTCGAGCACCCGAACAAACTCCCCAGACCCTGGCGATTCTCTCCGCACCCTCTACTCGCCCGCGCATGCCCCATAGCCTCGGTTCCATCCATGTCTGAGCACCACCGAGGATGAACTCGACTCCGGCGAGCTATAGCCGACGACCTCGTGCGGCCCTTGCTCACTGGTGAGTATTCTTGTGATCCTTGAACTCGTGTGCACCTTCCTGATGTGTTATTTTTCTCGTTTGCGTCCCAGAGACCCTCCTTCGACCACGGTCCTGTGTGCCCGAGCCCCCAAGCTACTCCGGCGAGCAATCCCACAACACCAACGCGCCCCTCTGTCAACACCCGGATTTTTCAATCCTAGATGCCTGTTATGCCATACATCGCAATCCCATGATTAACATTTTTGCGAGACATAACAGAATTGGATACCATAGTACTTCATCCAGTACAAACAATACATAAGTTCTTACACAAATAGGGATCTCATGATCCAGTTCTTAGTACAACATCAAGCAGCGGAATACGTAGTAATAACGGTAGCGTGGGCGAAGCTCCATATTCGGGGTCACAGGCAATGCTGACGATGGGAGATGATCCTAGTTGTCGTAACCTTCCTGGGGTCCATCCTCCAGGTACTCCTCTTCATAGTCTGGCCATGGGAATAGCCAGGGACAAAGCCATGAGTACTCTTTAAGTACTCGCAAACTAATACTAATAAGTAAGGGGGTTTTGGATAATAGGACACTAGGCTCTAGGGTTGTTTTGCAAAAGCCAGGTTTATCTCTACTTAGTTCCAGACTAGTCACAATTTTATAACTCCTAAATGGGACCTTGTAATTCAGATCACAACTCTGTTGTGGTCAAGTCAAAGTCTCACTTCATTTCACGAGTCATTTTTCAAAAGGGTCTGACGGGGGAACAGTATGGCCACTAATCGTCCATAATCATGGACGCTTGATATTCGAATAGTTTGACACTCTGCAGAGATTGTACACTTTCACCACAAGATTCGATACATCTGTCAGGAACAAATCCTGAATTTACCATACTCAGTATGCGGATAATCAATCCTAACCTTTCGATTACACCCCCTAGTATAAGCACCTCTCCTGTGAGTTTGTCCTCCCAACCATGACTCGCTGTCATCTTGGGTACTGCACAGGTGGACAATCTTCACAAGGTAGCATCAGCTCAGACCTTGGCCGTGAGGGAACTAATACTAAGGTATATAAGTTTCCAGTCAAGCCCTACCCAATATTCGGGTATTGTGGTTGTACGATAAAATTGGAATGGTATCGCATCTAGACAACCATCAGTTTTATAAAGGGCTAAGGCTCATGCCTCAACATTTTCATAACCAAAATCATCAAGGGTTTGGAAACACATGTCCAAAACATTTCAATAGAATGATCCATCATTCCAAGGTTTTCATAACCATTTTTCCTCCAAGTAATCCCATCTAAGGTTGATCAAGTTCTATGCTTAGCACTAGCATCTATAGGTGGGGGTAGTAATGATGAGGGGTGGTACTAGTGGAGTTTTACTAAGTCCAACATTATATCTTAGACTGAGATCAAAGTTTCTAGCTTAGGCCAAATTTTATGCTCTTTGAGCAACCTTTATCACAACTATCTAGTATCTACCAAACTCTTAGGTAGACTCTAAGTCAACTTTGATAAAGAAATAAAGAAAGAAGCTTGCCATAAAACTGGGTTTGGATTAGCAAGTAGATATGATCACATATGCGTAAGGCATATCATATTCATATCACAAGTATGGGTTTGTGGCAACAATAGGGTACTTTGCAAGGGTTAGCTTGCATTGGTCAACTTGATTAGTAAAGCTTGCCTTGTGCAGAGCAGTGGTTGAAGTTCTCCTCGGCTTCCTCTTCGTAGTATCCTCCTTCTTCCTCGTAGTATCCTTGGTCGGTACTAGCGTCTAGGAATAAATACGAGGTACACAATCACCATACAATAATTAACTACTTGCAATCATCACACACAAGGGTCCTATAGATGATCTAGCATCATCTCTAACATTACAAGGTTAAGGCTTGGTTTAAATCTTTTTTTTATTTTAGAAAAGTAATTTCTACTCATTGAAAAACTACTTAAGATTAAATATTCTCCAAACTAAACATGGGATCATGTTGACACATGTCATCACCACATATTGTATTCCAAGAGAATGTGATTTAAGGTGGGCTCACAATTTAATAAGGTTTTACCCTTTTATTTTAATTAATTAAAGTGGCTAGAAATGCTTATGAAGCATTCTTTTATTCCTTGAACAAGATTTCTGCAAGTAAAGCTATATATTTTTATATATTCTGAAAGTTATGGTTGAAAGTGATTTTTGAGAGTTGGAATCAACTCAAAAGCTTTTATGGTTTAAATTTGAAAAATGTTTGAATGCAGAAAAGCTTCTGCCTTGTTATTTTTTCTATGGTTGATCTACTGATCCAAATGACTTGAATCCAACGGGCTTGGATTAATCATTCACAGACCTTTCCAACAAAATTGGTTCCATCCAATTTGGTGTAATGAATCGATCTGGGTTGATTTTTGAAGTTGGGTGCTGAAGTGTGTTTGAAAAGAAAAGAAAAAGGTTTAATTTGAATTGCTGGGCTGCGCGGGAAATTCTAACGGGCCGGCCTGCTAAGCGCAGTGCTCCCGCGGGATGCGTAAGTGGGTGTCCCCACTCGTCAGTGACACGGGGCTGGGCGAAGTGGTATGGGGTGATGTGGATCGTTCGATCTAGCTCTAATCTAACGGCTGTGGATCATCGTCGTTGCGAGACTGCTCCGGCGAGAACTAAACCTCGCGCGGCCAGTGGGGGTCGTTGTGGGCTCACCGGGGTACTGGCGAGGGTCGGCGAGGCGGGCGAACAACGAAGTCGACGACGGCGAACTCAGGGGTGGTCGCGGTAGCTCCTGGGGTGGCTCCAATCGCTGGCTCCTTTCTTCTCTGGCAGCGGCAGGCTCCAGTGAAATTCCGGCGAGGTGGTGTGCGCCTTGCTCTGGGGATGGTGTGGCACGGTCAGTGGGGAGAGGGGAGTGAGATGGTGTGAAGAAATCGTGCGGGGGTGGCCTCTATTTATAGTCGAGCGAGGGGACCGTCGGGGCGCAAGGTGAGCCTGCCGGGGCGACGTTACAGGCGGCTAATGGCATGGGCAAGGGTAGGGGACGGTGTTGTGTCTCCTGGCGATGCTCAACGGCATGGTCGCGAGGCATGGGGCGGTGTGGTTTGGTCTGGAACGGGCGGTGCTCTGCGCGGCAGAGGCGGCGTTTTCGACGGTGGGCGGTGGCTGTATGGCACGGGGCGGCAAACGGGGGTGTCTAGCGGTGTCCTGGGTCGGTGGTGATCGTGTGTGAGCGTGGTGAGGGCGGCGCGCGGTCTGTGGATGCTGGTCGTGGGTGGCGCTCTGGCGCATGCTCGGCATGGTCTGGGCGCGGCTTGTGCGCGTGGTCCAGGGCTTGGCAACGCTCGCGGCTGGGATAGTGAGTGGCGGTGGACGGTGGGCTGCCTCCCAGACATGCTGGCTAGGATTGCTGCTGCTCCTAGCTTGCTGTCCACGATGGGGTGACATTGGGGTGCTCGGCTGTTCACCATTAATGGCAATGGCAAGCTCACAGGGGTGCTAGTGTTGGGCTAATCTTTCTAGATGATCTACTGGGTTGTGTGTGAGCTAACTAGGGAACAAGTTAGGCAAGAATCACTGCACACTATAGTGTTTGTGGTTTTGTTAGATTTGTGTCTGCAACCTGTTTGATGAAATGGCCGCATGAACTCAAGTTTTGAATTTTGAAATGATTTTTGGTGGGTTTGCTAGATTGGTTCTGGTGAGTCTGCAGATGCTTGGGTTTTGAAAATTGAGCTTGTTTGAGTGGGTTTTGAAAAAGTGGGATCTTCCCATATGAAGAAGGTTCAATTTTGAAATGTCATTTAAACTATGCATTTGAAAGTTTCTGGATGATCACAAAGTGGGACTTGATACTCTGTTATGAGTACATTCAAGGGGTCCAAAGATCCAGAAAAGTTTCTGTTAGGTTCTGAAAGTTTGAGATAGCCAAAGTAGGCATGAGAGTTAAATTGGTCAAAATGACCATTCCCTTAATATATTTGTTTTGATTTATTTGTCTTTAGGAAAAGTGTGGGAAATGTTTTAGATGATGTTATTTTCACCTTAGAAACATTCTACAAGCAATGGATCACACAAACAAGGTGGGTTTAGAGGATTTCAAAAATCTATGCATTCTCATATGCATGCATTCATGAATCCATTTAGAAAAGTTTTTGTTGACCCTAATCTTGATGATTAGTGTTTTGATGATCTAAGTTTGATATTTTTGGGATGTTACACCCTCGACAAGAAGAAGGCACGTTGAGCTTCCCCACGCCACGGCGAACCTGGTGAGCCACACCTTTCTCTCCCTCGCTTCGTGTAACCGCCACGACGCCGTAGCCAGACACGCCGCCGCCACCTGCCGCCGCCAGCGCCGCCTCTAGTTGGCAAGCGTGTTGCGCGCCGTTGGATTTTGATCCAAAGGACGCGATAGAACCTTATCCCAAAGGGGTATCGATCGATCTGCGCCGTGCGATGTCAGTTAAATCCTACGGTCTAAATTGCTGATCCAACCGAAACGGTACCCGCGAATAGAATCTAGCCACGTGTCCTTGTTGGTTTGATTTAAAACAGATTTGATCTATTAGATACAAGATTTTGTAAAATCTATAACTTTTAATCTACACGTCCAAATTTTGTAAATTTTATATCAATGGATTCAGCAAGACAAGCCCTAGCCAACCATGCACTTTGTTTAGTAAAAAGCTTCTGGTAAAATGTTTGTTTTTGCAGAAACTTATGTATGCATGTTTAGAATATAAAAATTGTTCTAAAATGATTTTTGAAATAAAACCTTTGGCAAATGGTGTGTTTTGAACCTACTGACCATAGGAAACAAATTGTGGTTTCAAAAATGTATTTGGTGAAATAAAAGAATAAATCTTTGATTTAAAACATTTCTAGTCAAATAGAAATATGGTTTAATTATTAAAAATGGTTTTGGAAGAAAACCTTTGAGAAATGTTTTAGAAATAAACTCTCTGACCCTAAACACAAGGTTATATGGTTTGAAAACATATTTTGTGAAACCTATAGGATTTTGCCTTATTAAAAGCATTTCTTCACCACATAAAATAAAGACTCGATCTAAAAATGGTTTATGAAGTAAAATCTTATACAAATGATTTTACCACTTTATAAAATGACCATTAGTAGTTTTAAAATGTTTATGAACCATTAGAAACCACTTTTACAAATAAAACAGTCTTTAGCATGCTTGCATGCATTGTTTTGTTTCTATCATTTATGTGATGAATTGCTTGAATGGTAGATTGAAATATTGTTTGCTTGATTGAATTGTAGTGACTTGAAGTGTGTGAACATTGCAAAGATCAAGGAGTGAACTTATACCCTCTACCAAAAAGGCAAGTGATAATTCATAATATTGTCCCATTATTTTCGCTATGCATTAGTGATATTTCTAAGTAGGACTTGCATGGAATTTTTGCTAAGTATAAACTATGCTATGGGAAATCCTAGTAGATGAAACCTTAGTAGAAATTTCCTAAGTTAAGATTCCTGTTACTATCATGCTTATCTTAGCTAATAGAAAACAAGGGTGGAATATTTATTCATGCTATGGAAAAATTTCTAAGTCTAAGGACTTGTGTTTTGTTTAATAAAACAACTAAGTGAATGAATCACCTGGGTGGAATGGAAGGAATGGTTTGTGTTGAGTGGTTACACAAGGCCAGGGGACTGGTGAACCTTGTGTATCACACTTGTGGAATGCCACCCAGGAACAAAGAGATTTGAGATGTCAAATGTTGAGAAGCTTCAAGTGCAGCCACTTGGCATTATGGGCTCTGCCTGTATCATATAGGTTGCTAGAACTTAGCCATTTGGATAATTGGTGGTAGTGGGAATGATAGGTTGGAGCGCGTCCATTTGGTCTAAGGGAAGGCTTCTGAAAGATCTTGTCTTAGTGAAACCAAGTCTTGTGGGGAAAGTGCACCACCTCTGCAGAGTGTAAAATCTAAGTACTTAGCCATGTCCCTAGCAAAGGACAATTTGAGCATCAAGACATGGAAGCTATCAAGAATCTCATCATCCCAATTTCTAAGTTAAAAAAACTTGTGGGTGAACAAGGGTTGAAAGGATCACCTATTTCTATTGGGGGATGCCTTGGGAAAGATTTTGTCAAGCAAAAACTTAGTGTTTTCAAATGATAAGGAAAATCTATTTTGAGCAATGCAAGCCTAAAGCTCCACTTAGACAAATGCATATAGATGATAGACTCCACTATACTACCATAGTATTGTAGGGTTTCGTAGCATGGAAAACAAAAAATTTCTATCGCATACAAACAAACAAGCCAAGATCTATCTACTAGATTGTAGCAACGAGTCGATGGAATAACTCACCCTCGAAGATTCCAAAGCGTTTAACGAGAGCAGATTCTCGTGGGTGATGTAGTCGTACTGTAGCATCCCATTTGTCTAACAACTGTAATGCTACTTGGTCTAGTAATATAATGGCTACTTCATCTACATAATTGTTGCATCATCATTATTTCATGCTCATGTCATCATGCCACCTTGCATTTGAGCATCATATAAAACCCTTTTGTGTGTTGGTTCTTCTCTCATATGCATTGTAAATTGTATTTGGTTCTTGATATATTGTTTAAATGCCCAAGTTGAGTTGGGGGCATATCTTTTATTGACTCCACCACCTTTCTTGTCATCACCCCATCATTCCACCATTCCACCAGATATGAGCATTGCAACTTATTTGGTTTACCTCTAGCTCATGTGGGTTGGGATGGATCCAATTCTAGCTCCACATGCTCCCATGTGTGCACCATGTTGTTTTCACAACATTGGTATATGAGAGCCACATGGCCACCTTTGCATGCCTTGTGAGTGGAACTTCTCCCTAGCTTCCATATGGATTGTTTTGGGGTTATTATCATGTTGGGATATTTTTGGGACTATAAAATTATCTAGTGGCACCTACACACTAGCATGTCCCATTTTTATTCAAATATGGTCCTCTCCATCTACTCCACATGGGGCATCCTTTTATCCTTTTTGTTTGGCCTTTATTCCACTTCTTGGGAATGCATATGTATGAATGCTATGGATATTTATTTTGTTTTGACAAGATGAAACCTAGCATTAAATATTTTGCATGGGCCATGCAACCTTAACCATCTTTGGTCCTCTTTGAATTTTATTTTAATTTGGAGTGGATCAACTTCCTTTTCCCTAGACTCCTCTTTGCTTGATCTTGTTTGATCTTGCTAAAACCCTAAGCCCCTCTTCTCACCCTCTCCTCCAACCTTTTCCCTTGTCCTTGATCATGTGCTTGGTCATGTGTGTCCTCGATCATGTGCTTGATCACCTCACCCCCTCATCTCTCTCTCTCTCTTTACACCTCTCTCTTTACCTTTCTCTCTAGACCACCCCCCATCTAACCTAACCCGAGCCATACCCCCTCTAGCAAACCCTAGTTCACCTCTCCCTCTCTTGGCTTCCCCACCCTCTCCCTGCCAGCAGGCCCCACCTGACCACCTCCCATGTGCCCCCCCCCCTGGTCCCCCTCTCTCCCAAACCCTAGCTCTAACCCGAGCCACCCCTCCTCCCTTTTGCATAAAGGTGGCACCACCCCATGTGCCTCTCCCTTCTCTCCCTTGTCGCCCCAACCACCCAGGCATCCCAGATCAAGATCTGGAGGAACCCTGACCCCTCTCCATCCTCCCTTCTTCCTCCCCAACCTTGCAACCACACCACCATGTCCCCATACCCTAGCCTCGGCCATCTCTTCCTCTAGCCGTTCTGGAGCACGCCAGGCCGTACCAGGAGCACCAGGAGAGTCCCCTGCTTCCTCTTCTTGCCCTGCAGCACTGGAACCCGCTGGACCTCGCCGGAGCAGCCTGTCGCCGCCGTGCACCGCCAAGATCAGGAGCTCCAGAGCACCAGCTACGCGCTAGATCGTGACCGCCCCGAGCTTCTCCGACCACACCGTCGAGTTCCTGGTGAGCTCCTCGATCCCCTAGACAAGGTCCCCTCCCCTCTCGTGCACCGTAGCATCGCCGCCCGTCGTCGAGCACCTCACAAGACGCCACACCGCCAGACAGACAAGAAGAGCAGCCGCAGCAGCCCCGTCCTGCCTCTGTTCCTCTGCGAAGTCCGCGCGCCACAGCCCATCCCAGTAGATGCCACCTGAACGAAAGTTGTAGCCCTTAGTCGCATCTGTGTTTTATGTTTTTAGGGTTTAGCCAGTTTTGCACTAGATTCGTCGCCATCGACCTCCAAACTTGGCTCCAGATGCTGTTCTTCTCGAACCACGAAGTTTCGGCTTGTCAGACAAGCAGCGCCTTCGAAAACCCCCTGGCCTTTTTCCCGCCTAAACCCGCAGTCCCGCGTGGCCCGCTAGTCAGCCTCCCAGTGAGTTTTGCAGAGCAGCCCCTCAGCTTTTCAGCGCCGCAACCCGCAGTCCCCTGGAACGCACACGTGTCGCCCACACATGGCTGTGGCTCCCGCCCTTGCTGGCCCACCACAATGCGAGTGAGGTAGGTTAACCACAGGTGTGATGTGTTTCAGCCAGTCAAGTTGCCCAACAAGATCTGGCCCCACATCGACTGTGTCTAGATCAGAGTGAGTGACAAAAGTATTTATGTGATTCTGTTTAAATTCAAATCTTTTCCAAATTATTTCAAATTCAAATTTAAATTTCAAATCTGTTTAAATATGAATTAATTCATAACTTTCAAATGGCTTGGAATTTGAATTCAAACTTAATATGAAAAGTGTTTTGTTTTTGAATGTTAATTCAAATCTTTAATCAAATATTTTCAGAATTAATTTAAATAGTCAACCTTTGACTTTGACCCTATTTAATAATTTTGACTTAAAAATAAATTCAAATCCATAATTCCAAATAATACAAATAACATATGTTTTCAAATCAGAAAAATGTGAGGATTTCAAATATGCCATCCAAAATATATTTTGAACACTTTAAATTTCAAGTTGACTAAAATTACAACAAAATGCCCTTCCCCTTAATTAATTCATAACTTATGTTTTATAACTCCAAATTTAACAAATGATATGTCTAAAATGATTAGCTCGACGAGACCTTTCTGTTTATGCATTCCTTGTTCTGTTTTGAAGCATGCATCATATAAATATTGAATAAACAGAACTGTCATTGGGAGTAAAACATGACTAAATAATTTAACCAAGTGCTTTATTATTGTTTTCTCACCTCACCCATGCCATGCTACTTTAATGCCATGCAAATTGTGCATCATTCATCATGGCATGATTGTTTGCTTGTTGCATTATTCCTATGCTTGTGCCCTTTATTTATGTTGGCCCTTGTTTGTTTGGTTCTTCTTCGAATAGACACTGAGCAGGGGATATATCAAGAAACCCAGGAGCACTACCCAGATCCTTCTCTCGCTTCAACTGAGCTGCTAGGCAAGCACTACCACATGCTTGCATACATATAGTACCTATTGCCTCTATCTTATTCTTGCATCATTGAGTCGCGATTGCATTAAATTGAATCCCAAGTATTGCATAGCCTTTACTTTTAAACCCCACCGAAGCTTGTTCCTCCATCCCATGAGCCATTACTACAGGAGTTGTTTGAGCCATGCGAGTCGTAGAACAGCATGTGTAGGGTATGTGAGTGTCTGATGGATAACGAGGTACCTAAACAACTTAACCTGAGTAGTATGGAATAACTAATGAAAGTGGCACCGGTGAGCAATATCTGCTATTTGGTTTTTCATGCTCACTTGTGTCCCGTAGGACCCCGAGTACTTGATTCCTGTTCCTTGAATATTCGCGCTATCCACATCCGGGAGGATTATGGGACCCCCCTAAGCCAGAGCTTGATTCATTCTTATTTCTTGGGGCCACAAACTAGTTTGAGGTTTTATTTACTATCCTGTACTTATGCCATGCTTTACTGCTTTATTTACGATTGTGCGAGGAGCACCTGTCGCTTAGGATCGGGACACGTTGCTGTATCGACAAGCCCAGTCACACTTTCGGTTCCCAATCGTTACTGGCCCAACCTTGAGTCCGTCTCGAGTCACTTAACTTCGCTATGGTAGCTTAATGGGGTGGCCCCCTGAAATATTTCTGAATCTGGTGATTGCTTTGTCGTGAAGGCCTCGTTGGGTTTTGATTTGGTTTTTCCGAGGTTGATCGAGTGAGTGTTGCTATTTGTGCACCCCTGTAGGGTAAAACTTTCTGAAAGCCGTGTCCGCGGTTATGGACGACTTGGAGCACAGTTTCTCGATCATCGACAAGTATAACTAAAGTACCGCTTTTAATTTGACTAAGTAACTGACTAGTAAATAGTGCAATGCTCATGGAATGGTTAATAAAACTGCCAACGGATGGGGGGTTGTTCGTCCGCTTCCTCGTTGATAAGCGAGGAGGAGGATGGATCTGTTAAGATTACCAATATAACTGTTATTATTAATTCACGGACATCCGTGTATCTTTGGTTAGGCGGATGGTTAGCGAGTATCTATAGAACTGCTAGGGTTTATCTTTTGCTGCAATTGCGTCACCCCAGGTTGTGTCCCCTTTAGAGGCATAAAGACTTGCTGAGTACCCTTAGGGTCTCACACGATAAATTATTTGATTCAGATGAACAGGTACACTCACAAGATGGATACTGGGTGGAGGAGACGGATGATGTGGGCAACGATCATTCGGTGTAGAGATTCCGGGAACGGGGATCCGTCAGATCTGTGGGCGGGATGTGCTTATTTTATGGGGCATCTTATGCCGATTTGCTTCTTATCCGTACTCGGATCTTGTTTGCCGCTTCCGCCTGATACTCTGATGTTTGATGTATGAGGAGATATCCTAAACTATTATATCTATCTAGGACATTTGAATCTTGCTGTATGGCGTTGCTATATTTCCTTTCTTTTTAGATGGAATGGCTCTGATGTACTATTGTATGGTGGCTTGCATACATACTCACTTGTGTATGTAGTTGATCCCTTCGCCTGCCGATTACGCCGCCCGTTCTTGTCCCGATGTTTGGAAATGGTTGGGACGGCCGAAAGGTCTACCTGTGAGTGGCTTTTGGGGCCCCACCGTACTATTTCAACCATTCCCGCTCACCCAGGCTTGAACTAGGAGCGTAATTCACCGAGGTAGTTACAATTGGTATCAGAGCCATCCCGACCTTCAGGGTCTCAGCCAAATGGTCGTTGTCAGTCTAGCAAATATTTTTGGTAGCTATGTATACTAAGGAAAAACAAAACGCGAGAGTAGGACTGCTTCCACTTTTCTTCTTACCCACCCACCCACCCTTTTTCTGGTAAGGAAGTGTAACGTTTTCAATCCTCTTCTTAAAAGTTCAAACTAGGATTCACGTGTTCTGGGTTTCCGTAGTACCATAGGTTGTGTGTTTGTGTGTGTGTGTAATTCCTTGTCTATCTGTTGCATCCAAGTTGTTATCACAATCGGCCTTTTGGTTATGAACTGTCGGTACATTCCATACCGACAGGCTTTTCCAAACCGACGCGATCTATCTGATTCGTTGTGTACCGCCGTGATCTGTCTTACTCTTTGTTATCCGACGTTATCTTGTTTGCGGTGTTCGTTTCCGTAGTTACTAATCTTTAGGTTCATCGTGAGAAGAAGGGTTAGGATATGTGTTCTATTTATTCATGCGCGGAGTAATGATTTGAGTGCGGGATGGAGTCGCGACCATACCACTACTCTTATCATTCGCTCTTGTATATTGAATTGGTAGAGTCACTAATCTTGATTCGTTAAGTGATTTTGCACATCTACTGGTATTTTAATGCCGAAATTTGCGGAAAATTTTTCTTTGATATATCTGTGTACCACACTCCTTTTCAGTCGTGTGCGATATGCTTAATATCTTCTAGGTGCTTTGAACTTTGTTGATATTTTAAGATCACCTTAGTAAATTGTATCCTTTAATCTTGAGTAATTCCATCTTGGTACTATTTTGGATTATTATTATTCTCCATTATAGTACTGACTTGTGTTTTATATCAATCACAGGATGGCACCACCACGACGTTCTGAGGAGGACATACAACCTGAACTGGGGGCCGCGTTGTCAAGCATCGCCAATGCCTTGGCAGCAATGCAGCAGAACCAGCAGCGTTTTGAAGAGACTGTTCGGAGGAATGAGTTTGCTCCGCTACCCCCACCTCCCAAGCGAGGAGACATCAAAAGCTTCCTGAAGTTCAACCCACGCCAATTTGATGTTTCTGATCAACCACTTGATGATGATGATTGGTTGCGTGAGATGTCAAGGCTACTGGTGACTGCTGATGTTCCTGAGCAAGAATGGGTAAAGTGTGCCACTCACCTTCTGAAGGGAGATGCAGCTCTCTGGTGGGAGAATTACCTGAAGGCAAACCACACTGATTTTCAGCCTACTTGGGGACAATTCACTGGAGCCTTCAAAGAGCAGTATCTGTCAGAAATTGTCATGGAGAGAATGAAGGAAGTGTTTCTCAACCTCAAGCAGGGAAATGACAATGTCAATACCTACATCAGGAACTTCATGAACCTTTCTCGTTATGGTGGCGATGAGATCTCTGATGACAAGAAGAAGCAAAAGAGGTTCCGGCAAGGGCTCAATGCATCGATTAAATATGCAATCACACATTCAAGGCCGGCGTCTTTTCTGGAACTTCAGCATACAGCTCTGCAGGAAGAAGCAAGTAAGCAAGTGTTTGAGGAGTCAAAGAAACACAACCGTGATGCAGCAAGTTCTTCAGCTATGGCAACTCCTTCTAAGCGTCGTGTTTGGGTTCCTAACACCCCACCGTCGCTCCCGGCTCCACCAAGACCTGCAAGCTATGCGGCAAGGCCAACAAACTTCCTCACTGCTGCTCCCAGGGGCTACAACCACCACTACCCTGGAGCGCCTGGCGGAGTCCCTGGCTACGTTGCTCCACGTCCACCTGGAGCTTGTTACACTTGTGGAGACACTGGGCATCTAAACTGGAACTGTCCGTTGAAAAACAAGGCTCTTCCTCCACCACCTGCAAGATCTGCGGCAAGCTCTCCTTTGGTTCGTGCACCACCACCTCGGGCTCTCAACATCAACACCAAGCCCGGGTCTACTGTTGCTCGTGCTAACGCCGGCTCAAGCTGAGCATACACCTGGAGTTGTGATGGGTATGCTTCCCGTTAACTCAGTCCCTGCACGAGTTTTGTTTGATTCTGGTGCTTCGCATTCTTTTGTTTCGCATAAGTTTGCGCATGAGCTTGATCTGGATATGGTTCCCTTATCACGTCGTCTGGTGGTACAATCTCCTGGTTCAAACATGAGGGCTGTTCATATCAGCCATGGCAATCAAATTGAGATTGGTGGCTCTTCGTTCTCGGCTTCCTTAATTGTTCTGGGCAATTCTGACATTGATGTCATCTTGGGCATGGATTGGTTGATAGCAAATGCAGCTGTGATTGATTGTGCTGAACGCTCGGTTTCTCTGAAGATTCCTGAAGGCCATATAGTCTTTTCTCCAAGTCTGACTCCTGCTATCCAGCTTTTCTCTTTGGCGGCTCTGAATGATGATGCTATGGAAGCTATTCAGAGTGTTCCGGTGGTCTGTGAGTTCCCAGATGTCTTTCCTGAAGAGTTGCTAGGTATGCCTCCGGATCGTGAGGTTGAGTTTGTAATTGAACTTGAACCTGGAATGGCTCCTATCTCCAAGCGGCCTTATAAAATGGGTCCTGCTGAGTTGGCTGAACTCAAACGTCAGCTTGATGAACAAGAGAAGTTGGGTTTCATTCAACACAGTACTTCTTCTTGGGGTAGCCCAACAATCTTTGTGAAAAAGCGAGACAGGACTGATAGACTTTGTGTTGACTATCGGGCTCTCAATGCTAAAACCATCAAGAATAAATATCCCCTTCCGCGGATCAATGATCTCTTCGATCAGCTAGCTGGAGCTGTGGTATTCTCTAAGCTTGACTTGAGAAGTGGTTATCATCAAATCAAGATTCGCAAGGAAGATGTTCCCAAAGCAGCTTTCACCACCCGCTATGGCCTGTATGAGTACACGGTCATGTCTTCCGGTCTCACCAATGCACCTGCCACCTTCTCGAGGCTCATGAACTCGGTTTTCATGGAGTATCTTGATAAGTTCGTTGTGGTCTATCTGGATGACATCCTAGTCTATTCTAAGTCAAAGGAAGAACATGAAGAACACCTTCGGTGTGTCCTAAACAAGCTTCGTGAGAACCGCTTGTATGCAAAGTTCTCCAAGTGTGAGTTTTGGCTGCCTCAAGTAACCTATCTTGGTCACGTCATCTCTGCCAAGGGCATTGCAGTAAATCCGGAAACTGTGAAGACAATTGTTGAATGGCTTCCTCCTGTTAATGTCAAAGAAGTGCGGAGTTTCCTTGGTTTGGCTAGTTATTGCCGTCGCTTCGTGCAGAACTTTTCGAAGATAGCGAAGCCTCTTACCGATCTCCTCAAGAAAGGCAAGAAATACCTTTGGACTCCTGCATGTCAAGCAAGCTTTGAGACACTCAAAGAGAAGCTCACTTCCACACCAGTCTTGGTTCCTCCGGACACATCTAAGCCTTTCCAGATATTCTGTGACGCCTCTTTGCAAGGATTGGGTGCGGTCCTTATGCAAGAAAAACAAGTTGTTGCTTATGCCTCTCGACAGTTGAAGACGCATGAGATCAACTATCCTACACATGACCTCGAGCTCGCAGCAGTTGTCTTTGCTTTGAAGCTATGGAGGCACTACTTGCTGGGCAACCGTTGTGAAATCTTTTCTGATCACAAGAGTCTGAAGTATATCTTCACTCAGCCTGATCTCAACCTTCGGCAAAGGAGGTGGATTGAAGCAATCAATGACTTCGATTTGACCATCAACTACACTCCGGGCAAAGCTAATGTCATGGCCGATGCTCTCAGCCGCAAATCTTATGTCAACAACCTCATGATGGAAGAACAACAGCCTCTCTTGTGCGAGGAATTCCGTCAGCTCAACCTTGAAATTGTGGAACAAGGGTATCTCCTGAACCTTCTGGCTACTCCTCTCTTGGAAGAAAAGGTTCGCTCTTTGCAGCGTGGTGATCCGCACACCAGAAAGATCATCTCCAAACTTCAGCTTCCGAAATATGAGTCCTTCCACGTCGATGATCAAGGCACGCTTTTCTTTGAGCACCGGATGTTTGTTCCGAACTACCCGGGTTTGAGAGAGCAAGTTCTCAAGGAGGCGCATGAATCTGTTCTTTCTATCCACCCTGGCAGCACAAAGATGTACATGGACTTGAAAACACAATATTGGTGGCCGGGTTTGAAACGATATTGTGCAAAGTATGTCTCGGAGTGTGATGTCTGCCGCAGAGTGAAAGTTGTCCATCAGAAACCTTCAGGTCTTCTACAGCCATTGAAACCCCCGGAATGGAAATGGGAGAAAGTAGAGATGGACTTCATCACTGGTTTTCCAAGGTCGCAGAAGGGCAACAATGCAATCTTTGTTGTCATTGACAGGCTTTCTAAAGTGGCTCACTTCTTCCCCGTCAAGGAAACAATTCTGGAATTCAGTTGGCTGAGCTCTATATCAACAGAATTGTCTCTCTGTATGGGGTTCGGCTTGAGATCAGTTCAGACCGTGGGAGCATTTTCACTTCCAAGTTCTGGGAAAGTTTCCAAAATGCTTTGGGAACAAAATTGAACTTCAGCACAGCTTACCACCCTCAGTCGCAAGGACAAGTTGAAAGGATCAATCAGATTCTGGAGGATATGCTTCGTGCTTGCGTCATCTCTTTTGGCATGAAGTGGGAAGAATGTCTTCCTTATGCTGAATTCTCTTACAACAACAACTTCCAGAAAAGTCTAAAGATGGCACCATTTGAGGCTCTCTATGGCCGCAAATGCAGAACTCCGATTGGTTGGTCGGGTGCAGGAGAAAGAATATGGTTTGGCCCTGACATTGTAACTCAAGCGGAGGAGAAGGTGCACATCATTCTGGAAAATCTGAAGATTGCTCAAAGTCGCCAGAAGAGCAATTATGACAGAAAGCACACGGACATGGAGTATGTCCCTGGTGATCTCGTTTACCTTCGTGTCACTCCCATGAAAGGCACGCACCGTTTTGGTATCAAAGGAAAGCTGGCTCCTAGATACATCGGTCCTTTCAAAATTCGTGGAAGAAGAGGAGAAGTTGCTTATGCTCTTGAGCTCCCGGAAAAACTCAAGGTCCATCCTGTATTCCACATCTCTCAACTCAAGAAGTGCTTCAAGGATCCCGGCAGGACCGTGGATCATGAGCTAATCAATCTCCAAGAAGACCTGTCTTATCAAGAACACCCCACAAAAATCCTTGAGATCGCAGAAAGAAGGACTCGCAACAAGTCCATCAAGTTCTGCAAGGTGCAGTGGTCGCACCATTCCGTTGATGAAGCCACTTGGGAGCGTGAAGATGAGCTCCGCGCCAACTATCCTACCCTCTTTGAGTCTTCTTCTTCTTCCTAGAATCTCGGGGCGAGATTCCTGTTTAGTGGGGGAGAGTTGTAGCATCCCATTTGTCTAACAACTGTAATGCTACTTGGTCTAGTAATATAATGGCTACTTCATCTACATAATTGTTGCATCATCATTATTTCATGCTCATGTCATCATGCCACCTTGCATTTGAGCATCATATAAAACCCTTTTGTGTGTTGGTTCTTCTCTCATATGCATTGTAAATTGTATTTGGTTCTTGATATATTGTTTAAATGCCCAAGTTGAGTTGGGGGCATATCTTTTATTGACTCCACCACCTTTCTTGTCATCACCCAATCATTCCACCATTCCACCAGATATGAGCATTGCAACTTATTTGGTTTACCTCTAGCTCATGTGGGTTGGGATGGATCCAATTCTAGCTCCACATGCTCCCATGTGTGCACCATGTTGTTTTCACAACATTGGTATATGAGAGCCACATGGCCACCTTTGCATGCCTTGTGAGTGGAACTTCTCCCTAGCTTCCATATGGATTGTTTTGGAGTTATTATCATGTTGGGATATTTTTGGGACTATAAAATTATCTAGTGGCACCTACACACTAGCATGTCCCATTTTTATTCAAATATGGTCCTCTCCATCTACTCCACATGGGGCATCCTTTTATCCTTTTTGTTTGGCCTTTATTCCACTTCTTGGGAATGCATATGTATGAATGCTATGGATATTTATTTTGTTTTGATAAGATGAAACCTAGCATTAAATATTTTGCATGGGCCATGCAACCTTAACCATCTTTGGTCCTCTTTGAATTTTATTTGAATTTGGAGTGGATCAACTTCCTTTTCCCTAGACTCCTCTTTGCTTGATCTTGTTGGATCTTGCTAAAACCCTAAGCCCCTCTTCTCACCCTCTCCTCCAACCTTTTCCCTTGTCCTTGATCAGGTGCTTGGTCATGTGTGTCCTCGATCATGTGCTTGATCACCTCACCCCCTCATCTCTCTCTTTACACCTCTCTCTTTACCTTTCTCTCTAGACCACCCCCCCTAGCTCACCTCTCCCTCTCTTGGCTTCCCCACCCTCTCCCTGCCAGCAGGCCCCACCTGACCACCTCCCATGTGCCCCCCTGGTCCCCCTCTCTCCCAAACCCTAGCTCTAACCCGAGCCACCCCTCCTCCCTTTTGCATAAAGGTGGCACCACCCCATGTGCCTCTCCCTTCTCTCCCTTGTCGCCCCAACCACCCAGGCATCCTAGATCAAGATCTGGAGGAACCTTGGCCCCTCTCCATCCTCCCTTCTTCCTCCCCAACCTTGCAACCACACCACCATGTCCCCATACCCTAGCCTCGGCCATCTCTTCCTCTAGCTGCTCGAGCACGCCAGTTGCATCAGAGCACCAGGAGAGTCCTTCTCTTCTTCTTCTTCGCAAAGACTGGAACCCAGGGACTCGCCGAGCAGCTGTCGCCGTGCACCGCCAAGATCAGGAGCTCCAGAGCACCAGCTACGCGCCAGATCGTGACTGCCCCGAGCTTCTCCGACCACACCGTCGAGTTCCTGGTGAGCTCCTCGATCCCCTAGACAAGGTCCCCTCCCCTCTCGTGCATCAGAAGGCTGCCTGGCCGTGCCGAGCACCTCGCGCGCACGCACGGCCGCGTGCAGCACAGACAAGCAGCCCGCAGAGCCCCGCCGCCTCGCTCCTCTTCAAGTCCGCCACGCCACACCATCCCGAGATGCCACCTGAACGAAAGTTGTAGCCCTTAGTCGCATCTGTGTTTTATGTTTTTTGGGTTTAGCCAGTTTTGCACTAGATTCGTCGCCATCGACCTCCAAACTTGGCTCTAGATGCTGTTCTTCCGGAACGAGTTCGATTGCGGACTGCGAGCGCGCTCTTCGAAAAACCCCGGCCTTTTCCGCTTAAACCCAGTCCGCGTGGCCCGCTAGTCAGCCTCCCAGTGAGTTTTGCAGAGCAGCCCCTCAGCTTTTCAGCGCGCAACCAACCGATCCTGGATCGCACACGTGTCGCCCACCGATGGCAAGGCTAATGGCCCGCCCCCTTGCTCGCCCACCAGTCAGCGAGTGAGGGTAGGTTAACCCTGGGTGACAGAAGTGTTTCTGCGTGCGAGTTGCCCAGTCAGCATCTGGCCCCACCTGTCACTGACTGTGTCTAGATCAGAGTGAGTGACAAAAGTATTTCTGTGATTCTGTTTAAATTCAAACCTTTTCCAAATTATTTCAAATTCAAATTTAAATTTCAAATCTGTTTAAATATGAATTAATTCATAACTTTCAAATGGCTTGGAATTTGAATTCAAACTTAATATGAAAAGTGTTTTGTTTTTGAATGTTAATTCAAATCTTTAATCAAATATTTTCAGAATTAATTTAAATAGTCAACCTTTGACTTTGATAGTCAACCTTTGACTTTGACCCTATTTAATAATTTTGACTTAAAAATAAATTTAAATCCATAATTCCAAATAATACAAATAACATATGTTTTCAAATCAGAAAAATGTGAGGATTTCAAATATGCCATCCAAAATATATTTTGAACACTTTAAATTTCAAGTTGACTAAAATTACAACAAAATGCCCTTCCCCTTAATTAATTCATAACTTATGTTTTATAACTCCAAATTTAACAAATGATATGTCTAAAATGATTAGCTCGACGAGACCTTTCTGTTTATGCATTCCTTGTTCTGTTTTGAAGCATGCATCATATAAATATTGAATAAACAGAACTGTCATTGGGAGTAAAAGATGACTAAATAATTTAACCAAGTGCTTTATTATTGTTTTCTCACCTCACCCATGCCATGCTACTTTAATGCCATGCAAATTGTGCATCATTCATCATGGCATGATTGTTTGCTTGTTGCATTATTCCTATGCTTGTGCCCTTTATTTATGTTGGCCCTTGTTTGTTTGGTTCTTCTTCGAATAGACCTTTGAAAGGTGGGATATATCAAGAAACCCGTGAGCACTACCAGATCCTTCTCTCGCTCAATCGAGCCGCCAGCAAGCACTACCACATGCTTGCATACATATAGTACCTATTGCCTCTATCTTATTCTTGCATCATTGAGTCGCGATTGCATTAAATTGAATCCCAAGTATTGCATAGCCTTTACTTTTAAACCCCACCGAAGCTTGTTCCTCCATCCCATGAGCCATTACTACAGGAGTTGTTTGAGCCATGCGAGTCGTAGAACAGCATGTGTAGGGTATGTGAGTGTCTGATGGATAACGAGGTACCTAAACAACTTAACCTGAGTAGTATGGGATAACTAATGGAAGTGGCACCGGTGAGCAATATCTGCTATTTGGTTTTTCATGCTCACTTGTGTCCCGTAGGACCCCGAGTACTTGATTCCTGTTCCTTGAATATTCGCGCTATCCACATCCGGGAGGATTATGGGACCCCCCTGAGCTAGAGCTTGATTCATTCTTATTTCTTGGGGCCACAAACTAGTTTGAGGTTTTATTTACTATCCTGTACTTATGCCATGCTTTACTGCTTTATTTACGATTGTGTGAGGAGCACCTGTACTGTTTAGGATCGGGACACGTTTTCGCGGTATCGACAAGCCCAGTCACACTTTCGGGTTCTCGATCGTTACGGCCCACCCAAACCTTGAGTCCATCTTGGAGTCAGCTAACTTCGTTGCGGGTAGCTTAATGGGGTGGCCCCCTGAAATATTTCTGAATCTGGTGATTGCTTTGTCGTGAAGGCCTCGTTGGGTTTTGATTTGGTTTTTCCGAGGTTGATCGAGTGTGTGTTGCTATTTGTGCACCCCTGCAGGGTAAAACTTTCTGAAAGCCGTGTCGGCGGTTATAGACAACTTGGAGCACAGTTTCTCGATCATAGACAAGTATAACTAAAGTACCGCTTTTAATTTGACTAAGTAACTGACTAGTAAATAGTGCAATGCTCATGGAATGGTTAATAAAACTGCCAACGGATGGGGGGGTTGTTCGTCCGCTTCCTCGTTGGTAAGCGAGGAGGAGGATGGATCTGTTAAGATTACCAATATAACTGTTGTTATTAATTCACGGACATCCGTCTATCTTTGGTTAGGCGGATGGTGAGCGAGTATCTATAGAACTGCTAGGGTTTATCTTTTGCTGCAATTGCGTCACCCCAGGTTGTGTCCCCTTTAGAGGCATAAAGACTTGCTGAGTACCCTTAGGGTCTCACACGATAAATTATTTGATTCAGATGAACAGGTACACTCACAAGATGGATACTGGGTGGAGGTGACGGATGATGTGGGCAACGATCATTCGATGTAGAGATTCCGGGAACGGGGATCCGTCAGATCTGTGGGCGGGATGTGCTTATTTTATGGGGCATCTTATGCCGATTTGCTTCTTATCCGTACTCGGATCTTGTTTGCCGCTTCCGCCTGATACTCTGATGTTTGATGTATGAGGAGATATCCTAAACTATTATATCTATCTAGGACATTTGAATCTTGTCAGTATGGTTGCTATATTTCCTTTCTTTTTAGATGGAATGGCTCGATGTACTGTTGTATGGTGGCTTGCATACATACTCACTTGTGTATGTAGTTGATCCTTCGCCGATTACGCGCCTGCTTCTTGTCCTGATGTTTGGAAATGGTTGGGACGGACGAAAGGTCTACCTGTGAGTGGCTTTTGGGGCCCCACCGTACTATTTCAACCATTCCCGCTCACCCAGGCTTGAACTAGGAGCGTAATTCACCGAGGTAGTTACACGTACTCTCCCCGATCTCAAGATCGCGTAGACGATCCTTCCGGCGCTGCGTTCCGGCAGCGCTCCCGCAGTCGGTCACACGTTCGGTACTCGACGAAGACCTTCCTCTCCCTTGTTCCAGCAGGCAGCGGAGGTTGTAGCACTCTCCTCGCGATTCCAAAGACAACAGCGGGTACCTAAGTAGAGGGAGATCTCGCAGGGCTTCGCCTTAAGCCGGAGCGAGTATGGTGGAGTATGAGAGAGCTCCTCGGCGATCTAGGGTTTAGACACACCAAGGAGGAGAGGCTAGAGCCGGCGGCTAGGGTTCCGGGGATTCCCAAATCGGTGGCTAGGGCAAAACCCTAGGGGCGGCGGCTATGGTGGTAGGCGCCAAGCTAGGGTTTGAGGAGAGGTACTTGTGTGTACTAGAGGGGCAGCCCTGCCCCTCCCTTTATAGGTGGGAGGTGCGGCCAAGGGGAGGGGAGTCCCTCCCCAACTCGGCCTTGGGAGGTGCGCCGGCTTGGGGAGGAGGACTCCCTCCCCAACTCGGTTTTGGTCTCCTCCTCTTTTCCTCTTTCCGAAACTTGCCGTTTGACTTTCAAACTGGCCGTTTGACTTTTCAATTTAGGATTTGAATAAACCCTTTATTTTGGACAGCGAAGGCACCTAGTACATGATGCAATCATTCCAACTTGCAATGACACATTCATGTACCCCTTCCCCTCCGGAGTGCCGGACATTCCGGAACCTTCTAGAACATTCCCGATGAAAACACCGGAATCATTCCCGAACTCTGAAACGGGACTTTCCTTATATGAATCTTATTCTCCGGACCATTCTGTATCTCCTCGTGATATCCCGGATCCCATCCGAGACTCCGAACAACATTCGGTCTCTTTCTCATAATACCATAACTACTCAAACAACGTCGAATCCTTAAGTGTGTCTCCCTACGGTTCGTGAATTATGCGGACATGATCGAGACACTTCTCCGAACAATAACCAATAGAGGAATCTGGAAATTCATATGGCTCCCACATATTTCTACGATTACTTTGCGATCGAATGAACCACTTACATACGATATCAATTTCCTTTTGTCTCACGATATGTTACTTATCCGAGGTTATGATCGTCGGTATCTCTGCATACCTAGTTCAACCTCGTTACCGATAAGTACTCTTTTCTCGTTCCCGTGATATGTGATCCCTTGTGAGCCAGTCACATGCTTGCAAGCTAATTGGATGACATTTCACCGAGAGGGCCCAGAGTATAGCTATCCGTCATATGGATGGACAAATCCCACTCTTGATCCATGTGTTTCAACCAATACTTTCCGAACACTCAATGCCACCATTATAGCCACCCAGTTACGGTGTGGTGTTTGATGTCATCAAAGCATCCATCCGGTAAAGGTGATATGCATGATCTCATGGTCGAAGGAATTTAGATAACTATGCATGAGAAAGCATATAGCAATTGAACTATTAAAATGACTTGATCTTTATGCTACGCTTATCTATAGGAGTATGTCCATCATATCATTCTCCTAACGATATGATCTTGTTGTTAATAACATCTCAATGTTCATGATAGGGAAACCACAATCATCTATTAACCAACAAGCTAGTATTACATAGAGGCTTTTACTATGGACTTCAAATTAAGTTTACAAATCACACAAGTATTAATGTTTCCTTGTTAATACTATTATAGCATGAATGTAAACATTTATCATAAACACAAAGATATAATAATAACTACATTTATTATTGCCTCTAGGGCATATCTCCAACAGTCTCCCACTTGCACTAGAGTCATCTAATCTAGATTACATGGTAATATACCGAACACCCATGGCAGTTTGGTGCTGGTCATGTTTTGCCCTCGGGAGAGGTTTAGTCAACGGATCCGCCACATTCGGATCTGTGTGTACTTTGCAAATCTTTATATCCCCGTCCTGGATATGTTCTCGAATAGCGTGAAAACGTAGCTTGATATGCTTCAGCTTCTTGTGTGACCTTGGTTCTTGCGCATTGGCTATGGCGCCCATGTTATCACAGTAGATAGACATTGGGTCCAGCGCACTAGGAACCACACCCAGCTCTGTAATGAACTCTTTCATCCATATCGCTTCTTGTGAAGCCTCCGAAGCAGCCATGTATTCCGATTCAGTTGAAGATCTCGCCACAACACTTTGCTTTGCACTCCTCCAGCTAACTGCTGCACCATTCAAAATAAATACATATCCAGATTGTGATTTAGAATCATCCGGATCGGTGTTCCAACTAGCATCGGTGTAACCATTAACAACGAGCTGTTCATCACCTCCATAAGAAAGAACCATATCCTTAGTTCTTCTCAAGTACTTAAGGATGTTTTGATCACGTCCAATGATCCACTCTGGATCACTTTGATATCTGCTAGTTAAACTAACAGATATGCAATGTCGGGTCTAGTACATAGCATGGCATACATTAGAGATCCTATGGCTGAGGCATAGGGAGTCTTACTCATCCTTTCTCTATCTTCCGATGTCGGACTTTGAGTTTTACTCAAGGTCGATTAGCAACATGGGCAAGAACCCTTTCTTGCTATCTTCCATTCCAAACCTCTTTAGAACTTTGTCCAAATATGTACTCTGTGACAATGATATTTGGCGTTTCGATCTATCTCTATAAATCTTTATGCCTAATATGTAAGCTGCTTCGCCAAGATCCTTCATTGAAAAACTATTATTCAAATATTCCTTGACACTATTAAGAAGGTCTACATCATTCCCAATCAACAATATGTCATGCACATATAGTATTAAGAATGCTACAGAGCTCCCACTTACTTTCTTGTAAATACAAGCTTCTCCATAAGTTTGTATAAAACCAAAACTTTTGATCACCTTATCAAAACGTTGATTCCAACTTCGGGATGCTTGCTTCAATCCATAGATGGACCATTGAAGTTTGCATACCTTGTTAGCATCTTTAGGATCGACAAAACCTTTGGGTTGCATCATATACAACTCTTCATCAATGTCTCCATTGAGGAATGCTGTTTTGACATCCATCTGCCATATTTCATAATCGTAATATGCAGCGATTGCTAACATAATCCTTACAGACTTTAGCTTCGCTACTGGTGAGAAAGTCTCATCGTAGTCAACTCCTTGAATTTGTCGAAACCCTTTTGCGACAAGTCGAGCTTTATAGACAGTAACATTACCATCAGCATCTGTTTTCTTCTTGAAGATCCATTTGTTCTCGACCTTCCGCCATCCGGTAAGTCCACCAAAGTCCATACTTGGTTTTCATACATGGATCCAATCTCGGATTTCATGGCTTCTTGCCATTTATTGGAATCTGGGCTCATCATCGCTTCCTCATATGTCTCGGGGTCATCGGTGTTGTCCAGCAACATGACACTCATAACGGGATCATACCAATCTGGAGTGGTACGAGTTCTCGTTGACCTGCGAGGCTCAGAGCAACTTCAACAAGTTTCATGATCATCATCATTAGCTTCCTCTCTTATTGGTGCAGGCACCACAGGAACTTCTTCCGGTGCTGCGCTACTCGCAATTTCGAGAGAAGGTTCGACAACCTCGTCGAGTTCTACTTTCCTTCCAGTCACTTCTTTCGAGAGAAATTCCTTCTCTAGAAAGGATCCATTCTTGGCAACGAAGATTTTGCCTTCGGATCTATGATAGAAGGTATACCCAATAGTTTCCTTCGGGTATCCTATGAAGACGCATTTTTCCGCTTTGGGTTCAAGCTTGTCCGGCTGTAACTTCTTTACATAGGCTTCGCACCCCCAAACTTTAAGGAACGACAATCTAGGTTTCTTCCCAAACCATAATTCATACGGTGTCGTTTCAACGGATTTAGACGGTGCCCTATTTAAAGTGAATGCGGCTGTTTCTAATGCATAACCCCAAAATGATAGCGGTAAATCTGTAAGTGACATCATAGAACGAACCATATCTAAGAGAGTTCGATTACGACGTTCGGACACACCATTACGCTGTGGTGTTCCCGGCGGTGTCAACTGCGAAAGTATTCCGCATTTCTTCAAATGCTCGCCAAACTCGTAACTTAGATATTCACCTCCACGTTCAGAACGTAGAAATTTAATCTTCTTGTTACGTTGATTCTCTGCTTCACTTTGAAATTCCTTAAACTTCTCGAAAGTTTCGGACTTATGGTTCATGAAATAGATATACCCATATCTACTCAAGTCATCCGTGAAGGTAAGAACATAACGATAACCACCGCGCGACGCTACACTCATTGGACCACATACATCGGTATGTATAATTTCCAACAAGTCCATAGCTCGCTCCATCATACCAGAAAATGGAGTCTTAGTCATTTTACCCATCAGACATGCTTCGCATCTATCAAGTGATTCAAGAAGTCCATCGGAATGGAGTTTCTTCATACGCTTCACTCCAATGTGACCAAGACGACAGTGCCACATATAGGTCAAGTTATCGCTCGATTTCAAACGTTTAGCCTCAATGTTATTAATATGTGTATTTCCACTATCGAGATTCAATAAAAATAGACCATCTATCAAAGGTGCATGTGCATAAAACATATTACTCACATAAATCAAACAACCATTATTCTCGGATTTAAACAAGTAACCGTCTCGCAATAAACAAGATCCCGATATAATGTTCATGCTCAACGCAGGCACCAAATAACAATTATTTAAGTATAAAACTAATCCCGATGGTAGATGAAGGGGTAGCGTACCGACCGCGATCACATCAACCTTTGATCCGTTTCCAACGCGCATCGTCACCTCGTTCTTCGCTAGTTTCCGTTTATTCTGCAGCACCTGTTTCGAGTTACAAATATGAGCAACCGAACCAGTATCAAATACCCAGGCACTACTACGAGTACTAGTGAGATACACATCAATAACATGTATATCAGATATACCTTTCTTCTTGATGTTGCCGTTCTTCAAATCCGCCAAGTACTTTGGGCAATTCCGCTCAAAGGACCTTCTCCCTTGCAGTAAAAGCACTCAGTTTCAGGCTTAGGTCCAGCCCTGGTCTTCTTCGTCGGCGTGGTAACTCTCTTACCACCCTTCTTGAAGTGTCCCTTCTGCTTAGACTTGCCTTTCTTGAATTTGGTGGTCTTATTGACCAACAACACTTGGTGCTCTTTCTTGATCTCCACTTCTACAGACTTCATGTTCTGCATGTTGTAGTTCATCACAAAGTTCTTGTAACTTGGTGGTAGTGATTGGAGGACACGGTAAATCCCCAAAGTATTGGGAATCACAATACCCAAGCTTTGAAGTTTGTTTGCGTGCCTAGACATCTTAAGCACATGCTCGCTGACGGAGCTGCCCTCTTCCATCTTGCAGTTAAAGAACTTTTCAGAAGCCTCATAACTTTCAATTGCCGCATGGGTCTCAAAGATCAATTTGAGATCCTCGACAATATCATGTGGGTCTGAATTCTCAAACCTTTTCTGAAGTTCCGATTCTAAACCATACAAGATAGCACACTGAACTGTGGAGTACTGAGTCTTCCGAGTGAGGTAAACATTCTTTACTTCATCGGGAGCATCACCGCAGTGGGTCACCCAATGTGCATCCAGCACATAGGTCAAATTACCAGCTGTGAGGACAATCCTCAAATTGCGGAACCAATCCGCGAAGTTGCTTCCATTGTTTTTCAACTTTTCTTTCTCTAGGAACGCATTAAAATTGATGGTAGGGGCTGCCATTGATCTACAACATATTTGCAATAGTTTAGACTAAGTTTATGACAAATATTGAGTTCAAATTAATATTAAAATTAACCTAGGTGAACTCCCACTCAAAACAATATCCCTCACATTGTTTTAGTGATCACACGAACCAAATCCACCACATCAACACCGATCATCACGAGAGTTGATATAGTTTCAATGGCGAACAATCGACATGTTCATCATATCTACTATATGATTCATGCTTTACCTTTCGGTGATCCGTGTTCCGAGACCATGTCTGTACATGCTAGGCTCGTCAAGATCAAACCTTAGTTTCCGCATGAGCAAATCTGGCTTGCTCACGTTGTATACACTTGCGGAATCTAACACACCCGATCATCACGTGGTGCTTCGAAACAACAAGCTTTAGCAACGGTGCTAACTAAGGGTGAACACTTTATGACTTGAAATTCATGTGCATGAGGGATCATCTTATAATGCTACCGTCGTCAACTAAGCAATACAAGATGCATAAAGGATTAACATCACATGCAATTCATAATATGTGATATGATATGGCCTTTCTTCTTCGCGCTTCCGATCTCCATCTTCAAGAACGAACATGATCTCCATCATCACCAGCATTGCATCAAGGTTAATGATGCTTCTCCATGGTTGTCGTCCACCGGCTTCAACTATTACAACTACTTTGAATAGACACGCGGGTCTTAACATAAATTAAAGACAACCATATGGCTCCTGCCGGTTGCCAACTTACAATAAGGAACATTGCATACATCAAATATAATCACAATCATGGCCATATCACATCACTGCACACCCCTGCAAAACAAAGTTAGACGCCTCTACTTTCTTTGCATGTTTTACGTGGTTTTGGGGCTTTCAATAAGTGTCGTTCTAACTTACGAACAAGAACCACAACATTGATACTAGTATTGTTAATCACCGGTTGTAAATTGGATCTCCACTATGCTAGGAGAAACAGGCACCCGCAAAGCCACTTATGCAATACAAGTTGCATGTCAATCGTGGAGCAAGTCTCATGAACGATGTCATGTAAGGTTAGCCCGGGCCGCTTCATCCCAACATCCCGCAAGATGCAAAGTACACAAGAAGCAATCGACAATAAGAGCATCAACGCCCACAATGACCATTGTGTTCTACTCGTGCAACAGATCTACATATAGACACGGCTCTGATACCACTGTAGGGTTTCGTAGCATGGAAAACAAAAAATTTCTATCGCATACAAACAAACAAGCCAAGATCTATCTACTAGATTGTAGCAATGAGTCGATGGAATAACTCACCCTCGAAGATTCCAAAGCGTTTAACGAGAGCAGATTCTCGTGGGTGATGTAGTCGTACTCTCCCCGATCTCAAGATCGCGTAGACGATCCTTCCGGCAGCGCTCCCGCAGTCGGTCACACGTTCGGTACTCGACGACGACCTTCCTCTCCCTTGTTCCAGCAGGCAGTGGAGGTTGTAGCACTCTCCTCGCGATTCCGGCAGCACAACGGCGTGGTACCGGAAGTAGAGGGGAGATCTCGCAGGGCTTCGCCTTAAGCCGGAGCGAGTATGGTGGAGTATGAGAGAGCTCCTCGGCGATCTAGGGTTTAGACACACCAAGGAGGAGAGGCTAGAGCCGGTGGCTAGGGTTCCGGGGATTCCCAAATCGGTGGCTAGGGCAAAACCCTAGGGGGCGGCGGCGGCTATGGTGGTAGGCGCCAAGCTAGGGTTTGAGGAGAGGTACTTGTGTGTACTAGAGGGGCAGCCCTACCCCTCCCTTTATAGGTGGGAGGTGCGGCCAAGGGGAGGGGAGTCCCTCCCCAACTCGGTCTTGGGAGGTGCGCCGGCTTGGGGAGGAGGACTCCGTCCCCAACTCGGTTTTGGTCTCCTCCTCTTTTCCTCTTTCCGAAACTTGCCGTTTGACTTTCAAACTGGCCGTTTGACTTTTCAATTTAGGATTTGAATAAACCCTTTATTTCGGACAGCGAAGGCACCTAGTACATGATGCAATCATTCCAACTTGCAATGACACATTCATGTACCCCTTCCCCTCCGGAGTGCCGGACATTCTGGAACCTTCTAGAACATTCCCGATGAAAACACCGGAATCATTCCCGAACTCCGAAACGGGACTTTCCTTATATGAATCTTATTCTCTGGACCATTCCGGATATCCTCGTGATATCCCGGATCCCATCCGAGACTCCAAACAACATTCGGTCTCTTTCTCATAATACCATAACTACTCAAACAACGTCGAATCCTTAAGTGTGTCTCCCTACGGTTCGTGAATTATGCGGACATGATCGAGACACTTCTCCGAACAATAACCAATAGAGGAATCTGGAAATTCATATGGCTCCCACATATTTCTACGATTACTTTGCGATCGAATGAACCACTTACATACGATATCAATTTCCCTTTGTCTCACGATATGTTACTTATCCGAGGTTATGATCGTCGGTATCTCTGCATACCTAGTTCAACCTCGTTACCGATAAGTACTCTTTTCTCGTTCCCGTGATATGTGATCCCTTGTGAGCTACATGCTTGCAAGCTAATTGGATGACATTTCACCGAGAGGGCCCAGAGTATATCTATCCGTCATATGGATGGACAAATCCCACTCTTGATCCATGTGTTTCAACCAATACTTTCCGAACACTCAATGCCACCTTTATAGCCACACAGTTACGGTGTGGTGTTTAATGTCATCAAAGCATCCATCCGGTAAAGGTGATATGCATGATCTCATGGTCGAAGGAATTTAGATAACTATGCATCAGAAAGCATATAGCAATTGAACTATTAAAATGACTTGATCTTTATGCTACGGTTATCTATAGGAGTATGTCCATCATATCATTCTCCTAACGATATGATCATGTTGTTAATAACATCTCAATGTTCATGATAGGGAAACCACAATCATCTATTAACCAACAAGCTAGTATTACATAGAGGCTTTTACTATGGACTTCAAATTAAGTTTACAAATCACACAAGTATTAATGTTTCCTTGTTAATACTATTATAGAATGAATGTAAACATTTATCATAAACACAAAGATATAATAATAACTACATTTATTATTGCCTCTAGGGCATATCTCCAACAAGTATCACTTGCCAATACAATTCAAATGTATTGACCCTTGTGGCTGTAACTTGTTATGTTGCAGGTTTGTTTGATATTAGTGAAGTTTAATGATTAGGATTACAAGTCTACAACAAACATGTCTGCCTGTGGCACTTTAAATATGAAGGACCCCATCCTATTGTTATATTCTGCTGCATTGTAATAAGATAGACAAATGAGCTATGTAAGATGTAATAAATTATTTTATTCCTGGTTATAAAGTTGTACTATGACCTTTGTTTCTTGATATTACATCTTAACTGTGGATGCTAGCTATTGATCCAGGGACTAGCATTGTAAACACAGGGATCTCTACCTTATTAAAGGTTGGGAACCTTACAATGTGGGTGAGGGATAGGTGGATCAGGGGAATACACATGAGAAACCTCATTGTATCCATACTTACCGCTATCCTTTTTCGAGGAGGACCTCTTGCTATTGTCATCACCAACCACTTCGTTATCTTTGGAAGCAGTTTTACCCGTTTCCTTGGATTGCGGAGTGGTATCCTCAGAGTTAGATGGAGGTGATGCTGCGGATGTGGAGAGACGCATTATCAATTGACGCATCTCTTCCATTTTAGCCTCCATTGAACTCACCAAGGTTGTTTCCAACGTCTTGAGATCGTTCATGGTGACTACCTCCCGAGCATCACTCGCATCTACCTTGGAACCCATACGTCTCTTAGGCGGTTAAGCCCAAAATAAGAGCCGGGGCTCCGATACCAATTGAAATGGATCGTATGGGCACCTAGAGGGGGGGTGAATAGGTGCTAACCAATGTTTAATACTTTTTCAATTTTAGGCTTGACACAAAGTAAATTCTCTAGATATGCAACTATGAGAATTTCCCTATATGCAACCCTAACTACTAAGCACGTAAAGAGAGGAGCAAAGGAACCGTAGTGGAGCACGCGGAGACACAAGGATCCATTTTACCGCAGTTCCTTCCTTGTTAAGGGAAGTACATCTGTGTTGGAGGGGTGGGTGGTTCTAAGACCACCACGCCACTATAGGCCTCACCCTATTCTCTGATGGATCTCGCCACGAGAGGCCTAATCCACCTTCTCCACTATTGGATCCCTTCGAGGCGGGAACCGGTGCCTTTTACAACACTATCGGGGCACACACCCACAACCGAATTGGGGGCTCCCGAGATGACAACAAGCTGCCACAAGAACAAGGTGTATCAATATAAACAAAAACAAGGATCTAGGTATTTGCAAGAAATACTAGATCGGTGGTTCTCCAAATGAATGGAGAGGAGATGAAGCGCTTGATTGTATTTGATGATGATCGAGTCCTCCTCCTTTGATTCGCCAATGGACGGAGCCTTTGAGTGGATCTAGGTGGAGTTCTCTTGGTTGAAGGTTGCAGATCCGGCTTGTCTTTTTCGAATCAATCAAGAGTTCTGGACAGAGGGGGAAGACAGGATTAAATACCCCCTGCCCAGAACAAGCCGTTGGAGAAATTTGGGGGCGGACTATCCGCCCTGTGGAGAAAATCCGCCCCCAGGACGGAAACTCCGGGGAAAACTCCGTCCCCCATACAGAGAGCGACGCAGCCTTGACTTGAAGAAAATTCCTGAGGGGGCGGATTATCCACCCCTGCCGGAGGCAGACTATCCGCCCTTGGGAGAAAGTCCGCCCAAGGACCGGAAAGTCCGAGGGAAACTCCGCCCCCCATACAGAGAACAACGCAGGCTTGGCTTGAAGGAAATCCTCGAGGGGGCGAACTGTCTGCCCCCAAGGGGCGGACTATCCGGCATGGCCGGAAAGTCCGGCCACAAACTCCGCCCCCTCTCTGGGGCTCGCGCACTCTTGGGAAGAGGGAGGGGCTGATTATCCTCCCCCCAAGGGAAGATACTTTTCCCTTTTCTTAGAGAGATCTGCAACACTTCAATACCCGTTAAATAATCCTTGATATTGTTATCTAACACAAAAAACACTAGGGATTAAGAAATATTCTTTCAACCACCAACCCATCTCAGTGGAGAAGCAGCATGGCTGAATCAAAGGTCCCGTATGATGATGCAAGGATGATAGATGGAGGTCCCGGCTACCCCGTGGATGGAATCAAGGAGCATATATCTTGTGAGCTCCATCAGAAGGTGAAGAATATATCCGTCAAGGTGGCGGTTGGATTTTCTTTACCTTGTACACCTGACACACGCTGTCATGGCCGTGAGATTCTAGCTGGATATGCTAAAGTTGGGGTGGATGAAATCGTAACGGGGTGGGACTCAATGGAAATTGACATCCCTGGGCCTGAAGGTGAGATGACACTCGAAGAAGTACTAGGTGGTATCATTCTATGGGACAAGAACAACATCAAGCTTCCAGGCTAGGCCCCAAGGCCAACACCGCCTCCGAGTTGTCGCAGGTCACCTTCACCTCCAAGAATCCCACCCCATGATGACTACGACCACCACATCGTGAGGCCATCTCGATCTCTGCCATAGGTGCAATAGTCTTTGCTGCCCGCTAAGGACAATAAGCGGAAGCATGCTCCGTAAGTGAGTACTAAACGACGCGGCAGCCCAAAACAGAAAATGCCGCCCCTGCCAACAGTGCCTCATAAGAATATTCCCATCAGACCTTACGATAGTACTGATGCGGAAAATGCAGCGATAGCAAAGGCCGAAGTTGCGGCGCATTTTGAGAAGAAGAAACCTGAGCCCGCTCCGGTATACACCGAGAAGCAAAAGGTGTTTGCACTAAATTTTTTGAACACAAAATCGCAATATGTTTTGCACCATAAGCCATATGACAATCTACACACACTTTAGAAAAAAGTGACAAAGAGCAAATCAAGTGCAAGCGGGAAAAATTAGCAAGTATAGGTGGAAGCGGGAGCAAAACAGCAAGCAATAAAAGATCAGACGTTCCCCTTGTCAGACAATAGGCCAAACAGACGATCACACCCCTCAAGGTGTTTTCCGAAAATGCTCCCCAGCCACTAGATATGGAAGCACCTATGGAGTTGGCGGCCAGTATGAAAGTTAGTACTGTTGAACTGTTAGGATCCCAATACGACATTCTACCCAAGGTTATTGTAGCCCGTAGACATGTCGAAGGTGAGGATTTGGTCAGCAAAGAGAGGCTGAAAGAACTACCAACACAAATGAGGAATCTCCATTAATGGTACTCGACGATCACAAAGTAGGGGAGAATAATGCTCATAGCCAAAGTCCCACGTGAGTACTACTTCAGACCCGAAGAGGTCCATATTGAGTTTCTAGAATTGTTCCAGTTATACCATCATTCCTTAGTTCCTATTGTCTGAAACTTGTTGAATTCATTGTCTACATGTTTAGTTTTTCAGTTGTTCAGTTCAGTACATGTAATTATCCTTATTATATACTTTTGTACTCTATTATTATGCAGAATGAGGATCCTGGAATGTAAAAGAAGAAGAATCTATAATGTTGGGTTCATTGACCCAAATAAAGTGCATATAAACACGGTAACGTCAAACCCCGAGGATACGGAGGAAAATATTCTAAGGTTTCTAATGGAGCAAAATTTCTCTAACCACATGTTGTTTCCTTACAATTTCAAGTGAGGGTCTTACTCTGTTGTACACATTCACTTTTGATTAGTTGATGCTAAGTGTAATTGATGAGTTACTAATGTATATATAAATGTTTGTAGCTTCCACTGGATTCTGCTAGACATTCAACTTGATAAGGGAACAGTTGATGTCACGGACCCATCAAAGAGAAACTTGGAAGATTTCTGCAGCATGAAGGACATGCTCCAGAAGTAAGTTTCGCGCTATATCGGTCTCTCTCGTTGATTTCCTGAGATATCAGGTAATGAATAACTCATTCATTAATTTTCTTCGCCAGGCAGGGTTTGGATCCGGTTCAAGCACTAGGTTACATGTGTATTTAGTGAGAAGCTGACGTTTAAGGCGGTCATGGTAAGTAGCACATGAACGCGCATATCTTTACTTCTAGTTTCAATACAATAATGATTCTATATTATTATTTTGGTTGAATTTTATTCTCATAAAGTGCGCGAGGCAGCCACATGGGTCGAATCTATGTGGATTCTATGTTTGGGAGTTCATTCGCATGTTTACCACTAAGAACAAAGATTATAGAGTCGACATAAGCAATTCATGCACACCATCATTTTATTGCCGTCACTTTTTGTTATCATGATTGATATTTATATTGATCTACTTTTTCTTATATAGTTTGAGAGAATGTGGGATCAACTCCTATCAGAGCAATGCGTACTAGGAATTGTGGAGGAGTTGGCTGGATTTATTTTCAAAGAGATCGTAGACGATGCCGGAGAATTTAGTGTGAATAGGCGCTACAGATCTCCATGTAATCGAACAGATGAGCTCTAGTCCCGTAATTCTGATCTCCATGTAACTATGCAAATTGTATATATTTGTATGCTCGATAGTGTAATATAAGTTATCTTATATATGCACGAACGTGTATGATATGTGGTGGCCAATAAATATTTTAAAAATATGTTGAAATGAATAAGAAATAAATAAAATACAAAATGAATGCTCTGCCGCGGCAGAGAAAGGGCACTGTAACATCCCAGATTCTATATTAGGATGTTATTATTTCCATGCATCATCCTTGCATCATTGCATTCTACAAATGATTTTTTTACAACAAATCCTAAACACATAAACCTAGCAAAGCAAAACCCTATTAGTGGTTGCCATATGTAGGCATCATTGTTGTAACAAGCTTGTTCCTTATAAGAAGCTTTGTGAAACATCAAGGCATGGTCCTATGTTGACCACCTTCCTTTTATAAAAATTTAGAAACAAATTTCATCAAGTTTGGACCCTGTTTGCAAAAGTTGTGTAGGTTTTAGTGAAACAGAATTTAATAAAACAAAGTAGGAAAAAAGGGCTAACTAACCTAAACGGGACAGTTAAGCCGGCCCACAACCCCCCCTCCACCACCGACACGTGGGACCCGCTCCCATCACCACCTTCCCAGAGTCCATGGCGGACACGAGAGCCGCCGGGTCGGGATAACCGATTCGAACGGGATTCGGCCACCCCTTCCCCAAGACTTTGGGGATATATAAGTAGACCCCCCCCTCCGCTATCGTTCCCCCCAAAAACCCTAGCGCAGACCCTGCCGAAGCGCCACCAATTGCTCGGCGGAGCGCCGCCAGTAGCGAGGAGACATCGGAGCGCCGCAGTCGGAGGAGGAAGCAAGGGGATCGGCCGAGGGGGCGAACGTGACCGCAAGGACCAGGCGAACCTCGTCGACCTCGTCGCTGTCCCAGGGAACCACCGGAGCGCCGCTGCCCGTTGACCACCGACGCCGCCGCCGCTCACCATCGTCGCTGCCGCCGCCTGTAAGTCGCGCGCAACCCTAACCGTCCGATATCAAACTCGCGTTGCAGATTAGAAGTACCGCCGAAGCGGTACCAACCAACCGCGCCACGCCGCGTGGCAAACGGCGTCAGCAGCCGCGCACGCGCCACGTTTTCCCCAGCTGGACCAACCAGGCGCTGCCACTTGGCGCGTTTTGAGTTAGGGTTAGGCTAGTTTAGTTTGATTTTTGCAGATTGAGTTTAATATTGCGAAAATCATAGAAAAATATCTACTTGGCCAATTTTAGCTTATAATATACCGTTGGATTCCTAATTTTGAGTAGAATCCAAATCTGCAATAATATCCTATGTTTACAGTAAGGTTTTAGGTGTAGATTTTAATCATTAGATTAGAGTGTTTATCCTATAGAAAATTAATTAAAATTCTGTTTTAATTGATTCTTGTTGCAATGACTTTGTTCCCACAATGCCTAATGGACAAAATTGTAAAACCTTGCTTAAGATCATTACATCTAGTTTGCGGCCAATTAGATGGTTTGATCTCCTATAATCCTAGGAATTGTCTTAGTGATTCAACTAGATCTAAACCTTTGGGAAATCAATCCTAGTGACACCCTTACACTATTGCGACACAATCTTGCTACCTTGGTCAATTTAGAAGAACCAACCTTGCATAAATTACCATGTGCATGCATGCATGATTACCTCTGTGATATGTTTTGAGCAAGTTGTGATCAGATCTATGTTTGTGATTCGTTAGATTGTTCGGAGTGCGCTAAGGAGTGCTATTGTGTAGAGTGCTGCTCGGATCAAGGAAAGTTACACCACTTGTTCATAATTTTGTCCCAGTTTTGATTCTATGCATGTGATCTTCAAAATTCTATAGTATGCATGTGTAGGATATTCTAGTAGAATTTTCCTTAGTATTATTTTGCAAGTGCGATGTTTTTGTAGTATGCCATGAGTAGCTCTATACTTAGGATTTTCCCTCCTAATAGGTTACCCCTGTTTTTCCTAAGTATTGCTTGCTTTGCTATATATACAAAGTACCATTGGGGGGTTCGAAAGACAAAGAATTTTTCTAAGTACAAAGGCTCTCTAGAGCAAACTTTTCTTCTCAAATACACTTCAAAATAAAACCAAGTTTTCTTCTGGGCGGAATGGTTGTGGGGACAACGAGTGAGATTTTGGTGGAGGACGGCCGTCCAGGAATCCAATAAGTCTGTCATGTTTCAGAATTCAGAAGCTTGCAGTGCAACCACAATACATTATGGTCTCTGTCTTGGCCTAGTACTTAGTGGGAAACCTCACCTGGGTACCAACATTTGGAGGTTCTTAGCACGGTTGGATCCGGAAGGTAGAGGGTCTACTAAGGGAAAGCCTCACCATGGTCTTGTTTGTAAAAAGGACTTGATCGTGGATTGTGGGTAAAGTGCACAAACTCTCGAGAGTATTGCAATCTGATCGATCAGCCGTGTTCACGGTAACAGAACAACAATGAGCGTCTGAAGGATGGAGCCTCTGAAGGATCTTCCTCTCTATTTTCTAAAACAAAGTTTTGAAACCCCATGGCATGCGTAATATCGCCAATGGGTGGGATTTTGGGGAACTTGGTGTGTAATATCCAAGTGTCACTTGGTGCGTAATATCCAAGTGTTTGGTTGGTTGGACACTTGGTGCGTAATATCCTCGTGTGCCACTCGACCTTATGTTATCTGAGCAAATGTTTACAAAGTAGGACAATCCTCTCTTCTTCTCTCTACTTAAGAAAACGAGCTTTGAGCAAATGAACTCTACAGCCTATACCAGCCTTGCATGTAGAGATAGTTTTTTTTCTCTCCTTGGTGTAATTTGCCAATACATTCAAAGTATTGACCCAACTTGTTGGCTGCACGTCTTATGTGAAGAATCCAAAGATTGAAAGGTGCGTAGGGATCGTGGGTCTACACTCGACAAGCCTGGGACGTTGATGGACTCATGCTGCTTTTATGTTTCCGCTGTTATTTGAGCTAGCATAATGCTAAGCAATTTTGTAATAAATTCATACTCTGGATTCTTCGTGTAATAAAGACTTTGTGTTTTACATGATGTTTCATCGACTGTGAGTGCTAGCTATTGATCCAGGGACTAGCATGTTAATCACAGAGACTTAGGATCCTTATCGATCCGAGGTCACTACAGATGGTATCAGAGCACATCGTTGCCTGTAGGACGTGACCCTAGGATTGGAACCACCTCTAACTTTTGTGCCTTACCTATTTTTCTACTAAGTTATTTTCCGCACTTCTAGTATCTGCCTTCCTCTACTTGTTTAAGTATCTAACCTTGATTCTTCTAACTTAAAGATTACAAGCTTCCTCTACGACACCGTCGCAGACATTGAGCCCCTTCACTTTGGTGGATGCCTCATGGACCTACTCTCACGTTTGGACCTTCCTCTCCCAACAATCCAGGGGAGCACAATGAAGAAACTCCACAAGGACGGCTGTTGGGGAGTCAAGGTCATCCAATCAGGAAAAGAGCGAGGCAAGAACCCAGAGGAAGACATAGCAATCCACATTGTTAGCGATTCCAAGGAGAAGGCCCTTAGCATCAGCTTGCAGCAACTCATTGGTCACCTATGTGCACGTCATCATGAAGCCCTCCAAGGACACTGCGGCGGCCTCTTTGGGAGACGAGATGAGGAAGGAATTCCCATGGAGTTAACCTTTGAGGAAAGAATTTCTACCAAGCGCCGAATAACACAATATCAAGACTTGGAGTGCCACATCCATGACCTTGAAAAGGGTACCTTCCTCGAGATGATGAAGAACGACGAGCTATGCGCCCTAATCAAGGAGAAGGAAGAAATGATCAAGCAGCAGGAGGAGGCAATGAAGCTCCAAGAGATAAAATTCCAGGACCAAGAGAAGAAGTTCGCTAACCAAGAGAAGAGGGTGATAAATAAAAACAAGAGAATTAGGGAACTCAACCAGCAAATCGATGGAGCTGAAGTGCAAAATGAAGGCCTTTGCAAGATAATCAATGATGTGCGTGCTTCCAAGAGGGACTTGGCAAAGCAACTTGAAGCCGCAAAGAAGTCAAGTTTAGTAGAGGAACTACAAAGCGAGAAGGAGGGACTACAGGAGCAGCTGGAAGCCACTACCAAGAAACTGCAGGATGAGATAAAGGACCTCCAAGAGAAGCTTGAAGCCACCACGAAGGAGATGGAGTTGTACAAGACAACCTTAGAGCAGGAAGGCTACTCGTTCGAGGACGAGGAAGAGGAAGGCATGGAAGATGTGTAATAGTTGGACCACCTTTAATTATATAGTAGAACGTTATTCGCTATTGTAATAAATACCAAGACAAGTCTGGTTTAGTTAAACTTGGTTGTTTTCTGTGTTAAGCTGTGTTGTTATGTCTTGTGTGCCTTGTGTGCTTGGTGTGTTTTCATAAGGGTAGGAGTTTACTACTTAGTATTTCTGTCTATTTCTTAACTATTCTCTTAAACCCCCACAGATGCCGCCAAGACGAGCGAACCCCAAAATCCCGCCAGAAATAGCACAACTTTTGGCTACTCAGAACCAGCTGATCCAACTGCTCACTCAGAACATGCAAAACAACAACAACAACCCGCCACCACCACCACCTCCGCCACCTCCTCAACAGGATCGCTTGACTCGGTTTTTGAGACTGAACCCACCTATCTTCACTAGCAGCACTGAACCAATCATCGCTGATGACTGGCTGTGTACGATCAACAAGAAGCTATACACCGTGCAAGCTATCGGAGCCGATAGGGTGCGTTATGCCGCACACCAGCTTGAAGGACCTGCTGCAGAATGGTGGGATAACTACCAAGTCACCCACCCGGATATTGATGCTATCACTTGGGAAGAGTTTGAGTTAGCTTTTCGCACTCATCATGTGGCTGCTGGTATCATGACTCTAAAGAGGCGCGAGTTTCGCGACCTACACCAGTTGCACCGTTCGGTCACCGAGTATGGTGAGCTTTTCAATAAGCTAGCCCGTTATGCACGCGATGATGTTTCCACTGATGCCAAGAGACAGGAGGAGTTCTTAAGAGGTCTCAATGATGAGATATCCATTCAGCTTGTGGCTCAGAAATTTGACAACTTTCAGGAACTCCTGGATAGAGCCATTGTGGTTGAGTCAAAGAGGAAGAGCATAGAAAACAGCAAGAGGAAATCTAACCCTCACAAACACTGCTCCATACCGTAAGCAATTCCTCACCACCACCTTATAACAATAATGGCCACAACCATAACGGTCATAACCATGGCGGGCACAAACACAATGGGCATAAGAACCGCAATGGGAGTGGCAGTAATGGAAAGGATCTCAGTGATGTGACATGCTTTAAGTGCAACAGGACAGGGCACTATGCAACATCTTGCCCCGAGAAGAATAATGGCAATGGCAATGGCAGTGGGAATGGAAATGGACACAACCATGGCAATGGAAACAGGAAGAAGCCAAATCCGTTTGTCAAAGCCACGATGAATCATGTTTCTATGGAGGATGCTTGTGATGCGCCAGACTCTGTGATTGGTAAGTTCAAACTCAATACTATTCCCGTAGTTGTTCTTTTTGATACCGGTGCATCGCATTCATTCATATCAAGGGTATTTGTGGATAGAGGCAAGATACCAAAGGAGACTATAAACTTTCCTCTAAGGGTAAGTTCTCCTGGGGGAGAAATAGTGGAAACCTCTGGTTGCCGGGAATTAGAACTAAGGATTGGGACACACATTTTCCCACAAGTCTAGTAGTTCTAGAATCACAAGGATTAGACATAATCTTGGGCATGAATTGGATGACCGAATATGAAGGAGTCATAGATTGTGGCAAAAGAACTGTCATGCTCACAACACCGGAAGGGAAGAGGATTCATATCAAGTCGAATTTCGCACTTAAAGAAGTCATGGTGAAGTCTCTTAAGGGGGTTAGCTTGGAGGAGGTACCTATTGTAAAAGAATACCCGGATGTTTTCCTAGAAGAGCTACCCGGAATGCCACCCGACCGTGATATCGAGTTCCTCATTGACTTAATGTCAAGCACGGGGCCGATAGCAAAGAGACCATAAAAGATGGATGTGGACGAGTTAAAGGAACTCAAGAAACAGCTTAGGGAACAATTGGACAAGGGGTTCATCCAACCCAGCGCGTCATCTTGGGGAGCACCCGTCCTATTTGTGGAAAAGAAAGATAAGACCAAGAGGCTGGTTGTGGATTACCGCTCGTTAAACGAGGTGACGATCAAGAATAAGTATCCTCTACCCAACATCAATGACCTGTTTGACCAATTAAAAGGAGCCAATGTGTTCTCAAAGATCGATCTGCGATCAGGCTATTTTCAGCTGAAGATTCGAGAACAGGATGTGCCCAAAACAGCATTCACCACAAGATACGGATTGTATGAGTACACCGTGATGTCTTTTGGTCTAACCAATGCCCCAGCATACTTCATGACCATGATGAACAAGGTGTTCATGGAATATTTGGACAAGTTTATCGTGGTATTCATAGATGATATACTCATATACTCTAAGGATGAGAAGGAACATGAGAAACATCTGCGCCTTATCATGGAGAAGCTAAGAGAACACAGGTTGTATGCCAAATTCAGCAAGTGCGAGTTCTGGTTAAAGGAAGTGGGATTCCTTGGTCATGTTGTGTCAGCTAAAGGAGTTGCCGTAGATCCTAGTAAGGTAGCTTCCGTGACGGAATGGGAGTCACCCAAGAATGTGGGAGATATTAGGAGTTTCTTGGGCCTCGCAGGATATTACCGGAGGTTCATTGGAAACTTTTCCAAGAAAGCAAAACCCATGACAGAACTATTAAAGAAGGAAAAGAAATTCCTATGGACCGAGGCATGTGAAGCAAGTTTTCATGAGTTGAAGAAACGCCTTGTAACGGCACCAGTTCTGTGTCTGCTTGATATCTAGAAGGATTTTCAAGTCTATTGTGACGCTTCTCGACAAGGACTTGGAAGTGTATTGTTGCAGGATGGGAAAGTGGTATCCTATGCCTCCCGACAACTTAAGAACCACAAATACAATTATCCCACACATGATTTGGAACTTGCATCTGTGGTTCATGCACTCAAGGTATGGAGACACTACCTCATGGGCAAACATTGTGATGTGTTCATATATCATAAAAGTTTGAAGTACATCTTCACCCAAAAGGAGTTGAATATGAGACAAAGAAGATGGCTTGATCTAATTAAGGATTATGACTTGGATTTACAGTACCATCCCGGAAAGGCAAATGTGGTGGCTGATGCCTTAAGTCGTAAGGTGTATGTGAATGGACTTACCGCAGGGGAACTTCCAGAGGATTTATGCAAACAATTCAGGGATCTCAGGCTAGAGATAGTCCCGAAAGGGCACGTAGCGACTATGGAAATAGTGTCCACCTTCCAAGAGAGAATCAAGGAAGAACAGAAGGGATATAAAGAGTTGGAAGAGATAAGAATCAGAATAAGTGAAGGAAAGAGTAAAGAATTTCGTCTGGATGAACAAGGAACCCTCTGGTATGGGAAGCGTTTGTGCGTTCCCAACGACCCCGATATCAGGAAGATGATTTTACAAGAAGCTCATGATTCTCCATACTCAATTCATCCAGGTAACACGAAGATGTACATGGATGTGAAGGATAGATTCTGGTGGAATAACCTAAAGAGAGATATTGCATAGTACATTTATCTGTGTGATATATGCAATAGAGTTAAAGCCGAGCATCAGAAACCGGCAGAACTACTCCAACCACTACCTATACCTGACTGGAAATGGGACAAGGTAGGCATGGATTTCATCACGAGATTGCCCCGGACTCGTTCTGGATTTGATTCTATCTGGGTAGTGGTGGACCACTTCACCAAGGTGGCTCACTTCATCCCCGTAAAGACCACATATACAAGTGCTAAGCTTGCTAAGATATACATGTCAAGGATTGTAAGCCTACATGGTGTTCCCAAGGGAATTGTGTCAGACAGAGGCACCCAGTTTACTTCAAAGTTTTGGCGACAACTACATGAGTCTCTTGGGACCAGACTAGAATTCAGTACTGCCTTCCACCCTCAGACAGATGGCCAAACAGAAAGGGTGAATCAAATTTTGGAAGATATGTTGAGAGCTTGCGCACTAGACTATGGGTCTAGTTGGGACGATAACCTACCGTATGCTGAGTTCTCATACAACAACAGCTACCAGACAAGTATCAAGATGGTTCCGTTTGGAGTTCTATATGGCAGGAAGTGTAGGACTCCATTGCTATGGAATGGAGTTGGTAAACGCAGTCTTTTTGGACCTGATTTGATAAAGCATGCCGAAGAAAAGGTACGACAGATTCATGATAGGCTGAAGGTAGCCCAATCCCGACAGAAGAGTTACGCTGATTCCAAGCGCAGAGATGTGGCATATGAAATAGGGGACCGTGCGTATCTCCGAGTTTCACCCCTACGAGGAGTTAAGAGGTTTGGAATCAAGGGCAAGTTAGCCCCACGATTCATAGGACCATATAAGGTTTTGTCCCATAAAGGGGAAGTTGCCTATGAGTTGGAGTTGCTGGAAGGACTGACTGTTCATGATGTGTTTCATGTGTCGCAACTAAAGAAGTGTCACCCGGAGATGGCCGAAACACCGCTAAGAGACACCGTTCCCCTAGATGAGGTTCAATTGGAGAATGACCTTACCTATGAGGAAAAACCCATCAAAATACTGGAAACAGCCGAAAGGGTTACCCGCACCAAGACTATAAGATTCTGCAAGGTACAATAGAACCACCACTCCGAGGAAGAAGCTACGTGGGAGCGTGAAGAAGACTTGAAGGCAGAACACCCACACCTATTAGCTGGCCAACCCGAATCTCGGGGACGAGATTCCTCTTAAGGGGGTAGGTTTGTAACATCCCATATTCTATTTTAGGATGTTATTAGTTCCATGCATCATCCTTGCATCATTGCATTCTACAAATGATTTTTTACAACAAATCCTAAACACATAAACCTAGCAAAGCAAAACCCTATTAGTGGTTGCCATATGTAGGCATCATTGTTGTAACAAGCTTGTTCCTTCTAAGAAGCTTTGTGAAACATCAAGCCATGGTCCTATGTTGACCAACTTCCTTTTATAAAAATTTAGAAACAAATTTCATCAAGTTTGGACCCTGTTTGCAAAAGTTGTGTAGGTTTTAGTGAAACAAAATTTAATAAAACAAAGTAGGAAAAAAGGGCTAACTAACCTAAACGGGCCAGTTAAGCCGGCCCGTGAAATCCCTGCCGCCACCAGCCGCGCCGCGTCGCCAAGGGCCCAGCTAGCAGCGCCGGCCCACAACCCCCCCTCCACCACCGACACGTGGGACCCGCTCCCATCACCACCTTCCCAGAGTCCATGGCGGACACGAGCGCCGCCGCGTCGGGATAACCGATTTGAAAGGGATTCGTCCACCCCATCCCCAAGACTTTGGGGATATATAAGCAGACCCCCCCTGAAGGGAATATGCCCTGAGAGGCAATAATAAAGTGTTTATTATGTGTATTCCAAGTATATGATAGATGTTTATTTTGCATGCTATAATTGTATTAATACGGAAACGTTAATACATGTGTGTTTAATAAACAAACAGAAAGTTCCTAGTTATGCCTCTCTCATAAACTAGCTCGTTGATTAACAAGATGATCAAGGTTTCCTGATCATGGACATTGGATGTTGTTAATAACAGGATCACAACATTAGTGTAATGGTGTGATGAAAATTCATCCGAAGTATAGCATTACGATCAAAGTCATTGAGTTTATATTGCTATAACAACTTACGAAGTGATCCTAATCCTTAGACCATGAGATCATGTCAATCACTAACACCGGAAAAGTTTCTTGATAACATCAAACGTCACACCGTAACAGGGTGATTATAAAGATGGATTCAGAACTAATAAAGTGTTATGTTGAGGCCCATGGATCAAGAGTGGAATTTGTTCATCCCGATGACGGATAGATATACTCTGGGCCCTCTCGGTGATATCACATTGATTAGCTTGCAAGCAAGTGATTTGATCACTAGAATGTTATATCACAGGAACGAGAAAAGAGTGCATGTCGGTAACGAGATCAAACTAGGAATGGAGATACCGATGATCGAATCTCGGACATGTAATATGTCGTGAAACAAAGGGATTAAGATACTAGCGTAAAAGGTTTCGACGATCACAAGAAAGTCATCGTTGAATGTGTGGGAGTCAGTATGGGTCTCCAGATCCCGCTTCTGATTATTGATCCGAGAGGGGTCTCGATCATGTCCGCATTATTCACGAACCGTAGGGTGACACACTTAAGAGACACCGACATCCAATTGGAGCAAATGTTTCATGCCGAAAGAATGAACAAGCGCAGGAATTTATTTCACTAGATACCGAAACAGGTTTTCGGGTGAAATTGCATAAAGTGGTTATGCATGTGAAATGGAATTCTAGCAAGGGGTTATTTGTGAATGTTTGTCATTAAAGTAATTGACAAAATTCTGAATAAAATAAAAGAGTTTTATTTAATGAGAGTTTGCATTAAATTTGGTGGATATTTAATGGGAATTTGAGTGGAGGGAATTTAAAGAGCATTTTGTGAGTGGAGTGTCCACCCACATGAATGAAGGAGGGGAGGGGGCAGCCCCCATGGCCGGCGGACACCCCCTTGGGTGACCCCCCTCCTCCTATAAAAGGAGCCCCCCTCCTCACTTGTCTCTCACACCTCCTCGTGAAGGATCTCTCTCCCCCTCTAGAATTTATCCCCCATGGTCTCGGACTAGCGAGATACATGTTCCCGGTGGCTATTCGGCAAGAAAGAGTTGTGCTTCCGCTGCATCGCTGGAGCGAGGAGGCGGAGGTTGCTCGGTGCCTCGAACGTGTGTGCGAGCACGGATGCGCTGCTGATTTGCGGCGCTAGGACTTTCTCTCGATGTTGAGATCGGCAAGAGATCGTCTACATCAACCACGAGTCGAACTCGTTAAGCTTTGTCGGTCTTCAAGGGTATGTTCTCTACGGATATACATCCGCCCGTTGTTTGTATCTAGTAGATAGATCTTGGTACATAGTTCCCATCGTAGGAAAATTTTTGTTTTCTATGTCACAACCCTACAAAGGGTATCGAGCCGGATCTATGCGTAGATACTTTACACGGGTAGTACACATATGAGTATGTGGGCGATGATGATCATGTTGTTGCTCCTTTGTTGTAATTTTGGATATTGGTGGCATAGTGGGATGAAGCGGCCCGGACAAACTTTACATGTCCTCGCACATGAGACCTGTTCCACGCTTGACATGCAACTAGTTTGCATAAGTGGCTAGCGGGTGTCTGTCTCTCCTACTATAGTCAATATTCTTTTTGCAAGCGAGTTGTCAACAATTTGGTTATCCTCGTTGTGGTTCATGTTCGTAGGTAAGAACGGTTCTATCTCGAAAGCCCTAAGCCACGTAAAACTTGCAATGGATAAATTAGAGGCGTCTAGTTTAGATTGTTGCTGGGCTAGTGTTATGATATGGTAGTGTTGTAAGTAGAAGTATGAGATGATACTCTTACAACACACATAGCGTGTAAAATCCATAGACCTTGGATTTACACATATAGGTATGATAGTGATCATACCACGATGCACATGATAGAGATCATCTGCGGGAACCATATCATTTCACTAATAAACATATGATGTTTGATAGCATCTTATATTGCTTGTTTAGCGCTTTGTTATCATAATAAGATGATCCCTCATTTAAATATCAAGATAAGAATGTGTTCTTCCTTTAGTATGCACCGATTATGTTTTCGTCGCTCCAAGACATCACGTGATGATCGGGTGTTCTTGGATCCACGACCATATTTCGGGTGTAAAACAGTTACACACGCGAATCGAGGTTCTAACTTGGCGAGCCTAGCAAGAACAGACATGTCCTCCTAACACGGACCGAAAGGTTAAGCATGAGTCATATAGTTGATATGATGCCCATTTGATGCTCGCCTTTGAAGCTATACCGACTCACGTGATGATCGGACTTGGTGTAGTGGATTTGGTTCATGTAATCACCAAAAAGGCACGAGGGATGTCGTTTTTGAGTGGGAGTTCATTCGTAATATGGATTAGTTGAACTCAATCTATCATACACTTAGTCTAAACTTTACAAATTCTGTTGTAGATGGCACCACCTGCTTTTAATTTCAATGTGTTCATGGAGAAAGAGAAACTAGCAACGAACGGTAGCAACTTTACCGAATGGGCCATGAATTTGAGGATTCTCCTCTCTGCACGAAAGAAATATGTGCTAGAAGCGCCGTTAGGCCCCACCTTCTGATGATGCCCCTGACGAGGAGAAGAATGTCTATCAGACTCGTCAGGAGGACCACAACTTAGTTCATTGCGGCATATTGTATGGGCTAGAGCCGGAACTTCGAAAGCGTTTCGAAAACGGCAATGCATTTGATACAATGGGTGAGTTGAAAATGATTTTCGACACACATGCTGCTGTAGAGAGCTACAACGCTTCAGAAAAGTTCTTTAGCTGCATGATGGAAGAGCACAGCTCCGTTAGTGAGCATGTACTCAAGATGTCGGGTTACGCCGATAAGCTTGTGTCCTTGGGAATATCGATTCCCATTGACTTAGGCATCCATCGTGTTCTGCAGTCTCTGCCACCTAGCTATAAGAGCTTCGTGATGAACTATAATATGCAAGGCATGAAGAAGTCTCTCCTCGAGCTTCTGTCAATGCTTAAAACTGCAGAAGTGGAGATCAAAAGGAACATCAAGTGTTGATGATCAATAGGAACACTGGTTTCAAGAAAGACAAGAAGGGAAAACGGAAGGGAAGTAAGGGCGGCAAGCCTGTTGCCGCGCCTGAAAAGAAACCCTGAGTTGGACCTAAGTCTGATTCCGAGTGCTACTATTGTAAGGGGATCGAAAGAATAATGCCCCAAGTATCTCGCGCATAAGAAGGCGGCAAGGAAAACAAAGGTATATATGATATACATGTTTTTGATGTGTACTTGACTAGTGCTCGCAGTAGCACACAGGTATTTGATACCGTTCAGTTGCTAATATTTGTAACTCGAATCGGGGCTGAACAAGCGACCACTAGCAAGGGTGAGGTCAAGATGCGTGTCGGCAATGGATCAAGCGTTGATGTGATCGCCGTTTAACGCTGCCTCTCCACTTGCCGTCGGGATTAGTTATAAACTTGAATAAATGTTATCTGGTGCCTGCACTGAGCATGAACATTGTATCTGGATCGTGTTTGATGCGAAGTGGTTATTCATTTAAATCCGAGAACAATGGTTGTTCCATTTATATGAATGAAATCTTTTATGGTCATGCACCGATGATGAATGGTTTATTTCTATTAGATCTCGATGATAATGTTACACATATTCATAATGTTGATGCTAAAAGGATTAAACTTAATGATGATATATCCGCATATATGTGGCACTGCCGTCTAGGTCATATTGGCATTAAGCATGAAGAAGCTCCATTCGATGGACTTTGGAATCACTTGATTACAAATCATTTGATACATGTGAGCCATGCCTTATGGGCAAGATGACTAGAACGCGTTTTCGGTTCAATGGAACGGGCGATGATTTATTGGAAATCATACATTCGATGTATGTGGTCCAATGAGTGTGTCGCCGAGGTGGATATCGTTATTTTGTTACTTTCACGGATGATTTGAGTAGATACGGTTATATCTACTTGATGAAACACAAGTCTGAAACCTTTGAAAAGTTCAAGGAATTTCAGAATGAAGTGGAAAATCATCGTAATAAAAAGATCAAATTTCTACGGTCCGACCGTGGAGGAGAGTATCTAAGTTACGAGTTTAGCACTCACATGAAAGAGTGTGGAATTGTTTCACAACTCACACCTGCCGGAACACCACAGCGAAATGGTGTGTCGGAACGTCGTAATCGTACTTTATTAGATATGGTTCGATCTATGATGTCTCTGACGGACTTGCCGTTGTCATTTTGGGGTTATGCACTAGAAACTGCTGCATTCACTTTAAATCGGGCACCATCTAAATCCGTTGAAAAGACACCGTATGAATTGTGGTTTGGAAACAAACCTAAGCTGTCATTTCTCAAAGTTTGGGGATGCGATGTTTATGTGAAGAAACTTCAACCGGATAAACTCAAACCCAAAGCGGAAAAATGCGTCTTCATAGGATACCCTAAAGAAACTATTGGGTATTCCTTCTATCAAAGATCCGAGGGCAAGGTTTTTGTTGCCAAGAATGGATCCTTTCTAGAGAAAGAGTTTCTCGCGAAAGGTGTGAGTAGTCGGAAGGTAGAACTCGAAGAGGTTGTGGAACCTTCTCTTCAAAGTATGGCGAGTAGCGCAGCACCGGAAGTTGTTCCGGAGTTGGCTCCACCTGTTGAAGAGGGAACTAATGATAATGATCATGAAACTCCGAAAGAGAGTACTATCGAACCTCGCAGGTCAAACAGGACGCGTGCAGCTCCCGAGCTGTACGGAAATCCTGTCATGAATTTCATGGTTGATGAAAATGATGACCCTGCGACGTATGAAGAAGCGATGATGAGCCCGGATTCCAACAAATGGTTAGAAGCCATGAAATCCGAGATGGAATCCATGTATGAAAATCAAGTTTGGAACTTGGTGGAATTACCTCACGACCGAAAGGCCGTGGAGAACAAATGGATTTTCAAAAGGAAAACTGATGCTGATGGTAATGTGACCGTCTATAAAGCTCGACTTGTCGCAAAGGGGTTTCGACAAATTCAAGGAGTTGACTACGATGAGACTTTCTCTCCCGTAGCGATGCTAAAGTCAGTTAGGATTATGTTAGCAATTGCTGCATATTTCGATTATGAGATATGGCAGATGGATGTCAAAACCGCGTTTCTCAATGGTAATATTGAAGAAGAGTTGTATATGATACAACCAAAGGGTTTTGTCGATCCTAAGGATGCTAACAAGGTGTGCAAGCTTCAGCGATCCATCTATGGATTGAAGCAAGCATCACGAAGTTGGAATCTCCGCTTTGATGAGGTAATCAAAGAGTTTGGATTTGTCCAAACTTATGGAGAAGCTTGTATTTACAAGAAAGTGAGTGGGAGCAATGTGGCATTTCTGATATTATATGTGGATGACATATTATTGATCGGAAATGATATAGATCTTTAAACAAAGGTTAAAAGTTATCTAAACAGCAAATTTTCAATGAAGGACCTAGGTGAAGCGTCATACATATTAGGCATAAAGATCTATAGAGATAGATCTAGGCGCCTAATAGGGCTATCGCAAAGTACATACCTTGATAAGATTTTAAAGAAGTTTAAAATGGACGGAAGTAAGAAGGGGTTCTTACCTATGTTGCAAGGCAAGACATTGAGTAAGACTCAAAGTCCGGCTTCGGCGGAAGAAAGAGAGATAATGGACAAAGTCCCCTATGCTTCAGCCATAGGGTCTATAATGTACGCCATGCTATGTACAAGACCGGATGTGGCACATGCTATTAGTTTGACTAGTAGGTACCAATCGGATCCTGGTTCGGAACACTGGATAGCGGTCAAGAATATCCTTAAGTACTTACGAAGAACTAAGGATATGTTTCTTGTATACGGAGGTGAAGAAGAGCTCGTCGCTAAATGTTATGTCGATGCTAGATTTGACACCAATCCGGATGACTCTAAGTCTCAATCCGGATACGTATTTCTCATGAATGGCGGAGCGGTTAGTTGGAGGAGCTCCAAACAACCTGTGGTAGCGGGATCAACAACGGAGGCCGAATATGTTGCTGCTTCAGAAGCGGCTCAGGAAATAGTTTGGATGAAGGAGTTCATATCCGAACTAGGAGTGGTGGCAAATGCGTTGGACCCAATGGTGATCTATTGTGACAACAATGGTGCCATTGCCAATGCCAAAGAGCCAAGGTCTCACAAACATTCCAAGCATATTAAGCGCCGGTTTCACTCCATCCGCGAGCATGTCAAGGATGGATATATAAATATTTGTAAAGTACATACGGATCTCAATGTAGCAGATCCGTTGACTAAAACTCTCCCTAGAGAAAAACATTATCAACACCAGAACTCAATGGGTGTTAGATTTATCACTATGTTACTAGATTATTGTCTCTAGTGCAAGTGGGAGACTGAAGGGAATATGCCCTGAGAGGCAATAATAAAGTGTTTATTATGTGTATTCCAAGTATATGATAGATGTTTATTTTGCATGCTATAATTGTATTAATACGGAAACGTTAATACATGTGTGTTTAATAAACAAACAGAAAGTTCCTAGTTATGCCTCTCTCATAAACTAGCTCATTGATTAACAAGATGATCAAGGTTTCCTGATCATGGACATTGGATGTTGTTAATAACGGGATCACAACATTAGTGTAATGGTGTGATGAACATTCATCCGAAGTATAGCATTACGATCAAAGTCATTGAGTTTATATTGCTATAACAACTTACGAAGTGATCCTAATCCTTAGACCATGAGATCATGTCAATCACTAACACCGGAAAAGTTTCTTGATAACATCAAACGTCACACCGTAACAGGGTGATTATAAAGATGGATTCAGAACTAATAAAGTGTTATGTTGAGGCCCATGGATCGAGAGTGGAATTTGTTCATCCCGGTGACGGATAGATATACTCTGGGCCCTCTCGGTGATATCACATTGATTAGCTTGCAAGCAAGTGATTTGATCACTAGAATGTTATATCACAGGAACGAGAAAAGAGTGCATGTCGGTAACGAGATCAAACTAGGTATGGAGATACCGATGATCGAATCTCGGACATGTAATATGTCGTGAAACAAAGGGATTAAGATACTAGCATAAAAGGTTTCGACGATCACAAGAAAGTCATCGTTGAATGTGTGGGAGTCAGTATGGGTCTCCAGATCCCGCTTCTGATTATTGATCCGAGAGGGGTCTCGATCATGTCCGCATTATTCACGAACCGTAGGGTGACACACTTAAGAGACACCGACATCCAATTGGAGCAAATGTTTCATGCCGAAAGAATGAACAAGCGCAGGAATTTATTTCACTAGATACCGAAACAGGTTTTCGGGTGAAATTGCATAAAGTGGTTATGCATGTGAAATGGAATTCTAGCAAGGGGTTATTTGTGAATGTTTGTCATTAAAGTAATTGACAAAATTCTGAATAAAATAAAAGAGTTTTATTTAATGAGAGTTTGCATTAAATTTGGTGGAAATTTAATGGGAATTTGAGTGGACTTTTGAGTGGAGGGAATTTAAAGAGCATTTTGTGAGTGAAGTGTCCACCCACATGAATGAAGGAGGGGAGGGGGCAGCCCCCATGGCCGGCGGCCACCACCTTGGGTGCCCCCCCTCCTCCTATAAAAGGATCCCCCCTCCTCACTTGTCTCTCACACCTCCTCGTGAAGGATCTCTCTCCCCCTCTAGAATTTATCCCCCATGGTCTCGGACTAGCGAGATACATGTTCCCGGTGGCTATTCGGCAAGAAAGAGTTGTGCTCGCTGCATCGCTGGAGCGAGGAGGCGGAGGTTGCTCGGTGCCTCGAACGTGTGTGCGAGCACGGATGCGCTGCTGATTTGTGGCGCTAGGACTTTCTCTCGATGTTGAGATCGGCAAGAGATCGTCTACATCAACCACGAGTCGAACTCGTTAAGCTTTGTCGGTCTTCAAGGGCATGTTCTCTACAGATATACATCCGCCCGTTGTTTGTATCTAGTAGATAGATCTTGGTACATAGTTCCCATCGTAGGAAAATTTTTGTTTTCTATGCTGCGAACCCTACACCCCCCCCCCCGCTATCGTTCCCCCCAAAAACCCTAGCGCGGACCCTGCCGAAGCGCCGCCAATTCCTCGCCGGAGCACCGCCAGTAGCGAGGAGACATCGGAGCGCCGTAGTCGGAGGAGGAAGCAAGGGGATCGGCCGAGGGGGCGAACGTGACCGCAAGGACCAGGCGAACCTCGTCGACCTTGCCGCTGTCCCAGGGAACCACCGGAGCGCCGCCGCCCGTTGAGCACCGACGCCGCCGCCGCTCACCATCGTCGTCACCGCCGCCTGTAAGTCGCGCGCAACCCTAACCGTCCGATCTCAAACTCGCGCTGCAGATTAGAAGTACCGCCGAAGCGGTACCAACCAACCAGCTGACGTCAAGGCAACGGGCGTCAAGATCTCACGCTGCCACTTGACGCGTTTTGAGTTAGGGTTAGGCTAGTTTGGTTTGATTTTGCAGATTGAGTTTAATATTGCGAAAGTCATAGAAAAATAACTACTTGGACAATTTTAGCTTATAAATATACCGTTGGATTCCTAATTTTGAGTAGAATCCAAATCTGCAATAATATCCTATGTTTATAGTAAAGTTTTAGGTGTAGATTTTAATCATTATATTAGAGTGTTTATCCCATAGAAAATTAATTAAATTTTGTTTTAATTGATTCTTGTTGCAATGACTTTGTTCCCACAATGCCTACTAGAAAAGATTGTAAAACCTTGCTTAAGATCATTAGATCTAGTTTGGGGCCAATTAGATGGTTTGATCTCCTATAATCCTAGGAATTGTCTTAGTGATTCAACTAGATCTAAACCTTTGGGAAATCAATCCTAGTGACACCCTTACACTATTGCGACACAATCTTGCTACCTTGGTCAATTTAGAAGAAACAACCTTGCATAAATTACCATGTGCATGCATGCATGATTACCTCTGTGATATGTTTTGAGCAAGTTGTGATCAGATCTATGTTTGTGATTCGTTAGATTGTTCGGAGTGCGCTAAGGAGTGCTATTGTGTAGAGTGCTGCTCGGATCAAGGAAAGTTACACCACTTGTTCATAATTTTGTCCCAGTTTTGATTCTATGCATGTGATCTTCAAAATTCTGTAGTATGCATGTGTAGGATATTCTAGTAGAATTTTCCTTAGTATTATTTTGCAAGTGCGATGTTTTTGTAGTATGCCATGAGTAGCTCTATACTTAGGATTTTCCCTCCTAATAGGTTACCCCTGTTTTTGCTAAGTATTGCTTGCTATGCTATATATACAAAGTACCGTTGGGGGGTTCGAAAGACAAAGATTTTTTCTAAGTATAAAGGCTCTCTAGAGCAAACTTTTCTTCTCAAATCCACTTCAAAATAAAACCAAGTTTTCTTCTGGGTGGAATGGTTGTCGGGACAACGAGTGAGATTTTGGTTGAGGACGGCCGCCCAGGAATCAAAGAAGTCTGTCATGTTTCAGAATTTAGAAGCTTCCAGTGCAACCACAATACATTATGGGCTCTATCTTGGCCTAGTACTTAGTGGGAAACCTCACCTAGGTACCAACATTTGGAGGTTCTTGGCACGGTTGGATCCGTAAGGTAGAGGGGATACTAAGGGAAAGCCTCGCCATGGTCTTATCTGTAAAAAGGACTTGATCGTGGATTGTGGGTAAAGTGCACAAACTCTCGAGAGTATTGCAATCTGATCGATCAGCCGTGTTCACGGTAAAAGAACAACAATGAGCGTCTGAAGGATGGAGCCTCTGAAGGATCTTCCTCTCTCTTTTCTAAAAAAAAGTTTTGAAACCCCATGGCGTGCGTAATATCGCCAATGGGTGGGATTTTGGGGAACTTGGTGCGTAATATCCAAGTGTCACTTGGTGCGTAATATCCAAGTGTTTGGTTGGTTGGACACTTGGTGCGTAATATCCTCGTGTGCCACTCGACCTTATGTTATCTAACCAAATGTTTACAAAGTAGGACAATCCTCTCTTCTTCTCTCTACTGAAGAAAACTAGCTTTGAGCAAATGAACTCTACAGCCTATACCAGCCTTGCATGTAGAGATAGTTTTTTTCTCTCCTTGGTGTAATTTGCCAATACATTCAAAGTATTGACCCAACTTGTTGGCTGCACGTCTTATGTGCAGAATCCGAAGATTGAAAGGTGCGTAGGGATCGCGGGTCTACAATCGACAAGCCTGGGGCGTTGATGGACTCATGCTGCTTTTATGTTTCCGCTGTTATTTGAGCTAGCATAATGCTAAGCAATTTTGTAATAAATTCATACTCTGGATTCTCCGTGTAATAAAGACTTTGTGTTTTACATGATATTTCATCGACTGTGAGTGCTAGCTATTGATCCAGGGACTAGCATGTTAATCACAGAGACTTAGGATCGTTATCGATCTGAGGTCACTAAACGCACAAAATGCTGTCGCGATAGAGAACCACTAGTCCCGGTCCTTAACACCAATCGGGACTAGTGGGGGTGCACCCGAAGTGCGCCGCGGTGGCCACGTGGACAGCCATTAGTCCCGGCTGGTGACTGGGCCGGGACTAGTGGTTGGGCCTCTAGTCCCGCTTGGTTAGTCCCAGTTCTAAAACCGGGACTAGAGGCCCTTACGGCCATGGGACTGGAGGCACTGTCTCCACTAGTGAGACCTAAACATGCTAGCAATGAATATATGATTCATTCTTCCGGTGGCTCCCAAGTGCATCACATGTTCAGAGAACTCTCTCTGTCTGCAGTGTGATGCCAGTATCTCTTCTAGAGGGTAAGGCCTCGGTATATGTTCTAGCTGATGTTGACCTAAGCCATACATTATCGTTTTTGGTTCCTCTTCACAGGCTTAAACTTCACGATTATATAGTCTGATATAATCAAGGTAGTATATGCAACTGGGTTTTACTGTGTGGTGTAACTTGGTGTCGATGGAGATGGACCAATAGAAATCAACAAAGAGGGCATGACTTCCAATGTCACCGACGGCCTCGAGAGACCGTTCTCCGTGTCCACCTGGTACAACACCAGTTGAACTTTGACGAAAACCCTGTTCAACACAAGGAGTAGATCACCATATGACTCCACAAGGTAAAAATTGTAGGTTCCACGTATCTGTTCAAAGACTGGGGTTGCAATTATTTTGGCCATCGTGATAGTTCTCGCACGCTGCTCTAACTATATGTTGGTCGACATGATGCCTCCATTATCTAGTATTTCATATATTTCCCCTCAGAATGGTGTCATGCAGTTCAGAAGCACATCAGGGTGTTGGCGAATAAATTCCTTCTCCAAATGATTCATTGAATTACCCCTCTAGGGTGCTCTCATCGATCCCTGCAAGAATCTCTGGATAATCTATGCAAACAAACACCATCGTTAGGGAATTTGTCACGATGACAGATTACAGTATATCATATGGTATGTGTGCTTGAAACTCAATGTTAGACTTATGAGTGATTGGGTTTAGAAGCAGAATCTTGTATGGCCCACCCTCTAAGAAAGCATGATGAATCCACAAGAAACACCGACGAAGTAGAATCTTTGGAAGAAGAGGACAGTTGTCCCTAAGATGTTTACAATGAAAAATTAATACAACTAAATGAATATATATTGGATGAATATGAACCTGCGATGGACATTCATTATATTCATCGTGAAGCAACAAACAGTGGCGATGTTGAGGAAGGAAAAGTCGCCGACATCTGGAAGTGTGTGATCTATCAAGATATAGTTGTTAAGATAGAATACTGTCTATTTTAAATTGCGGCGCCTCTTTCTCCAGCAAGTAGTCGGCGATTTTGCGAAGTGGGTGGGCCGGGAAATCGGACCAGTTCACCTTCATCCGGATGCTGTCCATTGATAGTTGTTAGATTCGATACACTTTAATTGGGTTTTATTGATAGTTTTCGTCTTGATTTGATGGTTTTCTAGGTTTACCTAACGCTAATACTTCGGTAACAAAGAAAACTTGGTCTTTAGTGTATGTTTCAGGTTCTAAATATCAACATAAGGTTTCAACATCAAAAATACTATATTCAGGCGAAAACAAGCAAATCTCTTTTTGGAAGAAATCGAGGAAGGCAACCAGTAGGTTTAACGACCAACTATACAGCGGGAACATTTTCTCCGACTGTATAGTTCCCACCGTATATTTTCCACCGCCTTTCTATTGTCAAAAGGAACAACTTTCATGAAGGAAGCAGACACAAAATCATAACATAGCAGCCGGCATTCCATCCAGAAGGGAGAAAGAAGAGATCCGAAGAAGAAGTGGAAGACGTTCTTCATCTCTCTCCATGATCTTCAACCTCCTAGATACAACACCCCCATAGCCACAACTTGTACTTGAGAGAGAAAGAGATCTTCACCTTGCAAGATTAGGGTTTGAGATTGTTTCTTCCTATCATGAATCATGTTGTATTGATTTTCAATTCTTATTGTGGATCTCCATGGTAATATTGAGAAGAACTCCCTTTATTTAATTATATCGATGATGCTTTATTCTCTCATGTGTGAGTAAGTTCCTTCGGTCATGGGAGATGTAGGGGATTGGTGAGATGTGATGTGCCTATATATATTTCCCATTAATTTGTGATTGATTTTAATTACTATATTGCGTGTGCTTGACTATCTGTGGGATGCCTAATGCTTGTTGTCCAATTAAGGGCCCATACAACATGATACTTTGTTCAACATAGATAAGATCTTGTTTGTTAGCAGACCGGCAACCCCCGAGTGACACGGTGATATGAATGGAAAACTAGTTGAACTTGAGGAGCACGAGGAGCCACTTTACCTATTGCATTAGTCCGATCCAAGGAGCTTAATTGCTAAGCAACCTGAAGGATCTTAATTGCCTCATGACTGACCATGGTTTTGGTAATAGTCTAATAGGATTATTGAAGTTAGGATGAAATCTACCAAGAGGAGTTCCGGATAATTATGGGTTGCTCGCCGACATGCACACTTATAGGATTATAATGATTACACTTATCACTCATCCACCTGGCACAAACACTATCACCATGAACTATATCCCCCTAAGCCTACTTTTTCATATGCAAAAAACACCAAAACAATCGAATCGTTATTTACTTTTATGCTTTTTATTTCTAAAGTTTACATTTTAGTTTTATTTAAATACATTCAGTTTAATCCAAATTACATTCTTTTATCAAGGATTGTAGTCAATTCACTCGAAGGCCTATGACAAATTTGAGTGTGGCAGAGACTTCATTCATAAACAATTTACTTTGGGCTCCCTGTGGGATCGATATCTTAACTTCAAAACTAGCTACAACCAATCTGTGCACTTGCAGACATCATCTGTTTTCTTGCGTCGTTGCCGGGGAGCTAAGCGTTAAGTGTTTGTCTCTTGACATTTCAGGTGTTACTACTACCAAATGGTCTCCCTAGGATACAAAGGGTCTACACGCTCTAGTAGGACGTATCTACCATATTATTTTGAGTGCATGCCTGCTCAAAGTTGCGAAGAAATTATTGAAATGCTTTTTAGATCAAATAAGGTTGAAGTTGTAAACCTGAGTGATTTTATGGAAATCATGTCCATTCATAGGGACAACTACAAAGAAACCTGAAAAAACTCTCAGAGAATGCAGTGCTCCAAATCCTGCTTATATTAAACAACCAATAGAATTTCCTAATCCTAGAGTTAGAGAATATCAATTTAATGGTGAGATTATTAAAATTTTGTAGGAAAAAACCTTTCAGTGGAATGGAAGATGAAGATCCAGGAAGACATCTTAGAGAGTTCGATGATGTGATAACATCAATTGTACCAAAAGGTTTGCCTAGAGATTTCTCCCGTCTAAAATTATTCTGTTGGTCTCTTAAAGGTAAGGCTTTAAACTGGTTATATTCTCTCCTTGTCATTACATTAATTGCTGGGAAAACTGTATTGTCAAATTCGTAAACAAATTTAATCCTTTTAAAAAGGTAACTAAATTAGAAAGAATATAGGCAACTTCAGTCAGAACGTGGGAGAAAAGTACCCACAAGCTTGGGACAGATTTTTTGGAATGATTAATAGCACTCCTAATCCTGGTTATTCCAAATCAAATGTTTGCCGCTTATTTTATCACCGTCTTAATACTCAACACAGAGAGTTGCTTGATTTATCAGCAGGAGGATCGATAAATACTTTAACTACTAAATCCCATTTGGAATTGATGTCCACTAGGGCTAAGAATGATTCTCTTTATAATCCTGATTTTGGTACTAAGATGGAAAAAAGGAATACTTCGTATAACACTAGATCTTATGCCTGAAGTATGCAAAATAATGAAAGAAAAATGTATACCTTTTGAACTTGTTAAGGAAAATAATGTAGATCTATTACAGATTTATACTAAAGAAGATGAAACTAGGAAAGTGTTGGAGATATGCCCTAGAGGCAATAATAAATGTAGTTATTATTATATCTTTGTGTTTATGATAAATGTTTACATTCATGCTATAACAGTATTAACTAGAAACATTAATACTTGTGTGATTTGTAAACTAAATTAGAGTCCCTAGTAAAGCCTCTTCATGATACTAGCTTGTTGATTAATAGATGATCATGGTTTCTTGATCATGAACATTTGAGATGTTGTTAATAACAAGATCATATCATTAGGAGAATGGTATGGTGGACATACTACTATAGATAAGCGTAGCATAAAGATCAAGTCATTTTAATAGTTCAATTGCTATAAGCTTTCTGATACATAGTAACCTAATTCCTTCGACCATGATATCATGCTTATCACCATCATCGGAAGGATGCTTTGATGACATCAAACACCACACCATAATTGGGTGGCTATAAAGGTGGCATTGAGTGTTTGGAAAGTATGGGTTGAGACACATGGATCAAGAGTGGGATTTGTCCATCCATATGACGGATAGATATACTCTGGGCCCTCTCGATGGAATGTCATCCAATTAGCTTGCAAGCATGTGACTGGATCACAAGGGATCACATATCACGGGAATGAGAAATGAGTACTTATCAGTAACGAGGTTGAACTAGGAATGCAGAGATACCGACGATCAAAACCTCGGATAAGTAAACTATCATGAGATGAAGGGAAATTGGTATCGTATGTAAGTGGTTCATTCGATCGCAAAGTAATGGTAGAAATATGTGGGAGCCATATGAATTTCTAGATTCCTCTATTGGTTATTGATCGGAGAAGTGTCTCGATCATGTCCGCATAATTCACGAACCGTAGGGAGACACACTTAAGGATTCGATGTTGTTGAGTAGTTATGGAATGATGAGAAAGATACTGAATGTTGTTCGGATTCTCGGATGGGATCTGGGATATCACGAGGAGATCCGGAATGGTCCGGAGAATAAGATTCGTATAAGGAAAGTCCTGTTTCGGAGTTGGGAAATGATTCTGGTGTTCTCATCGGGAATGTTCTAGAAGGTTCCAGAAGGTCTGGCACTCCGGAGGGGAAGGGTACATGAATGTGTCATGACAATGTGGAATGGTTGCATCATGTACTAGGTATCATGGCTGGGCAAAATAAAGGGAGAAATCAAATCCTAATTTGAAAAGTCAAACGCCAATTTGAAAAGTCAAACTACAAGTTTGCTTGGTGGAGGGAGAGTAGGAAACCTACTTGGGGAGGAGTTCCTCTCCCTCCACCCGCCGGCCAAGGAGGCCGACTTGGCGGTGGACTCCCTCCCCCTTGGCCACGCCCTCCCACCTATAAAAGGAGGGGCAGGGCTGCCCCTCTTCCCTACACCCAACAACACCCAACACCACCCAAACCCTAGCCCTAGCCGCCGGCCTCCTGCAGGTCGCCGCCCATAGGGCTTCTCCTAGCTGCCGACTTGGGGCTTCCCCAAGCCCTAGGCCACGGGCCAAGCTCCGCCCCTTGGTGCCTCTAAACCCTAGATCGCCAAGGACTCTCTCATAGTCCACCATACTCGCTCCAGGTTAAGGCGAAGCCCTGCGAGATCTCCCCTCTACTTCCGGTACCACGCCGTCGTGCTGCCGGAATCGCGAGGAGAGTGCTACAACCTCCGCTGCCTGCTGGAACAACGGAGAGGAAGGTCTTCATCGAGTACCGAACGTGTGACCGACTGCGGAAGCGCTGCCGGAACCCATCGCCGGAAGGATCGTCTACGCGATCTTGAGATCGGCAAGAGTACGACTACATCACCCACGAGAATCTGCTCTCGTTAAACGCTTTGGAATCTTCGAGGGTGAGTTCCTCTATTGACTCGTTGCTACAATCTAGTAGATAGATCTTGTCTTGTTTGTTTGTATGCGGTAGAATTTTTTTTTTCCATGCTACGAACCCCTACAGAAAGTTTTTCAAGAATTAAAACATCGACGGGCCAAATCTCATAATTGCCTGCATAAGCAATTTCAAAGACATAAGAATATTTTTGCAGAACTCACGGAAAATTATGATGAGATTGACCAAGAAATAAAACTATTTCACAAGTACCTTAGTATGATTGAAAACCAATGTGAACAAATAGCATCTAGTTATCAAATTTTTCTTCAAGATGATATAAATATTCCTGTTTCTACTAATGTTGTTACAAGGGGAGGTGCAGTTTTTTCAGGACCATTAGGACCACCAGAATATGAAGCTGAAAAAATCAAATGGAAAAATCCTTGATCAAAGCAAGCCAAGAAGATAACACACTAGTGAATCCTCAAGATGAAACAGCTCAACAAACACAAGACCAATCCTTGGAGGCGAAAAATGATGCACATGATGATAGCTATGACTCTGATGCAGACACTGTTGATCCAAGAGAAGAAGAAGAGATAAGTAATGAAGACGAAGTTGATGCAGTAGAAAAGAAGAAAAGCAAAAAGAAGCAACAAAAGAAAACAACTAAAGAGCCTGATCCCCCACAAAAGGTAAAAGACAAGAATAAGAAAGGTGAGCAAAAACTTCCATATCCAGGTCGCAAAAAGAAAGCACCTGATCAGGTAATCTATGATTTTTTAAAAAGGCACTTGGTGATCTCCGTCTAGAAATTCCATTTGCGGATACAATAAAAGTTCCTACCTATACTAAAATTCTCCGTGATATTCTTAATAGAAAGAAAGAAATAATTGAAACCGTTTCCATGGTGACTAGTTATCCTGCTAATCGGAGGTTGTTGTCTAAGTCGGGAGATCCCGGAATACCAACTATTTCATGCTCAATTGGCAAAACTGATATTCACAATTCCTTATGTGATTTAAGTGCAGGAGTTAGTGTAATGCCATATTCCCTCTATAACAGGTTAGGATTGGGGGAGTATTACCCTACTTCTATCACTTTACAGATGGCTGAAAAATCCACTAAACAACCCAGAGGTATGATTGAGGATGTTCTACTTAGAATATATGAGCATGTTATTCCCACTGATTTTTTATTCTTGAAATGCCAGAGGATGAAAAATTATCTAAATTACCAAGAAGACCTTTTCTTAGTACTATAGGAGCGTCAGTTCATTGTGTTGAGGGAAAAATAATCTTCAATGTGTATGATGCTGAAATCATCCGTTATTTTCCAAACAAGCTAGAAGCGGGAGAAAGGTATATTCCACCGGCAAAACGAGGTCAAGTGGTAAGTGCCCTTGATAAGGGGCAACCCAAGGTAAGAATTTGAGAATACAGAAGGGGTTAAAATATTCGACCATTCTTAATAAAATGCTTAAAATTCAACCCATCACATTAATAAAATAGTTGAAGAATAAAATGTTCATCGCATGCCTACAACTTTTTCACATTCATTCTTGCGGAAGCGTGCCCATAAAGATGCAGCTGTTAAAAGGTAGTAGAAATATTGACTAAATAAGCATAGATTAAGTGTAAAAATTAAGTTTTAGTTTTATCTGCAAGAACTAGCCTAAACCAATATTTCTGATTAAAAAAAGTATCTCTAAAAAATTTGGGCAAAAAGCATGTTCTGGAGAGTCTAACGATCAACTATATGGCGGGAATATTATTCCGGCCGTATAGTTTTGGCCGTATAGTTACCGACCCTTTTCAAGAATTGTATCTAGGGGAGACAATAGATTTAACGACCAACTATATGGCGAGACCTTTTTGGTCCAGTCGTATAGTTTCAGCCGTATAGTTGGGATCTGGCAAAAAGAAACCCTAATTTTTGCTGCCGCCACAACTATATGGTAGGAACTACATATCCTGCCCGTATAGTTCCTGCCATATAGTTCGTGAGACCACTTAAACGAGCCGACAGGGCTAGGGTTCTTCCTCCTCACTTTTTCTCTCATATTCTCTCTCCAAACTCCTCAAAACCCACTTAGAATTCTCGATTCTGCGCGGATTTCATTCATTTGAGTGGGGGAATCAACATATCGGTATGTTTCTCTCCCTATCCATGCTTTATTTTCATAATTCCATGGTTGAAACTCTCACATTGATCTAGTGGATGAACTCAAGTATTTTTTATTTTTCCTTTTGATTTCTCATGTTAGGATTAAATTTTTCCTCGTAGAATTGCTCGTATATCATACAGAAACTATATGCCTAAGGTTTTATGGTGAAATTTTTTAGTACATCAAGATGAACAATCTTGGTGGCCTTTTCCGTAAGAGCAAGCGCCAATGTGGTGAGGGCCCGGGACTCTAGGCTGAGCTCGACAACAAGTGTGCCATGGTTTCATCAAGTCGGGTGATGCCCACACATTGGGTCGATGATGCCTTTCTTACCGCGGCAGAGTTGAGAGATGATTTCGACCACATGTGTCCAATTGCAGGGCTATCACTCCTCGCCTACACAAGCCACTACACCTACACTGAGCTCACCTTTGAGTTCCTCGCCTCCTTCTACGATGACTACAGGGAGAAAGGTAATGCGTGCATGGTGAGTTTCACCATAAACCAGCAGCCATATGAAATTTCTTTCCAACAATTTTGTGATGCTTTTGGATTCCCTCATGATGGGGAACCAACTGTTTCCGTCAAGTGGAGAAACTTGGGAGGTTATTTCTGTTAATGGTGGCAGGGACTTCTACCAAAAGAAGATGTCCACCATTCAAAACCCGACAATCCGCTACTTCGCCTTGATCCTCGCCAACACTCTATTGGGAAGAGGAGATACCGGTGCCATGGCCAATGCATACATGGCCATGATCACCAAGGCACTCTTCCCCAATGCACTGCAGAGTCCCAATCCTGCGACTCTACTCCTCCAGCACCTCTGCCACCAGAGCAACAAAAAGAAAGGTGACATTCACATTGGTGGATTGGTAACCCACCTTGTCCAAGCCTGTGACATTCCAACACTTGTTATGCAACCTATTGACGGCTCCATACTTATGGACGACAAATATATAACTTCTTGTGGCTTTCTCGGTGTTTACTGAGCTGACAAGAGGCTTTGAGCATATCAGTTTAGTTATCCTGATGCCGCACGGGATGAGCAGGTGTTGTTTCCTTGTCCACAAGATTTCTTGATTTTGGAGAAGAATAACTGGATCCTCACCCAACATCAAGTGAGGGAGGTCATGGCTAATCTCTAGCCTAACCCCGAAGAGGATGAAGAAGGAGAGCAGCAGGATGAGCAAGAGGAGGAGCAGGACAATCCTGCTTGGGAAGGACAGAAACAGCAACAGGAAGGACCATGGGACACATGGCCCATTTAGTAGCAACGGCAGCAGTGGTTCAACAACATCCCCTGTCAAGAATTTCTGTAGCTCAATAGCGCATTGGGGAGATCGACCACACTCTTCAGGTAGTGAATGAGGATGTTAGTTCTCTCACTAATAGCTTCAGTCACTTCATGAAAAACTTCCTCAACTACTACCAGCGGTACCCGTACCCGCCGCCGAATGATGGCAACAACTAAGCCTGGCAACAGCCTAAGCTTGGGGTGGTTTCAAATCCTCCAAACTTTGCATTCATATTTTTATTTATTATTTTGATTCATTTTACTTCTTCAAAAAAATTGCATGTTTACTTTTAGCTTTGCATTCCTAAGTCAAAAACAGAAAAAAAAATAGTTGTAACTTCTATTGCAAATTTGTTTCTTTGTTTCTCTCGGAGATTGCTCAATTTCAGGTGACTTGGCAATAGGGAAATATAGCGGCGTTCAACTCAAGTACAAGAACGAAGCAAGTAAGAGGAGGTATCACATTCCTTTCATCAGCTCTTCTGCAATATTAAATTGAACCTATAGCTATTTGCTCGCTTGCACTTGAGTTACTCCCCACTTAGCTTGCTATCTTACAAATTCCATTCCTTTGCTAGTGTCTCCTTTTTAGCTTTGAAATATTGAGCAATGAACTTGGTTAAAATATTTCCAACATTTTTACAACAAGAAAAAACATCCAAAAGATGACCTGAGTCCATGTTCATCCCAAAGGATTTGATTTTAGAAACCACTCAACCCCATTGAGCTTAATGTAATAGACTTGATAGAACTTTTGAATGGAATTGTCTAATAAAATCAACGCTTTGAAGTAGTAGAGATTATGCCACTGCTTTCTAATAATTAAAGTAAGATATTGCTTTACGCGTGTCATTACAACACTGTCCTGCTCCATGAGGAACTACTAACTCAGTTGGCCAACGAACGATCTAAATGTGGGAAATCACTTGATTTCGGCTATTTGAGTTATGTAAGTGTTTGTAGCTGCAATGCTATGATGAGTAAAAATTTTAGTCACCTCATGGTCTCACGTTCCAAGTGAAGATGTAGTACTCCTCTGGCCCATTATTGCTCAACATTTATCTATTGGCCTGATCATGAGTATGCAACAAAGTCCCAATTAACATGTTAAAAACAGTGGCACGATTTCTCTATGGAAGAGCTCAAATTTTTGAAAAGCAAGGAAAGGAAAAAGGTGCTTTGAGGGTCTTGAAATTTTGGCGTGGGAGTAGATGAGTTGTTCTTAAATTGAATGTTTCTGGTTCCAACTTGAGTACTCTTAATTGATTAAAGAAACAAGAGAAAAAAGTCGTTTACCTCTCAACAAAGAGAGAAACCAAAATAATTTGTCTCACTTTCCTAGCTAAACTATTGACACTTGCTCGGGCATATAATTTATTCGCTAGCAAGATATATGTGGTTAGGAAGTGGACTTAGTGCAATCTTGTGAATACTTGTATGATCATGTTTAAGATTGCAGGAATTGTGAAGAAAGGAATTTGGCACCAATTTGACCTTGTAAGTCCTTTCATTTCAGTTTCAAGTCTCCGCTATTCTTCTCTATTTTCTTGTCACTCGAAGTTGAACAACATCTAAGCTTGGGGGAGTTGATAGCTGTGAGATTTGATACATTTTTAATGGTTTTTGTCTTGATTTGATGGTTTTCTAGCTTTACCTAACGCTAATACTTCGGTAGCAAAGAAAACAAGGTTCTGAATATGAACAGAATGTTTCAACATCAAAAATACAATATTCGGGCGAAAACAAGAAAATCTCTTTTTGGAAGCAATCGAGGAAGGCAACCAGTAAGTTTAACGACCAATTATACGGCGGGAACATTTTCTCCGACCGTATAGTTACCTTCGTATAGTTGCCACCGCTTATGTCTTTTCAAAAGGAACAACTTTCATGAAGGAGGTAGACGCGAAATCATAACACAACAGCCGTCGTTCCATCCAGACGGGAGAAAGAAGAGATCCGGAGAAGAAGGGGAAGACGTTCTTCATCTCGCTCCACGATCTTCAAACTCCTAGCCATAACACCCTCATAGCCACTACTTGTACTTGAGAGAGAGAGAGAGATCTTCACCTTGCAAGATTAGGGTTTGAGATTGTTTCTTCCTATCATGAATTGTTTTGGGTTGATTTTCTATTCTTATTGTGGATCTCCATGGTAATATTGAGAAGAACTCCCTTTATTTAATTATATCGATGATGCTTTATTCTCTCATGTGTGAGTAAGTTCCTTCGAGCATGGGATATGTGGGGGATTAGTGATATGTGATATGCCTATATATATTTCCCATTAATTTGTGATTGATTTTAATTACTATATTGTGTGTGCTTTACTATCTGTGGGATGCCTAATGCTTGTTGTCCAATTAATAGCCCAGACAATATGATACTTTGTTCTACATAGATAAGATCTTGTTTGCTAGCAGACCGGCGACCCCCGAGTGACACGGGGATATCAATGGAAAACTAGTTGAACTCGAGGAGAATGAGGAGCCACTGAACCTATTGCATTAGTTCATGTAGGGTTCGCAGCATAGAAAACAAAAATTTTCCTACGATGGGAACAACTATGTACCAAGATCTATCTACTAGATACAAACAACGGGCGGATGTATATCCGTAGAGAACATACCCTTGAAGACCGACAAAGCTTAACGAGTCCAAACTCGTGGTTGATGTAGACGATCTCTTCCCGATCTCAAGATCGAGAGGAAGTCCTAGCGCCGCAAAACAGCAGCGCATCCGTGCTCGCACACACGTTCGAGGCACCGAGCAACCTCCGCCTCCTCGCTCCAGCGATGCAGCGGAAGCACAACTCTTTCTTGCCGAAAAGCCACCGGGAACATGTATCTCGCTAGTCCGAGACCATGGGGAATAAATTCTAGAGGGGGAGAGAGATCCTTCACGAGGAGGTGTGAGTGAGAGAGAGGGGGGGCTCCTTTTATAGGGAGAGGGGGGGCACCCAAGGGGCCATGCGCCCAGCCATGGGGCTGCCCCCTCCCCTCCTTTCATTGATGTGGGTGGACACTCCACTCACATAAAAAGCCTTTCAATTCCCTCCACTCAAAAGTCCACTCAAATTCCCATTAAATTTCCACCAAATTTAATGCAAACTCTCATTAAATAAAACTATTTTATTTTATTCAGAATTTTGTCAATTACTTTAATGACAAACATTCACAAATAACCCCTTGCTAGAATTCCATTTCACATGCATAACCACTTTATGCAATTTCACCCGAAAACCTGTTTCGGTATCTAGTGAAATAAATTCCTGCGCTTGTTCATTCTTTTGGCATGAAACATTTGCTCCAATTGGATGTTGGTGTCTCTTAAGTGTGTCACCCTATGGTTCGCGAATAATGCGGACATGATCGAGACCCCTCTCGGATCAATAATCAGAAGCGGGATCTGGAGACCCATACTGACTCCCACACATTCAACGATGACTTTCTTGTGATCGTCGGAACCTTTTATGCTAGTATCTTAATCCCTTTGTTTCGCGATATATTACATGTCCGAGATTCGATCATCAGTATCTCCATACCTAGTTTGATCTCGTTACCGACATGCACTCTTTTCTCGTTCCCGTGATATAACATTCTAGTGATCAAATCACTTGCTTGCAAGCTAATCAATGTGATATCACCGAGAGGGCCCAGAGCATATCTATCCGTCATCGGGATGAACAAATTCCACTCTCGATCCATGGGCCTCAACATAACACTTTAGTAGTTCTGAATCCATCTTTATAATCACCCTGTTACGGTGTGACGTTCTATGTTATCAAGAAACTCTTCCGGTGTTAGTGATTGACATGATCTCATGGTCTAAGTATTAGGATCACTTCGTAAGTTGTTATAGCAATATAAACTCAATGACTTTGATCATAATGCTATACTTCGGATGAATGTTCATCACACCATTACACTAATGTTGTGACCTCGTTATTAACAACATCCAATGTCTATGATCAGGAAACCTTGATCATCTTGTTAATCAACAAGCTAGTTTATAAGAGAGGCATAACTAGGAACTTCCTTTTTGTTTATTAAACACACATGTATTAACGTTTCCGTATTAATACAATTATAGCATGTAAAATAAACATTTATCATAAACAAGTAATACGATAATAACCACTTTATTATTGCCTCTCGGGCATATTCCCTCCAGTCTCCCACTTGCACTAGAGACAATAATCTAGTTTGAAAACTTTCTGTATTGAACACCTATGGCTTTCTGGTGTTCCATATACGCAACTGCAAGTGGTTAACATAATCTACGGATCTGATGCTTTCAGTTCCGTGTGTATTTGCATGTCTTTGCGTCTCCACGCATCACTCATTCTCTAATGAGATAGCATTGTATAAATTTGGTCTTTTGGTGAGACCTTTAGTTCCTTGGGTTTAAATCACGTCGATACTATTGTCGTACAACATATCGTCAGTGTTAGCCCATTGCGAACCACACCTTAGTTTGATAACAAACTACTTGACACAAATTCCCTCCTTTGCTGCTACTATAGCAGTCATATACTTAGCCTTTTGTTGTAGTATTCGTCACAATGTCTTAACTTTGGAACTCTTCCAAATCCATCATGGAATCTCTTTTCCATTACATTGTGCCACCCATAGTTTAAATTGAGATAAACTTAATTTTTATCTTGTGACAAAACTAGTATCAATGTAACTCTTTACAATGAACTATTTGTAATTGTTTGTCACCTCTACACAAATATATTCTTAGTTCTTCCAAAAGATCATAAGAATATCCTTACTATCATCCAATGATCATTTTATGATTCATTCTGGTATATGCTCATAACACTTAGAGCATAGGACATATCTGGATGTGTACATATCATGGTATGATTGATCAAAACATTCTCGTGATTTCACTCATCGAGTGTCAAAACACTTGAATCTTGTTTCACTTATCAAGTGTCAATACACTTGAATATTGATTCAATTCCTTTCCATGTAACAAGAACCGTTTCTAGTCGTGTCTATATTGAACTCCTTCAATATCTCATATATGTACGTTTGGCACAACCATATTAGCGTCACAGTCTATCCATTATAGACATTCATGCTAAATATTCGGGTTTTGCCTATGTATTTCATCAAAATGAAATTCTTAACCTTTTGTCAATAAAACATACATCATTTCTAATCAACAAGATGTCCTCCACATAATGTATTAGAAATATGTCTTAGCGCTCCCACTTAATTTCTTGCAAATGCAAGTATCTTCATCGTCTCCTGATGAAAACTCCTTTTCATTAAGGTGAAGATTCCAACTCCGCGATGCTTACTTCAACAATTGAAGTTTGCATGCCCTTTTAGCATCCTTTGAATTAACAAAACCCTTTGGATCGTGTCATGTACACGTCCTAGGTAACCATTCTATTAGAAGAACTTTGTTTTGTTTATTCATCTACCATATACCAAAATATATGTAGTGGTTGCTACTATAATCCGTCCAGACTAAATATCGCTATGAAAGATCAAATCTTGTCATAGTCAACTCCTTGAACATTGTCAAACATCCATGCCTGTTTCTTTATAGATCCAAATACGACCGATAGGTTTTTACACCTTTCCGGAGGGTCTTCCAAGTTCAAAACTTGATTTCTCGTGTATGGAACTATCACGGATTTTATGGCTTCAAGCCATTTGACGGAGTCAGGGCACATCATCGCTTCTTTGCATGTAGTCGGTTCATCATTGTCAAACAATAATGATTTACTCTCAAATCTAAGTATTTGATTGTTTATCCGGCCGACTTGGTTCAATAAGAACTTAGATCTCCGTGACCACAACCTTTGAGGCACATAATCTATGAGCATTATGGCAGCCTCCGGAACAATTTCCGGCGCTGCGCAACTCAGCACATTTAGCTAAGGTTCGTTAACCTTATTAAAGTTCTATTGTCCTCCCACTTAACATTTACGAAAAATTCCTTCTTCAAGAAACTTCACGTTTCAAGCGACAAACCCTTTTGTCCTTGGTGTTATGGAGGAATAACCAATTGTTATTCGAAATAACCTACAAAGACATGCTCATCCGACTTCGGTTGTAAACATCTTACTTATGTTTAGCATACCAAAATTTAAGAAATGACAACTTGGGTTTTACCCCGAACCATAACTTCCATGGTGTCATTTCAACGGATCAAGATGGAGCTCTTTTCAATTGTAAGCGGAAGTCTCTAAAGCTTTAATCTTTTAAAACATAATGGCAGTTTTATAAATAACACCTTTGATCCAACCATGTCAAACAAGGTTTTATTACAAATCTCAAACACTCCATACTCCTATGGTGTTTCGGGAAATGTAAATCTAGGTGTTTTGCTAAACTTGCAACTCAAATAAATCCCTTGATGATAAATCATAATTCATTTATTTTTCTTGTTACACTTGTAACTCAAATAAATCCCTTATGATAAAATCATAAACCATTTATTTTCTTGTCACAATGATTTTTACTTCATCTTGAAAGTCTTTGAACATTTTCAAATATCTCACACTTCTTTCTCATTAAGTGAATATTCACTCAAATTTCCGGAGAAAGCATATGAAGTTGAAACCCATAAACTACGCCACTACACATAATGGAATACATACATCGATATGTATAAATTCCAATAATTTAGTCGTTCGTTCTTCTTTGGCCTTTGAACGAAGTTTTAATTATCCCGAGGAAAGTCTCACAAGCGTCACTTGATCAAATCAAAGACTCCAAAAATCCATGAAATATGGAGATTCTTCATGTTTTCTTTCCAATATAATTTAAACAGCGATGTCACTTTGTAAGTGATTTTTCAATCATTTGTCTTGCGACATTTTAGCATTAGGTTTTATGGATGTGATTTCTCCAACTAGATTTGTAAATCATCCATCTTATATGGAATACGGTAATTATTTGAACAACCTTTGTTCTCATAATACCTGATTTAAATAACAATTTTTAAAACAAATCTTGAAGTCAAGCTTTGATGTCAACAAGAAATACAAACAACGGTTTGTTTGTTTTCGATGAACATCATCACATATTCTCTTGCTAGTTACTTAGACCATTGTGGTTCATGAATTGCGTCGTTCTGTATGAAATTTCATACCAACCAATTCGGTATCCAATACCCAAGAACCACATTGTTTAACAAGCAAAGAATACAACCATAACTTGTATATCATATATATACCTAAATTGGATATTTCCAATCTTTTCTTTTCTGCCAAATATATTTTATAGATTCTCTTTCAGCATTTCCTTTTCCTTTTTAAAACAATCTATCAACATCAAAAGTGGCGCCATATACATGACACATAGTCCAAAGCGTGTATATTCAAATAATAATACCTTTGGACTTGCACTTTGAAGTAGATCACCATCATCAAAATGATCGGCGTTCTTTCAAAATCCATTCTTTAGTAATCTTTTAGTGTAGTAAACACTTTACATACATCTTCTATTCATCCTTATCATGACGACTTTCATGATCAAGCTACTTTAGCTTATAAAGGCGAATTGTGAGTATATCATTAATTTCCAAAACATTTTTGGATGATTAGGATGTCTAGCATCTCCAACCTTCGTAAATTCTCATCCAATATGAGAACATATATTATACTCTATCATTTTGCAACCAAAACATTGTTTCAGATATCGTTATATCTGCCACATATGATGGTTTCTGAAACAATTCTTTCAGCTCCTAGATAAACTTGATATTAAAACAATCAAGAATCATGGAGGCAAACATGATACTTAAGATACTAACACTGGAATTGTTACTCTCGATTTAATACTAACTATTAAATTTCACGGAGTAAATAGAGTTTGCTGAAAGTTTGCAATAGGACTTTAAACTTTAGATTGACACTCAACACAATACGATACCAGTTCGTAAAGTATATATCTAGAATTCTATAGTTCTATTATCTCAATTACAACTATGCATAAGGTGGTGAACGAATGCCAATGACTACAACAAATTATGCAAATTCACTTTGATTTAATTTATGATAAATTGAGTTCTACTAATCCAAATTAGAAATGAACTCCCACTCAAAAACGACATCCCTCGTGTCTTTTTGGTGATTACATGAACCAAATCCACTACACAAAGTCCGATCATCACGTGAGTCGGTGTAGCTTCAAAGGCGAGCATCCATATGGTCATCATATCAAAACATATGACTCATGCTTAACCTTTCGGTCCGTGTTCGAGGCCATGTACGTACATGCTAGGCTCGCCAAGTCGTAACCTTAGTATTCGTGTGTAAGCATCTTACACCCGAGATATGCTCGTGGATTCAAGTACACCCGATCATCACGTGATGTCTTGAAGCGACGAAACATTGTCGGTGCATACTTAAGGAAGACCACATTTTTATCTTTATATCTAAATGAGGGATCATCTTATTATGCTAATAAAACGCCAAACAAGCAATATAAGATGCTATCAAACATCACATGTTTATTAGTGGAATGATATGGTTCCCGCATATGATCTCTATCATGTGCACCATGGTATGATCTCTATCATACCTTTATGTGTAAGGCCAAGGTCTATGGAACTTACACGCTATGTGTGTTGTAAGAGTATCATCTCATACTTCTACTTACAACATCACCATATCATAACACTTGCCCAGCAACAATCTAAACTAGACGTCTCTAATTTATCCATTGCAAATTTTACGTGGCTTAGGGCTTTCGAAGATAGAACCGTTCTTACCTACGAACATGAACGACAACGAGGATAACCAAATTGTTGACAACTCGTTGCAAATTAGATATTGACTATAGTAGGAGAGACAGACACCCGCTAGCCACTTATGCAAACTAGTTGCATGTCAAGCGTGGAACAGGTCTCATGTGCGAGGACATGTAAAGTTTGTCCGGGCCGCTTCATCCCACTATGCCACCAATATCCAAAGTACAACTAAGAAGCAATAAAATGATCATCATCGCCCACATACTCATATGTGTACTACCCGTGCAAAGTATCTACGCATAGATCCGGCTCTGATACCCTTTGTAGGGTTCGACATAGAAAACAAAAAATTTCCTACGATGGGAACAACTATGTACCAAGATCTATCTACTAGATACAAACAACGGGCGGATGTATATCCGTAGAGAACATACCCTTGAAGACCGACAAAGCTTAACGAGTCCAAACTCGTGGTTGATGTAGATGATCTCTTGCCGATCTCAAGATCGAGAGGAAGTCCTAGCGCCGCAAAACAGCAGCGCATCCGTGCTCGCACACACGTTCGAGGCACCGAGCAACCTCCGCCTCCTCGCTCCAGCGATGCAGCGGAAGCACAACTCTTTCTTGCCGAAAAGCCACCGGGAACATGTATCTCGCTAGTCCGAGACCATGGGGAATAAATTCTAGAGGGGGAGAGAGATCCTTCACGAGGAGGTGTGAGTGAGAGAGAGGGAGGGGGGCTCCTTTTATAGGGAGAGGGGGGGCACCCAAGGGGCCATGCGCCCAGCCATGGGGCTGCCCCCTCCCCTCCTTTCATTCGTGTGGGTGGACACTCCACTCACATAAAAAGCCTTTCTATTCCCTCCACTCAAAAGTCCACTCAAATTCCCATTAAATTTCCACCAAATTTAATGCAAACTCTCATTAAATAAAACTCTTTTATTTTATTCAGAATTTTTTCAATTACTTTAATGACAAACATTCACAAATAACCCCTTGCTAGAATTCCATTTCACATGCATAACCACTTTATGCAATTTCACCCGAAAACCTATATCGGTATCTAGTGAAATAAATTCCTGCGCTTGTTCATTCTTTCGACATGAAACATTTGCTCCAATTGGATGTCGGTGTCTCTTAAGTTTGTCACCCTACGGTTCGCGAATAATGCGGACATGATCGAGACCCCTCTCGGATCAATAATCAGAAGCGGGATCTGGAGACCCATACTGACTCCCACACATTCAACGATGACTTTCTTGTGATCGTCGGAACCTTTTACGCTAGTATCTTAATCCCTTTGTTTCGCGATATATTACATGTCCGAGATTCGATCATCGGTATCTCCATACCTAGTTTGATCTCGTTACCGACATGCACTCTTTTCGTTCCGTGATATAACATTCTAGTGATCAAATCACTTGCTTGCAAGCTAATCAATGTGATATCACCGAGAGGGCCCAGAGCATATCTATCCGTCATCGGGATGAACAAATTCCACTCTCGATCCATGGGCCTCAACATAACACTTTAGTAGTTCTGAATCCATCTTTATAATCACCCTGTTATGGTGTGACGTTTGATGTTATCAAGAAACTCTTCCGGTGTTAGTGATTGACATGATCTCATGGTCTAAGGATTAGGATCACTTCGTAAGTTGTTATAGCAATATAAACTCAATGACTTTGATCGTAATGCTATACTTCGGATGAATGTTCATCACACCATTACACTAATGTTGTGACCTCGTTATTAACAACATCCAATGTCTATGATCAGGAAACCTTGATCATCTTGTTAATCAACGAGCTAGTTTATAAGAGAGGCATAACTAGGAACTTCCTTTTTGTTTATTAAACACACATGTATTAACGTTTCCGTCTTAATACAATTATAGATGCTAAAATAAACATTTATCATAAACAAGGAATACGATAATAACCACTTTATTGTTGCCTCTCGGGCATATTCCCTTCAGTTCAATCCAAGGAGCTTAACTGCTAAGCAACCTGAAGGATCTTAATTACCTAGTGACTCGCCATGGTTTTGGTAACAGACTAGTAGGATTATTGAAGTTGGGATGAAATCTACCAAGAGGAGTTCCGGCTAATTATGGGTTGCTCGCCTACACACACGCTTATAAGATTATAATTGTTACACTTATCACTCATCCAGTTGGCACAATCACTATCACCATGAACTGTATCCGCCTGCGCCTACTTTGTCATCTGCGGAAAATAACAAACAATCAAATTGTTCTTTACTTTTATGCTTTTTATTTCTAAACTTTACATTTTAGTTTTATTTAAATACATTCAGTTTAATGCAAATTATATTCTTATTTCAATGATTTCAGTCAATTCACTCGAAGACATGTGACAACTTTGAGTGTCAAAGAGACTTCATTCATAAACAATTTCCTTTGGGCTTCCTGTGGAATCGATATCTTAACTTTGAAACTAGCTACAACCGATTTGTACACTTGCAGACATCAGCCATGCCTTCCGATTGAGGAAGAAAGACAACGAGGAGAAGAACAAAGAGAGGAGGAGTCGAATAGGAGAAGAACAGGGAGGCGAGGAGACGAAGCGGAACTGCCCCTAGCCCACTACGTGCGCAGTCGAGGAACTGCCAATTTTAATTTCTTGTGATTGACAATGTATGTATAAGGATGGGGAAATACACTATCTAACAAACAGAGTTTGGTGATATGGCGGTTAGAGTTATGTCCTACGGAAGGCGAGGTCGCGCGTTCGAAGCCCTTCTAACTGCTAGCTCACCAAACCGATTTTTATCCATTTTAATTTCTTCTATTGAATAGACTGACACGTGGGACCGGCCAAAACCACCATGAAGTGCAACCTAGAAAACCACATAGATAGGTGGGGTTAGTCCATGGATAGCCGTTCGCTTAAAAAAACAAATCCCTCACGAAATCCGCGACGATTATACGCAAGACGAAATGGGAGACATGGATTACCGGCGGGACGATATCCACGAAGAATTTTCCATGAAAAAATAGAGAAATGTCATGAATAACTGGGCCGGAGGCCCTCCGACCTCCTCCTGGCGAAATCAACTAAAATGTTTGGTATCCGTGACATTTTTAGGGAGAGTCATCAAAACATCATGAATCGTCCATATTCTTGTTGTGATAGTGCTATAAGTAGAAACTATAGCTTCACTATACTTCATATTTATGTAGGGGTTCATAGCATGGAAAACAAAAAAATTCTATCGCATGAACACACACAAGCCAAGATCTAATCTAAGATATCGGTGCAATGAGTTTATAGAGTACTAATTGAATATCCAAAGCGTTTAACGAGACCGGATTCTCGTGGTTGATGTAGTCGTTCACTTGCCGATCTCAAGATCGCGAAGATGATCCTTCCAGCGCCGCGTTCTAGAAGCGCTTCCGCAGTCGTTCACATATTCGGTGCTCGATGAAGACCTTCATCTCCCTTGTTCCAGCAGGAAGTGGAGGTTGTAGATCTCCTCTCGATTTTAGCAGCATGATAGCGTGGTGATGAAACAGAGGAGTAGATACCACAAGGCGTCGCCTAAGCTGGAGCGAGTATGGTGGAGTGGAGAGGTCCTTGGCAACTAGGGTTTATAGGACGAGGGGTGGAGGTGGCCGACGGCTAGGGGGCTAGGCGGCTGAGGTGACTTGCAGGAGTTCTAGGGCAGCGTCGGTTAGAGGGCAGTGGGCCTAGGGTTTTTTGAGGTGTGTGGCAAGGGGCGCCCTTCCCCTCCTTTTATGGGAGGGAGAGGCGACAAGGGGAAAGGGATTCCTCCCCTAAATACTCTTACTTGGCCGGCGGCAAGGATGGAGGGGAAACCTTCCTCCACTAGGTTTCCTCCTCTCCCTCCACTTGATTTGACTTTCAATATTGTGATTTGACTTTTCAAATTGAAGTTTTACTATTCAAACTAGAATTTGATTATTTCTCTTCCCATTGCCTAGCCAAGTGACCAAGGACATAATGCAAGCATTCCATATTGGTGTGAGACATTCATGTACCCTTCCCTCTCCAGAGTGGTGGACCTTCTAGACCCTTCTAGAAGCTTCCAGTGAAAACATCGAAAACATTTCCAAACCTCGGAATTGGACTTTCATTATATGAATCTTATTATCCGAACCATTACGGATCTCCTTGTGATGTCCTGGATGCAATCCGAGACTCCGAACAACATTTTGTCTCCAACTCATTACCATATCTACTAAACAACATCGAATCCTTAAGTGTGTCTCCCTATGGTTTGTGAATTATGCGGACATGATGGAAATACTTCTCCGGTCAATAACCAATAGAGGAATCTAGAATTTCATATGGCTCCCACATATTTCTACGATTACTTCATGATCTAATGAACCATTACATCGATACCAATTTCCCTTTGTCTCGCGATACTTTTACTTATCCGAGGTTTGATCGTCGGTGTAGAGGTCCCAACCTGATAAGGTAGAGATCCCTGTGTTTATAATGCTAGTCCCTGTATCAATAGCTAGCATCCATAGTTTAAGATGTAATATCAAGAAACAAAGGTCATATTACAACTTATAACCAGGAATAAAATAATTCATTACATCTTAAATAGCTCATATGGCTATCTAATTACAATGCAACAGATATAACTATGTAGCATGGGGTCCTTATTCTTCATATGCCATAGGCAATCATGTTGGTTGTAGACTTGTAATCCTATTCAACACACTTCACTAACATCAAACAAACCTGCAACATAATAAGTTACAGCCACAAGGGTCAATACATTTGAATTGTATTGGCAAGTGATACTATGGTAGAATAGTGGTATCTAACATCTATATGCATTGGGCTAAGTGTAGCTGAGGCTTGCTTTGCTCAAAATAAGTTCTCCTTATTAGTTGAAAACACTAAGTTTTTGTTTATCAAAATCACCAAAGGAACAACCAATAGAAATTGGTTAACCTTTAGCCTTGTTCAACCACAAGTTTTAACTTAGAAATTGGGATGAGGAGATCCTTAATTTCTTCAATGTCTTGATGCTCAAATTGTCCATTGCCGGGGACATGGCTAAGTACTTAGATTTTACTCCCTCGAGAGGTGGTGCACTTTCCCCATAAGACTAGACATGCATCGAGACAATATCTTTTAGAAGCCTTCCCTTAGACCAAATGGGCACATTCCATCCTATCACCCGACCACCTTCTATCCATCTGGCTAAGTTATTGCAACCTATATGATCCAGGCAGAGCCCATATTGCCATGTGGCTGCACCAGAAGCTTCTTAACACTTAACATCTCAAATCTCTTTGTTCCTGGGTGGCTTTCCACAAGTGAGATACACCAGGGAGGCCATTGAAATGGGCCCTATGTAACCACTCAACATAACCCATTCTTTCCATTTCACCCAGGTGATTCATTCACATAGTTGTTTTATTAAACAAAACACAAGTCATAGACTTAGAAATATTTCATAGCATGAATAATCCACCCTTGTTTTCTATTACCTAAGCTAAGCATGATAACATGGCAAGTTTTATAACTTAGGATAATGCTACTAAGACAACATATAGGATTTCCCATGGTGTAGCTTATACTAAGAAATTCCATGCAAGTCCTACTCAAAATATCACTAATGCCTAGTCAAAATAATAGGAAAAATTTATGAAGCATAACTTGCCTTTTTAGTATAGAACTCAGTTCACCCCTTGATCTTGCAAATGTCACACTCTTCAAAGTTCACTACAATTCAATCAAGGCACAAATTCAAACTAGCATTCAAACAATTCACCACATAAAATAATAAAAACAAAGAAATGCATGCAAGCATGCAAAAGATTGTTTTATTTGGAAAAGTGGTTTCTAATAAGGTTTTAAACATTTCAAAACACCTACTGGTCATTTATAAATGTGGCAAAATCATTTAAAATCAAGTTAGTGGAAATAGGCCATTTTTTTTTGTTTTGCTAGAAATGGTTTAAATCAAAGTAATAATTTTCTAGTGTTAATCAAATATTTTTTTAACACAAATGTTATTGTTTATGGTCAAAGTGTTTAAAACAAATCCATTTGCAAAAGGTTCACTCAAAAACCATTTTTTTAAATCATAGCAACATTTTTGTTTTACTAGAAATGCTTTTATTCAAAGGAATAATTCCTTAGTGTCACAAAATATATTTTTAAATTCTATTTTTGGTGTTTAGGGTAAGAGATTTCAAATCAAACCATTTGCAAAAGATTTTAATCAAAAGGCATTTTTAGAATAATTTTAATAACCAAAATAGTCCTACAAATGTTTCTCCAAAAATACCTAATTTTACATAAAAAAAATACTAAACTAAGGGCATGGTTGCAAAGTTCCCATTTTCATGATTCCATTTATATAAAATTTGTAAATTTTGGACGTGTAGAACAAAAGTTATGAATTTTACAAAATCATTCATCTAATAGATTTATTTTCTGTTTTTAAACCTGAGCTAGTCCACGTGTATGTATCCTATTGGTTGATACCTGTTTGGTTGGATTGAGCAAGGTAGGCCGCAGGATTAAAAGGGCATCGAACGGATCATATTGACTCGTACTGTCTTAGTTAAGTGATCTATCGCATACACTGGATCTATATCCAACGGCTCAGAGCGCGTCAACCAGAGATGGGCAGCGCTAGAAACGAACGCGCGGCAGCGGCGCTCTGTCAGCGGCGCTCCGGATATTCTTGGAAGCGAGGGAGAGGAGGAGGGGCTCACCAGGTTCGCCGCGGCGTGGAGATGCTCGAGGTGGTCGTGGGAAGGCCAGGGGCACACGGATTCAACGTCGATTGCTCGCAGGAGATACTTACTGGATCGGGTACGAACGGTCGTCGACATTGGCGAGGCTACGGACCACACTATGGAAAGGCATAAGGTGCGTTAGACGCGCAAGACGAATACGAGTACGCGAGCATCAATGAGAGGGGAAGGGCAGGTCAGGGATTACCGGGGAAAGCACGTCAGAGTTGCAACAGAGGACAATGGCGAGCAGGCATCGTCAGAGGCAACATTTTGGGCCACGCGCAGGCAAGGGGAAGGTGCTGGCAGATGCGCGAGACGATGGGGTGTGTGATCATGGCAGCTAGGGGCAGTGGGGTGGCTATGTTGGCCAGAATTGGCGCCAGAGGATCGTCAAAGAAGGGGGTTTCAAGCGTGCAATTAGAACAGCCTGGGGCGATCTGGCAGCAAGGTCTGAGGGGCAAGAGAGAGGAGAGGACGGCGCTTAAGAGGTCAAGGTCGCGGGCGATAATTATGGCGGCATTTAAGCGAATTTACGCAAGGTTTCAACCGCAGAAACGACCGGGAAGGAATGAGGGGAACGGTCCTCGCGGGGTTGAAGATGATGCACGCGTGGAAGTGGGTCCGATGTGTCTGCGAGGTGAGGGGTAAGTGCGCGGGTGAGAAAACGTTTCACGGGGAGAGGGAGATGGGCTGCTAGTTGGGCCAGGGACTTTGCTGGGTTGTGTAGGTTAGTGGGTTTGTCTGTTTTCCTTTTTTTTCTTCCTTGTTTATTTTACTTTTTCCAATTTTGTTTTCTGTTTTAATTTTAAAACATTTGATTCAAGCTTCATTTGAATTCAAATTCTTGCCAAAACTTTTCAGTAGGTTTAAACTATTTAATATTGTGATTAAATAGTCCACTATAATTATTTCAAAATAATCTCTTATGGTTTATTATTTATTTAGATTAGGCATTTGTCTTTATTCAAATAACATCAAATATGGTTTAAACCCATATAAATTTTATTAAAATAATTCTTTTATTCTTTTTAAGTTAATTAGATAAATTTTAATCCATTTTGGCAATTTCAATTATTTTTCTCATGATTTAATTAATCATTTATTATTAGTAATTTTGTCTTCATTTAAATAAAATTGAATATGGTTTAATCCCATGTAATTTTATTTTAATAATTTTTATTCCCTTATTTTTATTTGGATTATCTTTATTCCATTTGCCTATGGATTTGGCGAAGATTTAATTTGTCCCTTAAATATTCTTTATTTATTTATTTCTTTATTTGTCTTATAAAATCCATATCTTTTTATTTATATTTCCAAAATTGGTGATTCCAATTTGTAGAATTTTATTTAATATTTGTTTATCTTTTTAAATCCTTGTAGGATTATTTTGCTCACACTTTAGTGCTGATTTTAGTTAGGAGCTTTATTAGCTTTGCAAATTAATTCCTTTTATCTTATTAAATTCACAAGTTTTTATCCATGGCTGCAAATTGATTGAAACCAATTTCCATGGTTTCATATTATTCTTTTTTATCATTTAGAAATGTTTGTTGCTGAATTTTTAGATGGAACAAATCCATAGTCCTTGAGAGATCTTGGATATGATTTCTTTCTTTAGGGTTTAGGTTTTTGGTTTATTTTTGCCAAGTGTTTATATTCCAGATTTTGTCCATGCATGAATGCATTTGATCTTTGAAATATTTGTTTGTTGCTTTCTTATTCAAATTTTGTTCAATTAGGGTTTTGGTGTTTCCATTTAGAACCAAAAAGTTTCTTTTCACCCTAAATTTCAACAATTATTTATTTTATTTATTTATTTTTCACATTTCCAAATTTGGAGAATTTTGGGATGTGACAGGTTACCACCCTTAAAAGGAATCTCGTCCCGAGATTCGGGAAGCCTAGGGGTTACAAGTTGGCTTCAAGACAACTAGGTTACTACCACCCTTAAAAGATTTTTTACTAGATTACATCTTGGCTTACTTGAGATCTTGATGTAACTTCTCTAGACAGTTGTTTGCATAGTGTCCTTTGTTTCCACATTTGAAACATGTGACAAGGTTGATATCTCTCATAGGTTTGCTTGTCTTGACTTTCTCCTTTTCAAGACAATGTGATGCATAATGGCCTAGCTCTTTGCATTTGTGGCACATCACTTGGCTAATATCCTTCTTCTTCTTCGGTTTCTCCAAAGCTAGGAGTTCTCTTAGTTCATGCTCTTCATATTTCACCTCAAATGTGGGAAAATTCCTCGGTTCTTAGAACAGTTTCTAGGATAACGTCCATGTTTCCTCTTTTGTCCACCATGGTGAGTCATAATGTATGGAGGTGCAAAATGAGACTTGGCCTTGTCTTCATCTTTCTTGGTATGGAGGTTTCCAAACATTTGATGTCTTCCATCTTGTTTCATATGTTGAACTATAGGATAGATGGGTCATTGGATAGGGACATGATCATTTCCTTCACATAGGAAACAAGTAACTTGAGATGTGGGGCATTGTTTAGTTGGATGCTTCTCTTCACAATTAGGGCATTGGTCCACATGTTCTTTGTAAGTGTGTCCTATGTCTCCACATATTTTGCAAGATTGGGTTCCTTCTATAATATCATCCTTGATATGTTTATTGTCACAATCACTTTGGGGAAGGTTGCTTCTCATGTTGATCATCTGATTGGTCATCCTTTGAAACAATTGGGATTGGGTTTCCAAGAATTTTTGCATAGCTGGTTCTAACTCAATGTTGTTGGCTAAAACCTGGTTTGTCACTTGATTCAACTTAGCTTGGGTTTCTAGTAGTTGTTCTGTCATGTGCATCTCTTGGTTATTGTTGTCACCATCCTTGATGTTGGAGTCTATTGGAGAAGTCATCTGTTTGGGTTGGATTGGGATTAGATCAGGCAAAAGATTTCTATAGGAAGAGTTCTAATCACACACAACAAATAAAACAAAGCAATGTGCAAGAAATCACAACCAAACATTCCACTCAAACAACATTGTTCAAGCATATTTTTAGGCAACAAAATATTTTTGATACACCACATAAGTTGGTGTGATTGATCTAAACTAAACACTTGTATGGTGGTCCAACTATGGAATTCACTTGATATCATTCAATTCTTCTTAGTTGTTTCTTCATGAACAAGATCATGGTATATCCTTGGAAGAAATTATTGCATCTTGGTCACAAAACTCAAAGGTGATAATGGTTTCTCCTAAGTTGTGTTTCCTTAGTCTCCAAGTCTTGAGTAATATTTCTTGTCTTATTTGTAGTCAAGTTGAAGTCCTTGGTGAAACTGAAGTTGAAGTCATTGGTGATGTTGAAGTCTTTGCTCATGTTGAAGTTTTTGTCCAACAAGTTGAAAAGGAAGACATGTAGAATCAAAACAAAAAGGTTGAGGAAAGAGTTAACAAGATTCTGTAGGTATCATATCTCCTCCAGGTGAGCTTACTCTAATAGACTCTTTCATAGACTCCGTAGGTAACTTATACTTGTCCACAAATTCCCTTGATATGAATGAATGCGATGCACCAGTATCGAAAAGTATAAGTGCAAGGTGAGTGTTGATTGGAAACTTACCAATCACAAGATCAGGCTCATCTGGGATCTCCTCCACGTTCATGTGGTTCACTGTGGCCTTCTGGTTGCTGGTTGGCTTTAGTCCTTTCTTCTTCAGACAGTTGTCTGCATAATGTCCCTTCTGGCCACACTTGAAGCATGTCACCTCACTCAGATCCTTCTTCACGAAGTTGTGATCACGGTTGCGGTCATGTCCACTGTGTCCTCCAGAATGGTGAGTGTGTCCTCCCTTGTGGCTGTGGTGGTTGCTCTTGTGGCTATCATGGCAATGTCCATCGCCTCCATGGTGGTGGCAGTCATGGCTCCCATGGTGCCCATGGTCACTCCCTCCATGCTTGGAGTATCCATCATAAGAAGTGCGAGACTTGTGGTGAGAACCAGAGTGGTGATTGCTACTCTTTCTCTTGCGGTTTTCCACCTGCTTGTGCTTCCCTTCTAAGATTCTGGCATTGTCCATAAGCTCCTGGAAAGTGGGGCAATAGACCACCAGCAGCTGCACTAAAAGCTCATCACTGAGGCCATCCAGGAACCTCTCCCTCCTTTTGGCATCAGTGTCAACATCCTCAGGTGCATAACGAGACAGGTTGTTGAACTCCTCAATATACTCAGCCATGGTGCGGTTGGTTTGGCGCAAGTTGCGAAATTCCTTCCTCTTCAGGCTTAGAACTCCTGAAGAGACGTGGTTGGTCCTGAAACCTTCCTCAAACATTGCCCAAGTCACAGTGTCCAGCGGGTGGGTAATTTGAAAAGTGTCCCACCATGAAGCGGCTGGCCCCTCCAGTAGGTGAGCAGCAAATCTCACCTTGTCAGCATCAATGCACCCAACAGTTACCAGATCCTTGTTGACTAAACGCAACCAGTCGAGAGCAACCATCGTCTCCGTTGCAGTAGAGAACTTAGCTGGCCTTAGCCTCAGAAACCTAGTGAGAGCATCTCCTTGAGGCTGGTTGTTCCCATTCTTGTTGTTGTTGTTGTTGTTGTTCTAAGCTTCCATGAACTGGGTCATAACTCGGGTCAGCTGTGCCTGAGCTTCCATGAGCTGCTCCAACTCAGTGGGTTGATGGTGGGGAGGCATCTGCGTTTCAGCACAGGTAAGTTTAGAAAGAATCGATTACGAAAACAGGATTCTACCCATGCATTATGACCAAACAACACCAAAACAATCACAGACAATCTCAAGAAAGCAACACATCAACAAACAAATGATCCAGCAACATCCCAGGGGTTATCCTAGCAGTACATATCTACTGAAATAGTTTTTAGAAGAGTTGGCAATAGTTATCTACACAATAGATCAACAAAGCATTAAAACCAGGAATCTGCTACAACAGTCCAGCAGTGTTCACGAATTTTTCTACCGGACTTAAGCTCGTCAGGAATTTTTTCTGATTTTTGTGCATACAGTTCAGAGAGTTTAGAACCAGCCATATTTTTTTAAGATATTTCCCAGATACCAGTAAAATATGAAAATTCGTACAGTACTTCTGTGTTAGCAGAAAAACCGCAACAGGAATAAATCAGATATTAACCAAACTTGCCATAACTCTTCCATAAAATTCGCACAAATAATCCTGGGATATTGGAGTACACATAGGAGAAACTAAACACTCTTAAACTAACAGTAATTAAGTTTTACATCGATCGAGACTAATCCTAACGATTTTACCTAACGAAGACTAATTGGTGGACTTCTATCTACTTCTTGAAGAGGTTGCGGTAGGTCCTTGCAATCATGTGTTGGCGCTTCTGTCCACGAACCAACCATGGCGGCGGAGTATACACCTCTCCTGAGTCATCACTTGAAATCTCAAACTCTACCTCTTCTGGATCCTCCTCTTCTTCTTCATTCTCTGCTGCAGCTGCAACAGCTTCATCTCCTCCACCATGATCGTCTCCATCATCATCATCCTAGTCCTCATCATCATCGTCGTTCCCACTGTCATCATCATCATCATTGTTGCCATCATCTCCATTGTCATCATCAGAGGGTGGATTCAGCTGTGCTTGGAGAGCGGCAATCTGGGCTGCCATATCTTCAATAGTCTGCTCCCTTTCCTGGACGGTACCCTGCAGCTGTTGTATGGTCTGATTGTTTTCATGCACGGTCCCATCAAGCTGTGCTATGGTTGAATTCCTGCCTATTAGGGCATTCTCCAGAACATCCACAGCTTCATGCAAGGTGTCTATCTCCTGTCCCTGGACCACCATACCATTGCTGGCAAAATCCGCAATCTCCTTTACCATCATCACTTTCTCGGCTAGAGCTCCATTCTCCCTTTCCATGTCCTCTACGTGCCTCCGACGGGGCGGCATGTTGTTCCTGTCGCCTGGGGTAACCACAATGTTCCCATCTTCATCACGCCTCCCGTAGTCATGGTAGGGGTGAATCTGCTGGTAGTAGGTGTCGGACAAGATGGCACTAGCGAGACAGGGCTTCATGCAAGGCCAAGTTTATTCCAAGTCCCCAGTTGCAGTATGTCTTGGTGTAGATCAGGTGCACAGGGTTTGGCAAGGAGGCATCCCTGAAGATGAAAGTGGTGATCTCCCATGCATCCTTGCCATATCCATAGGTGTACAGCCTTCTTCCCTTGAACATGGGAAGTGGCAATCCCAATGACTGCGAGAGCTGTGCTAACTGTCTTGCAAAGGGCCTTGGTGACTCCATGGTTGCATACTCAGTCCTGACTTCTCCCATCTATCAATTAAAATAGGAAAGTGTGAGAATAGCATATGGTAAGAATTTACGAGGGTGAAAGGCATAAGATGAAAGACAGAGTTAATATAAGCTTAAATAATTCTATGGCTTCCTAATCCAAACCTAGGTCACGATCCTATAGTCGACACACGGGCTCTGATACCATCTTGTAACACCACGGTTCTGAAAAGACCGTAGCTTCTATGTGACATGCCAATCCCTGGATCGGTTCATTGGCTCACAATAGAATAAGATGAATAACATAGCAAAATATCCGTGTATCATAAATAACGAAGATCCAGAGTATCATTATTACAATAAAAGCTTAGCTCAAGGCTAGCTCAATGTTATTCAAGTAGCAACATAAATATAGTAAATCCTCCATTCTTCAAATTTCCCACAAGTGAACAAGTGCCGAGTGGAGTACGGTGGCCTAAATCGATTACTCAGAATCGGAATATCTTGCAACATGAAACGTAGCAGCCCCGAAGGGTCAATACTTGGAATGTATGGCAAGTAGAGCTATTAAAGGAGACAATAGTGCTAACATCTACATGCTTATTTGGCAAGTGGGGCTGTGGCTAGCTTGCATTTTCAAATACCTTTGTCCTACTTTCATAAACAGTTTTTGCTTTTCTTTGAAAAGATCCCAATTAAGTTAACCCAACAACATTAAAGTAATTATGAAATTAGAATGAGCGAGAAACATATCATGGAATCAATATCAAGCAACTCAGATGTCCATAACCGAGGACACGGCTAATCGATTAGATTATACACCCTGCAGGGGTTAGTACACTTTACCCATGTGACTTGGCCAGCCCAGCTCGTACCATCACTCTCATATTGGGTGATGATAGGGAGAAGACCAAGAAGAGATAGTTTGGGAACTAGCTCCCCAATCCCGACGTGCACCGGTCCAACCTACCAAAATTCTACATCTCTGGATACGCGGGTTCGAGTTACCACAACCTACTAAGTCCGACCAACCACCCATTTCATTATTGGCACATGGTTGTACACATAAGCTACAAAATAAATAAGCCAATCATTTTCTCTTGATACCTGGGTGCCTTTCCGCAATGATACCACCAAAATTTATCAATCCCATCACACCCAGGAGGTTCATTGATTAAGTTGTTTTTAGTTTTCGCAAACCAACACATTTAGAAAGAACTTCAGTGATGTAACCTAGCCCTCGATCATCATAGCATGGCTAAGCACATCTACCAACGGTGGTTCATCCACAGGAAACCCTACCACATAATAGGACATAGCATAGCGATAGTAATATCCTACACATGTATCTACGAAATACACGACAATGCATTGAAAATAGTAGTACAACATCATGAACAAGGTAGCATCTACTTGCCTTGGCTGTAGCGGTCAGCAAGCGTTGCACTCGTCATAATCTACACGATACAATTGCAATCATAAACAAACCATCCACAATCGTATGCAAACAAAGATGATGCAATATGCATGCATGACAAGTGGATTGATGCTATAGCAGAATCACATTATCTTATTCAGTATAGCTACTGTATTCATGCATGGAAATTATTTTTAGCGCAAAGAAAACAAGTATGCAATTTATAACGCTCAATAATAGAGCTAGAAACTAAATAATTCACCACTGCTAACATACTATTTGTAAAAACTTGGAAAAATTCTACTGTGTAGGAAACCCTAAATAGAAACAGTACCAATTGGAATTTCTCAAAAAGGATTTATATAACTCCCTGAGTAATTAAAATACTGCAGTAAGCCTTTAAATAGATTCTGCAAAAATTATTATTGTAAGCCTAACTTTTTAATTCACTTTGAGATTCCCCTTGTTCTACTGATTCCAAGGACATCCTATTTGTAATTTTTGGAGTTACAGAACTTATCCTATGAATTTATTACTCTAAAAAGGGCATTAACTCATTTAATTATTCAGGACAAAACCTTGCTGTAAAAGTGCAAAACAATGGTACAACAAGATTCTACACGCGACAGTTATTCTACACATATTTTATTTGCAATTTTTGGCCCAGTAGATCTAAAGATATGAATTTTACAAGTTTTACTCAATTTCTGCCATTTAAATCAATTTAAAAACTCATAGTCAAGGTTGACTGGTTGACCGGCCTATGTGGCACGCTGACGTGGTGCTGACTGGGTCAGCGCCCTAGGCTGACTTTTCAACGGTCCCTCTGGACCGTTGGATCGAGATCAGCGGCGAGGAGAGGCCTGGAGGCTCACGTCGGGTGGCGTCGGGCGGCGTGTTCAGCGAGTCCGGCGGTGGCGGCGTCGGGTCGGTGGCATGGCGGCGGAGCTTCCCATGGCGGCGGCGTCGGATGGCGAGGCGTAAGCGGCGTCCAGCTGGCGGCGGCATGGCGCGTGGCGGCACGGCGGTGGTGTGGGCGTGCTACTGCGGGGAGAGGAGAAGGAGGGGGTCAGCAGCGACGGGGCGAGGTTGCGGGGTCGCGAGGGGGGGGCGAGGCGCGCGGCGGCGAGATCTTACCGCGAGTGGCGGTGGTTGTTAACTCTGGCGAGAAATCACCGGAGATTAGGGGCGCGAGAGAGGGCGAGGGTTTAGGGGTTGCGTAGGGGGGGGCTAGGGTATAAGGGGGAGGTCGCGGGGAGGTGCGCGGGGTCGTGGTCGTGGCCGAGTCGGCCTCGACATCCGTGCCCTGCCGGCTCATGGCGGGCAATCTTCCGGCTGGCGGGTGGTCAGCGTGGCAGCGTGCTTGCTTCTTTTTTTTATTCCTTTACTTTTCTTTTTCTCAGATGAATTTCTTAACTGAAATTTGATGAAACCAGATTTTTAGGCAAAAATTCAGATTCGCATAACTTTTGCTACGGAGCTCCGAATTGGGTGAATCAAAGTGCTACGGGTTCGTGGCGGAACCCTCTATGCACCTGAGCCATCCGTACACCCAAAATATAGAGTTTTGACAGAGGCCTGGTAAAACCAAGCGTCCAAGTGTAGGTGTCAAAATGCAAATGCAGGTGGTGTGTTTTGCCAAAATCTTTTCAAACTGAAATTTTGCAAGGATGATCATGATGCAATGCCATGAATGATATGCAGTACCAAATCTAAAATTTGGGATGTTACGAAATAGATTCCTAATTTTACTATCAGCATGGCTGAAGAGTTCAAGGGAACTCATTTTGGCACTTGTATTATTGATCTCACTAGTGTGCTCAAACTTCCGCTTCCTAGCATCATGATGCTTCCCCTCACCAAGTTTGAGAGGAAGGACCTTTGGGGATTCAAGGTTACTCAGCCAGGATGCCAGACCGAGCCAGCCACGGAGGCCATCAGCTTCAAGCTTATGCATGACGACAGGGAGAGAGGCCTAGAGGTAGTCATGCAGGATTTACTTGGGCGTCTGTTAGGGAGGCACTCTCGGGAGGTTAGAGGTACTCACTTCCATGCCTTCGGAAGACGCGACGAGGATGGTGTGGCTATAGAGCCGATTCATCTATACCTCGAGGACCTAGAGGTTCTTCTTAGGCACCTAGATACTGATAGGACCAACGTCATGCTTAGCAATGACGAGCTCCAAGTGCAGCTTCGTGAGAAGGACAAGCTCTTCGCAGAGAAATATGAGATAGTCAAGGAAATGGAGGCCAAGTTTGAGAGTCAGGAAAGGAAGTTCAAAATCCAAGAGAAAAGAGTCGAACATAGGAACATGAGGATTCGAGAGATGACTGCAGAACTAGAGGCCAAGGACTTCGAGCTCGAGCATCAGCAGGGTGTGATAGAGAGACTTCATTCACAGAAGAGGGCTCTTAAGTCCAAGATAGAGGCCTTGACTACCAATGTTGAGGAATACAAGACCGCTATGGAGAATGCAGGTCTTACACTTGTTGATGAGGAGGTTGATGCAGAGGAGTAGTGATGACAGCCCATTTATCTATCATTTACCATGCTTATGATTGTTGAGTCGCAATGACCATCCAACATGTGGATGGCTTGCTATTGGTGTGTTTGCTTTTCAAACTTGTGGTTTATGTCGTTGAACTTTATGTTACTTTTGATGCTTGTTTGGTGATTGTCTATGTGTTGTATTGTGCATAATAAGCATCTATGGGTATCTCATTCTTATCCTTATTGAAAGTCACAGATGCCTCCTCGACGTGCCAACCCCAACCCGAACACCAACAATGTCACCCCCGAGATGCAGCAGCTGATGACAACACAGACACAGCTAATGCAGATGATGACCACTTTCATGCGGAATCAGAATAACAACAACAACAATAACAACAATCAAAACAATCCACCAGGATTTGACATGCTCACCAGATTCTTAAGACTGAGGCCTGCAAAGTTCTCAGGAACTACTGATCCTAGGGTGGCCAATGATTGGCTACGTTCAGTGAACAAGGATTTGGTAACTGTCGGCTGTACCGACGAGGAGAAAGTCAGGTTTGCAGCACACTTGTTGGAAGGACCATCAGCTACTTGGTGGGATAACTTCCAGATCACCACTCCCCTTGAGGATGTGACATGGGATATCTTTGAAGATGGTTTCCGTATAGCTCACATCTCATCCAGAATGATGAGCTTGAAGAAGAAGGAATTTCACAATCTGAAGCAGCGCCACCGCAGCGTGGCTGAATATATTGAGGAGTTCAACAATCTGGCGCGATATGCACCGGATGAAGTTGATACTGATGCCAAGAGGAAAGAGAAGTTCCTCGAAGGACTGAACGATGAACTAAATCTGCAATTATCTGTGGCCTATGTCCCCACCTACCAATCTCTTTGTGACAAGGCTGCCATCTTGGAGAGCAAGATGAAACAGGTTGAAAGAAGAAAGAGGAAACACAACTCTAACAAGCACAGCTCGGGATCGTCTCACAAGCATTCCCATTATGATGATAGTGGGAGTTCTGGATCCCACAAGCATGGAAAGTACAACAGCCACCACAATCACAACTGTCATCATGACAACAAACATCACCGTAGTCATGACAATGACAAGTACAAGAATCACAAGGTTGGATACAAGAGCCACCACAATGGAAGTGGAAGTGGTAGTGGAAGCCAGCCTGTCAAGAAGGATCTTAGTCAGGTTGAATGTTTCAAGTTCAAGAAGATGGGGCATTATGCAAATGAATGCCCAGAAAAGAAAGTTGAGGGACCCAACAAGCCCAACCCTTTCCAGAATCGACAGGTGAACCACATCAATGTGGAAGAGATCTATGAGGAACCTGATGCTGTTGCTGGTAAGTTCAAACTCAATTCTGTTCCAGCACTTGTTCTTTTTGATACTGGTGCATCACATTCATTCATATCAAAAGCATTTGTTGATAGAAATGGGTTTCCAACTGAAAACATTGGGTGTCCAATAAAAGTAAGTTCTCCCGGTGGAGATATGATAGTAAGTCTTGGATGTCGTGATCTAGTGATAGAGTTTGGAAGCATAAGTTCCCAGTGAGTCTAATAATCCTAGATTCCCAAGGACTGGATGTAATTTTGGGAATGGATTGGATGACCAAGTATGAAGGATTACTAGATTGTGCTAACCGTACTGTCGCACTCACAACCCCGGAAAAGAAACAGATTAAATTCAAGTCTAACTTTGAATCAAAAGGAAGTAAGATAAATTCTCTTAAGGGGGTTAGCATAGACAGTGTGCCAATTGTGAGTGAATATCCGGATGTGTTTCCGGAAGAATTGCCGGGAATGCCACCAGATAGAGATGTAGAATTTATGATTGATTTGCTACCAGGATCAGGACCAATAGCAAAGATACCTTACAAGATGTCAGTTGATGAGTTGAAAGAACTCAAGAAACAACTTGGATAACAGTTGCAGAAAGGATTTATTCAACCAAGTTCTTCATCTTGGGGAGCACCAGTTTTGTTTGTGGAAAAGAAAGATAGAAGTCAAAGGTTATGCATAGATTATCGTTCACTCAATGAGGTGACTATCAAGAACAAATACCCTTTGCCTAGAATCAATGACTTGTTTGATCAGTTAGAAGGAGCCTGTGTGTTCTCAAAGATTGATCTCCGGTTAGGTTATTTTCAGCTTAAGATAAGAGAACAAGACATACCTAAGACAACTTTCACCACTAGGTATGGATTGTATAGTACATCGTGATGCCATTTGGTTTGACCAATACACCAGCTTACTTCATGAATATGATGAACAAGGTGTTCATGGACTTCCTTGACAAGTTTGTTGTCGTTTCCATCAACGACATTCTGATCTACTCCAAGAGCAAAGAAGGCATGAAGGACATTTGCGTTTGATACTTGATAAGCTTAGAGAGCATAAGCTGTATGCCAAATTCAACAAGTGTGAATTTTGGTTAAATGAAGTTGGATTCCTTGGACATGTTGTGTCAGGAGATGGTGTAGCAGTTGATCCCACTAAAGTGTCAGCTGTAACTGAATGGGAATATCCTAAGTCAGTTAAAGAGGTTCATAGTTTCCTTGGCTTGGCAGTATACTACAGAAGATTTATTGAGAATTTATCCAAGGTAGCTAAGCCAATGACGGAGTTACTAAAGAAAGACAAGAAGTTTGCTTGGTCTGAAGGATGTGAACTCAGTTTCCAAGAATTGAAGAAGAGACTAGTGACAGCACCAGTCTTGTTTCTACCAGATTTGGAGAAGGACTTCCAAGTGTATTGTGATGCATCTCATCATGGATTAGGTGCAGTTGTAATGCAATAAGGGAAAGTTGTGGCTTATGCCTTGAGACTGTAACATCCCTAAAATCATGTTTCAAAACTCATGCATATCATCCATGCATCCATGATCATTTAGGGTTTCATTTTCAAAACCATTTCAAAAACAGGAGCAAATGTTGCTCATTATTTTATGTAAGTATGCTCTAGCCTTAGTGCTACTTTGTAATGAGAAGAGTACTTGTTTTGTTCAGTAATGTTTTGAATTCAAACTTAAGTACTTTCCAAAGCTTGAGCAAAGTTTTCCAAACAAGGTGTGATAATAAAACTATATTATGCCTATTGTTTATGTCACATTAAGGCTTGTTTTATTTTTTTATTTTCAAATGAGCAAAGTGTGTTTGAGTAAACAGAGGAGTTTTGACACAAATTTGAGTGCAAAAGTTACTGTATAAAAACCTAGAGAAGATTTGAATTCAAACTTATTTGAATTAGAGTTGAAAAACCATTTCTAGAAAATCAAACAGAAAAAGAAAAGAAGTAAAGAGGGAAAAAGTAGACAAACAACCAATCTGGCCCAACCTAGCCCAACTCGACCCACCTAGCCCAGCTACTCCCTCCGGCGAATTGTTTTTCTTTACTCGCGATCAAACCCACAGAGTCACTGACCGCCTGGACCCATCTCCTCTTCCTTTCTCTCGCTGACAACCGCGGCCCACATGGCAGTCGTCGTCTCCACCCCCCAGCGACTGGTTCATCCCCAAATTACACTGGGCGTTTCCTGTTTGAATTCACGACTTCAATTCCGTTGAATGCCCGAGTAAATCACGCCCACGCTCTCGCCTACTTAAAAACCATGCTCCCCTCCTCCTTTTACCCCAAACCACACCCCACCGGAGCCACCAGGCTGCTCGCATTTCTCTCTGAACGCCCCTCTGCTCCGACGAGTTCACCGTCGAATTTCGGTAAGCCCCGCATCTCCCTCTGCCTATGGTTCATACTAGTTTGTTCTACATATCCGTGTGCACCTACTGACACTCTCCGTTTGCTCGCGCATGATCTGTAGCCTCAGCAGCGTCAACGACTAAGCTCCGCCACCCTCTGCTCGAACTCCGGCGACCGTTCTCCGTAAGTCCCAGCTCCCCCTCTTCCTCTGTTTGATACGCATGAGATCCCCAGTGTCCTGCACATCTAACTGCACCCTTATCTCGTCTTAGCGTGTCCCAGAGCATCGCCAACGTCGACGAACAGAAGCATCCGTCGCCAGGGACTTCTCCGACGAGCAATCCACGACGACTCCGAGCACCCCTTTGCCAACCGAGCACACGTTGAGCTTCAGCACACAACCGCGAGTCTGGTAAGCATCTCCGACGACCCCAACCCCCTCTGTAGCCAACGCGCCGCCATAGATAGAGCGCTCCGCCGCTCACCGTTGTCGCGCGCCGCCAGACTTTGGTAGGTTGATCGAGCACCGTTGGATCTGGATCTGACGTGTAGGATAGATCACTTAACAAAGGGTATGGATCAGATCTGACCGCGCGTTTTAGTTAGATCTAACGGCTCGCAAGCGTGATCCAGCGCGAAGCGGTACCAGCCAATCAGATGTCGCCGCGTGGCTAAGAGTTAGATTTAAAATCAGAAATTTGATCTATTAAAAGTTTAAACTTGTTTAATTCATAACTTTTGATTCCCGCGTCCAAATTTGACAATTTTTTTATCAATGGAATCAGGAGAGAAATCCCTTTCCATCTACACAATGTGTTTAATGTTTTGCCTCTGTTAAAATAGTTGTTTTTACAGAAACATGTGTAGACCTATTTTGTGTATAACAATTATTTGGGAAATGTTTTAATGTTCAAATAAAGTTTGTTTGGCAAGTTTTGAACATGGCATTATGTCTTGTCTTGTTTGGTGTAGAACAATTATTTTGTGTATAACTGTGCACTTGTCTTGTTTGGTGTAGAAAATCATCACATGGCATTATGCATGCATCCATATATTTTTGCTTGTAATTACTTTGTATGTGATTTTGGTGCTATTATTTTATGTGTAGATTTTGGTGCAAATAGTGATTGTGATTGTGAGGATTGTAGCTACTCTCCAAACTACCAAGGCAAGTGGTGCTTCATAATTTTATTCCTATGTTTTTCCAATATGCATTAGAAATATTTTTCTAGTCGTGCATGGATATTTTTGATCTATATGCTATGTTTGGGAAATCCTAGTAGTTGTAGAATTGATAGAAATTTCGAAGTTAAGATGCTTATCTATGCCATTCTTAGCCTAGCTAGTATCAACCAAGGGTGGTTAAATATTCATGCTATGATAAAATATTCTAAGTCTTTGGACTTGTGTTTTGCTTAATAAAAACAACTAAGTGAATGAAACACCTGGGTGGAATGGAAGGAATGGTTTATGTTGAGTGGTTACACAAGGCCCATTTCTATGGTTTACCTTGTGTATCTCACTTGTGGAAAGCCACCCAGGAACAAAGGGATTTGAGAGGCCAAATGTTAAGAAGCTTCTAGTGCAGCCACTTGGCAATATGGGCACTGCCTGGATCACATAGGTTGCAATAACTTAGCCATTTGGACAGTTGGTGGTAGTGGGATGATAGGTTGGAACGCGTCCATTTGGTCTAAGGGAAGGCTTCTGAAAGTTCCTGTCTTGGTGAAACTCAAGTCTTGTGGGGAAAGTGCACAACCTCTGCAGATAGAAGAATCTAAGTACTTAGCCATGCCCTGGTATTGGACAATTTGAGCATCAAGACATGGAAGCTATCAAGAATCTCCTCATCCCAATTTCTAAGTAAAACTTGTGGTTGAACAAGGGTGAAGGGACCCCAATGTTTATTGGTGGTTCCTTGGGAAAGATTTTGACAAAGTAAAACTTAGTGTTTTCAACTAATAGGTAAAAACTATTTTGAGCAAAGCAAGCCTAAGCTACACTTAGCCAAAATGCATATAGTATCTAGTACACTAATATTCTACTAAGGTATCACTTGCCAATACTATTCCAATGTATTGACCCACTGTGGCTGTAACTTGTGATGTTGCAGGTTATTCTGATGATGATTAGGAGTCATGAGTCTACACTCAACATGCTTGCCTATGGCACATGAAGATGAAGACTTTTTTTTATCTTATTACATATTTAAACTCTTGTATTAGGCCTGTGGCCATGGAGTTGTAAAAGACTATATTTGTCTCTGGAATGACTTGTAATAATGACCTTTGTTTCTCTATACTTCATCTTAAACTGTGGATGCTAGCATTGATCCAGGGACTAGCATTGCAAACACAGGGATCCTTTCCTTTACAAAGGAGGGATCTTACAGAGACAACTCAAAACTCATGAGGTAAATTACCCTACTCATGATTTAGAGTTAGCCTCAGTTGTCCATGCACTCAAAACATGGAGGCATTATCTTTTGGGAAAGCGATGTGATGTGTTCACAGATCACAAAAGTTTGAAGTATATTTTTACTCAGAATGAAATCAACATGAGACAAAGAAGATGGCTAGAACTCATCAAGGACTATGACTTGATTTTGCAATACCATCTCGGTAAAGCAAATGTTGTAGCTGATGCACTAAGCCGTAAGGTATTTTTGAATGGCCTTACTAAGGGAGAGTTGCCAGATGATCTGTGTTGCCAATTTAGAGATCTCAGATTGGAGATTGTGCCTTATGGACATCTCATGTCATTGGATGTTCAACCCACTTTGTTGGAAAAAATCAAAGAAACCCAAAAGGCAGACAAGGAAATTGAAGATATTAAGGAAAATATTGGCAAGGGAAAAGCCAAAGGATTCCATGAAGACAAACAGGGTACTTTATGGTTTGGCAAACGTATCTGTGTTCCACAAGATCCGGAACTTCAGAAACTGATTTTACAGGAAGCACATAACTCACCATATTCCATTCATCCGGGTAACACCAAAATGTACATGGATATGAAGGAAAGATTTTGGTGGAATAATCTCAAGAAGGACATCGCTGAACATATTGCTTTGTGTGATGTATGTAGTAAAGTGAAAGCGGAACATCAGAAGCCAGCAGGATTGCTATAACCACTACCTATTCCTGATTGGAAGTGGGACAAGATTGGCATGGATTTCATCACTGGATTGCCAAGGACCAGGTCAGGATATGATTCTATTTGGGTAGTAGTGGATCGCCTAACTAAAGTGGCTCATTTCATACCCGTGAAGACAACCTACACAAGTGCTAAGTTGGCCAAGATATAGATGAATAGGATTGTGTGTCTGCATGGAGTACCCAAGAGTATTTGTGTCTGATAGGGGGACTTAGTTCACTTCTCATTTTTGGAGGCAACTACATGAGTCATTGGGAACGAGATTGGAATTCATCACTGCTTTCATCCTCAAACTGATGGACAGACAGAAAGGACCAACCAGATTCTCGAAGATATGTTGAGAGCATGTGCGTAGACTATGGATCTAGTTGGGATGAAAGTCTTCCTTACGGAGAATTCTCTTACAATAACAGCTATCAAGCTAGTATTGAGATGGCACGATTTGAATTTCTCTATGGGAGAAAGTGTACCACCCCATTATTATGGAATGGTGTGGGACAAAGGAATTTGTTCGGACCGGAACTAATCAAAGAGGCTGAAGAGAAAGTCATGCTAGTTAAGGACAGATTGAAGATAGCATAGTCTCGACAGAAGAGCTACGCAGATCCTAAGCGTAGAGAAGTCACCTATGAAGTGGGTGATAGATCTTATCTTAGAGTGTCACCACTTCGTGGAGTGAAGAGATTTGGAGTCAAAGGAAAATTGGCCCCAAGATATGTTGGACCATTCAAGATTCTGAGTCATAAAGGAGAAGTAGCTTATGAGATTGAATTGCCAGAATCATTGTCTGCCGTTCACAACTTGTTTCATGTGAGTCAGCTAAAGAAATGCCATCCAGAGATGGAAGAGACTTCGTTGAAGGATACTATACCTTTGGAGGAGGTTCAATTGGAAAGTGATCTCACTTATGAGGAAAAACCTATCAAGATTCTTGAGACTGCAGAAAGAGTTACTCGGACTAAGACTATCAAGTTCTGCAAAGTTCAATAGAACCATCATTCTGAAGAAGAAGCAACATGGGAAAGAGAAGATGATCTTCGGAAAGACCACCCTCACCTATTTGCTAGCCAATCCAAATCTCGAGGGAGAGATTCACCTTAAGGGGGTTAGATTTGTAACATCCCTAAAATCATGTTTTCAAATATTGCATATCATCCATGCATGCATAATCATTTAGGGATCAATTTCATAGTCATTTCAAAGAAAATAGAAGCATTGAGTGCTTATTATTTTATGTAGACAAGCATTGATCCAATGCTACTCTCTAGTGAGAGCAAATTTGTTTCAAACCAATATTTGTTTGTTCATAAGTTGGTTTGGTTGAGTTCAAAGCTTGGACAAGATTTCCAAAACAAAATATGGTTTTAAAACCATTTTCATATCTTTATCAAATCTTGTGCTAAGGCACTGTTTATTTAAAAAATTTAAAGGAACCAAGCATGTCTAGTGAGACAACATAGATTTATACTCAAAAATATGCAGGTTTCACTTTATCAAAATCCAGAAAGATTTGGAACTCAAACACATTTGAATTCATTTGAAAAGGTTTCCTGAAAATTGAATTAGAAAAATAAAAAGAATAAGAAAACAGAACTGGGCCAGGCGCTACCCATTCGGCCCAGCAACCAAAGCAGCCCACCCGGGGTTCCCCCTTCCTCTTTGTTTCTCACCGCAGCAACGCGCACCCACCCGCTGACAGCCCGACCCTACCTTGCCCCGTTAGCGTCGTCCCCAATCAACGCGCGCCCGAGCCGCTCCGCCGTTACTTGCTGCAGTGACGTCACGGATTTACTCCGCTTAAATCCCATTGATTTAGGGAGTAAACCACGCCCCCACTCCGTCTACTTAATCCCCACCCCTCGACGACCATTTCCCCCGCTCAACTCACTTGCTCCGCCACCAGGCTGCCCCTAATTGCTCTCGCATCACCGCTGTACCGACGATCTCCGGCGACGAAATTCCGGTGAGCCCGACCACCCCTGCCCTTCTAATTCATACGAGCATGTTCCTGACAACCTTGTGCATCTCCTGACCCCTTTCGTTTGGCCGCGCTTGACCCAGGCAGCCGTTCCCGTTCACCTCCGCAAGTGACAGGGTCGCTGCTCCACTCCGGCGACACTCCCTGGTAGTTTCGGACCACCCCTTCCTCTCTCTTGGATACTCGCATGTTCACCTGACTTGTGCGCATCTAACGGCACCTCTGGTTTGTCTCAGCGCGCACCACAACCTCGCCCCCGACGACACCAGAGCTCGCCCGATGACAGGCTTCACTCCGACGAGCAATAGCAGCCGAGTCCGAGCGCCCCTGTCTCTCTCTCGACCACCTTGAGCTTCACTGCAATCCCGAGAACATGGTAAGCATCTCCACTCCTCCCCGCGCGATCTAAATCGCCGGCAACCTCTCTGACAGAGCCGCGCCTCCGCATCGCCGCTGCTGGCGCCGCCCATCTTTGGTCGCATGCTTAGCATCCGTCAGATCTAGATCCAACGCACGCGATAGAATCATTTAGAGAAGGGGTATGTGTTAGATCTTGCCATGCGATTTCATTTAGATCGTGCGGTCCACACTGGTCGATCCGGCCGAACCGGTATGGGCCAATCAGAACACGCCGCGTGGCCTGCATTTAGATTTAAAAACAGAATTTAGATCTATTAGTGATTCAAACTTGTAAAATTCATAACTTTTGATCCACAAGTTCAAATTTTACAAATTTTATATCATTGGAATCAGGAGAAAGAATTATATCTGTTTATGCAATGTGTTTAATGTTTTGCCTCTGTAAAAATGGTTATTTTTGCAGAGACATTTGTAGGCTTAAATTGAGTATGGAAATTATTTGAAAAATGTTTTAAAGATCAAATAAAGATTATTTTGAGTATCTTGGTCTTGTTTATGTTCAGTACTATACCCTTGTCTTGTTTGGTGTAGAAAAATCATCACATGACATTTGCATGCATTCATATATATTTTTGTTTGTATATTTTGTTATGTGATTGTGGTGCCATTATTTTATGTGTAGATTTTGGTGCTAATAGTGATTGTGGTTGTGAAGATTGTTGCTACTCCCCAAACTACCAAGGCAAGTGGTGCTTCATGTTTTTATCCCTATATTTTTACCTATGCATTAGAAATATTTTCTATAGGACTTGCATGATTATTTTTCTAAGTATCTATATGCCATGCTTGGGAAATCCTAGTAGTTGTAGCAATGTTATAATTTCCTCTAAGTTAAGATACTTGGTATTGCCATTCTTAGCCTAGCTAGTAGCAACCAAGGGTGAATTATATAATCATACTATGAGAAATATTTCTAAGTCTTTGGACTTATGTTTTGCTTAATAAAACCACTAAGTGAATGAAACACCTGGGTGGAATGGAAAGAATGGTTTGTGCTGAGTGGTTACACAAGGCCCATTTCTATGGTTCACCTTGTGCATCACACTTGTGGAAAGCCACCCAGGAACAAAGGGATTTGAGATGCCAAATGTTAAGAAGCTTCTAGTGCAGCCACATGGCATTATGGGCTCTGCCTGGATCACATAGGTTGCAATAACTTAGCCATTTGGACAGTTGGTGGTAGTGGGATGATATGTTCGGAGCGCGTCCATTTGGTCTAAGGGAAGTCTTCTGAAAGGTCCTGTCTTGGTGAAAATAAAGTCTTGTGGGGAAAGTGCACAACCTTTGCAGATGGAAGAATCTAAGTACTTAGCCATGTCCCTTGTATTGGACAACTTGAGCATCAAGACATGGAAGCTATCAAAAATCTCCTCATCCCAATTTTTTAAGTTAAAACTTGAGGTTGAACAAGGGTGAAGGTTCACCAATTTCTATTGTTGATTCCTTGGGAATGTTTTTTTCAAGGAAAAACTTAGTGTTTTCAACTAATAGGTAAAACCTATTTTTGAGCAAAGCAAGCCTAAGCTACACTTAGCCAAATTCATATAGTATTAGAAGTTAATATTCTACTAAGGTTTCACTTGCCAATACTATTCCAATGATTGACCCACTATGGATGTAACTTGTGATGTTGCAGGTTATTTTGATGATGATTAGGGGTTATGAGTCTACACTCAACATGCTTGCCTGTGGCACATGAAGATGAAGACTCATTTATATTGTTATGTCTAAACTCTCGTATTTGGCCTATGGCCATGGAGTTATAAAAGACTATGTTTATCTCTGGAATGATATGTAATAATGACCTTTGTTTCTGTGTACTTCATCTTAAACTGTGGATGCTAGCATTGATCCAGGGACTAGCATTGCAATCACAGGGATCCTTACCTTTAAAAGGGAGGGATATTACAATTAGCTAAGATAATCTTGATAACATGGCAAGATTCCTAACTTAGGATAATTCTACTAAGACAACATATAGGATTACCCATGGCATAACTTATACTTAGAAATTCCATGCAAGTCCTACTCAAAATATATGAAGCACCACTTGCCTTTTTAGTAGAGAACTAAGTTCACTCCTTGATCTTGCAAATGTCACACTATTCAAAGTTCACTACAATTCAATCAAGGCACACATTCAAACTAGCATTCAAACAGTTCACCACATAAAATAATAAATACAAAGCAATGCATGAAAGCATGCAAAAGATTGTTTTATTTGAAAAATTGGTTTCTAATAAGGTTTTAAACATTTCAAAACACCTACTGGTCATTTATAAATGTGGCAAAATCATTTAAAATCAAGTTAGTGGAAATAGGCTATTTAAATCATTTTTTGTTTTGCTAGAAATGATTTAAATCAAAGTAATACTTTTCTTGTTTTAGTTTTAAACACAAATTTTAGTGTTTATGGCCAGAGTGTTTAAAACAAATCCATTTGCAAAAGGTTTCACTCAAAAAACATTTCTTTAAATCATAGCAACATTTTTGTTTTACTAGAAATGCTTTTATTCAAAGGAATAATTCCTTAGTGTCACGATATATACTATTAAATTATAATGTTAGTATTTAGGGTAAGAGAGTTCAAATCAAACCATTTGCAAAATATTTTACTCAAAAGGCATTTTTAGAAATAATTTTTATAACCAAAATAGTACTACAAATGTTTTTGCAAAAACACCTAATTTTCCAGAAGCAAAATACTAAACTAAGGGCATGGTTGAAAAGTTAACATTTTCTTGATTCCATTGATATAAAATTTGTAAAGTTTAGACGTGTAGAACAAAATTTATGAATTTTACAAAATCATTCATCTAATAGATTCATTTTCTGTTTTTAAACCTGAGCTAGTCCACGTGTCTGTATCCTATTGGTTGATACCTCTTTGGATGGATTGAGTTTATCATAGGTCATTGTTACATCGTCATTCCAGAGATAACATAGTGTTTTACAACTCCATATCCATAGGCTAGTACAAGAGTTTAACTTAACAAGAGAAATAAAAGTCTTTATCGTCATGTGCCACAGACAAGATTTTGAGTGTATACTCATAACCCTAATCCTCATTAGAGTAACCTGCAACATCACAAGTTACAACTATAGTGGGTCAATACATTGGAATAGTATTGGCAAGTGATACTTTAGTAGAATATTAGTTTCTAGCTTCTATATGAATTTGGCTAAGTGTAGCTTAGGCTTGCTTTGCTCAAAATAGGTTTTATCTATCAGATGAAAACACTAAGTTTTGTTTGACAAAAACTCCCAAGGAACCACCGATAGAAATTGGTTAACCTTTACCCTTGTTCAACCACAAGTTTTAACTTAGAAATTGGGATGAGGAGATCCTTGATTGCTTCAATGTCTTGATGCTCAAATTGTCCATTGCCAGGGACACGGCTAAGTACTTAGATTTTACTATCTCGAGAGGTGGTGCACTTTCCCCACAAGACACGACATGCATCAAGACAAGATCTTTCAAAACACTTCCCTTAGACCAAATGTATGCGTTCCATCCTATCACCCTACCACCTTCTGTCCATCTGGCTAAGTTATTGCAACCTATATGATCCAGGCAGTGCCCATATTGCCATGTGGCTGCACTAGAAGCTTCTTAGCATTTGGTATCTCAAATCCCTTTATTCCTAGGTGGCTTTCCACAAGTGTGATACACAAGGTATACCATAGATATAGGCCTTGTGTAACCACTCAACATAACCCAAACATAGCATTCCACCCAGGTGATTCATTCACTTAGTTGTTTTTATTAAGAAAAACACAAGTCAAAGACTTAGCAATAATTTCCATAGCATGTATATAATCCACCCTTGTTTGCTACTAGCTAGGCTAAGCATGGCAATATAGCAAGTATCAACTTAGAGGAAATTCTAACAAGTCTACAACTACTAGGATTTCCCAAGCATAGCATATAAATACTTAGCAAAAACATCATGCAAGCCCTATACAAAATATCACTATTGCATAGTTAAAATATTGGGACAAAAATATGAAGCACCACTTGCCTTGGTAGTTGGGGGAGTAGCAACAATCTTCACAATCACAATCACCACTAGCACCAAAATCTACACATAAAATGATAGCACCAAACTTATATTCCAAACAAATTCAAGCAAAAATATATGAATGCATGTAAATGCCATGTGATGATTTTTCTAAGACAAGTAAAATAGTACTGAACAATAAACTAAACATTTATACACCAATTAAACTTAATTTGGATTTTAAAACATTTTCCAAATAATTTTTATACACAAAATAGGCCTACAAATGTCTCTGCATAAAATTCTATTTTAACAGAAGCAAATCACAAAACCAAGGCTATAGATGTATAGGATTTATTTTTGTGATTCCATTGATATATTACTTGTATTTTTTGGATAAACAGAGCAAAATTTATTGAATTTACAAGTTTAATCATCTAATTAAATCAAATCTGAATTTTTAAACGAAAACCCTGACACGCGGCAGCGTCTGGATCACGCGTCCACATCGTTAGATCTAACTAAATCCAACACACCAGATCGCATCTTACCCTTTCATAAATAATCTAATCTATACCGCTAGATCTAAGGTCTTCGGCTCAGATCCTCGCGTACCCCTTCGCTGGATGATCTAATCGCATCGGTCTGACCACTCGGGGGCGGTGCAAATGGCCACCGCGGCGGCTGCGCGTCTGCCAGTGATGTTCCATCGAGACCAGAAGGCAAAGGCGAGGGTTTTGGTGCTTAACGTGGTCGTGGAGACACGGCGAAGCTCAACGTGCAGGTGGACGGGGTCGGGGTGGACGGACAAGGCGTGGATTCCTCGTCGGAGTTGCGGGCGGCTTCGGGCTCATTCGGAGGTGGTTGTTGGCGACTCTACAAGGCATGAGAAAGAGAGCCAGGGGCAGTGTTAGATGCGCATGTTCATGGTGAGTGCACGCGTAGAAATCAGAGAGACAGAGGGGGGCTAGGTTTACCGTGATCCTTCACCTCAGTGGTTCGGGACAACGGCGGCGCGAGCTCGATTGTGGACAGCCTAGCGGCGCTCTATGGTTGGCGAGTGAAGGGAAAAGAGCGGAGTGGGGAGGGGGTTAAGTAGAGGGGGTCGGGGCGCGGGATTACTGTGTGTTTAACGCGAATTGATTCGCGAATCAAATGACCAGAAACGGGCGGCGACGGTGTCGCTGCGGCGTTGATTGAGGAAGATGATGACGTGGCTGCGGGGCTAGCGCGCCAGTGAGAGGAGGGGTGCGAAAGTGGGTGAGAAACAGAGAGGGGTGGGGGTTTGCCGGGTTGGCTTGCTGGGCTGACTTGTTGGGCCGCGGGTGGGTTGGGTTAGTTAGGTCGCTGGGTTTATTTTTTTCTCCTTTTCCCTTTTTCTTTTTCTATTTTGATTTTCTGGTTTGAATTTGAATGACTATTTCAAATCTATTTCAATTTGAATTTCCTCCAGACTTTTGCACTGTGTTTCTTGTGTCCAAGGATCTGTAAAACATCTACCTACACTCATAAACCATTTTGAGTTTGAAAATAAATATAAAACCATGCCTTTAATAAAATAATGATAATAGGAATAAAGATGGTTTTATATTTGAATTTGTTTTGAAATTTTTTGTGTGGCTTTGTATTCACTTACCAATTATTACTGATCAAACCTTAAACATATTTAGAAAGTAAAATTTAAACCTTGTCTTACTTGAATAATGTAATAGGCAAAATATGTTTTCTTATGTTGAAAATTCATTTGAAAAGGTCAAATGCTTATGAATGCATGAATGCTATGCAAACTTTATAAATCATGATTTTTGGGATGTTACAGATAATTTTTATTCCCTTATTTTTATTTGGATTATCTTTATTCGATTTGCTTATGGATTTGGCCAAGATTTAATTTGTCTTTTAAATATTCCTTATTTATTTCTTTCTTTCTTTGTCTTATAAAATCCATATCTTTTTATTTATAGTTCCAAAATTGGTGGTTCCAATTTGTAGAATTTTATTTAATATTTGTTTATCTTTTTAAATCCTTTTAGGATTATTTTGCTCACACATTACTGCTGATTTTAGTTAGGAGCTTTACTAGCTTTGAAAATTAATTGCTTTTATCTTATTAAATTCATAAGTTTCTATCCATGGCTCCAAATTGATTGAAACCAATTTCCATGGTTTTATATTATTATTGTTTATCTTTTTTGATCATTTAGAAATGTTTGTTGCTGAATTTTTATATGGAAATAATCCATAGTCTTGAAGAGATCTTGGATATGATTTCTTTCTTTAGGGTTTAGGGTTTTGGTTTATTTTTCCCAAGTGTTTATATTCAAGATTTTGTCCATGCATGAATGCATTTGATCTTTGAAATATTTGTTTGTTGATTTCTTATTCAAATTTTATTCAAGTATGGTTTTGGTGTTTCCATTTAGAAGCAAAAAGTTTATTTTCACCCTAAATTTCGACAACTGTTTATTTTATTTATTTATTTTTCACATTTCAAAATGTGGAGATATTTGGGATGTGATAGTCGGTATCTTCGCATACCTAGTTCAACCTTCTTACCGATAAGTACTCTTTACTTGTTTCGTGATATGTGATCCCTTGTGATCTAGTCACATGCTTGCAAGCCAATTGGATGACATTCCACCGAGAGGGCCCAGAGTATATCTATCCATCAAATGGATGGAAAAATCCCACTCTTGATCCATGTGCCTCAACACATGCTTTCATAATACTCAATGCCACCTTTATAACCACCCAGTTACGAAGTGATGTTTGATGTCATCAAAGCATCCATCCGGTGATGGTGATTAACATGATCTCATGGTAGGGGATTTAGGTTACTATGTATTTGAAAGCTTATAGCAAATGAACTATTGAATGACTTGATCTTATGCTATGCTTAACTATAGGAGTATGTCCATCACATCATTCTCCTAATGATATGATCTTGTTATTAATAACATCCAATGTTCATGATCAGGAAACCATAATCACCAATTAATCAACAAGCTAGTATTACAAGAGGCTTACTAGGGACTCTTACATGTTTACAAATCACACAAATATTAATGTTTCTGGTTCATACAATTATAGCATGGTATGTAAAAATTTATCATAAACACAAAGATATAATAATAAATACTTCTATTATTGCCTCTTGGGAAAATATCCAATAGTCTCCCACTTGAACTAGAGTCAATAATCTATATTACATGGTAATATACCTAACACCCATGGCATTTTGGTGTTGGTCATATTTTTCCCTAGGGAGAGGTTTAGTCAACGGATCTGCCACATTTAGATCTGTGTATACTTTGCAAATTTTTATGTCACCATCTTGGACATGCTCGCGAATATCATGAAAATGAAGTTTGATATGCTTCAGCTTCTTGTGTGACCTTGGCTCCTACGCATTGGCTATGGCACCCATGTTATCACAGTATATGGCCATTGGGTCCAACGCACTAGGAACCTCACCAAGATCTGCAATGAACTACTTCATCCATATCTCCTCTTGTGAATCCTCCGAAGCAGCTATGTATTCTAATTTAGTTGAAGGTCTCACCACAATGCTTTGCTCAGGACTCCTCCAGCTCACTGCTGCACCATTCAAAGTTAATATGTATCTAGATTGTGATTTAGAATCATCCGGATCGGTGTTCGAACTAGCATCGGTGTAACCATTTACAACGAGATGTTCTTCACCTCCATAAGAAAGAACCATATCGTTAGTTCTTCTCAAGTACTTAAGGATATTTTTGACCGCTATCTAGTGATGTACTCCTGGATCACTTTGATATCTGCTAGTCAAACTAACAACTTATGTAATATCCGGTCTTGTACACAACATGGCATACATGATAGATCCTATGGTTGAGGCATAGGGAGTATTGCTCATCCTCTCTCTATCTTCTGTCGTAGTTGGACTTTGAGTTTTAATCAAGGTCGTATTTGGCAACATGGGCAAGAACCCTTTCTTGCTATCTTCCATTCCAAACCTCTGTAGAACCTTGTCCAAATATGTACTTTGTGAAAGTGCTATTAAGCGTCTTGATCTATCTCTATAAATCTTGATGCCTAATATGTATGCAGCTTCGCCAAGATCCTTCATTGAAAAACTATTATTCAAGTAGACTTTGACACTTTTAAGAAGTTCTATATCATTCCCAATCAAAAATATGTCATATACATATAGTACTAGGAATGCTACAGAGCTCCCACTCACTTTCTTGTAAATACAAGCTTCTCCATAAGTTTGTATAAATCCAACACTTTTGATCACCTTATCGAAACATTGATTCCAACTTCGGGATGCTTGCTTTAATCCATAAATGGATTGTTGAAGTTTTCATATCTTGTTAGCATCTTTAGGCTCGACAAAACCTTTGGGTTATACCATATAAAAATCTTCATCAATATCACCATATAAAAATCCATCTGTCATATCTCCTAATCGTAATATGCAGCGATTGCTAACAAAATCCTCATCGAATTTAGCTCCTCTACCAGTGAGAAAGTCTCATCGTAGTTAACTCCTTGAATTTGTGGGAACCCTTTCGCTAGAAGTCGAGCTTTATAGACGGTTACATTACCATCAGCATATGTTTTCTTCTTGAAAGTCCATTTGTACTCGACAGCCTTGCAGCCATCCGGTAAGTCAACCAAGGTCCACACTTGGTTTTCATACATGGATCCAATCTTGCATTTCATGGATTCTGTAACATCCCAAATATCATAATTTGAAAAGTTTGCATATCATTCATGCATTCATAAGCACTTGGTTATTTTCAAACTAGATTTCAAAATGAGAAACCATTCTTATGCTTATTATTTTATGTAGTAAGAGCAATGACTTTATTTTTCACTCTCAAATTATGATAATACTTTGTTTCAACCAGAAAGGTTTGAATGTTGATTCCAAAGCTTGTTCAAAGTTTCAAAACAAAAATCTAAATTCAAAACCATTCATATACCCATTATAAATATTTAAATTAAGACATGGTTTAATCCTATTTTAATTGGACCAAAGGGTTTGTGATCAACCAACAAGGTTTTATACACAAATATATGCTTCGAACACTTTACAAAAATCCAGAAGAAATTTCAATTCAAACTCATTTGAAAAGCATTTGAAAATGATTTCAGAAAATCAAAACAAAAATGGAAAAGGAATAAAGAAAAGGAAAAGGGCCTACGCCAGCCGTTCGGCCCAGCAACAGAACCAGCCCAACAACCAGCCCACCCGGGGTTCCTCTCTCCCTCTGTTTCTCACCCGCGCGAGCACCCCCCTCTCGCTGACGCCCCGGACCCACCTGCCCCGTCATCGTTATCCCCAAACCCCGCCCACGACCTGGCCCTCCGCCGTTTCTTAGCCCTCCTTCACTAACGCAGTTTAATTCGAGTTATTGCCGTTGATTCCGTGCGCAATCCCCGCCCATGATCTAGCTACTTAATCCCATCCCCCTCGCGGCCATTTCCCCCAACAAAACTAGCCAGAAGCGCCGCCAGGATCCGTGAATTCTCGTTTGCATCGCCGCAGCACCGAGCATCTCTCGCGACTGATTTCGGTGAGTTCCGAGCGCCCTTCCTTTCTTCTTGACCCTGTCGAGTTCGCCATGTCTTTGTGCATCTTCTAATGCCTCTGGTTTGCCTGCGCATGACCCAGGTCACCGTCCCCGTCCACCTCTGCAAACGACAGAGGCGCCGCTGAACTCCGACGAGTGATTTAGGTAAAACCTGACCGCCCCATGCCTTCTCCCTTACCCTACCATGTTCTCCTGACCGTTGTGCACGCACTGGTGCCTTTGATTTGTGTTAGGGAGGTCCAGAACATCGCCAACATCGCCGTCCACCCGAGCCCAACGCTGCCCGCAACTCTGACGAGCTCCCACGGCCGCAGCAGCTCGCCCCTGTCCACGCCAGCAACACCTTGAGCATCGTCGCAGCCTTGCGATGCCGGAAAGCATCACCACTTCCCCTACCCCTCTTTGGACTCGCCGGAGCACCGTCGCCAGTAGCGCCGCCGCCGCCAGCACCCATTTACTCCTCTGTAGGATTAGTTTTGTATTTTGTTTCTGTTAAAATAGAATTTTATGCAAAGACATTTGTAGGCCTATTTTGTATATAAAAATTATTTGGAAAATGTTTTAAAAGCCAAATTAAGTTTATTTGGTGTATAAATGTTTAGTTTATTGTTCAGTACTGTTTTACTTGTCTTGTTTGGTTAGAAAAATCATCACATGACATTTGCATGCATTCATATATTTTTTTCTTGATTATTTGAAATGTGAATTTGGTTCTATCATTTTATTTGTAGAATTTGGTGCTAGTGGTGATTGTGACTGTGAGGATTGTTGTTACTCCCCCAACAACCAACGAAAGTGGTGCTTCATATTTTTATCCCATTATTTTGACTATGCATTAGTGATATTTTGTATAGGGCTTGCATGATAATTTTTGCTAAGTATCTATATTCTATGCTTGGGAAATCCTAGTAGTTTTAGAATTGTTAGAATTTTCTCTAAGTTAATATACTTGCTATTGCCATGCTTAGCCTAGCTAGTAGCAACCATTGTATTATATACATGCTATGGAAAAATATTGCTAAGTCTTGGACTTATGTTTTTTCTTAATAAAACAACTAAGTGAATGAAACACCTAGGTGGAATGGTTGTTTGGGTTATGTTGAGTGGTTACACAAGGACCATATCTATGGTATAACTTGTGTATCACACTTGTGGAAAGCCACCCAGGAACAAAGGGATTTGAGATGCCATATGTTAAGAAGATTCTAGTGCAGCCACATGGCATTATGGGTTCTGCCTTGATCATATAGGTTGCAATAACTTAGCCATTTGGACAGTTGGTGGTAGGGTGATAGGTTGGAACGCATCCATTTGGTATAAGGGAAGACTTCTGAAAGGTCTCGTCTTGATGAAAGTCAAGTCTTGTGGGGAAAGTGCACCACCTCTGCAGAAGGAAGAATCTAAGTACTTCGCCGTGTCCCCGGTAATGGACAAATTGAGCATCAAGACATGGAAGCTATGAAGAATCTCCTCATCCCAATTTCTAAGTTAAAAACTTGTGGTTGAACAAGGGTAAAGGTTCACCAATGTCTATTGGTGGTTCCTTGGGAGTTTTTGCCAAACAATAACTTAGTGTTTTCAACTGATATGTAAAACCCTATTTTGAGCAAGGCAAGCCTAAGCTACACTTAGCCAAATTCATGTAGAAGCTAGATACTATTATTCTACTAAGGTATCACTTGCCAATACTATTCCAATGTATTGACCCACTATTGCTGTAACTTGTGATGTTGCAGGTTACTCTGATGAGGATTAGGGTTATGAGTCTACACTCAACATGCTTGCCTGTGGCATATGAAGATGAAGACTTTTATTTATATTGTTAAGTTAAACTCTTGTACTAGCCTATGGCTATGGAGTTGTAAAAGACTATGTTATCTCTGGAATGACGATGTAATAATGACCTTTGTTTCTGTGTACTTCATCTTAAACTGTGGATACTAGCATTTGATCCAGGGACTAGCATTGCAATCACAGGGACATTTACTTTATAAAGGTGGAGTCTTATAGATGGTATCAGAGCACTGTGTTGCCTGTATGATTATGACCCTAGGAATGGATTAGACTAAGAAACCACTAAGGAAAAAATTTCAACACTTTGAAAAATTTCCACACTTGTCTTTTTCTTCTCGTAAACTTTTCTAATCTTCTTTCTCATCTCTATTTGTAGATGAACTCCATCAACATATCCATGAGGAAGGGACCACTCATGACCATGACCTTGGGGTGTGAGACTGAATTTCCCAAGGCACTCAAGAACCTTATGGTTACCTTGGGGATACATGGTGCAGCTGTGTACAAGGGATTCCCTGTGATGGATGAAGGAGAAGAGTATTGGTGGGTGCAACTTCACTTGTACAAAAACAAGGAAGACAACCACAAGGAGTCGGGATTTTGCATGGTCACCAACTCTGAAATGCACACAACATTCTTTGACTCTGCAAGAAATGCAGCTTGGAATGCCATCAAGGAGCTTGGTGATAGACTCAAGTGCAGAATGCTCAACACCCAAAATGACCTTATATAAGGAAAGAAGCATACCCAAGAATTAGAGACTACCAACAAACAACTAAGGGGAGACATCATAGACTTAATATGGTAGTCTTGTGAACAAGATAGACAGATGGCTACTAAGGATGCCCTAATATATATTTTGTCTAGTGAGTGAGAGTTGTAACTTACTTCGTTAGTTGGACCACCACACTTATCGTTTTTACTTCCAAATTTTTTGTCTAAGTCATGTTGAACCTTTGATGTTTGTAATGGATTAGTGTATGCCATGACTTGTGTGTTTGTTCCTAAAAGATGTGCTTGTGATATTTTTGTCTTATGATTTTTCTCTACTTGTGTTTATTCAAACTCTTCTCTATCTTATAAAAATAGATGCCTAATGTTGTTATCAACATGGCCGAGGAGTTCAAGGGAACTCATTTTGGTACTCGTCTCATTGAGCTCACTAGTGTGCTCAACCTTCCACTTCCTAGCATCATGACACTTCAGCTCACCAAGTTTGAGAGGAAGGACCTATGGGGCTTCAGAGTCACACAACCGGGACGCCAGGCAGAGCCACCCACGGAGGCTATCACTTTCAAGCTGATGCATGATGACAAGGAGAAAGGCTTAAATGTAGTGATGCATGAGTTACTTGGGCGCCTGGTAGGGAGGCACTCCACTGAGCTTAGAGGTCTTTACTTTCACCCCTCCGGGAGACACAACGAGGAGGGTGAGGCTATAGAGTACGAGGATGCTGCTAGAGAGACGATGGAGCCAATTGGTTTGTACCTTCAGGACCTAGAGGGTGTTATTATACACCTTGATACTGATAGGACCAACGTCATGCTTAGCAATGATGAGCTCCAAGTTCAGCTTCGAGAGAAGGACAATCTGTAAGGGTCCCAACCTTTAATAAGGTAGAGTCCCCTGTGTTTACAATGCTAGTCCCTGGATCAATAGCTAGCATCCACAGTTAAGATGTAATATCAAGAAACAAAGGTCATAATACAACTTTATAACCAGGAATAACATAATTTTATTACATCTTACATAGCTCATTTGGCTATTACATTACATTGCAGCAGAATAACTATAAGCATGGGGTCCTTCATCTTCAAAGTGCCACAGGAAGACATGTTGGTTGTAGACTTTGTAATCCTAATTAACACACTTCACTAAATCAATCAAACCTGCAACATAACAAGTTACGTCCACAAGGGTCAATACATTTGAATTGTATTGGCAAGTGATACTATGGTAATATAGTGGAGTCTAACATCTATATGCATTTGGCTAAGTGGAGTTGAGGTTTGCATTGCTCAAAATAGATTTTTCCTTAACATTTGAAAACACTAAGTTTTTGCTTGACAAAAACATTTCTCTCAATCAAAGATTGAAGATCTTTTAACCCTTGTTCAAACCACAAGTTTTTAACTTAGAAATTTGAATGATGAGATTTTTGATTGCTTCCATGTCTTGATGCTCAGATTGTCCTTTACCAGGGACATGGCTAAGTACTTAGATTTTACACTCTGCAGAGGTGGTGCACTTTCCCCACAAGACTTGGTTTGAACAAGACAAGATCTTTCAGAAGCCTTCCCTTAGACCAAAATGGACGCGTTCCAACCTATCAAACTCTACCACCAACTGTCCATATGGCTAAGTTCTTGCAACCTATATGATCCAGGCAGAGCCCATAATGCCAAGTGGCTGCACTTGAAGTTTCTCAACATTTGACATCTCAAATCTCTTTGTTCCTGGGTGGCCATCCACAAGTGAGATACACAAGGTTAACCATAAACATGGGCCTTGTGAACCACTCAACCAAAAACCACCAAGCAATTACCATTCCACCCAGGTGATTCATTAACTTAGTTGTTTTATTAAACAAAAACACAAGTCCTCAGACTTAGAAATTTTTCATAGTATGAATATATTTCCACCCTTGTTTTCTATTAGCTAAGCTAAGCATGATAGTAGTAGGAGTCTTAACTTAGGAAATATTCCACTAAGGTTTCATCTACTAGGTTTTCCTATAGCAAGGTTTATACTTAGCAAAATTCCATGCAAGTTTTACTTAGAAAAATCACTAATGCATAGTGAAAGTAATGGGACAAAAGTATGAAGCATCACTTGCCTTTTTGGTAGAGGGTATAGGTTCACTCCTTGTCCTTGCAACAATCACACTCTTCAAGTCACTACAATTCAATCAAGCAAGACACAATCTCAATCTACCAATCAAGCAAAACATCACATAAAATCATAGAACCAAGATAATGCATGCAAGCATGCCAAGCTTTGTTTTATTTTAAAAAGTGGTTCCTACTGGTTCATAAACATTTGATAACATCTATTGGTCAGTTTGTAAAGTGGCAAAGTCATTTGCAAAAGGTTTCACTTCATAAACCATTTTCAAAACAAGGTATCGTTTTATGTGGTGTAGAAATGTTTTTACTAAGGCATTAATCTATAGGTTTCACCAAATATGTTTTCAAACCATAAAACTTGGTGTTTGGGGTCAGAGAGTTTAAAACAAAACATTTCCCAACAGTTTTCTTCCAAAACCATTTTTAATAAATAAACTATATTTTTATTTGACTAGATTTGGTTTTAAATCAAAGAATCATTCTTTTGTTTCACCAAATACATTTTTGAATCCACAAAGTGTTTCCTATGGTCAGTAGGTTCAAATCACACCATTTGCCAAAGATTTTATCCGCAAAATCATTTTTGAACAATTTTTATAATCTAAACAAGCATACAAATGTTTCTGCAAAAACAAACATTTAAACAGAAACTTTTTACTAAACAAATGGCATGGTTGGCTAGGGCTTGTTCCACTGATTCCATTGATATAAAGTTTGCCAAATTTGGACGTGTAGAACTAAAGTTATGCAATTTACAAAATTGGAAATCTAATAGATCAATTCTGTCTTTTAAATCAACTTCAGGCCACGTGTCGAGTTCTTACTCGCTGATACCGCTTCGTCTGGATCACGTGCTGTAGGCCGTTGGATCTAACTGATATCGCACAGCTCAGATGCTCCCATACCTGTTCGCTTAAGTCGTTCTGTCTACGCCACATGATGGGGATCTAACGGCTCACGCGTGTTTGACCAAAAGCTGGCGGCGCAGCGACGGTGGTTGGCAGCGGCGCAGTCAGAGGGTGGCGGTGCTGGTGAAGCAGGAAGAGAGAGAGGGAGGGAGTAGGCTCACCGTGTTCGCAGAAGCCTGGGAAAGCTCAAGGTGTCGCTGGTTCGACGAGGGGCGCACAGGGTAGTCCTGAGTCGCTCGCCGGATTTGTACTTCTCCTCGGGTGCGGTCAGAGGTTGTAGGAGGTGAGCGTCTGGGGCGCAAGCGAGAGAAACAACGCATCTGTAAGATGCACACGAGTTCAAGGTTCACGAAAACACTCACCAGTGAGCAAGGGGCGCACGAGGTCATCGGCTATGTCTCACCGGAGTTGGGATTATCGTCGGTGGCGCTCAGACATGGTCAGAGTCGAGGTTGCAAGGCATGTGCGGGCAAGCTGGCGCTATGGGGAGGTTCGCCTGGAGGTGGGGAGGGTGTCTGTGTGCTTGAGGAGGCAAGTGGTGGCGTGGGGCTACCGGAATCCTCGCCGGAGCATCGTCGGACAGTGGCGGTGTTTGAGCAAAATTCGACAGCCTGGGTGCGTGTTGAGATGGGGCGACAGAGGGGAAGTGGAGAGGAGGGGCAGGCGCTTTAACGTGCGTGGTCAAGGGGCCGATTAATGGCGTGGTTAACGCGTATTACGCCGGACTTAATTCGCCTGCAACGGCCGGCGAGGGGGAGGGCGTAGTCCGCGGGTGGGGAAGAAGGGAGCGTGGCTGTGGGGCCTAGTGTCAGCGAGAAAGGGAGTGAGGGGGAGGGTCCATTCGTCAGTGTCCTCACGGGTTTCTTTCGCGGTGAAAACGATTCGCTCGCTGAGAGGGAGAGGTGGGCTAGGTTGGGCTGGAATGGGCTTAGCTGGGCTGGATTAGTTGGGTCGAGTCTGACTCTATTTTTTTTTCTTTCAAATGCTTTTTATTTTTCTATTTCTATTTTCTGTTTTGATTTTCAAACAACAATTCAAACATTCAATTCAATTCAAACATTCACCATACTTTGTGTTGAATTTGGTTCTGTTTATCAACATAAACCAATTCCCAAAATAAAATAATTTATTATTATTTTTAGGATCTATTTAATAATTAAATAAAATAGACCTTAATTATTAATTCAAATAGGTTTTGATTTATTTAATAAAATCTCCATTTGAAAACTAAATATTTTCAAAACCAAATCAGTAGGTTTTATTTGAAAATATAAAATACTTGGAAAACTTATTTTAAAATAATTTAATAAGTTTTAGTGTTTATTTAAAATGGATAAAGCCTTTACTTTAATAAAATTGGATATTAAATCCTTATTATTTTATTTAAACAAACCTTTACTATTTTTATCAAAATAAAATGTTTTAATTCAAAAGCTTGGCCAAGGTTTAATTTGGCTTTATAAATAATCTTTATTTATAAATCCACCTTTTCATTTGAAAACAAAATCTTTTATTAAAAGATCCAAAAATAGTAAAACCAATAATTTTTATTTTCCTTTAATAAATGTTTAACTTTTTAAATCCCTTGAGGATTTATCTTGATCAAAATAGGTTTTGAAAGTTTCAAATTGGATTCAAAAGTTTCTTCTCACCCTGAAAATCAACAAAGTTTTATTTTATTCATTTATTTTTCACATTACAAGATTTGGAAAATCTTGGGATGTGACACAAGCTCTTCGCGGAGCAAGACTAGATTGTCAAGGAAATGGAGGCCAAGTTTGAAAGCCAGGACAACAAGTTCAAGAGCCAGGAGAAAAGAGTCCAAGACAGTAACAAGAAGATCTGGGAGATGAAGGAAGAGTTAGAGGACAAGGACTTCGAGCTTGAGCATTAGTAGGGAGTGATCGAGAGGCTTCGCTCACAGAAGAGGGCTCTTAGGGATAAGATTGAAACCTTGACTGCTAGTGTTGATGAGTACAAGACCGCCATGGAGAATGCAGGTCTTACCCTCGTTCATGTAGAGATTGATACGGAGGAGTAGTGTAGACTACTCGATTATCTTTCATCTACCGTACTTTGATTATTGAGTCGCAATGACCATCCAACATGTGGGTAGCTTGCTATGGTGTGTTTGTGTTTTATGTCGTTCAAACTCTATGTTATTTTGATGCTTGGTTATTGTGATTGTTCTGTGTGATGTATTGTTCATGTTAAGCATCTATCGGTATCTCATTCTTATCCTTATTAAAACCACAAATGCCTCCTCGACGTGCCAACCCCAACCAAAACAACAACAACAATGTCACTCCCGAGATGCAGCAGTTGATGACAGCACAAGCTCAACTGATGTAGATGATGACAACATTCATGCAGAACCAGAATAATAATAACAACAATAACAACAACAACAACCAGAATAATCCGCCAGTGTTTGACATGCTCATCAGATTTCTGAGACTGAGGCCTACAAAGTTCTCAGGAACCACTGATCCAATGGTAGCCAATGACTGGTTACGTCAGTGAACAAGGACTTAGTGACTGTTGGCTGCACCGATGAAGAAAAATTCAGGTTCGCAGCACATCTGCTTGAAGGGCCAGCAGCAACCTGGTGGGACAACTTTCAGGTCACCACTCCCATTGAGGATGTGACTTGGAATATCTTTGAGGATGGATTCCGTACAGCTCATATCTCATTCGGAGTGATGAATTTGAAGAAGGAGTTCCACAACCTGAAACAGCGTCACCGCAGTGTGGCTGAGTACATTAAGGAATTCAACAATCTGGCGCATTATGCACCAGATGAAGTTGATACTGATGCCAAGAGGAAAGAAAAATTCCTCGAAGGACTGAACGATGAGTTGAACCTGCAGCTGTCTGTTGCCTATGTCCCAACCTACCAATCACATTGTGACAAGGCTACCATCTTGGAGAACAAGATGAAACAGGTTGAGAGCAGGAAGAGAAAGCATAGCTTTGATAAGCACATCTCGGGATCGTCTCACAAGCGTTCCCATCATGATGATAGTAGGAGTTCTGGAGCCCACAAGCATGGAAAGTACAAAAACCACTACAACCACAACCATCATCATGACAAAAAGCATCACCGCAGTCATGATAATGACAAGTATAAGAACCAGAAGAGTGGACACAAGAGCCACCATAGTGGAGGTGGAAGTGGAAGTCAGCCTGTAAAGAAAGATCTCAGTCAGGTTGAATGCTTCAAGTGTAAGAAGATGGGGCAATATGCTAATTAGTGACCAGAAAAGAAAGTTGATGGCGCCAACAAGCCCAATCCCTTCCAAAAGAGACATGTGAACCACATCAATGTGGAAGAAATATATGAGGAATCTGATGCTGTGGCTGGTAAGTTCAAACTCAATTCTATTCCAGCACTTGTTCTTTTTGATACTGGCGCATCGCATTCATTCATATCAAGAGCATTTGTTGATAGTAATGGACTTCCAGTTGAAACTATTGGGTGCCCTATAAAAGTAAGTTCTCCTGGTGGAGAAATGATAGTGAACTCGGGATGTCATGATCTAGTGATAGAATTTGGGAGGTATAAGTTTCCCGTTAATTTGATAATCCTAGATTCCCAAGGATTGGATGTCATTTTGGGAATGGATTGGATGACTAAGTACAAGGGAGTGCTAGATTGTGCCAATCGTACTGTAACACTCACAACCCTGGATAATAAAAGGATTAGATTCAAGTCTAACTTTGAATGAAAAGGGAGTAAGTTAAATTCTCTTAAGGGGGTTAACATAGACAATGTGCTAATTGTGAGAGAATATCCGGATGTGTTTCCGGAGGAATTACCCGGAATGCCACTAGATAGGGATGTCGAGTTTCTGATTGACTTGCTGCCGGGATCAGGACCAATAGCAAAGAGACCTTACAATATGTTAGTTGATGAGTTGAAAGAACTCAAGAAAAAACTTGGAGAACAGTTGCAGAAAGGATTTATTCAACCAAGTTCTTCATCTTGGGGAGCACCAGTTTTGTTTGTTGAAAATAAAGATAGAAGTCAAAGGTTATGCATAGATTATCGTTCACTCAATGAGGTGACTATTAAGAACAAGTATCCTTTGCCCAGAATCAATGACTTGTTTGATCAGTTAGAAGGATCCCGTGTGTTCTCAAAGATTGATCTCCGATCATGCTATTTTTAGCTAAATATAAGGGAACAAGACATACCTAAGACTGCTTTCGCCACTAGGTATGGATTGTATGAGTACACCGTGATGCCATTTGGTTTGACAAATGCACCAGCCTTGTTCATGAATATGATGAACAAGGTGTTCATGGAATTTCTTGACAAATTCGTTGTCGTTTTCATCGATGACATTTTAATCTACTCCAAGAGAAATGAAGAGCATGAAGAACATTTGCGATTGATACTTGGGAAGCTTAGAGAGCATAAGTTGTATGCCAAATTCAGTAAGTGTGAATTCTGGCTGAATGAGGTTGGATTTCTTGGACATATTGTGTCAGGAGATGGTGTAGCAGTTGATCCCACGAAAGTGTCAGCTGTAACTGAATGGGAATCTCCTAAGTCAGTGAAAGAAGTTCGTAGTTTCCTTGGCTTGGTAGGATACTATAGAAGATTCATTGAGAATTTCTCAAAGGTATCTAAGACAATGACGGAGTTACTTAAGAAAGACAAGAAATTTGATTGGACTGAAGGATGTGAACTCAGTTTCCAAGAGTTAAAGAAGAGATTAGTGACAGCACCAGTCTTATGTCTCCAGATTTGGAGAAGGATTTCCAAGTTTATTGTGATGCATCTCACCAAGGTTTAGGTGCAGATTTGATGCAAGAAGGGAAAGTTGTGGCGTATGCCTCGAGACAACTCAAAACTCATGAAGTGAATTATCCTACTCATGATTTGGAGTTAGCCTCTGTTGTCCATGCACTCAAAACATGGAGACATTATCTTTTGGTAAAGCATTGCGAAGTGTTCACGGATCACAAAAGTTTGAAGTATATCTTCACTTAGAAAGAAATCAACATGAGACAAATAAGATGGCTAGAACTCATCAAGGACTATGACTTGAGTTTGCAATACCACCCCGGTAAAGCAAATGTTGCAGCAGATGCATTAAGCCGTAAGGTTTATGTGAATGGCCTTACTAAGGGAGAATTGCTAGATGATCGGTGTGCCCAATTCAAAGATCTTAGATTGGAGATAGCGCCTGAAGGACATCTCATGTCATTGGATGTTCAACCCACATTGTTGGACAAAGTCAAGGGAGCCCAAAAGATAGACAAGGAAATTGAAGAGATTACGGAAAATATTAGCAAAGGGAAAGCCAAAGGATTCCATGAAGACGAACAGGGTACTTTATGGTATGGAAAACGTATCTGCATTCTGCAATATCCGGAGCTTCGGAAACTGATTCTATAGGAATCACACAACTCACCATATTCCATTCACTCGGGTAACACCAAAATGTACATGGATGTGAAGGAAATATTTTGGTGGAATAATCTCAAGAAGGACATCGCCGAACATATTGCTTTGTGTGATGTATGTAGTAGAGTGAAACCGGAACATCAGAAACCAGCAGGATTGTTACAACCACTAGCTATTCCTGATTGGAAGTGGGACAAGATTGGCATGGATTTCATCACTGGACTGCCAAGGACTAGATCGGGATATGATCCCATTTGGGTCGTAGTAGATCGCCTAACTAAAGTGGCTCATTTCATACCCGTGAAGACAACCTATACAAGTGCTAAGTTAGCAAAGATTTATATGAATAGGATTGTGTGTCGACATGGAGTACCCAATAGTATTGTGTCTGATAGGGGAACTCAATTCACTTCCCATTTTTGGAGGCAACTGCATGAATCATTGGGAACGTGATTGGAATTCAGCACTGCTTTTCATCCCCAGACTGATGGACAGACAGAAAGGACCAGCCAGATTTTAGAGGATATGTTGAGGGCATGTGCCCTAGATTATGGAGCTAGTTGGGATGAAAGTCTACCTTATGCAGAATTCTCTTACAACAACAGCTATCAAGCCAGTATTGAGATGGCACCGTCTGAATTTATCTATGGGAGAAAGTGTACTACACCATTTCTATGGAATGGTGTTGGAGAAAGAAACTTGTTCGGGTCAGAATTAATAAAGGAAGCTGAAGAGATAGTCAAGTTGGTAAAGGACAGATTGAAGATAGCACAATCCCGACAAAAGAGCTACGCAGATCCAAAACATAGAGAAGTCACCTATGAGGTGGGTGATAGAGCTTATCTTAGAGTATCACCACTTCGTGGAGTGAAGAGGTTTGGAGTCAAAGGAAAATTGGCCCCAAGATATGTTGGAACATTCAAGATTCTGAGCCGTAAAGGAGAAGTGGCATATGAGATTGAATTGCCTGAATCATTTTCTGCCGTTCACAATATATTTCACGTAAGTCAGCTAAAAAAATGTCATCCAGAGATGGAGGAGACTTCTTTGAAAGATACTATACCTTTAGAAGACGTCTAATTGGAAAGTGATCTCACCTATGAGGAGAAGCCTATCAAGATCCTTGAGACTGCAGAAAGATTTACTCGGACTAAGACTATCAAATTCTGCAAAGTTTAGTGGAACCACCATTCCGAAGAGGAAGCAACTTGGGAAAGAGAAGATGATCTCCGGAAAGACCACCCTCACCTATTTGCTAGCCAATCCGAATCTAGAGGGCGTGATTCACCTTAAGGGGGTTAGATTTGTAACATCCCAAAAATCATAATTTGAAAAGTTTGCATATCATTCATGCATTCATAAGCACTTGGTTATTTTCAAACTAGATTTCAAAATGAGAAACCATTCTTATGCTTATTATTTTATGTAGTAAAGGCAATGACTTTATTTTTCACTCTCAAATTATGAGAATACTTTGTTTCAACCAGAAAGGTTTGAATGTTGACTCCGAAGCTTGTTCAAAGTTTCAAAACAAAAATCTAAATTCAAAACCATTCATATACCCATTATAAATATTTAAATTAAGACATGGTTTAATGCTATTTTAATCGGACCAAAGGGTTTGTGCGCAACCAGCAAGGTTTTATACACAAATATATGCTTGGAACACTTTACAAATATCCAGAAGAAATCTGAATTCAAACTCATTTGAAAAGCATTTGAAAATGATTTCAGAAAATCAAAATAGAAATGGAAAAGGAATAAAGAAAAGGAAAAGGGCCTACGCCAGCCTTTTGGCCCAGCAACAGAACCATCCCAACAACCAGCCGACCCGGGTTCCCCTCTCCCTCTGTTTCTCACACGCTCGAGCACCCCCCTCTCGCTGACGCCCCGGACCCACCTGCCCCGTCATCATCGTCCCCACACCCCGCGCACGACCTGGCCCTCCGCTGTTTCTTCCTCCTCCTTCACTGCCACAGTTTAATTCGAGTTATTGACGTTTATTCCGTGTGCCATCCCCGCCCCTGCTCTGGCTACTTAATCCCCTCCCCCTCTGTCACATCCCAAGAATTTCCAAATCTTGTTATGTGAAAAATAAATGAACAAAATAAATAATTGTTGAAATTTAGGGTGAGAAGAAACTTTTTGATTCCAATAGGAAACATCAAAACATATTTTGATCAAATAAAATCCTAAAGAGATTTAAAAGGATAAACAAATAATAAATAAAGTTATAATAGTTGGAATCACTATTTTTGAATATTTTAATAAAAAGATGTGGTTTTCAAAAGCAAAGGTAGAAATATAAATAAGGATTATTTTAAAGAGCCAAATTAAATCTTGGCCAAGAAAATGAAATAAATTATTTATATTTGTTAAAAAGAATAAAGGTTATTTTAAATAAAATAATAAGGATTTATTAATATCCAATTTTATTTAAGTAAAGGCTTTTTCCTTTCAAATAAACATTAAAAAAATTATTAAAGATTTTCAAAATAAGAATTCCAAGTGTTTTATATTTTCAAATGAAACCTACTAAAAAGGTTCTTGTATTATTTAGATTTCAAATAGAGTTTTTAAATAAATTAAATCCTATTTGAATTAAAGACTATGGACTATTTATTTAATTATTAATAGATCCTAAAAGAATAAAAGTATTATTTTATTTTGGACTTTGAAATATGTTGATAAACAGAATTAAAACTCACCCAAAGTTTGGTGGTGATTTGAATTCAAATGGAGATTGAAAAATATTATTAAATCTTATTTAATTAATACTAGAGCCTATTTTGAAATAATTAAAAGACCCTAAAAGAATAAAAGAAATATTCTAATCTTGATTCTAAAATGAACTATTAATCAATATTTGAATCTACAAAATTTTTGGTTGAGGTTTGAAATAAAATTGATGTTTGAATTGGTTAATCAAAATCAAAACAGAAATTAGAAATGGAGAAAGAGAAAAACATTCAGAACAAAAAAAAGAAACGGAGCAGCCCAACCCAGCTAAGCCCACCTGGCCCAGCAGGAGCCCATCTCTCTCCCCCGAACCGTTTCTTTTCTCACGCGCAAACTCACCCGCTCAGTCACCGATGCGTGGACCCCATCTCCCCTCTTCCTCTCTCGCTGTCAAACGGACCCCACAACCACGCCAGCGTCTTCTCCCGCGCGACCAGTTCTTCCTCCCGTTACTGCCGATTGATTCGCGTGGTAAATTGTCTTCAATGCCGCGTGATCCTCACCCCCTGACCACATTCACTTAAGCGTCTGTTTCCCCTCTTCCTTTCCCCCCAAACATCACGCCTCGAGAGCCACCAGGCTGCTCGGAATCATCTCCGGACCGCCACTGTCTCCAGCGAGCTCCACCTCCAATTCTGGCCCCTCGCCTCCTCGAGCACACGAGCGTGACCCCCAGTCCCTGGTGCTTCTCTCTGCACCCTCATCTTGCTCGCGGGTGCCCCCCAGCATCGACAACGATGACGACCAGCAGCGCCGCCGTCTGCCTTTTCTCCGACGAAGCCTCCAGGTAGTAACTGACCACCCCCATACCTGTCGTTGATGCATACATGATCGCAGACCCCGTACGCATCTAACGCTAACATAATTTTTCCTTCCCGTGGCATGTAGCCTCGCCCCCGTCGACATCTGAGCGCAACCGACGGTGACCCCGACTCCGGCGAGCAATTGTCGACCACCCCGAGCGCCCCTTCGCCAGCAAGGACCACCTTGAGCATCACCACGACCACGCGAACCTGGTGAGCCATTTCCCTTCCTCCCTTGCTTCCTGTAATCGCCACGATGCCGTAGCCAGAGCCAGCGCCGCCACCTGCCGTCGCCAGCGCCGCCACTCGATAGCAAGCGTGCTGTGCGCCGTTCGATTTCGATCTAATGGCTAGGATAGAAATTAACCCGAAGGGGTACGCTTGCTTCTGAGCCACACGATCTGTTTAAAATCCAACACCTCTCGCTGCACGATCCGCACGAAACGGTACAGACGAATAAGAACACGCCACGTGGCCCTGCCTGTTTATAAAAAAAACCAGGATTTGATCTATTTGATGTTCTAATTTGAAAAATTCATAACTTTCAAACCACACGTCCAATTTTTGCAAATTTCATATCAATGGAATCAGCAAGACAAGTACTTTCTGACCATGCCCTTTGTTTAGTGAATTGCTTCTGATAAAATGATTGTTTTTGCAGAAACTTGTGTAGGCATGTTTAGCATATAAAATTCATTCTAAAATTATTTTGGGGTCCCAAAAATACTAAGCTTGGATCATCAAATTCTAATCATCAAAATTAGGGTTAACAAAAAGTTTTCTAAATGAAATCATGAATGCATGCATATGTGTATGCATGGATTTTGAAATCCTTTAAAACCACCTTGTTTGTTTGTTTCATTGCTTGTAAAATGTTTCTTAGGTGAAATAAACATAATCTAAAACATTTCCCACACCTTTCCTAAAGACAAGTAAATCAAAACACATATATGAAATGAATGGTCATTTTGGTCAATTTAACTCCCATGCCTACTTTGGCTGTCTCAAACTTTCAGAACCTAACAGAAACTTTTCTGGATCTTTGCCCCCCTTGAATGTACTCATAACAAGGTATCGAGGCCCACTTTGTGATCATCCAGAAACTTTCAAATGCATAGTTTAAATGACAATTCAAAATTGAATCTTTATCATATGGGAAGATCCCACTTTTTCAAAAACCACTCAAACAAGCTCAACTTTCAAAACCCAAGCATCTGCAGACTCACCAGCACCAATCTAGCAAACCCACCAAAAATCTTTTCAAATTTCAAAACTTGATTTCATGCGGCCATTTCATCAAACAAGTTGCAGACACAAATAAAAAAAAACATCAAACACTATAGTGTGTAGTAAAATTGGCCTAACTTGTTCCCTAGTTAGCTCACATACAGCTCAGTAGATCATCTAGGAAGTTTAACTAAGGACTAGCACCCCTGTGAGCTTTCCATTGCCATCAATGGTGAACAGCCGAGCACCCCCTTGTCACCCCATTGTGGATAGCAGGCTAGAGGAAGAACTAGCCTTGCCAACCTTGTCTGGGAGGCAGCCCACCGTCCACCGCCACTACCTGTCCCAGCCGCGAGCGTTGCCAAGCCCTGGACCACGCGCACAAGCCGCGCCCAGACCGCCAGAGACCATGCCGAGCATGCGCCAGAGCACGACCCTCGACCGAAGCCCACAGACCGCGCGCCGCCCTCGCCGCGTGCATACACAATCCCCACCGACCCAGGAGACCGCCAGACATCCCCGTTTGCCGCCCCGTGCCGCACAGCCACCGCCCGCCGTCGAAGACGCCGCCTCTGCCGTGTAGAGCACCGCCAGTTCCATACCAAACCACACCGCCCCATGCCTCGAGACCATGTCGTTGAGCATCGCTAGGAGACACCGCATCGTCCCCTACCCTTGCCCATGCCATTAGCCGCCTGTAACCTCGCCCCTGACGAGCTCACCGTGCGCCCCGACGGTCCCCTCGGTCGACTATAAATAGAGGCCACCCCCGCACGATTTCATCACACCATCTCATTCCCCTCTACTCACTGATCGTGCCACACCGTTCTCAGAGCAAGGCAAGCACCACCCCGCCGGAATTTCACCGGAGCCCGCCGCCTCTGGAGAAGAAGGGATCCAGCGATTGGAGCCGCCCCAGGAGAAGCCACCGGTACCAGGAGATTCGCCGTCGTCGACTTCGTCGTTCGCCCGCCTCGCCGACCCTCGCCAGTACCCCGGTGAGCCCCCAGCAACCCTCACTGTCCGCGCTAGGTTTCGTTCTCGCCGGCGTTGTCTCGCGTCGACGATGACTCGAAGCCGTTAGATTAGAACTAGATCGAACGATCCACGTCGCCCCATACCGCTTCGCCCAGCCCCGTGTCACTGACGAGTGGGGACACCCACTTCAGCAGCTTGCGGGAGCACTACGCTTAGCAGGCCGGCCCAGTAACTTTTCCCGCGCAACCCAGTTATTCAAATTAAACCTTTTTCTATTTCAATTCAAACACACTTCTGTACCCAACTTCAAAAATCAACCCAGATCGATTCATTGCACCAAATTGAATGAAACCAATTTTGTTGGAAAGTTCTGTGAATGCTGAATCCAAGTCCGTTGGATTCAAGTCATTTGAATCTATAGATCACCCACGGTAAAAATAACAAGGCAGAAGCTTTTCTGCATTCAAACATTTTTGAAATTTAAACCATAATAGTTTTTGAGTTGATTCCAACTCTCAAAAATCACATTTAACCATACCTTTCAGAAAATATAAAAATATATAGGTTTATTTGCAGAAATAATGTTCAAGTAATAAAAGAATGCTACATAAGCATTTCTAGCCACTTTAACTAATTAAAATAAAAGGGTAAAACCTTATTAAATTGTGACACCACTTTAAATCACATTCCCATGGACTACAATATGTGGTGATGACATGTGTCAACATGATCCCATGTTTGGTTTGGAGAATATTAAATCTTAAGTAGTTTTTCAATGAGTAGAAATTACTTTTCTAAAAATAAAAGGATTTAAATCAAGCCCTAACCTTGTAATGTTAGGGATGATTCTAGATCATCCATAGGACCCTTGTGTGTGATGATTGCAAGTAGTTAAGTATTGTTTGGTGATTGTGTACCTCGTATTTATTCATAGACGCTAGTACCGACCAAGGATACGAGGAGGAAGGAGGATACTACGAAGAAGAAGCCGAGGAGAACTTAGTAGTTAAGTATTGTTTGGTGATTGTGTACCTCGTATTTATTCATAGATGCTAGTACCGACCAAGGATACGAGGAGGAAGGAGGATACTACGAAGAAGAAGCCGAGGAGAACTTCAACCACTGCTCTTCACAAGGCAAGCTTATACTGATATTGATGCAAGCTGATACTATACCTATGCAAGCCTTACTAATCAAGTTGACCTATGCAAGCTAACCCTTGCAACATACCCTACCGATGCAACAAACCCATACTTGTTCTATGACTACTATATGCCTTAAGCATATGTGATCATACCCACTGGATAAACCAATCCTAGTTTTATGTGCAAGCTTCTTACTCTATTTCTTTATCAAAGCTTACTTAGAGTTTACTTAAGTGACTGGTAGATATTGGAAAGATGCTGAAGGTTGCATAAAGAGCATAAAATTTGGCCTAAGTTAGAAACCTTGACATCAGCCTGAGACATGAGGTTGTACTTAGTTGAAAACTCCACTAGTTACCACCCCTCATTAGTACTACCCCCACCTGTAGATGCTAGTGCTAAGCATAAAACTTGATCAACTTTTAGATGGGAATACTTGGTGGAAAATGGTTATGAAAACCTTGGAATGATGGATCATTCTATTGAACTGTTTTGGACATGTGTTTCCAAACACTTGAGAATTTTGGTGATAAAAATGTTGAGGCATGAGCCTTAGCCCTTTATAAAACTGATGATTGTCTGGATGCGATACCATTCCAATTTTATCGTACAACCACAATACCCAAATATTGGGTAGGGCTTGACTGGAAACTTATATTCCTTAGTATTAGTTCCCTCACAGCCAAGGTCTGAGCTGAGGCTACCTTGTGAAGATTGTCCACCTGTGCAGTACCCAAGATGATAGTTGGTCATGGTTGGGAGGCCAAACTCATAGGAGAGGTGCTTATACTAGGGCGTGTAATCGAAAGGTTAGGATTGATTATCCGCATACTGAGTATGGTGAATTCAGGATTTGTTCCTGACGGATGTATCGAATGTTGTGGTGAAAGTGTACAATCTCTGCAGAGTGTCAAACTATTCGAATATTCGCGTCCGCGGTTATGGACAGTTGGAGTGGCCATACTGTTCCCCCATCAGACTTTTCAAAATGACCTGTGAAATGAATTAAGACTTTGACTTGACCACAACAGAGTTGTGATATGAAATACAAGTTCCCAGTTAGGAGTTATAAAATTGTGACTAGCTTTAGAACTTAGTAGAGATAAATCTGGCTTTTGCAAAACAACCCTAGATCCTAGTGTCCTATTATCCAAAAAACCCCTTTACCTATTAGTATTAGTTTGCGAGTACTTAAAGAGTACTCATGGCTTTGTCCCTGGCTATTCCCATGGCCAGACTATGAAGAGGAGTACCTGGAAGATGGACCCCAGGAAGGTTACGACAACTTGGATCATCTCCCATCGTCAGCATTGCCTGTGACCCCGAAGATGGAGATTCGCCTACGCTACCGTTATTATTACGTATTCCGCTGCTTGATGTTGTATTAAGAACTGGATCATGAGATCCCTATTTGTGTAAGAACTTATGTATCGTTTGTAATGGATGATGTACCGTGGTATCCAATTCTGTTATGTCTTGCAAAAATGGTAATCCTGGGATTGCGATGTATGGCATAACAGGCATCTAGGATTGAAAAATCGGGGTGTTGAAAAGTTGGTATGAGAGCCATCCTGACCATAGGAGACCCTAGGTAGACTGGACGTTTGAATCAAAAACTTAGTTTCAAAACCAAAGAAAACAAATATTTACAAAAACTTATTCTCATTCTTATCTCTTTGATTCTTTCATAAAAATTCATGTTTCTCAAAAACTCTTGCAAAATACATAAATTTTGACACACTTGACCACTCTGCTAATCTACTCATCCTCTATTTTTATAGATGGACGTGAAGTACAGCAAGTTTTACCAACTTGGGAATGGGAGGAGACCTTATCTTTGAGAGGGATCTGGATCAGCTTTGAACTTGGGCGTCACTTTTGAGTTCTTTGGAGCTCAGCTCAATGATCAAGGAGGAGAAGATCTGCAATGGCTAATGGTTGCAAGTCTCCGAGGAAAGATTGAACCTCCCACTGCGGAGGGAATTCAGTTTACCTTGAGGGAAAACAACTGGCTCGACGGACTTGCCAGAGCAATGCAGGAAGCTCTTTCCCGTCTGTGTGGGCAGAGCATCAATCAGATCAAGGGTACTCGCTTTGAGTTTTGCCCAAGGCGTGATGCAAATGGACAACCACTTGAAGCCCCATACCACCCCGAGCTGAAGACTCAATTGGACCACCTTAGTTTTATGATGTATGATCGTCAGCAGGAGTTGGACAACTGTCGTGACTATTGCAACCACAAGTCTGCCATCATCAAAACAGAGGATCATACCATAGCCATGCTAGCAAAGTATCACAAGTCTCGCCGCCGTCAGCTCGACAAGAAGGGGCGCATTATTTCCCGTCTTCGCCACCGCATCTCATCTCCGGAGGAGACCATCCACGAGAGAGACATGCAGTTGGAGGAAAGGGAGAATGCCGGAGAGGATCTTCGTGGAGACCCTTACTCCTACCTCAGCGATGACGATGATTTTCTGGAGGATCAGGCCATGGACTTCTTCACCGATGAGGATGATTTCACCTTCATCGATGATGATGAAGATGATGAAGCCACAGACTCCGAGGAGTAGTAGCACTGAGCACTAGCGTAGTGAGTAGTAGTCGGTCCCACTGTATCGTAGATTCCAGAATGGTTCTTAAAACCATCTGTTTTTCCTTGCTGTGGTGTGCGTTGTATCGAGTGAATGAATGAATGAAAAAAAAGCAAGTTGCTAGAAAAATCTGAGTGAAACATTGAAAACTTTTCAAAGACCCAAAACCGTAGAAATTTCCCTCTTTTCTCATGATCTATATCAATCTTCAGATGCCACGTGGAGGAAGTGGTTCAGCCCCGGACCCGATGTTGCAGATCTTGCAAATGTTGACTTCTGACCGCGAAGCTAAAAGAGCGGAACGTCAAGCCAACCTAGCCACTCTACAACAGATAGCCCAGCTAGCCCACAACAACCAAGGCCACGGAAATCAGGACAACCATGGATCTAAGCTCAAGAATTTCCAGAATACCAACCCACCCGTTTTCACCAAGTGAGAAGAACCCCTAGATGCCGATGATTGGCTGCAAACCATGGAAAACAACCTAGAAGTCGCCGGAGTGGAAGCCAACGAGAAAGTCCTGTTCGCCACCCATTATCTAGCCGGAGATGCCAGGGCATGGTGGAACAGTGTTCGTGCAATGACCAGAGGCCAGATGATGACCTGGGAGGAATTCAAGGTCAAGTTTATCAGAACCCATGTGCCACCAGGTTTGATAAAGAGAATGAGAGACGAGTTCAGAGAGCTGAAGAAAGGAAGGATGACTGTAGTGGAATACCGTGACAAAATTTTGTCATTATCTAGGTATGCCCCGGATGAGACAGACACCGAAGCCAAGAAGAAAGAAAGATTCCTGAATGGTCTGCATGACGAGATGCAGACGGTGTCAGTCAATATCCCCTTTGCTGATATTGAAGCCCTTGTCGACTCTGCTATCCAGATGGAAGTAAAGATCAACCAATCCAATGAGAACCGCAAGCGTTGCATGATGCATCAACCAGGAACCCATCAGACCCCAAAGTATCGCCCCAACCCATCTCCAGGATTTGCCCCAAGAACCAACAGACCCCCTATGACCCGTCCGACCTACCCCAACCGTGGAAACCCTAGACCAGGAGGAAATCACAACAACCCCGGCAACTCTAGCAATTTCACCCGTGGCCCACCCAAGTTCAACACCAACAATGCTACCGCCAACACCAACACTGCCCCGAGGACTGGAAGCAATGTTGTGCCTGTCGCAGCCAAGGACAAGTCACAAGTGACCTGTTATGACTGTGGAAATAAAGTCCACTATTCAAACGAGTGCCCCAACAAGAAGAATGCTACATCCCCTAATGCCAATGCCCCAGCTCAGTAGCAGCGTCGTGTCCAGCAAGGGAGAAGATTTGCCCCAGGGAATTCACTCAACCGCAATGGCCGTCTTTTTCTCATGCATGCTGAAGAAGCTTAGGAAGCGCTAGACGTCGTGCTGGGTATGTTTTCTGTTAATTCAGTACTTGCAAGAGTGTTGTTTGACTCTGGTGCCTCGCATTCATTTGTCACCGAAGAATTTGCCTGCACTAGTAAAATTCAACCAACCAAACTGAAGCATGTTATGATTGTGCAAATTCCCGGATCAACCACCAAGGCTAGGCAAATTTGGAAAGCCGTCCCTATCCGAATACATGTCATAGATTTTTATGCTAATCTAATAGTACTCGGAACTAAAGGTTTGGAAGTAGTACTAGGAATGGATTGGATGTCCAAACATAAGGGATTGATTGACTGTGCTAAGAAAGCCATCACCATGACCAGTACCACTGGAATATCAGTCGAGCATATATCTAAAACCTTACCCCGCCAATTCAAGTGTAACAAGAGTCTAGCCCAACCTACCATTGACCAAGTCCGGATAGTCTGTGAATACCCCGATGTATTTCCAGATGTTTTGCCCGGTATGCCCCCAGATCGGGATATCGAGTTTATCATCAAACTAATCCCCGGAACAGGACCCATAGCCCAGAGACCCTATAGTATGAACCCGTCGGAACTAGCAGAACTGAAGAAGCAACTGGATTCCATGCTAGAAATTGGATTGATTCAACCAAGTGCGTCACCATGGAGATCACCTGTCTTATTTCTGGACAAGAAAGATGGAGGTAACTGTTTGTGTACGGATTATAGGAAGTTAAATGATGTCACCATCAATAACATGTGCCCCTTGACGAAGATAGAAGATTTGTTTGATCAGTTGACCGGTGCCCAGGTGTTTTCTAAGATTGATCTTAGAACTGGCTATCATCAACTCAAAATTCGTGCAGAGGATATTCCAAAGACTGCCTTTACCACCAGATATGGATAGTATGAGTATACAGTCATGTCTTTTGGATTAACCAATGCCCCCGCTTATTTCATGAACCTCATGAATAAGATTTTTATGGACTTCCTGGATAAGTTTGTTGTTGTTTTCATCGATGACATTCTGATTTATTCCAAATCAGAAGAAGAACATGAGCTACACGTAAGGACCATTCTTGGAACCCATAGAGAGCATCAGCTGTATGCAAAGTTTAGCAAATGTGAATTCTGGTTGCAGGAGGTAGGATTCCTCGGTCACATAGTATCAGCCGGAGGAATTGCCGTTGACCCTGCCAAAGTGAAAGATGTAGAAGATTGGCAAGCCCCAACCACTCAAACCCAAGTTCGTGCATTTCTCGGATTAGCGGGATATTACCGCAAATTCGTAGAAGGATTCTCTAGTATCGCCCGACCCATGACCCAATTGCTGAAGAAGTACAAGAAGTTTGAATGGACCGACAAATGTGAAGCGAGTTTTCAAGAACTCAAGAGGAGATTGATTTCAGCCCCAATCTTGATCATCCCGGATATCACGAAGCCCTTCGATGTGTATTGTGACGCATCCAAGATTGGTCTCGGATGTGTGCTAATGCAAGAAGGGAAACCTTTATCTTATCTATCTCGACAATTGAAGCAACATGAGCAAAACTATCAAACCCATGACCTCGAACTCGCAGCAGTAGTCCTAGCCCTGAAGACATGGAGACATTACCTAATGGGAAACTGTTGTGAGATTTATTCGGATAACAAGAGCCTAAAGTATATATTCACTCAGAAGGAGTTGAATTTGAGGCAGAGAAGATGGATTGAGCTAATCAAGGATTATGACCTGGACATTCACTATCACCCTGGTAAAGCCAACGTGGTAGCCGATGCCCTTAGCAGATTGCCGTGCCGCTTGAACTCCATGATTTTGAAGGAGCAACCAAGTTTGCACAAGGAGATGGAAGATTTTCGAATAGAATTAGTAAGTGAAGGATTTTTAGCTAGCATAGAACTTCAGCCCACTTTGATCAGTCAGATTAAAGAGGTGTAGAAGGGAAATGCCAGTATCGACGGAATCAAGCGTCGTATCGGTACAGGCAAAGTACCCGGATTCACCGAGGACGAAGAAGGAGTTCTGGGGTACAAAGGACGCCTTTGTGTACCAGCAGATTCGGAGTTGAAAGAAGTTATCTTAAAGGAGGTTCATGATACTCTTTATTCTATCCATCCCGGAGGAACTAAGATGTATCAAGATTTGAAAGAGCAATTTTGGTGGCATAAGATGAAGAGAGAAATCGGAAGCTATATCGCCAAGTGTGATATATGTCAGCAAGTCAAGGCAGGACATCAAAGACCCGCTGGATAGTTGCAACCTTTGCAAATTCCGGAATGGAAATGGGATTCTGTAGGAATGGACTTTATCACTAGACTACCTATTTCTAGTAGGGGAAATGACTCTATTTGGGTCATAGTGGACAGATTGTCCAAAGTCGCCCATTTCTTGCCCGTCAAAACCACCTATCAGAGTTCGAAGCTAGCGGAGTTGTACATCGCTAGAATCGTTAGTTTGCACGGAGTCCCCAAGAACATAGTATCGGATCGAGGAACTCAGTTTACCTCGAGATTCTGGAAGAAAGTCCAAGAAGGTTTAGGAACCCGCCTAGATTTCAGTACCGCGTATCACCCTCAGACCGATGGACAAACGGAGCGAGTAAATCAAATACTCGACGATATGCTTAGAGCATGTGTGCTAGAATATGGATCCAAGTGGGAAGACTGTCTGCCGTTTGTAGAATTTTCCTACAACAATAGTTACCAAGCCAGTTTGCAAATGGCCCCATTTGAATTCATGTACGGAAGAAAGTGTCGCACCCCTTTGAACTGGTCGGAAGTAGGAGAGAGTCAGATTTTTAGACCCGACATCCTCTGAGAAGCAGAAGAGAAGGTCCACAAGATTCGTGAGCACCTCAAGACCGCCCAATCCCGACAGAAGAGTTATGCTGACAAGAGACGTCGAGACCTCGCCTTCAATATAGGATATTTTGTTTATCTGAAAGTGTCGCCATTGAAGGGAATGCAGCGTTTCCAACTCAAAGGAAAGTTAGCCCCCAGATATATCGGACCTTTCAAATTTCTGAACCGTCGAGGAGAATTATCGTATCAATTGGAACTACCTGAAGAGATGTCAGTTGTGCACAATGTGTTCCATATCTCGTTACTTCGCAAATGTCTCGAAGTCCCCGAGAAGACCGAAGTGTTCAAGAATATCGATCACCGGACCATAGAGATCAACGATGACCTGACCTATCCCGAAGTACCCATCCGCATTTGGGAAGAAGCTTTTCGAACTACCCGAACCCGAAGCATAAAGTTTCTCAAGATTCAGTGGAGTAACCACACAGAAGAGGAAGCTACCTAGGAGCGCGAAGATCACATCAGGACGGAGTTTCCCGATCTCTTCAAATCCTAGGTAATCTTTTCGTCCTTTTTCAAATCTCGGGACGAGATTTTGTTTAAGGGGGGAAGGTTTGTAACATCCCAAAAATACTAAGTTTGGATCATCAAATTCTAATCATCAAAATTAGGGTTAACAAAAACTTTTCTAAATGAAATCATGAATGCATGCATATGTGTATGCATGGATTTTGAAATCCTTTAAAACCACCTTGTTTGTTTGTTTGTTTCATTGCTTGTAAAATGTTTCTTAGGTGAAATAAACATCATCTAAAACATTTCCCACACCTTTCCCAAAGACAAGTAAATCAAAACACATATATGAAATGAATGGTCATTTTGGCCAATTTAACTCCCATGCCTACTTTGGCTGTCTCAAACTTTCAGAACCTAACAGAAACTTTTCTGGATCTTTGCACCCCTTGAATGTACTCATAACAAGGTATCAAGGCCCACTTTGTGATCATCCAGAAACTTTCAAATGCATAGTTTAAATGACAATTCAAAATTGAATCTTTATCATATGGGAAGATCCCACTTTTTCAAAAACCACTCAAACAAGCTCAACTTTCAAAACCCAAGCATCTGCAGACTCACCAGCACCAATCTAGCAAACCCACCAAAAATCTTTTCAAATTTCAAAACTTGATTTCATGCGGCCATTTCATCAAACAAGTTGCAGACACAAATAAAAAAACATCAAACACTATAGTGTGCAGTAAAATTGTCCTAACTTGTTCCCTAGTTAGCTCACACACAGCTCAGTAGATCATCTAGGAAGTTTAACTAAGGACTAGCACCCCTGTGAGCTTTCCATTGCCATCAACGGTGAACAACCGAGCACCCCCTTGTCACCCCATTGTGGACAGCAGGCTAGAGGAAGAACTAGCCTTGCCAACCTTGTCTGGGAGGCAGCCCACCGTCCACCGCCACTACCTGTCCCAGCCGCGAGCATTGTCAAGCCCTGGACCAAGCGCACAAGCCGCGCCCAGACCGCTAGAGACCATGCCGAGCATGCGGCAGAGCATGACCCTCGACCGAAGCCCACAGACCGCGCGCCGCCCTTGCCGCGTGCATACACAATCCCCACCGACCCAGGAGACCGCCAGACATCCCCGTTTGCCGCCCCGTGCCGCACAGCCACCGCCCGCCGTCGAAGACGCCGCCTCTACCGTGCAGAGCACCGCCAGTTCCATACCAAACCACACCGCCCCATGCCTCAAGACCATGTCGTTGAGCATCGCTAGGAGACACCGCACCGTCCCCTACCCTTGCCCATGCCATTAGCCGCCTGTAACCTCGCCCTCGACGAGCTCACCGTGCGCCCCGATGGTCCCCTCGCTCGACTATAAATAGAGGCCACCCCCGCACGATTTCTTCACACCATCTCCCTCCCCTCTCCTCACTGATCGTGCCACACCGTTCTCAGAGCAAGGCAAGCACCACCCCGCCGGAATTTCACCGGAGCCCGCCGCCTCTGGAGAAGAAGGGATCCAGCGATTGGAGCCGCCCCAGGAGAAGCCACCGGTACCAGGAGATTCGCCGTCGTCGACTTCGTCGTTCGCCCGCCTCGCCGACCCTCGCCAGTACCCCGGTGAGCCCCCAGCAACCGTCACTGGTCGCGCTAGGTTTCGTTCTCGCCGGCGTTGTCTCGCGTCGACGATGACTCCCAGCCGTTAGATTAGAACTAGATCGAACGATCCACGTCGCCCCATACCGCTTCGCCCAGCCCCGTGTCACTGACGAGTGGGGACACCCACTTCAGCAGCCTGTGGGAGCACTACGCTTAGCAGGCCGGCCCAGTAACTTTTCCCGTGCAGCCCAGTTATTCCAATTAAACCTTTTTCTATTTCAATTCAAACACACTTCTGTACCCAACTTCAAAAATCAACCCAGATCGATTCATTGCACCAAATTGAATGAAACCAATTTTGTTGGAAAGGTCTGTGAATGCTGAATCCAAGCCCGTTCGATTGAAGTCATTTGGATCTATAGATCACCCACGGTAAAAATAACAAGGCAGAAGCTTTTCTGCATTCAAACATTTTTGAAATTTAAACCATAATAGTTTTTGAGTTGATTCCAACTCTCAAAAATCACATTTAACCATACCTTTCAGAATATATAAAAATATATAGGTTAACTTGCAGAAATAATGTTCAAGTAATAAAAGAATGCTACATAAGCATTTCTAGCCACTTTAATTAATTAAAATAAAAGGGTAAAACCTTATTAAATTGTGACACCACTTTAAATCACATTCCCATGGACTACAATATGTGGTGATGACATGTGTCAACATGATCCCATGTTGGGTTTGGAGAATATTAAATCTTAAGTAGTTTTTCAATGAGTAGAAATTACTTTTCTAAAAATAAAAGGATTTAAATCAAGCCCTAACCTTGTAATGTTAGGGATGATTCTAGATCATCCATAGGACCCTTGTGTGTGATGATTGCAAGTAGTTAAGTATTGTTTGGAGATTGTGTACCTCGTATTCATTCATAGACGCTAGTACCGACCAAGGATACGAGGAGGAAGGAGGATACTACGAAGAAGAAGCCGAGGAGAACTTCAACCACTGCTCTGCACAAGGCAAGCTTATACTGATATTGATGCAAGCTGATACTATACCTATGCAAGCCTTACTAATCAAGTTGACCTATGCAAGCTAACCCTTGCAACATACCCTACCGATGCAACAAACCCATACTTGTTCTATGACTACTATATGCCTTAAGCATATGTGATCATACCCACTGGATAAACCAATCCTAGTTTTATGTGCAAGCTTCTTACTCTATTTCTTTATCAAATCTTACTTAGAGTTTACTTAAGTGACTGGTAGATATTGGAAAGATGCTGAAGGTTGCATAAAGAGCATAAAATTTGGCCTAAGTTAGAAACCTTGACATCAGCCTAAGACATGAGGTTGTACTTAGTTGAAAACTCCACTAGTTACCACCCCTCATTAGTACTACCCCCACCTATAGATGCTAGTGCTAAGTATAAAAATTGATCAACTTTTAGATGGGAATACTTGGTGGAAAAATGGTTATGAAAACCTTGGAATGATGGATCATTCTATTGAAATGTTTTGGACATGTGTTTCCAAACACTTGAGAATTTTGGTGATAAAAATGTTGAGGCATGAGCCTTAGCCCTTTATAAAACTGATGGTTGTCTGGATGCGATACCATTCCAATTTTATCGTACAACCACAATATCCGAATATTGGGTAGGGCTTGACTGAAAACTTATATTCCTTAGTATTAGTTCCCTCACGGACAAGGTCTGAGCTGAGGCTATGTAACACCCTCAAATCGTCCCTATGCAAGTTTTAGCGCTTCCCGCCAAACCCGCATAGAAACGATTCAAGGACGCCCACCAGGCACTTTCGTGCGGGTAGAAAACGAAGTAATAACATCACACAACAGTCCTCGATGGGACCCACAGAACAGATATATATACAACACGACTCCATGAGTCAAGAATACAGATATACAGAACAAAGATCCAAATCACCTTGAAAACGAGAGAGCGTCCAACTACGGACAAGATGCAAATGGGGCTAAGAGCCCTGAAGAATAACCAATGGCGTCCATAACCCTGCCCAGGCCAAGCCGGAAGGGTAACCCTGCTAACGACGTCGATCTCAAAACCTGCTTAAACAAAAGGGGTGCCGACAAGGGGCAAAGGAAAAAGAGAGAGCGGTCAGTACTGAGGCCAGTACACGGCGAGACTAGAATTCGGCGGTCCTCGCCTACATAGGTATGGTGGTCTGCATCGGCAGCGCGACATGCACTAAACAACCTATAGAGACTCGATATAACTGGCGGATATCAGAGAGGGATAGGAAAGACCTATTCGGAACCCTCCTGATTCTACCACCAAACATACCCATCCTGGTATTTCCCCCTCGAGACCAAACGAGGAAGTCAACCGAGGAACTCACACAGTTGGCAGTTTTATTTATTCAGTTATCGTTGCGGCAATTACTAGTCAAATATAGATAGTCATCCTGATAAAATAAGCAGTGGGCATTTTTAATTAACCATTCCGTTGTGGTTGTAATACTTACTAGTCAGATACAGATAGCATGAGATATCCCAAAACCCAGCAGTAGTTGGTACTTTTATTTAGCCATTCCGTTTTAGTTGCAATACTTACTAGTCAGATACAATGGTAGCAAGCGACAACCCAAACAAGCAATTGTTGGCAGTTTTATTTAGCCATTCCATTATAGTGAAGCTGATTACTAGTCATTATAAAGTCAAATTTATAGCACTACTTTAGTTATAGTTGTCTATGATCGAGATACTGTGCTCCAAGTCGTCCATAACCGCGGACACGGCTTTCAGAAAGTTTTACCCTGCAGGGGTGCACAAATAGCAACACACACTCGATCAACCTCAGAAAAACCAAATCAAAACCCAACGAGGCCTTCACGACAAAGCAATCACCAGATTCAGAAATATTTCAGGGGGCCACCCCATTAAGCTACCCGCAACGGAGTTAGCTGACTCCGAGACGGACTCAAGGTTTGCGTCAATGGCTGTAAACGACTGGGAACCCGAAAGTGTGACTGGGCTTGTCGATACCGCGAAAACACTCCGCAATCCTAAACAGTACACGTGCAGTACATCGCACAATTTAAATTAAGCAGTAAAGCATGGCATAAGTACAGGATAGTAAATAAAACCTCAAACTAGTTTGTGGCCCCAAGAAATAAGAATGAATCAAGCTCTGGCTCAGGGGGGTCCCATAATACTCCCGGATGTGGATAGCGCGAATATTCAAGGAACAGGTATCAAGTACTCGGGGTCCTACGGGACACAAGTGGACGGTTAAAAACCAAATAACATCTATTGTCCACCTGTGCCTCTGCATTTACCTACTTCAATTTTTAGTTATTAAACAGTAATTAAAGTTATAATCAACTCCAACCTTAAACATGCGGCAATACTCCAACAACTGTGGTACTTGACGACACGCAACAGCACTTGAGCAAGCGACTACGATGCGCAAGTCCAACTATCTACCAAACAACAGGTAATAGGATGTGTCCAAGGCAATATAAGGCTGCAAGGGATATAACGGGTACGAAACTAGAGCATCGCAACACAGATAGCAATAGATCAACAGGAGGGAATAAATACTATAAAAGTAAGATAGGTAGAAAGGGGGAGATGCTCGCCTGAAAACATTGCCGAAAGTTCATCCAAAGATCGGGGCGAAGCTCACATCAACTCAACGGCCTTATCCGCGAAGAAGCAAAACACTAGAAGAAACACCGGATGCACTATTTAATACTACGGCAGAAGATCGGGCATGATGCATGTATGATGTATGGCATGGTAAATATGCGGTGCAATTAGGCCATATTAAGCGGAACCGGGGTCCCGGCAATTATTAAGTTCATGTTGTTTAGATACCCGCCATTTAAATGTTGTATTAACAAGGCAAAATTATATCATCGGTTCGCTACACAAATTTAAATGGGACCAATATTAGACTAGATTTGCCCGCATATGGGCCCCATATTTAATTTAGGTGAATTGACATAAGGTCCCCAAACACCCACAAATATGTATGCAAGTATGTACAATTATATGCGACAGTTTGATAATGTCATATTATAAAATAATGGGGTCTCGGATAGGGAATCACATTAGGGTTCGGCGAACTTGGGCTCCGAGGGTTCGGGGTCGGTCTCAGGGTTCAGGGTTCGACGGGATCGGTCTCGGATAACGGAAGTAGATCTTGTCGCATCCGAGAAGAAGAACTTGGTTCGGCGTCGGGGCGCATCGGATCCGCCCTGGTCGGTGCCGATCTTGTCGGCCCGCGTATCAGGTCGGTCTTGGCGTCCGGGATGAAGAACTTGGCGTTCTGCGTCGGTGTCCTTACCGTCCGGGTAGAAGTACTTGTCGCATCTATGGCCTTCGGGTCGAAGAACTTGGCACGCCAGGGTTCGGTCTTTCTCGACGCCTTTGAATCCGGGGACTTCGTGTCCGTAGTCTTCGGTTCCATGTAGAAGTAATTGGTGTTCCAGAGCCACCGGATGACCTTGACTGATATAGTCCTCGCCTCCATTCCTTCGGGTTCCTTCGTATCATTCTTGTGCTCCGAGTGTCACTGAAGATCTTATCGAGAAGAACTCTGGACACGAGAGCCATTACAGAGCTTGGTACGCACAGAGCACCTACAGGGCTAGCAAGCAAACAATGCCCACCACAGCGACACGGGCACGCGGTCGCGGAGGCAGCAGGCATGAGCGCAGCCGGCGCTGCGAGGGAGGCACCATGGGGCGATCTTGGCGACGGTTTCCGGCCGACAGAGAGGTGGCGACGCGCGGGCCCAACAGCGGGGAGCTGCGGGTTCGAGGCGGAGGCTGGTAGGCGGCGCTGCAGCGCGCTACAGGGCCTGCGGTCGGGGAAGCTTAGGCGCGGCCGAGCAGAGGAGGCGCAGGCCGGCGCGGACGGGAGAGGTGGCGACGGGGCACCGCGCGGCTCGTAGGAGGGCGGTGGAGCAGAGGAGGCTCGCAAGGGGAGGGAGGGGCGAGCAGGGCGAGGGGGTCCTGGCGGCGGGGAGGTCGACGGCGAGGGCCCAGGCAGAGAGGTTCCGGCGGCGGCATGGCGGAGGAGGACGCGGAGGCGCGGCGGCAGGAGGCCGACGAGCAGAGACAGGGCGGCGATGGAGGCCAACACGGAGGCGGCGGGGTTCGCAGGGCGGCGGCGGGCGGGCGGCCGGACGCGGATGCGGCCGCGGACGAGGGCGAGCTCGGCCGGAGAGAGCGAGGCGGCGGGGCTTGGTCGGCGGAGGCCGAGAGGCACCGAGGAGGGCGGTGGAGGCGAGCCCGCATGCGGCGGCCGGAGGAGGACTGGCGGCGGGGACCCGGCGGTGGAGAGAGGAAGCCCGCGGCGGCGGGAGGAGGAGGGGATCGCGAGCGAGCGGGGCAGAGGAGAGGGCCGCGCGGAAGTGGGGTGGGCGGTTTCCAGGGACGCGTCGAGTTGAGGGCGGTGGGGCCGGGTCCAGGGGGTTGGTGGGGGTGTGGGGTGTGCGTGATCCCTGTGTGCGCGGGTCATGTGGCCAAGTGGTGTGTGTGTGCGTTGCGTGCGTGACGGGCAGGACGGTTGTGGCTCGGGTGAGGGAGTGGGTGGGTCCTGCTAGGTGGGACCAGGAGGTGGTCAGGGGTGGCGGGATTGGGACCAGGCGCGGGGGGGTGTGGCGTGCGTGGCGTGTGTGCTGTGGGGTTGGTGTTATTTGGTGTGGCACACAGCCAGGGTGGTGGCGGCTGGGAGGTGGTCGAGTGGTGGGTGGCGGCTGGAGGAAGTAGGGAGTAGGGTTTGGTTGGATGGGGTGTTGGTTTTAGGGTTTCTTTAGATGGGCCGGGTGGTAGGTAGTCTGGTCAGGTTGGGCCTCTGGCCTGACCGATCGGACTGCCTCCCCGGACAAAACATTTTTATTATTTATTTTACTTTTAAAATATTTTTGTAAATACTTTTTAGACAAATAAAAGATCTGAACTGAACTAGGTTTTAGTTTGATATTAAAGGAGAGGCCTAATTGGAAAACAATTTAGGCTTTTACGAAAATAGTTTTTATGCAAAATATATGCATGATGATGACGATGCTCAGATGCGATGTGGCATGATGACATGAGCATGCGGTCATGATGATGCAATGCACAAAACAACGCGGTTTTCTAGTAGTGGTTTTGCGGGATGCCACAGGCTACCTTGTGAAGATTGTTCACCTGTGCAGTACCCAAGATGATAGTTGGGAGGCCAAACTCACAGGAGAGGTGCGTATACTAGGGCGTGTAATCGAAAGGTTAGGATTGATTATCCGCATACTGAGTATGGTGATTTTAGGATTTGTTCCTGACGGATGTATCGAATGTCGTGGTGAAAGTGTACAATCTCTGCAGAGTGTCAAACTATTTGAATAGCCACGTCCGCGGTTATGGACAGTTGGAGTGGCCATAATGTTCCCCCGTCAGACTTTTCAAAATGACCTGTGAAATGAATTAAGTCTTTGACTTGACCACAACAGAGTTGTGATATGAAATACAAGTTCCCAGTTAGGAGTTATAAAATTGTGACTAGCTTTAGAACTTAGTAGAGATAAATCTGGCTTTTGCAAAACAACCCTAGAGCCTAGTGTCCTATTATCCAAAAAACCCCTTTACCTATTAGTATTAGTTTGCGAGTACTTAAAGAGTACTAATGGCTTTGTCCCTGGCTATTCCCATGGCCAGACTATGAAGAGGAGTACCTGGAAGATGGACCCCAGGAAGGTTACGTCAACTAGGATCATCTCCCATCGTCAGCATTGCCTGTGACCCTGAAGATGGAACTTCGCCTACGCTACCGTTGTTATTACGTATTCCGCTGCTTGATCTTGTATTAAGAACTGGATCATGAGATCCCTATTTGTGTAAGAACATATGTATCGTTTGTAATGGATGATGTACTATGATATCCAATTCTGTTATGTCTCGCAAAAATGGTAATCCTGGGATTGCGATGTATGGCATAACAGGCATCTAGGATTGAAAAATCCGGGTGTTGACATAAAATCTTGGGCAAATGGTTTGTTTTGAACCTACTGACCATAGAAAATCAATTTGTGGTTTCAAAAATATACTTGGTGAGACAAAAAAGAATAAATCTTTGATTTAAGGCATTTATAGTCAAATAAAATAATGCTTATTTTTTAAAAATGATTTTGGAGGAAAACCTTTGGGAAATGTTTTGATTTAAACTCTCTGACCCTAAGCACCAAGTTTTATGATTTAAAAATTTATTTGGTAAACCCTATAAATATTGCTACTTTGATAAAAGCATTTCTTCACCACATAAAATAATACTTTGGTTTAAAAATGGTTTATAGGTAGAATCTTTTGCAAATAGTTTTGCCACTTTATAAAATGACCAATAAGTGTTTTAGAATGTTTATAACCTATTATAAACCACTTTTGTAAATAAAACAAAGATTGGAATGCTTGCATGCATTGTTTTGTTTCTATTATTTTATGTGATGTTGCTTGAATGGTAGATTGAAATATTGCTTGCTTGATTGAATTGTAATGATTTGAAGAGTGTGAATATTGCAAGATCAAGGAGTGAACTTATATTCTCTACCAAAAAGGCAAGTGATGCTTCATACTTTTGTCCCATTATTTTCACTATGCATTAGTGATCTTTCTAAGTAGGACTTGCATGGAATTTTGCTAAGTGTAAACTATGCCATGGGAAATCCTAGTAGATGAAACCTTAGTAGAAATTTCCTAAGTTAAGATTCCTACTACTATCATCCTTAGCTTAGCTAGTAGAAAACAAGGGTGGAATATATATTCATACTATGGAATATTTCTAAGTCAAGGACTTGTGTTTGGTTTAATAAAACAACTAAGTGAATGAATCACCTGGGTGGAATGGAAGGAATGGTTTGTGTTGAGTGGTTCACAAGGCCCATTTCTATGGTTTACCTTGTGTATATCACTTGTGGATGGCCACCCAGGAACAAAGAGATTTGAGATGTCAAATGTTGAGAAGCTTCAAGTGCAGCCACTTGGCATTATGGGCTCTGCTTGGATCATATAAGTTGCAATAACTTAGCCAAATGGACAGTTGCTGGTAGGGGATTGATAGGTTGGAGCGCGTCCATTCTGGTCTAAGGGAAGGCTTCTGAAAGATCTTGTCTTGGTGAAACCAAGTCTTGTGGGGAAAGTGCACCACCTATACAGAGTGTAAAATCTAAGTACTTAGCCATGTCCCTGGCAAAGGACAATTTGAGCATCAAGACATGGAAGCTATCAAGAATCTCCTCATCCAAATTTCTGAGTTAAAAACTTGTGGTTGAACAAGGGTTGAAGGATCACCAATTTCTATTGGGAGATGCCTTGGGTGATTTTGTGAAGCAAAAACTTAGTGTTTTCAAATGATAAGGAAAATCTATTTTGAGCAAAGCAAGCCTAAGCTCCACTTAGCCAAATGCATATAGATGATAGACTCCACTATACTACCATAGTATCACTTGCCAATATAATTCAAATGTATTGACCCTTGTGGCTGTAAATTATTATGTTGTAGGTTTGTTTGATGATAGTAAAGTATGTTGATTAGGATTACAAGTCTACAACCAACATGTTTGCCTGTGGCACTTTGAATATGAAGGACCCCATGCTATTGTTATATTATGCTGCATTGTAATGAAATAGCCAAATGAGCTATGTAAGATGTAATGACTTATTTTATTCCTGGTTATAAAGTTGTATTATGACCTTTGTTTCTTGATATTACATCTTAACTGTGGATGCTAGCTATTGATCCAGGGACTAGCATTGTAAACACAGGGATCTCTACCTTATTAAAGGTTGGGAACCTTACAGATGGTATCAGAGCATTGTGTTGCCTGTAGGATTGTAACCCCAGGATTGGACAAAACCCCTTAGAAAAATAGGAGTTGAATCTGTTCCAAAACTTATTTATAAACAATCTTGTAAACTCTTTCCTCAACCATTTTTGGTTTTTATTCTACATCTCTTCTATTTCAACTTGATGGATAAAGCCTACCCCATGGCCAAAGACTTCACCATGTGCAAAGGACTTCATCAACTCTAATGACTTCAGCATATTCAAGTGATTTCAACCTTATTCTCAGCAAGGACTTCAACTTAGATATCACTAAGGACTACAAATGAGACAAGAAATGTAACTCAAGAATTGAAGACTAAGGGAACACAACTTAGAAGGAACCATCAACACCTTGAAGTTTTGTGACCAAGACACAAGAAATTTTCCCATGGAAACCATGATCTCATTCAAGAAGAATCCACCAAGAAGGATGGAATGATTTCAAGTGAACCATATAGTTGGACCACAATATTTAGATCAAACCAAATTCACCAACTTATATGTTGTAACAAAAATATTTTTGGTTGCCTAAAAATATGCTTGAAACTTGTTGTTGAGTGGAATGTTTGTTTGTGATTGCTTGCACTTTGCTTGTGTGATTTGAGATATGAGTGATTAGAATTATTTCCTTAGAAATCTTTTGCCTATTCTAATCCCAATCCAACCCAAACAGATGACTACTCAAAGAAACTCCAACATCAAGGATGGTGACAACAACAACAACCAAGAGATCAACATGAGAGAACTCATAGTAACCCAAACCCAGTTGAACCAAGTGACAGCTCAATTTTTAGCCAACACAAGTGAGTTAGATTCAACCATGCAAATGTTTTTGGAAACCCAAACCCAATTGTTGCACAAGGTGACAGATCAAATGATCAACATGGGAGACAACTCTTCTCAAGGAGTTTGTGACAACAAGGATGTCAAGGATGATATTCTAGAAGGAACCCAAGCTTGTAATGTTTGTGGAGACAATGATCACACTTCCAAAGAGCATGAAGGTCAATGCCCCAATTGTGAAGAGAAACATCCAACTAATCAATGCCCCACATCTCAAGCTACTTGTTACCTATGTGAAGGAAAAAATCATGTCCCTATCCAATGCCCCATCTATTCTATAGTTCAACAAAGGAAACAAGGTGGAGTGCAACAACTGATTGCAGACTACCATGTGAGAACAACTTCTACCAAGAAGGATGAAGACAAAGGAAAATCTCAGCTTGCACCCCCATGCAATATGAGTCAATTTAAAGGACCAAAGAGGAGACATATGTATTATCCAAGGAAAAGGTCAAGGAGACCAGGAAACTTTCCTACCTTTGAGATAAGATATGAAGCGCATGAACTAGAAGCACTCCTAGCTTTGGAGAAACCCAAGAAGAAGAAAGACAAAAGCCAAGTGCAATGTTGTCATTGGAAAGAGATGGGACACTATGCCAATGAATGTCTAGAGAAGAAGAAAAAGTATAAGGAGATTAGCCAAGTGTGGTGCAACATCTGCAAAGAGCTAGGCCATTATGTGTCCACTTGTCCACAGAAGATACGTGAAAAACTCAATCTTATCACATGTTACAATTGTGGTAACCAAGGACATTATGCAAGCAACTGTCCAGAAAAGATGAAGCACAAGATAAAGCCTATGAAGGATCTCAGCCTTATCACCTGCTTCAAGTGTGGAAACAAAGGACACTATGCAGATGTTTGTCCAGAGAGATTTCAACAAGATCCCAAGAAAGCCAAGAAGTAATCTAGTTGGAAAATTTTTAAGGGTGGTAGTACCCTAGTTGCTTTGAGCCAACTTGTAACCCCTAGCCTCCCCAAATCTCGGGACGAGATTTATTTTAAGGGTGGTAGCCTGTCACATCCCAAGAATTTACAAATCTTATTATGTGAAAAATAAATAAACAAAATAAATAATTGTTGAAATTTAGGGTGAGAAGAAACTTTTTGATTCCAATAGGAAACATCAAAACCTATTTTGATCAAATAAAATCCTAAAGAGATTTAAAAGGATAAACAAATAATAAATAAAGTTATAATAGTTGGAATCACTATTTTTGAATCTTTTAATAAAAAGATATGTTTTCAAAAGCAAAGGTAGAAATATAAATAAGGATTATTTTAAAGAGCCAAATTAAATCTTGGCCAAGCAAATGAAATAAATTATTTCTATTTGTTAAAAAGAATAAAGGTTAGTTTAAATAAAAGAATAAGGATTTATTAATATCCAATTTTATTTAAGTAAAGGCTTTTTCCTTTCAAATAAACATTAAAAAATTTATTAAAGATTTTCAAAATAAGAGTTCCAAGTGTTTTATATTTTCAAATGAAACCTACTAAAAAGGTTATTGTATTATTTAGATTTCAAGTAGAGTTTTTAAATAAATTAAATCCTATTTGAATTAAAGACTATGGACTATTTATTTAATTATTAATAGATCCTAAAAGAATAAAAGTATTATTTTATTTTGGACTTTGAAATATGTTGATAAACAGAATTAAAACTCACCCAAAGTTTGGTGGTGATTTGAATTCAAATGGAGATTGAAAAATATTATTAAATCTTATTTAATTAATACTAGAGCCTATTTTTAAATAATTAAAATACCCTAAAAGAATAAAAGAAATATTCTAATCTTGATTCTAAAATGAACTATTAATCAGTATTTGAATCTACACAAATTTTGGTTGAGGTTTGAAATCAAATTGATGTTTTAATTTGTTAATCAAAATCAAAACAGAAATTAGAAATGGAAAAAGAGAAAAACATTCAGAACAAAAAAAAAGAAATGGAGCAGCCCAACCCAGCTAAGCCCACCTGGCCCAGCAGGAGCCCATCTCTCTCCCCCGAACTATTTCTTTTCTCACGCGCAAACTCACCCGCTCAGTCACCGACGCATGGACCCCATCTCCCCTCTTCCTCTCTCGCTGTCAAACGGACCCCACGACCACGTCAGCGTCTTCCCCCGTGCGACCAGTTCTTCCTCCCGTTACTGCCGATTTATTCGCGTGGTAAATTCTCTTCAATGTCGCGTGATCCTTGCCCCCTGACCACACTCACTTAAGCGCCTGTTTCCCCTCTTCCTTTCCCCCCAAACATCACGCCTCGAGAGCCAACAGGCTGCTCGGAATCATCTCCGGACCGCCACTGTCTCCGGCGAGCTCCACCTACAATTCTGGCCCCTCGCCTCCTCAAGCACACGAGCGTGACCCCCAGTCCCTGGCGCTTCTCTCTGCACCCTCATCTTGCTCGCGCGTGCCCCCCAGCATCGGCAACGACGACGACCAGCAGCGCCGCCGTCTGCCTTTTCTCCGACGAAGCCTCTAGGTAGTAACTGACAACGCCCATACCTCTCGTTGATGCATACATGATCGCAGACCCCGTACGCATATAACTCTACCGTTATTTTTCCTTCCCGTGGCCTGTAGCCTCGCCCCCGTCGACATCTGAGCGCAACCGACGGTGCCCCCGAGCAATTGTCGACCACCCCGAGCGCCCCTTCGCCAGCAAGGACCACCTTGAGCATCACCACGACCACGTGAACCTGGTGAGCCATTTCCCTTCCTCCCTTGCTTCCTGTAATCGCCGCGACGCTGTAGCGAGCCACAAGTGCCACATGCCGCCGCCACTCGATGGCAAGCGTCTTTGTCATATGTTCGATTTCGATCTAATGGCTAGGATAGAAATTAACCCAAAGGGGTATGCTTGCTTATGAGCCACATGATCTTTTTAAAATCCAATGCCTCTCGCTGCACGATCCGCACAAAATGGTACAGACGAATAAGAACACGCCATGTGGCCCTGCCTGTTTATAAAAAAACCAGGATTTGATCTATTTGATGTTCTAATTTGAAAAATTCATAACTTCCAAACCACACGTCCAAATTTTGCAAATTTTATATCAATGGAATCAGCAAGACAAGTACTTTCTTACCATGCCCTTTTTTTAGTGAATTGCTTATGATAAAATGATTGTTTTTGCAGAAACGTGTGTAGGCATGTTTAGCATATAAAATTCATTCTAAATTATTTTGGGGATAAAATCTTGGGCAAATGGTTTGTTTTGAACCTACTGACCATAGAAAATCAATTTGTGCTTTCAAAAATATACTTGGTGAAGCAAAATAATAAATCTTTGATTTAAGGCATTTCTAGTCAAATAAAATAATGCTAATTTATTAAAAATGATGTTGGAGGAAAACCTTTAGGAAATGTTTTGATTTAAACTCTCTGACCCTAATAACCAAGTTTTATGATTTAAAAATGTATTTGGTAAACCCTATAAAGATTGCTACTTTGATAAAAGCATTTCTTCACCACATAAAATAATACTTTGGTTTAAAAATGGTTTATAGGTAGAATCTTTTGCAAATAGTTTTGCAACTTTATAAAATGACCAATAAGTGTTTTAGAATGTTTATAACCTATTATAAACCAAATAAAACAAAGTTTGGCATGATTGCATGCATTGTTTTGTTTCTATTATTTTATGTGATGTAACTTGAATGGTAGATTGAAATATTGCTTGCTTGATTGAATTGTAGTGATTTGAAGAGTGTGAATATTGCAAGATCAAGGAGTGAACTTATATTCTCTACCAAAAAGGAAAGTGATGTTTCATACTTTTGTCCCATTATTTTCACTATGCATTAGTGATCTTTCTAAGTAGGACTTGCATGGAATTTTGCTAAGTGTAAACTATGCCATGGGAAATCCTAGTAGATGAAACCTTAGTACAAATTTCCTAAGTTAAGATTCCTACTACTATCATGCTTAGCTTAGCTAGTAGAAAACAAGGGTGGAATATATATTCATACTATGGAATATTTCTAAGTCAAGGACTTGTGTTTTGTTTAATAAAACAACTAAGTGAATGAATCACCTGGGTGGAATGGAAGGAATGGTTTGTGTTGAGTGGTTCACAAGGCCCATTTCTATGGTTTACCTTGTGTATCTCACTTGTGGATGGCCACCCAGGAACAAAGAGATTTGAGATGTCAAATGTTGAGAAGCTTCAAGTGCAGCCACTTGGAATTATGGGCTCTACCTGGATCATATAGGTTGCAATAACTTAGCCAAATGGACAGTTGGTGGTAGGGGATTGATAGGTTGGAGCGCGTCCATTCTAGTCTAAGGGAAGGCTTCTGAAAGATATTGTCTTGGTGAAACCAAGTCTTGTGGGGAAAGTGCACCACCTCTGCATAGTGTAAAATCTAAGTACTTAGCCCTGTCCCTGGCAAAGGAAAATTTGAGAATCGAGACATGGAAGCTATCAAGAATCTCCTCATCCAAATTTCTAAGTTAAAAACTTGTGGTTGAACAAGGGTTGAAGGATCACCAATTTCTATTGGGAGATGCCTTGGGTGATTTTGTCAAGCAAAAACTTAGTGTTTTCAAATGATAAGGAAAATCTATTTTGATCAAAGCAAGCCTAAGCTCCACTTAGCCAAATGCATATAGATGATAGACTCCACTATACTACCATAGTATCACTTGCCAATACAATTCAAATGTATTGACCGTTGTGGATGTAACTTATAATGTTGCAGGTTTGTTTGATGATAGTAAAGTATGTTGATTAGTATTACAAGTCTACAACCAACATGTTTGCCTGTGGCACTTTGAAGATGAAGGACCCCATGCTATTGTTATATTCTGCTGCATTGTAATGAAATAGCCAAATGAGCTATGTAAGATGTAATGAATTATTTTATTCCTGGTTATAAAGTTGTATTACGATCTTTGTTTCTTGATATTACATCTTAACTGTGGATGCTAGCTATTGATCCAGGGACTAGCATTGTAAACACAGGGATCTCTACCTTATTAAAGGTTGGGAACCTTACACCCTCGCGGCCATTTCCCCCAACACAACCAGCCAGAAGCGCCGCCAGGCTCCACGAATTCTCGTTTGCACCGCCGCAGCACCAAGCAGCTCCAGCGACTGATTCCGGTGAGTTCCGAGCGCCTCTTCCATTCTGCTTGACCCTATCGAGTTCGCCATATCTTTGTGCATCTTCTAATGCCTCTGGTTTTCCTGCACATGACCCAGGTGGCCGTCCCCGTCCACCTCTGCAAACGACAGAGCCGCCTCTCAACTCCAACGAGCGATTTAGGTAAATTCCGACCGCCCCTTGCCTTCTCCCTGAACCTACCATGTTCACCTGATCCTTATGCATGCACTGATGCCTTTGGTTTGTGTTAGGGCGGTCTAGACCGTCGCCAACATCGCCGTCCACCCGAGCCCGACGCTCTCTACAACTCCAACGAGCGCCTACGGCCGCAGCAGCTCGCCCCTGTCCACGCCAGCAACACCTTGAGCATCCTCGCAGCCTTGCGATGCCGGTAAGCATCACCACTTCCCCTACCCCTCTCTGGAATCACCGGAGCACCGTCGCCAGTAGCGCCTCCGCCGCCAGCACCCATTTGCGCCGCCATCCATGGCCTTTGTATCGGACGCCGTCGGATCTAGAACTAGCGCGTAGGATTAGTTCATTTATCGAAGGGGTACGAGTAGATCTAGCCTATGCGATTTCATTTAAATCGTGCGGCTCGCGTTGATCGATCAAGCCGAACCGGTACGGGCCAATCAGACACGCCCACGTGTCTAGGATTTTAATTTAAATCTATTTTTGAATCTATTAGTTATTCAAACTTGTAAATTCAATAACTTTTGTTATGTTTATCCAAAAAATACAAATAATATACCATTGGAATCATAAAAATAAATCCTACACCTCTGTAGGCTTATTTTTTTATTTTGTTTCTGTTAAAATAGAATTTTATGCAGAGACATTTGTAGGCCTATTCTGTGTATAAAAATTATTTGGAAAATGTTTTAAAAGCCAAATTAAGTTTATTTGGTGTATAAATGTTTAGTTTATTGTTCAGTACTGTTTTACTTGTCTTGTTTGGTTAGAAAAATCATCACATGTCATTTGCATGTATTCATATATTTTTTGCTTGATTATTTGAAATGTGAATTTGGTGCTATCTTTTTATGTGTAGATTTTGGTGCTAGTGGTGATTGTGACTGTGAGGATTGTTGTTACTCCCCCAACTACCAAGGAAAGTGGTGCTTCATATTTTTATCCCATTATTTTGACTATGCATTAGTGATATTTTGTATAGGGCTTGCATGATAATTTTTGCTAAGTATATATATGCTATGCTTGGGAAATCCTAGTAGTTGTAGAATTGTTAGAATTTTCTCTAAGTTAAGATACTTGCTATTTCCATGCTTATCCTAGCTAGTAGCAACCAAGGGTGGCTTATATACATGCTATGGAAAAATATTGCTAACTCTTGGACTTTTGTTTTTGCTTAATAAAACAACTAAGTGAATTAAACACCGGGGTGGAATGGTTGTTTGGGTTATGTTGAGTGGTTACACAAGGCCCATATCTATGGTCTACCTTGTGTATCACACTTGTGGAAAGCCACCCAGGAACAAAGGGATTTGAGATGCCATATTTTAAGAAGCTTCTAGTGCAGCCACATGGCATTATGGGCCCTGCCTTGATCATATAGGTTGCAATAACTTAGCCATTTGGACAGTTGGTGGTAGGGTGATAGGTTGGAACGCATCCATTTCGTCTAAGGGAAGGCTTCTGAAAGGTCTCATCATGATGAAAGTCAAGTCTTGTGGGGAAGTGCACCACCTCTGCAGAAGGAAGAATCTACGTACTTATTCGTGTCCTAGGTAATGGACAAATTGAGCATCGAGACATGGAAGCTATCAAGAATCTCCTCATGCCCCAATTTCTAAGTTAAAAACTTGTGGTTAAATAAGGGTAAAGGTTCACCAATGTCTATTGGTGGTTCCTTGGGAGTTTTTGCCAAACAAAAACTTAGTGTTTTCAACTGATAGCTAAAACCCTATTTTGAGCAAACCAAGCCTAAGCTATACTTAGCCAAATTCATGTAGAAGCTAGATACTATTATTCTACTAAGGTATCACTTGCCAATACTATTCAATGTATTGACCCACTGTGAATGTAACTTGTGATGTTGCAGGTTACTCTGATGAGGATTAGGGTTATGAGTCTACACTCAACATGCTTGCCTGTGGCATATGAAGATGAAGACTTTTATTTATATTGTTAAGTTAAACTCTTGTACTAGCCTATGGCTATGGAGTTGTAAAATACTATGGTATCTCTGGAATGACGATGTAATAATGACCTTTGTTTCTGTGTACTTCATCTTAAACTGTGGATGCTAGCATTTGATCCAGGGACTAGCATTGCAATCACAGGGACCTTTACCTTTATAAAGGTGGGGTCTTACAAATTGTTTCCATTTATTGGAATCTCGGCTCATCATTGCTTCCTCTCTTATTGGTGAAGGCGCCATAGGAACATTTTCCTGTGTTGCGCTACTCTCAAATCCGAGAGAAGGTTCAACAACCTCATCGATTCTACTTTCCTTCCAGTCACTTCTTTCGACAAAAACTCCTTCTCGAGAAAGGATCCATTCTTGGCAACGAAGATTTTGCCTTCGGATCTATGATAGAAGGTATACCCAATAGTTTCCTTTAGGTATCCTATGAAGACGCATTTTTCCGCTTTGGGTTCAAGCTTGTCGGGCTATAACTTCTTTACATAAGCTTCGTAACCCCAAAATTTAAGGAACGGAAATTTAGGTTTCTTTCCGAACCACAATCCATACGGTTTCGTTTCAATGGATTTAGATGGTGCCCTATTGACACATTGTAAATGTATTTATAATTTTTGATGTTCCATGCTTGTTTAGTATCTACTTTGCTTTGCTTTTCCTTCCCTTTGAAGTATTTTTATATGTTTTTTGGGACTAACCTATTAACAAGATGCCACAGTGCCAGTTGCCTGTTTTCTGTTGTTTTTGGTTCAAGAAAAGTCAGAAAATCAATATTCTCGGAATTGGATGGGACAAAAGACAAAGTCATTATTTTACCGTGGGCAACACAAATCCAGAAGACGAGATGGAGGAGGGCCTTGAGGGGGCCACACACCCTGGCCGCACGGCCAAGCCTGGCCCATGCCTAGGGGGGGGAGCCGCCTCGAGCACCCCCTTGGCCTCCCTCTTCGGCTATAAGAATCCCCCGATACATAAACCCTAAGTACCCTATAAATCTTCCACCAAACAGTCCATAGCCACCACCAGCATCGTCCCTAGATCGGGGGAATCTGAAGCTCTTCCCGGCACCCTGCCAAAGGGGAGAGATCATCCTGGATACCTTCTTCATAACCATGCCAGCCTCCGGTATGAAGCATGAGTAGTTCCACCTTGGACTACGGGTCCATGTAGTAGCTAGATGGTTGTTTCTCCTACTTTGTGCTACCATGTTTAGATCTTGTGAGCTCCGTTCATGATCAAGATCATCTATTTGTAATCATGCATGTTGTGTTTGCGGGGATATGATGGATATTGATATTACTATGTCAGATTGGGTAATGATTCTATCTTATTGATTCTATCATGTCTGTGTTGTTTGAGATCTTGCATGCTCTTCGTTTCTAGTAGCTATGTTGGCCAAGTAGATGCTAGTGACTCCAAGAGGGAGTACTTATGCTCTATAGTGGGTTCATGCCTCTATTGAATCCGCGGAAGTGACAAAAATATCTAAGGTTGTAGATGTGATATTGCTACTAGGGAGAAAACAATGATCTCTTGTTCATGGAACAAGTGGATTGTTTAATTAACACACTTTGCTTAAAGAAGTTATCTGTTGCTTGCAACGTAATACTAGAGGGTGTTCAGATGATAACCTGAAGGTGGATTACTAGTCATAGATGCAGTTGGATGGAGATCTATGTATCTTGTTGTAATGCCCAATCAAATATCATAGGATCATGAATGTCTAGTATTGCATTGTTATGCCTTGCTTTGTCCTGTCAATTGCCCGACTGTAATTTGTTTACCCAGCATGTTATGTTGTTTATCTTAAGGAGAACACCTCTAGTGAACTATGGACCTTGGTCCAATCTTTACCATTGATACATCTTCCACTGTTACTGTTTACTTTCTGCAAGCCACCATTACCTTCCACACCATACAGTTAATCCTTTTTTTCAGCAATCCGGTGAGATTGACAACCTCACTGTTCGTTGGGGCAAAGTCTTGAGTTTGTGTTGTGTAGGTTTCCAGTTTCTAACAACACCTTTGAGTCATTTCCTTCTTCCTAATGGTTCGATAACCTTGGTTTTTTACTGAGGGAAAAACTTGCTGTTGTAGTCATCATATCTTCCTCTTGGGGTTACCCAACGAAGCTCTATAGTGATCTGAGCCGCATCAAGCCTTTTTCTGGCATCGTTGCCGGGAAGGCTAAGGATGGCTTCACAAGGGGAATCCTTCACAACGTTTCTCTTTACTTTGTTTTTGTTTTGCTTAGTTTATTTTGCCTTGTTTTGTTTGCCTCTTTTTATAAAAAATCACAAAAAATTAGTTTCGTTTGGTTTGCTTTCTCTTATCAAAAACACTAAAAAATTAGTTCCTACTCTAGTTGCTACCATGTCTGGTATTGTTCCAATCACTGTGTCACCTATGGAAAGGATCTTTACTTTCAAACAAGGAAGTGAAGATAGTTTCAAAGAAGCTTGGTCTAGAATCTCTGATTTACAAGGAATAACTGAGCCTAAAATGTGTCTAGTCATAGTTATTAGTAGTTTCTATCATGGTCTTGTTCTTTGTTATAGATATGCCTTGGATGCTATAGCTAGGAAAGATATTTTTTGATTTAATGAGAATGAATCTTTGGATGCCATAAATAAGTTGATTACAATCTATAATATGCCTCGCAAGTCTGATTCTTCCTTGATAAACATCTATGCTAGGTTAAACACTCTTGAGACCCATACAGATGCTTTGAAAGATTGCTATAACATGCTTAGAGAGAACCATGATTATGTTCCAATAAATTTGAGCCTTCAAAGTGGTTTCCTACAATAAAATTTGCTATAAACAATGAAACTTTTGATGCTCGTTGTGATATCTAGTCTGAATTTTGTCTTATGCCTAAAGATATCTATGAGTCTTTGAATCATAGGGGACTTTCTGTAGGAGGAGAAGAAATATATTTTACCAATAATGCAACTATATTACCAATTGGAATAGCTAAAGGTGTGTTTATAAAGATCTCAGGGAATGTGGTGTCTACTGATTATCTTATTATTGAATGTGTAGGAAAAGGACAGATTACAATTGGAATATCCCTACTGAAACACCTTGGAGCAATAATAGATGTGGGAAAAGTCATTATATATTTTGATTCTCCAATAATCAATCATACATTCCCTAAAGATAATAAGAAAGGTAAGAAAGGTAGGAGCAAGAAAGATGATGTTAATTCTTCTTCATTTGCAAATACTTGATTCTTGCTTCTTGTGCCTAACTTAAAGGCGTTAAAGAAAAATACTTCTTGGGAGATAACCCAATAGTTTTCTTGAGTCTTGGAAGTTATTACTTCTGTAATAACCTATCCTTATCCTTTTTATTTGATTTTTGTGCCAAGAATAACCTCTAATGAGAGGGAAGTAAGATTTGGGGAGTTGCTATCCCAAACCAGATTTTTGTGCTCCACTGTAAAAATTTGTGTAAAATCTCTGTAAGTCATATTGATCTGTATTTTTCTGACTAAATCCCCCAGGTTGTTAGCTAACTTTCATTAGCTTAAGAATTTTTGATTTGAGCAACACAAGGTCTTCGAAATACTTGGTTTTCACCTGCTGGTCTGTTTTGACAGATTTCTACCATTATTTGCATTTTCTTCTTATTGATTCCTTTTTGTGCTCTTTTTGGGAAATTGAGCTATTTGAGGGAATTCCTACAGTATATTGTGTCTTTAGTGAAAGTTTTGCTGTTTTGAAACTAAAACCCAAAGGTCTATTATCTTTTGAATGCACTAATGTTGCTAATGAAGATTGTGTGAAGTTTTGTATGAAGGAAAATTTTCAGGTGTAGAGAAAGAATGATGTAATGAGATGAAGAATGGACAAAAGATCAAGCTTGGGGATGCCACCTATTGTCACCCCATAAAATATTCAAGAGGTACAAGCGTCAAAGCTTGGGGATGCCCAAGGCATCCCCTTCTTCATCAATAAAAATCTCAAGTCTTTCTAGACACTTCATTTTTATTGTTTCATCCACTGTTGTGTTTTTCTTGGAGCATCTTAGTTTTTTGTTTCATGCTTGAATAAAGTAGTTGGACCCCCATTTTCGCTGTGTTGTTTCAAATAAGTTGATTGGAGTTGGAAAGGAGTAGGAAGTTCTTGCTTTAGTAGTACAAGAGGAGCTATCTTTGACTGTGACTTAGACTTTATCATGTCATGATATATGTTTTTTGACCTTATGCTTAGTGATTATTTCTGTAGCATGACTTGTTCCAAACAATTAGGATTTCTTAATGTGCCTTGAAAGAATCATGCATTTTTTTAGCATACAAAAGCATAGTATTGTGGTATTCTCCTTTGATGCTTTATTTGGGTTGACTTGGCACATGTTCACACCATGTTATGACTATGAACCAGTCACCATAGCCTCTATGATCATTTAGTTTTTGACTTGTAGTACCACTTGATGCTTTTATTAGTAATGTTTTGTCGCTCTGCATGATTATGGCCATTATTGCTGTCTTAGTTGGTCGCTCCCAGTATTTTGCTAGCCTCCACTTGTATGAGTAAGCTCTACTCATGCATCCAACTCCCAAGAAACCAAGTTATTCCAAAGTGTCCATTATAAATTCCTATGCCTGGTGTGTTTCACCATTCCAAGTATATTCTTGTTTTATCTATCTTCCAAATTAAACTTGTTATGTGAAAGTTAGTGATTAAAGCTCTCACAAACTTGATGGCACACTTTATTTTTCTTGGAACTAATAAACTTGAACCATTGTGTCATCTATGTTGTATATGCTTGCACTTGTACGTTGGAATTAGCAGAACCATGTTGTCATGGGGAACGCTTTCAACATTGTACTTGTACATTGTACCCAGTTGATATCATGCTCTTTTGTTTGTGGATGTCGTCGGTGTGAAATAAAAGGGGAGCTTGTAAGTCCATGGAGTTATGTATGTGTGTTAGAGAAATGCCTAGGCCGCTATCCTAAGCCATGCTTAATCATGGTGGAAACTTGCAGCATCATCATAGTGAGCAATCTATGAAGCATTCTTCTTATAAAAAAGAGATAGAGATTGAGAAAAAGAAAAAAATATGAGAAAAGAGGAAAGAGAGAAAAAGGCACCATTTTCCCATGGTAAATAAGAAGATTACTGAGTTGCTCATTGTCTGCTTGCCTTGTCACTTTGATTATGGGATAGCTCCTGTATCATGTGCAAGGGGTACCCCGTTGGCGGTTATATATGATACACATGTACTTATTATGACAAGAACTTACCAGTGACTAAAGTTGAGTAGCATGAGGAGTGGCCCTTGTACTCAAGGGTCATGAGATTTCCAACTTATACTTTCTCAAGCATATACTCCATAGTTTGTTCACTTTAACCTTAATCACTTCAAGATGCTTATGATAGGGGCAATGAGAGCAGAAAGCTAGCAAGTACCATAATTTTTAGAAGCTCTTTATGAGACTTGAAATCCCTGCTTCCCTTTATCAAGGGCCTTTATTCCACTATTATATTGAGTCTCCACCTTCTATCCTTAGGCACCAATTGAGAGAGCATAGTTTCCATTCTTAGTTCTATGCTCCCTGTCCCAAAACTTATTGATTGATTCATATTGTTTATATTGCATGCTCTTGAACTATTTGTATCTAGTCAGTCTTATGAACTTTGAAGGTATCCTATGCATTTATTTGCTGCTCCATGAGGGACAAGCTGAATGCCACTATGCTATGTTTTCTATATGTGAAACAAACAAATGTCTTTCAATGCATTGTTATTCATGATCTTTGTTTGTATCCTTTCATGTTGCATGCATAGTTACTTTGTCTTATTGTTAGAACATCCTCTTTCATGCTCATGTTTAGAGTACTTTGATCCCAACTTTCAATGCTTGCAAATGGTTTGATCTTGATTTTTATGGTGCATGTCACCTCAAAAATTATTCTTTTTATCACTTACCTACTCGAGGACGAGCAGGAGTTAAGCTTGGGGATTCTTGATACGTTGTAAACATATCAATAATTTTTCATGTTCCATGCTTGTTTAATATCTACTTTGATTTGCTTTGTCTTCTCTTTGAGGTATTTTTATATGTTTTCTGGGACTAACCTATTAACAACATTCCATAGTGCCAGTTGCATGTTTTCTGTTGTTTTTCGTTCCAGAATAGTCAGAAAATCAATATTCTGGTAATTGGACGGGACAAATGCCAAAGTCAATATTTTACCATGGCACGGAGCCAGAAGACAAGACGGAGGAGGGCCTCGAGGGGGCCACACCCCATGGCCACACGGTCAGGCCTAGCCCATGCCTGGGGGGTGCAGCCGCCTCGGGCACCCCCTCGGCCTCCCTCTTCACCTATAAGAAGCCCCCGATACCTAATCCCTAAGTACCCGATCAATCTTCCACGACACAGTCCGTAGCCACCACCATCATCGTCCCTGGATAAGGGGGGATCTGAAGCTCTTACTAGCACCCTGCTGGAGTGGAGAGATCATCCCAGAGGCCGTGTTCATCACCATGCCATCCTCATGTATGAAGCGTGAGTAGTTCCACAGTGGCAATTGCGGCACCCTACTTTGTATTCTCTTTGAGGTATTTTTATATGTTTTCTGGGACTAACCTATTAACAAGATGCCACAGTGCCAGTTTCCTGTTTTTTGTTGTTTTTGGTTCTAGAAAAGTCAGAAAATCAATATTCTCGAAATTGGACGGGCCAAAAGCCAAAGTCAATATTTTACCGTGGGCAACAAGGATCCAGAAGAAGCCTGGCCCGTGCCTAGGGGGGTGCAGCCGCCTCGAGCACCCCCTCGGCCTCCCTCTTCGGCTATAAGTATCCCCCGATACCTAAACCCTAAGTACCCTATCAATCTTCCACCAAACATTCTGTAGCCGCCACCAGCATCGTCCCTAGATTGGGGGGATCTGAAGCTCTTCCCGGCACCCTGCCAGAGGGGAGATGTAAGGTTCCCAACCTTTAATAAGGTAGAGATCCCTATGTTTACAATGCTAGTCCCTAGATCAATAGCTAGCATCCGCAGTTAAGATGTAATATCAAGAAACAAAGGTCGTAATACAACTTTATAACCAGGAATAAAATAATTCATTACATCTTACATAGCTCATTTGGCTATTCATTACAATGCAGCAGAATATAACAATAGCATGGGGTCCTTCATCTTCAAAGTGCCACAGGCAAACATGTTGGTTGTAGACTTGTAATACTAATCAACATACTTTACTATCATCAAACAAACCTGCAACATTATAAGTTACATCCCCAAGGGTCAATACATTTGAATTGTATTGGCAAGTGATACTATGGTAGTATAGTGGAGTCTATCATCTATATGCATTTGCCTAAGTGGAGCTTAGGCTTGCTTTGCTCAAAATAGATTTTCCTTGTCATTTGAAAACACTAAGTTTTTGCTTGACAAAATCACCCAAGGCATCTCCCAATAGAAATTGGTGATCCTTCAACCCTTGTTCAACCACAAGTTTTTAACTTAGAAATTTGGATGAGGATATTCTTGATAGCTTCCATGTCTCGATTATCAAATTTTCCTTTGCCAGGGACATGGCTAAGTACTTAGATTTTACACTATGCAGAGGTGGTGCACTTTCCCCACAAGACTTGGTTTCACCAAGACAATATCTTTCAGAAGCCTTCCCTTAGACCAGAATGGACGCGCTCCAACCTATCAATCCCCTACCACCTACTGTCCATTTGGCTAAGTTATGGCAACCTATGTGATCCAGGCAGAGCCCAAAATGCCAAGTGGCTGCACTTGAAGCTTCTCAACATTTGACATCTCAAATCTCTTTGTTCCTGGGTGGCCATCCACAAGTGAGATACACATGGTAAACCATAGAAATGGGCCTTGTGAACCACTCAACACAAACCATTCCTTCCATTCCACCCAGGTGATTCATTCTCTTAGTTGTTTTATTAAACAAAACACAAGTCCTCAGACATAGAAATTTTTCCATAGTATGAATATATATTCCACCCTTGTTTTCTATTAGCTAAGCTAAGCATGATAGTAGTAGGAATCTTAACTTAGGAAAATTTTACTAAGGTTTCATCTACTAGGATTTCCCATAGCATGGTTTATACTTAGCAAAATTCCATGCAAGTCTTACTTAGAAATATCACCAATGCATAGTGAAAATAATAGGACAAAAGTATGTAGCATCACTTGCCTTTTTGGTAGAGAGTATAGGTTCACTCCTTGATCTTTGCAATGTTCACTCACTTCAAATCACTACAATTCAATCAAGCAAACAATATTTCAATCTACTATTCAAGCAATTCATCACATAAAATGATAGAAACAAAACAATGCATGCAAGCATGCAATAGGTTGTTTTATTTGTGAAAGTGGTTCCTAATGGGTCATAAACATTTGAAAACACCTAGTGGTCATTTTATAAAGTGGCAAAATCATTTGTAGTAGATTTTACTTCCTAAACCATTTTTGGATCAAGTCATCATTTTATGTGGTGAAGAAATGCTTGTAATAAGGCAAAATTCTATAGGTTTCAAAAAATATGCTTTCAAACCGTATAACCTTGTGTTTAGGGTCAGAGAGTTTATTTCCAAAACATTTCTCAAAGGTTTTCTTCCAAAACCAATTTTAATAATTAAACCATATTTTTATTTGACTAGAAATGGTTTAAATCAAAGATTTATTCTTTTGCTTCACCAAATACATTTTTGGAACCACAATTTGTTTCATATGGTCAGTAGTTTCAAAACACACCATTTTCCAAAGATTTTATCCTCAAAATCATTTTGGAATAAATTTTATAATCTAAATATGCATGCACAAGTTTCTGCAAAAACAAACATTTTACCAGAAGCTTTTTACTAAACAAAGTGCATGGTTGGCTAGGGCTTGTTTTTCTGAATCAATGGATATAAAGTTTGCAAAATTTGGACATGTAGACTAAAAGTTATACATGTTACAAAATTGAGCAACTAATAGATCAAATTCAGATTTTAAACCTGATTCTGTGACACGCGGCGCTATCCTATTTGAGCATACCGTTCCGTGCGGATTGGCAAATATGGGCCGTTAGATTTTACTTGCATCGCACGGCACAGAGGTGCTACTTACCCCTTCGTCTAGTTTCTATCCTAGCCGCTGGATCCTAATCGCACGGCACATAGCAAACTTGCCAGAGACGGGCGGCGCTGGCGGCGGCAGGTGGCGGCGGCGTGTCTGGCTACGGTGGAGCTGGCGCTAGAGGAGGCAAGGAGGAGTAACGAGATGCTCACCAGGCTCAGGAGGTCACGGCGATGCTCAACGTGTTGATATCTCGTCGAGGGGCGCACGGTGGTGACGACAATCTCTCGCCGGAGCTGCGCTGTGCCTCGGGTTCGTCTATTCGTCGACGGGGGCAACGATATACAGCGTGCTAAGGAAAATAAAAGGCACCATTAGGTTCGTATGGAAGCCGCGATCTTGTGAGTATCCAAGAGGGGGTAAGGGGCGGTGTAGACTCACCAATAGTGCTCGCCAGAGTTGCAGGGTTCTTCGGTGGCGCTCAGATGAAGACAGAGGAGAGGTTGTGGGGCAAGCGAGAGGGAGCTGGAGGCATTGGAGTGTGCGCCAGAGTCTGGGGAAGATGTTCGCGTGCTCGAGGAGGCGAGGGGTGGTGTCTACTGGCCAGAATCATTTGCAGAACTCGCCGGAGACAGTGGCAATGCGAGGCGGAATTGTCGCAGCCTGGTGGCTCCGGTGGGGTGGCGTCTGGGGGAAAAGAGAGAGAAGAGGGAGGCGACTAATACCACGTGGTCACGGGGTGGAGTAATGATGGCAGTAACGAGTATCGATGCGAGCGTTTAACGGCAGAAACCACCGGAGAGGTTCGCGCGCGGGTGAGGAAGAAGAGAGCTGGCGTGGGGTCGTCTCGTCAGTGAGGAGAGACAAGGGAGGTGGGGTCCGCGCATCAGTGAGGGTGTGGGTTAGGTCGGCGGTGGGAAAACGTTTCACTCGGTGAGAGGGAGAGGTGGGCTGGCTGGGCCTCGTTGGGCTAGTTGGGCTGGGTTGGTTTGATTCTCTTTTTTTGTACTGCTTTGTTTTTATTTTTCCCTTTTCTTTAATTCTATTTTGATTTTGTTTAACCAATTCAAACACTCATTTGAATTCAAAACTTTGCCAGATTTTGTGTAGGTTTAAATATTGTTGAGTAGAACATTCTGATATCAATTTTAGAATAAAATTCTATTCCTTTTTGGGTCATTTTATTTATTCAAAAGGCTCTAGTTTTAATTAGATAAGATTTAATAATATTTTTAAATCTCCATTTAAATTCTTAAAACTTTCCAAATCCTTTCAGTAGGTTTTTATTTGTTTATTTGTTTTCAAATAATTCATCTTTGAATTATTTGGAAAGGTTTTAATATGATTTATTAATCATTTAAAATTTGGATTTGTCTTTATTCCAATAGGATTTGGTTTATTCCATTTTATTTTATTTTGGCAATTCTTTATCCAATATTTTTATTTGGATTTGGATTAAATTCATTCCACTTGTTTAAGGATTTGGCCTAGGTTTGGTTTGGTCTTTAAATATTCTTTAATTAATATTCTTTCTTCATCTTATAAAATCCATATCTTTTTATTTAGAGATCCAAACTTGGTGATTCCATTTTATAAAACCTTGTTTAATATTTGTTTATCCTTTTAAATACCTTTAGGATTATTTGCTCACCATTTGGTTGGGATTTTAGATAAGTGCTTTATTAGCTTGGAAATTTAATTTCCTTATGCTATTATATTCATAAGATTTTATCCAAGGCTCCAAATTAAGTGAAACCAATTTATATGGCTTTATAATAATTCTATTTGTCATTTTTGATCATTTGTAAATGTTTTTTGACAACTTTTTATATGGATCAAATCCATAAGCTTGGAAATGATTTTTATTCCATTAGGGTTTGGATTTATTTTCCAAGTGTTTAAATTTCCATATACTTTAATTGAGGAAAGCATTTCTCTAGATTTGAATTTAGTTAGATTCAAACTTTAATTAAAGTTTGTTCAAGATGGGATTTGAAATTTCCATTTAAAACAAAAGTTTCTTTTCACCCTAAAATTCAACAATAATTTATTTTATTTTATTTATTTTTCACATTACAAGATTTGGAAAATCTTGGGATGTGACAGGCTACCGCTCTTAAAATAAATCTCGTCCCGATATTTGGGGAGGCTAGGGGTACAAGTTGGCTCAAAAGAATCTAGGGTACTACCACCCTTAAAAATTTTCCAAACTATATTACATCTTGGCTTGCTTGGGGTCTTGTTGAAATCTCTCTGGGCAAACATCTGCATAGTGTCCTTTGTTTCCACACTTGAAACATGTGACAAGGCTGAGATCCTTCATAGGCTTGTTTATCTTGTGCTTCATCTTTTCTGGACAGTTGCTTGCATAATGTCCTTGGTTACCACAATTGTAACATGTGATAAGATTGAGTTCATCACGTATCTTCTGTGGCCAAGTTGCTACATAATGTCCTAGCTCTTTGCAGTTGTTGCACCACACTTGGCTAATCTCCTTATACTTTTGCTTTTCTGGACATTCACTGGCATAGTGTCCCATTTTTTTGCAATGACCACATTGCACATGGCTTTTGTCCTTCTTTTTCTTGGGTTTCTCCAAAGCTAGGAGTGCTTCTAGTTCATGTTCTTCATATGTTATCTCATGGGTAGGAATGTCTACTGGTTTCCTTGACCTTCTATTACTCCTTGGATATTTCATATGTCTCCTCTTTGGTCCTTTAAATTGAGTCATGTTGTTGGGAGGTACAAGTTGAGATTTTCCTTTGTCTTCATCCTTCTTGGTAGACTTGGCTCTCTCATGGTAATCTGCAATCAGTTGTTGCACTCCACCTTGTTTCCTTTGTTCAACTATGGAATAGATGGGGCATTGGATAGGGACATGATTGTTTCCTTCACATAGGTAACAAGTAGCTTGAGATGTGGGGCATTGGTTAATTGGATGTTTCTCTTACAATTGGGTCATTGATCTTCATGCTCCTTGGAAGTGTGCTCCTTGTCTCCACAAATATTGCAAGCTTGGGTTCCTTCTAGAATAACATCTTTGTCATCCTTGTTGTCATTAGCTCCTTGGGAAGAGCTTTCTCCCATGTTGGTCATTTGAGTAGCCATCCCTTGCAACAATTGGGATTGAAGTTTCAAAATCCTTTGTATGGCTGGGTCTAATCCATTGTTGTTGGCTAAAAGCTGAGTTGTCACTTGGCTCAACTGGGTTTGGTTTTCTAGTAGTTGTTCTCTCATGTTGTTCTCTTGGTTGTTGTTGTTGTCATCCTTGATGTTGGAGTCTCTTGGAGAAGTCATCTGTTTGGGTTGGATTGGGATTAGAATAGGCAAAATATTTCTAAGGGAATAATTCTAATCACACACATCACAATTCACACAAGAAATGTGCAAGCAATCACAAACAAACATTCCACTCAAACAACAAAGTTCAAGCACATTTTTAGGCAACCAAAAATATTTTTGTTACACCACATAAGTTGGTGGGTTTGACTTAAACTAAATATGGTGGTCCATCTATACGGTTCACTTGAGATATTTCCATCCTTTTTGGTTGGTTCTTCTTGAACACAATCTTTGTATCCTTAGAGAATTTCTTGCATCTTGGTCTTAAAACTTCAAAGGAATGATGGTTCCTTCTAAGTTGTGTTTCCTTAGTCTTCAAGTCTTGAGCAACATTTATTGTCTCACTTGTAGTCCTTAGTATTATCTAAGGTTGATGTCCTTGGTGAAAATGTTGAAGATGTTGAAGTCATTAGAGTTGAAGATGTTGAAGTCATTAGAGTTGATGAAGTCCTTAGCACATGATGAAGTCTTTGGCAATGGGGTAGGCTTTATCCATCAAGTTTGAAAATAGAAAAGATGTAGAGTCAAAACCAAAATGGTTGAGGAAAGAGTTTACAAGATTGGTTGTAAATAAGTTTTGGAACAAATACAACTCCTATTTTTCTAAGGGGTTTTGTCCAATCCTAGGTTTACAAATCCTACAGGCAACACAATGCTCTGATACCATCTATAAGGTTCCCAACCTTTAATAAGGTAGAGATCCCTGTGTTTACAATGCTAGTCCCTAGATCAATAGCTAGCATCCACAGTTAAGATGTAATATCAAGAAACAAAGGTCATAATACAACTTTATAACCAAGAATAACATAATTTTATTACATCTTACATAGCTCATTTGGCTATTACATTACATTGCAGCAGAATATCTATCAGCATGGGGTCCTTCATCTTCAAAGTTCCACAGGCAGACATGTTGGTTGTAGACTTGTAATCCTAATCATTAAACTTCACTAATATCAAACAAACGTGCAACATAACAAGTTACAGCCACAAGGGTCAATACATTTGAATTGTATTGGCAAGTGATACTATGGTAGTATAGTGGGGTCTATCATCTATATGCATTTGGCTAGGTGGAGCTTAGGCTTGCTTTTCTCAAAATAGATTTTCCTTATCATTTGGAAATACTAAGTTTTTGCTTTGACAAATCACCCAAGGAACCACCAATAGAAATTGGTGAACCTTAAACCCTTGTTCAACCACAAGTTTTTAACTTAGAAATTTAGATGATGAGATTCTTGATAGCTTCCATGTCTTGATGCTCAAATTGTCCTTTGCCACGGACATAGCTAAGTACTTAGATTTTACACTCTGCAGAGGTGGTGCACTTTCCCCACAAGACTTGGTTTCACCAAGACAAGATCTTTCAAAAGCCTTCCCTTAGACCAGAATGGACGCGTTCCAACCTATGAAACCCCTACCACCAACTGTCCATTTGGCTAAGTTATTTCAACCTATATGATCCAGGCAGAGCCCATAATGCCAAGTGGCTGCACTTGAAGCTTCTCAACATTTGACATCTCAAATCTCTTTGTTCCTGGGTGGCCATCCACAAGTGAGATACACAAGGTAAACCATAGAAATGGGCCTTGTGAACCACTCAACACAAACCATTCCTTCCATTCCACCCAGGTGATTCATTCTCTTAGTTGTTTTATTAAACAAAACACAAGTCCTCAGACTTAGAAATTTTTCCATAGTATGAATATATATTCCACCCTTGTTTTCTATTAGCTAAGCTAAGCATGATAGTAGTAGGAATATTAACTTAGGAAAATTTTACTAAGGTTTCATCTACTAGGATTTCCCATAGCATGGTTTATACTTAGCAAAATTCCATGCAAGTCTTACTTAGAAATATCACTAATGCATAGTGAAAATAATAGGACAAAATTATGTAGCATCACTTGCCTTTTTGGTAGAGAGTATAGGTTCACTCCTTGATCTTTGCAATGTTCACTCACTTCAAATCCCTACAATTCAATCAAGCAAACAATATTTCAATCTACCATTCAAGCAATTCATGACATAAAATGATAGAAACAAAACAATGCATGCAAGCATGCAAGAGGTTGTTTTATTTGTGAAAGTGGTTCCTAATGGGTAATAAACATTTGGAAACACCTAGTGGTCATTTAATAAAGTGGCAAAATCATTTGTATTAGATTTTACTTCCTAAACCATTTTTGGATCAAGTCATCATTTTATGTGGTGAAGAAATGCTTTTAATAAGGCAAAATTCTATAGGTTTCACAAAATATGTTTTCAAACCATATAACCTTGTGTTTAGGGTTAGAGAGTTTATTTCCAAAACATTTCTCAAAGGTTTTCTTCCAAAACCATTTCTAATAATTAAACCATATTTTTATTTGACTAGAAATGGTTTAAATCAAAGATTTATTCTTTTGCTTCACCAAATACATTTTTGGAACCACAATTTGTTTCCTATGGTCAGTAGGTTCAAAACACACCATTTGCCAAAGATTTTATCCTCACAATCATTTTGGAATAAATTTTATAACCTAAACATGCACACACAAGTTTCTGCAAAAACAAACATTTTACCAGAAGCTTTTTACTAAACAAAGTGCATGGTTGGCTAGGGCTTGTTTTTCTGAATCCATTGATATAAAGTTTGCAAAATTTGGACGTGTAGATTAAAATTATAGATTTTACAAAATTGAGCAACTAATAGATCAAATTCAGATTTTAAACCTGATTCTGTGACACGCGGCGCTATCCTATTGGAGCATACCGTTTCGTGCGGATTGGCAAATATGGGTCGTTAGATTTTAGTTGCATCGCACGGCACAGAGGTGCTACTTACCCCTTCGTCTAGTTTCTATCCTAGCCGCTGGATCCTAATCGCACAACACATAGCACACTTGCCAGAGACGGGCGGCGCTGGTGGCGGCGGCGTGTCTGGCTACGGTGGAGCTGGCGCTAGAGGAGGCAAGGAGGAGTAAGGATATGCTCACTAGGCTCAGGAGTTCACGGCGATGCTCAACGTGTTGATATCTCGTCGAGGGGCGCACGGTGGTGACAGCAATCTCTCGTCGGAGCTGCGTTGTGCCTCGGGTTTGTCTGTTCGTCGACAGGGGCGATGATATACAGCGTGCTAAGGAAAATAAAAGGCACTGTTAGGTTAGTATGGAAGCCGTGATATTGTGAGTATCCAAGAGGGGGTAAGGGGCGGTCTAGACTCACCAATAGTGCTCGCCAGAGTTGCAGGGTTCTTCGGTGGCGCTCAGACGAAGACAGAGGAGAGGTTGTGGGGCAAGCGAGAGGGAGCTGGAGGCACTGGAGTGTGTGCCAGAGTCTGGGGAAGATGTTCGCATGCTCGAGGAGGCGAGGGGCGGTGTCTACTGGCAGGAATCATTTGCGGAACTCGCCGGAGACAGTGGCAATGCGAGGCGGAATTGTCGCAGCCTGGTTGCTCCGGTGGGGTGGCCTCTAGCGGAAAAGAGAGAGAAGAGGGAGGCGATTAATACCGCATGGTCACGGGGTGGAGTAATGCTGGCAGTAACGAGTATTGACGCGAGCATTTAACGGCAGAAACCGCCGGCGAGGTTCGCGCGCGGGTGAGGAAGAAGAGAGCTGGCGTGGGGTCGTCGTCTCGTGAGAGCTGGCGGGGGGGTGAGAGACAAGGGAGGTGGGGTCCGCGCGTCAGTGAGGGTGTGGGTTAGGTCTGTGGTGGGAAAACGTTTCACTCGGTGAGAGGGAGAGGTGGGCTGGCTGGGCCTCGTTGGGCTAGTTGGGCTGGGTTGGTTTGATTCTCTTTTTTTTGTACTGCTTTGTTTTTCTCTTTCCATTTTCTTTAATTCTGTTTTGATTTTGTTTAACCAATTCAAACACTCGTTTGAATTCAAAACTTTGCCAGATTTTGTGTAGGTTTAAATATTGTTGAGTAGAACATTCTGATATCAATTTTAGAATAAAATTCTATTCCTTTTTGGGTCATTTTATTTATTCAAAAGGCTCTAGTTTTAATTAGATAAGATTTAATAATATTTTTAAATCTCCATTTAAATTCTTAAAACTTTCCAAATCCTTTCAGTAGGTTTTTATTTGTTTATTTGGGTTCAAATAATTCATCTTTGAATTATTTGGAAAGGTTTTTAATATGATTTATTAATCATTTAAAATTTGGATTTGTCTTTATTCCAATAGGATTTGGTTTATGCCATTTTATTTTATTTTGGCAATTCTTTATCCAATATTTTTATCTGGATTTGGATTAAATTCATTCCACTTGTTTAAGGATTTGGCCTAGGTTTGGTTTGGTCTTTAAATATTCTTTAATTAATATTCTTTCTTCATCTTATAAAATCCATATCTTTTTATTTAGAGATCCAAACTTGGTGTTTCCATTTTATAAAACCTTGTTTAATATTTGTTTATCCTTTTAAATACCTTTAGGATTATTTGCTCACCATTTGGTTGGGATTTTAGATAAGTGCTTTATTAGCTTGGAAATTTAATTTCCTTATCTTATTATATTCATAAGATTTTATCTAAGGCTCCAAATTAAGTGAAACCAATTTATATGGCTTTATAATAATTCTATTTGTCATTTTTGATCATTTGTAAATGTTTGTTGACAACTTTTTATATGGATCAAATCCATAAGCTTGGAGATAACTTGGAAATGATTTTTATTCCATTAGGGTGTAGGGTTTGGATTTATTTTCCAAGTGTTTAAATTTCCAGATACTTTCATTGAGGAAAGCATTCCTCTAGATTTGAATTTAGTTAGATTCAAACTTTAATTAAAGTTTGTTCAAGATGGGATTTGAAATTTCCATTTAAAACAAAAGTTTCTTTTCACCCTAAAATTCAACAATAATTTATTTTATTTTATTTATTTTTCACATTACAAGATTTGGAAAATCTTGGGATGTGACAGGAGAGATCATCCCGGATACCTTCTTCATCACCATGCCAGCCTCCGGCATGAAGCGTGAGTAGTTCCACCTTGGACTATGGGTCCATGTAGTATCTAGATGGTTGTTTCTCCTCCTTTGTGCTACCATGTTTAGATCTTGTGAGCTCCGTTCATGATCAAGATCATCTATTTGTAATCATGCATGTTGTGTTTGCGGGGATCCGATGGATATTAAGATTACTATGTCAGACTGGTTAATGATTCTATCTTATTGATTCTATCATGTCTGTGTTTTTTGAGATCTTGCATGCTCTCCGTTTCTAGTAGCTATCTTGGCCAAGTACATGTTAGTGACTCCAAGAGGGAGTATTTATGTTCGATAGTGGGTTCATGCCTCTATTTAATCTGGGGAAGTGACAGAAATCTCTAAGGTTGTAGATGCGATGTTTCTACTTGGGAGAAAACAACGATCTCTTGTTCATGGAACAAGTGGATTGTTTACTTTACACTTTGCTTAAAGCAGTTATCCATTCCTTGCAACTTAATAATGGAGGGGGTTCGGATGATAACTTGATGGTGGATTACTAGTCATAGATGCAGTTGGATGGCGGTCTATGTATCTTGTTGTAATGCCCAATCAAATTTCATATGATCATGAATGTCTAGTATTGCATTGTTATGCCTTGCTCTATCCTGTCAATTGCCCCGATGTAATTTGTTTACCCAGCATGTTATCTAGTTTATCTTAAGGAGAACACTCTCTGGTGAACTATGGACCCCGGTCCAATCATTACCATTGATATATCTTCCACTGCTACTGTTTACTTTCTGCAAGCCACCATTACCTTCCACATCATACAGTTAATCCTTTGTTTTCAGCAAACGGGTGAGATTGACAACCTTACTGTTCATTGGGGCAAAGTATTGAGTTTGTGTTGTGCAGGTTTCCATATGCTATTAACACCTTTGAGTCGTTTCCTTCCTCCTACTAGTTCGATAACCTTGGTTTCTTACTGAGGGAAAAACTTGCTGTTGTACTCTTCCTAACTTCCTCTTGGGGTTTCCCAACGAAGCTCTAAAGTGATCTGAGCCGCATCACCTATTTAAAGTGAATGAAAATGTTTCTAATGCATAACCCCAAAATGATAACGGTAAATATGTAAGATACATCATAGGACGAACCATATCTAAGAGAGTTTGATTACGACATTCGAACACACTATTACGTTGTGGTGTTCCTGGCGGTGTCAATGGTAAAAGTATTCCCCATTTCTTCAAATTCTTTCCAAACTCGTAACTTAGATATTCACCTCCACGATTAGATCGTAGAAATTTAATCTTCTTGTTATGTTGATTCTCTACTTCACTTTGAATTTCCTTAAACTTCTCGAAAGTTTCGAACATATGTTTCATGAAATAGATATACCCATATCTACTCAAGTCATCCGTGAAAGTAAGAACATAACGATAACCACCACGTGATGCCACACTCATCGGGCCACACACATCAGTTTGTATGATTTACAATAAGTCTGTAGCTTGCTCCATTATACCAGAGAATGGATACTTAGTCATTTTTCCCATCAGTCATGCTTCACATCTTTCAAGTGATTCAAAATCAAGTGATTCAATAAGTACATCGGAATGGAGTTTCTTCATACGCTTCACTCCAATGTGACCAAGATGACAGTGCCACATGTATGTAGAATTATCATTCAATTTCAAACGTTTAGCATCTATATTATGAACATGTGTATCACTACTATCGAGATTCAACAAGAATAGACCATCTATCATAGGCACATGACCATAAAACATATTACTCATATAAATCGAACAACCATTATTCTCGGTCTTAAACAAGTAACTGTCTCGCAATAAACAAGATCAAGATATAATTTTCATGATTAACGCAAGCACCAAATAACAATTATTTAAGTATAAAACTAATCCTGATGGTAGATGAAGAGGGAGCGTGCCGACAACGATCACATTAACCTTGGAGCCATTTACAATGCACATTGTCACCTCGTCACTCGCTAGTCTCCGTTTATTCTGCTGCACCTGTTTCGAGTTACAAATATGAGCAACCGAACCAGTAACAAATACCCAGGCACTACTACTATTACTAGTAAGATACACATCAATATCATGTATATCGAATATACCTTTCTTCTTGATGTTTCTGTTCTTAAGATCTGCCAGGTACTTGGGGTAATTCCGCTTCCTGTGACCTTCTCCCTTGCAGTAAAAGCACTCACTATCAGTCTTAGGACCAGCCTTGGTCTTCTTTGCAGGCGCGGCAGCTTTCTTGCCGCCCTTCTTGAAGTTACCCTTTTTCTTAGGCTTGCCTTGCTTCTTGAAATTGGTGGTCTTATTGACCATCAAAATTTGGTGCTCTTTCTTGATCTCCACTTCCGCATACTTCAACATAGAGAAGAGTTCTAGTAACGACTTATCCATGCGCTGCATGTTGTAGTTCATCACAAAGTTCTTGTAACTAGGTGGTAGTGATTGGAGGACACGGTGAATCCCCAATGCATTAGGAATCACTATACCCAAGCTTTGGAGTTTATTGGCGTGCCCGGACATTTTGAGCACGTGCTCACTAACAAAGCTGCCATCTTCCATATTTTAGTTAAAGAACTTTTCAGAAGCTTCATAACTCTCAACTGCCACGTGAGCCTCAAATATAATTTTGAGGTCACGGACAATATCATGTGGGTCAAAGTTCTCAAACCTTTTCTGAAGCTCTGATTCCAAACCATACAAGATAGCACACTGAACTATGGAATATTGATTTTTCCGAGTGAGTAAAACATTCTTCGCCTCATCGGTAGCATCAGCTGCATGTGGGTCACCCAACGGTGCTTCCAGCACATAGGCCAACTGACCAGCACTGAGGACAATCCTCAAATTGCATAACCAATCCGCAAAGTTGCTTCCATTGTTTTTCAACTTTTCTTTCTCTAGGAACACATTAAAAGTGATGGTAGGGGCTGCCATGGTCGACAACATATTTACAAAAGTTTAGACTAAGTTTATAAAAAAATTGAGTTCAATTTAATACTTAAATTAATAGTACTAGGAAATGGGCTATAGGTAATCAGCACATCCTTGGCTCACATGGTTGAAGTTCCCCATGGCTAAAATAGGCGTGGCTCACCTGTGAGCAGTGCCCTACTAGTAACTAGAACAACCGTGGCGCACATGGGGTATGTGCACCACAGATTTGTGTGGGCCAGGGGCCGGCCAGCCGCATGCCATATTCCCGTAGCGCACATGGGGTAAGTGCGCTACGATTGTTAGGGATATCCATAGCGCACATGTGGCAAGTGCTCTATGCCTATGTGAATCCCCCTCTGCTCCTTAAATGGGGAAACACATCTGTGGCGCACTCTGGCATGTGCACCATGGTTGCTTTTAATGTTTGTGGTGCACTAGGGCCATGTGCGCCACGGATGTGTCGACCATTTTTTTGGCAGCTCCACTTTATGCACATGTGATCATCCACGACCCACACTTCACTTTCCCCTCCTTCTTCCTCCTTAGATATAGTCGGGATCCTTCTCCTTCCCACCTCAATTTCTCCACTCATTCACAATTTTAAGAATGTAGAACTTGCCTTGGATGTTACATACATAATAGAGGAAGCTCTCCGGTCTCGCGCGCACCTCCTTTCCATATTCTCTCGCGATCGGTCTCTCATCTCGGTAAGTTGTCCGTGTAAGGATGTGTTCATGTGTATATGGATGATATGCTCATATGTATGTAGATAATCAATGCTCATGTGTGTATGGAGAGGATCGATGCTCATGTGTGTGTATATGGAGAGGATCGATGCTCATGCATGTGTGTATACAGAGAGGATCGAGATGCTCATGCATGTGTGTATGGACATGATATGTTCATGTGTATGGATCGGTCTCTCTCTCTCGTGTTTGTGTGTGAATGAGTTGCCATTTGTTTTGCCAAAATGTTGATTCATTTCCATTTTGGCAAGACTTTGGCATTTCACAAAGGTCCTTATTGTAGGATAGGTCATGCCGAAATTTTCTATCGACCATTGCATGCTTGCATTGATTATGTGGTTCTAATAAACTTCTAATTGTACCGTGTACACCATGCAGGAAAAGATGGTCCTCATAATGAGCGAAGGCATTGTGGCTAGATTTTGAAATGTGCGATGGCCGACATGATACGAAATAACAAGACGGATATAAGATGTCCGTGCAGAAGATGCAAACTCAACTGGTTGATCGACCCAGATTCCGGGAATCTGCAGGCGCACCTGCTCCACCATGGTTTCATGGATGGATACACTCGTTGGATAAGCGATGACGAAGATGATGGAGACGGTGAAGGTGGGCAACATGACGATGATCATCACGGCGAGGACAGGCGAGATGATGTTGAGTCTCCTGGAGATGGTGAAGGTGCGAAAGCAGACCGGGATGATGATGATCTAGATGCCTGAGGAGCAGACGACGATGGAACAACGTCAGGCTGGGTGCGGGGCCCTTATGTGCAAGAGCTGCTTCTCAAGAAGACGGGTAATGCCAGGGCTGCCTCTAGAGAGAAAGCCAAGCTTGTGCAACTTGAGATAGACGCGGTTACTCAATTGTATGAAGGATGTAGGCCCGATGATACCCGGTTGAATGTAACGCTCAAGGCTATGGAGATGAAGGCAAAACCAAATTGAGCAACACAAGCTTCGACGATATGATGGCATTATGGCACGATCGTCTCCCGGAGGGGAACACGTGTCCAACTAGTATCGAGGATGCCAAGAAAATCATCTATCCTCTCGATCTACCACACGTTAGATACCACATATACATCAACGATTGCATCATTAATTGGGGCGAGGACGCGGAGAAAACCACATGTCCGGTGTGCGGCGTGAGTCGATACAAGAAAGGGAAGAAAGCACCTCGAAAATTGGTATGGTACTTTCCTATCACTCCTCGTTGTAGCGCTATTTCGCGGACCCTAAGGAAGTGAAGCTCATGCGATGGCATGCGGAAAGGAAGAAGCTAGGAGATGACGATGACCCCGAAAAGGACGATCTGCTGACGCACCCTTCAGATGCTAGCCATTGGAAAGCATTGGACCTCGAATTCCCAGAATTCGGTGGGGATTCGAGGAACATCAGGCTTGGTGCGAGCACCGATGGACTCAATCCATTCGGTAGCTAGAGAAGCACGCACAGCATTTGGCCCGTGTTTGTATGGATGTACAGCCTCCCTCCATGGCTATGCATGAAAAAGAAGTACATACAAATGAGTATGCTAATTCAAGGGCCGAAACAACCTGGTACCGACATCAATCTGTATCTCGGGCTGATGAAAGAGGAGCTAGCCATGTTATGGGAATCGGGAGCCAATACTTACAACGCCGTCGCACAATATTATTTCACTATGAGAGCCGCGTTGGTCACTACGGTGCAAGACTATCCAGGTTGCGGGTATATGTCGGGGCGGGTTATCCAAGGATTCTCCGCATGCGTTAGGTGCATGGATAACACAAGCTATCTCCAACTAGAGGAAGATCTAGGGTCTTCGAAAACCGTGTTCATGGCGCACCGAAGGTGGCTCGGCAAGAATGATCCATGGAGAAAACGTGGAGACCTGTTCGATGGCAAATCCGAGACCCGAGGAATCCCAGAGCAGAGGAGCAACAAATAAGTGGAAGAATTGCTGAAAAACTGGAAAGATTGTCCTAAGACTGGAAAGAAGCGAAAGAGGCAGCAAGACAAGACGCTGCTGAAGGTATGGAAAACAATGTCTGTTTTCTGGGAGTTGCCATACTGGAAGTTTCTCTGCACGCCTCATAGACTTTACATCATGCATATCACGAAAAACGTGTGCGAGAGTCTGGTCGCCACCATAATCAACATGCCAGATAGGATGAAAGATGGTCCGAGTGCAAGGCACGACCTGATATTCATGGGCATCAGAACGGAGCTTCACGGAGGACGCACTACTCCTGATAATTAGGAAGATGACAATGATCATGAGTTGGAGATGACACAAGGTCGTCATAAGGGTAAAAAGTTCAAGAAGAACGAATATTACTACCCTCCTTCTTGCTTCACTCTAAGCCAGGATAAGATCAAACAGTTTTTCAAGTGCCTTATAGGAGTCAAATTTCCTTATGGCTACGCGGGCAAGATAAGAAGATACCTAGACGAGGCGAAGCAGAGGTTCAGTGGCATGAAGTCTCACGATAGTGTCGTGCTAATGACGCAGGTACTTCCGGTTGCACTAAGAGGGATAACGGATCTGGTCACCGAGAGGGTCGCTACTGCATGGAGACTTCGATTGTCAACGCGCAGACTTTGATCAAGAAAACCTCATCGCGCTACAACATTTAGAACTAGTCGATCCTTGGGTACAAAAGCACAAAAGGTTAATCGAGAAGAAGTAAAGTGACCAGGGAATACAGAGGACGCAGGGAGAAATAATCAAAGAGCACAACTCAGATTTCACGTGTTGGTTTAGGCAGACGCTCCTTGATAATCCCCCATGATCGCATTCTTCTGACATGGAAAAGATCATATTCACCTTGTCGTAGGGACCCATGCAAAACCTGGTGACCTATCAGGCGTATGATATCAACGGCTACACATTCTACACGGAGGAAAAGGACAACAAGTGTGATTATCAGAACTCAAGCGTAACGTCAGAATTCTACACCGATGACAACGTGAAGGAAAGATTCAACGGAAGGATCGAGGAGATCTGGGAGCTCGACTACTGCGGAGAAAAGGTGCCGATGTTCCATGTCAGATGGGAAAAGAGCATTGAAAGAGAAGACCGGTATTTCACAACCATGGTGCCCGAAGCAGCCAAATCCAAGGCCGTCGGTGCGAACATGGACGCGAAAAATGAACTATGGGTACTGGCTACCAAAGTGGACCAATGTTTTTTCATTACCGACCAGACAAAGCCTAGCCGTGTTGTTGTGAGGAGAGGAAAAAGAAACATCATCGGAATGGATGGAGTCGCCAACGAGCAAGACTTAGACCAGTACGACGATCCAAAGATTGAAGATGACGATGACTATGATACAACAACATACATCACAAGAAGAAAAAGGACAACCCTACCCAAAAAAGGTAGCCCGTTCGAAAGAAGAAACATTAAAGTGCCAGGGCTAAATTATTCAACCGCGACAAAGAAGGGAAAAAAGATTGTGAAACGCTAGCTCAAAAAATATTGTAAAATGCATGGTCAAAAATATTGTAATATTCATGGACAAATTATTATGAAATTTAGTTATACTTTGAATCATATTTGTACCACTTTTATGACATATATTATCACTTTTGGGCATTTTTGGAATATTTAAAAGTATTTTAAAAACAAAACAAAACTTTTATGGCAGATATCACCACTTTTGGGCATTTTTGGAATATTTAAAAGTATTTTTAAAATAAAAATAAAAAAGGTGGGCACCAGGAATCGAACCTGGGTGCTCATAAGTTTAGAATAGAGCAATGGGCGGAACCACTGGGATAAGGCAGTGCTAGTGTTAACTAATGGGGTGGTCGCCCTCTTATCTGACTAGTCCAACCCACTTAGGCGTAGCGCACCCTGGCCAAGTGCTCTACGGTTACCCATAGCGCATTTGGCCAGGGTGCGCTACGCCTAACTGGGTTGGACTAGTCAACTCGCCACGTCGTCCCTACACTCCCCATCATCCTCAGACACAGATCGAACCATCCCCATTGACGCGCCGCCTCCGCATCCCATCTGCATCGACACACGCTTCGCTAGCCAGGAGCAGGAGGAGGCCGCCACGCCAGGAGAGGAGGAGGAGCGTCGCCAGCCAGGAGGAGGAGGAGGAGGAGGCCGCCACGCCAGGAGAGGAGGAGGAGCATCGCCGGCCAGGAGGAGGAGGAGGAGCGTCGCCCGCGTGCTCGCCTCGCCCGCTTCCTGGCCTCGCCCAGCCACCTCGTCTCAGATATGAGTCTTCTCCCCTCTCTCCCTCTCTCCCCTCTCCACCTCTCGGTTGATCCATTGTAGGTTATACTGAATCTGCAAGCAAACAGAGAGCCATGGCAGAATCATGATTGATTCTGCAAGCAAGCAAGCAAGGAATCATGACTGATTCATGACTAAATCACTTCTCATGTGGCTTGTAGTTCTTGTAGATTTTTAGCCAGAGCCAGTGCAAGCAAGAAATCAGAGAGACGATTTCTGCCTGTAGCTTGTTTCCTTTTCGATTTGACACCATTTCTCTGCACTGCACTGCAACTGAGACTATTTCTCTACACTGCAACTGAAAGCAAGAAATCAATAGCTTGTAGAAATCAATAGTTTTCTTCCTAAAGTAAATAAATCAAGTCCATTTCTCTGTACTGCAACTAAGGTGTTGTTGGGGACAATATATAATGATCCCATATAGTACAACTGTTAGCTAGGTTGCTCACTATTAGCTAGAATTCCATCATGCTCTTCATGTTATTTTTAGGATGCTCACTGTTAACTAGATGGTTATGAAGCTTCTGGGCTATTTAGGAGGACTCTATACCAAAGCATTGAACTGTAGTTGCGAGTATAGAATTCATAATTGAAGACATATATTACGGGTGTCTTGAGGTTTTGAAATGATGTATCAGATCGAACCAAATGGTCTTTGAACTTGGGATACGCTTACACAGGCATGTCCTGCTAGAAAAAAATCGTCCAAAGGATAATCACAAATGAAACTGTTTTAATAGTTCAAATAATGACCCGCATCTCAAAAATTGACTTGTTGCCTATATCCAATTCAAGAACAACTAGTGCTTAGCCATCAAGTAGTATGCTAGGGATAAGCAAAAGCTTGTGGTTACTTTCTTGGGTAAATCTGAAAGTTCTATTCGTCTTTGTGTTTGTGATTACTTTCTCAGCTTAGGAAATTCTGTTAAAGTTGTGGTTATCTCTCCATCCAATGCCGACAAGTATGGGATGCCTTCAACTGTGGATGAATAATATCATGTTTACCAAATGTTATTCTTAGTCATGTCGGTCTAACTGTGCAATTTTTCTCAGTTTAGTTAGTTGCTTTCAAGAAGTAGGTTACTGTTAGCAAGCAGTAGGTTGTGTAGTTGCTGTCAAGAAATAGGTTAGTTGCTTTTTTTACTACTGCGCAAAGATGTTGTGAATCTCCTGTGCAAAGTTGTGTATAAATTGAGATTTTTACTGCTGTATACTGTTGCACAAAGCTGCTGTCTATACTGCTATCAGTTTTGAAATGGCAAGGCCATGATGGAGGTGTATGATCTGTATGTAGGTGCTTCTATGAAATGAGTCCTGATTTTCGCCGGAATGTTGATTAACTTCCGTTTCGGTAGAAATCGGGCACTCCTAGTTTAAGAAAATTAGCAAAGGTCATGCCGGATTTTTCCGTGCACTTTATTACTAACCAATTATTTGTTTTTTATTAGTGTAAAGATGTGTGACAACGACGAGGCTGGCTGTTCTAAGCGCATCAGCGCTGAAGGAGAACCCAGACCTCCAAATAAAAAATTGACATTCTAGGAGGCGGCCCAGCGGCTAGAAGACGATGAAGAATACCATCCTTCAGAGAGAGAGGACGATGCGATGGAAGACGCGGAGGAAGAAGCCGAAGGAACAGAGGATGATGCAACCACTGATGGCGACGAGGGAATAGGGAGTGGTAGCAATCCTCCTAAGAAGAAGAAGCAGAAGGAACGGCGCCCGAACACGGTCGGCACCGTCAGAGAGGAAATTACCGAAGTGAGCCCAACAGGGGTTCCTTTCAAGCCCGACCTTGTCGTCAGAGGGTACGGTGGGCAAGTGGCGGCGATCACCCGGACAACCATCTCGATCAACACCGAGAATCTCCGGCATAAATATAATGGCCACTTGCGCACACTCTCCTTCGAGAAGCTGCACGCAAGATACAAGTTCCCCGCTGAGTATCGGAACACAAATTATCATGGGAATGAAGTAAACAAATCCGCCCTCACAAAGATGAGCACAGCCCTGGCCAGCTGGAGAACCCGAATAAAGAAGAAGATCTATAAAGAAGGCAAAAGTCTCGAGGAGATCCAGAAGATTGACCCGCATATCACCGAAGATCAGTTCCGGGAGTTCAAGGAGAGGTGTGAGTCTAAAAGAGCCTTGGCCAAGAGTAATCGAGGAAAGGTTTTGCAGGTGATGAATATAGGTCATCGCCATCTTGGATCTGGTGGATACAGAACCGTGGAGGCCAAATGGGATAAGGAGGACGAAGAGTATAGAGCTAAGGGGATAGCTAACCCCTTTGCGAAAAGGGGCAGCTTCGAAACTTCATCAGGGCCCGTTAACATGTGGACCCAAAAACCAAACAACTCACCGTGGATCCCGCGGTGAAGGAATTCGAGGAAATTGTGGTAAGTAATTTAATTATCGCGGATCAACTCAATTATATTCTAATCGATGAAGTCTGGTTTCTAAATGGCTCACTGTTACTTCTTCTGCAGGAGGAGGAAATTGTTGCTATTCATGGATCCCAGGGTTCCTCATCCCAGGGTCGACGGCGGCCACCCGGTGGGATAACCCTTTTAACAGGGCGATGAACCGGGACAAGAAAATAGAGACGGTTACGAAGAAGCCATCGTCGGCTGGCCGTCTAGCTGCCTCGGGGGTAAGAATTGGGTGGATCATTTTGGTCCACCGCCGAGGATGCGTGTGGCGCCGTTGGGAAGGAGCGAGGAGGAAAACCGCGAGGTTCAAGAACTTAAGGAACAAGTGGCACGGATTCCACAGATTGTCCAAGACAACCTAGCAATCACCCTCATGTCCAACCTGCCTACCTTGGTGGAGTTAATAGCGAACTAGAGTGTGGGTGGTCGACAAGGGTCATGCCCAATTCCAAGAATGGTCAGCAGCCACTCGAACAACGCGGCGCTGACGAATCAGGTGAATTATGTGTTCGTGACTCTGCCCGCTAGCACCGCGGCGCCGGAAGTGTTGGTGACTCCCCCTGCCATCACCATGGCGTCGGACATGTTGGTGACCCCCCCTGCCATCATCGCGGAGGCACCGAAGCTCCAAGCACCTGGTAGGGAGAATACACCGGCGGCCGACACCGTGCCATAGATCATCCCCTCTGTCTCTTGCACGCCCATCGTCGTATGCGGTGCCTCGACATTAGCCGATCTCAACGCCATCACGGTAAACAAATTGCTTTACCGCCTCTCACACCATCTATTACTCAGACGGATGTTCCTTGCACTCTCTTATACTACGTGAACAACAAGCTGAGGGATGTTGCCAAGGGTACCATCGTTCAACCCTTGCAGCGCACGTCCCACTCAAGGACGATGCAAGATAACGTGCACAGGGTTAAAATTAGTCGGGTGCTAAGGGGCTGCGACGACCTGGAACCTCCCATTCAACCCCTAGGAGCGGATAAAGAAGAGCTGGCTGTCCTCGGAAGTTGCTTCGACTTATTCTTGCAATGGCCAAAGAGCATGATCCGTTTGGGGACGGCAGGTGCCATTACTCCACAGACAACAGCACCGCCTATTGTGCCAGCGACCAGCGGTCGCAAGGCCCCCTTACCACCCTCGCCGTCACCTCCACGTGGTGGGTAGGATGATCATGTTGGTGATACGCACATGGCGCAAGATCCGGCCGAGGAAGACAAAGACTGGAATGATCACTTCTTCAACACTAAGTTTAGCAACGAAGACCCAGCTGGTGGCCCCACAGAGAAACCCACTATCACCAAGCGTTTGTTTGGTTCTCAGGAGATGCCTCCAGCTTGCGCCTTCACCGAGCCAACTGATACAACAAACAACCCCTTTATTCTAAGCCCTAACACACTACATAGGGCGACCGGTGCTCAGATTGCGGTGCCTGCCCACTCTTGAAAAGGAAAAAAGGCCAGGAAAAAAAATATAGCAGCTTGAGCTAGCCCGTGGCATCAACTACGAATCCAATCAGGTTTCAGGACGGGCCACCAAGACCCGAGGGTATTATGTGGAGGATTCATGTGGCGGGTGGGCCCATTCTACCTAAGAATTTGCGGAGGCTCCCCAGTTCGGAACTGAAGAGTGTGCATGACGGTGTGCTGACAGTAGAGAGACGCCTTCTGGCGGAGAAAGATCCCTCGCACCCAGTATTCATGGTTTAGGTGCCACCAGGCTTGGGCTTCATCGACAATGCCCCTGTGGATCTGTTCTTCCTGCGGTTTGACAACATCTTCAATATGTTCCACCTATACCCGCTGCACTATACCACGGTCCGCCTGTTTTCTCTCAGCCTGGCCAATGCAGATCATTAAAGAGAACACACCGGGCATCTCTATAGTGGACCCCTACTACATGTGTGATGGCTGCTTGGGAAGCGCCGCTCAACGACGTATCGTGGCCTCATACCTAAACAGAATCATCGTGGCAAACAAGACAAAGGAATACATTCTCGTGCCTTACTTTCCTGAGTAAGTCGTTATTCACTCGCTACCATCGATTAGCTTTATTAGATTATCATCATTATTTTTCCAACACATTCCATTTGATTTTTTTGCGCAGAGATGAACACTGCATGCTCATATCCTTATCGCCGAAGCATTCACATGCCACATATTTCGACTCGGGGAGTCTAGAAAAGAAGAAAAACTACGATAAGATCAAGGAAGTTCTGGATGATACTCTCACTGGCTATGCCTCGACGGCAGGCACCACCTTCGTGCGTACGAAGGTCAAGTTAGGCCGGCACGTCTTCAACCACGTAACGGAGTACCCCTTTATGAAGCAGCTGGAAGGCAGTAAGAAAGAAGCCTACTATGCACTCCATCACATGAGGGCGTTCCTACTAGACCAGCTGAATTCTACGCTGCCAGATCATCTCAAACAGTGGGCCGAAGCCAATGCTAAGATCGCTGATTCAGATATTAGACAAGAGATGTATCGCATCTAGCAGCAATTTGGGGCAATCATCTTTCGTGATGTCATGACTTCGGGGGGGATCTTCTACGAAGGAAATATCCCGAATAACCGTGACATAGAAGATCGCCTAGAGATACAGGGTGACTATAGGAAGTTCATGACGAAACAAGGCGTCCTCCCATTCCCTAAGCCGAGCCAGAAGGCTTGATGTTGGCCTAGTTGTAGTTCCAAACTATAGATGACCTTTGTGTGTGTGTGGACAAGTGTACATTCTACTACTTATCTTATTAGGTTTATGAATCATCGCTTACTTCTCTTGCTTATTATTATTATATATGAATCAATGCTTTTTTTGCTTACTCTTTGGTCCTTTGCTCACTTTGGTCCTTATTTTTTCCTTACTTTATTAGTCTTTTTTCGAGAATGCGGATGATTGAAATGTCGTGGCACACTATATATGTGAATGTGATACGACGGGATTGTGAGCCTTGTGATATGCACAAGTCTAGGTCTTGCGCATCCTACTTGGCTTACAGTTCCATCGTAGCATATTCATGTGTCCAACAACCTATGTATATATATATATGAGGCATTCTTTTTAAGTTACTTTGGTCTTTTTCGAGAGTAATGACGATGATTGAAATGTTGTGGCACACTACATATGTGAATGTGCTAAAACGGGATAGTTATCCTTGTGATATGCACAAGTCTAGGTGTTGTGCATCCTACATGGCTAACTGTTCCGTCGTAGCATATTCCCGTGTCCAACGACCTATGTATATATATATATATGAGGAATTCTTTTTGAGTTACTTTGGTCTTTTTCGAGAATAATGCCGATGATTGAAATGTCGTGGCACACTATATATGTGAATGTGCTACGACGGGATTGTAAGCCTTGTGCTATGCACAAGTCCAGGTGTTGTGCATCCTACTTGGCATATGGTTCCTTCGTAGCATATTCCTGTGTCCAACGACCTAGTTATATATGAGGCATGCTTTTTGAGTTACTTTGATCTTTTTCGAGAATGCTGATGATTGAAATGTCGTGGCACACTATATATGTGACCGTGTTGCGATGGGATTGTCCGCCTTGTGCAGGTCCAGGTGTTGTGCATCCTACTTGGCGGACAGTTCCATCGTAAAATATTCCTGTGTCGAACAACCTAGTTATATATGAGGCATGCTTTTTGAGTTACTTTGGTCTTTTTGAGTTGGGAGTACTTTCTATAAGTGTATCTTCATATGTGACTTTAATTATACATGTTCTTTTTCAATCACCGGCTAATTATTATTGTCAACTTGTAGATGACATCGTACGTCGTGTACAGGGGACGGGTTCCCAGAGTTTATGATGATTGGGAATCCTGCCGGAGACAGGTGTACTGTTTCAGCGCCAATAGCTACTAAGGGTAAAACACTATGGTGGGGGTGGAAGCTAGATACACGCGCTATCTAGCGGGAGTTAGGACGAGGAACCGGATGAAGACCTACACCTTCGTCGTGGTGATGCTTGTCGTCTTTGGTTGTTTATCCCGCGCTTGTTTCTAGCTAGTTTAGATGTCTAGGCGAGCTTCCGATCTCTAACTTGTTCAAGACACATATGTATTCGCATGTCACCAACTACTTTGTAACTTGATCGAAACAATGTAACTTATACTATGTATTCATGTATGGGACTTATCTATATGTATTTATTTCAATCTTGTTTTGCAAATTGTGTATTTATATATATAACTGTATATCTTATATCTGTGTGTGTATCTGCCTGTAATATTGTATATAATCTGTATTGTATATAATCTGGCTCTGAAATTAAAAGAAAACAAAAAAACGCCTGTGGCGCACATGGAATACCTTTAGTGGCGCACTATAACTAAAGCGCACATGCGTAGATCAGTGGCGCACTGCAATGTGCGCCACAGAAGATCTTGCCCATAGCGCACCTGCCTTACTAGCCGTGGCGCACTTGCAGGTGTGCTATGCCTATCTCGACATAACCGTAGCGCACCAGGCAGTGCGCTACGGGTAGGAGATAGCCGCAGCGCGCCGTGCGCCATGGATGCCCTTTTCAGGTGCGCCACCAATGGCCATTTTCCTAGTAGTGTAACTAGGTGAACTTCCACTCAAAATAATATCCCTCACATTGTTTTAGTGATCGCACGAACCAAATCCACTACATTAAGTCCGATCATCACGAGAGATGATGTAGTTTCAAAGGCGAATAATCAACATGTTCATCATATTAGCTATATGACTCATGCTTTACCTTTCTGTTTTCCGTGTTCCGAGACCATTTATGTACATTCTAGGCTCATAAATATTATCCTTAGTATCCACATGATCATATCTAGCTTGCTCCCATTGTATGCACACGTAGAATCTATCACACCCGATCATCACGTGGTGCTTTGAAATGACGAGTTTTAGCAACGGTGCCTACTAAGGACGAACACTTTATTACTTGATATTTAGATAGAGGGATCATCTTATAATACTACCGTCGCGATCTAAGCAATACAAGATGCATAAAAAGGATTAACATCACATGCAATTCATAACATGTGATATGATATGGCATTTCTTCTTGTGCCTTCGATCTCCATCTCCAAGCATGAACATGATCTCCATCATCATCGGTGTGGCGCCAAGGTCAATGTTGTGCTCCATGGTTGTCGTCCACCAGCATCAACTATTACAACTACCTTGAATAATAGACACACAGGTCTAAATGAAATTTAAAGACAATCATAAGGCTCCTATCGGTTGCCAACTTACAATAAGGATCATTACATACATCATATATAATCACAATCATGTCCATATCACATCACAACACACCCATGCAAAACAAAGTTAGATGCCTCTAATTTACTTTGCATATTTTACGTGGTTTGGGCTTTTGAATAAGAACCGTTCTAACTTACGAATAAGAACCACATCTTTGATACAAGTATTTTCAAGTGCCCGTTGTAAATTGAATCTTCACTATGGTGGGAGAGACAGACACCCGCAAATCCACTTATGCAATACAAGTTGCATGTTGAGCGTGGAGCAAGTGTCATGAATGATGTCATGTAAGGTTAGCCCAGGCCTCTTCATCCCACCATCCCGCAAGATGCAAAGTACACAAGAAGCAATCGACGGCAAAAGCATAAACACCCACAATAAACATTGTGTTCTACTCGTGCAACAGATCTATGCATAGACATGGCTCTGAAACCACTGTAGGGGTTCATAGCATGGAAAACAAAAAATTCTATCGCATGAACACACACAAGCCAAGATCTAATCTAAGAGATCGGTGCAACAAGTTGATAGAGTACTAACCCTCAAAGATCCAAACTGTTTAACGAGATCGAATTCTCATGGTTGATGTAGTCGTTCACTTGTCGATATCAAGATCATGAAGACGATCCTTCCAGCGCCGCATTCTGGCAGCGCTTCCGTAGTCAGTCACACGTTTGTTACTCGATGAAGACCTTCCTCTCCCTTGTTCCAGCAGGCAGTGGAGGTTGTAGATCTCCTCTCGATTTCAGCAGCACGACGATGTGGTGGTGAAACGGAGGAGTAGATCCTGCAGGGCTTCGCCTAACCCGGAGCGAGTATGGTGGAGTAGCGAGGTCCTTGGCAACTAGAGTTTAGAGGCCAAGGGGTGGAGGTGGTCAGAGGTTATGGGGGGCTAGGCGGCGGCAGTGACTTGGAGGAGCTCTAGGGCAGAGGCAGTTTAGAGGGCAGCTGGCCTAGGGTTTTTTAGGTGTGTTGCAAGGGGGCGCCCCTCCCCTCCTTTTATGGGAGGGAGGGGCGGCAAGGGGGAGGGGATTCCTCCCCTAAGTCCTCTTCCTTGGTCGGCGGCAATAAGGGAGGGGAAACCTTCCTCCACTAGGTTTCCTCCTCTCCCTCCACTAGGTTTGACTTTCAATGTTGGGATTTGACTATTCAAACTAGAATTTGATTATTTCTCTTCCCATTTCCCAGCCAAGTGACCTAGGACATGATGCAACCATTCCACATTGGTATGAAACCTTCATGTACCCTTCCCTCTCTGCAGTGGTGGACCTTCTAGACACTTGTAGAAGCTTCCGGTGAAAACACCGAACACATTTCTGAACCTCGGAATTAGACTTTCCTCGTATGAATATTATTCTTCGGACCATTCCAGATATCCTCGTTATGTCCTGGATCCAATCCGAGACTTCGAACAACATTCGTTCTCCAACTCATTACCATATCTACTAAACAACATCTAATCCTTAAGTGTGTCTCCCTATGGTTCGTGAATTATGCGGACATGATGGAAACACTTCTCTAATCAATAAACAATAGAGGAATCTGGATATTCATACTGCTCCAACATATTTATACGATTACTTCGTGATCGAATGAACCATTTACATAGATACCAATTTCCCTTTGTCTTGCGGTACTTTTACTTACCCGAGGTTTGATCATCGGTATCTCTGCATACCTAGTTCAACCTTGTTACCGATAAGTACTCTTTTGTCGTTCTGTGATATGTGATCCCTTGTGATCTAGTCACATGCTTGCAAGCCAATTGGGTGACATTCCACCGAGAGGGCCCAGAGTATATCTATCCATCATATGGATGGACAAATCCCACTCTTTATCCATGTGCCTCAACACATACTTTCAGAATAATCAATGCCACCTTTATATCCACCCAGTTATGAAGTGGTGTTTGATGTCATCAAAGCATTCATCTGGTGATGGTGATTAAAATGATCTCATGGTCTAAGGAGTTAGGTTACTATGTATTTGAAAGCTTATAACAAACGAACTATTGAATGGCTTGATCTTATGCTACCCTTAACTATAGGAGTATGTCCATCACATCATACTCCTAATGATATGATCTTGTTATTAATAACATCCAATGTTCATGAGCAGGAAACCATAATCACCAATTAATCAACAAGCTAGTATTACAAGAGGCTTACTAGGGACTCTTACATGTTTACAAATCACACAAGTATTAATGTTTCCGGTCAATACAATTATAGCATGGTATGTAAAAATTTATCATAAACACAAAGATACAATAATAACTACTTCTATTATTGCCTCTTGGGCATATCTCCAACAATTTACACGTGAACCCCGTGGATATTTCAACCAATTCTGCAGAAAGCCCAACATGGAAAATATCTTTATCATGCTATTGTGGAAAAACAGGCACCCGATAAAGTTTTTTCCTACACCCAAAAGTCCACTTCAGAAACCAGTTACGATACAAAGATTGTAAAGTCAGCTCGGGCCGCTAATCACACAATACCGCCGATATCAAAGTTGCAATTTAACATCCCTAAAATCATGTTTCAAACTCATGCATATCATCCATGCATCCATGATAATGTAGAGTTCATTTCAAACAAACCAATTCAAAAACAGGAGCATATGGGCTCATTATTTTATGTGATCAGCATTTAGAACAAATGCTACTCTCCAGTGAGAGATAGTTGTTCATTGAACCAAACCTTGTTGTCTTATTGCTCTCAGATTGTATTGCTAGATTGCTAGGATTTAAACCAAAGTTTCAAAACAAATATGATTTGAAAACCAATTTCAAAACCTATTTAAAACTAGGGCTATGTCACTGCTTATTTTATTTTATTCCAAGTGACCAAGCCAATTCAAAGTGATCACTTGGTTTTGTGCCCAGATTTTTGAGTGTTGCACTCTACAAAAATCCTGAAAAGATTTGAATTCAAACAGCTTTTGAAATGATTTGAATTTGATTCCTAAAATTGCAAACAGAAAAAGAAAAGGAGAAAATAAATAGAAAAGGGTCGGCGCCACCTTTCTAGCCCAACAACAGAACCAACCCACTAAGCCCACCCGGGTTCCCCCTTCTCTCTCTCTCACTCGCAGACAAACCCACAGAGTCGCTGACGCAAGGACCCCACCTCCTCTATGTTTCACTCGCTGGCAGGTGGACCCTGCGACCACGTTGTCGTCATCTTCAATCACGCGTGGACGAGGCGCTCGCTCCGCCGTTACCTCGCCGCAGTCACTGCGAACTTAATTGCCATTGATTCTGCGCGTAATCGCCGCCCCCCTCCTACCTACTTAACCCCCTCTGCACCGCGAGCATTTCCCCTCACCTAGCGCCACCACTCTGCCACCAGTCGCCTGCAGATTCGCCCTTGCACCGCCGCAGGCTGAACCCTCTCCGGCGACCAATCCTGGTAAACTCCATGCGCCCCTTCCTCTCTGGTTCATGCGAACAGCTTCGCAACCTCCTTGCGCTCCTACTGACACCTCTAGTTTGTCCTGTACTGCCCCAGGCCGTTGACTCCAACGAGCACTGCAAACCCCCGACGCCGTCTCCAACTCCGGCAAGCGATTAAGGTAAAAACCGACCACCACGTGCCTTCCCTTTGACACTGACTTGTTCTCCTAACAGATGCGCACCCACTGATGCCCTCCGTTTGCGTTAGGGTGGAGCAGGACGTCACCAACGTCGCCGTCCACCTGAGCCCGACGCTGTCATCAACTCCGACGAGCTCCCACGACCACTGCAGCGCGCAACTTTTCAAGCCGTCGCCACGTTGAGCTTCAGTACATCGTCGCGAGTCTGGTAAGTGTCTTCAACGACCCCAGAACCCCTTGTAGCCACCACTCCGCCGTAGAGAGAGCGCTCCGCTGCCAGCCGTCACCGCGCGCCGCTAGTCTTTGGTTGTTTGATCGAACACCATAGGATCTAGATCTAATGCGTAGGATAGATCTTAGGCGAAGCGGTAAGTTCAGATCTGAGCCATGGGATTAAGTCAGATCCAGCGGCTCAGAAGCGTGATCCGGCGCGAAGCGGTACCAGCCAGTAGGATAGCGCCGCGTGGCACAGATTTTGTTTTAAATTTCTGATTTGAATCTATTAGTTGTTTGATTTTGTTTTGATCATAACTTTTGATTTCCACGTCCAAAATTGATGAATTTTATATCAATGGAATCAGGAGAGCAAGCCCTTTCCAAATATGCAGTGTGTTTAATGTTTTGCTTCTGTTAAAATGGTTTTGTTTACAGAAACTTGTGTAGGCCTATTTTGTGTATATAAATTATTTGAGAAATTTTTTAGTGTTTAAATAAATGTGGTTTGGCAAGTTTTGAACTTGTTTATGAATTAGTACTGTGCACTTGTCTTGTTGAGTTTAGAAAATCATCACATATCATATTGCATGCATCCATATATTTTTGCTTGTATTTATTTTGTATGTGATTTGTTTCTATGATTTTATGTGTAGATTTTGGTGCCAATAGTGATTGTGATTGTGAGGAGTGTAGCTACTATCCAAACTACCAAGGCAAGTGGTGCTTCATGATTTTATCCCTATGTTTTCTACTATGCATTAGAAATATTTTGCTAGTCTTGCATGGTTATATTTTTGCTTATATCCTATGTTGGGAAATCCTAGTAGTTGTAGAATTGCTAGAAATTTCTAAGTTAAGATGCTTATCTATGCCATGCTTAGACTAGATAGTAGCAACCAAAGGTGGTGAAATATTCATGCTATGTTAAAATATTTCTAAGTCCTTTTGGACTTGTGTTTTGTCTAATAAAACAACTAAGTGAATGAAACACCTGGGTGGAATGGAAGGATTGGTTTATGTTGAGTGGTTACACAAAACCCATTTCTATGGTTTACCTTGTGTATCTCACTTGTGGAAAGCCACCCAGGAACAAAGGGATTTGAGAGGCCAAATGATAAGAAGCTTCTAGTGCAGCAACTTGGCAATATGGGCTCTGCCTTGATCACATAGGTTGCAATAACTTAGCCATTTGGACAGTTGGTGGTAGTTGGATGATAGGTTGGAACGCGTCCATTTGGTCTAAGGGAAGGCTTTTGAAAGGTCCTGTCTTGGTGAAAATCAAGTCTTGTGGGGAAAGTGCACAACCTCTGCAGATGGAAGAATCTAAGTACTTAGCCATGTCCCTCGTATTGGACAATTTGAGCATCAAGACATGGAATCTATCAAGAATCTCCTCATCCCAATTTCTAAGTAAAAACTTGTGGTTGAACAAGGGTGAAGGACCTCAATGTCTATTGGTGGTTCCTTGGGAAAAGTTTTTGACAAAGAAAAACTTAGTGATTTCAACTAATAGGCAAAACCTATTTTGAGCAAAGCAAGCCTAAGCTTTACTTAGCCAAATTGCATATAGTATTTAGTCCACCAAATATTATACTAAGGTATTACTTGCCAATATTATTCCAATGTATTGACCCACTGTGGCTATAACTTGTGATGTTGCAGGTTACTCTAATGAGGATTAGGAGTCATGAGTCTACACTCAACATGTTTGCCTGTGGCACTTGAAGATGAAGAATTTTATCTATTTACTTATTTAAACTCTTGTACTAGGCCTATCACCGTGGAGTTGTAAAGACTATGTTTGTCTCTGGAATGACTGTAATAATGACCTTTGTTTCTGTGTACTTCATCTTGAACTGTGGATGCTAGCATTGATCCAGGGACTAGCATTGCAATCATAGGGATCCTTTTCCTTGATAAAGGAGGGATCTTACAGATGGTATCAGAGCACTGTGTTGCCTGTAGGATTATGACCCTAGGATTGGAAACCAGTAAGGAAAAATTTTCAACAACTTCCACACTTGTCTATTCTTCGCATAAACTTTTCTAATCTTCTTTCTCATCTCTATTTATAGATGAACTCCATCAACGAACCCGTAAGGAAAGGAGCACTCATGACAATGACTTTGTGTAAGATCCCTCCTTTATAAAGGAAAAGGATCCCTGTGATTGCAATGGTAGTCCCTGGATAAATGCTAGCATCCACAGTTTAAGATGAAGTACACAGAAACAAAGGTCATTATTACAGTCATTCTAGAGACAACATAGTCTTTACAACTCCATGGCCACAGGCCTAATACAAGAGTTTAAATAATTAAATAGATAAAAGTCTTCATCTTCTTGTGCCACATGCAAACATGTTGAGTGTAGACTCATGACTCCTAATCCTCATCAGAGTAACCTGCAACATCACAAGTTACAGCAACAGTGGGTCAATACATTGGAATAGTATTGGCAAGTGATACCTTAGTATAATATTGGTGGACTACATACTATATGCAATTTGGCTAAGTGTAGCTTAGGCTTGCTTTGCTCAAAAATAGGTTTTGCCTATTAGTTGAAATCACTAAGTTTTTCTTTGTCAAAATTTTTTCCCAAGGAAACACCAATAGACATTGAAGTCCTTCACCCTTGTTCACCCACAAGTTTTACTTAGAAATTGGGATGAGGAGATTCTTGATAGCTTCCATGTCTTGATGCTCAAGTTGTCCTTTTCCAAGGACATGGCTAAGTACTTAGATTCTTCCATCGGCAGAGGTTGTGCACTTTCCCCACAAGACTTGATTTTCACCAAGACAGGACCTTTCAGAAGCCTTCCTTAGACCAAATGGATGCGCTCCAACCTATCATCCCACTACCACCAACTGTCCAAATGGCTAAGTTATTGCAACCTATATGATCCAGGTAGAGACCATATTGCCAAGTGGTTGCACTAGAAGCTTCTTAACATTTGGCCTCTCAAATCCCTTTGTTCCTGGGTGGCTTTCCACAAGTGAGATACACAAGGTAAACCATAGAAATGGGCCTTGTGTAACCACTCAACATAAACCATTCCTTCCATTACACCCAGGTGTTTCATTCACTTAGTTGTTTTATTAGGCAATACACAAGTCCAAAGACTTAGAAATATTTTTATCATAGCATGAATATTTCACCACCCTTGGTTGCTACTAGCTAGGCTAAGCATGGCATAGATAAGCATCTTAACTTAGAAATTTCTAGCAATTCTACAACTACTAGGATTTCCCAACTTAGCATATAAGCAAAATATAACCATGCAAGACTAGCAAAATATATCTAATGCATAGTAGAAAACATAGGGATAAAAATATCATGAAGCACCACTTGCCTTGGTAGTTTGGAGAGTAGCTACACTCCTCACAATCACAATCACTATTGGCACCAAAATCTACACATAAAATAATAGCCACAAATCACATACCAAATAAATACAAGCAAAAATATATGGACGCATGCAATATGATATGTGATGATTTTCTAAACTCAAAAAGTCAAGTGCACAGTACTGGTTCATAAACAAGTTCAAAACTTGCCAAATAACATTTATTTAAACACTAACACATTTGTCAAATAATTTATATACACAAAATAGGCCTACACATGTTTATGTAATTAAAATCATTTTAACAGAAACAAAACATTAAACACATTGCATATTTGGAAAGGGGTTGTTCTCCTGATTCCATTGATATAAAATTTGTCAAATTTGAACATGGGAATCAAAAGTTATGGCTAAAACAAAATCAAACAACTAATAGATTCAAATTCTGTTTTTAAATCTAATCTGTAGCCACGCGTCATGTTCTGATTGGTGCGTACCAGTTCGCTCAGGATCACGCACACAAGCCATTAGATCTAACTTAATCTGCACGGCTCATATCCACTCGTACCCCTTCGCTTAAGTGATCTATCTAGCCCGTCAGATCTTGATCCAACGGTTCGCGAGCAAGCAACCAAACTTTGGCGGCGCTGGCGGCGGCAGCTCTGTCTACGGCGGCACGGTGGCTATAGGGGGTTCTAGGGTCGTCGGAGGTGCTTACCAGACTCGCGACGGTGTACTGAAGCTCAACGTGGCGATGGCTTGACAAGGGGCGCACGGACACGGCGGCACGGGCTCGTCGGAGTTGCTGACAACGTCGGGCGTTCGGTGACGAAGACGTTGGCGGCGCTCCTGGTCACCCTAGCACGAATCAATGGTATCAGGGGGTGCGCAAGGCTACGGCGAACATACTCGTGTGAATCAGAAGAGAAGGGGAACACGGGGCTCACCGAATTTAATCGCCGGAGTTGAAGACGTCATCGGGACCTTGTGCTTGTGGATGAGTCGACGACTGGGCAAGATAGGATGACCCAATGGTGTCAGACTGTGCGCACGGAAGTTGCGAGGCTGTCTGCATGAACTAAGGCGACGGAGCTCACCGATTGGTCGCCGGAGAGGGTTCTCCTGCGGGTGCAAGCGATTGCGGGCAACTGGGGCGCTCATGCTCGGGTCGGGGTAAAATGGAGAGGGGGCAGAGGGGGTTTAAGTAGGCGATATGGGGGCGTGAATCACTCCTGCAATCAACGGGAATTGACGACGCGATATTAAAAAGGAAACGCTCGCTTGATTTGGGGAAGAACACGTCGCCGGGGTGGAGACGATGACGCTGTGTGGGCCGCGGGTGTCAGCGAGTGAACGAGAGAGAAGGTGGGGCCCTTGCGTCAGCGACTCTGTGGGTGCGGGTGTGCGGGGGGGGGGGGGTTGCTGGGCTAGTTGGGCTGGTTGGGCCAGATTTGACTGTTTGCTTATTTTTTTCTCTTTTAAACTTTTTCTTTTTCTGTTTGCTTTTCTAAAAAGGATTTTTAAACTCCAATTCAAATCTGTTTGATTTCAAAACTATTCTGGATTTTTGTACAATAAATCTTGTACTCAAATAAGTGTTAAACACATCTGTTCACTCAAACCTACTTGAGCCAATTGAAAATTAAAATAAAAACAAGCCTTTTAGAGATATAATAAAAGGCATAAACTTTGGTTTTATTTCATACTTGTTTTGAAACTTGGCGCAAACCTTTTGAATCACTTAAGTTAGGATTCAAAACAATACTGATTGAATATAAGTACCTTTCTCAATAGTATGTAGCACCAAGGCTAGAACATTCATACATAAAATAATGAGCATATATGCTCCTGTTTTGAAATGATTTTTGAAAATGGAATCTTGCATGATCATGGATGCATGGATGATATGCATGAGTTTGAAACATGATTTTAGGGATGTTACAAATCTAACCCCCTTAAGGTGAATCTCGCCCTCGAGATTCGGATTGGCTAGCAAATATGTGAGGGTGGTCTTTCCGAAGATCATCTTCTCTTTCCCATGTTGCTTCCTCTTCGGAATGATGGTTCCATTGAACTTTACAAAACTCGATAGTCTTAGTCCGTGTGACTCTTTCTGCAGTCTCAAGAATCTTGATAGGTTTCTCTTCATAAGTGAGGTCACTCTCCAATTGAACCTCTTCCAGAGGTATAGTATCCTTCAAAGAAGTTTCTTCCATTTCTGGGTGACATTTCTTAAGCTGACTCACATGAAACACATTATGAACAGCTGACAGAGACTCTGGCAATTCAAACTCATAAGCAACTTATCCTTTATGACTCAGAATCCTGAATGGTCCAACATATCTTGGGGCCAATTTTCCCTTGACTCCAAACCTCTTCACCCCATGAAGTGGTGACACTCTGAGATATGCTCTATCACCAACTTCGTAGGTGACTTCTCTACGCTTAGGATCTGCGTAGCTCTTCTGTCGGGACTGTGCTATCTTCAATCTGTCCTTAACCAGCTTAACATTCTCTTAGGCTTCTTTGATAAGTTCTGGTCCGAACAAACTTCTTTCTCCCACACCATTCCATAGTAATGGGGTGGTACATTTTCTCACATAGAGAAACTCAAATGGTACCATCTCAATACTGGCTTGATAGCTGTTGTTATAAGAAAATTCTACGTAAGGCAGACTTTCATCCCAACTGGCTCCATAGTCTAGGGCAAATGCCCTCAACATATCTTCAAAAATCTGATTAGTCCTTTCTGTTTGTCCATTAGTTTGAGGATGAAAAGCAGTGCTGGATTCCAATCTCGTTCCCAATTACTCATGTAATTGCCTCCAAAAATGAGAAGTGAATTGGGTTCCTCTATCTGACACAATACTCTTAGGTACTCCATGTAGACATACAATTCTACTCATATAGATCTTGGCCAACTTAGCACTTGTGTAAGTTGTCTTCACGGGTATGAAATGAGCTACTTTAGTTAGGCGATCCACTACTAACCAAATAGAATCATATCCTGACCGGGTCCTTGGCAATCTGGTAATGAAGTCCATACCAATCTTGTCCCACTTCCAATCAGGAATAGGTAGTGGTTGAAGCAAACCTGCTGGTTTCTGATGTTCCGCCTTCACTCTGCTACATACATCACACAAAGCAATATGTTCGGCGATGTCCTTCTTGAGATTATTCCACCAAAATCTTTCTTTCATATCCATGTACATCTTGGTGTTACCCGGATGAATAGAATATGGTGAGTTATGTGCTTCTTGTAAAATCAGTTTCCGAAGCTCTGGATCTTGTGGAACACAGATACGTTTCCCGTGCCATAAAGTACCCTGTTCGTCTTCATGGAATCCTTTGGCTTTTCCTTTGCCAATCTTTTCCTTAATCTCCTCAATTTCCTTATCAGTCTTCTGGCCTTCCTTGATTTTTTCCAACAAAGTAGGTTGAACATCCAAAGACATGAGATGTCCTTCAGGCACAATCTCCAATCTGAGGTCTCTAAATTGGGCACACAGATCATCTGGTAATTCTCCCTTAGTAAGGCCATTCACAAAAACCTTACGGCTTAGAGCATCCGCTACAACATTTGCTTATCAGGATGGTATTGCAAACTTAAGTCATAGTCCTTAATGAGTTCTAGCCATCTTCTTTGTCTCATATTAATTTCTTTCTGGGTGAAGATATACTTCAAACTCTTGTGATCAGTGAACACTTCACAACGCTTTCCCAAAAGATAGTGTCTCCATGTTTTGAGTGCATGGACAACAAAGGCTAACTCTAAATCATGAGTAGGATAGTTTACTTCATGAGTTTTGAGTTGTCTCGAGGCATAAGCCACAACTTTTCCTTCTTTCATAAGTACGGAACCTAATCCATGATGAGATGCATCACAATACACTTGGAAATCTTTTTCCAAATCTGACAAACATAAGACTGGTGCTGTCACAAGTCTCTTCTTCAATTCTTGAAAGCTGAGTTCATAACCTTCAGACCAAGCAAATTTCTTGTCTTTCTTTAGCAATTCTGTCATAGGCTTAGCTACCTTGGAGAAATTCTCAATGAATCTTCTGTAGTAACCTCCTAAGCCAAGGAAACTACGAACTTCTTTCACTGACTTGGGAGATTCCTATTCAGTTACAACTGAAACTTTGGCAGGATCAACTACTACTCCATCTCCTGACACAACGTGTCCAAGAAATCCAACTTCATTCAACCAGAATTCACACTTGCTGAATTTGGCATACAGTTTATGCTCTCTAAGCTTCTCAAGTATCAAACGCAAATGTCCTTCATGTTCTTCTTTGCTCTTGGAGTAGATCAAAATGTCATCGATGAAAACGACAACAAACTTATCAAGAAATTCCATGAACACCTTGTTCATCATATTCATGAAGTATGCTGGTGCATTGGTCAAACCAAATGGCATCACGGTATACTCATACAATCCATACCTTGTGGTGAAAGTTGTCTTAGGTATGTCTTGCTCTCTTATCTTGAGTTGGAAATAACCTGACCGAAGATCAATCTTTGAGAACACACAAGCTCCTTCTAACTGATCAAACAAGTCATTGATTCTAGCCAAAGGGTATTTGTTCTTGATAGTCACCTCATTGAGTGAACGGTAATCTAGGCATAACCTTTGACTTCTATCTTTCTTCTCCACAAACAAAACTGGGGCTCCCCAAGATGAAGAACTTGGTTGAATAAATCCTTTCTGCAACTGCTCTCCAAGTTGTTTCTTGAGTTCTTTCAGTTCATCAACTGACATCTTGTACGGTCTCTTTGCTATTGGTCCAGATCCTGGTAGCAAATCAATAAGGAACTCCACATCTCTATCTGGTGGTATTCTGCAATTCTTAAACACATCTGGATATTCACTCACAATTGGCACACTGTCTATGCTAACCCCCTTAAGGGAATTTAGCTTACTCCCTTTTGATTCAAAGTTAGACTTGAATCTAATCCGTTTCTTCTCCGGGGTTGTGAGTGCAACAGTACGATTGGCACAATCTAGTACTCCTTCATACTTGGTCATCGAATCCATTCCAAAAATTACATCCAGTCCTTGGGAATCTAGGATTATCAGACTCACTGGAAACTTATGCTTTCCAAACTCTATTACTAGATCCCGGCATCTAAGACTTACTATCATATCTCCACCTGGAGAACTAACTTTTATTGGACACCCAATGTTTTTAGTTGGAAACCCATTTCTATCAACAAATGCTTTTGATATGAATGAATGCGATGCTCCAGTATCAAAAATAAGAAGTGCTGGAATAGAATTGAGTTTGAACTTACCAGCAACAGCATCTGGCTCTTCATAGATTTCCTCCACATTGATGTGGTTCACTTGTCCCTTCTGAAAAGGGTTAGGCTTGTTGGGTCCTTCAACTTTCTTTTTCGGGCATTCATTTGCATAATGCCCCATCTTCTTGCACTTGAAACACTCAACCTGACTAATATCCTTCTTGACAGGCTGGCTTCCACTGCCACTTCCACTTCCACTATGGTGGCTCTTATATCCACCCTTGTGGTTCTTGTACTTGTCATTGTCATGACTACGGTGATGTTTGTTGTCATTATGACGGTTGTGGTTGTGGTGCTTGTTGAATTTCCCATGCTTGTGGGATCCTGAGCTTCCACTATCATCATAATGGGAACATTTGTGAGATGATCCCGAGCTGTGCTTGTCAGAGTGCTATCTCTTCCTACTCTCAACTTGCTTCATTTTGTTCTCCAAAATAGTAGCATTGTCACAAAGAGACTGTAAGATCCCTCCTTTATAAAGTAAAAAGGATCCCTGTGATTGCAATGCTAGTCCCTGGATCAATAGCTAGCATCCACAGTTAAGATGTAATATCAAGAAACAAAGGTCATAATACAACTTTATAACCAGGAATAAAGTAATTTATTACATCTTACATAACTCATTTGGCTATTACATTACATTGCAGCGGAATAACTATAAGTATGGAGTCCTTCATCTTCAAAGTGCCACAAGCAGACATGTTGGTTGTAGACTTTGTAATCCTAATCAACACACTTCACTAAAATAATCAAACCTGCAACATAACAAGTTACAACCACAAGGGGTCAATACATTTGAATTGTATTGGCAAGTGATACCATAGTGGTATAGTGGAGTCTATCATCTATATGCATTTGGCTAAGTGGAGTTGAGGCTTGCATTGCAAAAAAATAGATTTTTCCTTAACATTTGAAAATAATAAGTTTTTGCTTGACAAAATCATTTTTCTCAATCAAAGATTTAAATCCTTTAACCCTTGTTTAAACCACAAGTTTTTAACTTAGAAATTTGAATGATGAGATTCTTGATTGCTTCCATGTCTTGATGCTCAAATTGTCCTTTACCAGGGACATGGCTAAGTACTTAGATTTTACACTCTGCAGAGGTGGTGCACTTTCCCCACAAGACTTGGTTTCCCAAGACAAGATCTTTCAGAAGCCTTCCCTTAGACCAAAATGGACGCGCTCCAACCTATCAAACACTACCACCCACTGTCCATATGGCTAAGTTCTTGCAACCTATATGATCCAGGCAGAGCCCATAATGCCAAGTGGCTGCACTTGAAGCTTCTCAACATTTGACATCTCAAACCTCTTTGTTCCTGGGTGGCCATCCACAAGTGAGATACACAAGGTTCACCAGTCCCCTGGCCTTGTGTAACCACTCAACATAAACCATTCCTTCCATTCCACCCAGGTGATTCATTAACTTAGTTGTTTTATTAAACAAAACACAAGTCCTCAGACTTACGAATTTTTCCATAGTGTGAATAAATAGTCCACCCATGTTTTCTATTAGCTAGGCTAAGCTTGATAGTAGTAGGAATCTTAACTTAGGAATTTTCTACTAAGGTTCCATGTAACACCCCGGTTCTGAAAAGACCGTGGCCTCTATGTGACATGCCAATCCCTGGATCGGTTCATTGGCCCACAATAGAGTAAGATAGATAACATAGCAAAATATCCGTGTATCATAAGTACCGAAGATCCAGAGTACCATTATTACAATAAAAGCTTAGCACAAAGCTAGCTCAAATTATTCAGGTAGCAACATAAACAAGTAAATCCTCCATTCTTCAAATTGCCCACAAGTGAACAAGTGCCGAGTGGAGTACCGTGGCCTATAACGATCAATCAGAATCGGAATAACTTGCAGCATAAAACGCAACAGCCCCGAAGGGTCAATACATGGAATGTATGGCAAGTAGAGCTAGTAAATGGAGACAATAGTACTAACATCTACATGCATATTTGGCAAGTGGAGCTGTGTCTGGCTTGCATTTGCAAATAACTTTGTCCTCCTTTCATAAACAGTTTTGAATTTTCTTTGAAAAGATCCCAATTAAGTTATCCCAACAATATTAAAACAATTATGAAATTAGAATGAGCGAGAAACATGTCATGAAATCAATATCAAGCAACTCAGTTGTCCATAACCGGGGACACGGCTAATCGATTAGATTATACACTCTGTAGAGGTTAGTACACTTTACCCATGTGACTTGGCCAGCCTAGCTCGTACCATCACTCTCATTTTGGGTGATGATAGGGAGAAGACCAAGAAGAGACTGTTCGGGAAGTAGCTCCTCAATCCCGGCCAAGACCGTCCATCCTACCAAAATTCTACATCTCTGGATACGCGGGTTCGAGTTACCACAACCTACTAAGTCCAGCCAACCGCCCATTTCATTATTGGCACATGGTTGTACACGTAAGCTACCAAATAAAGAAGCCAATCATTCTCTCTTGATACCTGGGTGCCTTTCCGCAATTAAACCACCAAAACATATCAATACCATCACACCCAGGGGATTCATTGATTAAGTTGTTTTAGTTTTCACAAACCAATACTTTGAGAAAACAAGTATCAATGATGTAACCCAGCCCTCGTTCAACATAGCATGGCTAAGCACATCTACAACGGTGGTTCATCTACAAGGAAAGCCCTACCACATAATAGGACATAGCATAGCGATAGTATCATCCTACACATGCAACTACAAAATACACGACAATGCATTGAAAATAGTAGGACGATATCATGAACAAAGTAGCATCTACTTGCCTTGATTGAAGCGGTCGGAGGAACAATCCAAACACGAGCAAGGGTTGCACTCCACACAATCTACACAACACAATTGCATTCATAAACAAACAATTCACAAATATATGCAACAAGGATGATGCATGAATGCAAGAACGGCAAGTGAATTGGTGCTACAGCTGCACCACATAATACTAATCCATAATACTACCGAATACATGCATGGAAAATAGATTTGGCGCTTGGAAAACTATTAAACAAAAGTAGAGATCACTACTAGAGCTAGAACTTAAATAATTCACTACCGGTAGTAGACAGGTTGTAAAATCTTGGAAAAACTCTACCGCATAGGCATCACTGATAAGAAACAGTACCAATTGGAATTACTCAAAAACGAATTATAAAACTCACGAAGTAATTAAAACACTGCAGAAAGCCATTAGACAAATACTGCAGAAGTTTTTACTGTAAGCCTATATTTTTATTCCACGATGAGATTCCCCTCGTTCATACGAGTTCAGGGACATATCACACGTGATTTTTGGAGCTACGAAACTTTTACTACGAATTTATTACTCCGAAAAGGCCACTAACTAGTTTGATTAAACTGTACCAAACCTGACAGTAAAAGTCTGAGCCAAAGCTGCAGCGAGATTCTACACGACTCACTGAACTCGTGCATATTTTATTTGCAATTTTTGGCCAAACGGTTTAATTTCTATGCAATTTACAAGATTCTACCGAAATCTGCCAACTAATAGGATTAACAAAATTGACCCAGTCAACTGTGTCTGTTTGACTGGTCAACTCGTCTGATGACTGGGCGCTGACTGGGCGTCTGACTAGTCAACGCCTGGGATGCTGACCAGTCAACGAACGATCTAAGCCGCTGATCTGAGATCTGACGGTGGTTGCTGTCTTACCGGAAACGGATGGCGAAACGAACTCCGGCGAGCTCCGGACGGCGGCAACGATCGGTTTCGGTGGCATGGAAACTCCTGCAAGTACGTACACAGTCAACTACGGTTTCGGAATAAAAAACGCGGGCGCGAGGCGACGCGCGTACGTGTTCTTGCAATAACGCACGCTTGCGCACATGCGATGACGCGCGTACGTGGCGACGGCGCAGCGGCATGCGGCGAGGCAGCGGCGGCGCGCGGCGGCGCGATCACGGCGGCGGCGGCGCGGAGGCGGAGCGGCGGCGGTGCGCTGCGGTGGAGGTGGCGCGGTCATGGCGGCGGTAGATGAGTTCGGCGACGGCGACGATCTGCGACGCGAAGCACGGGAATAGAAAGAGGAGGAGGAGACGAACCCGGCAACGGTGGCGACGCGGCGAGGACGGAGGGCGAGGCGAGGCGGCGCGGCGAGGCGCGGCGATTCGCGGGAGGCGCGCCAGCGGCGGGAGAAAGGCGGCGGGGTCGGGTGGCACACGGCCGAGGTGGCGGTGGCCCCTTTTTATATCTGGTCCCTCTCGCGTAGAAAAAAAAACAGTCCTAAACTGAAAACGGTCCAGATTTGACTCCGATTCGGAAATCGGTCCGGATTTTCGGACCGTTTTCCGGCGGTTTACTAAAACGTCCGAGTCTTTTGCATACGAACTCCGATTGGAGCGATTTTCGCGCCTACGGGTTCGTATCGTCGAGGGGAACAACCTTCAGTCGAAGTTTGAGCGAAAGCTCGAACCTACAGGGGTGGTTGTTGCAAGTCCCTCTAAAGCTCCCCGCAGGAAACTCGAAGCGAAGCAAAATAGGGTTTTGCAAATAGCGTTTCGTCGATCCTCTCTACTCGACGGTTTTGCATGGAAAGATATGATGCAATGATATGAATGATATGCAGAACCAAATCTAAAATTTGGGATGTGACAAGACTAACCCCCTTAAGATGAATCTCGTCCTCGAGATTCGGCGCGGCTAGCAAATAGGTGTGGGTAGTCCTCTCGGATGTCATCTTCACGCTCCCAAGTGGCTTCCTCTTCGGTGTGGTGGCTCCACTGCACCTTGCAAAACTTGATTGTCTTGGTACGGGTAGTCCTTTCTGCTGTCTCTAGAATCTTGACCGGTTTCTCCTCATAGGTCAAATCATTCTCAAGCTGAACCTCCTCGAGCGGTACAGTGTCTCTCAATGGTGTATCCACCATCTCCGGATGGCACTTCTTCAGCTGGGATACGTGGAACACGTTGTGAACAGCAGACAGAGCCTCTGGCAACTCCTACTGATAGGCAACTTCTCCCTTGCGTGATAAGACTCGATAGGGTCCAATAAATCGAGGTGCCAGCTTACCCTTAATACCAAATCTCTTGATTCCACGAAGCGGCGATACTCTGAGGTATGCTCTATCACCTATCTCATACACCACTTCCTTGCGCTTGGCGTTAGCGTAGCTCTTCTGCCTTGATTGTGCTACCTTCATCCTGTCCCTAATCAAGGCGACCTTCTCTTCAGCGTCCTTGATCAAATCAGGTCCAAACAACTGACGTTCTCCTACTCCATCCCATAGAAATGGTGTTCGGCACCGTTTCCCATATAGCACATCGAACGGTGACGTCTTGATGCTGGTTTGATAGCTGTTGTTGTAGGAAAACTCAGCATACGGCAAATTCTCATCCCAACTAGAACCATGAGCCAAGGCGCAAGCTCTTAGCATGTCCTCCAAAATCTGGTTCACCCTCTCGGTCTGTCCATCAGTCTGTGGGTGAAACGCTGTGCTAAACTCCAATCTAGTACCTAGTGACTCGTGCAGCTGGCACTAGAAGTGTGAGGTAAATTGGGTGCCTCTATCAGATACGATACTCTTGGGAACTCCATGTAGGCACACAATCTTGTCCATGTAAATCTTGGCCAACTTTGCACTCGTATAGGTTGTCTTCACTGGTATAAAGTGGGCTACCTTGGTCAAATGATCGACCACTACCCAAATAGAGTCATATCCTGACCTGGTCCTGGGTAGTCCTGTGATAAAATCCATTCCCACTCTATCCCATTTCCAATCCGTCACGGGCAAAGGCTGTAGCAGTCCTGCTGGTTTCTGGTGTTCCGCCTTCACTCGGCTACATACATCACATAGGGCAATATGCTCTGCGATGTCTCCCTTCATGTTGTTCCACCAGAATCTGTCCTTTAGGTCCATATACATCTTTGTATTGCCCGGATGTATGGAATACGTCGAGTCATGAGCTTCCTGCATAATCAACTTCCTTAACTCCGGATCGTTGGGCACACACAAACGATCTCCATACCACAAGGTACCTTGCTCATCCTCGCGGAATTCCCTTGCTCGACCTTCCTTCATCTTTTCCTTAACTTCATCTATCTCTTTGTCTCCCACTTGAGCCTTCCTGATTCTGTCCTGAAGCATTGGTTGGACTTCCATTGTAGCCAAATATCCTTCAGACACTACCTCCAGTCTAAGGTCCTTGAATTGCTTGCACAAATCCTCAGGCAATTCACCAATTGTCAATCCATTGGCATAAACCTTCCGTCTCAGAGCATCCGCTACTACATTGGCCTTTCCTGGGTGATATTGTAGATTCATATCATAGTCCTTGATAAGCTCCACCATCTCCTTTGTCTCATATTCAATTCCTTCTGGGTAAATATGTATTTCAGGCTCTTGTGGTCGGTGTACACATCAGAGTGTTTTCCCATTAAGTAATGCCTCCATACCTTGAGCGCATGAACCACTGACGCTAACTCCAAGTCGTGTGTGGGGTAATTCCGCTCATGGTTCTTGAGTTGTCGCGAGGCATAAGACACTACTCTCCCATCTTGCATCAGCACACTCCCAAGTCCCTGTCGAGAAGCATCACAGTACACTTGGAAATCCTTCTGAAGATCTGGTAAGCACAGAACAGGTGCAGTCACTAGTCGCCGCTTCAGCTCCTGAAAGCTGGCTTCACATACATCTGACCACTCAAACTTTCTCTCCTTCAGAAGTTCAGTCATCGGCTTTGCAATCTTGGAAAACTTTTCAATGAACCTCCTATAATATCCAGCAAGTCCCAAAAAGCTTCGAATCTCTCCCGCATTCTTGGGTGCTTCCCACTCAGTTACTGCAGTCACTTTGCTTGGATCAACAGCGACTCCTTCTCCTGACACCACGTGTCCAAGAAACCCAACGGTGTTAAGCTAGAATTCACACTTGCTGAATTTGGCATACAGCTGGTGTTCCCTCAGTTTCTCCATAATCAGTCGCAGATGTTTCTCATGCTCAGCATCATCCTTGGAATATATCAGTATGTCATCAATAAACACCACCACGAACTTGTCCAAGTACTCCATAAATACCTTGTTCATCATGGTCATGAAATATGCCGGGGCATTCGTTAGTCCAAATGACATAACCGTATACTCATATAAACCATACCTAGTGGTGAAGGCGGTTTTTGGTAAATCCTCCTTCCGGATCTTCAATTGAAAGTAGCCTAATCGCAGATCAATCTTGCTGAACACCTTTGCTCCTTGCAGTTGATCAAAAAAATCATTTATGTTCGGCAGAGGGTACTTGTTCTTGATGGTTACCTCATTCAGCGAGCGATAGTCCACCACTAATCTCTTGGTGCTGTCTTTCTTCTCCACAAACAGAACAGGTGCACCCCATGACGACGCACTAGGCTGAATGAATCCCTTTTCCAGCTGCTCCTTCAACTGTTTCTTCAATTCCTTCAGCTCATCCACATCCATCTTATATGGTTTCTTTGCTATTGGTCCTGTTCCCGGCATCAGGTCAATAAGAAACTCTACTTCTCTGTCAGGTGGCATTCCTGGCAGTTCTTCCGGAAACACGTCGGGGTAATCCCTAATCACTGGCACAGTATCCATGCTAACCCCCTTAAGAGAATTTAGCTTACACCTTCCTGGTCGTGCGGCTGACTTGAATCTAATCCTCTTACCATCCTGGGTTTTGAGTGAAACAGCTCGCTGTGCACAATCTATGTGTCCCCCATGCATGGACATCCAATCCATACCCAAAATAACATCTAATCCCTGTGAATCCAACACTACCAAATGTGCAATGAAGTTGTGTGTTCCAATCCTCACAGTTAAATTGCGGCATCCCGCACTAGCTATCATATCTCCTCCAGGTGAACTCACTCTAAAAGACCTCTTCATAGACTCAGTAGGTAACTCATACTTATCCACAAATGCCCTTGATATGAATGAATGCGATGCACCAGTATCGAAAAGTATAAGTGCAGGGTAAGTGTTGATTGGAAACTTACCAATCACAAGGTCAGGCTCATCTGGAATCTCTTCCACATTCATGTGGTTCACTTTGGCCTTCTCATTGTTGGTTGGCTTGAGTCCCTTCCTCTCCGGACAGTTGTCAGCATAGTGTCCCTTCTGCTTACACTTGAAGCATGTCACCTCACTCAGATCCTTCTTCACAAAGTTGCGATCACGGTTGCGGTCATGTCCACCGTGTCCTCCGGAGTGGTGAGAGTGTCCTCCCTTGTGGCTGTGGTGGCTGCTCCTATGGTTGTCATGACGATGTCCATCGCCTCCATGGTGGTGGTGGTCATGGCTCCCATGGTCACTCCCTCCATGCTTGGAGTATCCATCATAAGAAGTGCGAGACTTGTGGTGTGAGCCAGAGTGGTGATTGTTGCTCTTTCTCTTGCGGCTTTCCACCTGTTTGTGCTTCCCTTCCAAGATCCTAGACTTGTCCATAAGCTCCTGGAAAGTGGGGCAATAAACCACCAGTAGCTGCACTGAAAGCTCATCACTGAGGCCATCCAGAAATCTCTCCCTCCTTTTTGCATCAGTGTCCACATCCTCAGGTGCATAACGGGACAGGTTGTTGAACTCCTCAATGTACTCGGCCACGGTGCGATTGGTTTGGCGCAAGTTGCGGAACTCCTTCCTCTTCAGGCTCAGAACTCCTGAAGACACGTGGTTGGTCCTGAAACCTTCCTCAAACATCGCCCAAGTCACAGTATTCAGAGGGTGGGTGATCTGAAAAGTGTCCCACCAAGAAGCGGCTGGTCCCTCCAGTAGGTGAGCGGCAAACCTCACCTTCTCAGCATCAGTGCATCCAACAGTTACTAGATCCTTGTTGACTGAACGCAACCAGTCGAGAGCAACCACTGGTTCCGTTGCAGTAGAGAACTTAGCTGGCCTTAACCTCAGAAATCTGGTGAGAGCATCTCCCTGAGGCTGATTGTTTCCATTGTTGTTGTTGTTCTGATTTGCCATGAACTGGGTCATCACTTGGGTCAGCTGTGCCTGAGCTGCCATGAGCTGCTCCAACTCATTGGGTTGGCGGCGGGGAGGCATCTGCGGTTCAGCACAGGTAAGTTTAGAAAGAATCAACTACGGTAATAGGATTCTACCCATGCATATGGTCAAACAACAACAAACAAAAGCAGACAATCACAAGCAAGCAACACATCAACAAACAAGCGGTCCAGCAACATCCCAGGTGTTATCCTAGCATTATATACCTACTGAAATAGTTTTGCAAGAGTTGGCAATGGTTAACTAAACAGTTGAGCATCAAAACGACAAAACTGCAATTCTGACAGAATAGTTCTGCTGTGTTCACGAATTTTTCCGCCTGACTTAAACTCGTCAGAAAATTTAGCCAATTTTTGTGCATATGGTACAGGAAGTTCCGCATCAGCCCAATTTCTTTTCAGATTTTTCCGAGTTACCAGAAAAATATGAAAAATCGCGCAGTACTGCTGTATCAGTAGAAAAACTGCAGCGAAAACAACACAGATAGTAACCAAATTGCCATAACTCTTTCATATAGTTTTGCACAAATAATTCCTGGGATATTGGAGTACACAAATAAGCATCTAAACACTCTTAAACTAACACGAACTAAGTTTCACAACGATCGAGAATAATCCTAACGATTTCGCCTAACGAGGACTAATTGGTGGACTTCTATCTATTGCTTGAAGAGATTGAGGTAGGTCCTTGCTGTCATGCGTTGACGCTTCGGCTCGCGGTACAACCATGGCGGCGGAGTGTACACCTCTCCTGAACCATCACTTGAAACGTCAAACTCCACCTCTTCTGGATCCTCCTCTTCTTCATTCTCAGCTGCAACTGCAACAGCTTCATCTCCACCACCATCATCGTCTCCATCATCATCATCCTCGTCCTCATCATCATCATCTCCACTGTCATCATCATCCCCATTGTTGCCATCATCTCCATTGTCATCATCAGAGGGTGGATTCAGCTGTGCTTGGAGAGCGGCAATCTGGGTTGTCATTGCTTCAATAGTTTGATCCCTTTCTTGGACTGTCCCTTGCAATTGTTGTATGTTCTGGGTGTTCTCCTGCACAGTACCATGAAGATGTGCTATGGTTGCATCTCTGGCTATCAGGGCATTCTCCAGAACTCCCACAGCTTCATGCAAAGTGTCAATCTCCTGTCCTTGGACCACCATACCATTGCTAGTAAAATCTGCAATCTCCTTTATCATCCTCACCTTCTCTGCTAGAGCTCCATTCCCCCTTTCCATGTCCTCTATGTGCCTCCGACGGGGCGGCATGTTGTTCCTGTCGCCCGGGGTAACCACAATGTTCCCATCTTCATCACGCCTTCCATAGTCACGGTAGGGTGAATCTGCCGGTAGTAGGTGTCGGACATAATGGCACTGGCGAGACAGGGCTTCATGTATGGCCAAGTTGATTCCAAGTCCCCAGTTGCAGTATGTCTTGGTGTAGATCAAGTGCACGGGGTTTGGCAAGGCGGCATCTCTGAATATGAAGGTAGTGATCTCCCATGCATCCTCTCCATATCCATAGGTGTACAACCTTCTTCCCTTGAACATGGGAAGTGGCAAACTCAATGACTGCGAGAGCTGAGCTAACTGCCTTGCAAAGGGCCTTGGTGACTCCATGGTGACATACTCAGTCCTGACGTCTCCCATCTACCAAGTAAAAGAGGAAAGTGTGAGAATAGCATATGGTAAGAATTTACGAGGGTGAAAGGCCTAAGATGAAGGACAGAGTTAATATAGGCTTTAATAAATCTATGGCTTCCTAATCCAATCCTAGGTCACGATCCTACAGTCGACACACGGGCTCTGATACCATCCTGTAACACCCCGGTTCTGAAAAGACCGTGGCCTCTATGTGACATGCCAATCCCTGGATCGGTTCATTGGCCCACAATAGAGTAAGATAGATAACATAGCAAAATATCCGTGTATCATAAGTACCGAAGATCCAGAGTACCATTATTACAATAAAAGCTTAGCACAAAGCTAGCTCAAATTATTCAGGTAGCAACATAAACAAGTAAATCCTCCATTCTTCAAATTGCCCACAAGTGAACAAGTGCCGAGTGGAGTACCGTGGCCTATAACGATCAATCAGAATCGGAATAACCTGCAGCATAAAACGCAACAGCCCCGAAGGGTCAATACATGGAATGTATGGCAAGTAGAGCTAGTAAATGGAGACAATAGTACTAACATCTACATGCATATTTGGCAAGTGGAGCTGTGTCTGGCTTGCATTTGCAAATAACTTTGTCCTACTTTCATAAATAGTTTTGAATTTTCTTTGAAAATATCCCAATTAAGTTATCCCAACAATATTAAAACAATTATGAAATTAGAATGAGCGAGAAACATGTCATGGAATCAATATCAAGCAACTCAGTTGTCCATAACCGGGGACACGGCTAATCGATTAGATTATACACTCTGTAGAGGTTAGTACACTTTACCCATGTGACTTGGCCAGCCCAGCTCGTACCATCACTCTCATTTTGGGTGATGATAGGGAGAAGACCAAGAAGAGACTGTTCGGGAAGTAGCTCCTCAATCCCGACGCGCACCGGTCCATCCTACCAAAATTCTACATCTCTGGATACGCGGGTTCGAGTTACCACAACCTACTAAGTCCAGCCAACCGCCCATTTCATTATTGGCACATGGTTGTACACGTAAGCTACCAAATAAAGAAGCCAATCATTCTCTCTTGATACCTGGGTGCCTTTCCGCAATGAAACCACCAAAACTTATCAATACCATCACACCCAGGGGATTCATTGATTAAGTTGTTTTAGTTTTCACAAACCAATACTTTGAGAAAACAAGTATCAATAAAGTAACCCTGCCCTCGTTCAACATAGCATGGCTAAGCACATCTACAACGGTGGTTCATCTACAAGGAAAGCCCTACCACATAATAGGACATAGCATAGCGATAGTATCATCCTACACATGCAACTCCAAAATACACGACAATGCATTAAAAATAGTAGGACGATATCATGAACAAAGTAGCATCTACTTGCCTTGATTGAAGCGGTCGGAGGAACAATCCAAACACGAGCAAGGGTTGCACTCCACACAATCTACACAACACAATTGCATTCATAAACAAACAATTCACAAACATATGCAACAAGGATGATGCATGAATGCAAGAACGGCAAGTGAATTGGTGCTACAGCTGCACCACATAATACTAATCCATAATACTACCGAATACATGCATGGAAAATAGATTTGGCGCTTGGAAAACTATTAAACAATGGTAGAGATCACTACTAGAGCTAGAAATTAAATAATTCACTACCGGTAGTAGACAGGTTGTAAAATCTTGGAAAAATTCTACGGCATAGGCATCGCTGATAAGAAACAGTACCAATTGGAATTACTCAAATAGGAATTATAAAACTCCCGAAGTAATTAAAACACTGCAGAAAGCCATTAGACAAATACTGCAGAAGTTTTTACTGTAAGCCTATCTTTTTATTCAACGATGAGATTCCCCTCGTTCATACGAGTTCAGGGACATATCACACGCGATTTTTGGAGCTACGAAACTTTTACTACGAATTTATTACTCCGAAAAAGCCACTAACTAGTTTGATTAAACTGTACTAAACCTGACAGTAAAAGTCTGAACCAAAGCTACAGCAAGATTCTACACGACTCACTGAACTCGTGCATATTTTTTTTCAATTTTTGGCAAAGCGGTTTAATTTCTACGCAATTTACAAGATTCTACCGAAATCTGCCAACTAATAGGATTAACGAAATTGACCCAGTCAACTGTGTCTGTTTGACTGGTCAACTCGTCTGATAACTGGGCGTCTGACTAGTCAACGCCTAGGATGCTGACCAGTCAACGAACGATCTAAGCCGCTGATCTGAGATCTGACGGTGGCTGCTGTCTTACCGGAAACGGATGGCGAAACGAACTCCGGCGAGCTCCGGACGGCGGCAACGATCGGTTCCGGTGGCGTGGAAACTCCTACAAGTACGTACACAGTCAACTACGGTTTCGGAATAAAAAACGCGCGCGCGAGGCGACGCGCGTACGTGTTCTTGCAATAACACGCCACGCACATGCGGCGCGCAGATGCGGGCGCGCGGCGCATGCATGCGGCGCGGCAGCGCGATCATCACGGGCGGGCGCGGCGCGGAGGCGGAGCGGCGGCGGTGCGCTGCGGTGGAGGTGGCGCGGTCATGGCGGCGGTAGATGAGTTCGGCGACGGCGACGATCTGCGACGCGAAGCACGGGAATAGAAAGAGGAGGAGGAGACGAACCCGGCAACGGTGGCGGCGATCGCCGGCGGAGGAGGACGGCGGCGGACAAGGAGGCGGCGGCGGCGATCTGCCTCAGGAGGCGCGCCAGGAGTCGCGCGCGTGCGGGAGAAAGGCGGCGTGGTCGGGTGGCACGCGGCCCGAGGTGGCGGTGGCCCCTTTTTATATCTGGTCCCTCTCGCGCAGAAAAAAAAACAGTCCTAAACTGAAAACGGTCCAGATTTGACTCCGATTCGGAAATCGGTCCGGATTTTCGGACCGTTTTCCGGCGGTTTACTAAAACGTCCGAGTCTTTTGCATACGAACTCCGATTGGAGCGATTTTTGCTCCTACGGGTTCGTATCGTCGAGGGGAACAACCTTCAGTCGAAGTTTGAGCGAAAGCTCGAACCTACAGGGGTGGTTGTTGCAAGTTCCTCTAAAGCTCCTCGCAGGAAACTCGAAGCGAAGCAAAATAGGGTTTTGCAAATAGCGTTTCGTCGATCCTCTCTACTCGACGGTTTTGCATGGAAAGATATGATGCAATGATATGAATGATATGCAGAACCAAATCTAAAATTTGGGATGTGACATTCCATCTACTAGGTTTTCCTATAGCAAGGTTTATACTTAGCAAAATTCCATGCAAGTTTTACTTAGAGAAAATCACTAATGCATAGTGAAAGTAATGGGACAAAAAGTATGAAGCATCACTTGCCTTTTTGGTAGAGGGTATATATTCACTCCTTGTCCTTGCAACAATCACACTCTTCAAGTCACTACAATTCAATCAAGCAGGGCACAAACTCAATCTACCAATGAAGCAAAACAACACATAAAATAACAAAGTCAAATTAATGCATGCAAACATGCCAAGCTTTGTTTTGTTTGAAAAAAAAGTGGTTCCTAATGGGTCATAAACATTTGAAAACACCTATTGGTCATTTTGTAAGGTGGCGAAGTCATTTGCAAAAGTTTTCACTTTGTAGACCATTTTCAAAACAAAGTATCATTTTATGTGGTGTAGAAATATTTTTACTAAGGCATTAACCTATAGGGTTCACCACATATGTTTTCAAATCACAAAACTTGGGGTTTGGGGTCAGTGAGTTTAAAACAAAACATTTTCCGAAGGTTTTCTTCCAAAACCATTTTTAATAAATAAACCACATTTTTATTTGACTAGAAATGGTTTTAAATCAAAGAATCATTATTTTGTTTCACCAAATTCATTTTTGAATCCACAAACTGTTTCCCAATGTTGGTAGGTTCAAATCACACCATTTGCCAAAGATTTCATCCCCAAATTCATTTTTAAACAATTTTCACATCCTTAACAAGCATACAAATGTTTCTGCAAAAACACACATTTTTCCAGAAGCTTTTGACTAAACAAAGGGCATGGTTGGCTAGGGCTTGTTCCACTGAATCCATTGATATAAAGTTTGCAAAATTTGGACGTGTGGTTTGAAAGTTACAAGGGTTTCAAAATGGCATTTAAATCTGGTTTCAAAATCTGTTTTAAACAAAAACTGGCCACGTGGCTGTTCCTGATTCGTCAATACCGCTTTGCTCGGATCGCACAGCTGCAGCCATTGGATCTAAACAGATCGCGTGGCCCAGAACGCGTACCCCTTTTCTTTTAAGTGATTCTATCCTATCCACCAGATCGGGATCAGACGGCTGCTGTGAGCTCGACCCTAAACGAGCGGCGCTCAAGGGTGGTCGGGCGGCGAGCTGCTGACGGTGGCGGCGCCGGCGATACAGGAAGCGAGGGTGGCTGGGAAGGTACTCACCGCGTTCGCAGAGGCCTGGAGAAGCTCAAGGAGGTGCTGTCTTGTCGAGGGGCGCACTGGAGCGGGCTTGATTGCTCGTCGGAGTTCCTACTGGCGTGGGGTTCGCTCGGGCGTCGTCGGAGACGGGGCTACGATGCACGCTAGGACAAATGGGAGACAGGGTCAGACGCGCAAAGCTATGGCGACGATGTGTGCGTGAAGGAGGGGGCGCGGGGTGGTCGGAAACTACCTGTGGGGTTCGTCGGAGATGAACCAGACACGGCGGCGGTTGTTGTCGCTGTCGATGCTCAGGGGCGCGCGCGAGTGAGCTGCGGCTGTAGAAAGGTCCGCTGGGGGATGCTGATCACAGCTGCGTGCTCGAGGAGGCAAGAGGTGGCGTGTGCTGGCGAATCAGAGCATCGTCGGACAAGTGGCGGTGTTTGAGTGAAATTGCCACTGGGGCGACTTGGGGAAGGAGACAGAGGGGAAATGGAGGAGAGTCACTGGCGTTTAAAGGGGCATGGTCACTGCGAGTAAAGATGGCCGCGTTAAGACGAATTCAAGCCGCAAAATCAAAGCCAGAAACGGCGAGGAGGGAGGAAGAACAGGTCGTGGGGTGGGGAAGATGACAGCGTGGCTGTGGGGTCCTCTGGCAGCGAGAGAGGGAGAGAGGGAATAAGGTCCACTAGTCAGTGACTTAGCGGGTTGCTTCTGCGGTGAAGAAAAACGGTTCGGGGGTGAGGGTGAGGTGGGCTAGGTGGGCTGTTGGGTTGGAGCTGGGCCAGATGGTTGGGCTGCTCTATTTTTTCTGTCTGAAACCTTTTTCTTTTTCCAAAACTATTTTCTGTTTTGAATTTCAATCAACTATTCAAACATTCAAGCAATTCAAACAATCACCATACTTGTAATGAGTTTTTGGTTCTGTTTAACAACATAAACCAAATCCCAAAATAAAATAATATTTTTATTCTTTTTAGGATCCATTCATTAATTAAATAAAATGGACCTTTAGTTATTTAATCAAATAGGGTTTGATTTATTTAATAAAACTCCATTTGAATTCCAAATATTTTCAAAACCAAATCAGTAGGTTTTATTTGAAAATAAAGAATACTTGGAAATCTTGTTTAAAACAAAATAACATTTTTGTTATAGGGTCCATTAATAATTAAATAAAATGGACCTTAGTTAATAATTCAAATAGGATTTGTTTATTTAAAATCTTTATTTTGAAATCTAAAATAAAACCAAAACACTTCAATAGGTTTTAATTGAAAATATAAAATACTTGGAAAACTTATTTTAAATAACTAAATAAGTTTTGATGTTTTGGAAACAGTAAAACCTTTATTAACATAACTTGGATATTAAATCCTTTTTGTTTTATTTTAAATAAACCTCTACTATTTTAATCAAAGCAAAACCTTTTGTTTCAAAGTCTTGGCCAAGGTTTAATTTGGCTTTTTATAAAATAATCTTTATTTAAAAATATTTCTTTTCCCTTTGAAAACCAAAACCTTTATAAAAAGATTTCAATGTAGTAGTAAAATATTTTTATTTTTCCTTTACTAAATATTTATCTTTTTAATCCCTTTAGGATTTCTTTGTTCAAAATAGGTTTGAAGATTCCTATTGGAATTCAAAAAGTTTCTTCTCACCCTGAAATTCAACAAAGTTTTATTTTATTCATTTATTTTTTACATTACAAGATTTGGAAAATCTTGGGATGTGACAGGCTACCACCCTTAAAATAAATCTCGTCCCGAGATTTGGGGAGGCTAGGGTTACAAATTGGCTCAACACATCTAGGGTACTACCACCCTTAAAAAATTTCAAACTAAATTACATCTTGGCTTGCTTGGGATCCTGGGGAAATCTTCCCTGGGCAAACATCTGCATAGTGTCCTTTGTTTTCACACTTGAAACATGTGACAAGGTTGAGATCCTTCATAGGCTTGTTTAACTTGTTCTTCATCTTTTCTGGATAATTGTTTCCATAGTGGCCTAGTTCCTTGCATTTGAAACACATCACTTGGCTGATATCCTTCTTTTTCTTTGGTATCATTACCTCTTGTTTGTTTCCTTGGTTCTTCTTCTTTTCTGGGCATTCATTGGCATAGTGTCCCATCTCTTTGCAATTGAAACATTTCACTTGAGTAATATCTTCCTTGCTAGGGTTGGGGCATTTCTTCTTCTTCTTTTTGGGTCTCTCCAAAGCTAGGAGTTCTTCTAGTTCTTGTTCTTCATATGTGGGAGATCTTTCTCTCTTGTTGGGGCATTGATCTTCATGCTCCTTGGATGCATGATCCTTGTATCCACAAGTATTGCAAGCCTTGGTTCCTTCTAAAATAACATCCTTGTCATCCTTATTGTCATTACCTATTTGGGAAAAGTTTCCTCTCATGTTGATACTTTGAGTAACCAATCCTTGCAACAATTGGGATTGAAGTTTCAAAATCCTTTGTATGGCTGGGTCTAGTCCATTGTTGTTGGCTAAAAGCTGAGTTGTCTCTTGGCTCAACTGGTTTTGGGTTGCTATGAGTTCTCTCATGTTGTCCTCTTGGTTGTTGTTGTTGTTGTTGTTGTCACCATCCTTGATGTTGGAGTTTCTTGGAGTAGTCATCTGTTTGGGTTGAAGGGAAATTAGAATAGGCAAGATATTTCTAAGGAAATAGTTCTAATCACACACATCACACTTCACTCAAGCAATGTGCAAGCAATCATAAACAAACATTTCACTCAAACAACAAAGTTTCAAGCATATTTTTAGGCAACCAAAAATATTTTTATTACACCACATAAGTTGGTGTGTTTGACTTAACTAAAAATATGGTGGTCCATCTATATGGTTCACTTGTGATCTTTCCATCCTTCTTGGTTAATTCTCCTTGAACAAAATCTTTGTATCCTTGGAGAAAATTTTCTCATGTCTTGGTCAAAAAACTTCAAAGGTGATGATGGCTTCTTCTAAGTTGTGTTTCCTTAGTCTCCAAATCTTGAGCAAGATTTCCTTGTCTCTCTTGTAGTCCTTAGTAGTATCCAAGTTGGAAGTCCTTGGTGAATATGCTGAAGATGTTGAAGTCATTAGAGTTGATGAAGTCCTTTGCACATGGTGTAGTCTTTGGCCATGGGGTAGGTTTTTCCATCAAGTTGAAGTAGAAGAGATGTAGAGTTGAAACCAAAATGTTTGAGGAAAGAGTTTACAAGATTGTTTGTAAATAAGTTTTGGAACAAATACAACTCCTATTTTTTTAAGGGGTTTTATCCAATCCTAGGGTTCAAATCCTACAGGCAACACAATGCTCTAATACCATCTGTAAGATCCCTCCTTTATAAAGGAAAAAGGATCCCTGTGATTGCAATGCTAGTCCCTGGATCAATAGCTAGCATCCACAGTTAAGATGTAATATCAGGAAACAAAGGTCATAATACAACTTTATAACCAGGAATAAAGTAATTTATTACATCTTACATAACTCATTTGGCTATTACATTACATTGCAGCGGAATAACTATAAGTATGGAGTCCTTCATCTTCAAAGTGCCACAGGCAGACATGTTGGTTGTAGACTTTGTAATCCTAATTAACACACTTCAGTAAAATAATCAAACCTGCAACATAACAAGTTACAGCCACAAGGGGTCAATACATTTGAATTGTATTGGCAAGTGATACCATAATGGTATAGTGGAGTCTATCATCTATATGCATTTGGCTAAGTGGAGTTGAGGCTTGCATTGTAAAAAAATAGATTTTTCCTTAACATTTGAAAATACTAAGTTTTTGCTTGACAAAATCATTTTTCTCAATCAAAGATTTAAATCCTTTAACCCTTGTTCAAACCACAAGTTTTTAACTTAGAAATTTGAATGATGAGATTCTTGATTGCTTCCATGTCTTGATGCTCAAATTGTCCTTTACCAGGGACATGGCTAAGTACTTAGATTTTACACTCTGCAGAGGTGGTGCACTTTCCCCACAAGACTTGGTTTCCCAAGACAAGATCTTTCAGAAGCCTTCCCTTAGACCAAAATGGACGCGCTCCAACCTATCAAACACTACCACCCACTGTCCATATGGCTAAGTTCTTGCAACCTATATGATCCAGGCAGAGCCCATAATGCCAAGTGGCTGCACTTGAAGCTTCTCAACATTTGACATCTCAAATCTCTTTGTTCCTGGGTGGCCATCCACAAGTGAGATACACAAGGTTCACCAGTCCCCTGGCCTTGTGTAACCACTCAACATAAACCATTCCTTCCATTCCACCCAGGTGATTCATTAACTTAGTTGTTTTATTAAACAAAACACAAGTCCTCAGACTTACGAATTTTTCCATAGTGTGAATAAATAGTCCACCCATGTTTTCTATTAGCTAGGCTAAGCTTGATAGTAGTAGGAATCTTAACTTAGGATTTTTCTACTAAGGTTCCATCTACTAGGCTTTCCTATAGCAAGGTTTATACTTAGCAAAATTCCATGCAAGTTTTACTTAGAGAAAATCACTAATGCATAGTGAAAGTAATGGGACAAAAAGTATGAAGCATCACTTGCCTTTTTGGTAGAGGGTATAGATTCACTCCTTGTCCTTGCAACAATCACACTCTTCAAGTCACTACAATTCAATCAAGCAGGGCACAAACTCAATCTACCAATCAAGCAAAACAACACATAAAATAACAAAGTCAAAGTAATGCATGCAAACATGCCAAGCTTTGTTTTGTTTGAAAAAAAAAGTGGTTCCTAATGGGTCATAAACATTTGAAAACACCTATTGGTCATTTTGTAAGGTGGCAAAGTCATTTGCAAAAGTTTTCACTTTGTAAACCATTTTCAAAACAAAGTATCATTTTATGTGGTGTAGAAATATTTTTACTAAGGCATTAACCTATAGGGTTCACCAAATATGTTTTCAAATCACTAATCTTGGGGTTTGGGGTCACTGAGTTTAAAACAAAACATTTTCCAAAGGTTTTCTTCCAAAACCATTTTTAATAAATAAACCACATTTTTATTTGACTAGAAATGGTTTTAAATCAAAGAATCATTATTTTGTTTCACCAAATTCATTTTTGAATCCACAAACTGTTTCCCAATGTTGGTAGGTTCAAATCACACCATTTGCCAAAGATTTCATCCCCAAATTCATTTTTAAACAATTTTCACATCCTTAACAAGCATACAAATGTTTCTGCAAAAACACACATTTTTCCAGAAGCTTTTGACTAAACAAAGGGCATGGGCATACAAATGGTTGGCTAGGGCTTGTTCCACTGAATCCATTGATATAAAGTTTGCAAAATTTGGACGTGTGGTTTGAAAGTTACAAGGGTTTCAAAATGGCATTTAAATCTGGTTTCAAAATCTGTTTTAAACAGAAACTGGCCACGTGGTTGTTCCTGATTCGTCTATACCGCTTCGCTCGGATCGCACAGCTGCAGCCATTGGATCTAAACAGGTCGCGTGGCCCAGAACGCGTACCCCTTCGCTATTAAGTGATTCTATCCTATCCACCAGATCGATCGACGTCAGTGAGCTCGACCCTAAACGAAGCCCAAGGCTGCGGTGGTATTTGAGCGCGCGAGCGGTTGCACGGTATACGCGGCCATGGAGGAAGGAAGGGGTGGTGGTTAGGAACTACCGCTGTCGCAGAGGCCTTGGGAAGCTCAAGGAGGTGCCGTCTTGTCGAGGGGTGCACTGGAGCGGGCTTGATTGCTCGTCGGAGTTCCTGCCGCGCCGGTTCGCTCGCTGCCGGAGACGGGGCTACGATGCATGCTAGGACAAATGGGAGACAGGGTCAGACGCGCAAAGCTATGGCGATGATGTGTGCGTGAAGGAGGGGGAACGGGGTGGTCGGAAACTACCTGTGGGGTTCGTCGGAGATGAACCAGACACGGCGGCGGCGGTTGTTGTCACCTTGACGCCTTTGGCGCTGGCGAGTGAGCTGCGGCTGTAGAAAGGTCCGCTGGGGGATGCTGATCACAGCTGCGTGCTCGAGGAGGCAAGAGGTGGCGTGTGCTGGCCGGAATCCTCGCCGGAGCATCGTCGGACAGTGGCGGTGTTTGAGTGAAATTCGTCAGCCTGGGGGCGCACTTGGGGAAGGAGACAGAGGGGAAATGGAGGAGAGTCACTGGCGTTTAAAGGGGCATGGTCACTGCGAGTAAATATGGCCGCGTTAAGACGAATTCAAGCCGCGAAATCAAAGCCAGAAACGGCGACGAGGGGAGGAAGAACAGGTCGTGGGGTGGGGAAGATGACAACGTGGCTGTGGGGTCCTCTAGCAGCGAGAGAGGGAGAGAGGGAATAAGGTCCACTAGTCAGTGACTTAGCGGGTTGCTTCTGCGGTGAAGAAAAATGGTTCGGGGGTGAGGGTGAGGTGGGCTAGGTGGGCTGTTGGGTTGGAGCTAGGCCAGATGGTTGGGCTGCTCTTTTTTTTCTGTCTGAAACCTTTTTCTTTTTCCAAAACTATTTTCTGTTTTGAATTTCAATCAACTATTCAAACATTCAAACAATTCAAACAATCACCATACTTGTAATGAGTTTTTGGTTCTGTTTAACAACATAAACCAAATCCCAAAATAAAATAATATTTTCATTCTTTTTAGGATCCATTCATTAATTAAATAAAATGGACCTTTAGTTATTTAATCAAATAGGGTTTGATTTATTTAATAAAACTCCATTTGAATTCAAAATATTTTCAAAACCAAATCAGTAGGTTTTATTTGAAAATAAAGAATACTTGGAAAGCTTGTTTAAAACAAAATAACATTTTTATTATAGGGTCCATTAATAATTAAATAAAATGGACCTTAGTTAATAATTCAAATAGGATCTGTTTATTTAAAATCTTTATTTTGAAATCTAAAATAAAACCAAAACACGTCAGTAGGTTTTAATTGAAAATATAAAATACTTGGAAAACTTATTTTAAATAACTAAATAAGTTTTGATGTTTTGGAAAAAGTAAAACCTTTATTAACATAACTTGGATATTAAATCCTTTTTGTTTTATTTTAAATAAACCTCTACTATTTTAATCAAAGCAAAACATTTTGTTTCAAAGTCTTGGCCAAGGTTTAATTTGGCTTTTTATAAAATAATTTTTATTTAAAAATATTTCTTTTCCCTTTGAAAACCAAAACCTTTATAAAAAGATTTCAAAGTAGTAGTAAAATATTTTTATTTTTCCTTTACTAAATATTTATCTTTTTAATCCCTTTAGGATTTCTTTGTTCAAAATAGGTTTGAAGATTCCTATTGGAATTCAAAAAGTTTCTTCTCACCCTGAAATTCAACAAAGTTTTATTTTATTCATTTATTTTTCACATTACAAGATTTGGAAAATCTTGGGATGTGACAGAGACTGATAAGTAGGAACATAGGCCACTGATAGCTGCAGGTTCAGTTCATCATTCAACCCTTCAAGGAACTTTTCCTTCCTCTTAGCATCAGTGTCAACTTCATCCGGTGCATAACGTGCCAGATTGTTTAACTCCTCAATATATTCAGCCACGCTGCGGTGGCGCTGCTTCAGATTATGGAACTCTTTCTTCTTCAAACTCATCACTCCGGATGAGATGTGAGCAGTACGAAAACCATCTTCAAAGATAGCCCATGTCACATCTGCAATGAGAGTGGTGATCTGGAAGTTATCCCACCAACTGGCTGCTGGTCCTTCCAACAAATGTGCTACAAATCTGACTTTTTCTGCATCAGTACAGCCCACAGTTACCAAGTCCTTATTCACAGAGCGTAGCCAATCATTGGCCACCATAGGATTAGTTGTTCATGAGAACTTTGCTGGCCTCAATCTCAAGAACCTGGTAAGCATGTCAAATCCCGGTGGGTTGTTGTTGTTGTTGTTATTGTTGTTCTGGTTCTAGATGAACGTAGTCATCATTTGCATCAACTGAGTCTGAGCTGTCATCATTTGCTGCATCTCAGGGGTGATGTTGTTGTTGTTGGGGTTGGGATTGGCACGACGGGGAGGCATCTGTGGTTTGTTCAATAGAGATAAGAATGAGATACCCATAGATGCTATCATGCACAATACATCACATAAACAATCACCAAACATGCATCACAATAATAAAGGTTCAACAACAAGATAACAAGTTTGCAAAGTAAACACACCAATAGCAAGCCATCCACATGTTGGATGGTCATTGTGACTCAAATAAAGTATGATAAATATATGATAAATGAGTAGTCATCACTACTCATCGGCATCAACCTCCTCCTCAACAAAGGTAAGACCTGCATTGTCCATAGCGGTCTTGTATTCCTCGACATTGGTGGTCAAGGTCTCTACTTTGGCTTTGAGAGCCCTCTTCTAAGAACGAATCCTCTCAATCACAGTCTGCTAATGCTCGAGCTCGAAGTCCTTGGCCTCCAGTTCTGCAGTCATGTCCCGAATCCTCTTGTTCCTATCTTGGACTCACTTCTCTTGACTCTTGAACTTTCTGTCCTGACTCTCGAACTTTGCCTCCATCTCCTTGACTATCTCATCTTGCTCCGCGAAGAGCTTGTCCTTCTCATGAAGCTGCACCTGGAGATCGTCATTGCTGAGCATGACATTGGTCCTATCAGTGTCCACGTGCCTAAGAAGAACCTCTAAGTCCTAGAGGTATAGGCGAATCGGCTCTGCTGTCTCCCTCGAAGTGTCCTCGAAGTCGATGGCCTCTCCATCCTCATCACGTCTACCGAAGGCGTGGAAGTGAGTACCTCTAACCTGCCGAGAGTGTCTCCCTAACAGACGTCCAATCAAGTCCTGCATGACTACCTCTAGGCCTCTCTCCTTGTCATCGTGCATGAGCTTGAAGATGATAGCCTCCGTGGTAGGCTCAGTCTGGCGTCCGGGCTGATTGACCTTGAAACCCCAAAGGTCTTTCCTCTCAAACTTGGTGAGGGGAAGCACCATGATGGTAGGAAGAGGGTGATTGAGCAAACTAGTGAGCTCAATAATCGAGGGCCAAAACGAGTTCCCTAGAACTCTTCAACAGTGCTGATGGTAACTTTAGGCATCTATTTATAAGATAGAAAAAGTTAGAAACAACACAATTTAAGACAAAACACAAGACAAAGCATCACATGCATAACTTTGGAAATCAAAACACACAAGTCATGGCATACATGGATCCATTACAACAACCAAGGTTCAACTTATTTTAAGCAACATTTGGAAAATAAGGTGATAGGTGGTGGTCCAACTAATGAAGTACGTTACAATCCCAACTCACTAGATATGTTGGCTAACACAATATTTCTAGAAGCAATCAGTCTATCTTGAGCACATGACTCCATTACTAAGTCTATAATGTCTCCTCTTAAGGTTTGGTTGGTAGCCTCCAACTCTTGGGTATGTTTCTTATCTTCCTTTAGATCATTTTGGATGTTGAGAATTCTGCACTTGACTCTATCACCAAGTTCTTTAATGGTCTTCCAAGCTGCATCCCTTGCTGAATCAAAGAATGTAGTGTGCACCACTGAATTGGTGAACATGCAGAATCCTGATTCCTTGTGGTTGTCTTCCTTGTTTTTATACAAGTGAATTGCACCCACCAGTACTCAACTCCTTCATCCATCACAGGAAAACCTTTGTACACAGCTGCACCATGTATTTCCATTGCAACAATGAGGTCCTTGAGAGCCTTGGGAAATTTTGTCTCACACTCCAAAGTCATTGTCATGAGTGGTCCCTTCCTTACGGCTTCGTTGATGGAGTTTGAAGGGAATATGCCCGAGAGGCAATAATAAAGTGGTTATTATCGTATTCCTTATTTATGATAAATGTTTATTTTACATGCTATAATTGTATTAATACGAAAACGTTAATACATGTGTGTTTAATAAACAAAAAGGAAGTTCCTAGTTATGCCTCTCTTATAAACTAGCTCGTTGATTAACATGATGATCAAAGTTTCCTGATCATGGACATTGGATGTTATTAATAACGAGATCACAACATTAGTGTAATGGTGTGATGAACATTCATCTGAAGTATAGCATTACAATCAAAGTCATTGAGTTTATATTGCTATAACAACTTATGAAGTGATCCTAATCCTTAGACCATGAGATCATGTCAATCACTAACACCGGAAGAGTTTCTCGATGACATCAAACGTCACACCGTAACTGGGTGATTATAAAGATGGCTTCAGAACTACTAAAGTGTTATGTTGAGACCCATGGATCAAGAGTGGAATTTGTTCATCCCGATGACGGGTAGATATACTCCAGGCCCTCTCGGGGTGATATCACATTGATTAGCTTGCAAGCAAGTGATTTGATCACTAGAATGTTATATCACGGGAACGAGAAAAGAGTGCATGTCGGTAACGAGATCAAACTAGGTATGGAGATACTGATGATCGAATCTCGGACATGTAATATATCGTGAAATAAAAGAGATTAAGATACTAGCGTAAAAGGTTCACACGATCATAGAAGTCATCGTTGAATGTGTGGGAGTCAGTATGGATCTCTAGGTCCCGCTACTGATTATTGATCGGAGAAGGGTCTCGATCATGTCCGCATTATTCGCGAACCGTAGGGTGACACACTTAAGGGATACCGACACCATTCGGAGCAAATGATATGCCAGAAAAAGAAAAGGAAAGCGCAGGAATTTATTTCACTAGACACCGGAACTGTTTCGGTTGAAATTGCTGAAACTGGTTCTGCATGTGAAATTGAAATGTTGTAAGGGGTTTTATTTGAATGTTTGTTAATTAAAGTAATTAACAAAATTCTGAATAAATAAATAAAAGAGTTTTATTTAAATGAGAGCTTGCATTAATTTTGGTGGAAAATTAATGCATGTGAGTGGAATTGTGAGTGGATAGGTTTTTATGTGAGTGGAGCTTCCACCACATGAATGAGGGAGAGGTGGGGGCACCCTCCATGGCCGGTGGCCATGCCCCCTTGGGATGCCCCCCTACCCTATAAAAGTACCCCCTCCTCTCACTTGTCTCTTACACCTCCTCGCGAAGGATCTCTCTCCCCCCTTTAGAATTTCCCCATGGTCTCGGATCAGCGAGATACATGTTCCCGGTGGCTTTTTCTAGAAGGATTTGTTGCTTCCGCTGCTTCGCTGGAGCGAGGGCACGGAGGTTGTCGGGGTACCCGTACGTGTGTGCGGTCACGGATGCACCACTGCTTTGAGGTGCTGGACTTGATCGTGCTGGACCGGCTGGACCAGATGGACTTCATCACGATCTTGAGATCGGCAAGCGTTCGTCTACATCATCCACGAGTACAACCTCGTGAACACTATTCGGTCTTCGAGGGTATGTATTCTATGGATGTATATCCACCCGTTGCTTGTATCTAGTAGATATATCTTGGTACATAGATGTTCCCATCGTAGGAAATTTTTTGTTTTCTATGTTGCGAACCCTACAGTGGTATCAGAGCCGGATCTATGCGTAGATACTTTGCACGGGTAGTACACATATGAGTATGTGGGCGCTTATGATCATTTTATTGCTTCTTAGTTGTACTTTGGATATTGGTGGCATAGTGGGATGAAGCGGCCCGGACAAACTTTACATGTCCTCGCACATGAGACCTGTTCCACGCTTGACATGCAACTAGTTTTGCATAAGTGGCTAGTGGGTGTCTGTCTCTCCTACTATAGTCGATATATAATTTGCAACGTGTTGTCAACAATTTGGTTATCCTAGTTGTGGTTCATGTTCGTAGGTAAGAACGGTTCTATCTTCGAAAGCCCTAAACCACGTAAAATTTGCAATGGATAAATTAGAGGCGTCTAGTTTAGATTGTTGCTGGGCTAGTGTTTTGATATGGTAATGTTGTAAGTAGAAGTATGAGATGATACTCTTACAACACACATAATGTGTAGGTTCCATAGACCTTGGCCTTACACATAGAGGTATGATAGAGATCATACCACGATGCACATGATAGAGATCAAGTGCGGGAACCATATCATTTCACTTATTAACATATGATGTTTATTGCATCTTATATTGCTTGTTTGGCGTTTTATTAGCATAATAAGATGATCCCTCATTTAGATATCAAGATAAAAATGTGTTCTTCCTTAGTATGCACCGACAATGTTTCGTCGCTTCAAGGCATCACGTGATGATCGGGTGTACTTGAATCCACGAGCATATCTCGGGTGTAAGAGCGATTACACGCGAATACTAAGGTTCTTACTTGGCGAGCCTAGCATGTACATACATGGCCTTGGAACACGGACCGAAAGGTTAAGCATGAGTCATATAGTAGATATGATGCCCATTTGATGCTCGCCTTTGAAGCTACACCGACTCACGTGATGATTGGACTTGGTGTAGTGGATTTGGTTCATGTAATCACCAAAAAGGCACGAGGGATGTCATTTTTGAGTGGGAGTTCATTTCTAATTTGGATTAGTAGAACTCAATTTATCATAAATTTAAATCAAAGTGAATTTGCATAATTTGTTGTAGTCATTGGCATTCGTTCACCACCTTATGCATAGTTGTAATTGAGATAATAGAACTATAGAATTCTGGATATATACTTTACGAACTGGTATCGTATTGTGTTGAGTGTCAATCTAAAGTTTAAAGTCCTATTGCAAACTTTCAGCAAACTCTATTTACTCCGTGAAATTTAATAATTGGTATTAAATCGATAGTAACAATTCCAGTGTTAGTATCTTAAGTATCATGTTTGCCTCCATGATTCTTGATTATTTTAATATCAAGTTTATATAGGAGCTGAAAGAATTGTTTCAGAAACCATCATGTGTGGCAGATATAACGATATCCGAAACAATGTTTTGGTTGCAATATGATAGAGTATAATATATGTTCTCATATTGGATGAGAATTTACAAAGGTTGGAGATGCTAGACATCCTAATCATCCAAAAGGGTTTTGGAAAGTAATGTTATACTCACGATTCGCCTTTATAAGCTACAGTAGCTTGATCATGAAAGCCGTCATGATAAGGATGAATATAAGATGTATGTAAAGTGTTTACTACACTAAAAGATTACTACAGAATGGATTTTGAAAGAATACCGATCATTTGATGATGGTGATCTACTTCAAAGTGCAAGTCCAAAGGTATTATTATTTGAATATACACGCTTTGGACTATGTGTCATGTATATGGCGCCACTTTTGATGTTGATAGATTCTTTTAAAAAGGAAAAGGAAATGCTGAAAGAGAATCTATAAAATATACTTGGCAGAAAAGAAAAGACTGGAAATATCCAATTTAGGTATATATATGATATACATGTTATGGTTGTATTCTTTGCTTGTTAAACAATGTGGTTCTTGGGTATTGGATACCGAATTGGTTGGTATGAAATTTCATACGGAATGACGCAATTCATGAACCACAATGGCCTAAGTAACTATCAAGAGAATATGTGATGATGTTCATCGAAAACAAACAAACTGTTGTTTGTATTTCTCGTTGACATCAATGCTTGACTTCAAGATTTGTTTTAATAATTGTTATTTGAATCAGGTATTATGAGAACAAAGGTTGTTCAAATAAATACCGTATTCCATATAAGATGGATGATTTACAAATCTAGTTGGATAAATCACATCCATAAAACCTAATGCTAAAATGTCGCAAGACAAATGGTTGAAAGATCACTTACGAAGTGACATCGCTGTTTAAATTATATTGGAAAGAAAACATGAAGAATCTCCATTTTCATGGATTTTTGGAGTCTTTGATTTGATCAAGTGACGCTTGTGAGACTTTCCTCGGGATAATTAAAACTTCGTTCAAAGGCCAAAGAAGAATGAACGACTAAAATATTGGAATTTATACATATCGATGTATGTAGTCCATTATGTATAGTCGTAAGCGATGGATTTCAGCTTCATATGCTTTCTCCGGAAATTGAGTGAATATTCACTTAATGAGAAAGAAGTGTGAAATATTTGAAAATGTTCAAAGACTTTCAAGATGAAGTGGAAAATCATTGTAACAAGAAAATAAATGGTTTATGATTTTATCATAAGGGATTTGTTTGAGTTACAAGTGTAACAAGAAAATAAATGAATTATGATTTTATTATAAAGGGATTTATTTGAGTTGCAAGTTTAGCAAAACACCTACATTTACATCTCCCGAAACACCATAGGAGTATGGGGTGTTTGAGATTTGTAATGAAACCTTGTTTGACATGGTTGGATCAAAGGTGTTATTTATAAAATTGCCATTATGTTTTAAAAGATTAAAGCTTTAGAGACTAACGCTTTTAAACTGAAAAGAGCTCCATCTTGATCCGTTGAAGTGACACCATGGAAGTTATGGTTTGGGGTAAAACCCAAGTTGTCATTTCTTAAATTTTGGTATGCTAAACATAAGTAAGATGTTTACAACCGAAGTCGGATGAGCATGTCTTTGTAGGTTATTTCGAATAACAATTGGTTATTCCTTCATAACACCGAGGACAAAAGGGTTTGTCGCTTGAAATGTGAAGTTTCTTGAAGAAGGAATTTTTCATAAATGTTAAGTGAGAGGACAATAGAACTTTGATAAGGTTAACGAACCTTAGCTAAATTTGCTGAGTTGCGCAGCGCCGGAAATGGTTCTGGAGGCTTCCATAATGCTCATAGCTTATGTGCCTCAAAGGTTGCGGTCACGGAGGTCTAAAGTTCCTATTGAACCAAGAAGGTCGGATAAATAATCAAATGATTGAGATTTGAGAGTAAATCATTATTGTTTGACAATGATGAACCGACTACAAAGAAGCGATGATGGGCCCTGACTCCGTCAAATGGCTTGAAGCCATAAAATCCGTGATAGTTCCATACACGAGAAATCAAGTTTTGAACTTGTAAGACCCTCCGGAAAGGTGTAAAAACCTATCGGTCATATTTGGATCTATAAAAAAACAGACATGGATGTTTCACATCTATGAAAGAGTCGACATGTCGTAAAGTATTTTACAACAATGTTCAATGAGTTGACTATGACAAGATTTGATCTTTTATAGCGATATTTAGTCTAGACGGATTAAAGTAGCAACCACTACATATAATTTGGTATATTGTAAGGTCCCAACCTTTAATAAGGTAGAGTCCCCTGTGTTTACAATGCTAGTCCCTGGATCAATATCTAGCATCCACAGTTAAGATGTAATATCAAGAAAAAAAGGTCATAATATAACTTTATAACCAGGAATAACATAATTTTATTACATCTTACATAGCTCATTTGGCTATTACATTACATTGCAGCGGAATAACTATAAGCATGGGGTCCTTCATCTTCAAAGTGCCACAGGCAGACATGTTGGTTGTAGACTTTGTAATCCTAATCAACACACTTCACTAAAATCAATCAAACCTGCAACATAACAAGTTACAGCCACAAGGGTCAATACATTTGAATTGTATTGGCAAGTGATACTATGGTAGTATAGTGGAGTCTATCATCTATATGCATTGGGCTAAGTGGAGTTGAGGCTTGCATTACTCAAAATAGATTTTTCCTTAACATTTGAAAACACAAAGTTTTTGCTTGACAAAACATTTTTCTCAATCAAAGATTGAAGATCCTTTAACCTTTGTTCAAACCACAAGTTTTAACTTAGAAATTTGAATGATGATATTCTTGATTGCTTCCATGTCTTGATGCTCAACTTGTCCTTTACCAGGGACATGGCTAAGTACTTAGGTTTTACACTCTACAGAGGTGGTGCACTTTCCCCACAAGACTTGGTTTCCCAAGACAAGATCTTTCAGAAGCCTTCCCTTAAACCAAAATGGACGCGTTCCAACCTATCAAACTCTACCACCAACTGTCCATATGGCTAAGTTCTTGCAACCTATATGATCCAGGCAGAGCCCATAATGCCAAGTGGCTACACTTGAAGCTTCTCAACATTTGACATCTCAAATCTCTTTGTTCCTGGGTGGCCATCCACAAGTGAGATACACAAGGTCAACCATAGACATGGGCCTTGTGAACCACTCAACCAAAAACCACTAAGCAATTACCATTCCACCCAGGTGATTCATTAACTTAGTTGTTTTATTAAACAAAACACAAGTCCTCAGACTTAGAAATTTTTCCATAGTGTGAATATACTTCCACCCTTGTTTTATATTAGCTAAGCTAAGAATGATAGTAGTAGGAGTCTTAACTTAGTAAATATTCCACTAAGGTTTCATCTACTAGGTTTTCCTATAGCAAGGTTTATACTTAGCAAAATTCCATGCAAGTTTTACTTGGAGAAAATCACTAATGCATAGTGAAAGTAATGGGACAAAAGTATGAAGCATCACTTGCCTTTTTGGTAGAGGGTATAAGTTCACTCCTTGTCCTTGCAACAATCACACTCTTCAAGTCACTACAATTCAATCAAGCAAGACACAAACTCAATCTACCAATCAAGCAAAACATCACATAAAATCACAAAGTCAAGGTAATGCATGCAAACATGCCAAGCTTTGTTTTATTTGAAAAAGTGGTTCCTAATGGGTCATAAACATTTGATAACACCTATTGGTCATTTTGTAAAGTGGCAAAGTCATTTGCAAAAGGTTTCACTTCAAAACCCTTTTTCAAAACAAAGTATCATTTTATGTGGTGTAGAAATATTTGTACTAGGGCATTAATCTATAGGGTTCACCAAAATATGTTTTCAAACCATAAAACTTGGTGTTTAGGGTCATAGAGTTAAAACAAAACATTTCCCAAAAGTTTTCTTCCAAAACCATTTTTAATAAATAAACCACATTTCTATTTGACTAGAAATGGTTTTAAATCAAAGAATCATTATTTTGTTTCACCAAATACATTTTTGAAACCACAAGGTGTTTCCTATGGTCAGTAGGTTCAAATCACACTATTTGCCAAAGATTTTATCCCAAAAATCATTTTTGAATAATTTTTATAACCTAAACAAGCATACAAATGTTTCTGCAAAAACAACCATTTTTCCAGAAGCTTTTTACTAAACAAAAGGTATGGTTGGCTAGGGCTTGTCTTGCTGATTCCATTGGTATAAAATTTGTAATTTTTGGACGTGTGGATCAAAAGTTATACCAATTACAAATTTGCATTCTAATCAGATCAAAAATCTGTTTTAAATCGAATCCAGTCCACGTGGCTGTTTCTGATTCGTCAATACCCTTTCGGTTGGATCGACTGCCCTGGCGCGTTGGATCAAGTCAGATCGTGCGGTGCATAGATGCTACTTACCCTTTCACATAGCTTCTATCCTGGCCACTGGATCGAGATCGAACGGCTGCTGCAGGCTCGACCTAAAACTAGCGGCGCTGTGGTGGTGGCTGGCGGCGGAGCGGCCAGACGGTGGCGGCGCCGGCGATACAGGAAGCAAGGGTGGCTGGGGAGGTACTCACAGCGTTCGCAGAGGCCTGGGGAAGCTCAAGGTGGTGTCGTCTTGTCGAGGGCCGCACTGGAGTGGGTTTGATTGCTCGCCGGAGTTCCTGCTGGCGTCGGGTTCGCTCGGGCGTCGTTGGAGACGGGGCTATGATGCACGCTAGGACAAATGGGAGACAGGATCAGACGCGCAAAGACACGACGAAGGTGTGTGCATGAACGAGAGGGGTCGGGGTAGTCTGGTTTACCAGAGGGAGGTCGTCGGAGAAGAGCCATCTGTTAGAATTTTGGATGGTGTCACATCCCAGGATTTTCCAAATCTTGTAATGTGAAAAATAAATGAATAAAATAAAACTTTGTTTGATTTTCAGGGCCAGAAGAAACTTTTGAATCCAATTGGAAGCCTTCAAACCACTTTGGATCAAATAAATCCTAAAGGGAAGAAAAATATAAATATTTAATAAAGGAAAAAATAAAAGTATTTTGTTACTACTTTGAAATCTTTTTATAAAAAGTTTTGGTTCTCAAAATGAAATGAAAGGTTTTTAAATAAAGATTATTTTATAAAGCCAAATTAAACCTTGACCAAGTTGTGAAACAAAAAGGTTTTGCTTTGATTAAAATAGTAAAGGTTTATTAAATAAAAATAACAAGGATTTAATATCCAAGTTTTATTAATAAAGGTTTTATTATTTATAAACCATCAAAACTTGTTTATTTGATTAAAATAAGATTTTCCAAAGTATTTCATATTCCCAAATAAAACCTACTGATTTGGTTTTGAAAATATTTAGATTTCAAATAGAGATTTTATTAATAAAATCAAACCCTATTTGATTAATAAACCATGGTCCTTTTTATTTAATTAATGAATAGAACCTAAAAAGATTTAAGATATTATTTCATTTTGGACTTTGGTTTATGTGTTAAACAGAACCAAATTCAAATGGAAACTTTGATGAATGTTTGATTTGTTGTATGGTTTTTAAAACAGAAATTGAGAACAGAAAAGGAAAAACTATTAGGAAGAAAAAAATAAGGTTTAGGTCGACCCAACCCAATAGCCCAGTAAGGCCCAGAACCAGCCCAGCGCCCCCTCTCGCGCGAAACGTTTTCCTACCTAAACACTAACCCGCAGAGAGAATGACTGGTGGACCTTCCCCTTGCTCCTTTTCCACTGACCAGCAGACCCCACTTTCCCACTCCTCCTTCTTCCTCGAGACGACCACGCCGGCCGTTTCTGCCGTTGATGTCACGGCTTCCATTCGCAGTAATGACGCGCCTTAACCTCACCGTGACTGCACGCTATTAATCGCCAGTGTCTCCTCCTCCTTTCCCCTCTGTCGCCACTCCCTCCCTGCCCCAAGGCTGCCACAATTTGGCTTAGCACTCCCTCTGTTCCGACGACACTCCAGTGCCAATTCCGGCGACTCAACACCGCCCCTTGTCGCATTGACCATGCACACACACTCACCACTCCTTGGCTCATCTCCCTGTGCTCTTCGTTCAACCGCGGGCGCCCTAGAACACCGTCCTCGACAAGCTCCGAGCGCCACCGCGTCTGTCTCCTACTCCGGCAAGATCCCCAGGTGAAATCCGACCGCCCCTCTGCTTCTCGATCATGCGAGCATCTTCTCCTTGGTCTTACGCACCTCACCATGCCCCTTTCTTGCCTTAGGGCGATCTGCAACGTCGCCTTCGACCACGGACAGAGCCGCCCGACGCCGTTCCCAACTCCGGTGAGCGATTCCACCTGACCCCGTGTGCCCCTTGCCCCGTCGACCACACGTCCACCATCACCTCGTCCTCGCGAACACGGTAAGCACCCCCTATGTCTTCTTTGCTTCCTAGAACCACCGTTAGCCCGCTGCCAGACCGTCGCTGCCGCGCGCCACCGTCGTCGCGCCGCCAGCTTTTGGCAAGTCAATAGGAGCCGTTCGATCCAGATCGGGCGAGCAATATTAGATCACTTAACCGCGAAGAGGTACGCGCCCTGTGCCGCACGATATGGTTAGATCCAACGCACCGCAACGCCGATCCAGCCGAACCGGTACCGCCCAAGGAAATCATGCCGCGTGTCACGTGTTCTGTTTAAAAACAGATTTGAAATCAGATTAGATTGTGGTTTTCAAACCTTTGTAACTTTTGATCCACACGTCCAAAAATTACAAATTTTATATCATTGGAATCAGTAGAGCAAGCCCTAGCCAACCATGCCCTTGGTTTAGTAAATATTACCTATTAGTTTGCTTGTTTTTGCAGATTCATGTGTGTGCTTGTTTAGATTAGAAAAATTGTTTAAAAATGTTTTTAGGGTTAAAACCTTTGCAAAATGGTTTGTGGAGAACTTACTGACCCTAGGAACCAACCCATGGTTTGGAAAATGGTTCTTGTGAAAGTTTGGGAATAAAAACTTGATTGGGTCATTTCTAGCCATTTAAAAATAATGGTTATGTTATGAAAATGGTTTTGAGTAAAAAAAAACTTTGAAGAAAATGTTTTGGACCAAACCTACTGACCCTAAAACACCATGTTTTGAGAAACAACAACTTATTTGGTGAACCACTTAAAGTTGTTGCTTTGATAAAAATATTTCTCACCACATAAAATGATGATAGGAATTAAAAATAGTTTTTGGACAAAACCCTTTTGCAAATGACTTGGCCACTTTGGAAAATGACCAACCTGAGCCATACAAAGTTTAGAAGCCTAGTGGAGACCCCCTTTTTTGCAAATAAAACTATCTTGTGCATGCTCCCATACATGACTTAGATTCCATTGCTTTGTGTGTGTGTGAAATTGTTTGTTTGACTTTGGTTTGGAATGTTAGTTGAATTTGTGATTACTTGATTGACTTGTAGTGAGGATAGAAAAGTGTGAGACTAGCAAGATCAAGGAGTGAACCAACATTACCTACCAAAAAGGCAAGTTACACTATCATACAAAAGTCCTACTATTTTCATTATACTTAGTAGATTTTGAAACATGCATGAAAATGTTCTGATGCTTATGCTATGCTAAATCCTAATAGGATGCCCTTACATTCCTTAGTGAAAACATTGTAGTGGTACATGCTTAGCCATGCTCTATTTTGAAAAGAGATGCATGTTGAGATTTTACAAAGTTGAGAAAAGGATTTGTGTTTTATATAATAAAACAAGGACTCAATGAACCACCTAGGTGGAGGATACTTTAAGTTTTGGAGAAGGTGGCAACAAAAGGAAACCATGTCTATGGTAATCTCTTTGTGTTGTGCTCCAAAAGAAAACCACCTAGGAAACTTAGAGATTGAACATGTTTCTCCAATTGTGGCTTTCGTGTGCAACCACATGCTATTATGGCTCTGGCTTAGTCAACTACATTAGGAAGACCCATACATTGTCTTTAGTTACTGGACATGGGGATATGGAATGCTTCATGGGTGCTGAAGACAAGCTAGCAATGGTGTATGGGTGGACCTTTTGGAAAGACTTCGTCACACTCTCAATCTGCCAGTACTCCAGTTTGGTGAGCACTAATCCAGTGGCCACTGGTGGGAACAAGATGGGATTGTGACATGCGGGTAAAGTGTACTACTTCTGCAGAAGATAATAAAATCTAAGTACTTAGCCGTGTCCCCGGTTATGGACAATACTGAGCAACTAAAGTTTGAACTATGGGAGATCTCGACATTCCAACTTCTAAAATAAAAAAAAACTTGATGCACTTGGGGTTACCAAGGTGTTCATGAGATTTTGTTTAACACTTGGTGCACTTGGGGTTACCAAGTTGCTCAAGAGACTTTGTTAAACACTTGATGTACTTGGGGTTACCAAGGGACTCAAAGGATTTGGTTAAAAACTTGAACACTTGGGGTTACCAAGGGGTTCAAGGAGATTGATAATAACTTAAAAACTTGGTCTTTACCAAGGAGTTTTCCAAGATATGATCAAACCATTTTGAAAAGATAGGATAAATTATTGCTTTATGCAAAAGAGACTAAACCCTACATAGACAAATTTGCATGTGATGATGGGATCCACCTGTATACCTCTTAATAATGAAACTTGCCAATACATTCAAATGTATTGACCCTTGTGGCTGTAACTTGTACTGTTGCAGGTTTGATTGCCTTTAGTGAAGATTGATTGATTAGGATTACAAAGTCTACAACCAACATGTCTGCCTGTGGCATCTTGAAGATGAAGGAACCACACTTATAGTTATTCCGCTGCAATGTAATGTAATAGCCAAATGAGCTATGTAAGATGTAATAAAATAATTATTTCCTGGTTATAAAGTTGTATTATGACCCTTGTTTCTTGATATTACGTCGTAACTGTGGATGTTAGCTATTGATCCAGGGACTAGCATTGCAATCACAGGAGGAATCTACCTTATTATCAGGTAGAGGCCTCTACAGATGGTATTAGAGCATTGTGTTGCCTGTAGGATTGTAAACCTAGGATTGGACAAAAACCCTTAGAAAAATAGGAGTTATATTTGTTCCAAAAACTTATCTACAAAACAAACTTGTAAATCCTTTCCTCAACCATTTTTGATTCAACTCTACATCCCTTCTATTTTCAACTTGATGGACAAACCTACCCCATGGCCAAAGACTTCACCATGTGCAAAGGACTTAATCAACATCTTCAACTCTAATGACTTCAACATCTTCAGCATAACCCCCAAGGACCTCCAACTTGGATACCTCTAAGGAGTACAAGAGAGACAAAGAAATCTTGCTCAAAATATGGAGACCGAAGGAATGCAAAAATTAGAAGGAGCCCACACCACTTGAAGATTAGTGACCAAAGAATTTTCCCAAAGAAACCATGATCTCATACAAGAAGAATCAACCAAAGAAGGAAGGAAAGATCACAAGTGAGCCATATAGATGGACTACCAAATGTTAGTTAAATCAAACCCACCAACTTAAGTGGTGTAACAAAAATATTTTGTTGCCTAAGTATGCACTAGAACTATGTGTTTGAGTGAAATGATTTGTTGAAAATGATTGCACATTGCTTGTGTGTATAGTGATGTGTGTAATTAAGGATTGTTTCCTTAGAAAATATTTCTGTCTATTCTAATCTCCCTTCAACTCAAAAACAGATGACTACTCCAGGAGACTCTAACATCAAGGTTGATGACACCAACACCAACCAAGCTGACAGTATGAAAGAGCTCATAGCAACCCAACACCAGTTGAACCAACTAATAGCTCAGTTCATAGCCAACACTAGTGATAAAGATCCAGCACTGCATAAGTTTTTGGAGGAACAATCCCAACTGATGCTTAAGGTGACTAATCAAATGATCAACATGGAAGAAAACTATCCCAAAAGAGTTTATGACAACAAGGATGACAAAAATGTTATTCTAGATGGAGCCCCAGCTTGCATTATTTGTGGAGATAAGGACCATACTTCTAAGGAGCATGAAGATCAATGCCCTAACTGTGAAGAGAAAAATCCTATTGGACAATGTCCTACCACTCAAGCTACTTGCTACCTATGTGAAGGAAACAACCATACTCCTATCCAATGCCCCATCTTTTCCATTGTGGAACAAAGGAAAAAAGGTGGATCCAAGTCAACCCAGAAGGCTGATGACAAAGGAAAAGGACCACTTATACCTCCAAACAAGACAACCCAGTTCAAAGGATCGAAGAAACCCAAGAAGCAACAGAAGGACAAAAGCCATGTGCAATGTCATAAATGTAAGGAAATGGGACACTACTCCGGTGAATGCCCAGAGAACCAAAAGAATAAGGGAATTAGCCAAGTAGTGTGCAACAATTGCAAAGAGCTAGGCCATTATGTAGCAACTTTTCCACAAGAGCCACGTAAAGAACTCCAAGATATCCACTGTTTCAATTGCAAGAACCCAGGACATTATGCAAGAAATTGTCCAGAAAGGATGAAGAACAAGTTGAACAAGCCTATGGAAAATCTCAACCTTGGCCCATGAGAGTGTGGAGACAAAGGACTCAATGCAGATGTTTTCCAGAGAAGTTTTCCCAAGATTCCAAACCAGCCTTATGTAGTTTAGTTTGAAAAATTTTAAGGGTGGTAGTACCCTAGTTGTTTTGAGACTACTTGTAACCCTGGCCTTCCCAAATCTCGGGACGAGATTTATTTTAAGGGTGGTAGCCTGTCACATCCCAGGATTTTCCAAATCTTTTAATGTGAAAAATAAATGAATAAAATAAAACTTTCTTTGATTTTCAGGGCCAGAAGAAACTTTTGAATCCAATTGGAAGACTTCAAACCACTTTGGATCAAATAAATCCTAAAGGGATGAAAAAGATAAATATTTAATAAAGGAAAAATAAAAGTATTTTGTTACTACTTTGAAATCTTTTTATAAAAAAGTTTTGGTTCTCAAAATGAAATGAAAGGTTTTTAAATAAATATTATTTTATAAAGCCAAATTAAACCTTGGCCAAGTTGTGAAACAAAAAGGTTTTGCTTTGATTAAAATAGTAAAGGTTTATTAAATAAAAATAACAAGGATTTAATATCCAAGTTTTATTAATAAAGGTTTTATTATTTATAAACCATCAAAACTTGTTTATTTGATTAAAATAAGATTTTCCAAAGTATTTCATTTTCCCAAATAAAACCTTTTGAAAATATTTAGATTTCAAATAGAGATTTTATTAATAAAATCAAACCCTATTTGATTAATAAACCATGGTCCTTTTTATTTAATTAATGAATAGAACCTAAAAAGATTTAAGATATTATTTCATTTTCGACTTTGGTTTATGTGTTAAACAGAACCAAATTCAAATGGAAAGTTTGATGAATGTTTGATTTGTTGTATGGTTTTTAAAACACAAATTGAGAACAGAAAAGGAAAAAACAATTAGGAAGAAAAAAAATAAGGTTTAGGTCGACCCAACCCAACAGCCCAGTACGGCCCAGAACCAGCCCAGCGCCCCCTCTCGCGCGAAACGTTTTCCTACCTAAACACTAACCCGCAGAGAGAATGACTGGTGGACCTTCCCCTTGCTCCTTTTCCACTGACCAGCAGACCCCACTTTCCCACTCCTTCTTCCTCGAGACGACCATGCCGGCCGTTTCTGCCGTTGATGTCGCGGCTTCAATTCGCAGTAATGACGTGCCTTAACCTCGCCGTGACTGCACGCTATTAATCGCTAGTGTCTCCTCCTCCTTTCCCCTCTGTCGCCACTCCCTCCCTGCCCCGAGGCTGCCACAATTTGGCTTAGCACTCCCTCTGTTCCGACGACACTCTAGTGCCAATTACGGCGACTCAACACCGCCCCTTGTCGCATTGACCACGCACACACACTCACCACTCCTTGGCTCATCTCCCTGTGCTCTTCGTTCAACCGCGGGCACCCCAGAACACCGTCCTCGACAAGCTCCGAGCGCCACCGCGTCTGTCTCCTACTCCGGCAAGATCCCCAGGTGAAATCCGACCGCCCCTCTGCTTCTCGATCATGCGAGCATCTTCGCCTTGGTCTTACGCACCTAACCATGCCCCTGTCTTGCCTTAGGCGCGTCTGCCGTCGCCCGACGACCCGCAGACGAGCCGCCCGACGCCGTTCCCAACTCCGGTGAGCGATTCCACCTGACCCCGTGTGCCCCTTGCCCCGTCGACCACACGTCCACCATCACCTCGTCCTCGCGAACGCGGTAAGCACCCCCTATGTCTTCCTTGCTTCCTAGAACCGCCGTTAGCCCGCTGCCAGACCGTTGCCGCCGCGCGCCACCGTCGTCGCGCCGCCAGCTTTTGGCAAGTCAATAGGAGCCGTTCGATCCAGATCGGGCGAGCAATATTAGATCACTTAACCGCGAAGAGGTACACGCCCTGTGCCGCACGATATGGTTAGATCCAACGCACCGCAACGCTGATCCAGCCGAACCGGTACCGCCCAAGGAAATCATGCCGCATGTCACGTGTTCTGTTTAAAAACAGATTTGAAATCAGATTAGATTGTGGTTTTCAAACCTTTGTAACTTTTGATCCACACGTCCAAAAATTACAAATTTTATATCATTGGAATCAGTAGAGCAAGCCCTAGCCAACCATGCCCTTGGTTTCGTAAATATTACCTATTAGTTTGCTTGTTTTTGTAGATTCATGTGTGTGCTTGTTTCGATTAGAAAAATTGTTTAAAAATGTTTTTAGGGTTAAAACCTTTGCAAAATGGTTTGTGGAGAACTTACTGACCCTAGGAACCAACCCATGGTTTGGAAAATGGTTCTTGTGAAAGTTTGGGAATAAAAACTTGATTGGGTCATTTCTACCCATTTAAAAATAATGGTTATGTTATGAAAATGGTTTTGAGTAAAAAAAACTTTGAAGAAAATGTTTTGGACCAAACCTACTGACCCTAAAACACCATGTTTTGAGAAACAACAACTTATTTGGTGAACCACTTAAAGTTGTTGCTTTGATAAAAATATTTCTCACCACATAAAATGATGATAGGAATTAAAAATAGTTTTTGGACAAAACCCTTTTGCAAATGACTTGGCCACTTTGGAAAATGACCAACCTGAGCCATACAAAGTTTAGAAGCCTAGTGGAGACCCCCTTTTTTGCAAATAAAACTATCTTGTGCATGCTCCCATACATGACTTAGATTCCATTGCTTTGTGTGTGTGAAATTGTTTGTTTGACTTTGGTTTGGAATGTTAGTTGAATTTGTGATTACTTGATTGACTTGTAGTGAGGATAGAAAAGTGTGAGACTAGCAAGATCAAGGAGTGAACCAACATTCCCTACCAAAAAGGCAAGTTACACTATCATACAAAAGTCCTACTATTTTCATTATACTTAGTAGATTTTGAAACATGCATGAAAATGTTCTGATGCTTATGCTATGCTAAATCCTAATAGGATGCCCTTACATTCCTTAGTGAAAACATTGTAGTGGTACATGCTTAGACATGCTTTATTTTGAAAAGAGATACATGTTGAGATTTTACAAAGTTGAGAAAAGGATTTGTGTTTTATATAATAAAACAAGGACTCAATGAACCAACTAGGTGGAGGATACTTTAAGTTTTGGATAAGGTGGCAACAAAAGGAAACCATGTCTATGGTAATCTCTTTGTGTTGTGCTCCAAAAGAAAACCACCTAGGAAACTTAGAGATTGAACATGTTTCTCCAATTGTGGCTTTCGTGTGCAACCACATGCTATTATGGCTCTGGCTTAGTCAACTACATTAGGAAGACCCATACATTGTCTTTAGTTACTGGACATGGGGATCTGGAATGCTTCATGGGTGCTGAAGACAAGCTAGCAATGGTGTATGGGAGGACCTTTTGGAAAGACTTCGTCACACTCTCAATCTGCTAGTACTCCAGTTTGGTGAGCACTAATCCAGTGGCCACTGGTGGCAACAAGATGGGATTGTGACATGTGGGTAAAGTGTACTACTTCTGCAGAAGATAATAAAATCTAAGTACTTAGCCGTGTCCCCGGTTATGGACAATACTGAGCAACTAAAGTTTGAACTATGGGAGATCTCGACATTCCAACTTCTAAAATAAAAAAAATTGATGCACTTGGGGTTACCAAGGTGCTCATGAGATTTTGTTTAACACTTGGTGCACTTGGGGTTACCAAGTTGCTCAAGAGACTTTGTTAAACACTTGATGTACTTGGGGTTACCAAGGGACTCAAAGGATTTGGTTAAAAACTTGAACACTTGGGGTTACCAAGGGGTTCAAGGAGATTGATAATAACTTAAAAACTTGGTGTTTACCAAGGAGTTTTCCAAGATATGATCAAACCATTTTGAAAAGATAGGATAAATTATTGCTTTATGCAAAAGAGCCTAAACCCTACATAGCCAAATTTGCATGTGATGATGGGATCCACCTGTATACCTCTTAATAATGAAACTTGCCAATACATTCAAATGTATTGACCCTTGTGGCTGTAACTTGTACTGTTGCAGGTTTGATTGCCTTTAGTGAAGATTGATTGATTAGGATTACAAAGTCTACAACCAACATGTCTGCCTGTGGCATCTTGAAGATGAAGGACCCACACTTATAGTTATTCCGCTGCAATGTAATGCAATAGCCAAATGAGCTATGTAAGATGTAATAAAATAATTATTTCCTGGTTATAAAGTTGTATTATGACCCTTGTTTCTTGATATTACGTCGTAACTGTGGATGCTAGCTATTGATCCAGGGACTAGCATTGCAATCACAGGAGGAATCTACCTTATTATCAGGTAGAGGCCTCTCTTGTCACATCCCAGGGTTTTCCAAATCTTGTAATGTGAAAAATAAATGAATAAAATAAAACTTTGTTTGATTTTCAGGGCCAGAAGAAACTTTTGAATCCAATTGGAAGCCTTCAAACCACTTTGGATCAAATAAATCCTAAAGGGATGAAAAAGATAAATATTTAATAAAGGAAAAATAAAAGTATTTTGTTACTACTTTGAAATCTTTTTATAAAAAGTTTTGGTTCTCAAAATGAAATGAAAGGTTTTTAAATAAAGATTATTTTATAAAGCCAAATTAAACCTTGGCCAAGTTGTGAAACAAAAAGGTTTTGCTTTGATTAAAATAGTAAAGGTTTATTAAATAAAAATAACAAGGATTTAATATCCAAGTTTTATTAATAAAGGTTTTATTATTTATAAAACATCAAAACTTGTTTATTTGATTAAAATAAGATTTTCCAAAGTATTTCATATTCCCAAATAAAACCTACTGATTTGGTTTTGAAAATATTTAGAATTCAAATAGAGATTTTATTAATAAAATCAAACCCTATTTCATTAATAAACCATGGTCCTTTTTATTTAATTAATGAATAGAACCTAAAAAGATTTAAGATATTATTTCATTTTGGACTTTGGTTTATGTGTTAAACAGAACCAAATTCAAATGGAAAGTTTGATGAATGTTTGATTTGTTGTATGGTTTTCAAAACAGAAATTGAGAACAGAAAAGGAAAAACAATTAGAAAGAAAAAAAATAAGGTTTAGGTCGACCCAACCAAACAGCCCAGTAAGGCCCAGAACCAGCCCAGCTCCCCCTCTCGCGCGAAACATTTTCCTACCTAAACACTAACCCGCAGAGAGAATGACTGGTGGACCTTCCCCTTGCTCCTTTTCCACTGACCAGCAGACCCCACTTTCCCACTCCTCCTTCTTCCTCGCGACGACCACATGCCCGTTTACCCGTTGATGTCGCGGCTTCAGTCCTTGATGTGGCGCCTTAACCTCGCCATGGCTGCAGCTATTAATGTCTCCTCCTCCTTTCCCCTCTTCCTCCCTCCACCTTGAGGCTGCCACAATTTGGCTTAGCACTCCCTCTGTTCCGACGACACTCTAGTGCCAATTCCGGCGACTCAACGCCACCCCTTGTCGCATTGACCACGCACACACACTCACCACTCCTTGGCTCATCTCCCTCGCTCTTCGTTCAACCGCGGGCGCCCCAGAACACCGTCCTCGACAAGCTCCGAGCGCCACCGCGTCTGTCTCCTACTCCGGCAAGATCCCCAGGTGAAATCCGACCGCCCCTCTGCTTCTCGATCATGCGAGCATCTTCGCCTTGGTATTACGCATGCATGATAGTGTAACATGCATGATAGGTGCGTAAGACCAAGGTGAAGATGCTCGCATGATCGAGAAGCTAAAGGCGGTCGGTTCACAGGATCTTAGGAAGGGCGGTGGCTGGCTTGAAGGAGCCAGAGGTTGATGCGAAAACTGAAGGATATGAGAAGATTGTAGAGTGTGTTGGCGATTACAGTTAATAAAACAACTAGTTAAAACCCTTAAAAATTTTCAAACTAAACTACATAAGGCTGGTTTGGAATCTTGGGAAAACTTCTCTGGAAAACATCTGCATTGAGTCCTTTGTCTCCACACTCTCATGGGCCAAGGTTGAGATTTTCCATAGGCTTGTTCAACTGTGTTTACAATGCTCTGATACCATCTGTAAGGGTCCCAACCTTTAATAAGGTAGAGTCCCCTGTGTTTACAATGCTAGTCCCTGGATCAATAGCTAGCATCCACAGTTAAGATGTAATATCAAGAAACAAAGGTCATAATATAACTTTATAACCAGGAATAACATAATTTTATTACATCTTACATAGCTCATTTGGCTATTACATTACATTGCAGCGGAATAACTATAAGCATGGGGTCCTTCATCTTCAAAGTGCCACAGGCAGACATGTTGGTTGTAGACTTTGTAATCCTAATCAACACACTTCACTAAAATCAATCAAACCTGCAACATAACAAGTTACAGCCACAAGGGTCAATACATTTGAATTGTATTGGCAAGTGATACTATGGTAGTATAGTGGAGTCTATCATCTATATGCATTTGGCTAAGTGGAGTTGAGGCTTGCATTACTCAAAATAGATTTTTCCTTAACATTTGAAAACACAAAGTTTTTGCTTGACAAAACATTTTTCTCAATCAAAGACTGAAGATCCTTTAACCTTTGTTCAAACCACAAGTTTTAACTTAGAAATTTGAATGATGAGATTCTTGATTGCTTCCATGTCTTGATGCTCAAATTGTCCTTTACCAGGGACATGGCTAAGTACTTAGGTTTTACACTCTGCAGAGGTGGTGCACTTTCCCCACAAGACTTGGTTTCCCAAGACAAGATCTTTCAAAAGCCTTCCCTTAAACCAAAATGGACGCGTTCCAACCTATCAAACTCTACCACCAACTGTCCATATGGCTAAGTTCTTGCAACCTATATGATCCAGGCAGAGCCCATAATGCCAAGTGGCTGCACTTGAAGCTTCTCAACATTTGACATCTGAAATCTCTTTGTTCCTGGGTGGCCATCCACAAGTGAGATACACAAGGTCAACCATAGACATGGGCCTTGTGAACCACTCAACCAAAAACCACTAAGCAATTACCTTTCCACCCAGGTGATTCATTAACTTAGTTGTTTTATTAAACAAAACACAAGTCCTCAGACTTAGAAATTTTTCCATAGTGTGAATATACTTCCACCCTTGTTATCTATTAGCTAAGATAAGCATGATAGTAGTAGGAGTCTTAACTTAGGAAATATTCCACTAAGGTTTCATCTACTAGGTTTTCCTATAGCAAGGTTTATACTTAGCAAAATTCCATGCAAGTTTTACTTAGAAGAAATCACTAATGCATAGTGAAAGTAATGGGACAAAAGTATGAAGCATCACTTGCCTTTTTGGTAGAGGGTATAAGTTCACTCCTTGTCCTTGCAACAATCACACTCTTCAAGTCACTACAATTCAATCAAGCAAGACACAAACTCAATCTACCAATCAAGCAAAACATCACATAAAATCACAAAGTCAAGGTAATGCATGCAAACATGCCAAGCTTTGTTTTATTTGAAAAAGTGGTTCCTAATGGGTCATAAACATTTGATAACACCTATTGGTCATTTTGTAAAGTGGCAAAGTCATTTGCAAAAGGTTTCACTTCAAAACCCTTTTTCAAAACAAAGTATCATTTTATGTGGTGTAGAAATATTTTTACTAGGGCATTAATCTATAGGGTTCACCAAAATATGTTTTCAAACCATAAAACTTGGTGTTTAGGGTCAGAGAGTTAAAACAAAATATTTCCCAAAAGTTTTCTTCCAAAACCATTTTTAATAAATAAACCACATTTCTATTTGACTATAAATGGTTTTAAATCAAAGAATCATTATTTTGTTTCACCAAATACATTTTTGAAACCACAAGGTGTTTCCTATGGTCAGTAGGTTCAAATCACACTATTTGCCAAAGATTTATCCCAAAAATCATTTTTGAATAATTTTTATAACCTAAACAAGCATACAAATGTTTCTGCAAAAACAACCATTTTTCCAGAAGCTTTTTACTAAACAAAAGGCATGGTTGGCTAGGGCTTGTCTTGCTGATTCCATTGGTATAAAAATTGTAATTTTTGGACGTGTGGATCAAAAGTTATACCAATTACAAATTTGCATTCTAATCAGATCAAAAATCTATTTTAAATCGAATCCAGTCCACGAAGCTGTTTCTGATTCGTCAATACCCTTTCGGTTGGATCAACTGCCCTGGCGCGTTGGATCAAGTCAGATCGTGCGGTGCGCAGATGCTACTTACCCTTTCACCTAGCTTCTATCCTGGCCACTGGATCGAGATCGAACGGCTGCTGCAGGCTCGACCTAAAACTAGCGGCGCTACGGCGGTGGCTGGGGCCGGAGCGGCCAGACGGTGGCGGCGCCAGTGATACAGCAAGCAAGGGTGGCTGGGGAGGTACTCACAGCGTTCGCAAAGGCCTGGGGAAGCTCAAGGTGGTTCCGTCTTGTCGAGGGGCGCACTGGAGCGGGTTTGATTGCTCGACGGAGTTCCTGCTGGCGTCGGGTTCGTTCGGGCATCGTCGGAGACGGGGCTGTGATGCACGCTAGGACAAATGGGAGACAGGGTCAGACACGCAAAGACACGGCGAAGGTGTGTGCATGAACGAGAGGGGTCAGGGTAGTCTGGTTTACCAGAGGGAGGTCGTCGGAGAAGAGCCAGACGGTGGCGGCGGCGGTTGTTGTCGCTGCCGACGCCAGTGTGTCAATGACTGCGAGCTTGAAAGGTCCGCCGGGTGATGGTGATCACAGCTGCGAGCTCGAGGAGGCAAGAGGTGGCGTGAGGCTGCTGGAATTCTCGCTGGAGGGTCGTCGGACAGTGGCGGTGTGTGAGTGAAATTCGTCAGCCTGGGGGCGCACTTGGGGAAGGTGACAGAGGGGAAATGGAGGAGAGTCGCAGCTGTTTAAAGGTGCATGGTCACTGCGAGTAATGATGGCCGCGTTAAGACGAATTCAAGCCGCGAATTCAAAGCCGAAAGCAGCTGAGGGAGGAGAAGAACAGGTCGTGGGGTGGGGAAGATGACGTGTACGTGGGGTCCTCTGGCGGAGATAGGAGAGAGGGAATAAGGTCCACCAGGTGGCCTTATGGTGTCCTTCGCAAGAAAAAGCGTTTGGCAGAGGGAATAGGTGGTGGGCTGAATTGGATTGGGCGGTTATTGGGTTGGGTCCTTTGCATATTTTTTTTCTGTCTGAAACCTTTTTCTTTTTCCAAAACAATTTCTGTTTTGAATTTCAATCAACTATTCAAACATTCAAACAATGCAAACAATCACCACACTTGTAATGAGTTTTTGGTTCTGTTTATCAACAGAAACCAAATCCCAAAATAAAATAATATTTTTTATTCTTTTTAGGATCCATTCATTAATTAAATAAAATGGACCTTTAGTTATTTAATCAAATAGGGTTTGATTTATTTAATAAAACTCCATTTGAAATCCAAATATTTTCAAAACCAAATCAGTAGGTTTTATTTGAAAATAAAGAATACTTGGAAAGCTTGTTAAAAATAAAATGACATTTTGTTATAGGGTCCATTAATAATTAAATAAAATGTACCTTAGTTAATAATTCAAATAGGATTTGTTTATTTAAAATCTTTATTTTGAAATCTAAAATAAACCCAAAACACTTCAGTAGGTTTTATTTGAGAATATAAAATACTTGGAAAACTTATTTAAAATAAGTTTGAGGGTTTAATTAAAATGGGAAAAGCTTTTACTTAAATAAAATTTGGATATTAATAAATCCTCTTTATTTAAAATAGACTTTTATTCTTTTAATCAAAGCAAAACATTTTATTTCAAAAACTTGGCCAAGGTTTAATTTGGCTTTATAAAATAATCTTTGTTTATAAACTTACCTTTTCTTCTTAAAAACTAAATCCTTTTTTAAAAAGATTTCAAAGTAGTAATAAAATATTTTTATTTTTCCTTTATTAAATATTTATCTTTTTAATCCCTTTAGGATTTATTTGACCCAAAATGGTTTGAAGGTTTCCAATTGGATTCAAAAGTTTCTTCTGGCCCTGAAAATCAACAAAGTTTTATTTTATTCATTTATTTTTCACATTACAAGATTTGGAAAATCTTGGGATGTGACATATATGGTAGATGAATAAACAAAACAAAGTTCTTTTAATAGAATGGTTACCTAGGACGTGTACATGACACGATCCAAAGGGTTTTGTTAATTCAAAGGATGCTAAAAAGGGGCATGCAAACTTCAATTGTTGAAGTAAGCATCGCGGAGTTGGAATCTTCACCGTGATAAAAAAGAGTTTTCATCAGGAGACGATGAAGATGTTTGCATTTGCAAGAAATTAAGTGGGAGCGCTAAGACATATTTCTAATACATTATGTGGAGGACATCTTGTTGATTAGAAATGATGTATATTTTATTGACAAAGGTTAAGAATTTCATTTTGATGAAATACTTAGGCAAAACCCGAATATTTAGCGTGAATGTCTATAGTGGATAGACTGTGACGCTAATATGGTTGTGCCAATCGTACATATATGAGATATTGAAGGAGTTCAATATAGAAACAACAGGAAACGGTTCTTGTCGCATGGAAAATAATTGAATCAAGATTCAAGTGTATCGGCACTTGATAAGTGAAACAAGATTCATGTGCTTTGACACTTGATGAGTGAAATCACGAGAATGTTTTGATCAAACATACCATGATATGTACACATCCAGATAAGTCCTATGCTCTAAGTGTTATGAGCATATACCAGAATGAATCATAAAATGATCATTGGACGATAGTAAGGATATTCTTATGATCTTTTGGAAGAACTAAGAATATATTTGTGTAGAGGTGACAAACAATTACAAATAGTTCATTGTAAAGCGTTACATTGATACTAGTTTTGTCGCAAGATACAAATTAAGTTTATCTCAATTTAAACTATGGGTGGCACAATGTAATGGAAAGGAGATTCCATGATGGATTTGGATGAAATCCATAGTTAAAGACAATGTGACGAATACTACAACAAAAAGGCTAAGTATATGACTGCTATAGTAGCAGCAAAGGAGGGAATTTGTGTCAAGTAGTTTGTTATCAAACTAAGGTGTGGTTCGCAACGGGCTAACACTAAAGATATATTGTATGACAATAGTATCGACGTGTTTTAACCCCAAGGAACTAAAGGTCTCACCGAAAGACCAAATTTATACAATGCCATCATATTAGAGAATGAGTGATGCGTGGAGATGCAAAGACATGCAAATACACACGGACCTGAAATCTGATCCGTAGATTATGGTAACCACTTGCAGTTGCATATATGGAACACCAGAAAGCCATAGGTGTTCAATACGCAAAGTTTTCAAACTAGATTATTGTCTCTAGTGCAAGTGGGAGACTGAAGGGAATATGCCCGAGAGGCAATAATAAAGTGGTTATTATCGTATTCCTTATTTATGATAAATGTTTATTTTACATGCTATAATTGTATTAATACGGAAACGTTAATACATGTGTGTTTAATAAACAAAAAGGAAGTTCCTAGTTATGCCTCTCTTATAAACTAGCTCGTTGATTAACATGATGATCAAAGTTTCCTGATCATGGACATTTGATGTTGTTAATAAAGAGATCACAACGTTAGTGTAATGGTGTGATGAACATTCATCTGAAGTATAGCATTACGATCAAAGTCATTGAGTTTATATTGCTATAACAACTTACGAAGTGATCCTAATCCTTAGACCATGAGATCATGTCAATCACTAACACCGGAAGAGTTTCTCGATGACATCAAACGTCACACCGTAACTGGGTGATTATAAAGATGGCTTCAGAACTACTAAAGTGTTATGTTGAGACCCATGGATCAAGAGTGGAATTTGTTCATCCCGATGACGGGTAGATATACTCCGGGCCCTCTTGGTGATATCACATTGATTAGCTTGCAAGCAAGTGATTTGATCACTAGAATGTTATATCACGGGAACGAGAAAATAGTGCATGTCGGTAACGAGATCAAACTAGGTATGGAGATACCGATGATAGAATCTTGGACATGTAATATATCGTGAAACAAAGGGATTAAGATACTAGCATAAAAGGTTCACACGATCACAGAAGTCATCGTTGAATGTGTGGGAGTCAGTATGGATCTCCAGGTCCCGCTACTGATTATTGATCGGAGAAGGGTCTGGATCATGTCCGCATTATTCGTGAACCGTAGGGTGACACACTTAAGGGATACCGACACCATTCGGAGCAAATGATATGCCAGAAAAAGAAAAGGAAAGCGCAGGAATTTATTTCAGTAGACACCGGAACTGTTTCGGTTGAAATTGCTGAAACTGGTTCTGCATGTGAAATTGATATGTTGTAAGGGGTTTTATGTGAATGTTTGTTAATTAAAGTAATTAACAAAATTCTGAATAAATAAATAAAAGAGTTTTATTTAAATGAGAGCTTGCATTAATTTTGGTGGAAAATTAATGCATGTGAGTGGAATTGTGAGTGGAGAGGTTTTTATGTGAGTGGAGCTTCCACCACATGAATGAGGGAGAGGTGGGGGCACCCTCCATGGCCGGCGGCCATGCCCCCTTGGGCTGCCCCCTCCCATATAAAAGGACCCCCTCCTCTCACTTGTATCTTACACCTCCTCGCGAAGGATCTCTCTCCCCCCTTTAGAATTTCCCCATGGTCTCGGATCAGCTAGATACATGTTCCCGGTGGATTTTTCTGGAAGGATTTGTTGCTTCCGCCGCTTCGCTGGAGCGAGGGCGCGGAGGTTGTCGGGGTACCCGTACGTGTGTGCGATCACGGATGCACCACTGCTTTGAGGTGCTGGACTTGATTGTGCTGGACCGGCTAGACCAGATGGACTTCATCACGATCTTGAGATCGACAAGCGTTCGTCTACATCATCCACGAGTATAACCTCGTTAACGCTATTCGGTATTCGAGGGTATGTATTCTATGGATATATATCCACCCGTTGCTTGTATCTAGTAGACAGATCTTGGTACATAGATGTTCCCATCGTAGGAAATTTTTTGTTTTCTATGCTGCGAACCCTACAGAGTTCATCTACAAATAGAGATGAGAAAGAAGATTAGAAAAGTTTACGAGAAGAATAGACAAGTGTGGAAGTTGTTTGAATTTTTTTTCCTTAGTGGTTTCCAATCCTAGGGTCATAATCCTACAGGCAACACAGTGCTCTGATACCATCTGTAAGATCCCTCCTTTATAAAGGAAAAGGATCCCTGTGATTGCAATGCTAGTCCCTGGATCAATGCTAGCATCCACAGTTTAAGATGAAGTACACAGAAACAAAGGTCATTATTACAGTCATTCCAGAGACAACATAGTCTTTACAACTCCATGGCCACAGGCCTAATACAAGAGTTTAAATAAGTAAATAGATAAAAGTCTTCATCTTCATGTGCCACAGGCAAACATGTTGAGTGTAGACTCATGACTCCTAATCCTCATCAGAGTAACCTGCAACATCACAAGTTATAGCCACAGTGGGTCAATACATTGGAATAGTATTGGCAAGTGATACCTTAGTATAATATTGGTGGACTACATACTATATGCAATTTGGCTAAGTGTAGCTTAGGCTTGCTTTGCTCAAAAATAGGTTTTGCCTATTAGTTGAAATCACTAAGTTTTTCTTTGTCAAAAACTTTTCCCAAGGAATCACCAATAGACATTGAGGTCCTTCACCCTTGTTCACCCATAAGTTTTACTTAGAAATTGGGATGAGGAGATTCTTGATAGCTTCCATGTCTTGATGCTCAAGTTGTCCTTTTCCAAGGAAATGGCTAAGTACTTAGATTCTTCCATCTGCAGAGGTTGTGCACCTTCCCCACAAGACTTGATTTTCACCAAGACAGGACCTTTCAGAAGCCTTCCCTTAGACCAAATGGACGCGCTCCAACCTATCATCCCACTACCACCAACTGTCCAAATGGCTAAGTTATTGCAACCTATATGATCCAGGCAGAGCCCATATTGCCAAGTGGTTGCACTAGAAGCTTCTTAACATTTGGCCTCTCAAATCCTTTTGTTCCTGGGTGGCTTTCCACACGTGAGATACACAAGGTAAACCGTAGAAATGGGCCTTGTGTAACCACTCAACATAAACCATTCCTGCCATTCCACCCAGGTGTTTCATTCACTTAGTTGTTTTATTAGGCAAAACACAAGTCCAAAGACTTAGAAATATTTTTATCATAGAATGAATATTTCACCACCCTTGGTTGCTATTAGCTAGGCTAAGCATGGCATAGATAAGCATCTTTACTTAGAAATTTCTAGCAATACTACAACTACTAGGATTTCCCAACTTAGCATATAAGCAAAATATAACCATGCAAGACTAGCAAAATATATCTAATGCATAGTAGAAAACATAGGGATAAAAATATCATGAAGCACCACTTGCCTTGGTAGTTTGGAGAGTAGCTACACTCCTCACAATCACAATCACTATTGGCACCAAAATCTACACATAAAATAATAGCCACAAATCACATACCAAATAAATGCAAGCAAAAATATATGGATGCATGCAATATGATATGTGATGATTTTCTAAACTCAAAAATACAAGTGCACAGTACTGGTTCATAAACAAGTTCAAAACTTTCCAAACAACATTTATTTAAACACTAAAACATTTCTCAAATAATTTATATACACAAAATAGGCCTACACATGTTTATGTAATTAAAATAATTTTAACAGAAACAAAGCATTAAACACATTGCATATTTGGAAAGGGCTTGCTCTCCTGATTCCATTGATATAAAATTTGTCAAATTTGAACGTGGGAATCAAAAGTTATGGCTAAAACAAAATCAAACAACTAATAGATTCAAATTCTGTTTTTAAATCTAATCTCTAGCCACGCGTCATGTCCTGATTGGTGCGTACCGGTTCGCTCAGGATCACGCACACAAGACGTTAGATCTAACTTAATCTGCACGGCTCAGATCCACTCGTACCCCTTCGCTTAAGTGATCTATCTAGCCCGTCAGATCTTGATCCAACGGTTCGCGAGCAAGCAACCAACCTTTGGCGGCGCTGGTGGCGACGACTGGCGGCGGTGGCTCTATCTACGGCGTCGTGGTGGCTACAGGGGGTTCTAGGGTCGTCGGAGGTGCTTACCAGACTCGCGATGGTGTACTGAAGCTCAACATGGCGACGGCTTGACAAGGGGCACACGGACACGGCGGCACGGGCTCGTCGGAGTTGCTGACAGCGTCGGGCGGCGGTGATTTAAGACGCTGGCAGGCCCGTCACCCTAGCACAAATCAATGGTATCAGGGGGTGCGCAAGGCTACGGCGAACACACTCGTGTGAACCAGAAGAGAAGGGGAACACGGGGCTCACCGAATTTAATCGCCGGAGTTGAAGACGTCGTCGGGACCTTGCTGTGCTTGACGGAGTCGACGACCTGGGGCAGTAAAGGATGAACCAATGGTGTCAGAATGTGCGCAAGTAAGTTGCGAGGCTGTCTGCATGAACTAGAAGGGAAGGGGCGCACGGAGCTCACCGGGATTGGTCGTCGGAGAGGGTTCTGCCTACGGCGGTGCAAGGGCGATTGCGGGCAGCCTGGGGGCGCTCTGTGCTCGGGGTCTGGGGGAAATGGAGAGGGGGCAGAGGGGGTTTAAGTAGGCGAGATGGGGGCGTGAATCACTCCTGCAATCAACGGGAATTGACGACGCGATATTAAACAGGAAACGCTCACTTGATTTGGGGAAGAACACGTCGCCGGGGTGGAGACGATGACGTTGTGTGGGCCACGGCTGTCAGTGAGTGAACGAGAGAGAAGGTGGGGCCCTTGCATCAGCGACTCTGTGGGTGCGGGTGTGAGTAAAGAAAACGCTTGCCAGGGTTACTGGGCTGGTTGGTCCAGATTCGACTGTTTGCTTATTTTTTTCTCTTTTAAACTTTTTCTTTTTCTGTTTGCTTTTCTAAAAAGGATTTTTAAACTCCAATTCTGTTTGATTTCAAAACTTTTCTGGATTTTTGTACAATAAATCTTGTACTCAAATAAGTGTTAAACACATCTGTTCACTCAAACCTACTTGAGTCAATTGAAAATTAAAATAAAAACAAGCCTTTTGGAGATATAATAAAAGGCATAAACTTTGGTTTTATTTCATACTTGTTTTGAAACTTGGCTCAAACCTTTTGAATCACTTAAGTTAGGATTAAAAACAATACTGATTGAATATAAGTACCTTTCTCAATAGTATGTAGCACCAAGGCTAGAACATTCATATATAAAATAATGAGCATATATGCTCCTGTTTTGAAATGATTTTTGAAAATGGAATCTTGCATGATCATGGATGCATGGATGATATGCATGAGTTTGAAACATGATTTTAGGGATGTTACACTTTGGAGTGTGAGACAGAATTTCCCAAGGCTCTCAAGGACCTCATGGTTGCAATGGGAATACATGGTGCAGCTGTCTACAAATGTTTTTCTGTGATGGATGAAGGAGTTGAGTACTGGTGGGTGCAACTTCACTTGTATAAAAAAAAGGAAGACAACCACAAAGAATCTGGATTCTGCATGGTCACCAATTCAGTGGTGCACACTACATTCTTTGATTCAGTAAGGGATGCAGCTTGGAAGGCCATCAAAGAACTTGGTGATAGAGTCAAGTGCAGAATGCTCAACATCCAGAATGACCTAAAAGAAGAGAAGAAACATACCCAAGAGTTGGAAGCTACCAACCAAATTTTAAGAGGAGACATTATAGACTTAGTAATGGAGTCATGTGCTCAAGATAGACTGATTGCTTCTAGAAATATTGTGTTAGCCAACTTGTCTAGTGAGTTAGGATTGTAAGCGTACTTCGTTAGTTGGACCACCACTTATCACCTTATTTTTCTAAATGTTTTTTAAAATAAGTTGAACCTTGGTTGTTGTATTGGATCCATGTATGCCATGACTTGTGTGTTTTAATTTCCAAAGTTATGCATGCGATGACTTGTCTTGTGTCTTGTGTTCAATTGTGTTGATTCTAACTTTTTCTATCTTATAAATAGATGCCTAACCATCAACACTGTTGAAGAGTTCCAGGGAACTCGCTTTGGCCCTCGTATTATTGAGCTCACTAGTTTGCTCAATCTCCCTCTTCCTACCATCATGGTGCTTCCCCTCACCAAGTTTGAGAGGAAAGACCTTTGGGGCTTCAAGGTCAATCAGCCCGGACGCCAGACTGAGCCTACCACGGAGGCTATCATCTTCAAGCTCATGCACGATGACAAGGAGAGAGGCCTAGATGTAGTCATGCAGTACTTGATTGGACGTCTGTTAGGGGGACACTCTCGACAGGTTAGAGGTACTCACTTCCACGCCTTCGGTAGACGTGATGAGGATGGAGAGACCATCGACTTCGAGGACACTTCGAGGGAGACAACAGAGCCGATTCGTCTATACCTCCAGGACTTAGAGGTTCTTCTTAGGCACGTGGACACTGATAGGACCAACGTCATGCTCAGCAATGACGAACTCCAGGTGCAGCTTCGTGAGAAGGACAAGCTCTTCGCGGAGCAAGATGAGATAGTCAAGGAGATGGAGGCAAAGTTCGAGAGTCAGGACAGAAAGTTCAAGAGTCAAGAGAAGCGAGTCCAAGATAGGAACAAGAGGATTCGAGACATGACTGCAGAACTGGAGGCCAAGGACTTCGAGCTCGAGCATCAGTAGACTTTGATTGAGAGGCTTCGTTCTCAGAAGAGGGCTCTCAAAGCCAAAGTAGAGACCTTGACCACCAATGTCGAGGAATACAAGACCTCTATGGAGAATGCAGGTCTTACATTTGTTGAGGAGGAGGAGGTTGATGCCGAGGAGTAGTGTTGACTACTCATTTATCATTCATTTATCATGCTTTATTTGAGTCGCAATGACCATCCAACATGTGGATGGCTTGCTATTGGTGTGTTTACTTTTGTAAACTTGTTATCTTGTTGTTGAACCTTTATTATTGTGATGCATGTTTGGTTATTGTTTATGTGATGTAAGGTGCATGTTAGCATCTATGGGTATCTCATTCTTATCTCTATTGAACAAACCACAGATGCCTCCCCGTCGTGCCAATCCCAACCCCAACAACAACAACAACAACATCACCCCTGAGATGCAGCAAATGATGACAGCTCAGACTCAGCTGATGCAGATGATGACTACGTTCATCCAGAACCAGAACAACAACAACAACAACAACAACAATAACCCACCGGGTTTTGGCATGCTTACCAGGTTCTTGAGATTGAGGCCAGCAAAGTTCTCTGGAACAACTGATCCTATGGTGGCCAATGATTGGCAACGCTCTGTGAACAAAGACTTGGTAACAGTTGGCTGTACTGATGAAGAGAAAGTCAGATTTGCAGCTCACTTGTTGGAAGGACCAGCAGCTACTTGGTGGGATAACTTCCAGATCACCACTCCCATTGCAGATGTGACATAGGCTATATTTGAAGATGGTTTTCGTACAGCTCACATCTCATCCGGAGTGATGAGTTTGAAGAAGAAAGAGTTTCATAACCTGAGGCAGCGCCACCGCAGCGTGGCTGAATATATTGAGGAGTTCAACAATCTGGCGCGCTATGCACCGGATGAAGTTGACACTGATGCTAAGAGGAAGGAAAAGTTCCTTGAAGGGTTGAATGATGAACTGAATATGCAGCTATCAGTGGCCTATGTTCCCACTTATCAGTCTCTTGTGACAAGGCTGCTATTTTGGAGAACAAAATGAAGCAAGTTGAAAGCAGGAAGAGAAAGCACTCTGACAAGCACAGCTCGAGATCATCTCACAAACGTTCCCATTATGATGATAGTGGAAGCTCAGGATCCCACAAGCATGGGAAATTCAACAAGCACCACAACCACAACCGTCATCATGACAACAAGCATCACCGTAGTCATGACAATGACAAGTACAAGAACCACAAGGGTGGATATAAGATCCACCACAGTGGTAGCGGAAGTGGCAGTGGAAACCAGCCTGTCAAGAAGGATATCAGTCAGATTGAGTGTTTCAAGTGCAAGAAGATGGGGCATTATGCAAATGAATGCCCAGAAAAGAAAGTTGAAGGACCCAGCAAGCCCAACCCTTTTCAGAAGGGACAAGTGAACAACATCAATGTGGAGGAAATTTATGAGGAACCTGATGTGGCTGCTGGTAAGTTCAAACTCAATTCTGTTCCAGCATTTGTTCTCTTTGATACTGGTGCATCTCATCCATTCATATCAAGAGCATTTGTTGAAAGAAATGAACTACCGGTAGAAACTATTGGGTGTCCCATAAAAGTAAGTTCTCCTGGTGGAGAAATGATAGTGAATTCAGGATGTCATGATCTAGTCATAGAGTTTGGGAAGTATAAGTTTCCCGTTAACTTGATAATCCTAAACTCCCAAGGATTGGATGTCATTTTGGGAGTGGATTGGATGACTAAGCACAAGGGAGTGATAGATTGTGCCAACCATATTGTCTCACTCACAACTCCAGAAAATAAAAGGATCAGGTTCAAGACCAACTTTGAAGCAAAAAGGAGTATGCTAAATTTTCTTAAGGGGGTTAGCATAGACAGTGTGCCAATTGTGAGTGAATATCCGGTTGTGTTTCCGGAAGAATTGTCGGTAATGCCACCAGATAGATATGTGGAGTTTCTTATTGATTTGCTACCAGGATCTAGACCAATAGCAAAGAGACCGTACAAGATGTCAGTTGATGAACTGAAAGAACTCAAGAAACAACTTGGAGAACAGTTGCAGAAAGGATTTATTCAACCAAGTTCTTCATTTTGGGGAGCACCAGTTTTGTTTGTGGAAAAGAAGGATAGAAGTCAAAGGTTATGTATAGATTACCGTTCACTCAATGAGGTGACTATCAAGTACAAATACCCTTTGCCTAGAATCAATGACTTGGTTGATCAGTTAGAAGGAGCTTGTGTGTTCTCAAAGATTGATCTTAGGTCAGGTTATTTCCAGCTCAAGATAAGAGAGCAAGACATACCTAAGACAGCATTCACCACAAGGTATGGATTGTATGAGTATACCGTGATGCCATTTGGTTTGACCAATGCACCAGCATACTTCATGAATATGATGAACAAGGTGTTCATGGAATTTCTTGATAAGTTTGTTGTCGTTTTTATCGATGAAATTTTAATCTACTCCAAGAGCAAAGAAGATCATGAAGGACATTTGCGTTTGATACTTGAGAAGCTTAGAGAACATAAGCTGTATGCCAAATTCAGTAAATGTGAGTTTTGGTTGAACGAAGTTGGATTTCTTGGACACTTTGTGTCAGGAGATGGTGTAGCAGTTGATCCTGCTAAAGTTTCAGCTGTAACTGAATGGGAATCTCCCAAGTCAGTGAAAGAAGTTCGTAGTTTCCTTGGCTTAGCAGGTTACTATAGAAGATTCATTGAGAATTTCTCCAAAGTAGCAAAACCTATGACAGAATTGCTAAAGAAAGACAAGAAATTTGCTTGGTCTGAAGGATGTGAACTCAGCTTTCAAGAATTGAAGAAGAGACTTGTGACAACACCAGTCTTGTGTTTGCCAGATTTGGAAAAAGATTTCCAAGTATATTGTGATGTGTCTCATCATGGTTTGGGTGCAGTACTTATGCAAGAAGGAAAAGTTGTGGCTTATGCCTTGAGACAACTCAAAACTCATGAAGTGAACTACCCTACTCATGATCTAGAGTTAGCCCCTGTTGTCCATGCACTCAAAACATGGAGACATTATCTTTTGGGAAAGCGATGTGAAGTGTTCACAGATAACAAAAGTTTGAAGTATATCTTCACCCAGAAAGAAAGTAATATGATACAAAGAAGATGGCTAGAACTCATCAAGGACTATGACTTGAGTTTGCAATACCACCCCGGTAAAGCAAATGTTGTAGCGGATGCCCTAAGCCGTAAGGTTTTTGTGAATGGCCTTACTAAGGGAGAATTGCCAGATGATCTGTGTAGAGATCTCAGATTGGAGATTGTGCCTGAGGGACATCTCATGTCTTTGGATGTTCAACCCACTTTGTTGGACAAGATCAAAGATGCCCAGAAGACTGATAAGGAAATTGAAGAGCTCAAGGAAAAGATTGGCAAGGGAAAAGCCAAAGGATTCCATGAAGACGAACAAGGTACTTTATGGCATGGAAAACGTATCTGTGTTCCATAAGATCCGGAGCTTCGGAAACTGATTTTACAAGAAGCACACAACTCACCATATTCTATTCATCCGGGTAACACCAAGATGTACATGGATATGAAAGAAAGATTTTGGTGGAATAATCTCAAGAAGGACATCGCCAAACATATTGCCTTGTGTGATGTGTGTAGTAGAGTGAAAGCGGAACATCAGAAACCGACAGGTTTGCTTCAACCACTACCTATTCCTGATTGGAAGTGGGACAAGATTGGTATGGATTTCATTACCGGATTGCCAAGGACCCGGTCAGGATATGATTCTATTTTGGTAGTAGTGGATCGCCTAACTAAAGTGGCTCATTTCATACCCGTGAAGACAACCTATACAAGTGCTAAGTTAGCCAAGATCTATATGAGCAGAATTGTGTGTCTACATGGAGTACCCAAAAGTATTGTGTCTGATTGGGGGACACAATTTACTTCTCATTTTTGTAGACAACTACATGAGTCATTAGAACGAGGTTGGAATTCAGTACTGCATTTCATCCTCAAACTGATGGACAGACAGAAAGGACTAATCAGATTCTTGAAGATATGTTGAGGGCATGTGCCCTAGACTATGGAGCTAGTTGGGATGAAAGTCTGCCTTACGCGGAATTCTCTTACAATAACAGCTATCAAGCCAGTATTGAGATGGCACCGTTTGAGTTTCTTTATGGGACAAAGTGTACCACCCCATTACTATGGAATGGTGTGGGAGAAATAAGTTTGTTCGGACCAAAACTTATCAAAGAAGCCAAAGAGAAAGTTAAGATGGTTAAGGACAGGTTGAAGATAGCATAGTCCCGACAGAAGAGCTACGCAGATCCTAAGCGTAGAGAAGTCACCTATGAAGTTGGTGATAGAGCATATCTTAGAGTGTCACCACTTCGTGGAGTGAAGAGGTTTGGAGTCAAAGGAAAATTGGCCCCAAGATATGTTGGACCATTCAAGATTCTGATTCGTAAAGGAGAAGTTGCCTATGAGATTGAATTGCCAGAATCTTTGTCAGCTGTTCATAATGTGTTTCATGTGAGTCAGCTTAAGAAATGTCATCCAGCAATGGAAGAAACTTCTTTGAAGGATACTATACCTTTGGAAGAGGTTCAATTGGAGAGTGACCTCACTTATGAAGAGAAACCTATCATGATTCTTGAGACTGCAGAAAGAGTCACACGGACTAAGACTATCAAGTTTTGTAAAGTTCAATGGAACCATCATTCCGAAGAAGAAGCAACATGGGAAAGAGAAGATGATCTTCGGAAAGACCACCCTCACCTATTTGCTTGCCAATCCGAATCTCGAGGGCGAGATTCACCTTAAGGGGGGTTAGATTTTTAACATCCCTAAAATCATGTTTCAAACTCATGCATATCATCCATGCATCCATGATCATGTAGAGTTCATTTCAAACAAACCAATTCAAAAATAGGAGCATATGGGCTCATTATTTTATGTGATCAGCATTTAGAACAAATGCTACTCTCCAATGAGAGATTGTTGTTCATTGAACCAAACCTTGTTGTCTTATTGCTCTCAGATTGTATTGCTAGATTGCTAGGATTTAAACCAAAGTTTCAAAACAAATATGATTTGAAAACCAATTTCAAAACCTATTTAAAACTAGGGATATGTCACTGCTTATTTTATTTTATTCCAAGTGACCAAGCCAATTCAAAGTGACCACTTGGTTTTGTGCCCAGATTTGTGAGTGTTGCACTCTACAAAAATCCTGAAAAGATTTGAATTCAAACAGCTTTTGAAATCATTTGAATTTGATTCCTGAAATTGCAATCAGAAAAAGAAAAGGAGAAAAGAAATAGAAAAGGGTCGGCGCCACCTTTTTAGCCCAACAACAGAACCAGCCCACTAAGCCCACCCGGGTTCCCCCTTCTCTCTCTCTCACTCGCAGACAAACCCACAGTGTCGCTGAAGCAAGGACCCCACCTCCTCTCTGTTTCACTCGCTGGCAAGTGGACCCTTCGACCACGTCGTCGTCCTCTTCAATCACGCGCGGCCGAGGCGCTTGCTCGCCATTTTACCTCGGCCATCGCGAGCTTAATTGCCATTGATTCTGCGCGTAATCGCCGCCCCCCTCCTGCCTACTTAACCCCCTCTGCACCGCGAGCATTTCCCCTCACCTAGCGCCACCACTCTGCCACCAGGCTGCCTGAATTCGCCCTTGCACCGCCGCAGGCAGAAACCTCTCCGGCGACCAATCCTGGTAAACTCCGTGCGCCCCTTCCTCTCTAGTCCATGCGAACAGCTTCGCAACCTCCTTGCGCTCCTACTGACACCTCTAGTTTGTCCTGTACTGCCCCAGGCTGTCAACTCAAACGAGCACTGCAAACCCCCGACGCTGTCTCCAACTCCGGCAAGCGATTAAGGTAAAAACCGACCGCCCCGTGCCTTTCCTTTGACGCTGACTTGTTCTCCTGACCGATGCGCACCCACTGATGCCCTCCATTTGCGTTAGGCCGGAGCAGAACGTCGCCAACGTTGCCGTCCACCTGAGCCCGACGCTGTCATCAACTCCGACGAGCTCCCACGGCCACTGCAGCGCGCAACTTGTCAAGTCGTCGCCACGTTGAGCTTCAGTACATCGTCACGAGTCTGGTAAGCGTCTTCAACGACCCCAGAACCCCCTGTAGCCACCACGCCGCCGTAGACAGAGCGCTCCACCACCAGCCGTCATCGCGCGTCGCCAGTCTTTGGCTGTTTGATCGAACACCGTAGGATCTAGATCTAACGCATGGGATAGATCTTAGGCGAAGCGGTAATTTCAGATTTGAGCCGTGCGATTAATTCAGATCTAGTGGCTCAGAAGCGTGATCCGGCGTGAAGCGGTACCAGCCAGTAGGATAGCGCTGTTAGACCCCTCCTTTGTAAAGGAAAAGGATCCCTGTGATTGCAATGCTAGTCCCTGGATCAATGCTAGCATCCACAGTTTAAGATGAAGTACACAGATACAAAGGTCAATTGTTACATCCATTCCAGAGATAAAACATAGTCTTATACAACTCAGGGCCATAGGCCTAATACAAGAGTTTTGGAATAAGTAAATAAACACAAGTCTTCATCTTCATGTGCCACAGGCAAGCATGTTGAGTGTAGACTCATGACACCTAGTCATCATCTGAGTAACCTGCAACATCACAAGTTATAGCCACAGTGGGTTAATACTTTGGAATAGTATTGGCAAGTGATACCTTAGTAAATTTTTAAGTGGACTATATTACTATATGCAATTTTGCTAAGTGTAGCTTGGCTTGCTTTGCTTTAAAATAGGTTTTTCTTATTAGTTGAAATCACTCTTTGATAAAAACTTTTCCCAAGAAACCACCAATAGACATTGGGGTCCTTCACCCTTGTTCACCCACAAGTTTTACTTAGAAGTTGGAGTGATGAGATTCTTGTAGCTTCCATGTCTTGATGCTCAATTTGTCCATTGCCATGGACTTGGATAAGTACTTAGGTTTTCCATCTGCAGAGGTTGTGCACTTTCCCCACCAGACTTGGTTTCCCAAGACAGGACCTTTCAGAAACCTTTCCTTAGTCAAATGGATGCGCTCCAACCTATCATTCCCACTACCACCAACTGTCCAAGTGACTAAGTTCTAGCAACCTATATGATCATGGAAGAGCCCATATTACCAAGTGGTTGCACTGTAAGCTTTCTCAACACTTGGGCTCCAAATCCCTTTGTGCCTGGGTGGCAAACCACAAGTGAGATACACAAGACAAATCCATGGCCTTGTGTAACCGCTCAACACAAACCAATCCTTCCATTCCACCCAGGAGGTTCATTGACTTAGTTGTTTTATTAAGAAAACATAAGTCTCATGACTTAGAGATATTTTCATCATAGCAAGTATAGATTATACCAACCCTTGTTTGCTACTAGCTAGGATAAGCATGGTATAATAATCTTAACTTAGGAATTTCCCTAACAATTCTACAATTCTACAACTACATAGGATTTCCCATCATAGCACTTGGCAAAAGTAGCATGCAAGTCTTGACAAAATAATTCTGATGCTTATTCAAAATAAGGGTGGAAATATCATGAAGTATCACTTGCCTTGGTAATGGGGAGAGTAGCACTCTTCACAATCATAGTCACTAGCAAAATCTACACAAACATTTGTAACACAAAAATTACATACAATTCATATACAAACAAAAATATGAATGCATGCATGCTAGAAATGGCCAAGTGATGATTTTGAAAGCTTCACCAAGCAAGTGCAAGATACAGAAACATAACTAAGTCAAAAACTTGCTAACTAAACTTATTTTAGCACTAAACAAAATACTAAACAAAAACTATACTCAAAATAGCCTTAAACATGTTTCTGTATAAAAAGTCATTTTAACAGAAACATTTTGTTAAACACATTGGGTATTCAGAAAGGGCTTGTCCCACTGATTCCAATGGTATAAAGTTTGCAAAAATCTAACGTGGAAATCAAAAGTTATAGCCAATTGAAATTTAGATCTAAATCTGATTTGAAATTCTATTTTTGAATCAGACCTAGCCACGCGTCGCGATATTACTGGAGCGTACCGGTTCACACCGGATCACCCTTTCGCGCCGTTAGATCTAACTATCGCTGCACGGCTCAGATCTACCAAAAATGATTCGCTAAGTGATCTAAATCTACGCGTTGGATTCAGATCTGACGGCTAGCAATCTCCTAACCAGAAGCAATGGCGCTTAGCGTTGATCATGGCGGTGCAGCGCCTAGGTCGCCGGGGGGAGAAGGCGCTTACCAGAACCGCAGTGGCGCGCTGAAGCTCGACGTGGTGTTGGTTTGCGAAGGGGCGCGCGGAAACGATCTCTGGAGCTCGTCGGAGTTGCGGGCGGCGTCAGTAGCTTGCAGTCGTGGTCCTTGCCGAGGTTTGGCGTCGCCCTAGCACGAACCAGTGGCATCAGGATTTGCGCAAGACACAGGCGAACAAGCTCGTGTGAAGGAGGGGGCAAGGGGCGCTCGGGATTTACCTTAATTGGTCGCCGGAATCTATCGGCAGCGCAGGTGGTTTCGGTTGCGAACGGAGATGACGACCTGGGTCACGAGCAGGCAAAAGGAAGGTATCAGCGGATGCGCAAGATCATTCTGAACATCTCCGTTTGAACCAGAGAGAGAGGGGTGGTCGAGGCTCACCGTAATCGGTCGCCGGAGTTGTCGGTACTGCGGGGCTTCGAGAGCAATTGCGCGCAGCCTGGCGGCGGAGTGAGCGAGGAGAGTGGGGGAAAATGCTCGCGGGCTAGAGAGGTTTAAATAGGCTCAGGTGCGACAGGAAACGCTTGCGGGATAATGGCCAATTACACCGCGCCATTACCGGTCTTGACTGCAGCAGCGACGTGGTCGCGGGCGTGGTTTGGGGAAGACAAGGGCGACGTGGACGGGGACCGCTGGTCAGCAAAATAAACAGAGGGGGCGTGGTCTGGCTGTCAGCGGCTGAGTGAGTGTGCTCGCGCGTGTGAGAAGAAAAGAAAAGTCCCGGGTGGGCTTGCTGGGCCTGCTCCGTTTCTGGGCTAGATTGGTAGCGCTAGGCCTTTTCCAATTGTTTGCTTCTTTTCTTTTTCTGAAACGAATTTCTGAATTGGTTTTGATATGAATTCAAACTCTTTTTGAATTCAAACTTTTCTGGGGTTTTTGTAGGGTACAGTAGTCTCCAATATAGGTTTTAAGCATGTGGTTGCTTTGCAAAGGCTTGGTCAAGCTTGGGTATAAAATAATCAGGGACTTGCTTCTGATTTGCAAAAAGTTTGAAAAAGGGTTTTTGAAATTATTTCTAAGTTGTAAACTTTGGTCTAAACTCTGTGTGTCCTTTCAACAATGAAGGAAAGCAATCAGGTTCCTAAACTTTCAAACTTTCAAATGATGATAGTCATTTGAATTAAATTTACTCACATAAAATCATAGCACCTTGTGCTTCTGTTTTTCTGGTATGAGTTTGAAAATGATCTCAACTCTATATGCATGCATGAGTGATATGCCAACTTTGAAATCATGATTTTTAGGGATGTTACAAATCTAACCCCCTTAAGGTGAATCTCGCCCTCGAGCTTCGGATTGGCTAGCAAATAGGTGAGGGTGGTCTTTCCGAAGATCATCTTCTCTTTCCCATGTTGCTTCTTCTTCGGACTGATGATTCCATTGCACTTTGTAAAACTTGATAGTTTTTGTCCTTGTGATTCTTTTTGCGGTCTCAAGAATCTTGACAGGCTTTTCTTCATAGGTGAGGTCACTTTCTAGTTGAACTTCTTCCAACGGTATGGTATCCTTCAAAGAAGATTCTTCCATTTCTGGGTGACATTTCTTAAGCTGACTCACATGAAACACATTATGGACTGCTGATAGAGATTCTGGCAATTCGACTTCATATGCAACATCTCCCTTGGGACTTAGAATTTTGAATGGCCCAACATATCTTGGCGCCAACTTTCCTTTGACTCCAAATCTTTTCACTCCACGAAGTGGTGATACTCTAAGATAAGCTCTATCCCCAACTTCGTAGGTGACTTCTCTACGCTTAGAATCCAAGTAGCTTTTCTGTCGGGACTGTGCTATCTTCAACCTGTCCTTAACCAATTTGACTTTCTCTTCAGCGTCTTTGATAAGATCAGGTCCAAATAAAATCCTTTATCCCACACCATTCCATAGCAATGGGGTGGTACACTTCCTTCCGTAGAGAAATTCAAATGGTGCCATCCCAATACTAGTTTGATAACTGTTATTGTAAGAGAATTCTGCGTAAGGCAGACTTTCATCCCAACTTGCTCCATAGTCTAGGGCACATGCCCTCAACATGTCTTCAAGAATTTGATTAGTCCTTTCCGTTTGCCCATCGGTTTGAGGATGAAAAGCGGTACTGAATTCCAACCTCGTTCCCAATGATTCATGAAGCTGTCTCCAAAAGTGAGAAGTGAATTGAGTTCCTCTATCCGATACAATACTCTTAGGCACACCGTGAAGGCATACAATTCTGCTTATGTAGATTTTGGCTAACTTGGCACTTGTATAAGTTGTCTTCACGGGTATAAAATGAGCCACTTTAGTTAGGCGATCTACTACTACCCATATGGAATCATATCCTGACCTGGTTCTTGGTAATCCGGTAATGAAATCCATACCGATATTTTCCCACTTCCATTTAGGAATAGGTAGTGGTTGAAGCAAACCTGCTGGTTTCTGATGCTCCGCTTTCACTCTACTACACACATCACACAAAGCAATATGTTCGGCGATGTCTCTTTTGAGGTTGTTCCACCAAAATCTTTCTTTCGTATCCATGTACATCTTGGTGTTTCCCGGGTGAATAGAATACGGAGAGTTGTGGGCTTCTTGCAGAATCAGCTTCCGCAACTCCGGATCTTGTGGAACACAAATACGTTTCCCATGCCATAAAGTACCTTGTTCGTCTATATGGAAACTTTTAGCTTTCCCTTGACTAATCCTTTCCTTAATCTCTTCGATTTCTTTATCCGTCTTCTGGGCTTCTTTGATTTTATCCAACAGAGTGGGTTGAACATCCAAAGACATGAGATGTCCTTCAGGCACAATCTCCAATCTGAGTTTTCTGAATTCGGCACACAAATCATCTGGCAATTCTCCTTTGGTAAGGCCATTCACAATAACTTTACAACTTAGAGCATCTGCTACAACATTTGCTTTACCGGTGTGGTATTGCAAGCTTAAGTCATAGTCCTTGATAAGTTCTAGGCATCTCCTTTGCCTCATATTGATTTCCTTCTGAGTGAAGATGTACTTCAAACTCTTGTGATCCGTGAATACTTCACAACGCTTTCCCAAAAGGTAGTGTCTCCATGTTTTGAGTGCATGGACAACAGAGGCTAACTCTAGATCATGAGTAGGATAGTTTACTTCATGAGTCTTGAGTTGTCTCGAGGCATAAGCCACAACTTTCCCGCCTTGCATAAGTACGGCACCTAATCCTTGATGAGAAGCATAACAATATACTTGGAAATCTTTTTCCAAATCTGGCAGACACAAAACTGGTGCTGACACAAGTCTCTTCTTTAATTCTTGAAAGCTGAGTTCACAACCTTCAGACCAAGCAAACTTCCTGTCTTTCTTTAACAATTCTGTCATTGGCTTAGCAACCTTTGAGAAATTTTCAATGAATCTTATGTAGTAACCTGCTAAGCCAAGGAAACTACGAACCTATTTTACGTTCTTAGGAGATTCCCATTCAGTCACAGCTGAAACTTTAGCAGGATCAACTGCCACACCATCCTTTGTCATAACATGACCAAGAAAACCAACTTCTTTTAACCAGAACTCACACTTGCTGAATTTGGCATAAAGTTTATGCTCCCTCAGTTTCTCAAGTATCAAGCGAAAGTGCCCTTCATGTTCTTCCTTGCTCTTGGAGTAGACCAAGATGTCATCGATGAAAACAACAACAAATTTGTCAAGGAATTCTATGAACACTTTGTTCATCATATTCATGAAGTATGCCGGAGCGTTGGTTAAACCAAAAGGCATCACGGTGTATTCATACAATCCATACCTTGTGGTGAATGTTGTTTTAGGTATGTCTTGCTCTCTTATCTTAAGTTGAAAATAGCCTGATCGGAGATCAATTTTTGAGAACACACATGCTCCTTCTAGCTGATCAAACAAGTCGTTGATTCTGGGCAAAGGGTATTTGTTCTTGATGGTTACCTCGTTGAGTGATCGGTAATCTATGCATAATCTTTGTGTTCTATCCTTCTTTTCCACGAATAAAAATGGAGCTCCCCAAGATGAAGAACTTGGCTGGATGAATCCTTTCTGCAATTGTTCTCCAAGTTGTTTCTTGAGTTCCTTTAGTTCATCAACTGACATTTTATAAGGTCTCTTTGCTCTTGGTCCAGAACCTGGTACCAAATCTATTATAAACTCCACGTCTCTATCTGGTGGCATTCCCGGTAACTCTTCCGGAAATACGTCCGGATACTCACACACAATTGGCACAGTGTCCATGCTAACCCCCTTAAGAGAATTCAGCTTACTTCCTTTAGATTCAAAGTTGGACTTGAATTTTATCCACTTTCCTTCAGGGGTTGTGAGTGTAACTGTATGATTTGCACAATCTAGTACTCCTTCATACTTAGCCATCCAATCCATTCCCAAAATCACATCCAATCCTTGGGAATCTAGGATTATTAGGTTCACTGGAAACTTATGTTTTCCAAACTCTATGACTAGATCCCGGCATCCAAGACTTACTATCATATCTCCTCCCGGAGAACTAACTCTTATCGGACACCCAATGTTTTCAGATGCAAACCAATTTCTATCAACAAATGCTTTTGATATGAATGAATGAGATGCACCGGTATCAAAGAGTACAAATGCTGGAATTGAATTGAGTCTGAACTTACCAAAGAATAAAGATCGTGCTCCTCATAGACCTCCTCCACATTGATGTGGTTAACCTGTCCTTTCTGAAAAGGATTGGGCTTGTTAGGTCCTTCATTTTCTTCTCAGGGCACTCGTTAGCATAATGCCCCAGCTTCTTGCATTTGAAGCATTCAACCTGACTGATGTCCTTTTTAGCAGGCTGGTTTCCACTTCCACTTCCACTGTGGTGGCTCTTATGTCCACTCTTATGGTTCTTGTACTTATCATTTTCATGACTGCGATGATGCTTGTTGTCATGACGGTTGTGGTTGTGGTGCTTGTTGAATTTCCCATGCTTGTGGGATCCTGAGCTTCCACTGTCATCAATATGAGATCGTTTGTGAGACGATCCCGAGCTGTGCTTGTCGGAGTGCTTTCTCTTCCTACTCTCAACTTGCTTCATTTTATTCTCCAAAATAGCAGCCTTGTCACACAGAGACTGATAAGTTGGAACATATGCCACAGACAACTGTAAGTTTAGCTCATCGTTCAACCCCTCAAGAAATTTTTCCTTCCTCTTGGCATCTGTGTCAACCTCATCCGGTGCATAACGCGCCAGATTGTTGAACTCTTCTATGTATTCAGCCACGCTTCGGTGGCGCTGCCTCAGATTGTGGAACTCTTTCTTTTTCAGGCTCATCATTCCTGATGAGATGTGAGCAGTGCGAAAGCCATCTTCAAAGATAGACCAAGTCACTTCATCAATAGGAGTGGTGATTTGGAAGTTGTCCCACCATGTGGCGGCTGGCCCTTCCAACAGATGCGCTGCAAACCTGACCTTTTCAGCGTCCGTGCAGCCTACGGTCACTAAGTCCTTGTTTACAGAACGTAGCCAATCATTGGCCACCATGGGATCAGTCGTCCCTAAGAACTTAGCTGGCCTCAAACGCAGAAATCTGGTGAGCATATCAAAGCCCGGAGGGTTGTTGTTGTTGTTGTTGTTATTGTTGTTGTTATTGGGGTTGTTGTTGTTGTTGTTCTGGTTTTGGATGAATGTCGTCATCATTTGCATAAGCTGTGTTTGTGCATTCATCATTTGCTGCATTTCCGGGGTGATGTTGTTGGGGTTGGGGTTTGCGCGACGGGGAGGCATCTGTGGTTTGTTCAAATAGAGGTAAGAACGAGATACCGATAGATGTTTTTATGCACATTACATCACATAAGCAAACACATAGCATGCAACACAAAGATAAAAGTTCAACAACAAGATAACAAGTTCTCAAAGTAAAACACACAAGTGGCAAGCCATCCACATGTCGGATGGTCCAATAACAAGTTCACAATAACAAGTACGATAATAAAGATAACCGAGTAGTCAAATCTACTCATCAGCATCAATCTCCTCCTCGACAAACGTAAGACCTGCATTCTCCATCGCGGTCTTGTTCTCCTCAATAGTAGTGGTCAAGGACTCAATCTTGGCCTTGAGAGCCCTCTTCTGGGAGCGAAGCCTCTCAATCACCATCTGCTATTGCTCTAGCTCGAAATCCTTGGACTTCAGTTCCTCGGTCATGTCCCGGATCTTCTTGTTCCTATCCTGGACACGCTTCTCCTGACTCTTGAACTTTCGGTCCTGGGTCTCGAACTTTGCCTCCATCTCCTTGACTATCTCGTCCTGCTGTGCGAAGAGCTTGTCCTCCTCGCGAAGCTGCACCTGGTGCTCGTCATTACTGAGCATGACATTGGTCCTGTCAGTATCCACGTGCCTAATAAGAGACTCTAAGTCCTGGAGATACAGGCGTATCGGCTCTGCTGCGTCCCTCGAGTCTTCCTCGAAGTCAATGGACTCTCCGTCATCATCACGTCTTTCGAAGACGTGAAAGTGGGTCCCTCTAACCTGTCGGGAGTGACGGCCTAACAGACGTCCTATCAGGTCCTGCATGATGACCTCCATGCCTCTCTCCCTGTCATCGTGCATAAGCTTGAAGACGATGGCCTCCGTAGTAGGCTCTGTCTGGCGTCCTGGCTGGTTCACCTTGAAGCCCCAGAGGTCCTTCCTCTCGAACTTGGTGAGTGGGTGCACCATGATGGTGGGAAGAGGGAGATTGAGCAAAGTAGTAAGCTCAACAATACGAGGACCAAAGCGAGTAGCCCGGAACTCCTCAACAGTGCTGATGGTAATAGGCATCTATTTATAAGATAGAAATGTTAGGACAACACAATTTAAGATAAACATAAGGCAAAACACCATATACATAGTCATGGAAACAAAACACACAAGTCATGCATTCATCAAGTCATTACATCAATCAAGGTTCACTCTTATTCTAAGACAACATTTTTGGAAAATAAGGTGATAGATGGTGGTCCAACTAACGAAGTGCATTCACAATCCTATCTCACTGGATCTGTTGGCTAACACAATGTTCCTAGAGGCAATCCACCTATCTTGTTCACATGATTCCATCACTAAGTCTATAATATCTCCCCTTAATGTTTGGTTGGTGGCTTCCAATTCTTGGGTGAGTTCCTTCTCTTTCTCTAAGTCTTTCTGGAGGTTGAGCATTCTGCACTTGACTCTAGCACTAAGTTCTTTGATAGTCCTCCAAGCTGCTTCTCTTGCTGACTCAAAGAATGTGGTGTGCATCACCATGTTGGTGTACATGCAAAATCCTCTTTCTTTGTGGTTGTCTTCCTTGTTTTTGTACAAGTGAAGTTGCACCCACCAGTATTCCACTCCTTCATCCATCACTGGAAAGCCTTTGTATACAGCTGCACCATGTGCTTCCATTGCCACCATGAGGTCCTTGAGAATTTTGGGAAACTCAGTTTCACACTCCAAGGTCATGGTCAGGAGTGGTCCTTTCTTCACGGCTTCGTTGATGGAGTTCATCTACAAATAGAGATGAGAATGAGAAGATTAGAAAAGTTTACGAGATGAATAGAAGAGTGTAGAAGTAGTTGAAATTTTTTCCTTAGTGGTTTCCAATCCTAGGGTCATAATCCTACAGGCAACATAGTTCTCTGATACCATCTGTTAGACCCCTCCTTTGTAAAGGAAAAGGATCCCTGTGATTGCAATGCTAGTCCCTGGATCAATGCTAGCATCCAAAGTTTAAGATGAAGTACCCAGATACAAAGGTCAATTGTTACATCCATTCCAGAGATAAAACATAGTCTTATACAACTCAGGGCCATAGGCCTAATACAAGAGTTTTGGAATAATTAAATAAACACAAGTCTTCATCTTCATGTGCCACAGGCAAGCATGTTGAGTGTAGACTCATGACACCTAGTCATCATCTGAGTAACCTGCAACATCACAAGTTACAGCCACAGTGGGTCAATACTTTGGAATAGTATTGGCAAGTGATACCTTAGTAAATTTTTAAGTGGACTATATTACTATATGCAATTTGGCTAAGTGTAGCTTGGCTTGCTTTGCTTTAAAATAGGTTTTTCCTATTAGTTAAAATCACTAAGTTTTCTTTGATAAAAACTTTTCCCAAGAAACCACCAATAGACATTGGGGTCCTTCACCCTTGTTCACCCACAAGTTTTACTTAGAATTTGGAGTGATGAGATTCTTGTAGCTTCCATGTCTTCATGCTCAATTTGTCCATTGCCATGGACTTGGCTAAGTACTTAGGTTTTCCATCTGCAGAGGTTGTGCACTTTCCCCACCAGACTTGGTTTCCCAAGACAGGACCTTTCAGAAGCCTTTCCTTAGTCAAATGGACGAGCTCCAACCTATCATTCCCACTACCACCAACTGTCCAAGTGACTAAGTTCTAGCAACCTATATGATCATGGCAAAGCCCATATTGCCAAGTGGTTGCACTGTAAGCTTTCTCAACACTTGGCCTCCAAATCCCTTTGTGCCTGGGTGGCAAAGCACAAGTGAGATACACAAGCCAAATCCATGGCCTTGTGTAACCACTCAACACAAACCAATCCTTCCATTCCACCCAGGAGGTTCATTGACTTAGTTGTTTTATTAAGAAAACATAAGTCTCATGACTTAGAGATATTTTCATCATAGCAAGTATAGATTATACCAACCCTTGTTTGCTACTAGCTAGGCTAAGCATGGTATAATAATCTTAACTTAGGAATTTCCCTAACAATTCTACATTTCTACAACTACATAGGATTTCCCATCATAGCACTTGGCAAAAGTAGCATGAAAGTCTTGACAAAATAATTCTAATGCTTATTCAAAATAAGGGTGGAAATATCATGAAGTATCACTTGCCTTGGTAATGGGGAGAGTAGCACTCTTCACAATCACAGTCACTAGCAAAATCTACACAAACATTTGTAGCACAAAAATTACATACAATTCATATACAAACAAAAATATGAATGCATGCATGCTAGAAATGGCTAAGTGATGATTTTGAAAGCTTCACCAAGAAAGTGCAAGATACAGAAACATAACTAAGTCAAAAACTTGCTAACTAAACTTATTTTAGCACTAAACAAAATACTAAACAAAAAAATACTCAAAATAGCCTTAAACATGTTTCTGTATAAAAAGTCATTTTAACAGAAACATTTTGTTAAACACATTGGATATTCATAAAGGGCTTGTCCCACTGATTCCAACTGTATAAAGTTTGCAAAAATCTAACGTGGAAATCAAAAGTTATAGCCAATTGAAATTTAGATCTAAATCTTATTTGAAATTCTATTTTTGAATCAGACCTAGCCACGCGTCGCGATATTACTGGCGCGTACCGGTTCACACCGGATCACCCTTCCGCGCCGTTAGATCTAACTATCGCTGCACGGCTCAGATCTACCAAAAACGATTCGCTAAGTGATCTAAATCTACGCGTTGGATTCAGATCTGACGGCTAGCAATCTCCTAACCAGAAACGAGCGGCGCTAGCGGCGTTGACTGGCGGCGGCGCGTCTGACTGCGGCGGTGCCGGCGCTCTAGGTCGCCCGGGGAGGAAGGGAGGCGCTTACCAGAACCGCAGTGGCGCGCTGAAGCTCGACGTGGTGTTGGTTTGCGAAGGGGCGCGCGGAAACGGTCTCTGGAGCTCGTCGGAGTTACGGGCGGCTTCAGTAGCTTGAAGTCGTGGTCCTTGCCGAGGTTTGGCGTCGCCCTATCACGAACCAGTGGCATCAGTATTTGCGCAAGACACAGGCGAACAAGCTCGTGTGAAGGAGGGGAAAGGGGCGCTCGGGATTTACCTTAATTGGTCGCTGGAGTCTATCGGCGGCGCATGTGGTTTCGATTGCGAACAGAGACGATGACCTGGGTCACGAGCAGGCAAAAGGAAGGTATCAGCGGATGCGCAAGATCATTCTGAACATCTCCGTTTGAACCAGAGAGAGAGGGGTGGTCGAGGCTCACCGTAATTGGTCGCCGGAGTTGTCGGTACTGCGGGGCTTCGAGAGCAATTGCGAGCAGCCTGGCGGCGGAGTGAGCGAGGAGAGTGGGGGAAATGCTCGTGGGGCAGAGAGGTTTAAATAGGCTCAGGTGCGACAGGAAACGCTTGCGGGATAATGGCCAATTACACCGCGCCATTACCGGTCTTGACTGCAGCAGCGACGTGGTCGCGGGCGTGGTTTGGGGAAGACGAGGGCGACGTGGACGGGGCCCGCTGGTCAGCGAAATAAACAGAGGGGCGGGGTCCGGCCTGGTCAGTGAGTGAGTGAGCTGTCAAGGGTGAGAAGAAAAGAAAAGTCTCGGGTGGGCTTGCTGGGCCTGCTCCGTTTCTGGGCTAGATTGGTAGCGCTAGGCCTTTTCCAATTGTTTGCTTCTTTTCTTTTTCTGAAACGAATTTCTGAATTGGTTTTGATATGAATTCAAACTCTTTTTGAATTCAAACTTTTCTGGGGTTTTTGTAGGGTACAGTAGTCTCCAATATAGGTTTTAAGCATGTGGTTGCTTTGCAAAGGCTTAGTCAAGCTTGGGTATAAAATAATCAAGGACTTGCTTCTGATTTGCAAAAAGTTTGAAAAAGGGTTTTTGAAATTATTTCTAAGTTGTAAACTTTGGTCTAAACTCTGTGTGTCCTTTCAACAATGAAGGCAAGCAATTAGGTTCCTAAACTTTCAAACTTTCAAATGGTGATAGTCATTTGAATTAAATTTGCTCACATAAAATAATAGCTCCTTGTGCTTCTGTTTTTCTGGTATGAGTTTGAAAATGATCTCAACTCTATATGCATGCATGAGTGATATGCCAACTTTTAAATCATGATTTTTAGGGATGTTACAAGCGCCACGTGGCACAGATTTCGTTTTAAATTTCTGATTTGAATCTATTAGTTGTTTGATTTTATTTTGATCATAACTTTTGATTTCCACGTCCAAAATTGATGAATTTTATATCAATGGAATCAGGAGAGCAAGCCCTTTCCAAATATGCAATGTGTTTAATGTTTTGCTTCTGTTAAAATGGTTTTATTTACAGAAACTTGTGTAGGCCTATTTTGTGTATATAAATTATTTGAGAAATGTTTTAGTGTTTAAATAAATGTGGTTTGGCAAGTTTTGAACTTGTTTATGAACCAGTACTGTGCACTTGTCTTGTTGAGTTTAGAAAATCATCACATATCATATTGCATGCATCCATATATTTTTGCTTGTATTTATTTTGTATGTGATTTGTTGCTATGATTTTATGTGTAGATTTTGGTGCCAATAGTGATTGTGATTGTGAGGAGTGTAGCTACTCTCCAAACTACCAAGGCAAGTGGTGCTTCATGATTTTATCCCTATGTTTTCTACTATGCATTAGAAATATTTTGCTAGTCTCGCATGGTTATATTTTTGCTTATATGCTATGTTGGGAAATCCTAGTAGTTGTAGAATTGCTAGAAATTTCTAAGTTAAGATGCTTATCTATGCCATTCTTAGCCTAGATAGTAGAAACCAAGGGTGGTGAAATATTCATGCTATGCTAAAATATTTCTAAGTCCTTTTGGACTTGTGTTTTGTCTAATAAAACAACGAAGTGAATGAAACACCTGGGTGGAATGGAAGGAATGGTTTATGTTGAGTGGTTACACAAGGCCCATTTCTATGGTTTACCTTGTGTATCTCACTTGTGGAAAGCCACCCAGGAACAAAGGGATTTGAGAGGCCAAATGTTAAGAAGCTTCTAGTGCAGCCACTTGGCAATATGGGCTCTGCCTGGATCACATAGGTTGCAATAACTTAGCCATTTGGACAGTTGGTGGTAGTGGGATGATAGGTTGGAATGCATCCATTTGGTCTAAGGGAAGGCTTCTGAAAGGTCCTGTCTTGGTGAAAATCAAGTCTTGTGGGGAAAGTGCACAACCTCTGCAGATGGAAGAATCTAAGGACTTAGCCATGTCCCTGGTATTGGAAAATTTGAGCATCAAGACATGGAAGCTATCAAGAATCTCCTTATCCCAATTTCTAAGTAAAAACTTGTGGTTGAACAAGGGTGAAGGACCTCAATGTCTATTGGTGGTTCCTTGGGAAAAGTTTTTGAGAAAGAAAAACTTAGTGATTTCAACTAATAGGCAAAACCTATTTTGAGCAAAGCAAGCCTAAGCTACACTTAGCCAAATTGCATATAGTATTTAGTCCACCAAATATTATACTAAGGTATCACTTGCCAATATTATTCCAATGTATTGACCCACTGTGGCTGTAACTTGTGATGTTGCAGGTTACTCTGAAGAGGATTAGGAGTCATGAGTCTACACTCAACATGTTTGCCTGTGGCACATGAAGATGAAGACTTTTACCTATTTACTTATTTAAACTCTTGTACTAGGCCTGTGGCCATGGAGTTGTAAAGACTATGTTTGTCTCTGGAATGACTGTAATAATGACCTTTGTTTCTGTGTACTTCATCTTAAACTGTGGATGCTAGCATTGATCCAGGGACTAGCATTGCAATCACAGGGATCCTTTTCCTTTATAAAGGAGGGATCTTACATGCAACAATTGTTAAGCATAAAAAGATCAATAATGACGGAATTCAATGATTCCTCTATCTGTACATGTGCCTACGCATAGACTTCTCTGATACCACTGCTGGGGAACGCGCTACACAACACAAAAAATTCTAGCGCATAACCAGGATCATATGCAAGGGGAGAGGCAACGGATCTTATACCCTCGAAGATCGAACTAGCGGAAGTTTGTCGATGACGAGGTTGGTCCTGCGTCGATCCATGCAACAAGCCTTAGCGAGTTGCGAGGAGATGTATTATCCCATGGACGGCTCCCATGAACATACACCGATGAAGACGTCATTATCGAAGTAGTCGGTGCGTCGATTCCCGAAGCTAGTCGATTAGTCGTGAGAAGAATTATTGTAGAGGACCAAACCTGATAAGGTACATGTCCCTGTGTTTATAGTGCTAGTCCCCAGATTGAATAGCTAGCACCCACAATTAAGATGTAATATCAAGAAACAAAGTTCATATTACATCGCATATCCAGGAATAAAATAGTTCATTACAACTTACATAGCTCATATGGCTATCTTATTACAAAGAAGTAGATATAACTATAAAGCATGGAGTCCTTTATCTTCATGTGCCATAGGCAAACATGTTAGTTGCAGACTCGTAATCCCTACTCATCAAACTTCACTATCATCAAGTAATCCTGCAACTTGATAAGTTACAGCCACAAGGGTCAATACATTTGAATTGTATTGGCAAGTGATACCATATTGATATAGAGAATATAACATCTATATGATTATATGGCTAAGTGGAGTTTAGGCTGGCCTTTGCATAAAGTAACTTTTCCCTATCCTTTGTAAAATAGTTTTTTCTCCTTTTCATCAACAGTTCATCAAACTTGGAACTCTAGATACCCTCCAGGTGCTTCCCTTGTTCACCCACAAAGTTTTAAATTATAATGATGAGATTCTTGATTTTTCTTCATTGTCCTGATGCTCAAAAATTGTCCATAACCGGGGACACGGCTAAGTACTTAGTTTTACCCTCTCGAGAGGTTGTGCAGTTTCCCCACAACAATCGACATGCATCGAGATGAGACTTTTCAGAAGCAATCCCTCAGACCACCACGTACGCGTTCCATCCTATCATCACTACCACCCTCTGTCCGTCTGGCTGAGTTGTTGCAACTTAGTTGGTCAAGGCAGAGCCCATATGCCATGTGGCTACATTGTAAGCTTTCGCGACAAGAACGTCTCCAATCTCTTTGTCCCTGGGTGGCCTTCCACAAGTGACATACACCAGGGTAAACCATAGAAATGGGCCGCCCTGAGTAACCACTCAACATATACCATACAAGTCCCATTCCACCCAGGTGTTTCATTAACAACAGTTGTTTTCATTAGTCCAAAAATATTCATATTTCCATAAGACATCATATCATGATTTCCACCCACGAATCTATATAGCAAGATTAAGCATTCTAATCTTACGATGTCTCCTACGTTTAGGAAATACTACCAAGGTAGATACTATAGGATTAGCATAGCATAGTGATATAAATAATAGTCGTATCATGCACACTACAAAAACATCACTAATGCAATATAGAAAATATAGGACTTTTGATGACCAAAGTATCACTTGACTTTATAGTAGAATATTTAGGTACTCTCCTTGATCTTGCAATAGCACACTCCTAAAATTCTACAACAATAAAATCAAGCAAAAGCACACACTCAAAACTACAACACAAAATAACAAAACAATATAAAAACAATGAAATGCATGCAAGCATGCAACAAGATCATTTTATTTTAGAAATTTTTATAGAAAAGTTCTGAACACTACAAACATCTACTGGATCTTCTATAAAGGTGGAATTCCAATTGGAACCAAGTTAGTGCAATTTGGTTATTTAAATTATTTTTCTTTACAAGAAAAGCTTTTATTCAATGGGACATTTTCTATTGCCAACAAATTATATTTTTAATTTCAAATGTTAATGTTTATGGTCAGAGGGTTCAATACACAACCATTTGCAAAAGGATTCACTCAAAAATAATTTTCACAATAATTTTTTATACTCAAAATACTCCACAAAAGGTTCTGCCTAAAACTCAGTTTTTACAGAAGATATTGAACAAAATGAGGTATCAGTAGTGTAGTTCATAGTTTTCTGGATCCATAGACACCAGATTTGCTTTTTCTGAATTGTGGATCAAAATTTATCAAATTTCTAAATTTACTCAACTATTTAATCAAATTTGGATTTAATTAGAAAAGTCTGGCCACGTGGCCTGTTCTAACTGGCTAGTACCGCTTTGGCTGGATCAGCAATGCGTGTTGTTGGATCTAAGTGAATCTGAGTGGCCTATATTGACTAATACCCCTTTAGTAAGTGATCTAATCTCGACCCTAGGATACGGATCCGATGGACCACGACGCTTGGCCATGAATGGGTGGCACTGGCAGCGGTGTGCGGCGGCGGCGCATCGGGTGACGGCGCTCTGGTAGTGCTAGGGCTAAGGGGAGGGCGTAGGGTGTTACCGAGGTCACGAGTTCGAGGCGGATGTAGTGGAGGTCGCTATCAGGTAAGGGGCGCACGGGCTCATCCTAGATTCCTCGCCGAAGTCCTTGCCGAGGATGGAGCTCTGCAGTTGAAGATGATGCCAAGCGTCTGTGGCTCGAGCAAGTAAACGGAGGGGGTCGGTGGGTGCGTATGAGGATGGCTAAGTTCATAGGCAGGAAATAGGGCAAGGGGCGGTCGGTTCTCACCGGAATTTTCGCTGGAGCTCGTCGGTGGTCGAGGCGGTGCGAGCTCGAAATCGAGCAGCCTGGGGGCTCTCTGGTGCGGGGATTGAGGGGAAACAGAGAGGAGGCAATGGGGATTAAGAGGACGGGGTCGGGGGAGGGAATTAATCTTGCAAACACACGAATTACTCAATTTGAACTCAAGAAGAAACGAAAGAGGGGAGCGGGTCATCTGGCGCGGGATTGAAGACGATGCTGACGAGGCAGTGGGGCCAGGTTGTCGGCGGGTGGGTGCAGAGAGGAGCACGGTGAGAAAAAGAAACAGGAGGAGAGGGATGCCGGGTTGGCTTAGTGGGCTGGGGTGCTGGGCCGATTTAAAGTGAGCCGCTGTTCTTTTTCTTTTCTATATTCTGTTTTTAATCAAATCAATTGATTCAAACACCAAATTGATTTCAAATTTGTAGCAAATCCTTTTCAGAAGATCTTATACAAAATATAAGTTGGTTATTTAGTCCAATTAAATGTATTTCTAATATTTTTATAAATTATTATTCATTTAAAAATTGAGTGTGGCACATTGGCATTATTTTAAAAAAATTCAATATGGTACTTAAGCCCATACAATTTTATTAAATAAACATTAATGTTTTATATTATTTAAATATACTTTTATTCCATTCACTTATATAAATCATATCTTTTTATCCATGTCTCCAAATAGAGTGAAAACAATTCCCATGGTTTTGTAATATTGTTGTATTCCATTATTAATTATTTAGGAATGATGTTGCTAAATTTTTATATGGAACATAGCCATAGTCTTGGAGTGATCTTGATGATCATTTCTCTTATGAGGGTTTAGGTTTTAGGTTTATCTTGTCCAACTGCTCAATATCAAGATACATTCCATGCATGAATGCATTTGATCTGTTTGAAAATTTTGTTTGTTACTTTCTCATTCAAATTTTTGTACAAGTAAGTTTTTGATGTTTCCAATTAGAAACAAAAAGTTTCTTTCCCCCTAAATTTCATAATTTATTTCTTTTGCTTGTTTATTTTTCACATTTCAAAATTTGGAAAATTTTGGGATTTAACAATTATCCTTGTGAATATCTGCACGATCAATTTCTCCAAGTGTCGCATCTCCACCGTTATCCACACATATAAGATAAGAGGCACCGCATCGAGGTGTGATCAAGAACACACGGTCAAAGTGGGAACATGATGAAGATCCGGCAGTGCTTCTGTAGTATGATGACTACAAGTGCACAGATCATTGTAGCTAGTTTCGAAGTAAAGATATCGAACCCACAGAGAGCTATTGGTAAAGGTCTTTATGTCCCTCGTCACTCTCTACCAAAGGATACTTGTAAGTTGCCTTTGATCTCAAGTAAAGAGTGTTTGAAAGGTTTTTGGTTTTATGCAGAAAAGTAACTAAAACAGTTAAAAGAAAGAAAGTAATAAGATTGTATGAAAGTGTGGTGGTATTCAATAGGGCTAGAACGTTCTTGGGGATCTATGATACTCCTCTAGCATGGTGTTTTCATTATTAATAATTTAAGATAACATACTTCTTGTGTAATGAAATGTGTGGAGAGAGCTCCATAATAAGATGTTCACTACAAGGCTCGTAGGAAGCCATTTTGTTGATCCAAGAGTGAGGTCACCTCGAAATAACCACTGCCATTCCTGAGAGTAGTCACCCATATATACCACCGCAATTAATTGCTCCTCGTGGATATCGTAATTATCTTAGGGGGTCCCTGTTTATTCCTCCTTTGACCACATAGTTCACGAACCGGCGCTAATCTTTCACGGGCCATTCCGGGTACGATCCCAAAGCACGTCCAAAGGTTTTGTCTCTCCCTTTAGTCCCAAGGGAAAATGGTATGTGGTTGATACGTCCAAAATGTATCTACTTTCCCGAACACTTTTGATATTTTATCCTCTAAACTTGTGTGATTTGGATACAACTAACACGGACTAACGCTATTTTTTCAGTAGTATTACCTTGGTGTCTATTTTTTGTGCAGAATATCAACTATCAGGAAAAATCTCGGAAAATATGCCAAAAATCCTATTTCTCCAGAAGACTCACGAAGCCAGAATATGAGACGGAGTGGGGATCTGAGGGGTCGACACCCCCTGCCGCGCGGGCTAGGCCTGGCCGCACCTGGAGGGGGTGTGGCCGCCGCAGGAACCCACTCGGCCTCCCTCTTCGCCTATAAGTTACCTTCTGACCTAAAAACTCAGGAGGGTTTGATGTTTTTTCCAGAAAGAGTTACACTGTGCCGCCACCACCTAAAACCACGATTCGGAACCATAAACTCCGTTTTGGCACCTTGCCGGGACGGCAAATTTGGAGAGGATCATCACCATCAACATCAACAACTCCTCTCCATCAACCATCCATGTTTCCCCCATCCATGAGTGATTAATCCCCTGCTGTAGGCTATGGGTATGGTAGGGATTGGATGAGTTCTATCATGTAATCTAATAAGATTGTTAGGGCATGGTTCGTAGTATCTCTGTTAGTGCTATTTGATTTTGTTGCAACTTGTTGCGCTTAATGCTTGTCACTAGGGCCCGAGTTCCATGATCTCAGATCTAAACTTATTATTGATTCATGATGATAGTATTATTTGTGATCTTATTTGCAAGTTGTGTACACATATCATTGTCCGGATCCAAAGGCCCTGAAGTGACAGAAATTGGGATAACCAAAGGGGATGGCTATGATGTGAGGATCCCATGTGTTCACGGAGTGTTAATGCTTTGCTCCAGTACTCTATTAAAAGGAGTACCTTAACTACTAGTAGATTCCCTTGAGGCCCCGCTGCAACGGGCTGGCTGGAGAAAATATGTTGTGCAAGTACTCATTGCGAGCACGTATGACTATATATGGAGAAGATGCCTATGATTTTTAGTACTTGGATTCTTTTTCTTATTGATCTGCAATTGCCCTAGATCTTGAAGTTACATGTATATACTTGTCCATGCAACGCCCGTCCATCCATCCCTATGCCTACCGCACTCATATCCTACCGTTTGCTACTACTGTTACTATTTCTCTTGATTTACTGCTGCTATTACTTTGCTATTGCTACTCCAAAGCTATTGCTACTAATAAACTTCTGTGAGCAAGACTATTTCTAGGTACAGCTGAATTCACAACTCAGTTTTTAAGGCTTTCAAGTATTCTTTGGCTCCCCTTGTGTCGAATCAATAAATTAGATAATACTACCCTCGAAGACTGTTGTGATCCTCTATACTTGTGGGTCATCAAGACTATTTTCTAGCACCGTTGCTGGGGAGCATAGCTTTATTTGTAAGTTCACTTGGATCTATTACTGTTCACTTCTATTCCTTTCATCATGAGGAAGTCTCGTGATGGAAAGTTTACTATTTTACCATCCACTACAAGAAGAGTTACAGTCCTAAACACCTCTGCTACTCTTGATTCACCGTCTGTTATAAGTAAGCTTGTTACACCACCACCACATATATATACTACACACACTGCTACTTCCGCTGAATCTGAAATTGCTTCTGATACTCATGATGTTACTTCTACTATGCCTGATGTGAGTGGTTCATTAGTTCCTTCCCTAGATTCTACTATTGCTAGAACTATTTTGGGAAACACTGAAACTCCTAGTGCAGACACTATTACACCTGTAAGCTCACCTGAGTCTAGAGAGAGATATGTTATTAGTGATGGTTACATTGAAATGACTGATGAATTTATTGAAGAGTACCAAAACACACATGGTGCTAGTGCTGTTAGGAGTCTCCTTGAGAGACGTACCATTATTCCTAAATTTCCTTCTGGTCCTAAGTTTGCTACTTCTCCCATAGATATTAAAGATAAAGATTATGATTTCTCTCTTGATTTATCCTATATAGACATTGTTGAGAAAGAACCTTTTGTGGGACTGAAAATGAAAGTGTTGTGGCTCATATGAATGAGCTTTGCACTATGAGTGCCTTATTCTCTGATGATTTTAAGATGCGCAAGTACTTTGTTACAAAGATCTTCCCTTTTTCACTAAAAGGAGAAGCTAAAGCTTGGTTTAATAGATTACCTCCTCGATCCATTGATAGCCCTGATTGCTTCTTTATTTCAGAAATATTTTTCTCCCAGTGCTAGACATGCTGCTTTGTAGAAACATTTTGATTTTAAACAGGGAGAAGAAGAGAAATTGCCTGTGTCATGGACAAGGTTCTGTGTCTTGATCCATGCACATCCTGGATGTCCATTACCTAAAAATGAGCTTCTTGATATTTATTATAATGGACTAACTGATGATTCTTTGACATACCTAGATTGTTTTGTTGATTGTGTTTTTAGGAAAAGAACTCGTATAGATGCTGAATAATTAATGGATAAAATAAGCAAGAATTATGATGATTGGACTTCCACTAAGCCAATTACACCTGAACCAACTACACCTGAACCAGTTGTGCCAGAACAAGCTCCAACACCAACACCAAGGAAGAGGGGAGTGATTTCATTAAATGATGAAGTGATGAAAGAAGCTAATAAATGTCTTAAGGAGAAAGTTATTAGAGCTGAAGATGTGAAGAATCTACCTCATATAGAAGAACTATGTAAGAAAATTCCCCACTCATCCACTATTGAGGTACACTCTCTCCACTTTAGTGAAGGTGATATTCCTTATGGTAAACCTCCTGATCAATGCTTAGAGGAACTTGGTACTTTTATTGTTCAGCAAGGTAATTTTAATAAACAAGTTTAGAATAATTTATTGGAAAACTCTAGAGCTATTAATGAGTTGAAAGATATTGTGGAAAGAACTGCTAATGATGTTAAAATTCTTTGTAAACACTTCCAACTGGTTCAAACTCAAATTGATCAACTTGCTAAGGTACAAAAATATATGCTAGTTAATGCTTCAGGAGATAAACATGCTTATGGAATTAGAACTAGGGTGGTGCAGCCACTCAAGATCCATTATATCCTAAAGGAAACCCTAAAATAATTGAGCAGGATTCTCAACAAGGTGAAATTAGTGGTAGTCCTCATAAGAGAAAGAAAAAGAAACATAAAATAGTTGAGGAACCCTTTGAACCAGCTGTAGATCCTAATAGTATATCTGTCTCTGATGCTGAAACTGAAAGTGGTAATGATAAAAATGATGCTCCTGATAAGGAAGAAATTGAGGAAGAACCTGAGAAGCACACTAAGAACACTAGGTACACTAAGGAATATTTTATTGCTAATAAACATGGTAGTGAAAGAGAACCTTGGGTGCAGAAACCAATGCCTTTTCCTAATAAGAAACACAAGTCAAAAGAGGAAGAACACTATAACAAGTTTTGTGAGTGGATGAAACCTTTATTTTTGCAAATTCCTTTGACTGATGCTATTAAGTTGCCTCCTTATTCAAAGTATATGAAGGATATTGTCTCTAATAAAAGGAAGATTCCTTATAAGGAAATTTCTACTTTGCTTGCTAATTATTCCTTCAATGGTAAGGTTCCAAAGAAACTTGGTGATCCAGGTATTCCAACTATTCCGTGCTCTATTAAAAATAATTATGTTAGAACTGCTTTATGTGATTATGGAGCTGGAGTTAGTGTTATGCCTTTTTCTCTCTACAAGAGACTCTAGCTAGAAAGGTTTATACCAATTGATATCTCTTTGCAAATGGCTGATATGTCCACTACTATTCCTGTTAGTATATGTGAGGATGTTCCTGTTCAAGTGGCTCATAATTGCTTGGTTTTAACTGATTTTGTTGTGCTTGAGATGCCTGTAGATGACAATATGTCTATTATTCTTGAGAGACCTTTTCTTAATACTGCAAGTGATGTCATCAATTGTAATCAAGGAAAAGTAACTTTTAATATTAATGACAAAGATCATATTGTCTATTTCCCCAAGAAGATTGATAAGAGCTATTGTCTAAATTCCATTGAAAATATTGAGAGCATCAAAGTTGGAGAAATATATTGTCCCATTCAACAAGAAAGTTTTGAAACTATTATGATTAGGACTATTGCTATCAAGTTTGAGATAACATAATTACTTTGTGGAATGCAAAGTTTTGTCTCATTTGAAATTGTTTTGGTAACAAGACTTAATCAACCTTGTCACCAAAAGGATTTTAATGAACAAAATAATGCTTTCACAGTGGTTATACTTGCTCACTTTTATTTTTCTCCTCTCTAGTCTTTGATCTTCGTCTTGCTAGTTTTAGTTTTGCTAGTTGTTTGTTTTTTAGAGTGTCTTAGAACTTCTGTAGTTTTGGTTTTGGTTTGCTTCTTCTAAAAAATCTTTTTCTGCGAGAAAATCAATTTTCATAACCTGAAAATTGGCCAAAAATAAAGTTTCCCAAAAAATTGCAGAAAATTCATATTAAATTTTTCCTCGAAAAAAAGCGGCAGAGGGACACCTGGAGTGGCCCATGGGCACCCACTAGTCCTGCACACCACCTGGTGGCGTGGCCAGCCCCAGGTGGCCCCTGGCCTAGGTGTGGCCCACCTGTGGCCCTCCAAGTTGTCTCCTCCTAGCCACTTTTTCTCTCTCCCGAAAAACACCAGAAAACTTTCTCAAGCTCGAGTTCCTGCTGTTCTTGCTCCCAATTTTCGATCTCCTTGCTCAGCCCATCTTTGCTATTGATTTTTGGAGGGATTGCTCCTTGGTATGTGCCTCCTCCGCTTGTCCCATTAGATTTGTGATTGGTAGATTGTATCATGAGTATTTTGCTAATGTAGGTGACTGGTTGTGTGAACTTGCATGCTTGTTCTATGCTTAGATATTTCATTTTGATGCATGTTTAGCCCTCTAGCAAGTTCCTATAATAGTTCCTCATCATTTATCAACATGGAAATTACTTAGTTTGATGTTTGTCTAAAAATTTCAGAAAAGGAGATGAGTGCATATCAACTGCATCAACATGATTTGATGGTACTGAAGGGAATATGCCCTGAGAGGCAATAATAAAGTGTTTATTATGTGTATTCCAAGTATATGATAGATGTTTATTTTGCATGCTATAATTGTATTAATACAGAAACGTTAATACATGTGTGTTTAATAAACAAAAAGAAAGTTCCTAGTTATGCCTCTCCCATAAACTAGTTCGTTGATTAACAAGATGATCACAGTTTCCTGATCATAGACATTGGATGTTGTTAATAACGAGATCACAACATTAGTGTAATGGTGTGATGAACATTCATCCGAAGCATAGCATTACAATCAAAGTCATTGAGTTTATATTGCTATAAACAACTTACGAAGTAGTCCTAATCCTTAGACCATGAGATCATGCCAATCACTAACACCGGAAGAGTTTCTTCTTGACATCAAACATCACAACGTGACTGGGTGATTATAAAGATGGCTTCAAAGCTACTAAAGTGTTATGTTGAGAATCATGGATCAAGAGTGGAATTTGTTCATCCCGATGACGGATAGATATACTCTGGGCCCTCTCGGTTATATCACATTGGTTAGCTTGCAAGCAAGTGATTTGATCACTAGAATGTTATATCACGGGAATGAGAAAAAAGTGCATGTCAGTAACGAGATCAAACTAGGTATGGAGATACCGATGATCGAATCTCGTACATGTAATATATCATGAAACAAAGGGATTAAGATACAAGCGTACAAGGTTCCGACGATCACAAGAAAGTCATCGTTGAATGTGTGGGAGTCAGTATGGATCTCCAGGTCCCGCTACTGATTATTGATCAGAGAAGGGTCTCTATCATGTCCGCATTATTCGCGAACCGTAGGGTGACACACTTAAGGGACAATGACATCCAGTTGGAGAAAATGTTTCATGCCAAAAGAATAAACAAGCGTAGGAATTTATTTCACTAGATACCGAAACAGGTTTTCGGGTGAAATTGCATAAAGAGGTTATGCATGTGAAATGGAATTCTAGCAAGGGGTTATTTGTGAATGTCTGTCATTAAAGTAATTGAGAAAATTCTTAATAGAATAAAAGAGTTTTATTTAATGAGAGTTTGCATTAAATTTGGTGGAAATTTAATGGCAAGTTTGAGTGGGATTTTGAGTGGAGGGATTTGAATGGATTTTTGTGAGTGGAGTGTCCACCCACATGAATGAAGGAGGGGAGGGGGCAGCCCCCATGGCCAGCGGCCACCCCCTTGGGTGCCCCCCTCCTCCTATAAAAGGCACCCTCTCTCCTCTCTCTCACACACACCTCCTCGTGAAGGATCTCTCTCCCCCTCTAGAATTTATACCCCATGGTCTCGGACTAGCGAGATACATGTTCCCGGTGGCTATCCGGCAAGAAAGGGTTGTGCTTCTGCTGCATCGCTGGATCGAGGAGGCGGAGGTTGCTCGGTGTCTTGTACGTGTGTGCGAGCACGGATGTGCTGCTGCTTTGCGGCGCTAGAACTTCCTCTCGATCTTGAGATCAGCAGGAGATCGTCTACATCAACCACGAGTTGAACTCGTTAAGCTTTGTCGGTCTTCAAGGGTATGTTCTCTACAGATATACATCCGCCCGTTGTTTGTATCTAGTAAATAGATCTTGGTACATAGTTCCCATCGTAGGAAATTTTTTGTTTTCTATGCTGCGAACCATACAGGTACCTGAGCCAATGAAAATCCATCGTGAGGAAGAAGTATTCCCTTCCATATATCCATGCCTTGAGTTTATGAGAGTCGCGTGAACCTTCCAGGATTTCCAAACTATGATTACTAATGCAGGGTTGGAACACTTTGTTGAAGAGGAACCATATCAATATGTTAAGCTAACCATGGCTTTGGTGTAGGACTTCCAGTTTATTTGGTCCTTGTATAACCCCATGGTCCACTAAAATATTTACAACATAGCTGTCGACCTGCCTTTTATTGATTTTTGTGCAGCTATTAGAGTGCCACATTGGGGATCTTATGAGAAGATTAGGGAGAGTCCTAAGCCACTTATGGATTTATATGCTGAAATTTGCCAACGTTGCGACTTCTCAAAGGAAAGTGGTAAATTCGGAACATTCAGTTCCCATCCATTAGATATTTTGCCTATTTCATTACCAAGTGTGTTCTTGCTAGAAAGACTGCTAGAAACTTATCTTCATTTGATCTAGCTTTTATCTCAACTGCTTTTAATAGGGATAGATCATATAACCTGGGTGCTTTGATAGTTTATCATCTTACCACCAACCGCTAGAAGGGTGGAATTTGTGGAGTTCTCGTTGCCTCTCGTTTGTTAGGTTTTCATGGTTTAGAGCCTCACCATTCGGATTATCGGTTCCCCATAGAGATACTTGATCTCAATTCCATGGTTTAGCATAATTTTGTTTCTTCTTGGGATACTGTGAGAGATTTGCCGTATGAGATATCCTTTATCAAGCGTGGTTGGAGAGGGGGTAGGACTGAGAAAGTAGTCTATTTGTCTGCACCTTCTTTGTTTAATTTTGATAATAGGCAAGGATGGTTGCTCACGGAGGAAGAGTTTGACACATAAGTGGCGGAGCTCTCAAAATAAGAGGGGAATGTTGGAGAGGATGCCGAAGATGATTCGGTTCAGCCCTCCAACATGGGGGAGTCTTCATACTAGAAGCCCTCCTATGATTGGAGCGCGTCTTCTTCTTCGTCGCGAGGGCCTGATTATGATCATTCCTATGATGACCCACCATCTTGGGGTTACTACCCGCGCTATTGAGCCCCACTTAGGCCAAAAGCCTAAGCTTGGGGGAGGTACACCGACATCACACTCATCTATATATCATGTTTCGTCGGTTCTTTGTATATCCATGTTTCGCTTTCTTTTTGGTTTTTGTTTCTACTTTTCCAAAACACAAAAGGACCAAAAATATTTTCATTGTTTATCTTGGTTTGTTTCTTTGCCTTTTAGATTTGGTTTGCCTTAAGAAAAATCCAAAAAGATTTTTCTTTGTTTGTTTTTGCTTTGTGTGCTTGCTTTAAAAAATCGAAAACACCAAAAATATTTGTTGTTCTTTTTTGTTTTTGTGAAGTTCTTTGCAGGGTTCAGCAGTCCTAAGTGGAGTTTGGTTTCATGTTATATTCAAGCCACACAAGTGAAGGGAAATAATGAAAATTAAGACAACTTGAGGTGTGGTAAGAGGCTGGTAACAAACTCAATTTGTTTTCATTTTTGTACATATACTCATCATTGTGGGCATGCTTAGTCTGTTCATGTAAGGTGTATGTTATTTATGGATGCTTAGTAGTTCTTGCTCTCTTATGATTAGCTCCAGCTTGCTAATAGTTTGTAGCATGTCATATGAATGTTTGCTTGCATTGTTTTAATCATAACTTGGTATGGCACTATGGTATCCTCCTCTGAATGTTTCATTTGAATCAACCTAGCACATTCTCATGCATGCATATGACTGAACAATAGTCAGTAAGCCTCGTGATTTATTTTCCCTCAGAATTCGTGTATCACTTGCATGCCATAATTAGTCATGTTTTGTTGCAAGCATGATTATGACGGTTATTGCTCTCTCGTTTGTCGCTCCTATCTATTGCTAGCCTTCACTTTCACTGAGTATGATCTCTACTCGTGTTTCCAACTCCCCAAAAACCATTATTTCCAAAGTGTCCACCATACCTACCTACTAGCATCATTTGCTATTCCGTGTATATTCATTATGCCTTGTTTTCTTCCAAATAAAATGTTTGCTTGTTTTGAGAAAGTTAGTTAGTAAAGCTCTCACGAACTTGATGGCACACTTTATTTATTGCACTTAATAAACCTGAACCATTGTGACTATCCATGAAAGTTATATGCTTGCAAATTATAGGCTGGAAGTTAGCAGAACTGTGCTGTCACGAGGAACGCTTTCAACATTGCACATGTACATTGTACCCAGTTGATATCATGCTCTTCGGTTTACGGATGTCGTCGGTGTGAAATAAAAGGGTAGCTTGTAAGTTCATGGAGATATATATATGTGTTAGAGAAACACCTGGGACACTAGCCTAAGCCATGCCTAATCATGGTGGAAACTTGCAGCATCACCATAATGAGCAATCTGTGGAGCATCCTTCATAAAAACCTATGCAAATAGAAAATAAAAAGATCACTAAGATGCTCACTATCTGCTTGACTTGTCATTTTGATTATGGGATAGCTCCTATATCATGTGCAAGGGGTACCCCGTTGGTGGTTCTCTATGATACGCATGTATTTACTATGACAAGAACTTACTGATAACTAAAGTTGAGTAGCATGAGGAGAGGCCCTCATACTCAAGGGACATGAGATTTCCAGTTTATGGTATGTCAGGCATATAAATCATATTGGACCTCACTTTCACCATTAACCATCTAAAGATGGCTATGATAGGGGAAATTAGAGCTCAAAGCTAATGAGTACCTTATTTTCAGCATTCGGAAGCCTTTCAAACTTTCCAAAACCTTTTAACTTGCTTGTTGAGTCACCACTTATTCTATGACCACCCTCTTGGGAGCATAGTTGTCATTCTCAGTGTAATGTGCTTGTCTCAAAACTTGGTTAATTATGTCATGACTTTTATGCTTGTATATTTGGTATCTTTACTTCTAGTCTTCACTTGAACTTCAGAGGTGCCTTGGCATTTATGTTTGCTTCACCATCAAAGGAAATCAAGACACCACTCTATCGTACCTTCTTATGAGCATTGCAATGTTGCTTATGTTTTTGTTTCATGCTACTTATTATTATTGAGTTGGAATATCTTCATAGCTTCCAATGACTATTAAGTAGACTTAGTTGCATACTCCTTATTATTAATTGTCTAAGTATCTACTCATGTGCTGAGAATATTTACATCATATGAAGCAAATGTGTTCGTGAAAGTTCTTTTATCGCATTTAGTTTTCAACTGAATTGCTTGAGGACAAGCAATAAGCTAAGCTTGGGGAGAGTTGATACGTCCAAAACGTATCTACTTTCCCGAACAATTTTGATATTGTTTCTCCTCTAAACTTGTGTGATTTGGATACAACTAACATGGACTGACGATGTTTTTAGCAGAATTACCTTGGCATCTAGTTTTTGTTCAGAAAATCAACTATCAGGAAAAATCCCGGAAAATATGCCAAAAATCCTATTTCACCAAAAGACTCACTTGGGCGAGAATACGAGGCCATTGGGGCTCAGGCCCACCCCCTGCCACGTGGGCTGGGCCTGGCCGCACCTGGAGGGGGGTGTGGACGCCTCAGGCACCCCCTCGGCCTCCCTCTTCGCCTATAAGTTGCCTTCTGACCTAAAAACTCAGGGGGGGTCGATGTTTTTCTAGAAAGAGTTCCGCTACGTCGCCACCACCTGAAACCGTGATTCGGAACCGGAAACTCCGTTCTGGCAACCTGCCGGGACGGGGAATTTGGAGAGGATCATCGCCATCATCATGAACAATGCCTCTCCATCAACCATCCATGTTTCCCCCATCCATGAGTGAGTAATCCCCCGCTGTAGGCTATGGGGATGGTAGGGATTGGATGAGTTCTATCATGTAATCGAATAAGATTGTTAGGGCTTGGTGCCTAGTATCTCTGTTAGTGATATTTGACTTTGTTGCAACTTGTTGTGCTGAATGCTTGTTACTAGGGCCCGAATGCCATGAACTCAGATCTGAACTTATTATTGATTCATGATGATAGTATTGTTTGTGATCTTATCTGCAAGTTGTGTACACATATCATTGTCTGGATCCAAAGGCCCCGAAGTGATAGAAATTGGGATAACCGGAGGGGATGACTGTGATGTGAGGATCACAAGTGTTCACGGAGTATTAATGCTTTGCTCCGGTACTCTATTAAAAGGAGTACCTTAATTACCAGTAGATTCCCTTGAGGCCCCGCTGCAACAGGCTGGCTGGAGAAAATATGTTGTGCAAGTTCTCATTGCGAGCACGTATGACTATATATGGAGCAGATTCCTATGATTGTTTAGTACTTGGATGCTTTATCTTATTTATCTGCAATTGCCCTAGATCTTGAAGTTACATGTCTAGACTTGTCCATGCAACGCCCGTCCATCCATCCCTATGCCTACCGCACTCATATCCTACTGTTTCTACTACTGTTACTATTGCTATTGTTTTACTGCTACTATTACTTTGCTATTGCTACTCCAAAGTTGTTCCTACTGATAAACTTCTATGAGCAAGACTATTTCCAGGTGCAGCTGAATTGACAACTCAGTTGTTAAGGCTTGCAAGTATTCTTGTAAGACCCCACCTTTATAAGGTAAAGGTACCTGTGATTGCAATGTTAGTCCCTGGATCAAATGCTAGCATCCACAGTTTAAGATGGAGTACACAGATACAAAGGTCTTTATTACATCATCATTACAGGGATAAACATAGTCTTTTTCAACTCCATAGCCAAAGGACAGTACAAGAGTTCATAACATAAGTAAATAAAGTAAAGTCTTCATCTTCATGTGCCACAGGCAAACATGTTGAGTGTAGACTCATAACCCTAATCCTCATCAGAGTATCCTGCAACATCACAAGTTATAGCCACAGTGGGTCAATACATTTGGAATTATATTGGCAAGTGATACCATAGTAGAATAGTAGTATCTAACATCTATATGAATTTGGCTAAGTGTAGCTTAGGCTTGCTTTGCTCAAAAGAGGTTTTTCCTATCTGTTGAAAACACTAAGTTTTTGTTTGACAAAAACACCCAAGGAACCACCAATAGACATTGGTGAACCTTAACCCTTGTTCAACCACAAGTTTTTAACTTAGAAATTGGGATGAGGAGATCCTTGATAGCTTCAATGTCTTGATGCTCAAATTATCCATTGTCGGGGACATGACTAAGCACTTAGGTTTTTCCTTCGCGAGAGGTGGTGCACTTTCCCCATACAATCCAAATAAAATTATTTTTAAAGGACTCATGCATCCCAACAAGCTTAAAGGGTATGGGTATCTTCTGAAAGGTCTCGTCTCGATGCATGTCGAGTCTTGTGGGGAAAGTGCACCACCTCTCGAGAGGGTAAAACCTAAGTACTTAGTCATTTCCCCGACAATGGACAATTTTGTACCGGATACGCCCTAGAGGCAATAATAAATGTGGTTATTATTATATATTTGTTTTTATGATAAATGTTTACATTCATGCTATAATAGTATTAACAAGGAAACATTAATACTTGTGTGATTTGTAAACTCAAATTGAAGTCCCTAGTGAAGCCTCTTCATAATACTAGCTTGTTGGTTAATAAATGATTGTGGTTTCCCTATCATGAACATTGAGATGTTATTAACAACAAGATCATATCGTTAGGATAATGATATGATGGACATACTCCTATAGATAAGCGTACCATAAAGATCAAGTCATTTTAATAGTTCAATTGCTATATGCTTTCTGATACATAGTAACCTAATTCCTTCGACCATGAGATCATGCTTATCACCATCACCGGAAGGATGCTTTGATGACATCAAAAACCACACCGTAACTGGGTGTCTATAAAGGTGGCATTGATTGTTTGGAAAGTATTGGTTGAGACACATGGATCAAGAGTGGGATTTGTCCATCCATATGACAGATAGATATACTCTAGGCCCTCTCGGTGGAATGTCATCCAATTAGCTTGCAAGCATGTGACTGGCGCACAAGGGATCACATATCACGGGAACGAGAAAAGAGTACTTATCAGTAACAAGGTTGAACTAGGTATGCAGAGATACCGACGATCAAAACCTCGGATAAGTAAACTATCGTGAGACAAAGGGAAATTGGTATCGTATGTAAGTGGTTCATTCGATCGCTAAGTAATAGTAGAAATATGTGGGAGGCATATGAATTTCCAGATTCCTCTGTTGGTTATTGTTCGGAGAAGTGTCTCGATCATGTCCGCATAATTCACGACCCGTAGGGAGACACACTTAAGGATTCGACGTTGTTGACTAGTTATGGAATGATGAGTAAGAGACCAAATGTTGTTCAGAGTCTCGGATGGAATCCGGGATATCACGAGGAGATCCGGAATGGTCCGGAGAATAAGATTCATATAAGGAAAGTCCTGTTTCGGGGTTGGAAAATGGTTCCGGTGTTTTCATCGGGAATGTTCTAAAAGGTTCCGGAATGTCTGGCACTCCGGAGGGGAAGGGTACATGAATGTGTCATAACAAGTTGGAATGGTTGCATCATGTACTAGGTGTCATCGCTGAGCAAAATAAAGGGATAAATCAAATCCTAGTTTGAAAAGTCAAACGCCAATTTGAAAAGTCAAACGACAAGTTTGCTTGGTGGAGGGAGAGTAGGAAACCTACTTGGGGAGGAGTTCCTCTCACTCCACCCGCCGGCCATGGAAGCCGAGTTGGGGAGGGACTCCCCTCCCCTTGGCCGGCGCCCTCCACCTATATAAGGAGGGGCAGGGCTGCCCCTCCAAGACTACACCTTGTCCTCTCCAAACCCTAGCCCTAAGCCGCCGGCGCCACCACCTCCTATTGCTGCCGCCGCCTAGGGCAAACCCTAGCCGCCGACTTGGGCTTCTCCAAGCCCTAGCCGTCGTCCTAGCCCTCTCTCCTTGGTGCGTCTAAACCCTAGATCACAGAGGCCTCTCTCATAGTCCACATACTCGCTCCGGCTTAAGGCGAAGCCCTACGAGATCTCCCCTCTACTTCCGGTACCACGCCGTCGTGGTGCCGTAATCGTGAGGAGAGTGCTACAACCTCCGCTGCCTGCTAGAACAAGGGAGATGAAGGTCTTCGTCGAGTACCGAACGTGTGACCGACTGCGAAAGCGCTGCCGGAACGCAGCGCTGGAAGGATCGTCTACACGATCTTGAGATCGGGAAGAGTACGACTACATCACCCACGAGAATCCGCTCTCGTTAAACACTTTGGAATCTTCGAGGGTGAGTTATTCTATCGACTCGTTGCTACAATCTAGTAGATAGATCTTGGCTTGTTTGTTTGTATGCGGTAGAAAATTTTTGTTTTCCATGCTACGAACCCCTACAGTGGTATCAGAGTCGTGTCTATATGTAGATCTGTTGCACGAGTAGAACACAATGTTCATTATGGGCGGTGGTGCTTTTATTATCAATTGCTTCTTGTGTACTTTGCATCTTGCGGTATGATGGGATGAAGCGGCCCGGGCTAACCTTACATGACATCGTTTATGAGACATGCTCCACGCTCAACATGCAACTTGTATTGCATAAGTGGCTTTGCGGGTGTCTGTCTCTCCCATTATAGTATAGATCCAATTTACAACGGGCACTTGATAGTTCAAACATCAACATTGTGATTCTTGTTCGTAAGTTAGATCGACACTTATTGAAAGCCCCAAACCACGTAAAACATGCAAAGAAATTAGAGGCATCTAACTTTGTTTTGCAGGGGTGTGCTATGATGTGATATGGCCATTATTGTGATTATATTTGATGTATGCAATGTTCCTTATTGTAAGTTGGCAACCGGCAGGAGCCATATGGTTGTTTCTTTAAATTCTGTTAAGACTCGCGTGTCTATTCAAAGTAGTTGTAATAGTTGAAGCTGGTGGACGACGACCATGGAGCGGCATCATTGACCTTGATGCAATGCCGATGATGATGGAGATCATGTCCGTGCTTGAAGATGGAGATCGGAAGCACAAAGAAGAAAGGCCATATCATATCACATATTATGAATTGCATGTGATGTTAATCCTTTATGCATATTGTATTTCTTAGTTAACGACGGTAGCATTATAAGATGATCCCTCATGCACATAAATTTCAAGTTCTACAGTGTTCATCCCTAGGAAGCACCGTTGCTAAAGCTTGTTGTTTCGAAGAACCACGTAATGATCGGGTGTGTTAGATTCTACAAGTGTATACAACGTGAGCAAGCCAGATTTGCTCATGCAGAAGCTAAGGTTTGATCTTGACGAGCCTAGCATGTACAGACATGGTCTTGGAACACGGATCACCGAAAGGTAAAGCATGAATCATATAGTAGATATGATGAACATGTCGATTGTTCGCCATTAAAGCTACATCAACTCTCGTGATGATCGGTTTTGATGTGGTGGATTTGGTTCGTGTGATCACTAAAACAATGTGAGGGATATTGTTTTGAGTGGGAGTTCACCTAGATTAATTTAACTATTAATTAGAACTCAACTTGTCCTAAGCTTAGTCTAAACTATTGCAAATATGTTGTAGATCAATGGCGGACCCTACCATCAATTTTAATGCGTTCCTAGAGAAATAAAAAGTTGAAAAACAATGGAAGCAACTTCGCGGATTGGTTCCGCAATTTGAGGATTGTCCTCAATGCTGGTAATTTGACCTATGTGCTGGATGCACCGCTGGGTGACCCGCCTGCAGCTGATGCTACCGATGAAGTAAAGAACGTTTACCTCGCTCGGAAGAATCAGTACTCCACAGTTTAGTGTGCTATCTTGTATGGTTTGGAATCGGAGCTTCAGAAAAGGTTTGAGAATTCAGACCTACATGATATTGTCCGTGAACTCAAATTGATTTTTGAGACTCACGCGGCAGTTGAGAGCTATGAGGCTTCTGAAAATTTCTTTAACTGCAAGATGGAAGAGGGCAGATCCGTCAGTGAGCATGTTCTTAAGATGTCTGGGCACGCAAACAAACTTCAAAGCTTGGGTATAGTGATTCCTAATTCTTTGGGGATTTACCGTGTCCTCCAATCACTACCACCAAGTTACAAGAACTTTGTGATGAACTACAATATGCAAAGCATGAACAAGCGATTGCGAACTCTTCTCCATGTTAAAATCTGCAGAAGTGGAGATCAAGAAAGAGCACCAAGTGTTGATGGTCAATAAGACCACCAAATTCAAGAAAGGCAACTCCAAGCAAAAGGGACACTTCAAGAAGGGTGGTAAGAAAGTTGCCGCACCGACGAAGAAGACCAAGGCTGGACCTAAGCACGTCTGAGTGCTTTTCTTGCAAGGGAAAAGGTCAACGAAGTGGAATTGCCCAATGTACTTGGCGGATTTGAAGAACCGGCAACATCAAGAAGAAAGGTATATCCGATATACATGTTATTGATGTGTATCTCACTAGTACTGTAGTAGTGCACAGGTATTTGATAATCTGGTTCGGTTGCTCATATTTGTAACTCAAACAGGTCTTTGCAAATAAGCGGAAGCTAGCGAAACGAGGTGACGATGCGTGTGGGAAATGGATCAAAGGATGATGTGATCGCGTGACGCTACCTCTTCATCTACCATCGGGATTAGTTTTATACTTAAATAATTGTTATTTGGTGCCTGCGTTAAGCATGAACATTATATCGGGATCTTGTTTATTGCGAGACGGTTACTTGTTTAAGTCCGAGAATAATGGTTGTTCGATTTATATGAGTAATATGTTTTATGCACATGCACCTTTGATAGATGGTCTATTCTTATTGAATCTCGATAGTGGAAATACACGTATTAATAACATTGAGGCTAAACGTTTGAAATTGAGCGATAACTCGACCTATATGTGGCACTTTCGTCTTGGTCACATTGGAGTGAAGCGTATGAAGAAACTCCATTCCCATGGACTTCTTGAATCACTTGATTTCGAATCACTTGAAAGATGCGAAGCATGTCTGATGGGTAAAATGACTAAGACTCCATTTTCTGGTATGATGGAGCGAGCTACGGATTTATTGGAAATCGTACATACCGATGTGTGTGGTCCAATGAGTGTAGCATCGCGCGGTGGTTATCGTTATGTTCTTTCCTTCACGGATGACTTGATTAGGTATGGGTATATCTATTTCATGAAACATAAGTCCGAAACTTTTGAGAAGTTTAAGGAATTTCAAAGTGAGGTTGAGAATCAACGTAACAAGAAGATTAAATTTTTGCGTTCTGATCATGGAGGTGAATATCTAAGTTACGAGTTTGGTGAGCATTTGAAGAAATGCGGAATACTTTCACAATTGACACCGCCGGGAACACCACAGTGTAATGGTGTGTCCGAACGTCGTAATCGAACTCTCTTATATATGGTTCGTTCTATGATGTCACTTACATATTTACCGCTATCATTTTGGGGTTATGCATTAGAAACAGCCGCATTCACTTTAAATAGGGCACCATCTAAATCCGTTGAAACGACATGAATTATGGTTTGGGAAGAAACCTAAATTGTCGTTCCTTAAAGTTTGGGGTTGTGAAGCCTATGTAAAGAAGTTACAGCCGGACAAGCTTGAACCCAAAGCGGAAAAATGCGTCTTCATAGGATACCCAAAGGAAACTATTAGGTATACCTTCTATCATAGATCCGAAGGAAAAATCTTCGTTGCCAAGAATGGATCCTTTCTAGAGAAAGAATTTCTCTCGAAAGAAGTGACTAGAAGGAAAGTAGAAATCGACGAGGTTGTCGAACCTTCTCTCGAACTTGCGAGTAGCGCAGCACCGGAAGAAGTTCCTGTGGTGCCTACACCAATAAGAGAGGAAGCTAATGATGATGATCATGAAACTTCGGTTGTAGTTGCTACAGAGCCTCGCAGGTCAACGAGAACTCGTACCACTCCTGATTGGTATGATCCCGTTATGAGTGTCATGTTGGTGGACAACACCGATGACCCTGCGACATATGAGGAAGCGATGATGAGCCCAGATTCTAATAAATGGCAAGAAGCCATGAAATCCGAGATTGGATCCATGTACGAAAACCAAGTATGGTCTTTGGTGGACTTACCGGATGGCGGGAAGGTTGTCGAGAACAAATGGATTTTCAAGAAGAAAACAGATGCTGATGGTAACGTTATTGTCTATAAAGCTAGACTTGTCGGAAAAGGGTTTCGACAAATTCAAGGAGTTGACTACGATGAGACTTTCTCACCTGTAGCGAAGATAAAGTCTATGAGGATTATGTTAGCAACCGCTGCATATTATGATTATGAGATATGGCAGATGGATGTCAAAATGGCGTTCCTCAATGGAGACATTGATGAAGAGTTGTATATGATGCAACCCAAAGGTTTTCTCGATCTTAAATATGCTAACAAGGTATGGAAACTTCAACGGTCCATTTATGGATTGAAGCAAGCATCCCGAAGTTGGAATCAATGTTTTGATAAGGTGATCAAAAGTTTTGGTTTTATACAAACTTATGGAGAAGCTTGTATTTACAAGAAAGTGAGTGGGAGCTCTGTAGCATTCTTAATACTATATGTAGATGACATATTGTTGATTGGGAATGATGTAGACCTTCTTAATAGTGTCAAGGAATATTTGAATAATAGTTTTTCAATGAAAGATCTTGGCGAAGCATCTTACATATTAGGCATAAAGATTTATAGAGATAGATCAAGACGCCTAATATCATTGTCACAAAGTACATATTTGGACAAAGTTCTAAAGAGGTTTGGAATGGAAGATAGCAAGAAAGGGTTCTTGCCCATGTTGCCCAATACGACCTTGAGTAAAACTCAAAGTCCAACAATGGCAGAAGATAGAGAAAGGATGAGTAAAACTCCCTATGCCTCAGCCATAGGATCTCTAATGTATGCCATGTTATGTACTAGACCCGACATTGCATATGCTGTTAGTTTGACTAGCAGATATCAAAGTGATCCAGAGTGGATCATTGGACAGCGGTCAAAAACATCCTTAAGTACTTGAGAAGAACTAAGGATATGGTTCTTTCTTATGGAGGTGATGAACAGCTCGTTGTTAATGGTTACACCGATGCTAGTTGGAACACCGATCCGGATGATTCTAAATCTCAATCCGGATACGTATTTATTTTGAATGGTGCAGCAGTTAGCTGGAGGAGTGCAAAGCAAAGCGTTGTGGCAAGATATTCAACTCAATCGGAATACAAGGCTGCTTCGGAGGCTTCACAAGAAGCGATATGGATGAAAGAGTTCATTACAGATCTCGGTGTGGTTCCAGGTGCACTGGACCCAATGTCTATCTACTGTGATAACATGGGCGCCATAGCCAATGCGCAAGAACCAAGGTCACACAAGAAGCTGAAGCATATCAAGCTACGTTTTCATGCTATTCGAGAACATGTCCAAGATGGTGATATAAAAATTTGCAAAGTACACACAGACCTGAATGTGGCGGATCCGTTGACAAAACCTCTCCCGAGGGCAAAACATGACCAACACCAAACTGCCATGGGTGTTCGGTATATTACTGTCACATCCCAAGATTTTCCAAATCTTGTAATGTGAAAAATAAATGAATAAAATAAAACTTTGTTTGATTTTCAGGGCCAGAAGAAACTTTTGAATACAATTGGAAACCTTCAAACATATTTTGAACAAATAAATCCTAAAGGGATTAAAAAGATAAATATTTAATAAAGGAAAAATAAAAATATTTTATTACTACTTTGAAAACTTTTTATAAAAGGATTTGGTTTTAAGAAGAAAAGGTAAGTTTATAAATAAAGATTATTTTATAAAAGCCAAATTAAACCTTGGCCAAGATTTTGAAACAAAAGGTTTTGCTTTGATTAAAATAGTAGAGGATTATTTAAAATAAGACAAAAAGGATTTAATATCCAAGTTTTATTAATAAAGGTTTTACTATTTCTAAAACATCAAAACTTATTTATTTATTTAAAATAAGTTTTCCAAGTATTTTATATTCTCAAATAAAACCTACTGAAGTGTTTTGGTTTTATTCTAGATTTCAAAATAAAGATTTAAATAAAACCAATCCTATTTGATTTAATAACTAAGACCCATCTTATTTAATTATTAATGGACCTTATAACAAAATGTTATTTTGTTTTAAACAAGTTTTCCAAGTATCTTTTATTTTCAAATAAAACCTACTGATTTGGGTTTGCTACTATTTGGTTTTCAAATGGAGTTTTTATTAAATAAATCAAACCCTATTTGATTAAATAACTAAAGGACCATTTTATTTAATTAATGAATGGATCCTAAAATGAATAAAAATATTATTGAATTTTGGGATTTGGTTTATGTTGATAAACAGAACCAAAAACTTACTACAAGTGTGGTGATTGTTTGAATTGTTTGAATGTTTGAATAGTTTATTGAAATTCAAAACAGAAATTAATTTGGAAAATAGAAAAGGTTTCAGATAGAAAAAAAATAGAGCCAAACGACCCAGCCCAGCTAAAGCCCACCCCAGCCCAGCAGCCCATTTCCCCTTCCCTCTGACGAAACGTTTTATCACTCGAACTCACACCCGCAGAGCAACTGACTGGTGGACCCAACTCCCTTTCCTTCTCTATCGCTGACAAGACGACCCCACGCCACATCATCGTCTCCTTCACCCCCCCCCGCAGACCAGTTCTTCCCCTCGCCGTATCTGCTGAAATTTCGCCGAGTAAATTCGTCATAAACGCTGCAGCAAATACACCCGCGATTACTCTCGTTAACTCGCCTCTCCCTCCTCTCCATTTCCCCTCTGGTTCCAGCTCCTCTCCGCCCCAGGGCTACTCCGATTGATCGCTGCAACCTCACCAACTCCGACGAGGTCCTGCTCGAATTCCGGCGGAACCCGACAACCCCACTACCCAGGGAGCACACGAGCGTGCTCGCCAGCACCAGGCGTACCTCCCAGTGGTGGTAGCTCACTCGCACACGCCCCAGGACGTCGTCCCCGACGACACCAGCACGCCACCACCTCCTTCTCCAACTCCGGCGGCATCTACTGGTGAGACCAGACTTCCTCTTCACCTCCCTGTGATGCACACATACTCGCCTCCCTCTTGCGAACCTAACGGTGCAATCTACTGGTCTTAGGGCGTCCTCTATCCTCATCTTCAACGACATTTGAGCATGCCCGACACCGACGCCATCTCGGGCGAGCAATCGTCAATGCCTCCGAGCTTCCCTTGGCCAGCCAAAGCAACAACGAGAATCAGTGCTTCATTGCGAACCTGGTGAGCAACTTCACTCTTTCCCTCGCGTCCTAGTTCACCGGCAGCGTCACCGTCAGAGCCGCGCCGCCGCATGCCACCGTTGAGTGCCGCCAGCTTCTGGTCGAGGCACTGAGAGCCGTCCGATCTTGATCCGGTGGATAGGATAGAAAGTAGAGAGAAGGGGTAAGAGGGAAACTGAGCCGTGCGATATCAGTTAAAATCAACGGCCTGCGTCGCCTGATCCGCACGAACCGTTTTCGGCGAATCAGAGCGCGCCGCGTGTCACTGGGTGATCTGAAATAGAATTTGAAATCAGAATTTGATGCCATTTTGAAACCCTTGTAACTTTCAAACCACACGTCCAAATTTTGCAAACATTATATTGTTGAAATCAGGAGAACAAGCCCTAGCCAACCATGCCCTTGGTTTAGCAAAAAGCTTCTGGAAAAATGTTTGTTTTTGCAGAAACATTTGTATGCTTGTTAAGATTATAAAAATTGTTTAAAAATGAATTTGGGGATGAAATATTGGGAAAATGGTGTGATTTGAACCTACTAACATTGGGAAACACTTTGTGTATTCAAGAATGAATTTGGTGAAACAAAATAATGATTCTTTGATTTAAAACCATTTCTAGTCAAATAGAAATGTAGTTTATTTATTAAAAATGGTTTTGGAAGAAAACCTTTGGAAAATGTTTTGTTTAAAACTCTCTGACCCCAAACACCAAGTTTTATAGTTTGAAAACATATTTGGTGAACCCTGTAGATTAATGCCTTAGTAAAAATATTTCTACACCACATAAAATGATACTTTGTTTTGAAAATGGTTTTTGTAGTGAAACCTTGTGCAAATGACTTTTCCACTTTACAAAATGACCATTAGGTGTTCTCAAATGTTTATGACCCATTAAGAACCACTTTTCAAAACAAAACAAAGCTTGGCATGCATGCATGCATTACTTTGACTTTGTTATTTTATGTGTGTTGTTTTGCTTGATTGGTAGATTGAGTTTGTGCCTTGCTTGGTTGATTTGTAGTGACTTGAAGAGTGTGATTGTTGCAAGGACAAGGAGTGAACCCATACTCTACCAAAAAGGCAAGTGATGCTTCATACTTTTTGTCCCATTACTTTCACTATGCATTAGTGATTTTCTCTAAGTAAAACTTGCATGGAATTTTGCTAAGTATAAACCTTGCTATAAGAAAACCTAGTAGATGGAACCTTAGTAGAAAATTCCTAAGTTAAGACTCCTACTACTATCATGCTTAGCTTAGCTAATAGAAAACAAGGGTGGAAATATATTCATACTATGGAAAAGTCTCAAAGTCTGAGGACTTGTGTTTTTGTTTGATAAAACAACTAAGTTAATGAACTACCTGGGTGGAATGGAAGGAATGGTTTGTGTTGAGTGGTTCACAAGGCCCATGTCTATGGTTTACCTTGTGTATCTCACTTGTGGATGGCCACCCAGGAACAAAGAGATTTGAGATGTCAAATGTTGAGAAGCTTCAAGTGCAGCCACTTGGCATTATGGGCTCTGCCATGATCATATAGGTTGAAAGAACTTAGCCATATGGACAGTGGGTGGTAGTGTTTGATAGGTTGGAGCGCGTCCATTTTGGTCTAAGGGAAGGCTTCTGAAAGATCTTGTCTTGGGAAACCAAGTCTTGTGGGGAAAGTGCACCACCTCTGCAGAGTGTAAAACCTAAGTACTTAGCCATGTCCCTAGTAAAGGACAATTTGAGCATCAAGACATGGAAGCAATCAAGGATCTCATCATTCAAATTTCTAAGTTAAAATCTTGTGGTTTGAACAAGGGTTGTTTGAAGTCTTCAATCTTTGATTGAGAGATGCCTTGGAAAAGATTTTGTCAAACAAAAACTTAGTAGTTTCAAGTGATAAGGGAAAAATCTATTTTGAGCAATGCAAGCCTAAGCTCCACTTAGCCAAATGCATATAGATGATAGACTCCACTATACTACCATAGCATCACTTGCCAATACAATTCAATTGTATTGACCCTTGTGGCTGTAACTTGTTATGTTGCAGGTTTGATTGATTTAGTGAAGTGTGTTGATTAGGATTACAAAGTCTACAACCAACATGTCTGCCTGTGGCACTCTGAAGATGAAGGACTCCATGCTTAGAGTTATTCCGCTGCAATGTAATGTAATAGCTAATGAGCTATGTAAGATGTAATAAAATTATGTTATTCCTCTTTATAAAGTTATATTATGACCTTTGTTTCTTGATATTACATCTTAACTGTGGATGCTAGCTATTGATCCAGGGACTAGCATTGCAAACACAGGAGGGATCAACCTTATTATCAGGTTGAGGCCTCTACAATTACCATGTAATCTAGATTAGTTGACTCTAGTGCAAGTGGGAGACTGTTGCAGATATGCCCTAGAGGCAATAATAAATGTGGTTATTATTATATCTTTGTGTTTATGATAAATGTTTACATTCATGCTATAATAGTATTAACAAGGAAACATTAATACTTGTGTGATTTGTAAACTCAAATTGAAGTCCCTAGTGAAGCCTCTTCATAATACTAGCTTGTTGGTTAATAAATGATTGTGGTTTCCCTATCATGAACATTGAGATGTTATTAACAACAAGATCATATCGTTAGGAGAATGATATGATGGACATACTCCTATAGATAAGCGTAGCATAAAGATCAAGTCATTTTAATAGTTCAATTGCTATATGTTTTCTGATACATAGTAACCTAATTCCTTCGACCATGAGATCATGCTTATCACCATCACCGGAAGGATGCTTTGATGACATCAAACACTACACCGTAACTTGGTGGCTATAAAGATGGCATTGAGTATTCGGAAAGTATTGGTTGAGACACATGGATCAAGAGTGGGATTTGTCCATCCATATGACAGATAGATATACTCTTGACCCTCTCGGTGGAATGTCATCCAATTAGCTTGCAAGCATGTGACTGGCTCACAAGGGATCACATATCACGGGAACGAGAAAAGTGTACTTATCAATAACAAGGTTGAACTAGGTATGCAGAGATACCGACGATCAAAACCTCGGATAAGTAAACTATCATGAGACAAAGGGAAATTGGTATCGTATGTAAGTGGTTCATTCGATCGCAAAGTAATCGTAAAAATATGTGGGAGCCATATGAATTTCCAGATTCCTCTATTGTTTATTGTTCGGAGAAGTGTCTCGATCATGTCCGCATAATTCACGAACCGTAGGGAGACACACTTAAGGATTCGACGATGTTGACTAGTTATGGAATGATGAGTAAGATACCGAATGTTGTTCAGAGTCTCGGATGGGATCTGGGATATCATGAGGAGATCTGGAATGGTCTGGAGAATAAGATTCATATAAGGAAAGTCCTGTTTCGGGGTTGGAAAATGGTTCCGGTGTTTTCATCGGGAATGTTCTAGAAGGTTCCGAAATGTCTGGCACTCCGTAGGGGAAGGGTACATGAATGTGTCATAACAAGTTGGAATGGTTGCATCATGTACTAGGTGTCATCACTGAGCAAAATAAAGGGATAAATCAAATCCTAGTTTGAAAAGTCAAACGCCAATTTGAAAAGTCAAACGGCAAGTTTGCTTGGTGGAGGGAGAGTCGGAAACCTACTTGGGGAGGAGTTCCTCTCCCTCCACCCGCCGGCCTTGGAAGCCGAGTTGGGGAGGGACTCCCCTCCCCTTGGCCGGCGCCCTCTCATAGTCCACCATACTCGCTCCGGCTTAAGGCGAAGCCCTGCGAGATCTCCCCTCTACTTCCGGTACCACGCCGTCGTTCTACCGGAATCGCGAGGATAGTGCTACAACCTCCGATGCTGGAACAAGGAGAGGAAGGTATTCGTCGAAAATCGAGCGTGTGATCGATCATGAAGTGCTGCCGGAACGCAGCGCCGGAAGGATCGTCTACACGATCTTGAGATCGGGAAAAGTACGACTACATCACCCACGAGAATCCGCTCTCGTTAAACACTTTGGAATCTTCGAGGGTGAGTTATTCTATCGACTCGTTGCTACAATCTAGTAGATAAATCTTGTCTTGTTTGTTTGTATGCGGTAGAATTTTTTGGTTTCCATGCTACGAACCCCAACAGAGGTATCAGAGCCATGTCTATATGTAGATCTGTTGCACGAGTAGAACACAATGGTCATTATGGGCGGTGGTTCTTCTATTATCAATTGTTTCTTGTGTACTTTGCATCTTGCGGTATGATGGGATGAAGCGGCCCGGGCTAACCTTACATGACATCGCTCATGAGACTTGCTCCACGCTCAACATGCAACTTGTATTGCATAAGTGGCTTTGCGGGTGTCTGTCTCTCCCATTATAGTATAGATCCAATTTACAACGGGCACTTGATAGTTCAAACATCAACGTTGTGGTTCTTGTTCGTAAGTTAGATCGACACTTATTGAAAGCCCCAAACCACGTAAAACATGCAAACAAATTAGAGGCGTCTAACTTTGTTTTGCAGGGGTGTGCTGTGATGTGATATGGCCATGATTGTGATTATATTTGATGTATGCAATGTTCCTTATTGTAAGTTGGCAACCGGTAGGAGCCATATGGTTGTCTTTAATTTCTGTTAAGACCCGCGTGTCTATTCAAAGTAGTTGTAATAGTTGAAGCTGGTGGAAGACAATCATGGAGCAGCGTCATTAACCAAGAAAAGATAAACAATTAATCAAGAAAATATTAAATATGTGAAATTACTATTTTTGGATCTTTTAATAAAAAGATTAGGTTTTCAATAACAAAGGAAGAAATATAAAAGGAGTATTTTATAGAGCCAAATTAAAACTTGTCCAAGCTTTTGGAAATAGATATTTCTATTTGATGAAAAGAGTAAAGGTTTGTTTAAATAAAATAATGAGGATTTATTAATATCCAATTTTATTAAAGTAAAGACTTTTCCCATTTTAATTAAACACTAAAACTTGTTATTTTATTTTAAATAAATGATCCAAGTGTTTTGTATTTTCAAATAAAACCTACTGAATTGGTTTGGATATTATTTAGCTTTCAAAATGGAGATTTTAATAAAACAAATCCTATTTGAATTAATAACTAAGGTCTATTATTTAATTATTTAAATAGATCCTAAAAGAATAAAAACATTATTTTATTTTTTTGGACTTTGGTTTGTGTTAGTTAATAGAACTAAAATCAATACAAAGCTTGGCAAAAGTTTGAATCCATTTGATTGTTTGAATAGTTTGAATGAATTTCAAAATAGAAAACCAAATAGAAAAAGAAAAAGACATTCAGAACAAAAAAAAAGAATCAAACTCAACCCAACCCATCTGGCCCAGCAGCCCAGTCACAGCCCAACCGCTTCTCCCCATGCGCGTTTCACCCACACACGACTGCAGCCCTGCATGCAGGTCCCACTTCCCCTCTCTTCCTCACGCTGACAGACAGGTCCCACCGCCACCTCACCGTCGTCTTCAACCCCTAACCGCACCCCTGCCGTTGCAGCCGAGTAACTCCGGCGTTGATTACGCGTTGATGGCGGCCTTGATTCCTCCAGTGACTACGCCCATTTAACCGCCTGTGTCTACTCGCCATTTCCCCTCGCTCGCCTCTTCCTCTCTGCCCCTAGGCTGCCCTGATTTCTTCCTGCTCCGCAACTGCTCCGACGAGCATTACAGAGAAATTCCGGACACACCCCGCCACCCCTCGCCTCACTCTGCACGCGAGCACGCTCTCATGCACCTTGCGCGTCTGCCCATAGCCTCAGCTAGCTCCCGCGCGCTCTGAAAGCTCGGCTTCGTCATCAACTGAGCCCCGCCGCGTTTGTTTCTTTTTCCGGCGACCTCCCCTGGTAAGTCTCGACCTCCCCAGCACCTCTCAGTGATGCTCCCTTACACGTGACCCTTGTGCGCATCTAACCGTGCCTCTCCTCTGGCTTAGCGTGGTCCCAAACAACGCCAGCGACGACGACCCGAGAGCACCGCCGCCCGTAGCAACTCCGACGAGCGATTACTCCCGCCCCCGTGCGCCCCTTGCCACCTCGCGACCACCTTGAGCTTCACCTCAACCTCGCGAGCACGGTGAGACCCTCCTATGTCTTCCTTGCTTCCTGGTTCATCGACTAGCACGCCGATCGACAAGTCGCCAGCCACCGTCGGCGCCGCTCGTATTTGGTCAGGTCATTTCGCACCGTTAGATCTCCATCTGGCGGCTTAGATAGATTCATTAAACGAAGAGGTACGGGTGCCTCTGCGCCACACGATCCAACTTAGATCCAACGCCTCCTAGAGCCTGATCCAACCGAAACGGTACCAGCGAATGAAAACATGACATGTGGCTCAGCTCGTTTGATTTAGAACAGAATAGATCTATTAGACGTTCAAATTTGAATAATCCATAACTTTCAAACCACATGTCCAAATTTTGCAAACTTTATATGAATGGATTCAGAAAAACAATCCCTATCCAACCATGCACTTTGTTTAGTAAAAAGCTTCTGGTAAAATGATTGTTTTTGCAGAAACTTGTGTAGGCTTGTTATGAATAAGAAAATTGTTCTAGTTTTGATTTGGAGATGAAATCTTTGCAAAATGGTTGGCTGTGAACCTACTGACCCTAGGAACCAACTTATGGATTTAAAAATGTATTTTGTGAAGATTAGGATTGAATAATTGAATTAGCTCATTTCTAGTCAAATAAAAATATTGATTTTGATATGGAAATGATTTTTGAGAAAAACCTTTGGAAAATGTTTTGATTCAAACCTACTGACCGTAAACACCAAGTTTTGTGAATTAACAACTTATATGTTGAACAAAATAAAATTGTTGCTTTGCTAAAAACATTTTCCACCACATGAAACAATGGTTTGATTTAAAAATGGTTTATAGATAAAACCCTTTTGCAAATGGGTTTGACACTTTAGAAAATGACCACTTTGAACCTTACAATGTATAGAGCCTAGTAGAAACCACCTTTGCAAATAAAACTATCTTTTGCATGCTTGCATGCATGACCTTGTTTCTATTATTTTATGTGTGCTAAATTGATTGAATATTGGTTGGAATGCTAGTTGAATCTATGTTTGCTTGATTGATTTGTAGTGAAGTTAGAAGAGTGTGATATTAGCAAGATCAAGAAGTGAACCAACATCCTCTACCAAAAAGGCAAGTGACACTATCATCCAAGTCCTACTATTTTTATTACACTTAGTGGATTTTTGTAACATGCATGAAAAGGATTTCTATATTTTAAGCTATGCTAAATCCTAATAGGATACCCTTAGATATTCCTTAGTGGAAACATTGTAGTTGTAGTATGCTTAGCCCTGCTATATATTGGGATGGGATACATGATATGATTATATGAAGAGTTGAGAAGACTTATGTTTTATATAATAAAACAAGTACTCAATGAACCACCTGGGTGGACACGAATACTCAAGTTTTGGACAAGGTGGCAACAAGAGGAACCATGTTTATATGGCAATCTATTTTTGTTGTGCACTAGAAGAAAACCACCCAGGGACTTAGAGATTTAACATGTTTCTCGTACAGTGGCTTCCGTGTACAACCACATGCTAAATGGGCACTGGCTTAGTCAACTACATAGTGGAAGACCCATGCATTGGCCTCTTCAGGTTAACTAGAATGAGGGAACTTGAAACCCTACATTGGTGCCTGATAGACAAGATAGCATTGTGTATTGGGAGGACTCCTATGGAAAGACTTCGTCACATTCTCAATCTGCCAGTACTCCATCTTGGTGAGTACTTATCCAGCGGCCACTGGTGGCAACAAGATGAGATTGTGTCATGTGGGTAAAGTGTACAACTTCTGCAGAAGATAAAAATCTAAGTACTTAGCCGTGTCCCCGGTTATGGACAATACTGAGCAACTAAGGCCTGAAGCTATGGGAAATCTCGACATTCCAATTTATAAAAGTAAAAACTTGAAAGAGACAACAAGAGACTTGAAGCACTTGGAGGTTTCCAAGGTGTTCAGAAAGATTTGACAAAATATCAAAACTATTTCGAAAAGATAGGATAAATTATACTGCTTTCTGCAAATGAGCCTAAAACCCTTCTTAGCCAAATATGCATGTAATGTTAGGATCCATTTATTTCTACATAGTAGTGAAACTTGCCAATACAATTGAAATGTATTGACCCTTGTGGCTGTAACTTGTAATGTTGCAGGTTGGTTTGGTGTTAGTGAAGTTTATTGATTAGGATTACAAGTCTACAACCAATATGTTTGCCTGTGGCACTTTGAAGATGAAGGACTCCATGCTTATAGATATTCTGTTGCAATGTAATGTGATAGCCAAATGAGCTATGTAAGATGTAATGAATTATTTTTTTTCCTGGTTATAAAGTTGTATTATAACCTTTGTTTCTTGATATTACATCTTAACTGTGGATGCTAGCTATTGATCCAGGGACTAGCATTGTAAACATAGGGATCTCTACCTTATTAAAGGTTGGGAACCCTACAGTGGCTTACCACAAGTGAGATACACAAGGTAAACCATAGAAATGGGCCTTGTGTAACCACTCAACATAAACCATTCCTTCCATTCCACCCAGGTGTTTCATTAACTTAGTTGTTTTATTAGGCAAAACACAAGTCCAAAGACTTAGTAATATTTTCATGATAGCATGTATATTTCACCAAACCTTGTTTGCTACTATCTAGGCTAAGCATGGCATAGATAGTAACTTAACTTAGAGATTCCTTAGCAATTCTACAACTACTAGGATTTCCCAACATGGCATATAAGCAAAATAATAACATGCAAGACTTAGCAAAATATTTCTAATGCTTAGTATAAAACATGGGATAGAAATATTCATGAAGTACCACTTGCCTTGGTAGTTTGGAGAGTAGTTACACTCTTCACAATCACAATCACTAGCACCAAAATCTACACAAAGAATTATAGCAACAAATCACATACAAAACATATACAACCAAAAATATATGCATGCATGCAAAATGGTATGTGATGATTTTTAAAACTCAACCAAGCAAGTAAACAGTACTGGTGCATTAATAAGTTAAAAACTTGCCAAACCACAATTATTTAAACCCTAAATCATTTTCTAAACATTTCCTATACTCAAATTAGCCCTACACAAGTTTCTGCCAATAAGGCCATTTTAACAGAAGCAAAACATTAAACACATTGCATAAATAGAAAGAGCTTGCTCTCCTGATTCCAACGGTATAAAATTTGTCAAATTCTAACGTGGGGATCAAAAGTTATAGCCAAATCAAATTCAAACCACAATTAGATTCCAATCCTGTTTTAAATCTAAACTCCAGCCACGCGTCTGTTTCGAATTGGTCCATACCGTTTCGCGTTGGATTGCGCTTCTGGGCCGTTGGATCCACTTAACCCGCACGGCTCAGATCTATTCATAATGGTTCGTTAAGTGAACTAATCCTACGCGCTGGATCTAGATCTGACGGCTACGAATCAAGCGACCAAAATCGAAGTGCTAGCGGCTGACATCTTGGCGGCGAGCTCACGCCACGGCGCAGCGCTACAGGTCGTCCTAGGGTCGTCGGAGGGGCTGACCAAAACCGTGGAGATGTGCGGATGCTCAACCTGGCGGCAGCTTGGCAAGGGGCACACAGAGTGGGCTGCTGGAGCTCGTCGGAGTTGCGGGCGGCGTCGGGTTCGAGTAGACGGCAACATTGGTGATGCTCCTGGTCTCCCTAGCACAAACAAGCGGCACCAGATGATGCACAAGACAATGGCAAACAACTTCGTGTGAGTCGAGAGAGGCAAGCGCAAAGGGCTTCTGAATTTGGTCGCCGGAGTCGAGGTTGTCGTCGGGAGCTTGCGGTGTTGAACGGAATCGACGACCTGGGGCAGTATAAAGGGAACCTGCGGTGTCAGTAGTTGCGCAAGAAAGTGGCGAGGATTTCTGCAAGAACCAGAGGGAGAGGGGCGCACGGGACTCACCGGAATCGGTCGCCGGAGTGCTCTCTGACTACGGCGGTACGAGGTTGAATGCGGGCAGCCTGGGGGCGCTTTGTGCTTGGAGTTTGGGGGAAAATGGAGAGGGGGCAGAGGGGGTTTAAGTAGCATGGTCGCGAGCGAGATTTACTCCAGCATTCTATGTGAATTGACGCCACGAATCAATACAGGGAATGCCTGCGTGATTTGGGGATGAACCAGTCGCTGGGTGGAGACGACGATGGTCGTGTGGGCCATGGCTGTCAGCGAGAGGAAAGGAGAGGGAGTGGGTCCTGCCTGTCACCACTTCAAAGTGCGGAGGTGAGTGAAAGAAAACGGTTCGCGGGGTGGGGTGTTGGGCTTAGCTGGGCTGGTTGGGCCAGATTCGGCTGAGTGATATTTTTTTCTCTCTTTCAGTTTTTTCTTTTTCTGTTTGTTTTTCTGAAATGGTTTTCAAACCTCAATTCAAATCTGTTTGAATCCAAAGCTTTTTAGGACTTCTGTACAGACAAACTTGTGCTCAAATAAGTGTCAAACACATGTGTTCTCTCAAACACACTTGGGTCTTTTGAAAATAAAAATAAAACCATGCCTTTATGAGGTGTGATAATAGGCATAGATTTGGTTTTATTTTATATTTTGCTTTGAGACTCTGCTCAAGTTTTTGAAATATTTTGAGTTTGGATTCTAAACAATACTGAATGGTTAACAGTACTTTTCTCAAAACAAGTAGCACAAGGCTTGAGTAAACTTTACATAAAATAATAAGAACAAATGCTTCTGTTTTGAATTGATTTGTTTGAAATGAAAAACATATGATCAAGGATGCATGGATGCTATGCATAAGTTTAAAACATGATTTTGAGGATGTTACACTTTTACTGCAAGGGAGAAGGTCCCTGGAAGCGGAATTTCCCAAAGTACTTGGCGGATTTGAAGAACGGCAACATCAAGAAGAAAGGTATATCCGATATACATGTTATTGATGTGTATCTCACTAGTACTCGTAGTAGTGCCTGGGTATTTGATACTAGTTTGGTTGCTCATATTTGTAACTCGAAATAGGTGCTGCAGAATAGACGGAAGCTAGCGAAGAACGAGGTGACGATGCGTGTGGGAAATGGATCAAAGGTTGATGTGATCGCGGTCGGCACGCTACCTCTTCATCTACCATCGGGATTAGTTTTATACTTAAATAATTGTTATTTGGTTCCTATGTTAAGCATGAACATTATATCGGGATCTTGTTTATTGCGAGACGGTTACTTGTTTAAGTCCGAGAATAATGGTTGTTCGATTTATATGAGTAATATGTTTTATGCACATGCACCTTTGATAGATGGTCTATTCTTATTGAATCTCGATAGTGGAAATACACATATTAATAACATTGAAGCTAAACATTTGAAATCGAGCGATAACTCGACCTATATGTGGCACTGTCGTCTTGGTCACATTGGAGTGAAGCGTATGAAGAAACTCCATTCCGAGTTTGGCGAGCATTTGAAGAAATGCGGAATACTTTCACAATTGACACCGCCGGGAACACCACAGCGTAATGGTGTGTCCGAACGTCGTAATCGAACTCTCTTAGATATGGTTCGTTCTATGATGTCACTTACAGATTTACCGCTATCATTATGGGGTTATGCATTAGAAACAACCGCATTCACTTTAAATAGGGCACCATCTAAATCCGTTGAAACGACATCGTATGAATTATGGTTTGGGAAGAAACCTAAATTGTCGTTCCTTAAAGTTTGGGGTTGCGGAGCCTATGTAAAGAAGTTACAGCCGGACAAGCTTGAACCCAAAGCGGAAAATGCGTCTTCATAGGATACCCAAAGGAAACTGTTGGGTATACCTTCTATCATAGATCCGAAGGCAAAATCTTCATTGCCAAGAATGGATCCTTTCTAGAGAAATAATTTCTCTCGAAAGAAGTGACTGGAAGGAAAGTAGAACTCGACGAGGTTGTCGAACCTTCTCCCGAACTTGCGAGTAGCGCAGCACCGGAAGAAGTTCCTGTGGTGCCTACACCAATAAGAGAGGAATCTAATGATGATGATCATGAAACTTCGGTTGTAGTTGCTACAGAGCCTCGCAAGTCAATGAGAACTCATACCACTCCTGATTGGTATAATCCCGTTATGAGTGTCATGTTGGTGGACAACACCGATGACCCTGCGACATATGAGGAAGCGATGATGAGCCTAGATTCCAATAAATGGCAAGAAGCCATGAAATCCGAGATTGGATCCATGTACGAAAACCAAGTATGGTCTTTGGTGGACTTACCGAATGGCCGGAAGGCTATCGAGAACTAATGGATTTTCAAGAAGAAAACAGATGCTGATGGTAATGTTACTGTCTATAAAGCTCGACTTGTCGCAAAAGTGTTTCGAAAAATTCAAGGAGTTGACTACGATGAGACTTTCTCACCTGTAGCGAAGCTAAAGTCTATGAGGATTATGTTAGCAATCGCTGCATATTATGATTATGAGATATGGTAGATGGATGTCAAAACAACGTTCCTCAATGGAGACATTGATGAAGAGTTGTATATGATGCAACCCAAAGGTTTTGTCGATCCTAAAGATTCTAAAAAGGTATGCAAACTTCAACGGTACATTTATGGAGTGAAGCAAGCATCCCTAAGTTGGAATCAACGTTTTGATAAGGTGATCAAAATTTTTGGTTTTATACAAACTTATGGAGAAGCTTGTATTAACAAGAAAGTGAGTGGGAGCTCTATAGAATTCTTAATACTATATGTAGATGACATATTGTTGATTGGGAATGATGTAGACGTTCTTAATAGTGTCAAGGAATATTTGAATAATATTTTTTCAATGAAAGATCTTGGCGAAGCATCTTACATATTAGGCATAAAGATTTATAGAGATAGATCAAGACACCTAATATCATTGTCACAAAGTACATATTTGGACAATAGAGGTTTGGAATGGAAGATAGCAAGAAAGGGTTCTTGCCCATGTTGCCTAATACGACCTTGAGTAAAACTCAAAGTCCAACAATGGCAGAAGATAGAGAAAGGATGAGTAAAACTCCCTATGCCTCAGCCATAGGATCTCTAATGTATGCCATGCTATGTACTAGACCCGACATTGCATATGCTGTTAGTTTGACTAGCAGATATCAAAGTGATCCAGGAGTGGATCATTGGACAACGGTCAAAAACATCCTTAAGTACTTGAGAAGAACTAAGGATATGGTTCTTTGTTATGGGGGTGATGAACAACTCGTTGTTAATGGTTACACCGATGCTAGTTGGAACACCGATCCGGATGATTCTAAATCTCAATCCGGATACGTATTTATTTTGAATGGTGCAGCAGTTAGCTGGAGGAGTGCAAAGCAATGCGTTGTGGCGAGATCTTCAACTGAATCGGAATACATGGCTGCTTCGGAGGATTCACAAGAAGCGATATGGATGAAAGAGTTCATTACAGAGCTCGGTGTGGTTCCAAGTGCGCTGGACCCAATGTCTCTCTACTGTGATAACATGGGCGCCATAGCCAATGCGCAAGAACCAAGGTCACACAAGAAGCTGAATCATATCAAGCTACGTTTTCATGCTATTCGAGAACATGTCCAAGATGGTGATATAAAGATCTGCAAAGTACACACAGATCTGAATGTGGCGGATCCGTTGACTAAACCTCTCCCCAGGGCAAAACATGACCAACACCAAACTGCCATGGGTGTTCGGTATATTACCATGTAATCTAGATTAGTTGACTCTAGTGCAAGTGGGAGACTGTTGGAGATATGCCCTAGAGGCAATAATAAATGTGGTTATTATTATATCTTTTTGTTTATGATAAATGTTTACATTGATGCTATAATCGTATTAACAAGGAAACATTAATACTTGTGTGATTTGTAAACTCAAATTGAAGTCCCTAGTGAAGCCTCTTCATAATACTAGCTTGTTGGTTAATAAATGATTGTGGTTTCCCTATCATGAACATTGAGATGTTATTAACAACAAGATCATATCGTTAGGAGAATGATATGATGGACATACTCCTATAGATAAGCGTACCATAAAGATAAAGTCATTTTAATAGTTCAATTGCTATATGCTTTCTGATACATAGTAACCTAATTCCTTCGACCATGAGATCATGCTTATCACCATCACCGGAAGGATGCTTTGATGACATCAAACACCACACCGTAACTGGGTGGCTATAAAGATGCCATTGAGTATTCGGAAAGTATTGGTTTAGACACATGGATCAAGAGTGGGATTTGTCCATCCATATGACGAATAGATATACTCTGGGCCCTCTCGGTGGAATGTCATCCAATTAGCTTGCAAGCATGTGACTGGCTCACAAGGGATCACATATCACAGGAACGAGAAAAGAGTACTTATCAGTAACAAGGTTGAAAAGGTATGTAGAGATACCGACGATCAAAACCTCGGATAAGTAAACTATCGTGAGACAAAGGGAAATTGGTATCGTATGTAAGTGGTTCATTATATCGCAAAGTAATGGTAGAAATATGTGGGATCCATATGAATTTCCAGATTCCTCTATTGCTTATTGTTCGGATAAGTGTCTCGATCATGTCTGCATAATTCACGAACCGTAGGGAGACACACTTAAGGATTCGACGTTGTTGAGTAGTTATGGAATGATAAGTAAGAGACCGAATGTTGTTCGGAGTCTCGGATGGGATCCGGGATATCACGAGGAGATCCAGAATGGTCCGAAGAATAAGATTCATATAAGGAAAGTCCTATTTCGGGGTTGGAAAAATGGTTCCGGTGTTTTCATCGGGAATGTTCTAGAAGGTTCCGGAATGTCCGGCACTCCGGAGGGGAAGGGTACATGAATGTGTCATAACAAGTTGGAATGGTTGCATCATGTACTAGGTGTCATCGCTGAGCAAAATAAAGGGATAAAATCAAATCCTAGTTTGAAAAGTCAAACGCCAATTTGAAAAGTCAAACGGCAAGTTTGCTTGGTGGAGGGAGAGTAGGAAACCTACTTGGGGAGGAGTTCCTCTTCCTCCACCCGTCGGCCTTGAAAGCCGAGTTGGGGAGGGACTCCCCTCCCCTTGGCCGGTGCCCTCCACCTATATAAGGAGGGGCAGGGCTGCGCCTCCAAGACTACACCTTGACCTCTCCAAACCCTAACCCTAAGCCGCCGGCGCCACCACCTCCTGCTGCTGCGGCCGCCTAGGGCAAACCCTAGCCGCCGACGACTCTTGGCCCCAAGCCCCAGTCAGCCTATCCCTCTCCTTGGTGCGTCTAAACCCTAGATCACCGAGGCCTCTCTCATAGTCCACCATACTGCCCGCAAGGCGAAGCCCTGCGAGATCTCCCCTCTACTTCCAGTACCACGCCGTCGTGCTGCCGGAATCGCGAGGAGAGTGCTACAACCTCCGCTGCCTGCTGGAACAAGGGAGAGGAAGGTCTTCGTCGAGTACTGAACGTGTGATCGACTGCGGAAGCGCTGCCGGAACGCAGCACCGGTGTAGAGGGAGTGACCTTCAAATAAGGTAGAGTCCCCTGTGTTTACAATGCTAGTCCCTGGATTAATAGCTAGCATCCACAGTTAAGATGTAATATCAAGAAACAAGGGTCATAATACAACTTTATAACCAGGAATAAAATATTTTATTACATCTTACATAGCTCATTTGGCTATTACATTACATTGCAGCGGAAAAACTATAAGCATGGAGTCCTTCATCTTCAAAATGCCACACGCAGACATGTTGGTTGTAGACTTTGTAATCCTAATCAATCAATCTTCACTAAAGGAAATCAAACCTGCAACATTACAAGTTACAGCCACAGGGGTCAATACATTTGAATTGTATTGGCAAGTTTCACTACTGAGTAGAATATAAGTGGAACTTATCATTACATGCATTTTTGGCTAAGTAGGGTTTTAGGCTCATTTGCAGAAAGCAATAATTTTTCCTATCTTTTCAAAATGGTTTGATCTTTGATCAAATCTTTGAAAACTTCTTGTTAAAACCCAAGTGTTTAAGTTTTTATCAAAAACTCTTGAGATCCTTGGTAACCCCAAGTGCATCAAGTTTTATCAAAGTCTCTTGAGCTCCTTGGTAACCCCAAGTGCATCAAGTTTTATCGAAGTCTCTTGAGCTCCTTGGTACCCCAAGGTGCATCAAGCCTTTTGTACTCGCTTAAAAGTTTTTCTTTTAGAAATTGGAATGTCGAGATTTCCCATAGCTTCAAACTTTAGTTGCTCAGTATTGTCCATAACCGGGGACACGGCTAAGTACTTAGATTTTATTATCTTCTGCAGAAGAAGTACACTTTACCCACATGTCACAATCTCATCTTGTTTCCACCAGTGGCCATTGGATTAATGCTCACCAAGATGGAGTACTGGCAGATTGAGAATGTGACGAAGTCTTGCCAGAGGGTCCTTCCATACACCATTGCTAGCTTGTCTTCAGTACCCATGTAGGATTCCAGGTCCCCATTTTCAGTAGCCTGAAGACAATGCATGGATCTTCCCAATGTAGTTGACTAAGCTAGAGCCATAATAGCATGTGGTTGTACACGAAAGCCACAATTGGAGAAACATGTTCAATCTCTAAGTTTCCTGGGTGGTTTCCTTTTGGAGCACAACACAAAGAGATTGCCATAGACATGGTTCCTTTTGTTGCCACCTTCTCCAAAACTCAAAGTATCCTTGTCCACCCAGGTGGTTCATTGAGTCCTTGTTTTATTATATAAATCACAAGTCCTTTTCTCATCTTCATAAAATCTCAACATGTATCTCTTTTCAAAATAATATCATGGCTAAGCATGTAACAACTACATTGTTTTCACTAAGGAATGTATAAGGTATCCTATTAGGTTTTATCATAGCATAAGTATAGAAATTCTTTTCATGCATGTTTCAAAATCCACTAAGTATAATGAAAATATTAGGACTTTAGATGATAGTGTCACTTGACTTTTGGTAGGGAATGGTGGTTCACTTCTTGATCTTGCTAGTTTCACTCTCTTCTAACTTCACTACAAATCAATCAAGCAAACACAATATCAACTAGCATTCCAACCAAAATCAAACAAACAAACCAAACACACATAAAATAATGAGTTCTAAGTCATGCATGCAAGCATGCAAAGGTAGTTTTATTTGCAAAGATGGTCTCCACTAGGCTTATAAACTTTGTAAGGCTCAAGGTGGACATTTTCCAAAGTGGCAAAGTCATTTGCAAAAGGATTTTGTCTAAAAACCATTTTAAAATCCATTCATTATTTTATGTGGTGGAAAATGTTTTTATCAAAACAAAACTTTATGTCTTTTACCCAAATAAGTTGCTAATTCTCAAAACTTGGTGTTTAGGGTCAGTAGGTTTAATTCAAAACATTTTCCCAAGTTTTTACTCCAAAAACATTTTCATGGTCAAAACAATATTTTTATTTGGCTAGAAATGGGCTAAATCAATTAATCCATCCTAACCTTTACCAAATCCATTTTTAAAACCATGGGTTGGTTCCTAGGATCAGTAAGTTCACCACAAACTAATTTGCAAAGGTTTTAACCCTAAAAACATTTTTGAACAATTTTTTTTCTAATCTAAACAAGCATACAAATGTTGCTACAAAAACAAACAATCTACCAGAGGCTTTTTACTAAACAAAAGGCATGGGTGGCTAGGGCTTGTTCCACTGATTCCAATGATATAAAGTTTGTAATTTTTGGACGTGTGGATCAAAAGTTATAGGGTTTTCAAAATCACATTCTAATCAGATTTCAAATTCAGTTCTAAACAAAGTCTGGCCACGCGTCGCTTTCCTATTCGCTGGTACCGATTCGGTCGGATCGAGCTCTACGGCGCGTTGGATCTAAACAGATCGCACGGTTCTGGTCGCGTACCCCTTCGCTGTTAAGTGGTTCTATCGTGTCTCTTCGATCTAAATCGGACGGTTCCTATCCACTAGCCAAGAACTGGCGGCGCTCGACGGCAGCAGCGGCGCTGGCGAAGCAGGAAGCGAGAGAAGAGGAGGAGAGGCTCACCGTGATCGCAAGGAAGTGGTGATGCTCAAGGTACGGTTGGCTTGACAAGGGGCGCTCAGGGACAGCAGCAATTGCTCGCCGGAGACGTGGTCGGCGTCAGATGGTCCTGGAGCTCGTCGTGGATGGTGCTGTGGTTCGCCCCGAGGAAAAAGGAAGACGCAGTTAGATGTGCTAGATCAAGGCGAACTTGCGTGCGTGAATGAGAGGAAGAGGGGCGGTCGGAAACTACCTGGGGACTTCGCCGGAGTGGAAGATGACGCGCGCCGTGAGCTTGTCGAAGGTGACGTTCTGGGGCACCCGCAGTTGAACGAAAGGCACGGACAGATGCGCCAGGAGGTGGGGAGTATGTGTGCGTGGTTGATGAGGCAAGGGGCGGCGCTGGGTCGCCGGAATTTGCACTGGACCTCGTCGGAGTCAGTGGGTTTGCCACGAGCAATTCGAGTAGCCCTGGGGCGGAGAGAGGGAGGAGCTTGAGGGGAAATGGAGAGGGAAGAGAGACGCTTAAGTGCACGCAGTCAGGGGCTGAATCAATGCGTGGTTAAGGAGGAATCAAGCGCGCATTCAAACAGCAGAAACGGCGACGAGGTTTGGGGAGAAGAAGTCGCGCAAGTGAGCAAGAAGGCTCGGGTGTGGGTCCGTTTCGTCAGTGGAGCAAGAGAGAGGGTTGGGGTCCACAAGTCGTTCACTCTGCGGGTCAGGGAGCGGGTGCGAAGCGTTTTTCGGTGGAAGAGGGGAACTGGGCTGTTTGCTGGGCCTAGTTGGGCTGCTGGGTTGGGTCGACCAAAACCTATTTTTTCTTCCTGAAAGCCTTTTCTTTTTCTATTTCTAATTCCTATTTTGAAATTCCAACAAACAAATCAACAACCAAAACAAATCAAAACCTTCACCAAACTTTGCAACTATGAATTTGGTTATGTTCAGTAACATAAACCAAAATTCCAAAACAAAATAATGATTTTATTTTTAGGGTCCATTATTAATTAAATAAATGGACTTTGTTTTAATAAGTCAAAATAGGATTTGATTTATTTTAAAACTCCTTTTGAAATCTAAAATATTTTCAAAACCAAATCGGTAGGTTTTATTTGAGAATACCAAATACTTGGAAAACTTATTTTAAACAAATAAACAAGTTTTGATGTTTTTAGAAAATAGTAAAACCTTTATTAATAAAACTTGGATATTTAATCCTTATTACTTTATTTAAATAAACTTTTACTATTTTTCCCAAACAGGAATATTTTGTTTCAAAGGCTTGGCCAAGTTTTAATTTGGCTTATAAAATAATCTTTATTAAAATATTTCTTCCTTTCCATTTGAAACCAAATCCTTTTGTTAAAAGGTTCAAAATAGTAATAAAATATTTTTATTTTCCTTTATTAAATATTTATCTTTTTAAATCCCTTTAGGATTTCTTTGTTCAAGACAGGTTTGAAGATTCCTATTGGAATTCAAAAAGTTCCTTCTCACTCTGAAAATCAACAAGGTTTTATTTTATTCATTTATTTTTCACATTACAAGATTTGGAAAATCTTGGGATGTGACAAGCTACCACCCTTAAAATAAATCTCGTCCCGAGATTTGGGAAAGCTAGGGTTACAAGTAGGCTCAAGACATCTAGAGTACAACCACCCTTTAAATTTTTCAAACTAAACTACTTGTTGACTTGCTGGGGATCTTGGGGAACTTCTCTGGGAAAACATCTACGTTGTGTCCTTTGTTTCCACACTTGACTCATGGGCCAAGGTTGAGATTCTCCATAGGCTTGGTTATCTTGTTCTTCATCTTTTCTGGACAGTTGCTTGCATAATGTCCTTGGCTCTTGCAGTTGAAACATTGGATATCTTTGAGTTCTTTACGTGGCTCTTGTGGGCAAGTTGCTACATAATGGCCTAGCTCTTTGCAGTTGTTGCACCATACTTGGCCAATCTCCTTATTCTTCTGGTTCTCTGGGCATTCACTGGAATAGTGTCCCATTTCTTTACATTTGTGACATTGCACATGGCTTTTGTCCTTCTTTTGCTTTTTGGGTTTCTCCAAAGCTAGGAGTGCATCCAGTTCGTGTTGTTCATATGTTATCTGGTAGGTAGAAATGTCTACATGTTTCTTGGACCTTTTATTGCTCTTTAGAAAATTCACATTCCTCTTATTTGATCCTTTGAATTGGGTTGTTTTGCTTGGAGGTATAAGTGGACCTTTTCCTTTGTCATCCACCTTCTTGGTAGACTTGGATCCTTCTGGATGGTTTGCAATCATTTGTTGCACTCCACCTTGTTTCCTTTGTTCAACAATGGAATAGATGGGGCATTGGATAGGAACATGGTTGTTTCCTTCACATAGGTAGCAAGTAGATTGAGAGGTAGGACATTGTCCAACAGGATGTTTCTCTTCACAATTGGGGCATTGATCTCCATGCTCCTTGGAAGTATGATCCTTGTCTCCACAAATAATGCAAGCTGGGGCTCCATCTATAATAACATTTCTGTCATCTTTGTTGTCACAAACTCTTTTGGAATAGTTTTCCTTCATGTTGATCATTCGATCAGTCACCTTAAGCATCAATTGAGCTTGGTCTTCCAAAAACTTTTGCAGGGTTGGATCTTTATCACTGGAGTTGGCTATGAACTGAGCTGTCATTTGGTTCAACTGGTGTTGGGTTGCTATGAGCTCTTTCATGTTGTCCTTTTGGTTGGTGTTGGTGTCATCAACCTTGAAGTTGGAGTCTCTTGGAGTAGTCATCTGTTTGGGTTGAAGGGAGATTAGAATAGGCAAAAAGATTTTCTAAGTAAAGATTCTAATCACACACATCACTATTCACACAAGCAATGTGCAAGCTTTCACAAACAACTTTTCACTCAAACAACAAAGTTCAAGCACATACTTAGGTAACAAAATATTTTTGTTACACCACATAAGTTGGTGGGTTTGACTTAACTATAATATGGTAGTCCATCTATATGGCTCACTTGTGATCTTTCCATCCTTCTTGGTTGATTCTTCTTGTATGAGATCCTGGTTTCCTTTGAGAAAAACTCTTGGTCACAATTCTTCAAATGAAGTGAACTCCTTCTAATTTTGCATTCCCTTAGTCTCCATATCTTGAGTAAGATTTCCTTGTCCATATTGTAGTCCTTAGTGGTATCCAAGTTGGAGGTCCTTGGTGAATATGCTGAAGATGTTGAAGTCATTAGAGTTGAAGATGTTGAAGTCATTAGAGTTGAAGATGTTGATGAAGTCCTTTGCACATGGTGAAGTCTTTGGCCATGGAGTAGGTTTTTCCATCAAGTTTAAGTAGAAGGGAGGTAGAGTTGAAACCAAAATGGTTGAGGAAAGAGTTTACAAGATTGTTTGTAAATAGGTTTTGGAACAAATACAACTTCTATTTTCTAAGGGGTTTGTCCAATCCTAGGGTTACAAATTCTACAGGCAACACAATGCTCTGATACCATCTGTAGAGGGAGTGACCTTCAAATAAGGTAGAGTCCCCTGTGTTTACAATGCTAGTCCCTGGATTAATAGCTAGCATCCATAGTTAAGATGTAATATCAAGAAACAAGGGTCATAATACAACTTTATAACCAGGAATAAAATATTTTATTACATCTTACATAGCTCATTTGGCTATTACATTACATTGCAGCGGAAAAACTATAAGCATGGAGTCCTTGATCTTCAAAATGCCACAGGCAGACATGTTGGTTGTAGACTTTGTAATCCTAATTAATCAATCTTCACTAAAGGAAATCAAACCTGCAACATTACAAGTTACAGCCACAAGGGTCAATACATTTGAATTGTATTGGCAAGTTTCACTACTGAGTAGAATATAAGTGGAACTTATCATTACATGCATTTTTGGCTAAGTAGGGTTTTAGGCTCATTTGCAGAAAGCAATAATTTTTCCTATCTTTTCAAAATGGTTTGATCTTTGATCAAATCTTTGAAAACTTCTTGGTAAAACCCAAGTGTTTAAGTTTTTATCAAAAACTCTTGAGCTCCTTGGTAACCCCAAGTGCATCAAGTTTTATCAAAGTCTCTTGAGCTCCTTGGTAACCCCAAGTGCATCAAGTTTTATCAAAGTCTCTTGAGCTCCTTGGTACCCCCAAGTGCATCAAGCCTTTTGTACTCACTTAAAAGTTTTTCTTTTAGAAATTGGAATGTCGATATTTCCCATAGCTTCAAACTTTAGTTGCTCAGTATTGTCCATAACCGGGGACACGGCTAAGTACTTAGATTTTATTATCTTCTGCAGAAGTAGTACACTCTACCCACATGTCACAATCTCATCTTGTTGCCACCAGTGGCCACTGTATTAGTGCTCACCAAGATGGAGTACTGGCAGATTGAGAATGTGACGAAGTCTTGCCAGAGGGTCCTTCCATACACCATTGCTAGCTTGTCTTCAGTACCCATGTAGGATTCCAGGTCCCCATTTTCAGTAGCCTGAAGACAATGCATGGATCTTCCCAATGTAGTTGACTAAGCCAGAGCCATAATAGCATGTGGTTGTACACGAAAGCCATAATTGGAGAAACATGTTCAATCTCTAAGTTTCCTGGGTGGTTTCCTTTTGGAGCACAACACAAAGATATTGCCATAGACATGGTTCCTTTTGTTGCCACCTTCTCCAAAACTCAAAGTATCCTTGTCCACCCAGGTGGTTCATTGAGTCCTTGTTTTATTATATAAATCACAATTCCTTTTCTCATCTTCATAAAATCTCAACATGTATCTCTTTTCAAAATAATAGCATGGCTAAGCATGTAACAACTACATTGTTTTCACTAAGGAATGTATAAGGTATCCTATTAGGTTTTAGCATAGCATAAGTTTAGAAATTCTTTTCATGCATGTTTCAAAATCCACTAAGTATAATGAAAATATTAGGACTTTAGATGATAGTGTCACTTGCCTTTTGGTAGGGAATGGTGGTTCACTTCTTGATCTTGCTAGTTTCACTCTCTTCTAACTTCACTACAAATCAATCAAGAAAACACAATATCAACTAGCATTCCAACCAAAATCAAACAAACAAACCAAACACACATAAAATAATGAGTTCTAAGTCATGCATGCAAGCATGGAAAGGTAGTTTTATTTGCAAAGATGGTCTCCACTAGGCTTCTAAACTTTGTAAGGATCAAGGTTGACATTTTCCAAAGTGGCAAAGTCATTTGCAAAAGGATTTTGTCTAAAAACCATTTTAAAATCCATTCATTATTTTATGTGGTGGAAAATGTTTTTATCAAAACAAAACTTTATGTCTTTTACCCAAATAAGTTGCTAATTCTCAAAACTTGGTGTTTAGGGTTAGTAGGTTTAATTCAAAACATTTTCCCAAGTTTTTACTCCAAAAACATTTTCCCAAATTCAGTTCTAAACAAAGTCTGGCCACGCGTCGCTTTCCTATTCGCTGGTACCGATTCGGTCGGATCGGGCTCTGTGGCGCGTTGGATCTAAAAAATCGAACGGTTCTGGTCGCGTACCCCTTGGCTGTTAAGTGGTTCTATCGTGTCTCTTCGATCTAAATCGGACGGTTCCTATCCACTAGCCAAAGCTGGCGGCCTTCGGCAACCCTTGTGGCGGCGACAGTCGAGACGGTGTGGCGCTGGCAGGAAGCGAGAGAAGAGGAGGAGAGGCTGACCGTGATCGCAAGGACGTGGTGATGCTCAAGGTACGGTTGGCTTGACAAGGGGCGCTTAGGGACAGCAGCAATTGCTCGCCGGAGACGTGGTCGGCGTCAGATGGTCCTGTAGCTCGTCGTGGATGGTGCTGTGGTTCGCCCCGAGGAAAAAGGAAGACGCAGTTAGATGCGCTAGATCAAGGTGAACTTGCGTGCATGAATGAGAGGAAGAGGGGCGGTCGGAAACTACCTGGGGACTTTGCCGGAGTGGAAGACAGACGCGGCGGCGCTCAGAGCTTGTTGAAGGTGACGTTCTGGGGCGCCCGCAGTTGAACGAAAGGCACGGACAGATGCGCCAGGAGGTGGGGAGTATGTGTGCGTGGTTGATGAGGCAAGCGGCAGCGCTGGGTCGCCGGAATTTGCACTGGACCTCGTCGAAGTCAGTGGGTTTGCCACGAGCAATTCGAGCATCCCTGGGACGGAGAGAGGGAGGAGCTTGAGGGGAAATGGAGAGGGAAGAGAGACGCTTAAGTGCACGCAGTCACGGGCTGAGTTAATGCGTGGTTAAGGAGGAATCAAGCGTGCATTCAAACAGCAAAAACAGCGACGAGGTTTGGGGAGAAGAAGTCGCGCGGGTGAGGAAGAAGGCTCGGGTGTGGGGCCGTTTCGTCAGTGGAGCAAGAGAGAGGGTTGGGGTCCGCAAGTCGGTCACTCTGCGGGTCAGGGAGCGGGTGCGAAGCGTTTTTCTGCAGAAGAGGGGAACTGGGCTGTTTGCTGGGCCTAGTTGGGCTGCTGGGTTGGGTCGACCAAAATCTATTTTTTCTTCCTGAAAGCCTTTTCTTTTTCTATTTCTAATTCCTGTTTTGAAATTCAAACAAACAAATCAACAACCAAAACAAATCAAAACCTTCACCAAACTTTGCAACTATGAATTTGGTTCTGTTCAGTAACATAAACCAAAATTCCAAAACAAAATAATGATTTTATTTTTTGGGTCCATTATTAATTAAATAAATGGACTTTGTTTTAATAAGTCAAAATAGGATTTGATTTATTTTAAAACTCCTTTTGAAATCTAAAATATTTTCAAAACCAAATCAGTAGGTTTTATTTGAGAATACCAAATACTTGGAAAACTTATTTTAAACAAATAAACAAGTTTTGATGTTTTTAGAAAATAGTAAAACCTTTATTAATAAAAGTTGGATATTAAATCATTATTACTTTATTTAAATAAACTTTTACTATTTTTCCCAAACAGGAATATTTTGTTTCAAAGGCTTGGCCAAGTTTTAATTTGGCTTATAAAATAATCTTTATTAAAATATTTCTTCCTTTCCATTTGAAACCAAATCCTTTTGTTAAAAGGTTCAAAATAGTAATAAAATATTTTTATTTTCCTTTATTAAATATTTATCTTTTTAAAACCCTTTAGGATTTCTTTGTTCAAGACAGGTTTGAAGATTCCTATTGGAATTCAAAAAGTTTCTTCTCACTCTGAAAATCAACAAGGTTTTATTTTATTCATTTATTTTTCACATTACAAGATTTGGAAAATCTTGGGATGTGACAACCGGAAGGATCGTCTACAGGATCTTGAGATCGGGAAGAGTACGACTACATCACCCACGAGAATCCGCTGTCGTTAAACACTTTGGAATCTTCGAGGGTGAGTTATTCTATCGACTCGTTGCTACAATCTAGTAGATAGATCTTGGCTTGTTTGTTTGTATGCGGTAGAATTTTTTGTTTTCCATGCTACGAACCCCAACAGTGGTATCATAGCCGTGTCTATATGTAGATCTGTTGCACGAGTAGAACACAATGGTCATTGTGGGCGGTGGTGCTTTTATTATCAATTGCTTCTTATGTACTTTGCATCTTGTGGTATGATGGGAGGAAGCGACCCAGGCTAACCTTACATGACATCGTTCATGAGACTTGCTCCACGCTCAACATGCAACTTGTATTGCATAAGTGGCTTTGCGGGTGTCTGTCTCTCCTATTATAGTATAGGTCCAATTTACAACAGGCACTTGATAGTTCAAACATCAATGTTGTGGTTCTTGTTCGTAAGTTAGATCGACACTTATTGAAAGCCCCAAACCACGTAAAACATGCAAAGAAATTAGAGGCGTCTAACTTTGTTTTGCAGGGGTGTGCTGTGATGTGATATGGCCACGATTGTGATTATATTTGATGTATGCAATGTTCCTTATTGTAAGTTGGCAACCGACAGGAGCCATATGGTTGTCTTTAATTTCTGTTAAGACCCGCGTGTCTATTCAAAGTAGTTGTAATAGTTGAAGCTGGTGGAAGACAATCATGGAGCAGCGTCATTGACCTTGATGCAATGCCGGTGATGATGGAGATCATGTTCGTGCTTGAAGATGGAGATCGGAAGCACAAAGAAGAAAGGCCATATCATATAACATATTATGAATTGCATGTGATGTTAATCCTTTATGCATCTTGTATTGCTTAGTTAACGATGGTAGCATTATAAGATGATCCCTCATGCACATAAATTTCAAGTTCCAAAGTGTTCATCCTTAGTAAGCACCGTTGCTAAAGCTTGTTGTTTCGAAGCAGCACGTGATGATCGGGTGTGTTAGATTCTACAAGTGTGTACAACGTGAGCAATCCAGATTTGCTCATGCGGAAGCTAAGGTTTGATCTTGACGAGCCTAGCATGTACAGACATGGTCTCGGAACACGGATCACCGAAAGGTAAAGCATGAATCATATAGTAGATATGATGAACATGTCGATTGTTCGCCATTGAAGCTACATCAACTCTCATGATGATCGGTTTTGATGTGGTGGATTTGGTTCGTGTGATCACTAAAACAATGTGAGGGATATTTTTTTGAGTGGGAGTTCACCTAGATTAATTTAACTATTAATTAGAACTCAATTTGTCATAAACTTAGTCTAAACTATTGCAAATATGTTGTAGATCAATGGCGGCCCCTACCATCAATTTTAATGCGTTCCTAGAGAAAGAAAAGTTGAAAAACAATGGAAGCAACTTCGCGGATTGGTTCCGCAATTTGAGGATTGTCCTCAATGCTGGTAATTTGACCTATGTGCTGGATGCACCACTGGGTGACTACCGCAGTGATGCTACCGATGAAGTAAAGAATGTTTACCTCGCTTCGGAAGAATCAAGACTCCATGCTCAGTGTGCTATCTTATATGGTTTGGAATCGGAGCTTCAGAAAAGGTTTGAGAATTCAGACCCACATGATATTGTCCGTGAACTCAAATTGATTTTTGAGACTCATGCGGCAGTTAAGAGCTATGAGGCTTCTGAAAAGTTCTTTAACTGCAAGATGGAAGAGGGCAGCTCCGTCAGTGAGCATGTGCTTAAGATGTCTGGGCACGCAAACAAACTCCAAAGCTTGGGTATAGTGATTCCTAATGCTTTGGGTGATTACCGTGTCCTCCAATCACTACCACCAAGTTACAAGAACTTTGTGATGAACTACAATATGCAAAGCATGAACAAGTAGTTGCCAGAACTCTTCTCCATGTTAAAATCTGTAGGAGTGAAGATCAAGAAAGAGCACCAAGTGTTGATGGTCAATAAGACCACCAAATTCAAGAAAGGCAAGTCTAAGCAAAAGGAACACTTCAAGAAGGGTGGTAAGAAAGTTACCGCACCAACGAAGAAGACCAAAGCTGGACCTAAGCCTGATACAAAGTGCTTTTACTGCAAGGGAAAAGGTCATTGGAAGCGGAATTGCCCAAAGTACTTGGCGGATTTGAAGAACGGCAACATCAAGAATAAAGGTATATCCGATATACATGTTATTGATGTGTATCTCACTAGTACTCGTAGTAGTGCCTGGGTATTTGATACTGGTTCGGTTGCTCCTATTTGTAACTCGAAACAAGTACTGCAGAATAGACGGAAGCTAGCGAAGAACGAGGTGACGATGCGCGTGGGAAATGGATCAAAGGTTGATGTGATCGCGGTCGGCACGCTACCTCTTCATCTACCATCGGGATTAGTTTTATACTTAAATAATTGTTATTTTGTGCCTGCGTTTAGCATGAACATTATATCGGGATCTTGTTTATTGCGAGACGGTTACTTGTTTAAGTCCGAGAATAATGGTTGTTCGATTTATATGAGTAATATGTTTTATGCACATGCACCTTTGATAGATTGTCTATTCTTATTGAATCTCGATAGTGGAAATACACATATTAAAAACATTGAGGCTAAACATTTGAAATTGAGCGATAACTCGACCTATATGTGGCACTGTCATCTTGGTCACATTGGAGTGAAGCGTATGAAGAAACTCCATTCTGATGGACTTCTTGAATCACTTGATTTCGAATCACTTGAAAGATGTGAAGCATGTCTGATGGGTAAAATGACTAACACTCCATTTTCTGGTATGATGGAGCGAGCTACGGATTTATTGTAAATCATACAAACCGATGTGTGTGGTCTAATGAGTGTAGCATCGCGCGGTGGTTATCGTTATGTTCTTACCTTCACGGATGACTTGAGTAGATATGGGTATATCTATTTCATGAAACATAAGTCCGAAACTTTCGAGAAGTTTAAGGAATTTCAAAGTGAGGTTGAGAATCAACGTAAAAAGAAGATTAAATTTCTGCGTTCTGATCGTGCAGGTGAATATCTAAGTTACGAGTTTTGTGAGCATTTTAAGAAATGCGGAATACTCTCACAATTGACACCGCCAGGAACACCACAGCGTAATGGTGTGTCCGAATGTAAGGGTCCCAACCTTTAATAAGGTAGAGTCCCCTGTGTTTACAATGCTAGTCCCTGGATCAATAGCTAGCATCCATAGGTAAGATGTAATATCAAGAAACAAAGGTCATAATATAAATTTATAACCAGGAATAACATAATTTTATTACATCTTACATAGCTCATTTAGCTATTACATTACATTGAAGCGGAATAACTATAAGCATGGGGTCCTTCATCTTCAAAGTGCCACAGGAAGACATGTTGGTTGTAGACTTTGTAATCCTAATCAACACACTTCACTAAAATCAATCAAACCTGCAACATAACAAGTTACAGCCACAAGGGTCAATACATTTGAATTGTATTGGCAAGTGATACTATGGTAGTATAGTGGAGTCTATCATCTATATGCATTTGGCTAAGTGGAGTTGAGGCTTGCATTACTCAAAATTGATTTTTCCTTAACATTTGAAAACACAAAGTTTTTGCTTGACAAAACATTTTTCTCAATCAAAGATTGAAGATCCTTTAACCTTTGTTCAAACCACAAGTTTTAACTTAGAAATTTGAATGATGAGATTCTTGATTGCTTCCATGTCTTGATGCTCAAATTGTCCTTTACCAGGGACATGGCTAAGTACTTAGGTTTTACACTCTGCAGAGGTGGTGCACTTTCCCCACAAGACTTGGTTTCCCAAGACAAGATCTTTCAGAAGCCTTCCCTTAAACCAAATGGACGCGTTCCAACCTATCAAACTCTACCACCAACTGTCCATATGGCTAAGTTCTTGGAACCTATATGATCCAGGCAGAGCCCATAATGCCAAGTGGCTGCACTTGAAGCTTCTCAACATTTGACATCTCAAATCTCTTTGTTCCTGGGTGGCCATCCACAAGTGAGATACACAAGGTCAACCATAGACATGGGCCTTGTGAACCACTAAACCAAAAACCACCAAGCAATTACCATTCCACCCAGGTGATTCATTAACTTAGTTGTTTTATTAAACAAAACACAAGTCCTCAGACTTAGAAATTTTTCCATAGTGTGAATATACTTCCACCCTTGTTTTCTATTAGCTAAGCTAAGCATGATAGTAGTAGGAGTCTTAACTTAGGAAATATTCCACTAAGGTTTCATCTACTAGGTTTTCCTATAGCAAGGTTTATACTTAGCAAAATTCCATGCAAGTTTTACTTAGAAGAAATCACTAATGCATAGTGAAAGTAATGGGACAAAAGTATGAAGCATCACTTGCCTTTTTGGTAGAGGGTATAAGTTCACTCCTTGTCCTTGCAACAATCACACTCTTCAAGTCACTACAATTCAATCAAGCAAGACACAAACTCAATCTACCAATCAAGCAAAACATCACATAAAATCACAAAGTCAAGGTAATGCATGCAAACATGCCAAGCTTTGTTTTATTTGAAAAAGTGGTTCCTAATGGGTCATAAACATTTGATCACACCTATTGGTAATTTTGTAAAGTGGCAAAGTCATTTGCAAAAGGTTTCACTTCAAAACCCTTTTTCAAAACAAAGTATCATTTTATGTGGTGTAGAAATATTTTTACTAGGGCATTAATCTATAGGGTTCACCAAAATATGTTTTCAAACCATAAAACTTGGTGTTTAGGGGCAGAGAGTTAAAACAAAACATTTCCCAAAAGTTTTCTTCCAAAACCATTTTTAATAAATAAACCACATTTCTATTTGACTAGAAATGGTTTTAAATCAAAGAATCATTATTTTGTTTCACTAAATACATTTTTGAAACCACAAGGTGTTTCCTATGGTCAGTAGGTTCAAATCACACTATTTGCCAAAGATTTTATCCCAAAAATCATTTTTGAATAATTTTTATAACCTAAATAAGCATACAAATGTTTCTGCAAAAACAACCATTTTTCCAGAAGCTTTTTACTAAACAAAAGGCATGGTTGGCTAGGGCTTGTCTTTCTGATTCCATTGGTATAAAATTTGTAATTTTTGGACGTGTGGATCAAAAGTTATACCAATTACAAATTTGCATTCTAATCAGATCAAAAATCTGTTTTAAATCGAATCCAGTCCACGTGGCTGTTTCTGATTCGTCAATACCCTTTCGGTTGGATCAAGACAGATCGTGCGGTGCGCAGATGCTACTTACCCTGTCACCTAGCTTCTATCCTGGCCACTTGAACGAGATCGAATGGCTGCTGCAGGCTCGACCTCAAACTAGCGGGCGTGGCCGGCGTAGCTGACGGTGGCGGCGCCGGCGATACAGGAAGCAAGGGTGGCTGGGGAGGTACTCACAGCATTCGCAGAGGCCTGGGGAAGCTCAAGGTGGTGCCGTCTTGTCAAGGGGCGCACTGGAGCGGGTTTGATTGCTCGCCGGAGTTCCTGCTGGCGTCGGGTTCGCCCGGGCTATGATGCACGCTAGGACAAATGGGAGACAGGGTCAGACGCGCAAAGACACGGCGAAGGTGTGTGCATGAACGAGAGGGGTCGGGGTAGTCTGGTTTACCAGAGGAAGGTCGTCGGAGAAGAGCCAGACGGTGGCGGCGGCGGTTGTTGTCGCTGCCGACGCTCAGGGGCGCGCGCGAGCGAGCTGTGGCTGCAGAAAGGTCCACCGGGTGATGGTGATCACAGCTGCAAGCTCGAGGAGGCAAGAGGTGGCGTGAGGCTGCCGGAATTCTCGCCGGAGGGTCGTCGGACAGTGGCGGTGTGTGAGTGAAATTGTCAACTGGGGCGACTTGGGAAGGTGACAGAGGGGAAATGGAGGAGAGTCGCTGGCGTTTAAACGTGCATGGTCATTGCGAGTAATGGTGGCCGCGTTAAGACGAATTCAAGCCGCGAAATCAAAGCCAGAAACAGCGACGAGGGGAGGAAGAACAGGTCGTGGGGGTGGGGAAGATGACAGCGTGGCTGTGGGGTCCTCTGGCAGCGAGATAGGGAGAGAGGGAATAAGGTCCACCAGTCAGTGGCCTTGCGGGTGTCCTTCGCGGTCAAGAAAACGTTTCGGCAGAGGGGAATAGGTGGGCTGGACTGGGCTGTTGGGCCAGTTATTGGGTTGGGTCCTTTGCATATTTTTTTTTCTGTCTGAAACCTTTTTTTTTCCAAAACAATTTCTGTTTTGAATTTCAATCAACTATTCAAACATTCAAACAATGCAAACAATCACCACACTTGTAATGAGTTTTTGGTTCTGTTTATCAACATAAACCAAATCCCAAAATAAAATAATATTTTTTATTCTTTTTAGGATCCATTCATTAATTAAATAAAATGGACCTAGTTATTTAATCAAATAGTGTTTGATTTATTTAATAAAACTCCATTTGAAATCCAAATATTTTCAAAACCAAATCAGTAGGTTTTATTTGAAAATAAAGAATACTTGGAAAGCTTGTTAAAAATAAAATGACATTTTGTTATAGGGTCCATTAATAATAAAATAAAATGGACCTTAGTTAATAATTCAAATACGATTTGTTTATTTAAAATCTTTATTTTGAAATCTAAAATAAACCCAAAACACTTCGGTAGGTTTTATTTGAGAATATAAAATACTTGTAAAACTTATTTAAAATAAGTTTTAGGGTTTAATTAAAATGGGAAAAGCTTTTACTTAAATAAAATTTGGATATTAATAAATCCTCTTTATTTAAAATAGACTTTTATTCTTTTAATCAAAGCAAAACATTTTATTTCAAAAACTTGGCCAAGGTTTAATTTGGCTTGATAAAATAATCTTTGTTTATAAACCTACCTTTTCTTCTTAAAAACTAAATCCTTTTATAAAAAGATTTCAAAGTAGTAATAAAATATTTTTATTTTTCCTTTATTAAATATTTATCTTTTTAATCCCTTTAGGATTTATTTGACCCAAAATGGTTTGAAGGTTTCTAATTGGATTCAAAAGTTTCTTCTGGCCCTGAAAATCAACAAAGTTTTATTTTATTCATTTATTTTTCACATTACAAGATTTGGAAAATCTTGGGATGTGACACCGAACGTCGTAATCGAACTCTCTTAGATATGGTTCGTTCTATGATGTCACTTACAGATTTACCGCTATCATTTTGGGGTTATGCATTAGAAACAGCCGCATTCACTTTAAATAGGGCACCATCTAAATCCGTTGAAACGACACCGTATGAATTATGGTTTGGGAAGAAACCTAAATTGCCGTTCCTTAAAGTTTGGGGTTGCGCAGCCTATGTAAAGAAGTTACAGCCGGACAAGCTTGAACCCAAAGCAGAAAAATGCGTCTTCATAGGATACCCAAAGGAAACTATTGGGTATACCTTCTATCATAGATCCGAAGGCAAAATCTTCGTTGCCAAAAATGGATCCTTTCTAGAGAAATAATTTCTCTCGAAAGAAGTGACTGGAAGGAAAGTAGAACTCGACGAGGTTGTCGAACCGTCTCTCGAACTTGCGAGTAGCGCAGCACCGGAAGAATTTCCTGTGGTGCCTACACCAATAAGAGAGGAAGCTAAGGATGATGATCATGAAACTTCGGTTGTAGTTGCTACAGAGCCTCGCAGGTCAACGAGAACTCGTACCACTCCTGATCGGTATGATCCCGTTATGAGTGTCATGTTGGTGGACAACACCGATGACCCTGCGACATATGAGGAAGCGATGATGAGCCCAGATTCCAATAAATGGCAAGAATCCATGAAATCCGAGATTGGATCCATGTACGAAAAACAAGTATGGTCTTTGGTGGACTTACCGGATGGCCGGAAGGCTGTCGAGAACAAATGGATTTTCAAGAAGAAAACAGATGCTGATGGTAATGTTACTGTCTATAAAGCTCGACTTGTCGCAAAAGGGTTTCGACAAATTCAAGGAGTTGACTACGATGAGACTTTCTCACCTGTAGCGAAGCTAAAGTCTGTGAGGATTATGATAGCAATCGCAGCATATTATGATTATGAGATATGGCAGATGGATGTCAAAACGGCGTTCCTCAATGGAGACATTGATGAAGAGTTGTATATGATGCAACCCAAAGGTTTTGTCGATCCTAAAGATGCTAACAAGGTATGCAAACTTCAACGGTCCATTTATGGATTGAAGCAAGCATCCCGAAGTTGGAATCAACGTTTTGATAAGGTGATCAAAAGTTTTGGTTTTATACAAACTTATGGAGAAGCTTGTATTTACAAGAAAGTGAGTGGGAGCTCTGTAGCATTCTTAATACTATATGTAGATGACATATTGTTGATTGGGAATGATGTAGACCTTCTTAATAGTGTCAAGGAATATTTGAATAATAGTTTTTCAATGAAAGATCTTGGCAAAGCAGCTTACATATTAGGCATAAAGATTTATAGAGATAGATCAAGACGCCTAATATCATTGTCACAAAGTACACATTTGGACAAAGTTCTAAAGAGGTTTGGAATGGAAGATAGCAAGAAAGGGTTCTTGCCCATGTTGCCCAATATGACCTTGAGTAAAACTCAAAGTGCAACAACGGCAGAAGATAGAGAAAGGATGAGTAAAACTCCCTATGCCTCAGCCATAGGATCTCTAATGTATGCCATGCTATGTACTAGACCCTGTTGGAGATATGCCCTAGAGGCAATAATAAATGTAGTTATTATTATATCTTTGTGTTTATGATAAATGTTTACATTCATGCTATAATAGTATTAACAAGGAAACATTAATACTTGTGTGATTTGTAAACTTAATTTGAAGTCCCTAGTAAAAGCCTCTATGTAATACTAGCTTGTTGGTTAATAGATGATTGTGGTTTCCCTATCATGAACATTGAGATGTTATTAACAACAAGATCATATCGTTAGGAGAATGATATGATGGACATACTCCTATAGATAAGCATAGCATAAAGATCAAGTCATTTTAATAGTTCAATTGCTATATGCTTTCTGATGCATAGTTATCTGATTCCTTCGACCATGAGGTCATGCATATCACCTTTACCGGATGGATGCTTTGATGACATCAAACACCACACCGTAACTGGGTGGCTATAAAGGTGGCATTGAGTGTTCGGAAAGTATTGGTTGAAACACATGGATCAAGAGTGGGATTTGTCCATCCATATGACGGATAGATATACTCTGGGCCCTCTTGGTGAAATGTCATCCAATTAGCTTGCAAGCATGTGACTGGCTCACAAGGGATCACATATCACGGGAACGAGAAAAGAGTACTTATCGGTAACGAGGTTGAACTAGGTATGCAGAGATACCGACGATCATAACCTCGGATAAGTAACATATCGTGAGACAAAGGGAAATTGATATCGTATGTAAGTGGTTCATTCGATCGCAAAGTAATCGTAGAAATATGTGGGAGCCATATGAATTTCCAGATTCCTCTATTGGTTATTGTTCGGAGAAGTGTCTCGATCATGTCCGCATAATTCACGAACCGTAGGGAGACACACTTAAGGATTCGACGTTGTTTGAGTAGTTATCGTATTATGAGAAAGAGACCGAATGTTGTTCGGAGTCTCAGATGGGATCCGGGATATCACGAGGAGATCCGGAATGGTCTGGAGAATAAGATTCATATAAGGAAAGTCCCGTTTCGGAGTTGAGGAATGGTTCCGATGTTTTCATCGGGAATGTTCTAGAAGGTTCCGGAATGTCCGGCACTCCGGAGGGGAAGGGGTACATGAATGTGTCATTGCAAGTTGGAATGATTGCATCATGTACTAGGTGCCTTTGCTGTCCGAAATAAAGGGTTTATTCAAATCCTAAATTGAAAAGTCAAACGGCCAGTTTGAAAGTCAAACGGCAAGTTTCGGAAAGAGGAAATAGAGGAGGAGACCAAAACCGAGTTGGGGAGGGAGTCCTCCTCCCCAAGCCGGCGCACCTCCCAAGGACGAGTTGGGGAGGGACTCCCCTCCCCTTGGCCGCACCTCCCACCTATAAAGGGAGGGGCAGGGCTGCCCCTCCAAGACACACAAGTCCCTCTCCTCAAACCCTAGTTTGGCGCCTACCACCATAGCCGCCACCACCCCCTAGGGTTTTGCCCTAGCCGCCGAGTTGGGGGTCCCCGGAACCCTAGCCGCCGGCTCTAGCTCTCCTCCTTGGTGTGTCTAAACCCTAGATCGCCGAGGAGCTCTCTCATACTCCACCATACTCGCTCCGGCTTAAGGCGAAGCCCTGCGAGATCTCCCCTCTACTTCCGGTACCACGCCGTTGTGCTGCCGGAATCGCGAGGAGAGTGCTACAACCTCCGCTGCCTGCTGGAACAAGGGAGAGGAAGGTCTTCGTCGAAAATCAACGAACGTGTGACCGATCAGGGAGCGCTGCCGAACGCATACCGGAAGGATCGTCTACGCGATCTTGAGATCGGGAAGAGTACGACTACATCACCCACGAGAATCCGCTCTCGTTAAACGCTTTGGAATCTTCGAGGGTGAGTTATTCCATCGACTCGTTGCTACAATCTAGTAGATAGATCTTGGCTTGTTTGTTTGTATGCGATAGAAAATTTTTGTTTTCCATGCTACGGAACCCTACAGTGGTATCAGAGTCGTGTCTATATGTAGATCTGTTGCACGAGTAGAACACAATGGTCATTGTGGGCATTGATGCTTTTATTGTCGATTGCTTCTTGTGTACTTTGCATCTTGCGGGATGTTGGGATGAAGCGGCCCGGGCTAACCTTACATGACATCGTTCATGAGACTTGCTCCACACTTGACATGCAACTTGTATTGCATAAGTGGCTTTGCAGGTGCCTGTTTCTCCTAGCATAGTGGAGATCCAATTTACAATGGGTGATTAACAATACTAGTATCAATGTTGTGGTTCTTGTTCGTAAGTTAGAACGACACTTATTGAAAGCCCCAAAACCACGTAAAACATGCAAAGAAAGTAGAGGCGTCTAACTTTGTTTTGCAGGGGTGTGCAGTGATGTGATATGGCCATGATTGTGATTATATTTGATGTATGCAATGTTCCTTATTGTAAGTAGGAAAGCGGCAGGAGCCATATGGTTGTCTTTAATTTATGTTAAGACCCGCATGTCTATTCAAAGTAGTTGTAATAGTTGAAGCCGGTGGACTAGAACCATGGAGAAGCGTCATTGACCTTGATGCAATGCCGGTGATGAGGGAGATCATGTTCGTGCTTGAAGATGGAGATCGGAAGCGCGAAGAAGAAAGGCCATATCATATCACATATTATGAATTGCATGTGATGTTAATCCTTTATGCATCTTGTATTGCTTAGTAGACGACGGTAGCATTATAAGATGATCCCTCATGCACATGAATTTCAAGTCATAAAGTGTTCACCCTTAGTTAGCACCGTTGCTAAAGCTTGTTGTTTCGAAGCACCACGTGATGATCGGGTGTGTTAGATTCCGCAAGTGTATACAACGTGAGCAAGCCAGATTTGCTCATGCGGAAACTAAGGTTTGATCTTGACGAGCCTAGCATGTACAGACATGGTCTCGGAACACGGATCACCGAAAGGTAAAGCATGAATCATATAGTAGATATGATGAACATGTCGATTGTTCGCCATTGAAACTATATCAACTCTCGTGATGATCGGTTTTGATGTGGTGGATTTGGTTCGTGTGATCACTAAAACAATGTGAGGGATATTGTTTTGAGTGGGAGTTCACCTAGATTAATTTTAATATTAATTAGAACTCAATTTGTCATAAACTTAGTCTAAACTATTGCAAATATGTGGTAGATCAATGGCAGCCCCTACCATCAATTTTAATGCGTTCCTAGAGAAAGAAAAGTTGAAGAACAATGGAAGCAACTTCGCGGATTGGTTCCACAATTTGAGGATTATCCTCACAGCTGGTAATTTGACCTATGTGCTGGATGCACCGCTAGGTGACCCACCTGCAGCTGATGCTCCCGATGAAGTAAAGAATGTTTACCTCACTCGGAAGACTCAGTACTCCACAGTTCAGTGTGCTATCTTGTATGGTTTAGAATCGGAGCTTCAGAAGAGGTTTGAGAATTCAGACCCACATGATATTGTCCGTGAACTCAAATTGATTTTTGAGACTCATGCGGCAGTTAAGAGCTATGAGGCTTCTGAAAAGTTCTTTAACTGCAAGATGGAAGAGGACAGCTCCGTCAGTGAGCATGTGCTTAAGATGTCTGGGCACGCAAACAAACTTCAAAGCTTGGGTATTGTGATTCCCAATACTTTGGGGATTTACCGTGTCCTCCAATCACTACCACCAAGTTAGAAGAACTTTGTGATGAACTACAACATGCAGAACATGAACAAGATGTTGTCAGAACTCTTTGCCATGTTAAAATCTGCAGAAGTGGAGATCAAGAAAGAGCACCAAGTGCTGTTGGTCAATAAGACCACCAAATTCAAGAAAGGCAAGTCTAAGCAGAAGGGACACTTCAAGAAGGGCGGTAAGAAAGTTACCACGCCGGCGAAGAAGACCAAGGCTGGACCTAAGCCTGAAACTGAGTGCTTTTACTACAAGGGAGAAGGTCACTGGAAGCGGAATTGCCCAAAGTACTTGGCGGATTTGAAGAACGGAAACATCAAGAAGAAAGGTATATCTGATATACATGTTATTGATGTGTATCTCACTAGTACTCGTAGTAGTGCCTGGGTATTTGATACTGGTTCGGTTGCTCATATTTGTAACTCGAAACAGGTGCTGCAGAATAAACGGAAGCTAGCGAAGAACGAGGTGACGATGCGCGTTGGAAACGGATCAAAGGTTGATGTGATCACGGTCGGCACGCTACCCCTTCATCTACCATCGGGATTAGTTTTATACTAAATAATTGTTATTTGGTGCCTGCGTTGAGCATGAACATTATATCGGGATCTTGTTTATTGCGAGACGGTTTCTTGTTTAAATCCGAGAATAATGGTTGTTCGATTTATATGAGTAATATGTTTTATGCACATGCACCTTTGATATATGGTCTATTCTTATTGAATCTCGATAGTGGAAATACACATATTAATAACATTGAGGCTAAACGTTTGAAATCGAGCGATAACTTGACCTATATGTGGCACTGTCGTCTTGGTCACATTGGAGTGAAGCGTATGAAGAAACTCTATTCCGATGGACTTCTTGAATCACTTGATTTTGAATCACTTGATAGATGCGAAGCATGTCTGATGGGTAAAATGACTAAGACTCCATTTTCTGGTATGATGGAGCGAGCTACGGACTTGTTGGAAATTATACATACCGATGTGTGTGGTCCAATGAGTGTAGCATCGCGCGGTGGTTATCGTTATGTTCTTACCTTCACGGATGACTTGAGTAGATATGGGTATATCTATTTCATGAAACATAAGTCCGAAACTTTCGAGAAGTTTAAGGAGTTTCAAAGTGAAGTGGAGAATCAACGTAACAAGAAGATTAAATTTCTACGTTCTGATCGTGGAGGTGAATATCTAAGTTACGAGTTTGGCGAGCATTTGAAGAAATGCGGAATACTTTCACAGTTGACACCGCCGGGAACACCACAGCGTAATGGTATGTCTGAACGTCGTAATCGAACTCTCTTAGATATGGTTCGTTCTATGATGTCACTTACAGATTTACCGCTATCATTTTGGGGTTATGCATTAGAAACAGCCGCATTCACTTTAAATAGGGCACCGTCTAAATCCGTTGAAACGACACCGTATGAATTATGGTTTGGGAAGAAACCTAGATTGCCGTTCCTTAAAGTTTGGGGGTGCGAAGCCTATGTAAAGAAGTTACAGCCGGACAAGCTTGAACCCAAAGCGGAAAAATGCGTCTTCATAGGATACCCGAAGGAAACTATTGGGTATACCTTCTATCATAGATCCGAAGGCAAAATTTTCGTTGCCAAGAATGGATCCTTTCTAGAGAAGGAATTTCTCTCGAAAGAAGTGACTGGAAGGAAAGTAGAACTCGATGAGGTTATCGAACCTTCTCTCGAAATTGTGAGTAGCGCAGCACCGGAAGAAGTTCCTGTGGTGCCTGCACCAATAAGAGAGGAAGCTAATGATGATGATCATGAAACTTCGGTTGAAGTTGCTACAGAGCCTCGCAGGTCAACGAGAACTCGTACCACTCCAGATTGGTATGATCCCGTTATGAGTGTCATGTTGGTGGACAACACCGATGACCCCGAGACATATGAGGAAGCGATGATGAGCCCAGATTCCAATAAATGGCAAGAAGCCATGAAATCCAAGATTGGATCCATGTATGAAAACTAAGTATGGACTTTGGTGGACTTACCGGATGGCCGGAAGGCTGTCGAGAACAAATGGATCTTCAAGAAGAAAACAGATGCTGATGGTAATGTTACTGTCTATAAATCTCGACTTGTCGCAAAAGGGTTTCGACAAATTCAAGGAGTTGACTACGATGAGACTTTCTCACCAGTAGCGAAGCTAAAGTCTGTGAGGAGTATGTTAGCAATCGCTGCATATTACGATTATGAAATATGGCAGATGGATGTCAAAACAGCATTCCTCAATGGAGACATTGATGAAGAGTTGTATATGATGCAACCCAAAGGTTTTGTCGATCCTAAAGATGCTAACAAGGTATGCAAACTTCAACGGTCCATCTATGGATTGAAGCAAGCATCCCGAAGTTGGAATCAACGTTTTGATAAGGTGATCAAAAGTTTTGGTTTTATACAAACTTATGGAGAAGCTTGTATTTACAAGAAAGTGAGTGGGAGCTCTGTAGCATTCTTAATACTATATGTGGATGACATATTGTTGATTGGGAATGATGTAGACCTTCTTAATAGTGTCAAGGAATATTTGAATAATAGTTTTTCAATGAAGGATCTTGGCAAGCGACTTACATATTAGGCATAAAGATTTATAGAGATAGATCGAAACGCCAAATATCATTGTCAGAGTACATATTTGGACAAAGTTCTAAAGAGGTTTGGAATGGAAGATAGCAAGAAAGGGTTCTTGCCCATGTTGCTAATACGACCTTGAGTAAAACTCAAAGTCCCACATCGGCAGTAAGATAGAGAAAGGATGAGTAAGACTCCTATGCCTCAGCCATAGGATCTCTAATGTATGCCATGCTATGTACTAGACCCGACATTGCATATGCTGTTAGTTTAACTAGCAGATATCAAAGTGATCCAGAGTGGATCATTGGACAATGATCAAAACATCCTTAAGTACTTGAGAAGAACTAAGGATATGGTTCTTTCTTATGGAGGTGATGAATAGCTCGTTGTTAATGGTTACACCGATGCTAGTTCGAACACCGATCCAGATGATTCTAAATCACAATCTAGATACGTATTTATTTTGAATGGTGCAACAGTTAGCTGGAGGAGTGCAAAGCAAAGCGTTGTGGCGAGATCTTCAACTGAATCGGAATACATGGCTGCATCGGAGGCTTCACAAGAAGCGATATGGATGAAAGAGTTCATTACAGAGCTGGGTGTGGTTCCTAGTGCGCTGGACCCAATGTCTATCTACTGTGATAACATGGGCGCCATAGCCAATGCGCAAGAACCAAGGTCACACAAGAAGCTGAAGCATATCAAGCTACGTTTTCACGCTATTCGAGAACATATCCAGGACAGGGATATAAAGATTTGCAAAGTACACACAGATCTGAATGTGGCGGATCCGTTGACTAAACCTCTCCCGAGGGCAAAACATGACCAGCCCCAAACTGCCATGGGTGTTCGGTATATTACCATGTAATCTAGATTAGATGACTCTAGTGCAAGTGGGAGACTGTTGGAGATATGCCCTGGAGGCAATAATAAATGTAGTTATTATTATATCTTTGTGTTTATGATAAATGTTTACATTCATGCTATAATAGTATTAACAAGGAAACATTAATAATTGTGTGATTTGTAAACTTAATTTGAAGTCCCTAGTAAAAGCCTCTATGTAATACTAGCTTGTTGGTTAATAGATGATTGTGGTTTCCCTATCATGAACATTGAGATGTTATTAACAACAAGATCATATCGTTAGGAGAATGATATGATGGACATACTCCTATAGATAAGCGTAGCATAAAGATCAAGTCATTTTAATAGTTCAATTGCTATATGCTTTCTGATGCATAGTTATCTGATTCCTTCGACCATGAGGTCATGCATATCACCTTGACCGGATGGATGTTTGATGACATCAAACACCACACCGTAACTGGGTGGATATAAAGGTGGCATTGAGTGTTCGGAAAGTATTGGTTGAAACACATGGATCAAGAGTGGGATTTGTCCATCCATATGACGGATAGATATACTCTAGGCCCTCTCGGTGAAATGTCATCCAATTAGCTTGCAAGCATGTGACTGGCTCACAAGGGATCACATATCACGGGAACGAGAAAAGAGTACTTATCGGTAACGAAGTTGAACTAGGTATGCAGAGATACCGACGATCATAACCTCGGATTAGTAACATATCGTGAGACAAAGGGAAATTGATATCGTATGTAAGTGGTTCATTCGATCGCAAAGTAATCGTAGAAATATGTGGGAGCCATATGAATTTCCAGATTCCTCTACTGGTTATTGTTCGGAGAAGTGTCTCGATCATGTCCGCATAATTCACGAACCGTAGGGAGACACACTTAAGGATTCGACGTTGTTTGAGTAGTTATGGTATTATGAGAAAGAGACCGAATGTTGTTCGGAGTCTCGGATGGGATCCGGGATATCACGAGGAGATTCGGAATGGTCCGGAGAATAAGATTCATATAAGGAAAGTCCCGTTTCGGAGTTGAGGAATGGTTCCGATGTTTTCATCGGGAATGTTCTAGAAGGTTCCGGAATGTCCGGCACTCCGGAGGGGAAGGGGTACATGAATGTGTCATTGCAAGTTGGAATGATTGCATCATGTACTAGGTGCCTTTGCTGTCCGAAATAAAGGGTTTATTCAAATCCTAAATTGAAAAGTCAAACGGCCAGTTTGAAAGTCAAACGACAAGTTTCGGAAAGAGGAAATGGAGGAGGAGACCAAAACCGAGTTGGGGAGGGAGTCCTCCTCCCCAAGCCGGCGCACCTCCCAGGGCCGAGTTGGGGAGGGACTCCCCTCCCCTTGGCCGCACCTCCCACCTATAAAGGGAGGGGCAGGGCTGCCCCTCCAAGACACACAAGTCCATCTCCTCAAACCCTAGTTTGGCGCCTACCACCATAGCCGCCACCACCCCCTAGGGTTTTCCCCTAGCCGCCGAGTTGGGGGTCCCCGGAACCCTAGCCGACGGCTCTAGCTCTCCTCCTTGGTGTGTCTAAACCCTAGATCACCGAGGAGCTCTCTCATACTCCACCATACTCGCTCCGGCTTAAGGCGAAGCCTCAGATCTCCCTCTACTTCCGGTACGCCAGGTTGCCGGAATCGCGAGGAGAGTGCTACAACCTCCGCCTGCTGGAACAAGGAGAGGAAGGTCTTCGTCCGAGCGAACGTGTGACCGATCATGGAGCGCTGCCGGAACGCAGCACCGGAAGGATCGTCTACGCGATCTTGAGATCGGGAAGAGTACGACTACATCACCCACGAGAATCCGCTCTCGTTAAACGCTTTGGAATCTTTGAGGGTGAGTTATTCCATCGACTCGTTGCTACAATCTAGTAGATAGATCTTGGCTTGTTTGTTTGTATGCGATAGAAAATTTTTGTTTTCCATGCTACGAAACCCTACAGACCCGACATTGCATATGTTGTTAGTTTGACTAGCAGGTATCAAAGTGATCCAGGAGTGGATCATTGGACAGCGGTCAAAAACATCCTTAAGTACTTGAGAAGAACTAAGGATATGGTTCTTTCTTATGGAGGTGATGAACAACTCGTTGTTAATGGTTACACCGATGCTAGTTGGAACACTAATCCGGGTGATTCTAAATCACAATCTGGATACGTATTTACTTTGAATGGTGCAGCAGTTAGTTGGAGGAGTGCAAAGCAAAGCATTGTGGCGAGATCTTCAACTGAATCGGAATACATGGCTACTTCGGAGGTTTCGCAAGAAGCGATATGGATGAAAGAGTTCATTACAGAGCTCGGTGTGGTTCCAAGTGCGCTGGACCCAATGTCTATCTACTGTGATAACATGGGCGCCATAGCCAATGCGCAAGAACCAAGGTCACACAAGAAGCTGAAGGACATCAAGCTACGTTTCCACGCTATTCGAGAACATGTCCAAGATGGTGACATAAAGATTTGCAAAGTACACACAGATCTGAATGTGGCGGATCCGTTGACTAAACCTCTCCCGAGGGCAAAACATGACCAACACCAAACTGACATGGGTGTTCGGTATATTACCATGTAATCTAGATTAGCTGACTCTAGTGCAAGTGGGAGACTGTTGGAGATATGCCCTAGAGGCAATAATAAATGTAGTTATTATTATATCTTTGTGTTTATGATAAATGTTTACATTCATACTATAACAGTATTAACAAGGAAACATTAATATTTGTGTGATTTGTAAACTCAAATTGAAGTCCCTAGTGAAGCCTCTTCATAATACTAGCTTGTTGGTTAATAAATGATTATGGTTTCCATATCATGAACATTGAGATGTTATTAACAACAAGATCATATCGTTAGGAGAATGATATGATGGACATACTCCTATAGATAAGCGTAGAATAAAGATCAAGTCATTTTAATAGTTCAATTGCTATATGCTTTCTGATACATAGTAACCTAACTCCTTCGACCATGAGATCATGCTTATCACCATCACCGGAAGGATGCTTTGATGACATCAAACACCACACCGTAACTGGGTGGCTATAAAGATGGCATTGAGTATTCGGAAAGTATTGGTTGAGACACATGGATCAAGAGTGGGATTTGTCCATCCATATGACGGATAGATATACTCTAGGCCCTCTCGGTGGAATTTCATCAAATTAGCTTGCAAGCATGTGACTGGCTCACAAGAGATCACATATCACGGGAACGAGAAAAGAGTACTTATCAGTAACAAGGTTGAACTAGGTATGCAGAGATACCGACGATCAAAACCTCGGATAAGTAAACTATCGTCAGACAAAGGGAAATTGGTATCGTATGTAAGTGGTTCATTCGATCACAAAGTAATCGTAGAAATATGTGGGAGCGATATTAATTTCCTGATTCCTCTATTGGTTATTGTTCGGAGAAGTGTCTCGATCATGTCCGCATAATTCACGAACCGTAGGGAGACACACTTATGGATTCGACGTTGTTGAGTAGTTATGGAATGATGAGTAAGATACCGAATGTTGTTCTGAGTCTCGGATGTGATCCGGGATATCACGAGGAGATCCGAAATGGTCCGGAGAATAAGATTCATATAAGGAAAGTCCTATTTTGGGGTTGGAAAATGGTTCCGGTGTTTTCATCGGGAATGTTCTAGAAGGTTCCGGAATGTCCGGCACTCCGAAGGGGAAGGGTACATGAATGTGTCATAAAAAGTTGGAATGGTTGCATCATGTACTAGGTGTCATCGCTGATCAAAATAAAGGGATAAATCATATTTTCCAAGAAGACTCACGAAGCCAAAAGACGGAGGGGAGAAAAGACCCGAGGGGGCCACATCACCCCCAGGCGAGGGCTAGGCTTGGCCGCGCCTGGGCATGGTGTGGCCTCCTCGGACTTCGACTCGACCTCTCCTTTTGCCTACATATACCCTCTGACATAAAAACACAGGGGTTCGGAATCACCAAAGAAGAGTTCCGCTGCACCCCCACCACTAGAAACCACGATTCAGAACCATAAACTTTGTTCTGGCACCCTGTCGGGACGAGAAATTGGAGGAGATCATCGCCATCATCACCACTGATGCCTCTCCATCAACCATCCATGATTCCCCCACCCATGTGTGAGTAATTCCCCGCAGTAGGTTATGGGGATGGTAGGATTGGATGAGATCACTCATGTAATTGCATAAGATTGCTAGGGCATGGTGCCTAGTATCTATTGTTAGTGCTTTTGACATTGTTGCAACTTGTTGTGCTTAATGCTTGTCACTAGGGCCCGAGTGCCATGATCTCAGATATGAACATGTTATTGATTCATGATGATATTATTGTTTGTGATCTTACCTACAAGTTGTGTACACATATCATTGTCCGGAACCTGAGGCCCCAAAGTGATAGCAATTGGGATAACCGAACGGGATGGCTATGATGTGAGGATCACGTGTGTTCATGGAGTGTTAGTGCTTTACTCTGGTGCTCTATTAAAAGGATCACCTTAATTGCCAGTAGATTACCTTGAGGCCCTGAGAAAAACGGGCTGGCAGGATAAAAGATGGTCTGCAAGTTTCTCATTGCGAGCACGCACGACTATATACGAAACACATGCCTATGGTTATTTAGTATTTGGATGCTTTATCTTTATTATCTGCAAATGCCTTTGTCTTGATTATTACATGAATTGTCTTGTCCATGAAACGCCCGTCCATCCATCCCTATTCCTACCGCATTTTAATCCTTCTATTTATTACAATTGCTACCGATGTCCTTATTTTACTACTGCTGTTTTTTTGCTACTATTGTTACAAAACTGTTGCTACTGATAAACTATTGTGAGCAAGACTGTTTCTAGGTGTAACTGAATTGACAACTCATCTGTTAAGGCTTATAAATATTCTTTGGCTCCCCTTGTGTCGAATCAATGAATTTGAGCTTTACTTCCCTCGAAGACTGTTGCGATCCCCTATACTTGTGGGTCATCAAGACTATTTTATGGCGCCGTTGCTGGGGAATATATCTTTATTTATAAGTTCACTTAGAATAATTACTATTCGCTGCTATCCATACATCATGGGTAAAGCTCGTGATGGAACAGTTCCTATACTGCCATCCACTACAAGAAGAGGTACAACTCTGAACACCTCTGTTGCACTTGATTCGCCATCGGTGATGAGTAAGCTTCTTACACCACCACATACACATGTTACACATACTACTACTTCTGTTGAATCTAAAAATGCTTTTGATAATGTTGATGGTGCTTCTATTGTGCTTGATGAGAGTGGTTCATTAGGTCATTTCCTAGATGCTACAATTGCTAGAACTATAATGGGAAACACTAAAACTCCTAATGAAAATATTTCTACACCTGTTAGTTCACCTGAGTTTAGAGAGTAGCCTAGTGATGATTTTATTGAAGATTGTATTGAAATTAGTGATGAATTTATTGAAGAATGTCAAAACACTAGAGGTGCAAGTTCTAATAAGAGTCTTCTCTAGAGACGTGTTGTTAGATATAAATTGTCTCCTCGTGCTAAGTTTGCCACTTCTCCCATAAACATTAAAGATAAAGATTATGATTTCTCTCTTGATTTATCTTATATAACTATTGTTGAGAAATAACCTTTTGGTGGGACTAAAAATGAAAGTGTTGTGGCACATATGAATGAGCTCTCTACTTTGAGTGGCTTATTTTCTGATGATATTAAGAAACGCACCTACTTTGTTGCTAAAATTTCCCCTTTTCACTAAAAGGTGAAGCTAAAGCTTGGTTTAATAATTTATCTCCTAGATCTATTGATAGTCCTGTTTGCTTGGTTAATACTTTCTTTCAGAAATATTTCCCTACTAGTGCTCAACATGTTATTTTGTAGAAAATCTTTGATTTTAAGCAGGGAGAAGGAGAGAAATTGCCTGAATCATGGGCAAGGTTTTGTTCTTTAATTAGAGCACAGCCTGGATATACCGTAGCTAAAAATGAATTTCTTAATATATATTATAATGGATTAACCGATGAATCTAGGACATACCTGGATAGTTATGCTGGTTATGTTTTCAGGAAAATAACTCCTGATGAAGCTGATGAATTAATGGCTAAAATAAGCAAGAATTATGATGATTGGACTATACCTGAGCCAACTACACCTGAGCCAACTATACCTGAGCCAACTCGAACACCAACACCAAAGAAGAGGATGATTGAATTAAATTATGAAGTGAGTAAAGAAGCTAAGAAATGTCTTAAGGAGAAGGGTTTTAAATATGATGTAAAGAATTTACCTCCTATAGAAGAATTATTTAAGACAATCTCTCATTCATCCACTATTGAGGTACACTCTCTCCAACATTTTGATAATGGTGATATTCCTTACTCTAAACCTCCTGATCAATGCTTAGAAGAATTTGATAATTATTTTGTTAAGGAAGATAATTTTAATATGAGAGTGTAGAATCATCTAATGGAAAATTCTAGAGCTATTAATAAGTTGCATGATATTGTGCTCCAATGATGTTAAAATTCTTGTTAAACATTTCAAAATGGTTCAAACTCAAATTGATCAGCTTACTAAGGTGCAAAAAGATTTGCTAGTTAATGATTCTAGAGAAAAACATGCTTATGAAATTAGAACTATAAGTGGTGCTTCTACTCAGGATCCTCTATATCCTGAGGGACATCCTAAAAGAATTGAGAAAAATTCTCATCAGGCTAAAAATAGTGGTACTCCTTCTAAGAAAAAGAAAAAGAAACATAAAATAGTTGTAGAATCTTCTGAACCTGCTAAAGATCCTAATAGTATATATACCTTTGACGCCAAAACTGAAAGTGGTAATGATAAAAATGATGTTTCTGATAAAGAAGAAATTGAACAAGAACCTGAAAGGCACACTAAGAATAATAAGTACACTAAGGAAGATTTTTCTGCTAATAAACATGGTAGTGAAAGAGAGCCTTGGGTGCAAAAAAATGCCTTTTCCTGATAAGAAACACAAGTCAAAGGAAGAAGAACACTATAAAAAGTTTTGTGAGTGGATGAAACCTTTATTTTTGCAAATTCCTTTGACTGATGCTATTAAATTGCCTCCTTATTCAAAGTATATGAAAGTTATTGTCTCTAATAAAAGGAAGATTCCTAATGAGGAAATTTCCACTTTGCTTGCTAATTATTCCTTCAATGGTAAGGTTCCAAAGAAACCTGGAGATCCAGGTATTCCAACTATTCCTTGCTCTATTAAAAATAATTATGTTAGAACTGCTTTGTGTGATTTGGGAGCAGGAGTTAGTGTTATGGCTTTTTCTCTCTACAAGCGACTTCACCTGGAAAAATTGATACCAACTGATATATCTTTGAAAATGATGGATAAGTATACTACTATTCATGTTGGTATATGTGAGGATATTCCTGTTCAAGTGGCTAATATTTGTTTGATATTAACTGACTTTGTTGTTCTTGAAATGCCTGAAGATGATAATATGTCTATTATTCTTGGGAGACCTTTTCTTAATACTACATGTGCTTTCATTGATTGTAATCAAGGAAAAGTAACTTTTAATGTTCATGACAAGGAGCATACTATTTATTTCCCCAAGAATATTGATAAGAAATATGATCTAAATTCAATTGAAAATATTGAGGGCACCAAAGTTGGCGAAATATATTGTCCCATGCCACAAGAAGATTATGAAATTATTATGATTGGGACTATTGCTATCAAGATTGAGGTAACATAATCATTTAGTGAAATGCAAAGTTTTGCTTCATATAAAGTTGTTTTGGTAACAACACCTGATCAACCTTGTTAACAAAGTGATTTGCATGAACAAAACAATGTTTTCACCATGATTATCTTTGTTTGCTCTTATTTTCTCTATTCCTATTTTTGCTTTCACCTTGCTCATCTTTGTATTGCTAGTTGCTTGCATATTTGAGTGTCTTAGAACTTCTGAAGTTTCGGGTTTGCTTTAGTTTTCCATTGTTCCAAAATCATTTTTCTGCAAGAAAATCATTTATTAGTTTCTGAAAATTGCGTGACAATAAAGTTTCTTGAAAAATTCCAGAAAAATAATATTAAATTTTTACATCAAAAAAGGGACAGAGAGGCACCTGGAGTGACCAAGGGGGGCCCACCAGGCAGGCTCACCACCTGGTGGCGCAGCCAGCCCTGGGGCGTGCCCAGCCATGGTGTGGGCCACACCTGGCCCTCTACTTATCCAGCCACCTAGCACTTCACCCTCTCTCCCGAGAAAACACTGAAATTTTTCTCGAACCCGTGTTCTCGCTATTCTTCACCCCGATTTTCGATCTCCTTACTCAGTCACTCTTTGCTGCTGATTTTTGGAGCATTTGTTCTCCGGTATGTGACTCCTCTACTTGTCCAAGTAGACTTTTGATTAGTCGATTATATCTTGAGTACTTTTCTACTGTAGGTGACACGTGAGCTTGCATGCTTGTTCTATGATTAGAGAAATTATTTTGTTGCATGTTTAGCCCTCTTGCAAGTCCCTATAGTAGTTCCCTTCAATTAGTAGCTTTGAAATTATTTTTTGTGATGTTTGTCTAAAAATTTCAGAAAAGAAGATGAATGAACACCAACTGAAAGAATATGAATTGAGGGTGCTTGAGGTCATGAAAGTCCACCGTGATTAGGGTGTTTTCCCTTCTATTTATCCTTGCCCTGAATTCTTGAGAGCTATATGGATTCTTCAAGATTTCTGGACTCTAATTTCTAATGCAGGATTGGAGCGTTTTGTTGGTGATGAACCTTACAAATATGTGAAACTGACTATGTCTGTGGTGCAAGATTTTCAATTTAGTTGGTCTTTGCCTAACCCCATGGTTCATTACAAAATTTACAATGTAGCTGTCGATCTCCCTTTTGATGATTTTTGTGCAGCTATTAAAGTGCCTCAATGGGGTTCGCGCGAGAAGATTAAGGAGAGTCCTAAGACACTTATGGACTTGTATGCAGAGATTTTCCAAGGGAGTAGCTTCTCAAAGGAGAGTGGTAAAATTAGAAATATTAATCTCCCATATATTCGATATTTTTCCTATTTTATTGCCAAGTGTGTTCTTGCTAGAAAGACTGCTAGTAAATTATGTTCTTATGGTCTAGATTTTATCTTAGCTCTTTGATACAGGATAGGACTTATAACTTGGTTGCTTTGATAGCTTTCTGTCTTGCTTATAACAGCGAGAAAGGTGGAATTTGTGGAGGCCTCATTGCCTCTCATTTATTAGCTTTGCATCGTTTAGTGCCTCATCATTTAGACTTACAGTTTCCCATAGAGAAGCTTGATCTTAATTCCATGATACAGCATAAATTTGTTTCTCCTTGGGCTGATTTGAGCAATTTACCTTATGAGATAACATTTCTCAAGAGTAGATGGAGAAGGGGTAAGTCTGAGTGAATAGTCCTTTTGCCTGCGCCTATTTTGTTTAACCTTGATACCAGGGATGGATGGTCACTCACGGAGGAGGAGCTCGACATGTACATGGAGGAGGTTTCCCAGCAAGAGAATGTTGGAAGGGAGGCCGAGGATAATTCAATCCAACCCTCCAACACGGGGGAGTCCTCATACCAGCAGCCTACTTATGACTGGGGGGCTTCCACTTCTTCTTCACGAGGGCCTTATTACGATCATTTTTACAATGACCTGCCGGCTTGGAGTTCCTACCCGCGATGGGACTAATCTCCACTTAGGCCAAAATCCTAAGCTTGGGGGGAGGTATACCGACATCACACTCATCTACATATCATATTATGTCGGTACTTTATATATACATGCTTCTCTTACTTTCTTTTTTGTTTTTTTGTTTTTTTCTTTCTTCTTTATAAAACACAAAAAGACCAAAAATATTTTTGTTGTTTCTCTTTGATTGCTTCTTTAGCTTTTAGCTTTAGTATGCTTACCCTTTTTAGATTTGGTTTGTTATTCAAAAAACCCAAAAATATTTGCTGTTCTTCTCTGGTTTTGTAAAGTTTGTTGCAGGGCTCAGCAGTCCTCAGGGACTCCTTTGGAGTTTATTTTTCATATTATTATTCAAGCCACATAAGTGAAAGGCAATAATGATGATTTATGACAATTCAAGATGTGGTAAGAGGCAGTATGAACTCTATTTGTTTTCATTTTTGTACATATACTCATCCATGTGGGCATGCTTAGTCTGTTCATGTAAGGTGTATGTTATTTAATGGATACTTAGTAGTTCTTGCTCTCTTATGATTAGTTCCAATTTTCTAATAGTTTGTAGCATGTCATATAAATGTTTGTTGCATTGTTCTATTCATAACATGGTATCACATTGTGGTTGTAGAGGGAGTGTCCCAACCGTTAAATAATACAAGGTGGAGTCCCCTGTGTTTACAATGCTAGTCCCTAGATCATTAGCTAGCATCCACAGTTAAGATGTAATATCAAGAAACAAAGGTCATAATATAACTTTATAACCAGGAATAACATAATTTAATTACATCTTACATAGCTCATTTGGCTATTACATTACATTGCAGCCGAGTAACTATAAGCATGGGGTCCTTCATCTTCAAAGTGCCACAGGCAGACATGTTGGTTGTAGACTTTGTAATCCTAATCAATCAATCTTCACGAAAATCAATCAAACCTGCAACATTACAAGTTACAGCCACAAGGGTCAATACATTTGAATTGTATTGGCAAGTTTCACTACTATGTGGAATATAGTTGGATCCTTTCATTACATGCATATTTGGCTAAGTAGGGTTTTAGGCTCTTTTGCAGAAAACAATAGTTTATCCTATCTTTTCAAAATGGTCTTGATCTTTTGTCAAATCTCTTTATCAAATTTCCTTGAACTCCTTGGTGAATTTCCCAAGTGTTCAAGTCCTTGTTAAAAATCCCTTGAGCTCCTTGGTACCCCCAAGTGCATCAAGTTTTATCAAAATATCTTGAGCTCCTTGGTACCCCCAAGTGCATCAAGTCTTTTGTTGTTACTTAAAAGTTTTTCTTTTAGAAATTGGAATGTCGAGATTTCCCATAGCTTCAAGCTTTAGTTGCTCAGTATTGTCCATAACCGGGGACACGGCTAAGTACTTAGATTTTATTATCTTCTGCAGAAGTTGTACACTTTACCCACATGTCACAATCTCATCTTGTTGCCACCAGTGGCCACTGGATTAGTACTCACCAAGATGGAGTACTGGCAGATTGAGAATGTGACGAAGTCTTTCCAGAGGGTCCTCCCATACACCATTGCTAGCTTGTCTTCATTAACCATGTAGGATTCCAGGTCCTCATTTTCAATAACCTGAAGACAATGCATGGGTCTTCCCAATGTAGTTGACCAAGCCAGAGCCATAAGTAGCATGTGGTTGTACACGAAAGCCACAATAGGAGAAACATGTTCAATCTCTAAGTTTCATGGGTGGTTTTCTTTTGGAGCACAACACAAAGAGATTGCCATAGACATGGTTCCTTTTGTTGCCACCTTCTCCAAATCTCAAAGTATCCTTGTCCACCCAGGTGGTTCATTGAGTCCTTGTTTTATTACATAAAACACAAGTCCTTTTCTCAACTTCATAAAATCTCAACATGTATCTCTTTTCAAAATATAGCATGGCCAAGCATGTAACAACTACATTGTTTTCACTAAGGAATTTATAGGGTATCCTATTAGGATTTAGCATAGCATATAGTATAGAAATTCTTTTCATGCATGTTTCAAAAATCCACTAAGTATAATGAAAAATAGTAGGACTTTAGATGATAGTGTAACTTGCCTTTTTGGTTAGGGATGTTGGTTCACTTCTTGATCTTGCTAGTTTCACACTTTTCTAACTTCACTATAAATCAATCAAGAAAACATAATATCAACTAGCATTCCAACCAAAATCAATCAACAAAAGACACATAAAATAATGGGTTCTAAGTCATGCATGCAAGCATGCATAAGATAGTTTTATTTGCCAAGGTGGTCTCTACTAGGCTCTACACGTTGTAAGGCTCAAAGTGGACATTTCCAAAGTGGCAAAGTCGTTTGAAAAAGGGTTTTGTCTACAAACCATTTTTAAATCCATTCATCATTTTATGTGGTGGAAAATGATTTTATCAAATCAAAAACTTTAAGTCTTTCAACAAATAAGTAGCTAATTCTCAAAACTTGGTGTTTAGGGTTAGTAGGTTTGTTTCAAATCATTTTCCCAAAGTTTTTACTCCAAAAACATTTTCATAACAAAACCATTATTTTTATTTGGCTAGAAATGGGCTAAATTAATTAATCCATCCTAAACTTCACCAAATCCATTTCCAAAACCATGGGTTGGTTCCTAGGGTTAGTAAGTTCACCACAAACTAATTTGCAAAGATTTCAACCTCAAAAACAATTTTGAATAATTTTTCTAATCTAAACAAGCATACAAATGTTTCTGCAAAAACAACCATTTTATCAGAGGCGTCTTACTAAACAAATTGCATGGTTGGCTAGGGTTTGTTTCACTGATTCCAATGATATAAAGTTTGTAAATTTTGAACGTGTGGATCAAAAGTTACAAGGGTTTCAATTTGCAAACCAAATCTGATTTCAAATCTGTTTTAAATCGAAGGCTGGCCACGCGTCGCAATTCTACTGGTCGATACCGATTTGGTGGATCGGCCTCTGTGGGCGTTGGATTTAAATAGATCGCACGGTTCAGAACGCGTACCCCTTCGTTGTTAAGTGGTTCTATCGTGTCTCTTCGATCTAAATCGAACGGCTCTTATCAATCTTGCCAAGAATCGGGCGGCTGACGGCCAATTGCGGCGACGGGTCAGACGGGGAAACTGGCGATGCAGGAAGCTAGAAGGGAGGAGAGTATGCTCACTGTGATCGCAGAAGCCTGGGGAAGCTCAACGTGGAGACGTCTTGGCAAGGGGCGCACGGGGACAGGAGGAATCGCTCACCGGAGTTAGGTCTGGCGACGGTTGCACGCGGTCGTGGTCGAGGACGGTGCTACGGGTCACGAGAGGGCAAATAAAGAGCATGCTTAGATGCGTAAGATCAAGGAGATGACGCGTGCGTGAAGGAGAGGGCTCGGGGTGGTCTGGACTTACCAGGAGACGTCGCCGGAGAGAGTAGCAGACACTGTGGCGCTCAGTCGAAGTGGTTGCCGATGTTCCGGGGCGCCCGCGGTTGAATGGGAGGTACAGGGAGAAGCGTCTGGAAGTGGGGAGTGTGCTCGTGTGCTCGGGGAGGCAAGGGGTGGCGAGGTTGGGCCGGAATCGACTGGGGATGGTGGTCGGAGCAGTAGGAGTGCGAGCTTGATTCAGGGCAGCCTGGTGGCGTTCAGGGCGTGGAGTCTGAGGGGAAAGGAAGAGGAGACGCAGGTGGTTAAATGGGCGTGGTCGCGGGGTGGATTAATGTGGATTAATGGTTTGAAGGTTCCCATTTGAATTCAAAAAGTTTCTTCTCTCTCTGAAAATCAACAAAGTTTTATTTTATTCATTTATTTTTCACATTACAAGATTTGGAAAATCTTGGGATGTGACAAAGTATTTTTAAAATAAATCTCGTCCCGAGATTTGGGAAGGCCAGGGTTACAAGTAGGCTCAAAACATCTAGGATACTACCACCCTTAAAATTTTCAAACTAAATTACATATTGGCTTGCTTGGGATCTTGGGGAAACTTCTCTGGGAAAACATCCGCATTGCGTCCTTTGTTTCCACACTTGACTCATGGGCCAAGGTTGAGATTCTCCATAGGCTTGTTCAACTTGTTCTTCATCTTTTCTGGACAGTTGCTTGCATAATGTCCTGGGTTCTTGCAATTGAAACAATTGATATGTTTGAGTTCTTTACGTGTCTCTTGTGGACAAGTTGCTACATAATGGCCTAGCTCTTTGCAGTTGTTGCACCTTACTTGGCCAATTTCCTTATTCTTCTGGTTCTCTGGGCATTCACTGGAATAGTGTCCCATTTCTTTACATTTATGACATTGCACATGGCTTTTGTCCTTCTTTTGCTTTTTGGGTTTTTCCAAAGCTAGGAGTGCATCCAGTTCATGTTGTTCATATGTTATCTGGTAGGTAGGAATGTCTACATGTTTCTTGTACCTTCTATTGCTCTTTGGATAATTCATATGCCCTTTCTTTGGTCCTTTGAATTAGGTTGTTTTGTTTGGAGGTATAATTGGACCTTTTCCTTTGTCATCAACCTTCTTGGTAGACTTGGATCCCTCTGGATAGTTTGCAATCATTTGTTGCACTCCACCTTGTTTCCCTTGTTCAACAATGGAATAGATGGGGCATTGGATAGGAACATGGTTGTTTCCTTCACATAGGTAGCAAGTAGCTTGAGAGGTGGGACATTGTCCAACAGGATGTTTCTCTTCACAATTGGGGCATTGATCTCCATGCTCCCTGGAAGTATGATCCTTGTCTCCACAAATAATGCAAGCTAGGGCTCCATCTAGAATAACATTTCTGTCATCCTTGTTGTCACAAACTCTTTTGGAATAGTTTTCTTCCATGTTGATCATTTGATCTGTCACCTTGAGCATCAATTGGGCTTGAGTTTCCAAAAATCCTTGCAGTGTTGGATCTTCACCACTAGTGTTAGCTATGAACTGAGATGTCATTTGGTTCAACTGGTGTTGGGTTGCTATGAGCTCTTTCATGCTGTCCTTTTGGTTGGTGTTGGTGTCATCAACCTTGATGTTGGAGTCTCTTGGAGTAGTCATCTATTTGGGGTTGAATGGAGATTAGAATAAGCAAAAGATTTTCTAAGGAAATAATTCTAATCACACACATCACAATTCACTCAAGCAATGTGCAAGCATTCACAAACAACTTTTCACTCAAACAACAAAGTTCAAGCACATACTTTAGGCAACAAAATATTTTTGTTACACCACATAACTTGGTGTGTTTGACTTAACTAAAATGTGGTGGTCCATCTATATGGTTCACTTGTGATCTTTCCATCATTCTTGGTTGATTCCTTCTTGCATGAGATCATGGTTTACTTGAGAAAAACTCTTGGTTACAATAACTTCTAGTGAAGTGAATTCCTTCTAATTTTGCATTTCCTCAGTCTCCATATCTTGAGCAAGATTTCCTTGTCTCACTTGTAGTCCTTAGTGTTATCCAAGGTTGAGGTCCTTGGTGATCATGCTAAAGATGTTGAAGTCATTAGAGTTGAAGAAGTTGAAGTCATTAGAGTTGAAGAAGTTGAAGTCATTAGAGTTGAAGAAGGCCCTTGCACATGGTGTAGTCTTTGGCCATGGGGTAGGTTTTTCCATCAAGTTTGAAATAGAAGGGATGTAGAGTCAAAACCAAAATGGTTGAGGAAAGAGTTTACAAGATTGTTTGTAAATAAGTTTTGGAACAAATACAACTCCTATTTTTCTAAGGGTTTTTGTCCAATCCTAGGTTTACAAATCCTACAGGCAACACAATGCTCTGATACCATCTATAGAGGTAGTGTCCCAACCTTTAAATAATACAAGGTGGAGTCCCCTGTGTTTACAATGCTAGTCCCTGGATCATTAGCTAGCATCCACAATTAAGATGTAATATCAAGAAACAAAGGTCATAATATAACTTTATAACCAGGAATAACATAATTTTATTACATCTTACATAGCTCATTTGGCTATTACATTACATTGCAGTGGAGTAACTATAAGCATGGGGTCCTTCATCTTCAAAGTGCCACAGGCAGACATGTTGGTTGTAGACTTTGTAATCCTAATCAATCAATCTTCACTAAAATCAATCAAACCTACAACATTACAAGATACATCCACAAGGGTCAATACATTTGAATTGTATTGGCAAGTTTCACTACTATGTGGAATATAGTTGGATCCTTTCATTACATGCATATTTGGCTAAGTAGGGTTTTAGGCTTTTTTGCAGAAAGCAATAGTTTATCCTATCTTTTCAAAATGGTCTTGATCTTTTGTCAAATGTCTTTATCAAATTTCCTTGAACTCCTTGGTAAATTTCCCAAGTGTTCAAGTCCTTGTCAAAAATCCCTTGAGCTCCTTGGTACCCCCCAAGTGCATCAAGTTTTATCAAAATCTCTTGAGCTCCTTGGTACCCCCAAGTGCATCAAGTCTTTTGTTGTTACTTAAAAGTTTTTCTTTTAGAAATTGGAATGTCGAGATTTCCCATAGCTTCAAGCTTTAGTTGCTCAGTATTGTCCATAACCGGGGACACGGCTAAGTACTTAGATTTTATTATCTTCTGCAGAAGTTGTACACTTTACCCACATGTCACAATCTCATCTTGTTGCCACCAGTGGCCGCTGGATTAGTACTCACCAGTGGCAGATTGAGAATGTGACGAAGTCTTTCTAGAGGGTCCTCCCATACACCATTGCTAGCTTGTCTTCAGTACCCAAGTAGGATTCCAGGTCCTCATTTTCAGTATCCTGAAGACAATGCATGGGTCTTCCCAATGTAGTTGACCAAGCCAGAGCCATAAGTAGCATGTGGTTGTACACGAAAGCCACAATAGGAGAAACATGTTCAATCTCTAAGTTTCCTGGGTGGTTTTCTTTTGGAGCACAACACAAAGAGATTGCCATAGACATGGTTCCTTTTGTTGCCACCTTCTCCAAATCTCAAAGTATCCTTGTCCACCCAGGTGGTTCATTGAGTCCTTGTTTTATTACATAAAACACAAGTCCTTTTCTCAACTTCATAAAATCTCAACATGTATCTCTTTTCAAAATATAGCATGGCTAAGCATGTAACAACTACATTGTTTTCACTAAGGAATTTATAGGGTATCCTATTAGGATTTAGCATAGCATATAGTATAGAAATTCTTTTCATGCATGTTTCAAAAATCCACTAAGTATAATGAAAAATAGTAGGACTTTAGATGATAGTGTAACTTGCCTTTTTGGTTAGGGATGTTGGTTCACTTCTTGATCTTGCTAGTTTCACACTTTTCTAACTTCACTATAAATCAATCAAGAAAACATAATATCAACTAGCATTCCAACCAAAATCAATCAACAAAACACACATAAAATAATGGGTTCTAAGTCATGCATGCAAGCATGCATAAGATAGTTTTATTTGCCAAGGTGGTCTCTACTAGGCTCTACACGTTGTAAGGCTCAAAGTGGACATTTCCAAAGTGGCAAAGTCGTTTGAAAAAGGGTTTTGTCTACAAACCATTTTTAAATCCATTCATCATTTTATGTGGTGGAAAATGTTTTTATCAAATCAAAAACTTTAAGTCTTTCAACAAATAAGTAGCTAATTCTCAAAACTTGGTGTTTAGGGTCAGTAGGTTTGTTTCAAATAATTTTCCCAAAGTTTTTACTCCAAAAACATTTTCATAACAAAACCATTATTTTTATTTGGCTAGAAATGGGCTAAATTAATTAATCCATCCTAAACTTCACCAAATCCATTTCCAAAACCATGGGTTGGTTCCTAGGGTCAGTAAGTTCACCACAAACTAATTTGCAAAGATTTCAACCTCAAAAACAATTTTGAATAATTTTTCTAATCTAAACAAGCATACAAATGTTTCTGCAAAAACAACCATTTTATCAAAGGCTTCTTACTAAACAAATTGCATGGTTGGCTAGGGTTTGTTTCACTGATTCCAATGATATAATGTTTGTAAATTTTGAACGTGTGGATCAAAAGTTACAAGGGTTTCAATTTGCAAACCAAATCTGATTTCAAATCTGTTTTAAATCGAAGGTTGGCCACGCGTCGCAATTCTACTGGTCGATACCGATTCGGGTGGATCAGCCTCTGTGGGCGTTGGATTTAAATAGATCGCATGGTTCAGAACGCGTACCCCTTCGCTGTTAAGTGGTTCTATCGTGTCTATTCGATCTAAATTGAACGACTCTTATCAATCTTGTCAAGAACTGGCGGCGCTCGACGGCTGCGCGCGGCGGCGACTGTCAGACGACGGGGAAACTGGCGATGCAGGAAGCTAGAAGAGAGGGGAGTATGCTTACCGTGATCGCAGAAGCCTGGTGAAGCTCAACGTGGAGTCGTCTTGGCAAGGGGCGCACGGGGACAGGAGGAATCGCTCACCGGAGTTAGGTCTGGCGACGGTTGCACGCGGTCGTGGTCGAGGACGGTGCTACGGGTCACGAGAGGGCAAACAAAGAGCATGGTTAGATGCGTAAGATCAAGGAGATGACGCGTGCATGAAGGAGAGGGCTCGGGGTGGTCTAGACTTACCAGGAGACGTCGCCGGAGAGAGTAGCAGACACGGCGGCGCTCAGTCGAAGTGGTTGCCGACGTTCTGGGGCGCCCGCGGTTGAATGGGAGGTACAGGGAGAAGCGTCTGGAAGTGGGGAGTGTGCTCGTGTGCTCGGGGTGGCAAGGGGTGGCGAGGTTGGGCCGGAATCGACTAGGGATGGTGGTCGGAGCAGTGGGAGTGCGAGCTCGATTCAGGGCAGCCTGGTGGCGTTCAGGGCGTGGAGTCTGATGGGAAAGGAAGAGGAGACACAGGCGGTTAAATGGGCGTGGTCACGGGGTGGATTAATGCGGCCATTTACGCGAATTGATCGCCGGCGTTACCTGCTGCAATGGCCAGGCATCGTCTGCGCGAGGAAGAAGATGAGCTGGAGGGGTGGGGTCGGTTGGTCAGCGAGAGAGAGGAGAGGGGAGTTGGGTCCACTGGTCAGCGTCTCTGTGGGTCAGTGAGCGAGTGCGAAACGTTTCCTGCGGGAGTGAGGAACTGGGCTGTTTGCTGGGCTTAGTGGGCTGTGTCTGATTCTTATTTTTTTTTCTTTCAAATGCTTCTTCTTTTTCTATTTCTATTTCCTGTTTTGAAATTCAAACAACAATCAAACATTCAAAACAATTCATACATTCAACACACTTTGCAATTGAATTTGGTTTTGTTCAGTAACATAAACCAATTCCCAAAATTAATATTTTTATTTTAGGGTCCATTGTTAATTAAATAAATAGACTTTGTTTATTAAATCAAAATAGGATTTGATTTATCTAAAATCTCCATTTGAAATCCAAATATTTTCAAACCAAATCAGTAGGTTTTATTTGAGAATATAAAATATTTGGAAAACTTATTTGAATTAAATAAATAAGTTTTGATGGTTAATTAAAATAGTAAAACCTTTATTTATAAAACTTGGATATTAAATCCTTATTACTTTATTTTAAATAAACTTTTACTATTTTTCTCAAATAGAAATATTTTATTTCAAAGGCTTGGCCAAGTTTTAGTTTGGCTCTTTAAAATAATCCTTATTTATAAATCTACCTTTTTCTTTTGAGAACCAAATCTTTTTATTAAAAGATTCAAAAATAGTAATTTCAGATATTTTTATTTTCCTTTATTAAATGTTTATCTTTTTGAATCCCTTTAGGATTTATTTTGATCAAAATAGATTTGAAGGTTCCCATTTGAATTCAAAAAGTTTCTTCTCTCTCTGAAAATCAACAAAGTTTTATTTTATTCATTTATTTTTCACATTACAAGATTTGGAAAATCTTGGGATGTGACAGTGGTATCCTCCTTTGAATGTTTTATTTGAATCGACTTGCCACATGCTCACGCATGCATTCGACTAAACAAAAAGTCAGTTAAGCCTCGATAATTTATTTTTCCTCAGAGTTCTTGTGTCACTTTTATGCCACTGTTAATTTTGTTTTGTCGCAAGCATGATTATGACAGTTACTGCTCTCTCAATTGTCACTCCTTGTCTATTGCTAGCCTTCACTTGTACCGAGTATGAGTTCTACTCGTGCATCCAACTCCCCAAAACCAAAGTTGTCAAAAAGTGTCCAACATATCTACCTACTAGCATCATTGATATTCCTTGCATACTTATTATGCTTTGTTTTCTTCCAAATAAAATGTTTGCTTGTTATGCGAAAATTAGTTAGTAAAGCTCTCACGAACTTGATGGCACATTTTATTTCTTGCACTTAATAAACATGAACAATTGTGACTATCTATGTAGTTATATGCTTGCAATTATAAGTTGACCATGTTGTCATGGGGCACACTTTTAACATTGCACTTATTCTATTTTAGTTGATATCTTGTTCTTTTGTTTATGGATGTCGTCGGTGCGAAATAAGATGGGAGATTGTAAGTCCATGGAGTTTGTATATGTGTTAGAGAAACACCTAGGTGGCTAGCCTAATCCATGCCTAATCATGGTGAAAACTTGCAGCATCACCATAGTGAGCAATCTATGAAGCATTCTCCAATAAAAAACTTGGCAAATAGCAAATAAAAAGATTGCTGAGATGTCCATTGTCTATTGCCTTGTCATTTTGATATGGGATCGCTCATGTGTCATGGGGAAAGGGGTACCCCATTGGCGGTTCTCGATGATATGCATATATTTACAATGACAAGAACTTACCTGGGACCAAAGTTTAGTAGCATGAGGTCTCAGTACTCGTACTCAAGGGGCACGAGATTTTTAACTTATGATCTGTCAAGCATATAACTCATATTTGCCCGCACTTTAACCTTAACCATTTAAAGATGCTTATGATAGGGGCAATGGGAGCACAAAGCTAATGAGTACCATACTTTCAAGCATTTGGGAGGCTTTCAAACTTTTTAATCTTTTCTTTCACTTTTATGTCGAGTCACCATTTATTCTATGAGCACCTTCCTAAGAGCATAGTTGTCATTCTTAGTTTAATGTGCTTGTCCCAGAACACGGTTAATTGTGACATAACTTTGACGCTTGTATCTTTGATATTTTTACTTCTAGTCTTCACTTGAACTTCAGAGCTGCCTTGGCATTTATGTTTTGCTCCAAAAAGAAAGGCAAGCGAGATACCACTTTATCATATCTTCTTATGAGCATTACAATCTTGCATATGCTTATGTTTCATGTTTCTTATTATTATTGTGTTGGAATCTCTTCATAACTTGTATGACTATTGGGTAGCCTTATTTCCATACACCTTATTATGAATTTCCTAAGTACTTACTGATATGCTGAGAATATTTACATCTTATGACGCAAATGTGTTCGTGAAAGTTTCTTTTATTGCACTCAGTTTTCAACTGAATTGCTTGAGGACAAGCAATAAGCTAAGCTTGGGGGGAGTTGATACGTCCAAAACGTATCTACTTTCCCGAACACTTTTGCTATTTTTTATCCTCTAATTTGTGTGATTTGGATATAACTAACACGGACTAATGATGTTTTCATCAGAATTGCTCTGGTGTCTCATTTTTGTGCAGAAAATCAACTTTCAGGAAAAATACCAGAAAATATGCCAAACATCCTATTTTTCCAGAAGACTCGCAGAGCTAGAACACGGAGGGGAGAAAAGACCCGAGGGGGCCACACCACCCTCGGGCGGGGCATGGTGTGGCCGCCTCGGACTTTGACTCGACGTCTCATTTCGCCTACATATACCCTCTAACCTAAAAACACAGGGGGGGTTCGACAATTTATAGAGAAGAGTTCTGCTGCGCCGCCACCACCAGAAACTGCGATTCAGAACCAGAAACTCCATTCTGGCACCCTGCCGAGACAGGGAATTTGGATAGTATCATCGCCATCATCATCACCAATGCCTCTCCATCAACCATCCATGCTCCCCCATCCATGTGTGAGTAATTCCCGCAGTAGGTTATGGGGATGGTAGGGATTAGATGAGATCACTCATGTAATTGCATAAGATTGTTAGGGCATGGTGCCTAGTATCTACTGTTAGTGCTTTTGACATTGTTGCAACTTGTTGTGCTTAATGCTTGTCAATAGGGCCTGAGTGCCATGATCTCAGATCTGAACATGTTATTGATTCATGATGATATTATTGTTTGTGATCTTACCTGCAAGTTGCGTACACATATAGTTGTCCAGAACCTGAGGCCCCAAAGTGACAGCAATTGGGATAACCGGGGGGATGGATGTGATGTGAGAATCACGTCTGTTCATGGAGTGTTAATGGTTTTATCTGGTGCTTTATTAAAAGGAGCACCTTAATTGCTAGTAGATTCCCTTGAGGCCCCGCTGGAAACGGGCTAGCGGGACAAAAGATGTTGTGCAAGTTTCTCATTGCGAGCATGCACGACTATATATGGAACACATGCCTATGGTTATTTAGTACTTGGATGCTTTATCTTTATTATCTGCAAATTCCTTTGTCTTTATTATTACATGAATTGTCTTGTCCATGCAACACCCGTCCATCCATTCCTATGTCTACCGCATTTTAATCCTCCTGTTTATTACAATTGCTACCGATGTCCTTATTTTACTACTATTGTTACAAAACTGATGCTACTGATAAACTATTGCAAGCAAGATTGTTTCTAGGTGAAGCTGAATTCACAACTCATCTGTTAAGGCTTATAAATATTCTTTGGCTCCCCTTGTGTCGAATCAATAAATTTGGGCTTTACTTCCCTCGAAGACTGTTGTGATCCCCTATACTTGTGGGTCATCAATGATATGGTGACGCAACATGGTGAGTTACTCCATATTTGTAGAGGATTTTCCTGAAAGTTCCTTTCTTAAAATGAGAACCACTGTTAATAATTAAAAATCTAGGAACTCCAAACCTAGGGAATATGATATCCTTGATCATCTTTATTGAAGTAGCTGCATCAGTATGGCTTGTTGGAATAGCTTCAATCCATTTAGTGACATAATCGACAGCAACAAGACTATGAGTGTAATCATTTGATTCTATAAAAGGTCCCATATAATCCATTCCCCATACATCGAAGCGTTCAATTATAAGACTATAATTCATTGTCATCTCGTGTCTTCTACCTATATTACCTCTTTTCTGGCAAGCATCACAATGTTCTACATACATGTGTGCGTCCTTGAACAAGGTGGGCCAATAGAATCCGGACTAAAGTACCTTTCCTGCGGTTCGCTTGCCTGCATGATGTCCTCCATACGGGTTATCATGACAAGCTTGCAAAATTGCATTCATTTCATGGTTAGGAACACACTTTCGAATCATTCCATCAGGTCCATGATGATATAAATAAGGATCATCCCAAAAGTAATATTTAAGATCATTAAAGAATTTCATTCTTTGACTTATTGTCATACCAGGAGGTAGAAATTTTCCTGCAAGATAGTAAGCATAATCCACAAACCAAGGATCAGCGATTTCAACATTCACTAAATATTCTCCTGGAAATGAATCATTTATAGGTATGGGGTCAATGATTATTCCCTACATTCTAGAGAGATGATCTGCTACCAGGTTATCCTTACCCCTCCTATCTACTATTTGCAAATAATATTCTTGCAGTAATAAGACCCATCTAGTCAACCTGGCTTCGCATCCTTTTTCACAAGGAGGTGACGCAAAGCTAATTTGATAGGTGCTGAAATTAATTTGTTTTAAAGGTTTTCAAAAGCTGCAATGCACTCATGATCTAAGTAGGACAGAGTTTTTTTCTCAAGGATATGAGTGAGAGGCATAACTATTTTAGCAAAAACTTTTATAAAACGCTTGTAAAAACCTGCATGTCCCAGAAACATTTTTAAGTTTTTTTGTCCTGAGGTATGGAAGATTTTTCTATAGCATTTATATTAGTCTTATCTATTTCTATACCCTTCTCTGAAACCTCATGTCCAAAAACTTTACCTTCTCATTCCATGAAACGACATTGCTCTAAATTCAAAACTAGATTTGATTGCCTGCTTCTCTGCAACACTTTGGTTCAATTGTAAAGACAATTATCAAATGTTGTTCCACAAACAATGAAATCATTTGTCAAAACTTCCATAGTCGTCTCAACAAGATCATCAAAGATTTTAAAAACACATCCTTGAAAAGTTGCAGCTGCATTCTGTAAGCCAAACGGAATTAATCTATAAGCATATGTGCCATAAGGGCAAATGAAAATTGTTTTCTATTGATCTTCTGGTTGTATAGAAATTTGAGAATAGATGGAATAACCATAAAGAAAACAGAAATAATAAGTATTACTAAGTCTTTCTAAAATTTTATCCATAAACGGTATAGGTTTATGATTTTTCTATGTCTCACGGTTTAGTTTTCTAAAATCAATGCACATGATGCGATATCGAACAATAGGTCTTATTGGAACTAGCTCGCAATCCTCATTCATATCAGCATCAAAGGTCCCTTTGTCTTGGTATGCAATGAGCTGGTCTAACCCATTTACTATAAAAAATAGGATATATTATGCCGACATCTAATGAGCGTATAACTTCTTTTCTTACTACTTCCTTCATTTTCAGATTAAACCTTCTATGTGTGTCGACTACAGGTATAGCATCTTCAAGCATGGTAATCTTATGTGTTACAATAGATGGATCTATTCCTTTAATATCACTTAGATTATATCCAAATGCTTCACGATGCTTGATCAAGACCGAAATGAGTTTATTTGTTTCATTTTCTGATAAATTTTTAATAATAATAACAGGACATTTATTTTCATTATCTAAACATTCATACCTCATATTGTCTGGAAGTCATTTCAATTCAATTAGTGGAGGTTCTTCGTCTCCTTTTCTTACCAGTTCTTCATAGTCATATGGATTTTGTGCTTCCGGAATGGAATCAAGGTAATCATCTATGTCTTCTTTTTCCTCATCATATGGTACCTCCTCCCAATTAATTAGGCTTCTCTCTAGTTCATCTTGAGGTGTACTGAAATGAATTGTAGATAGCTTGGCAATCATTTTCCCTTCCTTGATATCCTCCTCTTCATATGGCCTCTTCTTTAGTTTGGCAAAGTGGAATGTCATTTCCTCTTCTCCAAACATTATTGAAATAGTCTCCTTATTATCAATTCGAGCTTTGGTTATTGAGACAAAAGGCCCGCCTAATACAATAGGACAAAAAGAATCTCGAGGCATATCAACAATATGAAAATCAAGGGGGTACATGAGTGATCCAATAAATACATAGATATTTCTAATAACACCTTCTGGTTTTATATTAGTTCTATTAGACAATTTAATAGTGGTGTCTACCAGTTCCACATCTGGATTATTTAAATTATAGCAAAGTTCCTCGTAAAGTGATGAAGCTATAATATTTATAGTGGAAATCGGTTCACAAATTCCGTGTAAGAAAGTTTCCCCATAATATATAGGAGTCATAGGTTTAGAAGTTTCATTACCCCGTACCTTACCTGCGATGAATTCTGAAATTTCACAGTCTAACATAACCACTTCATTATCCATGATTCATGCTTCCATAAGATCCTTCAATATAACAATATTTTCATTGATAGCATCTGTAGGGTTCGCAGCATAGAAAAAAAATTCCTATGATGAGAACAACTATGTACCAAGATCTATCTACTAGATACAAGCAACGGGTGGTTATACATCCATAGAACCAGCTCATATGTGTACTACCCGTGTAAAGCATCTACGCATAGATCCAGCTCTGATACCACTGAAGGGTTCGCAGCATAGAAAACAAATTTTTTGCTACGTTGGAATCAACTATGTACCAAGATCTATCTAATAGATATAAGCAACGGGTGGATATACATCCATAGAATACATACCCTCGAAGACCGAATAGAGTTAACAAGGTTGTACTCGTGGATGATGTAGTCGAACACTTGCCGATCTCAAGATCGTGATGAAGTCCATCTGGTCCAGCCGGTCCAGCACCATCGAGTCCAGCACCGCAAAGCAGTGGTGCATCCGTGATCGCACACACGTCCGGGTACCCCGACAACCTCCACGTCCTCACTCCAGCGAAGCAGCAGAAGCAACAGATCCTTCCAGAAAAAGCCACCGGGAACATGTATCTCACTGGTCCGAGACAATGGGGGAATTCTAAAGGGGTGAGAGAGATCCTTCGCGAACAGGTGTGAGTGAGAAGTGAGAGGAGGGGCTCCTTTTATAGCAGGAGGGGGCAGCCCACTAGCCATGGCCGACGGCCAAGGTGGTGCCCCCACCTCTTCCTCCATTCATGTGAGTGGAGCTCCCACTCACACAAATGCCCCTCCATTTCCTCCACTCAAAATCCCACTCAAATCCCATTAATTTTCCACCAAATTTAATGCAATCTTTCATTAAATAAAAATATTTTATTTATTTATTCAGAATTGTTTAATTACTTTAATTAACAAACATTCACATAAAGCCTCTTATAACATTTCAATTTCACATGCAAAACTAGTTTCAGCAATTTCAACTAAAACAGTTCCGGTGTCTAGTGAAATAAATTCTTGCGCTTTCCTTTTTCTTTCTATGGCATATTATTTGCTCCAAATGGTGTCGGTATCCCTTAAGTGTGTCACCCTACGATTCATGAATAATGCATACATGATCGACACCCCTCTCTGATCAATAATCAGCAGTGGGGCCTGGATATCCGTACTGACTCCCACATATTCAACGATGACTTCTGTGATCGTGTGAACCTTATACGCATGTAACTCAATCCCTTTGTCTCGCGATATATTACATGTCTGAGATTCGATCATCGGTATCTCCATACCTAGTTTGATCTTGTCACTGACATGTACTCTTTTCTTGTTCCCGTGATATAACATTCTAGTGATCAAATCACTTGCTTACAAGCTAGCTAATGTGATATCACAGAGAGGGCCTAGAGTATATCTATCCATCATCGAGATGGAAAAATTCCACTCTTGATCCATGAGCCTCAACATAACACCTTCATAGAACTGAACCCATCTTTATAGTCACCCTGTTACGGTGTGACGTTTGATGTTATCAAGATACTCTTCCGGTGTTAGTGATTGACATGATCTCATGGTATAAGGACTAAGATTACTTTGTATGATGTTATAGAAATATAACCACAATGACCTTGATCGTAATGCTATACTTTGGATGAATGTTCATCACACCATTACAACAATGTTGTGACCTCATTATTAACAACATCCAATGTCCATGATCAGGAAATCTTTGATCATCTTGTTAATCAACGAGCTAGTTTAAGAGAGGCATAACTAGGAACTTTTTTTGTTTATTAAACACACATGTATTAACGTTTCCGTATTAATAAAATTATATCATGCAAAATAAACATTTAGCATAAACAAGAAAACGATAATAACCACTTTATTATTTCCTCTCGGGCATATTCCCTTCAGCATCGGGGTTCTTCTCCTTATATGTTCTTCCTCCCTGCACTTTTTCTTAATATTCCCTTGAATAGGTCCAGAGGAAAACTCTACCATTGGTACACTTTCTCTTGCGCGCTTCTTTTCTTCGAGGGGTTTATAAGGTTCCCATTCCATAGGTACCTGTAGATGCCCTGCATAATTCTCAATAATTTTATTTACTGAATAAGAATCAATACCGAGGGTTTTAATCATCACACTAGTCCTTTCATCTGCAAGAAAGTCGTTAACACAAGCATATTCAGAAGAACTATTCATATTTCTCTTGTAAGGGTCCCAATCTTTAAATAAGGTAGAGTCCCCTGTGTTTACAATGCTAGTCCCTGGATCAATAGCTAGCATCCACAGTTAAGATGTAATATCAAGAAACAAAGGTCATAATACAACTTTATAACCAGGAATAACATAATTTTATTACATCTTACATAGCTCATTTGGCTTTTACATTACATTGCAGCCGAATATCTATAAGCATGGGGTCCTTCATCTTCAAAGTGCCACAGGCAAACATGTTGGTTGTAGACTTGTAATCCTAATCAATCAATCTTCACTAAAATCAACCAATCCTGCAACAATACAAGTTACAGCCACAAGGGTCAATACATTTGAATTGTATTGGCAAGGTTCACTACTATGTAGAATATAAGTGGATCCTATCATTACATGCATATTTGGCTAAGTGGGGTTTTAGGCTCATTTGCAGAAAGCAATAATTTATCCTATCTTTTCAAAATGGTTTTGATCTTTTGTCAAATCTTTCTGAACTCCTTGGTAAATCCCCAAGTGTTCAAGTCTTTGTCAAAATCCCTCGAGCTCCTTGGTAAATCCCCAAGTGCTTCAAGTTTTTATCCAAATCTCTTGAGCTTCTTGGTAAATCCCCAAGTGCTTCAAGTTTTTATCAAAACCTCTTGAGCTCCTTGGTACCCCCAAGTGCTGCAAGTCTTTTGTTATCACTTTAAAGTTTTTCTTTTTGAAATTGGAATGTCGAGATTTCCCATAGCTTCAAGCTTTAGTTGCTCAGTATTTTCCATAACCGGGGACACGGCTAAGTACTTAGATTTTTATTATCTTCTGCAGAAGTTGTACACTTTACCCACATGACACACCCTCATCTTGTTGCCACCAGTGGCCGCTGGATAGGTACTCACCAAGATGGAGTACTGGCAGATTGAGAATGTGACGAAGTCTTTCCAGAGGGTCCTCCCATACACCATTGCTAGCTTGTCTTCAGACACCCATGTATGGTTTTGAGTTCCCTCATTTTCAGTGACCTGAAGACAATGCATGGGTCTTCCCAATGTAGTTGACCAAGCCAGAGCCATATGTAGCATGTGGTTGTACACGAAAGCCACAATTGGAGAAACATGTTCAATCTCTAAGTTCCTGGGTGGTTTTCTTTTGGTGCACAACACAAAGATATTGCCATAGACATGGTTCCTTTTGTTGCCACTTCCTCCAAAACTTGAGTATCCTTGTCCACCCAGGTGGTTCATTGAGTACTTGTTTTATTATATAAAAAAATACAAGTCTTTTCTCAACTTCATAAAATCTCAACATGTATATCTTCTCAAAATATCTAGCATGGCTAAGCATTTTACAACTACATTGTTTCCTCTAAGGAATATATAAGGTATCCTATTAGGATTTAGCATAGCATAAGTATAGAAATTCTTTTCATGCATGTTTCAAAATCCACTAAGTATAATGAAAATAGTAGGACTTTAGATGATAGTGTCACTTGCCTTTTTGGTAGGGAATGTTGGTTCACTTCTTGATCTTGCTAGTTTCACACTTTTCTAACTTCACTACAAATCAATCAAGCAAACACAATATCAACTAGCATTCCAACCAATATTCAAACAATCAAACACACACATAAAATAATAGGGACTAAGTCATGCATGCAAGCATGCAAAAGGTAGTTTTATTTGCAAAGGTGGTTTCTACTAGGCTCTAAACTTTGTAAGGTTCAAAGTGGACATTTTCTAAAGTGTCAAAACCATTTGCAAAAGGGTTTTATCTAAAAATCATTTTTAAATCCAATCATTATTTTATGTGGTGGAAAATGTTTTTATCAAAGCAACAATTTCATGTTGTTCACCAAATAAGTTGTTAATTCACAAAACTTGGTGTCTAGGGTCAGTAGGTTTGATTCAAATCATTTTCCCAAAGTTTTTACTCCAAAATCATTTTCATAGCAAAATCATTATTTTTATTTGGCTAGAAATGGGCTAATTCATGTTTTTATTCCTAAACTTCACAAAATCCATTTTTAAAACCATGGGTTGGTTCCTAGGGTCAGTAAGTTCACAACAAACCAATTTGCAAAGATTTCAACCTCAAAAACATTTTGGAACAATTTTTATAACCTAAACAAGCATACAAATGTTTCTCCAAAAACAAACATTTTACCAGAGGCTTTTTACTAAACAAATTGCATGGTTGGCTAGGGCTTGTTCCACTGATTCCATTGATATAAAGTTTGTAATTTTTGGACGTGTGGATCAAAAGTTACAAGGTTTTCAAATCTGCATCTAAATCTGATTTCAAATTCTGTTTTAAATCGAGACTGGCCACGCGTCGCGATGTTAATGGTCGATACCGATTCGGGTGGATCGAGTGATGCTGGCCGTAGGATTAAACTAACAACGCATGGCACAGATAGATCGTTACCCCTTCGGCTAAGAATCTATCGCGTGCGTACGATTAAGATCCAACGGCGCGCAGCACGCTTGCCATCTAGTGGCGGCGCTGGCGGTGGCAGACAGCGGCGCACGCTCAGACGGTGGGCTAGCGGCGGTTCTAGGAAGCAAGGAGGGAAGGGGAGGTGCTCACCGGGTTCAGGAGGTCACGGTGAAGCTCGAGGTGGTGTTGGTCTGGCGAGGGGCACACTAGAGTGAGAGTAATCGTTCGCCGGAGTCGTCGTCGGCGTCAGATGGTTCCGTTCGTGGTCGGGGTCGACGCTACAGATCACGAGGGGGCAAACAGAGAGCATGGTTAGATGCGCAAGGCCAACGCGATGACGCGTGCGTGAAGGATAGGGCCCGGGGTGGTCGGTTCTTACCAGGAAACGTCGCCGGAGATAGTAGCAGACGTGGCGGCGCTCAGTCGAGGTGGTTGCCGACGTTCTGGGGCGCCCGCGGTTGAACGGGTGGCACAGAGAGAAGCGTTAGAGGCTTGGGAGTAAGCTCGTGTGGTTGGGGACGTGAGGGGCGGTAGTGGTTCGCCGGAATTTACTAGAGATGGTCGTCGGAGCAGTGGCGGTGCTGCTTCGATTCAGGGCAGCCTGGTGGCTCTCGTGCAACGGGGTTTGAGGGGAAAGGAGGAGAAGGCGCAGGCGATTAAATGTGCGTGGTCGTAGGGTGGAGTAATGCGGCCATAATCTTGAATTGATCGCTCGCGTTTACTGGCTGCAACGGCAGGGAGTAATTGGCGCGAGGAAGAAGGAAGTGAGCTGGCGGTGGGGTCCGGGCGTCAGCGGGGAAGGAAGAGAGGGAGAGGGTCCACTGGTCAGCGTCTCTGTGGGTCAGTAAGTGAGTGTGAAATGTTTTCTGCGGGGAAGAGGGACTGGGCTGGTTGTTGGGCTTATTGGGCTGGCCGGCTGGGCCGTGTCCATTTTTATTTTATTTTTCCTTCCTGAATGCCTTTTCTTTTTCCAATTCTATTTTCTGTTTTGAAAATCAAACATTCAATTCACAACAAACTTTCACCAAACTTTGCATTGAGTTTTTGGTTCTGTTTAACAACATAAACCAAAGTCCTAAAAACAAAAATAATATTTTTTATTTTAGGGTCCATTATTAATTAAATAAATAGACCTTGTTTATTAAATCCAAATAGGATTTGATTTATTTTAAATCTCCATTTGAAATAATTTCAAAACCAAATCAGTAGGTTTTATTGGAAAATAATAAACACTTGGAAAACTTGTTTAAAATAAATTAGTAAGTTTTGATGTTTTAATTAAAATAGTAAAACCTTTATTTCTAATAAACTTGGATATTAAATCCTTATCATTTTATTTAAATAAACCTTTACTATTTTTATCAAATAGAAATATTTTATTTCAAAGGCTTGGCCAAGTTTTAATTTGGCTCATAAAATAATCCTTATTTGAATTTCTTCCTTTTCATTTGAAAACCAAATCTTTTTATTAAAAGATTCAAAAAAATAGTAATTCCAAATATATTTATTTATCTTTATTAAATGTTTATCTTTTTAAATCCTTTTAGGATTTATCTTGATCAAAATAGGTTTGAAGGTTCTCAATTGGAATCAAAAAGTTTCTTCTCACCCTGAAAATCAACAAAGTTTTATTTTATTCATTTATTTTTCACATTACAAGATTTGGAAATTCTTGGGATGTGACAGCTCTCCTCATTTTTAAGACCTTCTTTTGTCTCCCACATTTTCATTATTAATTTCCAGACTTCATCATAATTATAAGACAGAAAACTACCATTAGAAGCGGTATCTAGGCTCGCTCTATTTTATTATTAAGCCCTCCATATAAAGTATGAGTGATTAATCAATCAGGTAAGTGATGATGCAGGCAATTATCTAGATAACTTTTATACCTAAGATAGCCTTCATATAAACTCATTGGGACTATTTTAAAAACTAATAATAGTACCTCTCATCCTGTGAGCTTTGCTTTCTGAGAAATATTTTGATAGGAACTTGGTTGTCAATTCCGTCCAAGTCCTTGGTGTTTCTACACAAAAAGATCTATACCATTCGCAAACATTATTTGAGAGTGTTTGTCTAAACAACTGGATTTTAACCATATCAAGATTACAGTTATCGAACATAAAGGAACCATGAACATCTTCAAAGAATTGTAAGTATCCATATGGACTCTCTTCATCGGTTCCTGCAAATTTCTTAGAGTGTAGCAGTTCAAATAATAAAGGATGGGTCTAAATACCATATGGGTTTATGCTTTTGCTGACAGGTATAAAATCGTCCATGGGCAAACCCATTTTCCTTGCCGCCTCAAGCTGGATTAAATGCTGGGTGTTGTCCATTGTTATGGTCCTGTAACTAAAATCAAAAATTAGTACAACGAAAGCAAATAACTAAAATTAAAGTGACTTACAGCACTAAGCTCCCTAGCAACGGCACCAGAAAATAGCTTGATGATTGCAAGTGCACAGATCATTTGTAGCTAGTTTCGAAATAAAGATATCGATCCCACTGGGAGGAGTAGGCGAAAGACTAAAATGCTTTTAACTAAAACTAAATGAAGTACTCAAGAAATAATTATAAGATGCAAGAAAAGTAGAATTGTTTTTGTGTTTTTAATTGAGCGAACCAATTAAATTAAAGTAAAACTTAATGAAGAAATAGTAATCTCGTGTGTAAGAAAGCTTGGAACTTCAATATGGAAAAGGCATTCTCGGGGAGTGGTGGATACACCGCTAGCAATTTAGACTGGGTAATCAAGATTATTATAACAAATATTCTCATGACATGTATGTATATGGGAGGAGCTCCATATATGGATGAATAGGCAACAACCACTTCTCACATCATCCTTCATAACCACAGCTGACAAATAAATGGCATCAATCGTAGTATCCAGCTATTAAGGTACTTTTCCCGCAGCATGCACATGGCTTAATGAGTTCTCATTTCTTTCCCAAGTTAGCACGTAAAGGATGACAACAACTTTATAGTCACAGTAACTGCTATCATCCCTTCGTCTACCAACAAGTAATCCCTTCATCAAGTCCCCATAAGAGGCAAATATTAAAGAGGTGCACAACTCTATACATCAAGATGAACAATATTAACCCATAGACATAATGATGTATAACATAATAATCTCTATCTCATCTCAATCATATACTAGGGTTTCTCCATCTCCCTAAGAACTAATGATCTACTCAGACATGGAGGCAATTAGCATCATGGCAATGGTAATGGAAACAATTATAGATGAATAGTTCTTGTATAAATCCACAACTAGTGCTAGAATTACAACAATATGTAGATGAGATGGATGGAGATGATGGGGATGATGGTGATGCAGTGGTTGATGAAGATGGATATCGATGTCTTGGCCTCCTGGATCTGATAAGGGCGAAGATGGATCCCTAGGGCAAGTTCCCCCTCCAGATCCCTTCCGGAGGTGAGGTTTTTGGAGAATGCTGGGTGTTTTGTATGTCGTCTCTCCGATCCAGTTGCATGGGGTGAAACTATTAGAGAAGGCGGTGGCGGCGCCAACTATATGGCAGGAACTATACGGCCAGAAAAAGTATCCTCGCCGTATACTTGGTCATTAAACCTTTTGTATCCTCCAATCGCTTCGGGTTTTCTTCTGGTATTATTGATATTTCCCTATTTAACGATTTACGTTGTTTTTGGCTCCTTTTCACTCCAATATAACTCGTCCAAGAATTGTGTCCATCGGATCCATCATCTGTCCTGATCTTGGTGAAAATAAACATAAAAGGTGCGCGCAGACGCCGTAAAATACCATGATCCTACCACTACAATGCAAAATAATAATATAAAACATGATGCAAATATGCACTCATCATGGACCAGATTATATTTCTTCATCGTTAGGAGTAGCAATTTCCGCAAGCACCCCATGTGAATAATTGGCGTACCATACGGTAAGAGCAAATATCAACTTTATGATTATTCTGTTAAGAGCAACGTTTGAAGAATCTTGTCACGTCCATGTTGCACCCAAGTTCATATGTGTCTCGTGGTCAAGCGATCTTTAGTAAAGACAATAATTGTTTATGAAAAACTACCAATAACGATATTGATGATGCATTTCACGGTATATCATGTTGGATCTATCCATCGTCGTTATTCTCCCAACAACTCCGATCTCATATATCATTGGCAACTCCGCAACACATTGTCGTTTTTCCCATAGTTAGGAAACTGGGACTATCAATGATACATGAACTAGTCTTAGAGGCGATACTAGGGATATCTAAATAGTGTTTATAATTCCACACATGTATTAGGCTTTTCCTCTAAATAATTTTTATATGGAACCAATACAATTATAGCACAGAATAATAAACTTAATCATAAAAAGGAAATATAGAATAATATAATTTATTATTTCCTCTATGGCATATTTCCATCAAAGCCGATCGCCACCTTCATGGATATGTTTTTCATTCACTAACGTAGCTCATAGCTTTCCCTCTCTATGATATCATCCACGGGGTAGCGAGCCATTAGTGCATCATCCATTAGTGCGTCATCAGCCCGGACCCGCGTGGAAGCCATGCTGTTATTTCTCTGAGATGGGCCGCTACTATCGAATGCAGGATCTTGCTGCCGCTTAGATTCCCCTTGCTAGATAATTGCTTCTAGTTGCTCCTGCTACCGCATTAATATGCGTACCAATTCCCCGTTCTTTCTATCTTCTAGAACCGGTCTGCCCTCATGTTTCTATCTTCTCTGACGACTTCTATAACTGTCATTCCACTCAACAAACCCAATCCTCCACAAAATGGAGCCTTTGCCTCGTGTTTGTCCTGCGTGTTCAGGATTCCCAAGGTAGTGTGTCATCTCGTCATTCTTTCTCTCGGGATGGAACGTTCCCTTTCGAGCTTTGGTTATTTGTTTAACAAGGTCTTCGGAGATTTTTACAATTTCTTTCTTTCCAAAAATACACTTCCTTGTTAGTGGGTCCAATGATCCCTCATGCTTGTAAAACCAATGCTTGGACCTCTCGGGCCATTCCGTTATAGGTGGAGTGATCCCTTTAGCAATCACGATGTCAGCAGTTTGTTCACACTTAGGCACGACATTCTTGTAGCCACTTGTCCACATAACGGAGTGTTTTGTGCAGCAACCACCAAATGGATGTTTCAAAAGGGTACCATACAATTTTTCAAAAATACTAGATCACCTTGCATAGACCATGTCCCAACTGTGGTATCTTAAACCTTTTCGTCCACCCCTCGTGAAAAAAGATAAATTCATGCTGAATCGGTAGGAAGTGGGTCAGATTTGAAGTACAGGTACATGATCTGATGCTCATGATTTTTCATAAAAATCATTTTTAGGTTAACAATAGGCTATTTCACCATAGATGCACTACAAATTTAGCGAGGCTCAGCCACGAGCAAAGAATCTTCATGCCTGTCGTTTCGACCATAGTTTGAAACAGGCATAATAAATTCAAAAATGATCCAAACAATGTAAAACCTTCGCGTGGTGTCATATTATGTGACATTGTTGCAAGGAAAATATCAAACTTGGTATATTGATTGCATCTCAAAAATGAGCTATCATGTTCTTAGGTTTCGTGGCTTTCAGACCAAACGACCAATGTTATAGATAGCATCATGGCATAGTTTGTGATAATGTGCCCATATTGTGCATGCACATCATGGGATGCCAAACAATATTACAGGAGGAAGTTTTCCTTTTCGTCGCACCAAAAAGCCAATTTCCATTTTCTGAGTGCAAAAACGGGGTGTTTTGTGAAGCAACCACCAAATGAAAGTTTTAAAATGGTACCACCCTATTTTTCAAAAATACTAGACCACATTTCAAGGACAGTCTCCCAACTGCGGTATCTTAAACCTTTTTGTCCACCCCTCGTGAAAATGACAAATTCCTTCTGAATCGGTAGGAAGTTGGTTAGATTTGAACTATAGGTACATGATCTCTAATCATTTTTAGGTTTATAATATTATACTTCATCAAAGATCCACTGCAATTTTAGCGAGGCACAGCCCCGAGCTAAGAATATTCATGTCCATCATTTTGACCATAGTTTGAAACAGGCATAAGAAATTCAAAAATGATCCAAACAATGTAAAATCTTCGCGTGGTGTCATATTATGTGACATAGTTGCAAGGAAAAATATCAAACTGGGTATATTGATTGAATCTCAAAAAAACCTTCTCAGAAATGAGCTATCATATTTGAGGTTTTATGGTTTTCAGACCAAACGACCAATGTTATGTCCAGAATCGCAGCATAGTTTAAGAAAATATGCCCATATTGTGCATGCATGTGCATCATGGGATGGCAAACAATGTTGAAGGAGGAAGTTTTCCTTTTTTTCCTATCAAAAATACAGTTTCCATTTTGTATGTGTAAAAGGGGTGTTTTGTGAAGCAACTACCAAATGAAAGTTTCAAAATAGTGCCACCCCATTTTTTAAAAATACTAGACCAACTTGCATGGACAATGTCCCAATCGGGGAATCTTAAAACATTTCGTCCACCCCTCATGAAAAAGACAAATTCCTTCTGAATTGGTAGGAAGTGGGTCAGATTTGAACTACATGTACATGAGCTTATGCTCATGAGTTTTGAAAAAAATCATTTTTAGGTTTACAATATGCTATTTCATTAGAGGTGCACTACAAGTTTAGCGAGGCTCGGCCTCGAGCTAAGAAACTTCATGCCTGTCATTTTAACCATAGTTTGAAACGAGCATAAGATATTCAAAAATGATCCAAACAATGTAAAACCTTCATGTGGTGTCATATTATGTGACATAGTTACAAGGAAAAATATCAAACTTGGTATATTCATTGCATCTCAAAAAACCTTCTCAGAAATGAGCTATCATGTTCAAGGTTTCATGACTTTTTCAGACCAAACGACCAATGTTATGGCCAAAATCGTGGCATGGTTTGCAATAATGTGCCCATATTGTGCACGCATGTGTACCATCGGATGGCAAACAATGTTTTAGGAGGATTTTTCCTTTTCGTCGCACCAAAAAGCCATTTTTCGAGTGCTAAAAACAGGATGTTTTATGAAGCAACCACCAAATCAAAGTTTCAAATGGTACTGCCCTGTCAACACCCGGATTTTTAATCCTATTTGCCTGTTATGCCATACATCGCAATCCCAGGATTACCATTTTTGCGAGACATAACAGAACTGGATACCATAGTACATCATCCATTACAAACCGTACATAAGTTCTTACACAAATAGGGATCTCATGATCCAGTTCTTAATACAACTTCAAGCAGCGGAATACGTAATAATAACGGTAGCGTAGGCGAAGCTCCATCTTCGGGTCACATGCAATGACGATGGGAGATGATCCTAGTTGTCGTAACCTTCCTGGGGTCCATCCTCCAGGTACTCCTCTTCATAGTCTGGCCATGGGAATAGCCAGGGACAAAGCCATGAGTACTCTTTAAGTACTCGCAAACTAATACTAACTAGTGAAAGGGGTTTTTGATAATAGGACACTAGGCTCTAGGGTTGTTTTGCAAAAGCCAGATTTATCTCTACTAAGTTTAGAAGCAACGAATGTAGTTGAATTTTTATAACACCTAAATGGGATCTTGTATCTCATATCACAACCCTGTTGTGGTCAAGTCAAAGTCTCAATTCATTTCACAAGTCATTTTGAAAAGTCTGATGGGGGAACAGTATGGCCACTCCAACTGTCCATAACCGCGGACACGGCTATTCAAATAGTTTGACACTCTGCAGAGCTTGTACACTTTCACCACAACATTCGATACATCCGTCAGGAACAAATCCTAAATTCACCATACTCAGTGTAGCGTCCCCAACCTTTAATAAGATTGAGTCCCCTGTGTTTACAATGCTAGTCCCTGGATCAATAGCTAGCATCCACAGTTCAGATGTAATATCGAGAAACAAAGGTCATAATACAACTTTATAACCAGGAATAAAATAGTTTTATTACATCAAACATAGCTCATTGGCTATTTACATTACATTGCAGCGGAATAACTATAAGCATTGGGTCCTTCATCTTCAAAGTGCCACAGGCAGATGTTGGTTGTAGACTTTGTAATCCTAATCAATCAATCTTCACTAAAAACAATCAAACCTGCAACATAATAAGTTACAGCCACAAGGGTCAATACATTTGAATTGTATTGGCAAGTGATACTTTGGTAGTATAATGGAGTCTATCATCTATATGCATTTGGCTAAGTGGAGTTGAGGCTTTGCATTGCTCAAAATAGATTTTTCCCTATCATTTGAAAATAAGTTTTGTTTGGCAAAAACAAATTCCAAGGCATCTATCAATCAAAGACTGAAGATCCACTCAGGGCATCTATCAATCAAAGACTGAAGATTTACTTGGCAAAAACAATTTCCCAATCTAAGATTTTGAGATCCTTGTACCAAGCCATCTCTCCATCAAAGATTGAAGAATTTCACACAACCCTTGTTCACCCACAAGTTTTAATTTAGAAATTGGAATGATGAGATTCTTGATTGCTTCCATGTCTTGATGCTCAAATTGTCCTTTACCAGGGACATGGCTAAGTACTTAGATTTTACACTCTGCAGAGGTGGTGCACTTTCCCCACAAGCCTTGGTTTCCCAAGGATAATCCTTCAGTAGCCTTTCCTTAGTCAAATGGACGCGTTCCAACCTATCAAACACTACCACCCACTGTCCAAAAGACTAAGTTCCAGCATCCTAAGATCATGGCAGAGCCCATAATGCCAAGTGGTTGCACTTGAAGTTTCTCAACATTTGACATCTCAAATCTCTTTGTTTCCTGGGTGGCCATCCACAAGTGAGATACACTAAGGTAAACCATAAACATGGGCCTTGTGAACCACTCAACCAAAAACCACCAAGCAAGTCCCATTCCACCCAGGAGATTCATTAACTTTATTTGTTTTATTAAACAAAACATAAGTCCATAGACTTAGAAATTTTCATAGCATGAATATATATCCCACCCAGGTTTTCTATTAGCTAGGCTAAGCTTGATAGTAATAGGATTCCTAACTTAGGAAAATCCTACTAAGGATTCAATCTACTAGTTTTCCTATAGCAAGGTATATGCTTAGCAAAATAAAAACCATGCAAGTTTTACTTAGCAAAACACTATTGCATAATGAAAATAATGGGATAATGATATGAAGCATCACTTGCCTTTTTGGTAGAGGGTATAAGTTCACTCCTTGTCCTTGCAACACTCACACTCTTCAAGTCACTACAACCAATCAAGCAAGGCACTAACTCAATCTACCAATCAAGCAAATCAACACACATAAAATAACAAAGTCAAAGCAATGCATGTAAGCATGCAAAGGATGGTTCTAATGTAAGGATGGTCTTTACTAGGCTTCTAACTTTGTAAGTTCCAATTTGGTCATTTACCAAAATGGCAAAGTCATTTGCAAAGAGGGTCTCCATTAGATTCCTAAACTTTGTAAGATCCAAAATGGTCATTTACCAAAGTGGCAAAGTTAAAGAAATGCATGCAAGCATGCCAAGCCTTGTTTTGTTTGGAAAAGTGGTTCCTAATGGGTCATAGACTTTTGGGCACACCTATTGGTCATTTTGCAAAGTGGCAAGGCCATTTGCAAAAGGGTTTCACTATAAAACCATTTGCAAAACAAAGTGTCATTATATGTGGTGTAGAAATATTTCTACTAGGGTATTAACCTATAGGTTTCACCAAATGAGTTGCTATTGCAAAACTTGGTGTTTTGGGTCAGTAGGTTTGGTTCAAAACATTCTCTCAAAGTTTTCTTTATGAAAGCATTTTCATAAACAAAACAAATAGTTTTAGTTAGCTAGAAATGGACTAAACTAATTAATCCATTCTATTCTTTTCCAAAATCACTTCCCAATCTATGGGTTGGTTCCTATGGTCAGCAAGGTCACATCAAACTAATTGGTAAAGGTTTTAACCTAAATATCATTTTTTAAATGATTTTTCTAATGTTAGCAAGCATACAAAAGAATCTGCAAAGTTAAACAAGTTAACAGATACTATTTGCTAAACTAAGGGCAGGGTTGGCTAGGGTTTGTCTTGCTGATTCCAACGACATCAAATTTGTAAAATTTGGACGTGTGGATCAAAAGATACATGGGTTTGAAGTTAGCAAGAAATTCTGTTTTCAAATTCTGTTTTAAATGATAGGTGACACGCACGTGATATCATTGGTCGATACCGTTCGGCGGATCGTGGCTGTGAGCGTTGGATCTAATCTAATCGTGCGGTCCAGAGAGCGTACCTATTCGCGTGTAAGTGGTTCTATCGTATCCGATGGATCTAGATCGAACGGCTGCAATCACTCAGACCATCAACTGGCGGCGCTGCGGTGGCTACCGGCGGCGGAGTCGTCGGTCGATGACGGTGTCGGCGATACAGGAAGCGAGAGAGAAAGAGGAGATGCTCACCGGGCTCGGAGGTTCTGGCGATGCTCGGGATGTGTTGGTGGCGAGGGGCGTTAGTCAGCGTAATTGCTCGTCGGAGTTGGGAAGCGGCGGCGGTTGGCTCTGTCCGTAGTCGAAGACGTTCGTGGTTCTCTCCGGGCGAAAAGAAGGCACGTTAGATGCGCGGGTCCAAGGCAAGGTCGTGTGCGAAACGAGAGGTCGGGTGGTCTTGTGCTTACCGTAAAAGTCGCGGAGAAGAAGCGGAACCGCGGCGCTCAGGCTTGCCGAGTCGTCGCTACAGATCACGAGAAGAACAATCGAGGGTTGGGTTAGACGCAGGAGGTCACGGAGGTGCTGTGTGCGTGAACGAGGAGAAGAGGGGCGACCGGAATCTACCTGTGGGGCTCGCCGGAGCTGAAGACAGACGATGGCGCTCACTGTCGACGACGGAGTCGAGGTTCTAGGGCACCCGCGGGCGAATGTATGGCAAGGAAAGATGCGCTAGGATGCGGTGAGTGTGCTCGCGTGGTCAATGAGGCAAGGGGAGGTCCGGTTTCGCCGGAATTGCTCGGAGACGGTGGTCGAAGCTGCGGCGGTACAGAGAGAAATGGAGGCAGCCTAGGGGCAGAGGGGAGGCGATGTCTGTGGGAAATGACAGAGGAGAGGGAGGCGTTTAAGTAGACGTCATCGCGGCGAGGGATTAACGCAGTATTAACGCGAATTAATTCGGCGGAATCAAAGCAAATGGCCGTCCGGGAAGACGGGTCAGGGGAAGGAAGAAGAAGGAGGTGGCAGTGGGGTCCTCTGGTCAGTGGGAAAAGAAAGAAGAGAGGGGTCCACGGGTCAGTCTCCTCGCGGGTTGTTTAAGTGGTGAAGAAAACGGTTCGAGGGGGAGTAAGAGGAGGTGGGGTCTGCTTGGCAGTGAAAGGGAAAGAGGAGAAGTGGGTCCGCGCTGTCATTGACTCAGCGGGTCTGTTTCTGGGTGTAAAATGTTTTCCTTCGGGGAGAAGTACTGGGCTGGACTGCTGTTGGGCCTTAGTGGGCTGCTGTTCTGTTTTCTTATTTTTTTCTGTCTGCTCTCTTTTTCCTTTTTCTAATTCTTTTTCTGTTTTCAATTTCAAACAAATATTCAAACCATTCAAACAACACTCAAATCAATTCAAACAAACAACCAACTTCACTTTGAATTGGGTTCTGTTTAGAAACATAATCCAAATCTCAAAATGAAATATTAATTTATTTATTTTAGGATCCATTTAATAATTAAATAAAATGGATCTTTAGTTTATTAATAGTGTTTGATTTATTTAATAAAATTTCCATTTGAATTCCAATTATTTTCAAAACCAAACCAGAAGGTTTAATTTGAAAGATAAAAGAATACTTGGAAACTTATTTAAATAAATAAATAAGTTTTGGTGTTTAATTAAAATGGGAAAAGCTTTTACTTAAATAAAATTGGATATTTAAATCCTTATTATTTTATTTAAATAATCCTTTACTCATTTTAATCAAAGCAAAACCTTTTAATAAAAGATTTCAAAGTAGTAATAAAATACTTGGTGTTTATTAAAAATGGGAAAAGCTTTTACTTAAATAAAATTGGATATTTAGATCCTTTATTTTATTTAAATAAACCTTTACTCATTTTATCAAAACAAAATATTTTATTACAAAGCTTGGCCAAAATTAATTTGGCTCACCTTTTCATTTGAAACAAAAGTCTTTTATTAAAAGATCTAAATTTGTATTTCCAAAACAATTTATTTTCCTTTGATAAATGTTTATCCAAATAAATCCCTTTAGGTTTATTTGTTCACCATTTGGTGTGGGCTTTTGGTAAGGGCTTTAAAGGCTTTGGAAATTCAATTTCCTTAACTCATTATATTCACAAGATCTTGTCTATGGTTCCAAACTAAGTGAAACCAATCTCTAAGGTCTTTCTTGATCCTTTGTGGAAATTTGTTGATCAAATTTGGTATGGATCAAATCCATGGATTTGGAGATACTTTGGAAATTGATTTCCTTCCATTAGGGTTTAGGGTTTTGGATTTCTTTCCAAATGTTCAAATTTCCAGATACATTCATTGAGGAATGCATTTCCCTTGATTTGGATTTTTTGTTGAATTCAAACTTTAGCCAAAGTTTGTTCAAGATGGGGTTTTAAGTCTCCTTTTAGAAACAAAAGTTTCTTTTCACCCTGATTTTCAACAAAAGTTTATTTTGTTTATTTTATTTTTCACATTACAAGATTTGGAAAATCTTGGGATGTGACAGGCTACCACCCTTAAAATAAATCTCGTCCCGAGATTTGGGGAGGCTAGGGGTTACAAGCAGGTTCAAAACAACTAGGGTACTACCACCCTTGAAAATTTTCCAACTAAACTACATCTTGGTTCGCTTGAAATCTTGGAAAACTTCTTCTTGGAAAATTTCTGCATAGTGTCCTTTGTTTCCATGTTTGACTCATGGGCTGAGGTTGGGTTTCTCCTTTGGCTTGTTCATCTTGTTCTTCATCTTTTCTGGACAATTGCTTACATAGTGTCCTGGTTCCTTGCAATTGAAACAGTGGATATCTTGGAGTTCTTTACGTTGCTCTTGTGGACAAACTGCTACATAATGGCCTAGCTCTTTGCAGTTGTTGCACTCTACTTGGTCCATCCTTTTATTCTTTATGGACTCTGGGCATCCACTGGGGTTGTGTCCCATTTCCTTACATTTACGACATTGCACAAGGCTCATGTCTTGTTTTGGTTTCTTGGGCTTCTTTGATCCTTTGAATTGGGTTGTCTTGTTTGGGGGTATAAGTGGTCCTTTTCCTTTGTCATCAACATTTTTGGCATACTTGGATCCTTCTTGTTTCCTTTGTTCAACAATGGCATAGACGGGGCATTGGATAGGTACATGGTCGTTTCCTTCACAAAGGTGACAAGTAACTTGAGATGTTGGGCATTGGCCAACTGGATGTTCCTCTTCACAATTGGGGCATTGATCTTCATGCTCCTTGGAAGTATGATCCTTGTCTCCACAAATATTGCAAGCTGGTGCTCCATCTAGCATAATGTTCTTGTCATCCTTGTTGTCATACACTCTTTTGGGATAGTTTTCTTCCATGCTGATCATTTGATTAGTCACCTTAAGCATCAGTTGGGATTGTTCTTCCAAAAACTTTTGCAAGGTAGGGTCTTTATCACTATTGTTGGCTATGAACTGAGCTGTTAGTTGGCTCAATTGGTGTTGGGTTGCTATGAGTTCTCTCATGCTGTCCTCTTGGGTGTTGTTGATGTCATCATCCTTGATGCTGGAGTCTCTTGGAGAAGTCATCTGTTTGGGTTGGATAGGGATTAGAATAGGCAAAAGGTTTTTCTAAGGTGATATTTCTATTCACACACATCACAATTCACACAAGCAATGTGCAAGCAGTCACAAACAAGCACTCCACTCAAACAACAAAGGTGCAAACACATATTTAGGCAACAAAATATTTTTTTGTTACACCACTTAAGTTGGTGTGTTTGACTTAAACTAATATATGGTGGTCCATCTACATGGTTCACTTGTGATCTTTCCATCCTTCTTGGTTGATTCTTCTTGAATGAGATCTTTGTATCCTTGGAGAATTCTTGTGTCTTTGTCACAAATCTTCAAAGATGTTGATGGCTTCTTCTAAGTTGTGTTTCCTTAGCCTTCAAGTGAAATGTTACTCAAGACTTGTAGTCTTTAGTGATATCCAAGTTGAAGTCCTTGGTGTACATGTTGAAGATGTTGAAGAAGTTGAAGTCATTAGAGTTGAAGATGTTGAAGAAATCCTTTGCACATGGTGAAGTCTTTGGTCAAAGGGTAGGCTTTTCCATCAAGTTTGAAGTAGAAGAGATGTAGAGTTGAAACCAAAATGGTTGAGGAAAGAGTTTACAAGATTATTTTGTAAATAAGTTTTGGAATAAGACAACTCCTATTGTCTAAGGGTTTTTGTCCAATCCTAGGGTTACAAATCCTACAGGCAACACAATGCTCTGATACCATTCATGGCGTCCCCAACCTTTAATAAGATTGAGTCCCCTGTGTTTACAATGCTAGTCCCTGGATCAATAGCTAGCATCCACAGTTCAGATGTAATATCGAGAAACAAAGGTCATAATACAACTTTATAACCAGGAATAAAATAGTTTTATTACATCAAACATAGCTCATTGGCTATTTACATTACATTGCAGCGGAATAACTATAAGCATTGGGTCCTTCATCTTCAAAGTGCCACAGGCAGATGTTGGTTGTAGACTTTGTAATCCTAATCAATCAATCTTCACTAAAACAATCAAACCTGCAACATAATAAGTTACAGCCACAAGGGTCAATACATTTGAATTGTATTGGCAAGTGATACTTTGGTAGTATAATGGAGTCTATCATCTATATGCATTTGGCTAAGTGGAGTTGAGGCTTTGCATTGCTCAAAATAGATTTTTCCCTATCATTTGAAAATAAGTTTTGTTTGGCAAAACAAATTCCAAGGCATCTATCAATCAAAGACTGAAGATCCACTCAGGGCATCTATCAATCAAAGACTGAAGATTTACTTGGCAAAAACAATTTCCCAATCTAAGATTTTGAGATCCTTGTACCAAGCCATCTCTCCATCAAAGATTGAAGAATTTCACACAACCCTTGTTCACCCACAAGTTTTAATTTAGAAATTGGAATGATGAGATTCTTGATTGCTTCCATGTCTTGATGCTCAAATTGTCCTTTACCAGGGACATGGCTAAGTACTTAGATTTTACACTCTGCAGAGGTGGTGCACTTTCCCACAAGCCTTGGTTTCCCAAGGATAATCCTTCATAGCCTTTCCTTAGTCAAATGGGACGTTCCAACCTATCAAACACTACCACCCACTGTCCAAAAGACTAAGTTCCAGCATCCTAAGATCATGGCAGAGCCCATAATGCCAAGTGGTTGCACTTGAAGTTTCTCAACATTTGACATCTCAAATCTCTTTGTTTCCTGGGTGGCCATCCACAAGTGAGATACACTAAGGTAAACCATAAACATGGGCCTTGTGAACCACTCAACCAAAAACCACCAAGCAAGTCCCATTCCACCCAGGAGATTCATTAACTTTATTTGTTTTATTAAACAAAACATAAGTCCATAGACTTAGAAATTTTCATAGCATGAATATATATCCCACCCAGGTTTTCTATTAGCTAGGCTAAGCTTGATAGTAATAGGATTCCTAACTTAGGAAAATCCTACTAAGGATTCAATCTACTAGTTTTCCTATAGCAAGGTATATGCTTAGCAAAATAAAAACCATGCAAGTTTTACTTAGCAAAACACTATTGCATAATGAAAATAATGGGATAATGATATGAAGCATCACTTGCCTTTTTGGTAGAGGGTATAAGTTCACTCCTTGTCCTTGCAACACTCACACTCTTCAAGTCACTACAATCAATCAAGCAAGGCACTAACTCAATCTACCAATCAAGCAAATCAACACACATAAAATAACAAAGTCAAAGCAATGCATGTAAGCATGCAAAGGATGGTTCTAATGTAAGGATGGTCTTTACTAGGCTTCTAACTTTGTAAGTTCCAATTTGGTCATTTACCAAAATGGCAAAGTCATTTGCAAAGAGGGTCTCCATTAGATTCCTAAACTTTGTAAGATCCAAAATGGTCATTTACCAAAGTGGCAAAGTTAAAGAAATGCATGCAAGCATGCCAAGCCTTGTTTTGTTTGGAAAAGTGGTTCCTAATGGGTCATAGACTTTTGGGCACACCTATTGGTCATTTTGCAAAGTGGCAAGGCCATTTGCAAAAGGGTTTCACTATAAAACCATTTGCAAAACAAAGTGTCATTATATGTGGTGTAGAAATATTTCTACTAGGGTATTAACCTATAGGTTTCACCAAATGAGTTGCTATTGCAAAACTTGGTGTTTTGGGTCAGTAGGTTTGGTTCAAAACATTCTCTCAAAGTTTTCTTTATGAAAGCATTTTCATAAACAAAACAAATAGTTTTAGTTAGCTAGAAATGGACTAAACTAATTAATCCATTCTATTCTTTTCCAAAATCACTTCCCAATCTATGGGTTGGTTCCTATGGTCAGCAAGGTCACATCAAACTAATTGGTAAAGGTTTTAACCTAAATATCATTTTTTAAATGATTTTTCTAATGTTAGCAAGCATACAAAAGAATCTGCAAAGTTAAACAAGTTAACAGATACTATTTGCTAAACTAAGGGCAGGGTTGGCTAGGGTTTGTCTTGCTGATTCCAACGACATCAAATTTGTAAAATTTGGACGTGTGGATCAAAAGATACATGGGTTTGAAGTTAGCAAGAAATTCTGTTTTCAAATTCTGTTTTAAACAGATAGGTGACACGCGGCGTGATATCATTGGTCGATACCGGTTCGGCCGGATCGTGGCTGTGGAGCGTTGGATCTAATCTAATCGTGCGGTCCAGAGAGCGTACCTATTCGCGTGTAAGTGGTTCTATCGTATCCGATGGATCTAGATCGAACGGCTGCAATCACTCAGACCATCAACTGGCGGCGCTGCGGTGGCTACCGGCGGCGGAGTCGTCGGTCGATGACGGTGTCGGCGATACAGGAAGCGAGAGAGAAAGAGGAGATGCTCACCGGGCTCAGGAGGTTACGGCGATGCTCGGGGATGTGTTGGTCGGGCGAGGGGCGTTCGGGGTCAGGCGTAATTGCTCGTCGGAGTTGGGAACGGCGGCGGTTGGCTCTGTCCGTAGTCGAAGACGTTGCTGTGGTTCTCTCCGAAGCGAAAAGAAGGCACGGTTAGATGCGCGGGTCCAAGGCAAGGTCGTGTGCGTGAACGAGAGGGGTCGGGGTGGTCTTGTGCTTACCAGAAAAGTCGCCGGAGAAGAAGAAGCAGACACGGCGCTCTGTGCTTGTGAGTCGTCGCTTCTGAGATCACGAGAAGAACAATCGAGGGTTGGGTTAGACGCAGGAGGTCACGGAGGTCTGTGTGCGTGAACGAGGAGAAGAGGGCGACGGAATCTACCTGGGGCTCGCCGGAGCTGAAGACAGACGATGGCGCTCACTGTCGACGATGGAGTCGAGGTTCTAGGGCACCCGCGGGCGAATGTATGGCAAGGAAAGATGCGCTAGGATGCGGTGAGTGTGCTCGCGTGGTCAATGAGGCAAGGGGAGGTCCGGTTTCGCCGGAATTGCTCGGAGACGGTGGTCGGAGCTGCGGTCTGAGAGAAATGGAGGCAGCCTAGGGGCGAGAGGGGAGGCGATATGTGGAAATGAGGAGAGGAGGCGTTTAAGTAGACGTCATCGGCGAGGATTAACGCAGATTAACGCGAATTAATTCGGGCGGAATCAAAGCGTAAAACGGCCCGGGAAAGCAGGAAGACGCTGGTAAGAAGAAGGAGGTGGCAGTGGGGTCCTCTGGTCAGTGGGAAAAGAAAGAAGAGAGGGGTCCACGGGTCAGTCTCCTCGCGGGTTGTTTAAGTGGTGAAGAAAACGGTTCGAGGGGGAGTAAGAGGAGGTGGGGTCTGCTTGGCAGTGAAAGGGAAAGAGGAGAAGTGGGTCCGCGTTGTCATTGACTCAACGGGTCTGTTTCTGGGTGTAAAATGTTTTCCTTCGGGGAGAAGTACTGGGCTGGACTGCTGTTGGGCCTTAGTGGGCTGCTGTTCTGTTTTCTTATTTTTTTCTGTCTGCTCTCTTTTTCCTTTTTCTAATTCTTTTTCTGTTTTCAATTTCAAACAAATATTCAAACCATTCAAACAACACTCAAATCAATTCAAACAAACAACCAACTTCACTTTGAATTTGGTTCTGTTTAGAAACATAATCCAAATCTCAAAATGAAATATTAATTTATTTATTTTAGGATCCATTTAATAATTAAATAAAATGGATCTTTAGTTTATTAATAGTGTTTGATTTATTTAATAAAATTTCCATTTGAATTCCAATTATTTTCAAAACCAAACCAGAAGGTTTAATTTGAAAGATAAAAGAATACTTGGAAACTTATTTAAATAAATAAATAAGTTTTGGTGTTTAATTAAAATGGGAAAAGCTTTTACTTAAATAAAATTGGATATTTAAATCCTTATTATTTTATTTAAATAATCCTTTACTCATTTTAATCAAAGCAAAACCTTTTAATAAAACATTTCAAAGTAGTAATAAAATACTTGGTGTTTATTAAAAATGGGAAAAGCTTTTACTTAAATAAAATTGGATATTTAGATCCTTTATTTTATTTAAATAAACCTTTACTCATTTTATCAAAACAAAATATTTTATTACAAAAGCTTGGCCAAAATTAATTTGGCTCACCTTTTCATTTGAAACAAAAGTCTTTTATTAAAAGATCTAAATTTGTATTTCCAAAACAATTTATTTTCCTTTGATAAATGTTTATCCAAATAAATCCCTTTAGGTTTATTTGTTCACCATTTGGTGTGGGCTTTTGGTAAGGGCTTTAAAGGCTTTGGAAATTCAATTTCCTTAACTCATTATATTCACAAGATCTTGTCTATGGTTCCAAACTAAGTGAAACCAATCTCTAAGGTCTTTCTTGATCCTTTGTGGAAATTTGTTGATCAAATTTGGTATGGATCAAATCCATGGATTTGGAGATACTTTGGAAATTGATTTCCTTCCATTAGGGTTTAGGGTTTTGGATTTCTTTCCAAATGTTCAAATTTCCAGATACATTCATTGAGGAATGCATTTCCCTTGATTTGGATTTTTTGTTGAATTCAAACTTTAGCCAAAGTTTGTTCAAGATGGGGTTTTAAGTCTCCTTTTAGAAACAAAAGTTTCTTTTCACCCTGATTTTCAACAAAAGTTTATTTTGTTTATTTTATTTTTCACATTACAAGATTTGGAAAATCTTGGGATGTGACACTCAGTATGCGGATAATCAATCTTAACCTTTCAATTACACGCTCTAGTATAAGCACCTCTCCTGTGAGTTTGGCCTCCCAACCATGACCAACTGTCATCTTGGGTACTGCATAGGTGGACAATCTTCACAAGGTAGCCTCGCTCAGACCTTGGCCGTGAGGGAACTAATACTAAGGTACATAAGTTTCCAGTCAAGCCCTACCCAATCTTCGGGTATTGTGGTTGTACGATAAAATTGGAATGGTATCGCATCCAGACAACCATCAGTTTTATAAAGGGCTAAGGCTCATGCCTCATCATTTTCATCACCAAAATCATCAGTGTTTGGAAACACATGTCCAAAACATTTCAATAGAATGATCCATCATTCCAAGGTTTTCATAACCATTTTTCCACCAAGTATTCCCATCTAAAGTTGATCAGGTTTTATGCTTAGCACTATCATCTACAAGTGGGGGTAAGCACTAATGAGGGGTGGTAACTAGTGGAATTTTAACTAAGTTCAATCTCATGCCTTAGGGTGACATCAAGATTGTCTAGCTTAGGCCAAATTTTATGCTCTTTATGCAACCTTCACATATCTTTTTAGTATCTACAGTTCTCTTAAGTAAACTCTAAGTAAGAGATTTGATAAAGAAATAAAGTAAGAAGCTTGCAAGTAAAACTAGGATTGGTTTATCAAGTGGATATGATCACATATGCTTAAGGCATATAGTGGTCATGGTAACAAGCAAGTATTAGCTTGCACATTCACTAGTAGTATTAGGCTTGCATTGGTCCACTTGGTTAGTAAAGCTTGCCTTGTGCAGAGCAGTGGTTGAAGTTCTCCTCGGTTTCTTCTTTGTAGTATCCTCCTTCCTCCTCGTATCCTTGGTCGGTACTAGCGTCTATGAATAAATACGAGGTACACAATCACCAAACAATCTTAACTACTTGCAATAATCACACACAAGGGTCCAATAGATGATCTAGCATCATCACTAACATTATAAGCTTGGTTTAGTTCCTTTTATTTTTAGAAAAATAATTTCTACTCATTGAAAAACTACTTAAGATTTAATATTCTCCAAACCGAATATGGGATCATGTTGACACATGTCATCACCACATATTTTATTCCATGGGAATGTGTTTTAAAGTGGTGTCACAATTTAATAAGGTTTTACCCTTTTATTTTAATTAATTAAAGTGGCTAGAAATGCCTATGTGGCATTCTTTTATTACTTGGTCAATATGTTTGTAATTAAACATGTATATTTTTATATATTCTGAAAGGTATGGTTAAAGGTGAATTTTGAGAGTTGGAATCAACTCAAAAGCTATTATGGTTTTAATTTGAAAAATGTTTGAATGCAGAAAATCTTCTGCCTTGTTATTTTTACCATGGGTGATCTATAGATCCAAATGACTTGAATCAAACGGGCTTGGATTCAGCATTCTCAGACCTTTCCAGCAAAATTGGTTTCATTCAATTTGTTTCATTGAATCGACCTGGGTTGATTTTTGAAAAGGGGTACATAAGTGAGTTTGAAATAAAATGAAAAAGGTTTAATTCAAATAACTGGGCTGCACGGGAAGTGATACTGGGCCGGCCTGCTAAGCGCAGCGCTTCCGCGGGCTGTTTAAGTGGTTGTCCCCACACGTCAGTGAGACAGGGGGTGCAAAGCGGTACGGGGCAACGTGGTGCGTTCGATCTGGTTCTAATCCAACGGCTGAGAGTCATCGTCGACGTTGGGCAATGCCGGCAAGACAGAAACCTAGCGCGGCCAGTGGGGTTTGCTGGGGGCTCACCGGGGTTCGGGCGAGGGTCGGCGAGGCGGGCGAACGACGAAGTCCACGACGGAAAACTCAGGAGTGGTCGCGGCAGCTCCTGGGATGGACAAAATGGACGGCGCCCTTCTCCTCCAGAGGCGGCCTGCTCCGGCGCAATTTCGGCGATGCGCTGCTCGCCTTGCTCCAGGACTAAGGTGGGATGGTTCTGGGTGAGAGAGGTGTCGAATGGTGTGAAGAATTCGAGCGGGGAAGTCCTCTATTTATAGTCGCGACGGTGAGACCGAACGGCATGGGCAGCCGACGGTGGTGACATGGCTACGGGCTGCTAGAGGCATGGCCGGTGGTGGGGATCGCTTGGTGGTCTCCTGGCGATGCTCTACGGCTTTAATGCGCGTGTAGGGGCGTGCAGGTTTGGTTGGAACACGTGGCCTTTCTGCGCGCGGCGGGCGTCTTCGACGCGGCCGCGTGGTTGTGAGGCATGGGGCGGCGAACAGGGATGTCTGGTGGTCTCCTGGGACGGTGGTGATCGTGGATGCACACGGCGAGGGCGGCGCGCAGTCTCTAGGTTTCGGTCGAGGGTGGCGCTCTGGCGCATGCTCGGCACGGTTGGAAGAGGCATGGGCGCGGTGTTCCTGGGTGTTGTGTTCGATGTCTTCGAGGCAGGACTGGTCGAGAGGGGGCGGTGAGCTATGGGTGATCTCCCAGACAAGGTTGGCATGGCTAGTTTCTTTCCTAGCTTGCTATCTACACTGGGGTGGCAAGGATGCACTCGGCTGTTCACCATTGATGATATTGGCAAGCTCACATTGGTGCTAGTGCTTGGTTAATCTTTCTAGATGATCTACTGAGATGGTTGTGAGCTAGAGAGGGAACCAGTTAGGCTCAAAACACTGCACACTATACGGTTTTGATTTTGTTTGATTTGTGTCTGCCAAGTGTTTGATGAAATGGCCGCAAGAATTCAAGTTTTGAATTTTGAAAAGATTTTTGGTGGGTGTGCTAGGTTGGTGTTGGTGAGTCTGCAGATGCTTGGGTTTTGAAAGTTGAGCTTGTTTGAGTGGTTTTTGAAAAAGTGGGATCTTCTCATATGATAAAGATTCAATTTTGAATTGCCATTTAAACTATGCATTTGAAAGTTTCTGGATGATAAAAAAGTGGGCCTTGATACTTTGTTATGAGTACAATCAAGGGGTGCAAAGATCCAGAAAAGTTTCTGTTAGGTTCTGAAAGTTTGAGACAGCCAAAGTAGGCATGGGAATTAAATTGGGCAAAATGACCATTTCCTTATTTAGCTTTGTTTTGGATTATTTTTCTTTGAGAAAAGTTTGGGAATTGTTTAGATGATGTTTATTTCACCTAAGAGACATTTTACAAGCAAAGAAACACACAAACAAGGTGGTTCAAAAGAATTCAAAATGAAATGCATACTCACATGCATGCTTCCATAATTTTATTTAGAAAAGTTTTTGTTAACCCTAATTTTGATGATTAGAGTTTGATGATTTAAGTTTATTATTTTTGGGATGTTACAAACCTTCCCCCCTTAAACAAAATCTTGTCCCGAGATTTGAAAAAGGGCAAAAAAAAGATTACCTAGGATTTGAAGAGATCGGGAAATTCCGTCCTGATGTGATCTTCGCGCTCCCATGTAGCTTATGTTGGAGATATGCCCTAGAGGCAATAATAAATGTAGTTATTATTATATCTTTGTATTTATGATAAATGTTTACATTCATACTATAACAGTATTAACAACGAAACATTAATACTTGTGTGATTTGTAAACTAAATTAGAGTCCCTGGTAAAGCCTGTTTATAATACTAGCTTGTTGGTTAATAAATGATTGTGGTTTCCCTATCATGAACATTGAGATGTTATTAACAACAATATCATATCGTTAGGAGAATGATATGATGGACATACTCCTATAGATAAGCGTAGCATAAAGATCAAGTCATTTTAATAGTTCAATTGCTATATGCTTTCTGATACATAGTAACCTAATTCCTTCAACCATGAGATCATGCTTATCACCATCACCGGAAGGATGCTTTGATGACATCAAAAACCACACCGTAACTGGGTGTCTATAAAGGTGGCATTGATTGTTTGGAAAGTATTGGTTGAGACACATGGATCAAGAGTGGGATTTGTCCATCCATATGACGGATAGATATACTCTGGGCCCTCTCGGTGGAATGTCATCCAATTAGCTTTCAAGCATGTGACTAGCTCACAAGGGATCACATATCACGGGAACAAGAAAAGAATACTTATCAGTAACGAGGTTGAACTAGGTATGCAGAGATACCGACGATCAAAACCTCGGATAAGTAAACTATCGTGAGACAAAGGGAAATTGGTATCGTATGTAAGTGCTTCATTCGATCGCAAAGTAATCATAGAAATATGTGGGAGCCATATGAATTTCTAGATTCCTCTATTGGTTATTGTTCGGAGAAGTGTCTCGATCATGTCCGCATAATTCACGAACCGTAGGGAGACACACTTAAGGATTCGATGTTGTTGAGTAGTTATTGAATGATGAGTAAGAGACCGAATTTTGTTAGGAGTCTCGGATGGGATCCGGGATATCACGAGGAGATCCGGAATGGTCCGGAGAATAAGATTCATATAAGGAAAGTCCTGTTTTGGGGTTGGAGAATGGTTCCGGTGTTTTCATCGGGAATGTTCTAGAAGGTTCCGGAATGTCCGGCACTCCGGAGGGGAAGGGTACATGAATGTGTCATAACAAGTTGGAATGGTTGCATCATGTACTAGGTGTCATCGCTGAGCAAAATAAAGGGATAAATCAAATCCTAGTTTGAAAAGTCAAACGCCAATTTGAAAAGTCAAACGACTATTTTGCTTGGTGGAGGGAGAGTAGGAAACCTACTTGGGGAGGAAGTCCCTCTCCCTCCACCGCCGGCCAAGGAGGCCGAGTTGGGGAGGGACTCCCCTCCCCTTGGCCGCGCCCTCCCACCTATATAAGGAGGGGCAGGGCTGCCCCTCCAAGACCTACACCTTGCCTCCACAAAACCCCCCCAGCCCAAGCGCCACCACCTCCAGCTTGCCGCCACGCCTAGGGCAACCCTAGCCACGACTTGGGCTTCCCAAGCCCTAGATGCCGCCTAGCCCTCTCTCCTTGGTGTGTCTAAACCCTAGATCACCGAGGCCTCTCATAGTCCACCATACTGCCTCCCGCTTAAGGCGAAGCCTCATGAGATCTCCCTCTACTTCCGATACCACGCCGTCAGTCGCCGGAATCGCGGGAGAGTACTACAACCTCCGCTGCCTGCTGGAACAAGGAGAGGAATGTCTTCATCGAAAATTCAACGGTGACCTATCATGAAGCGCCGGAACGCAGCACCGGAAGGATCTTCTATACGATCTTGAGATCGGCAAGAGTACGACTACATCACCCACGAGAATTCGCTCTTGTTAAACACTTTGGAATCTTCGAGGGTGAGTTATTCCATCGACTCGTTGCTACAATCTAGTAGATAGATCTTGGCTTTTTTGTTTGTATGCGGTAGAAAATTTTTGTTTCCATGCTACGAACCCTTATTGTGGTATCAGAGTCGTGTCTATATGTATATCTATTGCACGAGTAGAACACAATGGTCATTGTGGGCGGTGTTGTTTTTATTATCATTTGCTTCTTGTGTACTTTGCATCTTGCGGTATGATGGGATGAAGCGGCCCGGGCTAACCTTACATGACATCATTCATGAGACTTGCTCCACGCTTAACATGCAACTTGTATTGCATAAGTGTCTTTGCGGGTGTCTGTCTCTCCCATTATAGTATAGATCCAATTTACAACAGGCACTTGATAGTTCAAACATCAATGTTGTGGTTCTTGTTCGTAAGTTAGATCGATACTTATTGAAAGCCCCAAACCACGTAAAATATGCAAAGAAATTAGAGGCGTCTAACTTTGTTTTGCAGGGGTGTGCTGTGATGTGATATGGCCATGATTGTGATTATATTTGATGTATGCAATGTTCCTTATTGTAAGTTGGCAACCGGCAGGAGCCATATGGTTGTCTTTAATTTCTGTTAAGACCCGCGTGTCTATTCAAAGTAGTTGTAATAGTTGAAGCTGGTGGACGACAATCATGGAGCAGCGTCATTGACCTTGATGCAATGCAGGTGATGATGGAGATCATGTTCGTGCTTGAAGATGGAGATCGGAAGCACAAAGAAGAAAGGCCATATCATATCACATATTATGAATTGCATGTGATGTTAATCCTTTATGAATATTGTATTGCTTAGTTAACGATGGTAGCATTATAAGATGATCCCTCATGCACATAAATTTCAAGTTCCAAAGTGTTCATCCTTAGTAAGCACTGTTGCTAAAGCTTGTTGTTTCGAAGCACCACGTGATGATCGGGTGTGTTTGATTCTGCAAGTGTATACAACGTGAGCAAGCCAGATTTGCTCATGCAGAAGCTAAGGTTTGATCTTGACGAGCCTAGCATGTACAGACATGGTCTCGGAACACGGATCACCGAAAGGTAAAGCATGAATCATATAGTAGATATGATGAACATGTCAATTGTTCGCCATTGAAGCTACATCAACTCTCGTGATGATCGGTTTTGATGTGGTGGATTTGGTTCGTGTGATCACTAAAACAATGTGAGGGATATTGTTTTGAGTGGGAGTTCACCTAGATTAATTTAACTATTAATTAGAACTCAATTTGTCATAAACTTAGTCTAGACTATTGCAAATATGTTGTAGATCAATGGCGGCCCCTACCATCAATTTTAATGCGTTCCTAGAGAAAGAAAATTTGAAAAACAATAGAAGCAACTTCGCGGATTGGTTCCGCAATTTGAGGATTGTCCTCAATGGTGGTAATTTGACCTATGTGCTGGATGCACCGCTGGGTAACCCGCCTGCAGCTGATGCTACCGATGAAGTAAAGAATGTTTACCTCGCTCGGAATCGGAGCTTCAGAAAAGGTTTGAGAATTCAGACCCACATGATATTGTCCGTGAACTCAAATTGATTTTTTAGACTCATGCGGCAGTTGAGAGCTATGAGGCTTCTGAAAAGTTCTTTAACTGCAAGATGGAAGAGGGCAGCTCCGTCAGTGAGCATGTTCTTAAGATGTCTGGGCACGCAAACAAACTTCAAAGCTTGGGTATAGTGATTCCTAATGCTTTGGGGATTTACCGTGTCCTCCAATCACTACCACCAAGTTACAAGAACTTTGTGATGAACTACAATATGCAAAGCATGAACAAGCAGTTGCCAGAACTCTTCTCCATGTTAAAATCTGCAGAAGTGGAGATCAAGAAAGAGCACCAAGTGTTGATGGTCAATAAGACCACCAAATTCAAGAAAGGCAAGTCTAAGCAAAAGGGACACTTCAAGAAGGTTGGTAAGAAAGTTACCGCACCGACGAAGAAGACCAAGGCTGGACCTAAGCCTGATACTAAGTGTTTTTACTACAAGGGAGAAGGTCACTGGAAGTGGAATTGCCCAAAGTACTTGGCGGATTTGAAGAACGGCAACATCAAGAAGAAAGGTATATCTGATATACATGTTATTGATGTGTATCTCACTAGTACTCGTAGTAGTGCCTGGGTATTTGATACTAGTTCGGTTGCTCATATTTCTAACTTGAAACAGGTGCTGCAAAATAAACGGAAGCTAGCGAAGAACAAGGTGATGATGCGCGTGGGAAATGGATCAAAGGTTGATGTGATCGCGGTCGGCACGCTACCTCTTCATCTACCATCGGGATTAGTTTTATATTTAAATAATTGTTATTTGGTGCCTGCGTTAAGCATGAACATTATATCGGGATCTTGTTTATTGCGAGACGGTTACTTGTTTAAGTCCGAGAATAATGGTTGTTCGATTTATATGAGTAATATGTTTTATGCACATGCACCTTTGATAGATGGTCTATTCTTATTGAATCTCGATAGTGGAAATACACATATTAATAACATTGAAGCTAAACGTTTGAAATCGGGCGATAACTCGACCTATATGTGGCACAGTCATCTTGGTCACATTGGAGTGAAGCGTATGAAGAAACTCCATTCCGATGGACTTCTTGAATCACTTGAAAGATGCGAAGCATGTCTGATGGGTAAAATGACTAAGACTCCATTTTGTGGTATGATGGAGCGAGCTACGGACTTATTGGAAATCATACATACCGATGTGTGTGGTCCAACGAGTGTAGCATCGCGCGGTGGTTATCGTTATGTTCTTATCTTCACGGATGACTTGAGTAGATATGGGTATATCTATTTCATGAAACATAAGTCCGAAACTTTCGAGAAGTTTAAGGAATTTCAAAGTGAGGTGGAGAATCAACGTAACAAGAAGATTAAATTTCTACGATCTGATCGTGGAGGTGAATATCTAAGTTACGAGTTTGGCGAGCATTTGAAGAAATGCGGAATACTTTCACAATTGACACCGTCGGGAACACCACAGCGTAATGGTGTATCCGAATGTCGTAATCGAACTCTCTTAGATATGGTTCATTCTATGATGTCACTTACAGATTTACCGCTATCATTTTGGGGTTATGCATTACAAACAGCCGCATTCACTTTAAATAGGGCACCATCTAAATCCGTTGAAATGACACCGTATGAATTATGGTTTGGAAAGAAACCTAAATTGTCGTTCCTTAAAGTTTGGGGTTGCGAAGCCTATGTAAAGAAGATACAGCTGGACAAGCTTGAACCCAAAGCGGAAAAATGCGTCTTCATAGGATACCCAAAGGAAACTATTGGGTATACTTTCTATCATAGATTCGAAGGCAAAATCTTTGTTGCCAAGAATGGATCCTTTCTAGAGAAGGAATTTCTCTCGAAAGAAGTGACTGGAAGGAAAGTAGAACTCGACGAGGTTGTCGAACCTTCTCTCGAACTTGCGAGTAGCGCAGCACCGGAAGAAGTTCCTGTGGTGCCTACACCAATAAAAGAGGAAGCTAATGATGATGATCATGAAACTTCGGTTGAAGTTGCTAGAGAACCTCGCAGGTCAACGAGAACTCGTACCACTCCTGATTGGTATGATCCCGTTATGAGTGTCATGTTGGTGGACAACACCGATGACCCTGCGACATATGAGGAAGCGATGATGAGCCCAGATTCCAATAAATGGCAAGAAGCCATGAAATCCGAGATTGGATCCATGTACGAAACCAAGTATGGACTTTGGTGGACTTACCGGATGGCCGGAAGGCTGTGGAGAATAAATGGATTTTCAAGAAGAAACCAGATACTGATGGTAATGTTACTGTCTATAAAGCTCGACTTGTCGCAAAAGGGTTTCGACAAATTCAAGGAGTTGACTACGATGAGACCTTCTCACCAGTAGCGAAGCTAAAGTCTGTGAGGATTATGTTAGCAATCGCTGCATATTATGATTATGAGATATGGTAGATGGATGTCAAAACAATGTTCCTCAATGGAGACATTGATGAAGAGTTGTATATGATGCAACCCAAAGGTTTTGTCGATCCTAAAGATGCTAACAAGGTATGCAAACTTCAACGGTCCATATATGGATTGAAGCAAGCATCTCGAAGTTGGAATCTACGTTTTGATAAAGTAATCAAAAGTTTTGGTTTTATACAAACTTATGGAGAATCTTGTATTTACAAGAAAGTGAGTGGGAGCTCTGTAGCATTCTTAATACTATATGTAGATGACATATTGTTGATTGGGAATGATGTAGACCTTCTTAATAGTGTCAAGGAATATATGAATAATAGTTTTTCAATGAAAGATCTTGGCGAAGCAGCTTATATATTAGGCATAAAGATTTATAGAGATAGATCGAGACGCCTAATATTATTGTCAGAAAGTACATATTTGCACAAAGTTCTAAAGAGGTTTGGAATGGAAGATAGCAAGAAAGGGTTCTTGCCCATGTTGCCCAATACGACCTTGAGTAAAACTCAAAGTGCAACAACGGCAGAAGATAGAGAAAGGATGAGTAAAACTCCCTATGCCTCAGCCATAGGATCTCTAATGTATGCCATCCTATGTACTAGACCCGACATTGCATATGTTGTTAGTTTGACTAGCAGGTATCAAAGTGATCCAGGAGTGGATCATTGGACATGATCAAAACATCCTTAAGTACTTGAGAAGAACTAAGGATATGGTTCTTTCTTATGGAGGTGATGAACAACTCATTGTTAATGGTTACACCGATGCTAGTTGGAACACCGATCCGGGTGATTCTAAATCACAATCTGGATACGTATTTACTTTGAATGGTGCAGCGGTTAGCTCGAGGAGTGCAAAGCAAAGCGTTGTGGCGAGATCTTCAACTGAATCGGAATACATGGCTACTTCGGAGGTTTCACAAGAAGCGATATGGATGAAAGAGTTCATTACAGAGCTCGGTGTGGTTCCAAGTCTTATTGGACCCAATGTCATCTCTTGTGATAACATGGGCGCCATAGCCAATGCGCAAGAACCAAGGTCACACAAGAAGCTGAAGCACATCAAGCTACGTTTCCACGCTATTCGAGAACATGTCCAAGATGGTGACATAAAGATTTGCAAAGTACACACAGATCTGAATGTGGCGGATCCGTTGACTAAACCTCTCCCGAGGGCAAAACATGACCAACACCAAACTGACATGGGTGTTCGGTATATTACCATGTAATCTAGATTAGCTGACTCTAGTGCAAGTGGGAGACTGTTGGAGATATGCCCTAGAGGCAATAATAAATGTAGTTATTATTATATCTTTGTGTTTATGATAAATGTTTACATTCATACTATAACAGTATTAACAAGGAAACATTAATACTTGTGTGATTTGTAAACTAAATTAGAGTCCCTGGTAAAGCCTCTTTATAATACTAGCTTGTTGGTTAATAAATGATTGTGGTTTCCCTATCATGAACATTGAGATGTTATTAACAACAAGATCATATCGTTAGGAGAATGATATGATGGACATACTCCTATAGATAAGCGTAGCATAAAGATCAAGTCATTTTAATAGTTCAATTGCTATATGCTTTCCGATACATAGTAACCTAATTCCTTCGACCATGAGATCATGCTTATCACTATCACCGGAAGGATGCTTTGATGACATCAAACACCACACTGTAACTGGGTGGCTATAAAGGTGGCATTGAGTGTTTGGAAGGTATTCGTTGAGACACATGGATCAAGAGTGGGATTTGTCCATCCATATGATGGATAGATATACTCTGGGCCCTCTCGGTGGAATGTCATCCAATTAGCTTGCAAGCATGTGACTAGATCACAAGGGATCACATATCACGGGAACGGGAAAAGAATACTTATCAGTAACGAGGTTGAACTAGGTATGGAGAGATACCGACGATCAAAACCTCGGATAAGTAAACTATCATGAGACAAATGGAAATTGGTATCGTATGTAAGTGGTTCATTCGATCGCAAAGGAATCGTAGAAATATGTGGGAGCCATATGAATTTCCAGATTCATCTATTGGTTATTGTTCGGAGAAGTGTCTCGATCATGTCCGCATAATTCACGAACCGTAGGGAGACACACTTAAGGATTCGATGTTGTTGATAGTTATGGAATGATGAGTAAGAGACCAAATGTTGTTCGGAGTCTCGGATGGGATCCGGGATATCACGAGGAGATCCGGAATGGTCCGGAGAATAAGATTCATATAAGGAAAGTCCTGTTTCGGGGTTGGAGAATGGTTCCGGTGTTTTCATCGGGAATGTTCTAGAAGGTTCCGGAATGTCCGGCACTCTGGAGGGGAAGGTTACATGAATGTGTCATAACAAGTTGGAATGGTTGCATCATGTACTAGGTGTCACCGCTGAGCAAAATAAAGGGATAAATCAAATCCTAGTTTGAAAAGTCAAACGCCAATTTGAAAAGTCAAACGGCTATTTTGCTTGGTGGAGGGAGAGTAGGAAACCTACTTGGGGAGGAAGTCCCTCTCCCTCCACCGCCGGCCAAGGAGGCCGAGTTGGGGAGGGACTCCCCTCCCCTTGGCCGTGCCCTCCCACCTATATAAGGAGGGGCAGGGCTGCCCCTCCAAGACCTACACCTTGCCTCCGCAAAACCCTAGCCCCAAGCCACCGGCGCCACCACCTCCTGCTGCTGCCGCCGCCTAGGGCAAACCCTAGCCGCCGACTTGGGATTCCCCAAGACCTAGCCTCCGGCCTAGCCCTCTCTCCTTGGTGTGTCTAAACCCTAGATCACCGAGGCCTCTCTCATAGTCCACCATACTCGCTCTGGCTTAAGGCGAAGCCCTGCGAGATCTCCCCTCTACTTCCGGTACCACGCCATCGTGCTGCCGAAATCGCGAGGAGAGTACTACAACGTCTGCTGCCTGCTGGAACAAGGGAGAGGAAGTTCTTCATCGAGTACCGAACGTGTGACCGACTGCGGAAGCGCTGCCGGAACGCAGCGCCGGAATGATCGTCTACACGATCTTGAGATCGGCAAGAGTACGACTACATCACCCACGAGAATTCGCTCTCGTTAAACACTTTGGAATCTTCGAGGGTGAGTTATTCCATCGACTCGTTGCTACAATCTAGTAGATAGATCTTGGCTTGTTTGTTTGTATGCGGTAGAAATTTTTTGTTTTCCATGCTACGAACCCCTACAGCTTCCTCTTCTGTGTTGTTGCTCCACTGAATCTTGAGAAACTTGATGCTTCGGGTTCGGGTAGTTCGAAAAGCTTGTTCCAAAATACAGATGGGTACTTCGGGATAGGTCAGGTCATCGTTGATCTCTATGGTCCGGTGGTCGATATTTTTGAACACTTCGGTCTTCTCGGGGACTTCGAGACACTTGCGAAGTAACGAGATATGGAACACATTGTGCACGGCTGACATCTCTTCCGGCAGTTCTAATTGATACGACACTTCTCCTCTACGGTTCAAAATCTTGAAAGGTCCGATATATCTGGGGGCTAACTTTCCTTTGAGTTGGAAACGTTGCATTCCCTTCAATGGTGACACTTTCAGATAAACAAAGTCTCCTACGTTGAAGGCGAGGTCTCTACGTCTCTTGTCGGCGTAACTCTTCTATCTGGACTGGGCGGTCTTGAGGTGCTCACGAATCTTTTGAACCTTCTCTTCTGCTTCTCGTAGGATGTCAGGTCCGAAAATCTGACTCTCTCCTACTTCCGACCAGTTCAAAGGGGTGCGACACTTCCTTCCGTACATGAATTCAAATGGGGCCATTTGCAAACTAGCCTGATAACTGTTATTGTAGGAGAATTCTGCAAACGGCAGACAGTCTTCCCACTTGGATCCATATTCTAACACACATGCTCTCAGCATATCTTCGAGTATTTGGTTTACTCGCTCCGTTTGTCCATCGGTCTGAGGGTGATACGCGGTGTTGAAATCTAGGCAGGTTCCTAAACCTTCTTGGACTTTCTTCCAGAATCTCGAGGTAAACTGAGTTCCTCGATCAGATACGATGTTCTTGGGGACTCCATGCAAACTAACTATTCTAGCGATGTACAACTCTGCTAGCTTCGAACTCTGATATGTGGTCTTGACGGGCAAGAAATGGGAGACTTTGGACAATCTGTCCACTATGACCCAGATAGAGTCATTTCCCCTACTAGAAGTAGGCAGTCCAGTGATAAAGTCCATTCCAACGGAATCCCATTTCCATTCTGGAATCTGCAAGGGTTGCAACAATCCAGCGGGTCTTTGATGTCCTGTCTTGACTCGCTGACATATGTCACACTTGGTGATATAGCTTTCGATTTCTCTCTTCATCTTATGCCACCAAAATTGTTCTTTTAAATCTTGATACATCTTAGTTCCTCCTGGATGGATAGAATAAAGTGTATCATGAGCCTCCTTCATAATAACTTCTTTCAACTCAGAATCTGACGGTACACAAAGGCGTCCTTTGTACCACAGAACTCCTTCTTCGTCTTCGGTGAATCCAGGTACTTTGCCTGTACCGATACGACGCTTGATTCAGTCAATACTAGCATTTCCCTTCTGCGCCTCTTTAATCTGACTGATCAAAGTGGGTTGAAGTTCTATGCTAGCCAAAAATCCTTCACTTACTAATTCTATTCGAAAATCTTCCATCTCTTTGTGCAGGCTTGGTTGCTCCTTCAAAATCATAGAGTTCAAGCGGCACGGCAATCTGCTAAGGGCATCTGCTACCACGTTGGCTTTACCAGGGTGATAATGAATGTCCAGATCGTAATCCTTGATTAGCTCAATCCATCTTCTCTGTCTCATATTCAGCTCCTTCTGAGTGAATATATACTTCAGACTGTTGTGATCCGAATAAATCTCACAACGATTTCCCATCAGGTAATGTCTCCACGTCTTCAGGGCTAGAACTACGGCTGCGAGTTCGAGGTCATGGGTTGGGTAATTTTTCTCATGTTGCTTCAGTTGTCGAGATAGATAAGATATAACTTTGGCTTCTTGCATTAGCACACATCCAAGACCGATCTTGGATGCATCACAATACACATCGAAGGGCTTCGTGATATCTGGCATGATCAAGATTGGGGCTGAAATCAATCTCCTCTTGAGTTCTTGAAAACTCGCTTCACATTTGTCGGTCCATTCAAACTTCATGTCCTTCTTCAGCAATTGGGTCATGGGTCTGGCGATACTCGAGAATCCTTCTACGAATTTGCGGTAATATCCCGCCAATCCGAGAAATGCACGAACTTGGGTTTGAGTGGTTGGAGCTTGCCAATCTTCGACATCCTTTACTTTGGCGGGGTCAACGGCAATTCCTCCGGCTGATACAATGTGACCGAGGAATTCTACCTCCTGTAACCAGAATTCACATTTTCTAAACTTTGCATACAACTGATGCTCTCTAAGGGTTCCAAGAATGGTCCTTAGGTGTAGCTCATGTTCTTCTTATGATTTGGAATAAATCAGAATGTCATCGATGAAAACAACGACAAACTTATCCAGGATGTCCATAAAAATATTATTCACGAGATTCATGAAATAAGTGGGGGCATTGGTTAATCCAAAAGACATGATTGTATACTCGTACAATCCATATCTGGTGGTAAAGGCAGTCTTTGGAATATCCTCTGCGCGAATCTTGAGTTGATGATAGCCAGTTCTAAGATCAATCTTAGAAAACACTTTGGCACCGGTCAACTGATCAAACAAATCTTCTATCTTGGGCAAGGGGTACTTGTTCTTGATAGTGACATCATTCAGCTTCCGGTAATTCGTACACAAACGGTTACCTCCATCCTTCTTATCCACAAACAAGACAGATGATCTCCATGGTGACGCACTTGGTTGAATCAATCCTATTTCTAGCATGGCATCCAGTTGCTTCTTCAGTTCTTCTAGTTCCGACGGGTTCATACTATATGGTCTCTAGGCTATGGGTCCTGTTCTGGGGATTAGTTCGCTGATAAACTCGATATCTCGATCTGGAGGCATACCAGGCAAAACATCTGGAAATACATCGGGGTATTCACAGACTATCCAAACTTGGTCAATGGTAGGTTGGGCTAAACTCTTGTTGCACTTGAATTGACGAGGTAAGGTTTCAGATATATGCTCGACTGATATTCCGGATGTACTGGTCATGGTTATGGCTTTCTTGGCACGGTCAATCAATCCTTTATGTTTGGACATCCAATCCATTCCTAGTACTACTTCCAAACCTTTAGTTCCGAGTACTATCAGATTTGCATAAAAATCTATGCCATGGATTCGGATAGGGACGGCTTTGCAAATTTGCCTAGCCTTGGTGGTTGATCCGGGAATTTGAACAATCATGACATGCTTCAGTTTGGTTGGTTGAATTTTAATAGTGCATGCAAATTCTTCGGTGACAAATAAGTGCGATGCACCAGAATCGAACAACACTCCTGCAAGTACTGAATTAATAGAAAACATACCCAGCACAACGTCTGGCGCTTCCTGAGCTTCTTCAGCATGCATGAGAAAAAAGACGGCCATTGCGGTTGAGCGAATTCCCTGGGGCAAACCTTCTTCTGGGCTGAACACGACGCTGTTGCTGAGCTGGGACATTGACATTGGGTGCTGCGGCATTCTTCTTGATGGGGCACTCGTTGGAATAGTGGCCTTTATTTCCACAGTCATAACATGTCACTTGCAACTTGTCCTTGGCTGCTATAGGCACAGCATTGCTTCCAGTCCTCGGTGCAGTGTTGGTGTTGGCGGTAGCATTGTTGTTGTTGAACTTGGGTGGGGCACGATTGAAATTGCTACCGTTGCCGGGGTTGTTGTGATTTCCTCCGGGCCTAGGGTTTCCACGGTTGGGATAGGTCGGACGGTTCATCGGGGGTCTGTTGGTTCTTGGGGAAAATCCTGAAGATGGGTTAGGGCGATACTTTGGGGTCTGATGGGTTCCTGGCTGATGCATCATGCGACGCTTGTGGTTCTCATTGGCTTGGTTGATCTTTCCTTCCATCTGAATAGCAGAGTCAACAAGGGCTTCAATATCAGCAAAGGGGATATTGACTAACACTGTCTGCATCTCATCATGTAGACCATTCAAGAATCTCTCTTTCTTCTTGGCTTCGGTGTCGATCTCATCCGGGGCATACCTAGCTAATGACAAGAATTTGTCACGGTATTCCACTACGGTCATCCTTACTTGCTTCAGTTCTATGAACTCGTCTCTCATTCTCTTGATCAAACCTGGTGGCACATGGGTTCTACTGAACTTGACCTTGAATTCCTCCTAGGTCATCATCTGGCCTCCGGTCATTGCGCGAACACTGTTCCACCAAGCCCTGGCATCTCCGGCTAGATAGTGGGTGGCGAACAGAACTTTCTCGTTGGCTTCCACTCCGGCGACTTCTAGGTTATTTTCCATGGTCTGCAGCCAATCGTCGGCGTCTAGGGGTTCTTCTAACTTAGTAAAAACAGGTGGGTTGGTATTCTGGAAATTTTTGAGCTTAGATCCATGGTTGTCCTGATTTTTGTGGCCTTGGTTGTTGTGGGCTAGCTGGGCTATCTGCTGCAGGGTGGCTAGGTTGGCTTGACGTTCGGTTCTTTCAGCTTCACGGTCAGAGGTCAACATGTGCAGAATCTGCAACATCGGGTCCGGGGATGAACCACTTCCTCCACGTGGCATCTGAAGATTGAGATAGATCGTGAGAAAAGAGGGAAATTTCTAAGGTCTTGGGTCTTTGAAAAGTTTTTAAAGTTTGACTCAGATTTTCTAGCAACTTGCTTTTCATTCATTCATTCATTCATAGCACACAGTACAACACACACCACAACAAAGAAAAGCAGATGGTTTTAAGAACCATTCTGAAAACTACGATACAGGGGGACCAAATACTACTCACTACGCTAGTGTTCAAGTGCTACTACTCCTCGGAATCTGTGGCTTCATCATCCTCATCATCCTCATCCTCATCCTCATCGATGAAGGAGAAATCGTCCTCATCGGTGAAGAAATCCATAGCCTGATCCTCCAGAAAATCATCATCATCGCTGAGATAGGAGTAGGGGTCTCCACGAAGATATTCTCCGGCATTCTCCCTTTCTTCCAACTGCATGTCTCTCTCGTGGATGGTCTCCTCCAAAGATGAGATACGGTGGCGAAGACGGGCAATGATGCGCTACTTCTTGTCGAGCTGACGGCGGCGAGACTTGCGATCCTTTGCTAGCATGGTGATGGTTTGATCCTTCGTCTTGATGATGGCAGACTTGTGGTTGGAGTAGTCACGGCAGTTATCCAACTCCTGCTGACGATTGTACATCATGAATCTAAGGTGGTCCAATTGGGTTTTCAGCTTCGGGTGATATGGGGCTTCCAGTGGTTGTCCATTTGCATCACGCCTTGGGAAAAACTCAAAGCGGGTACCCTTGATCTGGTTGATACTCTGCCCACACAGACGGGAAAGAGCTTCCTGCATGGCCCTGGCAAGTCCGTCGAGCCAGTTGTTCTCTCTTAAGGTAAACTGAATTCCTTCCGCAGTGGGAGGTTCAATCTTTCCTCGGAGACTTGCAACAATTAGCCACTTCAGATCTTCTCCTCCTTGATCATTGATCTGAGCTCCGAAGAACTCGGGGTGCGGACGCTCCAGAAGTTCCAAAAGCTGGTCCAAATCCCTCTCAAAGATAAGGTCTCCTGCATTCCCCAGCTGATAAAACTTGTTGTACTTCACGTCCATCTATAAGCATATAGGATGAGTAAGTTAGTAGATTGATTAAGTGTGTCAATATTTTATGTATATTGCCAGAGTTTTTGAGGAACATGAATTTTCATGAAAGAATCAAAGGGATAAGAATGACAATAAGTTTTTGTAAATATTTGTTTTCTTTGGTTTTGAAACTAAGTTTTTGATTCCACGTCCAGTCTAAATAGGGTCTCCTATGGTCAGGATGGCTCTGATACCAACTTGTCCACACCCGGATGTTTAATCCTAGATGCCTGTTATGCCATACATCGCAATCCCAGGATTACCATTTTTGCGAGACATAACAGAACTGGATACCATAGTACATCATCCATTACAAACCGTACATAAGTTCTTACACAAATAGGGATCTCATGATCCAGTCCTTAATACAACTTCAAGCAGCGGAATACGTAATAATAACGGTAGCGTAGGCGAAGCTCCATCTTCGAGGTCACAGGCAATGCTGACGATGGGAGATGATCCTAGTTGTCGTAACCTTCCTGGGGTCCATCCTCCAGGTACTCCTCTTCATAGTCGTACAGGAATAGCCAGGGACAAAGCCATGAGTACTCTTTAAGTACTCGCAAACTAATACTAACAAGTGAAAGGGGTTTTTGATAATAGGACACTAGGCTCTAGGGTTGTTTTGCAAAAGCCAGATTTATCTCTACTAAGTTTAGAAGCAATGAATGCTAGTTGGATTTTTATAACACCTAAATGGGATCTTGTATCTCATATCACAACCCTGTTGTGGTTAAGTCAAAGTCTCAATTCATTTCACAAGTAATTTTGAAAAGTCTGACGGGGGAACAATATGGCCACTCCAACTGTCCATAACCACGGACGCGGCTATTCAAATAGTTTGACACTCTGCAGAGCTTGTACACTTTCACCACAACATTCGATACATCCGTCAGGAACAAATCCTGAATTCACCATACTCAGTATGCGGATAATCAATCTTAACCTTTCAATTACACGCCCTAGTATAAGCACCTCTCTTGTGTGTTTGGCCTCCCAACCATGACCAATTGTCATCTTCGGTACTACACAGGTGGACAATCTTCACAAGGTAGCCTCGCTCAGACCTTGGCCATGAGGGAACTAATACTAAGGTACATAAGTTTCCAGTGAAGCCCTACCCAATCTTCGGGTATTGTGGTTGTACGATAAAATTGGAATGGTGTCGCATCAAGACAACCATCAGTTTTATAAAGGGCTAAGGCTCATGCCTCATCATTTTCATCACCAAAATCATCAGTGTTTGGAAACACATGTCCAAAACATTTCAATAGAATGATCCATCATTCCAAGGTTTTCATAACCATTTTTCCACCAAGTATTCCCATATAAAGTTGATCAGGTTTTATGCTTAGCACTAGCATCTACGAGTGGGGGTAAGCACTAATGAGGGGTGGTAACTAGTGGAATTTTAACTAAGTTCAATCTCATGCCTTAGGGTGACATCAAGATTGTCTAGCTTAGGCCAAATTTTATGCTCTTTATGCAACCTTCACATATCTTTTTAGTATCTACAATTCTCTTAAGTAAACTCTAAGTAAGAGCTTTGATAAAGAAATAAAGTAAGAAGCTTGCAAGTAAAACTAGGATTGGTTTATCAAGTGGATATGATCACATATGCTTAAGGCATATAGTGGTCATGGTAACAAGCAAGTATTAGCTTGCACATTCACTAGTAGTATTAGGCTTGCATTGGTCCACTTGGTTAGTAAAGCTTGCCTTGTGCAGAGCAGTGGTTGAAGTTCTCCTCGGTTTCTTCTTCGTAGTATCCTACTTCCTCCTCGTATCCTTGGTCGGTACTAGCGTCTATGAATAAATACGAGGTACACAATCACCAAACAATACTTAACTACTTGCATTCATCACACACACAAGGGTCCTATAGATGATCTAGCATCATCACTAACATTACAAGATTAAAGCTTGGTTTAATTCCTTTTATTTTTAGAAAAATTAATTTCTACTCATTGAAAAACTACTTAAGATTTAATATTCTCCAAACCAAATATGGGATCATGTTGACACATGTCATCACCACATATTTTAGTCCATGGGAATGTGTTTTAAAGTGGTGTCACAATTTAATAAGGTTTTACCCTTTTATTTTAATTAATTAAAGTGGCTAGAAATGCCTATGTGGCATTCTTTTATTACTTGGTCAATATTTCTGTAAGTAAACCTATTTATTTTTATATATTCTGAAAGGTATGGTTAAATGTGATTTGTGAGAGTTGGAGTCAACTCAAAAGCTATTATGTTTTTAATTTGAAAAATGTTTGAATGCAGAAAAGCTTCTGCCTTGTTATTTTTATCATGGGTGATCTATAGATCCAAATGACTTCAATCCAACGGGCTTGGATTCAGCATTCTCAGGCCTTTCCAACAAAATTGGTTTCATTCAGTTTGGTTCATTGAATCGACCTGGGTTGATTTTTGAAACTGGGTACAGAAGTGAGTTTGAAATAAAATGAAAAAGGTTTAATTCAAATAACTGGGCTGCGCGGGAAGTGATACTGGGCCGGCCTGCTAAGCGCAGCGCTTCCGCGAGCTGTTTAAGTGGTTGTCCCCACACGTCAGTGAGACAAAGTGCGGCGATGCAGGCAACGCGTGGTGCGTTCGATCTGGTTCTAATCCAACGGCTGAGAGTCATCGTCGACGTTGGGCAACGCCGGCGAGACAGAAACCTAGCGCGGCCAGTGGGGTTTGCTGGGGGCTCACCGGGGTTCGGGCGAGGGTCGGCGAGGCGGGCGAACGACGAAGTCGACGACGGAAAACTCAGGAGTGGTCGCGGCAGCTCCTGGGATGGACAAAATCGACGGCGCCCTTCTCCTCCAGAGGCGGCCTGCTCCGGCGCAATTTCGGTGATGCGCTGCTCGCCTTGCTCCGGGACTGAGGTGGGATGGTTCTGGGTGAGAGAGGAGTGGAATGGTGTGAATAATTCGAGCGGGGAAGGCCTCTATTTATAGTCACGACGGTGAGACCGAACGGCATGGGCAGGCGATGGTGGCGACATGGCTACGGGCTGCTAGAGGCATGGCCGGTGGTGGCGATCGCTTGGTGGCTCCTGGCGATGCTCTACGGCTTTAATGCGCGTGTAGGGGCGGTGCATTTTGGTCTGGAACACGCGAAGCTCGACACGGCAGAGGCGGCGTCTTCGACGGCGAGCGGTGGCTGTGAGGCATGGGGCGGCGAACGAGGATGTCTGGTGGTCTCCTGGGACAGTGGTGATGGTGTATGCACGCGGCGAGGGCGGCGCGCGGTCTGTGGGCTTCGATCGAGGGTGGCGCTCTGGCGCATGCTCGGCATGGTTGGCAGAGGCACGGGCACGGCGTTCCTGGGTGCTGTGTTTGATGTCTTCGAGGCAGGGCTGGTTGAGAGGGGGCGGTGAGGCATGGGTGATCTCCCAGACAAGGTTAGCACGGCTAGTTTCTTTCCTAGCTTGTTGTCTACACTGGGTGGCAAGGATGCACTCGGTTGTTCACCATTGATTATATTGGCAAGCTCACAGTGGTGCTAGTGCTTGGTTAATCTTTCTAGATGATCTACTGAGATGGTTGTGAGCTAGAGAGGGAACCAGTTAGGCTCAAAACACTGCACACTATACGGTTTTGATTTTGTTTGATTTGTGTCTGCCAAGTGTTTGATGAAATGGCCGCAAGAATTCAAGTTTTGAATTTTGAAAATATTTTTGGTGGGTGTGCTAGGTTGGTGCTGGTGAGTCTGCAGATTCTTGGGTTTTGAAAGTTGATCTTGTTTGAGTGGTTTTTGAAAAAGTGGGATCTTCTCATATGATAAAGATTCAATTTTGAATTGCCATTTAAGCTATGCATTTGAAAGTTTCTGGATGATCACAAAGTGGGCCTTGATACTTTGTTATGAGTACAATCAAGGGGTGCAAAGATCCAGAAAAGTTTTTGTTAGGTTCTGAAAGTTTGAGACAGCCAAAGTAGGCATGGGAGTTAAATTGGTCAAAATGACCATTTCCTTATTTAGCTTTGTTTTGGTTTACTTGTCTTTGAGAAAAGTTTGGGAATTGTTTAGATGATGTTTATTTCACCTAAGAAACATTTTACAAGCAAAGAAACACACAAACAAGGTGGTTCAAAAGAATTCAAAATGAAATGCATGCTTCCATAATTTTAATTAGAAAAGTTTTTGTTAACCCTAATTTTGATGATTAGAGTTTGATGATTTAAGTTTAGTATTTTTGGGACGTTACATGCCCCATTTTTCAAAAATACTAGACCAACTTGCATGGATAATGTCCCAACCAAGGTATCTTAAACCTTTTCGTCTACCCCTCGTGAAAATACAAATTCCTGCCAAATCGGTAGAAACTAGGTCATATTTGAACTACATGTACATGATCTGATGCTCATGATTTTTGAAACAAATAATTTTTAGGTTAATATTCTATTTCATCAAAGATCCAGTTAAATTTTAGCGAGGCTTAGCCACGAGCTAAGAATCTTCAGGCCTGCCATTTTGACCATAGTTTGAAACGGGCATAAGAAATTCAAAACAATCCAAACAATGTAAAATCTTCGCATGGTGTCATATTATGTGACATAGTTACAAGGAAAAATATCAAACTTGGTATATTGATTCCATCTCAAAAAACCTTCTAAAAAAACCTCCGGTATGAAGTGGGCCAGGTTTGAACTACAGGTACATGATCTAATGCTCATGATTTTGTACAAAAATAATTTTGAACTACAGGCACATGATCAGATTTGAATTAGAGTTAAATAAAAGGTTTAATACATTCTTACACATCACCAACATCCCCATCTAGTGTTGGGGTATAAAACTTTTTCTTCGTGTATGTTCGTTGCTTATGATTGTGTAGTATCTTTGGAGCATATTCATTATGTAAAAGGATGCTTGAGTCAGTTTTCACTATGAAGTCCGGACTTTCATCAAACTTATTATAATCTTCTAACATTTTTGTCTTGTCCTCCGCTCCCATGATGTTTCTTTTTCCAGAACGAACTATGTGGCGCTATGGATCATCGTTTGATGTATTCGTTTGATTATCTTTTCTTTTTCGGTTTGGTAGACCTGTCCTTCACATAAAAAACCCGAGACACATCATTGGGTAGAACGAATGGTTTGTCTCTATACCCAAGATTATTGAGATTTACTATTGTCATTTCGTACTACTGGTCTACCTTTACCCAGCCTCCTGTCATCTTGACCCATTTGCACCGAAATAAAGGGACCTTAAAAGAAGGTCCACAGTCAAGTTCATATATCTCCTCTATGTAACCATAATATGTGTCCTTTTTCCCATTGTTGTTTGTTGCATCAAATAGGATACCACTGTTTTGGTTGGTGCAACTTTTTATCTTGGGATATCATGTAAAATGTATTCTCATTTAACTCGTATCCTTGGAAAGTCAATATAGTCGAAGATGGTGATCTGGCCAAAATGTACAGCTGATCCCGAACATTGGTGTTATTCATGAGATGTGTTTGCAACCAACCTCCGAAAATCGTCATATGTGCATGTTTAATCCAGGAGGCAGACTGCCCCAGGTTTTTGGAGCGTACAATATTCATGTGTTCCTTGCTATACGGAGCCACCAAGTGGAATTTTGTAAAACTGTGTAGTGTGCTTGAGTGAAATAATGGCCATCCATACTTATTATCACTTTATATCCTAGCGTGCCTTTTTCACTCAGTCTCCCCTCATGCCGCGATTGAGGGAACACCAATCGGCTTAAGATCAGGAATAAATTCAACACAAAACTCAATTACCTCCTATAATCCATAACCCTTGGATATGATTCCTTCTAGCCTAGCACGGTTACGAACATATTTCTTTAAGACTCTCATAAACCTGTAAAAATATAGGGCCAAGAATGGTAATCTCTTCGACTAGGTGAACTAGGATTTGTGACATAATATTGAAGAAGGATGGTGGGAACACCAACTCTAAACTGACAAGACATTGGACCACATCATTATGTAACATTTATAGAATTTCTGGATCGATTACCTTTTGAGAAATTTCTGGTATAATCCCCCTCAATGCAACCGAAAGCAATTGCTTCATAAGCACGTGGCAGTCATGAGACTTTAGGTTTTGTAAATTTTTTCTCTTCCATATTTATTATTCCCTTTATATTTAACGAGAAGCCAGACGGGACCTTGATACTGCTCAGGCATTCAAAAATGATTCCCTTCTCTTATTTGGTAAGAGCGTAGCTGGCAGGAGCTTGATACTGATTGTCTGACAGGACCCTTTCCAAAGATTACTTTTAAATCCTTGATCATACCAAATACATCATCACCAGTTGGATGGATAGGCTTCCTCTCGTGATCTGCCTCACCTTTAAAATGTTTGCCTTTATTTCTTAAGGGATGCCTGATCGGAAGAAATCGACGATTCACCGGGTACACATTCTTCTTACATTTATCTAAATATTTACTATCAGTCTCATCTAAATAGTGCGTGCATGCATTGTATCCCTTGTTTGTTTGTCCTGAAAGATTACTAAGAGAAGGTAAATTAGTGATGGTTACGAATAGCAACGCTCATAGAAAAAATTCCTCTTGTTTGTGCTCTCGCACACATGTACACCTTGTTCCTACCACAACTGTAAAAGTTCTTTAACTAATGGCCTTAGGTACACCTCAATATCGTTGCCGGGTTGCTTCGGGCCTTATGAGCCCTAGCATTACAATGAATTTCGGCTTCATGCACATCCAAGTAGAAAGGTTATAGATACATAGAGTCACAGGTCATGTGCTATGACTGCAGCTCTGCTCCCCAAAAGGATTATGTCATCTGTGCTTAGACCAAACCTTAAGTTACTTGCATTATCTGCAAAGACCGGGAACTCTCTCTTGATTTTTCTCCACTACGACCCATCAGCGGGGTGTCTTAACATCGCGTCTTTCTTACGTTCTTCTTTATGTCATCGCAGCAACTTGGCATGCTCTTTGTTTCTAAACAAACGTTTCAACTATGGTATTATAGGAGCATACCACATAACCTTGGCAGGAACCCTCTTCCTGAGATGCTCACCCTCAACATCACCAATATCATCTCGGCTGATCTTATGCCGTAATGCACCGCAAACCGGGCATGCATTCAAATTTCCGCACTCCTCACCACGGTAGAGGATGTAGTCATTAGGACATGCATATGTCTTTTGGACCTCTAATACTAGAGGGCAGACAACCTTCTTTGCTTCGTACGTACTGGCGGGAAATTCATTATCCTTTGGAAGCATCTCTTTTTATCATTTTCGGCACCTTTTCAAATTCATTGCCATATACACCATTCTCTGCCTTCCATTGCAGCAATTCTAGTGTACTACTTACCATTTTATTACCATCTTCGCAATTTGGGTACAACAATTTGTTGTGATCCTATAACATGCGTCATAATTTCAATCTCTTCTTTTCACTTTTGCAGTCTCTCTGTGCATCAACAATGGCCTGACCAAGATCAACAGTAGGCTTATCAGATGCCTCTTCTTCAACTTCCCCTGTTGCAGTACCACGGTATTCAGGGAACCAGGAATAGTTCTCATCATCCTCTTCTTCTGCATTGTCTTTCATTATAACCACTCTTTCTCCCTGCCTGGTCCAAAAATTATAGCCGGACATGAAATCGTACTGAAACAGGTGGCTGTGAAGAATTTTTGAGGAAGATTAATCCTTCTTAGTCTTACAGACACCACATGGACAACACATAAAACCATTCTGCTTGTTTTTCTCAGCCACACCGATAAAATAATGCAGGACTTCAATGAACTCGTCAAAGCATCGGCCATCGTACATCCATTGCCGGTTCATCTGCATTATATAAGTATATCAAAAACCATTACACAACATCATGAATAGAGAAGTGACTAAATTAGTACAAGTTCATCACATTAAAATCAAAGTAGAGTAGTGACCAAATGTTATTATTGCATAAATAAAAAGTATGCACTGATTTAAAAAAAATCTACTCCATAATCATTTGGATCAATTACTAAGTAAACCACATCTACACATATGCAAACTAAGAAGTTAATTTGAGCTCAAATTGCATATAAATCAAATAAACTTCCACATAATTACTCCCAAAATAAAACCCACAAATCCCTCTACTTCTAGAGCATGAATGAGCTAAACTAGCAATGGCAGATGAAAGGATGAAGTTGCTAACCATTTGTAAGGGTCCCAACCTTTAATAAGGTAGAGTCCCCTGTGTTTACAATGCTAGTCCCTAGATCAATAGCTAGCATCCACAGTTAAGATGTAATATCAAGAAACAAAGGTCATAATACAACTTTATAACCAGGAATAACATAATTTATTACATCTTACATAGCTCATTTGGCTATTACATTACATTGCAGCAGAATATCTATAAGCATGGGGTCCTTCATCTTCAAAAGTGCCACAGGCAGACATGTTGGTTGTAGACTTTGTAATCCTAATCAACACACTTCACTAAATCAATCAAACCTGCAACATAACAAGTTACAGCCACAAGGGTCAATACATTTGAATTGTATTGGCAAGTGATACTATGGTAGCATAGTGGAGTCTATCATCTATATGCATTTGGCTAAGTGGAGCTTAGGCTTGCATTGCTCAAAATAGATTTTTCCTTAACATTTGAAAACACTAAGTTTTTGTTTTGACAAATTCTTTTCCAAGGCATCTCCCAATCAAAGATTGAAAATTCTTTAACCCTTGTTTAACCACAAGTTTTTAACTTAGAAATTTGGATGATGAGATTCTTGATTGCTTCCATGTCTTGATGCTCAAATTGTCCTTTACCAGGGACATGGCTAAGTACTTAGATTTTACACTCTGTAGAGGTGGTGCACTTTCCCCACAAGACTTGGTTTCACCAAGACAAGATCTTTCAGAAGCCTTCCCTTAGACCAAAATGGACGCGCTCCAACCTATCAAACTCTACCACCAACTGTCCATATGGCTAAGTTCTTGCAACCTATATGATCCAGGCAGAGCCCATAATGCCAAGTGGCTGCACTTGAAGCTTCTCAACATTTGACATCTCAAATCTCTTTGTTCCTGGGTGGCCATCCACAAGTGAGATACACAAGGTCAACCATAAACATGGGCCTTGTGAACCACTCAACCAAAAACCACCAAGCAATTACCATTCCACCCAGGTGATTCATTAACTTAGTTGTTTTATTAAACAAAAACACAAGTCCTCAGACTTAGAAATTTTTCCATAGTATGAATGTATAATCCACCCTTGTTTTCTATTAGCTAAGATAAGCTTGATAGTAGTAGGAATCTTAACTTAGGAAATGTTCCACTAAGGTTTCATCTACTAGGTTTTCCTATAGCAAGGTTTATACTTAGCAAAATTCCATGCAGGTTTTACTTAGAAAAATCACTAATGCATTGTGAAAGTAATGGGACAAAAGTATGAAGCATCACTTGCCTTTTTGGTAGAGGATATAGGTTCACTCCTTTTCCTTGCAACAATCACACTCTTCAAGTCACTACAAATCAATCAAGCAAGGCACAATCTCAATCTACCAATCAAGCAAAACATCACATAAAATGATGAAGTCAAAGTAATGCATGCAAACATGCCAAGCTTTGTTTTATTTGAAAAAGTGGTTCCTAATGGTTCATAAACATTTGAAAACACCTAATGGTCATTTTGTAAAGTGGCAAAGTCATTTGCCAAAGATTTCACTTCATAAACCATTTTCAAAACAAGGTATCATTTTATGTGGTGTAGAAATATTTTTACTAAGGCATTAATCTATAGGGTTCACCAAATATGTTTTCAAACCATAAAACTTGGTTTTTAGGGTCAGAGAGTTTAAAACAAAACATTTCCCAAAGGTTTTCCTTCAAAACCATTTTTACTAAATAAACTATATTTTTATTTGACTAGAATTGGTTTTAAATCAAAGGATCATTCTTTTCCTTCACCAAATGTATTTTTGAAACCACAAAGTGATTCCTATGGTCAGTAGGTTCAAAATACACCATTTGCAAAAGATTTTATTTCCAAAATCATTTTTGAACAATTTTTATAATCTAAACAAGCATACAAATGTTTCTGCAAAAACAAACATTTTTTCAGAATCTTTTTACTAAACAAATGGCATGGTTGGCTAGGGCTTGTTCCATGATTCTATTGATATAAAGTTTGTAAATTTTGGACGTGTGGATCAAAAGTTACAAGGGTTTCAAATCTGCAAACAAATCTGATTTCAAACTTTGTTTTAAATCACAGACTGGCCACGCGTCGCGTTTCTACTGGTCGATACCGGTTCGGGTGGATCATGCTCTGCGGGGCGTTGGATTTCACTTAATCGCACGGCGCGGAATGACCCATACCCTTTCGCTCAGGTTCTATTCCTAGCCAAACGATTTGCATCGCACGGCTCACAGCAGCTCAACCAGTAACTGGCGGCGCTAGCGGCGGCAGACGGCGGTGCACGCTCGGACGGTGGGCTAGCGGAGGTTCTAGGAAGCAAAGAAGACAGGGGAGGGTCTCACCGTGTACGCGTGGTCGTGGTGGTGCTCAAAGTGCTCTCGAGGAAGCAAGGGGCGCACGGGGACGGGAGTAATCGCTCGCCGGAGTCGTCGTCGGTGTCAGATGGTCCTGTTCGTGGTCGGGGTCGACGCTACAGATCACAAGGGGGCAAACAGAGAGCATGGTTAGATGCGCATGGTCGAGGCGATGACGCGTGCGTGATCGAGAAGGCGCGGGGTGGTCTGTCTTACCAGCGAACTCACGAGAGCGAGCCTGGCGGCGCGATCGAAGGTTGTCAAGTCGGCCTTCAGGCGCCGCGATTGAATGGGAGGTACAGGGAGAAGCGCCTGGGAGTGGGGATCATGGTCGTGTGCTCAGGGAGGCAAGGGGTGGCGAGGTTCTGCCGGATTTTACCGGAGATGCTCGTCGGAGCAGTGGCGGTGCGAGCTCGAATTGAGGCGGCCTAGGGGCAGAGAGAGGGAGACGCGTGAGGGGAAATGGAGAGGAGGAGTGGGCGCTTAAACGTGCGTGGTCGCAGCGAGTAATGGCGAAGGCGTTAAGGCGAATTTAACCGCGGCATCAACAGCAGGAAACGGCCGGCGTGGTCGTCGCGGGGAGGAAGAAGATGAGCTGGAGGGGTGGGGTCGGTTGGTCAGCGAGAGAGAGGAGAGGGGAGTTGGGTCCACCTGTCATTGGCTCTGCGGGTCGTCTGGTGAGTGAGAGAAAAACGCTTCGGGGGAGAGAGGGAAATGGGCTGCTGGGCCTAGTGGGCTGCTGGGTTGGGTCGACCAGATTCATATTTTTTTCCTTTCTGATTGTTTTTTTTTCCTTTTTCTGTTTCAATTTCCTGTTTTAAATTTTCAAACGACAAATCAAACAACCAAATCAAATCAAACATTCACCACACTTGTATTGAGTTTTGGTTCTGTTTAACAACATAAACCAAAGTCCAAAACAAAATAAAATAATTTTATTCTTTTTAGGATCTATTTAATAATTAAATAAAATAGTCCTTAATTATTAATTCAAATAGGTTTTGATTTATTTAATAAAATTCCATTTGAAAACTAAATATTATCAAAACCAAATCAGTAGGTTTTATTTGAAAATATAAGATACCTGGAAAACTTGTTTAAAATAAAATAACATTTTTATTTTAGGGTCCATTAATATTTAAATAAAATGGACCTAAGTTATTAAATCAAATAGGATTTGTTTTATTAAAATCTTTATTTTGAAATCTAAAATAAAACCAAAACACTTCAGTAGGTTTTATTTGAGAATATAAAATACTTGGAAAACTTATTTAAAATAAATAAATAAGTTTTAGTGTTTATTTAAAATGGGAAAAGCCTTTACTTAAATAAAATTGGATATTAAATACTTATTATTTTATTTAAATAAACCTTTACTATGTTTTACCAAAACAAAACATTTTATTTCAAAAACTTGGCCAAGGTTTATGGCTCTATAAAATAATCTTTATTTATAAATCCACCTTTTCTTTTGAAAACCAAATCCTTTTATTAAAAGATCCAAAATAGTAATTTTAAATATTTTTAAGTTTTATTGTTTATTTATCTTTTTAAATTCCTTTAGGATTTTATTTGATCCGAATAGGTTTTGAAAGTTCCCAATTGGATTCAAAAAGTTTTTTCTCACCCTGAAAAACAACAAAGTTTTATTTTATTCATTTATTTTTCACATTACAAGATTTGGAAAATCTTGGGATGTGACACCATTTAGAACACTTGGATATATGGAGCACAGTCAACTGTTGACAAATGTGGGAAAAAATAGGGATGAACTCGAGCTCGGGGAGGAAACAAAGAGAGAAAGCTTGAATGGAGGCTTGGGTAGGGACGATGATATAGGAAGGACTTTAGTCCCAGTTGGTGTCTCCGACCAGGACTAGAGGTTAGTCCGGGTCGGAGACACCAACCATGACTAAACGGTCTCGCATTGGCCACAGCCTGTCGCAACCCCTTCAACAACCGGGACTAAAGGTCCCGTTTGACCTGGAACTAAAGTTAGCCGATCCGTTGGAACCGAAACTAATGCTCACATTAGTGTCGAACCTAAACACGGTCGGGACTAAAGCTTCGAACGAAAGGCCCATTTTCTACTAGTGGGTGATGGAGGGCTAAGCACATTGGCATATTCGGCTCGCGCTAGTGATTGTAGTCTTTTACTGGTCTATTTATAACTTTTATTACTTTTGTACCCCATTTGTAATGATGGGCTACTGATTTTTAATAGATATGTGGAATTTAAAATAAATAAGTAAATAAATAAATAAAAAGGGATATGCAAAGTGCGGTAGAAGACGGCATCTCAAGGTGTGAACGAACACAACTAGGATAAGTCCAGTTGAGCATTAAAAAATAAAATATAAAGTGGATCTTTGATAGTGATGCACCTTTTTAGTTGGTTATCGATTTTTTAACACAAACAAGGAACATCCATGAGAGAAGTTGTTAAGCAGGGAGATTGGTTATTTCAGCAGTCTATCGCACGCTGCTCTATGTTTCTAGTTCCATTGGCTTCGCAAACTTCCCAAGCTGCATCCAGCAATGACTTACAGACTCCACATAGTGTTTGACAAAAATGAAGTCCTGAGACCCATCGTCATCCAATTCATAGTTGCCCTCACTACCCTGCTCATGGTGTTCCGCTTCGTGATGGATGCTTTTCGGCATCGGTCCACAAGCAACGCCATGAAGGTGTTTCTGATCAGTCTGGACTCAGTAACCCAAGCCATGATCATATACAGCCTTGGGATCATGGAACGCCCCTCTGGTAGCAACAGCTACTACCAGGTGTGGGCTGTCCTGTTGGTGACGCTCCGCTACAGCGTGAAGATAGGCCGCCCGGCCGGCATCTCCCTGAAGCAAACCCCGTTGGTAGACCTCATGTCCTCCTTCTGGGCTGCCAACATTCTTCGCTCTCAGGCGATGAAGATTCTCAAGGTAACTGGCTGGCTACTTTGGTCGATCAACTCTTTACGCATCATCCATGGCTTCCTCTCCTCAGAGTTCGCCAACGATAGTCACAGAGAGAATATGAAGCTATTGACCGAGTACATGCGGCATGAGCATAAAGAAGTCAACAGTAGTCTGGACCCTAGCACAATGAGAGGCTACAGATACTTCGTGTTAGGAGAAGCGAAGAAGCTGAAGATGAAGAAGAAACAAGTCGGCGCAGAAAAAGCAAGAGAAGATAGAGATGTGCCGGAAGAGGAAACTGAGAATATCAGGAGGCTCCTGCTTGCGTTGAAAGAGGGCGACAAGGAGCTGGTGACCCTTGAGAAGATCTGGGATTCCGATGTGGTACTTGACGAGGATATGAAGGACCTCTGCCTCTCCTTTGCCCTCTACAAGCTCCTTCGCAGGCGTTTCTTCAATTTCGGCATCCACGAGGCCAAGCTTCAGAAGACGAGACGGCTGGTCCTGGACGGGATCCTCGGCGAGCACTGCAGCAAATACTCCCTGAGGGCGTTCCGTGTCAGCGAAGCCGAGGTGTCTTTCCTCAATGACTTCTTCAACTGCAGGCATGCCATAATTTTTGCAAAAGGCTTCCCCTTCATTCGGCTTGTGCTGTCCATCATTCTGATAGGGGGGGTCGCTGGTATGGCGTATGCTGTCCATGTCTTCTCTAAGGTTGCTAAATTGGATGAGCTAGGCAAGGTTCATGTTCATCAGCCAGTGTATTTCACATGGTTCCTCGTGTCATTTGTTGGAGTAAAAGAGATATGGGAGATCACCACTACCTTGTCATCTGACTGGACCAAGATACTACTTCTATGCAAGTACGTGGAGAAGCCCTGGTGGTTTCGGGGCTCCCTGGCCAAGGTTCTTGTGAGGACGCTCTGTAGGTTCAGAGTGTGGCCAAGATGGCACGGGAAGGTTGGCCAGCGCAACCTTCTCTTCCCCACATCCTTCCTGCGTAGAAATAGACGGTCTATGTACTTGATAGATCTGTCCCAACAAGTGAAGCAGTCTTTGATCGATTGCCTCAGAAGGTGCTTGGGGAGCCAGATGTTGGAAAATTATCTTGAGGAGGCATTCAAGCAAACCACCAATGCAACTGAAACATTACGCAGGGAGGTGAATGCAGCAGTAAAAGGGGTGGATGACGATGTGCACATTCTGCTGGTTTGGCACATTGCTACATGCTACTGCGAGATTGATCTCGCTGAAAGAAGAAATATCAGAGCCAGCAGATTGTCTTGTGGGACAGCCTTCAGCCAGCGCAAGCGTTCGGACAGTGTTTCAGATCTTCTGTGGTCTAATTACATGACCGCTAGGACATTGTCCCAGTATTGTGCATATGTGCTTACACTGGGTCGTCCTCTTGTGCCCGGTAACAGTCTAATGGCCAGCTCTGTGCGGGCAAGGGTGCATCGAGAAAAAACTTATCTTTTTGAAAGAAAAGATGACTCCTATGGCCCTTGTGATTATTCCAACAATATGCTCGAAAGGCTTGCAGCATATGCATCAGGAACCATCCCTTTATATGACAACGAAGCGGGCAACACCATATTGAAGAAGGGAGCTGATCTTGGCAAGAAGCTGACAGAAGCGACCGGCGAAGACAATATTGAAGCTCTGTGGAAGTTTTTGTCCGAGTTCTGGACCGGATTCGTGTTATACTTGGCGGCATCAACAAAGGCTTCTCAACACAAGATATATTTGAGCACTGGTGGGGAACTAATGACACATCTCTGGGCATTGCTATCCCATGCTGGCATCCTTGGAAACGTCAAGCACGGCGACCAAACCTTTGATACAGCACAGACGCAAGGCCAAGATTATGATCCTTCTACGCAGGCTTAAGCAAAAAAAAATGTTTACCGTTATTTCCATTTCCATTTCCATTCGATGTGAAAATGTATCACTTTTATTTAGTGCGAGTGTGCTGATCTATGGGTGTGTTTGACATTAATGTAATGAACTTTGTTCTGTTTGAATGATATTTCTTCACATGGTTTTATGGATTTTTATTTTGTTCATATATACATGAACAGAAGTTGATTAATTTCATGATATAATGAACTGATGACCAATTTAATGGTACCCGCACAATCATTGCATCATTGGCATTAAAGGTATATACATTTTTAGTCCCACAACTTGTACTGCCGGAGCGTTTTAGTCCTATATCTTGCAAAGTGAGCAAAACTAGTCCCACAACTTGCATCACTGGAGTATTTTAGTCCAATTTAATCGGATTTTAGCAAATTTGATCGAACTTGTCCACTTGTAGGGCGGAACTCATTCTAGAAATTAGTCCAATTTAATCAGATTTCAGTAAATTTGATCAAATTTATTCACTTGTAGCACGGAACTCATTCTAGAGACTTCTGCAAAATGACCCCTGTATAGGCAGGCCCACTTGTCAGTGACCAAATAATAAAATCTAATAATCGCAGAATTGGGGGTCGAACTCAGGACCGAGCCAATAAATTGCCAAAGATTACCAGTACAACACACACCGAGATTTGTTAAATAAGAGAACACCTGTTAATTATACATTAATTTCAGGTTCACGTGTCCTAACTCACCAAACAAGCGTGAGTGTATACACCCGCGCTATATATAAACCTTTGTTTTGACCATTTAAAAATATGTGTTCTCAAGTTGTAAAATTTCTAAAAAATCCAAATTTTCAACCTGAAATAATTTGTGTTCTAGGGTACATAGAAAAAAAATAAAACTAGAGATCTGGGTTTGTATCCTTGTATCTTGTTAGAATAGTCTTTTTTATGTGTAGACCCGGTATAATCAGTCCGGTTTAAAATTTTGCACACCGAAAGCTTATATCATTTCCTACATATACGTATTTTTTGAAGGTGTTTTATACTTTAAATTGCATTATTCAAATGTTCAAACAAAGGTTTATATATATCCCGAGTTTCAAAATAAAGGCCTTCGCACGAGATTACTTTGACAGCGGATGTGAGCATTTGAATGTGTGTGCGTGTATCTTAAAGTGTCGCCGTTAAAAGGAATGCAACGTTTCCAGCTGAAAGGAAATTTAGCCCCTAGATATATCAGACTCTTTAAGATTCTGAATCGTCGAGGAGAAGTATCATATCAATTGGAACTGCCAGAAGAAATGTCCGCAGTGCACAATATGTTCCATATCATTACTTCGCAAATGCCTTGAAGTTCCGGGGAAGACCGAAGTTTTCAAGAACATTGATCACCAGACCATAGAGATCAACGATGACCTGACCTATCCCGAAGTACCCATCCGTATTTTGGAACAAGCTTTCAGAACCACCAGGACCCGAAGCATCAAGTTTCTCAAGATTTAGTGGAGCAACCACACTAAACAAGAAGCTACCTGGGAGCGCGAAGATCACATCAAGACGGAGTTTCCCAATCTCTTTAAATCCTAGGTAATTTTTTTCTTCCTTTTTCAAATCTCGGGACGAGATTTTGTTTAAGGGGGGAAGGTTTGTAACATCCCAAAAATATAACACAAGGATCATCAAACTCTAATCACTAAAATTAGGGTTAACAAAAACTTTGATTAATTAAAAATCATATGAATGCATGTGTGAATGAGATGATTTGATAAGTGCATGAATGAACTTGTGTGATTAACCTAAATAGCAAGAAATGGTTTGAAGAGGCAAATAACATCATATAAACATTTCCATACAGAAACAAATCAAGAGAAAATCAAAAACAAATTAAATAAAGAAAATGGTCATTTTTGCCAATCTTGATCACTAGGTCACTTTGAGTGTTTCTAGTTCAAGATTTCAAACAGAAACTTTTCCAATTCTTTTCACCCCTTGCTAGAACAAGTAAAATTGAATCAAAGACCACCTTTCAAACTTGCAGAAATATTTGGCAACCTCATTCAAATCACAATTAAAAATTGAATCTTTATCATATGTGAAGATCACCCATTTTCAAAACCCAACCAAACCAGTGCCCCTTGACTAATCCAACTAACCAGACACTCCCTAGTATGTGCCTAGCAAACCCACCAAGTTTGAATCCAAAATTCAAATTTAAAGTTCTTGCGGCCATTTCATCAAACACCTTGCAGATACAAATCAAACAAACCTCAAACACTATAGTGTGCAGTAAATTTGGCCTAACTTATTCCCTATCTAGCTCACAGTACACCCTTAGTAGATCATCTAACTAATTTAACCCATCTAGCTCACTGTAAGCAAGACCATGCCATTAATGGCAAGCAGGCCGAGCCTCACCTTGCCACTCCATTGTCGACAGCAAGCTACGAACAACACTAAGCCTAGCCAGCATGTCTAGCAAGCATCCCACCATCCACCGCCACTCTCTGTCCCAGCCTCGAGCACTACCAGCCCCTGGACCACCCAGAACGCATGCGCCCAGTTCCTCTGCGACCATGCCGAGAGCGTGCCAGAGCGCCCCGCTCGACCAGCACCCACAGACAGCGCGCCGCCCTCGCCGCTTGCAGGGATGATCACCAGCACCTCGCCAGACATGCCCGTTCGCCGCCGTGTGGACCACGCGCACTATGCGACATTAAAATCGTCATCGGACCCGCTCAGAGCACTGCGACGTTCCGACCGATCAGCACCGCCCCATGCCGTTGAGCTTCGCCAGGGAGCACCGCACCGCCCCCTACCTTCGCCCATGCCAAGTAGCCGCCTGTACCGTCGCCTCTGATGACCTCAGCCCATGCCGAGCTGCCTCTCTCGCTCGCCTATAAAAGGAGCCCTCCCCAGCACGAATTCGCCACACCAGTTCACTCCCCTCTCATCCAGAACCACCCCACCTCACTCCCAGAGCAAGGCGAGCAACGCATCGCCGGAATTTGGCCGGAGCCCGCCGCTGCTGGAGGAGAAGGGAGCCGTCGATTGGAGCCGCCCCAGGAGAAGCTGCCTATACCAGGAGATCCGCCGTCGTCGACTTCGTCCACCCTCCCCCCCCCCTGTCGAAGACCCTCGCCTGAGCCCCGGTGAGCTTCCCACGACCCCCACCTACCGCGTTAGAGTTCTGTCTCGTCGGCGCTGCCCGACATGGACGATGAACTGTAGTCGTTCGATTAGAACCAGATCCCACGGTCCACAATGCCCCGTACCGCTTAGCCCCTCCCCGTCTCACTAACGAGTGGGGACAGACACTTAACCAGCCCGCGTACGCGTTGTGTGTAGTGGGCTGGCCCAGTAAAACATCCTGCGTGACCCAACAATTCAAATTAAGCTTTATTCATTTAATTTCAAACATAGTTCAGTACCTAGATTCAAAAATCAACCCAGCTCGATTCACTAAACCAAAATGCATGAAATCAATTTTGTTAGAAAGGTACTGAAATGCTTAATCCAAACCCGTTGGATTCAAACCATTTGGATTTGTAGATCAACCATGGTAAAAATAACAAGGCAGAAGCTTTTTTGCATTCAAACATTTTTCAAAATTCAACCATAAGAGCTTTTGAGTTGATTCCAACTCTCAAAAATCACATTTGATCATACCTTTTAGAATATATAAAAACATATGGTTTTACTTGCAGAAATAATGTTCAAGTAATAAAAGAATGTCACATAGGCATTTCTAGTCACTTTATTTAATTAAAATAAAAAAGTTAAACCTTATTAAATTGTGGCACCACTTTAAATCACATTGTCATGTACGGAAATATGTGGTGATGACATGTGTCAACATGATCCCATGTTTGAGTTGGAGAATATTAAATCTTAAGTAGTTTTTCAATGAGTATAAATTACTTTTCTCAAATAAAATAAATAAGACAAGTGCTTTAATCCTTGTAATATTAGTGATGATGCTAGATCATCTAGTATGACTTTTTGGGTGATGATTAAAAATAGTTAAGTATTGTTTGGTGATTGTGTACATCGTATTTATTTATATACGCTAGTACCGACCAAGGATACGAGGAGGAAGGAGGATACTACGAGGAAGAAGCCAAGGAGAACTTCAACCACTGCTCTGCTCAAGGCAAGACAATACTTGAAACTTAGCAAGCTAACCCTTGCAACTATGAAAATTAGAGAACCTATGCATCGCATTAAGCATGCTGGGTTAGATACATTTGATGATGCCCAATCCTAGTTTTACTTGCAAGCTTAAGTACTTTATTTTCTTTATCAAAGCTTTCTCTTAGAGTTTACATGGTGACTGGTAGATTCTAGAAGGATAAATAAAGGTAGCATAAAGAGCATAAAATTTGGCCTAAGTTAGATAATCCTGATGTCATCCTAAGGCATTAGATTGAACTTAGCAAAATCCCCACTTATTTACCACCCCTCATTAGTATTTACCACCACGTGTAGATGCTAGTGCTAAGCATAAAACTTGATCAACTTTAGATGGGAATACTTGGTGAAAATGGTTATGAAAACCTTAGAATGATGAGGCATTCTACTGAAATGTTTTGACATGTGTTTTCGAACACCAGATGATTTTGATGATGAAAATGTTGAGGCATGAGACTTAGCCCTTTATAAAACTGATGGTTGTCTGGATGCGATACCATTCCAATTTTACCGTACAACCATAATAAACGAAATTTGGGTAGGGCTTGACTGGAAATTTGTATACCTTAGTATGGGTTCCCTCGCGACCAAGGTCTGAGCTGAGGCTACCTTGTGAAGATTGTCCACATGTGTAGTACCCAAGATGATAGTTGGTCATGGTTGGGAGGCCAAACTCATAGTAGAGGTGTCTATACTAGGGCGTGTAATTAAAAGGTTAGGATTGATTATCCGCATACTGAGTATGGTGAATTCAGGATTGTTCCTGAAGGATGTATCAAATGTTGTGGTGAAAGTGTACAATATCTGCAGAGTGTCAAACTATTCGAATAGCCGCGTCCGTGGTTATGGACAGTTGGAGTGGCCATACTGTTCCCCCGTCAGATATTTTCAAAATGACTTGTGAAATGAACTGTGACTTTGACTTGACCACAACAGAGTTGTGGCATGAATTTAAGTTCCCATTTAGGGTTATAAAACTTTCAACTAGTTTTCTTTGCTTCTGAACTTAGTAGAGGTAAATCTGGATTTTTGCAAAACAACATTAGAGCCTAGTATCCTACTACAAAAATCCCCTTAACTTGTAGTATTAGTTTGCGAGTACTTAAAGAGTACTCATGGCTTTGTCTTTGGCTATTCCCGTGGCTAGACTATGAAGAGGAGTATCCGGATGATGGACCGCAGGAAGGTTACGACAACTAGGATCATCTCCCATCGTCAGCATTGCCTGTGAACCTGACGATGGAGCTTCGCCTACGCTATCGTTACTATTACGTTATTCCGCTGCTTGAGTTGTATTAAGAACTGGATCATGAGATCCTTATTTGTGTAAGAACTTATGTATGGTTTGTAATGGATGATGTACTGTGTTATCCAAATCTATTATGTCTCGCAAAAATGGTAATCCTGAGATTGCGAGGTATGGCATAACAGGCATCTGGGATTAAAAATCCGGGTGTTGACAAGTTGGTATCAGAGCCATCCTGACCATAGGAGACCCTAGTTAGAATGGACGTTTGAATCAAAAACTTAGTTTCAAAACCAAAGGAAGTGAGTATTTACAAAAACCTATTCTCCTTCTTATCACTTAGATTCTTTCATGAAAATTCATGTTCCTCAAAAAAAATTCTTGCAAAGTACATAAAAATTTACACACTTGATCACTCTACTAACTTACTCATCCTATATTCTTATAGATGGACATGAAATACAGCAAGTTTTATCAGTTGGGGATTGGAGGAGACCTCATCTTCGAGTGTGACTTGGACCAGCTGTTAGAGCTTCTGGATTGTCCGCACCCCGAGTTCTTTGGAGCTCAGATCAATGATCAGGAAGGAGAAGATCTGCAGTGATTAGTTGTTGCAAGTGTCCGAGGAAAGATTGAACCTCCCACTGCAGAGGTAATTCAGTTCACCTTAAGAGAAAACAACTAGCTTGATGGACTGGCCAGGGCAATGCAGGAAGCTCTTGCCCGTCTGTGTGGCCAAAGTATCAATCAAATCAAGGGTACCCGTTTTGAGTTCTACCCAAGGCGTGACTTTATGGGAAAGCCATTGGAGGCCCCATACCACCACGAGCTGAAGAGTCAATTGGACCACCTCAGCTTCATGATGTACGACCGTCAGAAGGAGTTGGACAATGCCCGTGCCTACGCCAACCAAAAGTACGCCATCGCCAAGAAGAAGGATCAGACCCTCGCCATGCTAGTGAAGGATGGCAAGTCTCGTCGCCATCAGCTCGACAAGAAGGAGCGCATCATTGCCCGTCCTCGCCACTGGATCACGGATTTGGAGGAGACCATCCAAGAGAGAGACATGCAGTTGGATGAGAGGGAGAATGCCGAAGAAGACCTTCGTGGAGACCCCTACTCCTATATCAGCGATGATGATGATTTTCTGGAGGATCAGGCCATGGACTTCTTCACCGATGAGGATGATTTCGCCTTCATCGATGATGATGATGATGATGATGAGGACACTAACTCCAAGGAGTAGTAGCACTTGAGCACTAGCGTTAGTGAATTATATTTGGTCCCACTGTATCGTAGCTTCACATAATGGTTCTTAAAACCATCTGTTTTTCTTTCTTGTGATGTGTGTTTTATCGTGTGCTATGAATGAATGAAAAGCAAGTTGCTAGAAAAATCCGAGTCACACTTTAACCATTTTACAAAACAACCCTGAACCTTAGAAATTTCCCTCTTTTCTCATGATCTATCTCAATCTTCAGATGCCTCGCGAAGGAAGTGGCTCAGCCCCGGACCCGATGTTGCAAATCTCGCAAATGTTGGTTTCGGACCGCGAAGCTGAAAGAGTCGAACGTCAAGCCAACCTAGCCACCCTTCAACAGATAGCCCAGATGGCCAACAACAATCAAGGCCATGGAAATCAGGACAACCATGGATCTAAGCTCAAGAATTTCTAGAACACCAATCCACCTGTTTTCACTAAGTTAGAAGAGCCCCTAGATGCAGACGATTGGCTGCAAACCATGGAGAACAATCTAGAAGTCGCAGGAGTGGAAGCTAACGAGAAAGTTCTGTTCGCCACCCACTATCTAGCCGGAGATGCAAGAGCATGGTGGAACAGCGTCCGTGCAATGACCGTAGGTCAGATGATGACTTGGGAGGAATTCAAGGTCAAGTTCAGCAGAACCCATGTGCCACTGGGTTTGATCAAGAGGATGAGAGATGAATTTAGAGAACTAAAGCAAGGAAGAATGATAGTAGTGGAATATCGTGACAAATTCTTGTCATTAGATAGGTATGCCCCGGATGAGATCAACACTAAAGCCAAGAAGAAAGAGAGATTACTGAATGGTCTACACGATGAGATGCAGACGGTGTTAGTCAATATCCCATTTGCTCATATTGAATCCTTAGTCGACTCTGCCATTCAGATGGAAGGAAAGATCAACCAAGCCAATGAGAACCGCAAGCGTCGCATGATGCATCGACCAGGAACCCACCAGACACCAAAGTATTGCCTGTTGGGGATATGCTATATGGGTATCCTAATAGCATGTCTCTTATCCGACTAACCCGGGTGGCCCATAGTCGGTAGCATGGCCTATGGCCTGCTGGGAGGCCCAGTTAGGTGGGGCTTTTCCCTGTAACCCTAGGATCTGACGACTATATAAGTCAGGCCTATGGGAGCCTTTAGGGCATCGTTTTTTACATACACCTCGCATAGCGAACCTGTCTCTGTAACTCGGTGTATTGCCATTATAGTGATTTATAGCAGGAGTAGGATTCCGCCACCGTCGTGGGATCTGTACCTAGGTAAGCTGTGTTACCTCGTACCCGTCAACCGTCCGCCTTACCCCACGTCTCTAAACACGCACTGTGAGGACCCCTCCATGGCGTACTCGTCGGCAATACCACGACAGTTGGCGCCCACCGTGGGGCAAGAGGCGCTTCAGGCTCTTCAGCGGGCGAGGACCAAGATCTTCGTGGGAATCGGCAAAACCGTAACCATCGGCCGTGTTCTCTTCTCCGGCAACGTTCTGATCGTCCCTCCTGACGAGTTCTGGATCCCGGCGAAGACGAACCCTACGCGGTGTTCGATCGTTCCTATCGGAGACATCCACCTCTTCATCGGCGAAACCGACTCGGGCACTAGTTCCCTGGAAGTCGGAGGAGCATCAAGACCCGCACGGACCGCCTACGAGCAGGATACGTTCACGGAAGGATCAATGTCGGATCTCTCTTCGGAGTTTGCCGACAAAGATCGGAAAGCACCAAGGCCCGCAGGGACCGCCTGTGGGCAGGATACGTTCGCGGAAGGATCGATGTCGGATCTCTCCTCTGAGTTTGTCGGCAAAGATCGGAAAAATTCAAGGCCCACCCAAACCGCCCCTGTGCAGGATATAAAAGTGGAAGATCACTGCAAATCTGCCAGCTTCGTCCGCGCGTCTGGACAACAGAGATCCAAGTTCGTCGGCGTGGTTACCATCTTCGATCTGGCGCGCTGCGTTCAGAGAGAAGGCGGAGACCCCCGCGACTACCTGGCTAGATGGCTCCGTATACGAGCCGATCTGGACCACTACCCCAATGATGATGCCATCTATCACTTTGTGGAAGGACTGGACCATGGCACGCTTCTCTGACATTCTCTTAGACGGCAGCAGGCGTCAGGACGCCTTACCTTCGAAGGTATGATGAACACCGTCAACAACTATGCGGAGGCCAAAGCGGCATCTCAGGCAGTGCTTGCGCTCATTGACGGAGCCCCTCCGATTCATCCACCACCACCACCGCCTCTGGCCGCCATCGTCGTAGCAGCGCCACCACCTCCATTCATCGTCGAGGCCGTTGCACCCCCACCGCCCGTCATCGAGGAAGTTCTGGCACCCTCCGACTCTGTCATCGATGCGCTTTATGCTGATTCCAGTGCAGACTCGGAGGATATAGACTTCAGTCCAGAAGAGCTAGACTTCGCTATGCAGGAGATGGAGGAGGAGTACTCGCGCGACGAGCAAGCTAACAACACCGTCACGTCTCGAGGGGTGTTTGTCACCATTGGGACGGCAATGGATGAAGATCAACCCGGGAAAGCTCCGCCTACGACGCTGGAAAAGGGGAAGGGGCCACTTATTGCTGCTGACGATGACCGCACAAAAGTCATGCCTCCTCCGCCTAACCCAGTGCAGCAACCGTAGGAACTCGGCACGGTCCGAGCAACAACAACACCGCAAACTTGCCGCCTCCAACATCCATGTCGGCAGCAGCCCATGTCACTCCAGCTGATAGAGTGATGTACGACAACCTCCTCGTTGAGCCACTAACCGTTGCTCGTATCCGGAACGTGACTCAGCTTGACGAGAAGTGCCAGCAGCTGCTAGAGGAGGCGCAAGCCATCGTGGAGAAAGGCGCTAAACTAGATCGAGATTTGGTCAATACGCAGAAGTCCATAGAGAAAGCTAGAGCAATGGAGGCCGAGTACAAGACTCTACTACAGCAGCAGAAGGCTAAGAAAGCTCCGGCTCGTGTCATCAACGATCCTGGTGTATGGCGCAACCTAGGATGGGCTCCCTCGAAGCCGGCACAAGCCAAGCCATACATTGACAGTGAAGGCAAGCAGGTGATGCCCACCCCACTCCTTAACCTCGCTGTCGCCAAGACTCTTCTGGAGCAGGATAGATCGCCTGAGGCAGTAGAACAGGTCTATGACCTAGTGGCCAAGGCGGTAAAGCAGCAGGAAAAGGCCACCTCTTAGAGGCTTGAGTCTGACCCAACACTCTGCCGATCTAGCCAGTACAAACCGCCAAGGGACTGATCTCCTCAGGATGTCGGGTCACGGACGGGTTTATCAGAACGAAGACGGAGGGATGCGCGCAACAGGAAGGATGCTATCCCCATATCCTCCGACCATGGAGAAAAAGCCCGACCTCGTCGCCCATCGCCACCGCCCCGATCCCCCCGACGTCAGGAAGACCACAAGACTCACCATCGTATGGATATGCCCCCACCAAAGAAGTATGGCATCGTCATCCGTGACAACGCAGCACCGACCCGTCACGATGAAGAGCGCCACCAAGGACACAAGAACAGGTCGCACCATTACGCTCCACGTCCAACAAGCAACCGTGACAGGTGTGAAGCGTCGCAGGAGGGTAACAGCAAGAAGGCTAACCCACCGCCACCTCCGCCTCCGTCGCTGCCAAGCAGTCATCATGGCGGAGGAGGCCCGCGATGTTCACGCAGCCCATCCCCTGTTGACAAAAAGAAGAAGAACCCGGAGCCGTACGATGCACGTTCACGGATCGATAAGATTCACGAGGCCCGAGAAGGATCATACCTGGGACCATGTTGCTTTGGACCTGCAATACGGTGCGCAACTTACCCCAAAGGTTTCCGGATTGACAAGACCATCAAGCCCTATGACCAACCCATCTCCAGGATTTGCCCCAAGAAACCACAGACCCCGAACCGTCCGACCTATCCCAACCGTGGAAACCCAAGGCCCGGAGGAAACCACAACAACCCTGGCAACTCTAGCAATTTCAACCGTGCACCACCTAAGTTCAACAACAACAATGCCGTCACCAACGCCAACACTGCCCCAAGGACTGGAAGCAATGTTGTGCCTGTTGCAGCAAAGGACAAGTCGCAAGTGATTTGTTATGAATGTGGAACCAAGGGTCACTATTCCAATGAGTGCCCCAAGAAGATTTCCGCAGCCCCAAATGCAAATGCCCTAGCTCAGCAGCAACGTCGTGTTCATCCCAGAAGAAGGTTTTCCCTAGGGAATTTGCTCAACCGCAACGGTCGTCTCTTTCTCATTCATGCTGAAGAAGCCCAAGAAGCGCCAGATGTCGTGCTGGGTATGTTTTTTGTTAACTCAGTACTTGAAAGAGTGTTGTTTGATTCTGGAGCATCGCACTCATTTGTCACTGAAGAATTTGCATGCACTAGTAAGATTCAACCAACCAAATTGAAGTATGTGATGATTGTTCAAATACCCAGTTCAACCACCAAATCAGACAAATTTGCAAAGCCGTCCCTATCTGAATCCATGGCATAGATTTTTATGATAAACTAATAGTACTCGGAACTAAAGGTTTGGAAGTAGTACTAGGAATGGATTGGATGTACAAACACAAAGGATTAATTGACTGTGCCAAGAAAGCCATAACCATGATCAGTACAGCCGGAGTATCAGTCGAGCATATATCTGAAAGCTTGCCTCATCAGTTCAAGTGCAACAAGAGTATAGCCCAGCCTACCATTGACCAAGTCCGGATAGTCTGTGAATACCCCGATGTATTTCCAGATGTTTTGCCCAGTATGCCCCCAGATCGGGATATCGAGTTTATCATTGAACTAATCCCTCGAACCGAACCCATCGCCCAGAGACCATATAGTATGAATCTGTCGGAACTAGCAGAACTGAAGAAGCAGCTGGATGCCATGCTGGAAATAGGATTGATTCAACCAAGTGTGTCACCTTGGAGATCACCTATTTTGTTTGTGGACAAGAAGGATGGAGGCAACCGTCCGTGTACGGATTATCGGAAGTTGAATGATGTCACTACCAAAAAAAAGTACCTGTTGCCAAAGATAGAAGACCTGTTTGACCAGTTGACTAGTGCCAAAGTGTTTTCTAAGATTGATCTTAGAACTGGCTATCATCAACTCAAGATCCGCGCAGAGGATATTCCAAAGACTACCTTTACCACCAGATATGGATTATACGAGTATACCGTCATGTCTTTTGGATTAACCAATGCCCCCGCTTATTTCATGAACCTAATGAATAAGATTTTTATGGACTTCCTGGATAAGTTTGTCGTTGTTTTCATTGATGACATCCTGATTTATTCAAAATCAGAAGAACATGAGCTACACCTAAGGACCATCCTTGTAACCCTTAGAGAGCATCAGTTGTATGCCAAGTTTAGCAAATGTGAATTCTGGTTATAGGAGGTAGGATTCCTCGGACATATTGTATCAGCCGGAGGAATTGCCGTTGACCCCGCGCAGGTGAAAGATGTCGAAGATTGGCAAGCCCCAACCACACAAACCCAAGTTCGTGCATTTCTCAGATTAGAGGGATATTACGGCAAGTTCGTAGAAGGATTCTCGAGTATCGCCAGACCCATGACCCAATTGCTGAAGAAGGACAAGAAGTTTGAATGGACGGATAAATGTGAAGCGAGTTTTCAAGAACTCAAGCAAAGATTGATTTCATCCCCAATCTTGATCATGCCGGGTATCACCAAGCCCTTTGATGTGTATTGTGACGCATCCAAGATCGGTCTCGGATGTGTGCTAATGCAAGAAGGAAAAGTTATATCTTATCTATCCCGACAACTGAAACAGCATGAACAGAACTACCCAACCCAGGACCTCGAACTCGCAGCCGTTGTTCTAGCCCTGAAGACATGGAGGCATTACCTGATGGGAAACCGTTGTGAGATTTATTCGGATCACAAGAGCCTGAAGTAGTTATTCACTCAGAAGGAGTTGAATATGAGATAGAGAAGATGGATTGAGCTAATCAAGGACTATGATCTGGACATTCACTATCACCCCGGTAAAGCCAATGTGGTAGCAGATTGCCGTGCCGCTTGAACTCCATGATTCTAAAGGAGCAACCAAGTTTGCACAAAGAGATGGAAGATTTCAGAATAGAATTGGTGAGTGAAGGATTTTTGGCTAGCATCGAACTTCAACCCACTCTGATCAGTCAGATCAAACAGGCGCAGAAAGGAAATGCTAGTATCGACAGAATCAAACGTCGTATCGGTACAGGAAAAGTAACCGGATTCACGGAAGATGAAGAAGGAGTTCTGTGGTACAAAGGACGCCTTTGTGTACCAGCAGATTCAGAATTGAAAGAAGTGATTTTGAAAGAGGCCCATGATACTCTTTATTCTATCCACCCCGGAGGAACGAAGATGTATCAGGATTTGAAGGAACAATTTTGGTGGCATAAGATGAAGAGAGAAATGGGAAGCTATATCGCCAAGTGTGATATATGTTAGAGAGTCAAGGCAGGACATCAAAGACCGCAGGACTGTTGCAACCGCTACAAATTCCGGAATGGAAATGGGATTCCGTTGGAATGGACTTTATCACCGGATTGCCTACTTCTAGTAGGGGAAATGACTCTATATGGGTCATAGTCGACAGATTGTCCAAAGTAGCCCATTTCTTACCCGTCAAGACCACATACCAGAGTTCAAAGCTAGCGGAGTTATACACCGCTAGAATCGTCAGTTTGCACGGAGTCCCCAAAAACATCATATCGGATCGAGGAACTCAGTTTACCTCGAGATTCTAGAAGAAAGTTCAAGAAGGTTTAGGAACCCGACTAGATTTCAGCACAGCTTATCATCCTCAGACCGATGGACACGGAACGAGTAAATCAAATACTCGAAGATATGTTGAGAGCATGTGTGGTAGAGTATGGATCTAAATGGGAAGACTGTCTTCCTTTCGCATATTTTTCTTACAACAACAGTTATCAAGCTAGTATGCAAATGTCCCCATTTGAGTTTATGAATGGAAGGAAGTGTCGCACCCCTTTGAATTGGTCGGAAGTAGGAGAGAGTCAGATTTTCGGACCTCAAGACCGCCCAGTCAAGAAAAAAGAGTTACGCCGATAAGATACGTCGAGACCTCGCTTTCAATATCGAAGATTTTGTGTACCTTAAAGTGTCGTCGTTGAAAGGAATGCAACGTTTCCAGCTGAAAGGAAATTTAGCCCCCAGATATATCGGACCCTTCAAGATTCTGAATCGTCGAGGAGAAGTATCATATGAATTGGAACTGCGAGAAGAAATGTTGTGGCATCCCGCAAAAACCACTACTAGAAAATCGCGTTGATTTTGTGCATTGCATCATCATGACATCAGCATGCATCTAATTGATTAAAACTAGTTAGCTAAAAGACCTACTTTGTTTTCTATAATAATATCCTCCCCTCTTTGTTCAAACCAAAACCGTTGGTCCAGCCGAATCTTTTATTTATCTAAAACTATTTTGCTAAAGTTTATTTTAAAATAAAAGGAATAAATAAAATGTTTAAATATTTTTAGGGGGCAGCCGAACCGAGCCGATCCGACCCAGTCGGCCACCCCCAGTTCAAACCGGTCCACCCAAAATCCCTTTTCTACCTAAACCTAGTCTACCCACCCTACCTCCACCTCACCCCACCCAATAGTCTGTCGCCACCTCACCCCTCTCTTCCCCTCTACCCTATCCTATGCCGCCACCTCACAGCCAACCCCACCCTCACTCCCTCTCTCACCCGCCTGTCCCCACTCTCCCTGGGCCCCACCCCGTCACACACGCGCGCAACCCACCACCCCGCACTCTCCCTGGCGTGACCCAACCACCCACCTGGCCCCACTCCGACCCCACCTCCCTCTGGCCCACCTCCCACCTGCCCCGCTTCTCTCTCCCCACCCTCTCTTCCTCGACGCCTCCCTCTCCCTTCGACGACCGCCACCGCCCATGATGCCGCCCCATTTTCCCCCAACCTCGAGGCCCCATCCCCGCCGCCAGGATGAGCCACGGCGCCCCTCGCTGGTCGCCGTCGCCGCGGACTCCCCTCTCCTCCGCGTCAAGCTCGCTAGGAGCCTCCACCACCGACGGACGCCGGCCTCCCCACCTCCTCTACCAGTAGCGGCGTCGCCATCTTCCCCATCCCGAGCCGCCCTGCCCCGCTTCGTCCTCCTCGTCGAAACGAGCCACCGCCACCACCTCCCTCTCTCTGTCGACCTCTCCGGCCCTCCTCTGCGACGGACGCCACCGCCCGCCGCCCTCCAGCGCCGGCCCCGGCCGCGTGACCCCGCCGCCGGCGCGCCCTCCCGGTCGCCGCGACCCTAGGCCCCGCCCCCCCGAGGTCGCCAAGCTCTGCCCGTCGACCCCGCGCGACCTCCACCGCTGTCCTCCGGCCCTGCTCCTCGGCCTCACACGCCTTCTGTGGACGCCCTCTTCTGCTCCGCCCGTGGCCGCCTCCACCTCCCAGTGGCGCCGCCGCCGAGCGACCTCCAGGTCATTGTTCGAGTCCCCGTCGCCGCGGCCTCGCCCCGAGCACGCGCCTCCCTCGCCTCGCCCTCATCGAGCTCCTCTTCGCCTAGCCCGCCACCGGCGGTCCTCGTCCGCGCGTTCGGCCGCTCGAAGACGCCACCTTCCTCTGTGCCATGGACGCCGGTGACCCCTGTTTCCTCTCCATCGTCGTGGACCAGTGCCCGTCTCTGTCGTCCTGTGTTGCTCGTGTGGTGGTAGTTTGGGGTTGCAACGATGAAGGTCATATGAACTATGAAGATGGTGGTGCCACCCAAACAATACCAAAACCACGTGAGATATCTATTCCCTTGTTTCGTCAAGATCTTCCGAAGATGATTCGACAAAAGTCCGATGCGACAAGATCTTCCTGTTGACAAGGCCACCGACAAGATCTTCGACATGCGTCGCCATACTCGAAGCCCACTTCGCGGACCCGGCGACCACACATGCGACAAGACCTTCGTCCCGGATGCGAAGTCGAGAACCCGAACGCCAAGATCGCCGATGCGAATACGCCAAGTTCGTCTACCCCGGACACCGTGCGACAAGATCTACTTCACGGATCCGAAGACCCCGGTACCCGATCCACTCAAGTTCGCCATCGACGACAAGATCGGCACCAACCAGGGCGGATCCGATGCGCCCCGACACCGAACCAAGTCCTTCTTCGCGAAACGCCAAGATCTACTCTGTTATCCGAGAACGCTCCCGCCGAGACCGAACCCCAGATCCGGACCCCGAGACCCAACCCCAAACCCCTCGGAGCCCAAGTTCGCCGAACCCTAATGTGATCCCCTATCCGAGACCCCATTATTTTATAATATGACATATACTTGTTGCATTTAAATTGTTCATGTTGCATACATGTTTGTGGGGTTTGGGTATTTTGTCGACTCATCTAATAAATAACTATGGGATCCATATGCGGACATTTCTAGTCGTATATTGGTCCCATTTAAATTGTGTAGCGAACCGGTCACATGTGTTGCCTGTTAATACAACATTTAATTTGCGGGGTAGATAAATAACTTGAACCGTTTAATTAAATGTCGGGACCCCGGTTCCGCTTAATATTGCCTAATTGTATCGCACCTTTGCCATGTCATACATCATACATGCATCATGCCCGATCTTTTGCCGTAGTATTAAATAGTGCATCCGATGTTTCTTCTAGTGTTTTGCTTCTTCGCGGATAAGATCGATGAGTTGATGTGAGCTTCGCCCCGATCTTCGGATGAACCTTCGGCAATGTTTTCAGGTGAGCATTCTCCCCCTTTCTACCTATCTTACTTTTATAGTTTTTATTCCCTCCTGTTGATCTATTGCTATCTGTGTTGCGATGCTCTAGTTTTCATACCCGTGATATCCCTTGCAGCCTCATATTGCCTTGGACACATCCTATTACCTGTTGCTTGGTAGGTAGTTGGACTTGCGCGTCGTAGTCGCTTGCTCAAGTGCTGTTGTGTGTCGTCAAGAACCACAGTTGTTGGAGTATGGCCGTGTGTTTAATGTTGGAGTTGATCATGGCTTTAATTACTGTTTAACAACTAAAATTGAAGTAGGTAAATGCAGAGGCACCGGTGGGTGATAGACAATATTTGGTTTCCGACCGCTCACTGGTGTCCCGTAGGACCCCGAGTTCTTGACACCTGTTCCGAGATCGGCCTTGAACCACATGTGGGATGTGGGCACCCCATCGATTTAGTACCGATTCCAAGTATTGTCTGGGGCCACAACTAGTTTGAGGTTTTATTTACTATCCTGTACTTATGCCATGCTTTATCGCTTTATTTAAATTGTGCGATGTCTTGCCGTGTAATGTTTAGGATCGGGACACGCTGTATCGACAAGCCCAATCATCTTTTCGGGTTCCCAGTCGTGTACAGCCGTCCACCGAAACCCGGAGTCCGTCTCGAGACCGGCCGACTTCTTGGTAGACTTAGTGGGTGGCCCCATGTACTTGCTTTGGGTCTGGGAAACGTCATGACTTAGGCCCCGCCGACATACCGATGGGTGTATGTTAATTGATCTGGCAAAAAGGGTCGAAGTGCGTGTGGATATCTCATGCTAATTGCGTGTGGATACTTTGGTGCACCCCTGCAGGGTTAAATCTTTTCGAAAAGCCGTGTCCGCGGTTATGGACGACTTGGAGCACAGTTCTCGATCATAGACAACTATAACTAAAGTTTACTGTTATAATTTGACTTGTATCCGATGTGACTAGTAATCAGCTCAACTGCAATGGAATGGCTAAACGAAAGTACCAACAACTGCTGGGTTTTGGGATATCTCATGCTAATTGTATTTGACTAGTAAGTGTCGCAACTACAACGGAATGGTTAAATAAAACTGCCCACTGCTTATTTTATCAGGATGACTATCTATATTTGACTAGTAATTGCCGCAACTATAACGGAATAAATAAAACTGCCAACGGTGTGAGTTCCTCGGTTGACTTCCTCGTTGGTCTCGAGGGGGAAATACCAGGATGGGTTTGTTTGGTGGTAGTATCAGATTGGTTCCGGATAGGTCCTTCTTGCCCCTCTCTGATAGCCACCAGTTGTATCGAGTCTCTATAGGTTGTATAGTGCATGCTGCGCTGCCGCTTCAGTCCACCATACCTATGTAGGCGAGGACCGCCGAATTCTAGCCTCGCCGTGTAGTGGCCTCAGTACTGACCGCTCTCTCCTTTTTCCATTGCCCCTTGTTGGCACCCCTTTTGTTTAAGCAGGTTTGAGATCGCCGTCGTTAGCAGGGTTACCCTTCCGGCTTGGCCTGGGCAGGGTTATGGACGCCATTGGTTATTCTTCAGGGCTCTTAGCCCCATTTGCATCTTGTCCATAGTCGGACGCCCTATCGTTTTCCAGGTGATTTGGATCTTTGTTCTGTATATCTGTATTCTTGACTCATTGAGTCGCTGTTGTATATATATATATCTGTTCTGTGGATCCCATCGAGGACTGTTGTGTAATGTTATTACTTCGTTTTCCACCCGCACGAAAGTGCCTGGTGGGCACCTTTGAATCGTTTCTATGCGGGTTTGGCGGAATTCGCTAAAACTTGCATAGGGTCGATTCTGAGGGTGTTACAAATGTCCATAGTGCACAATGAGTTCCATATATCATTACTTCGCAAATGCCTTGAAGTTCCGGAGAAGACCGAAGTTTTCAAGAACATTGATCACGGGACCATAGAGATCAACGATGACCTGACCTATCCCGAAGTACCCATCCGTATTTTGGAAGAATCTTTCAGAACCACCAGGACCCGAAGCATCAAGTTTCTCAAGATTTAGTGGAGCAACCACACTAAACAAGAAGCTACCTGGGAGCGCGAAGATCACATTAGGACGGAGTTTCCCAATCTCTTTAAATCCTAGGTAATCTTTTTTTATTCCTTTTTCAAATCTCGGGACGAGATTTTGTTTAATAGGGGAAGGTTTGTAACATCCCAAAAATATAACACAAGGATCATCAAACTCTAATCACTAAAATTAGGGTTAACTAAAACTTTGATTAATTAAAAATCATATGAATGCATGTGTGAATTAGATGATTTGGTAAGTGCATGAATGAACTTGTGTGATTAACCTAAATAACAAGAAAGGGGTTGAAGAGTAAAATAACATTATATAAAACATTTCCATGCAGAAACAAATCAAGAGAAAATCAAAAACAAATCAAATAAAGTAAATGGTCATTTTTGCCAATCTTGATCACTAGGTCACTTTGAGTGTTTCTAGTTCAAGATTTCAAACAGAAACTTTTCCAATTCTTTTCACCCCTTGCTAGAACAAGTAAAAGTTAATCAAAGCCCACCTTTCAAACTTGTAGAAACATTTGGCAACCTCATTCAAATCACAATTAAAAATTGAATCTTTATCATATGTGAAGATCACCCATTTTCAAAACCCAACCAAACCAGTGCCCCTTGACCAATCCAACTAACCAGACACTCCCTAGTATGTGCCTAGCAAACCCACCAAGTTTGAATCCAAAATTAAAATTTAAGTTCTTGCGGCCATTTCATCAAACACCTTGCAGATACAAATCAAACAAACCTCAAACACTATAGTGTGCAGTAAATTGGGCCTAACTTGTTCCCTATCTAGCTCACACTACACCCTCAGTAGATCATCTAACTAGTTTAACCCCTCTAGCTCACTTTAAGCAAGACCATGACATTAATGGCAAGCAGGTCGAGCCTCACCTTGCCACCCCATTATCGACAGCAAGCTACGAGCAACACTAAGCCTAGCCAGCATGTCTAGAAAGCACCCCACCGTCCACCGCCACTCTCTGTCCCAGCCTTGAGCACTGCCATCCCCTGGACCACCCAGAACGCACGCGCCCAGTTCCTCTGCGACCATGCTGAGAGCGCGCCAGAGCGCCCCGCTCGACCATCACCCACAGACCGCGCGCCGCCCTCGCCGCTTGCAAGGATGATCACCAGCACCCCGCCAGACATGCTCGTTCGCCGCTGCGCGGACCACGCGCGCTGTGCGACACTAAAATCATCGTCGGACCCACTCAGAGCACCGCGACATTCCGACCGATCAGCACCGCCCCATGCTGCAAGACCACGCCGTTGAGCTTCGCCAGGGTGCACCGCATCACCCCTACCTTCGCCCATGCCAGTAGCCGCCTGTACCATCACCTCCATTGACCTCAGCCCACGCCGTGCTGCCTCTCTTGCTCGCCTATAAAAGGAGCCCTCCCCAGCACGAATTTGCCACACCAGTTCACTCCCCTCTCACCCAAAACCACCCCACCTCACTCCCAGAGCAAGGCGAGCAGCACATCGCCGGAATTTGGCCAGAGCCCGCCGCTGCTGGAGGAGAAGGAAGCCGTCGATTGGAGCCGCCCCAGGAGAAGCTTCATGTACCAGGAGAACCGCCATCGTCGACCTCGTCGTTCCCCCCATCGTCGACCCTCGCCTGAGCCCCGGTGAGCCTCCCACGACCCCCACCTACTGCGTTAGGGTTCTGTCTCGCCGGCGCTGCCAGACGTGGATGATGAACTATAGCCGTTCGATTAGAACCAGATCCCACAGTCCACAATGCCCCGTACCGCTTCGCCCTTCCCCGTCTCACAGACGAGTGGAGACGGCCACTTAACCAGCCCGCGTACGCGCTGTGTGTAGTGGGTCGGCCTAGTAAAACATCCCGTGCGACCCAACAATTCAAATTAAGCTTTATTCATTTAATTTCAAACATAGTTCTGTACCTAGATTCAAAAATCAACCCAGCTCGATTCACTGTACCAAAATACATGAAACAAATTTTGTTAGAAAGGTACTGAAATGCTTAATCCAAGTCCGTTGGATTCAAACCATTTGGAATTGTAGATCAACCATGGTAAAAATAACAAGGCAGAAGCTTTTCTGCATTCAAACATTTTTCAAAATTCAACCATAAGAGCTTTTGAGTTGATTCCAACTCTCAAAAAATACATTTGATCATACCTTTTAGAATATATAAAAACATATGGGTTTACTTGCAGAAATAATGTTCAAGTAATAAAAGAATGCCACATAGGCATTTCTAGTCACTTTATTCAATTAAAATAAAACAGTTAAACCTTATTAAATTGTTACACCACTTCAAATCATATTCTCGTGTACTGAAATATGTGGTGATGACATGTGTCAACATGATCCCATGTTTGAGTTGGAGAATATTAAATCTTAAGTAGTTTTTCAATGAGTAGAGATTACTTTTCTCAAATAAAATAAATAAGATCAGTGCTTTAATCATTGTAATGTTAGTGATGATGCTAGATCATCTAGTATGACTTTTTGGGTGATGATTAAAAATATTACGTATTGTTTGGTGATTGTGTACCTCGTATTTATTTATAGACGCTAGTACCGACCAAGGATACGAGGAGGAAGGAGGATAATACGAGGAAGAAGCCGAGGAGAACTTCAGCCACTACTCTGCTCAAGGCAAGACAATACTTGAAACTTAGCAAGCTAACCCTTGCAACTATGAAAGTTAGAGAACCTATGCATTGCATTAAGCATGCTGGGTTAAATACATATGATGATGCCCAATCCTAGTTTTACTTGCAAGCTTAATTACTTTATTTTCTTTATCAAAGCTTTCTCTTAGAGTTTACATGGTGACTGGTAGATTCTAGAAGGATAACTAAAGGTAGCATAAAGATCATAAAATTTGGCCTAAGTTAGATAATCCTTATGTCATCCTAAGGCATGAGATTGAACTTAGCAAATCCCCACTTGTTTACCACCCCTCATTAGTATTTACCACCACGTGTAGATGCTAGTGCTAAGCATAAAACTTGATCAACTTTAGATGGGAATACTTGGTGAAAATGGTTATGAAAACCTTAGAATGATGAGTCATTCTACTGAAATGTTTTGACATGTGTTTCCGAACACCAGATGATTTTGATGATGAAAATGTTGAGGCATGAGCCTTAGCCCTTTATAAAACTGGCGGTTGTCTGGATGCGATACCATTCCAATTTTACCGTACAACCACAATACCCGAAATTTGGGTAGGGCTTGACTGGAAATTTATATGCCTTAGTATGGGTTCCCTCGTGGCCAAGGTCTGAGCTGAGGCTACCTTGTGAAGATTGTCCACCTGTGCAGTACCCAAGATGATAGTTGGTCATGGTTGGGAGGCCAAACTCATAGGAGAGGTGCCTATACTAGGGCATGTAATTAAAAGTTTAGGATTGATTATCCGCATACTGAGTATGGTGAATTCAGGATTGTTCCTGACGGATGTATCGAATGTTGTGGTGAAAGTGTAGAATCTCTGCAGAGTGTCAAACTATTCGAATAGCCGTGTCCGCGGTTATGGACATTTGTAGTGGCCATACTGTTCCCCCGTCAGATGTTTTCAAAATGACTTCTGAAATGAACTGTGACTTTGACTTGACCACAACAGAGTTGTGACATGAATTTAAGTTCCCATTTAGGGTTATAAAACTTTCAACTAGTTTTCTTTGCTTCTGAACTTAGTAGAGGTAAATTTGGCTTTTTGCAAAACAACCTTAGAGCCTAGTATCCTACTACAAAAACCCCCCCTTAACTTGTAGTATTAGTTTGCGAGTACTTAAAGAGTACTCATGGCTTTGTCCCTGGCTATTCCCATGGCCATACTATGAAGAGGAGTATCCGGATGACGGACCGCAGGAAGGTTACGACAACTAGGATCATCTCCCATTGTCATCATTGCCTGTGACCCTAAAGATGGACCTTCGCCTACGCTATCGTTACTATTACGGTATTTCGCTGCTTGAGTTGTATTAAGAACTGGATCATGAGATCCTTATTTGTGTAAGAAATTATGTATGGTTTGTAATGGATGATGTACTGTGATATCCAAATCTGTTATGTCTCGCAAAAATGGTAATCCTGGGATTGCGAGGTATGGAATAACAGGCATCTGGGATTAAAATTTCGGGTGTTGACAACAAAGGAAGCCAGAAGGGGAGGCGTAGGGCAGGTGTGGCCCACCTGGCCGTCCTCTGACTCCGCCTTCTCGCCTATATCTTTCTCTCGGAACCCTAATACCAGGGGAGCAACCACAGAAAGTTTTCCGCCGCCTCTGCGGGTCCGAAAACACCGAGAGAGAAAGAGCTCTCCGGCAAACAGATTTTTGCCGAGGAAATTCCTTCCCGGAGAGGGGAGATCATCGCCATCATCACCAACGCCAAGCTAGCCTTCATCAGGATCATCACCATCATCATCCACACCATCATCTCCACCACAACCATCATCACCAGTCCATCCCGCTGTAAAAATCGTGTTGAATACTTGCATAGTTCTTAGGGGAAACTTTCTCGGTGTTGATTACTATTGTAGTTGATGATTGTGAGTGGAACCATTGGATTATTGTTTATGTTCAGATTGTTATCCATCACCATATCATCTTTGATATTGATCCATATGATGTCTCATGAGTAGTTCGTTTAGTTCTTGAGGACATGGGAGAAGTCATGTTGTTGGTAGTGGATTTGTGTTGAGTTATTATTCAATGGTTTAGTATTTAAGTTGTGGTGCTATTCTTCTAGTGGTGTCATGTGAACATCGACTACATGACACTTCACCATTTATGGGCCTAGGGGAATGCATTGTGTATTTGGATACTAATTGTGGGGTTGCCGGAGTGACAGAAACCTGAACCCCCGTTAGGACACCTTTGCACAAGGGAGTGTAGGATCTCAGAGTTTAAGGTTGTGGTTAGGTTTATATCATAATTACTTTACTATAGTTGTGGATGCTTGTAGGGGGTTTAATCACAAGTATGTATTAGTCCAAGTAAGTTCGGTACATTAGCACAGGTTCACCCACACAACACTTATAACACCAAAGAAGGGTACTCAGCTATTTGAAGCGAAAGCACTTGACTGAATTCCCATGTGTCCTCGAGAATGTTTGGTCTTTATAAGTATTTCCACCGGCTTTTCCTTTGCTAAGAAAGGATTGGGCCACTTGCTGCATTTGTTCGTTGTCTTTACTACTTGCACCTTGTTTTGTTGCTTTATCAGAAAACCCCTAAAAATCTGTTTGCTAAGTATTTATAGAGATTTCCTGCTCCATACCACTAGTCAACACGTTCTTCTCCTCGTTGGGATCGACACTCCTATTTATCAAAAGTACTACGATACACCCCCTATACTTGTGGTTCATCAAGACTATTTTCTGGCGCCATTGCCGGGGAGTGAAGCGCTATTTAAGAGTGGAACTGGTAAAGGATACTTCTATTGTGAGTATTGCTTTTTTTTTCTATTTGTTGCTTTGTTTCCAATATGGATAACCCACTTGGTTTTCTGTTTGGGAAAACTACTACCACTGTTAGGGTAGTAGACGAACCACCACCTGTTGAGATAGATCCTTTTAAGATACCTAAAAGTATTGTTGATCGTGTTATGGATAATTATTATTTAGGGGATGGAACTGTCCATCCTGGTGATCATTTGCTTTTTTTCCATGAATTATGCGGGTTGTTTAAGTGTGCAGGTATCACAACTGAACAGGTGAAGAAGAAGTTACTCTTTATATCCTTGAAAGGGAGAGCTGAAGAATGGTATAAGCTTCTGAAGAATGGACAATCCATGGAATGGGAGGAGATAGCATCTCTCTTTTATCCTAAATTTTATCCTCCCAATGAAATTCATACGGATAGAAATCTGATATATAACTTTTGGCCTCGTGATGGAGAGAGTACAGCTCAAGCTTGGGGGATATTGAAGTTACTAATGCTTAAATGTCCTATTCATGAACTCTCTAACAATATTATTATCAATAACTTTTATGCTAGGCTTTCTCTTTATGATAAAGATTTACTAGATGCTTCTTGTGCTGGATCATTCACACGTATGAAGGAAGAAGCTAAATGGGATCTTCTAGACCGTATTCAAGAGAACACTAAAGCTTGGGAGAATGACAAAGGAACAAAGTCAGGTATAAACTATGATTATGAATGCACTAAATCTTTTATGGGAACTGACGACTTCCGTGATATTAGTAATGAGTTTGGTCTTGATTCCCAAAGTATTGCCAACTGTTTTAAGGCCTTTGCCTCTTACAAAGAAATTCCCAAGAAGAAGTGGAATAAGTACCATGCTCCATATAAAGATGTTGTTAGTCATGTTCCTGTTAGAAGTATTGAAGTTTGTACTACTAATCATATTTTGCCTGAACCTCATGTTGAGAAAATTCCTTTTCCTTCTAAGGTAAAGGAACACTCTATCATAGCTAATGTGGTTAGCAAAAGTGCAAAGAAAACTGTGGAACCCGATGAGCAAATTAATATTGAACCTGTGGTAGCTATTGTGAAAGATCTTGTCACTAGAAATATAGAGGATGAGCACATTGTCTTCTGTGAAGACGCTTCTAATATTGTCTCTCATCCTAGAAAAGCTAGAAAATCTAGTATCCCTGTGATTTCTGTTAGAATTGTTGACCATAGCTATTATTGTTTATGTGATATTGGTGCTAGTTCTAGTGCTATTTCTTATGAGCTTTATAGGGAAATTATGCATGAAATTGTTCCTCGTGAGCTTGAGGACATTGATGTGGTTATTCACCTTTGCTAATAAGGAAACCATTTTCCCTATTGGTATTGTAAGAGATGTGGAGGTTCTTTGTGGTAAGATTAAGTATCCTGCTGATTTTCTAGTGCTTAATTCAGCAGCTAGCAAAACTTGTCCTATCATTTTTGGTAGACCTTTATTAAACACTTATGGAGATATTATAGATTGTAAGAAGGAAAAGGTCTTAACTAAGTTTGATGGAGATTCTTATGAGTTTAACTTTTCCAAATTTGCTAAAGCTTCTTGTGAAAATAGCTTGCCTAATGAAGATTTCAGGATGGAACAACTTGCTTCTATTGATCCAGTTTATGACCTTGGACCTCTTTTGATGACTGTAAGTATGCTCATTCTTATGATAAAGTTGTTACCAGTGAAAGTTATATTGTCAACTTTATTCAAAGTGCTACTAAAAGTTATTATGAGAGAGGGAAACATGGTTTTATGCATCTCAATAATGGTAAGTTTCCTTGTTTTATGTTAAAAGCTTCAAAGTTGCATCTGTTTGTCTTCCTATGCTAGTGGCTTTTTGTTTCAACAATTCATTTTCTCATGATACCCCCATGCATAGGAAGTGGGTTAGACTCAAATGTGTTGGTTATTTGCTTCTTGATGCTCTCTTTCACTCTAAATATTTATCACCTATGTGAGCATCTTTGAAAGTTTCAAGCCTAACTTAAAGGCATTAAAAAAGTACTTCTTGGGAGATAACCCAATATTTTTGTCAAGTCTTGGAAGTTATTACCTCAGTAATAACCGCTCCTTATCCTTTTTTTTGGTTTTTGTGTCAAGTTCAACTACTTTTGAGAAGTAGAGGAGTTGTGAAAAGTGGCTGTCCTGGGACAAATTTTTGTGTTGCATTGTAAAAATTCGTGAGGGAGCTCAGTACTTCGGATGGAGCTATATTTTTCTGAGTTGTTCTCTAAGTTGTTACCCAACTCTCATTAGTTTTGCACTTTTTCATTTGAGCAACATAAGGTTTTCAAAAAAATCAATCTTTATATGCTGGTCTGTTTTGACAGATTTCTGCCATCATTTGCATTTGTCTCTTACAGAAGCCTTTGTTTTGATGGATTTTAGTTGAAGTGTGAACCTAAAGGTTTATTGTTTTTTCTTACACTAATGTTTCCATTGAAGTTTGTGTATTTCCTTGTGAGAAAAGGAATTTCCAGAAGAAGGAGGAAAGGAATCTGCAGAGTTCGTCTTTGAATAGGTAAAAGTGGTGAAAACAGAAGGTTCGTGAAATCCTTATCTTTTTATATTTTTGATATTTATAATACATATGGAAGATTACGAGATGAAAAAAGAGGAGGAAACGGAGGACGGGGTGGCCACACCCACCCCAGGCGCGGTCCCCAGCTGGCTGCGCCTGGAGGGGGTGTGAGCACCACGAGCTCCGTCTCCGCCTTGTTTTCGTACCAGTACCTTACTTATGCATTGAAACTTAGTAATATATAATCCCCCTAATTCCCTGAGGTTCGTGCATCGTGTTCTCATTGTGTTTTCGTTTCGATCTATTTCTGTCAGGAAATCTTCTCAAGTTTAGAGCACCATGGTCTCCGCCAACGATAAAGGCAATAAGCCCAAGGAAGATGATCCTCAAAACCCCAAGGAGGAGGAGATTTTGGTTGGGGATGAAGAAGACATGGAGGAGGACGAGCATCCAGATACCCACGCTACCGTCACAAGCATTGGAGTGGTGGCAAGACCTACCAAGCTTAGGAGGATAGCACGGATGTCTACAGGAGGGAAACCTCCATGCCTTATCGACGCTCCACGGTCATCCCCTCCATGTACCAAGAGACCCTTCCATACTCTTATACATGAGCATCAATACCAACAGGTGCCCAAAGGGAACTTGCCCTCGATTTGGGATAAGCCTCGTTCTAACCATGTAGGGGAGGAACACACTAAGAAGTAAGAGTGGGGAAAGAATAACAAGGATTGGAACTCTCGGTCCAATATGATCATGAACCGCATTGAGCAAAATTTGGAGTTGATTCGTACTCTGACCTTTGAGATTGAGGATTTGAGGAAACTGATTGAGGATCTTATCAAGAGAACACCACCACCACTGAAGGAGTAATTCTTCATGAGGTTTGGCATCCCCTTGGCTTGTTCCAAGCTTGGGGCAGTGCCGCGATATCACCACCATTATCTTTTAACTTTTACCTTTTTAGATTCATATCTTTGGTAAAGAAGTTATCTTATAGGTTGGTTTGCATGTGGAAGTATCTCTCCTTTAGTTGATTATCTATGTATCCCTTGGTGTGAGCGCCTTTATTGAATATTAATGAGAAGTCTCATCTATTACTTTTTGCACTTCTTATTTTAGTTTGCAATCTATATTATATGATTGATCTTGTTGATAAGTATTGGCATCACTTTGGGAGCATCAAGTAAATCTAAATTGGTTTTGGCAAACCGAGCTCTGGTTAGTAGCAACACTTTATGAGGTTTGAAAGGAAAAGAGAAAAAGCTTACAGGTATTTTGTATCATTTATTTTCTTTCTTGTTGGCTCATAAGCTTAGTATTCTATATTTAAGATCTTTTGTGTCTTCAAGGAAGATTGCATGTTTGACTTTATCACTTGTAGGTTTGCTTGTTTCCTTCAACTCTTTGGCTTGCTACCCAGCCTTGCTAGCCAAAAATCTGTTTTGAGAAGGCATACTTCTCATGCATCCAATCCCTTTGAACTAAAACCTGTGCCATTTGTGTCCACCATATCTACATATTAGCATTTTTCTATTCCAAGCAAATTCTCAAGCTTCATCTATCTTTCGAATTAAAAAAGTATTTTGTTATGTGAAAACTAGTTAGTAAAGCTCTCATGAACTTGATGGTACACCTTATTTTCTTGCCCCTAATAGACTTGAATCATTGTGTCATTGAAGTTGTATATGCTTGCATCTATACATTGGGATTAGCAGAACCTTGCTGACACGGGGAACACTTTCAACATTGCACCTATACGTTGTACACAGATGATATTATGCTCTATTGTTTGCGAATTTCGACGGTGTGAAATAAAGAGGGAACTTGTAAGTCCATGGAGTGATGTATGTGTGTTAGAGAAACGCTTGGGCCGCTAGACTAAGCCATGCCTAATCATGGTGGAAACTTGCAGCATCACCATAATGAGCATTCTATGAAGCATCCTCAATAAAAAGTTATGCACATAGTAAATAAAAAGATCGCTGAGATGCTCATTGTCTTTTTGCCTTGTCATTTTGGTTATGGGATAGATCCTATACCATGTGCATGGGGTACCCCATTGGCGGTTCTTGATGATACACATATACTTACAATGACAAGAACTTACTGGTGACTAAAGTTGAGTAGCATGAGGAGCGACCATCGTACTCAAGCGACATGAGATTGCCAACTTATATTTTGTCAAGCATATACTCCATCCTTCTTCATTTTAACCTTAATCATCTCAAGATGCCTATTATAGGGGCAATGAGGGCTCAAAGCTAGTAAGTACCATAATATTTTGGAAGCTCTTTATGACTTGTAATCCCTGCTTCACTCTATGAAGGGACCTATCTCCTATTTCTAAGTTGAGTCATAAACCTATTTCCTCTCTATCTCCAGCAATCATTTGAGTTGTTGTGTTTCAAGCATTCATATGGTGATTTATTCAATCATGTTCTTTATCTTCCTTGTTTGCATAAAACTTTTATCTATTGAGTATTACTTTGAAAGCCTTCATTGTGAAAAACATCTTTGAGCAAAGAGTGCTCTTGTTATAAAACTTATACAAAAGCTTTTTGTGAAACTGTTTGCCAACTGTTCTCTGACCAGGAACAAAGTTTGCCAATTCCAATTATGATTTATCTTTATACATCTCTATTGTGACTCGTGTACTTGTTGCAAGCTAAGTTATATAATGGTGAGTTGCTTTCTTCTATGAGTTGTGTAATGGTAAGTGTGATGCTTCTTGTCCGTATTCTTTTATCAACACTTCACTCCATAAACCTGTGGACATGTTTACTGAACTCAGTTTTTACTTCGGGACAAGCGAAGGTCTAAGCTTGGGGGAGTTGATACGTCCAATTTGCATCACCATTCTATATCATAACTTGCCTCTATTCATTGATATATGTCTTATTATGAGGTGTTACTTATGTATTTTCCTCTGTTTTTGCATGTTGGATGATTCTTGAAGGATGAACTGCCGCAGTCGGGGTTTTGATGGAAAAAGACGTGTTTTGATGCAATTTCGCGAAGATCATAAAAATACGAGAAAAATATTGGAAAATTATATTTTCCGAGAAGACGAAGGAAGCCAGAAGGGGAGGCGTAGCTGGGCCATAGGGGGCCCACACCCCCTAGGCGCGGCCCCCCCTGGGCCGTACCTAGGGCAGGTGTGGACCACCTGGCTGGCCTCCGACTCCGCTCTCTCGCCTATATCTTCCTCTCAGAACCCTAATACCAGCGAAGCGACCACAAAAAGTTTTCCGCCGCCTCTGTGGGGCGGAAAACACCGAGAGAGAAAGAGCTCTCCGGCAAATAGATTTCTGCCGGGGAAATTCCTTTCCGGAGAGGGGAGATCATCGCCATTAACACCACCACCAAGCTAGGCTTCATCAGGATCATCACCATCAACATCCACACCATCATCTCCACCGGCACCATCATGACCACTCCATCCCGCTGTAACGATCGTGTTGAATACTTGCATAGTTCTTAGGGGAAACTTTCCCGGTGTTGATTACTATTATTAGTTGATGATTTTGAGTGGAACCATTGGATTACTGTTTATGTTCAGATTGTTATCCATCACCATATCAACTTTGATCTTGATCCATATGATGTCTCGTGAGTAGTTCGTTTAGTTCCTGAGGACATGGGAGAAGTCATATTGTTAGTAGTGGATTTGTGTTGAGTTATTATTCAATGGTTTAGTATTTAAGTTGTGGTGCTATTCTTGTAGTGGTGTCATGTGAACATCGACTACATGACACTACACCATTTATGGGCCTAGGGGAATGCATTGTGTATTTGGCTACTAATTGCGGGGTTGGCGGAGTGATAGAAACCTGAACCCCCGTGAGGACACCTTTGCACAAGGGAGTGTAGGATCTCAGAGTTTAAGGCTGTGGTTAGGTTTATATCTTAATTACTTTCCTGTAGTTGTGAATGCTTGCAGGGGGTTTAATCACAAGTATGTATTAGTCCAAGTAAGGTCGGTACATTAGCACAGGTTCACCCACACAACACTTACAACACCAAAGAAGGGTACTCAGCTATTTGAAGCGAAATCACTTGACAGAATTCCCATGTGTCCTCGAGAATGTTTGGTCTTTATAAGTATTTCCACCGGCTTGTCCTTTGTTAAGAAAGGATTGGGCCACTTGCTGATTTTGTTCATTGTCTTTATTACTTTCACCTTGTTTTGTTGCTTTATCAGAAACCCCTAAAAATCCGTTTGCTAAGTATTTACAGAGATTTACTGCTCCATGCCACTAGTCAACACCTTCTGCTCCTCGTTGGGATCGACACTCCTATTTATAGAAAGTACTACGATACACCCCCTATACTTGTGGGTCATCACTGATGGATAAGTGGGTCTGTCTCTTGGTTAGCACCAAGGACACAAGTGCCATACAAAAAATACATAGGGTCATTTTTTAAAAATTATAACGCCATAGTTGGATGAATTTGGTTAAATCTGCTGAAATCTGATTAAATTAGACTAAAATGCTCCTCGAATGCAAGTTGTGGGACTAGTTTTGCTCACTTTATAAGATATGGGACTAAAATGCTTCCACGGTGCAATATGTGGGACTAAAATTGTATATACCTCTTTGCATTAGTATGCGACATAAGCACCCCAAGAACAGAGGTCCACTCTCCAATGATGGTGGCCAATTCAAAATATGTTGCACTGATTGTAATGTGAATCATGCAGAGGGACAATGTAATAGAAATGTTAAACTATCAAGTCTGCTTTCTTTACTCCATTGCATTATTACTTAAAAAGTTTTTGTACTTTCTCTGTTTCAAAATATAAGATGCATGTTTTAGCTTTGTAAAGAAAATGTATTTAGACTTTTTTAGTATGAGGTTTACTCAAGTTTGGAGTGAATCTAAGCACTAAAATAAGTCTAGATATATTTTCTTCACAAACCTAAAACATCTTATATTTTGAAACAGAGGGAGTAGAAAAAAAGTTTCTGTCAAGTTTGTTTTCTTTACTCCCTTGCTTATTTTTTTTTGAAACAGGATTGGTTAAATGATTGTTTATTCATGATGACAACTGAACAAATGTTTAGCCAAGTCCCAAAAAATTAAATGATGTACTGTTTAAGATTAACTTTTAGAAGGCACACGACAAAGTTAATTAGTCTTTTCTTCAGCAAACACTCCGCATGAAAGGTTTTTCAGAGGAGTGGTGTGCTCTCATACAGTCTTTTGTGTCAGGGGATAGTGTTGTCATCAAAGTAAATAATGATACTGGCAAATACTTCTAGACCAAGAAAGAACTGAGGCAAGGGGATCCATTATGGCCTCTATTATTTAATATAGTGGCTGATATGCTGCTATCCTTATTGAGAGAGCATAGGATGATGGCCAAATTGAAGGACTAGTTCCATATCTTGTTGATGGCAGACTCTCTATTTTTTAATACGCTGACGACACAATCCTTTTTATTGAGCATGATCTGGAGAAAGCTAAGAATCTGAAATTAATATTATCAGCATTCTAGCAATTAGCTGGACTTAAAATAAACTTCTATAAAAGTGATTTGTATTGCTTTGGCGATGCCCAAAACGAGGCCCGCCGATATGCTGAACTTTTCAGCTGTGGTCAGAGGCAATTTCTAATCAACTATTTAGGAATACTGATTCACTATCACCGTCTCACAATTGCTGAATGGAAACTCCTTGAGGAAAGACTCCAAAAATTTCTCAATAGTTGGAAAGTTAAATTGATATCCCTTGACGAAAGACTTGTACTTATAAATTCAGTACTAACCAATGTGGTACTGTATATGATCTTGTTTTTCCAGCTACCAAAAGGTGTGTTGAAGAAAGTGAATTATTTCCGATCAAGATTCTTTTGGCAAGGGGATAGTGAGAAAAAGAAATATCGACTGGACAAATGGAATTTGGTTTGCCGATCAAAAGAATACGATAGACTGGGCATACATGATTTGCAAGGCCAAAACACCACATTTCTTGGTAAATGGTTTTTTAAATTACTTACCGAAGATGGTGTCTGGCAAACCATTTTATGAAGGAAATATGTGGGGTCCAAAGCTATATCTCAAGTGGTTTGGAAACCCGGTGACTCATATGTTTGGGCGGGTCTAATGGCGACCAAAAAGCATTTCTGTCGTTTTTGTGCTTTCAATATCAATGATGGATCACATACTCCCTCCATCCCATATTAGGTTGCGCATAATTTTGCGTGCTAGTCAAACTATACAAAGTTTGACCAAGATTATACAAAATAATATAAATTTGTATGATATAAAATTTATATAATATGAAAGTATACACTAAGTCAATTTTAATAATATTATTTTTGTATTTTATAAATTTATATTATTTTGTATAATCTTAATCAAACTTTGTATAGTTTGACTAGCACGCAAAATTATGCGCAAACTAATATGGGATGGAGGGAGTATTAGATTTTGGGAAGATAAGTGGTTGGGCCAAACTTCTCTTCGCGAACAATATCCAGCTCTATATTCGATTGTTAGACACAAAGGGGACACACTTTCCACTGTTATGAAAGATAATCCTCCTAATGTGTTTTTCAGAAGAAGACTCATAGGTCCTCGACTGGTATCTTGAAACAATTTGTTATTACGATTATTCACGATACAGTTGTCGGACGGAATGGACGAGTTCAAATGGAAACTACAAGAGAGTGCTAAATTTTCAGTTGCCTCGCTTTATAGACCATTGATTCAACCTGATATCTCAGTCGATGATAACAGTAAAAATTGAAAAATGAAAATACCCCATAAGACGAAGATATTCGCTTGGTATCTTCGTAAAGGTGTAATTTTACTAAAGATAATCTTGTAAGGAGGAATTGGAATAAAAGTACACAATGCGTTTTTTGTCATCAAGATGAGACAATTCGTCATTTATTTTTCCACTATAAATTTGGTCGTTTTATATGGTCATTCACCCAAATAGCTTTTGGTTTATCTCCTCCACATTCAGTGACCAATGTTATTGGTAATTGGTTGCATAGAGTTGATGATAAATAGAGGATTTTATTTAGGGTGGGAGCGCTTGCCATTACTTGGTCGCTATGGTTTTATAGAAATGATAAGATTTTTAGTAACATTGTTTTTTTCTCTCCTGCAGGTTATTTATCGGGCCATGACCATCCTCCGATCATGGACTATTCTCCAATGTATGAAGTTCCGCAGCTTGTTTTTGAGGGATATACGTGTTTAGAGGACAGAACGAGGGATATTTTCTCCCTACATGGATGGCCGTGTGATTTGTGCATTGATATATCATAGTTGAGGCATCTTGTTTTTAGTTGAGACTTTGTAATTTTACTTTGCTTTATATTTTCTGGTTGTATGATTTGTGCGGCTGTGTGCATCTTAATTATACAGAGACCGGATGTAAATATACTATAAATAATAAAAGCGCCCTTTATCTCTCTATGTCACAGTCGACTGTGACGTAAGTTAAGTCGCAGCCAGGTGACATCAGCAGTTGCATGTCGCATCTATCTCTATGCCCTGGTGCTTTTTTATGTTGCCCCTAGCATGCGTGTTGGTCTTCTCATGTCCCGTGCTGTAGGTGATGGTCTCGTTTGCATACTTGCTCGGGTTTTTTTTTTGTACGTGGCTAGTACAAAATTTTAACCTCAATTGAAAAAATTCTACTTTGATTATTTATATGTTTTTAGACTAAAATTGTTTAACAAAATATCATATTTTTTTAAAAAGAGTCACACACTCACTTGTGACTGAAAAAACAACTCAGTTACACCCTATTTGCAACTGATAAATACAATTCACTTAGTTACGATCTCACTTGCAACTGTAAAAACAACTCAGTTGTAACCCCCATTAGCAACTGGAAAAGACAAGACACTTAGTTGCGACTCCACTTGCAATTGTAAAAACAACTCAGTTGCAACACCATTTACAATTGAAAAGACATGTATAATTAAAGAACCTCAGTTGAGAACTCACTCAGTATTGAAAAATATCAATTGTAACTAGAAGTCTCATTCGCAATCCCACTTGCAACTGAATCTCACTTGCAACCCCACTTGTAGATAAAAATATCTCAGTTGCAACTTCACTTGCAACTGAAAAATTACAATTACAACCCTATTTTCAACTGAAAAAGCGAATCAAAATTTCAAAAATTAAAAAATTCTCAATCAAATGATGCCATTTCAATATTAGTTGCAAGCGGAGTTGCAATTTATATAAAAAAATCCCAGTTACAACCCCACTTGCAACTCATCATTGGAAAAAAAGCGGATCACGATTTCAAAATTTTATGTCAAATAATGTGGTTTTAATCTTAGTTGCAAGTTCAGTTGCAACTTCTATAAGAAATCCCCTTGGATTATAAAAGCAATTGCAATTTCAAAATTTTATGTCAACTAATGTGGTTTCAATCTCAGTTGCGAATCAAGCTACAACTTTTATAAAAGAATTCCACTGGACTATAAAAGGGATCACGATTTCAAAATTTTATGTCAAATAATGTGGTTTCAATCTCAATTGTAAGTCAAGTTATAACTTTTATAAAACAAATCCTTCAGGAGAAAAAGTTGCATGTCTATTTGCAATCTGTATAAAATAATCTCAGTTACAACTCACCGGAGAAAAAAGCAGATTACGGTTTTAAAAAGGTCAATTAATGTCATTGGGCCTCAGTTGCAAGTCTAGTTGCAACTTCTATAATAAAATATAACAGAAAAAAGACGTATTGTGATTTAAAAATTCTCGATCAATTGGTATCATTTTTATCTTAAAATATCGCAACCTGAACAAGTATCTCTATCTAAAATGCAATTTAGACTAATAGCCTCTACCACACCTAACACGAAAATGTTTGCTCCATCTTTGTATAAACTGCAGCCAAGTACTATCTAGTAAAGTGATGACAATGCGTCTTAGTAGGAGCGACATGCGAAAATAAACCTAGCTGAGAAAAAGATCAAAACCACAAAATATAAATCTATTTCTCGGTACTCGTCATACATGTTTAGTATCGCCGCTAAAAATAAATCATTTTACAAAAAACAACAACAAGAATAACAAAAAAATAAAAATTTCTAGCAGCGAGATCGCCTCCCACCACTACCTCATGGCTGCCCGCTCTAGCTTGGTCAATCTAGCAAACAAAAGGTGAGAAAAACAACAAAAAACAAATAAATAAAGAGGCCCGACGGACAAAGGAATGCAGCCACGTGGGACAGCTCAATGATCAACACAACATGCAACAAGCGATGCACGCTAGCTGAACAACCAGCGACAAAGCGTACCAATCTTGACAAACGCACCAAATCAATGGTACACAAGCTAGCTGTGACGTAAACTACGTCACAGCTAGCTGTGTTTTAGCAATTCTGTTTAAAAAAACGGTCTCCTAGTTGATGCTGCCAGCTCGCTAACAACTCGGTAACTGCAAAAGGGAGTTACAAAAGCAAGTGCTTCAGCGATGCCAAAGCATTAGTTAGGTTTAGCACCCACTAGGTTGCTCGGGCCAAACACGGATATAGTATTCCCTTTGTCTCTCTGCATCCAATATTCCACCAGTTTTCTTGCATAGCCAGCCGTTGGTAGCCCACACCAGCTCCAGTCGAAAAACTCAAGATTCGACTCCATCCACCGGAGTTGACATGGGATTCTGGGAGAAATTCGACCGCGAGTGCAAATGGAACGCGATCTGCTGCTGGGTCTGGACCATCGCCATCGGCGGCGCTGTCCTCGCGGTCCTCATCGTCGCCTACGTCGCCTTGTTCCCGCCAGTGTTCACCTCCGAGGACGCTGTGCTGCAGCGGTTCGACCTCTCGGCTGGCAGGGATCCCACAAAATCCACCGTCTCCTACAACATCACCGTCATATTGGCCCTGCACCACCACAACATTCACCGGGGTATCACCTATGCCCCCTTGGCGACCTCCTTCTTCTTCAACGGCTCTCGCTTTGACGAGTCCACCGTGCTGGAGGGGTTCTACCACAAGCCAAGGAAGGTGGTCAGGTTGCCACTCTCGGTGAGCTCTGTCGACAGTCCCGTCAGCCTCGCCGCAGCCGGTTTGCAGGAGTTCGAGAAGCAGAACGTGACGGGGAGCTTCGGCGTGGAGCTCAGACTGGAAACTGTGATGCAGTACAAGGGGCTCAAGAGGAGGTGCCGGCTGATAGTCATCTGCCCGCTCAAGCTGCAGGTTGTTCGTCCAGGGGTCGCACCCGGCCCAGCCGCGACAAACGACACCAACTGCACTAGTGGTGAACACGGTGAGCATAATTTCTGTCCGATCCCATGCTATAGGATGGGAGAATATGGCCGACATTGTTCTTTATAAAAAAAATTGTTGTATAAAATGCAAAGTGCAGCACTAGTATTATTCCTTTCAATTTCATTCCTGCCATTTTGGTGGATTTGCTGAAATGTGAGATGTTATGCAACTTATTTCCTCTTGAGAGCTGTGACTTGAGAGTTTATTGGCATTGGGGTCAGAGGCGGACCTTCATGGAGGCCAAACTGGGCCATGGCCCCCCCAACATGGTTGCAAATTCTTTAATTACTAGTGTTGTTAAGACTAAACTAATGAAGATTAGCAATAGTTATAGCTATTAAATAGGTGTAATTAGCATCTTGCCCCCCTTAATTTGTCTCCAAGGTTCGCCACTGATTGGGGTGGTGTTACCTTGTTCAAGCTGCCAAATTCACAAGAGTAAAAGCCTGCTGCCCATTCACAAGGCTTTTTTACAGTATCCTATACTGTTAGGAAGTACTTCCTCCATTTTAAAGTATAAAAGGTTTACCCTTTTTTCTAAAACGTATGTATCTAGAGTGTAATTTTAAGCAAAATGAGTGAACATGGGCAATAAAGGGCGTCTGAGGTTTGCTCCGGCCGGTACAACTGCCTTTGAAACATAGCAAGGGCATAGTAAACTGAACCGATACATGCGCATGTACAGGAGGAGGCAGAGGGCATTGTAAAACTTATCTAGGGTTTCGTTCCTCTTGCTTGCTTGTCCGCTCTGCCTCCGGTGGTCTTAGTGTTTTGGAGGTATCAAGGACCACGATCTCTCGCTGGTGGGATGGTTTCATGTTTTTTGTTTAGACTGTTTTCAGTGTCTTGTTCAGGATGTTGATGCGGCGGCTACATTCTGAAGTCAGAATAAGGTCCTCTCCGTCCATCCTCGGTTCGGTGGTGTTCCTAGCGTCGACGGAGGCGAGTAGAGTCGTGTGTCCGATGGATCTCTTGGGATCCGATTATTTTTTATATACTTTGGTGCGGTTTGAGGTCAATTCCTTCCGGCATGTGATTGTTATCTTCAACAATGGCTGCTGCTCTGATATGCTGGTCCTTTGGGGCATAACGTCTTCCCGACCATCTAGTACAACAAGCTCTAGGTACGACAAGATTGGCCCGGCTCTAGTGATGGAAGGACGAGGACGGCGAGGCGCACCCTCGGCTCGTTCTAGTGTATGTAATCGTTCCTAGGTGGTCTAGTGTTCTGTTTGTAGTTTTTATTACTTCTTATGCTTGTTTGTACTGCTGTTGATGATTATTAATAGATCCGTAAAATTTTGACAAAATAAACTTTAGCAAAGGCAATATGGTCTTTTTTATTAATTAGGTAATTAGTACTTCCTTCATCCCAAAATACAAGGCACCTAAGGATTAGTTAAGAGTTAAATCTTACTAACTTTAACCAAATATTTAGAAAAAAATAGCTACATCTAAAATATTAAATGAACACATTAGTAAAATATTGAATTTATTGATATTAATTTAGTCGCTACCGGGAAAAACGGTGTTACCGTGTTGGATATCTCTGCCGTGCACCGGACGCACGGCAAAGAAACATTTGTCGTGTCGAGCTAGTAGCACATATGGTAAAGAAAGGAGCGCACGGCAACACACAGAAAACGGCACGGCAATGAAATCCTTCACGGCAAAGAACAACGACGACACATGACAACAATACTTTACACAACAAAGATTAAATGAGACGCATGGCAACGTGGCATCTTCGGCGATATATTCCCCTACAGTAAGAGCCCACCGGACGCAGCTAACCGACTAGGTAACGGAGAGGGCTAATGGCGATTCTTTGCCGTGCGCCCGTATGGGAGGGTACACGGCAAAGAAACCCTTTGTCATGTGCTCCTCTCTTTGCGTGCGTCGATTTGATTTTTTCATTTTCTTTCAAAATTTTCCATTTCAATTGTATTTATTTTAGTACTTATATTTATTCTTTAAATTAGTTTATGCCTAGTGTGAACGGCTGGCGTTAACTACTTTACTTCGCCGTGATGTGGTGTTGCGGCCTTTGCGGTGCAAATTTGCTAGTGTGCACGGTGCGGTGGTACACGGCAACGGCTTTGCCATGTATAAAGTGTTCTTTGTCGTGTATATTCAATACAGGGCAAAGTACTATTTTCCGTGATATAAATGTTTATATTTTTTAATGCAAACATGATCAAAATTTAAAAGCATTGACTTTTAAGTGCCTTATATTTAGGACATAGGGTTATTAAATTTGGATGGCCTTTGGCTAATCGTCTTTCCGTGTGTGTGCGTTGTGTGCTGCTGCTAGCCATCCATCAAGGTGATACCTAGCCAAGCTTGTTTCGTACGTGCGTGTCTCCGATAGTCGAGCTCTGCTAATCGATCAGATCGAAAGTATTCCGGCTACACCCTCCGTTTCATACAAATGTTCTTAATTTTGTATAGATTCATATATCTCTAGTTAAACATTTAGACTAGATGTATTTATATATCTATCTATCTATACCTTAATCTATATCTATACTATACTACTTACTATACTATATATATCTATACCTATATATAATATAATAATAAAGGACGAAGTGTTTCTTCCGGTCCAACACTTTTCTAGACAGGTTTACCCTCCTACTAAATCACATATTTCACCATCGCCATCTATAAGTAAAATAAATGTTTGTGATTAAAAAAAACACACGCACACGGTTTCTAAGGTTTTTCTGCTGCATGTTACGCCCGCGTCTATAACCTGGCCCGGTGTAAAGTCCATGTGTCATACGTTTCCTCCATCGGGTACACCCCGTACGCTCCAAGTCTAGACGACAATAGAGTCCCGGCTCAAAATAATGGTCGGTTTAGGATCCTGTCGAAGGAAACAACTCGGTTTTGGCTACCCTAGCATGCACGTTTCCTACCTCCTACGACCCCCAGTTACCTATTTATTCGCTGATATCAAGGGGAGATCGCCAATAACGAGGAGTGTTTCTCCATCACAGGTCACGACCAGGACGAAAACATGGAGACGCAAGACTACAGACCAGGCGGCGCCGAATTCCGGCTCCACCGCTTCCAAGACTCCGGCTAGCACGCCGCCGTTGATTTCACCCAGCAAACGAGCGCGGCCTGGGGATGCCCATGACCCAACAGTAGGTGAGACACAACCCAGAACTACCGAGCTGATTCGGCCGCCGTTGATGACGGCGTCGATTGCGCGTCGTTCTGTTCTGTCTACCGTACGTGAGCAGTTCCTGCCATGATGTGCACCATGCCGCTGCCGAGAGCTCCACGCAGGATGCATTGAAGATGATGACTGCGCTCGCCGATGCGGACCTACGCCGTTTAGATGCCTGATGGCCGAAGGGTCGCTTCCAAATTGCAGATCGCCGATGACCCCATATTGGAGGATGGCACACGGCATCTACATGTTGATTTTTTGTTATGTTTGCCGAGGCACGGGAGCTTTGCACCAGGGATGATGAGAAGGCTGTCGTTGTATGTGAGCAAGCTCTTATGCGTCGTTCACGAGGATGCTACTCGATTTCCAGCTGCATTGTATGGTGCATGTCAGAGGAGGAGGATTTCCAACTATGTTTGTATGGTGGTACTCGAACAAGGTGAGCACAAACCGATGATTTCCAGCTGTATTGTATGATGGTACTCGAACAAGGTGGGCACAAACTACGTACAGTAAGGCAGCTCTCTATGGACTTGGGGCCTAAGTTGCAGAACCAGTTGCACCCCTTTCAATATGGTTTCTTCTATCCAAATTTAGTGATTATCAATTTAGCGCGTGTCATATGGAAAGTTTACAAGGCAATGTTGATAGTTGTGTAGTCGGTCATGCTTGCTGATGCACACATATGTTTTGTGATATCTCACTTGGCTTATCTAACAAAGTGAGTGGCCAATCCCGTACATATATACATCCGTGTCTACTCTGGTTTGTGACTTATTTACTTTCTTTGTACATGTAAAATCATTGTTCATGTAGCTTGTAATTTCTAAGCCAACAAAACCAAGTAATGAGGTTCAAGATGATAGATGATGTGGGCTTGTACTAGCTAGGGATTTCACGAGAGAGTAAAACTGCCAACTGCTAGGTGTGGCAAGGACTCATCCACTTGATTAAAAAAAGACTGATTATCTAGAGAACTATACCACAATTATTTTATTTATATTATTTTTTCATAAACTATTTAGTATTTTTATTCCGGTGCAACGTACGGACATTTTTGTCCAACTCTTTTTTAAACAGGTTTGCCCTCCCACTAAACCATCTATTACCCCTAGCGCCACCTGGAAGTTAAAAAAAGATCTTGACCCTCGCCGAACTCCTCCCGCATCAAAACACGATTTAACGGAGGATGGCGGCGTAGGGGCTTGAAGGGGAGAGAGATCTCCAACGGGTTGTCGTGAGGAGAGGCGCATAAGATCTAGAGGGATGGAGCGGGAGCGATTAAGTCGCCTGCATCGGGATGTTGTGGTCCTGGTGGTGCAAGAAAGGATCGAGCGAGGGGTATAGCTGATGCTGCCACCTGCCATCTACGATCAATGATTTATTACTCTGATGTTAAGAAAGTAATTCTGATTTCTTTTCCATCTTGCCGGGGCAAGAAATCCGGCCGCGAGGCTACATGGATAAAAGGTGCAAGATGAATTGTAGAATATGCATCATCATTGATCACACCACCGTGCGCAATCTGGTAATAGTACCGCTGATCTCAGGTACACAACCTGTCTGCCTTTTTTTAATCAGATCTATTAGCTGCTATGCTAATTGTACGTTGATCTTAGGTACACAACGCATCTATTTTTTTAATCAAATCCATTAGCTATTATCTAGCTAGCCATCTTTCGGTGATGGATTCTGACCACAGTTGCATGCTTACATGCTCATAATTGGGGTTTTCTTTCTTTTAGGCACCACCGTACAATTACTTTTGTATGTGGCCCTACTAGCTGGTTGGAAAGTACGTGCTCCAGTCTATTGAATCTTAGTTTTTCACATGTAAAAATTGATTCATCTTCATCTGATTTATGGACGAGTAGTCGGTGATTCATCGGTCATTGGACCCTTATAGAATTGCTGCATAATGTCCGTGGGGTAGTTGACTTGTTGCCGGTATGTACACATTGTATACTACGCCTATGTGAGCTAGATGACTGTCAGATCATTTTTCTCTAATGTGGTTTAGTGGACTATAATTTTCTTCCTACAGCTAAATAAATTTTCTCCCTACGCCTATGTGAGTACTAAAATTGCCTATCTCAGGTATCTTACTCTAGAGGTGCACTTTCGTGCCATGGAAAAAAGAACAATTTTATGGTGGATGTTGTCCAATAATTGAGATATATAAGAATATGCAGTACAGTGGCGGAGCTATGTATAGCTCAGGGGGGCCACCGCCCCCCCAAACTTTGTATATTCATTGAAGAAAATATTTTTTTAGAACTTAGATCAAAGAAAATACTCTAATTTGCCCCCCCAAATATTCATAGTTCACATTTTGCCGCCCCATAATTCTTGTGCTAGCTCCGCCAGTGATGCAGTACGATAAGTTCGCTTCTACAACTTTATTTAGTATAAAGTTTATTTATATGTATTGATTCTTAGAAATAACTCATGCTTTTATAGGATAGATGGACCGCCGTAGGAGGATCATGAGAAGGAATTATTATTATAATCCGAGAAAGAGGATGACATGCATTCATACACCAACAACGATGAGACAAAAGCTGGGTATGCAGATCAGGGGAGCGCTCATCACGGCGCTGTACGGCATGGGGCTTCGTCTAGCGTGCTCGACACGGTAGAAGCACGGGCTAGGCATCATAAGCAACTACATGGCTGTCGACGGGAGCAACTATAAATACACTACCTCGGGCTAATCCAGGTACTATTTTTTTTATTATAGACTACTCTATCTATCATACTGACGTTCGTTTCCTAGATTGATCAAGTTTTTAGATTCGTGGATTTAGAAATTTTGTGTTCATATCGGTGCTAGCTCTAATTAACCCTAGATGATAAAACGATATTGGGGAAATGAATGACCATCTAGCAAATGTTAATCATGCTTATCTTTAACAAATATTATGTTGCTATTTTCACTAAATTTCCATATGTAGTATATCTATCATGCAAGAAAAAACATGATGGAACCGAGACAACACACGGCCATTATGAAATTTTGGGTTGCACCGTCGTTTTTTCTATAAAAGTGTCTTTTTTTCTTCCGGTGCAACGTACGGGCTTGCTTCCTAGTCTATACCTAATAATAAAGGACGAAATGTTTCTTCCGGTCCAACTCTTTTTTAGACATATTTGCCCTCACACTAAATTACATATTACAACTGATGACACCCGTAAATAAAGAAACCTCGATCGGCCTGCCCACGTCCGTTCCCAGCGTACCGATTTTAGTGAAGAACAGAAACCGTTTCTTAGGCTGGTCCTATTGGTAGTATCATACTACTAGTATCATGCATATGATATTAGTGTATGATACTATGTCTCTAGTGTATTGTATCATATAGTAGTATCATATTAGTGATATATTTATTGATTTATAGAATCTCTATGTAAAATATGTGTATAAGATTTACTTGTCATTATGATTTCTAGCTTTACGTGCTATGATACGGTATCTACCTATGATACACTAACCACATCTCTCTTCATTAATTATGACGCCACATCAGATTTTTACCAAGTTGGCATCCATGATACACCTTATGATACTAGCACTATGACCAGACTTATAATTTTATTGGGCCTTTGTCCGTTGGCCTGCCCACGTCCGTTCCCACGCGTACACATAAGGCTACTAGCGTTGAGCCTTTTTTTTGTTTTCGTGTCGCCTAGCCAAAGGAACATAACCTTGAGCCTGCATGATTAGTAACTATTGCATGATCATTGTTTGAGACTTGTTTGTTCTGGCCTCTGGTCGAACGCGTACATACATGTATGTCAGGGCTATAATATTGTATCGCGAGAATTTAAGATTCTGTAATATTTTTAAACTTTTGCTGCGGTGAGGCGAGGACCAAGCAGGAAACGGTCTTGAAAGAGGGAGGTCGAGCCGGTGTTATGCCGATGTAGTAAGTATCTTTAGCTTATGTCAATTAACGTGGTTATATATTTATTTTTTTCGGTGCAGCGCACGGGTACTTTTGCTAATAATAATAAAGGACGAAGTGTTTTTTCCGGTCCAACACTTTTTTAGACCAATTTACCCTTCCACCAAATCACATAATATTTACCGTGCCATCCCTAGGAAAAAACCGTGTCAAGAAAGAATTCCTCCCAAGCCGCAATTGGTAGGTAGGATAAACAAGCCCAGTCCCTACACTCCAGCACACCCACCACTCGTACCCAGCCTCGATACAAAAACCAACTCGACAGATTGTGTACCGCAAGTTGCAATCTTTCATCGTGTATAAATATACACGGACGTATCGTGCGGCAACTATAAAAGGGGAATTTCTCGATCTCGTTCTCGTTCTTGATCTCGAGGTCGGTCGTGAACAGGGCGACGACGTCAAGGGCACGCCGCCAAGACCAACAAACTACAGCCTCACCAATCACCATCAACATTGCGGGCGAGGCGGCAGCCGTAGAGTATTGTCGGAGCGGAAGGTGGCGACCAAGTTTTATCCATTGCTATTTTTATGTTTCTCACTGATAGATCCGTGCGCCATGTCATGGTGATTTAGGATTTCTTAAATTGTCGTGCGAGGTAGTCGTTGATTCTTCTGTTCGATTTTGAATTCGGTGGTTACATACTATACTTTCATTGGCTTCGATGGTTTGTGCGTGTTCAAGGCCGAACCTTGATCGGGTTCTACAATGCATAAATTCCGGGTTCCCACCCATGCCTACCACCACCAACTCTGCCAACGCCGCTGCGTCGTTGTTGGTCCTGCCACCTAGATCCGTCGTTGTCAAGTCCATGGAGCTCTCCCTCATGGTGGACGCCTGTTGCGCTGCACCGACTCCAGAATGGCAGGGCGCCCCTTGCCGTGGCGTCCGGCCAGCTCCCGGACGAGGTGCTCGGCGAAATCGCTATCTGCAAGCTTGCCACTAGCTTCAATGTCATGATCCTGGAGCTAACCTCCTACCCGTTTCTATCCAAGAACCAGAAGCGCCGGAGAGACCAATAGCCTCTATTGGAGCACCGTGTCCGTGTCCACGGCCTGAGTTGAGTCTGCAACGGCGGCGTTCACTAGAAGCTTGAAGATGTCAAGCCCTTGCATGTGTCAGGTTGGTGGCACCATTGATGGAAGGGTTACAATTTCTGATACAGAGGCTGCTGTTACGTGTGCTTGCGGCACCGCGTCATCGTCCTGCTGCATATATGCTAACTAGAGAGCTGAGTTCATCTCCAAGAAGGGATGGGAGATTAAGGATGTTAATGCAGCTTATGAGTAAGAACAAGACAATACATCGAGATTATGTATCTGAAGCTCTCTGTTTCTATATCCTGAACTTGAAAGAATTTACACAAAGACGGATAATGAAGCCACTAATTTGTTATGCTCAGTTGACTCTTGAGGTATTTATTCAGATATTATGCTTGTATCGGTTCAAATTTAGCACTGAGATGTTGATGATGCTATTAGTTTTGGTTCTGAGATTTTGTTACTTTCCGAAAACTGATTTTAGTCGCTGTGTAAAGGTGTTATGGTTACTCTTTTCTGAATTTAGGAGCCGTATTGTGTATCTTGGTTACTTGGTGTGATGGCATAAGTTGAAAGATCATACTCTGAAACTGGATCAGAGTGCTAAATATGGCTTAATCTATGAATTTCACTACCTAATACAGTATATTTGAAGAAAATGGCGTGTTGCAATTTAGATTGTTTATCGGTTGATTTAAACTTATTATATATATTTCAAATAATACAAAAATATGCTCATTTGTTACATCAGTCGCTTTTTTAATGCAAGATATATGAATTGATTATTGGGCGCCTTAACAATGTTTTTTAAGCAAAATAACGTTGTTGCATATTACCTGATTATTTTTCTCTCGTTGCAACGCACGGACATGTTTCCTAGCTAATAATAAAGAGCGAAGTGTTTTTTCCGGTCCAACTCTTTTTTAGACCAATTTACCTTTTACAAAACACTATATTACCTATCAATACCACCCCTAAGTACAAAACCATTTAACAACAAATTGCGGGCAGTCCTCTGTCGAGGTTGGGTAAACGGTGTCCATGAACAGAGCGAGGAGATTGAAGAGAAGCAGGGTCTAGAATTGGCGACGCTTCAAGGGATTATGGGTTGGTACCCCTAGCCGGCAGGCTCCCTAACCCCTCCCAGGCGAGGGCGGCACTCCGTTCATCCGTAGACAGCGGCGCGGCGTGTGCCCGGCCTCCTACAACGCCTCTGCCCCATCGAGCATGGCTTCCGGCGGCGCTGTCCATGGGCGGGTTGCCCTACGGCTCCGGCTCCCCTGCTGCGTCGTGCGCATCCAGGTGCAGCGTGTCACCGACAATGCCCCCTCTAGATCCAGATCTTAGCATTGGAGGCATTGGCTGATGGGGACGAGCTCACTTGATCCAGTCCCCGGGTGGGTGTCTTGTAGAGGTATAATGAAGGGAGAGAAGAGAGTTTTCAGGCACATGGCATTCAGAGAAGGAGATTTGGCACTGAGCTTCGTCGGTTTTATGTGGAACTACTGTTGCTGCTTTGTCTCTTCTACATCGTGCGATGAGGCAAGTTATGGATGTTGGCGTGTCTCTTGGTTACGGATGCTGTTTATGTTCTACATTTAGCTGCAGTGCTCTGGACAACATTTGTGTATAGCTACACAGAATTTATGCAGGGTACATGCATGTTCATGTCCGCCTAAAGCCACTCCCTCCGGCCCATATTAATTGACTTAAATTTGTCTAGATTTGAATGAATCTACACACTATTTAGTATATAGGTTCATTCGAATTTTGATAAATCAAAATCAATTAATATGGATTGGAGGGAGTAATTGATTATGTGTTAATTAAATGTTGATCGATTGCTCCTTGTAGGTACTATCTGCAACTGATCTAGCTGGATTTTTGCATCAATAAATATGCGGTCGATATTAATATAAAAAAAATCATAGAGCTGTTGAAAATAAAATGTATTGTTGGATTATGTTTTTTTAAATCTAAAAATACAAACCAGTTCCCATCGAAAAGCTTTGTCTTCCGGTGCAACGCACGGGTATGTTTGCTAGTATCTATATAAAGTTAAGAACACTAATGTGGACCAAAGGTGGTAGCTGTTTACTCGTGTGCACCTTGCCGGAGGGTTGACATCAAACTCGATTTTTTTGGGCTTGTGCCGAGTTTATAGGGCTATTCCTGAGTTGGGCTCGGCCCGTTGCTTTGTTTGGACCAAGCTCTCCTGGCTCGGCTCCGTCCAGCTAATTTCATGAATGACAATTCTTTTAGTTAATAGAGGGGCGAGTTGGGATGAATTTAGCATTTAAAACCGGCTCATTCAATCTTTCCATCTATCATGCACCGAGGAAATGCTCCCCTGCTCTGAACCATCACTCGGGTCACTTTTCAAACCTTTTCATTAAAATGGACTAATATATGTTTGAATTTCTATGTACACCTCTCTTAGAATTAAACTAGGGAACTTTGGCGCGGCAACATGCCACGCCCGTGGTGTTATCTCTTTTGTATGGGTGCTAGTTTTACTTTACTTGCTCTTGAGCGGTTAAGAGGTGGGGGTGTTGGAAAGGCAACATTGTATCTGATTATGTAGACAAGGTTGGCTAGGTATGGAGTGAATCATTGTTGGCTTTTTTCCCTTGGTGGACTGAATCAAGTAATTATTTATGCATTGGGTGAAGGTAATATAATCTGGATAATACAATTAGTAATGCTGACAAAGATGCTCCGTATTTAGAGTGCATGTTAGTCGGCAGTTCTGTTTGGTTACATTACATTGCCACTGACATACATAGTTAGTAGTGGTTGGTGTCGCCAATAGATAATTCTACAGTATTTCATGGTGGATGAATCTTTACCATAGAGGTAATAAGCTTGCCGGTAGTACTAAGCTACAATAATCACATACGCTACTATATTAACATAGATATCTACAGCATGGTGAAACAGCTGTTGTGGTTTGTTTCTTCCTCGTGGCCTGTCAGTGTTCTGTATCACTTATAAGGTTTTGGAGATAAGATGATTTCATAGCATCTGGTTAACACTAATGGCAAATATGCGACCTATCGTTGGCTTTTCATGTCGAATCAGCATAACCACATCTACAAATAATAGAAATGCATTAGCGATCATATATGCCTTTTCATAAGCAAATGCCAAATAAGTTGATTCAAACACCGGAGACAATAAACTTGAGCTATCAAAGGATTAACATAGACAACCAATCTTGAAACTAAGATTGGGAACGCAGCAATGCTTTGCACTCGATCTCAAGCAGACTAGGGTGCATTCTAGTACTATCACAGTGCAAGCAGAGCATAAAACTGCAACGTTGATGTACCCATGTCGCTCGCAAGCTCCCCATGTCGTATTCTTTCCATTTCCTCTGGGCCTCATACGTCCGCCTCTTCCATACCCCATGCGTCAAACCCGCAGCCAACTCGGCCAGGCTGCTGCACTTGATGGGAACGAGGAAGATGTGAGGGAGAGGAAGGAGGTAGCAGAGGTACATCTATCAGTTCAATTTCCATATAAGAGCTAAGAAAAGGATATCAATAAACATGGTACTACACGTAACAGAATGCATAGATGTATGTAAGTGCGTTAGTTTTTTTGGAAACATTGTGAGTCTGCAGTGACAAAGCAAAGGAAAATAATTTGAGGCCCAACCACAAAGAGTACCTAACACTGAAGAGAAGCCTTGTCCGAGGAGCTAGGCTCATCAGCACAACCCTTTTAAATTTCCTGAAATCGCTACCTCTAGTCCCAACACTTTCTCGGTGGCTAAAACCGGACATACAAATATGTGAAGAGAAAAACAGAATGATTAGTTGGATAAATTGATGAAGGCGGTACTGGTCCGATTAGGAAGAAACACACCTAAGAAAGAGAGTATGGAATTCCCTCACCTCCGGCCCAGCCAACAGTCGTCATCACAACAGGCAGCGGCACAATTCATCTTTTACTGCAGAACCAAATCAGTGAGAATAGGAAGAAGATGCATAGCAATTGACTGCATCTATGCATATGTGTATATACACATGTAGCAATTGACTGCATATACACATTGGCAGTATCATGGTCAATGGAGTTTGTTTTCCTGTCCTTGGAATCGTGAGAGCAACATAACTTTAGAACACCAAATTTAGGTCAGTCACATTTTCTCAAGGAATATAAAATCAACATATCGCCATATTGTTAAACCAAAACTGGAACTTACTTTACAGTAGATGCAGCTAGTTGATCAGGACTTTCTCAAATATGAGCCCATTATGATGAATTAATGATCACATCCCTAGAAATAGAAAATGCTGACCTAGGAATGATGATTCTTCTGAAAAGCGTGATGGTTATGACTATTATTAGTGTTTCTGTTCTAGTTGAATGAGAAAAAACTAAGATAGTTTCTTATATGTTCAGCTACATAATGAAAATTTTCATCTCAACTAAGTAGACACCCAATAGACCACCGCAAATGTATGGAGCATCAACAAACTTAAGGCCTTATTTAGCAGCAACAACAGGGAATGCTAGAACTGCTCATCTATACACTAATCAAAAGCATCTGAAGAAAAAATGTACTCCCTCCGATCCTAAGTGTCGCGGTTTTGAACTAGCTCTAGTTCAAAACCGCGACACTTATTTAGGATCGGAGGGAGTATGATGTATGGAGAGTAAAGCAGATTTAGCTTACCTGTTTCATGATCGGGTGGACATTGCTGTATGGCCGCTTCAACATGTTGATTCCAATATGAAAATTGTAAGTCCCATGAACAACATAACACGGGGAAATGATATGAAGCTAAAGAATGATCATACACAATAAAACAGAAATAATCGCTAGTACTTCCTAGAAACGTATTCGCGTTAGCGCTTCGCCGAGACGAATTAGGCTCTGAATTCGTCTAGCTGTTGCAGTGATGACCCATCCATCAGTTAAAAAATCATCAACGCCTTATTATCACTCAAAGGATATGAACATGGTAATACAACTACCGTACCTACTTTCTGATCCCAGGCCCTCTTTTCCTCATCTCAACGTAGGCACAAGTCAAATCTTCCGCTGCTTCGTCAGATAACTTTGGCTGAATGTACTTCTTTTGCATAGCTTATGTATGCAATCAGCGTGGGCAAGTCCAACACTATGTGCTCCACTACCTGCATATCAACATGAATATACAAATAATAAGAAATTGGCCAATTTGGAAAATTTGTCATACTTTATAAAACTCTAGCACTGTTCGGAATTTTTTCAAACATAGCAGTTTGGTTAAACTTTCAGGCATAATCTGAGATGGGGTTTTACTTTTGGACTCTCCTTCTTTCATGCATCAAGGTTCACTATATCAAAAGCCCAATCTTGTCAAATCTTGCAGACAGCTAACGCTTGCATCGTCTTGTCTCCAACCATGGGCAAAGATGTGGCCACATCGAGGTTAGACTAAGTCGACTGAAAATAAAGGATCCATTTGAGACCACTATTTTGTTTTAATGGTCCTGGCGACTGAGGAGACCAAGCCCTAACCCCGCCGACACCTCCTCCCCCTCCATCCTTCTCCCTCCTCGTCGCCCCCGGAGGGCCGCCGGCCTAAGTGCGCGGCGCCGGTGATAGGGGCGGCGGCGATCTGGCCTCCCGGCCCCAGCGCGGCGGTAGGGAGGAGAACGCCGGCGCTGGACGGGGCCCCCTCGCCATCGATGTCTACACGGCTCCGGCCGGCGGTGGCTTCATGAGAGCTCGGATCTAGAGGCGGCGGCCTCTACTGGAGTGGGGCGGGTGGTGATCTGGTGGAGGAGGTGCCGGTGACATGGTTATACCCTACGGGTACATGATCTCAGCATACCTGGTCCAGCCCAAGGAAGTCCCACGGCAGATGTACGCCGGCCCATGAAGATTTTCGGGTGACCAAGGCCCATGACGCCTTCGGATCCTTGGAGAGCAAGACTAGAGTAGATAGGAAATTCAAAGGGGTAAAACCCTAGAACCTGTAACCGACTAGGTCTATGCCCAGGACCTGCCTGAGTCTATATAAAGGCTAGGAGGGCACGACCTAGATCTCTCTCATACTCTCGCATACACACCTCCACGCCAGATCGAATCTGCGCACCCCTGTAACCTTCGGTTCCGCCGTAATCAAGAGCAGACAAGCAGGAGTAGGGTTTTCCCTCCGGGGGCCTGAACCTGGGTAAACATCGTGTCCCCGTGTTGCTTGTTTGCTAACCGTTCCGTGATCTCCAGCATCCCCATCTTCTCCAAAACCCAAGTCCATAACAATGGGCATTGACGAGATCAAACCTCGTCAATTGGCGCTGTCTGTGGGAACTGGGGACGCTGATTGTGCGATCGTGACGGTCCCAACCCGAACGATCTACAACTCTGCGGTGACGGAGAGCCACCTCCTCTTCGGCGATTTCAACTTCACCGCCCACTCGCCGGCCACCATGAAGGACTTCGAGCCCGTAGACGACGGACTCGAGATCCTATTCGGGAGTTTCTGCTTCGAGGTGGGTCAGACTGGCACCCTCCGCCTCCCTGAGCGGGTGCCCCTACCATCGATCAGGCCCGCTTCGTGGGCCCCACACCCTGTTCTACGCACATCGTCATCAACAGATGAGTCCTACGACAGCAGCAGCTGCAACTCCGATCTGTGCGATCCGCCATCGGATGAAGGGACCTATGGTTCCGGATCCGAAAGCTGCGGCAGCAGCGGACCAATCTATGAGCGCTACCAATGCGCCGTAGTCATCCAGAGCGACGTGGATCAGCAACCACCCAACCTGCCGTCCAACTCGAACCCTAACCCGCAGGACAGGAACGGCGGGAACAGAAGAAGCCAGTCCCCCCCACCCGAAGGGGAGAACGACGGCCACGTCATCCGCCTCAACAAGGAGGGATGTGCCCAAGCACGCGCCGCTGTGGCGGGCAACACAGTCTTGCCTGCAGACGCCTCACGGGAACTACTGATGGCATACCACTTCCTCCTCATCGAGGAGCACAAGAAACAAGTCAAGATCCAAGAAACGCTTGACAAGCGCAAGCAAGCAGCCTCCAAGTCCAGCGCGTGACGAGCTGCGCTCTCCGCCATGGGCATCGGCTCTAGCACGAATGGCAACCAAGGAAACAAGCACCACTCTCGGGTGGAGAACATGGATCCCAAGGAGCGCCGTGAGGTAACTCGAACTCTCCACACATCCTTCATGGAGATGGATGCCGACGGCAACGTCATCCCGAAAACTCCGCAAGTTGCGATCATGGCAGCCACTGCGTACCTAGCGGCCCACCCACCTCCGGAGGGGGACCCGAAAAGAGCCATGCATAAGTCCGCGCTTACCGGACTCAGACTTGTCGGAGCCGTGCTCCACCAGGAAGCTCCTGCGGAGCCGAAGAAGAAAGCTCCGGCCAGGCACGACTGCAGCCCCACCCCTTCATCCGAAGAAGAGGAACACGACCTTCCTCGAAGGAAGAAGAGCTCGCGCCATCATAACCGCGACTACGATGCCAGGGACACGCTCACACAGCGCAAAATAGACAAAGCACGAGCCAAGCGCGCATGCTCGTCTGAATCCGAGATGGACGAAGACGAAGGAGAACTTTGCGGGGCCCGATGCTTCAGCAGATCTGTTCGACGAACAAAGATGCCGCGTAATTTCAAACTTCCTTCGGATACTCCGAAGTTCGACGGCACGCAAGACCCAAAGGCATGGCTCAGCGATCATCTGTCATCCGTCAAGCTGCACGGCGGCAACAAAGAAATCGCCATGCAATGCCTTCAGCTGCAGCTGACAGGAGCATCCCGGATCTGGCTTAGTAGCCTATCCTCAGGGTCCATCCGAAGCTGGGAGGAGCTGGCTTACATCTTCATCTGAAACTTTAAAGGCCCTAGCAAGAGGCCCGCCTCAATCGAAGAGTTGCGGGCCTGCACTCAAAAAACGGGCGAATCCATTCGCTCGTACATACTACGCTGGTCCAACACCAAGAACTCCGCAGCACACATCTCTGAAGAGAGGGCCATCGACGCCTTCAAGGACGATGTCAAGCGCCAGGACTTCAAGGAGGAACTCGGGCGCGTCAAGCCCAAAACACTCGACCACCTCATGGACATCGCCAACAGGTGGGCCGACGGCGAAGACTCCGTCCACCGGGCACACTCGGAGGAAGAGGACGACTACGGCCGACGACGAGAACGTCGTAGCAAGAGGAGATCGCGCGTCTACGACGATCGCGACGGACCCGACATGGTCGCGGCCGGCTACGCCGATCGCCGCAACGACACCAACCGCAACAACGGAGGATACCGTGGAGGAAACTTCCGCGATGGAGGACGCCCAGCACAGTCGTGGCAGCGCCGCGATCGCGATAATGGACCCTCAGCATACGAAAAACTTTCGGGTCCATGTACCATCCACTTCTACATCGACAAGCAGGATGGCAAAAAGAAGGCGAGCCACATGCTCAAGGACTGTCGTGAGTTCCAGAAGCTCAGCGAAAGCATGGTGCAAATGAGGCAGCAAGCCCCAATTCCTACGTTCGGAAACGCACCCGCGCCAGGTGAAATAGCGCACGGAGCTCCTCCACCACCACCCGTGGGAGGTCCGCACCAACCAGTCGCACCAGCACAGAACAACGCTGGAACGGATATCCCCCGCCAAAAGGAGCACTGATGATCCAGAAGGGGCGCCCCACGAATAGGGTGCAGAAGAAAATCACTCGCCAGATCAACTTGGCCGTAGCAACTCCACCCGCCATCCCTGAGTACCTCAGCGGATCGGAGTCCTGCATCACGTTCAGCCGTTCGGATCACCCTTGCCAGATCCCTCACCCAGGTCATGCTGCCCTAGTGCTGGAGGCTCAGATCGAAGGTTTCGAGATGAGTCGCGTCTTCATGGACGGCGGCAGCAGTATTAATCTGATGTTCGCAAGCACTCTAGCAGCAATGCGGATCCCGCAGTGTATCCTGGAACAATCAGACACAACGTTCCACGACATCGTTCCAGGGAAGGGCATATTCCCCCTGGGCAAAATATGGCTCGACGTCATCTTCGGCAAGCCGGATAACTTCCGACTCGAGCGGCTCGAATTCGAAGTGGTGGACTGGCCATCACAGTACCACGCCATCCTCGGGCGTGTAGCATTCGCAAGGTTCTTGGCCATCCCACATTATGCATACCTACTACTCAATATGCCAGGACCAAGGGGCGTCATCACAGTCCACGGGAGCTTCACCCGATCAGACCAATGCGACAGGGATTTCAACATAATCTCCCAGTCCTTCGGCATGCAAGACGAGCTCGTAAAGCTCCGCGAGGTGACGGATAATGGGGCACCCCCAGTTGCAAGGAAAAACGCACCCGACATGTCCTTCGACTCCACCGTCAACACAAAAAAGGTGCAGGTCCATCCGACGGATGCCTCCAAGACCACGCTTATCGCCAACGACCTCAGCCCCGCATAGGAAGGCGCGCTCGTCGAATTCCTCCATGAGCGCTGGGAAATCTTCGCTTGGTGTCCTGCGGACATGCCAGGAGTTCCCAGGGAATTCACCGAGCACGCACTCAACGTCTTTCCAGACACCAAGCCCATCCGGAGACTGTCCGAGCCACGAGCCGAAGCTATCGGCAAGGAAATCAATAGACTACTAGCGGCAGACTTCATCAGGGAAATCAAAGAAAGCGAGTGGCTTGCAAATACAGTGATGGTTCCAAAGAAGGACACGGACATCCTGCGGATGTGCGTGGACTTCACGTCGCTAAACAAGCACTGCCCAAAGGACCACTTCCCTCTTCCTCGGATCGATCAGATCATCGATTCGACTGCAGGATGCGAGAAACTCTCCTTCCTCGACGCCTACTCAGGCTACAACCAGATTCGACTCAAGGTTGAAGATCAGGAGAAAACGGCGTTTATCACACCGTTCGGAGTATTCTGCTATAACACAATGCCCTTCGGGCTAAAGAACGCAGGTGACACGTACCAGCGATGCATGCAGGCATGCCTAAAGGTTATGAAGGACCCGAAAAACTGGACACAGAGGCCGCTATCGTCAACCTGATGTAGGTGATGGCAGTCGAAGAAACATGGACACGACCATACCTCCAGTTCCTCATCAACGAAGAACTGCCTGACAGCCCAACAGATGCCCGGCGCATATCTCGCCGGTCGAAAGCTTTCACCATCATCAATGGCGAGCTGTACAAACGCAGTATTACGGGTGTACTACAAAGATGTGTCACCATCGGTGATGGGAAAACCATCCTCCAAGACATCCACGAGGACATCTGCGGCCATCACGCAGGCAGCCGCTCCCTTGTCGCCAAAGCTCTACGAGCTGGATTCTACTGGACAACGGCCATAAGCGATGCAAAAGACATCGATGCAAGGGGTGCCAAAGGTTCGCAGACAAACCACACGCACCCGGATCAGAGCTCAGGCCCATACCTATAGCCTGGCCCTTTGCTCAATGGGGCCTCGACATGATTGGCAAACTGCCAAAGTCCTCGAAAGGGGGGCACGTCTACCTCCTAGTTGCAGTCGACAAATTCACCAAGTGGGTCGAAGCCATGCCAGTCACTAACCAAAAGGGCAAGACCACCGTAAAATTCTTTGAGTCCATTGTCTATAGGTTCGGCGTACCGCACAACATCATCACCAATAATGGATCGAACTTTATCTCAAAGGAATTCCAGGACTTCTGCGAAGGCCTCGGGATCAACATCACGTACGCCTCAGTGGCACACCCGCAAACGAACGGGCAGGTGGAAAAGGCCAACGGCTTAATCGGCGCTGGCATCAAGAAGCGCCTCATGAGCCCACTCGAATGAAAGGCCGGAGCCTGTACGGAAGAGCTACCATCCGTCCTATGGAGTTTGCGGACTACGCCAAACAGCTCCACCGGCTACACGTCGTTCTTCATGGTACATGGAGCCGAAGCCGTACTACCAGCCGAGGTACGCCACCAGGCTCCCCGGGTCGTCGCTTACAGCGAAGCCGACTCCACGGCTGCACTCGAAGATGCCGTCGACACACTCGACGAGGCAAGAGATGTAGCAGCAGCTCGATCAACGGTGTACCAGCAGAGTCTCCGCAACTACCACATCCGCCGACTACGCCCAAGGTCCTTCGTCGAAGGAGACCTCGCCTTGCGACTCAAGCAGGAGCGACCGAAGAAATTCTAGTCGCCATGGAAAGGACCCTACATCATCACCGAAGTCATCCCAGGTGGCGCCTATCGCCTCAAGCACGTGGAGTCTGGAGTCGCATACTCCAACCCATGGAACATCGCGCACTTGCGACGATTCTACCCCTAGCTATCTACCCCTTTTACTTTCAATAAGGTTGTTCAGCTAAGGCTACTCAGCCGAACAATGTACTTCTTCCATTACGATATAAATAAAGCTATGTGTCTCGCCCCAAAAATTTCATTTTACTATTTTACTACATTCTACAAAACGCACTCGGGGGCTCCCCCACCTCACGATTTCATCGACTGAGGATAACACGTGTATACCTAAGTAGCTGATCACGTCAGGCTAACGAAAAGGACACGTACGCAAACAAAGCACTACGTGCTCAAACAACAACTGCATCTTTATAACAAAGGGGCACAATGCGCCTAGACACGTACATACAAATTTTACATCTATCTCTTTTATAGGTACTACCTATTCTGAAGAATAACTTGAGCACGTTGCTTAAACAAATCTACGACCTGTTCGGCATACTGCCTTACATCCGCATAATGTGGACACATGCCCCACTCACCACCATCCGGTCGAAGAGGTGGCCCAGCCGCTACAACAGACAAATCCACATCAGGGCGGTGCAGCCTCACAAGGGACAAAGCAGCCTTCACTCCTGCGACGAGCTGTTGCCGCACCAACTCCTTAACATTACTCACGTTCCGAAACTTCGATAGAAGACCGGCAAGACTTGTTGGCACAGCATCCAAAGGAAACATGACATGCAGCACTGGCGCAAGCGACGTCTGCACCTGACGAAGCACCCGCGAAACTTGGTGCACACGATCCTACACCGTCGCCAGGACCATAGCACGGTAACGATCCATCCAGAAGAAGCCGCCAGCTTCCATGTCTTGTTGAGTCAAGCAATTGACCCGAACAACGACACGATCCTTCTCCTCCCTCGGAGCAAGGTTAACACCTGTGATACTCGCACAAAATAAGACGCAAGGCCAGCAGGCGCATCCGAAGAAATGAGCTGCAACTCGAAACAAAGAACAACTTACATTGAAGCTGCTCAGACAGTCGAAGCAGTTCCGGCATCAAGTACTCCTCTCTGGCTGCACTGCGATCTTCCTTGGACTTCCAAACGTCGGCGTGACCACGCACCCCAAGCAACTCCCTCTCAAGACTACGAACACGGTCTCGAAGAAAAGCAAGTTGTGAGGAATCATCCAAAGATGGACGCAGCCGCGCTGCAGGCGAGGTGTCAATGGGATCAGCACCCGAAGGAACCTAGAACAGCAGAAAAGCAAAGGACATAAACATTCAGACGGAGAAGAGCACAACTCAACAAAATTCATTAAGCATATAAAGGCCACTACATGGCACAATGATTTCGTTCCTCAACATAATTACAACAAAAGAAGATTACAAACTATCCTACAGCTACAACGCCTAAGACGCGGCACCCTGAGTAGCCTCAGAGCCATATTGCCTCGCCTTGGCTTCCCCTTGTTGTCGTAGCGCATACTCGGACAGCAGATCAATGAGCTTTGGCCCATATCGCTTGCAGCGAGCAGAATAGGTATCAAAGGCTACCTCAGATCCATCCGCGGTCGTCGGCATCCGGGAGGTGATCTGGGGAAGGTCCAGCTCCGCTCCAGCCGCCAAGGCCATCGCCAGCCCGACGGACGCGCCGATGCCCTTACGCTGCGCTTATGCGCAGCGCTCGGTGACAAGGCCTCCGCCAGGGCGTCAACATCATCAAGGGACGCGCCCTTGGGGACAAGCTCCTTGTAGAAGCGGCCAAGAACCTCCTTGGCCTTGGCAAGTGAGTTGACGACGGTGCTGCAGCGATCTTCGACCGCTGCAGTAGCATCATATAGAGCAATGCCGTGCTCCAGAGCGCTGCGGTCAAACTCGATGCATGCGGCATCTGAGACAAAAAAAGAAAAGGAATGAAGAAAGCATCACAGCAAAAAACAAGCAAAAATAATACGCTCACCCGCAACAGCCTTGGCAGCAGCCATGAGCTTGCCTGCCACCTCTCTTTCACGTGCATGCAGCGGCAAGCAAGCTGCTCTCATGTCCGTGGCCTCCTGCTGTAGGCGCTCCTTAGCCTCGGCTGCCTTGGCCAGCTCCAGCTCGAGGCGCTCTTTCGCACCAGTGGCGGCCTCGGCCTTCTTCTCCGCTTGACCAAGGCTCTTCTTGAGAGCATCAATCTTACGGAGAGAAGTGTTATGCTCCTCTGCATCCAAATAACACAAGCATTAGACAACAAGACAAAAATACAAAAGAGAGAAGCACCAGGGAATACAGGTACCTCAAAGCTGTTGGAGGTTAACCTCCAGCACCAGGTGCCCCTGCACCAGCCGCTTGGCATCCTGCACAAAAGGCTGCAAGAAGAAGACCTAAAAGTGAGGAAAAGGACTCGGGGGCTGCGCCAAACAGAAAAGAACAAGAGACAAACACACACATGAAAACGCTCGAGGGCTCCCCCCGGGACTCGAAGAACGAACAAGACAAAGAATTTTTTTGCAGATGCTCGGGGGCTCCCCCCGTGGCAGGAAACAGAAATACTTACATGCTCCGATGGCGACTCCTAAGGCCCGCTCGCAGCCTTCTGAGGTGCAACCACCTGAGCCTCCTGCGGAGAAGGGACCGGCGCAGCACCCTCAGAGGTAGCTACCATCTGAGGAGGAGGAGACGCAACCTTCGACTCTCCCATCATCTCCCGAGCACCATCGCTAGAGGAGTCGTGGGAGGAATGCATGCACACGAAATAATTAGCACAAGTACAAAAGTCAACAGCAAAAAGGACAGCAGTATAAAAGAAACTCACGAATCCAGTGAACCCAGGTCGAAGACAGGAGGAGTCCTTCGGGCTCTCTTCTCCCCTTTCTTCTCTTCCTTCTTTTCTTCCTTCTTCCGCTTCGCTGGCGGGTGCGGCGCTACAGCTCGCATGGGAAGAGCAGGAAGGGGAGAGGAAGAACCTCCATGCCCGTCACTGTGACGCTCCAGGCACAGAGGGTTTCTGGGAGTCGGAGGAGTCGAGGCATCCGAAGACTCGCTGGAGCTCCGCGATCGTTTGTGAGTATGGTCCTCGCTCGACTCGTTGACCTCTTCAGCCGGAGATCGTGCCAAAGGCAGCTCGGACATGGAATCCACTGTAGGGGTTCGTAGCATGGAAAACAAAAATTTTCTATCGCATACAAACAAACAAGCCAAGATCTATCTACTAGATTGCAGCAACGAGTCGATGGAATAACTCACCCTTGAAGATTCCAAAGTGTTTAACGAGAGCAGATTCTCGTGGGTGATATAGTCGTACTCTTTCCGATCTCAAGATCGTGTGGACGATCCTTCCAGCGCCACGTTCCAGCAGCGCTCCCGCAGTCGGTCACACGTTCGGTACTCGACGAAGACCTTCCTCTCCCTTGTTCCAGCAGGCAGCGGAGGTTGTAGCACTCTCCTCGCGATTCCGGCAGCACAACGGCGTGGTACCGGAGGTAGAGGGAAATCAGCGGGGCTTCGCCTTAAGCCGGGTGCAGTATGGTGGAGCTTATGAGAGAGGCTATTAGTGGTCTAGTAATTAGACACACCAATTAGAAGGCTCTAAACCAATTAGAAGGCTCTAAACCGAATAGCTCTAAACCGGGGTCTAGATCTAGGGTTTAGTTTAGAGGATAGGAAACTTGTGTGTGCTAGGAGGGAGCCCTGCCCCTCCTTATATAGGTTGGAGGGCTGGCCGGCCAAGGGGAGGAGTTCCTCCCCAACTCGGCCTAGGGAGGTGCGCCGGCCAAGGGGAGGAACCCTCCTCCAACTCGGCCTCCACCTCTCCTCCTCTTTTCCCACTTCCCAAAACTGCCGTTTGACTTTCAAACTAGCCGTTTGACTTTTCAATTTAGGATTTAAATAAATCCTTTATTTGGGACAGCAAGAATACTTAGTACATGATGCAATCATTCCAATATGTAATGACACACTCATGTACCCTTCCCCCTCCGGAGTGTCGGACATTCCGGGACCTTCTAGAATGTTCCCGATGAAAACACCGGAACCATTCCCCAATTCCGAAACGGAACTTTCCTTATATGAATCTTATTCTCCGGACCATTCCGGATCTCCTCGTGATATCCCGGATCCCATCCGAGACTCCGAACAACATTCGGTCTCTTTCTCATAATACCATAACTACTCAAACAACGTCGAATCCTTAAGTGTCTCCCACGGTTCGTGAATTATGCGGACATGATCGAGACACTTCTCCGAACAATAACCAATAGAGGAATCTGGAAATTCATATGGCTCCCACATACTTCTACGATTACTTTGCGATCGAATGAACCACTTACATACGATACCAATTTCCCTTTGTCTCACGATATGTTACTTATCCGAGGTTATGATCGTCGGTATCTCTGCATACCTAGTTCATCCTCGCATCGATAAGTACTCTTTTCTCGCTCCGTGATATGTGATCCCTTGTGACCAAGTCACATGCTTGCAAGCTAATTGGATGACATTTCACCGAGAGGGCCCAGAGAATATCTATCCGTCATGTGGATGGACAAATCCCACTCTTGATCCATGTGTTTCAACCAATACTTTCCGAACACTCAATGCCACCTTTATAGCCACCTGTTACGGTGTGGTGTTTGATGACATCAAAGCATCCATCCAAGAAAGGTGATATGCATGATCTCATGGTCGAAGGAATTAGGTTACTATGTATCGTAAAGCATATAGCAATTGAACTATTGAAATGACTTGATCTTTATGCTACGCTTATCTATAGGAGTATGTCCACCATATCATTCTCCTAACGATATGATCTTGTTGTTGATAACATCTCAATGTTCATGATAGGGAAACCACAATCATCAATCAACCAACAAGCTAGTGAAGTATAGAGGCTATACTAGGGACTTCAAATTAAGTTTACAAATCACACAAGTATTAATGGTTTCCTTGTTAATACTATTATAGCATGAATGTAAACATTTATCATAAACACAAAGATATATAATAATAACTATATTTATTATTACCTCTAGGGCATATCTCCAACAGTCTCCCACTTGCACTAGAGTCATCTAATCTAGATTACATGGTAACATACCGAACACCCATGGCAGTTTGGTGTTGGTCATGTTTTGCCCTCGGGAGAGGTTTAGTCAACGGATCCGCCACATTCAGATCTGTGTGTACTTTGCAAATCTTTATATCCCCATCCTGGATATGTTCTCGAATAGCGTGAAAACGCAGCTTGATATGCTTCAGCTTCTTGTGTGACCTTGGTTCTTGCGCATTGGCTATGGCGCCCATGTTATCACATGAGATAGACATTGGGTCCAGCACTAGGAACCACACCCAGCTCTGTAATGAACTCTTTCATCCATATCGCTTCTTGTGAAGCCTCCGAAGCAGCCATGTATTCCGATTCAGTTGAAGATCTCGCCACAACGCTTTGCTTTGCACTCCTCCAGCTAACTGCTGCACCATTCAAAATAAATACATATCCAGATTGTGATTTAGAATCATCCGGATCGGTGTTCCAACTAGCATCGGTGTAACCATTAACAACGAGCTGTTCATCACCTCCATAAGAAAGAACCATATCCTTAGTTCTTCTCAAGTACTTAAGGATGTTTTGATCATTGTCCAATGATCCACTCCTGGATCACTTTGATATCTGCTAGTTAGACTAACAGCATATGCGATGTCGGGTCTAGTACATAGCATGGCATACATTAGAGATCCTATGGCTGATGCATAGGGAGTCTTACTCATCCTTTCTCTATCTTCTGCCGATGTCGGACTTTGAGTTTTACTCAAGGTCGTATTGGGCAACATGGGCAAGAACCCTTTCTTGCTATCTTCCATTCCAAACCTCTTTAGAACTTTGTCCAAATATGTACTTTGTGACAATGATATTTGGCGTTTCGATCTATCTCTATAAATCTTTATGCCTAATATGTAAGCTGCTTCGCCAAGATCCGTCATGGAAAAAACTATTATTCAAATACTCTTTGACACTATTAAGAAGGTCTACATCATTCCCAATCAACAATATGTCATCCACATACAGTATTAAGAATGCTACAGAGCTCCCACTCACTTTCTTGTAAACACAAGCTTCTCCATAAGTTTGTATAAAATCAAAACTTTTGATTACCTAATCAAAACGTTGATTCCAACTTCGGGATGCTTGCTTCAATCCATAGATGGACCGTTGAAGCTTGCATACCTTGTTAGCATCTTTAGGATCGACAAAACCTTTGGGTTGCATCATATACAACTCTTCATCAATGTCTCCATTGAGGAATGCTGTTTTGACATCCATCTGCCATATCTCATAATCATAATATGCAGCGATTGCTAACATAATCCTCACAGACTTTAGCTTCGCTACCGGTGAGAAAGTCTCATCGTAGTCAACTCCTTGAATTTGTCGAAACCCTTTTGCGACAAGTCGAGCTTTATAGACAGTAACATTACCATCAGCATCTGTTTTCTTCTTGAAAATCCATTTGTTCTCGACAGCCTTCCGGCCATCCGGTAAGTCCACCAAAGTCCATACTTGGTTTTCGTACATGGATCCAATCTCGGATTTCATGGCTTCTTGCCATTTATTGGAATCTGGGCTCATCATTGCTTCCTCATATGTCTCGGGGTCATCGGTGTTGTCCACCAACATGACATTCATAACGGAATCATACCAATCTGGAGTGGTACGATTTCTCGTTGACCTCCGAGGCTCAGAGCAACTTCAACCGAAGTTTCATGATCACCATCATTAGCTTCCTCTCTTATTGGTGCAGGCACCACAGAACTTCTTCCGGTGCTGCGCTACTGCAATTTCGAGAGAAGGTTCACAACCTCGTCGAGTTCTACTTTCCTTCCAAATACTTCTTTCGAGAGAAATTCCTTTTCTAGAAAGGATCCATTCTTGGCAACGAAGATTTTGCCTTCGGATCTATGATAGAAGGTATACCCAATAGTTTCCTTCGGGTATCCTATGAAGACGCATTTTTCCGCTTTGGGTTCAAGCTTGTCCGGCTGTAACTTCTTTACATAGGCTTCACATCCCCAAACTTTAAGGAACGACAATTTAGGTTTCTTCCCAAACCATAATTCATACGGTGTCGTTTCAACGGATTTAGACGGTGCCCTATTTAAAGTGAATGCGGCTGTTTCTAATGCATAACCCCAAAATGATAGCGGTAAATCTGTAAGTGACATCATAGAACGAACCATATCTAAGAGAGTTCGACATTTACGTTCAGACACACCATTACGCTGTGGTGTTCCCGGCGGTGTCAACTGCGAAAGTATTCCACATTTCTTCAAATGCTCGCCAAACTCGTAACTTAGATATTCACCTCCACGATCAGAACGTAGAAATTTAATCTTCTTGTTACGTTGATTCTCTACCTCACTTTGAAACTCCTTAAACTTCTCGAAAGTTTCGGACTTATGTTTCATGAAATAGATATACCCATATCTACTCAAATCATCCGTGAAGGTAAGAACATAACGATAACCACCGCGCGATGCTACACTCATTGGACCACACACATCGGTATGTATGATTTCCAATAAGTCTGTAGCTCGCTCCATCATACCAGAAAATGGAGTCTTAGTCATTTTACCCATCAGACATGCTTCGCATCTTTCAAGTGATTCAAAATCAAGTGATTCAAGAAGTCCATCGGAATGGAGTTTCTTCATACGCTTCACTCCAATGTGACCAAGACAGCGATTACCACATATAGGTCAAATTATCGCTTGATTTCAAACGTTTAGCCTCAATGTTATTAATATGTGTATTTCTACTATCGAGATTCAACATGAATAGACCATCTATCAAAGGTGCATGTGCGTAAAACATATTACTCATATAAATCGAACAACCATTGTTCTCGGATTTAAACAAGTAACCGTCTCGCAATAAACAAGATCCTGATATAATGTTCATGCTTAACGCAGGCACCAAATAACAATTATTTAAGTATAAAACTAATCCCGATGGTAGATGAAGAGGTAGCGTGCCGACCGCGATCACATCAACCTTTGATCCGTTTCCTACGCACATTGTCACCTCGTTCTTCACTAGCTTCCGTTTATTCTGTAGCTCCTGTTTCGAGTTACAAATATGAGCAACCGAACCAGTATCAAATACCCAGGCACTACTACGAGTACTAGTGAGATACACATCAATAACATGTATATCAGATATACCTTTCTTCTTGATGTTGCCGTTCTTCAAATCCGCCAAGTACCTTGGGCAATTCCGCTTCCAGTGACCTTCTCCCTTGCAGTAAAAGCACTCAGTTTCAGGCTTAGGTCCAGCCTTGGTCTTCTTCGTCGGCGTGGTAACTTTCTTACCACCCTTCTTGAAGTGTCCCTTCTGCTTAGACTTGCCTTTCTTGAATTTGGTGGTCTTATTGACCATCAACACTTGGTGCTCTTTCTTGATCTCCACTTCTGCAGATTTCAACATAGCAAATAGTTCTGGCAACTCTTTGTTCATGTTCTGCATGTTGTAGTTCATCACAAAGTTCTTGTAACTTGGTGGTAGTGATTGGAGGATGCGGTAAACCCCCAAAGTATTAGGAATCACTATACCCAAACTTTGAAGTTTATTTGCGTGCCCAGACATCTTAAGCACATGCTCACTGACGGAGCTACCCTCTTCCATCTTGCAGTTAAAGAACTTTTCAGAAGCTTCATAACTTTCAATTGCCGCATGAGTCTCAAAGATTAATTTGAGATCCTCGACAATATCATATGGATCTGACTCTTCAAATCTTTTACAAGCTCGATTCTAAACCATACAAGATAGCACCTGAACTATGGAGTACTGATTCTTCAGCGAGGTAAACATTCTTTACTTCATCGGTAGCATCAGTGCAGTGGGTCACCTAGCGGTGCATCCACATAGGTCAAATTACCAGTGTGAGGACAATCCTCAAATTTGGAACCAATCCATGAAGTTGCTTCCATTGTTTTTCAACTTTTCTTTCTCTAGGAGCATTAAAATTGATGGTAGGCTGCCATTGATCTACAACATATTTGCAATAGTTTAGACTAAGTTTATGACAAATTGAGTTCAAATTAATTAATGAAATTAAACTAGGTGAACTCCACTCAACACAACATCCCTCACATTGTTTTAGTGATCACACGAACCAAATCCACTACATCAACACCGATCATCACGAGAGTTGATATAGTTTTAATGGCGAACAATCATCATGTTCATCATATCTACTATATGATTCATGCTTTACCTTCGCGATCCGTGTTCTGAGGCCATGTCTACATGCTAGGCTCGTCAAGATTAAACCTTAGCTACCGCATAAGCAAATCTGGCTTACGTTGTATTCACCAGCGGAATCAAAGACACCCGATCATCACGTGGTGCTTGAGCAGCAAGCTTTGGCAAGTGCATACTAAGGGTGAACACTTTAGAACTTGAAATTTATGTGCATGAGGATCATCTTATAATGCTACCGTCTCTACTAAGCAATACAAGATGCATAAAGGATTAACATCACATGCAATTCATAATATGTGATATGATATGGCCTTTCTTCTTTGTGCTTCCGATCTCCATCTTCAAGCGAACATGATCTCCATCATCACCGCATAGCATCAAGGTCAATGACGCTTCTTCATGGTTGTCGCCCACCAGCTTCAACTATTACAACTATTTTGAATAGACACGCAGGTCTTAACAGAAATTAAAGACAACCATATGGCTCCTGCCGTTGCCAACTTACAATAAGGAACATTGCATACATCAAATATAATCACAATCATGGCCATATCACATCATTTGCACACCCCTGCAAAACAAAGTTAGACGCTTCTACTTTCTTTGCATATTTTACGTGGTTTGGGGCTTTCCATAAGTGTCGTTCTAACTTACGAACAAGAACCACAACATTGATACTAGCATTGTTGATCACCCGTTGTAAATTGGATCTTTACTATGCTAGGAGAAACAGGCACCATAAAGCCACTTATGCAAAACGAGTTGCATGTCAAGCGTGGAGCAAGTCTCATGAACGATGTCATGTAAGGTTAGCGGGCGCTTCATCCCAACATACCGCAAGATGCAAAGTACACGAAAAGCAATCTACAATAAAAGCATCAACGCCCACAATGACCATTGTGTTCTACTCGTCTGTGATCTACATATAGACACGGCTCGATACCCTTTGTAGGGGTTCGTAGCATGGAAAACAAAAATTTTCTATCGCATACAAACAAACAAGCCAAGATCTATCTACTAGATTGCAGCAACGAGTCGATGGAATAACTCACCCTCGAAGATTCCAAAGTGTTTAACGAGAGCAGATTCTCGTGGGTGATGTAGTCGTACTCTTTCCGATCTCAAGATCGTGTGGACGATCCTTCCAGCGCCCACGTTCCAGCGCTCCATGATCGGTCACACGTTCGGTTTTCGGCGAAGACCTTCCTCTCCTTGTTCCAAGCAAAGCGGAGGTTGTAGCACTCTCCTCGCGATTCGGGCAACTGGCGTGGTACCGGAGGTAGAGGGAAATCCAGCAGGGCTTCGCCTTAAGCCAAAGTAGTATGGTGGAGCTTATGAGAGAGGCTATTAGTGGTCTAGTAATTAGACACACCAATTAGAAGGCTCTAAACCAATTAGAAGGCTCTAAACCGAATAGCTCTAAACCGGGGTCTAGATCTAGGGTTTAGTTTAGAGGATAGGAAACTTGTGTGTGCTAGGAGGAGCCCTGCCTCCTTATATAGGTTGGAGGGCTGGCGGCCAAGGGAGGAGTTCCTCCCCAACTCGGCCTAGGGAGTGCGCCGCCAAGGGAGAACCCTCCTCCAACTCGGCCTCCACCTCTCCTCCTCTTTCCCACTTCCCAAAACTGCCGTTTGACTTTCAAACTAGCCGTTTGACTTTTCAATTTAGGATTTAAATAAATCCTTTATTTGGGACAGCAAGAATACTTAGTACATGATGCAATCATTCCAATATGTAATGACACACTCATGTACCCTTCCCCTCAGTCTTGGACATTCGGGACCTTCTAGAATGTTCCCGATGAAAACACGGAACCATTCCCCAATTCAAACGGAACTTTCCTTATATGAATCTTATTCTCCGGACCATTCCGGATCTCCTCGTGATATCCGGATCCCATCCGAGACTCGAACAACATTCGGTCTCTTTCTCATAATACCATAACTACTCAAACAACGTCGAATCCTTAAGTGTGTCTCCCTACGGTTCGTGAATTATGCGGACATGATCGAGACACTTCTCCGAACAATAACCAATAGAGGAATCTGGAAATTCATATGGCTCCCACATACTTCTACGATTACTTTGCGATCGAATGAACCACTTACATACGATACCAATTTCCCTTTGTCTCACGATATGTTACTTATCCGAGGTTATGATCGTCGGTATCTCGCATACCTAGTTCATCCTCGTTACTGATAAGTACTCTTTTCTCGTTCCCGTGATATGTGATCCCTTGTGACCAAGTCACATGCTTGCAAGCTAATTGGATGACATTTCACCGAGAGGGCCCAGAGAATATCTATCCGTCATGTGGATGGACAAATCCCACTCTTGATCCATGTGTTTCAACCAATACTTTCCGAACACTCAATGCCACCTTTATAGCCACCCTGTTACGGTGTGGTGTTTGATGACATCAAAGCATCCATCCAGTAAAGGTGATATGCATGATCTCATGGTCGAAGGAATTAGGTTACTATGTATCAGAAAGCATATAGCAATTGAACTATTGAAATGACTTGATCTTTATGCTACGCTTATCTATAGGAGTATGTCCACCATATCATTCTCCTAACGATATGATCTTGTTGTTGATAACATCTCAATGTTCATGATAGGGAAACCACAATCATCAATCAACCAACAAGCTAGTGAAGTATAGAGGCTATACTAGGGACTTCAAATTAAGTTTACAAATCACACAAGTATTAATGGTTTCCTTGTTAATACTATTATAGCATGAATGTAAACATTTATCATAAACACAAAGATATATAATAATAACTATATTTATTATTACCTCTAGGGCATATCTCCAACATCCACCACATCATTATCCGGAGCATCCGAAAATAATTTGGGCAATGGCGGCACCATGCCTGGCACCTTGAAGCTCTGCAGAAAAGAAGAGACTTTGTTAGCAAACAAAGGAAAATAAATTTGCAGTCGACAAAAGCGCTCCGCGCACGAATCTACACCTGTGGAACAGCCAGCGTCGAAGAAAACGGCGGAGTCATCGACTTCCCCGGGATATCCTCTCCAGCCTTGTACTTCAACAGCGTACGAAGGGCCCTGTCGAGATCACCCTGGGAAAGCTTCTCGGCCAAAACTCTCATCGAATCACAGCGCCCAGCATAAAGAAACACCGGGTGTGCCCTAGCTTGGAGGGGCTGCACCCGACGCTCGAGAAACGTGTGGATAATATCCACACCGTTCACTTCTTTATCCGGAGTCAACTAGAGATCCTCCACCCGACGGTAAAGGGCCTCTATCTCCGCTGACTCACCATCCAAGATCTGGTTTTTCCAGGACCTTTTCGGCTCGATTATCTGGGAGGAGTCGAAAGGAGCAAGACCAAAATGCTGCCCAGCCGCTTTGGAGTCGCGAATGTAAAACCATCGCCTTCGCCAGTACTGGACAGATTCGGACATAGAGAAAGAAAATAAAAGAATATTGTCTTTGAGGGAGATGATGCAACCCCCAATGGGATACACACCATCCGAACCGGATTGCCTCTTCACGGAATAGAGTTTCTGGAAGAGGCCAAAGTGTGGCTCGATGTCGGGCCAGCACTCGCAGAAAGTGATAAAACAAGCAATGTGAAGAAGAGAATTGGGGGAAAGATGATGCAGTTGGATGCCGTAGAGAAAGAGCAGCCCACGAAGGAAGTCATGGACTGGGAAGGAAAACCCACGAATAACGAAGGCAAGAAACATAACCCGATACCTAGCAGGGGGACGGGGGATTACCTCGTTGCCTGGGAGTCTGACGGCCTCCCTATCTTGCGGGATCAAGCCCCGCTCGTGAAGCTTGCGGAGGTCACTCTCCCGCGTCTCTGATCGCCGCCAACCATCATCGGTGACACGGGTAGCGGTGGCGCCTTTCTTCCCTCCGGTGGCACTGGTACCAGCCGCAGATGACGACTTCTTCGGTTTCCCCATCGCGATGCAAGGCGCGGGGCGGAGAGCCTTGAAGGAAGAAGGAAATGTGCAAGGATATTCCAGCGCGCGGCAAGAACTCTTAGAGCACAAGGAGGGTGTGAAAACAAGAATAGATGCGGTGAAAACAAACTATAGCTTTCCCCAATGATTATAACAACGAAGACGACGCACGATAATCGTCCATCGAGAAGACCTAGCGCCAACGGCAGATCTGGCCATACACGTGTCAGCATCACAACGAACCATCGCTAACACGCCGTCCACTACGCGCGGAAATCAAGGCGACGCTGTAATTATCTCCACGCCGCGAGTGACCTGTCAATTCAAGGTCAGCAAGTGGGACCCACGTTCGTCCAGTCAAGTCATCTCTGGCGCAGCAGACGTTTGAGGTCATTGATCGTTAGCACTGACGTCATCAAAAGCTATACTAGCAACAACTACAAATTCTTCGCCTTCAAAGCTAAGAGTAATCACTCGAATCTACGATTCAACTAAGTACTCGGGGGCTAGTCCTATTAGGAGCGCTGGCTGCGCACCCGAAAGATGAATAGAAGCAAACTATTTCTTCGAGTCCTACGTCGAGTTTACGACTCCACTACGGACTCGGGGGCTACTCCCATAGGGAGGATGGATTTAAGCATCCGAATTTTTTTGTGTCCTACGGACTTAACAACTGAACAATGTCTGAATTAAAGTCTCCGCTCGAGTCTACGACTCGAACAGACACTCGGGGGCTACTCCCATAGGGAGCGCTGGTCGCGCACCCTATGAATTCTTCAACTGCGATCTTTCGGATCAGCACGCAAAAACTTTTCGGCAACTCTGCCCCAACTAGACGCTAAGTGAGCAACGTTCTCCTTGGCCACCCGAAACACCTCCGCGGTGATAAAAATTCGGATGTTGTGTCTGCGACACAAAGATAAGACCTGCAGATATCATCTGATGGCCTCGCAACGCACATGACTGCGCTCTGCTAGTAAAAACCCGTGCCAACAGGTGCAATGAAAAATCCCGATGGACGCGTTGGGTACATCAATTAAATTCACTGGAATTCCACTCCTGTAAGTCCTCCGCAGCCTGAGTCGAATTACGCCAGCATATGTTCCAGGTCCGAGTTGAGGGACTCGAACCTGAAGAAGATCGTGTTGTTTCGTCCTAAGACGGTTAACTGACCCTGATCCGTCGAGCGAGTCAGGCACACGCATCAACAATCCCTACACACATACTATTGAAATACATAGTTGCACCCGAAGGATTGAAGAGTCCTGAGCCGAATCTACGATTCCACTGATCACTCGCGGGCTACTGACATGGTTATACCCTACGGGTACATGATCTCAGCATACCTGGTCCAGCCCAAGGAAGGCCCACGGCAGATGTACGCCGGTCCATGAAGATTTTCGGGTGGCCAAGGCCCATGACGCCTTCGGATCCTTGGAGAGAAATCCTAGAGTAGATAGGAAATTCAAAGGGGTAAAACCCTAGAACCTGTAACCGACTAGGTCTATGCCCGGGACCTGCCTGAGTCTATATAAAGGCTAGGAGGGCACGACCTAGATCTCTCTCATACTCTCGCATACAGACCTCCACGCCAGATCGAATCTGCGCACCCCTGTAACCTTCGGTTCCGCCGTAATCAAGAGCAGACAAGCAGGAGTAGGGTTTTCCCTCCGGGGGCCTGAACGTGGGTAAACATCGTGTCCCCGTGTTGCTTGTTTTCTAACCGTTCCGCGATATCCAGCATCCCCATATTCTCCAAAACCCAAGTCCATAACAATGGGCATTGACGAGATCAAACCTCGTCAGCCGGCGATGGGATTCCGTTGGAAGACCTAGATCGGTTCTCTATCCCTAATTGCCTGATCGAGCCGTTCTTTGGAAAACGGTAAGCGGTGTGGGGATCGCTGTGTCGGATCTACTAAAGGATGTGGCCCTTTGGTTTCTTTCACACGAAGACGAAGATCTGCTTGATGTATGCCCTCGTTGATCTGGTCTGGACAGGCGGGTTCCGGAAGGCTCCGCCGGCGAACTCTTATGGACGTATCATGCCTGAAGATTGCTGGATCGGAAGGTATTCGGTCCTGCGTACCTTATTTTTGTGGGCGTTTGGTTTTAGCGGGAGCGTTGCGAAGCTCTGTTGTTTGTTCCCACCAAGTGTCATTCTTAGAGCCATGGTAAAGTCGGATGCGGAGAATGTCAGGAAAGCGGAAATATAAGGGTAGCGATGGTGATTTTGTTCTTGTGGCAACGAAGAACTGGCTGCGTGATCTGGGACTCGTTGCAGCGACTGTTGGTGTGGGAAGACAACACAGGGGGAGTTTCCAGTCTTATCTTGCAGGGTGAAAATCTAAGGCCTGATCTTAACTGGTTGTGCCTGGCAATAACCTTGTTGAAGGCATTGTTTTGTGAGCAAGGACTTTCTCCAGGATGAAAACTTATGATCTTTGATCAGGCAACGACGGCGCTTGGGCACTGTTTCCTTCTTGAAGGCATTATTATTGTAGTGGAGGACTACTGGTGTTGTTCTGACGGTGTCAGTGTTGTTGCTTTGAGGATTAGTTCTCTGTAGCGGGACTTTTTTTTTTTATAATTTTTTTTAGGTTGTGTGTATCCATAGGACCGCTAGGACATGCTTTATTGCAGAGGCTAGATGTAATATGTATCCTTGTAATATTAATATATATTTTTTTTAAAAAAATTGTGCATATCTGACCTAATCAGCACCGGCAGGCAGTGCGCCGCCGGTAGCGGCATTGACGGTGTGCTAGACGTCCGAGCACTTAACACCAGTGATCACCAAATCACCGGTGGACGCTAGGTGCTACGTCTGCGGCGTCGCCAGTGTATTGGACATGTAAAATGATGTACATCCCCCGGGGATTTGCGCGTCCCATCGTCCGGGTGCTGGCTGGCGCTGCGGGTGGGGCCACGCACATGCACCTTCTGTGTATCGTACCGCGTGCTCACACTGTCATGCTACGTATCGCACGCAGCCACGCACACTGCCCTGCTGCGCGTTTTTGGCCGCCCGTCAGGGGCATGGCTATGGCCTCACTCTGACACACTCTTGAAACCACTGTTCATAATAAGAAACCGATCCAACGCAGCTATAGCTTCACAGGACATACACCTTCTTTCTTTCTTCATTTTCTATTCTCTCCCTTACTTCTTCTCACTTCGGCACCACACAGATCTGCTATTTTTCCTAAGCTTTTTCACGAAGAAGCGGCTGCTTCTTGCTGAGGATCCCGTTCGTGTCTGCAAGCAGTAGTATTTTTTACTCTCTCCTCCACATCAGCTCTTTTTCTGACATACATCTGCGGGGTAGCGGTCCACGTAGGAGCGTTGGCCATGGCCTCATGCGGCATATGCCTCCGCCACCGCTGTGCGTGACTGCGCCCGCCTGTCCTGTGCCGCCCGCCTCCTTAGCCGGCCGTACTGCGCTGCGAGCCTCTGCCGTCTCCACCAAAAGCGTCTCCGCCCTCGTAGCCACCACATGCACCTTGTTCGTGTTAGAGGAGCGGGGCCTAGCCGCCATGGCGCGGTCGTGGTTGAGGTCGTCTTGTACCACTCCGGCAAAGTAGGTTTTTTTGCTACATTAGCCAAAAAAATCTGCTACCACCGATTACTGGGATTGCTACAATAGGTTAAACTTTTTGCTACATCATCTCCGACGAGTTTTCTGGGCCGAACTATATTTTTTGCTACTGCAGCGATGTCTCCGGCGAAGTAGGATTTTTGCTACATTAGAAGAACTTTGTTGCTACAACCGTCTTGTGGTTTTGCTACAACAACGTTAATTTTTTGCTACAAGGTCTCCGGCGAGAGTCACCGGCGAGTTTTTTTCGACGATGTCTCCGGCGAAGTCGGTTTTTCTGCAATAGCACAATTTTTTTGCTGCATGGTCTCCGGCGAGGTCTCCGGTGAGGTCTCCGGCGTGACATTCTATTTCTGAAATGAACCGTTTTTTTGCTTCAGAAGCAAAAGCGGAAACATATGTAGCTAACGCAGAATATTTTGCAGAAAATGGACACTTGTCACCACAGGAAGCAGGACGATGGGACCTCCCCCATTGTCCCGAGGGACGCCTAGCACTTCCCATTGGACATACGACAGAAGTCTCCGCCGACGAACAGTCTCCCGATGCCATGGTTTTTCTCGCCCCTGATTTACTTCGTCGTGTGCCTGAATTTCCGACGTGATCAGCAAACAAATTGACTTGCCTCGTATGTAGTGCGTCCGTATCAAGTGATTCTGGAACAAGAGTTACTTTGAGATGTGTGCTAATGGTGAGGTGTCCGCATCCAAGGAGGGGCCTCAGGAGGAGGACACTGTGGCCCGTTCCCAGAGAACTTTCTTCCACACATACCTAGCGGCAGAGGAAAAGGAATCACGTCCTCCGGGGATGGAGACGCGTCCCACGCGAGCGACGCGTGTCCTCGTAGGGCCAGGACACAAAATGTGCCTTTTTTTCTGAGCGCAACGTTGCCCCTAGATAGAGGAAACGAGAGGAATCCAGCTCCATGTTCCCTTTATCCTTGTCGATTTTCTTCGGCCTAACCTTTTCGCGAGCAATCTATGCCAACCCTGCCCACGCAGTGCCGCTGCTATCCTGCCTATGTGTCCACTGCCTCCTCATTCTCCTACATGCCCTCCAAGATAGATCGCCAAACAGCCGTGGCCCGTCTTGAAGGACTGCATGCCATCTTGCAGCCACGGCGCAACGACGCCTCGGCTTCGTAGCATCGGCGTCGACACTCTGTAACAACCGCTTCTCAGCGTTGTAGCATCACTGTCCGCTCTATAGCAACGACATCTCTGCGTCGGCACGACTGGCTTGCTACATAACCATGGCGACCTTGCTACAGAGCCGCGGTGGCGTTGCTACATCCGCACGGTGATCACGACGGGCTTTCTACATAGGCGCGGTAGCCGAGGCGGGCTTGCTATAGCGGCGCGACGTCCTTGCTACATAGGCGAGGCCGGCACGGCGGCCATGCTAAATCCGCGCGGTGGCCGCGTCGTCTTGCTACAGTGGCGCGACAGGCTTGCTACATAGGAGCGGCGGCCGCGATGAGCTTGCTACAGCAGCGCGACGGCTTTGCTATATAGGCGCGGTGGCTGCGACGGACTTGCTACAGCGGCGCAACGCTTGCTACATAGACGAGCTGGCCTTGCTATATCTGCACGATGGCCACGTCGTCTTGCTACGGCAGCGCGGCGGGCTTGCTACTACACGTACGGACAGAGTCTGATCACAATACGTTTAACAGCGACGGCCTTGCTAGCCTTGCTCAATCCATGTAGTGGCCATCGTCTTGCTACGGTGGCGCGGCAGGTTTGTTACATAGGAGTGGCGGCCGTGGCAGGCTTGCTACAGCAGCACGGCGGCTTTGCTACATAGACATGGTGACCCGCGGCTGGCGTGCTACAGGGCAGCGGAAGGCTTGCGCGGCGGCCGCCTTGCTACAAAGCCTACCACAGTTACTGAAAACAGTGCTCAAGAGTAGCATGGTTGGACTATAGGCTAGCGCCGCCGACATGCATTGAGGCTGGACGAGCGCCGCCGGTGTGTCGCTGCTGCGCGGAGCATCTTTGTTGCGACTGTGGGATGGGTGCTGACCAGTCGCAGGGTCCTTGCATGCGAACGATTGTGTGTCGCTACTGCGCGGAGCATCTTTGTTGGGCTGTGGGATGGGTGGTGACCTGTGGCAGGGTCCTTGCATGCGAACGATTGGAGGAAAAAGGCTAAGAGCATCTTCACTCGGCTATCCAGACGCTGATCCGGACGTCGAAAATAGGTTCGGACGTCGAAATTTTGCCCAGTCGCGTACCCAGAAATCTGTTTTTGTTCGGATTTGGGCAAACTTTGGTCCGGACTAACCAGGCTATACCCAGGATCCTGGATACGCTCTGGAAACGCCGGACAAAATGAATTCAGCGAGTGGACCCGCCTAATCAGCATATACTCGCCCATATTCATCCAAACTTTGCCAAAGTTCGCCCAGATTCACCCAAAGTTCGTCCATATAGACCATATTCGTCCAAAGTTTGTTCATATAGACCATATTCGCCCATAGTTCGTCTAAAATTCGGGCATATTCGCCCAAAGTTCGTCTGTATCGCCCATATTCGTCCAAATTTCGCCCAAAGTTCGTCCATATAGACCATATCGCCCAAAGTTCGTTCGTATCGCGCATATTCACTCAAATTTCGCCCAAAGTTCGTCCATACAGACCATATTCGCCCAAAGTTCGCCCAAAATTTGGCCATATTCGCTCAAAGTTCGTCCGTATCCCATATTCGCCCAAAGTTCGCCCATAGTTCGTTCATATGACCCATATTTGTCTAAAGTTCGTCTGTATCGACCATATTCGCCCAAAGTTCGCCCATATAGGACCAAAACCGCTTATATTCGCCCAAAGTTCGCCTAAAGTTTGCCAAAATTTATTAAATTTTAGCCAAACACGGAAACTCGTCTAGATAGCCGAGTGGGAAACTCGGCGTACCCAGGCCAAACTTATTTCAACCGGCTAAAAAAAGTCCGGATTTTCGCCTGAGTTCGTCCAACGAGTGGAGATGCTCTAAGGTAATTAACGATTAGGCCTAGAGAACAAAAGGAACAGGTTGACCATCAAACGTCCAGGAATCGTGGGATCGGAGGGCCCCCGATCCGGCGGATCGGGGCGTCGGATCCCCTGGAGAAGCTCAGCAAGGTCCGAAAAAAAGAGAAAACACATGGGAAGTTAATGTAGATATGCGACATCTAGTATCCAGCGCTGATTTGGTATGGGAAGTGGTTCTCTTTCATATATGTAGCTATTCGAACCAATTGACCTTCAAATTCTATGGCTAGTTTAGCAAAAAATCTGGACAAAAAATAGACATGTCCCGGCACGAGCAGCCTCCAAGCTGCGAGCCGGACCGAGTTGCCTCCGAGCAGAGTTGCTTGGAGGGGCGGTGTGCAGTCTCAGGCTCAGGCTTTTGGCTCGAGCTTTTTCTAGGATCATCCCCGAGCAATTCATCAAGGTGCTAGAGGCAGCAATTCATTAAGGTGCTAGGCAGTTTAGGTATCTTCACTGGACCGACCAATCCTGGCTGAGCGTCTCCGAAATGGTCTGCACGGACGAGCGGGGTGTGTGCGGCGTCTTAGCGGGCCGACCCATCCAGACAACGCGTCCGGCTCGACCCATTCGTGCACCTAATCCGGGTCTCGGTTGCGTCGGTCCGAACAACGCGTTGTCCGAGCGCGTCCTTTCTTTATCTTTGGCGGTCCCTCCCGCCAGTGGCACAGATAGCACACTACTTCTCCCTCAAAAAACCTCTCCCAAATTTCCACTAGCGAGAGCGGAAGGGAAGGCGATGGATCCCGCCGCCATGGTTGATCTTGCGTCCTCCAGCATTCCCGCCGCCAAGAAGCGCGGCCGGCCGAAGAAGCCCGCAAAGGAACATACGCCAGAGGAGCGTAAAATCGAGTCGGAGAAGCGCAATGGCCGACGGGTAGCGTCGAGAAATCGCCGCATCACTGCTAGGCTCGAGATGGAGTGCTGGGAGGAGAACAAGCATCTCCTCGCTAGCCAGAACAGGGTCGACGCCAACGAGATAGCAGTGAATGCCATCAAGCACGCCGACAACATGATAAAGCAGTAGGCGCTCGACACCGTTTTCGGCAGCGCCGTCTCTTTTCCCGGCCTTGCCACGCTGACACGTCCTCCAACAGCTCCGTCACTTCCACGCCTACCGGTCGGCCACCAGCTCAGCCCAAGATGACAAGGCCGCCCACGCCCTCGCTTGGAGGCCCCAGTTGTCCCGATTCAACCATCCCCACACGGCGTCGTCGGAGGCGGGAGAGCCCGCCATCGACCTAAACCGCACTCCATCCAATGCGGACGCAGCCCCGGAGGCGTCGAAGAAGCGACGGACCATATCTGCCGCGAACATGTCGACGCCAGTCAACCTATTCGGCGAAATGCGAGCCGAGCCACTGGCCGCTGACGACACGGTATGATTGCCACATTTCTTCGCCATTTCCAGTGCACTGCTCGGGCCGCTTTACGATGGCTAATTGGGGTGTAGGATTTCATGGGGAATGACGGCGAGGACGTCATGAACGACACGATCAACGAGGGTGGCCACGACTATCCCGACGACAGCGAGGCCGAGATAGAGATGCAGCAAGAGACCAAGAAAGATGCATGCAACATTGTGGACGAGGCATTGTTTGGAAACGATGGCACTTCTATGGGCAAAGGCGTCACGACTGCGTCGTTGGCCGCTTCACTTGCGGCCTCAATTGTCGACGATAAAAAGATGAGCCAACGAACCGGGGGGCTACACCCCTGCCGGGGACAAGCTCCTATGCAAGGCATGGATGGAGATTTCACAAGATCCACTTTGCGGCGCCTAGCAAAAGGGTTTTGCCTATTGGAAGAAGGTGGACAGGTTCTTCCATGAGCATAGGAAATTTGGGAAGGATGCCTTTTTTAGCGATCGAAACGATCTCTCCCTCTCCAAGCGTTGGGGCACCATCCATTCCGAGTGTAGCAAGTTCCAAGACTCCTACGAGATGGTGACGAAAAGGAAAATAAGCGGCTTGCAGCCGGTTGACATGGTAAAACCTCTTTCTCTCTTTGTCGATGTCTTGCATTTGCGTTCAGCCATTGTTGTCATCTATGTGTGTAGATCATGAAAGCAATGGAGCACTTCAAGACGGTGAACGATAACAAGGCCTTCTCGTTGGGCCATTGTTGGACGTTGTTCAAGGACACCAAAAAATGGGAGACTAGCTTTGCCCTTTGGAGAGAAACAAACAAGAATAAGAGTGGTAATGCCATAGCTCCGAAGGGCGGTGTCGTCGACCTAGACACCGACAATGACGAAGGCTTCGTTGCCTCTGCAAGCGACGGGACTGCTGGCCGTGCCCGCCACCCTGGTGGCCACAAGGCCACAAAGGCCGACCTCGCCCGCTAGGCTGGTTCCTTGGCATTCCAAAAGACCTTGAAGCAGATCCTGGAGAAGAAGGAAGAGGCCACCACTGAGAGGGAGGAGATGTGGCGCAAAGAGAAAGAGGCCGCCGCCAAGGCCTTTGTCTAGCTGCAGACGAGGTCCAGTGAGGTGAAGGAGGCCAACACCAAGGCCATGCTAATGGAGATCGAGGCCAATGCAAAGTCGACGGAGGCCAAAGCCAATGCCAAGGAGGCCGAGGCCAGGTCTAGGGTGCTAGAGGCTGAAGCCAAAGCTAAGGAGGCCGAAGCCAAGACCAAGGAGGCCAAAGCGGGACTTCCTTCCTCTACTTTCCACCCCCTCCTCCCGTTGAGAGTCGCCGCCCTCGTGCTGGGCCTCCCCGACTCCTCTCCACCGGCTCTGCCGGACGGAGTTGGAGAAGGGGAGCGCCGGAGTAGATAGGTTTAGGGGTAGGTTTGGCGATATGCCGGTTGCGGGCGCTATGCCCGGTAGATGAGCGGATGTGCAGATCTTTGATATGTCCAAAACGTATCTACTTTTTCGAACACTTTTGCTATTGTTTCTCCTCTAAACTTGTGTGATTTGGATACAACTAACACGGACTGACGCTGTTTTCAGCAGAATTACCTCGGTGTCTAGTTTTTGTGCAGAAAATGAACTATCAGGAAAAATCCGGAAAAATATGCCAAAAAATATATTTCACCAGAAGATCCACGGAGCCAGAAGACGAGACGGAGAAGGAGCCTGGGGGGCCCACACCCATGCCAGGCGCGGGCCCACCACTGGCCGCGCCTGGGGGGGTGCAGCCACCCCAGGCACCCCCTCGGCCTCCCTCTGCACCTATAAGTTTCCTTTCGACCTAAAAACCGGGGGAGGGGTCAATAGTTTTACAGAAAGAGTTCCGCTCCACCGCCGCCACCAGAAACCAAGATTCGGATCCAGAAACTCCGTTCTGGCACCCTGCCGAGACGGGGAATTTGGAGAGGATCATCGCCATCGTCATCACCGACGCATCTCCATTAACCATCGATGTTTCCCTCATCCATGAGTGAGTAATCCCCCGCTGTAGGCTTGGGGATGGTAGGGATTGGATGAGTTCTATCATGTAATCGAATAAGATCTGTTAGGGCATAGTGCCTAGTATCTCTATTTAGTGTTATTTGACTTTGTTGCAACTTGTTGTGCTTAATGCTTGTCACTAGGGCCCGAGTGCCATGATTTCAGATCTGAACTTATTATTGAATCATTATGATAGTATTGTTTGTGATCTTATCTGCAAGTTGTGTACACATATAATTGTCCGGATCCAAAGGCCCCAAAGTGACAATAATTGGGACAACTGGAGGGGATGGCTGTGGTGTGAGGATCACATGTGTTCACGGATTGTTAATGCTTTGCTCTGGTGCTCTATTAAAAGGAGCACCTTAATTTCTAGTAGTTCCCTAGAGGCCCCGCTCCCACGGGCTGGCTGGACAGAAGATGTTGTGCAAGTTCTCATTGCGAGCACGCATGACTATATTTGGATCACATGCCTTTGGACTATATATGCAATGCCCTAGATCTTGAAGTTACAGGTTTAGACTCGTCCATGCAACGCCCGTCCATCCATCCCTATGCCTATGCTTTTCGAATCCCATTGCTATTATTACTATTGCTTTGTTTCACTTTGCTATATTATTTCTTGTTGCTACTACCAAAGTATTGCTACTGATAAACTTCTGTCAGTAAGAACTATTTCCAGGTGCAGCTGAACTATGTAACTACCTCGGTGAATTACGCTCCTAGATTCAAGCCTGGATGAACGGAAATGGTTGAAATAGTACGGTGGGGCCCTAAAAGCCACTCACAGGTAGACCTTTCGGCCGTCCCAACCATTTCCAAACATCGGGACAAGAACGGGCGGCGTAATCGGCAGGCGAAGGGATCAACTATATACACAAATGAGTATGTATGCAAGCCACCATACAATAGTACATCAGAGCCATTCCATCTAAAAAGAAAGGAAAATATAGCAACGCCATACGACAAGATTCAAATGTCCTAGATAGATATAATAGTTTAGGATATCTCCTCATACATCAAACATCAGAGTATCAGGCGGAAGCGGCAAACAAGATCCGAGTACAGATAAGAAGCAAATCGGCATAAGATGCCCCATAAAATAAGCACATCCCGCCCACAGTTCTCACGGATCCCCATTCCCGGAATCTCTACACCGAATGATCGTTGCCCACATCGTCCGTCTCCTCCACCTAGTATCCATCTTGTGAGTGTACCTGTTCATCTGAATCAAATAATTTATCGTGTGAGACCCTAAGGGTACTCAGCAAGTCTTTATGCCTCTAAAGGGGACACAATCTGGGGTGACGCAATTGCAGCAAAAGATAAACCCTAGCAGTTCTATAGATACTCGCTAACCATCTGCCTAACCAAAGATGGACGGATGTCCGTGAATTAATAACAACAGTTATATTGGTAATCTTAACAGATCCATCCTCCTCCTCGCTTACCAACGAGGAAGCGGACGAACAACCCCCCCCCCATCCGTTGGCAGTTTTATTATCCATTCCATGAGTGTTGCTCTATTTACTAGTCAATTACTTAGGTCAAATTAAAAGCGGTACTTTAGTTATGCTTGTCTATGATCCAGAAACTGTGCTCCAAGTCGTCCATAACCGCGGACACGGCTTTCAGAAAGTTTTACCCACTGGGTGCACAAATAGCAACACACACTCGATCAACCTCGGAAAAACCAAATCAAAACCCAACGAGGCCTTCACGACAAAGCAATCACCAGATTCAGAAATATTTCAGGGGGCCACCCCATTAAGCTACCCGCAACGAAGTTAGCTGACTCCGAAACGGACTCAAGGTTTGGGTAGACGGCTGTAAACGACTGGGAACCCGAAAATGTGACTGGGCTTGTCGATACCACGAAATCGTGTCCCGATCCTAAACAGTACAGGTGCAGTACATCGCACAATTGTAAATAAAGCAGTAAGGCATGGCATAAGTACAGGATAGTAAATAAAACCTCAAACTAGTTTGTGGCCCCAAGAAATAACAATGAATCAAGCTCTGGCTCAGGAGGGTCCCATACACCTCCCGGATGTGGATAGCGCGAATATTCTTGGAACAGGAATCAAGTACTCGGGATCTCACGGGACACAAGTGAGCAGGAAAACCAAATAGCAGATATTGCTCACCGGTGCCACTTTCATTAGTTATCCCATTACTACTCAGGTTAAGTTGTTTAGGTACCTCGTTATCCATCAGACACTCACATACCCTAATCATGCTGTTCTACGACTCGCATGGCTCAAACAACTCCTGTAGTAATGGCTCATGGGATGGAGGAACAAGCTTCGGTGGGGTTTAAAAGTAAAGGCTATGCAATACTTGGGATTCAATTTAATGCAATCGCGACTCAATGATGCAAGAATAAGATAGAGGCAGTAGGTACTATATGTATGCAAGCATGTGGTAGTGCTTGCCTGGCAGCTCAGTTGAAGCGAGAGAAGGATCTAGGTAGTGCTCCTGGGTTTCTTGATATATCCCCTGCTCAACGTCTATTCGAAGAAGAACCAAACAAACAAGGGCAACATAAATAATGTGCACAAGCATATGAATAAAATGCTACAAGCAAACAATCATGCCATGATGAATGATGCACAATTTGCATGGCAATAAAGTAGCATGGCATGGGTGAGGTGTGGAACACAAGAATAAATCATTTTATTGAGTTTTGGCCAAATTTTATCCTCATATAAGTTGCTGTATACTTTATATTTATATGATGCATGCTGCAATTCAGAACAAGGAATGCATAAACATAAAGGTCTCGTCGAGCTAATCATTTTAGACATATCATTTGTTAAATTTGGAGTTAGAAATCAAAAGTTATTAATTAATTAAGAAAAAGGGCAATTTATTGTAATTTAAATCAACTTGAATTTTTAAGTGTTCAAAATATATTTTGGATAGCATATTTGAAATCCTCACATTTTTCTGATTTGAAAACATATATTATTTGTAATATTTGAATTCATATTTTAAAAGTTATTATAAATCTGATTTGAATTTGAATTTAATTTAAATTTGAAAAGATTTGAATTAAAACAGAGTCACAGAAATGCTTTTGTTACCCAGTCAGATCCTAGCCACATGTTGGAGATATGCCCAAAGAGGCAATAATAAAGTAGGTTATTATCATATCTTCATACTTATGATAAATGTTTACATTCATGCTATAATAGTATTAACAAGGAAACCATTAATACTTGTGTGATTTGTAAACTTAATTTGAAGTCCCTAGTATAGCCTCTATACTTCACTAGCTTGTTGGTTGATTGATGATTGTGGTTTCCATATCATGAACATTGAGATGTTATCAACAACAAGATCATATCGTTAGGAGAATGATATGGTGGACATACTCCTATAGATAAGCGTAGCATAAAGATCAAGTCATTTCAATAGTTCAATTGCTATATGCTTTCTGATACATAGTAACCTAATTCCTTCGACCATGAGATCATGCATATTGCCTTTACTGGATGGATGCTTTGATGTCATCAAACACCACACCGTAACAGGGTGGCTATAAAGGTGGCATTGAGTGTTCGGAAAGTATTGGTTGAAAAACATGGATCAAGAGTGGGATTTGTCCATCCACATGACGGATAGATATTCTCTCCCTCTCGGTGAAATGTCATCCAATTAGCTTGCAAGCATGTGACTTGGTCACAAGGGATCACATATCACGGAACGAGAAAAGAGTACTTATCGAACGAGGTTGAACTAGGTATGCAGAGATACCGACGATCATAACCTCGGATAAGTAACATATCGTGAGACAAAGGGAAATTGGTATCGTATGTAAGTGGTTCATTCGATCGCAAAGTAATCGTAGAAATATGTGGGAGCCATATGAATTTCCAGATTCCTCTATTGGTTATTGTTCGGAGAAGTGTCTCGATCATGTCCGCATAATTCACGAACCGTAGGGAGACACACTTAAGGATTCGACGTTGTTTGAGTAGTTATGGTATTATGAGAAAGAGACCGAATGTTGTTCGGAGTCTCGGATGGGATCCGGGATATCACAAGGAGATCCGGAATGGTCCGGAGAATAAGATTCATATAAGGAAAGTCCCATTTCGGAGTTGGGGAATGGTTCCGGTGTTTTCATCAGAACATTCTAGAAAGTCCGGAATGTCCAAGACTCGGAGGGAAGGGTACATGAATGTGTCATTACATATTGGAATGATTGCATCATGTACTAGGTGTTCTTGCTGTCCAAAATAAAGGGTTTATTTAAATCCTAAATTGAAAAAGTCAAACGGCCAGTTTGAAAGTCAAACGGCAATTTTGGGAAGTGGGAAAAGAGGAGGAGTTGGAAACCGACTTGAGGGAGGAGTCTCCTCCCCAAGCCGGCGCCCCACCCAAGGCCGAGTTGGGGAGGGACTCCACTCCCTCCCCTTGGCCGCAGCCCTCCCACCTATATAAGGAGGCAGGGCTCCTCCTATGACACACAAGTTCCTATCCTCTAAACTAAACCCTAGATCTAGACCCCGGTTTAGAGCTATTCGGTTTAGAGCCTTCTAATTGGTTTAGAGCCTTCTAATTGGTGTGTCTAATTACTAGACCACTAATAGCCTCTCTCATAAGCTCCACCATACTCGCACCGGCTTAAGGCGAAGCCTCAGGATCTCCCTCTACTTCCTGCATTACCACGCCAGTCTTGCCGAATCGCGAGGAGAGTGCTACAACCTCCGCCTCTTTGGAACAAGGAGAGGAAGGTCTTCGTCGAGTACCGAACGTGTGACCGACTGCGGGAGCGCTGCTGAAACGTGGCGCTGGAAGGATCGTCTACACGATCTTGAGATCGGAAAGAGTACGACTACATCACCCACGAGAATCTGCTCTCGTTAACCGCTTTGGAATCTTCGAGGGTGAGTTCCACTATCGACTCGTTGCTACAATCTAGTAGATAGATCTTGGCTTGTTTGTTTGTATGCGATAGAAAATTTTTGTTTTCCATGCTACGAACCCCTACAAAGGGTATCGAGCCGTGTCTATATGTAGATCTGTTGCAGACGAGTAGAACACAATGGTCATTGTGGCGTTGATGCTTTTATTGTAGATTGCTTTTGTGTACTTTGCATCTTGCGGTATGTTGGGATGAAGCGGCTAACCTTACATGACATCGTTCATGAGACTTGCTCCACGCTTGACATGCAATTTATATTGCATAAGTGGCTTTGCGGGTGCCTGTTTCTCCTAGCATAGTAAAGATCCAATTTACAACGGGTAATCAACAATGCTAGTATCAATGTTGTGGTTCTTGTTCGTAGGTTAGAACGACACCTATGGAAAGCCCCAAACCACGTAAAATATGCAAAGAAAGTAGAAGCGTCTAACTTTGTTTTGCAGGGTGTGTGTCTTGATGTGATATGGCCATGATTGTGATTATATTTGATGTATGCAATGTTCCTTATTGTAAGTTGGCAACCGGCAGGAGCCATATGGTTGTCTTTAATTTCTGTTAAGACCTGCGTGTCTATTCAAAATAGTTGTAATAGTTGAAGCTGGTGGACGACAACCATGAAGAAGCATCATTGACCTTGATGCTATGCCGGTGATGATGGAGATCATGTTCGTGCTTGAAGATGGAGATCGGAAGCACAAAGGAGAAAGGCCATATCATATCACATATTATGAATTGCATGTGATGTTAATCCTTTATGCATCTTGTATTGCTTAGTGCACGGTAGCATTATAAGATGATCCCTCATGCACATAAATTTCAAGTTCTAAAGTGTTCACCCTTAGTCAAGACCGTTGCCAAAGCTTGCGCTCAAGCACCACGTGATGATCGGGTGTCTTTGATTCATGGTGAATACAACGTAAGCAAGCCAGATTTGCTTATGCGGAAGCTAAGGTTTGATCTTGACGAGCCTAGCATGTCTGGACATGGCCTCGTGAACACAGATTGCCGAAAGGTAGAGCATGAGTCATATAGTAGATATGATGAACATGTTGATTGTTCGCCATTGAAGCTACATCAACTCTCGTGATGATCGGTTTTGATGTGGTGGATTTGGTTCGTGTGATCACTAAAACAATGTGAGGGATATTGTTTTGAGTGGGAGTTCACCTAGATTAATTTAATTATTAATTAGAACTCAATTTATCATAAACTAAATCAAAGTGAATTTGCATAGTTGTTGTAGTCATTGGCATCCGTTTACCACCTTGCGCTTAGTTATAATTGAGATGATAGAACTATAGAATTCTGGTTAGTTACTTTACGAACTGGTATCGTATTGTTTTGAAGTGTTAATCTAAAGTTTAAAAGTCCTATTGCAAACTTTCAGTAATTTCCGTTCCATAAAGTTTAATAATTAGTATTAAAACAAGAGTGACAATTCCAAGTGTTAGTGTTTGAGTATCATGTTTGTCTCCATGATTCTTGATATTCAAAGGATTGTCTTAATATCAAGGTTATCTAGGATCTGAAAGAGTTGTTTCAGAAACCATGATGTGTGGAAGATATTGTGATATCTGAAACAAAGTTTTGGTTGCAACATGATAGAGTATAATATGGCAAAAGTCATGTTCTCATGTTTGATGAGAATTTGCAAAAAGGTTGGAGACACTAGTTGTCCTAATCTTCCAAAAGGTTTTGGAGAGCAACATTATACTCACGATTCACCTTTATAAGCTAAAAGTAGCTTGGTCATGGACGATTCCATGATGAAGGTGAATATTTGATGTAGGTAAAATGTTTACTACACCAAGAGATTACTAAAGAAAGGAATTTGAAAGAACACCAAATATTTGATAATGGTGATCTACTTCAAAGTGCAAGTTCAAAGACATTGGTATTTAACTATACACGCTTTGGACTATGTGTCATAAGTATGACTCCACTATTGATGTTGATAGATTCTTTCAAACAGAAAAGGAAATACTGAAAGAGAATCTCATAAGTATATGGCAGAAAAGAAAAGAATATGTGATGATGTTCATCGAAAACAAATAAAGGGTTATTGTGTTGCTCGTTAAACATCAAAAGCTTGCCTTCAAGATTTGTTTTATCAGGTATTATGAGAACAAAAGGGTTGTTCAAATAATTGCCGTAATCCATAAAAGATGGATGATTCACAAATCTCGTTGGAGAAATCACATCCATAAAACTAGTGCTAAAATTGTCGAAAGGCAAATTGATTGAAAGATCACTTAGGAAGTGACATCGCCGTTTAAATTATATTGGAAAGAAAACATGAAGAAACTCCATGTGGATGGAATTTTGGAGTCTTTTGATTTTAATCAAATGACGTTTGTGAAACTTTCCTAGAGATAATTAAAACTTCGTTCATAGGCCAAAAGGGAACGAAAGACTGGCTTATTGGAACTTGTGCATATTGTTGTACGAAATCCATTATGTGTAGTCAAGAGCGATGGATTTCAACTTCATATGCTTTCTCCGAAAATTTGAGTGAATATGTGAATATTTACTTAATAAGGATGAAGTGTGAAATATTTGAAAAGTTCGAAAGATTTTCAAGATGAAGTGCAAAATCATTGTAACAAGAATATAAATAGTTTATGATAAGATCATAAAGGAAGATATTTAAGTTACAAGTTTAGCATAATACCTAAGATTTAAGGAATCGTTCCGTGGATTTGCATTTCCCGAAACACCATAAGAGTATGGAGCGTTCGAGATATGTAATTGAACCTTGTTTGACATGGTAAGATCAAAGGTATAATTCATAAAACTGCTATTATATTTTAAAGATTAAAAGCTTTAGAGACTACCGTTTTCCACTAAAAGAGCTCCATCATAATCCGCTGAAATGACACCATATAAAGTTATGGTTTGGGATAAAACCCAAGTAGTCCTTTCTTAAACATTGGTATGCTATGCATAAGAAAGATGTTTGCAACCAAAGTCGGATAAACCTGTCTTTGTATTACTGTTAAGTATTCCTCCATAAACACCGGAGACAAAAGTGTTTGTCGCTTAGAACGTCAAGTTTCTTTGAGAAGGAATTTTTCGTGAAAAGTTAAGTGGGAGGACAATAGAACTTTGATAAGGTTAAAAGAACCTTAGCTATATGTGCAAAGTTGCGCAGCACCGAAAAGTGTTCCGGAGGCAGCAACAATGCTCATGGCTCACGTGCCTCAAAGGTTGTGGTCACGGAGGTCTAAGTTTCTATTGAAACAAGTAGGTCGAATGAACAATCAAATACCAAGATTTGAGGGTTGAATCATTATTTGAGAATAATGAACCTACTACATGCAAAGAAGCGATGATGGGCCCTGACTCCGTCAAATGGCTTGAAGCCATAAAATCCGTGATAGTTCCATACACGAGAAATCAAGTTTTGAACTTGAAGGACCCTCGAGAAAGGTGTAAGACCTTACAGTTGTGTTTGGATCTATAAAGAAGTAGACATGGATGTTTCACATCTATGAAATAGTCGACATGTTGGGAAAAGTTCACAGCAATGTTCAAAGGTTGACTATGACAAGATTTGATCTTTCATAGTGATATTTAGTCTAGACGGATTAATGTAGCAACCACTACATATAAATTTGTTATATGGCAGTTGAATAAACAAAACAAGTTCTTCTAATAGAATCGTTACCTAGGACATGTGCATAACACGGTCCATAGGGTTTTGTTAATTCAAAGGATGCTAAAAGCATATGCAAACTTCAATGGTTGAAGTAAGCATAGCGGAGTTGGAATCTTCACTATGATAAAACTGTTAAAAGAGTTTAATTTCATCGGAGACAATGAAGATGCTTGCATTTGCAAGAAATTAAGTGGGAGCGCTAAGACATGTTTCTAATACATTATGTGGAAGACATATTGTTGATTGGAAATAATGTATCTTTTATTAACGCATATTAAAGAATTTCATCCCAATGAAAGACTTAGGCAAAACCCAAATATTTGGCATCAATAGACGCTAATATGGTTGTGCCAGAAGTACATAGACGAGATATTGAATGAATTCAATATAGAAACTACAAGAAAGGTTCTTGTTGCACAGAAAGGATTGAAATAGTTCAATGTTGATGATATATTCAAGTGTATTGACATTTGGTAAGTGAAACAAAGATTCAAGTATAGATTGATACTTGATGTATGAAATCACAAAGAGAATTTATATCAATCATCTTTGTGATATGTACAAATCCAGATATGTCCTATGCTATAAATATTATGAGCATATACCAGAATGATTCATAAGATGATCATTGGACGATAGTAAGGATATTCTTATGATCTTTTGGAAGAACTAAGAGTATATTATTTGTAGAAGTGACAAATAGATGGTTAGTTCATTGTAAAAGTACTACATTGATACTAGCTTTATCACAAAGTACAAATTTAGTTTATCTCAATCTAAATTAAGGGTTGCACAATATAATGGAAAGTGAGTTCCATAATGGATTTGGATGAGTTCCAAAGTTAAGACATTGTGACAGATACTACAACAAAGGGCTAAGTATATGACTGCTATTATAGCAGCAAAAGAGGGCATTTGTGTCAAGTAGTTTGTTATCAAACTAGGTGTAGTTCACAGCGGGATAATACTATGAAGATATATTGTGCGACAATATTATCAACATGTTTTAACCCCAAAGAACTAAAGGTCACACCGAAAGACCAAATCATACAAAGCCATCTCATTAGAGAATGAGTGATGCGTAGAGACGCAAAGACATGCAATTACACACGGACCTGGAAGTGTCAGATCCGGAGATCAGTTAACCACTAGCAATCGTGTACATACAATACCGGAAAGCCATAGGTGTTGAATACACAAAGGTTTGAAACTAGATTATTGACTCTAGTGCAAGTGGGAGACTGTTGGAGATATGCCCAAAGAGGCAATAATAAAGTAGGTTATTATCATATCTTCATACTTATGATAAATGTTTACATTCATGCTATAATAGTATTAACAAGGAAACCATTAATACTTGTGTGATTTGTAAACTTAATTTGAAGTCCCTAGTATAGCCTCTATACTTCACTAGCTTGTTGGTTGATTGATGATTGTGGTTTCCATATCATGAACATTGAGATGTTATCAACAACAAGATCATATCGTTAGGAGAATGATATGGTGGACATACTCCTATAGATAAGCGTAGCATAAAGATCAAGTCATTTCAATAGTTCAATTGCTATATGCTTTCTGATACATAGTAACCTAATTCCTTCGACCATGAGATCATGCATATTGCCTTTACTGGATGGATGCTTTGATGTCATCAAACACCACACCGTAACAGGGTGGCTATAAAGGTGGCATTGAGTGTTCGGAAAGTATTGGTTGAAAAACATGGATCAAGAGTGGGATTTGTCCATCCACATGACGGATAGATATTCTCTGGGCCCTCTCGGTGAAATGTCATCCAATTAGCTTGCAAGCATGTGACTTGGTCACAAGGGATCACATATCACGGGAACGAGAAAAGAGTACTTATCGAACGAGGTTGAACTAGGTATGCGAGATACCGACGATCATAACCTCGGATAAGTAACATATCGTGAGACAAAGGGAAATTGGTATCGTATGTAAGTGGTTCATTCGATCGCAAAGTAATCGAGAAATATGTAGAGCCATATGAATTTCCAGATTCCTCTATTGGTTATTGTTCGGAGAAGTGTCTCGATCATGTCCGCATAATTCACGAACCGTAGGGAGACACACTTAAGGATTCGACGTTGTTTGAGTAGTTATGGTATTATGAGAAAGAGACCGAATGTTGTTCGGAGTCTCGGATGGGATCCGGGATATCACAAGGTGATCCGGAATGGTCCGGAGAATAAGATTCATATAAGGAAAGTCCCATTTCGGAGTTGGGGAATGGTTCCGGTGTTTTCATCGGGAACATTCTAGAAAGTCCCGGAATGTCCGGCACTCCGGGGAAGGTACATGAATGTGTCATTACATATTGGAATGATTGCATCATGTACTAGGTGTTCTTGCTGTCCAAAATAAAGGGTTTATTTAAATCCTAAATTGAAAAGTCAAACGGCCAGTTTGAAAGTCAAACGGCAATTTTGGGAAGTGGGAAAAGAGGAGGAGTTGGAAACCGACTTGAGGGAGGAGTCTCCTCCCCAAGCCGGCGCCCCACCCAAGGCCGAGTTGGGGAGGGACTCCACTCCCTCCCCTTGGCCGCAGCCCTCCCACCTATATAAGGAGGGGCAGGGCTCCCCTCCTATGACACACAAGTTTCCTATCCTCTAAACTAAACCCTAGATCTAGACCCCGGTTTAGAGCTATTCGGTTTAGAGCCTTCTAATTGGTTTAGAGCCTTCTAATTGGTGTGTCTAATTACTAGACCACTAATAGCCTCTCTCATAAGCTCCACCATACTCGCACCGGCTTAAGGCGAAGCCTGGGATCTCCCTCTACTTCGTACCACGCCGTTTGCCGGAATCGCGAGGAGAGTGCTACAACCTCCGCTGCTCGCTGGAACAAGGGAGAGGAAGGTCTTAACGAAATCGAGTAACGTGTGACCGATCGGGAGCGCCGCGAACGTGGCGCTGGAAGGATCGTCTACACGATCTTGAGATCGGAAAGAGTACGACTACATCACCCACGAGAATCTGCTCTCGTTAACCGCTTTGGAATCTTCGAGGGTGAGTTCCACTATCGACTCGTTGCTACAATCTAGTAGATAGATCTTGGCTTGTTTGTTTGTATGCGATAGAAAATTTTTGTTTTCCATGCTACGAACCCCTACACCACAGTCACTGTCGAGCGGGGCCAGGCTGACTAGGACACACAGCACGCAGAAAACTTCTTATACCGCAGCTAAACTAGCCCCTGTGACTGACAAGTGGGGTCACGGCGCAAGCGGACCCGCACGCCAGTGGGCGAGAGGGGGCCTGCCACGCGGCACAGAGAGGGAGCGCGGGTTCAAGTTCTGTAAACGGGGGGTGTTTCTGCAAGTCTGACTGGGAGGCTGACGGTGGGGCTCGGAGGGGGCGCGGGTTGATGGAATAAAAAAGGTTGGGGGTTTTCTGAAAGACTGCCACAGCCCCACTATTTCTCTTCTCTCTGAACCGCGGACAGTGCCTGGTGCGACAGGCGCAGGGCGTGGCGCGGTGGGGGGTCGATCCAGGGACCTGGGGTGCGCGCGCGGAGGCGGCAGCCACTGGGCTGGGCTAGGGTTGTTGACAGGAGGACGCTGGGCGGCTAGATATGGCTTGCGCGATGTGCAGGAACCAGACAACGACAGACCCGCCATGCACAGAGGGCGTTCGTCGCCGGGATCCGCTCGTGTAGGAAGCGAACAACAGAGGGAGGGTGTCAGAGAGGTGCAGCAGCTCACCGGGAGCGGGTCAGTGGGGTCAGATCGGGTCGGGGTGCAGCAGGGCGACGGCGTTGCAGAGGCCGGGCCGAGCTAGGGTTCCGGCGGGGCGCGTCGGTGTGCAGCGAGGCTGGTCCTTCTCCTCCTCGTCTGCGGGTACAGGGACGATGCGGAGGGTCTCCTCGACTTCCTCGACAACCCAGCAACACGCCGCTGGCTTGCAACGGGTAGGTGGGGTAGAGGCCGACGGTGAGGTCGTCGGGGTGGATGTGTGGTAGCAGGGGGAGGAAGAGGGGGTAGGGCACGGCTCTGAGGATCTGGGAGATGCAGAAGAGGCCGAGGGGTGTAGATAAGGACGGGAGAGAGGGGTAGATGGCGTGGGGGGAGTGGGGCAGAGCAAGGTGGCTTCGGCCACCTTTCCTTCTCCCTTCACGTGATCGAGCCAAGGTGGGCAGGTGGTGGCTTCCGTGTGGGGTCAAGGGCAGGTGTAGGAGGGTAGGCTCGGGTGGGACTAGCTGGCAGGTAGAGAAGAGAGAGGATAGGGAGAGAGGAGGCTCGGGTTGAGCTTGGTTAGGAGCTAGGGTTGGAGGGTAGCCTCGGGTTAGGGTTGTGTTTAGGGTTGGGGTAGGAGGGTAGCTCGGCCAGGGGGAGTAGGGTGGCCAGGTGGGGCCTGCATCGTAGGGAGAGGGCTTAGAGAGGGGGGCTCGGGTTAGAGCTAGATAGAGGTGAGGTGAGAGGGAGATGGGTGTAACTAGGGTTAGTTTAGAGAGGTAACTAGGTTTAGAGTTTGGGTTAGCTAGGTTAGAGAGAGGAGAGGTGATGGCTTAGGGTTTGAGTTAAGGGTCGAATATGCCACACATGGCTTGCATGGATGGGGGATTAGTGTTTGAACATGATCCACTCAAAACCAAAGAAAAACCAAAGGAGATCAAAAGATGATGATGGTTGCATGGCCCATGCAAATGCATTAAATGCCATGTTTTAATCTTGTGAAAACAAAACACTTATTCATGGCATTTATACATATGCATTCCAAAAATATGGAATAAGCCAAGCTAAAAGAAGTGAAAGGATGCCCCATGTGGAGTACATGGAGATGACCATATTGAAATAAAATGGGACATGCTAGTGTGTATGTGCCACTAGGCATTTAGTAAGCCCAAAAATATCCCAATATGATAATAACCCCAAAATAACCCATATGGAAGCTAGGAACAAGGTTCCACTCACAAGGCATGCAAAGGTGGCCATGTGGCTCTCATAAACCAATAATGTGAAAACAATATGGTGCATATATGAGAGCATGTGGAGCTAGAACTGGATCCATCCCAACACACATGAGCTAGATGTAAAACCAAATAAATTGCAATGCTCATATATGGTGGAATGGTGGAATGATGGGGTGATGACAAGAAAGGTGGTGGAGTTAGTAAAAGATATGCCCCCAACTCAACTTGGGCATTTCAACAATATATCAACAATCAAATACAATATCAAGAGGCAAAATACAATTTACAATGCATATGAGAGAAGAACCAACACACAAAAGGGTTTTATATGATGCTCAAATGCAAGGTGGCATGATGACATGAGCATGAAATACTGATGATGCAACAATTATATATATGAAGTAGCCATTATATTACTAGACCAAGTAGCATTACAGTTGTTAGACAAATGGGATGCTACAACTCTCCCCCACTAAACAGGAATCTCGCCCCGAGATTCTAGGAAGAAGACTCAAAGAGGGTAGGATAGTTGGCACGGAGTTCATCTTCACGCTCCCAAGTTGCTTCATCCACGGAATGGTGCGACCACTGCACCTTGCAGAACTTGATGGACTTGTTGCGAGTCCTTCTTTCTGCGATCTCAAGGATTTTTGTGGGGTGTTCTTGATAAGACAGGTCTTCTTGGAGATTGATTAGCTCGTGATCCACAGTCCTGCCGGGGTCCTTGAAGCACTTCTTGAGTTGAGAGATGTGAAAAACATCATGGACCTTGAGTTTTTCCGGGAGCTCAAGAGCATAAGCAACTTCTCCTCTTCTTCCACGGATTTTGAAAGGACCGATGTATCTAGGAGCCAGCTTTCCTTTGATACCAAAACGGTGTGTGCCTTTCATGGGAGTGACACGAAGGTAAACGAGATCACCAGGGGCATACTCCATGTCCGTGTGCTTCCTGTCATAATTGCTCTTCTGGCGACTTTGAGCAATCTTCAGATTCTCCAGAATGATGTGCACCTTCTCCTCCGCTTGAGTTACAATGTCAGGGCCAAACCATATCCTTTCTCCTGCACCCGACCAACCAATCGGAGTTCTGCATTTGCGGCCATAGAGAGCCTCAAACGGTGCCATCTTTAGACTTTTCTGGAAGCTGTTGTTGTAAGAGAATTCAGCATAAGGAAGACATTCTTCCCACTTCATGCCAAAAGAGATGACGCAAGCACGAAGCATATCCTCCAGAATCTGATTGATCCTTTCAACTTGTCCTTGCGACTAAGGGTGGTAAGCTGTGTTGAAGTTCAATTTTGTTCCCAAAGCATTTTGGAAACTTTCCCAGAACTTGGAAGTGAAGATGCTTCCACGGTCTGAACTGATCTCAAGCGGAACCCCATACAGAGAGACAATTCTGTTGATATAGAGCTCAGCCAACTGAATTCCAGAAATTGTTTCCTTGACGGGGAAGAAGTGAGCCACTTTAGAAAGCCTGCCAATGACAAGAAAGATTGCATCGTTGCCCTTCTGCGACCTTGGAAAACCAGTGATGAAGTCCATTTCTACTTTCTCCCATTTCCATTCCGGGGGTTTCAATGGCTGTAGAAGACCTGAAGGTTTCTGATGAACAGCTTTCACTCTGCGGCAGACATCACATTCCGAGACATACTTGGCACAATATCGTTTCAAACCCGGCCACCAATATTGTGTTTTCAAGTCCATGTACATCTTTGTGCTGCCAGGGTGGATAGAAAGAACAGATTCATGCGCCTCCTTGAGAACTTGCTCTCTCAAACCCGGGTAGTTCGGAACAAACATCCGGTGTTCAAAGAAAAGCGTGCCTTGATCATCGACGTGGAAGGACTCATACTTCAGAAGCTGAAGTTGGGAGGTGATCTTTCTGGTGTGCGGATCACCACGCTGACGAAAGCGAATCTTTTCTTCCAAGAGAGGAGTAGCCAGAAGGTTCGTGAGATACCCTTGTTCCACAACTTCAAGGTTGAGCTGACGGAATTCCTCGCACAAGAGAGGCTGTTGTTCTTCCATCATGAGGTTGTTGACATAAGCTTTGCGGCTGAGAGCATCGGCCATGACATTAGCTTTGCCCGGAGTGTAGTTGATGGTCAAATCAAAATCATTGATTGCTTCAATCCATCTCCTCTGCCGAAGGTTGAGATCAGGCTGAGTGAAGATATACTTCAGACTCTTGTGATCAGAAAAGATTTCACAACGGTTGCCGAGCAAGTAGTGCCTCCAAAGCTTCAAAGCAAAGACAACTGCTGCGAGCTCGAGGTCATGTGTAGGATAGTTGATCTCATGCGTCTTCAACTGTCGAGAGGCATAAGCAACAACTTGTCTTTCCTGCATAAGGACCGCACCCAATCCTTGCAAAGAGGCGTCACAGAATATCTGGAAAGGCTTAGATGTGTCCGGAGGAACCAAGACTGGTGTGGAAGTGAGCTTCTCTTTGAGTGTCTCAAAGCTTGCTTGACATGCAGGAGTCCAAAGGTATTTCTTGCCTTTCTTGAGGAGATCGGTAAGAGGCTTCGCTATCTTCGAAAGTTGAACGGCGACGGCAATAACTAGCCAAACCAAGGAAACTCCACACTTCTTTGACATTTACAGGAGGAAGCCATTCAACAATTATCTTCACAGTTTCCGGATTGACTGCAATGCCCTTGGCAGAGATGACATGACCTAGATAGGTTACTTCAGGCAGCCAAAACTCACACTTGGAGAACTTTGCATACAAACGGTTCTCACGAAGCTTGTTTAGGACACACCGAAGGTGTTCTTCATGTTCTTCCTTAGACTTAGAATAGACTAGGATGTCATCCAGATAGACCACAACGAACTTATCAAGATACTCCATGAAAACCGAGTTCATGAGCCTCGAGAAGGTAGCAGGTGCGTTGGTGAGGCCGAAAGACATGACCGTGTACTCATATAGGCCATAGCGGGTGGTGAAAGCTGTTTTAGGAACATCTTCCTTGCGAATCTTGATTTGGTGATAACCACTTCTCAAGTCCAGCTTAGAGAATACCACAGCTCCAGCTAGCTGATCGAAGAGATCATTAATCCGTGGAAGGGGATATTTGTTCTTGATGGTTTTAGCATTGAGAGCCCGATAGTCAACACAAAGTCTATCAGTTCTGTCTCGCTTCTTCACAAAGATTGTTGGGCTACCCCAAGAAGAAGTACTGTGTTGAATAAAACCCAACTTCTCTTGTTCATCAAGCTGACGTTTGAGTTCAGCCAACTCAGCAGGACCCATTTTATAAGGCCGCTTGGAGATAGGAGTCGTTCCAGGTTCAAGTTCAATTACAAACTCAACCTCACGATCCGGAGGCATACCTGGCAACTCTTCAGGGAAGACATCTGGGAACTCGCAGACCACCGGAACACTCTGAATAGCTTCCATAGCATCATCATTCAGAGCCGCCAAAGAGAAAAGCTGGATAGCAGGAGTCAGACTTGGAGAAAAGACTATATGGCCTTCAGGAATCTTCAGAGAAACCGAGCGTTCAGCACAATCAATCACAGCTGCATTTGCTGTCAACCAATCCATGCCCAAGATGCCATCAATGTTAGAACTTCCCAGAACAATTAAGGACGCCGAGAACGAAGAGCCACCAATCTCAATTTGATTGCCATGGCTGATATGCTCAGCCCTCATGTTTGCTCCAGGAGAAAGGACCATTAACCGCTTAAGGAGAGGTTCCATAGCTAACTCATTCTCATTTGCAAACTTGTGAGAAACAAATGAATGCGATGCATCAGAATCAAACAAAACTCGTGCAGGGACTGAGTTAACGGGAAGCATACCCATCACAACTCCAGGTGCATGCTCAGCTTGAGCGGCGTTGACACAGTTGGCACGAGCAACAGTAGACCCGGGCTTGGTGTTGATGTTGAGAGCCCGAGGTGGTGGTGCACGAACCAAAGGAGAGCTTGCCGCATATCTTGGAGGTGGTGGAGGAAGAGCCTTGTTTTTCATCGGACAGTTCCAGTACTGATGCCCAGTATCTCCACACGTGAAACAAGCACCAGGTGGACGTGGAGCAACGTAGCCAGGGACTCCGCCAGGCGCTCCAGGGTGGTGGTTGTTGTAGCCCCTGGGAGCAGCAGTGATGAAGTTTGTTGGCCTTGCCGCGAAGCTTGCAGGTCTTGATGGAGCCGGGAGCGACGGTGGGGTGTTAGGAACCCAAACACGACGCTTAGAAGGAGCTGACATAGCTGAAGAACTTGCTGCATCACGGTTGTGTTTCTTTGACTCCTCAAACACTTGCTTACTTGCTTCTTCCTGCAGAGCTGTATGCTGAAGTTCCAGAAAAGATGCCGGCCTTGCATGTGTGATTGCATATTTAATCGATGCATTGAGCCCTTGCCGGAACCTCTTTTGCTTCTTCTTGTCATCTGAGATCTCATCGCCACCATAACGAGAAAGGTTCATGAAGTTCCTGATGTAGGTGTTGACATTGTCATTTCCCTGCTTGAGGTTGAGAAACACTTCCTTCATCCTTTCCATGACAATTTCTGACAGATACTGCTCTTTGAAGGCTCCAGTGAACTGTCCCCAAGTAGGCTGAAAATCAGTGCGGTTTGCCTTCAGGTAATTCTCCCACCAGAGAGCTGCATCTCCTTTCAGAAGGTGAGTGGCACACTTTACCCATTCTTGCTCAGGAACATCAGCAGTCACCAGTAGCCTTGACATCTCATGCAACCAATCATCAGCATCAAGTGGTTGATCAGAAACGTCAAATTGGCGTGGGTTGAACTTCAGGAAGCTTTTGATGTCTCCTCTCTTGGGAGGTGGAGGTAGCGGAACAAACTCATTCCTCCGAACACTCTCTTCAAAACGCTGCTGGCTCTACTGCATTGCTGCCAAGGCATTGGCGATGCTTGACAACGCGGCCCCCAGTTCAGGTTGTATGTCCTCCTCAGAACGGCGTGGTGGAGCCATCCTGTGATTGATATAAAACACAAGTCAGTACTATAATGGAGAATAATAATAATCCAAAATAGTACCAAGATGGAATTACTCAAGATTAAAGGATACAATTTACTAAGATGATATTAAAATATCAACAAAGTTCAAAGCACCTAGAAGATATTAAGCATATCGCATACGACTGAAAAGGAGTGTGGTACACAGATATATCAAAGAAAAATTTTCCGCAAATTTCGGCATTAAAATACCAGTAGATGCGCAAAATCACTTAACGAATCAAGATTAGTGACTCTACCAATTCAATATACAAGAGCGAATGATAACAGTAGTGGTATGGTCGCGACTCCATCCCGCACTCCAATCATTACTCCGCACATGAATAAGTAAAAACACATATCCTAACCCCTTCTTCTCACGATGAACCTAAAGATTAGTAACTACGGTAACGAACACACACACACACACAACCTATGGTACTATGGAAACCCAGAACACGTGAATCCTAGTTTGAACTTTTAAGAAGAGGATTGAAAACGTTACACTTCCTTACCAGAAAAGGGTGGGTGGGTGGGTAAGAAGAAAAGTGGAAGCAGTCCTACTCTCGCGTTTTGTTTTTCCCTAGTATACACAACTACCAAAAATATTTGCTAGACTGACAACGACCATTTGGCTGAGACCCTGAAGGTCGGGATGGCTCTGATACCAATTGTAACTACCTCGGTGAATTACGCTCCTAGATTCAAGCCTGGATGAACGGAAATGGTTGAAATAGTACGGTGGGGCCCTAAAAGCCACTCACAGGTAGACCTTTCGGCCGTCCCAACCATTTCCAAACATCGGGACAAGAACGGGCGGCGTAATCGGCAGGCGAAGGGATCAACTACATACACAAATGAGTATGTATGCAAGCCACCATACAATAGTACATCAGAGCCATTCCATCTAAAAAGAAAGGAAAATATAGCAACGCCATACGGCAAGATTCAAATGTCCTAGATAGATATAATAGTTTAGGATATCTCCTCATACATCAAACATCAGAGTATCAGGCGGAAGCGGCAAACAAGATCCGAGTACGGATAAGAAGCAAATGGCATAAGATGCCCCATAAAATAAGCACATCCCGCCCACAGTTCTCACGGATCCCCGTTCCCGGAATCTCTACACCGAATGATCGTTGCCCACATCGTCCGTCTCCTCCACCCAGTATCCATCTTGTGAGTGTACCTGTTCATCTAAATCAAATAATTTATCGTGTGAGACCCTAAGGGTACTCAGCAAGTCTTTATGCCTCTAAAGGGGACACAACCTGGGGTGACGCAATTGCAGCAAAAGATAAACCCTAGCAGTTCTATAGATACTCGCTAACCATCCGCCTAACCAAAGATGGACGGATGTCCGTGAATTAATAACAACAGTTATATTGGTAATCTTAACAGATCCATCCTCCTCCTCGCTTACCAACAAGGAAGCGGACGAACAACCCCCCCATCCGTTGGCAGTTTTATTATCCATTCCATGAGTGTTGCTCTATTTACTAGTCAATTACTTAGGTCAAATTAAAAGCGGTACTTTAGTTATGCTTGTCTATGATCCAGAAACTGTGCTCCAAGTCGTCCATAACCACGGACACGGCTTTCAGAAACTTTTACCCTGCAGGGGTGCACAAATAGCAACACACACTCGATCAACCTCGGAAAAACCAAATCAAAACCCAACGAGGCCTTCACGACAAAGCAATCACCAGATTCAGAAATATTTCAGGGGGCCACCCCATTAAGCTACCCGCAACGAAGTTAGCTGACTCCGAAACGGACTCAAGGTTTGGGTAGACGGCTGTAAACGACTGGGAACCCGAAAATGTGACTGGGCTTGTCGATACCGCGAAATCGTGTCCTGATCCTAAACAGTACAGGTGCAGTATATCGCACAATTGTAAATAAAGCAGTAAGGCATGGCATAAGTACAGGATAGTAAATAAAACCTCAAACTAGTTTGTGGCCCCAAGAAATAAGAATGAATCAAGCTCTGGCTCAGGGGGGTCCCATACACCTCCCGGATGTGGATAGCGCGAATATTCTTGGAACAGGAATCAAGTACTCGGGGTCTCACGGGACACAAGTGAGCAGGAAAAACCAAATAGCAGATATTGCTCACCGGTGCCACTTTCATTAGTTATCCCATTACTACTCAGGTTAAGTTGTTTAGGTACCTCATTATCCATCAGACACTCACATACCCTACTCATGCTGTTCTACAACTCGCATGGCTCAAACAACTCCTGTAGTAATGGCTCATGGGATGGAGGAACAAGCTTCGGTGGGGTTTAAAAGTAAAGGCTATGCAATACTTGGGATTCAATTTAATGCAATCGCGACTCAATGATGCAATAATAAGATAGAGGCAGTAGGTACTATATGTATGCAAGCATGTGGTAGTGCTTGCCTGGCAGCTCAGTTGAAGCGAGAGAAGGATCTGGGTAGTGCTCCTGGGTTTCTTGATATATCCCCTGCTCAGCGTCTATTCGAAGAAGAACCAAACAAACAAGGGCAACATAAATAATGTGCACAAGCATATGAATAAAATGTGACAAGCAAACAATCATGCCATGATGAATGATGCACAATTTGCATGGCAATAAAGTAGCATGGCATGGGTGAGGTGTGGAACACAAGAATAAATCATTTTATTGAGTTTTGGCCAAATTTTATCCTCATATAAGTTGCTGTATACTTTATATTTATATGATGCATGCTGCAATTCAGAACAAGGAATGCATAAACAGAAAGGTCTCGTCGAGCTAATCATTTTAGACATATCATTTGTTAAATTTGGAGTTAGAAATCAAAAGTTATTAATTAATTAAGAAAAAGGGCAATTTATTGTAATTTAAATCAACTTGAATTTTTAAGTGTTCAAAATATATTTTGGATAGCATATTTGAAATCCTCACATTTTTCTGATTTGAAAACATATATTATTTGTAATATTTGAATTCATATTTTAAAAGTTATTATAAATCTGATTTGAATTTGAATTTAATTTAAATTTGAAAAGATTTGAATTAAAACAGACTCACAGAAATGCTTTTGTTACCCAGTCAGATCCTAGCCACAGTCACTGTCGAGTGGGGCCAGGCTGACTAGGACACACAGCACGCAGAAAACTTCTTATACCGCAGCTAAACTAGCCCCTGTGACTGACAAGTGGGGTCACGGCGCAGCGACCCCGCCGATGGGCGAGGGGCTGCCACGCTGAGAGGAGCGAGCGGTTCAAGTTCTGTAAACGGGGGGTGTTTCTGCAAGTCTGACTGGGAGGCTGACGGTGGGGCTCGGAGGGGGCGCGGGTTGATGGAATAAAAAAGGTTGGGGGTTTTCTGAAAGACTGCCACAGCCCCACTATTTCTCTTCTCTGAACATGGACAAGGCTCGGTGCGACAGGCGCAGGGCGCAGCGCGGTGGGGGGTCGATCCAGGACACTGCGGCTACATGAGGCGGCAGCACTTGGGCTGGGCTAGGGTTGTTGACAGGAGGACGCTGGGCGGCTAGATATGGCTTGCGCGATGTGCAGGAACCAGACAACGACAGACCCGCCATGCACAGAGGGCGTTCGTCGCCGGGATCCGCTCGTGTAGGAAGCGAACAACAGAGGGAGGGTGTCAGAGAGGTGCAGCAGCTCACCGGGAGCGGGTCGGTGGGGTCGGATCAGGTCGGGGTGCAGCAGGGCGACGACGTTGCAGAGGCCGGGCCGAGCTAGGGTTCCGGCAGGGCGCGTCGGTGTGCAGCGAGGCTGGTCCTTCTCCTCCTCGTCTGCGGGTACAGGGACGATGCGGAGGGTCTCCTCGACTTCCTCGACAACCCAGCAACACGCCGCCGGCTTGCAACGGGTAGGTGGGGTATAGGCCGACGGTGAGGTCGTCGGGGTGGATGTGTGGTAGCAGGGGGAGGAAGAGGGGGTAGGGCACGGCTCTGGGGATCTGGGAGATGCAGAAGAGGCCGAGGGGTGTAGATAAGGACGGGAGAGAGGGGTAGATGGCGTGGGGGGAGTGGGGCAGAGCAAGGTGGCTTCGGCCACCTTTCCTTCTCCCTTCACGTGATCGAGCTGGGCAGGGCAGGGGCAGGTAGTGGCTTCCAGGTGGGGTCAAGGGCAGGTAGGAGGGGTAGGCTCGGGTGGGACTAGCTGGCAGGTAGAGAAGAGAGAGGATAGGGAGAGAGGAGGCTCGGGTTGAGCTTGGTTAGGAGCGAGGGTTGGAGGGTAGCCTCGGGTTAGGGTTGTGTTTAGGGTTGGGGTAGGAGGGTAGCTCGGCCAGGGGGAGTAGGGTGGCCAGGTGGGGCCTGCATGGTAGGGAGAGGGCTTAGAGAGGGGGGCTCGGGTTAGAGCTAGATAGAGGTGAGGTGAGAGGGAGATGGGTGTAACTAGGGTTAGTTTAGAGAGGTAACTAGGTTTAGAGTTTGGGTTAGCTAGGTTAGAGAGAGGAGAGGTGATGGCTTAGGGTTTGAGTTAAGGGTCGAATATGCCACACATGGCTTGCATGGATGGGGGATTAGGGTTTGAACATGATCCACTCAAAACCAAAGAAAAACCAAAGGAGATCAAAAGATGATGATGGTTGCATGGCCCATGCAAATGCATTAAATGCCATGTTTTAATCTTGTGAAAACAAAACACTTATTCATGGCATTTATACATATGCATTCCAAAGATATGGAATAAGCCAAGCTAAAAGAAGTGAAAGGATGCCCCATGTGGAGTAGATGGAGATGACCATATTGAAAAAAAATGGGACATGCTAGTGTGTATGTGCCACTAGGCATTTAGTAAGCCCAAAAATATCCCAATATGATAATAACCCCAAAACAACCCATATGGAAGCTAGGAACAAGGTTCCACTCACAAGGCATGCAAAGGTGGCCATGTGGCTCTCATAAACCAATAATGTGAAAACAATATGGTGCATATATGAGAGCATGTGGAGCTAGAACTGGATCCATCCCAACACACATGAGCTAGATGTAAAACCAAATAAGTTGCAATGCTCATATATGGTGGAATGGTGGAATGATGGGGTGATGACAAGAAAGGTGGTGGAGTTAGTAAAACATATGCCCCCAACTCAACTTGGGCATTTCAACAATATATCAACAACCAAATACAATATCAAGAGGCAAAATACAATTTACAATGCATATGAGAGAAGAACCAACACACAAAAGGGTTTTATATGATGCTCAAATGCAAGGTGGCATGATGACATGAGCATGAAATACTGATGATGCAACAATTATATATATGAAGTAGCCATTATATTACTAGACCAAGTAGCATTACAGTTGTTAGACAAATGGGATGCTACAAACTAACAACTTAGTTGTTAAGGCTTACAAGTATTCTTTGTCTCCCCTTGTGTCGAATAAATAAATTGGGTAATACTACTCGCGAAGACTATTGCGATTCCCTATACTTGTGGGTCATAAATCTTTCTGTGGGACTGAAAATGAGAGTGTTGTGGCTCATATGAATTAGCTTTCTACTATGAGTGCTTTATTCTCTGATGATTTTAAGATGCGCAAGTACTTTGTTACTAAGATCTTCCTTTTTTCACTAAAAAGAGAAGCTAGGGCTTGGTTTAATAGATTACCTCCTGGTTCCATTGATAGCCCTGATTGCTTGATTGCTTCTTTCTTCTAGAAATATTTTCCTCCCAGTGCTAGACATGCTGCTTTGCAGAGAATTTTTGATTTTAAACAGGGAGAAGAAGAGAAATTGCCTGAGTCATGGACAAGGTTCCGTACCTTGATTCATACACATCCTGGATGTCCATTACCTAAGAATGAGTTTCTTGATATTTATTATAATAGACTAACTGATGACTCTAGGATCTACCTAGATAGCTTTGCCGATTGTGTTTTCATGAAAAGAACTCCAACAGAGGCTGGAGAATCAATGGCTAAAATAAGCAAGAATTATGATGACTGGACTTCAACTGAGCTAAATACACCTGAGCCTATTACTCCTGCACCAGATGTTCTCGAACCAGTTCTAACACCAACACCAAAGAAGAGGGGAGTTATTGCATTAAATGATGAAGTGATGAAGGAAGCTAAGAAGTGTCTAAAGGAGAAAGGTATTAGAGCTGAAGATGTGAAGAATCTACCTCCTATAGAAGAATTATGCAAGCCAATTCCTCACTCATATACTATTGAGGTACACTCTCTCCACTTTAATGAAAGGGATATTCCCTATGGTAAGCCTCCTGATCAATGTTTAGAGGAACTTGACACATTTATTGTTAAATAAGGTAATTTTAATAAATAAGTTCAGAATCATTTGTTGGAAAACTGTAGAGCTATCCATGAGTTTAAAGATATTGTGGAAAGAACTTCTAATGATATTAAAATTCTTTGTAAACACTTTAAAATGGTTCAAACCCAACTTGATCAACTTGCTAAGGTACAAAAGGATATGCTAGTTAATGCCTCAGGAGATAAACATGCTTATGGAATTAGAACTAGGAGTGGTATATCTACTCAAGATCCTTTATATCCTGAAGGACACCCTAAAAGAATTGAGCAGGATTCTCAACAAGGTGAGAATAGTGGTAGTCCTCGTAACAGAAAGAAAAAGCAACACAAAATAGTTGAGGAACCCCTTGAACCTGTTGTAGATCCTAATAGTATGTTTGTCTCAAATGCTGAAACTGAGAGTGGTAATGATTAAAATGAGTCTCCTGATAAGGAGGAAGTTGAGGAAGAACCTGAGAAACACACTAAGAACACTAGGTATACAATGGAAGATTTTAGTGCTAATAAACATGGTAAAGAGAGAGAACCTTGGGTGCAGAAACCTATGCCTTTTCTAGGTAAGAAACACAAGTCAAAGGAGGAAGAACACTACAACAAGTTTTGTGAGTGGATGAAGCCTTTATTGTTGCAAATTCCTCTGACTGATGCTATTAAGTTACCTCCTTATTCAAAGTATATAAAGGATATTGTCTCTAATAAAAGGAAGATTCCTAATGAGGATATTTCTACTTTACATGCTAATTATTCCTTCAATGGTAAGGTTCCAAAGAAACTTGGTGATCTAGGTATACCAACTATTCCTTTCTCTATTAAGAATAATTATGTTAGAACTGCTTTATGTGACTTGGGAGCTGGAGTTAGTGTTATGCCTTTTTCTCTCTACAAGTGGCTCTAATTAGAAAAATTGATACCAACTGATATATCTTTGCAAATGGCTGATAAGTCAACTACTATTCCTGTTGGTATATGTGAGGATGTTCCTGTTCAAGTTGCTCATAATTGCATGGTTTTAACTGATTTTGTTGTACTTGAAATGCCTGAAGATGATAATATGTCTATTATTCTTGGGAGACCTTTTCTTAATACTTCAGATGTTGTCATCAATTGCAATCAAGGAAAAGTAACATTCAATATTAATGACAAAGAGCATACTGTTTATTTCCCCAAGAAGGTTGCTAGAAGCTATTGCCTGAATTCCATTGAAAATATTGAGATTATCAAGGTTGGAGAAATATATTGTCCCATTCCACAAGAAAAATTTGAAACTATTATGATTGGGACCATTGCTATCAAGTATGAGGTAACATAATCACCTTGTGGAATGCAAATTTTTGTTTCATATAAGATTGTTTTGGTAACAAGACTTGATCAACCTTGTTAACAAAAGGATTTTAATGAACAAAATAATGTTTTTACTGTGGTTATACTTGCTTTCTTTTACTTTTCTCCTTCCTAGTCTTTGCCTTTCTTTTGCTAGCTTTGGTTTTGTTAGTTGTTTGCTTGTTAGTTTGTCTTAGAGCTCCCGTAATTTGGCTTTTGGTTTGCTTTTGCTTCATCTGAAAAAACTTTTTCTGCGAGAAAATCAATTTTTATACCCTGAAAATTGGCCAAAAATAAAGTTTCCCGGAAAATCCCAGAAAATTCAAAATAAATTTTTCCTCGAAAAAAGGGACAGAGAGACACCTGAAGTGACCCAGGGGCCACCCCAGGCCACCACACCCATGGTAGGCGCGGCCTACCTAGGGGTGGCGCCTAGGGGGGTTTGGCCCACCTAGGCCCCTTTAGGCTGCCTCCTCAAAGCCACCTTCTTTCTCTCTTCCAAAAAACACTAGAAAACTTGCTCAAGCTCGAGTTCTTGATGTTCTTGCCCGCGATTTTCGATCTCCTTGTTCCGCCCATCTCAAGTGCTGATTGTTGGAGGGATTGCTCCTTGGTATGTGCCTCCTCCACTTGTCCAATTAGATTTGTGATTGGTAGATTGTATCTTGAGTATTTTTCTTCTATAGGTGACAGTTTGTTTGAGCTTGCATGCTTGTTCTATGCTTAGAAACTTTATTTTGATGCATGTGTAGTCCTCTAGCAAGCTCCTATAGTAGTTACTCATCATTTATCAACTTAGAAATCACTTGGTTTGATATTTGTCTAAAAATTTCAGAATTAAGGCAAGGTCATGGACAACCATACATTTGGTGAAATATTTGAAAGTGATGCACCTAGAAGGGCAAGGCTTCCAAGGTCATCCTGAAGGGAATATGCCATGAGAGGCAATAATAAAGTGTTTATTATGTGTATTCCAAGTATATGATAGATGTTTATTTTGCATGCTATAATTGTATTAATACGGAAACATTAATACATGTGTGTTTAATAAACAAACAGAAAGTTCCTAGTTATGCCTCTCTCATAAACTACCTCGTTGATTAACAAGATGATCAAGGTTTCCTGATCATGGACATTGGATGTTGTTAATAACGGGATCACAACATTAGTGTAATGGTGTGATGGACATTCATCCGAAGTATAACATTATGATCAAAGTCATTGAGTTTATATTGCTATAACAACTTACGAAGTGATCCTAATCCTTAGACCATGAGATCATGTCAATCACTAACATCGGAAGAATTTTTTGATAACATCAAACGTCACACTTTAACAGGGTGATTATAAAGATGGGTTCAGAACTAATAAAGTGTTATGTTGAGGCCCATGGATCGAGAGTGGAATTTGTTCATCTCGATGACGGATAGATATACTCTGGGCCCTCTCGGTGATATCACATTGGTTAGCTTGCAAGCAAGTGATTTGATCACTAGAATGTTATATCACGGGAACGAGAAAAGAGTGCATTGTAGGGTTTCGTAGCATGGAAAACAAAAAATTTCCATCGCATACAAACAAACAAGCCAAGATCTATCTACTAGATTGTAGCAACGAGTCGATGGAATAACTCACCCTCGAAGATTCCAAAGTGTTTAACGAGAGCGGATTCTCGTGGGTGATGTAGTCGTACTCTTCCCGATCTCAAGATCGCGTAGACGATCCTTCCGGCGCTGCGTTCCGGCAGCGCTCCCGCAGTCGGTCACACGTTCGGTACTCGACGAAGACCTTCCTCTCCCTTGTTCCAGCAGGCAGTGGAGGTTGTAGCACTCTCCTCGCGATTCCGGCAGCACAACGGCGTGGTACCGGAAGTAGAGGGGAGATCTCGCAGGGCTTCGCCTTAAGCCGGAGCGAGTATGGTGGAGTATGAGAGAGCTCCTCGGCGATCTAGGTTTTAGACACACCAAGGAGGAGGTGCTAGAGCCGGCGGCTAGGGTTTGGGGCACCCCAAGTCGGCGGCTAGGGCAACCCTAGGAGGCGGCGGCAGCTGCAGGAGGTGGTGGCGCCAAGCTAGGGTTTGGAGGAGAGAACTTGTGTGTGCTAGGAGGGAGCCCTGCCCCTCCTTATATAGGTGGAGGGGCCGGCGGCCAAGGGGAGGGAGTGGAGTCCCTCCCCAACTCGGCTTGGGTGGTGCGCCGGCTTGGGGAGGAGGGACTCCTCCCCAAAGTCGGTTTCAACCTCCTCCTCCTCTTTCCGAAACTTGCCGTTTGACTTTCAAACTAGCCGTTTGACTTTTCAAACTAGGATTTGAATAAACCCTTTATTTTTGACAGAGAAGACACCTAGTACATGATGCAATCATTCCAAATAACAATGACACATTCATGTACCCTTCCCCCCAGAGTGCCGGACATTCCGGAACATTCTAGAACATTCCCGATGAAAACACCGGAATCATTCCCCAACTCCGAAACGGGACTTTCCTTATATGAATCCTATTCTCCGGACCATTCCGGATCTCCTCGTGATATCCCGGATCCCATCCGAGACTCCGAACAACATTCGGTCTCTTTCTCATCATTCCATAACTACTCAAACAACGTCGAATCCTTAAGTGTGTCTCCCTACGGTTCGTGAATTATGCGGACATGATCGAGACACTTCTCCGATCAATAACCAATAGAGGAATCTGGAAATTCATATGGCTCCCACATATTTCTACGATTACTTATGATCGAATGAACCACTTACATACGATACCAATTTCCCTTTGTCTCACGATAGTTTACTTATCCGAGGTTATGATCGCGGTATCTCTGCATACCTAGTTCAACCTCACATCGACAAGTACTCTTTTATCGTTCCCGTGATATGTGATCCCTTGTGAGCCAGTCACATGCTTGCAAGCTAATTGGATGACATTTCACCGAGAGGGCCCAGAGTATATCTATCCGTCATATGGATGGACACATCCCACTCTTGATCCATGTGTCTCAACCAATACTTTCCGAACACTCAATGCCACCTTTATAGCCACCCAGTTACGGTGTGGTGTTTGATGTCATCAAAGCATCCATCCGGTAAAGGTGATAGACATGATCTCATGGTCAAAGGAATTAGGTTACTATGTATCAGAAAGCATATAGCAATTGAACTATTAAAATGACTTGATCTTTATGCTACGCTTATCTATAGGAGTATGTCCACCATATCATTCTCCTAACGATATGATCTTGTTGTTAATAACATCTCAATGTTCATGATATGGAAACCACAATCATTTATTAACCAACAAGCTAGTGATGTATAGAGGCTATACTAGGGACTTCAATTTAAGTTTACAAATCACACAAGTATTAATGTTTCCTTGTTAATACTATTATAGCATGAATGTAAACATTTATCATAAACACAAAGATATAATAATAACTACATTTATTATTGCCTCTAGGGCATATCTCCAACAGTCTCCCACTTGCACTAGAGTCATCTAATCTAGATTACATGGTAATATACCGAACACCCATGGCAGTTTGGTGCTGGTCATGTTTTGCCCTCGGGAGAGGTTTAGTCAACGGATCCGCCACATTCAGATCTGTGTGTACTTTGCAAATCTTTATATCCCCATCTTGGATATGTTCTCGAATAGCGTGAAAACGCAGCTTGATATGCTTCAGCTTCTTGTGTGACCTTGGTTCTTGCGCATTGGCTATGGCGCCCATGTTATCACAGTAGATAGACGGGTCCAGCGCACTAGGAACCACACCTAGCTCTGTAATGAACTCTTTCATCCATATTGCTTCTTGTGAAGCCTCCAAAGCAGCCATGTATTCCGATTCAGTTGAAGATCTCGCCACAACGCTTTGCTTTGCACTCCTCCAGCTAACTGCTGCACCATTCAAAATAAATACGTATCCAGATTGTGATTTAGAATCATCCGGATCGGTGTTCCAACTAGCATCGGTGTAACCATTAACAACGAGCTGTTCATCACCTCCATAAGAAAGAACCATATCCTTAGTTCTTCTCAAGTACTTAAGGATGTTTTGATCATTGTCCAATGATCCACTCCTGGATCACTTTGATATCTGCTAGTTAAACTAACAACATATGCAATGTCGGGTCTAGTACATAGCATGGCATACGTTAGAGATCCTATGGCTGAGGCATAGGGAGTCTTACTCATCCTTTCTCTATCTTCTGCCGATGTCGGACTTTGAGTTTTACTCAAGGTCGTATTGGGCAACATGGGCAAGAACCCTTTCTTGCTATCTTCCATTCCAAACCTCTTTAGAACTTTGTCCAAATATGTACTTTGTGACAATGATATTAGGCGTCTCGATCTATCTCTATAAATCTTTATGCCTAATATGTAAGCTGCTTCGCCAAGATCCTTCATTGAAAAACTATTATTCAAATATTCCTTGACACTATTAAGAAGGTCTACATCATTCCCAATCAACAATATGTCATCTACATATAGTATTAAGAATGCTACAGAGCTCCCACTCACTTTCTTGTAAATACAAGCTTCTCCATAAGTTTGTATAAAACCAAAACTTTTGATCACCTTATCAAAGCGTTGATTCCAACTTCGGGATGCTTGCTTCAATCCATAGATGGACCGTTGAAGTTTGCATACCTTGCTAGCATCTTTAGGATCGACAAAACCTTTGGATTGCATCATATACAACTCTTCATCAATGTCTCCATTGAGGAATGCTGTTTTAACATCCATCTGCCATATCTCATAATCATAATATGCAGTGATTGCTAACATAATCCTTACAGACTTTAGCTTCGCTACTGGTGAGAAAGTCTCATCGTAGTCAACTCCTTGAATTTTGTCGAAACCCTTTTGCGACAAGTCGAGCTTTATAGACAGTAACATTACCATCAGCATCTGTTTTCTTCTTGAAAATCCATTTATTCTCGACGGCCTTCCGGCCATCCGGTAAGTCCACCAAAGTCCATACTTGGTTTTCGTACATGGATCCAATCTCGGATTTCATGGCTTCTTGCCATTTATTGGAATCTGGGCTCATCATCGCTTCCTCATATGTCTCAGGGTCATCGGTGTTGTCCACCAACATGACACTCATAACGGGATCATACCAATCTAGAGTGGTACGATTTCTCGTTGACCTGCGAGGCTCTGTAGCAACTACAACCAAGTTTCATGATCATCATCATTAGCTTCCTCTCTTCTTTGGTGCAAAGGCCACAGAACTACTTCCGTGCTGCGCTACTCGCAAGTTCGAGAGAAGGTTCAACAACCTCGTCGAGTTCTACTTTCCTTCCAAATACTTCTTTCGAGAAATTCCTTCTCTAGAAAGGATCCATTCTTGGCAACAAAGATTTTGCCTTCGGATCTATGATAGAAGGTATACCCAATAGTTTCCTTCGGGTATCCTATGAAGACGCATTTTTCCGCTTTGGGTTCTAGCTTGTCCGGCTGTAAATTCTTTACATAGGCTTCGCAACCCCAAACTTTAAGGAACGACAATTTAGGTTTCTTCCCAAACCATAATTCATACGGTGTCGTTTCAACGGATTTAGATGGTGCCCTATTTAAAGTGAATGCGGTTGTTTCTAATGCATAACCCCAAAATGATAGCGGTAAATCTATAAGTGACATCATAGAACGAACCATATCTAAGAGAGTTCGATTACGACGTTCGGACACACCATTACGTTGTGGTGTTCCCGGCGGTGTCAATTGTGAAAGTATTCCGCATTTCTTCAAATGCTCGCCAAACTCAGAATTTAGATATTCACCTCCACGATCGTAACGTAGAAATATAATCTTCTTGTTACGTTGATTCTCTACCTCACTTTGAAATTCCTTAAACTTCGAAAGTTTCGACTTATGTTTCATGAAATAGATATACCCATATCTACTCAAGTCATCCGTGAAGGTAAGAACATAACGATAACCACCGCGCGATGCTACACTCATTGGACCACACACATCGGTATGTATGATTTCCAATAAGTCTGTAGCTCGCCTCCATCATACCAGAAAATGGAGTCTTAGTCATTTTACCCATCAGACATGCTTCGCATCTATCAAGTGATTCGAAATCAAGTGATTCGAGAAGTCCATCGGAATGGAGTTTCTTCATACGCTTCACTCCAATGTGACCAAGACGACAAAGGTTACATATAGGTCGAGTTATCGCTCGATTTCAAACGTTTAGCCTCAATGTTATTAATATGTGTATTTCCACTATCGAGATTCAACAAGAATAGACCATCTATCAAAGGTGCATGTGCATAAAACATATTACTCATATAAATCGAACAACCATTATTCTCGGATTTAAACAAGTAACCGTCTCGCAATAAGCAAGATCCCGATATAATGTTCATGCTCAACGCAGGCACCAAATAACAATTATTTAAGTATAAAACTAATCCCGATGGTAGATGAAGGGTAGCGTCGATTGCGATCACATCAACCTTTGATCCGTTTCCAACGCGCATCGTCACCTCGTTCTTCGCTAGCTTCCGTTTATTCTGCAGCACCTGCTTCGAGTTACAAATATGAGCAACCGAACCAGTATCAAATACCCAGGCACTACTACGAGTACTAGTGAGATACACATCAATAACATGTATATCAGATATACCTTTCTTCTTGATGTTGCCGTTCTTCAAATCCGCCAAGTACTTTGAGCAATTCCGCCCAAAGGACCTTCTCCCTTGCAGTAAAGCACTCGATCACGCTTACGTCCAGCCTTGGTCTTCTTCGTCGGCGTGGTAACTTTCTTACCACCCTTCTTGAAGTGTCCCTTTTGCTTAGACTTGCCTTTCTTGAATTTTGTGGTCTTATTGACCAACAACACTTGGTGCTCTTTCTTGATCTCCACTTCTGCACATTTTAACATGGCAAAGAGTTCTGGCAACGTCTTGTTCATGTTCTGCATGTTGTAGTTCATCACAAAGTTCTTGTAACTTGGTGGTAGTGATTGGAGGACACGGTAAATCCCCAAAGCATTAGGAATCACTATACCCAAGCTTTGAAGTTTGTTTGCGTGCCCAGACATCTTAAGCACATGCTCACTGACGGAGCTGCCCTCTTCCATCTTGCAGTTAAAGAACTTTTCAGAACCCTCATAGCTCTCAATTGCCGCATGAGTCTCAAAGATCAGTTTGAGATCACGGACAATATCATGTGGGTCTGAATTCTCAAACCTTTTCTGAAGCTCTGATTCTAAACCATACAAGATAGCACACTGAACTGTGGAGTACTGTGTCTTCCGAGTGAGGTAAACATTCTTTACTTCATCGGTAGCGATGGCTGCAGTGGGTCACCCAATGATGCATCCAAAGACATAGGTTAAATTACCAGCTGTGAGGACAATCCTCAAATTGCGGAACCAATCCGCGAAGTTGCTTCCATTGTTTTTCAACTTTTCTTTCTCTAGGAACGCATTAAAATTGATGGTAGGGGCTGCCATTGATCTATAACATATTTGCAATAGTTTAGACTAAGTGTATGACAAATTGAGTTCTAATTAATAATAAAATTAATCTAGGTGAACTCCCACTCAAAACAACATCCCTCACATTGTTTTAGTGATCACATGAACCAAATCCACCACATCAACACCGATCATCACGAGAGTTGATATAGTTTCAATGGCGAACAATCGTCATGTTCATCATATCTACTATATGATTCATGCTTTTGAAAGGGTTTCGCAGCATAGTAAATCAAAAATTTCTACGGAAGCGAACAGAAGGAAAGCCAAGATCTAATCTAGGAGATGCAAACAACGAGAGAGATTGGATTAGATCTTCATACCCTTGAAGATTCGCAGACAGGAACGCTCGTTTAACGTGGGTGATGTAGTCGCATTTCGCTTCTCCTCCTCGCGATCCGATCCGATCTAGCACCACAAGTGGCGGTGCCTCCGTGAGATGCACACGTGCAGCACCTCGACGTCTCCTCCTTCCTCGGACCAGCAAGTAGGGTGGAGAGATAGATTGGATCTACAACACGACGGCGTGGTGTATATGGTGGAGAATTTCTGCAGCAGGGCTTCGCCTACAAACAGTCGGGACGGAGAGAGGAAGGGCAGCAGGGCGGCTAGGGTTGGAGGGGAAGGTGTGTGTATGGAGGGGGGCACACCAGCCCTCTGTTTATAGAGGGGGGCGGCCAGCCCTAGCCTCTCCTCCAAGCCTATCTCTAGTTTAAACAATTTAAACTCTCCCTTATCTAGAAATCCTATCTTATCTTATCTCTAGTTTAAACGATTTAAACTCTCTAGGATCGGCTGGGCCCTATGGGGCCTAGTGCCCCTGGCCCAATGCGGCCAGGACACTCCCTCATAGGCCCATGCCCCCTCCCGGAAGGTGGGACCACGTTGGCCCTCTTCCGGAAGGTTCTAGAAGCTTCCAGTACAATACCGATTAACCCGGAACAATTCCGAACTCCAAAAACTGCACTGCCTTATATGAATCTTATTCTCCGGACCATTCCAGAACCTCTCGTGATATCCCGGATCCCATCCGAGACTCCGAACAAAAATTCATAAACCAATTATCCAATCTATCCTAGCGTCGAGACACGTTAAGTGTGTGAACCTGCGGGTTCGAGAATATGCAGACATGATCTTCTATCAATAATCAACAGCGGGGTCTAGGCACCCATATTGACTCCCACACATTCATCGATGATCATATCGGATGAACCACGATGCCAGGATTCAATCAATCCCATATATATATTCCCTTCGTCTCGCGATATTTTACTTGCCCGAGATTCGATCGTCGGTATCGTCATACCTAGTTCAATCTCGTTCACAGCAAGTACTTTACTCGTTCCGTAATCCGATATCACTTTGTGATTAACTCCTTAACCACATGCTTGCAAGCGGTGTTGATATCGACACGAGTGGGCCCGAAGCATATCTCTCCGACTTGGGAGGGACAAATCCCATCTCAATACATACAACCCAACAGATACTTTCCGATCACCTGAGAGACACCTTTATGATCACCCTTTCATAGGATGACGTTTGATGACCTCAAAGCTTTCTTCCGATACCAGGGAGTTGTATTATCTCATGGTCTAAGGAATACAATATTTGACATAGGAAAAGCTTCGCAAAGATGAACACAAGGACACGATCTAATTTCTTCGCTTAGTTTGGGTCTGTCCACCATATCATTCTCCCAATGATATGATCTCATTATCAATTGACAACTCATGTCTATGCTTAGGAAACCTTAACCATCATTGATCAATGAGCTAGTCCATAGAGGCGTACTAGGGACACGGTGTTGTTCACAAACCACACAAGTATTAATGTTTCCGCTTAATACAATTCTAGCATGGAATATAAACTTTATCATGAACAAGAATTATAATAATAACATCTTTATTATTGCCTCTAGGGCATAATTCCAACAGTCTCCCACTTGCACTAGAGTCAATAATCTAGTTTACATTTGGCAGCAATCTCACACCCATGGCACTGAGGTGTTGATCATGTTTTACACGTGGAAGAGGTTTAGTCAATGGATCTGCGACATTCAGATATGTATGTACTTTGCTAATCTTCAGATCTCCATCTGCTATATAATCTCGGATTATATGAAACTTATGTTGATATGCTTGGTCTTTGGATGATATCTTGGTTCCTTAGCGAGTGCTATGGCGCCAGTGTTGTCACACAATATCTCCAGTGGGTCCAATGCACTTGGAACCACGCCAAGCTCAGTGATGAAATTTCTGATCCAAACTCCTTCACTTGACGCTTCTCCAGCAGCCATGTATTCCGCTTCTCATCAGAGATCCCGATCACGCTTTGCTTGCAGCTTGTCCAGCTCAGCTCCTCCATTCAAAATATACACGTATCCCGTTCGAGATTTAGAATCATCCTTGTCGGTGTCGAAACTAGCATCGACGTAACCTTTACGACGAGCTGTTCATCACCCCCATAGACTAAGAACATTTCTTTAGTCCTATTTAGGTACCTTAGGATGTTCTTCACGGCTGTCCAAAGGTTCCACTCGGATCACTTTGATATCTGTCGTCAAACTAAGAGCATTGGACACATCCGTCTAGTACACAAGATGGCATACATGATGGAACCTATGGCCGAGGCATAAGGCACTTTGCTCATAGCTTCCCTATCATTTACAGAAGCTAGACACCGAGCCTTGCTCAATATCTTACTCGACAACATAGGCAATCGAACCTTTCAATGCCTTATCCATTCTGAACCTTTTCAGAACTTTGTCTAGGTATGTACTCTGGCTTAAAGCTATCAGGCGTCTTTGTCTATCTCTATAGATTTTGATGCCCAATATATAAGCAGCTTCACCTAGGTCTTTCATTAAAAAACACTTGTTCAAATAACTCTTCACATCGTTAAGCATGTTGATGTCATTTCCAATAATCAATATGTCATCCACATATAGTACCAGAAACGTCACCGAGCTCCCACTCACTTTCTTGTAGATGCAAGCTTCAGCAATTTGGAACAAATCCAAAGCTCTTGATCACTTGATCAAAACGAAGGTTCCAACTCCGAGATGCTTGCTTGATCCATAAATGGAACGCTGAAGTTTACATACTTTATCAGCATCCTTAGGATCGACAAAACCTTCAGGTTGCATCATATACAACTCTTCATCAATGTTGCCATTGAGGAAAGCAGTCTTGACATCCATTTGCCATATTTCATAATCATGAAACACAGCAATTGCTAATAAAATCCGAATGGACTTAAACATCGCTACGGGAGAGAAAGTCTCATTGTAGTCAACACCTTGAACTTGTCGAAAACCTTTCGCAACAAGCCGTGCTTTATAGACGGTAACATTACCATCCGCGTCCGCTTTCTTCTTGAAGAACCATTTGCACTCAACGGCCTTTTGTCGCTAGGAGGGTCCACCAAAGTCCATACTTGGTTTTCGCTCATGGATCCCAATTCGGATTTCATGGCTTCTAGCCATTTCTCGTCTGGGCTCATCGCTTCCTCATAGTTCGTGGGTTCACTGTCTTCTACTAACAAGACAGTCAAGACAGGTTGCTGCACCACTCGGGAGGGGCACACGACCTTGTCGACTGCGACATTCAAGATGCAGCATCGTCCTAAGCTTCATGATCCTTGTCATTAGATTCCTCTATTGTTGGTGCAAAGACCTTTGGAACAATTTCAGGTCTGCGCTACTCTCCAATTCAAGAGAAGGTTCAATAACCTCGTCTAGCTCTACTTTCCTCCCACTCACTTCTTTCTCGAGAAACTCCTTCTCAAGAAAGGAACCGTTCTTCACGACAAACACTTTGCCTTCGGTTCTGTGATAGAAGGTATACCCAATAGTTTCCTTAGGGTATCCTATGAAGACGCATTTCTACGCTTTGGGTTCGAGCTTGTCCGGCATCAACTTCTTGACGTAAGCTTCGCATCCCCAAACTTTAAGAAACGACAACTTAGGTTTAGCACCAAACCACAGTTCATACGGTGTCGTCTCAACGGATTTAGATGGAGCCCTATTTAAAGTGAATGCAGCGGTTTCTAATGCATAACCCCAAAATGAAAACGCCAAATAAGTAAGAGACATCATCGATCGTACCATAGCTAATATGGTTCGATTCATGCGTTCAGACACACCAATGCGCAGTGGTGTTCCGTGGCGTGAGTTGTGAAACGATTCCACTTGCTTTGAGATGCGTGAGAAAATCATAACTCAAATATTCGCCCACGATCGGATCGTAGAAACTTAATCTTTACATTACGATGGTTCTCCACTTCATTCTGAAATTCTTTGAACTTTTCAAACGTTTCAGATTTATGTTTCATTAAATAGATATACCCATATCTACTTAAGTCATCGGTAAAAGTGAGAAAATAGCGATATCCACCGCGCGTCGAAACACTCATCGGTCCGCATACATCGGTATGTATGATTTCCAACAAGTCCGTTGCTCGCTCCATCATACCGGGAACGGGTTTTGATCATCTTGCCCATGAGGCATGGTTCGCATGTGTCAAATGATTCAAAATCAAGAGACTCCAAAAGTCCATCGAATGGAGTTTCTTCATGCGCTTTACACCAATATGACCTAGACAGCGATTACCACAAATAAGTAGTATTATCACTATCTACTTTGCATGTCTTAGCCTCAATGTTATGGATGTGTGTTTCATCCCTTTCGAGATTTAGAAGAAATAAACCACTCACAAGAGGTGCATGACCATAAAAGATGTTACTCATATAAATAGAACAACCATTATTCTCCGATTTAAATGAATAACCGTCTTGCAATAAACACGATCCAGAAATAATGTTCATGCTCAACGCAGCACATAAATAACATTTATTAAGGTTTAAAACTAATCCCGAAGGTAAAACTAAGGAGAGCGTGCACGGCCATCACATCAACTCTTGATCCGTTGCCAACGCGCGCCGTCACCTCATCCCTCAAAAGCCGTCATTCCGTAGCTCTGCTTTGAGTTACAAATATTAGCAACTGAACGGTATCAAATACCCAGCACTACAACGAGGGCTAGTAAGGAAAACATCAATAACATGTATATCAAATATACCTTTGATGGTGCCAGCCTTCTTGTCCGCTAAGTACTTGGACGATTAAGCTTCGATGACCCTTGTCCTTGCAATAGAAGCACTCGAGGTCCGGCTTGGGACCAGACACGAGCTTCTTCTCGAAGAGGGGCATTAAACGCTTTGCCCTTCTTGAAGGGCTTCTTTGCTCCTTACCTTTCTTAAAGGTGGGCTTGTTGACCATCAACACATGATTATCCTTTTTGATGTCCACTTCCGCGGCCTTCAGCTTTGCGAAGAGCTCGGTGATCGTATCAGTGGAACCAATCTGATTGTGAGTCACTACAAAACTTTTGTAGCTGGGAGGGAGTGATTGCAGAACCTTGTCAATCTTGAGCTCCTCTCGAATCGTGCATTCCAGTTGCTCAATGCGTTGAGTGTAGCCCGTCATCTTAATGGCGTGCTCACTAACGGAACTCCCTACCTCCATCTTGCGATTAAAGAACTTTAGAGATCTCATATCTCTCGAGCGGGCCTGAGTCTCAAACATGGTTTTCAGCTCTTGAGAATCTCAAAGGGCCGGGATAGTTTTCAAAACGATTTTGAAGTTCGGTTCCATAGCAAACAACATGGTGCTCTTAATCACACCATAATCATCTTTTGCGTGGTGATAGACAGCTTTCTCATCAGCCGGTAGCGATTGCAGGGTTACCTAACGCTTTCTCAAGGACATAGTCCTTTTGTCATGAGATGTAATGATTCTTAGATTGCGAAACCAGTTGGTGAAGTTAGACCCATTGTTTCTAAGCTTTTCTTTCTCAGCAAAAACGTTGAAGTTGAAGTTGGACTTGGCCATGTGATCTACAGTATTTGCAAGTACAATTTAGACTATGTTCATGATAAATAGTTCAACTTAATCAAATTACTAGATGAACTCCCACTAAATTCAACATCCCTCAAGTTGTTTAGTGAACACGATCCAAATTCACCACACCTAATCCGATCATCACGAGAAGAGATGTGGTTTCAATGGTGGACAACGAAGTGTCGATCATATCATTCATATGACTCATGCTTAACCTTTCGGTTCTTGTGTTCCGAGGCCATGTCCATACATGCTAGGCTCGTCAAGCTAGACCAAGTATTTCCGCGTGTGCAAAACTGGCTTGCACCCATTGTATGTGAGCGTAGAGTCTATAGCACCCGATCATCACGTGATGCTTGGACACGACGAACTTTCGCAACGGTGCATACATGGAGAGAACACAGTTTTGTCTTGATCTTTAAGTGAGGAATCATCTTATAATGCTACCGTCGTGATCTAAGCATAATAAGATACATAAAAGGATAAACATCACATGCATATAACTTTATGTGACATGGTATAGCCAATCTTCGCGCAATGATCTCCATCTTGTGCGTTCCGGCATGATCTCCATCACTCCACCATGATTGCCTCCACCACGAATAGCAACTACAACTATTGCTAACTACTTAGCGATAAAGTAAAGCTATTACATGGCGTATAAGAAGTTGACTCGCAGGTCATACACAATTATAAAGACAACCATATGGCTCCTGCCGGTTGTGTACTCATCGACATGCAAGTCGTGAAACATTACAAAACATGATCATCGCATACATTATACACATCACATCTTGGGCCATACCATATCACAGAAAACACTCCCTGCAAAAACAAGTTAGACGCCTCTACTTTGTTGTTGCATGTTTTACGTGGCTTATGGGAGTAGATGCTAAGAACGATTCTTACCTACGGAAAGCCACAACGGTGATATTATGGTTGCCAAACTCCGGTGTTAATCCCATGAACACTATAGTGAGAGAAACTGACATCCACCAGCCGCATGTGTGGAACAAGCCACACGTCAAGTGCGGAGCCGGTCTCGCGAACGACGTCGCGTAAGGTTGGCCTGGACCGCTTCAATCTCACTATGCCGCGTCATAAGAAGAACACAAACAAGAGGCTTGCAACAGAAAACATCAACGCCCGCAACAACCATGTTGCGTTCTACTCGTGAATCACATCTACGCATAGATCTAGCTCTGATACCACTGAAAGGGTTTCGCAGCATAGTAAATCAAAATTTTCTACGGAAGCGAACAGAAGGAAAGCCAAGATCTAATCTAGGAGATGCAAACAACGAGAGAGATTGGATTAGATCTTCATACCCTTGAAGATTCGCACAGCGGAACGTTCGTCGGAACGTGGGTGATGTAGTCGTACTCGCTTCTCCTCCTCGCGATCCGATCCGATCTAGCACCACAAGTGGCGGTGCCTCCGTGAGATGCACACGTGCAGCACCTCGACGTCTCCTCCTTCCTCGGACCAGAAAGTAGGGTGGAGAGATAGATTGGATCTACAACACGACGGCGTGGTGTATATGGTGGAGAATTTCTGCAGCAGGGCTTCGCCTACAAACAGTCGGGAGGGAGAGAGGAAGGGCAGCAGGGCGGCTAGGGTTGGAGGGGAAGGTGTGTGTATGGAGGGGGGCACACCAGCCCTCTATTTATAGAGGGGGGCGGCCAGCCCTAGCCTCTCCTCCAAGCCTATCTCTAGTTTAAACAATTTAAACTCTCCCTTATCTAGAAATCCTATCTTATCTTATCTCTAGTTTAAACGATTTAAACTCTCTAGGATCGGCTGGGCCCTATGGGGTCTTGTGCCCCTGGCCCAATGCGGCCAGGACACTCCCTCATAGGCCCATGCCCCCTCCCGGAAGGTGGGACCACGTTGGCCCTCTTCCGGAAGGTTCTAGAAGCTTCCGGTACAATACCGATTAACCCGGAACAATTCCGAACTCCAAAAACTGCACTGCCTTATATGAATCTTATTCTCCGGACCATTCCGGAACCTCTCGTGATATCCCGGATCCCATCTGAGACTCCGAACAAAAATTCATAAACCAATTATCCAATCTATCCTAGCGTCGAGACACGTTAAGTGTGTGACCCTGCGGGTTCGAGAATATGCAGACATGATCTTCTATCAATAATCAACAGCGGGGTCTAGGCACCCATATTGACTCCCACACATTCATCGATGATCATATCGGATGAACCACGATGCCAGGATTCAATCAATCCCATATATATATTCCCTTCGTCTCGCGATATTTTACCTGCCCGAGATTCGATCGTCGGTATCGTCATACCTAGTTCAATCTCGTTCACAGCAAGTACTTTACTCGTTCCATAATCCGATATCACTTTGTGATTAACTCCTTAACCACATGCTTGCAAGCGGTGTTGATATCGATTACCGAGTGGGCCCGAAGCATATCTCTCCGACTTGGGAGGGACAAATCCCATCTCAATACATACAACCCAACAGATACTTTCCGATCACCTGAGAGACACCTTTATGATCACCCTTTCATAGGATGACGTTTGATGACCTCAAAGCTTTCTTCCGATACCAGGGAGTTGTATTATCTCATGGTCTAAGGAATACAATATTTGACATAGGAAAAGCTTCGCAAAGATGAACACAAGGACACGATCTAATTGCTTCGCTTAGTTTGGGTCTGTCCACCATATCATTCTCCCAATGATATGATCTCATTATCAATTGACAACTCATGTCTATGCTCAGGAAACCTTAACCATCATTGATCAATGAGCTAGTCCATAGAGGCGTACTAGGGACACGGTGTTGTTCACAAACCACACAAGTATTAATGTTTCCGCTTAATACAATTCTAGCATGGAATATAAACTTTATCATGAACAAGAATTATAATAATAACATCTTTATTATTGCCTCTAGGGCATAATTCCAACAGCTTTACCTTTCGGTGATCCGTGTTCCGAGACCATGTCTGTACATGCTAGGCTCGTCAAGATCAAACCTTAGCTTCCGCATGAGCAAATCTGGCTTGCCCACGTTGTATACACTTGCGGAATCTAACACACCCGATCATCACGTGGTGCTTCAAAACAACAAGCTTTAGCAACGGTGCTAACTAAGGGTGAACACTTTATGATTTGAAATTCATGTGCATGAGGGATCATCTTATAATGCTACCGTCGTCTACTAAGCAATACAAGATGCATAAAGGATTAACATCACATGCAATTCATAATATGTGATATGATATGGCCTTTCTTCTTTGTGCTTCTGATCTCCATCTTCAAGCACGAACATGACCTCCATCATCACCGGCATTGCATCAAGGTCAATGACGCTTCTCCATGGTTGTCGTCCACCGGCTTCAACTATTACAACTACTTTGAATAGACACGCGGGTCTTAACATAAATTAAAGACAACCATATGGCTCCTGCCGGTTGCCAACTTACAATAAGGATCATTGCATACATCAAATATAATCACAATCATGGCCATATCACATCACTGCACACCCCTGCAAAACAAAGTTAGACGCCTCTACTTTCTTTGCATGTTTTACGTGGTTTGAGGCTTTCAATAAGTGTCGTTCTAACTTACGAACAAGAACCACAACATTGATACTAGTATTTTTAATCACCTGTTGTAAATTGAATCTTAACTATGCTAGGAGAAACAGGCACCCGCAAAGCCACTTATGCAATACAAGTTGCATGTCAAGCGTGGAGCAAGTCTCATGAACGATGTCATGTAAGGTTAGCCCGGGCCGCTTCATCCCAACATCCCGCAAGATGCAAAGTACACAAGAAGCAATCGACAATAAAACATCAACGCCCACAATGACCATTGTGTTCTACTCGTGCAACAGATCTACATATAGACACGGCTCTGATACCACTGTAGGGTTTCGTAGCATGGAAAACAAAAAATTTCTATCGCATACAAACAAACAAGCCAAGATCTATCTACTAGATTGTAGCAACGAGTCGATGGAATAACTCACCCTCAAAGATTCCAAAGTGTTTAACGATAGCGGATTCTCGTGGGTGATGTAGTCGTACTCTTCCCGATCTCAAGATCGCGTAGACGATCCTTCCGGCGCTGCGTTCCGGCAGCGCTCCCGCAGTCGGTCACACGTTCGGTACTCGACGAAGACCTTCCTCTCCCTTGTTCCAGCAGGCAGCGGAGGTTGTAGCACTCTCCTCGCGATTCCGGCAGCACAACGGTGTGGTACCAGAAGTAGAGAGGAGATCTCGCAGGGCTTCGCCTTAAGCCGGAGCGAGTATGGTGGAGTATGAGAGAGCTCCTCGGCGATCTATGTTTTAGACACACCAAGGAGGAGGTGCTAGAGCCGGCGGATAGGGTTTGGGGCACCCCAAGTCGGCGGCTAGGGCAACCCTAGGAGGCGGCGGCAGCTGCAGGAGGTGGTGGCGCCAAGCTAGGGTTTGGAGGAGAGGGACTTGTGTGTCCTAGGAGGGAGCCCTGCCCCTCCTTATATAGGTGGAGGGGCCGGCGGCCAAGGGGAGGGAGGGGAGTCCCTCCCCAACTCGGCTTGGGTGGTGCGACGGCTTGGGGAGGAGGGACTCCTCCCCAAAGTCGGTTTCAACCTCCTCCTCCTCTTTCCGAAACTTGCCGTTTGACTTTCAAACTAGCCGTTTGACTTTTCAAACTAGGATTTGAATAAACCCTTTATTTTGGACAGCGAAGACACCTAGTACATGATGCAATCATTCCAAATAACAATGACACATTCATGTACCCTTCCCCCCGGAGTGCCGGACATTCCGGAACATTCTAGAACATTCCCGATGAAAACACCGGAATCATTCCCCAACTCCGAAACGGGACTTTCCTTATATGAATCTTATTCTCCGGACCATTCCGGATCTCCTCGTGATATCCCGGATCCCATCCGAGACTCCGAACAACATTCGGTCTCTTTCTCATCATTCCATAACTACTCAAACAACGTCGAATCCTTAAGTGTGTCTCCCTACGGTTCGTGAATTATGCGGACATGATCGAGACACTTCTCCGATCAATAACCAATAGAGGAATCTGGAAATTCATATGGCTCCCACATATTTCTACGATTACTTTGCGATCGAATGAACCACTTACATACGATACCAATTTCCCTTTGTCTCACGATAGTTTACTTATCCGAGGTTATGATCGCTTGGTATCTCTCGCATACCTAGTTCAACCTCGCATCGATAAGTACTCTTTTATCGTTCCCGTGATATGTGATCCCTTGTGAGCCAGTCACATGCTTGCAAGCTAATTGGATGACATTTCACCGAGAGGGCCCAGAGTATATCTATCCGTCATATGGATGGACAAATCCCACTCTTGATCCATGTGTCTCAACCAATACTTTCCGAACACTCAATGCCACCTTTATAGCCACCCAGTTACGGTGTGGTGTTTGATGTCATCAAAGCATCCATCCGGTAAAGGTGATAGACATGATCTCATGGTCGAAGGAATTAGGTTACTATGTATCAGAAAGCATATAGCAATTGAACTATTAAAATGACTTGATCTTTATGCTACGCTTATCTATAGGAGTATGTCCACCATATCATTCTCCTAACGATATGATCTTGTTGTTAATAACATCTCAATGTTCATGATATGGAAACCACAATCATTTATTAACCAACAAGCTAGTGATGTATAGAGGCTATACTAGGGACTTCAATTTAAGTTTACAAATCACACAAGTATTAATGTTTCCTTGTTAATACTATTATAGCATGAATGTAAACATTTATCATAAACACAAAGATATAATAATAACTACATTTATTATTGCCTCTAGGGCATATCTCCAACATGCATGCCAGTAACGAGATCAAACTAGGTATGGAGATACCGATGATCGAATCTTGGACATGTAATATATCGCGAAACAAAGGAATTAAGATACTAGCATAAAAGATTCCGGCGATCACAAGAAAGTCATCGTTGAATGTGTGGGAGTCAGTATGGGTCTCCAGATCCTGCTTCTGATTATTGATCCGAGAGTGGTCTCGATCATGTCCGCATTATTCACGAACCGTAGGGTGACACACTTAAGAGACACCGACCTCCAATTGGAGCAAAAGTTTCATGCCAGAAAGAATAACAAGCGCAGGAATTTATTTCACTAGATACCGAAACAGGTTTTCAGGTGAAATTGCATAAAGTGGTTATGCATGTGAAATAGAATTCTAGCAAGGGGTTATATGTGAATGTTTTTCATTAAAGTAATTGAAAAAATTCTTAATAAATAAAAGAGTTTTATTTAATGAGAGTTTGCATTAAATTTGGTGGAAATTTAATTGCAAGTTTGAGTGGAGGGAAATGAAGAGGTTTTGGTGAGTGGAGTGTCCACCCACATGAATGAAGGAGGGGAGGGGGCATCCCACATGGTCGGCGTCCACCCCCTTGGGTGCCCCCTCCTCCTATAAAAGGCACCCCTCTCCCTATCTCTCACTCACACCTCCTCGTGAAGTATCTCTCTCCCCCTCTAGAATTTATGCCCCATGGTCTCGGACTAGCGAGATACATGTTCCTGGTGGCTATTCGGCAAGAAAGAGTTGTGCTTCCGCTAGATCGCTGGAGCGAGGAGGCAGAGGTTGCTCGTTGCCTCGGACGTGTGTGTGAGCACGGATGCGCTGCTAATTTGCGGTGCTAGGACTTCCTCTCGATCTTGAGATCGGGAAGAGATCGTCTACATCAACCACGAGTTTAACTCGTTAAGCTTTGTCGGTCTCCAAGGGTATGTTATCTACGGATATACATCCACCCGTTTTTTGTATCTAGTAGATAGATCTTGGTACATAGTTGTTCCCATCGTAGAAATTTTTTTGTTTTCTATGTTGCGAACCCTACAGTGGTATCAGAGCCGGATCTTTGCGTAGATTCTTTACACGGGTAGTACACATATGAGTATGTGGGCGATGATGATCATTTTGTTGCTCCTTAGTTGTAATTTTTGGATATTGGTGGCATAGTGGGATGAAGCGGCCCGGACAAACTTTACATGTCCTCGCACATGAGACCTATTCCACGCTTGACATGCAACTAGTTTGCATAAGTGGCTAGCGGGTGTCTGTCTCTCCTACTATAATCAATATCTATTTTGCAACGAGTTGTCAACAATTTGGTTATCCTCGTTGTGGTTCATGTTCGTAGGTATGAACGGTTCTATCTTCGAAAGCCCTAAGCCACGTAAAATTTGTGATGGATAAATTAGAGGCGTCTAGTTTAGATTGTTGCTGAGCTAGTGTTATGATATGGTGATGTTGTAAGTAGAAGTATGAGATGATACTCTTACAACATACATAACGTGTAAGTTCCATAGACCTTGGCCTTACACATATAGGTATGATAGTGATCATACCACAGTGCACATGATAGAGATCATATGCGGGAACCATATCATTCCATTAATAAACATGTGATGTTTGATAGCATCTTATATTGCTTGTTTGGCGTTTTATTAGCATAATAAGATGATCACTCATTTAAAAATCAAGATAAGAATGTGTTCTTCCTTTAGTATGCACCGATTATGTTTTCGTCGCTCCAAGACATCATGTGATGATCGGGTGTTCTTGGATCCACGACCATATTTCGGGTGTAAGAGCGATTACACCTTGAATACTAAGGTTCTTACTTGGCGAGCCTAGCATGTACAGACATGGCCTTGGAACACGGACTGAAAGGTTAAGCATGAGTCATATAGTAGATATGATGCCCATTTGATGCTCGCCTTTGAAGCTACACCGACTCACGTGATGATCGGACTTGGTGTATTGGATTTGGTTCATGTAATCACCAAAAAGACACGAGGGATGTCGTTTTTGAGTGGGAGTTCATTCGTAATGTGGATTAGTTGAACTCAATCTATCATAAACTTAGTCTAAACTTTAAAAATTCTGTTGTAGATGGCACCACCTTCTTTTAATTTCAATCTGTTCTTGGAGAATGAGAAACTTGAAACAAACGGTAGCAACTTTACTAAATGGGCCATGAATTTGAGGATTCTCCTCTCTGCTGCACAAAATCAATATGTGCTAGAAGCGCCGCTAGGCCCCCCACCTTTTGAGGATGCCCCTGACGAGGAGAAGAATGTCTATCAGATTCGTCAGGAGGACCACAACTTAGTTTATTGCGGCATATTGTATGGGCTAGAGCCAGAACTTCGAAAGCGTTTTTGAAAACGACAATGCATTTGATAAAATGGGTGAGTTGAAAATAATTTTCGACACACATGCTGCTGTAGAGAGCTATGATGCTTCAGAAAAGTTCTTTAGCTGCATGATGGAAGAGCACAGCTCTGTTAGTGAGCATGTACTCAAGATGTCGGGTCACGCCGATAAGCTTGTGTCCTTGGGAATATCGATTCCCATTGACTTAGTCATCCATCGTGTTCTGCAGTCTCTGCCACCTAGCTATAAGATATTTGTGATGAACTTTAATATGCAAGGCATGAAGAAGTCTCTCCCCGAGATTCTGTCAATGCTTAAAACTGTAGAAGTGGAGATCAAAAGGAATATCAAGTGTTGATGATCAATAGGAACACTGGTTTCAAGAAAGAAAAGAAGGGAAAATGGAAGGGAAGTAAGGCCGGAAGACGGTTTCCGTGCCTGAAAAGAAACCCCGAGTTGGACCTAAGTCTGATACCGAGTGCTACTATTGTAAGGATCGCCATCGAAGCCTTAATCGCCCCAAGTATTTGGCAGACAAGAAGGCCGGCAAGAAAAACAAAGGTATATATGATATACATGTTATTGATGTGTACTTGACTAGTGCTCGCAGTAGCACCTGGGTATTTGATACCGGTTCAGTTGCTAATATTTGTAACTCGAATCAGGGGCTGCGGAACAAGCGACCGCTAGCAAGGGGTGAGGTCAAGATGCGTGTCGGCAATGGATCAAACGTTGATGTGATCGCCGTCAGAACTCTACCTCTCCTTTTGCCGTCGGGATTAGTTATAAAATTGAATAATTGTTATCTGGTGCCTGCACTGAGCATGAACATTGTATCTGGATCGTTGTAGAGGGGCTGACCTTCAAATAAGGTAGAGTCCCCTATGTTTACAATGCCAGTCCCTGGATCAATAGCTAGCATCCACAGTTAAGATGTAATATCAAGAAACAAAGGTCATAATATAACTTTATAACCAGGACTTAACATAATTTTATTACATCTTACATAGATCATTTGATTATTTACAATACATTGCAGCGGAATAACTATAAGTATGGGTCCTTCATCTTCAAAGTGCCACAGGCAGGCATGCTGGTTATAGACTTTGTAATCCTAATCAATCAATCTTCACTAAAAGCAATCAATCCTGCAACATTACAAGTTACAGCCACAAGGGTCAATACAATTGAATTGCATTGGCAAGTTTCACTACTATGTAGAAAATAAGTGGATCCTATCATTACATGTATATTTGGCTAAGTAGGGTTTTAGGCTCATTTGCAGAAAGCAATAATTTACCCTATCTTTTCAAATTGGTTTGATCCTTGATCAAAATCTTTGAAAAACTTCTTGGTAAAACTCAAGTGTTTAAGTTATTATCAAACCTCCTTGAACCCCTTGGTAACCCCAAGTGTTCAAGTTTTCAGCAAAAATCTCTTGAGTTCCTTGGTAACCCCAAGTACATCAAGTTTTATCCAAATCTCTTGAGCTCCTTGGTACCCCCAAGTGCATCAAGTCTTTTGTCACTTAAAAGTTTTCTTTTAGAAATTGGAATGTCAAGATTTCCCATAGCTTCAAACTTTAGTTGCTCAGTATTGTCCATAACCGGGGACACGGCTAAGTACTTAGATTTTATTATCTTCTGCAGAAGTAGTACACTTTACCCACATGTCACAATCCCATCTTGTTGCCACCAGTGGCCACTGGATTAGTGCTCACCAAGATGGAGTACTGGCAGATTGAGAATGTGACGAAGTCTTTCCAGAGGGTTCTCCCATACACCATTGCTAGCTTGTCTTCAGCACCCATGTAGGATTCCAGGTCCTCATGTCCAGTAAACTGAAGACAATGCATGGGTCTTCCCAATGTAGTTGACTAAGCCAGAGCCATAATAGCATGTGGTTGTACACGAAAGCCACAATTGGAGAAACATGTTCGATCTCTAAGTTTCCTAGGTGGTTTTCTTTTGGAGCACAACACAAAGAGATTGCCATAGATATGGTTCCTTTTGTTGCCACCTTCTCCAAAGCTCAAGTATCCTTGTCCACCCAGGTGGTTCATTAAGTCCTTGTTTTATTATATAAAACACAAGTCCTTTCTCAACTTTATAAAATCTCAACATGTATCTCCTTTTCAAAATATAGCATGGCTAAGCATGTACAACTACATTGTTTTCACTAAGGAATGTATAGGGTATCCTATTAGGATTCAGCATAGCATAAGTATAGAAATTCTTTTCATGCATGTTTCAAAATCCACTAAGTATAATGAAAATAGTAGGACTTTAGATGATAGTGTAACTTGCCTTTTTGGTAGGGAATGGTGGTTCACTCCTTGATCTTGCTAGTCTCACACTTTTCTAACTTCACTACAAGTCAATCAAGCAAACACAAAATCAACTATCATTCCAACCAACATCAAACAATCAAACACACATAAAATAATGGTTTCTAAGTCATGCATGGAAGCATGCATAAGTTAGTTTTGTCTGCAAAGATGGTCTCTTCTAGGCTCTAAACTTTGTAAGGCTCAAGGTGGACATTTTCCAAAGTGGCAAAGTTTATTTGCAAAAGGGTTTTGCCCCAAAACCATTTTTAACTACACTCATCATTTTATGTGGTGGAAAATATTTTTATCAAAGCAACAACTTTAAGTTGTCCACCAAATAAGTTGTTGTTTCTCAAAATTTGGTGTTTAGGGTCAGTAGGTTTGATCCAAACATTTTCCCAAAGTTTTTACTCTAAAACCATTTTCATAAACAAAACAATACTTTTATTTGACTAGAAGTGGTCTAAATCAATTAATCTATCCTAAACTTTACCAAATCCATTTTCAAAACCATGGGTTGGTTCCTAGGGTCAGTAAGTTCACAACAAACCAATTTGCCAAGGTTTCAAACTCAAAAAGATTTTTGAACAATTTTTCTAATCTAAACAAGCATACAAATGTTTCTGCAAAAACAAACAATATACCAGAGGCTTTTTATTAAACAAATGGTATGGCTGGCTAGAGCTTGTTCTACTGATTCCAACGATATAAAGTTTGTAATTTTTGGACGTGTGGATCAAAAGTTATAGGGTTTTCAAAATCACAATCTAGTCAGATTTCAAATTCAGTTCTAACCAAAGTCTGGCCACGCGTCGCGTTCCTACTGGTCAATACCGTTCGTGGATCGCGTCGTAAGCCGTTGGATCAGGTTGCATCGCAGTGCAGTCTCACTGCATTCTTCGCTCTGGTTCTATTTCTAACGCAGGATCGAAATCTAACGGTGACTAGTTGACCATACTCGGTAGCGCTGGCGGCATGCGGCGCGGTCAGGCGTGGACGATGCCGGCGGTCTAGGAAGCGAGAGAAGAGGAGGAGAGGCTCACCGTGATCGCGGGGACGTGGTGATGCTTGACGTGTGGTCGGCGTGGCAGGGGGCGCTCTGGGTCTGCAGCAATTCCTCACCGGAGTCAAAGACGGCGCCAGGCGGCTCTATACGTGGTCGGAGACGGTGCTGTGGTTTACCCCGAGGAAAAATGAAGACATAGTTAGACGCGCAAGATCAATGCAAAGCTGCCTGTGTAAAGGAGAAGAAGAGGGGCGGTCGGATTCTACCTGGAAACTTCACGAGCAAGAATGACAGGCGGGCCAGAGCTTGTCGAAGACGGCATTCTGGGGCGCCCGCGGTTGAATGGACGGTACAGAGGGGAGCGTCTGGGAGTGGGGAAGGTGTGAGCTTGGTCGGGGAGGTAAGGGGTGGCGTGGTTCGGTCGGAATTGTCGCCGGAGTGTCGTCGGAGCAGCGGCGGTGCAAGGCTGATTCGAGGCAGCCTAGGGGCTCTCTAGTAGCGGGGTTTGAGGGGAAATGAAGAAGAGAGGGAGGGGATTTATCACGCGTGATCACTACGAGGTTTAAACGCTGCATTAATGTGAATTGACGATGCAAAATCAATGGCAGAAACGGGGAAGAACGGGTCGCGGGTGTAGACGATGAACAGGAGAGGGTGGGGTCGGCTGGTCAGTGAGAAAGAGAGTGAGGGGAAGGGTCCTCCGGTCATTCACTGCACGGGTCGTCTGATGAGTGAGAAAACCTTTCGGTAGAGGGGAAAATAGGTGGGCTGCGAGTTGGGCCTTGCTGGGCTTGGCCAGTTGGGTCGAGTCCAATTCTATTTTTTTTCCTATTCTGAAACCTTTTTCTTTTTTCTATTTCTTTTCCTGTTTTGAAATTCAAACAACCAAAAAATACTCAAAACAATTCAAACTTTCACCAAACTTTGCAACTATGAATTTGGTTCTGTTTAACAACATAATCCAAAGTTCAAAGATTAAAATAAAATAATTTTATTTTAGGGTCCTTTATTAATTAAATAAATAGACCTTGTTTTAATAAATCAAAATAGGATTTGATTTTTATTTTTATTTTAAAACTCCATTTTGAAAACTAAATGTTTCAAAACCAAATCAGTAGGTTTTATTTGAGAATATAAATTTTTTGGAAAAATTATTTAAAACAAATAAACAAGTTTTGATGATTTAGAAATAGTAAAACCTTTATTAATAAAACTTGGATATTAAATCCTTATTATTTTTATTCAAATAAACCTTTACTAATTTTATCAAATAGAAATGTTTTATTTCAAAAGCTTGGCCAAGTTCTGAATTTGGGTTATAAAATAATCTTTAATTAAATTCCTTTATTTGAAAACCAAATCCTTTTATAAAAGATTTCAAAGTAGTAATAAACTACTTTCCTTTAGTAAATATTTATCTTTTCAATCCCTTTAGGATTTCTTCTTTCAAAATAGGTTTGAAGATTCCTATTGGAATTCAAAAAGTTTCTTCTCACCTTGAAAATCAACAAAGTTTTATTTTATTCATTTGTTTTTCACATTACAAGATTTGGAAAATCTTGGGATGTGACAATCGTGTTTGATGCGAAGTGGTTATTCATTTAAATCCGAGAACAATGGTTGTTCTATTTATATGAATGAAATCTTTTATGGTCATGCACCAATGATGAATGGTTTATTTCTATTAGATCTCGATAATAATGGTACACATATTAATAATGTTGATGCTAAAAGGATTAAACTTAATGATGATATATCCACATATATGTGGCACTGCCGTCGAGGTCATATTGGCATTAAACGCATGAAGAAGCTTCATTCGGATGGACTTTTGGAATCACTTGATTTTGAATCATTTGATACATGTGAGCCATGCCTTATGGGCAAGATGACTAGAACACCGTTTTCCGATTCAATGGAACGGGCGATAGATTTATTGGAAATCATACATTCTGATGTATGTGGTCCAATGAGTGTGTCGGCGCGAGGTGGATATCATTATTTTGTTACTTTCACGGATGATTTGAGTATATACGGTTATATCTACTTGATGAAACACAAGTCTGAAACCTTTGAAAAGTTCAAGGAATTTCAGAATGAAGTGGAAAATCATCGTAATAGAAAGATCAAATTTCTACGGTCCAACCGCGGAGGTGAGTATCTAAGTTACGAGTTTAGCACTCACATGAAAGAGTGTGGAATTGTTTCACAACTCACACCTGCCGGAACACCACAGCGAAATGGTGTGTCGGAACGTCGTAATCGTACTTTATTGGATATGGTTCGATCTATGATGTCTTTGATAGACTTGCCGTTGTCATTTTGGGGTTATGCAGTAGAAACTGCTGCATTCACTTTAAATCGGTCATCATCTAAATCCGTTGAAAAGACACTATATGAATTGTGGTTTGGAAACAAACCTAAGCTGTCATTTCTTAAAGTTTGGGGATGCGATGTTTATGTGAAGAAACTTCAACCGGATAAACTAGAACCCAAAGTGGAAAAATGCGTCTTCATAGGATACCCTAAGGAAACTATTGGGTATTCCTTCTATCACAGATCCGAGGGCAAGGTTTTTGTTGCCAAGAATGGATCCTTTCTAGAGAAAGAGTTTCTCGCGAAAGGTGTGAGTAGTCAGAAGGTAGAACTCAAAGAGGTTATTAAACCTTCTCTTCAAAGTATGGCGAGTAGCGCAGCGCCGGAAGTTGTTCTTGAGTTGGCTTCACCTGTTGAAGAGGGAACTAATGATAATGATCATGAAACTCCAAAAGAGAGTACTACCGAACCTCGCAGGTCTAGCAGGGCATGTGCAGCTCCCGAGCTGTACGGAAACCCTGTTATGAATTTCATGGCTGATGAAATTGATGACCCTGCGACGTATGAAGAAGCGATGATGAGCCCGGATTCCAACAAATGGTTAGAAGCCATGAAATCCGAGATGGAATCCATGTATGAAAATCAAGTTTGGAACTTGGTGGAATTACCTCACGACCGAAAGGCCGTGGAGAACAAATGGATTTTCAAAACGAAAACTGATTCTGATGGCAATGTGACCGTCTATAAAACTCGACTTGTCGCAAAGGGGTTTCGAAAAATTCAAGGTGTTGACTACGATGAGACATTCTCTCCCATAGCGATGCTAAAGTCAGTTAGGATTATGTTAGCAATTGCTGCATATTTCGATTATGAGATATGGCAGATGGATGTCAAACCGCGTTTCTCAATGGTAATATTGAAGAAGAGTTGTATATGATACAACCAAAGGGTTTTGTCAATCCTAAGGATGCTAACAAGGTGTGCAAGCTTCAGCGGTCCATCTATGGATTGAAGCAAGCATCACGAAGTTGGAATCTCTGCTTTGATGAGGTGATCAAAGATTTTGGATTCGTCCAAACTTATGGAGAAGCTTGTATTTACAAGAAAGTGAGTGGGAGTAATGTGGCATTTCTGATATTATATGTGGATGACATATTATTGATCGGAAATGATATAGATCTTTCAAACAGTGTTAAAGTTATCTAAATAGCAAATTTTCAATGAAGGACCTAGGTGAAGCGTCATACATATTAGGCATAAATATCTATAGAGATAGATCTAGGCGCCTAATAGGGCTATTGTAAAGTACATACCTTGATAAGATTTTAAAGAAGTTTAAAATGGACGGAAGTAAGAAGGGGTTCTTACCTTTGTTGCAAGGCAAGACATTGAGTAAGACTCAAAGTCCGGCTACGGCGGAAGAAAGAGAGATAATGGACAAAGTCCCCTATACTTCAGCCATAGGCTCTATAATGTACGCCATGCTATGTACAAGACCGGATGTGGCACATGCTATTAGTTTGACTAGTAGGTACCAATCAGATCCAGGTTCGGAACACTGGATAGCGGTGAAGAATATCCTTAAGTATTTACGAAGAACTAAGGATATGTTTCTTGTATACGGAGGTGAAGAAGAGCTTGTCGCTAAGTGTTATGTCGAAGCAAGCTTTGACACCGACCCGGATGACTCTAAGTCTCAATCCGGATACGTATTTCTCATGAATGGCGAAGCGGTTAGTTGGAGGAGTTCCAAACAACCTGTGGTGGCGGGATCAACAACGGAGGCCGAATCTGTTGCTGCTTCGGAAACTGCTTAGGAAGCGGTTTGGATGAAGGAGTTCATATCCGAACTAGGTGTGGTTGCAAGCGCGTTGGACCCAATGGTTATCTATTGTGACAACAATGGTGCCATTGCCAATGCCAAAGAACCAAGGTCTCACAAGAATTCCAAGCATATTAAGCGCCGGTTTCACTCCATCCGCGAGCATGTCAAGGATGGAGATATAAAGATTTGTAAAGTACACACGGATCTCAATGTAGCAGATCCATTGACTAAAACTCTCCCTAGAGCAAAACATGATCAACACCAGAACTCCATGGGTGTTAGATTCATCACTATGTAACTCGATTACTGTCTCTAGTGCAAGTGGGAGACTGAAGGGAATATGCCCTGAGAGGCAATAATAAAGTGTTTATTATGTGTATTCCAAGTATATGATAGATGTTTATTTGGCATGCTATAATTGTATTAATACGGAAACATTAATACATGTGTGTTTAATAAACAAACAAAAAGTTCCTAGTTATGCCTCTCTCATAAACTAGCTCGTTGATTAACAAGATGATCAAGGTTTCCTGATCATGGACATTGGATGTTGTTAATAACGGGATCACAACATTAGTATAATGGTGTGATGAACATTCATACAAAGTATATCATTATGATCAAAGTCATTGAGTTTATATTGCTATAACAACTTACGAAGTGATCCTAATCCTTAGACCATGAGATCATGTCAATCACTAACACTGGAAGAGTTTCTTGATAACATCAAACGTCACACCATAACAGGGTGATTATAAAGATGGGTTCAGAACTAATAAAGTGTTATGTTGAGGCCCATGGATCGAGAGTGGAATTTGTTCATCCTGATGACGGATAGATATACTCTGGGCCCTCTCGGTGATATCACATTGGTTAGCTTGCAAGCAAGTGATTTGATCACTAGAATGTTATATCACGGGAACAACAAAAGAGTGCATGTCAGTAACGAGATCAAACTAGGTATGGAGATACCGATGATCGAATATTGGACATGTAATATATCGCGAAACAAAGGGATTAAGATACTAGCGTAAGAGGTTCCGACGATCACAAGAAAGTCATCGTTGAAGGTGTGGGAGTCAGTATGGGTCTCCAGATCCTACTTCTGATTATTGATCCGAGAGGGGTCTCGATCATGTTTGCATTATTCACGAACCGTAGGGTGACACACTTAAGAGACACCGACATCTAATTGGAGCAAAAGTTTCATGCCGGAAAGAATAACAAGCGCAGGAATTTATTTCACTAGATACCAAAACAGGTTTTCGGGTGAAATTGCATAAAGTGGTTATGCATGTGAAATAGAATTCTAGCAAGGGGTTATATGTGAATGTTTGTCATTAAAGTGATTGACAAAATTCGGAATAAATAAAAGAGTTTTATTTAATGAGAGTTTGCATTAAATTTGGTGGAAATTTAATTGCAAGTTTGAGTGGGATTTTGAGTGGAGGGAAATGAAGAGGTTTTTGTGAGTGGAGTGTCCACCCACATGAATGACGGAGGGGAGGGGCAGCCCCCATGGCCGGCGGCCACCCCCTTGGGTGCCCCCTCCTCCTATTAAAGGCACCCCTCTCCCTCTCTCTCACTCACACCTCCTCGTGAAGGATCTCTCTCTGTAAGATCCCTCCTTTGTAAAGGAAAGGATCCCTGTGATTGCAATGCTAGTCCCTGGATCAATGCTAGCATCCACAGTTTAAGATGAAGTACACAGATACAAAGGTCGTTATTACATATAATTCCAGAGACAAACATAGTATTTACAACTCCATGTCCTTAGGCCTAACACAAGAGTTCAAATATATAATAAGATAGATAAGTCTTCATCTTCATGTGCCACAGGCAAGCATATTGAGTGTAGACTCATGACTCATCATCAGAATATCCTGCAGCATCACAAGTTACAGCCACAGTGGGTCAATACATTGGAATAGTATTGGCAAGTGATACCTTAGTAGAATATTGGTGGACTAAATACTATATGCATTTTGGCTAAGTGTAGCTTAGGCTTGCTTTGCTCAAAATAGGTTTTGCCTATGAGTTGAAAACACTAAGTTTTTCTTTGTCAAAAACTTTTCCCAAGGAACCACCAATAGACATTGGGGTCCTTCACCCTTGTTCAACCACAAGTTTTACTTAGAAATTGGGATGAGGAGATTCTTGATAGCTTCCATGTCTTGATGCTCAAATTGTCCAATACTAGGGACATGGCTAAGTACTTAGATTCTTCCATCTGCAGAGGTTGTGGACTTTCCCCACAAGACTTGATTTTCACCAAGTCAGGACCTTTCAGAAGCCTTCCCTTAGACCAAATGGACGCGTTCCAACCTATCATCCCACTACCACCAACTGTCCAAATGGCTAAGTTATTGCAACCTATGTGATCCAGGCAGAGCCCATATTGCCAAGTGGCTGCACTAGAAGCTTCTTAACATTTGGCCTCTAAAATCCCTTTGTTCCTGGGTGGCTTTCTACAAGTGAGATATACAAGGTAAACCATAGAAATGGGCCTTGTGTAACCACTCAACATAAACCATTCCTTCCATTCCACCCAGGTGTTTCATTCACTTAGTTGTTTTATTAAGAAAACACATAGTCCAAAGACTTAGAAATATTTATTCATAGCATGAATATAACCTCCCTTGGTTGCTACTAGCTAGGCTAAGCATGGCATTGATAAGACTTAGAAATAATTCTAGCAATTCTACAACTACTAGGATTTCCCAAGCATAGCATATTGATCAAAATATCCATGCAAGACTAGCAAAACATTTCTAATGCATATTTGAAAACATAGGAATAAATCATGAAGCACCACTTGCCTTGGTAGTTTGGAGAGTAGCTACAATCCTCACAATCACAATCACTATTTGCACCAAAATCTACACATAAAATGATAGCACCAAATCACATACAAAATAAATACAAGAAAAAATATATGGATGCATGCAATATGATATGTGATGATTTTATATACTCAACAAGACAAGTGCACAGTACTGATTCATAAACAAGTTCAAAACTTGCCAAACAACCTTTATTTGAACATTAAAACATTTTTCAAATAATTGTTATACACAAAATAGGCCTACACATGTTTTTGTAAAAACAACCATTTTAACAGAAACAAAACATTAAACACATTGCATATATGGAAAGGTCTTTCTCTCATGATTCCATTGATATAAAATTTGTCAAATTTGGACGTGGGAATCAAAAGTTATGAATTTATCAAGTTTAAACATCTAATAGATATAAAATCTGATTTTAAATCAAAGAACTGGCCACGCGGCAGCGTCTGATTGGACGATACCGCTTCGCACAGGATCACGCTCGGCTACCGTTGGATCTAACTAAACATGCACGGCTCAGATCCAAACTTACCTCTTCATCGCAGATCTAATCTTACACGTTAGATCTAAATCCTACGGTGCTCGATCAAACTGCCAAAGACTGGCGGCGCGCGACGACGACTGGCGGCGGTGCGCTCTGTCTGCGGCGGCGCGGTGGCTACAGGGGGGTTTGGGGTCGTCGAAGATGCTTACCAGGCTCGCGGTGGTGTGCTGAAGCTCAACGTGGCGGTGACTTGTCAAGGGGCGCACAGATGCAGCGGCAGGATCTCATCGGAGTTGCTGGCGGCGTCGGGTTCGTGCGGACAGCGATGTTGACGACGTTCGGGATCGTCCTAGCACAAGTCAGTGGTGTTAGCAGCCGCGCAAGGACACGGCGGACCTGATAGCATGTATGATGGGTCAAGGGGCGCACGGGTTTTACCTAGATCGCTCGTCGGAGTTGAGCGGCGGCTCTGGCCTTCGCGGGCGTGAATGAAGATGGCGACCTGGGTCACGAGCAGACAAACTAGAGGTGTCAGCAGATGCGTAAGGACACGAGGGTCATGCTTGTTTGAACCAAAAACAGAGGGGCGGTCAGAGCTCACCGTAATCGCTTGCCGGAGTTCGTCGGGCAGCGGCGGTGCAGTTCGAAATACTGGCAGCCTGGTGGCGAGGTGAGCGTGCTGTGTGGGGGGAAATGATCGCGGTGGTGAGGTGATTAAGTAGCCAGGAGGGGAGAGGGAATTATGCTGCGGTTCAATGCCAATTAAGCGAGGAATCAACGCGGCGTTTCTGGAGGAAACGGCGGTGACGACGGGGTCTGCGCGCGCGGGGGTGGAGAAGAAGGTGCTGACCTGGCTCGGGCCCAGTGGTAGTGTCTGCGGGGTAGTGCGGGTGTGGGTGAGAGAGAGAGAAGGGGAAAACGACCCGGGTGGACTTAGTGGGCTGGTTTCTCTGTTGGGCCAAATGACTAGCGCCGGCCTTTTCCTTTTCTCTATTCATTTTCTATTTCTGTTTTGATTTTCTGAATCCATTTTCAAACAAATTCAAATGCTATTTGAATTCAAATTTGTTCTGGATTTTTGTAGAGTGTAACAATCATATTTATGGGCATAAAAACATGTGGTCTCTCTGTATTAGTTTGGTCCTATTGATCAAACAAAAATAAACAGTGGCATGGCACTTGATTTGATCAAGTTTCAAAAATGGTTTTGAATTCACATTTGTTTTGCAAATTTTTGGTTTAAGAATTAGCAAGCAAGCAAAACATTCTGAGAGCAACAAGGTTTGGTTTTTTAAACAAATAATCTCCATTTGAGAGTGGTATTTGATTAATGCTTGATCACATAAAATAATAGCACTTATTGCTTTGTTTTCTTGAAATGGGTTTGATATTTGATCCCTAATTGATATGCATGCATGAATGATATGCAATCTTTGAAAACATGATTTTAGGGATGTTACAATCTCCCCCTCTAGAATTTATCCACCATGGTCTCGGACTAGCGAGATACATGTTCCCGGTGGATATTCGGAAAGAAAGAGTTGTGCTTCCGCTGCATCGCTGGAGCGAGGAGGCGGAGGTAGGACTTCCTCTCGATCTTGAAATCGGCAAGAGATCATCTACATCAACCACGAGTTTAACTCATTAAGCTTTGTCGGTCTTCAAGGGTATGTTCTCTACGGATATACATTCGCCCGTTGTTTGTATCTAGTAGATAGATCTTGGTACATAGTTGTTTCCATCGTAGGAATTTTTTTGTTTTCTATGCTGCGAACCCTACACATCCACCAGTACTAGACCCTCATACAATGAGGATCTCATTACTTCGCGATTTGGTGATGAGGGATATGAAGGGGATGCGCACTCCTCCACCTTTCCTTGCCAAAGTTTCTTGCGGGATGCTGGGATTCTTAATGATTTCATGACTTTGGTTCGGAAGGCTGGACTAACAAGTTACATGCAGGATGAGAGCGCACAATATGCTTTGCTCACTAAAACGTCTGTGTAGAGTTTTTCTTTTATTAACAGCGTGTTCAAGCCAGCTGTGTCTTTCAAAATTTATGGCAGGGCTCATTCTATGACTTTGAAGCAATTTTATAAGGCCCTGGGATTTGGTACAACTGGGTCAGCAAAGAAGATTCCAGCTTTATCCACTGTTTTTGTAACATCCCAAAAATCATGATTTCAAAGTTTGCATATCATCCATGCATTCATAATCATTTTAGGATCATTTTCAAAGTCATTACAAAAACAGAAGCATTTGAATGCTTATTATTTTATGTAAGCAAAGCATTGAGCTAATGCTACTCTCTAATGAGAGATTATTGTTTTAAACCAAAGATGTTTGTTCATAGGTTTGTTTGATGAATTCCAAAGCTTGGATAAAGATTTCAAAACAAAGAAACAAATTTAAACCATTTCTTTGTCTTTATTAAGCAATGGGTAAAAACATTGGTTATTTTAAAATTCCAAAGTGCCAAATTATTTTAAAGTATACAACATTGTTATGCAACCAAATGTGTACAATTTCCACTTTACAAAAATCCAGAAAAAGTTTGAATTCAAACACATTTGAAATCATTTGAAAATGTTTCCTGGAAAATCAAACAGAAAATGAAAAAGTGAAAAGAATAAGAAAAAGGCCAGCGCTGCTAAACTAGCCCAGTACCAGATCCGGCCCAAAAGCCCACCCATGCCACTTCCCCCTCTGCCCTTCCCTCACCCGCGCATAACCTACCCTCTAGCCACTCATCGATGGGCCCTCTCCATGTCATCGTCATCTTCTCCAAATCCCGCGCGAGAACACGTCGTCGCCGGCCATTTCTTCCTCTTCACTGCCTCGATCAATTGCATTGATGCAGCGCATAATCTTCGCCCCTGCTCTGGCTATATAATCACCACCTCGCCGCGGTCCTTTCCCCCCAAACACCCACACCCAGTCGCCCCCAGGTTATGCCTATTTGAGCTCACTCCGCCGCTGCACAGATGAACTCCGGCGGTGAATTCCGGTGAGCACACTTCGCCCCTTGCCTTTTTATCTTGCCAGAATGATCTTCGCAACCTTGCGCATCGTTTAACCCCATTGGTGCATTCTAGGGACATCCAGAGCATCGCCAGCGTCAACACCAGAACGCCACCGACGACCGCGTCCACTCCGGCGAGTTCTCCCCGTAAGCCCCGACCTCCACCTTCCCTCTCTTTGATGCTCACGTGTCCGCCAGACTTGTGTGCATCTAATGACACCATCCTTTTTGCTAGGCGCGGCCTATATCTTTGCCAACGACGACGAGCGACCGTCACCGACGGCTGTAGGTTCTCTGGCGAGTAATAGCGGTCGAGTCCGTGCGCCCCTGTCCCTCCCTTGACCACCTCGAGCATCACGACAACCTCACGAGCTCGGTAAGCCCCTCTGTTTCCTCCCTTGCTTCCTAGAACCACCGGAACATCGTCGGCAGCAACGCCGCCGCCGCCAGCAACCAGCTGCGCCGCCAGTTTTGGGTCAGAGAGTTTTGATCCACTGGATCTAGATCTAGTGGTTTAGATTAGAAGCCAGACCGAAGAGGTGCGGGCAGATCAGAGCCGCAGATTTTAAGTTAGATTTAACGGTGCGCGAGCGTGATCCAGTGCGAAGCGGTATCGTCCAATCAGACGCTGCCATGTGTCCTGTGTTAGATTTAAAAAAAGAATTTAGATCTATTAAACATTCAAACTTGCAAAATTCATAAATTTTGATCCACACGTTCAATTTTTTCAAATTTTATATCATTGGAATCACGAGAAAGAATGCTATCCATTTATGCAATGTGTTTAATGTTTGGCTTCTGTAAAATTGGTTATTTTTGCAGAGACATATATAGTCTTATTTTTGAGTATAGAAATTATTTGAAAAATGATTTAAAGGACAAATAAAGTTTATTTAGTGTGAGTTGGTATTTTTTATGATTCAGTACTGTATACTTGTCTTGTTTAGTGTAGAAAATCATCACATGGCATTTACATGCATTCATATATTTTTGTTTGGATATTTTGATATGTGAATTTGGTGCCATTATTTTATGTGTAGATTTTGGTGCTAATAGTGATTGTGGTTGTGAAGATTGTTGCTACTCCCCAAACTACCAAGGCAAGTCGTGCTTCATGTTTTATCCCTATATTTTCACCTATGCATTAGAAATATTTTGTATAGGACTTGCATGATTATTTTGCTAAGTATATATATGCTATGCTTGGGAAATCCTAGTAGATATAGAAGTGTTAGAATTTCCTCTTAAGTTAAGATACTTTCTATTGTCATGTTTAGCCTAGCTAGTAGCAACCAAGGGTGGATTATATTCATTCTATGAGAAATATTTCTAAGTCTTTGACTTATGTTTTGCTTAATAAAACAACTAAGTGAATGAAACACCTGGGTGGAATGGAAAGAATGGTTTGTGTTGAGTGGTTACACAAGGCCCATTTCTATGGTTTACCTTGTGTATCTCACTTGTGGAAAGCCACCCAGGAACAAAGGGATTTAAGATGCCAAATGTTAAGAAGCTTCTAGTGCAGCCACATGGCATTATGGGCTCTGCCTGGATCACATAGGTTGCAATAACTTAGCCATTTGGACAGTTGGTGGTAGTGGGATGATAGGTTGGAACGCGTCCATTTGGTCTAAGGGAAGGCTTCTGAAAGGTCCTGTCTTGGTGAAAATGAAATCTTTTGGGGAAAGTGCACAACCTCTGCAGATGGAAGAATCTAAGTACTTATCCATGTCCCTGGTATTGTACAACTTGAGCATCAAGACATGGAAGCTATCAAGAATATCCTCATCCCAATTTTCTAAGTTAAAACTTGTGGTCGAACAAGGGTGAAGGTTCACCAATTTCTATTGGTGGTTCCTTGGGAAAGTTTTGTCAAAGAAAAACTTAGTGTTTTCAATTGATAGGTAAAACTTATTTTGAGAAAAGCAGGCCTGAGCTACACTTAGCCAAAATCATGTAGTAACTAGAAGTTAATATTTTGCTAAGGTATCACTTGCCAATACTATTCCAATGTATTGACCCACTGTGGCTGTAACTTGTGATGTTGCAGGTTGCTCTGATGATGATTAGGGGTTATGAGTCTACACCCAATATGCTTGCCTGTGGCACATGAAGTTGAAGACTTATTTATATTGTTATGATTGAACTCTTGTATTAGGACTATGGCCATGGAGTTTTAAAAGACTATGTTATCTCTGGAATGATATCTAATAATGACCTTTGTTTCTCTGTACTTCATCTTAAATTGTGGATGCTAGCATTTGATCCAGGGACTAGCATTGCAATCACAGGGATCTTTACCTTTATAAAGGTGGGATCTTATAGATGGTATCAGAGCACTGTGTTTCCTATAGGATTATGACCCTAGGATTTGATTAGAAACCACTAAGGAATTTTTTTTCAACAATTTCCACACTTTTATTTTTCTTCTCGTAAACTTTTCTAATCTTATTTCTCATCTCTATTGGTAGATGAACTCCATCAACGAAGCCGTAAGGAAGGGACCACTCATGACCATGACCTTGGAGTGTGAGACTGAATTTCCAAAAGCCCCCAAGGACCTTATGGTTACCATGGGGATACATGGTGCAGCTGTGTACAAAGGTTTCCCTGTGATGGATGAAGGAGAAGAGTATTTGTGGGTGCAACTTCGCTTGTACAAAAACAAGGAAGACAACCACAAGGAATCAGGATTCTGCATGGTCACCAACTCAGTGATGCACACCACATTCTTTGACTCTGCAAGAGATGCAGCTTGGAAGGCCATCAAGGAGCTTGGTGATAGACTCAAGTGTAGAATGCTCAACACCCAAAATGACCTTAGGGAAGAAAAGAAGCATACCCAAGAGTTGGAAACTGCCAACCAACAACTAAGGGAAGACATCATAGACTTGATTTTGGAATCTTGTGATCAAGATAGGAAGATGGCTACTAAGGATGCTTTGATAGCCATTTTGTCTAGTGAGTGAGAGTTGTAGTGTACCCCGTTAGTTGGACCACCACACTTATCATTTTATTTCCAATTTTTTTGTCGAAGTTATGTTGAACCTTGGATGTTTGTAATGAATTATTGTATGCCATGATTTGTGTGTTTGATTGCCAAATATATGCATGTGATGCTTTGCTTTGTGATTTATCTCTATTGAAGTTGATTCTAACTTTTCTCTATCTTATAAAATAGATGCCTAATGTTACTATAAGCACGGCTGAAGAGTTCAAGGGAACTCGTTTTGGCACTCGTCTTATTGAGCTCACTAGTGTGCTCAATCTTCCGCTTCCTAGCATCATGTGTCTTCCCCTCACCAAGTTTGAGAGGAAGGACCTTTGGGGCTTCAAAGTTACCCAGCCAGGACGCCAGACTGAGCCAGCCACAGAGGCCATCACCTTCAAGCTAATGCATGACGACAAGGAGAGAGGCTTAGAGGTAGTCATGCAGGATTTACTTGGGCGTCTGTTAGGAAGGCACTCCAGGGAGCTTAGAGGTACTCACTTTCACGCTTTCGGCAGACGTGACGAGGAGGGTGAGGCTATTGAGTTCGAGGATGGTGCTAGAGAGACGGTAGAGCTGATTCGTCTGTACCTTCAGGACTTAGAGGTTCTTATTAGGCACCTAGATACTGATAGGACCAACGTCATGCTTAGGAATGACGAGCTCCAGGTGCAACTTCGTGAGAAGGACAAGCTCTTCGCGGAGCAAGACGAGATAGTCAAGGAAATAGAGGCTAAGTTTAAGAGCCAGGACAGGAAGTTCAAGAGACAAGATAAAAGAGTCCAAGATAGGAACAAGAGGATTCGAGAGATGAATGCAGAACTAGAGGCCAAGGACTTCGAGCTCGAGCATCAGCAGGGTGTGATTGAGAGACTTTGATCATAGAAGAGGGCTCTTAAAGCCAAGGTAGAGGCCTTGACTACCAATGTCGAGGAGTACAAGACCGCTATGGAGAATGCTATGGTGTGTTTGCTTTTCAAACTTGTTGTTTGTGTTGTTGAACCTTATCTTATTTTGATGTTGTTTTGGTGATTGTCTATGTGATGTTTTGTGCATAATAAGCATCTATGGGTATCTCATTCTTATCCTTATGAAAACCACAGATGCCTCCTCGAAGTGCCAACCCCAACCCGAACAACAACAATGTCACCCCTGAATGCAGCAGCTGATGACAGCACAGCTGATGCAGATGATGACCACTTTCATGCAGAATCAGAATAACAACAACAACAACAATCAGAACAATCCACTAGGATTTGACATGCTCACCAGATTCTTAAGACTGAGGCCTGCAAAGTTCTCAGGAACCACTGATCCCATGGTGGCCAATGATTGTCTACATTCGGTGAACAAGGATTTGGTAACTGTCGGCTGCACCGACGAGGAGAAAGTCAGGTTTGCGGCGCACCTGTTGGAAGGACCAGCAGCTACTTGGTGGGATAACTTCCAGATCACCACTCCCATTGAGGATGTGACATGGGCTATCTTTGAAGACGGTTTCCGTACAGCTCACATCTCATCCGGAGTGATGAATTTGAAGAAGGAGTTTCATAACCTGAAGCAGCGCCAACGCGATATGCACCGGATTAAGTTGATACCGATGCCAAGAGGAAAGAGAAATTCCTCGAAGGACTGAACGATGAACTGAACCTGCAGTTATCTGTGGCCTATGTCCCCACCTATCAATCCCTTTGTGACAAGTCTACCATCTTAGAGAATAAGATGAAACATGTTGAAAGCAGAAAGAAAAAGCACAACTCTGACAAGCACAGCTTGGGATCGTCTCACAAGCGTTCCCATTATGATGATAGTGGGAGTTCCGGATCCCATAAGCATGGAAAGTATAACAACCACCACAACCACAACCGCCATCATTACAATAAGCATCACCGTAGTCATGATAATGACAAGTACAAGAACCACAAGGGTGGATATAAGAGCCACCACAATGGAAGTGGAAGTGGTAGTGGAAGCCAGCCGGTCAAGAAAGATCTCAGTCAGGTTGAATGCTTCAAGTGCAAGAAGATGGGGCATTATGCAAATGAGTGCCTAGAAAAGAAGGTTGACGGTGCCAACAAGCCCAACCCTTTCCAGAAGGGACAGGTTAACCACATCAATGTGGAAGAGATCTATGAGGAACCTGATGCTGTGGCTGGTAAGTTCAAAATTATTCTGTTCCAGCACTTGTTATTTTTTATACTGGCACATCACATTCATTCATATCAAGAGCATTTGTTGAAAGAAATGAACTTCCAGTTGAAACTATTGGGTGTCCTATAAAAGTAAGTTCTCTTGGTGGAGAAATGATAGTGAACTCGGGATGTCATGATTTAGTCATAGAGTTTGGGAAGTATAAGTTTCCCGTAAATCTAATAATCCTAAATTCCCAAGGATTGGATGTCATTTTGGGAATGGACTGGATGACTAAGTACAAGGGAGTGCTGGATTGTGCCAATCATACTGTCACAGTCACAACCCTAGAAAATAAAAGGATTAGATTCAAGACTAACTTTGAATCAAAAGGGAGTAAGCTAAATTCTCTTAAGGGGGTTAGCATAGACAGTGTGCCAATTGTGAGAGATTATCCGGATGTGTTTCCGGAAGAATTTCCACGAATGTCACCAGATAGAGATGTGGAATTTCTAATTGATTTGCTGCCAAGATCAGGACCAATAGCAAAGAGACCTTACAAGATGTTAGTTGATGAGTTGAAAGAACTCAAGAAACAACTTGGAGAACAGTTGCAGAAGGGATTTATTCAACCAAGTTCTTCATCTTGGGGAGCACCAGTCTTGTTTGTGGAAAATAAAGATAGAATTCAAAGGTTATGCATAGATTATCGTTCACTTAATGAAGTGACTATCAAGAACAAATATCCTTTGCCCAGAATCAATGACTTGTTTGATCAGTTAGAAGGAGCCTGTGTATTCTCAAATATTAATCTCCGGTCAGGTTATTTTCATCTTAAAATAAGGGAACAAGACATACCTAAGACAGCTTTCACCACTAGGTATGGATTGTATGAGTATACAGTTGTAGCACCCCGAGAAAACCACTACTAGAAAATCGCCTATCTTTATCTATGTGCATCATCATGACATCAGCATGCATCTATTTGTCTAAAACTATTTGCGAAAAGCCTTATTTTTGTTTTCTACAAATACCCCGTCTCTTTATTCAAGTACGAAACCCCGATCGATCCGGATCTGTTATTTGTCTAACAACTATTTACGAAAGTATTTGTAAACTAAATCAATTAAATAAAATATTTTTGTATCGGGGGAGGCAGCCGCAGGCCAGGCCAAAAAGCCCAACCGGCCAGACCCCGACTACCCAGCCCAACCCACCTAAACTACCTAAACCCTAAATCCCTAGCAAACCCTAACCCCCTACCCTGCCGCCGCCAAATGCAAGGCACGCACACAGCGTGCGCGGAACCCTCACCCCTGCCCTGCCACACACTCCTTCTCGCGGACCCCACCATGACACTGCCACAAGGACGCTGTCAAGACATCTGCAGTCCCGGGTCCCACCAACAGCGATGCCTGCCCGCTCCGCACTTTGACCCCGTGACCTCGATCCGCACCCCATGAACCCTCTCTCCCCTCGATCCCCAACCGCCGCCGGGCAGCCACTCGAGCCCCTCTCCTTCCGCCAACCAGACCCGCCTCACTTTGGCCTTGCCCGACCCGTCGGCCCAGGTGCCGCCAGCAAGACGCCTCCCTCAAGCTCCTCAGGCCGGAGCCCGGCCGCCCGCCTCCGTCGCCACGTCCCCGTCGCTGTGGCAGGCTCCACCTCCCGAGAGCGCCCTTCACCGCGGTCTCCACCAACCTTCGCGGGTCCCTCTCCTCGTCCGCCTCGACCGGCCGTGATGCCCGAGCACGCACCGCTTGGTCCTCGTCGGCCACCTTCCTCTGTTGACCTCTCGACCTCCTCGTCGAGCCCCCTGTCGCCCGCGATCTTCTCTGCCTCGCCGTCCAAGCCTCGAGCGCTGCCGGTTCTCCCTCCCTCTGCAGCACCGGCTCGCCGGCGACCCCAGCCACTGACTCTTCGCCTGTCGCCTCCCCGGCCGCCGCACCTCTGGCCACCACCGCGGATGCTCTGCTGCCGCCTCGGCGTCCCTTCCCCGCGCCTCTACGTGCATCGCCAGGAGCCGTACTCGTGGTGCCTCGAGCTCATCCACGACCGACGGCATGCATCCGATCTCCCTCCATCGTCTCCCTCCCATCTGTCACCTCACCACCGCGGTACAGGCACCCTCTGCAGGATCCTTCGCTCTGCCCTGCGAAGTTGTTGTTTTTAGTTCTATCTCTTAGCACGACTCATGTTCAGGTTCCAATCAGCTCAGGTCATGTGCCGACGTGTGTTCACTGTTTGCAGTATTTTTTGTTGTCTTGGTTGGTACCCCGTGATCTGATGGGTGTTGGACAACTGACCAAAGAACTTACAAGACCGAGTTGATGAAGATGCTACGGGAATCTTCTCAACGCAAGATCTTCCGAAGCCCCCGAAGACAGATCTCGTCGACCCCCAAACCCCCAAGATCGTCGGACCCATGTGTGACCCCGATCCTATAGCCCTATTTTATAAAATCTTGTATATCTACTTGTTGCATGTAAATTTTTCATACTCGCATACATATCATGTGGTTTGGGGGCCTTATGCCGATTCACCTCATAATTAAATACGGAGGCCATATGCGGACATATCTAGCCTAATATTGACTCCATTTAAATTTGTGTAGCGAACCAATGCCATATTTTGCCTTGTTAAGACAACATTTAAATTGCGGGGTACCTAAACAACATGAACGATATAATTAATTTTCGGGACCCCGGTTCCGCTTAATACTGCCTAATCGCATCGCACATTTGCCATGTCATACATCATACATGCATCATGCCCGATCTTCTGACATAGTATTAAATAGTGCATCCGGTGTTTGTGCTAGTGTTTTGCTTCTTCACGGACTAGGCCGATGAGTTGATGCGAGAGTCGACCCGATCTTCGGATGAACCTTCGGCAATGTTTTTCAGGCGAGCATTCTCCCCCTTTCTACCTATCTTACTTTTATAGTATTTATTCCCTCCTGTTGATCTATTGCTATCTGTGTTGCGATGCTCTAGTTTTCGTACCCGTGATATCCCTTGCAGCCTTATATTGCCTTGGACACATCCTATTACCTGTTGTTTGGTAGATAGTTGGACTTGCGCGTCGTAGTCGCTTGCTCTAGTGCTGTTGCGTCTCGTCCAGAACCACAGTTGTTGGAGTATTGCCGTGTGTTTAAGGTTGGAGTTGATCATGGCTTTAATTACTGTTTAATAACTAAAATTGAAAGTAGGTAAATAATGCAGAGGCACAGGTGGGCAATAGATGTTATTTGGTTGTTAACCGTCCACTTGTGTCCCGTAGGACCCCGAGTTCTTGACACCTGTTCCGAGATCGAGCGCGCTAACCACAGGTGGGGTGTGTGGGCACCCCCATAGATTAGTACCTGATTTCAAAGTATTGTACTGGGGGCCACAAAGTAGTTTGGGGCTTTATTACTATTCTGTACTTATGCCATGCTTTACTGCTTAATTTAAATTGTGCGAGGTACTGCACCTGTACTGTTTAGGTAAGCGGAGTGTTTTCGCGGTATCGACAAGCCCAGTCACACTTTCGGGTTCCCAGTCGTTTACAGCCACTGACGCAAACCCTGAGTCCGTCTCGGAGACCGGCCGACTTCGTTGCGGGTAGCTTAGTGGGGTGGCCCCCATGTACTTACCTTGGGTCTGGGAAACGTCATGACTTAGGCCCCGCCGACATACCGATGGGTGTATGTTAATTGATCCGCAAAAGGGTGAAATGCGTGTGGATACTTTGGTGCACCCCTGCAGGGTTAAATCTTTTCGAGAAGCCGTGTCCGCGGTTATGGACGACTTGGAGCACAGTTCTCGATCATAGACAACTATAATTAAAGTTTACTGTTATAATTTGACTTGTATCCGATGTGACTAGTAATCAGCTCAACTACAACGGAATGGCTAAATAAAAGTACCAACAACTGCTGGGTTTGGGATATCTCATGCTAATTGTATCTGACTAGTAAGTGTTGCAACTACAACGGAATGGTTAAATAAAACTGCCCACTGCTTTTCATATCAGGATGACTATCTATACCTGACTAGTAATTGCTGCAACGATAACTGAATAAATAAAACTGCCAACTGTGTGAGTTCCTCGGTTGACTTCCTCGTTTGTTCTCGAGGGGAAATACCAGGATGGGTATGTTTGGTGGTAGCATCAGGTCGGTTCCGAATAGGTCTTTCTTATCCCTCTCTGATAGCCGACAGTTATATCGAGTCTCTATAGGTTGTTTAGTGCATGCTGCCGCTTCATTCCACCATACCTATGTAGGCGAGGACCGCGAATTCTAGCCTCGCTGTCTTGGCCTCGATCTTGACCGCTCTCTCCTTTTTCCTTTGCCCTTTGTCGGCACCCCTTTTGTTTAAGCAGGTTTGAGATCGCCGTCGTTAGCAGGGTTACCCTTCCGCTTGGCAGGTGAGTTATGGACGCCATTGGTTATTCTTGTGGCTCTTAGCCCCATTTGCATCTTGTCCGTAGTCGGACGCTCTATCATTTTCAAGGTGATTTGGATCTTTGTATATTATATCTGTATTCTTGACTCATTGAGTCGCTGTTGTATATATATCTATTCTGTCGGTCCCATCGAGGACTGTTGTGTAATGTTATTACTTCGTTTTCCACCCGCACGAAAGTGCCTGGTGGGCGTCCTTGAATCGTTTCTATGCGGGTTTGGCGGGAAGCGCTGAAACTTGCATAGGGCCGATTCGAGGGTGTTACAACAGTGATGCCATTTGGTTTGACCAATGCACCAGCTTACTTCATGAATATGATGAACAAGGTGTTCATGGAGTTCCTTGATAAATTTGTTGTCGTTTTCATCAATGACATTTTGATCTACTCCAAGAGTAAAGAAGAGCATGAATGACATTTGCGTTTGATACTTGAGAAGCTTAGAGAACATAAGCTGTATGCCAAGTTCAGCAAGTGTGAATTTTGGTTAAATGAAGTTGGATTTCTTGGACACGTTGTCTCGGGATATGGTGTAGCAGTTGATCCCGCAAAAGTGTCAGCTGTAACTGAATGGGAATCTCCTAAGTTAGTAAAAGAGGTTCGTAGTTTTCTTGGCTTGGCCGGATACTACAGAAGATTCATTGAGAATTTCTCCAAGGTAGCTAAGCCAATGACAGAGTTACTAAATAAAGACAAGACATTTGCTTGGACTGAAGGATGTGAACTCAGTTTCCAAGAATTGAAGAAGAGACTAGTGACAGCACCAGTCCTATGTCTGCCAGATTTGGAGAAAGATTTCCAAGTGTATTGTGATGCATCTCATCATGAATTAGGTGTTGTTCTAATGCAAGAAGGGAAAGTTGTGGATTATGCCTGAGACAACTCAAAACTCATGAGGTAAATTACCCTACTCATGATTTGGAGTTAGCCTCCGTTGTCCATGCACTTAAAACATGGAGACATTATCTTTTAGGAAAGCGATGTGAAGTGTTCACAAATCACAAAAGTTTGAAGTATATATTCAGCCAGAAAGAAATCAACATGAGACAGAGAAGATGGCTAGAACTCATCAAGGACTATGACTTGATTTTGCAATACCATCCCGGTAAAGCAAATGTTGTAGCTGATGCACTAAGCCATAAGGTATTTGTGAATGGCCTTACTAAGGGAGAGTTGCCAGATGATCTGTGTGCCCAATTTAGAGACCTCAGATTAGAGATTGTGCCTGAAGGACATCTCATGTCATTAGATGTTCAACCCACTCTGTTGGACAAGATCAAGGAAGCCCAAAAGACGGACAAGGAAATTGAAGAGATTAAAGAAAAGATTGGCAAAGGAAAAGCCAAAGGATTCCATGAAGACGAACAAGGTACTTTATTGTATGGGAAACGTATCTGTGTTCGGCAAGATCCGGAGCTTTGGAAACTGATTTTACAAGAAGCACACAACTCACCATATTCCATTCATCCGGGTAACACCAAAATGTACATGGATATGAAGGAAATATTTTGGTGGAATAATCTCAAGGAGGACATCGCCGAACATATTGCTTTGTGTGATGTATGTAGTAGAGTGAAAGCGGAACATCAGAAACCAGCAGGATTGCTACAGCCACTACCTATTCCTGATTGGAAGTGGGACAAGATTGGCATGGATTTCATCACTGGATTGCCAAGGACCAGGTCAGGATATGATTCTATTTGGGTAGTAGTGGATCGCCTCACTAAAGTGGCTCATTTCATACCCGTGAAAACAACCTATACAAGTTCTAAGTTAGCCAAGATGTATATGAATAGGATTGTATGTCTGCATGGGGTACCCAATAGTATTGTGTCTGATAGGGGAACTCAATTCACTTCTCATTTTTGGAGGCAATTACATGAGTCATTGGGAACGAGATTGGAATTCAGCACTGCTTTTCATCCTCAGACTGATGGACAGACAGAAAGGACCAACCAGATTCTAGAAGATATGTTGAGGGCATGTGCCCTAGACAATGGAGCTAGTTGGGATGAAAGTCTTCCTTACGCAGAATTCTCTTACAATAACAACTATCAAGCCAGTATTGAGATGGCATCGTTTGAGTTTCTCTATGGGAGAATGTGTACTACCCCATTGCTATGGAATGGTGTAGGAGAAAGGAACTTGTTCAGGCCAGAACTAATCAAAGAGGCTGAAGAGAAAGTCAAGCTAGTAAAGGACAGATTGAAGATAGCATAGTCCCGACAAGAGCTACGCGGATCCTAAGCGTAGAGAAGTCACCTATGAAGTAGGTGATAGAGCTTATCTTAGAGTGTCACCACTTCGTGGAGTGAAGAGATTTGGAGTCAAAGGAAAATTGGCCCCAACATATGTTGGACCATTCAAGATTCTGAGTCGTAAAGGATAAGTAGCTTACAAAATTGAATTGCCAGAATCCCTGTCTGCAGTACACAATGTGTTTCATGTGATTCAGCTAAAGAAATGCCATCCAGAGATGGAAGAGACCTCTTTGAAGGATACTATACCTTTGGAGGAAGTCCAATTGGAAAGTGATCTCACTTATGAGGAAAGACCCATCAAAATTCTTGAGACTGCAGAAAGAGTTACTCGGACTAAGACTATCAAATTTTGCAAAGTTCAATGGAACCATCATTCCAAAGAAGAAGCAACATGGGAAAGAGAAGATGATCTTCGAAAAGACCACCCTCACCTATTTGCTAGCCAATCTGAATCTCGAGGGCGAGATTCACCTTAAGGGGGTTAAATTTGTAACATCCCAAAAATCATGATTTCAAAGTTTGCATATCATCCATGCATTCATAATCATTTTAGGATCATTTTCAAAGTCATTACAAAAACAGAAGAATTTGAATGCTTATTATTTTATGTAAGCAAAGCATTGAGATAATGCTACTCTCTAATGAGAGATTATTATTTTAAACCAAAGATGTTTGTTTATAGGTTTGTTTGATTAATTCCAAAGCTTGGATAAAGATTTCAAAACAAAGAAACAAATTTAAACCATTTCTTTGTCTTTATTAAGCAGTGGGTAAAAACATTGTTTATTTTAAAATTCCAAAGTGCCAAATTATTTTAAAGTATACAACATTGTTTTGCAACCAAATGTGTACAATTTCCACTTCACAAAAATCCATAAAAAGTTTGAATTCAAACACATTTGAAATCTTTTGAAAATGTTTCCTGGAAAATCAAACATAAAATGAAAAAGAGAAAAGAATAAGAAAAAGGCCAGCGCTGCTAAACTAGCCCAGTACCAGATCCGGCCCAAAAGCCCACCTAGGCCACTTCCCCCTCTGCCCTTCCCTCACCCGCGCAAAACCTGTAGGGGTTTGTAGCATGGAAAACAAAAATTTCCTACCGCATGAACACACAATCAAGATCTAATCTATGATCAAGCCAAGATCTATCTACTAGATTGTAGCAACGAGTCGATACAATACTAACCTCGAAGATCCAAAGCGGTTAACGAGAGCAGATTCTCGTGGGTGATGTAGTCGTACACTTCCGATCTCAACATCGCGTAGACGATCCTTCCCTGCTGCGTTTGAAGCGCTCATGATCGGTCACACGTTAAATTTTCGATGAAGACCTTCCTCTTCCTTGTTCCAGCAGGCAGCGGAGGTTGTAGCACTCTCCTCGCGATTCCGGCAGCACAACGACGTGGTACCGGAAGTAGAGGGGAGATCTCACAGGGCTTCGCCTTAAGCCGGAGCGAGTATGGTTGACTATGAGAGAGGCCTTGACGATATAGGGTTTAGAGGAACCATGGGAGGAGGCTAGCCGGCGGCTAGGGTTAGGGTTCACCCCAACTCGGCGAGTTGGTGGTGCCCTAGGTGGCGGCAGCAGCAGGGGTGGTGGCGCCGACGACTTAGGGTTAGGGTTTCGGGGTGTGAGAGGTGTAGCTAGAGGGGGCACCCTTGCCCCTTCTTTTATAGGTGGGAGGGTGCCAGCCAAGGGGAGTGAGTCCTCCCCCAAGTCGGCCTCCTTGGCCAGCGGGTGGAGGGAGAGGAACTCCTCCCCAAGTAGGTTTCCTACTCTCCCTCCAAGCAAAACTGCCATTTGACTTTTCAAATTGGCGTTTGACTTTTTCAAACTAGGATTTGATTTCTTCCTTTATTTTGCCCAGCCATGATACCTAGTACATGATGCAACCATTCCACATTGTCATGACACATTCATGTACCCTTCCCCTCTGGAGTGCCGGACCTTCCGGACCCTTCTAGAACATTCCCGATGAAAACACCGGAATCATTCCCCAACTCCGAAACAGGACATTCCTTATATGAATCTTATTCTCCGGACCATTCCGGATATCCTCATGATATCCCGGATCCCATCTGAGACTCCGAACAACATTCGGTCTCTTACTCATCATTCCATAACTACTCAACAACATCGAATCCTTAAGTGTGTCTCCCTGCGGTTCGTGAATTATGCGGACATGATCGAGACACTTCTCCGAACAATAACCAATAGAGGAATCTGGAAATTCATATGGCTCCCACATATTTCTACGATTACTTTGCGATCGAATGAACCACTTACATACGATACCAATTTCCCTTTGTCTCACGATAGTTTACTTATCCGAGGTTTTGATCGTCGGTATCTCTGCATACCTAGTTCAACCTTGTTACTGATAAGTAGTCTTTTCTCGTTCCCGCGGTATGTGGTCCCTTGTGAAACAGTCACATGCTTGCAAGCTAATTGGATGACATTCCACCGAGAGGGCCCAGAGTATATCTATCCGTCATATGGATGGACAAATCCCACTCTTGATCCATGTGCCTCAACCCATACTTTTCGAACACTCAATGCCACATTTATAGCCACACAGTTACGGTGTGGTGTTTGATGTCATCAAAGCATCCTTCCGGTGATGGTGATTAACATGATCTCATGGTCGAAGGAATTAGGTTACTATGTATCAGAAAGCTTATAGCAAATGAACTATATTAAATGACTTGATCCTTATGCTACGCTTATCTATAGGAGTATGTCCATCACATCATTCTCCTAATGATATGACCCTGTTGTTAATAACATTTCTATGTTCATGATCAGGAAACCATGATCATATATTAACGAACAAGCTAGTTTAACAAGAGGCTTTACTAGGGACTCTTTTATGTTTACAAATCACACAAGTATTAATGTTTCCGGTTAATACAATTATAGCATGGTATGTAAACATTTATCATAAGTAAGAAGATATGATAATAACCACTTTATTATTGCCTCTTGGGCATATCTCCAACAGTCTCCCACTTGCACTAGAGTCAATAATTTAGTTTCAAACCTTTGTGTATTCAACACCTATGGCTTTCTGGTGTCGTATGTACACGATTGCTAGTGGTCAACTGATCTCCGGATCTGAAACTTCCAGGTTCGTGTGTAATTGCCTGTCTTTGCGTCTCTACGCATCACTCATTCTTTAATGAGATGGCTTTGTACAAATTTTGTCCTTTGGTGTGACCTTTAGTTCTTGGGGTTAAAACATGTTGATAATATTTTCGTACAATATATCTTCATAGTATTATCCCTGCTGTGAACTAAACCTAGTTTGATAACAAACTACTTGACACAAATGCCCTCTTTTGCTGCTATAATAGTAGTCATATACTTAGACTTTTGTTGTAGTATCTGTCATAATGTATTAACTTTGGAACTCATCCAAATCCATTATGGAACTTACTTTCCATCATATTGTGCCACCCTTAGTTTATATTGAGATAAACTTAATTTGTACTTCGTGACAAAACTAGTATCAATGTAATTCATTTACAATGAACTAACCATCTACTTATCACTTCTAAAAAATAATATATTCTTAGTTCTTTTACAAGATCATAAGAATATCTTTAATATAGTCCAATAATCATCTTATGAATCATTCTGGTATATGCTCATAACATTTAGAGCATAGGACATATCTGGATTTGTACACATCACAGCATGATTGATAAAATACTCTTTGTGATTTCATGCATCAAGTACCAATCTATACTTGAATCTTTGTTTCACTTACCAAGTGTCAATACACTTGAATATATCATCAATATTGAACTCATTCAATCCTTTCTGTGTGACAAGAACCTTTCTTGTAGTTTCTATATTGAACTCATTCAATATATCATCTATGTACTTTCGGCACAACCATATTAGCGTCTATTGATGCCAAATATTTGGGTTTTGCCTAAGTCTTTCATCGGTATGAAATTCTTAATATGTGTTAATAAAAGATATATCATTTCCAATCAACAATATGTCTTCCACATAATGTATTAGAAACATGTCTTAGCGCTCCCACTTAATTTCTTGCAAATCCAAGCATCTTCATCGTTTCCGACGAATTTAAAATCCTTTAATAGTTTCATCATAGTGAAGATTCCAACTCCGCAATGCTTACTTCAACAATTGAAGTTTGCATATGCTTTTAGCATCCTTTGAATTAACAAAACCCTATGGACCGTGTTATGCACATGTCCTAGGTAACAATTCTATTAGAAGAACTTGTTTTGCTTATTCAACTACCACATAACAAAATTATATGTAGTGGTTGCTACATTAATCCGTCTAGACTAAATATCGCTATGAAAGATCAAATCTTGTCATAGTCAACTCTTTGAACATTGCCGTGAACTCTTTCCCTGTCACATCCCAAGAATTTCCAAATCTTGTTATGTGAAAAATAAATAAACAAAATAAATAATTGTTGAAATTTAGGGTGAGAAGAAACTTTTTGATTCCAATAGGAAACATCAAAACCTATTTTGATCAAATAAAATCCTAAAGAGATATAAAAGGATAAACAAATAATAAATGAAGTTATAATAGTTGGAATCACTATTTTTGAATCTTTTAATAAAAAGATATGGTTTTCAAAAGCAAAGGTAGAAATATAAATAAGGATTATTTTAAAGAGCCAAATTAAATCTTGGCCAAGCAAATGAAATAAATTATTTCTATTTGTTATAAAGAATAAAGGTTAGTTTAAATAAAATAATAAGGATTTATTAATATCCAATTTTATTTAAGTAAAGGCTTTTTCCTTTCAAATAAACATTAAAAAAATTATTAAAGATTTTCAAAATAAGAATTCCAAGTGTTTTATATTTTCAAATGAAACCTACTGAAAAGGTTTTTGTATTATTTAGATTTCAAATAGAGTTTTTAAATAAATTAAATCCTATTTGAATTAAAGACTATGGACTATTTATTTAATTATTAATAGATCCTAAAAGAATAAAAGTATTCTTTTATTTTGGACTTTGAAATATGTTGATAAACAGAATTAAAACTCACCCAAAGTTTGGTGGTGATTTGAATTCAAATGGAGATTGAAAAATATTATTAAATCTTGTTTAATTAATACTAGAGCCTATTTTTAAATAATTAAAAGACCCTAAAAGAATAAAAGATATATTCTAATCTTGATTCTAAAATGAACTATTAATCAGTATTTGAATCTACACAAATTTTGGTTGAGGTTTGAAATCAAATTGATGTTTGAATTGGTTAATCAAAATCAAAACAGAAATTAGAAATGGAAAAAGAGAAAAACATTCAGAACAAAAAAGAAAGCCAGCTAAGCCCACCTGGCCCAGCAGGAGCCCATCTCTCTCCCCCGAACCGTTTCTTTTCTCACACGCAAACTCACCCGCTCAATCACCGACGCGTGGACCCTATCTCCCCTCTTCCTCTCTCGCTGTCAAACGGACCCCATGACCACGTCAGCATCTTCCCCCGCGCGACCAGTTCTTCCTCCCGTTACTGCCGATTGATTCGCGTGGTAAATTCTCTTCAATGTCGTGTGATCCTAGCCCCCTGACCACACTCACTTAAGCACCCGTTTCCCCTCTTCCTTTTCCCCCAAACATCACGCCTCGAGAGCCACCAGGCTGCTCGGAATCATCTCCGGACCTGTAACATCCCTAAAATCATGTTTCAAACTCATGCATATCATCCATGCATCCATGATCATATAGAATTCATTTCAAACAAAACAATTCAAAAACAGGACCATATGAGCTCATTATTTTATGTGATCATCATTTGAAACAAATGCTACTCTTTCTATGAGAGGTGATTGTTCATGAAACCAAACATTGTGCCGTATTGCTTTCTGAATGAGTTGCAAGATTGCTAAGGTTTTAAACCAAAATTTCAAAGCAAATACTATTTGAAAACCAATTTCAAAACCAAATTGAAACAAGTGCTATGTCACTGTTATTTTGTCTTTCCAAAAATGACCAAGCCAATTCAAAGTGACCACATGGTTTTATGCCTAGAATTGTGACTGTTGCGCACTTCAAAAATCCTGAAAAGATTTGAATTCAAATAGAGTTTGAATTCATTTGAAAATCATTCCAGAAAATCAAATTAGAAAAAGAAAAGGAATAAAGAAAAGGAAAAGGGTCGGCGCTACTATTCTGGCCCAATAGCGAAACCAGCCCAGCTAGCCCACCCGGGTCCCCTCTCCCTCTCTCTCACGCGCAGAAGCACCCCCAGAGTCGCTGACACTCGGACCCCACTCCCCCTCTGTTTATTTCGCTGACAAGTGGACCTCTCCACATCGACTCCTTCTTTCCCAAATCTCACACGCAGACGCCGTCGCCGCTGGCCGTTGCTGTGTTGATTCCGCGGCGTAATTGCCATTGATTCGCTGGGCATTTCTTGTCGAACCTCTGCCTAATTAAACCCCTCCCCACTCCACTCCATTCCCCTCACTCAATTTTCTCTCCACGCCACCAGGTTGTTCGCAACTCGCCAAACACCGCCGCAGCTCCAACGACCTCCGGCAGCAAATTCCGGTGAGTTCCGACCGCCCCTGAGCCTCTGATTCAAACGAGTGTGTCCAGCATGATCTCGTGCATCTTCTGATACCCTTTGCTTGCCTGCTTGTGACCCAGGACGCCGTCCCCGTTCGTGCCCGCAACCGACCGAGCCGCCACTCAACTCCGGTGACCGATTATGGTAAGCATAGCGCGCCCCTTGATCTCTCACGCATACAAGGTTGTTCGCCACCGTCTTGCGCATCTTCTAAACCATCTGGTTCGTGCTAGGGCGACGCGGAACCTCGGAAACGACTTCGACAGCAACCACCTGACGCCGTGCACGACTCCGGCGAGGAATCCCCGACGACTCTGAGCGCCCCTTCGCCAACCAGAGACACGTTGAGCTTCACCTCGTGCCGGGCGACCTAGAATGCCGGCACCGCCACTGACAGACGCGCCGCCACCAGTCGCCACCGCTAGCGCCGCTAGGCTATGGTCAAAGCAACAGGAGCCGTTAGATGTAGATCTTGCGGTTTAGATTAGATCTGAGCGAAACGTTTTCTTTGAATCTGGCGCGTTGGATCTAACTTGATCTGACGACGCGGAGGGGTGATCTTGAGTGAAACGGTATCGGCCAATAGGAAACAGACGCGTGGCAGTGAGTTAGATTTAAAACAGATTTTGAATCAGATTATAGTTCAAATTTGTTTTGTTTGTAACTTTTGATTTCCACGTTAGATTTTGACAAATTTTATACCGTTGGAACCAGGAGAGCAAGCTCTTTCAAAATATGCAATGTGTTTAGTGTTTAGCTTATGTTAAAAAGGCTTTATTTGCAGAAACTTGTTTAGGACTAATTTGAGTGTTTGAAATGTTTAGGAAATGCTTTAGGGTATAAATATTGGTTGTTTGGCAAGTTTTTGTCTTGTTAGTGAATCAGTACCTTGCACTTGCTTGGTTGAGTTTTGAAAATCATCACTTAGCATTTTGCATGCATGCATATATTTATGTTTGTATATGATTTGTGTGTAATTTTGTGCTACCATTCTTTGTGTAGACTTTGGTGCTAGTGATTGTGATTGTGAAGAGTGCTACTCTCCCAACTACCAAGGCAAGTGGTACTTCATGAATATTTCTATCCCTATATTTTATACTAAGCATTAGAAATATTTTGCTAAGTCTTGCATGTTATTTTTGCCTATATGCCATGTTGGGAAATCCTAAGTAGTTGTAGAATTGCTAGGAAATTTTTCAAGTTAAGTTACTATCTATGCCATGCTTAGCCTAGCTAGTAGCAAACAAGGATTGTTGAAATACACATGCTATGATCAAAATATTTCTAAGTCTTTGGACTTTGTTTTGCCTAATAAAACAACTAAGTTAATGAATCACCTGGGTGGAAAGGGACTTGATTGGTGGATTTTGGTTGAGTGGTTACACAAGGCCCATGGCTATCGTTTACCTTGTGTATCTCACTTGTGGTAAGCCACCTAGGAACAAAGAGATTTTAGAGGCCAAGTGTTAAGAAGCTTCGAGTGCAGCCACTTGGCAATATGGGCTCTGCCTGGACCATATAGGTTGCTAGAACTTAGCCATTTGGACAGTTGGTGGTAGTGGGAATGATAGGTTGGAACACGTCCATTTGGTCTAAGGGAAGGATTCTGAAAGGTCCTGTCTTGGTGAAACCAAGTCTGGTGGGGAAAGTGCACAACCTCTGCAGATGGAAAAATCTAAGTACTTAGCCAAGTCCATGGCAATGGAGAACTTGAGCATCAAGGCATGGAAGCTATCAAGAATCTCCTCATCCCAATTTCTAAGTAAAAATTTGTGGGTGAACAAGGGTGAAGGACCCCAATGTCTATTGGTGGTTCCTTGGGAAAAGTTTTGACAAAGAAAAACTTAGTGATTTCAACTAATAGGAAAAACTTATTTTGAGCAAAGCAAGCCAAGCTACACTTAGCCAAATTGCATATAGTAATGTAGTCCACCTAAATTTTACTAAGGTATCACTTGCCAATACTATTCCAAAGTATTGACCCACTGTGGCTGTAACTTGTGATGTTGCAGGTTACTCTGATGAGGATTAGTTGTCATGAGTCTACACTCAACATGTTTGCCTGTGGCACATGAAGATGAAGACTTATATTTATTTACTTATTCAAACTCTTGTATTAGGCCGGTGGCCTTGAGTTGTAAAGACTATGTTTACCTCTGGAATGGATGTAATAAATGACCTTTGTATCTGTGTACTTCATCTTAAACTATGGATGCTAGCAATGATCCAGGGACTAGCCTTGCAATCACAGGGATCCTTTTCCTTTATAAAGGAGGGATCTTACAGATGGTATCAGAGCACTGTGTTGCCTGTAGGATTATGACCCTAGGATTGGAAACCACTAAGGAAAATTTTCAACTACTTCTACACTTGTCTATTCTTCTTGTAAACTTTTCTAAACTTCTCTCTCATCTCTATTTGTAGATGAACTCCATCAACGAAGCCGTGAGGAAAGGACCACTCATGACAATGACTTTGGAGTGTGAGACAGAATTCCCCAAGGCTCTCAAGGACCTCATGGTTGCATTAGAGATACAAGGTGCAGCTGTGTACAAGGGTTTTCCTGTGATGGATGAAGGAGAGGAATACTGGTGGGTGCAACTTCACTTGTATAAAAACAAGGAAGACAAACATCAGGACTGCATGTTCACCAATTCAGTGGTGCACACTACATTCTTTGAATCAACAAAGGATGCAGCTTGGAAGACCATCAAAGAACTTGGTGATAGAGTCAAGTGCAGAATGGTCAACCTCCAAAATGATCTAAGGAAAGAGAAGGAACATACCCAAGAGTTGGAAGCTACCAACCAAACCTTAAGAGGAGACATTATAGACTTAGTGATGGAATCATGTGAGCAAGATAGGCTGATTGCTTCTAGAAACATTGTGTTAGCCAACAGATCCACTGAGATAGGATTGTAAACGTACTTCGTTAGTTGGACCACCACCTATCACCTTATTTTCCAAAATGTTGCTTTAAAATAAGATTGAACCTTGGTTGTTGTAAAGGTTTCATGTATGCATGACTTGTGTGTTTTGCTTCCCAAGGATATGTATGTGTTGTTTTGTCTTTTTGTTTTATCATGATTTGTGTTGTTCTAACTTTTCTATCTTATAAATAGATGCCTATTACCATCAGCACTATTGAGGAGGTCCAGGTTACCCGCTTTGGTCCTCGTATCGTTGAGCTTACTACTTTGCTCAATCTCCCTCTTCCCACCATCATGGTGCATCCCCTCACCAAGTTTGAGAGGAAGGACCTCTGGGGCTTCAAGGTCAACCAGCCCGGACGCCAGACAGAGCCTACCACGGAGGCCATTGTCTTCAAGCTCATGCACGATGACAAGGAGAGAGGCCTTGAGGTAGTTATACAGGATCTGATAGGACGTCTGCTAGGGCGACACTCCCGACAGGTTAGAGGTACCCACTTCCACATCTTCGGAAGACGTGATGAGGATGGAGAGTCCATCGACTTTGAGGATGATTCGAGGGCCGCAGCAGAGCGATACGCCTGTACCTCCAGGACTTAGAGTCTCTCATTAGGCACATGGACACAGACAGGACAAATGTCATGCTCAGTAATGATGAGCTCCAGGTGCAGCTTCGCGAGAAGGACAAGCTCTTCGCGGAGCAAGACGAGATAGTCAAGGAAATGGAGGCAAAGTTCGAGACCTAGGACAGGAAGTTCACGAGTCAGGAGAAGCGTGTCCAGGATAGGAACAAGAAGATCCGGTACATGACTGAAGAACTGCAGTCCAAGGACTTCGAGCTCGAGCAGCAGCAGACGGTGATAGAGAGGCTTCGCTCCCAGAAGAGGGCTCTCAAGGCCAAGATAGAGACTTTGACCACTAGCATCGAGGAAAACAAGACCGCGATGGAGAACGCAGGTCTTACCTTTGTCGAGGAGGAGATTGATGCCGATGAGTAGATTGACTACTCGTTTATTTTTTATTATCATACTTGTTGTTTGAGAACTTGTTATTGGACCATCCGACATGTGGATGGCTTGCTACTTGTGTGTTTTACTTTGTGAACTTGTTATCTTGTTGTTGAACCTTTATCTTTCTGTTGCATGCTTGTGTTTGCTTATGTGATGTAATGTGCATGAAAGCATCTATGGGTATCTCATTCTTATCTCTATTTGAACAAACCACAGATGCCTCCCCGTCGTTCAAACCCCAACCCCAACAACAACAACAACATCACTCCAGAAATGCAACAAATGATGACTTCTAAAACTCAGCTAATGCAGATGATGACGACGTTCATCCAGAACCAAAACAACAACAACAACAACAATAACAACAATAACAACAATAACAACAACAACCCACCGGGCTTTGATATGCTTACCAGATTCTTGAGATTGAGGACAGCAAAGTTCTCAGGAACGACTGATCCCATGGTGGCCAATGATTGGCTACGCTCAGTAAACAAGGACTTGGTAACCGTGGGCTGTACGGATGCTGAAAAGGTCAGATTTGCCGCACATCTGCTGGAAGGACCAGCCGCCACTTGGTGGGAAAACTTCCAGATCACCACTCCCATAGATGAAGTGACATGGGCTATCTTTGAGGATGGCTTTCGCACTGCTCATATCTCATCTGGAGTGATGAGTCTGAAAAAGAAAGAGTTCCATAATCTAAAGCAGCGCCACCGCAGCGTGGCTGAATATATTGAGGAGTTCAAAAATCTAGCGTGTTATGCACCGGATGAAGTTGACAGTGATGCCAAGAGAAAGGAAAAATTTCTTAAGGGCTTGAATGATGAGCTGAATCTGCAGTTGGCTGTGGCATATGTTCCCACTTATCAGTCGCTCTGTGACAAGGCTGCAATATTGGAGAACAAAATGAAGCAAGTTGAGAGTAGAAAGAGGAAGCACTCTGACAAGCACAGCTCGGGATCGTCTCACAAACGATCTTATTATGATGACAGTGGAAGCTCAGGATCCCACAAGCATGGGAAATTCAACAAGAACCACAACCACAACCGTCATGACAAAAAGCATCACCGTAGTCATGACAATGACAAGTACAAGAACCACAAGAGTGGACATAAGAGCCACCATAGTGGTAATGGAAGTGGAAGTGCAAGTCAGCCTATTAAGAGAGACATCAGTCAGGTTGAGTGCTTCAAATGCAAGAGGATGGGGCATTATGCAAATGAATGCCCAGAAAAAAAGTTGAAGGACCCAACAAGCCCAACCCTTTTCAAAAGGGACAAGTTAACCACATTAATGTGGAGGAGATCTATGAGGAGCCTGATGCTGTGGCTGGTAAGTTCAAACTCAATTCTGTTCCAGCATTTGTTCTCTTTGATACTGGTGCATCTCATTCATTCATATCAAGAGCATTTGTTGAAAGAAATGAACTGCCGGTAGAAACTATTGGGTGTCCTATAAAAGTAAGTTCTCCTGGTGGAGAAATGATAGTGAATTCGGGATGTCATGATCTAGTCATAGAGTTTGGGAAGTATAAGTTTCCCGTTAACTTAATAATTCTAAACTCCCAAGGATTGTATGTCATTCTGGGAATGGACTGGATGACTAAGTACAAAGGAGTGATAGATTGTGCCAACCATACTGTCTCGCTCACAACTCCAGAAAATAAAAGGATCAGATTCAAGACCAACTTTGAAGAAAAAAGGAGTATGCTTAATTCTCTTAAGGGGGTTAGCATAGACAGTGTGCCAATTGTGAGTGAGTATCCGGATGTGTTTCCGGAAGAATTGCCGGGAATGCCACCAGATAGAGATGTGGAGTTTCTGATAGATTTGGTACCAGGGTCTGGACCAATAGCAAAGAGACCTTATAAAATGTCAGTTGATGAACTGAAAGAACTCAAGAAACAACTTGGAGAACAGTTGCAGAAAGGATTCATTCAACCAAGTTCTTCATCTTGGGGAGCTCCAGTGTTGTTCGTGGAGAAGAAAGATAGAAGTCAAAGGTTATGCATAGATTACCGTTCACTCAACGAGGTAACTATCAAGAACAAATACCCTTTGCCTAGAATCAATGACTTGTTTGATCAGCTATAAGGAGCTTGTGTATTCTCAAAGATTGATCTCCGGTCAGGATATTTTCAACTCAAGATAAGAGAACAAGACATACCTAAGACAGCGTTCACTACAAGGTATGGATTGTATGAGTATACCGTAATGCCTTTTGGTTTGACCAATGCTCCAGCATACTTCATGAATATGATGAACAAGGTGTTCATGGAATTCCTCGACAAGTTTGTTGTCGTCTTCATAGATGACATTCTAGTCTACTCCAAGAGCAAAGAAGAGCATGAAGGACATTTGCGATTAATACTTGAGAAGTTAAGAGAGCATAAACTTTATGCCAAATTCAGCAAGTGTGAGTTCTGGTTAGATGAAGTTGGTTTTCTTGGTCATGTTATGACAAAGGATGGTGTAGCAGTTGATCCTGCTAAAGTTTCAGCTATGACTGAATGGGAATCTCCCAAGTCCGTGAAAGAAGTTCGTAGTTTCCTTAGCTTAGCAGGTTACTATAGAAGGTTCACTGAGAATTTCTCCAAAGTTTCTAAGCCTATGACAGAATTGTTAAAGAAAGACAAGAAGTTTGCTTGGTCTGAAGGTTGTGAACTCAGCTTTCAGGAGTTGAAGAAGAGACTTGTGACAGCACCAGTCTTGTGTCTGCCAGATTTGGAAAAAGATTTCCAAGTATATTGTGATGCATCTCATCAAGGTTTGGGTGCAGTACTTATGCAAGACGGTAAAGTTGTGGCTTATGCCTCGAGACAACTCAAAACTCATGAAGTGAACTATCCTACTCATGATTTAGAGTTAGCCTCTGTTGTCCATGCACTCAAGACATGGAGACACAATCTTTTGGGAAAGCGTTGTGAAGTGTTCACAGATCACAAAAGTTTGAAGTATATCTTCACCCAGAAGGAAATTAATATGAGACAAAGAAGATGGTTAGAACTTATCAAGGACTATGACTTAAGTTTGCAATACCACCCCGGTAAAGCAAATGTCGTAGCAGATGCTCTAAGTCGTAATGTTTTTGTGAATGGCCTTACCAAAGGAGAATTGCCAGATGATCTGTGTACCCAATTCAGAAAACTCAGATTGGAGATTGTGCCTGAAGGACATCTCATGACTTTGGATGTTCAACCCACTTTGTTGGACAAGATCAAAGAAGCCCAGAAGATTGATAAGGAAATTGAAGAGATTAAAGAAAAGATTGGCATGGGAAAATCCAAAGAATTCCATGAAGACGAACAGGGTACTTTATGGCATGGGAAACGTATTTGTGTTCCACAAGACCCGAAATTGCGGAAACTGATTTTGCAAGAAGCACACAACTCTCCGTATTCCATTCACCCGGGTAACACCAAAATGTACATGGACATGAAAGAAAGATTTTGGTGGAATAATCTCAAGAAGGACATCGCCGAACATATTGCTTTGTGTGATGTGTGTAGTAGAGTGAAAGCGGAGCATCAGAAACCAGCAGGTTTGCTTCAACCACTACCTATTCCTGATTGGAAGTGGGACAAGATTGGTATGGATTTCATTACCGGATTACCAAGGACCCGGTCAGGATACGATTCTATTTGGGTAGTAGTGGATCGCCTAACTAAAGTGGCTCATTTCATACAAGTGCTAAGTTAGCCAAAATCTACATGAGTAGAATTGTATGTCTACATGGAGTGCCCAAGAGTATTGTGTCTGATAGGGGAACTCAATTTACTTCCCATTTTTGGAGACAGTTACATGAGTCATTGGGAACGAGGTTGGAATTCAGTACTGCTTTTCATCCTCAAACTGATGGACAAACGGAAAGGACTAATCAGATTCTTGAAGACATGTTGAGGGCATGTGCCCTAGACTATGGAGCCAGTTGGGATGAAAGTCTGCCTTACGCAGAATTTTCTTATAACAACAGCTATCAAGCCAGCATTGAGATGGCACCGTTTGAGTTTCTCTACGGAAGAAAGTGTACCACCCCATTGTTATGGAATGGTGTGGGAGAAAGAAGTTTATTCGGGCCAGATCTTATCAAAGAAGCCGAAGAGAAGGTCAAGTTGGTTAAGGACAGATTGAAGATAGCACAGTCCCGACAGAAAAGCTACGCAGATCCTAAGCGTAGAGAAGTCACCTACGAAGTTGGTGATAGAATCTATCTTAGAGTGTCACCACTTCGTGGAGTGAAGAGATTTAGAGTCAAAGGAAAATTGGCACCAAGATATGTTGGGCCATTCAAGATTCTGAGTCGCAAAGGAGAAGTTGCCTATGAAATTGAACCGCTGTAATCTCCGACCTGTCCATAATGTGTTTCATGTGAGTCAACTTAAGAAATGTCACCCAGAAATGGAAGAAACTTCTTTGAAGGATACTATACCTTTGGAGGAAGTTCAACTAGAAAGTGATCTCACTTATGAAGAGAAACCTATCAAGATTCTTGAAACTGCAGAAAGAGTCAGAAGGACTAAGACAATCAAGTTTTGCAAAGTGCAGTGGAATCATCATTCCGAAGAGGAAGCAACATGGGAAAGAGAAGATAATCTTCAGAAAGACCACCCTCACCTATTTGCTAGCCAATCCGAATCTCGAGGGCGAGATTCACCTTAAGAGGGTTAGATTTGTAACATCCCTAAAATCATGTTTCAAACTCATGCATATCATCCATGCATCCATGATCATATAGAATTCATTTCAAACAAAACAATTCAAAAACAGGAGCATATGAGCTCATTATTTTATGTGACCATCATTTGAAACAAATGCTACTCTTTCTATGAGAGGTGATTGTTCATGAAACCAAACATTGTGCCATATTGCTTTCTGAATGAGTTGCAAGATTGCTAAGGTTTTAAACCAAAATTTCAAAGCAAATACTATTTGAAAACCAATTTCAAAACCAAATTGAAACAAGTGCTATGTCACTGTTATTTTGTCTTTCCAAAAATTACCAAGCCAATTCAAAGTGACCACATGGTTTTATTCCTAGAATTGTGACTGTTGCACACTGCAAAAATCCTAAAAAGATTTGAGTTCAAATAGAGTTTGAATTCATTTGAAAATCATTCTAGAAAATCAAATGAGAAAAAGAAAAGGAATAAAGAAAAGGAAAAGGGCTGGCGCTACTATTCTGGCCCAACAGCGAAACCAGCCCAGCTAGCCCACCCGGGTCCCCTCTCCCTCTCTCTCACGCACAGAAGCACCCCCAGAGTCGCTGACACTCAGACCCCACTCCCCCTCTGTTTATTTCGCTAATAAGTGGACCTCTCCACGTCGACTCCTTCTTCCCCAAATCTCGCGCGCAGACGCCGTCGCCGCTGGCCGTTGCCGCGTTGATTCCGCGGCGTAATTGCCATTGATTCGCCGGGCGTTTCTTGTCGAGCCTCTGCCTACTTAAACCCCTCCCCACTCTGCTCCATTCCCCTCACTCAATTTTCTCTCCATGCCACCAGGCTGCTCGCAACTCGCCAAACACCGCCGCAGCTCCGATGACCTCCGGCAGCAAATTCCGGTGAGTTCCGACCGCCCCTGAGCCTCTGATTCAAACGATTGTGTCCAGCATGATCTCGTGCATCTTCTGATACCCTTTGCTTGCCTGCTTGTGACCCAGGACGCCATCCCCGTTCGTGCCCGCAACCGACCGAGCCGCCACTCAACTCCGGCGACCGATTACGGTAAGCATAGCGCGCCCCTTGATCTCTCACGCATACGAGGTTGTTCGCCACCGTCTTGCGCATATTCTAAACCATCTGGTTCGTGCTAGGGCGACGCGGAACCTCGGCAACAACTTCGACAGCAACCACCTGACGCCGTGCACGACTCCGGCGAGGACTCCCCGACGACTCCGAGCGCCCCTTCGCCAACCAGAGACACGTTGAGCTTCACCTCATCACGGCGGTTCTGGTGAGCACCCTCTCCCCTCCCCGGGCGACCTAGAACGCCAGCACCGCCACTGACAGACGCGCCGCCGCCAGTCGCCGCCGCTAGCGCCGCTAGGCTATGGTCAAAGCAACATCAGCCGTTAGATGTAGCTCTTGCGGTTTAGATTAGATCTGAGCGAAACGTTTTCTTCGAATCTGGCGCGTTGGATCTAACTTGATCTGACGACGCGGAGGGGTGATCCTGAGTGAAACGGTATCCGCCAATAGGAAACAGACGCGTGGCAGTGAGTTAGATTTAAAACAGATTTTGAATCAGTTTATAGTTCAAGTTTGTTTTGTTTGTATCTTTTGATTTCCATGTTAGATTTTGACAAATTTTATACCGTTGGAATCAGGAGAGCAAGCTCTTTCAAAATATGCAATGTGTTTAGTGTTTAGCTTCTGTTAAAAAGGCTTTATTTTGCAGAAACTTGTTTAGGACTAATTTGAGTGTTTGAAATGTTTAGGAAATGCTTTAGGGTATAAATATTGGTTGTTTGGCAAGTTTTTGTCTTGTTAGTGAATCAGTACATTGCACTTGCTTGGTTGAGTTTTGAAAATCATCACTTAGCATTTTGCATGCATGCATATATTTATGTTTGTATATGATTTGTGTGTAATTTCGTGCTACCATTCTTTGTGTAGACTTTGGTGCTAGTGATTGTGATTGTGAAGAGTGCTACTCTCCCAACTACCAAGGCAAGTGGTACTTCATGAATATTTCTATCCCTATATTTTATACTAAGCATTAGAAATATTTTGCTAAGTCTTGCATGTTATTTTTGCCTATATGCCATGTTGGGAAATCCTAAGTAGTTGTAGAATTGCTAGGAAATTTCTCAAGTTAAGTTACTATCTATGCCATGCTTAGCCTAGCTAGTAGCAAACAAGGGTTGGTGAAATACACATGCTATGATGAAAATATTTCTAAGTCTTTGTACTTTGTTTTGCTTAATAAAACAACCAAGTTAATGAATCACCTGGGTGGAAAGGGACTTGATTGGTGGATTTTGGTTGAGTGGTTACACAAGGCCCATGGCTATCGTTTACCTTGTGTATATCACTTGTGGTAAGCCACCTAGGACCAAAGAGATTTTAGAGTCCAAGTGTTAAGAAGCTTCTAGTGCAGCCACTTGGCAATATGGGCTCTGCTTGGACCATATAGGTTGCTAGAACTTAGCCATTTGGACAGTTGGTGGTAGTGGGAATGATAGGTTGGAACGCGTCCATTTGGTCTAAGGGAAGGCTTCTGAAAGGTCCTGTCTTGGTGAAACCAAGTCTGGTGGGGAAAGTGCATAACCTCTGCAGATGGAAAAATCTAAGTACTTAGCCAAGTCCATGGCAATGGACAACTTGAGAATCAAGGCATGGAAGCTATCAAGAATCTCCACATCCCAATTTCTAAGTAAAAATTTATGGGTGAACAAGGGTGAAGGACCCCAATGTCTATTGGTGGTTCCTTGGGAAAAGTTTTGACAAAGAAAAACTTAGTGATTTCAACTAATAGGAAAAACTTATTTTGAGCAAAGCAAGCCAAGCTACACTTAACCAATTGCATATAGTAATGTAGTCCACCTAAATTTTACTAAGGTATCACTTGCCAATACTATTCCAAAGTATTGACCCACTGTGGCTATAACTTGTGATGTTGCAGGTTACTCTGATGAGGATTAGGTGTCATGAGTCTACACTCAACATGTTTGCCTATGGCACATGAAGATGAAGACTTATATTTATTTACTTATTCAAACTCTTGTATTAGGCCGGTGGCCTTGAGTTGTAAAGACTATGTTTACCTCTGGAATGAATGTAATAAATGACCTTTGTATCTGTGTACTTTATCTTAAACTGTGGATGCTAGCAATGATCCATGGACTAGCATTGCAATCACAGGGATCCTTTTCCTTTATAAAGGAGGGATCTTACAGGACTGCCACTGTCTCCGGCGAGCTCCACCTCCAATTCCGGCCCCTCGCCTCCTCTAGCACACGAGCGTGACCCCCAGTCCCTAGCGCTTCTCTCTGCACCCTCATCTTGCTCGCAAGTGCCCCAACACAAGAACGACGACCAAGCAGCGCCGTCGCCTTTTCTCCGACGGAAGCCTCAAGTAATCGACCACCCCATACCTCTCGTTGATGCATACATGATCGCAGACCCCGTACGCATCTAACGCTACCGTTATTTTTCCTTCCTGTGGCCTGTAGCCTCGCCCCCGTCGACGTCTGAGCGCAACCGACGGTGACCACGACTCCGGCAAGCAATTGTCGACCACCCCGAGCGCCCCTTCGCCAGCAAGGACCACCTTGAGCATCACCACGACCACGCAAACCTGGTGAGCCATTTCCCTTCCTCCCTTGCTTCCTGTAGTCGCCACGACACCGTAGCCAGAGCACCGCCGCCGCACAGCCGGCGCCAGCGCCGCCACTCAATGGTTGCTCGAACGTCAGCTGTAGGATTAAAATCTAACGCACGCGATAGAACATAAACGAAAGGGTACGCTTGCTTCTAAACCACACGATCTGTTTAAAATCCAACGCCTCTCGCTGCACGATCCGCACGAAATGGTACAGACGAATAAGAACACGCCACGTGGCCCTGCCTGTTTATAAAAAAACCAGGATTTGATCTATTTGATATTCTAATTTGAAAAATTCATAACTTTCAAACCACACATCCAAATTTTGCAAATTTTATATGAATGGAATCAGCAAGACAAGTACTTTCTGACCATGCCCTTTGTTTAGGGAATTGCTTCTGATAAAATGATTGTTTTTGCAGAAACTTGTGTAGGCATGTTTAGCATATAAAATTCATTCTAAAATTATTTTGGGGATAAAATCTTGGAAAAATGGTTTGTTTTGAACCTACTGACCATAGAAAATCAATTTATGGTTTCAAAAATATACTTGGTGAAGCAAAAGAATAAATCTTTGATTTAAGGCATTTCTAGTCAAATAAAATAATGCTTATTTATTTAAAAATGATTTTGTAGGAAAACGTTTGGGAAATGTTTTGATTTAAACTCTCTGACCCTAAGCACCAAGTTTTATGATTTAAAAATGTATTTGGTAAACCCTATAAAGATTGCTACTTTGATAAAAGCATTTCTTCACCACATAAAATAATACTTTGGTTTAAAAATGGTTTATAGGTAGAATCTTTTGCAAATAGTTTTTCCACTTTATAAAATGACCAATAAGTGTTTTAGAATGTTTATAACCTATTATAAACCACTTTTGTAAATAAAACAAAGATTGGTATGCTTGCATGCATTGTTTTGTTTATATTATTTTATGTGATATTGCTTGAATGGTAGATTGAAATATTGCTTGCTTGATTGAATTGTAGTGATTTGAAGAGTGTGAATATTGCAAGATCAAGGAGTGAACTTATATTCTCTACCAAAAAGGCAAGTGATGCTTCATACTTTTGTCCCATTATTTTCACTATGCATTAGTGATCTTTCTATGTAGGACTTGCATGGAATTTTGCTAAGTGTAAACTATGCCATGGGAAATCCTAGTAGATGAAACCTTAGTAGAAATTTCCTAAGTTAAGATTCCTACTACTATCATTCTTAGCTTATCTAGTAGAAAACAAGGGTGGAATATATATTCATACTATGGAATATTTCTAAGTCAAGGACTTGTGTTTTGTTTAATAAAACAACTAAGTGAATGAATCACCTGGGTGGAATGGAAGGAATGGTTTGTGTTGAGTGGTTCACAAGGCCCATTTCTATGGTTTACCTTGTGTATCTCACTTGTGGATGGCCACCCAGGAACAAAGAGATTTGAGATGTCAAATGTTGAGAAGCTTCAAGTGTAACCACTTGGCATTATGGGATCTTCCTGGATCATATAGGTTGCAATAACTTAGCCAAATGGACAGTTGGTGGTAGGGGATTGATAGGTTGGAGCGCGTCCATTCTGGTCTAAGGGAAGGCTTCTAAAAGATCTTGTCTTGGTGAAACCAAGTCTTGTGGGGAAAGTGCACCACCTCTGCAGAGTGTAAAATCTAAGTACTTAGCCATGTCCCTGGCAAAGGAAAATTTGAGCATCAAGACATGGAAGCTATCAAGAATCACCTCATCCAAATTTCTAAGTTAAAAACTTGTGGTTGAACAAGGGTTGAAGGATCACCAATTTCTATTGGGAGATGCCTTGGGTGATTTTTGACAAGCAAAAACTTAGTGTTTTCAAATGATAAGGAAAATCTATTTTGAGCAATGCAAGCTTAAAGCTCCACTTAGCCAAATGCATATAGATGATAGACTCCACTGTACTACCATAGTATCACTTGCCAATACAATTCAAATGTATTGACCCTTGTGGCTGGAACTTATTATGTTGCAGGTTTTTTGATGTTAGTGAAGTTTATTGATTAGGATTACAAGTCTACAACCAACATGACTGCCTGTGGCACTTTTAAGATGAAGGACCCCATGCTATTGTTATATTCTGCTGCATTGTAATGAGATAGCCAAATGAGCTATGTAAGATGTAATAAATTATTTTATTCCTGATTATAAAGTTGTATTATGACCTTTGTTTCTTCATATTACATCTTAACTGTGGATGCTAGCTATTGATCTAGGGACTAGCATTGTAAACACAGGGATCTCTAACTTATTAAAGGTTGGGAACCTTACATTCCTGATATGTCGATAATTTCGTAGATGTGAAACATCCATGTCTATTTCTTTATAGATCCAAATATGACTGTAAGGTCTTGTACCTTTCTAGAGGGTCTTTCAAAGTTTGATCTCTCGTATATGGAACTATCATGGATTTTATGGCTTCAAGCCATTTGACGGAGTTAGGGCCCATCATCGCTTCTTTGCATGTAGTCGGATCATTATTGTCAAATAATGATTTAACTCTCAAATCTTGGTACTTGATTGTTTACCCGATCTATTTGTTTCAATAGGAAGTTAGATCTCCGTGATCACAACCTTTGAGATACGTGAGTCATGAACATTGTTGCTGCCTCCGGAACACTTTTCGGCGATGCGCAACTTTGCATATATAGCTAAGGTTCTTTTAACCTTATCAAAGTTCTATTGTCCTCCCACTTAACCTTTTACGGAAAATTCCTTCTTGAAGAAACTTGACATTCTAAGTGACAAACATTTTTTCTTTGGTTTTATGGAGGAATACTCAATGATTATTCAAAATAACATACAAAGATATGTTCATCCAATTTTGGTTGCAAACATCTTTCTTATGCATAGCATACCAATTTTTAAGAAAGGACAACTTGGGTTTAATCCCAAACCATAACTTTATATGGTGTCAATTCAACGGATCATGATGAAGCTTTTTTCAGTGGAAAAATGGTAGTCTCTAAATATTTTAATCTTTAAAATATGATGACAGTTTTATGAATTAAACCTTTGATCTTACCATGTCTCGAACGCTCCATACTCTTATGGTGTTTCGGGAAATGCAAATCCACGGAACGATTCCTTAAATCTTAGGTATTATGCTAAACTTTTAACTCAAATATCTTCCTTTATGATCTTATCATAAACTATTTATATTCTTGTTACAATGATTTTGCACTTCATCTTGAAAATCTTTGAACTTTTCAAATGTTTCATACTTCATTCTTATTAAGTAAATATTCATATATTCACTCAAATTTTCGGAGAAAGCATATGAAGTTGAAATCCATCGCTCTTGACTACACATAATGGACTTCATACGACAATATGTACAAGTTCCAATAAGTTAGTCATTCGTTCCCTTTTGGCCTATGACCGAAGTTTTAATTATCTCTAGGAAAGTTTAACAAGCGTCATTTGATCAAAAAATCAAAAAGACTCCAAAATTCCATCCACATGGAGTTTCTTCATGTTTTCTTTCCAATATAATTTAAACGGCGATGTCACTTCCTAAGTGATCTTTCAATCAATTTGTCTTTCGACATTTTTAGCACTAGTTTTATGGATGTGATTTCTCCAACGAGATTTGTGAACCATCCATTTTTTATGGATTACGGCAATTATTTGAACAACCCTTTTGTTCTCATAATACCTGATAAAACAAATCTTGAAGGCAAGCTTTGATGTTTAGCAAGAATCACAATAACCCTTTATTTGTTCTTGATGAACATCATCACATATTCTTTTGCTTAGGCCATTATAGTTCATGAATTGTGTTGTTTCGTATGACGATTCCCACCAACAAATTCAGTATCAAATACTTAAGAACCACATTGTTTAATAAGCAAAGAATATAGACATAACATGTATATCATCTATACACTTAAGCTGAACAATTCTAGTCTTTTCTTTTCTGCCATATATTTATGAGATTCTCTTTCAGTATTTCCTTTTCTGTTTGAAAGAATCTATCAACATCAATAGTGGAGCCATATACATGACACATAGTCCAAAGCATGTATAGTAAAATACCAATGTCTTTGGAATTACACTTTGAAGTAGATCACCATCATCAAATGTTTGGTGTTCTTTCAAATTCCTTTCTTTAGTAATCTCTTCATGTAGTAAACATTTTACCTACATCAAATATTCACTCTTATCATGGAATTATCCATGATCAAGCTACTTTTAGCTTATAACGATGAATCGCGAGTATAATGTTACTCTCCAAAATCTTTTGGAGGATTAGGACAACTAGTGTCTCCAACCTTTTGTAAATTCTCATCAAATATGAGAACACAAACTTTGCCATATTATACTCTATCATGTTGTAACCAAAACATCATTTCAGATATCGCAATATCTTCCATACATGATGGTTTCTGAAACAACTCTTTCAACTCCTAGATTACCTTGATATTGAAACTATCTTTCGAATATCAAGAATCATGGAGATAAACATGATACTTATATACTAACACTGGAATTGTTACTCTTGATTTAATACCAACTATTAAACTTCACGGAGTAATCGAAACTTACTGAAAGTTTGCAATGGGACTTTTAAACTTTAGATTAACACTTCAAAACAATACGATACCAGTTCGTAAAGTAACTAACCAGAATTCTATAGTTCTATCATCTCAATTAAAACTAAGCGCAAGGTGGTAAACGGATGCCAATGACTACAACAACTATGCAAATTCACTTTGATTTAATTCATGATAAATAGTGTTCAACTCCTAATAATATTGCTGTTGAACTCCCACTCAAAACAATATCCCTCACATTGTTTTAGTGATCACACGAACCAAATCCACCACATCAAGACCGATCATCACGAGAGTTGAAGTAGCTTCAATGGCGAACAATCAACATGTTCATCATATCTACTATATGACTCATGCTTTACCTTTCGGTATTCCGTGTTCCGAGACCATGTCTTTACATGCTAGGCTCGTCAAGATCAAACCTTAGTTTCCGCATGAGCAAATCTGGCTTGCTCATGTTGTATACACTCGCAGAATCTAACACACCCGATCATCACGTGGTTCTTCGAAACAACGAGCTTTAGCAACGGTGCTAACTAAGGATGAACACTTTAAAACTTGAAATTTGTGTGCTTGAGGGATCATCTTATAATGCTACCGTCGTTAACTAAGCAATACAAGATGCATAAAGGATTAACATCACATGCAATTCATAATATGTGATATGATATGGACTTTCTTCTTTGTGCTTCCGATCTCCATCTTTAAGCACGAACATGATCTCCATCATCAGCGTCATTACATCAAGGTCAATGACGCCGTTCCATGGCTGTCGTCCACCATCTTCAACTATTACAACTACTTTGAATAGACACGCGGGTCTTAACAGAATTTAAAGACAACCATATGGCTCCTGTCAGTTGCCAACTTACAATAAGGTACATTGCATACATCAAATATAATCACAATCATGGCCATATCACATCACAACACACCCCTACAAAACAAAGTTAGACGCCTCTAATTTTGTTTGCATGTTTTACGTGGTTTGGGGCTTTCAGTAAGTGTCGTTCTAACTTACGAACAAGAACCACACCATTGATACTAGTATTGTCAATCACCCATTGTAAATTGAATCTTAACTATGTTGGGAGAAACAGCCACCCGCAAAGCCACTTATGCAATACCAGTTGCATGTCAAGCGTGGAGCAAGTCTCATGAACGATGTCATGTAAGGTTAGCCTGGGCCGCTTCATCCCACCATCCTGCAAGATGCAAAGTACACAAGAAGCAATCGACAATAAAAGCATCAACGCCCACAATGACCATTGTGTTCTACTCGTGCAACAGATCTACATATAGACACGACACTGATACCACTGTAGGGGTTCATAGCATGGAAAACAAAAATTTCCTACCGCATGAACACACAATCAAGATCTAATCTATGATCAAGCCAAGATCTATCTACTAGATTGTAGCAACGAGTCGATAGAATACTAACCCTCGAAGATGCAAAGCGGTTAACGAGAGAAGATTCTCGTGGGTGGTGTAGTCGTACACTTCCGATCTCAAGATCGCATAGACGATCCTTCCGGTGTTGCATTCCGGCAGCGCTTCCGCAGTCGGTCACACATTCGGTACTCGATGAAGACCTTCCTCTCCCTTGTTCTGGCAGGCAGTGGAGGTTGTAGCACTCTCCTCGCGATTCCGGCAGCATGAAGGCGTGGTACCGGAAGTAGAGGGGAGATCTTGCAGGGCTTCTCCATAAGCTGGAGCGAGTATGGTGGACTATGAGAGAGGCCTTGACGATCTAGGGTTTAGAGGAACCAAGGGAGGAGGCTAGCCGGTGGCTAGGGTTAGGGTTCACCCCAACTCCGCGAGTTGGTGGTGCCCTAGGCGGCGGCAGCAGCAGGAGTGGTGGCGCCGGCGGCTTAGGGTTAGGGTTTCGGGGTGTGAGAGGTGTAGCTAGAGGGGGCACCCCTGCCCCTTCTTTTATAGGTGGGAGGGTGCCGGCCAACGGGAGGGAGTCCTCCCCCAGGTCGGCCTCCTTGGCCGGCGGGTGGAGGGAGAGGAACTCCTCCCCAACTCGGTTTCCACCTTCCCCTCCACCAAGCAAAACCGTCGTTTGACTTTTCAAATTGGCGTTTGACTTTTTCAAACTAGGATTTGATTTCTTCCTTTATTTTGCCCAGACATGATACCTAGTACATGATGCAACCATTCCACATTGTCATGACACATTCATGTACCCTTCCCCTCTGGAGTGCCGGACCTTCCGGACCCTTCTAGAACATTCCCGATGAAAACACCGGAATCATTCCCCAACTCCGAAACAGGACTTCCCTTATATGAATCTTATTCTCCGGACCATTCTGGATCTCCTCGTGATATCCCGGATCCCATCCGAGACTCTGAACAACATTCGGCCTCTTACTCATTATTCCAGAACTACTCAACAACATCGAATCCTTAAGTGTGTCTCCCTACGGTTCGTGAATTATGCGGACATGATCGAGACACTTCTCCGAACAATAACCAATAGAGGAATCTAGAAATTCATATGGCTCCCACATATTTCTACGATTATTTTGCGATCGAATGAACCACTTACATACGATACCAATTTCCCTTTGTCTCACGATAGTTTACTTATCCGAGGTTTTGATCGTCGGTATCTCAGCATACCTAGTTCAACCTCGTTACTGATAAGTACTCTTTTCTAGTTCCCGCGGTATGTGATCCCTTGTGAACCAGTCACATGCTTGCAAGCTAATTGGATGACATTCCACCGAGAGGGCCCAGAGTATATCTATCCGTCATATGGATGGACAAATCCCACTTTTGATCCATGTGCCTCAACCCATACTTTCCGAACACTCAATGCCACCTTTATAGCCACCCAGTTACGGTGTGGTGTTTGATGTCATCAAAGCATACTTCCGGTGATGGTGATTAACATGATCTCATGGTCGAAGGAATTAGGTTACTATGTATCAGAAAGCTTATAGGAAATGAACTATATTAAATGACTTGATCCTTATGCTACGCTTATCTATAGGAGTATGTCCATCACATCATTCTCCTAATGATATGACCCTGTTGTTAATAACATTTCTATGTTCAGGATCATGAAACCATGATCATATATTAACCAACAAGCTAGTTTAACAAGAGGCTTTACTAGGGACTCTTTTATGTTTACAAATCACACAAGTATTAATGTTTCCGGTTAATACAATTATAGCATGGTATGTAAACATTTATCATAAGTATGAAGATATGATAATAACCACTTTATTATTGCCTCTTGGGCATATCTCCAACAGAACCTACCCTCCAGCCACTGATCAATGGGCCCTCTCCACGTCATCGTCATCTTCCCAAATCCCGCGCGAGAACACGTCGCCGTCGGCCGTTTCTTCCTCTTCACTGTCTCGATCAATTGCAATGATGCAGCGCGTAATCTTCGCCCCTGCTCTAGCTATATAATCACCACCTCGCTGCGGTCCTTTCCCCCCAAACACCCACACCCAGTCGCCCCCAGGATGCGCGTATTTGAGCTCACTCTACCGCTGCACAGACAAACTCCGGCGGTGAATTCCGGTGAGCACACTTCGCCCCTTGCCTTTTTTATCTTGCCAGAATGATCTCCGCAACCTTGCACATCATTTAACCCCATTGGTGCATGCTAGGGCCATCCAGAGCCTCACCAGCGTCAACACCATAACGCCACCGACGACCGTGTCCACTCCGGCGAGTTCTCCCCGTAAGCCCCGACCGCCACCTTCCCTCTCTTTGATGCTCACATGTTCGCCAGACTTGTGCACGTCTAATGACACCATACTTTTTGCTAGGCGCGACCTATATATTCTCCAACGACGATGAGCGACCGTAACCGACGGCTGTAGGTTCTCTGGTGAGCAATAGCGGTCGAGTCCGTGCGCCCCTGTCCCTCCCTTGACCACCTCGAGCACCGCGACAACCTCACGAGCTCGGTAAGCCCCTTTGTTTCCTCCCATGCTTCCTAGAACCACCGAAACATCGTCGGCAGCAACGCCGCCGCTGCCAGCAACCAGCCGCGCCACCAGTTTTGGGTCAGAGAATTTTGATCCACTGGATCTAGATCCAGTGGTTTAGATTAGAAGCCAGGCCAAAGAGGTACGGGCAGATCAGAGCCGCAGATTTTAAGTTAGATGTAACGGTGCGCGAGCGTGATCCACTGCGAAGCGGTATCGTCCAATCAGACGCTGCCGTGTGTCCTGTGTTAGATTTAAAAAAGAATTTAGATCTATTAAACTTTCAAACTTGCAAAATTCATAACTTTTGATCCACACGTTCAAATTTTGCAAATTTTGTATCATTGAAATCAGGAGAAAGAATTCTATCCATTTATGCAATGTGTTTAATGTTTTGCTTCTGTAAAATTGGTTTTTTTGCAGAGACATATATAGGCTTATTTTTGAGTATAGAAATTATTTGAAAAATGATTTAAAGGCCAAATAAAGTTTATTTAGTGTGACTTGGTCTTGTTGATGATTCAGTACTGTATACTTGTCTTGTTTAGTGTAGAAAATCATCACATGGCATTTACATGCATTCATATATTTTTGCTTGTATATTTTGATCTGTGAATTTGGTGCCATTATTTTATCTGTAGATTTTGGTGCTAATAGAGATTGTGGTTGTGAAGGTTGTTGCTACTCCCCAAACTACCAAGGCAAGTGGTGCTTCATGTTTTATCCCTATATTTGCACCTATGCATTAGAAATATTTTGTATAGGACTTGCATGATTATTTTGCTAAGTATCTATATGCTATGCTTGGGAAATCCTAGTAGATATAGTAGTGTTAGAATTTCCTCTTAAGTTAAGATACTTGCTATTTTCATGCTTAGCCTAGCTAGTAGCAACCAAGGTTGGATTATATTCATGCTATTAGAAATATTTCTAAGTCTTTGACTTATGTTTTGCTTAATAAAACAACTAAGTGAATGAAACACCTGGGTGGAATGGAAAGAATGGTTTGTTTTGAGTGGTTACACAAGGCCCATTTCTATGGTTTACCTTGTGTATATAACTTGTGGAAAGCCACCCAGGAACAAAGGGATTTGAGATGCCAAATGTTCAGAAGCTTCTATTGCAGCCACATGGCATTATGGGCTCTACCTGGATCACATAGGTTGCAATAACTTAGCCATTTGGACAGTTGGTGGTAGTGGGATGATAGGTTGGAATGCATCATATTGGTCTAAGGGAAGGCTTCTGAAAGGTCCTGTCTTGGTGAAAATCAAGTCTTGTGGGGAAAGTGCACAACCTCTGCAGATGGAAGAATCTAAGTACTTAGCCATGTCCCTGGAAAAGGACAACTTGAGCATCAAGACATGGAAGCTATCAAGAATCTCCTCATCCCAATTTTCTATGTTAAAACTTGTGGTCGAACAAGGGTGAAGGTTCACCAATTTCTATTGGTGGTTCCTTGGGAAAGTTTTGTCAAAGAAAAACTTAGTGTTTTCAACTGATAGGTAAAACTTATTTTGAGCAAAGCAAGCCTGAGCGACACTTAGCCAAAATCATGTAGTAACTAGAAGTTAATATTTTGCTAAGGTATCACTTGCCAATACTATTCCAATGTATTGACCCACCGTGGCTGTAACTTGTGATGTTGCAGGTTACTCTAATGATGATTAGGGTTTATGAGTCTACACTCAATATGCTTGCCTGTGGAACATGAAGATGAAGACTTATTTATATTGTTATGATTGAAATCTTGTATTAGGCCTATGCCCATGGAGTTAAAAAGACTATGTTATCTCTGGAATGATATGTAATAATGACCTTTGTTTATGTGTACTTCATCTTAAACTGTGGATGCTAGCATTTGATCCAGGGACTAGCATTGCAATCACAAGGATCTTTACCTTTATAAAGGTGGGATCTTACAGATTTGTCGGAGCTTTACCGAGGAATAACCAATGATGATGACCGCATAGCTCAACGGGGAAAGATAAAGAATATTCAACTCCCAGCCATCAGGTACTTTGCCTACTATCTTGCCACCAGTGTTCTTGGTAGGGAGAACACTAGTAATATTTCTAATTATCAATTGGCCTTCTTAGCTACTGCGCTAAAAAATGAAGATAAGCATAATCTTGGCTCTCTCATTGCTCGTCGATTAGCTTCTAAGGGACCCATTTATGGGGGAATTATTGCTACTCGTATTTTTGCTTCCTTGAACATTGCTGTTGATCCACATGATACAGTTTTGGCTCCTCAGAGGCTTGATCTTGCTGCCATGAAGGCACATCCCTTTGTCACCACTGGCTCTACTCTTGAGAACTTGGTTTATAGAATGTTGTTTATTGACGGGGAAGAGAGAGAGATCCCTCTCCCCCAAACCACTTTGTTTAGTATTTCTCAGGGACCTTTGTCATGTTCGAAGGCGGAGATGGATGACAAGCTACGCTCTCTTAACTTCCACGTGCACTATCAGGAGGAAGCACCATCATATGACCCTGCGGTACACTACACAGGGGATTCCTCAAGCTCGTACCAGGACGAGGGAGCCTCCTCGTCATACTACGGAGGTGGATCTACTTGCGCACCATGGGATTGAGCCTCACTTAGGCCAAAAGCCTAAGCTTGGGGGGAGGTATACTGACATCACACTCATTTATATATCATGTTCGGACAGTTCTTTGTATATCCATTGTTTCTCTTTCTTTTTGGTTCTTATTGCTTCTTTCTCAAAAACACAAAAATACCAAAAATATTTTCGTTGTTTCTCTTGGTTTGTTTCTTTGTTTTGGTTTGCCTTAAAAGAAAAATCGAAAAAGATTTTCCTTTGTTTGGTTTGCTTTTTCTTTATTTGTTTTTTCTTTGTTTGCTTTCTTTAAAAAAACGAAAACACCAAAAATATTTGTTGTTCTTCTTTGGTTTTGTGAGTTCTTTGCAGGGTTCGGCCGTCCTCAGTGGATTTTGGTTTCATGTTATTATTCAAGTCACACAAGTGAAGGGCAATAATGAAGATTAAGACAACTCGAGGTGTGGTAAGAAGAACTCTATTTGTTTCATTTTTGTACATATACTTATCATTGTGAGCATGCTTAGCCTGTTTGTGTAAGGTGTATGTCATTATGGATGCTTAGTAGTTCTTGCTTGTCTATGATTAGCTCCAGCTTGCTAATACTTTGTAGCATGTCATATGAATGTTTGCTTGCATTGTTTTATTCATATTTGGTATGATATTGTGGTATCCTCCTCTGACTATTCATGTGAATCGACTTGGCACATTCTCACGCATGCATATGACTAATCAATAGTCAGTAAGCCTCGATGATTTATTTTGCCTCAGAGTTCTTGTATCACTTTCATGTCATAATTAGTACTGTTTTGTTGCAAGCATGATTATGACAATTATTGCTCTCTCGTTTGTCGCTCCCTCTATTTTGCTAGCCTCCACTTGCACTGAGTATGAGATCTAGTTGTGCTTCCAACTCCCCAAAACCAATGTTGCCAGTTGTGTCCACCATACATACCTATTAGCATCGTTTTTTATTTCAGTGCATATTCCATATGCCATGTTTTCTTTCAAATAAAATGTTTGTCTGTTTTGAGAAAGTTAGTTAGTAAAGCTCTCACGAACTTGATGGCACACTTTATTCCTTGGACTTAATAATCCTGAACCATTGTGACTAGTTCATGAAAGTTATATGCTTGCAAATTAAATGCTGAGACTCAGCAGAACCGTGCTGTCACGGGGAACGCTTTCAACACTTTTTTGGATATCCTATCCAGTTGATACTTTGCTATTTTGTTTACGGATGTCGACGATGTGAAACAAAAAGGGGAGCTTGTGAGTTCATGGAGTTTATACATTGTGTTAGATAAACGCCTGTTCTGCTAGCCTAAGCCATGCCTAATCATGGTGGAAACTTGCAGCATCACCATAATGAGCATCTATGAAGCATCCTCAATAAAAACCTATGCATATGGTAAATAAAAAGATTGCTGAGATGCTCATTGTATGCTTGCCTTGTCATTTTGGTTATGGGAAAGCTCATGTACCATGTGCAAGGGGTACCCCGTTGGCGGTTCTCTATGATATGCATGTATTTACAACGACAAGAACTTTCAGGTAACCAAAGTTGAGTAGCATGCGGAGTGACCCTCGTACTCAAGGGACTTGGGATTTCCAGTCTATGGTCTGTCAAGCATATGATTCAGAGTGGACCTCACTTTCACCTTAACCATATGAAGATGCCTATGATAGGGCAATGAGAGCTCAAAGCTAATGAGTACCTTCCTTTCAGCATTTGGGAGCCTTTCAAACTTTCCAAAACCTTTTTCACAACCTTGTTGAGTCACCACTTATTCTATGAGCTCCTTCTTGAGAGCATAGTTGTCATTCTTGTGTTTGTCTCAAAACTTCGTTAATTATGTCATGATTTTGATGCTTGTATCTCTGACATCTTTATCTCTAGTCTTCACTTGAACTTCAGAGGTGCCTTGGCATTTATATTTTGCTCTTCAAACAAAGGCAAGCGAGATACCACTCTATCATACCTTACTACTATGAGCATTGCAATGTTGCTTATGTTTATGTTTCATGCTACTTATTATTATTGAGTTGGTTTCTCTTCATAGCTTGCAATGACTATTGAGTAGACTTAGTTGCATACTATTTATTATGAATTGTCTAAGCATCTACTCCTGTGCTGAGAATATATACATCATATGAAGCAAAGTGTTTGTGAAAGTTCTTTTACCGCACTCAGTTTTCAACTGAATTGCTTAAGGACAAGCAATAAGCGAAGCTTGGGGGAGTTGATACGCGCAAAACGTATCTACTTTTCTGAACAGTTTTGCTATTGTTTCTCCTCTAAACTTGTGTGTTTTGGATACAACTAACACAGACTGATGTTGTTTTTAGCAGAATTAACTTGGTGTCTAGTTTTTGTGCAGAAAATAAACTATCAGGAAAATCCCGGAAAATATGCCAAAATTATATTTCACCAGAAGATCCACGGAGCTAGAAGACGAGACGGAGAAGGAGCCTGGGGGGCCCACACCCATGCTAGGCGTGGGCCCACCACTGGCCGCGCCTGGGGGGTGCAGCCACCCCAGGCACCCCCTCGGCCTCCCTCTGCACCTATAAGTTGTCGTTCGACCTAAAAACCGGGGGGGTCGATAGTTTTCTAGAAAGAGGTCCGCTCCGCCGCCGCCACCAGAAACCAAGATTCGGATCTAGAAACTCCGTTCTGGCACCCTGCCGGGACGGGGAATTTGGAGAGGATAATCGCCATCGTCATCACCAACGCATCTCAATCAACCATCAATGTTTACCTCATCCATGAATGAGTAATCCCCCTCTGTAGGCTTAGGGATGGTAGGGATTGGATGAGTTCTATCAGATAATCAAATAAGATCTGTTAGGGCATAGTGCCTAGTATCTCTATTTAGTGCTATTTGACTTTGTTGCAACTTGTTGTGCTTAATGCTTGTCACTAGGGCCCGAGTGCCATGATCTCAGATCTGAACTTATTATTGAATCATTATGATAGTATTGTTTGTGATCTTATCTGCAAGTTGTGTACACGTATAATTGTCCGGATCCAAAGGTCCCAAAGTGACAATAAGTGGGACAACCGGAGGGGATGGTTGTGGAGTGAAGATCACATGTGTTCACGGAGTGTTAATGCTTTTCTCCGGTGCTCTATTAAAAGGAGCACATTAATTGCCAGTAGTTCCCTAGAGGCCCCGCTGCCACGGGCTGGTTGGACAGAAGATGTTGTGCAAGTTCTCATTGCGAGCATGTATGACTATATTTGGAGCACATTCCTAGGATTGTTTAGTACTTGGATGCTTATTATATTTATTTGCAATGTCCTAGATCTTGAAGTTACATGTTTAGACTTGTCCATGCAACACCCGTCCATCCATCCCTATGCCTACCGCACTCGAATCCCACTGTTACCGTTACTGTTACTATTGCTACTATTTCACTACTGCTGTTGCTTTACTGTTGCTACTACCAAACTGTTGCTACTGATAAACTTCTGTGAGCAAGAACTATTTCCAGGTGCAGCTGAACTGGCAACTCAGTTGTTAAGGATTGCATGTATTCTTTGGCTCCCCTTGTGTCGAATCAATAAATTGGGTAATACTACCCGCGAAGACTGTTGCGATCCCCTATACTTGTGGGTCATCAATCTTGGCGTTAGGATCTGGCCAGCCCTAGGGTTCCTCCTTCTTATCCTTCAACTCCGATGGCCGGAGGGGGAAGTGGAGTGGAGAAACACCACCTCCTGGAATAAATCCAACGCTGGTTACCTGGTGAAGACCTGGTCCTGCGGGCAGCGATTCTTCTCGGTCGGCCGTGGCGGCGAGGGGGAAGGTTGCCGTCCTGCAGTGCATCATGAGATGAAGTGGCTCCTGGACAGCCTTGGTGGCGAGGGGGAGTACTCTGTCGACGCCGCGGCCTGGTCTCTAAAGGGAATATGCCCGAGAGGCAATAATAAAGTGGTTATTATCGTATTCCTTATTTATGATACATGTTTATTTCTCACACTATAATTGTATTAATACGGAAACATTAAAACATGTGTGTTTAATAAACAAAAAGGAAGTTCCTAGTTATGCCTCTCTTATAAACTAGCTCGTTGATTAACAAGATGATCAAAGGTTTCCTAATCATGGACATTGGATGTTGTTAATAACAAGGTCACAACATTGTTGGAATGATGTGATGAACATTCATCTGAAGTATAGCATTACGATCAAGGTCATTGTGTTTATATTGCTATAAGATCATACGAAGTAATCTTAATCCTTAGACCATGAGATCATTTCAATCACTAACACCGGAAGAGTATCTTGATAACATCAAACGTCACACTGTAATAGGGTGACTATAAAGATGGGTTCAGTGCAACAAAGGTGTTATGTTGAGGCTCATAGATCAAGAGTGGAATTTGTTCATTCCGATGAAGGATAGATATACTCTGGGCCCTCTCGGTGATATCACATTAGTTAGCTTGAAGCAAGTGATTTAATCACTAGAATGTTATATCACAGGAACGAGAAAAGAGTACATGTCGATAACGAGATCAAACTAGGTATGGAGATACCAATGGTCGAATCTCGGACATGTAATATATAGCGAGACAAAGGGATTGAGTTATATTCGTATAAGGTTCACACAATCACTCTAGGGTTCCCAACCTTTAATAAGGTAGAGATCCCTGTGTTTACAATGCTAGTCCCTGGATCAATAGCTAGCATCCACAGTTAAGATGTAATATCAAGAAACCAAGGTCATAATACAACTTTATAACCAGGAATAAAATAATTCATTACATCTTACATAGCTCATTTGGCTATCACATTACATTGCAGCAGAATATCTATAAGCATGGAGTCCTTCATCTTCAAAGTGCCACAGGCAAACATGTTGGTTGTAGACTTGTAATCCTAATCAATAAACTTCACTAACACCAAACCAACCTGCAACATTACAAGTTACATCCACAAGGGTCAATACATTTGAATTGTATTGGCAAGTTTCACTACTATGTAGAAATAAATGGATCCTAACATTACATGCATATTTGGCTAAGTAGGGTTTTAGGCTCATTTGCAGAAAGCAGTATAATTTATCCTATCTTTTCAAAATAGTTTTGATATTTTGTCAAATCTTTCTGAACACCTTGGAAACCTCCAAGTGCTTCAAGTCTCTTGTTGTCTCTTTCAAGTTTTTACTTTTAGAAATTGGAATGTCGAGATTTCCCATAGCTTCAGACCTTAGTTGCTCAGTATTGTCCATAACCGGGGACACGGCTAAGTACTTAGATTTTTATCTTCTGCAGAAGTTGTACACTTTACCCACAGGACACAATCTCATCTTGTTTCCACCAGTGGCCGCTGGATAAGTACTCACCAAGATGGAGTACTGGCAGATTGAGAATGTGACGAAGTCTTTCCATAGGAGTCCTCCCAATACACAATGCTAGCTTGTCTATCGGGCACCAATGTAGGGTTTCAAGTTCCCTCATTCTAGTTAACCTGAAGAGGCCAATGCATGGGTCTTCTACTATGTAGTTGACTAAGCCAGTGCCCATTTAGCATGTGGCTGTACACGGAAGCCACTGTACGAGAAACATGTTAAATCTCTAAGTCCCTGGGTGGTTTTCTTCTAGTGCACAACAAAAAGAGATTGCCATATAAACATGGTTCCTCTTGTTGCCACCTTGTCCAAAACTTGAGTATCCTTGTCCACCCAGGTGGTTCATTGAGTGCTTGTTTTATTATATAAAACATAAGTCTTTTCAACTCTTCATATAATCATATCATGTATCCCATCCCAATATATAGCAGGGCTAAGCATACTACAACTACAATGTTTCCACTAAGGAATATATAAGGGTATCCTATTAGGATTTAGCATAGCTTAAAATATAGAAATCCTTTTCATGCATGTTACAAAAATCCACTAAGTGTAATGAAAATAGTAGGACTTGGATGATAGTGTCACTTGCCTTTTGGGTAGAGGATGTTGGTTCACTTCTTGATCTTGCTAATATCACACTCTTCTAACTTCACTACAAATCAATCAAGCAAACATAGATTCAACTAGCATTCCAACCAATATTCAATCAATTTAGCACACATAAAATAATAGAAACAAGGTCATGCATGCAAGCATGCAAAAGATAGTTTTATTTGCAAAGGTGGTTTCTACTAGGCTCTATACATTGTAAGGTTCAAAGTGGTCATTTTCTAAAGTGTCAAACCCATTTGCAAAAGGGTTTTATCTATAAACCATTTTTAAATCAAACCATTGTTTCATGTGGTGGAAAATGTTTTTAGCAAAGCAACAATTTTATTTTGTTCAACAAATAAGTTGTTAATTCACAAAACTTGGTGTTTAGGGTCAGTAGGTTTGAATCAAAACATTTTCCAAAGGTTTTTCTCAAAAATCATTTCCATATCAAAATCAATATTTTTATTTGACTAGAAATGAGCTAATTCAATTATTCAATCCTAATCTTCACAAAATACATTTTTAAATCCATAAGTTGGTTCCTATGGTCAGTAGGTTCACAGCCAATCATTTTGCAAAGATTTCATCTCCAAATCAAAACTAGAACAATTTTCTTATTCATAACAAGCCTACACAAGTTTCTGCAAAAACAATCATTTTACCAGAAGCTTTTTACTAAACAAAGCGCATGGTTGGCTAGGGATTGTTTTTCTGAATCCATTGATATAAAGTTTGCAAAATTTGGACGTGTGGTTTGAAAGTTATGGATTATTCAAATTTGAACATCTAATAGATCTATTCTGTTCTAAATCAAACGAGCTGAGCCACGTGTCATGTTTTCATTCGCTGGTACCATTTCGGTTGGATCAGGCTCTGGGAGGCGTTGGATCTAAGTTGGATCGTGTGGCGCAGAGGCACCCATACCTCTTCGTTTAATGAATCTATCTAAGCCGCCAGATGGAGATCTAACGGTGCGAAACGACCTAACCAAATACGAGCGGCGCCGACGGTGGCTGGCGGCGGCGCACGGTCAGACGGCGTGCTAGTCGATGAACCAGGAAGCAAGGAAGACATAGGAGGGTATCACCATGCTCGCGAGGTCTAGGTTAAGCTCAAGGTGGTCGCGAGGTGGCAAGGGGCGCACGGGGGCGGGAGTAATCGCTCGTCGGAGTTGCTGCGGGCGGCGGTGCTCTCGGGTCATCGTCGCTGGCGTCGTTTGGGACCATGCTAAGCCAGAGGAGAGGCACGGTTAGATGCGCACAAGGGTCGCGTGTAAGGGAGCATCACTGAGAGGTGCTGGGGAGGTCGAGACTTACCAGGGGAGGTCGCCGGAAAAAGAAACAGACGCGGCGGCGCTCAGTTGATGACGAAGCCGAGCTTCCAGAGCGCGCGGGATCTAGCTGAGGCTATGGGCAGACGCGAAGGTGCTGGAGAGCATGCTCGCGTGCAGAGTGAGGCGAGGGTTGGCGGGGTGTGGCCGGAATATCTCTGAAACGCTCGTCGGAGCAGTGGCGGAGCAGGAAGAAATCAGGGCAGCCTAGGGGCAGAGAGGAAGAGGCGAGCGAGGGGAAATGGCGAGTAGACACAGGCGATTAAATGGGCGTAGTCACTGGAGGAATAAATGCCGCCATCAACGCGTAATCAACGCCGGAGTTGCTCGGCTGCAATGGCAGGGGCGTGGTTTGGGGTTGAAGACGATGGTGAGGTGGCGGTGGGACCTGTCTGTCAGCGTGAGGAAGAAAGGGGAAGTGGGGCCTGCCTGTTTGGGACTGCGCGGGTGCGTGTGTGGGTGAAAACGGTTCGCGCGTGGGGGGGAGTTGGGCTATGACTGGGCTGCTGGGCCAGATGGGTTAGGTTGAGTTTGGTTCTTTCTTTTTTTTGTTCTGAATGTCTTTTTCTTTTTCTATTTAGTTTTCTATTTTGAAATTCATTCCAACAATTCAAACAATCAAATGGATTCAAACTTTTGCCAAGCTTTGTATTGATTTTAGTTCTGTTAACTAACACAAACCAAATTCCAAAAAAAAAATGTTTTTATTCTTTTAGGATCTATTTAAATAATTAAATAATAGACCTTAGTTATTAATTCAAATAGGATTTGTTTTATTAAAATCTCCATTTTGAAAGATAAATAATATCCAAACCAATTCAGTAGGTTTTATTTGAAAATACAAAACACTTGGATCATTTATTTAAAATAAAATAACAAGTTTTAGTGTTTAATTAAAATGGGAAAAGTCTTTACTTTAATAAAATTGGATATTAATAAATCCTCATTATTTTATTTAAACAAACCTTTACTCTTTTCATCAAATAGAAATATTTATTTCCAAAAGCTTGGACAAGATTTAATTTGGCTCTATAAAATACTCCTTTTATATTTCTTCCTTTGTTTTTGAAAACCAAATCTTTTTATTAAAAGATCCAAAAATAGTAATTTCACATATTTAATATTTTCTTTATTAATTGTTATCTTTTGAAATCCCTTCAGGATTTGTCTGATCAAAAATAGGTTTGAAGGTTTCCAATTAGAATTAAGAGTTTCTTATCACCCTGAAAATCAACAAAGTTTTATTTTATTCATTTATTTTTCACATAACAAGATTTGGAAAATCTTGGGATGTGACAGGCTACCACCCTTAAAATAAATCTCGTCCCGAGATTTGGGAAGGCTAGGGTTACTAGTAGGCTCAAAGCATCTAGGGTACTACCACCCTTAAAATTTTTCCAACTAAATTACATTTTGGCCTGCTTGGGATCTTGGGAAAACTTCTCTGGGCAAACATCTGCATAGTGTCCTTTGTTTCCACACTTGAAACATGTGACAAGGCTGAGATCCTTCATAGGCTTGTTTATCTTGTGCTTCATCTTTTCTGGACAGTTGCTTGCATAATGCCCTTGGTTACCACAATTGTAACATGTGATAGGATTGAGTTCTTCACGTATCTCTTGTGGACAGGTTGCTACATAATGGCCTAGCTCTTTGCAGTTGTTGCACCATACTTGGCCAATCTCCTTATACTTATTCTTCTCTAGACATTCACAGGCATAGTGTCCCATTTATTTACAATGATTACATTGCACATGGCTTTTGTCCTTTCTCTTGGGTGTCTCCAAAGCTAGGAGTGCTTCTAGTTCATGTTCTTCATATGTTATCTCATAGGTAGGAATGTCTACTGGTTTCTTTGATCTTCTATTGCTCCTTGGATAATTCATATGCTTCTTCTTTGGTCCTTTAAATTGGGTCGTATTGCATGGAGGTACAAGTGGAGATTTTCCTTTGTCCTCATCCTTCTTGGTAGACTTAGCTCCCTCTTGGTAGTCTGCAATCAGTTGTTGCACTCCACCTTGTTTCCTTTGTTCAACTATGGAATAGATGGGGCATTGGATGGGGACATGATTATTTCCTTCAAATAGGTAACAAGTAGCTTGAGATGTGGGACATTGGCCAACTGGATGTTTCTCTTCACAGTTGGGGCATTGATCTCCATGCTCCTTGGAAGTGTGATCCTTGTCTCCACAAATATTGCAAGCTTGGGCTCCTTCTAGAATAACATCTTTGTCATCCTTGTTGTCACAAACTCCTTTGGAAGAGTTGCTTTCCATGTTGATCATTTGATCTGTCACCTTATGCAACAATTGGGCTTGGGTTTCAAAAAACCTTTGCATGGTTGGATCTTCCCCACTGGTGTTGGCTATGAATTGAGCTGTCACTTGGTTCAACTGGTTTTGGGTTGCTATGAGTCCTCTCATGTTGTCCTCTTGGTTGTTGTTGTTTTCATCAACCTTGATGTTGGAGTCTCTTGGAGTAGTCATCTGTTTGGGTTGAACTGAGATTAAAATAGGCAAAATATTCTCTAAGGAAATAATTCTAATCACACACTTCACAATTCACACAAACAATGTGCAAGCAATCACAAACAAACACTCCTTTCAAACACAAGTTTCCAAGCATATTGTTAGGCAACCAAAAATATTTTTGTTACACCACATAAGTTGGTGGGTTTGACTTAAACAAAATATGGTGGTCCATCTATATGGTTCACTTGTGATCTTTCCATCCTTCTTGGTTGATTCTTCTTGAATGAGATCTTTTATTCTTGAGAAAATCCTTGGTCACAAAACTTCAAAGGTGATCATGGTTCCTTCCAAGTTGTATTTCCTTAGTCTTCAAGTTCTTGGGCAGGATTTCTTGTCTCACTTGTAGTCCTTAGTGATATCCAAGGTTGAAGTCCTTGGTGAAAATGCTGAAGATGTTGAAGTCATTAGAGTTGAAGATGTTGAAGTCATTAGAGTTGAAGATGTCTTTTGCACATGGTGAAGTCTTTGGCCAGGGAAAGGCTTTATCCTTCAAGTAGAAATAGAAGAGATGTAGAATCAAAACCAAAATGGTCGAGGAAAGAGTTTACAAGATTGTTTGTAAATAAGTTTTGGAACAAATACAACTCCTATTTTTCTAAGGGTTTTTGTCCAATCCTAGGGTTACAAATCCTACAGGCAACACGATGCTCTGATATCATCTGCAGGGTTCCCAACCTTTAATAAGGTAGAGATCCCCGTGTTTACAATGCTAGTCCCTGGATCAATAGCTAGCATCCATAGTTAAGATGTAATATCAAGAAACAAAGGTCATAATACAACTTTATAACCAGGAATAAAATAATTCATTACATCTTACATAGATCATTTGGCTATCACATTACATTGCAGCAGAATATCTATAAGCATGGAGTCCTTCATCTTCAAAGTGCCACAGGCAAACATGTTGGTTGTAGACTTGTAATCCTAATCAATAAACTTCACTAACACCAAACCAACCTGCAACATTACAAGTTACAGCCACAAGGGTCAATACATTTGAATTGTATTAGCAAGTTTCACTACTATGTAGAAATAAATGGATCCTTACATTACATGCATATTTGGCTAAGTAGGGTTTTAGGCTCATTTGCAGAAAGCAGTATAATTTATCCTATCTTTTCAAAATAGTTTTGATCTTTTGTCAAATCTTTCTGAACACCTTGGAAACCTCCAAGTGCTTCAAGTCTCTTGTTGTCTCTTTCAAGTTTTTACTTTTAGAAATTGGAATGTCGAGATTTCCCATAGCTTCAGGCCTTAGTTGCTCAGTATTGTCCATAACCGGGGACACGGCTAAGTACTTAGATTTTTATCTTCTGCAGAAGTTGTACACTTTACCCACATGACACAATCTCATCTTGTTTCCACCAGTGGCCGCTGGATAAGTACTCACCAAGATGGAGTACTGGCAGATTGAGAATGTGACGAAGTCTTTCCATAGGAGCCCTCCCAATACACAATGCTAGCTTGTCTATCAGGCACCAATTGTAAGGACCGCGGTTCTGAAAAGACCGAGGCCTCTATGTGACATGCCAATCCCTGGATCGGTTCATTGGCCCACAATAGAGTAAGATGAATAACATAGCAAAATATCCGTGTATCATGAATAATGATGATCCAGAGTACCATTATTACAATAAAAGCTTAGCCCAAAGCTAGCTCAAATTATTCAGGTAGCAACATAAATAAAGCAAATCCTCCATTCTTCAAATTGCCCACAAGTGAACAAGTGCCGAGTGGAGTACCATGGCCTATAACGATTAATCAGAATCGGAATAACCTGCAACATAAAACGTAGCAGCCCCGAAGGGTCAATACATGGAATGTATGGCAAGTAGAGCTAGTAAATGGAGACAATAGTACTAACATCTACATGCATATTTGGCAATTGGAGCTGTGTCTGGCTTGCATTTGCAAATAACTTTGTCCTACTTTCATAAACAGTTTTTGATTTTCTTTGAAAAGATCCCAATTAAGTTATCCCAACAATATTGAAACAATTATGAAATTTGAATGAGCGAGAAACATGTCATGGAATCAATATCAAGCAACTCAGTTGTCCATAACCGGGGACACGACTAATCGATTAGATTATACACCCTGCAGAGGTTAGTACACTTTACCCATGTGACTTGGCCAGCCCAGCTCGTACCATCACTCTCATTTTGGGTGATGATAGGGAGAAGTCCAAGTTGAGACCGTTCGGGAAGTAGCTCCCCAATCCCGACGCGCACCGGTCCAACCTACCAAAATTCTACATCTCTGGATACGCGGGTTCGGGTCACCACAACCTACTAAGTCCAACCAACCGTCCATTCCATTATTGGCACATGGTTGTACACGTAAGCTACACAATAAAGAAGCCAATCATTCTCTCTTGATACCTGGGTGCCTTTCCGCAATGAAACCACCAAAAATTATCAATCCCATCACACCCAGGAGATTCATTGAATAAGTTGTTTTAGTTTTTGCAAAACAACTCATTTAGAAACAACTTTCAGTGATGTAACCCAGCCCTCGTTCATCATAGCATGGCTAAGCACATCTACCAACGGTGGTTCATCTACAAGGAAAGCCCTACCACATAATAGGTCATAGCATAGCGATAGTATCATCCTACACATGCAACTACAAAATACACGACAATGCATTGAAAATAGTAGGACGATATCATGAACAAAGTAGCATCTACTTGCCTTGGTTGTAGCGATCGGAAGAACAATCCACACACGAGCAAGCGTTGCACTCGTCACAATCTACACGACACAATTGCAATCATAAACAAACAATCCACAATCATATGCAACAAAGATGATGCATGAATGCATGCACGACAAGTGAATTGGTGCTACAGCTGCACCATATAATCCTATTCAATAATACTACTGATTGCATGCATGGAAAATAGTTTTAGCGCTAGGAAAACTATTAAGTAAAAGTAATGCTCCAAACTAGAGCTAGAACTCAAATAATTCACTACCGGTAGTATACTGTTTGTAAAATCTTGGAAACATTATACCTCATAGGTATTGCTGATTAGAAACAGTACCAACTGGAATTACTCAAAAAGGAATTATAAAACTCCCCGAGTAATTAAAACACTGCAGAAAGCCACTAGACAGTTTCTGCAGAAGTTTTTACTGTAAGCCTATCCTTTTAATTCACGATGAGATTCCCCTCGTTCCACTGAATCCAGGGACATATCATACGCGATTTTTGGAGCTATGGATCTTTTTCTACGAATTTATTACTCCGAAAAGGCCTCTAACTAGTTTGACTAAAATGTACTAAACCTTGCTGCAAAATCCTGAACCAAAGGTACAACGAAATTCTACACGACTCGCTGAATCTACACATATTTTATTTGCAATTTTTGGCCAAGCGGTTTAATTTCTACACAATTTACAAGATTCTACCGAAATCTGCCAACTAAAAGGATTAACGAAAATTAACCAGTCAACTGTGTGTGTTGACTGGTCAACGCGTCTGATGACTGGGCGCTGACTGGGCGTCTGACTAGTCAACGCCTAAGTCTGACCAGTCAACGAACAATCTGAGCCGCTGATCTGAAATCTGACGGTGGCTGCAGTCTTACCGGAAACAAACGGCGAAACGGACTCCGGACGGTGCGGCGATCGGTTCCGGCGACAACGGTTACCTGCGCGGTAGGTGAACGGTCAGCGCACGAGTCAAGTAAGCCAACACGGCGCGCAAGATGGCGCACGTACGTGCGTGCGTGGGCAAGCGCGCATGCGTGCCGCTGGCGTGTGGCAGGCGCAGCGGCAATGCGCGCTGCAGCGAAGCGAATGGCGGCGTAGGCGAGCGCAAAGATGCAGCAGCGCGGGCAAGCGCAGCGCTGGCAGCCTGGGCGCGGGTGAAGGGCGGCGAGGCGCGGGCGTGCTGCGGGGCGGTCGCGCAGGAGGCGGGGCTGGCGGTTCGGCGGTTTCGCGCTGGCGCGGGCGGCGTGGCGGTGCGCGAGGCGGGCGCGAGGCGGGCGCCATGGCGGACGGCTCATGCCAAGAGGAGAAGGAGGCGGCGCGGGAGGGGGTACCTGGCGGCGGACAAGGGCGACGGGCGACGGCGGCGGGGTGTGGCCAGGAGGCGGGCGCGGGGGCGATCAAGGGGAGGCGGCGGGGTGGTTATCGAGGAGGGCAGGGGCGGCGGCTGCCCTTTAAGTGGGGCCCGCGCGGTCCTACTCCAATTCGGCGCAGAGTTAGACGCGGACTCGGAAATCGGTCCAAAATTCGGACCGTTTTCCGATCTAATAAACAAACGGCCGTAACTTCTCCGTACGAGCTCCGAATCGAGCGATTCTTGCTCCTACGGTTTCGTGAAGTCGAGGGGAATAATCTAGGGTCAAGGTTCGAGCGAAACCACTAATCTACAAGGGTGGTAAACGCTAGTCCTACTAAAGCCTCCCGCAGGAGCCTCGTAGTAAAATAGAATAGGGTTTTGCAAATAGCGTTTCGCCGAACCTTTTCACTCGACGGTTTTGCAAGGAAAAGTATGATGCAATGATACGAATGATATGCTAGACCAAATCTAAAATTTGGGATGTGACACCAATGTAGGGTTTCAAGTTCCCTCATTCTAGTTAACCTGAAGAGGCCAATCCATGGGTCTTCCACTATGTAGTTGACTAAGCCAGTGCCCATTTAGCATGTGGATGTACACGGAAGCCACTGTATGAGAAACATGTTAAATCTCTAAGTCCCTGGGTGGTTTTCTTCTAGTGCACAACAAAAAGAGATTGCCATATAAACATGGTTCCTCTTGTTGCCACCTTGTCCAAAACTTGAGTATCCTTGTCCACCCAGGTGGTTCATTGAGTACTTGTTTTATTATATAAAACATAAGTCTTTTCAACTCTTCATATAATCATATCATGTATCCCATCCCAATATATAGCAGGGCTAAGCATACTACAACTACAACGTTTCCACTAAGGAATATATAAGGGTATCCTATTAGGATTTAGCATAGCTTAAAATATAGAAATCCTTTTCATGCATGTTACAAAAATCCACTAAGTGTAATGAAAATAGTAGAACTTGGATGATAGTGTCACTTGCCTTTTTGGTAGAGGATGTTGGTTCACTTCTTGATCTTGCTAATATCACACTCTTCTAACTTCACTACAAATCAATCAAGCAAACATAGATTCAACTAGCATTCCAACCAATATTCAATCAATTTAGCACACATAAAATAATAGAAACAAGGTCATCCATGCAAGCATGCAAAAGATAGTTTTATTTGAAAAGGTGGTTTCTACTAGGCTCTATACATTTTAAGGTTCAAAGTGGTCATTTTCTAAAGTGTCAAACCCATTTGCAATAGGGTTTTATCTATAAACCATTTTTAAATCAAACCATTGTTTCATGTGGTGGAAAATGTTTTTAGCAAAGCAACAATTTTATTTTGTTCAACAAATAAGTTGTTAATTCACAAAACTTGGTGTTTAGGGTCAGTAGGTTTGAATCAAAACATTTTCCAAAGGTTTTTCTCAAAAATCATTTCCATATCAAAATCAATATTTTTATTTGACTAGAAATGAGCTAATTCAATTATTCAATCCTAATCTTCACAAAATACATTTTTAAATCCATAAGTTGGTTCCTAGGGTCAGTAGGTTCACAGCCAATCATTTTGCAAAGATTTCATCTCCAAATCAAAACTAGAACAATTTTCTTATTCATAACAAGCCTACACAAGTTTCTGCAAAAACAATCATTTTACCAGAAGCTTTTTACTAAACAAAGTGCATGGTTGGCTAGGGATTGTTTTTCTGAATCCATTGATATAAAGTTTACAAAATTTGGACGTGTGGTTTGAAAGTTATGGATTCATTCTGTTCTGTTCTAAATCAAACGAGCTGAGCCACGTGTCATGTTTTCATTCGCTGGTACCGTTTCGGTTGGATCAGGCTCTGGGAGGCGTTGGATCTAAGTTGGATCGTGTGGCGCAAAGGCACCCATACCTCTTCGTTTAATGAATCTATCTAAGCCGCCAGATGGAGATCTAACGGTGCGAAACGACCTAACCAAATACGAGCGGCGCCGACGGTGGCTGGCGGCGGCGCACGGTCAGACGACGTGCTAGTCGATGAACCAGGAAGCAAGGAAGACATAGGAGGGTATCACCGTGCTCGCGAGGTCTAGGTTAAGCTCAAGGTGGTCGCGAGGTGGCAAGGGGCGCACGGGGGCGGGAGTAATCGCTCGTCGGAGTTGCTGCGGGCGGCGGTGCTCTTGGGTCGTCATCGCTGGCGTCGTTTGGGACCACGCTAAGCCAGAGGAGAGGCACGGTTAGATGCTCACAAGGGTCGCGTGTAAGGGAGCATCACTGAGAGGTGCTGGGGAGGTCGAGACTTACCAGGGGAGGTCGCCGGAAAAAGAAACAGACGCGGCGGCGCTCAGTTGATGACGAAGCCGAGCTTCCAGAGCGCGCGGGAGCTAGCTGAGGCTATGGGCAGACGCGCAAGGTGCTGGAGAGCATGCTCGCGTGCAGAGTGAGGCGAGGGGCGGCGGGGTGTGGCCGGAATTTCTCTGGAACGCTCGTCGGAGCAGTGGCGGAGCAGGAAGAAATCGGGGCAGCCTAGGGGCAGAGAGGAAGAGGCGAGCGAGGGGAAATGGCGAGTAGACACAGGCGGTTAAATGGGCGTAGTCACTGGAGGAATCAATGCCGCCATCCACGCGTAATCAACGTCGGAGTTACTCGGCTGCAATGGCAGGGGGGCGGTTTGGGGTTGAAGACGACGGTGAGGTGGCGGTGGGACCTGTCTGTCAGCGTGAGGAAGAGAGGGGAAGTGGGGCGGCCTGCTTGTTCGATCAGGTGCGTGTGTGGGTGAAAAACGTTGTGGCGTGGGGGGGAGGCTATGGTGAGGCTGCTGGGCCAGATGGGTTGGGTTGAGTTTGGTTCTTTCTTTTTTTTTGTTCTGAATGTATTTTTCTTTTTCTATTTGGTTTTCTATTTTGAAATTCATTCCAACAATTCAAACAATCAAATGGATTCAAACTTTTGCCAAGCTTTGTATTGATTTTAGTTCTATTAACTAACACAAACCAAATTCCAAAAAAAAAATTGTTTTTATTCTTTTAGGATCTATTTAAATAATAGACCTTAGTTATTAATTCAAATAGGATTTGTTTTATTAAAATCTCCATTTTGAAAGCTAAATAATATCCAAACCAATTCAGTAGGTTTTATTTGAAAATACAAAACACTTGGATCATTTATTTAAAATAAAATAACAAGTTTTAGTGTTTAATTAAAATGGGAAAAGTCTTTACTTTAATAAAATTGGATATTAATAAATCCTCACTATTTTATTTAAACAAACCTTTACTCTTTTCATCAAATAGAAATATTTATTTCCAAAAGCTTGGACAAGGTTTAATTTGGCTCTATAAAATACTCCTTTTATATTTCTTCCTTTGTTTTTGAAAACCAAATCTTTTTATTAAAGGATCCAAAAATAGTAATTTCACATATTTAATATTTTCTTTATTAATTGTTATCTTTTCAAATCCCTTCAGGATTTGTTTGATCAAAAATAGGTTTGAAGGTTTCCAATTGGAATTAAGAAAGATTTATTTTATTCAACAAAGTTTCTTATCACCCTGAAAATCAACAAAGTTTTATTTTATTCATTTATTTTTCACATAACAAGATTTGGAAAATCTTGGGATGTGACAATCACAGAAGTCATCGTTGAATATGTGGGAGTCAATACGAATCTCTAGGTCCCGCTGCTGATTATTGATCAGAGAGGCGTCTCGATCATGTCTACATTATTCGTGAACCGTAGGGTGACACGCTTAAGGGATACCGACACCATTTGGAGTAAATAATATGCCGCAGAATGAAAAAGGAAAGCGCAGATATTTATTTCACTAGACACCGAAACTGTTTCGGTTGAAATTGCTGAAACTAGTTCTGCATGTGAAATTGAAATGTTGTAAGGGTTTTTATGTATTTTTTTGTTAATTAGAGTAATTAACAAAATTCTGAATAAATAAATCAAATAATTTTATTTAAATGGGAGCTTGCATTAAATTTGGTGGAAATTTAATGCATGTGAGTGGATTTTTGAGTGGAGGCTTTTCATTTTGAGTGGGAGATCGACCCACATGAATGTGGAAGAGGTGGGGGCAGCCACGATGGGCTGCGCGCCATGCCCCTTGGGTGCTCCCCCTCTCCCTATAAAAGGACTCCCTCTCCTCCTCTGAAAGCACACCTCCTCGTGAAGGATCTCTCTCCCCCTTTAAAATTTCCCCATGGTCTCGGATCATCGAGATACATGTTCCCGGTGGCTTTTTCTGGAAGGATTTGTTGCTTTCGCTGCTTCGCTGGAGCGAGGGCGTGGAGGTTGTCGGGGTACTCGGACGTGTGTGCGATCACGGATGCACCACTGCTTTACGGCGCTGGACCGGCTAGACTAGATGGACTTCGTCACGATCCTGAGATCGTGTCACATCCCAAGATTTTCCAAATCTTGTAATGTGAAAAATAAATAAACAAAATATATTTTTGTTGAAAATCAGGGTGAAAAGAAACTTTTGATTCTAAAGGGAAACTTAAAAATCCCATCTTGAACAAACTTTGGTAAAAGTTTGAATCCAACAAAAATCCAAATCAAGAGAAATGTATTACTCAATGAATGTATCTGGAAATTTAAACACTTGGAAAATAAATCCAAACCCTAAACCCTAATGGAATAAAAATCATTTCCAAGTTATCTCCAAGCCTATGGATTTGATTCATATAAAAATTTGTCAACAAACATTTATAAATAATCAAGAATGACAAATAGAAATATCATAAGACCATATAAATTGGGTTCACTTAAATTGGAACCATAAATAAAATCTTATGAATATAACAAGATAAGGAAATTAAATTTCCAAAGCTAATAAAGAACCTATCTATAAATCCACACCAAATGGTGAGCAAATGATCCTAAAGGTAATTAAAAAGATAAACAAGAATTAAATAAGATTTCACAAATTGGAATCACCAAGTTTGGATCTCTAAATAAAAAGATATGGATTTTATAAGATGAAGAAAGAAATATTAAATAAAGAATATTTAAAGACCAAATTAAATCTTGGCCAAATCCATAAGCAAATGGAATAAATATAATCCAAAACCCAAATAAAATAAAAGGATAAAGAATTTTCTAAAATAAAATAAAATGGCATAAAACAAATCCTATTAGGATAAAGACAAATCTCTAATAAGAATATATAATTCATGAGAAAATAGTATTTTGGAATTTACCCAAGTAGAATAAAAGTTGTTTAATACAACCTAAAAAAAAATCTACCAAATAAAAATTTAGGGAATTAAAACTATATTTAAATCCATTGGAATTAAAACAAATACCCAATTCAAATGATTTATGAATCATATTAAATATATTCCAATTAATTCAAGGTGAATATTTTTGACACCCTATTAAACAAATAAAACCTACTGAAAAGGTTTTGGTGAAAAATTGGAATTCAAATAAGGGTTTGAAAATATAAATAAATCTCATTTAATAAAGAAAAGTGCCTATTTTGAATAAAATATAAACTATAAATGAATAAAGGATTTATTCCTAAAAAGGACTTTAAATACATGATTAAAACATATTAAAAACCTACTGAAAAGTTTGGAAAGTTTTGAAATGAAAAAGAGTTTGAAATCAATTGAACAAATTCAAAACAGGAAAAGAAAAATGAAACAGAACAAAAAAAATGAAAGAGACGACCCAACCCAGCAAGCCCACCCCACTAGCGCAACTAGCCCACTCCCTCTCTCTCAAATGCGAAGCGTTTTCTCACCGCAAAACACACCCGCGCGGACACTGAACTCAGGACCCCACCACACCCTTCTCTCGCTGCCAGATGACCCCACCGCCAGCTCTCTTCTTCCTCACCCGCGCGCAAACCTCGCCGGCGGTTTCTGCCGTTAAATGCTCATGTCAATACTCCTTACTGCCAGTGTTACTCCACCCCGTGACCATGCTGTATTAATCGCCAGACTCTCCTCCCTCTTTGCCCCCAGACGCCACATCCCTTGAGCCACCAGGCTGCTACAATTTTGACCTCGAAGCTCCTCTGTCCGACGACACTCCGACAACAATTCCGGCCAAACTCTGCCACCCCTTGCCTCCTCGACCAAGCTCACATACTTCCCACCTCCTGGCGCACCTCCCAGTGTCGCCCGTTCATCCGCGCGTGCTGTGAATCGTCGACAACATCATCACTGAGCAAGCTCTGCCGCCTGCTACCTCTCCGGCGAGCTACTGACGCCAAACCAGTGTGCCCCTCGTGTTCTGGTGAGTACCATCGCAACCCCTGCAAGCGTGCGCACCTTCCTGACTATTTTCCCTGCCTTATTATGCCACAGGAACTCGCCGACGATCGAGCCCGAGGTGCAAAGCAGTGCTCCAGCGGCGAGCGATTGCCGTCACCACCGTGCGCCCCTCGACGAGATAACACCACCTTGAGCTTCCCCACGCCACGGCGAACCTGGTGAGCCACACCTTTCTCTCCCTTGCTTCCTGTAACCGCCGTGACACCGTAGCTAGACACGCCGCCGCCACCTGCCGCCACCACCTTGGTCGACGCCGACAAATTGGTCCGATCTTGATCCTGAGGCTTAGATAGAATCACTTAAAGACGAAGGGGTATGCGATCTGCGCCGCACGAGTCGCTTTAAATCCTGCGGTCCACGTTGTTGATCCGAGCGAAACGGTATGGGCGAATGAGAAGTAGCCACGTGTCCCTGCTAGTTTGATTTAAAACAGAATTGTTCTATTAGATATGCCAATTTGAAAAATTCATAACTTTCAAACCACACGTCCAAATTTTGCAAACTTTATATCAATGGATTAAAAAAAACAAGCCCTAGCCAACCATGCACTTTGTTTAGTAAAAAGCTTCTGTTAAATTGATTGTTTTTGTAGAAACTTGTGTATGCATGCTTAGGATATAAAATTTATTCCAAAATGATTTTGAGGATAAAATCTTTGGAAAATGGTGTGTTTTGAACCTACTGACCATAGGAAACAAATTGTGGTTTCAAAAATTTATTCGGTGAAACAAAAGAATGAATCTTGGATTTAAACCAATTCTAGTCAAATAAAAATATGGTTTATTTACTAAAAATGGTTTTGGAAGAAAACCTTTGGAGAAATGTTTTGGAAATAAACTCTCTGACCCTTAACACAAGGTTTTATGTTTGAAAACATATTTTGTGAACCCTATAGATTAATGCCTTATTAAAAACATTTCTACACCACATAAAATGATACTTAGTTTAAAAAAAGGTTTATGAAGTAAAACCTTTTTGCAAATGGTTATTCCACTTTATAAAATGACCATTAGGTGTTTTCAAATGTCTATGAACCATTAGAAACCATTTTTTTTAAATAAAACAAAGTTTGGCATGCTTGCATGCATTGTTTGGTTTCTATCATTTTATGTGATGAATTGCTGGAATGGTAGATTGAAATATTGTTTGCTTGATTGAAATGTAGTGACTTGAAGTGTGTGAACATTGAAAAGATCAAGGAGTGAACTTATACCCTCTACCAAAAAGGCAAGTGATGCTTCATACTTTTGTCCCATTATTTTCACTATGCATTAGTGATATTTCTAAGTAGGACTTGCATGGAATTTTGCTAAGTGTAAACTATACCATGGGAAATCCTAGTAGATGAAACCTTAGTACAAATTTCCTAAGTTAAGATTCCTACTACTATCATGCTTAGCTTAGCTAATAAAAAACAAGGGTTGAATATATATTCATGCTATGGAAAATTTCTAAGTCTGAGGACTTGTGTTTTGTTTAATAAAACAAGTAAGTGAATGAATCACCTGGGTGGAATGGAAGGAATGGTTTGTGTTGAGTGGTTACACATGGCCAGGGGAATGGTGAACCTTGTGTATCACACTTGTGGAAAGCCACCCAGGAACAAAGAGATTTGAGATGTCAAATGTTGAGAAGCTTCAAGTGCAGCCACTTGGCATTATGGGCTCTGCCTGGATCATATAGGTTGCAATAACTTAGCCAAATGGACAGTTGGTGGTAGGGGATGATAGGATGGAACGCGTCCATTCTGGTCTAAGGGAAGGCTTCTGAAAGATCTTGTCTTGGTGAAACCAAGTCTTGTGGGGAAAGTGCACCACCTCTATAGAGTGTAAAATCTAAGTACTTAGCCATGTCCCTGGTAAAGGACAATTTGAGCATCAAGACATGGAAGCTATCAAGAATCTCATCATCCCAATTTCTAAGTTAAAAACTTGTGGTTGAACAAGGGATTGAAAGGATCACCAATTTCTATTGGGAGATGCCTTGGGAAAGATTTTGTTAAGCAAAAACTTAGTGTTTTCAAATGATAAGGAAAATCTATTTTGAGCAATGCAAGCCTAAACTCCACTTAGCTAAATGCATATAGATGATAGACTCTACTATACTACCATAGTATCACTTGCCAATACAATTCAAATGTATTGACCCTTTGTGGCTGTAACTTGTTATGTTGCAGGTTTGTTGATATTAGAGAAGTTTATTGATTAGGATTACAAGTCTACAACCAACATGTCTGCCTGTGGCACTTTGAAGATGAAGGACCCCATGCTCTATAGATATCCTGCTGCAATGTAATGTGATAGCCAAATGAGCTATGTAAGATGTAATAAATTATTTTATTCCTGGTTATAAAGTTGTATTATGACCTTTGTTTCTTGATATTACATCTTAACTGTGGATGCTAGCTATTGATCCAGGGACTAGCATTGCAATCACAGGGATCCTTTTCCTTTATAAAGGAGGGATCTTATAGATCGGCAAGCGTTCGACTATATCATCCACGAGTACAACCTCGTTAACGCTATTCGGTCTTCGAGGGTATGTATTCTATGGATGTATATCCACCCATTGCTTGTATCTAGTAGATAGATCTTGGTACTTTGGATATTGTTGGCATAGTGGGATGAAGCGGTCCGGACAAACTTTACATGTCCTCGCACATGATACCTGTTCCACGCTTGACATGCAACTAGTTTTGCATAAGTGGCTAGCGGGTGTCTGTCTCTCCTACTATAGTCAATATATAATTTGCAACAAGTTGTCAACAATTTGGTTATCCTAGTTGTGGTTCATGTTCGTAGGTAAGAACGGTTCTATCTTCGAAAGCCCTATGCCACATAAAACTTGCAATGGATAAATTAGAAGCGTCTAGTTTAGATTGTTGTTGGGCTAGTGTCATGATATGGTGATGTTGTAAGTAAAAGTATAAGTCGATACTATTACAACACACATAACATGTAAGTTCCATAGACCTTGTCCTTACACATAAAGGAATGATGAGGATCATACCACGATGCACATGATAACGATCAAGTGCAAGGACCATATCATTTCAATTTTTCACATGTGATGTTTGTTGGATCTTATATTGCTTGTCTGGTGTTTTATTATCATTATAATATGATCCCTCATTTATATATCAAGATAAAAATATGTTCTTCCTTAAGTATGCATCGACAATGTTTCGTCTCTTCAAGACATCACGTGATGATCGAGTGTACTTGAATCCACGAGCATATCTCGGGTATAAGATAGTTTTATACACGCGAATACTAAGATTCTTACTTGGCGAGCCTAGCATGTGCAGACATGGACTCGGAACACGGACCGAAAGGTTAAGCATGAGTCATATGTTTTGATATGATGACCATATGGATGCCCGCCTTTGAAGCTACACCGACTCACGTGATGATCGGACTTGGTGTAGTGGATTTGGTTCAGTAATCACCAAAAAGACACGAGGGGTGTCGTTTTTGAGTGGGAGTTCATTTCTAATTTGGATTAGTAGAACTCAATTTATCATAAATTAAATCAAAGTGAATTTGCATAATTTGTTGTAGTCATTGGCATTCGTTGACCACCTTGTGCTTAGTTGTAATTGAGATAATAGAACTATATAATTCTGGATATTTACTTTACGAATTGGTACCGTATTGTGTTGAGTGTCAATCTAAAGTTTAAAGTCCTTTTGCAAACTTTCAGCAAACTCTGTTTACTCTGTGAAATTTAATAATTGATATTAAATTGAGAGTAACAGTTCCAGTGTTAGTATCTTAAGTATCATGTTTGCCTCCATGATTCTTGATTATTTTAATATAAAGTTTATCTAGGAGCTGAAAGAATTGTTTCAGAAACCATAATTTGTGGCAGATATAACGATATCTGAAACAATATTTTGGTTTAAATATGATAGAGTATAATGTATGTTCTCATATTGGATGAGAATTTTCAAAGGATGGAGATGCTAGACATCCTAATCATCCAAAAAGGGTTTTGGAAGTAAAATTATACTCACGATTCGCCTTTATAAGCTACATTAGCTTGATCATGAAAGTCGTCATGATAAGGATGGATAGAATATGTATGTAAAGTGTTTACTACACTAAATGATTACAAAAGAATGGATTTTGAAAGAATGCCGATCATTTGATGATGGTGATCTACTTCAAAGTGTAAGACCAAAGGTTTTAGTATTTGAATATACATGCTTTGGACTATGTGTCACGTATATGGCGCCACTGTTGATGTTGATAGATTCTTTTAAAAGGAAAAGTAAATGCTAAAAATGAATCTATAAAATATATTTGGCAAAAAGGAAAATACTGGAAATATCCAGTTTGGGTGTATAGATGATATACATGCTATGGTTGTATTCTTTGCTTGTTAAACAATGTGATTCTTGGATATTGAATACCGAATTGGTTGGTGTGAAATTTCGTACAGAACGACGCAATTCATGAACCATAATGGCCTAAGTAACTAGAAAGAGAATATGTGATGATGTTCATCAAAAACAAACAAGCCATTATTTGTATTTATCATTGACATCAAAGTCTTCCTTCAAAGATTTGTTTTAATAATTGTTATTTAAATCAGGTTATGAGAACAAAGATTGTTCAAATAATTACCACATTCCATATAAGATGGATGATTTAAAAATCTAGTTGGAGAAATCACATCCATAAAAACTAATGCTAAAATGTCGCAAGACAAATGATTGAAAGATCACTTACGAAGTGACTTTGCCATTTAAATTATATTGGAAAGAAAACATGAAGAATCTCCATATTCATGGATTTTTGGAGTCTTTGATTTGATCAAGTGACACTTGTGAGACTTTCCGCAGAATAATTAAAACTTCGTTCAAAGGACAAAGCATAACGATCGACTAAATTATTGGAATTTATACATATCGATGTATGTAGTCCATTATGTGTAATCGTAAGCGATGGATTTCAACTTCATATGCTTTCTTCGGAAATTTGAGTGAATATTCAATTAATGAGAAAGAAGTATGAAATATTTGAAAACGTTCAAAGACTTTCAAGATGAAGTGGAAAATCATTGTAACAAGAAAATAAATGACTTATGATTTTATGAGTTGCAAGTGTAACAAGAATATAAATGATTTATGATTTTATCATAAAGGTATTTATTTGAGTTGCAAGTTTAGAAAAACACCTAGATTTACATCTCCCGAAACACCATATGAATATGGAGTGTTTGAGATTTGTAATGAAACCTTGTTTGACATGGTTGGATCAAAGGTGTTATTTATAAATCTACCATTATGTTTTAAAATATTAAAGCTTTAGAGACTACCGCTTTTATACTAAAAAGAGCTCCATCTTGATTCGTTGAAATCACACCATGTAAGTTATGGTTTGGGGTAAAACCCAAGTTGTTCTTTCTTAAATTTTGGTATGCTAAGCATAAGTAAGATGTTTACAACCAAAGTCGGATGAGAATGTCTTTGTAGGTTATTTCCAATAACAATTGGGTATTCCTCCATAACACCGAGGACAAAAGGGTTTGTCGCTTGAAACGTGAAGTTTCTTGAAAAAGGAATTTTTCGCAAAAGTTTAGTGGGAGGACAATAAAACTTTGATAAGGTTAACGAACCTTAGCTATATGTGCTATGTTGCGTAGCGCCGGAATTTTTTTCGAAAGTAGCCAGAATGCTCATGGCTCACGTGCCTCAAAGGTTGTGGTCACGAAGGTCTAAGTTCCTATTGAACCAAATAGTTCGGATAAATAATCTAATGCTAAGATTTGAGAGTAAATCATTGTTGTTTGACAATGATGAACCGACTACATGCAAAGAAGTGATGATGGGCCCTGACTCCGTCAAATGGCTTGAAGCCATAAAATCCTTGATAGTTCCATATGCAAGAAATCAAGTTTTTTGAACTTGGAAGACCCTTCGGAAAGGTGTAAAAACCTATCAGTCGTATTTGGATCTAAAAAGAAACAGACATGGATGTTTCACATCTATGAAATAGTCGACATGTCATAAATTATTTTACGACAATGTTCAAGGAGTTGACTATGACAAGATTTGATCTTTCATAGCGATATTTAGTCTGGAAGGATTAAAGTAGCAACCACTATATATAATTTGGTATATGATAGATAAATCAACAAAACAAAGTTCTTCTAATAGAATGGTTACCTAGGAAGTGTGCATGACACGATTCAAAGGGTTTTGTTAATTAAAAGGATGCTAAAAAAGGGCATGCAAACTTCAATGGTTAAAATAAGCATCGCGGAGTTGGAATCTTCACCGTGATGAAACTATTAAGGATTTTTCATCAGGAGACGATGAAGATGCTTGCATTTGCAAGAAATTAAGTGGGAGCACTGAGACATATTTCTAATACATTATGTGGAGGACATCTTGCTGATTGGAAATGATGTATCTTTTATTGACAAAGGTGAAGTATTTCATTTCGATGAAAGACTTAGGCAAAACCCGAATATTTAGCATGAATGTCTACATGGATAGACTGTGATGCTAATATGGTCGTGCCAAACATACATATATGAGATATTGAAGGAGTTTAATATAAAAACGACGAGAAAAGGATCTTATCGCATGGAAAAGAATTGAATCAAGATTCAAGTGTATCGACACTTGATAAGTAAAACAAGATTCAAGTGCTTTGACACTTGATGAGTGAAATCACAAAAATATTTTGATCAATCATACCATCATATGTACACATACAGATATGTCCTATGCTCTAAGTGTTATGAGCATATACCAGAATGAATCATAAACTGATCATTGGACGATAGTAAGGATATTCTTATAATCTTTTGGAAGAATTAAGAATATATTCCATTTGTATAAGAGACAAATAGTTCATTGAAAAATGATACTAGTTTTGTCACAAGATACAAATTAAGTTTATCTCAATTTAAACTATGGGTGGCACAATGAAATGGAAAAAAAGTTTCCATGATGGATTTGGATGAATTCCAAAGTTAAGACATTGTGACGGATACTACAACAAAAGGCTAAGTATATGACTGATATAGTAGCAGCAAAGGAGGGCATTTGTGTCAAGTAGTTTGTTATCAAACTAAGGTGTGGTTCGCAATGGTCTAACACTAAATATATATTGTACGACAATACTATCGACATGATTTAACCCCAAGGAAATAAAGGTCTCACCAAAATACTAAATTTATACAATGCCATCTCATTGGAGAATGAGTGATCCGTGAAGATGCAAAGACATGCAAATACACACAGACCTGAAAGCGTCAGATCCATAGATTATGTTAACCACTTACAATCGCGTATATGGAACACAAGAAAGCCATAGGTGTTCAATACGCAAAGTTTTCAAACTAGATTATTGTCTCTAGTGCAAGTGGCAGACTCAAGGGAATATGCCCGAGAGGCAATAATAAAGTGGTTATTATCGTATTCCTTATTTATGATAAATGTTTATTTCTCATGCTATAGTTGTATTAATACGGAAACATTAATACATGTGTGTTTAATAAACAAAAAGGAAGTTCCTAGTTATGCCTCTCTTATAAACTAGCTCGTTGATTAACAAGATGATCAAAGTCTTCCTGATCATGGACATTGGATGTTGTTAATGACGAGATCACAACATTGTTGGAATGATGTGATGAACATTCATCCGAAGTATAGCATTACGATCAAGGTCATTGTGTTTATATTGCTATAACATCATACAAAGTAATCTTAATCCTTAGACCATGAGATCATGTCAATCACTAACACCGGAAGAGTATCTTGATAACATCGAACGTCACACCATAAAAGAGTGACTATAAAGATGGGTTCAGTGCTATGAAGGTGTTATGTTGAGGCTCATGGATCAAGAGTGGAATTTGTCCATCCCGATCACAAATAGATATACTCTGGGCCCTCTCGGTGATATCACATTAGTTAGATTGCAAGTAAGTGATTTGATCACTAGAATGTTATATCACGGGAAAGAGAAAAGTGTACATGTCGGTAACGAGATCAAACTATGTATGGAGATACCAATGATCAAATCTCGGACATGTAAAATATCGCGAGACAAAGAGATTGAGTTACATTCGTTGTTGAATATGTGGGAGTCGGTACGGATCTCCAGGTCCCGCTGCTAATTATTGATCGGAGAGGGGTCTTGATCATGTATACATTATTCGTGAACCGTAGGGTGACACACTTATGGGTTACCGACACCATTTGGAACAAATAATATGCCAGAGAAATAAAAAGGAAAGCGCAGGAATTTATTTCACTAAACACCAGAACTGTTTCGGTTGAAATTGCTGAAACTGGTTCTGCATGTGAAATTGAAATGTTGTAAGGGGTTTTATGTGAATGTTTTTTAATTAGAGTAATTAACAAAATTATGAATAAATAAATAAAAGAGTTTTATTTAAATGAGAGCTTGCATTAAATTTGGTGGAAATTTAATTCATGTGAGTCGATTTTTTAGTGGAGGCATGTTTATGTGAGTGGAGGCTTTTCATTTTGAGTGGGAGATCCACCCACATGAATGTGGAAGAGGTGGGGGCAACCACCATGGGTTGCGCGCCATGCCCCTTGGGTGCTCCCCCTCTCCCTATAAAAGGCCTCCCTCTCCTCCTCTCAAAACATACCTCCTCGTGAAGGATCTCTCTCCCTCCTTTGGAATTTCCCCATGGTCTCGGATCAGCGAGATACATGTTCCCGGTGGCTTTTTCTGGAAGGATTTGTTGCTTCCGCTGCTTCGCTAGAGCGAGGGCGTGGAGGTTGTCGGGGTACCCGGACGTGTGTGCGATCACGGATGCGCCACTGCTTTGCAGTGCTGGGCTTGATGGTGCTAGACCGGCTGGACCGGATGGACTTCATCGCGATATTGAGATCAGCAAGCATTTGACTACATCATCCACAAGTACAACCTCATTAACGCTATTCGGTCTTCGAGGGTATGTATTCTATGGATGTATATCCACCCGTTGCTTGTATCTAGTAGATAGATCTTGGTACTTAGTTCCCATCGTAGGAAATTTTTTGTTTTCTATGCTGCGAACCCTACAGTCTCTCCCTGGGCGACCCTATCTTTGGATTTGCTGTAGATGCATTTTCTATGGCTTCCCTCCCTCATCTCGGGCAGGAGCTCTGAGGGAGGAGCTCGGTTCCTGGGCTCATCGGCAGCAGATCCTGGAAGCTCATTGTTGCTGTTTTTCAATGTCTTCTCCTGATCTGGACGCAGAGGTCGCGTCTGCCATGGATGTTGATCTGAGCGATGGCGATGATGAACTCTCCTAGAGAAGTGAAGCCATCTTTTTCTGCAGATCCAAATCGGAGGCATGCAGCCAGCCGATTATCCAAGATGCATCGAGGCTAGCAAGATCGCCGGCGAGACCCGGCGCTCCTTCTACCTCCATCGTGAGGCCAGTCAGAAGCAGAGGCGTGTTGGAAGGAGGACCCAATTGTATTTTTTGTTTATATTCTAGGGTGCTCTTTGTAAAGCGTCTGGACATGTTTTCCTTTTCCTATTTCTTAGGGTCTGGCGTGAAAATGTGTAGCTCCACCGTCGTAATTTAATTTAAGGCTTCCTGCCCCTTCCGGGGATCTCCTGTTCCAAAAAAAGGAGGCTGAAGCCAAGATCATGGCCGAGGAGAACGCCATCATGCTCACCACCTAGATAGCATCGCCGACCCTGATCAGATGGCTTGGGTTGCAAAGAGGCAATAGGCCATCAGGGCTCGCGATGCCTGAAGGGCAATGACGACGGCAATTGCAACTTTCTAGGCAGATAAGTTGACATCTTTTGGACATTGTGAATGATATTTCCCCCTTTTGCATATTTTATATCCACTACCCACTTGTTAGCGATGCCCAAAGGGCGATGGCGCACGTATGTCATGTTATTTGCCAGTAATCCGTGTGTGTCTTTGGCCAGTGATGACGCCATTTTCAACTGATTTGCATCTATGTCTAGCGATGGTGCCAACGCCCGCCTGCGAGGACAAATGGGTCGCGCCGCTGGATGTGGTCAGCCGGACAGGCCGGACCACGTCCCCAAATCGACCGCAACCCGACCCAAACGGACAGAAACAGACCGTTTGGGGTGACCAGATGGGTCGGCCCGGTGGCCCTTAGAGCATCTCAGCGGCGACAAAAGGCGTTGCACTAGAAACCGATGTTTTAGAGTCCGGGGGCGTGCGGTGCGCCACTCTAGCAGGGTAGAAAAATACGCGTGCATTGTAAATTTTGCCACGCGCGGCCCGCTGCGCTATCACAATTGCCAAACTTGTTGCGCTGCTTGCAGCATGCCCTATAAATAGAGCCACACGTGGAGTCAAACGCCTATGAAACTTTCATGTGTGTCTATCCATATCCACAGTTCGTTCCCCTTTCGGCTGATTCATCGCCTACAGCACGCCCACGCCGCCGCTCTGCCGACAACGAGATGCTGCCTCGCATCGTCACGCGGAGCTCTGCCTCCTCATCACCGAGTAGGAGGAGCATGTCCGTACCGAGTGGGCCCAGCGATTCCCCGAAGACGTTGTCGCCGAGCACAAGTTCTACGCCGACAAGAAGCAAGAACGGAAGGACGCAAAGCAGTAGGGCCGCCTCGTGCGGAGGGCCACCAAGGCGGCGAAACGGGCCTTCATTAAAGCGTAGATGGCCGGTCCATCGACATCTCCGAGGATGACCGTCGTTGGGCTGATTACTGGTCGTCGACTCCGGTGTCATCCACAACACCCGGACTCCTCCGATTTCAAGTTTTAGATAGTCTAGTTCGTAATCTGCACTATTTTTAGTAACAGTGTTCTATGTAATATATGCACTATATTTTCAGTTCTATGTAATATATGCATTATCTATATTTTCAATTTTATTTTAGCATATATTTTTAGATCGTTTTGGTGTATTATTCTTGTCAAAAAGATATTTGTGGCGCTATGAATTTTTTATTATGGTACTGAAAAATTTATGGTTCCATTGATAAACAAAAATGAAAACACATCACTCTTAACTTGCAAAAAAAATGCATGACAGACATGTGTACACATACATGGTACATACAACTCGAAGTGTGTGGTATGATAAATGTAAAACCAGAACCTCTCATGCTTTGTCAAAGCATAGCATGGTACATATATAGCTGGAAATATTCAAGTAAGTCGTTAGTTCAATATTTGTTTCCCCATCTTCAACAACATACATTAGTGTTTTGTTGAAAATCTCACCAAATCACCAATGCCCCCACACATTGTCAGCATTTTCTTGAACATTTGACATATGATTGCAGCATATACTTTCACACTTGTTGTAATTTTATGTCCTTAATTATTTATAACCTTAGTGTTGCACTATTTGTTAAATGTCCCAAATATTATTGCCACAGAGAATGAATTGCTCTTGCGAGTCCAATAAAAAATAGTCAATAGGATATATACAGTTAAATGTATCATTATATTTTATTTACAGTAGCACCATTTTTTCTATATTTCTCTTATTCTCCAGGTTCTCTTGATATTATCAAGAACCTCAGAACCTCTTGAGCACATGCTTTCAACTGAATTTATGGTAAAAAATCATCATACATAAGTATACTATTTGTAAGGTTAAAGAAAACATATTTTTGACTTTTGAAAAAAACTTTTTGGCATGTGACCTCATCACTACACATAGTGTGTGTGTGTGTGTGTGCGCGCGCGCATGTGTTTGTATTTTTAGTGTTGTACTTACCGGATTCTTGGAATTCATGCAATAAATTGGCCATTTATTTGGATCTACACATTTTTTATGAAATGTCTACGAAGAAGTAAAACAGAGACACTGAACGGTAGAATACATCTAACATAACATTATTGTGCACTTACTAAAATTGAAGACTTTGCGTTTGGTCCAAGGTGGACCTCTTGTGAAAATTATGTTTCTAAAAAAACAAAAGAGGGAAGTCATTTATTAGAAAGTAATGTACAATGTCAAAACTAATATATTTATCGTGCATTCGTCTATCTATGGACACATACTTGATGATAGTAAAATTACATTCATATAATAGTTTCTTTCAGCAAGCAGAAGAAAAGAAAGAAGGTGAATGCTAATTGAAATCTGATAAATTAAATTTTTGTAAGTGTGATATGATAGTGAAATTTCAATAAAAGAGTAGTATAAAATTAAAATGTTGTTGCAACTCTTGACCTCAAAAAAAAATTCAGAGAACTAATCTGACATAGACATATCCTTTATGAGTTCAAATTACATAGTAACAGATTGTAAGACACAAAAGACACATAATAATATATTAGATGTGAGGGGAGTCAATTTCTATTATAACATAATGTGCATGGTCCAAACTAATATTGTTATGTCGTGGTTTATCCAGGACATGACCTGGGTTCTCCAATTACAAATCATTCGGCTCGAGCTTGTTCGATTTAACTTCGGTATTCAATAGGAGATCTCTTTAAGGGAGGCCGAGGTGCTACAGAAATTTGTCATTCAAATCTGTAACAGAAGATAACCATATTATGTCCAGTCAGATAACCCTTAACATTAATGTCATACATTTTAAACTAGAATACTTATCAATTAGTTTAAGATATAGACATATATATAGATTAACTAACAAAGATAAAAGGTAAATAATCAGCAATTTAGAAGTATACTGGAGGTTTTAAGTTGGTGTGCTTGAACGAATATGTCTTTCTTCCTAGCATCATTGGCATTCTGGCCACAGGCGCAACGACCAACGCTGGCATCCTTCACATCACCTCCACAACGGTGGAAATATGAAAAAGGAACCCATGAAATATATTAATATGAGTTCATTTTTTTGTAAAACATTGACATGCAAGAAAAAATATTGATTAAAAGTAACATCATTGCCAAAACAATCCAGTCTTAAGATTCATACCGAATATGTTCATCTTAATGATGGATTCTTCTATGGAGTGCCTGTCTTACACACCTTTTGCACTAATAAAAAGGAACGGACCATGAGATCACATAACTGGGGGCATAATGTCATTAGAAACAGTCCAGAATATATCCTGTCCAGAGTGGGCATTTTACCCGCAGCTTTGCATCAACTCAATCAAGCTTAGATAAAATTCAAAATTTATAAGGAGTCAACTTATCCAGACTATTACCTTGAAAGCTGTGATCTTCATGCAAATAAACCTATGACGATCATTGCTCTGCCATGTTTACCTGGCTCCGAAAAGAGGTATATCATGACCCTCGCACTGTAACAACAAAACAGCAAGAAATAAGGCCCCAAAATATCCAGTACCACATCATCACAGTGGGGGCAGTTTGGTGAACTGATCTGCCTGCTATCGAACATTTGGATATATTAAATCCGTTAGACTATGGTGGTTGTTGCAAAAAAAATCCATGATCTAAAGCACCTCTCTGCAAGCGTGAGAAAAGCATAAGGCTGAAAGGAGTGGACAGGGGGATCTGGCTAAGAAAACCCATAGACTGTAGTGGCTTTCCTAAGGAATGTTATCACTGACAACACCAGATTGTAGTCTTTCAAAGATGGTAAGCATGGCATCTTTGTGCATTCTTATTAATGAAGAGTCTTGCTTCGGTATCCCCCTTGAGGAAAAGTTTCAAGGGATAAGCGGGTTATAGGTGGGTACCGGGTGAGGTTTGGACCAATAGTGGCCCGTATATGAACATATTTGAATACGATTTGGAGACGGTCTGTTGGTGGCGTTTCCAAGGAAAAAAATGTGTCGTTCCCACCTCTGTTAATTACGTACACGTGCCAGTCCTCAAATCGATATCTTAGATAATTGGATGCCTTGAAAATTTTCATCTAATTTTTAGCAAGATATTTATCTATAGTATATTTTTAAACAAAATTTATTTGTGGCAAATAGATCTGGTTGCTCTTTTCAAACTAATTACGATCTTTTTTTCTTTTCCATAAGCTCGCAGCGTAAACAATTTTGTTACAATATAATCCTTGAAAGGCCACAACGCCGTGCATCTTGGTCGTGTTCCAAACCATCACGTGCACGCCCTTGCGGTCCGCGGCTAATGTGACAACTCCAACACCTCCGCGAACTTCAGCCACGCCTCCAGATCTGTTCAATGCAGCCAGCTTACCCACGATGGCCACGGCAGCTGCCGAACCGCCATGCGACTTCGTCTGGTCCAGATCCGCCATCGAGAGCCATTGGTGGCCGTGGAATCTGCCGTATCACCAATCCATCTTCCAACATCCTCCCCGCCAACATATCCGAGCATGGCCTTCTTCTCTTCTACGGTGGGTTGCGACGACGCACTTACTTCCATCGCCTCCACCAACGGCCGGTGGCCGACTGGGTGTTCGCCAGGAGCGGTGGGGTGAGGATGGTGGACTTCTCTAAGAGCATCTCTAACCCATCCCCTTTCTGCGGCTGGGTGATCAAATTTGCTCCTTTAACGACAGAAGTAGCACCTAACTGAACCCCTAAAAGGGTTTAGAGGAGCAAATATAGGAATCCGGCCCCAAAAATTTGGCCCTCTCTCTCATATTTTCTCCTCCTCGCGGCCGATGCGAAAAAGTCCACCGCCCTTCTCCACCGCTATCATTCTGCTCCCCACCGCTAGTCCTTCCCCCAAACCTTTCGGAGATGGCCGGATCGAGCCACATGTCATCGTCGCCAATCCGTAGCACTGTTCTGGTCCGCGGTGCGCCCCGTGGCCGGAGATTGAGGTCACCCGGCCTCCCACCGCCGCTGACGAGCCATTACCATGGCGTGCGGCAGCGGTAGTGGGGGACCTGGGTCGCCGAGATCACCGACCGCAACACCGGCTGCCGCCACTGGATTGGACCCTTCTAATCGGCGTGGCAGGCGGCGTGGGCGCATGACATCAAGGATGTCGAGCTCCACGGAAGGGACTGCGGCCCTCTCAACTTCCCCCTAGGCCAGCCCGGCGAGGTCCCGGAGCTCTTCTCCCCTCCCAGTCGCGGTCGCGCCGCGCGCATCACTCGGGAGGATCAAGAGGCGCGGGAGTGACTCGAGCCCGAAGCCGCTGACGAGTGGTACATGGCGAAGGTCTGGCGCAAGAATCCCGACTGCGTCGCTGCGGAGGCCGCACTCTACAAGGAGTACGCCGCACATCGCGGCCTCGCCTCTTCCTCCTCGGCGACATAGCTAGGGTTTCTGTGACGGCCACCGACGCCGGAGACAATCCTAGGGGTTAGAATCTATGTATGAACTATGCAATGTGTATATGAACTAAGTGGTTTAGTTTGATTTTGACGTGTTTTCATTTTATTGCAATGTGTTTGATCAAGTGTCTAGCCGAAGTTTAAATTTAAGAGTCCAAATAAAAGGGATCGAATCCGGCGGCCGAAGTTTAGCGGAGCAAAAATATAGGAGGTGTCCAAGGAGGCTGCCAAGGTCGTCGTCTGCGAGTTTCGCCATGCCGCCAAAGCGCGTAGTGAGGCGGAAGCGGGGCAGCGCGAGCACGCGACACGGCGACAGAGGAGGAGCGTGTGTCTACGGCCGCTGAGGTGGCGACCGCGTGGGCTCTCGTCAACGACGACGAGACGGAGGTGGAGGAGGAGGACGAGGAGGTGAAGGAGGTGGATCAGCTGGAGGCGGAGGAGATGGAGGAGGGGGAGGAGGCGATCGCCGTCCCCTTGAAGATCGCGTAGATGCTAGGCTTTGGCCCCAACGGTGCTCTGGCTCCAGCAGGGTTGATCGCGGCTGAGGAAGAAGCCACACGCCGAGCGACGGAGCTCGCCGACCAGGAGGCGAGGGACCACTGGACCGCCGAGATGGAGAAAGCTCTGGCGAACCGGGCGACGGAGGACCGCAGGAAGTCGGCGGGCAAAGGCGGTGGTTCGCGGCCAGGCGCGCGACCGTCACCGCGAACGCGTCCAACAGCGGGTCTGGCTTGCTAGGGCGACGATCGACGGGGCCGGCGGTAGTGGCAATGGTGGTCGTGGCAACGGTGGCCGCGACAATAGCGGCGAGTAGCCGTAGCGACGTCCTCTTCCAGTAGGGGTAGCAGTTGCCTTTATTTTGCTTAAACATGCCTCTTTTAAGGGACATGGCTAATCTAATGAAAAACTATCTTTTAACTATGAATGTTTTAGTTACATATGGGCCTGAGTGGACGACCGGCAGGACACGTCCTCCGTTGGCGCGCGTCCAGACCGACGTAACCGTTGTCCAGATTTGATGCATGGCTATGTCGAGCCGGACGTGTCAGTCCGAATGGATCGTGCCGCTGGGGTGCCGCGCACGTCCTATGCGTCCGCACGAACGAGTTTGAACACGCTCGGACAAGTTGGATCTACTAAAAAATGCATGCTCTAAATTAGGGATAAATGAGACAGGGACGGATGGGACGAGGACGTATATTTCCTTTTATCGGCCAACCAGCCCCTCGACCACGTTCTGGTTTTACATTTATCATACCACACACTTCGAGTTGTATGTACCATGTATGTGTACACATGTCTGTCATGCATTTTTTTTTGCAAGTTAAGAGTGATGTGTTTTCATTTTTGTTTATCAATGGAACCATAAATTTTTCAGTACCATAATAAAAAATTCTTAGAAACCATTTTAGAAAACTTTCAGATGTTGTTCTCGCAATTGCGAGGGCCGCTTTGCTAGTTAAAAGAATTATTATTCGCAAAATGAGCTGGACAGAGCTGAGCTCCGTGTGGTCAACGGTAGGCTCGTCCTAAGCCCAAAAAATCGAGTTTGATGTCAATCCGCCGAGTTGTCTTCGGCGAGGTGCACACCTAAACAGCTAGCTGGATTACTTTCTGACCTGATTGATTAGGAGAGCATCTTCAGCAGTGATTATATCTTGACGTGCTAAAGTTATTATGCTAGGATAGAGCACGCGACCTCCACTGTATGCGCTAAAATGCCGCCCACGCAAACTAGCAAAAATGTCCCCTCCATCGAGAAAGCGGTATTTCACAGCGCCACGAATATCTTTTTGACAAGAATAATACACCAAAACGATTTAAAAATATATGCTAAAATAGAATAAAATTATAGATAATGCATATATTACATAGAACTGAAAATATAGTGCATATATTACATAGAACACTGTTACTAAAACTAGTGCATATTACGAACTAGACTATCTAGAACTTGAAATCGGAGGAGTCCGGGTGTTGTGGATGACACCGGAGTCGACGACCAGTAATCAGCCTAACGACGGTCATCCTCGGAGATGGTCGATAGACCGGCCATCTACGCTTTGATGAAGGCCCGTTTTGCCGCCTTGGTGGCCCTCCGCATGAGGCGACCCTACTTCTTTGCGTCCTTCCGTTCTTGCTTCTTGTCGGCGTAGAACTTGTGCTCGGCGACAACGTCTTCCGGGAATCGCTGGGCCCACTCGGTACAGACATGCTCGTCCTACTCGGTGATGAGGAGGCAGAGCTCCGCTTGACGATGCGAGGCGGCATCTCCTCGTCGGCAGAGCGGCGGCGTGGGCGTGCTATAGGCGATGAATCAGCCGAAAGGGGAACGAACTGTGGATATGGATAGACACACGCGAAAGTTTCATAGGCGGTTGACTCCGTGTGTGGCTCTATTTATAGGGCACGCTGCAAGCGGCGCAACAAGTTTGGCAATTGCGATAGCGCAGCGGGCCGCGCGTGGCAAAATTTACAGTGCACGCGTATTTTTCTACCCTGCTGGAGTGGCGCACCGCACGCCCCCGGACTCTAAAACATCGGTTTCTAGTGCAACGCCTTTTGTGGCCGCTGAGATGCTCTAAGGGCCACCGGGCCGACCCATCTAGTCACCCCAAATGGTCCGTTTCTGTCCGTTTGGGTCAGGCCATGGTCGATTTGGGGACGTGGTCCGGCCTGTCCGGCTGACCGTGTCCATCGGCGCGACCCATTTGTCCTCGCAGGAGGGCGTTGGCACCATTGCTGGACATAGATGCAAATCAGTTGAAATGGTGTCATCGCTGGCCAAAGACACACACGGATTACTGGCAAATAACATGATATACGTGCACCAGCGCCCTTTGGGCATCGCTAACAAGTGGGCAGTGGATATAAAATGTACACAAGGGGGCAATATCATACACAATGTCCAAAAGATGGCAACTTCTCTGCCTAGAAAGTTGCAACTGCCGTCGTCATTGCCCTTCAGGCATCGCGAGCCCTGATGGCCTACTGCCTCTTTGCAACCCAAGCCATGCGATCGGGGTCGGCGATGCTATCTAGGTCGGTGAGCATGATGGCGTTCTCCTCGGCCATGATCTTGGCTTCTGCCTCCTTTTTTTGGAACAGGAGAGCCCCGGAAGGGGCAGGAAGCCTTAAATTAAATTACGATGGTGGAGCTACACATTTTCACGCCAGACCCTAAGAAATAGTAAAAGGAAAACAGGTCCAGACACTTTACAAAGATCACCCTAGAAGATAAACAAAAAACGCAATTGTGTCCTCCTTCCAACACGCCTCTGCTTCTGACTGGCCTCACGATGGAGGTAGATGGAGCGCCGGGTCTCGCCGGCGAGCTTGCTAGCCTCGATGCGGCTTGGATAATCGGTTGGCTGCATGCCTCCGATTTGGATCTGTAGAAAAAGATGGCTTCACTTCTCCAGGAGAGTTCATCATCTCCATCGCTCAGATCAACATCCATGGTAGACGCGACCTCTGCGTCCAGATCAGGAGAAGACATTGAAAAACAGGAACGATGAGCTTCCAGGATCTGCCGCCGATGCGCCCAAGAACCGAGCTCCTCCCTTAGAGCTCCTGCCCGAGATGAGGGAGGGAAGCCGTAGAAAATGCATCTACAGCAAATCCAAAGATAGGGTCACCCAGGGAGATACTGTAGGGTTCGCAACATAGAAAACAAAAAATTTCCTACGATGGGAACCAATAACCAAGATCTATCTACTAGATACAAGCAACGGGTGGATATACATCCATAGAATACATAACCTCGAAGACCGAATAGCATTAATGAGGTTGTACTCGTGGATGATGTAGTCGAACGCTTGCCGATCTCAAGATCGTGATGAAGTCCATCCGGTCCAGCCGGTCTAGCACCATCAAGTCCAGCACCGCAAAGCAGTGGTGCATCCGTGATCGCACACACGTCTGGGTACCCCGACAACCTCCACGCCCTCGCTCCAGCGAAGCAGCGGAAGCAACAAATCCTTCCAGAAAAATCCACTGGAAACATGTATCTCGCTGATCCGAGACCATGGGAAAATTCCAAAGGAGGGAGAGAGATCCTTCACGAGGAGGTATGTTTTGAGATGAGGAGAGGGAGGCCTTTTATAGGGAGAGGGGGAGCACCCAAGGGGCATGGCGCGCAGCTCATGGTGGTTGCCCCCACCTCTTCCACATTCATGTGGGTGGAGCTCCCACTCAAAATGAAAAGCCTCCACTCACATAAACATGCCTCCACTCAAAAATCCACTCACATGCATTAAATTTCCACCTAATTTAATGCAAGCTATCATTTAAATAAAACTCTTTTATTTATTTATTCATAATTTTGTTAATTACTATAATTAACAAAAATTTACATAAAACCCCTTACAACATTTTAATTTCACATGCAGAACTAGTTTAAGCAATTTCAACCAAAACAGTTTCGGTGTCTAGTAAAATAAATATCTGCGCTTTCCTTTTTCTTTCTCTGGCATATTATGTACTCCAAATGATGTCGGTATCCCTTAAGTGTGTCAGCCTACGGTTCGCGAATAATATAGACATAATCGAGACGCCTCTCTAATCAATAATCAGCAGCGGGACCTGGAGATTCGTACTGACTCCCACATATTCAACGATGACTTCTGTGATCGTGTGAACCTTATACGAATATAACTCAATCCCTTTGTCTCGAAATATATTACATGTCCGAGATTCGATCATTGGTATCTCCATACCTAGTTTGATCTCGTTACCGACATGTACTCTTTTCTCGTTCCCGTGATATAACATTCTAGTGATTAAATCACTTGCTTCAAGCTAACTAATGTGATATCACCGAGAGGGGCCAGAGTATATCTATCCGTCATCGGAATGGACAAATTCCACTCTTGATCCATGAGCCTCAACATAACACCTTTATAGCACTGAACCCATCTTTATAGTCACCCTATTACAGTGTGACGTTTGATGTTATCAAGATACTCTTCCGGTGTTAGTGATTGACATGATCTCATGGTCTAAGGATTAAGAGTACTTCGTATGATCTTATAGCAATATAAACACAATGACCTTGATCGTAATGATATACTTCGGATGAATGTTCATCACGTCATTCCAACAATGTTGTGACCTTGTTATTAACAACATCCAATGTCCATGATTAGGAAACCTTTGATCATCTTGTTAATCAATGAGCTAGTTTATAAGAGAGGCATAACTAGGAACTTCCTTTTTGTTTATTAAACACACATGTATTAATGTTTTCGTATTAATACAATTATAGCATGAGAAATAAACATGTATCATAAATAAGGAATACAATAATAACCTCTTTATTATTGCCTCTCGGGCATATTCCCTTCAAAGACCAGGCCGCGGCGTCAACAGAGTACTCCCCCTCGCCACCAAGGCCGTCCAGGAGCCACTTCATCTCACGACGCACTGCAGGACGGCAACCTTCCCCCTCGCCGCCACGGCCGGCCGAGAAGAATCGCTGCCCGCAGGACCAGGTCTTCACCAGGTAACCAGCGTTGGATTTATTCCAGGAGTCGGTGTTTCTCCACTCCACTTCCCCCTCTGGCCATCGGAGTTGAAGGAGAAGAAGGAGGAACCCTAGGGCTGGCCAGATCCCAATGCCAAGATTGATGACCCACAAGTATAGGGGATCGCAACAGTCTTCGCAGGTAGTATTACCCAATTTATTGATTCGACACTAGGGGAGCCAAAGAATACTTGCAATCCTTAACAACTGAGTTGTCAGTTCAGCTGCACCTAGAAATAGTTCTTGCTCACAGAAGTTTATCAGTAGCAACAGTTCGGTAGTAGAAATAGTAAAGCAACAGCAGTAGTGAAACAGTAGTAATAGTAACAGTAACGGTAACAGTGGGATTCGAGTGCGGTAGGCATAGGGATGGATGGACGGGTGTTGCATGGACGAGTCTAACCATGTAACTTCAAGATCTAGGGCATTGCAAATAAATATAGTAAGCATCCAAGTACTAAACAATCCTAGGAATGTGCTCCAAATCTAGTCATACGTGCTCGCAATGAGAACTTGCACAACATCTTTTGTCCAACCAGCCCGTGGCAGCGGGGCCTCTAGGGAACTACTGGCAATTAAGGTGCTCCTTTTAATAGAGCACCGGAGAAAAGCATTAACACTCCGTGAACACATGTGATCCTCACACCACAGCCATCCCCTCCGGTTGTCCCACTTATTGTCACTTTGGGACCTTTGGATCGGGACAATTATATGTGTACACAACTTGTAGATAAGATCACAAAAAATACTATCATAATGATTGAATAATAAGTTCAGATCTGATATCATGGAACTCGGGCCCTAGTGACAAGCATTAAGCACAACAAGTTGCAACAAAGTCAAATAGCACTAAATAGAGATACTAGGCACTATGCCCTAACAGATCTTATTCGATTACATGATAGAACTCATCCAATCCCTACCATCCCCAAGCCTAAAGTGGGGAATTACTCATTCATGGATGAGGTAAACATTGATGGTTGATGGAGATGTGTTGGTGATGATGATGGCGATGATCCTCTCCAAATTCCCCGTCCCGGCAGGGTGCCAGAACGGAGTTTCTGGATCCGAATCTTGGTTTCTGGTGGCGTCGACGGAGCGGAACTCTTTCTAGAAAACTATCGACCCCTCCCCCCGATTTTTAGGTTGAAAGGCAACTTATAGGTGCAGAGGAAGGCCGAGGGGGTGCCTGGGGTGGCTGCACCCTCCCAGGCGCGACCAGTGGTGGGCCCACGCCTCGCATGGGTGTGGGCCCCCCAGGCTCCTTCTCCGTCTCGTCTTCTGGCCCCGTGGATCTTCTGGTGAAATATAATTTTGGCATATTTTTCGGGATTTTCCTGATAGTTTATTTTCTGCACAAAAACTAGACACCAAGTTAATTCTGCTAAAAACAGCGTCAGTCTGTGTTAGTTGTATCCAAATCACACAAGTTTAGAGGAGAAACAATAGCAAAACTGTTCAGAAAAGTAGATACGTTTTGGGCGTATCAACTTCCCCCAAGATCAGGTTATTGCTTGTCCTCAAGCAATTCAGTTGAAAACTGAGTGCGGTAAAAGAACTTTCACAAATACTTTGCTTCATATGATGTATATATTCTCAGCACAGGAGTAGATGCTTAGACAATTCATAATAAATAGTATGCAACTAAGTCTACTCAATAGTCATTGCAAGCTATGAAGAGAAACCAACTCAATAATAATAAGTAGCATGAAACATAAACATAAGCAACATTGCAATGCTCATAGTAGTAAGGTATGATAGAGTGGTATCTCGCTTGCCTTTGTTTGAAGAGCAAAATATAAATGCCAAGGCACCTCTGAAGTTCAAGTGAAGACTAGAGATAAAGATGTCAGAGATACAAGCATCAAAATCATGACATAATTAACGAAGTTTTGAGACAAACACAAGAATGACAACTATGCTCTCAAGAAGGAGCTCATAGAATAAGTGGTGACTCAACAAGTTTGTGAAAAAGGTTTTGGAAAGTTTGAAAGGCTCCCAAATGCTGAAAGGAAGGTACTCATTAGCTTTGAGCTCTCATTGCCCTATCATAGGCATCTTCATATGGTTAAGGTGAAAGTGAGGTCCACTCTGAATCATATGCTTGACAGACCATAGACTGGAAATCCCAAGTCCCTTGAGTACGAGGGTCACTCCGCATGCTACTCAACTTTGGTTACCTGAAAGTTCTTGTCATTGTAAATACATGCATATCATAGAGAACCGCCAACGGGGTACCCCTTGCACATGGTACATGAGCTTTCCCATAACCAAAATGACAAGGCAAGCATACAATGAGCATCTCAGCAATCTTTTTATTTACCATATGCATAGGTTTTTATTGAGGATGCTTCATAGATGCTCATTATGGTGATGCTGCAAGTTTCCACCATGATTAGGCATGGCTTAGGCTAGCAGCACAGGCGTTTATCTAACACAATGTATAAACTCCATGAACTCACAAGCTCCCCTTTTTATTTCACATCGTCGACATTCATAAACAAAATAGCAAAGTATCAACTGGATAGGATATCCAAAAAAGTGTTGAAAGCATTCCCCATGACAGCACGGTTCTGCTGACTCTCAGCATTTAATTTGCAAGCAATTAACTTTCATGAACTAGTCACAATGGTTCTGGATTATTAAGTGCAAGGAATAAAGTGTGCCATCAAGTTCGTGAGAGCTTTACTAACTAACTTTCTCAAAACAGACAAACATTTTATTTGAAAGAAAACATGGCATATGGAATATGCACTGAAATAGAAAACGATGCTAATAGGTATGTATGGTGGACACAGCTGGCAACATTGGTTTTGGGGAGTTGGAAGCACAGGTAAAGCTCATACTCAGTGCAAGTGGAGGCTAGCAAAATAGAGGGAGCGACAAACGAGAGAGCAATAATTGTCATAATCATGCTTGCAACAAAACAGTACTAATTATGGCATGAAAGTGATACAAGAACTCTGAGGAAAAATAAATCATCGAGGCTTACTGACTATTGATTAGTCATATGCATACGTGAGCATGTGCCAAGTCGATTCACATGAATAGTCAGAGGAGGATACCACAATATCATACCAAATATGAATAAAACAATGAAAGCAAACATTCATATGACATGCTACAAAGTATTAGCAAGCTGGAGCTAATCATAGACAAGCAAGAACTACTAAGCATCCATAATGACACAAACCTTACACAAACAGGCTAAGCATGCTCACAATGATGAGTATATGTACAAAAATGAAACAAATAGAGTTCGTTACCAGCCTCTTACCACACCTCGAGTTGTCTTAATCTTCATTATTGCCCTTCACTTGTGTGACTTGAATAATAACATGAAACCAAAATCCACTCAGGACGGCTAAACCCTGCAAAGAACTCACAAAACCAAAGAAGAACAACAAATATTTTTGGTGTTTTCTATTTTTTTAAAGAAAGCAAACAAAGCAAAAACAAATAAAGAAAAAGCAAACCAAACAAAGGAAAATCTTTTTGGATTTTTCTTTTAAGGCAAACCAAAACAAAGAAACAAACCAAGAGAAACAACGAAAATATTTTTGGTATTTTTGTGTTTTTGAGAAAGAAGCAACAAGAACCAAAAAGAAAGAGAAACAATGGATATACAAAGAACTGACCAAACATGATATATAAACGAGTGTGATGTCAGTATACCTCCCCCCAAGCTTAGGCTTTTGGCCTAAGTGAGGCTCAATCCCATGGTGCCCAAGTAGATCCACCTCCGTAGTATGACGAGGAGGCTCCCTCGTCCTGGTACGAGCTCGAGGACTCCCCTGTGTAGTGTACCGCAGGGTCATATGATGGTGCTTCCTCCTGATAGTGCACGTGGAAGTTAAGAGAGCGCAGCTTGTCATCCATCTCCGCCTTCGAACGTGACAAAGGTCCCTGAGAAATACTGAACAACATGGTTTGGGGGAGAGGGATCTCTCTCTCTCTCTCTTCCCTGTCAATAAACAAAATTCTATAAACCAAGTTCTCAAGAGTAGAGCCAGTGGTGACAAAGTGATGTGCCTTCATGGCAGCAAGATCAAGCCTCTAAGGAGCCAAAACTGTATCATGTGGATCAACAGCAATGTTCAAGGCAGCAAAAATACGAGTAGCAATAATTCCCCCATAAATGGGTCCATTAGAAGCTAATCGACGAGCAATGAGAGAGCCAAGATTATGCTTATCTTCATTATTGAGCGCAGCAGCTAAGAAGGCCAATTGATAATTGGAAATATTACTAGTGTTCTCCCTACCAAGAACACTGGTGGCAAGATAGTAGGCAAAGTACCTGATGGCTAGGAGTTGAATATTCTTTATCTTTCCCCGTTGAGCTCTGCGGTCATCATCATTGGTTATTACTCGGTAAAGCTCCGATAAATCTGTAAGATCCCACCTTTATAAAGGTAAAGATCCCCGTGATTGCAATGCTAGTCCCTAGATCAAATGCTAGCATCCACAGTTTAAGATGAAGTACACATAAACAAAGGTCATTATTACATATCATTCTAGAGATAACATAGTCTTTTACAACTCCATGGCCATAGGCCTAATACAAGAGTTCAATCATAACAATATAAATAAGTCTTCATCTTCATGTTCCACAGGCAAGCATATTGAGTGTAGACTCATAACCCCTAATCATCATTAGAGTAACCTGCAACATCACAAGTTACAGCCATAGTGGGTCAATACATTGGAATAGTATTGGCAAGTGATACCTTAGCAAAATATTAACTTCTAGTTACTACATGATTTTGGCTAAGTGTCGCTCAGGCTTGCTTTGCTCAAAATAATTTTTACCTATCAGTTGAAAACACTAAGCTCAAAATAACTTTCCCAAGGAACCACCAATAGAAATTGGTGAACCTTCACCCTTGTTCGACCACAAGTTTTAACATAGAAAATTGGGATGAGGAGATTCTTGATAGCTTCCATGTCTTGATGCTCAAGTTGTCCAATACCAGGGACATGGCTAAGTACTAAGATTCTTCCATCTGCAGAGGTTGTGGACTTTCCCCACAAGATTTGATTTTGACCAAGACAGGACCTTTCAGAAGCCTTCTTTTAGACCAAATGGACGCATTCCAACCTATCATCCCACTACCACCAACTGTCCAAATGTCTAAGTTATTGCAACCTATGTGATCCAGGTAGAGCCCATAATGCCATGTGGCTGCACTAGAAGCTTCTTAACATTTGGCATCTCAAATCCCTTTGTTCCTGGGTGGCTTTACACAAGTTATATACACAAGGTAAACCATAGAAATAGGCCTTGTGTAACCACTCAACACAAACCATTCTTTCCATTCCACCCAGGTGTTTCATTCACTTAGTTGTTTTATTAAGCAAAACATAAGTCAAAGACTTAGAAATATTTCTAATAGCATGAATATAATCCACCCTTGGTTGCTACTAGCTAGGCTAAGCATGACAATAGCAAGTATCTTAACTTAAGAGGAAATTCTAACACTGCTATATCTACTAGGATTTCCCAAGCATAGCATATAGGGATAAAACATGAAGCACCACTTGCCTTGGTAGTTTGGGGAGTAGCAACAATATTCACAACCACAATCACTATTAGCACCAAAATCTACACATAAAATAATGGCACCAAATTCACATATCAAAATATACAAGAAAAAATATATGAATGCATGTAAATGCCATGTGATGATTTTCTACACTAAACAAGACAAGTATACAGTACTGAATCATCAACAAGACCAAGTCACACTAAATAAACTTTATTTGGCCTTTAAATCATTTTTCAAATAATTTCTATACTAAAAAATAAGCCTATATATGTCTCTACAAAAATAACAAATTTTATAGAAGCCAAACATTAAACACATTGCATAAATGGATAGCATTCTTTCTCCTGATTCCAATGATACAAAATTTGCAAAATTTGAACGTGTGGATCAAAAGTTATGAATTTTGCAAGTTTGAATATTTAATAGATCTAAATTCTTTTTTAAATCTAACACGGGACACGCCATGTTGTCTCGATTGACGATATCGTCAAGATCGGATCACGCCACAAGACTATTACATCTAACTTAAAATCTGCGGCTCTGATCTGCCCGTACCTCTTTGGCCTAGCTTCTAATCTAAACCACTGGATCTAGATCCAGTGGATCAAAATTCTCTGACCCAAAACTGGCGGCGCAACTGGTTGCTAGCGGCGGCGGCGTTGCTGCGGACGATGTTTCGGTGGTTCTAGGAAGCAAGGGAGGAAACAGAGGGTCTTACCGAGCTCGTGAGGTTGTTGCGGTGCTCAAGGTGGTCAAGGGAGGGACAGGGGCGCACGGACTCGACCGCTATTGCTCGCCGGAGAACCTACAGCCGTCGGTTATGGTCGCTCGTCGTCGTTGGCGAATATATAGGCCGCGCCTAGCAAAAAGGATGGTGTCATTAGACGCGCACAAGTATGGGGAACACGTGAGCATCAAAGAGAGGTAAGGTGGCGGTCGGGGCTTACAGGGAGAACTCGCCGGAGTGGACGCGGTCGTCGGTGGCGTTCTGGTGTTGACGCTGGCGAGGCTCTGGATGGCCCTTGCATGCACCAATGGAGATAAACGATGTGCAAGGTTGCGGAGATCATTCTAGCAAGATAAAAAGGCAAGGGGCAAAGTGTGCTCACCGGAATTCACCGCCGGAGTTCGTCTGTGCAGCGGCGGAGTGAGCTCAAATACGCGCAGCCTGGGGGCGACTGGGTGTGGGTGTTTGGGGGGGAAGGACCGCGGCGAGGTGGTGATTATATAGCCAGAGCAGGGGCGAAGATTACGCGATGCGTCAATGCAATTGATCGAGGCAGTGAAGAGGAAGAAACGGCCGGCGGCGACGTGTTCTCACGCGGGATTTGGGGAAGATGACGATGACATGGAGAGGGCCCATCGATCAGTGGCTGTAGGGTAGGTTATGTTGGAGATATGCCCAAGAGGCAATAGTAAAGTGGTTATTATCATATCTTCATACTTATGATAAATGTTTACATACCATGCTATAATTGTATTAACCGGAAACATTAATACTTGTGTGATTTGTAAACATAAAAGAGTCCCTAGTAAAGCCTCTTGTTAAACTAGCTTGTTGGTTAATATATGATCATGGTTTCATGATCCTGAACATAGAAATGTTATTAAAAACAGGGTCATATCATTAGGAGAATGATGTGATGGACATACTCCTATAGATAAGCGTAGCATACGGATCAAGTCATTTAATATAGTTCATTTGCTATAAGCTTTCTGATACATAGTTACCTAATTCCTTCGACCATGAGATCATGTTAATCACCATCACCGGAAGTATGCTTTGATGACATCAAACACCACACCGTAACTGGGTGGCTATAAAGGTGGCATTGAGTGTTCGGAAAGTATGGGTTGAGGCACATGGATCAAGAGTGGGATTTGTCCATCCATATGACAGATAGATATACTTTGGGCCCTCTCGGTGGAATGTCATCCAATTAGCTTGCAATCATGTGACTGGTTCACAAGGGATCACATACCGCGGGAACTAGAAAAGAGTACTTATCAGTAACGAGGTTGAACTAGGTATGTAGAGATACCGACGATCAAAACCTCGGATAAGTAAACTATCGTGAGACAAAGGGAAATTGGTATCGTATGTAAGTGGTTCATTCGATCGCAAAGTAATCGTAGAAATATGTGGGAGCCATATGAATTTCCAGATTCCTCTATTGGTTATTGTTCGGAGAAGTGTCTCCATCATGTCCGCATAATTCACGAACCGTAGGAAGACACACTTAAGGATTCGATGTTGTTGAGTAGTTATGGAATGATGACTAAGAGACCGAATGTTGTTCGGAGTCTCGGATGGGATCCGGGATATCACGAGGAGATCCGGAATGGTCCGGAGAATAAGATTCATATAAGGAAAGTCCTGTTTCGGAGTTGGGGAATGATTCCGGTGTTTTCATCGGGAATGTTCTAGAAGGGTCCGGAAGGTCCGGCACTCCGGAGGGGAAGGGTACATCAATGTGTCATGACAATGTGGAATGGTTGCATCATGTACTAGGTACCATGGCTGGGCAAAATAAAGGAAGATATCAAATCCTAGTTTGAAAAAGTCAAACGCTAATTTGAAAAGTCAAACGGCAGTTTTGCTTGGTGGAGGGAGAGTAGGAAACCTACTTGGGGAGGAGTTCCTCTCCCTCCACCCGCCGACCAAGGAGGCCGACTTGGGGGAGGACTCCATCCCCTTGGCCGGCACCCTCCCACCTATAAAAGAAGGGGCAGGGGTGCCCCCTCTAGCTACACCTCTCACACCCCGAAACCCTAACCCTAAGCCGCCGGCGCCACCACCCCTGCTGCTGCAGTCGCCTTGGGCACCACCAACTCGCGGAGTTGGGGTGAACCCTAACCCTAGCCGCCGGCTAGCCTCCTCCCTTGGTGCCTCTAAACCCTAGATCATCAAGGCCTCTCTCATAGTCCACCATACTCGCTCCGGCTTAAGGCGAAGCCCTGCGAGATCTCCCCTCTACTTCCGGTACCACGCCGTCATGCTGCCGGAATCGCGAGGAGAGTGCTACAACCTCCACTGCCTGCTGGAACAAGGGAGAGGAAGGTCTTCATCGAGTACCGAACGTGTGACCGACTGCGGAAGCGCTGCCGGAACGCAGCGCCGGAAGGATCGTCTACGCGATCTTGAGATCGGAAGTGTACGACTACATCACCCACGAGAATCTGCTCTCGTTAACCGCTTTGGATCTTCGAGGGTTAGTATTCTATCGACTCGTTGCTACAATCTAGTAGATAGATCTTGGCTTGATCATAGATTAGATCTAGATTGTGTGTTCATGCGGTAGGAAATTTTTGTTTTCCATGCTGCGAACCCCTACAGTGGTATCAGAGCTGTGTCTATATGTAGATCTGTTGCACGAGCAGAACACAATGGTCATTGTGGGTGTTGATGCTTTTGTTGTCGATTGCTTCTTGTGTACTTTGCATCTTGCGGGATGGTGGGATGAAGCGGCCCGGGCTAACCTTACATGACATCGTTCATGAGACTTGCTCCACGCTTGACATGCAACTGGTATTGCATAAGTGGCTTTGCGGGTGCCTGTTTCTCCCAACATAGTTAAGATTCAATTTACAACGGGTGATTGACAATACTAGTATCAATGTTGTGGTTCTTGTTCGTAAGTTAGAACGACACTTATTGAAAGCCCCAAACCACGTAAAACATGCAAAGAAAATTAGAGGCGTCTAAATTTGTTTTGCAGGGGTGTACTATGATGTGATATGGCCATGATTGTGATTATATTTGATGTATGCAATGTACCTTATTGTAAGTTGGCAACCGGCAGGAGCCATATGGTTGTCTTTAAATTCTGTTAAGACCCGCGTGTCTATTCAAAGTAGTTGTAATAGTTGAAGCTGGTAGACGACAACCATGGAACGACGTCATTGACCTTGATGTAATGCCGGTGATGATGGAGATCATGTTCGTGCTTAAAGATGGAGATCGGAAGCACAAAGAAGAAAGGCCATATCATATCACATATTATGAATTGCATGTGATGTTAATCCTTTATGCATCTTGTATTGCTTAGTTAACGACGGTAGCATTATAAGATGATCCCTCAAGCACACAAATTTGAAGTTTTAAAGTGTTCATCCTTAGTAAGCACCGTTGCTAAAGCTCGTTGTTTCGAAGCACCAAATGATGATCGGGTGTGTTAGATTCTGCGAGTGTATACAACATGAGCAAGCCAGATTTGCTCATGCGGAAACTAAGGTTTGATCTTGACAAGCCTAGCATGTACAGACATGGTCTCGGAACACGGAATACCGAAAGGTAAAGCATGAGTCATATAGTAGATATGATGAACATGTTGATTGTTCGCCATTGAAGCTACATCAACTCTCGTGATGATCGGTTTTGATGTGGTGGATTTGGTTCGTGTGATCACTAAAACAACGTGAGGGATATTGTTTTGAGTGGGAGTTCAACAGCAATATGATTAAGAGTTGAACACTATTTATCATAAATTAAATCAAAGTGAATTTGCATAGTTGTTGTAGTCATTGGCATCCGTTTACCACCTTGCGCTTAGTTTTAATTGAGATGATAGAACTATAGAATTCTGGTTAGTTACTTTACGAACTGGTATCGTATTGTTTTGAAGTGTTAATCTAAAGTTTAAAAGTCCCATTGCAAACTTTCAGTAAGTTTTGATTACTCCATGAAGTTTAATAGTTGGTATTAAATCAAGAGTAACAATTCCAGTGTTAGTATATAAGTATCATGTTTATCTCCATGATTCTTGATATTCGAAAGATAGTTTCAATATCAAGGTAATCTAGGAGTTGAAAGAGTTGTTTCAGAAACCATCATGTATGGAAGATATTGCGATATCTGAAATGATGTTTTGGTTAAAACATGATAGAGTATAATATGGCAAAGTTTGTGTTCTCATATTTGATGAGAATTTACAAAAGGTTGGAGACACTAGTTGTCCTAATCCTCCAAAAGATTTTGGAGAACAACATTATACTCGCGATTCATCGTTATAAGCTAAAAGTAGCTTGATCATGGATAATTCCATGATAAGGGTGAATATTTGATGTAGGTAAAATGTTTACTACACCAAGAGGTTACTAAAGAAAGGAATTTGAAAGAACACCAAACATTTGATGATGGTGACCTACTTCAAAGTGTAATTCCAAAGACATTGGTATTTTACTATATATGCTTTGGACTATGTGTCATGTATATGGCTCCACTATTGATGTTGATAGATTCTTTCAAATAGAAAAGAAAATACTGAAAGAGAATCTCATAAATATATGGCAGAAAAGAAAAAACTAGAATTGTTCAGCTTAAGTATATAGATGATATACATGTTATGGCTATATTCTTTGCTTATTAACAATGTGGTTCTTAAGTATTTGATACTGAATTTGTTGGTGTGAATCGTCATTTGAAACAACACAATTCATGAACTACAATGGCCTGACCAAAAGAATATGTGTTAGAACCCTCCTTTGTAAAGGAAAAGGATCCCTGTGATTGCAATGCTAGTCCCTGGATCAATGCTAGCATCCACAGTTTAAGATGAAGTACACAGAAACAAAGGTCAACTATTACATTCATTCCAGAGAAATAAACATAGTCTTGTACATCACAGGGCCATAGGCCTAATACAAGAGTTTTTGGAAAATGTAAATAAACACAAGTCTTCATCTTCATGTGCCACAGGCAAGCATGTTGAGTGTAGACTCATGACACCTATTCATCATCTGAATAACCTGCAACATCACAAGTTACATCCACAGAGGGTCAATACTTTGGAATAGTATTGGCAAGTGATACCTTAGTAAATTTTTAAGTGGACTATAATACTATATGCAATTTGGCTAAGTGTAGCTTGGCTTGCTTTGCTTCAAAATAGGTTTTACCTATTAGTTGAAAATACTAAGTTCTTCTTTATCAATAACATTCCCAAGGAACCTCCAATAGACATTGGGTCCTTTACCCTTGTTCACCCACAAGTTTTTACTTAGAAGTTGGAGTGATGAGATTCTTGTAGCTTCCATGTCTTGATGCTCAAGTTGTCCATTGCCATGGACTTGGCTAAGTACTTAGGTTTTCCATCTGCAGAGGTTGTGCACTTTCCCCACCAGACTTGGTTTCCCAAGATAGGACCTTTCAGAAGCCTTTCCTTAGTCAAATGGACGCGTTCCAACCTATCAATCCCACTACCACCAACTGTCCATGAGACTAAGTTCTAGCTACTTATATGATCAAGGCAGATCCCATTTTACCAGGTGGCTGCATTATAAGCTTCTCCACACTTGGCCTCCAAATCCCTTTGTGCCTGGGTGGCATACCACAAGTGTGATACACAATCCAAATCCATGGCCTTGTGTAACCACTCAACATAACCCAATCTTTCCATTCCACCCAGGAAGTTTATTGACTTAGTGGTTTTGTTAAGAAAACAGAAGTCTCATGACTTAGAATTTTTCCACCATAGTAAGCATAGATTTTTACCAACCCTTGTTTGCTAAGAGCTAGGCTAAGCATAGCATGATAACTTAACTTAGGAATTTCCCTAGCAATTCTACCATGCTAAACTACTTAGGATTTCCCATCATAGCATTAGACAAAAATAAAGCATGCAAGACTTAGCAAAATAACTAATGCAAGTATAAAACATAGGATAGAGTTATTCATGAAAATATCACTTGCCTTGGTAATGTGGATAGTAGCACTCTTCACAGTCACAATCACTAGCAAAATCTACACACAAAAGTGTAGCATACAATTACACTCAATTATATACAATCAAAAATAATATGAATGCATGCATGCTAGAATTTACTAAGTGATGAATTTTGAAAACTCTACCAAGCATGTGCATGTTACTGAAACATAACAGGATACCAAGTTTGCCAAATCAAACTTATTTGGCACTAAAACAAATTACCAAAATAAACCTATACTCAAAATAGCCTTAAACATGTTCCTACAAATAAAGTCATTTTAATGGTTACTATTTATTAAACACTTTGCATAGTCAGAAAGGCCTTGATTCCCTGAATCCAACGATATAAAGTTTGCAAAATTCCAACGTGGAATTCAAAAGTTATAGCAGTTTGAAGTTTCGATCTAAATCTGGTTTAAATTCTGTTTTTGATTTAAACACTGGCCACGTGTCGCAACCTTACTGGCGCATACCGTTTCGGTTGGATCGCGCTCTGCAGACCACACGATCTAAATGAGATCTGGCGGTTCAGACATGCGCCTACCCTTTCAGTTAAAATCTATCCTAGCCCTACGATCTGGATCCTACGGACACAACCATCAGGCCACGAACGGGCGGCGCTGGCGGCGTTGACTGGCGGCAGCGAGTCTGACTACTGTGGTGCCGGCGTTCTAGATCGTCCCAGGAAGCAAGAAGGTGCTTACCAGATCCGCAAGGACGTGCTGAAGCTTGACGTGGTACTGGCTTGCGGAGGGGCGCTCGGAGATGGACTCTGGATCTCGTCGGAGTTGCGTCTGGCGTCGGGTGGATGTTGTCGGAGTCGTTGCCGAGGCTCCGCATCGCCCTAACACGAACCAGGGGGTTTAGGAGATGCGCAAGACAATTGCGAACACGCTTGTGTGAAGGAAAAGGCAAGGGGCGCACGGGACTTACTGAAATTGGTCGCCGGAGTCGAGGTGGTCGTCAGGTGCTTACGGTGTCAGGCGAATACGGCGACCTGGGGAAGTACAGGATGAACTAGTGGGGTCAGGAGGTGCGCAAGGAGATTACAAAGTGGCTCGAACGATCCAGAGAGGAAGGGGCGCACGGGGTTCACCTGAATCGATCGCCGGAGTGAGCTCTGTCTGCGGCGGTGTCGAGCAAGTCGTGGGCAGCCTGGTGGCGTGAATGCAGAATTGACTGGGGGCAAATGACCGCGAGGAGGTGGAGATCTTATAGCCGGAGTCTCGACAGGAAACACTCGTCGCATCAATGCAATTTACACTCGCGGATTCAGTGCTGCAACGGCCAGCGGCGGAGGTCACGCGCAGAAACAGGGGAAGACGATGACGACGTGGACCGGGCCCGCTCGTCAGCGAAGGGTGCGAGGTGGAGGTGGGGTATGGTCGTCAGTGACTGAGCGCGTACGTTCGCGCGTGAGAGAGAAAAAGGAAATCCCCGGGTGGGCTTGTTGGGCTTGGTTCGTTGCCGGGCCAGATATCTGGCGCGTGGCCTTTTTACTTTGTTTAATGCTTTTTCTTTTCTATTTTGGTTTTCAGAATAGGTTTTCAAATGGTTTCAAAACCAATTTGAATTCAAATCTTCCTAAGGTTTTGTAGTGGTGAACTGGTCTCAGAAATAAGTCAAAAACTCATGGAGCTACTTTGCTAGGGCTTGGTCAAACTTGGATTTCAAACAAACAGAGACTTTGCACTATTTTGCAAATGTTTGAAATAGGGGTTTTGAAATTATTTCTAATTTGAAAACTTTGGTAAAACTTTTACACCTAAACTTTCCAACAATGAGGCAAGCAAAATAAGTTCCTAAACATTCAAGTTTCAAAAGGTGATGGCCAATTGAGTCAAATTTACTCACATGAAATCATAGCACAAGCTTCTGTTTCTGAAATGATTTTTGAGAAAAACCCTAAATGATGATGAATGCTTAGATGATATGAATGAGTTTTGGAATATGAACTTAGGGATGTTACAAATCTAACCCCCTTAAGATGAATCTCGCCCTCGAGATTCGGATTGGCTAGCAAATAGGTGTGGGTGGTCTTTCCGAAGATCATCTTCTCTTTCCCATGTTGCTTCCTCTTCGGAATGATGGTTCCATTGTACCTTGCAAAACTTAATAGTCTTTGTCCTTGTGACTCTTTCTGCGGTCTCAAGAATCTTGACAGTTTTTTCTTCATAGGTGAGATCACTTTCTAGTTGAACTTCTTCCAAAGGTATGGTATCCTTCAAGGAAGATTCTTCCATTTCTGGGTGACATTTCTTGAGCTGACTCACATGAAACACATTATGGACAGCTGACAGAGATTCGGGCAATTCGACCTCATACGCAACTTCTCCCTTGCGACTTAGAATTTTGAATGGCCCAACATATCTTGGTGCCAATTTTCCTTTGACTCCAAATCTTTTCACTCCACGAAGTGGTGATACTCTAAGATAAGCTCTATCCCCAACTTCGTAAGTGACTTCTCTATGCTTAGAATCCGCGTAGCTTTTCTCCGGAATCGCTATCTTCAACCTGTCCTTAACCAATTTGACTTTCTCTTCAGCGTCTTTGATAAGATCAGGTCCAAACAAACTCCTTTCTCCTACACCATTCCATAGCAATGGGGTGGTACACTTCCTTCCGTAGAGAAACTCAAATGGTGCCATCCCAATGCTAGATTGGTAACTGTTATTGTAAGAGAACTCTGCGTAAGGCAGACTTTCATCCCAACTTGCTCCATAGTCTAGGGCACATGCCCTCAACATGTCTTCAAGAATTTGGTTAGTCCTTTCCGTTTGCCCATCAGTTTGCGGATGAAAGGCAGTACTGAATTCCAACCTCGTTCCCAAAGATTCATGAAGCTGTCTCCAAAAGTGAGAAGTGAACTGAGTTCCTCTATCAGACACAATACTCTTAGGCACACCGTGAAGGCATACAATTCTGCTCATGTAGATTTTGGCTAACTTGGCACTTGTATAAGTTGTCTTCATAGGTATAAAATGAGCCACTTTAGTTAAGCAATCCACTACTACCCATATGGAATCATACCCCGACCTGGTCCTTGGTAGTTCGGTAATGAAATCCATACCAATATTTTCCCACTTCCATTCAGGAATGGGTAGTGGTTGAAGTAAACCTGCTGGTTTCTGATGCTCCGTTTTCACTCTGCTACACACATCACACAAATCAATGTGTTCGGCAATGTCCCTTTTGAGATTGTTCCACCAAAATCTTTCTTTCATATCCATGTACATTTTGGTGTTTCCCAGGTGAATAGAATACGGAGAGTTGTGGGCTTCTTGCAGAATCAGTTTCCTCAACTCTGGATCTTGCGGAACACAAATGCGTTTCCCGTGCCATAAAGTACCCTGCTCGTCTATATGGAAACTTTTAGCTTTTCCTTGGCTAATCCTTTCCTTGATCTCTTCGATTTCTTTGTCCGTCTTTTGGGCTTCTTTAATCTTATCTAATAGAGTGGGTTGAACGTCCAAAGACATGAGATGTCCTTCTGGCACAATCTCCAACCTGAGCTCTTTGAATTGCTTACACAAGTCTTCCGGCAATTCACCTTTGGTAAGGCCATTTACAAACGCCTTACGACTTAGAGCATCTGCTACAACATTTGCTTTACCGGGGTGGTATTGCAAACTCAAGTCGTAATCCTTGATAAGTTCTAGTCATCTCCTTTGCCTCATATTAATTTCCTTCTGGGTGAAGATATACTTCAAACTCTTGTGATCGGTGAATACTTCACAACGCTTTCCCAAAAGGTAGTGTCTCCATGTTTTGAGTGCATGGACAACAGCGGCTAACTCTAAATCATGAGTAGGATAGTTTACTTCATGAGTTTTGAGTTGTCTAGAGGCATAAGCCACAACTTTTCCGCCTTGCATAAGTACGCCACCTAGACCTTGATGAGAAGCATCACAATATAGTTGGAAATCCTTTTCCAAATCTGGCAGGCATAGAACTGGTGCTGACACAAGTCTCTTCTTTAATTCCTGAAAGCTGAGTTCACAACCCTCAGACCAAACAAACTTCTTGTCCTTCTTTAACAATTCAGTCATTGGCTTAGCAACCTTTGAGAAATTTTCTATAAATCTTCTGTAGTAACCTGCTAAGCCAAGGAAACTACGAACTTCTTTTACGTTCTTAGGAGATTCCCATTCTGTCACAGCTGAAACTTTAGCAGGATCAACTGCTACACCTTCCTTTGTCATAACATGACCAAGAAAACCAACTTCCTCTAACCAAAACTCACACTTGCTGAACTTAGCATAAAGTTTATGCTCCCTTAGTTTCTCAAGTATCAAGCGTAAATGCCTTTCATGTTCTTCCTTGCTCTTGGAATAGACTAAGATGTCATCGATGAAAACGACAACAAACTTGTCGAGAAATTCCATGAACACCTTGTTCATCATATTCATGAAGTATGCTGGAGCGTTGGTTAAACCAAAAGGCATCACAGTGTATTCATACAATCCATACCTCGTGGTGAATGCTGTTTTAGGTATGTCTTGCTCTCTTATCTTGAGTTGAAAATAACCTGATCGGAGATCAATCTTCGAGAACACACATGCTCCTTCTAGCTGATCAAACAAGTCGTTGATTCTTGGCAAAGGATATTTGTTCTTGATGGTTACCTCGTTGAGGGAACGATAATCAATGCACAATCTTTGTGTTCTATCCTTCTTCTCCACGAATAGGACTGGAGCTCCCCAAGATGAAGAACTTGGTTGGATGAATCCTTTCTGCAATTGTTCCCCAAGTTGTTTCTTGAGTTCCTTAAGTTCGTCAACTGACATTTTATAAGGCCTCTTTGCTCTTGGTCCAGATCCTGGCATCAAATCTATTATAAACTCCACATCTCTATCCGGTGGCATTCCCGGTAACTCTTCCGGAAACACATCTGGATACTCACACAGAATTGGTACAGTGTCCATGCTAACCCCCTTAAGAGAATTCAGCTTACTTCCTTTAGATTCAAAGTTGGACTTGAATTTTATCCGCTTTCCTTCAGGGGTTGAGAGTGTAACTGTACGATTTGCACAATCTATTACTCCTTTGTACTTAGCCATCCAATCCATTCCCAAAATCACGTCCAATCCTTGGGAATTTAGGATTATTAGGTTCACTGGAAACTTATGTTTTCCAAATTCTATGACTAAGTCATGACATCCCGAATTCACTATAATTTCTCCACCAGGAGAACTTACTCTTATAGGACACCCAATAGTTTCTATCGGCAGTTCATATCTTTCAACAAATGCTTTTGATATGAATGAATGATATGCACCGGTATCAAAGAGTACAAATGCTGGAATTGAGTTGAGTCTGAACTTACCAGCAACCGCGTCAGGCTCCTCATAGACCTCTTCCACATTGATGTGGTTAACCTGTCCTTTCTGAAAAGGATTGGGTTTGTTAGGTCCTTCAACTTTCTTCTCAGGGCACTCGTTAGCATAATGCCCCAGCTTCTTGCATTTGAAACACTCAACCTGACTGATGTCCTTTTTAGGCTGACTTCCACTTCCACTTCCAGTGTGGTGGCTCTTATGTCCACTCTTGTGGTTCTGGTACTTATCCTTGTCATGACTACGATGGTGCTTGTTGTCATGACGGTTGTGGTTGTGGTGCTTGTTGTATTTCCCATGCTTATGGGATCCCGAGCTTCCACTGTCATCAATATGAGATCGTTTGTGAGACGATCCCGAGCTGTGCTTATCGGTGTGCTTTCTCTTCCGACTCTCCACTTGCTTCATTTTACTTTCCAAAATAGCAGCCTTGTCACACAGAGACTGATAAGTTGGAACATATGCCACAGACAGCTGTAGGTTTAGCTCATCATTCAACCCGTCAAGAAACTTCTCCTTTCTCTTGGCATTAGTGTCAACTTCATCCGGTGCATAACGCGCCAGACTGTTGAACTCCTCTATGTATTCAGCCACGCTGCGGTGGCGCTGCCTCAGGTTGTGAAACTCCTTCTTTTTGAGACTCATCATTCCTGATGAGATATGAGCAGTGCGAAAGCCATCTTCAAAGATAGCCCAAGTCACCTCATCAATAGGAGTGGTGATTTGGAAGTTGTCCCACCAAGTGGCGGCTGGCCCTTCCAACAGATGAGCTGCGAATTTGACCTTTTCAGCATCCGTGCAGCCAACGGTCACTAAGTCCTTGTTCACAGAACGTAGCCAATCATTGGCCACCATGGGATCAGTCGACCCTGAGAACTTAGCTGGCCTCAGACGCAGAAATCTGGTGAGCATATCAAAACCCGGAGGGTTGTTGTTGTTGTTGTTGTTGTTTTTATTGGGATTGTTATTGTTGTTGTTCTGGTTTTGGATGAATGTCGTCATCATTTGCATAAGCTGCGTTTGCGCATTCATCATTTGTTGCATTTCCGGGGTGATGTTGTTGGGGTTGGGGTTTGCGCGACGGGGAGGCATCTGTGGTTTAATCAATTAGAGGTAAGAATAAGATACCCATAGATGTTTATGCACAATACATCACATAAGCAAAACACATAGCATGCAATCATAAGGATAAAAACTCATCAACAAAATATCAAAGTCTCAAGGTAACACACACAAGGGCAAGCCATCCACATGTCGGATGGTTCAATAACAAGTTCACAAATAACAAGTATGACAAATAAAGATAACTGAGTAGACAAGTCTACTCGTCAGCATCAATCTCCTCCTCGACAAAGGTAAGACCTGCGTTCTCCATCGCGGTCTTGTTCTCCTCAATGTTAGTGGTCAAGGAGTCAATCTTGGCTTTGAGAGCCCTCTTCTGGGAACGAAGTCTCTCAATCACTGTCTGTTGCTGCTCTAACTCGAAGTCCTTGGACTGCAGTTCCTCGGTCATATCCCGGATCCTCTTGTTCCTTTCCTGGACACGCTTCTCCTGACTCTTGAACTTCCGGTCCTGAGTCTCGAACTTCGCCTCCATCTCCTTGACAATCTCGTCCTGCTGTGTGAAGAGCTTGTCCTTCTCGCGAAGCTGCACATGGAGCTCGTCGTTACTGAGCATGACATTGGTCCTGTCAGTATCCACGTGCCTAACAAGAGTCTCTAAGTCCTGGAGGTACAGGCATATCGGCTCTGCGGCGTCCCTCGAGTCGTCCTCAAAGTCAATGGACTCTCCGTCATCGTCACGCCTTCCGAAGGCGTGGAAGTGAGTGCCTCTAACCTGACGAGAGTGACGGCCTAACAGTCGTCCTATCAGGTCCTGCATGACGACCTCCATGCCTCTCTCTCTGTCATCGTGCATCAGCTTGAAGACGATGGCCTCCGTAGTAGGCTCTGTCTGGCGTCCTGGCTGATTCACCTTGAATCCCCAGAGGTCCTTCCTCTCGAACTTGGTGAGTGGGTGCACCATGATAGTGGGAAGAGGGAGATTGAGCAAGGTAGTAAGCTCAACGATACGAGGACCAAAGCGAGTAGCCCGGAACTCCTCAACAGTGCTGACAGTAATAGGCATCTATTTATAAGATAGAAATGTTAGAACAACACAATTTAAGATAAACTTAAGGCAATACACCACATACATAGTCATGGAAACAAAAATAGACAAGTCTTGCATTCATCAAGCCATTACATCAATCAAGGTTCACTCTTATTCTAAGACAACATTTTTTTGGAAAATAAGGTGATAGATGGTGGTCCAACTAACGAAGTGTGCTCATAATCCTATCTCGTGGGATCTGTTGACTAACACAATGTTTCTAGAGACAACCCAACTATCTTGTCACTTGATTCCATCACTAAGTCTATAATATCTCCCCTTAATTCTTGGTTGGTGGCTTCCAACTCTTGGGTAAGTTCCTTCTCTTTCTCTAAGTCTCTCTGGAGGTTGAGCATTCTGCACTTGACTCTTGCACTTAATTCTTTGATAGTCCTCCAAGCTGCTTCTCTGGCTGACTCAAAGAATGTGGTGTGTAACACAGTGTTGGTGTACATGCAGAATCCTCTTTCTTTGTGGTTGTCTTCCTTGTTTTTGTACAAGTGAAGTTGCACCCACCAATACTCCACTCCTTCATCCGTTACTGGGAAGCCTTTGTAGATAGTTGCACCATGTGCTTCCATTGCCACCATGAGGTCCTTGAGAATTTTGGGAAACTCAGTTTCACACTCCAAGGTCATGGTCATGAGTGGTCCTTTCTTCACGGCTTCGTTGATGGAGTTCATCTACAAATAGAGATGAGAATGAGAGGATTAGAAAAGTTTACGAGAAGAATAGACAAGTGTAGAAGTAGTTGAAAATTTTTCCTTAGTGGTTTCCAATTCTAGGGTCATAATCCTACAGGCAACACAGTGCTCTGATACCATCTGTTGGACCCCTCCTTTGTAAAGGAAAAGGATCCCTATGATTGCAATGCTAGTCCCTGGATCAATGCTAGCATCCACAGTTTAAGATGAAGTACACAGAAACAAAGGTCAACTATTACATTCATTCCAGAGAAATAAACAAAGAGTTTTTGGAAAATGTAAATAAACACAAGTCTTCATCTTCATGTGCCACAGGCAAGCATGTTGAGTGTAGACTCATGACACCTATTCATCATCTGAATAACCTGCAACGTCACAAGTTACAGCCACAGAGGGTCAATACTTTGGAATAGTATTGGCAAGTGATACCTTAGTAAATTTTTAAGTGGACTATAATACTATATGCAATTTGGCTAAGTGTAGCTTGGCTTGGTTTGCTTCAAAATAGGTTTTACCTATTAGTTGAAAATACTAAGTTCTTCTTTATCAATAACATTCCCAAGGAACCTCCAATAGACATTGGGTCCTTTACCCTTGTTCACCCACAAGTTTTTACTTAGAAGTTGGAGTGATGAGATTCTTGTAGCTTTCATATCTTGATGCTCAAGTTGTCCATTGCCATGGACTTGGCTAAGTACTTAGGTTTTCCATCTGCAGAGGTTGTGCACTTTCCCCACCAGACTTGGTTTCCCAAGATAGGACCTTTCAGAAGCCTTTCCTTAGTCAAATGGACGCGTTCCAACCTATCAATCCCACTACCACCAACTGTCCATGAGACTAAGTTCTAGCTACTTATATGATCAAGGCAGATCCCATTTTACCAGGTGGCTGCACTATAAGCTTCTCCACACTTGGCCTCCAAATCCCTTTGTGTCTGGGTGGCATACCACAAGTGTGATACACAATCCAAATCCATGGCCTTGTGTAACCACTCAACATAACCCAATCTTTCCATTCCACCCAGGAAGTTTATTGACTTAGTGGTTTTGTTAAGAAAACAGAAGTCTCATGACTTAGAATTTTTCCACCATAGTAAGCATAGATTTTTACCAACCCTTGTTTGCTAAGAGCTAGGCTAAGCATAGCATGATAACTTAACTTAGGAATTTCCCTAGCAATTCTACCATGCTAAACTACTTAGGATTTCCCATCATAGAATTAGGCAAAAATAAAGCATGCAAGACTTAGCAAAATAACTAATGCAAGTATAAAACATAGGATAGAGTTATTCATGAAAATATCACTTGCCTTGGTAATGTGGAGAGTAGCACTCTTCACAGTCACAATCACTAGAAAAATCTACACACAAATGTGTAGCATACAATTACACTCAATTATATACAATCAAAAATAATATGAATGCATGCATGCTAGAATTTACTAAGTGATGAATTTTGAAAACTCTACCAAGCATGTGCATGTTACTGAAACATAACAGGATACCAAGTTTGCCAAATCAAACTTATTTGGCACTAAAACAAATTACCAAAATAAACCTATACTCAAAATAGCCTTAAACATGTTCCTACAAATAAAGTCATTTTAATGGTTACTATTTATTAAACACTTTGCATAGTCAGAAAGGCCTTGATTCCCTGAATCCGACGATATAAAGTTTGCAAAATTCCAACGTGGAATTCAAAAGTTATAGCAGTTTGAAGTTTCGATCTAAATCTGGTTTAAATTCTGTTTTTGATTTAAACACTGGCCACGTGTCGCAACCTTACTGGCGCATACCGTTTCGGTTGGATCGCGCTCTGCAGACCACACGATCTAAATGAGATCTGGCGGTTCAGACATGCGCGTACCCTTTCAGTTAAAATCTATCCTAGCCCTACGATCTGGATCCTACGGACACAACCATCGTGCCACGAGCGGCGGCTGGCGGCGTTGATGGCGGCGCGAAGTCGACTCGTGGTGCCGGCGTTCTAGATCGTCCCAGGAAGCAAGAAGGTGCTTACCAGATCCGCAAGGACGTGCTGAAGCTTGACGTGGTACTGGCTTGCGGAGGGGCGCTCGGAGATGGACTCTGGATCTCGTCGGAGTTGCGTCTAGCGTCGGGTGGATGTTGTCGGAGTCGTTGCCGAGGCTCCGCATCGCCCTAACACGAACCAGGGGGTTTAGGAGATGCGCAAGACAATTGCGAACACGCTTGTGTGAAGGAAAAGGCAAGGGGCCCACGGGACTTACAGAAATTGGTCGCCGGAGTCGAGGTGGTCGTCAGGTGCTTACGGTGTCAAGCGAATACGGCGACCTGGGGCAGTACAGGATGAACTAGTGGGGTCAGGAGGTGCGCAAGGAGATTACAAAGTGGCTCGAACGATCCAGAGAGGAAGGGGCGCACGGGGTTCACCTGAATCGATCGCCGGAGTGAGCTCTGTCTGCGGCGGTGTCGAGCGAGTCGTGGGCAGCCTGGTGGCGTGAATGCAGAATTGACTGGGGGGAAATGACCACGAGGAGGTGGAGATCTTATAGCCGGAGTCTCGACAGGAAACGCTCGTTGCATCAATGCAATTTACGCTCGCGGATTCAGTGCTGCAACGGCCAGCGGCGGAGGTCACGCGCGGAAACAGGGGAAGACGATGACGACGTGGACCGGGCCCGCTCGTCAGCGAAGGGTGCGAGGTTGAGGTGGGGTATGGTCGTTAGTGACTGAGCGCGTACGTTCGCGCGTGAGAGAGAAAAAGTAAATCCCCGGGTGGGTTGTTGGGCTTGGTTCGTTGCCGGGCCAGATATCTGGCGCGTGGCCTTTTTACTTTGTTTAATCCTTTTTCTTTTCTATTTTGGTTTTCAGAATAGGTTTTCAAATGGTTTCAAAACCAATTTGAATTCAAATCTTCCTGAGGTTTTGTAGTGGTGAACTGGTCTCAGAAATAAGTCAAAAACTCATGGAGCTACTTTGCTAGGGCTTGGTCAAACTTGGATTTCAAACAAACAGAGACTTTGCACTATTTTGCAAATGTTTGAAATAGGGGTTTTGAAATTATTTCTAATTTGAAAACTTTGGTAAAACTTTTACACCTAAACTTTCCAACAATGAGGCAAGCAAAATAAGTTCCTAAACATTCAAGTTTCAAAAGGTGATGGCCAATTGAGTCAAATTTACTCACATGAAATCATAGCACAAGCTTCTGTTTCTGAAATGATTTTTGAGAAAACCCCTAAATGATGATGAATGCTTAGATGATATGAATGAGTTTTGGAATATGAACTTAGGGATGTTACAATATGTGATGATGTTCATCAAGAACAAATAAAGGGTTATCGTGATGCTTGTTAAACATCAAAGCTTGCCTTCAAGGTTTGTTTTATCAGGTATTATGAGAACAAAAGGGTTGTTCAAATAATTGCCGTAATCCATAAAAAATGGATGATTCACAAATCTCGTTGGAGAAATCACATCCATAAAACTAGTGCTAAAAATATCGAAAGACAAATTGATTGAAAGATCACTTAGGAAGTGACATCGCCGTTTAAATTATATTGGAAAGAAAACATGAAGAAACTCCATGTGGATGGAATTTTGGAGTCTTTTTGATTTTTGATCAAATGACGCTTGTGAAACTTTCCTAGAGATAATTAAAACTTCGTTCATAGGCCAAAAGGGAACGAATGACTAGCTTATTGGAATTGTACATATTGTTGTATGAAGTCCATTATGTGTAGTCAAGAGCGATGGATTTCAACTTCATATTCTTTGTCTGAAAATTTGAGTGAATATATGAATATTTACTTAATAAGAATGAAGTATGAAACATTTGAAAAGTTCAAAGATTTTCAAGATGAAGTGAAAAATCATTTTAACAAGAATATAAATAGTTTATGATAAGATCATAAAGGAATATATTTGAGTTACAAGTTTAGCATAATACCTAAGATTTAATGAATCGTTCCGTGGATCTTCATTTCCCGAAACACCATAAGAGTATGGAGCGTTCGAGATATGTAATTAAACCTTGTTTAACATGGTAAGATTAAAGGTGTAATTCATAAAATTGTCATCATATTTTAAAGATTAAAAGCTTTAGAGACTACCGTTTTTCCATTGAAAAGAGCTTCATCATGATCCGTTGAATTGACACGATATAAAGTTATGGTTTGGGATTAAACCCAAGTTGTCCTTCCTTAAAAATTGGTATTCTATGCATAAGAAAGATGTTTGCAACCAAAATCGGATGAACATATCTTTGTATGTTATTTTGAATAATCGTTGAGTATTCCTCCATAACACCAAAGACAAAAATATTTGTCACTCAGAATGTCAAGTTTCTTCGAGAAGGAATTTTTCGTAAAAGGTTAAGTGGGAGGACAATAGAACTTTGATAAGGTTAAAAGAACCTTAGCTGTATATGCAAAGTTGCGCAGCGCCGAAAAGTGTTCCGGAGGCAGCAACAATACTCATGACTCACGTATCTCAAAGGTTATGATCACGGAGATCTAAGTTCCTATTGAAACAAATCGGGTAAACAATCAAATACCAAGATTTGAGAGTTAAATCATTATTTGACAATATTGATCCGACTACATGCAAAGAAGCGATGATGGGCCCTGACTCCGTCAAATGTCTTGAAGCCATAAAATCCGTGATAGTTCCATATACGAGAGATCAAGCTTTGAAAGACCCTCTAGAAAGGTACAAGACCTAACAGTCATATTTGGATCTATAAAGAAATAGACATGGATGTTCCACATCTATGAAATTATCGACATATCGGGAAAGAGTTCACGACAATATTGAAAGAGTTGACTATGACAAGATTTGATCTTTCATAGCGATATTTAGTCTAGACGGATTAATGTAGCAACCACTACATATAAATTTTTTATGTCGTAGTTGAATAAGCAAAACAAGTTCTTCTAATAGAATTGTTACCTAGGACATGTGCATAACACGGTCCATAGGGTTTTGTTAATTCAAAGGATGCTAAAAGCATATGCAAACTTCAATTATTGAAGTAAGCATTGCGGAGTTGGAATCTTCACTATGATGAAACAGTTAAAGGAGTTTAAATTCGTCGGAAACGATGAAGATGCTTGCATTTGCAAGAAATTAAGTGGGAGTGCTAAGACATGTTTCTAATCCATTATGTGGAAGACATATTGTTGATTGAAAATGATATATCTTTTATTAACACATATTAAGAATTTCATCCCGATGAAAGACTTAGGCAAAACCCAAATATTTGGCATCAATAGACGCTAATATGGTTGTGCCGAAAGTACATAGATGATATATTGAATGAGTTCAATATAGAAACTACAAGAAAGGTTCTTGTCACACAGAAAGGATTTAATGCGTTCAATATTGATGATATATTCAAGTGTATTGACACTTGGTAAGTGAAACAAAGATTCAAGTATATATTGGTACTTGATGCATGAAACCACAAAGAGTATTTTATCAATCATGCTGTGATGTGTACAAATCCAGATATGTCCTATGCTCTAAATGTTATGAGCATATACCAGAATGATTCATAAGATGATTATTGGACGATAGTAAAGATATTCTTATGATATTGTAGAAGAACTAAGAATATATTATTTTGTAGAAGTGACAAATAGATGGTTAGTTCATTGTAAATGAATTACATTGATACTAGTTTTGTCATGAAGTACAAATTAAGTTTATCTCAATCTAAACTAAGGGTGGCACAATATGATGGAAAGTAAGTTCCATAATGGATTTGGATGAGTTCCAAAGTTAATACATTATGAAAGATACTACAACAAAAGGCTAAGTATATGACTAGGTGTAGCAAAAGAAGGCATTTGTGTCAAGTAGTTTGTTATCAAACTAGGTGTAGTTCACAGCAGGGATAATACTATGAAGATATATTGTACGACAATATTATCAACATGTTTTAACCCCAAAGAACTAAAGGTCACACCAAAGGACAAATTTTGTACAAAGCCATCTCATTAAAGAATGAGTGATGCGTAGAGACGCAAAGACATGCAATTACACACGAACCTAGAAGTGTCAGATCCGGAGACCAGTTGACCACTAGCAATCGTGTACATACGACACCAGAAAGCCATAGGTGTTGAATACACAAAGGTTTGAAACTAGATTATTGACTCTAGTGCAAGTGGGAGACTGTTGGAGATATGCCCAAGAGGCAATAATAAAGTGGTTATTATCATATCTTCATACTTATGATAAATGTTTACATACCATGCTATAATTGTATTAACCGGAAACATTAATACTTGTGTGATTTGTAAACATAAAAGAGTCCCTAGTAAAGCCTCTTGTTAAACTAGCTTGTTGGTTAATATATGATCATGGTTTCCTTACCATGAACATAGAAATGTTATTAACAACAGGGTCATATCATTAGGAGAATGATGTGATGGACATACTCCTATAGATAAGCGTAGCATAAGGATCAATTCATTTAATATAGTTCATTTGCTATAAGCTTTCTGATACATAGTAACCTAATTCCTTCGACCATGAGATCATGTTAATCACCATCACCGGAAGGATGCTTTGATGACATCAAACACCACACCGTAACTGGGTGGCTATAAAGGTGTCATTGAGTGTTCGGAAAGTATGGGTTGAGGAACATGGATCAAGAGTTGGATTTGTCCATCCATATGACGGATAAATATACTCTGGGCCCTCTCGGTGGAATGTCATCCAATTAGCTTGCAAGCATGTGACTGGTTCACAAGGGATCACATTTCATGGGAATGAGAAAAGAGTACTTATCAGTAACGAGGTTGAACTAGGTATGCAGAGATACCGACGATCAAAACCTCGGATAAGTAAACTATCATGAGACAAAGGGAAATTGGTATCGTATGTAAGTGGTTCATTCGATCGCAAAGTAATCGTATAAATATGTGGGAGCCATATGAATTTCCAGATTCCTCTATTGGTTATTGTTCGCAGAAGTGTCTCGATCATGTCCGCATAATTCACGAACCGTAGGGAGACACACTTAAGGATTCGATGTTGTTGAGTAGTTATGGAATGATGAGTAAGAGACCGAATGTTGTTCGGAGTCTCGGATTGGATCCGGGATATCACGAGGAGATCCAGAATGGTCCGTAGAATAAGATTCATATAAGGAAAGTCCGGTTTCGGAGTTGGGGAATGATTCCGGTGTTTTCATTGGGAATGTTCTAGAAGGGTCCGGAAGGTCCAGCACTCCGGAGGGGAAGGGTACATGAATGTGTCATGACAATGTGGAATGGTTGCATCATGTATTAGGTATCATGGCTGGGCAAAATAAAGGAAGATATCAAATCCTAGTTTGAAAAAGTCAAACACCAATTTGAAAAGTCAAACGGCAGTTTTGCTTGGTGGAGGGAGAGTAGGAAACCTACTTGGGGAGGAGTTCCTCTCCCTCCACCCGCCGACCAAGGAGGCCGACTTGGGGGAGGACTCCCCTGGCCGGGCGCCTCCCACCTATAAAGAAGGGCAGTGCCTCTAGCTACAGCTCTCACACCCCGAAACCCTAACCCTAAGCCATCGGCGCCACCACCCCTACTACTGCAGTCCCCTTGGGCACCACCAACTCGCGGAGTTGGGTTGAACCCTAACCCTAGCCACCGGCTAGCCTCCTCCCTTGGTGCCTCTAAACCCTAGATCGTCAAGGCCTCTCTCATAGTCCACCATACTCGCTCCGTCTTAAGGCGAAGCCCTGCGAGATGTCCCCTCTACTTCCGGTACCACGCCGTCGTGCTGCCGGAATCGCGAGGAGAGTGCTAAAACCTCCGATGTCTGCTGGAACAAGGGAGAGGAAGGTCTTCATCGAGTACCGAACGTGTGACCGACTGCGGAAGCGCTGCCGGAACACAGCGCCGGAAGGATCGTCTACGCGATCTTGAGATCGGCAAGTGTACGACTACATCACCCACGAGAATCTGCTCTCGTTAACCGCTTTGGATCTTCGAGGGTTAGTATTCTATCGACTCGTTGCTACAATCTAGTAGATAGATCTTGGCTTGATCATAGATTAGATCTTGATTGTGTGTTCATGCGGTAGGAAATTTTTGTTTTCCATGCTATGAACCCCTAAAGTGGTATCAGAGCCGTGTCTATATGTAGATCTGTTGCACGAGTAGAACACAATGGTCATTGTGGGCGTTGATGCTTTTGTTGTCGATTGCTTCTTGTGTACTTTGCATCTTGCGGGATGGTGGGATGAAGCGGCTGTAACATCCCAAAAATACTAAACTTGGATCATCAAATTCTAATCCTCACATTTAGGGTTAACAAAAACTTTTCTAAATAAAATTATGAATGTATGCATATGTGTATGCATTGATTTTGAAATCTTTTAAACCCACCTTGTTTGTTTGTTTCATTGCTTGTAAAATGTTTCTTAGGTGAAATAAACATCATCTAAAACATTTCCCACACTTTTCCTAAAGACAAGTAAATCAAAACACATATATGAAGTGAATGGTCATTGTGGCCAATTTAACGCCCATGCCTACTTTAGCTGTCTCAAACTTTCAAAACCTAACAGAAACGTTTCTGGATCTTTGCACCCCTTGAATGTACTCATAACAAGGTATCAAGGCCCACTTTGTGATCATCCAGAAACTTTCAAATGCATAGTTTAAATGGCAATTCAAAATTGAATCTTTATCATATGGGAAGATCCCACTTTTTCAAAAACCACTCAAACATGCTCAACTTTCAAAACCCAAGCATCTGCAGACTCACCAGAACCAATCTAGCAAACCCACCAAAATTCATTTCAAAATTCAAAACTTAATTTCATGCGGCCATTTCATCAAACAGGTTGCAGACACAAATCAAACAAAACATCAAACACTATTGTGAGCAGTGATTCTTGCCTAACTTGTTCCCTAGTTAGCTCACACACAGCTCAGTAGATCAGCTAGGAAGTTTAACTAAGGACTAGCACCCCTGTGAGCTTGCCATTGCCATCAATGGCGAACAGCCGAGCACCCCCTTGCCACCCCATTGTGGACAGCAGGCTAGAGGAAGAACTAGCCTTGCCAACCTTGTCTGGGAGGCAGCCCACCGTCCAACGCCACTACCTGTCCCAGCCGCGAGCGTTGCCAAGCCCTGGACCACGCGCAGAAGCCGCGCCCAGACCATGCCGAGAATGCGCCAGAGCGCCACCCTCGACCAGCGTCCACAGACCGCGCGCCGCCCTCACCGCGTGCACACACGATCACCACTGACCCAGGAGACCGCCAGACATCCCCGTTTGCCGCCCCGTGCCATACAGCCACCGCCCGCCGTCGAAGACGCCGCCTGCCAGAGAGCACCGCCTGCTCTGACCAAGCCGCACCGCCCATGCCTTGAGACCATGTCGTTTAGCATCGCCAGAGACACCGCACTGCCCCTACCTTGCCCATGCCTTTAGCCTCCTCAGAATCACGCCCCGACGAGCTCATCAGGCGCCTGACGGTCCCTCGCCGACTATAAATAGAGGCCACCCGCATGATTTCTTCACACCATCTCGCCCTCTCCTCACCGACCGTGCCACACCATTCTCAGAGCAAGGCGAGCACCACCTCGCCGAATTTCACCGAGCTCGCCGCCTGGAGAAGAAGGAGCCAGCGATTGAGCCGCCCCAGAGGAGCCACCAGTACAGGAGATTCGCCGTCGATTGCTGTCGTTCGCCCGCCTCGCCGACCCTCGCCCGTACCCCGGTGAGCCCCCAGCACCCCTCACTGGCCTCGCTAGGTTTTGTTCTCGCCAGAGTTGTCTCGCGTCGACGATGACCCCCAGCCGTTGGATTAGAACTAGATCGAACGATCCACGTTGCCCCATACCGCTTCGCCCAGCCCCGTGTCACTGACGAGTGGGGACACCCACTTAAGCAGCCCGCGGGAGCACTGCGCTTAGCAGGCCGGCCCAAGATTTTTCCCCACAAGAGCCCAAATGATTCAAATTAAACCTTTTTCTTTTTAAATTCAAACACACTTCTATACCCAACTTCAAAAATCAACCCAGATCGATTCAGTGCACCAAATTGGATGAAACCAATTTTGTTGGAAAGGTCTGTGAATGCTGAATCCAAGCCGATTGGATTCAAGTCATTTGGATCTGTAGATCACCCATAGTAAAAATAACAAGGCAGAAGCTTTTCTACATGCAAACATTTTTCAAATTTAAACCATAAAAGCTTTTGAGTTGATTCCAACTCTCAAAAATCACAATTAACCATACCTTTCAGAATATATAAAAATATATAGGTTTACTTACAGAAATAATGTTCAAGTAATAAAAGAATGCTACATAAGCATTTCTAGCCACTTTAATTAATTAAAATAAAAGGGTAAAACCTTATTAAATTGTGACACCACTTTAAATCACATTCCCATGGACTACAATATGTGGTGATGACATGTGTCAACATGATCCAATGTTTGGTTTGGAGAATATTATATCTTAAGTAGTTTTTCAATGAGTAGAAATTACTTTTCTAAAAATAAAAAGAATCAAATCAAGCCTTAACCTTGTAAGGTTAGAGATGATGTTAGATCATCTATAAGACCCTTGTGTGTGATTATTGCAAGTAGTTAAGTATTGTTTCGTGATTGTGTACCTCGTATTTATTCATAGACGCTAGTACCGACCAAGGCTACGAGGAGGAAGGAGGATACTACGAAGAAGAAGCCGAGGAGAACTTTAACCACTGCTCTACACAAGGCAAGCTAAAACTTGCAAGACACTCTACTTTAGCAAGCCAAATACTACCAGTGAATGTGCAAGCTGATAATATACCTATGCAAGCTAACCCTTGCAAGATTACCCATTTGATAAACCAATGCTAGTTTTATGAGAAAGCTTCTCACTTTATTTCTTGATCAAAGCTTACTTAGAGTTTACTTAAGTGACTGGTAGATTTTGGAAAGATGCTGAAGGTTGCATAAAGAGCATAAAATTTGGCCTAAACTAGAAACCTTGATATCAGCCTAAGATATAAGGTTGGACTTAGTGAAACTCCACTAGTTACCACCCCTCATTAGTACTACCCCCACCTGTAGATGCTAGTGCTAAGCATAAAACTTGATCAACTTTTAGATGGGAATACTTGGTGGAAAAATGGTTATGAAAACTTTGGAATGATGGATCATTCTATTGAAATGTTTTGTACATGTGTTTCCAAACACTTGATGATTCTGGTGATAAAAATGTTGAGGCATGAGCCTTAGCCCTTTATAAAACTGATGGTTGTCTGGATGCGATACCATTCCAATTTTAGCGTACAACCACAATACCCGAATATTGGGTAGGGCTTGACTGGAAACTTATATACCTTAGTATTAGTTCCCTCACGACCAAGGTCTGAGCTGAGGCTACCTTGTGAAGATTGTCCACTGCAAGACTCCAAGATGACAGCTGGTCATGGTTGGGAGGCCAAACTCACAGGAGAGGTGCTCATAATAGGGCGTGTAATTGAAAGGTTAGGATTGATTATCCGCATACTGAGTATGGTGAGTTCAGGATTTGTTCTTGACGGATGTATCGAATGTTGTGGTGAAAGTGTACAATCTCTGCAGAGTGTCAAACTATTCGAATAGCACGTCCATGATTATGGACAGTTGGAGTGGCCATACTGTTCCCCCGTCAGACTTTTCAAAAATGACTTGTGAAATGAATTGAGACTTTGACTTGACCACAACAGAGTTGTGAACTGAAATACAAGTTCCCACTTAGGATTTATAAAATTATGACTAGCTTCAGAACCTAGTAGAGATAAATCTGGCTTTTGCAAAACAACCCTAGAGCCTAGTGTCCTATTATCCAAAAAACCCCTTTACTTGTTAGTATTAGTTTGCGAGTACTTAAAGAGTACTCATGGCTTTGTCCCTGGCTATTCCCATGGCCAGACTATGAAGAGGAGTACCTGGAAGATGGACCCCAGGAAGGTTACAACAACTAGGATCATCTCCCATTGTCAGCATTGCTTGTGACCCCGAAGATGGAGCTTCGCCTACTCTACCGTTATTATTACGTATTCTGCTGCTTGATGTTGTATTAAGAACTGGATCAAGAGATCCCTATTTGTGTAAGAACTTATGTATCGTTTGTAATGGATGAAGTACTATGGTATCCAATTCTGTTATGTCTCGCAAAAATGGTAATCCTGGGATTGCGATGTATGGCATAACAGGCATCTAGGATTGAAAAATCCGGGTGTTGACAAGTTGGTATCAGAGCCATCCTGACCATAGGAGACCCTAATTAGATTGGGCGTTTAACCAAAAACTTAGTTTCAAAACCAAAGAACACAAATATTTATGAAAACTTATTCTCATTCTTACCTCTTTAATTCTTTCATAAAACTTCATGTTCCTCAAAAACTCTTGCAAAATAAATAAAATTTTGACACACTTGATCACTCTGCTAATCTACTCATCCTCTATTTTTATAGATGGACGTGAAGTACAACAAGTTTTACCAACTTGGGAATGGAGGAGACCTTATCTTTGAGAGGGATCTGGATCAGCTTTCGGAACTTCTGGAGCGTCCGCACCCCGAGTTCTTCGGAGCTCAGCTCAATGATCAAGGAGGAGAAGATCTGCAGTGGCTAATTGTTGCAAGTCTCCGAGGAAAGATTGAACCTCCCACTGCGGAGGGAATTCAGTTTACCTTCAGGGAAAACAACTGGCTCGATGGACTTGCCAGAGCAATGCAGGAAGCTCTTTCCCGTCTGTGTGGGCAGAGCATCAATCAAATCAAGGGTACTCGCTTTGAGTTTTTCCCAAGGCGTGATGCAAATGGACAACCGTTGGAAGCCCCATACCACCCCGAGCTGAAGACTCAATTGGGCCACCTTAGCTTCATGATGTATGATCGTCAGCAGGAATTGGACAACTGCCGTGACTATTGCAACCACAAGTCTGCCATCATCAAGACGAAGGACCAGACCATCGCCATGCTAGCAAAGGATCGCAAGTCTCGCCGCCGTCAGCTCGACAATAAGGAGCGCATTATTGCCCGTCTTCGCCATCGCATCTCATCTCTGGAGGAGACCATCCACGAGAGAGACATGCAGTTAGAGGAAAGGGAGAATGCCGGAGAGGATCTTCGTGGAGACCCTTACTCCTATCTCAGTGATGACGATGATTTTCTGGAGGATCGGGCCATGGATTTCTTCACCGATGAGGATGATTTCGCCTTCATCGATGATGATGAAGATCATGAAGCCACAGACTCCAAGGAGTAGTAGCACTGAGCACTAGCGTAGTGAGTAGTAGTTGGTCCCACTGTATCGTAGTTTCCAGAATGGTTCTTAAAACCATCTGTTTTTGTTTGTTGTGGTGTGTGTTGTACTGTGTGCTATGAGTGAATGAATGAAAAATCAAGTTGCCAGAAAAATCTGAGTCAAACATTTAAAACTATTCAAAGACCCAAGACCTTAGAAATTTCCCTCTTTTCTCATGATCTATATCAATCTTCAGATGCCACGTGGAGGAAGTGGTTCAGCCCTGGACCCGATGTTGCAGATCCTGCAAATGTTGACTTCTGAACGCGAAGCTGAAAGAGCGGAACGTCAAGCCAACCTAGCCACTCTCCAACAGATAGCCCAGCTAGCCTACAACAACCAAGGCCACGGAAATCAGGACAACCACGGATCTAAGCTCAAGAATTTCCAGAACACCAACCCACCCGTTTTCACCAAGTCAGAAGAACCCCTAGATGCTGATGATTGGCTGCAAACCATGGAAAACAACCTAGAAGTCACCGGAGTGGAAGCCAACGAGAAAGTCCTGTTCGCCACCCATTATCTAGCCAGAGATGCCAGGGCATGGTGGAACAGTGTTCGCGCCATGACCGGAGGCCAAATGATGACCTGGGAGGAATTCAAGGTCAAGTTCAGCAGAACCCATGTGCCACCAGGTTTGATCAAGAGAATGAGAGACGATTTCAAAGAGTTGAAGCAAGGAAGGATGACTGTAGTGGAATACCATGACAAAATTTTGTCATTATCTAGGTATGCCCCGGACGAGATAGACACTGAAGCCAAGAAGAAAGAAAGATTCCTGAATGGTCTGCATGACGAGATGCAGACAGTGTTAGTCAATATCCCCTTTGTTGATATTGAAGCCCTTGTTGACTCTGCTATCCAGATGGAAGTAAAGATCAACCAGGCCAATGAGAACCGCAAGCGTCGCATGATGCATCAACCAGGAACCCATCAGACCCCAAAGTATCGCCCCAACCCATCTCCAGGATTTGCCCCAAGAACCAATAGACCCCCTATGACCCGTCCAACCTACCCCAACCGTGGAAACCCTAGACCCGGAGGAAATCACAACAACCCCGACAACTCTAGCAATTTCACCCGTGCCCCACCCAAGTTCAACACCAACAATGCTACCGCCAACCCCAACACTGCCCCGAGGACTAAAGCAATGATGTGCCTGTCGCAGCCAAGGACAAGTCAGAAGTGACCTGTTATGACTGTGGAAATAAAGGCCACTATTCCAACGAGTGCCCCAACAAGAAGAATGCTACAGCCCCCAACGCCAATGTCCCAGCTCATCAGCAGCGTCGTGTCTAGCCAGGGAGAAGATTTGCCCCAGGGAATTCACTCAACCGCAATGGCCGTCTTTTTCTCATGCATGCTGAAGAAGCTCAGGAAGCGCCAGACGTCATGCTGGGTTGTAGGGTTCGCAGCATAGAAAACAAAAATTTTCCTACGATGGGAACTATGTACCAAGATCTATCTACTAGATACAAACAACGGGCGGATGTATATCCGTAGAGAACATACCCTTGAAGACCGACAAAGCTTAACGAGTTCGACTCGTGGTTGATGTAGACGATCTCTTGCCGATCTCAAGATCGAGAGGAAGTCCTAGCGCCGCAAATCAGCAGCGCATCCATGCTCGCACGCACGTTCGAGGCACCGAGCAACCTCCGCCTCCTCGCTCCAGCGATGCAGAGGAAGCACAACTCTTTCTTGCCGAATAGCCACCGGGAACATGTATCTCGCTAGTCCGAGACCATGGGGGATAAATTCTAGAGGGGGAGAGAGATCCTTCACGAGGAGGTGTGTGAGACAAGTGAGGCGGGCGGATCCTTTTCTCGGAGGCGGGGGGGCCACCCAAGGGGGTGGCCGCCGGCCATGGGGGCTGCCCCCTCCACTCCTTCATTCATGTGGGTGGACACTCCACTCACAAAATGCTCTTTAAATTCCCTCCACTCAAAAGTCCACTCAAATTCCCATTAAATTTCCACCAAATTTAATGCAAACTCTCATTAAATAAAACTCTTTTATTTTATTCAGAATTTTGTCAATTACTTTAATGACAAACATTCACAAATAACCCCTTGCTAGAATTCCATTTCACATGCATAACCACTTTATGCAATTTCACCAAAACCTGTTTCGTATCTAGTGAAATAAATTCCGCGCTTGTTCATTCTTTCGGCATGAAACATTTGCTCCAATTGGATGTCGGTGTCTTAAGTGTGTCACCCTACGGTTCGTGAATAATGCGGACATGATCGAGACCCTCTCGATCAATAATCGAAGCGGATCTGGAGACCCATACTGACTCCCACACATTCAACGATGACTTTCTTGTGATCGTCGGAACCTTTTAAGCTAGTATCTTAATCCCTTTGTTTCACGACATATTACATGTCCGAGATTCGATCATCGGTATCTCCATACCTAGTTTCATCTCGTTACCGACATGCAATCTTTTCTCATTCCTGTGATATAACATTCTAGTGATCAAATCACTTGCTTACAAGCTAATCAATGTGATATCACCGAGAGGGCCCAGAGTATATCTATCCGTCATCGGGATGAACAAATTCCACTCTCGATCCATGGGCCTCAACATAACACTTTATTAGTTCTGAATCCATCTTTATAATCACCCTGTTACGGTTGATGTTATCAAGAAACTCTTCCAGTGTTAGTGATTGACATGATCTCATGGTCTAAGGATTAGGATCACTTCGTAAGTTATTATAGCAATATAAACTCAATGACTTTGATCGTAATGCTATACTTCGGATGAATGTTCATCACACCATTACACTAATGTTGTGATCCCGTTATTAACAACATCCAATGTCCATGATCAGGAAACCTTGATCATCTTGTTAATCAACGAGCTAGTTTATGAGAGAGGCATAACTAGGAACTTTCTGTTTGTTTATTAAACACACATGTATTAACGTTTCCGTATTAATACAATTATAGCATGCAAAATAAACATCTATCATATACTTGGAATACACATAATAAACACTTTATTATTGCCTCTCAGGGCATATTCCCTTCAGTCTCCCACTTGCACTAGAGACAATAATCTAGTTACATAGTGATAAATCTAACACCCATTGAGTTCGTGTTGATCATGTTTTGCTCTAGGAGAGTTTTAGTCAACGGATCTGCTACATTGAGATCCGTATGTACTTTATAAATCTTTATATCTCCATCCTTGACATGCTCATGATGGAGTGAAACCGGCGCTTAATATGCTTGGAATGTTTGTGAGACCTTGGCTCTTTGGCATTGGCAATGGCACCATTGTTGTCACAATAGATCACCATTGGGTCCAACGCGTTTGACACCACTCCTAGTTCGGATATGAACTCCTTCATCCAAACTGCTTCGAGCCGCTCAAGCAAAGAACATATTCGGCCTCCGTTGTTGATCCCGCTACCACAGGTTGTTTGGAGCTCCTCCAACTAACCGCTCCGCCATTCATGAGAAATACGTATCCGGATTGAGACTTAGAGTCATCCGGATCGGTGTCAAAGCTAGCATCGACATAACATTTAGCGACGAGCTCTTCTTCACCTCTGTATACAAGAAACATATCCTTAGTTCTTCGTAAGTACTTAAGGATATTCTTGACCGCTATCCAGTGTTCCGAACCTGGATCCGATTGGTACCTACTAGTCAAACTAATAGCATGTGCCACATCCGGTCTTGTACATAGCATGGCGTACATTATAGAGCCTATGGCTGAAGCATAGGGGACTTTGTCCATTATCTCTCTTTCTTCCTTCGAAGCGGACTTTCAGTCTTACTGAATGTCTTGACTTGCAACATAGGTAAGAACCCCTTCTTACTTCCGTCCATTTTAAACTTCTTTAAAATCTTATCAAGGTATGTACTTTGTGATAGCCCTATTAGGCGCCTAGATCTATCTCTATAGATCTTTATGCCTAATATGTATGACGCTTCACCTAGGTCCTTCATTGAAAATTTGCTGTTTAGATAACTTTTAACACTGTTTAAAAGATCTATATCATTTCCGATCAATAATATGTCATCCACATATAATATCAGAAATGCCACATTGCTCCCACTCACTTTCTTGTAAATACAAGCTTCTCCATAAGTTTGGACAAATCCAAACTCTTTGATTACCTCATCAAAGCGGAGATTCCAACTTCGTGATGCGTGCTTCAATCCATAGATGGATCGCTGAAGCTTGCACACCTTGTTAGCATCCTTAGGATCGACAAAACCCTTTGGTTGTATCATATACAACTCTTCTTCAATATTACCATTGAGAAACGCGGTTTTGATATCCATCTTCCATATCTCATAATCGAAATATGCAGCAATTGCTAACATAATCCTAACTGACTTTAGCATCGCTACGGGAGAGAAAGTCTCATCGTAGTCAACTCCTTGAATTTGTCGAAACCCCTTTGCGACAAGTCGAGCTTTATAGATGGTCACATTACCATCAGCATCAGTTTTCCTTTTGAAAATCCATTTGTTCTCCACGGCCTTTCTACGTGAGGTAATTCCACCAAGTTCCAAACTTGATTTTCATACATGGATTCCATCTCGGATTTCATGGCTTCTAACCATTTGTTGGAATCCGGTCTCATCATCGCTTCTTCATACGTCGCAGGGTCATCATTTTCATCAACCATGAAATTCATGATAGGATTTCCGTACAGCTCGGGAGCTGCACGCGTCCTGTTTGACCTGCGAGTTTTGATAGTACTCTCTTTCGGAGTTTCATGATCATTATCATTAGTTCCCTCTTCAACAGGTGGAGCCAACTCGGGAACAACTTCCGGTGCTGCGCTACTCGCCATACTTTGAAGAGAAGGTTCCACAACCTCTTCGAGTTCTACCTTCCGACTACTCACACCTTTCGCGAGAAACTCTTTCTCTAGAAAGGATCCATTCTTGGCAACAAAAACCTTGCCCTCGGATCTGTGATAGAAGGAATACCCAATAGTTTCTTTAGGGTATCCTATGAAGACGCATTTTTCCGCTTTGGGTTCGAGTTTATCCGTTTGAAGTTTCTTCACATAAACATCGCATCCCCAAACTTTAAGAAATGACAGCTTAGGTTTGTTTCCAAACCGCAATTCATACGGTGTCTTTTCAACGGATTTAGATGGTGCCCGATTTAAAGTGAATGCAGCAGTTTCTAGTGCATAACCCCAAAATGACAACGACAAGTCCGTCAGAGACATCATAGATCGAACCATATCTAATAAAGTACGATTACGACGTTCCGACACACCATTTCGCTGTGGTGTTCCGGCAGGTGTGAGTTGTGAAACAATTCCACACTCTTTCATGTGAGTGCTAAACTCATAACTTAGATACTCTCCTCCACTACGGACCGTAGAAATTTGATCTTTTTATTACGATGATTTTCCACTTCATTCTGAAATTCCTTGAACTTTTCAAAGGTTTCAGACTTGTGTTTCATCAAGTAGATATAACCGTATCTACTCAAATCATCCGTGAAAGTAACAAAATAACGATATCCACCTCGCGCCGACACACTCATTGGACCACATACATCAGAATGTATGATTTCCAATAAATCACGCCTGCTCCATTGAACCGAAAACGGCGTTCTAGTCATCTTGCCCATAAGGCATGGCTCACATGTATCAAATGATTCATAATCAAGTGATTCCAAAAGTCCATCCGAATGGAGCTTCTTCATGCGTTTAACGCCAATATGACCTAGACGGCAGTGCCACATATATGCGGATATATCATCATTAAGTTTAATCCTTTTAGCATCAACATTATGAATATGTGTAACATTATCATCGAGATCTAATAGAAATAAACCATTCATCATCGGTGCATGACCATAAAAGATTTCATTCATATAAATGGAACAACCATTGTTCTCGGATTTAAATGAATAACCACTTCGCATCAAACATGATCCAGATACAATGTTCATGCTTAGTGCAGGCACCAGATAACATTTATTCAAGTTTATAACTAATCCCGACGGCAAGTGGAGAGGCAGCGTTCCGACGGCAATCACATCAACGCTTGATCCATTGCCGACACGCATCTTGACCTCACCCCTTGCTAGTGGTCGCTTGTTCCGTAGCCCCTGATTCGAGTTACAAATATTAGCAACTGAACCGGTATCAAATACCCAAAAGCTACATGAAAGCACTAGTCAAGTACACATCAATAACATGTGTATCATATATACCTTTGTTTGCCTTGCCGCCTTCTTGTCCGCCAGATACTTGGGGCGCTTGCGCTTCAAAGGCTGATCCCCTTACAATAGTAGCACTCGAATCGACTTAGGTCCAACTCGGGTTTTTTTCAGCGCTGCAACAAAGCTTGCCGCCCTTACTTCCCTTCCGTTTTCCCTTCCTGTCTTTCTTGAAACCAGTGTTCCTATTGATCATCAACACTTGATGTTCCTTTTTGATCTCCACTTCTGCAGTTTTAAGTATTGACAGAAGCTCGGGGAGAGACTTCTTCATGCCTTGGATATTATAGTTCATCACGAAGCTCTTATAGCTAGGTGGCAGAGACTGCAGAACACGATGGATGCCTAAGTCAATGGGAATCGATATTCCCAAGGACACAAGCTTATCGGCGTAACCCGACATCTTGAGTACATGCTCACTAACGGAGCTGCTCTTCCATCATGCAGCTAAAGAACTTTTCTCGTTGCCAGTAGCTCTCACAGCAGCATGTGTGTCGAAAATCATTTTCAACTCACCCATTGTATCAAATACATTGCCGTTTTCGAAACGCTTTCGAAGTTCTGGCTCTAGCCCATACAATATGCCGCAATGAACTAAGTTGTGGTCCTCCTGACGAGTCTGATAGACATTCTTCTCCTCGTCAGGCATCATCAAAGGTGGGGCCTAACGGCGCTTCTAGCACATATTGCTTTTGTGCAGCGAGAGAGAATCCTCAAATTCATGGCCCATTCGTAAAGTTGCTACCGTTGCTAGTTTCTCTTTCTCCATGAACACATTGAAATTAAAAGCAGGTGGTGCCATCTACAACAGAATTTGTAAAGTTTAGACTAAGTGTATGATATATTGAGTTCAACTAATCCATATTATAATGAACTCCCACTCAAAAACGACATCCTCGTGCCTTTTGGTGATTACATGAACCAAATCCACTACACCAAGTCCGATCATCACGTGAGTCTGTATAGCTTCAAAGGCGAGCATCAAATGGGCATCATATCAACTATATGACTCATGCTTAACCTATCGGTCCGTGTTCGAGGCCATGTCTCAGACATGCTAGGCTCGCCAAGTTAGAACCTCGGATTCGTGTAACTGTTTTACACCAAATATGGTCGTGGATCCAAGAACACCCGATCATCACGTGATGTCTTGGAGCGACGAAAACATAATCGGTGCATACTAAAGGAAGAACACATTCTTATCTTGATATTTAAATGAGGGATCATCTTATTATGCTAACAAAGCGCTAAACAAGCAATATAAGATGCTATCAAACATCATATGTTTATTAGTGAAATGATATGGTTCCCGCAGATGATCTCTATCATGTGCATCGTGGTATGATCACTATCATACCTATATGTGTAAATCCAAGGTCTATGGATTTTACACGCTATGTGTGTTGTAAGAGTATCATCTCATACTTCTAGTTACAACACTACCATATCATAACACTAGCCCAGCAACAATCTAAACTAGACGCCTCTAATTTATCCATTGCAAGTTTTACGTGGCTTAGGGCTTTCGAGATAGAACCGTTCTTACCTACGAACATGAACCACAACGAGGATAACCAAATTGTTGACAACTAGCTATAAAAATAGATATTGACTATAGTAGGAGAGCAGACACCGCTAGCCACTTATGCAAACTAGTTGCATGTCAAGCGTGGAACAGGTCTCATGCGAGGACATGTAAAGTTTGTCCGGCCTTCATCCCACTATGCCACCAATATCCAAAATTACAACAAAGGAGCAACAACATAATCATCATCGCCCACATACTCATATGTGTACTACCCGTGTAAAGTATCTACGCATAGATCCAGCTCTGATACCACTGTAGGGTTCGCAGCATAGAAAACAAAAATTTTCCTACGATGGGAACTATGTACCAAGATCTATCTACTAGATACAAACAACGGGCGGATGTATATCCGTAGAGAACATACCCTTGAAGACCGACAAAGCTTAACGAGTTCGACTCGTGGTTGATGTAGACAATCTCTTGCCGATCTCAAGATCGAGAGGAAGTCCTAGCGCCACAAATCAGCAGCGCATCCGTGCTCGCACACACGTTCGAGGCACCGAGCAACCTCCGCCTCCTCGCTCCAGCGATGCAGCGGAAGCACAACTCTTTCTTGCCGAATAGCCACCGGGAACATGTATCTCGCTAGTCCGAGACCATGGGGGATAAATTCTAGAGGGGAGAGAGATCCTTCACGAGGAGGTGTGAGACAAGTGAGGAGGGGGCCTTTTATAGGAGGAGGGGGCACCCAAGGGGTGGTGCCGGCCATGGGGGCTGCCCCCTCCCCTCCTTCATTCATGTGGGTGGACACTCCACTCACAAAATGCTCTTTAAATTCCCTCCACTCAAAAGTCCACTCCAATTCCCATTAAATTTCCACCAAATTTAATGCAAAATCTCATTAAATAAAACTCTTTTATTTTATTCAGAATTTTGTCAATTACTTTAATGACAAACATTCACAAATAACCCCTTGCTAGAATTCCATTTCACATGCATAACCACTTTATGCAATTTCACCCGAAAACCTGTTTCGGTATCTAGTGAAATAAATTCCTGCGCTTGTTCATTCTTTCGGCATGAAACATTTGCTCCAATTGGATGTCGGTGTATCTTAAGTGTGTCACCCTATGGTTCGTGAATAATGCGGACATGATCGAGACCCCTCTCGGATCAATAATCAGAAGCGGGATCTGGAGACCCATACTGACTCCCACACATTCAACGATGACTTTCTTGTGATCGTCGGAACCTTTTACGCTAGTATCTTAATCCCTTTGTTTCACGACATATTACATGTCCGAGATTCGATCATCGGTATCTCCATACCTAGTTTGATCTCGTTACCGACATGCACTCTTTTCTCGTTCCCGTGATATAACATTCTAGTGATCAAATCACTTGCTTGCAAGCTAATCAATGTGATATCACCGAGAGGGCCCAGAGTATATCTATCCGTCATCGGGATGAACAAATTCCTCTCTCCATCCATGGGCCTCAACATAACACTTTATTAGTTCTGAATCCATCTTTATAATCACCCTGTTACGGTGTGACGTTTGATGTTATCAAGAAACTCTTCCGGTGTTAGTGATTGACATGATCTCATGGTCTAAGGATTAGGATCACTTCGTAAGTTGTTATAGCAATATAAACTCAATGACTTTGATCGTAATGCTATACTTCGGATGAATGTTCATCACACCATTACACTAATGTTGTGATCCCGTTATTAAAAACATCCAATGTCCATGATCAGGAAACATTGATCATCTTGTTAATCAACGAGCTAGTTTATGAGAGAGGCATAACTAGGAACTTTCTGTTTGTTTATTAAACACACATGTATTAACGTTTCCGTATTAATACAATTATAGCATGCAAAATAAACATCTATCATATACTTGGAATACACATAATAAACACTTTATTATTGCCTCTCAGGGCATATTCCCTTCATGGGTATGTTTTCTGTTAATTCAGTACTTGCAAGAGTGTTGTTTGACTCTGGTGCATCGCATTCATTTGTCACCGAAGAATTTGCCTACACTAGTAAAATTCAACCAACCAAATTGAAGCATGTGATGATTGTACAAATTCCCGGATCAACCACCAAGGCTAGGCAAATTTGCAAGGCCGTCCCTATCCGAATCCATGGCATAGATTTTTATGCTAACCTAATATTACTCGGAACTAAAGGTTTGGAAGTAGTACTAGGAATGGATTGGATGTCCAAACATAAAGGATTGATTGACTGTGCCAAGAAAGCCATCACCATGACCAGTACCACCGGAATATCAGTCGAGCATATATCTGAAACCTTACCTCGCCAATTCAAGTGTAACAAGAGTATAGCCCTACCTACCATTGACCAAGTCCGGATAGTCTGCGAATACCCCGATGTATTTCCAGATGTTTTGCCCGGTATGCCCCCAGATCGGGATATCGAGTTTACCATCGAACTAATCCCCGGAACAGGACCCATAGCCCAGAAACCCTATAGTATGAACCCGTCAGAACTAGAAGAACTGAAGAAGCAACTGGATTCCATGCTGGAAATCGGATTGATTCAACCAAGTGCATCCCCATGGAGATCACCTGTCTTATTTGTGGACAAGAAGGATGGAGGTAACCGTTTGTGTACGGATTATCGAAAGTTGAATGATATCAACATCAAGAACAAGTACCCCTTGACTAAGATAGAAGATTTGTTTGATCAGTTGACCGGTGCCAAAGTGTTTTCTAAGATTTATCTTAGGACTGGCTATCATCAACTCAAAATTCGTGCAGAGAATATTCCAAAGACTGCCTTTACCACCAGATATGGATTGTATGAGTATACAGTCATGTCTTTCGGATTAACCAATGCCCCCGCTTATTTCATGAACCTCATGAATAAGTTTTTTATGGACTTCCTGGATAAGTTTGTCGTTGTTTTCATCGATGACATTCTGATTTATTCCAAATCAGAAGAAGAACATGAGCTACACCTAAGGACCATTCTTGGAACCCTTAGAGAGCATCAGCTGTATGCAAAGTTTAGCAAATGTGAATTCTGGTTACAGGAAGTAGGATTCCTCGGTCACATTGTATCAGCCAGAGGAATTGCCGTTGACCCTGCCAAAGTGAAAGATGTAGAAGATTGGCAAGCCCCAACCACTCAAACCCAAGTTCGTGCTTTTCTAGGATTGGCGGGAGATTACCGCAAATTTGTAGAAGGATTCTCTAGCATCGCCAGACCCATGAACCAATTGCTGAAGAAGGACAAGAAGTTTGAATGGACCGACAAATGTGAAGCGAGTTTTCAAGAACTCAAAAGGAGATTGATTTCAGCCCCAATCTTAATCATGCCGGATATCACGAAGCCCTTCGATGTGTATTGTGACGCATCCAAGATTGGTCTCGGATGTGTGCTAATGCAAGAAGGCAAAGTTATATCTTACCTATCGCGACAATTGAGGCAACATGAACAAAATTACCCAACCCATGACCTCGAACTCGCAGCCGTAGTTCTAGCCCTGAAGACATGGAGACATTACCTGATGGGAAACCGTTGTGAGATTTATTCGGATCACAAGAGCCTAAAGTATATATTCACTCAGAAGGAGCTGAATATGAGGCAGAGAAGATGGATTGAGCTAATCAAGGATTACGACCTGGATATTCACTATCACCCTGGTAAAGCCAACGTGGTAGCCGATGCCCTTAGCAGATTGCCGTGCCGCTTGAACTCCATGATTTTGAAGGAGCAACCAAGTTTGCACAAAGAGATGGAAGATTTTCGAATGGAATTAGTAAGTGAAGGATTTTTGGCTAGCATAGAACTTCAGCCCACTTTGATCAGTCAGATTAAAGAGGCGCAGAAGGGAAATGCCAGTATCGACGAAATCAAGCGTCGTATCGGTACAGGCAAAGTACCCGGATTCACCGAGGACGAAGAAGGAGTTTTGTGGTACAAAGGATGCCTTTGTGTACCATCAGATTCTGAGTTGAAAGAAGTTATTTTGAAGGAGGCTCATGATACTCTTTATTCTATCCATCCCGGAGGAACTAAGATGTATCAAGATTTGAAAGAGCAATTTTGGTGGCATAAGATGAAGAGAGAAATCGGAAGCTATATCGCCAAGTGTGATATATGTCAGCGAGTTAAGGCCGGACATCAAAGACCCGCTGGATTGTTGCAACCTTTGCAAATTCCGGAATGGAAATAGGATTCTGTAGGAATGGACTTTATCACTGGACTACCTACTTCTAGTAGGGGAAATGACTCTATTTGGGTCATAGTGGACAGATTGTCCAAAGTCGCCCATTTCTTGCCCGTCAAAACCACCTATCAGAGTTCGAAGCTAGCCGAGTTGTACGTCGTTAGAATCGTTAGTTTGCATGGAGTCCCCAAGAACATCGTATCGGATCGAGGAACTCAGTTTACCTCGAGATTCTGGAAGAAAGTCCAAGAAGGTTTAGGAACCCGCCTAGATTTCAGTACCACGTATCACCCTCAGACCGATGGACAAACGGAGCGAGTAAATCAAATACTCGAAGATATGCTGAGAGCATGTGTGTTAGAATATGGATCCAAATGGGAAGACTGTCTGCCGTTTGCAGAATTTTTATACAACAACAGTTACCAAGCCAATTTGCAAATGGCCCCATTTGAATTTATGTACGGAAGAAAGTGTCGCGCCCCCTTGAACTGGTCAGAAGTAGGAGAAAGTCAGATTTTCGGACCCGACATCCTACGAGAAGCAGAAGAGAAGGTTTACAAGATTCGTGAGCACCTCAAGACCGCCCAACCCCGACAGAAAAGTTACGCCCAAAAGAGACGTAGAGACCTCGCCTTCAACATAGGAGATTTTGTTTCTCTGAAAGTGTCGCCATTGAAGGGAATGCAGCGTTTCCAACTCAAGGGAAAGTTAGCCCCCAGATATATCGAACCTTTCAAAATTCTAAACCGTCGAGGAGAAGTATCATATCAATTGGAACTACCAGAAGAGATGTCAGCTGTGCACAATGTGTTCCATATCTCGTTACTTCGCAAGTGTCTCGAAGTCCCCGAGAAGACCAAAGTGTTCAAGAATATCGATCACCGGACCATAGAGATCAACGATGACCTGACCTATCCTGAAGTACCCATCCGTATTTTGGAAGAAGCCTTTCGAACTACCCGAACCCGAAGCATCAAGTTTCTCAAGATTCAGTGGAGCAACCACACAGAAGAGGAAGCTACCTGGGAGCGCGAAGATCACATCAGGACGGAGTTTCCAGATCTCTTCAAATCCTAGGTAATCTTTTCGTCCTTTTCAAATCTCGGGACGAGATTTTGTTTAAGGGGGGAAGGTTTGTAACATCCCAAAAATACTAAACTTGGATCATCAAATTCTAATCCTCACATTTAGGGTTAACAAAAACTTTTCTAAATAAAATTATGAATGTATGCATATGTGTATGCATTGATTTTGAAATCTTTTAAACCCACCTTGTTTGTTTGTTTCATTGCTTGTAAAATGTTTCTTAGGTGAAATAAACATCATCTAAAACATTTCCCACACTTTTCCTAAAGACAAGTAAATCAAAACACATATATGAAGTGAATGGTCATTGTGGCCAATTTAACTCCCATGCCTACTTTGGCTGTCTCAAACTTTCAAAACCTAACAGAAACTTTTCTGGATCTTTGCACCCCTTGAATGTACTCATAACAAGGTATCAAGGCCCACTTTGTGATCATCCAGAAACTTTCAAATGCATAGTTTAAATGACAATTCAAAATTGAATCTTTATCATATGGGAAGATCCCACTTTTTCAAAAACCACTCAAACAAGCTCAACTTTCAAAACCCAAGCATCTGCAGACTCACCAGCACCAATCTAGCAAACCCACCAAAATTCATTTCAAAATTCAAAACTTGATTTCATGCGACCATTTCATCAAACAAAGTTGCGTATACAAATCAAACAAAACATCAAACACTATTGTGAGCAGTGATTCTTGCCTAACTTGTTCCCTAGTTAGCTCACACACAGCTCAGTAGATCAGCTAGGAAGTTTAACTAAGGACTAGCATCCCTGTGAGCTTGCCATTGCCATCAATGGTGAACAGCCGAGCACCCCCTTGCCACCCCATTGTGGACAGCAGGCTAGAGGAAGAACTAGCCTTGCCAACCTTGTCTGGGAGGCAGCTCACCGTCCCAGCGCGAGCGTTGCCAAGCCCTCGACCACGCGACAAGCCGCGCCTGCACCATGCCGAGCATGCGCCAGAGCGCCACCTCGACCAGCGTCCACAGATCGCGCCACCCTCACCAAGGCACACACGATCACCACCACCCTAGGAGACCGCCAGACATCGCTTGCCGCCCGTGCCCATAGACGCCGTCGACGCCGCCAAGCAGAAGCACCGCCTGCTCTGCACCAAGCCGCACCGCTCCATGCCTCGAGACCATGTCGTTGAGCATCGCCAGGAGACACCGCACCGTCCCCTACCCTTGCCCATGCCTTTAGCCGCCTGTAACCTCGCCCCCGACGAGCTCACCGTGCGCCCCGACGGTCCCCTCGCTCGACTATAAATAGAGGCCACCCCCGCACGATTTCTTCACACCATCTCACTCCCCTCTCCTCACTGACTGTGCCACACCGTTATCAGATCAAGGCGAGCACCACCTCGCCGGAATTTCACCGGAGCTCGCCGCCTCTGGAGAAGAAGGGAGCCAGCGATTGGAGCCGCCCCAGGAGGAGCCACCAGTACCAGGAGATTCGCCGTTGTCGACTTGCTGTCGCCTCGCCGACCTCGCCTGCATTCCCCGGTGAGCCCCCAGCATCCCTCACTGGTCGCGCTAGGTTTCGTTCTCGCCGGAGTTGTCTTGCGTCGACGATCACCCCTAGCCGTTGGATTAGAACTAGATCGAACGATCCACGTTGCCCCATACCGCTTCGCCCAGCCTCGTGTCACTGACGAGTGGGGACACTCACTTAAGCAGCCCGTGGGAGCACTGCGCTTAGCAGGCCGGCCCAGTACTTTTTCCCGCGCAGCTCAGCGATTCAAATTAAACCTTTTTCTTTTTAAATTCAAACACACTTCTGTACCCAACTTCAAAAATCAACCCAGATCGATTCAATGCACCAAATTGGATGAAACCAATTTTGTTGGAAAGGACTGTGAATGCTGAATCCAAGCCCGTTGGATTCAAGTCATTTGGATCTGTAGATCACCCATAGTAAAAATAACAAGGCAGAAGCTTTTCTGCATTCAAACATTTTTCAAATTTAAACCATACAAGCTTTTGAGTTGATTCCAACTCTCAAAAATCACAATTAACCATACCTTTCAGAATATATAAAAATATATAGGTTTACTTATAGAAATAATGTTCAAGTAATAAAAGAATGCTACATAAGCATTTCTAGCCACTTTAATTAATTAAAATAAAAGGGTAAAACCTTATTAAATTGTGACACCACTTTAAATCACATTCCCATGGACTACAATATGTGGTGATGACATGTTTCAACATGATCCCATGTTTGGTTTGGAGAATATTAAATCTTAAGTAGTTTTTGAATGAGTAGAAATTACTTTTCTAAAAATAAAAAGAATCAAATCAAGCCTTAACCTTGTAAGGTTAGAGATGATGTTAGATCATCTATAAGACCCTTGTGTGTGATGATTGCAAGTAGTTAAGTATTGTTTGGTGATTGTGTACCTTGTATTTATTCATAGACGCTAGTACCGACCAAGGCTACGAGGAGGAAGGAGGATACTACGAAGAAGAAGCCGAGGAGAACTTCAACCACTGCTCTGCACAAGGCAAGCTAAAACTTGCAAGACACTCTACTTTAGCAAGCCAAATACTACTAGTGAATGTGCAAGCTGATAATATACCTATGCAAGCTAACCCTTGCAAGATTACCCATTTGATAAACCAATCCTAGTTTTATGAGAAAGCTTCTCACTTTATTTCTTTATGAAAGCTTACTTAGAGTTTACTTAAGTGACTAGTAGATTTTGGAAAGATGCTGAAGGTTGCATAAAGAGCATAAAATTTGGCCTAAACTAGAAACCTTGATATCATCCAAAGATATAAGGTTGGACTTAGTGAAACTCCACTAGTTACCACCCCTCATTAGTACTACCCCCACCTGTAGATGCTAGTGCTAAGCATAAAACTTGATCAACTTTTAGATGGGAATACTTGGTGGAAAAATGGTTATGAAAACCTTGGAATGATGGATCATTCTATTGAAATGTTTTGGACATGTGTTTCCAAACACTTGATGATTCTGGTGATAAAAATGTTGAGGCATGAGCCTTATCCCTTTATAAAACTGATGGTTGTCTGGATGCGATACCATTCCAATTTTAGCGTACAACCACAATACCCGAATATTGGGTAGGGCTTGACTGGAAACTTATATACCTTAGTATTAGTTCCCTCACGGCCAAGGTCTGAGGTGAGGCTACCTTGTGAAGATTGTCCACCTGTGCAGTACCCAAGATGACAGCTGGTCATGGTTGGGAGGCCAAACTCACAGGAGAGGTGCTCATACTACGGCGTGTAATTGAAAGGTTAGGATTGATTATCCGCATACTGAGTATGGTGAGTTCAGGATTTGTTCCTGACAGATGTATCGAATGTTGTGGTGAAAGTGTACAATCTCTGCAGAGTGTCAAACTATTCGAATAGCCGCGTCCGCGGTTATGGACAGTTGGAGTGGCCATATTGTTCCCCCGTCAGACTTTTCAAAAATGACTTGTGAAATGAATTGAGACTTTGACTTGACCACAACAGAGTTGTGACCTGAAATACATGTTCCCACTTAGGATTTATAAAATTATGACTAGCTTCAGAACCTAGTAGAGATAAATCTGGATTTTGCAAAACAACCCTAGAGCCTAGTGTCCTATTATCCAAAACCCCCCTTTACTTGTTAGTATTAGTTTGCGAGTACTTAAAGAGTACTCATGGCTTTGTCCCTGGCTATTCCCATGGCCAGACTATGAAGAGGAGTACCTGGAAGATGGACCCCAGGAAGGTTACGACAACTAGGATCATCTCCCATCGTCAGCATTGCCTGTGACCCCGAAGATGGAGCTTCGCCTACGCTACCGTTATTATTACGTATTCCGCTGCTTGATGTTGTATTAAGAACTGGATCAAGAGATCCCTATTTGTGTAAGAACTTATGTATCGTTTGTAATGGATGAAGTACTATGGTATCCAATTCTGTTATGTCTCGCAAAAATGGTAATCCTGGGATTACGATGTATGGCATAACAGGCATCTAGGATTGAAAAATCCGGGTGTTGACAGCGGCCCAGGCTAACCTTACATGACATCGTTCATGAGACTTGCTCCATGCTTGACATGCAATTGGTATTGCAAAAGTGGCTTTGCGGGTGCCTGTTTCTCCCAACATAGTTAAGATTCAATTTACAACGGTTGATTGACAATACTAGTATCAATGTTGTGGTTCTTGTTCGTAAGTTAGAACGACACTTATTGAAAGCCCCAAACCACGTAAAACATGCAAAGAAAATTAGAGGCGTCTAACTTTGTTTTGCAGGGGTGTGCTGTGATCTGATATGGCCATGATTGTGATTATATTTGATGTATGCAATGTACCTTATTGTAAGTTGGCAACCGGCAGGAGCCATATGGTTGTCTTTAAATTCTATTAAGACCCGCGTGTCTATTCAAAGTAGTTGTAATAGTTGAAGCTGGTAGACGACAACCATGGAACGGCGTCATTGACCTTGATGTAATGCCGGTGATGATGGAGATCATGTTCGTGCTTAAAGATGGAGATCGGAAGCACAAAGAAGAAAGGCCATATCATATCACATATTATGAATTGCATGTGATGTTAATCCTTTATGCATCTTGTATTGCTTAGTTAACGACGGTAGCATTATAAGATGATCCCTCAAGCACACAAATTTCAAGTTTTAAAGTGTTCATCCTTAGTAAGCACCGTTGCTAAATCTCGTTGTTTCGAAGCACCACGTGATGATCGGGTGTGTTAGATTCTGCGAGTGTATACAACGTGAGCAAGCCAGATTTGCTCATGCGAAAACTAAGGTTTGATCTTGACGAGCCTAGCATGTACAGACATGGTCTCGGAACACGGAATACCGAAAGGTAAAGCATGAGTCATATAGTAGATATGATGAACATGTTGATTGTTCGCCATTGAAGCTACATCAACTCTCGTGATGATCGGTTTTGATGTGGTGGATTTGGTTCGTGTGATCACTAAAACAATGTGAGGGGTATTGTTTTGAGTGGGAGTTCAACAGCAATATGATTAAGAGTTGAACACTATTTTTCATAAATTAAATCAAAGTTAATTTGCATAGTTTTTGTAGTCATTGGTATCCGTTTACCACCTTGTGCTTAGTTTTAATTGAGATGATAGAACTATAGAATTCTGGTTAGTTACTTTACGAACTGGTATCGTATTGTTTTGAAGTGTTAGTCTAAAGTTTAAAAGTCCCATTACAAACTTTCAATAAGTTTCGATTACTCCGTGAAGTTTAATAGTTGGTATTAAATCAAGAGTAACAATTCTAGTGTTAGTATATAAGTATCATGTTTATCTCCATGATTCTTGATATTCGAAAGATATTTTCAATATCAAGGTAATCTAGGAGTTGAAAGAGTTGTTTCAGAAACCATCATGTATGGAAGATATTGCGATATCTGAAATGATGTTTTGGTTACAACATGATAGAGTATAATATGGCAAAGTTTGTGTTCTCAGATTTGATGAGAATTTACAAAAGGTTGGAGACACTAGTTGTCCTAATCCTCGAAAAGATTTTGGAGAGCAACATTATACTCGCGATTCATCGTTATAAGCTAAAAGTAGATTGATCATGGATAATTCCATGATAAGGGTGAATATTTGATGTAGGTAAAATGTTTACTACACCAAGATATTACTAAAGAAAGGAATTTGAAAGAACACCAAACATTTGATGATGGTGATCTACTTCAAAGTGTAATTCCAAAGACATTGGCATTTTACTATACATGCTTTGGACTATGTGTCATGTATATGGATCCACTATTGATGTTGATAGATTCTTTCAAACAGAAAAGGAAATACTGGAAGAGAATCTCACAAATATATGGCAGAAAAGAAAAGACTATAATTGTTCAGCTCAAGTATATAGATGATATACATGTTATGTCTATATTCTTTGCTTATTAAACAATGTGGTTCTTAAATATTTGATACTGAATTTGTTGGTGTGAATCATCATACGAAACAACACAATTCATGAACTACAATGGCCTAAGCAAAATAATATGTGATGATGTTCATCAAGAACAAATAAAGGGTTTTTGTGATGCTTGTTAAACATCAAAGCTTGCCTTCAAGATTTGTTTTATCAGGTATTATGAGAACAAAGGGTTGTTCAAATAATTGCCGTAATCCATAAAAAATGGATGATTCACAAATCTCGTTGGAGAAATCACATCCATAAAACTAGTGCTAAAAATGTCAAAAGACAAATTGATTGAAAGATCAGTTAGGAAGTAACATCGCCGTTTAATTTATATTGGAAAGAAAACATGAAGAAACTCCATGTGGATGGAATTTTGGAATCTTTTTGATTATTGATCAAATGACGCTTGTTAAACTTTCCTAGAGATAATTAAAACTTCGTTCATAGGCCAAATGGGAACGAATGACTAACTTATTGGAACTTGTACATATTGTTGTATGAAGTCCATTATGTGTAGTCAAGAGCGATGGATTTCAACTTCATATGCTTTCTCCAAAAATTTGAGTGAAAATATGAATATTTACTTAATAAGAATGAAGTATGAAACATTTGAAAAGTTCAAAGATTTTCAAGATGAAGTGCAAAATCATTGTAACAAGAATATAAATAGTTTATGATAAGATCATAAAGGAAGATACTTGAGTTACAAGTTTAGCATAATACCTAAGATTTAAGGAATCGTTCCGTGGATTTGCATTTCCCAAAACACCATAAGAGTATGGAGCGTTCGAGATATGTAATTAAACCTTGTCTGACATGGTAAGATCAAAGGTGTAATTCATAAAACTGTCATCATATTTTAAAGATTAAAAGCTTTAGAGACTACCGTTTTTCCACTGAAAAGAGCTTCATCATGATCCGTTGAATTGACACCATATAAAGTTATGGATTGGGATTAAACCCAAGTTGTCCTTTCTTAAAAATTGGTATGCTATGCATAAGAAAGATGTTTGCAATCAAAATCCGATGAACATATCTTCGTATGTTATTTTGAATAATCGTTGAGTATTCCTCCATAACACCAAAGACAAAAATGTTTGTCACTCAGAATGTCAAGTTTCTTTGAGAAGGAATTTTCCGTAAAAGGTTAAGTGGGAGGACAATAGAACTTTGATAAGGTTATAAGAACCTTAGCTATATATGCAAAGTTGCGCAGCGCCGAAAAGTGTTCCGGAGGCAGCAACAAGTTCCGGAGGCGCCGAAAAGTGATCACGGAGATCTAAGTTCCTATTGAATCAAATAGATCGGGTAAACAATCAAATACCAAGATTTGAGAGTGAAATCATTATTTGTCAATAATGATCCGACTACATTCAAAGAAGCGATGATGGGCCCTGACTCCGTCAAATGGCTTGAAGCCATAAAATCCGTGATAGTTCCATATACGAGAGATCAAGCTTTGAAAGACCCTCTGTAAAGGTACAAGACCTTACAGTCATATTTGGATCTATAAAGAAATAGACATGGATGTTTCACATCTATTAAATTATCGACATATCGGGAAAGAGTTCACAACAATGTTCAAAGAGTTGACTATGACAAGATTTGATCTTTCATAGCGATATTTAGTCTAGACGGATTAATGTAGCAACCACTACATATAATTTTGTTATATGGTAGTTGAATAAGAAAAACAAGTTCTTCTAATAGAATTGTTACCTAGGACATGTGCATAACACGGTCCATAGGGTTTTGTTAATTCAAAGGATGCTAAAAGCATATGCAAACTTCAATTGTTGAAGTAAGCATTGCTGTCACATCCCAAATTTTAGATTTGGTACTGTATACCATTCATGGCATTGCATCATGATCATCCTTGCAAAATTTTAGTTTAAAAAAAGATTTTGGCAAAACACACCACCTGTATTTGCATTTTGACACCTACACTTGGACGCTTGGTTTTACCATTCCTCTGTCAAAAACTATATATTTTGGGTGTATGGATGGCTCAGGTGCATAGAGGGTTCCTCCACGAACCCGTAGCACTTTGATTCACCCAATTTGGAGCTCCGTAGCAAAAGTTATGTGAATCTGAATTTTTGCCTAAAAATAAAAATACTGAAGATTTCACAAATTTCAGTTAAGAAATTCATCTGAGAAAAGAAAAGTAAAGGAATAAAAAGAAGCAAAGCCGCCAGCCAACAGAAGGCAAAAGCCAGCAGCCCACGCACGCTTTTACGCCGCCCACGCGGCCACAGCCACCGCCAGCCAGGGCCCGCCTATCAGCGCGGAGCCGGCCAGGGCAGCACGGACGCCGAGGCCGACTCGGCCGCGACCACGGCCCCGTGCGCCGCCCCGCGACCTCCCCCTTATACCCTGCCCCCCTCTATGCAACCCCTAAACCCTCGCCCTCTCGCCTTTCAATCTCCGGCGATCGCCGATTGCTCACCGCCGCCGCAGAAGAGCTTCGCCGCCGCGTACACGCCCCCCCTCGCGACCTCGCCTCGACCGCCCTGACCCCCTCCGTCTTCTCTCCCCACAGTAGCACGCCCACGCCACCGCCGCCGTCGCCCACGCCACCGCTGCCGCCGCCGCTCCAGCTGGACGCCGCCGTCACCACCGTGCCCGCCTACCAACGTCGCCGCCACGGGAAGCTCCGCCGCCATGCCACCGACCCCGTACGCCGCCGCCGAGACTCGCCGGAACCGCCGCCCCCGACGCCACCCGACGCCGCCGGTGAGCCCTCCCCTCGCGTGCCTCCCCGGCCGCTTGATCTCGATCCAACGGTCCAGAGAGACCGTTGAAAAGTCAGCCCAGGGCGCTGACCCAGTCAGCGCCACATCAGCGTGCCACATAGGCCGGTCAACCAGTCAATCTTGACTATGAGTTTTTAAATTGATTTAAATGGCAGAAATTGAGTAAAACTTGTAAAATTCATATCTTTAGATCTACTAGGCCAAAAATTGCAAATAAAATATGTGTAGAATCAGTGTCTCGTGTAGAATCTTGCTGTACCATTGTTTTGCACTTTTACAGCAAGGTTTTGTCCTGAATAATTAAATGAGTTAATGCCCTTTTTAGAGTAATAAATTCATAGGATAAGTTCTGTAACTCCAAAAATTGCAAATAGGATGTCCCTGGAATCAGTAGAACAAGGGGAACCTCAAAGTGAATTAAAAAGTTAGGCTTACAGTAATAATTTTTGCAGAATCTATTTAAAGGCTTACTGCAGTATTTTAATTACTCAGGGAGTTATATAAATCCTTTTTGAGAAATTCCAATTGGTACAGTTTCTATTTAGGGTTTCCTACACAGTATAATTTTTCCAAGATTTTACAAACAGTATTTTAGCAGTGGTGAATTATTTAGTTTCTAGCTCTATTATTGAGCGTTATAAATTGCATACTTGTTTTCTTTGCGCTAAAAATAATCTCCATGCATGCATACAGTAGCTATACTGAATAAGATTATGTGATGCTGCTGTAGCATCAATCCACTTGTCATGCATGCATCTTGCATCATCTTTGTTTGCATATGATTGTGGATGGTTTGTTTATGATTGCAATTGTATCGTGTAGATTGTGACGAGTGCAACGCTTGCTCGTGTGTGGATTGTTCTTCCGACCGCTACAGCCAAGGAAAGTAGATGCTACCTTGTTCATGATGTTGTCCTACTATTTTCAATGCATTGTCGTGTATTTCGTAGATGCATGTGTAGGATATTACTATCGCTATGCTATGTCCTATTATATGGTAGGGTTTCCTGTAGATGAACCACCATTGGTAGATGTGCTTAGCCATGCTATGATGATCGAGGGCTGGGTTACATCACTGAAGTTGTTTCTAAATGTGTTGGTTTGCGAAAACTAAAAACAACTTAATCAATGAACCTCCTAGGTGTGATGGGATTGATAAATTTTGGTGGTATCATTGCGGAAAGGCACCCAGGTATCAAGAGAAAATAATTGGCTTCTTTATTTTGTAGCTTACGTGTACAACCATGTGCCAATAATGAAATGGGCGGTTGGTTGGACTTAGTAGGTTGTGGTAACTCGAACCCGTGTATCCAGAGATGTAGAATTTTGGTAGGTTGGACCGGTGCGCGTCGGGATTGGGGAGCTACTTCCCGAACGGTCTCTTCTTGGTCTTCTCCCTATCATCACCCAATATGAGAGTGATGGTATGAGCTGGGCTGGCCAAGTCACATGGTTAAAGTGTACTAACCCCTACAGAGTGTATAATCTAATCGATTAGCCGTGTCCCCGGTTATGGACATCTGAGTTGCTTGATATTGATTCCATGACATGTTTCTCGCTCATTCTAATTTCATAATTGCTTTAATGTTGTTGGGTTAACTTAATTGGGATCTTTTCAAAGAAAAGCAAAAACTGTTTATGAAAGTAGGACAAAGGTATTTGCAAATGCAAGCTAGCCACAGCCCCAGTTGCCAAATAAGCATGTAGATGTTAGCACTATTGTCTCCTTTAATAGCTCTACTTGCCATACATTCCAAGTATTGACCCTTCGGGGCTGCTACGTTTCATGTTGCAGGATATTCCGATTTTGAGTAATCGATTTAGGCCACGGTACTCCACTCGGCACTTGTTCACTTGTGGGCAATTTAAATAATGGAGGATTTACTATATTTATGTTGCTACTTGAATAACATTGATCTAGCCTTGAGCTAAGCTTTTATTGTAATAATGATACTCTGGATCTTCGTTATTTATGATACACGGATATTTTGCTATGTTATTCATCTTATTCTATTGTGAGCCAATGAACCGATCCAGGGATTGGCATGTCACATAGAAGCTACGGCCTTTTCAGAACCGTGGTGTTACAATTGTGGAGTTAGAATCTTCACTATGATGAAACTGTTAAAGGAGTTTAAATTCGTCAGAAACGATGAAGATGCTTGCATTTGCAAGAAATTAAGTGGGAGTGCTAAGACATGTTTCTAATACATTATGTGGAAGACATATTGTTGATTGGAAATGATATATCTTTTATTAACACATATTAAGAATTTCATCCCGATGAAAGACTTAGGCAAAACCCAAATATTTGGCATCAATAGACGCTAATATGGTTGTGCCGAAAGTACATAGATGATATATTGAATGAGTTCAATATAGAAACTACAAGTTGTCACACAGAAAGGATTGAATGAGTTCAATATTGATGATATATTCAAGTGTATTGACACTTGGTAAGTGAAACAAAGATTCAAGTATAGATTGGTACTTGATGCATGAAATCACAAAGAGTATTTTATCAATCATGATGTGATGTGTATAAATCCAGATATGTCCTATGCTCTAAATGTTATGAGCATATACCAGAATGATTCATAAGATGATTATTGGACGATAGTAAAGATATTCTTATGATCTTGTAAAAGAACTAAGAATATATTGTTTTGTAGAAGTGACAAATAGATGGTTAGTTCATTGTAAATGAATTACATTGATACTAGTTTTGTCACGAAGTACAAATTAAGTTTATCTCAATATAAACTAAGGGTGGCACAATATGATGGAAAGTAAGTTCCATAATGGATTTGGATGAGTTCCTAAGTTAATACATTGTGACAGATACTACAACAAAAGGCTAAGTATATGACTGCTATTATAGCAGCAAAAGAGGGCATTTGTATCAAGTAGTTTGTTATCAAACTAGGTGTAGTTCACAGCAGGGATAATACTATGAAGATATATTGTACGAAAATATTATCAACATGTTTTAACCCCAAAGAACTAAAGGTCACACCAAAGGACAAAATTTGTACAAAGCCATCTCATTAAAGAATGAGTGATGCGTAGAGACGCAAAGACATGCAATTACACACAAACCTGGAAGTGTCAGATCCGGAGATCAGTTGACCACTAGCAATCATGTACATACGACACCAGAAAGCAAGTGGGAGACTGTTGGAGATATGCCCAACATGCAATAATAAAGTGGTTATTATCATATCCTCATACTTATGATAAATGTTTACATACCATGCTATAGTTGTATTAACCGGAAACATTAATACTTGTGTGATTTGTAAACATAAAAGAGTCCCTAGTAAAGCCTCTTGTTAAACTAGCTTGTTGGTTAATATATGATCATGGTTTCCTCATCATGAACATAGAAATGTTGTTAACAATAGGGTCATATCATTAGGAGAATGATGTGATGGACATACTCCTATAGATAAGCATAGCATAAGGATCAAGTCATTTAATATAGTTCATTTGCTAAAAGCTTTCTGATACATAGTAACCTAATTCCTTCGACCATGAGATCATGTTAATCACCATCACCAGAAGGATGCTTTGATGACATCAAACACCACACCGTAACTATGTGGCTATAAATGTGGCATTGAGTGTTCGGAAAGTATGGGTTGAGGCACATGGATCAAGAGTGGGATTTGTCCATCCATATGACGGATAGATATACTCTGGGCCCTCTCGGTGGAATGTCATCCAATTAGCTTGCAAGCATGTGACTGGTTCACAAGGGATCACATACCGCGGGAACGAGAAAAGACTACTTGGGTTTAGCATACCAAAATTTAAGAAAGAACAACTTGGGTTTTACCCCAAACCATAACTTACATGGTGTGATTTCAACGAATCAAGATGGAGCTCTTTTCAGTATAAAAGTGGTAGTCTATAAAGCTTTAAGCTTTTAAAACATAATGGTAGATTTATAAATAACACCTTTGATCCACCCATGGTAAACAAGGTTTCATTACAAATCTCAAACACTCCATATTCATATGGTGTTTCGGGAGATGTAAATCTAGGTGTTTTGCTGAACTTGCAACTCAAATAAATACCTTTATGATAAAATCATAAATCATTTATTTTCTTGTTACACTTGCAACTCATAAAATCATAAATCATTTTTTTTCTTGTTACAATGATTTTCCACTTCATCTTGAAAGTCTTTGATAGTTTTCAAATATTTCATACTTCTTTCTCATTAATTGAATATTCACTCAAATTTCCGGAGAAAGCATATAAAGTTTAAATCCATCGCTTACGACTACACATAATGGACTACATACATCGATATGTTTAAATTCCAATAATTTAGTCGATCGTTATGCTTTGTCCTTTGAACGAAGTTTTAATTATTCCGCGAAAAGTCTCACAAGTGTCACTTGATCAAATCAAAGACTCCAAAAATCCATGAATATGGAGATTCTTCATGTTTTCTTTCCAATATAATTTAAATGGCAAAGTCACTTCGTAAGTGATCTTTCAATCATTTGTCTTGTGACATTTTAGCATTAGTTTTTATGGATGTGATTTCTCCAACTAGATTTGTAAATCATCCATCTTATATGGAATACGGTAATTATTTGAACAATCTTTGTTCTCATAACCTGATTTAAATAAAAATTATTAAAACAAATCTTTGAAGGAAGACTTTGATGTCAATGATAAATACAAACAATGGCTTGTTTGTTTTCGATGAACATCATCACATATTCTCTTTCTAGTTACTTAGGCCATTATGGTTCATGAATTGCGTCGTTCTGTATGAAATTTCACACCAACCAATTCGGTATTCAATATCCAAGAATCACATTGTTTAACAAGCAAAGAATACAACCATAGCATGTATATCATCTATACACCCAATCTGGATATTTCCAGTCTTTTCTTTTTTGCCAAATATATTTTATAGATTCATTTTCAGCATTTCCTTTTCCTTTTAAAAGAATCTATCAACATCAATAGTGGCGCCATATACGTGACACATAGTCCAAAGCATGTATATTCAAATACTAAAACATTTGGTCTTACACTTTGAAGTAGATCACCATCATCAAATGATCGGCATTCTTTAAAAATCCATTCTTTAGTAATCATTTAGTGTAGTAAACACTTTACATACATATTCTATTCATCCTTATCATGACGATTTTCATGATCAAGCTAATGTAGCTTATAAAGGCGAATCGGGAGTATAATTTTACTTCCAAAACCCTTTTTGGATGATTAGGATGTCTAGTATCTCCATCCTTTGAAAATTCTCATCCAATATGAGAACATACATTATACTCTATCATATTGCAACCAAAATATTGTTTCAGATATCGTTATATCTGCCACACATTATGGTTTCTGAAACAATTCTTTCAGCTCCTAGATAAACTTGATATTAAAATAATCAAGAATCATGGAGGCAAACATGATACTTAAGATACTAACACTGGAACTGTTACTCTCGATTTCATATCAATTATTAAATTTCACTGAGTAAACAGAGTTTTCTGAAAGTTTGCAAAAGGACTTTAAACTTTAGATTGACACTCAACACAATACGATACCAGTTCGTAAAGTAAATATCCAGAATTATATAGTTCTATTATCTCAATTACAACTAAGCACAAGGTGGTCAAAGGTTGACAATGACTATAACAAATTATGCAAATTCACTTTGATTTAATTTATGATAAATTGAGTTCTACTAATCCAAATTAGAAATGAACTCCCACTCGAAAACGACACCCCTCGTGTCTTTTTGGTGATTACTGAACCAAATCCACTACACCAAGTACGATCATCACGTGAGTTAATGTAGCTTCGAAGGCGAGCATCCATATGGTCATCATATCAAAACATATGACTCATGCTTAACCTTTCGGTCCGTGTTCCGAGGCCATGTCTTCACATGCTAGGCTCGCCAAGTAAGAAGCTTAGTATTCGCGTGTATAAATGTAGAGGTCTCAACCTTCAATAAGGTAGATTCCTCCTGTGATTGCAATGCTAGTCCCTGGATCAATAGCTAGCATTCACAGTTAAGATGTAATATCAAGAAACAAGGGTCATACTATAACTTTATAACCAGGAATAACGTAATTCTATTACATCATACATAGCTCATCTGGCCATTACAATACATTGCAGCGGAATATCTATATGTATGGGTCCTTCATCTTCAAAGTGCCACAGGCAGACATGCTGGTTGTAGACTTTGTAATCCTAAACAATCAATCTTCACTAAAAGCAATCAAACCTGCAACAGTACAAGTTACAGCCACAAGGGTCAATACATTTGAATTGTATTGGCAAGTCTCACTATTAAGTAGAAATATGAGTGGGTCCTATCATTACATGCAAATTTGGTTAAGTAGGGTTTAGGCTAGTTTGCATAAAGCAATATTTTATCCTATCTTTTCAAAAGGGTTTTGATCCTTGCTCAAATCTTTGAAAACTCCTTGGTAGAGACCAAGTTTTTAAGTTATTATCAAACTCCTTGAACCCCTTGGTAACCCCAAGTGTTCAAGTTTTCATCAAAATCTCTTGAGCACCTTGGTAACCCCAAGTGCACCAAGCTTTAAACAAAAAAACTCTTGAGCACCCTGGTAACCCCAAGTGCATCAAGTGTTTAACAAAGTATCTTGAGCACCTTGGTAAACCCAAGTGCACCAAGTTTTTATTTTAGAAGTTGGAATGTCGAGATCTCCCATAGTTCAAACTTTAGTTGCTCAGTATTGTCCATAACGGGGGACACGGCTAAGTACTTAGATTTTATTATCTTCTGCAGAAGTAGTACACTTTACCCACATGTCACAATCCCATCTTGTTGCCACCAGTGGCCACTGGATTAGTGCTCACCAAGATGGAGTACTGGCAGATTGAGAATGTGACGAAGTCTTTCCAAAAGGACCTCCCATACACCATTGCTAGCTTGTCTTCAGCACCCATGAAGCATTCTAGATCCCCATGTCCAGTAACTAAAGACAATGTATGGGTCTTCCTAATGTAGTTGACTAAGCCAGAGCCATAATAGCATGTGGTTGCACACGAAAGCCACAATTGGAGAAACATGTTCAATCTCTAAGTTTCCTAGGTGGTTTTCTTTTGGAGCACAACAGAAAGTGATTGCCATAGTGTAACACCCTCAGAATCGGCCCTATGCAAGTTTTAGCGCTTCTCGCCAAACCCGCATAGAAACGATTCAAAGGTGCCCACCAGGCACTTTCGTGCGGGTGGAGAACAAAGTAATAACATTGCACAACAGTCCTCGATGGGACCCATAGACAGATATATATACAACACGACTCCATGAGTCAAGAATACAGATATACAGAACAAAGATCCAAATCACCTTGAAAACGATAGAGCGTCCAACTACGAACAAGATGCAAATGGGGCTAAGAGCCCTGAAGAATAACCAATGGCGTCCATAACCCTGCCCAGGCCAAGCCGGAAGGGTAACCCTGCTAACGACGGCGATCTCAAAACCTGCTTAAACAAAAGGGGTGCCGACAAAGGGCAAAGGAAAAAGAGAGAGCGGTCAGTACTGAGGCCAGTACACGGCGAGGCTAGAATTCGGCGGTCCTCGCCTACATAGGTATGGTGGACTGAAGCGGCAGCGCGGCATGCACTAAACTACCTATAGAGACTCGATACAAATAGCGGCTATCAGAGAGAGGTAAGAAAGACCTATCCGGAACCAACCTGATACTACCACCAAACATACCCATCCTGGTGTTTTCCCCTCGAGACCAAACGAGGAAGTCAACCGAGGAACTCACACCGTTGGCAGTTTTACTCATTCCGTTATAGTTGCGGCAATTACTAGTCAAATATAGATAGCATGAGTCATCCTGATTTAATAAGCAGTGGGCAGTTTTAGTTAACCATTCCATTGTAGTTGCAACACTTACTAATCAGATACAATTAGCATGAGATATCCCAAACCCAGCAGTTGTTGGTACTTTTATTTAGCCATTCCGTTGCAGTGAAGCTGATTACTAGTCATATCGGATACAAGTCAACTTATAACAGTAAACTTTAGTTATAGTTGTCTATGATCGAGAACTGTGCTCCAAGTCGTCCATAACCGCGGACACGGCTTTTCGAAAAGATTTAACCCTGCAGGGGTGCACCAAAGTATCCACACGCACTTCGACCCTTTTTGCCAGATCAATTAACATACACCCATCGGTATGTCGGCGGGGCCTAAGTCATGACGTTTCCCAGACCCAAAGCAAGTACATGGGGGCCACCCCACTAAGTCTACCCGCAACGAAGTCGGCCGGTCTACGAGACGGACTTAGGGTTTGTGTAGACGGCTGTAAACGACTGGGAACCCGAAAATGAGACTGGGCTTGTCGATACAGCGAAAACGTGTCACGGTCCTAAACAGTACAGGTGCAGTACATCACACAATTTAAATAAAGCAGTAAAGCATGGCATAAGTACAGAATAGTAATAAAGCCCCAAACTACTTGTGGCCCCCGGTACAGTACTTTGAAATCAGGTACTAATCGATGGGGTGCCCACACATCCCACATGTGGTTAGAGCGCTCGATCTTGGAACAGGTGTCAAGAACTCGGGGTCCTACGGGACACAAGTGGACGGTTAACAACCAAATAACATCTATTGCCCACCTGTGCCTCTGCATTTACCTACTTCAATTTTTAGTTATTAAACGGTAATTAAAGCTATGATCAACTCCAACCTTAAACACGCGGCAATACTCCAACAACTGTGGTACTTGTTGACACGCAACAGCACTTGAGCAAGCGACTACGACACGCAAGTCCAACTATCTACCAAACAACAGGTAATAGGATGTGTCCAAGGCAATATAAGGCTGCACGGGATATCACGGGTACGAAAACTAGAGCATCGCAACACAGATAGCAATAGATCAACAGGAGGGAATAAATACTATAAAAGTAAGATATGTAGAAAGGGGAAGATGCTCGCCTGAAAAAATTGCCGAAGGTTCATCCGAAGAACGGGCGACACTCGCATCAACTCATCGGCCTAATCCGCGAAGAAGCAAAACACTAGAAGAAACACCGGATGCACTATTTAATACTACGGCAAAAGATCGAGCATGATGCATGTATGATGTAAGACATGGCAAGGATGCGATGCAATTAGGCAATATTAAGCGGAACCGGGGTCCCGACAAATATTTAATAGGTTCAAGTTGTTTAGATACCCCGCAATTTAAATGTTGTCTTAACATGGCAAAATATAGCACCGGTTCGCTACACAAATTTAAATAGGACCAATATAAGACTAGATTTGCTCGCATATGGGCCCCATATTTAATTTTTAGGTGAATCGGCATAAGGCCCCCAAACCCCACAATATGTATGCAACATGAACAATGTAAGATGCACAAGTTTATATTACATTTTTATAAAATAGGGCTCGGGAAGGGGATCACACATGGCTGTCGAAGACCTTGGGGTTCGACGAGGGTTCGCGTTCAAGCTCGCCAGGATCAATCTTGGGGGCTCGGGGGATCGGTCTTCGGATCCGAGAAATCGATCCTAGCGGTCCATGACGATGATCTTCGGATCCGGGGGTCTCGGGGTCTTGGCGTTCCATGTAGAAGGCCCTGAGGTCCCATCTTGATCAACGATGACAAACTTGGTGTCGGTCGTCGGGTCTTGGTCTTCGGGGAGGTGGAACTTGATAGCGAAGTGTGCACAGGAACGTGAGACCTTGTTGGCACCGCAACATCTTTGTTTGGTCACCAACGCCACCACAAAACACACTGCAAGATAACAGTTGCAGCCGAACTACGGGTTCCAGAACCTGAACAAGGCATCAACGAGCGTGCATCGTGTCCCGGGGTGGGCTTGAACGAGGGGGCGTCGGCTCGCTGTTCTGCTACGCGGCATGAAGAGGGAGGTCTGGGAACAGCGGCCGGCGGGGACGCGACCGAGGCCGGCGCCGGCGGTTGGCGATGGGGAGCTTGCAGAGGGAGGCGACAGGGAGGGCTCGGGCATGTGGCCTGCAGGTGCGGCAGCAGGGCTCGCGGCCGCGTGAGAGGCCGGGCAGAGGGCGGCGATAGGGCGGTCGAGGTGTTGATGAAGCGGGGCCACGCGAGCGCCGGGAGGAACCACGATGGCGGCCAGAGCGAGGCAGAGGCGGCGGTCGGACAGAGGCCGAGGTCGAGGAGAAGGGGTGCCCTGACGGCGAGGCTTGGGCTTGGTGCAGCCGGGATGGAGAGAAGAGGGAGGCCGGTGTTGCTCGGGCTCGGGGAAGGGAGGAGAGGCATGGCGGCAGGGTCCGTCGAGAGGGCGGCGAGGAGAGGTGGCAGCGGTGGCCAGGCTGGGACGACGGCTGCGCCATGGGGAACAGGGACTGGGAGGCGGCTGCCGCAGGGCATGGGCTCTGGCGGCCTTCGAGGGACTGTGGCGGAGAGGGAGGGATTTAAGGCGCGGCCGGAGGTGTGTGGGGTTGGGCGCGATGGGGTGCGGGACGCGGGGTGGTGTGGTGGATGGTGGCAGCGGGGAGAGAGGATTGCAGGGGTGAGGGGAGGTGGGGCCCAGGGAGAGTGGGGTCAGGTGGCGTGGTGGTGGGCGTGTGTGTGTTTGTGTGTGTTGTGTCCACCAGGGTGGACCGGGTGTGGTTTGGTGAGAGGGTGGAGGCGGGACCAGGCTGAGGTGGCGGGCTGGGATAGGATAGGGGGAAGGGAGTGGTGAGGTGGAGGGAGGGGATTGGCCAGGGTGAGGTGGAGGGAGGCTGGGTAGGATAGGATTGGGTAGATTAGGGATTAGACAGGCTGGTTTTGTACTAGGGGTGGCCAACTGGGTCGGATCGGCCCGGTACGGCTGCCCCTAAAAATAATTAAATATTTTATTTATGTAAAACAGGGCTTTTGCAAACCGTGGATAGACAAAACAAAATATTCCGGAGACCCGGGTTTTAATTTGAAATCAAGACGGGGCGTTTAGAAAACAAAAATAGGCTTTGTGAAATTAGTTTTATGCAAACAAATGCAAGATGACATGACGATGCTCAAATGCAATGTGGCATGATGACATGAGCATGCGGTCATGATGATGCAAAGCACAAAAACAACGCGATTTTCTAGTAGTGGTTTTGCGGGGCGCCACACATAGGCATGGTTCCTTTTGTTGCCACCTTCTCCAAAACTCAAAGTAACCTTGGCCACCCAGGTGGTTCATTGAGTCCTTGTTTTATTATATAAAACACAAGTCTTGTTTCAACTTTGTAAAATCTCAACATGTATCTCTTTTCAAAACAAAGCATGGCTAAGCATGTACATTTACAATGTTTTCACTAAGGAATGTAAGGGCATCCTATTAGGATTTAGCATAGCATAAGCATAAGAACATTTTTCATGCATGTTTCAAAACCCACCAAGTATAATGAAAATAGTAGGAACTTTTGAATGATAGTGTAACTTGCCTTTTTGGTAGGGAATGGTGGTTCACTCCTTGATCTTGCTAGTCTCACACTTCTCTAACTTCACTACAAGTCAATCAAGCAAACACAAAATCAACTAACATTCCAAACCAAAGTCAAACAAACAATTTCACACACACAAAGCAATGGAATCTAAGTCATGCATGGGAGCATGCACAAGACAGTTTTATTTGCAAAAGAGGGTCTCCACTAGGCTTCTAAACTTTGTATGGCTCAGGTTAGTCATTTTCCAAAGTGGCCAAGTCATTTGCAAAAGGGTTTTGTCCAAAAACTATTTTTAAATCCAATCATCATTTTAAGTGGTGAGAAATATTTTTATCAAAGCAACAACTTTAAGTGGTTTACCAAATAAGTTGTTGTTTCTCAAAACTTGGTGTTTTAGGGTTAGTAGGTTTGGTCCAAAACATTTTCCCAAAGTTTTTACTCTAAAAACATTTTTCACAAACAAAACCATATTTTTATTTAGCTAGAAATGGACTAAACCAATTAATCCATTCTAAACTTTTCCAAATCCATTTTCTAAACCATGGGTTGGTTCCTAGGGTCAGTAAGTTCTCAACAAACCATTTTTCAAAGGTTTTAACCCTAAAGTCATTTTTGAACAATTTTTCTAATCTAAACAAGCACACAAATGAATCTGCAAAAACAAGCAAACTAACAGATACTATTTACTAAACCAAGGGCATGGTTTGTTAGGGTTTGTTCTCCTGATTCCAACGGTATAAAGTTTGTAATTTTTGGACGTGTGGATCCAAAGTTACAAAGGTTTGAAAATTGAATATATAACAGATTCAAACTTCTGTTTTAAATAAGCATTGGCCACGCGTCGCGTTCTGGTTGGATGATACCGTTTCGGCCGGATCGGCGTTGCGGTGCGTTGGATCTAACCAATCGTGCGGCACACGACTCGTACCCCTTCGCGGTTCAGTGATCTAATCCTGCTCGCTCAATCTAGATCCTACGGTACTGATTCGCTTGACCAAAAGTGAGCGGCGCCGATGGTGGCTAGCGGCGGCGCACGGCCAGGCGGTGGCGCTACGGTGGTTGCAGGAAGCAAAGAGGGGAGGGGAAGTGCTCACGGAGATCGCAGAAGGCTGGGGAAGCTCAATGTGGCCTTCTTGGGTCAAGGGGCGCTCGGGGTACTGCAGCAATTGCTCGCCGGAGTGGAGGAAGACGCCAGGTGGCTCTGGTTGCTGTCGAGGGTGATGCTGCAGGTCACAAGGGGGAAAACCGAGAGCAGGGTTAGGTGCGCATGGTCGAGGCAAGTGAGGGAGCGTGAACGAGGAGGCGCGGGGAGGTCTGGTCTTACCCGGAGAAGTTGCAGACGCGGCGGCGTTTAGAAGCTTGTCGTAGTCGACGCTCTGGGACGCCCGCGGTCGAACGAAGAGTACTGGGAGATGCGTCTGGGGGTGGGGAATCTGCTAGTGTGCTCAGGGAGGCAAGGGGTGGTGATACTCGGCCGGAATCGTCACCGAACCTCGTCGGAGCAGAGGGTGATGCTGAGTGAAATTCGGCAGCCTGAGGGCGTGTCGAGGTGGGGCGACGGAGGGGAGGGGAGGAGAAGACACTGGCATTTTAACGTGCATGGTCAAGGCGAGTAATGGTGGCCGCGTTATGACGAATTAAGGCCGCGGAATCTCTACAGGAAACGGCGACGAGGGAGGGAGAAGAATTCGCACGGGTGGGGAGGATGAACAGGAGGGAGTGGGGTCTACCTGGCAGTGAGAAAAGAAGTGAGGGGAGGGTCCATCAGTCAGTCTCTCTGCGGGTTTGCGTTTAGGTAGAAAAACGTTTCGTGCGAGAGGGAGTGCTGGGCTGGTTCTGGGCCTTGTTGGGCTGCTGGGTTGGGTCGGTCAATTCTATTTTTTTTCTATTCTGAAGTCCTTTTCTTTTTCTAAAACCAATTTCTGTTTTGAATTTTCAAACAACCAAACAACATTCAAATCCATTCAAACTTTCACCACAGTTCACAACTTTGGACTTGGTTCTGTTCAGTAACATAAACCAAAATTTCCAAAACAAATAATTATTTTTAATAATAGGGTCCATTATTAATTAAATAAATAGACCTAGATTTAATAAAACAAAATAGAATTTGACTTATTAAAACTCCATTTTGAAAGTTAAATATTTTCAAAACCAATCAGTAGGTTTTTATTTGAGAATATAAAATACTTGGAAAAACTTATTTCAAACAAATAAACAAGTTTTGATGGTTTTAGAAATAATAAAACCTTTGTTAATAAAACTTGGATATTAAATCCTAATTGTTTTATTTTAAATAAACCTCTACTATTTTAATCCAAGGCAAAACCTTTTGTTTCAAATCTTGGCCAAGGGTTAATTTTGGCTTTAGAAAATAACCTTTAAACTCCTCCCTTTTTATTTTGAGAACCAATACTTTTTATAAAAATATTTCCAAAATAGAAACAAAGTATTTTTATTTTTCCTTTGTTAAATATTTATCTTTTTAATCCCTTTAGGATTACCTTGTTCAAAATAGGTTTTGAGGATTCCCATTGGACTTCAAAAAGTTTCTTCTGGCCCTGAAAATCCACAAAGTTTTATTTTATTCAATTATTTTTCACATTACAAGATTTGGAAAATCTTGGGATGTGACAGGCTACCACCCTTAAAATAAATCTCGTCCCGAGATTTGGGAAGGCTTAGGGTTACAAATAGGCTCCAAAAACAACTAGGGTACTAGCACCCTTAAAAATATTTCAAACAAAATTACATAAGGGCTTGTTTGGAATCTTGGGGAAACTTCTCTGGAAAGTATCTGCATTGGGTCCTTTGTTTCCACACTCTCATGGGCCAAGGTTGAGATTTTCCATAGGCTTGTTCAACTTGTTCTTCATCTTTTCTGGACAATTGCTTGCATAATGTCCTGGGTTCTTGCAATTGAAACAGTGGATATCTTGGAGTTCTTTACGTGGCTCTTGTGGACAAGTTGCTACATAGTGGCCTAGATCTTTGCAGTTGTTGCACACTACTTGGCCAATCCCTTTATTCTTCTGGTTCTCTGGGCACTCACCGGAATAGTGTCCCATTTCCTTACATTTATGACATTGCACATGGCTTTTGTCCTTCTGTTGCTTCTTGGGTTTCTTTGATCCTTTGAACTAGGTTGTCTTGTTTGGAGGTATAAGTGGTCCTTTTCCTTTGTCATCAATCTTCTGGGTTGACTTGGATCCACCTTGTTTCCTTTGTTCCACAATGGAATAGATGGGGCATTGGATAGGAACATGGTTGTTTCCTTCACACAAGTAGCAAGTAGCTTGAGAGGTAGGACATTGTCCAACAGGATGTTTCTCTTCACAGTTGGGGCATTGATCTTCATGCTACTTGGAAGTATGGTCCTTGACTCCACAAATAATGCAACCTGGGGCTCCATCTAGGATAACATTCTTGTCATCCTTGTTGTCGTAAACTCTTTTGGGATAGTTTTCTTCCATGTTGATCATTTGATTAGTCACCTTAAGCATCAGTTGGGATTGTTCTTCCAAAAACTTTTGCAGTGCTAGATCTTTATCACTAGTGTTGGCTATGAACTGAGCTGTTAGTTGGTTCAACTGGTGTTGGGTTGCTATGAGCTCTTTCATGTTGTCAACTTGGTTGGTGTTGGTGTCATCCACCTTGATGTTAGAGTCTCCTGGAGTAGTCATCTGTTTTTGAGTTGAAGGGAGATTAGAATAGACAAAAAATATTTTCTAAGGAAGTAATCCTAATCACACACATCACTATTCACACAAGCAATGTGCAAGCCTTTTCAACAAATCATTTCACTCAAACACAATGTTCTAGCACATACTTAGGCAACAAAATATTTTTGTTACACCACATAAGTTGGTGGGTTTGACTTAACTAACATTTGGTAGTCCATCTATATGGCTCACTTGTAATCTTTCCATTCTTCTTGGTTGATTCTTCTTGTATGAGATCATGGTTTCTTTGGGAAAACTCCTTGGTTACTAAACTTCAAGTGATGTGGATTTCTTCTAATTTTGCATTCCTTTAGTCTCCATATCTTGTAAGATCTACTTGTCTATCTTGTAGTCCTTAGTGGTATCCAAGTTTGGAGGTCCTTGGTGAATATGCTGAAGATGTTGAAGTCATTAGAGTTGAAGATGTTGAAGAAGTCCTTTGCACATGGTGTAGTCTTGGGCCATGGGGTAGGTTTTTCCATCAGGTTGAGGTAGAAGAGATGTAGAGTTGAAACCAAAATGGTTGAGGAAAGGATTTACAAGTTTGTTTTGTAAATAAGTTTTTGGAACAAATACAACTCCTATTTTTCTAAGGGTTTTTGTCCAATCCTAGGTTTACAAATCCTACAGGCAACACAATGCTCTGATACCATCTGTAGAGGTCTCAACCTTCAATAAGGTAGATTCCTCCTGTGATTGCAATGCTAGTCCCTGGATCAATAGCTACCATTCACAGTTAAGATGTAATATCAAGAAACAAGGGTCATAATATAACTTTATAACCAGGAATAACGTAATTCTATTACATCATACATAGCTCATCTGGCCATTACAATACATTGCAGCAGAATATCTATATGTATGGGTCCTTCATCTTCAAAGTGCCACAGGCAGACATGCTGGTTGTAGACTTTGTAATCCTAAACAATCAATCTTCACTAAAAGCAATCAAACCTGCAACAATACAAGTTACAGCCACAAGGGTCAATACATTTGAATTGTATTGGCAAGTCTCACTATTAAGTAGAAATATGAGTGGGTCCTATCATTACATGCAAATTTGGTTAAGTAGGGTTTAGGCTAGTTTGCATAAAGCAATATTTTATCCTATCTTTTCAAAAGGGTTTTGATCCTTCCTCAAATCTTTGAAAACTCCTTGGTAGAGACCAAGTTTTTAAGTTATTATCAAACTCCTTGAACCCCTTGGTAACCCCAAGTGTTCAAGTTTTCATCAAAATCTCTTGAGCACCTTGGTAACCCCAAGTGCACCAAGCTTTAAACAAAAAAACTCTTGAGCACCTTGGTAACCCCAAGTGCATCAAGTGTTTAACAAAGTCTCTTGAGCACCTTGGTAACCCCAAGTGCACCAAGTTTTTATTTTAGAAGTTGGAATGTCGAGATCTCCCATAGTTCAAACTTTAGTTGCTCAGTATTGTCCATAACCGGGGACACGGCTAAGTACTTAGATTTTATTATCTTCTGCAGAAGTAGTATTCTTTACCCACATGTCACAATCCCATCTTGTTGCCACCAGTGGCCACTGGATTAGTGCTCACCAAGATGGAGTACTGGCAGATTGAGAATGTGACGAAGCCTTTCCAAAAGGTCCTCCCATACACCATTGCTAGCTTGTCTTCAGCACCCATGAAGCATTCCAGATCCCCATGTCCAGTAACTAAAGACAATGTATGGGTCTTCCTAATGTAGTTGACTAAGCCAGAGCCATAATAGCATGTGGTTGCACACGAAAGCCACAATTGGAGAAACATGTTCAATCTCTAAGTTTCCTAGGTGGTTTTCTTTTGGAGCACAACACAAAGTGATTGCCATAGGCATGGTTCCTTTTGTTTCCACCTTCTCCAAACCTCAAATAACCTTGGCCACCCAGGTGGTTCATTGAGTCCTTGTTTTATTATATAAAACACAAGTCTTGTTTCAACTTTGTAAAATCTCAACATGTATCTCTTTTCAAAACAAAGCATGGCTAAGCATGTACATTTACAATGTTTTCACTAAGGAATGTAAGGGCATCCTATTAGGATTTAGCATAGCATAAGCATAAGAACATTTTCATGCATGTTTCAAAACCCACTAAGTATAATGAAAATAGTAGGACTTTTGAATGATAGTGTAACTTGCCTTTTTGGTAGGGAATGGTGGTTCACTCCTTGATCTTGCTAGTCTCACACTTCTCTAACTTCACTACAAGTCAATCAAGCAAACACAAAATCAACTAACATTCCAAACCAAAGTCAAACAAACAATTTCACACACACAAAGCAATGGAATCTAAGTCATGCATGGGAGCATGCACAAGACAGTTTTATTTGCAAAAGAGGGTCTCCACTAGGCTTCTAAACTTTGTATGGCTCAGGTTGGTCATTTTCCAAAGTGGCCAAGTCATTTGCAAAAGGGTTTTGTCCAAAAACTATTTTTAAATCCAATCATCATTTTAAGTGGTGAGAAATATTTTTATCAAAGCAACAACTTTAAGTGGTTTACCAAATAAGTTGTTGTTTCTCAAAACTTGGTGTTTTAGGGTCAGTAGGTTTGGTCCAAAACATTTTCCCAAAGTTTTTACTCTAAAAACATTTTTCACAAACAAAACCATATTTTTATTTAGCTAGAAATGGACTAAACCAATTAATCCATTCTAAACTTTTCCAAATCGATTTTCCAAACCATGGGTTGGTTCCTAGGGTCAGTAAGTTCTCAACAAACCATTTTGCAAAGGTTTTAACCCTAAAGTCATTTTTGAACAATTTTTCTAATCTAAACAAGCACACAAATGAATCTGCAAAAACAAGCAAACTAACAGATACTATTTACTAAACCAAGGGCATGGTTGGTTAGGGTTTGTTCTCCTGATTCCAACGGTATAAAGTTTGTAAGTTTTGGACATGTGGATCCAAAGTTACAAAGGTTTGAAAATTGAATCTATAACAGATTCAAACTTCTGTTTTAAATAAGCACTGGCCACGCGTCGCCTTCTGGTTGGATGATACCGTTTCGGCCGGATCGGCGTTGCGGTGCGTTGGATCTAACCAATCGTGCGACACAGGACTCGTACCCCTTCGCGGTTAAGTGATCTAATCATGCTCGCTCAATCTAGATCCTACGGTACTGATTCGCTTGACCAAAAGTGAGCGGCGCCGATGGTGGCTAGCGGCGGCGCACGGCCAGGCGGTGGTGCTATGGTGGTTGCAGGAAGCAAAGAGGGGAGGGGAAGTGCTCACCGAGATCGCAGAAGGCTGGGGAAGCTCAACGTGGCCTTCTTGGGTCAAGGGGCACTCGGGGTACTGCAGCAATTGCTCGCCGGAGTGGAGGAAGATGCCAGGCGGCTCTGGTTGCTGTCGAGGGTGACGCTGCAGGTCACAAGGGGGCAAACCGAGAGCAGGGTTAGGTGCGCATGGTCGAGGCAAGTGAGGGAGCGTGAACGAGGAGGCGCGGGGAGGTCTGGTCTTACCCGGAGAAGTTGCAGACGCGGCGGCGTTCAGAAGCTTGTCGTAGCCGACGCTCTGGGACGCCCGCGGTCGAACGAAGAGTACTGGGAGATGCGTCTGGGGGTGGGGAATCTGCTAGTGTGCTCAGGGAGGCAAGGGGTGGTGATACTCGGCCGGAATCGTCACCGAACCTCGTCGGAGCAGAGGGTGATGCTAAGTGAAATTCGGCAGCCTGAGGGCGTGTCGAGGTGGGGCGACGGAGGGGAAGGGAGGAGAAGACGCTGGCGTTTTAACGTGCATGGTCAAGGCGAGTAATGGTTGCCGCGTTATGATGAATTAAGGTCGCGGAATCTCTACAGGAAACGGCGACGAGGGAGGGAGAAGAATTCGCGCGGGTGGGGAGGATGAACAGGAGGGATTGGGGCCTACCTGGCAGTGAGAAAAGAAGTGAGGGGAGGGTCCATCAGTCAGTCTCTCTGCGGGTTTGCGTTTAGGTAGAAAAACGTTTCGTGCGAGAGGGAGTGCTGGGCTGGTTCTGGGCCTTGTTGGGCTGCTGGGTTGGGTCGGTCAATTCTATTTTTTTCTATTCTGAAGTCCTTTTCTTTTTCTAAAACCAATTTCTGTTTTGAATTTTCAAACAACCAAACAACATTCAAATCCATTCAAACTTTCACCATAGTTCACAACTTTGGACTTGGTTCTGTTCAGTAACATAAACCAAAATTTCCAAAACAAATAATTATTTTTAATAATAGGGTCTATTATTAATTAAATAAATAGACCTAGATTTAATAAAACAAAATAGAATTTGACTTATTAAAACTCCATTTTGAAAGTTAAATATTTTCAAAACCAATCAGTAGGTTTTTATTTGAGAATATAAAATACTTGGAAAAACTTATTTTAAACAAATAAACAAGTTTTGATGGTTTTAGAAATAATAAAACCTTTGTTAATAAAACTTGGATATTAAATCCTAATTGTTTTATTTTAAATAAACCTCTACTATTTTAATCCAAGGTAAAACCTTTTGTTTCAAATCTTGGCCAAGGGTTAATTTTGGCTTTAGAAAATAACCTTTAAAATCCTCCCTTTTTATTTTGAGAACCAAAACTTTTTATAAAAAGATTTCCAAAATAGAAACAAAGTATTTTTATTTTTCCTTTGTTAAATATTTAACTTTTTAATCCCTTTAGGATTACCTTGTTCAAAATAGGTTTTGAGGATTCCCATTGGAATTCAAAAAGTTTCTTCTAGCCCTGAAAATCCACAAAGTTTTATTTTATTCAATTATTTTTCACATTACAAGATTTGGAAAATCTTGGGATGTGACAATAAAACTATCTTACACCCAAGATATGCTCATGGATTCAAGTACACCCGATCATCACATGATCTCTTGAAGCGACGAAACATTGTCGATGCATACTTAAGGAAGAACATATTTTTATCTTGATATATAAATGAGGGATCATATTATAATGATAATAAAACGCCAAACAAGCAATATAAGATGAAACAAACATCACATGTGAAAAAGTGAAATGATATGGTCCTTGCACTTGATCGTTATCATGTGCATCGTGGTATGATCCTCATCATTCCTTTTTGTGTAAGTCCAAGGTCTATGGAAATTACACGTTATGTGTGTTTTAAGAGTATCGACTTATACTTTTACTTACAACATCACCATATCATGACACTATCCCAACAACAATCTAAACTAGACGCTTCTAATTTATCCATTGCAAGTTTTACGTGGCTTAGGGCTTTCGAAGATAGAACTGTTCTTACCTACGAACATGAACCACGACTAGGATAACCAAATTGTTGACAACTTGTTGCAAATTAGATATTGACTATAGTAGGAGAGACAGACACCCGCTAGCCACTTATGCAAAACTATTTGCATGTCAAGCATGGAACTGGTCTCATGTGCGAGGATATGTAAAGTTTGTCCGGACCGCTTCATCCCACTATGCCACCAATATCCAAAGTACCAAGATTTATCTACTAGATACAAGCAATCGATGGATATACATCCATAGAATACATACCCTCGAAGAACGAATAGCATTAACGAGGTTGTAGTCGTGGATGATATAGTCGAATGCTTGCCGATCTCAGGATCGTGATGAAGTCCATCTGGTCTAGCCGGTCCAGCGCCACAAAGCAGTGGTGCATCTGTGATCGCACACACGTCCGAGTACCCCGACAACCTCCACGCCCTCGCTCCAGCGAAGCAGCGGAAGAAACAAATCCTTCCAGAAGCCACCGGGAACATGTATCTCGCTGATCCAAGACCATGGGGAAATTTTAAAGGGGGGAGAGAGATCCTTCACGAGGAGGTGTGCTTTGAGAGGAGGAGAGGGAGGCATTTTATAGGGATAGGCGGAGCACCCAAGGGGCATGGCGCCCAGACAATGGTGGCTTCCCCCACCTCTTCCACACTCATGTGGGTCGATCTCCCACTCAAAATGAAAAGCCTCCACTCAAATAAACATGCCTCCACTCAAAAATCCACTCACATGCATTAAATTTCCACCAAATTTAATGCAAGCTCTCATTTAAATAAAATTATTTTATTTATTTATTCAGAATTTTATTAATTACTCTAATTAACAAAAATTCACATAAAACCCCTTACAACATTTCAATTTCACATGCAGAACTAGTTTCAGCAATTTCAACCGAAACAGTTTCGGTGTCTAGTAAAATAAATATCTGTGCTTTCCTTTTTCTTTCTCTGGCATATTATGTACTCCAAATGATGTCGGTATCCCTTAAGTGTGTCACCCTACGGTTCGCGAATAATGTAGACATGATCGAGACGCCTCTCTAATCAATAATTAGCAGTGGGACCTGGAGATTCGTACTGACTCCCACATATTCAACGATGACTTATGTGACCGTGTGAACCTTATACGAATATAAATCAATCCCTTTGTCTCAAAATATATTACATGTCCGAGATTCGATCATTGGTATCTCCATACCTATTTTGATCTCTTTACCGACATGTACTCTTTTCTTGTTCCCGTGATATAACATTCTAGTGATTAAATCACTTGCTTCAAGCTAACTAATGTGATATCACCGAGAGGGGCCAGAGTATATCTATCCGTCATCGGAATGGACAAATTCCACTCTTGATCCATGAGCCTCAGCATAACACCTTTATAGCATTGAACCCATCTTTATAGTCACCCTATTACAGTGTGACGTTTGATGTTATCAAGATACTCTTCCGGTGTTAGTGATTGACATGATCTCATGGTCTAAGGATTAAGATTACTTCGTATGATCTTATAGCAATATAAACACAGTGACCTTGATCGTAATGCTATACTTCGGATGAATGTTCATCACATCATTCCAACAATGTTGTGACCTTGTTATTAACAACATCCAATGCCCATGATTAGGAAACCTTTGATCATCTTGTTAATCAACGAGCTAGTTTATAAGAGAGGCATAACTAGGAACTTCCTTTTTGTTTATTAAACACACATGTATTAATGTTTCCGTATTAATACAATAATAGCATGAGAAATAAACATGTATCATAAATAAGGAATACGATAATAACCACTTTATTATTGCCCCTCGGGCATATTCCCTTTAGAGACCAGGCCACGGCGTCGACAGAGTACTCCCCCTCGCCACCAAGGCCGGCCAGGTGCCACTTCATCTCACGACGCACTGCAGGACGGCAACCTTCCCCCTCTCCGCCACGGCCGGCCGAGAAGAATCGCTGCCCGCAGGACCAGGTCTTCACCAGGTAACCAGCGTTGGATTTATTCCAGGAAGCGGTGTTTCTCCACTCCACTTCCCCTCCGGCCATCGGAGTTGAAGGAGAAGAAGGAGGAACCCTAGGGCTGGCCCGATCCCTATTCCAAGATTGATGACCCACAAGTATAGGGGATCACAACAGTCTTCGCAGGTAGTATTACCCAATTTATTGATTCGACACTAGGGGAGACAAAGAATACTTGCAATCCTTAAAAACTGAGTTGTCAGTTCAGCTGCACCTGGAAATAGTTCTTGCTCATAGAAGTTTATCAGTAGCAACAGTTCGGTAGTAGCAATAGTAAAGAAACAACAGTAGTGAAACAGTAGCAATAGTAATAGTAACGGTAACAGTGGTTTTCCAGTGCGGTAGGCATAGGGATGGATGGATGGGTGTTGCATGGACAAGTCTAAACATGTAACTTCAAGATCTAGGGCATTGCAAATAAATATAATAAGCATCCAAGTACTAAAAAATCCTAGGAATGTGCTCCAAATATAGTCATACGTGCTCGCAATGAGAACTTGCACAACATCTTCTGTCCAACCAGCCCGTGGCAGCGGGGCCTCTAGGGAACTACTGGCAATTAAGGTGCTCCTTTTAATAGAGCACCGGAGAAAAGCATTAACACTCCATGAACACATGTGATCCTCACACTACAGCCATCCCCTCCGGTTGTCCCACTTATTGTCACTTTGGGACCTTTGGATCCGGACAATTATATGTGTACACAACTTGCAGATAAGATCACAAACAATACTATCATAATGATTCAATAATAAGTTCAGATCTGAGATCATGGAACTCGGGCCCTAGTGACAAGCATTAAGAACAAAAAGTTGCAACAAAGTCAAATAGCACTAAATAGAGATACTAGGCACTGTGCCCTAACAGATCTTATTCGATTACATGATAGAACTCATCCAATCCCTACCATCCCCAAGCCTACAGTGGGGGATTACTCATTCATGGATGAGGTAAACATCGATGGTTGATGGAGATGCGTTGGTGATGACGATGGCGATGATCCTCTCCAAATTCCCCGTCCCGGCAGGGTGCCAGAACGGAGTTTTCGGATCCGAATCTTGGTTTCTGGTGGCGGCGGCGGAGCGGAACTCTTTCTAGAAAACTATCGACCCCTCCCCCCGGTTTTTTAGGTCGAAAGGCAACTTATAGGTGGTGCAGAGAGGTCGGGTGGTGCACAGTTCAGCAGCGCTGGGAGTGGCCCACGCCTGGCATGGGTGTGGGCCCCCCAGGCTCCTTCTCCGTCTCGTCTTCTGGCTCCGTGGATCTTCTGGTAAAATATAATTTTGGCATATTTTCTGGGATTTTCCTGATAGTTCATTTTCTGCACAAAAACTAGACACCAAGTTAATTCTGCTAAAAACAGCGTCAGTCTGTGTTAGTTGTATCCAAATCGCACAAGTTTAGAGGAGAAACAATAGCAAAACTGTTCAGAAAAGTAGATACGTTTTGGGCGTATCAACTCCCCCCAAGCTTAGGTTATTGCTTGTCCTCAAGCAATTCAGTTGAAAACTGAGTGCGATAAAAGAACTTTGACAAACACTTTGCTTCATATGATGTATATATTCTTAGCACAGGAGTAGATGCTTAGACAATTCATAATAAATAGTATGCAACTAAGTCTACTCAATAGTCATTGCAAGCTATGAAGAGAAACCAACTCAATAATAATAAGTAGCATGAAACATAAACATAAGCAACATTGCAATGCTCATAGTAAGGTATGATAGAGTGGTGTCTCGCTTGCCTTTGTTTGAAGAGCACAATATAAATGCCAAGGCACCTCTGAAGTTCAAGTGAAGACTAGAGATAACGATGTCAGAGATACAAGCATCAAAATCATGACATAATTAACGAAGTTTTGAGACAAACACAAGAATGACAATTATGCTCTCAAGAAGGATCTCATAGAATAAGTGGTGACTCAACAAGGTTGTGAAAAAGGTTTTGGAAAGTTTGAAAGGCTCCCAAATGCTGAAAGGAAGGTACTCATTAGCTTTGAGCTCTCATTGCCCTTATCATAGGCATCTTCATATGGTTAAGGTGAAAGTGAGGTCCACTCTGAATCATATGCTTGACAGACGACACACAGGAAATCCCAAGTCCCTTGAGTACGAGGGTCGCTCTGCATGCTACTCAACTTTGGTTACCTGAAAGTTCTTGTCGTTGTAAATACATGCATATCATAGAGAACCGCCAACGGGGTACCCCTTGCACATGGTACATGAGCTTTCCCATAACCAAAATGACAAGGCGAGCAGACAATGAGCATCTCAGCAATCTTTTTATTTACCATATGCATAGCTTTTTATTGAGGATGCTTCATAGATGCTCATTATGGTGATGCTGCAAGTTTCCACGATGATTAGGCATGGCTTAGGCTAGCAGCACAGGCGTTTATCTAACACAATGTATAAACTCCATGAACTCACAAGCTCCCCTTTTCATTTCACATCGTCGACATTCGTAAACAAAATAGCAAAGTATCAACTGGATAGGATATCCAAAAAAGTGTTGAAAGCGTTCCCCGTGACAGCACGGTTCTGCTGACTCTCAGCATTTAATTTGCAAGCATATAACTTTCATGAACTAGTCACAATGGTTCAGGATTATTAAGTCCAAGGAATAAAGTGTTCCATCAAGTTCGTGAGAGCTTTACTAACTAACTTTCTCAAAACAGACAAACATTTTATTTGAAAGAAAACATGGAATATGGAATATGCACTGAAATAAAAAACGATGCTAATAGGTATGTATGGTGGACACAGCTGGCAACATTGGTTTTGGGGAGTTGGAAGCACAACTAGATCTCATACCCAGTGCAAGTGGACGCTAGCAAAATAGAGGGAGCGACAAACGAGAGAGCAATAATTGTCATAATCATGCTTGCAACAAAACAGTACTAATTATGGCATGAAAGTGATACAAGAACTCTGAGGCAAAATAAATCATCGAGGCTTACTGACTATTGATTAGTCATATGCATGCGTGAGCATGTGCCAAGTCGATTCACATGAACAGTCAGAGGAGGATACCAAAATATCATACCAAATATGAATAAAACAATGCAAGCAAACATTCATCTGACATGCTACAAAGTATTAGCAAGCTGGAGATAATCATAGACAAGCAAGAACTACTAAGCATCCATAATGACATACACCTTACGCAAACAGGCTAAGCATGCTCACAATGATGAGTATATGTACAAAAATGAAAAAAATAGAGTTCATTACCAGCCTCTTACCACACCTCGAGTTGTCTTAATCTTCATTATTGCCCTTCACTTGTGTGACTTGAATAATAACATGAAACCAAAATCCACTGAGGACGGCTGAACCCTACAAAGAACTCACAAAACCAAAGAAGAACAACAAATATTTTTGGTGTTTTCGATTTTTTAAAGAAAGCAAACAAAGCAAAAACAAACAAAGAAAAAGCAAACCAAACAAAGCAAAATCTTTTTGGATTTTTCTTTTAAGGCAAACCAAAACAAAGAAACAAACCAATAGAAACAACGAAAATATTTTTGGTATTTTTGTGTTTTTGAGAAAGAAGCAACAAGAACCAAAAAGAAAGAGACACAATGGATATACAAAGAACTGACCGAACATGATATATAAATGAGTGTGATGTCAGTATACCTCCCCCAAGCTTAGGCTTTTGGCCTAAGTGAGGCTCAATCCCATGGTGCCCAAGTAGATGCACCTTCGTAGTACGACGAGGAGGCTCCATCGTCCTGGTACGAGCTCGAGGACTCCCCTGTGTAGTGTACCGCGGGGTCATATGATGGTGCTTCCTACTGATAGTGCACGTGGAAGTTAAGAGAGCGCAGCTTGTCATCCATCTCCGCCTTAGAACGTGACAAAGGTCCCTGAGAAATACTGAAAAAAGTGGTTTGGGGGAGAGGGATCTCTCTCTCTTCCGCATCAATAAACAACATTCTATAAACCAAGTTCTCAAGAGTAGAGCCAGTGGTGACAAAGTGATGTGCCTTCATGGTAGCAAGATCAAGCCTCTGAGGAGCTAAAACTGTATCATGTGGATCAAACAGCAATGTTCAAGGAAGCAAAAATATGAGTAGCAATAATTCCCCCATAAATGGGTCCCTTAGTAGCTAATCGACGAGCAATGAGAGATCCAAGATTATGCTTATCTTCATTGTTGAGCGCAGCAGCTAAGAAGGCTAATTGATAATTGGAAATATTACTAGTGTTCTCCCTACCAAGAACACTGGTGGCAAGATAGTAGGCAAAGTACCTGATGGCTGGGAGTTGAATATTCTTTATCTTTCCTCGTTGAGCTCTGCGGTCATCATCATTGGTTATTCCTCGGTAAAGCTCCGACAAATCTGTAAGATCCCACCTTTATAAAGGTAAAGATCCCTATGATTGCAATGCTAGTCCCTGGATCAAATGCTAGCATCCACAGTTTAAGATGAAGTACACAGAAACAAAGGTCATTATTACATATCATTCCAGAGATAACATAGTCTTTTACAACTCCATGGCCATAGGCCTAATACAAGAGTTCAATCATAACAATATAAATAAGTCTTCATCTTCATGTTCCACAGGCAAGCATATTGAGTGTAGACTCATAACCCCTAATCATCATCAGAGTAACCTGCAACATCACAAGTTACAGCCACAGTGGGTCAATACATTGGAATAGTATTGGCAAGTGATACCTTAGCAAAATATTAACTTCTAGTTACTACATGATGTTGGCTAAGTGTAGCTCAGGCTTGCTTTGCTCAAAATAAGTTCTACCTATCAGTTGAAAACACTAAGTTTTTCTTTGAAAAAACTTTCCCAAGGAACCACCAATAGAAATTGGTGAACCTTCACCATTGTTTGACCACAAGTTTTAACTTATAAAATTGGGATGAGGAGATTCTTGATAGCTTCCATGTCTTGATGCTCAAGTTGTCCAATACCAGGGACATGGCTAAGTACTTAGATTCTTCCATCTGCAGAGGTTGTGCACTTTCCCCACAAGATTTGATTTTCACCAAGACAGGACCTTTCAGAAGCCTTCCCTTAGACCAAATGGACGCGTTCCAACCTATCATCCCACTACCACCAACTATCCAAATAGCTAAGTTATTGCAACCTATGTGATCCAGGCAGAGCCCATAATGCCATGTGGCTACACTAGAAGCTTCTTAACATTTGGCATCTCAAATCCCTTTGTTCCTGGGTGTCTTTCCACAAGTGAGATACACAAGGTAAACCATACAAATTGGCCTTGTGTAACCACTCAACACAAACCATTCTTTCCATTCCACCCAGGTGTTTCATTCACTTAGTTGTTTTATTAAGCAAAATATAAGTCAAAGACTTTGAAATATTTCTCATAGCATGAATATAATCCATCCTTGGTTGCTACTAGCTAGGCTAAGCATGACAATAGCAAGTATCTTAACTTAAGAGGAAATTCTAACATTACTATATCTACTAGGATTTCCCAAGCATAGCATATAGATACTTAGCAAAATAATCATGCAAGTCCTATACAAAATATTTCTAATGCATAGGTGAAAATATAGGGATAAAACATGAAGCACCACTTGCCTTGGTAGTTTGGGGAGTAGCAACAATCTTCACAACCACAATCACTATTAGCACCAAAATCTACACATAAAATAATGGCACCAAATTCACATATCAAAATATACAATAAAAAATATATGAATGCATATAAATGCCATGTGATGATTTTCTACACTAAACAAGACAAGTATACAGTACTGAATCATAAACAAGACCAAGTCACACTAAATAAACTTTATTTGGCCTTTAAATAATTTTTCAAATAATTTCTATACTCAAAAATAAGCCTATATATGTCTCTGCAAAAATAACCAATTTTACATAAGCCAAACATTAAACACATTGCATAAATGGATAGCATTCTTTCTCCTGATTCCAATGATACAAAATTTGCAAAATTTGAACGTGTGGATCAAAAGTTATGAATTTTGCAAGTTTGAATGTTTAATAGATCTAAATTATGTTTTTAAATCTAACACAGGACACGCGGCAATGTCTGATTGGACGATACCGCTTCGCATTGGATCACGCTCGCGCACTGTTAGATCTAACTTAAAATCTGCGGCTCTGATCTGCCCGTACCTCTTCGGCCTGGCTTCTAATCTAAACCACTAGATCTAGATCCAGTGGATCAAAACTCTCTGACCCAAAACTAGCGGCGTAGCGTTGCTGCCAACGATGTTCCGGTGGTTCTAGGAAGCAAGGGAGGAAACAGAGGGGCTTACCGAGCTCGTGAGGTTGTCGCGGTGCTCGAGGTGGTCAAGTGAGGGACAGGGGCGCACGGACTCGACCGCTATTGCTCGCCGAAGAACCTACAACCGTCGGTTACGGTCGCTCGTCGTTGTTGGCGAAGATATAGGCCGCGCCTAGCAAAAGGATGGTGTCATTAGACGCGCACAAGTCTGGCGAACACGTGAGCATCAAAGAGAGGGAAGGTGGCGGTCGGGGCTTACGAGGAGAACTCGCCGGAGTGGACGCGGTCGTCGGTGGCATTCTGGTGTTGACGCTGGTGAGGCTCTGGATGGCCCTAGCATGCACCAATGGGGTTAAACGATGTGCAAGGTTGCGGAGATCATTCTGGCAAGATAAATAGGCAAGGGGCGAAGTCTGCTCACCAGAATTCACCGTCGGAGTTCGTCTGTGCAGCGGCGGAGTGAGATCAAATACGCGCAGCCTGGGGGCGATTGGGTGTGGGTGTTTGGGGGGAAAGGACCGCGGCGAGGTGGTGATTATATAGCCAGAGCAGGGGCAAAGATTACGCGCTGCATCAATGCAATTGATCGAGGCAGTGAAGAGGAAGAAACGGCCGGCGGCGACGTGTTCTCGCGCGGGATTTGGGGAAGATGACGATGACGTGGAGAGGGCCCATCGATCAGTGGCTGGTTCTGCGCGGGTGAGGGAAGGGCAGAGGGGGAAGTGGCCCGGGTGGGATTTTACGCCGGATCTGGTACTGGCTAGTTTAGCAGCGCTGGCCTTTTTCTTATTATTTTCTCTTTTTCATTTTCTGTTTGATTTTCCAAGACACATTTTCAAATGATTTCAAATGTGTTTGAATTCAAACTTTTTCTGGATTTTTGTAAAGTGGAAATTGTACACATTTGGTTGCAGAAAAATGTTGTATACTTTAAAATAATTTGGCACTTTGGAATTTTAAAATAAACAATGTTTTTACATATTGGTTAATAAAGACAAAGAAATGGTTTAAATTTGTTTCTTTGTTTTGAAATCTTTATCCAAGCTTTGGAATTCATCAAACAAACCTATGAACAAACATCTTTGGTTTAAAACAATAATCTCTCATTAGAGAGTATCATTAGCTCAATGCTTTGCTTACATAAAATAATAAGCATTCAAATGCTTCTATTTTTGTAATGAATTTGAAAATGATCCTAAAATGATTATGAATGCATGGATGATATGCAAACTTTAAAATCATGATTTTTGGGATGTTACAAATCTAACCCCCTTCAGCTGAATCTCGCCCTCGAGATTCAGATTGGCTAGCAAATAGATGAGGGTGGTCTTTCCAAAGATCATCTTCTCTTTCCCATGTTGCTCCTTCTTTGGAATGATGGTTCCATTGAACTTTGCAGAATTTGATAGTCTTAGTCCGAGTAACTCTTTCTGCAGTCTCAAGAATTTTGATGGGTCTTTCCTCATAAGTGAGATAAGTTTCCAATTGGACTTCCTCCAAAGGTATAATATCCTTCAAAGAGGTCTTTTCCATCTCTGGATGGCATTTCTTTAGCTGACTCACATGAAACACATTGTGTACTTCAGACAGTGATTCTGGCAATACAATTTCGTAAGCTACTTCTCCTTTACGACTCAGAATCTTGAATGGTCCAACATATCTTGGGGCCAATTTTCCTTTGACTCCAAATCTCTTCACTCCACGAAGTGGTGACACTCTAAGATAAGCTCTATCACCTACTTCATAGGTGACTTCTCTATGCTTAGGATCTACGTAGCTCTTTTGTTGGGACTGTGCTATCTTCAATCTGTCCTTTACTAGCTTGACTTCCTCTTCAGCCTCTTTGATTAGTTCTGGCCCGAACAAGTTCCTTTCTCCTACACCATTCCATAGTAATGGGGTAGTACACTTTCTCCCATAGAGAAACTCAAATGGTGCCATCTCAATACTGGCTTGATAGCTGTTATTGTAAGAGAATTCTGCGTAAGGCAGACTTTATTCCCAACTAGCTCCATAGTCTAGGGCACATGCCCTCAACATATCTTCTAGAATCTGGTTGATCCTTTCTGTCTGTCCACCAGTCTGAGGATGAAAAGCAGTGATGAATTCTAATCTCGTTCCCAATGACTCATGTAATTGCCTCCAAAAATGAGAAGTGAATTGAGCTCCCCTATCAGACACAATACTCTTGGGTACCCCATGCAGACATACAATCCTATTCATATAGATCTTGACTAACTTAGCACTTATATAGGTTGTTTTCACGGGTATGAAATGAGCCACTTTAGTGAGGCGATCCACTACTACCCAAATAGAATCATATCCTGACCTGGTCCTTAGCAATCCAGTGATGAAATCCATGCCAATCTTGTCCCACTTCCAATCAGGAATAGGTAGTGGTTATAGCAATCCTGCTGGTTTCTGATGTTCCGCTTTCACTCTACTACATACATCACACAAAGCAATATGTTCGGCGATGTCCTTCTTGAGATTATTCCACCAAAATCTTTCCTTCATATCCATGTACATTTTGGTGTTACCCGGATCAATGGAATATGGTGAGTTGTGTGCTTCTCGTAAAATCAGATTCCGAAGCTCCGGATCTTGCGGAACACAGATACGTTTCCCATACCATAAAGTACCTTGTTCGTCTTCATGGAATCCTTTGGCTTTTCCTTTGCCAATATTTTCATTAATCTCTTCAATTTCCTTGTCCGTCTTTTGGGCTTCCTTGATCTTGTCCAACAGAGTGGGTTGAACATCTAATGACATGAGATGTCCTTCAGGCACAATCTCTAATCTGAGGTCTCTAAATTGGGCACACAGATCATCTGGCAACTCTCCCTTAGTAAGGCCGTTCACAAATACCTTACGGCTTAGTGCATCAGCTACAACATTTGCTTTACCGGGATGGTATTGCAAACTCAAGTCATAGTCATTGATGAGTTCTAGCCATCTTCTTTGTCTCATGTTGATTTCTTTCTGGCTGAAGATATACTTCAAACTTTTGTGATTTGTGAACACTTCACGTCGCTTTTCCAAAAGATAATGTCTCCATGTTTTAAGTGCATGGACGACGGAGGCTAACTCCAAATCATGAGTAGGGTAATTTACCTCATGAGTTTTGAGTTGTCTCGAGGCATAAGCCACAACTTTCCATTCTTGCATTAGACCTGCACCTAATCCATGATGAGATGCATCACAATACACTTGGAAATCTTTCTCCAAATTTGGCAGACATAGGACTGGTGCTGTCACTAGTCTTGTCACATCCCAAGATTTTCCAAATCTTGTAATGTGAAAAATAAATAAACAAAATAAATTATTGTTGAATTTTAGGGTGAAAAGAAACTTTTGTTTCTAAATGGAAACTTAAAACCCCATCTTGAACAAACTTTAATTAAAGTTTGAATTCAACAAAATTCAAATCTGAAATGCATTCCTCAATGAATGTATTTGGAAATTTAAAACACTTGGAAAATAAATCCAAACCCTAAACCCTAATGGAAGAAAATCATTTCCAAGTTATCTCCAAGCCTATGGATTTGAACCATATAAAATCTTGTCAACAAACATTTACAAATGGACAAGAAAGACAAAAAGAAATATTATAAAACCATAGAAATTGGTTTCACTTAATTTGGAGTCATAGATAAAATCTTATGAATATACTAAGATAAGGAAGTTAAATTTTCCAAAGCTAATAAAGCCTTATCTAAAAACCCTACCAAATGGAGAGCAAATAATCCCAAAGGTATTTAAAAGGATAAACAAATATTAAACAAGATTTTACAAATTGGAATCACCAAGATTTGATCTCTAAATAAAAAGATAAGGATTTTATAAGATGAAGAAAGAAATATAAAATAAAGAATACTTAAAGACCAAAATAAAACTTGGCCTAATACATAAGCAAATGGAATGAATATAATCCAAATCTAAATAAAAGGTTAAAGACTTTCCAAAATAAAATAAAATAAAATGTCATTAAACCATTCTATCCCTATTTTGAGAAAGGCAAATCTCTAATAAGAATGATTATTTAAATCATGATAAAATGATAATTGGAAATTACCCAAGTGAAATAAAAAGTTGTTTAATCAACTTAAATAAAATAAACCTTCCAAATAAACTTTAGGGAATTAAAACCATATTAAATTCCATTGGAAATTAAAACAAATACCCAATCTTAAATGATTAATAAATCTTATTTAAAACTTTTCCAAATAATTCAAGATGAATTATTTGACACCCTTTTAAGTAAACAAAACTTACTGAAAGGTTTTGGAAGAATTTAGAAGTCAAATGGAAATTAAAGACATTATTAAATCCTATTTTGATTTAAAACAAGGGCCCTTTTTATTAATTAAAAAGACCCCAAAAGGAATAAAATAAATTTCCAAAATTAACATCAGAGTGTGCTACCAATCAATATTTAAACCTACCCAAATTTTGGCAAAGTTTTGAAATCAAACAAGTGTTTGAATTGGTTGTTCAAAATCCAAACAGAATAAAGGAAAAAGAAAAAGAAAAGCAAACAGAACAAAAAAAAAGAGAATCCAACCGACCCAGCCCAACTAGCCCAACGAGGCCCAGCTAGCCCACCTCTCCCTCTCAACGAACGAATCGTTTTTCACCAGAGAAAGAACCCGCAGAGTCGCCGACGTGTGGACCCTGTTCCCTCTCTTTCTCTCTCGCTGCCAGACGACCCCACGCCCACGTCACCTTCTTCCTACCCGCGACGACCCCTTCTTCTTTCCCTCGTCGCCGTTTCTGGCTATGATTCCGCGGGCATAATTCGCCTTAACGCTGCAGCACTTACTCGCTGTGATCACGCATACTTAAACGCCCACGCCCCCTCTATCTTTCCCCCCAGGCGCCGTCCCCTCTACGCCCCCAGGCCGCTTTGATTTTGCTTTGAAACGCCACTGCCTCCGACGCCCTCCGGCGGCGATTCCGGCCAAGTCTCGCCCCCCTTGCCCCCTAGCCACGACGAGACTACTCCCCATTGCCTGGCGCACACTCCTGTGGCATTAGCTCGCTCGCGCGCGCCCCTGAACCTCGACAAGGGCAACCACTGACCACCACCGTCGTCTGCATCCGCTCCGGCGACGCTCCCAGGTAAACTTCGACCGTGCCTACCCCTCTTCTGGATGCACCCATACTCGCCGCTTCTGTGCGTAGCTAACGCAACCATTTTTGTGCCTTGGCGTTGCCTGTATCCTCGCTAGCAAAGACAAACAGAGCATGCCGACGCAGTTGTGAACTCCGGTGAGCAATCCACGGTGACCTCGTGCGCCCCTTGACAAACTGCAAGCAAGTTGAGCTTCAGCATCACTCCACGAACACGGTGAGCCTTCTCCCCCTCTCCTTTGCGTCCTGTATTACCGGCGAAGACCTCGTCTGAGCGCTGCCGCCAGCGCCGCTGAGTAATGGTCAAAGCAGTTAGGACCGTAGGATTTGGATCTGACGATTAGGATAGAACGTGAGCGAAAGGGTACGCGCGCTTCTGAGCCGTGTGATCCCACTTAAATCCAACGGCTGCCATCGCTTGATCCGGCTGAACCGGTACCGACGAATAGAAATGCGCCGCGTGTCACAGAGACAGAATTAAAAACAGGATTTGATCTATTTGGGATTCAATTTTGTAAAATCTATAACTTTTAATCTACACCTCTAAATTTTGCAAACTTCATATCAATGGATTCATAAAAACAATCCCTAGCCAACCATGCACTTTGTTTAGTAAAAAGCTTCTGGTAAAATGATTGTTTTTGCAGAAACTTGTGTATGCATGTTTAGAGTATAGAATTTGTTCTAAAATGATTTTGAGGATAAAATCTTTGGCAAATGGTGTGTTTTGAACCTACTGACCATAGGAAACAAATTGTCGTTTCAAAAATGTATTTGGTGAAGCAAAAGAACAAATCTTTGATTTAAACCATTTCTAGTGAAATAAAAATATGGTTTGATTATTAAAAAATGGTTTTGGAAGAAAACCTTTGAGAAATGTTTTGGAAATAAACTCTCTGACCCTAAACACAAGGTTATATGGTTTGAAAACATATTTTGTGAAACCTATAGAATTTTTCCTTAATAAAAGCATTTCTACACCACATAAAATAATGACTTAGTCTAAAAATGGTTTATGAAGTGAAATCTTTTGCAAATGATTTTGTCACTTTATAAAATGATCATTAGGTGTTTTCAAATGTTTATGAACCATTAGAAAACCACTTCTCCAAATAAAACAATCTTTAGCATGCTTGCATGCATTGTTTTGTTATTATTATTTTATGTGTTGAAATGCTTGAATGGTAGTTGAAATGTTGTTTGCTTGATTGAATTGTAGTGACTTGAGGTGTGTGAACATTGCAAAGATCAAGGAGTAAACTTATACCCTCTACCAAAAAGGCAAGTGATGCTTCATAATTTTGTCCCATTATTTTCACTATGCATTAGTGATATTTCTAAGTAAGACTTGCATGGAATTTTTGCTAAGTATAAACCATGCTATGGGAAATCCTAGTAGATGAAACCTTAGTAGAATGTTCCTAAGTTAAGATTCCTACTACTATCATGCTTAGCTTAGCTAGTATAAAACAGGGGTGGAATATATATTCATACTATGGAAAAATTTCTAAGTCTGAGGACTTGTGTTTTGTTTAATAAAACAACTAAGTGAATGAATCACCTGGGTGGAATGGAAGGAATGGTTTGTGTTGAGTGGTTCACAAGGCCCATCTCTATGGTTTACCTTGTGTATCTCACTTGTGGATGGCCACCCAGGAACAAAGAGATTTCAGATGTCAAGTGTTGAGAAGCTTCAAGTGCAGCCACTTGGCATTATGGGCTCTGCCTGGATCATATAGGTTGCAATAACTTAGCCAAATGGACAGTTGGTGGTAGGGGTTTGATAGGTTGGAGCGCGTCCATTTTGGTCTAAGGGAAGGCTTCTGAAAGATCTTGTCTTGGTGAAACCAAGTCTTGTGGGGAAAGTGCACCACCTCTGCAGAGTGTAAAATCTAAGTACTTAGCCATGTCCCTGGCAAAGGACAATTTGAGCATCAAGACATGGAAGCTATCAAGAATCTCATCATCCCAATTTCTAAGTTAAAAATTTGTGGTTCAATAAGGGTTTAAGGTTCACCAATTTCTATTGGTGGTTCCTTGGGTGATTTTGTCAAAGCAAAAACTTAGTGTTTTCAAATGATAAGGAAAATCTATTTGAGCAAAGCAAGCCTAAGCTCCACTTAGCCAAATGCATATAGATGATAGACTCCACTATGCTACCATAGTATCACTTGCCAATAACATTCAAATGTATTGACCCTTGTGGCTGTAACTTGTTATGTTGCAGGTTTGTTTGATATTAGTGAAGTTTAATGAATAGGATTACAAATCTATAACCAACATGTCTGCCTGTGGCACTTTGAAGATGAAGGACCCCATGCTTATAGATATTCTGCTTCAATGTAATGTAATAGCCAAATGAGCTATGTAAGATGTAATAAATTATGTTATTCCTGGTTATAAAGTTGTATTATGACCTTTGTTTCTTGATATTACATCTTAACTGTGGATGCTAGCTATTGATCCAGGGACTAGAATTGTAAACACAGGGATCTCTACCTTATTAAAGGTTGGGAACCTTACAAGTATCTTCTTCAATTCTTGGAAACTGAGTTCACATCCTTAAGTCCAAGCAAATTTCTTGTCTTTCTTTAGTAACTCTGTCATTGGCTTAGCTACCTTGGATAAATTCTCAGTGAATCTTTTGTATTATCCAGCCAAGCCAAGAAAACTACGAACCTCTTTTACTGACTTAGGAGATTCCCATTCAGTTACAGCTGACACTTTTGCGGGATCAACTGCTACACCATCACCTGACACAACGTGTCCAAGAAATCCAACTTCATTTAACCAAAATTCACACTTGCTGAACTTGGCATACAGCTTATGTTCTCTAAGCTTCTCAAGTATCAAACGCAAATATCCTTCATGCTATTCTTTGCTCTTGGAGTAGATCAGAATGTCATCGATGAAAACGACAACAAATTTATCTAGGAACTCCATGAACAAAGAAATGGTTTAAATTTGTTTCTTTGTTTTGAAATCTTTATCCAAGCTTTGGAATTCATCAAACAAACCTATGAACAAACATCTTTAGTTTAAAACAATAATCTCTCATTAGAGAGTAGCATTAGCTCAATGCTTTGCGTACATAAAATAATAAGCATTCAAATGCTTCTGTTTTTGTAATGACTTTGAAAATGATCCTAAAATGATTATGAATGCATGGATGATATGCAAACTTTGAAATCATGATTTTTGGGATGTTACAAAATCAGCGGGTAAAGCTGGAATCTTCTTTGCTGACCCAGCTGTACCAAGTCCCAGGGCCTTACAAAATTGCTTCAAAGTCATAGAATGAGCCCTGCCATAAATTTTGAAAGACACAGCTGGCTTGAACACGCTGTTAATAAAATAAAAACTCTACACAAACGTTTTAGTGAGCAAAGCATATTGTGCGCTCTCATCGTTCATGTAACTTGTTAGTCCAGCCTTCCGAACCAAAGTCATGAAATCATTAAGAATCCTAGCAGCCCGCAAGAAACTTTGGCAAGGAAAGGTGGAGGAGTGTGCATCCCCTTCATCTCCCTCATCACCAAATCGCGAAGTAATGAGATCCTCATTGTATGAGGGTCTAGTACTGGTGGATGTGTAGGGTTCGTAGCATAGAAAACAAAAAAATTCCTACGATGGGAACAACTATGTATCAAGATCTATCTACTAGATACAAACAACGGGCGGATGTATATCCATAGAGAACATACCCTTGAAGACAAAAAAATCTTAACGAGTTAAACTCATGGTTGATGTAGACGATCTCTTGCCGATCTCAAGATCGAGAGGAAGTCCTAGCGCCGCAAATCAACAGTGCATCCGTGCTGGCACACACGTCCGAGGCACCGAGCAACCTCAGCCTCCTCGCTCCAGCGATGCAACGGAAGCACAACTCTTTCTTGCCGAATAGCCACCGGGAACATGTAGCTCGCTAGTCCGAGAACATGGGGGATACAATTCTAGAGGGGGAGAGAGATCCTTCATGAGGAGGTGTGAGTGAGAGAGAGGGAGAGGGGTGCCTTTTATAGGAGGAGGGGGGCACCCAAGGGGGTGGCCGCCGGCCATGGGGGCTGACCCCTCCCCTCCTTCATTCATGTGGGTGGACAATCCACTCACAAAGACCTCTTCATTTCCCACCACTCAAAATCCCACTCAAACTTGCAATTAAATTTCCACCAAATTTAATGCAAACTCTCATTAAATAGAACTCTTTTATTTATTCAGAATTTTGTCAATTACTTTAATGACAACTATTCACATATAACCCCTTGCTAGAATTCTATTTCACATGCATAACCACTTTATGCAATTTCACCTGAAAACCTGTTTTGGTATCTAGTGAAATAAATTCATGCGCTTGTTATTCTTTCTGGCATGAAACTTTTGCTCCAATTGGATGTCGGTGTCTCTTAAGTGTGTCACCCTACGGTTCGTGAATAATGCAAACATTATCGAGACCCCTCTGGGATCAATAATAAGAAGCAGGATCTGGAGACCCATACTGACTCCCACACATTCAACGATGACTTTCTTGTGATCGTCGGAACCTTTTACGCTAGTATCTTAATCCCTTTGTTTCGCGACATATTACATGTCTAAGATTCGATCATCGGTATCTCCATACCTAGTTTGATCTTGTTACTGACATGCACTCTTTTCTTGTTCCTGTGATATAACATTCTAGTGATTAAATCACTTGCTTGCAAGCTAACCAATGTGATATCACCGAGAGGGCCCAGAGTATATCTATCCGTCATCGGGATGAACATATTCCACTCTCGATCCATGGGCCTCAACATAACACTTTATTAGTTCTAAACCCATCTTTATAATCACCCTGTTATGGTGTGACGTTTGATGTTATCAAGAAACTCTTCCGGTGTTAGTGATTGACATGATATCATGGTCTAAGGATTAGGATCACTTCGTAAGTTGTTATAGCGATATAAAATCAGTGACTTTGATCATAATGATATAATTCGGATGAATGTTCATCACACCATTATACTAATGTTGTGATCCCGTTATTAACAACATCCAATGTCCATGATCAGGAAACCTTGATCATCTTGTTAATCAACGAGCTAGTTTATGAGAGAGGCATAACTAGGAACTTTTTGTTTGTTTATTAAACACACATGTATTAATGTTTCCGTATTAATACAATTATAGCATGCCAAATAAAAATCTATCATATACTTGGAATATACATAATAAACACTTTATTATTGCCTCTCAGGGCATATTCCCTTCAGTCTCCCACTTGCACTAGAGACAAAAATCTAGTTACATAGTGATGAATCTAACACCCATGGAGTTCTGGTATTGATCATGTTTTTCTCTAGGGAGAGTTTTAGTCAACGTATCTGCTACATTGAGATCCGTGTGTACTTTACAAATCTTTATATCTCCATCCTTGACATGCTCGCGGATGGAGTGAAACTGGCGCTTAATATGCTTGGAATTCTTGTGAGACCTTGGTTCTTTGGCATTGGCAATGGCACCATTGTTATCACAATAGATCACCATTGGGTCCAACGCGCTTGCAACCACACCTAGTTCAGATATGAACTCCTTCATCCAAATTGCTTCCTGAGCCGCTTCCGAAGCAGCAACATATTCGGCCTCCATTGTTGATCCCGCCATCACAGGTTGTTTGGAACTCCTCCAACTAACCGCTCCGCCATTCATGATAAATACATATCCGGATTGAGACTTAGAGTCATCCGGGTCGGTGTCAAATCTTGCGTCGACATAACACTTAGTGACGAGCTCTTCTTCACCTCCATATACAAGAAACATATCCTTAGTTCTTCGTAAGTACTTAAGGATATTCTTGACCGCTATCTAGTGTTCCGAACCTAGATCTGATTGGTACCTACTAGTCAAACTAATAGCATGTCCCACATCCGGTCTTGTACATAGCATGGCATACATTATAGAGCCTATGGCTGAAGCATAGGGGACTTTGTCCATTATCTCTCTTTCTTCCGCCGTAGCCGGACTTTGAGTCTTACTCAATGTCTTTCCTGCAACATAGGTAAGAACCCCTTTTTACTTCCGTCCATTTTAATCTTCTTTAAACTCTTATCAAGGTATGTACTTTGCGATAGCCCTATTAAGAGCCTAGATCTATCTCTATAGATCTTTATGCCTAATATGTATGACGCTTCACCTAGGTCCTTCATTGAAAATTTGATGTTTAGATAACTTTTAACACTGTTTGAAAGATCTATATCATTTCCGATCAATAATATGTCATCCACATATAATATCATAAATGCCACATTGCTCCCACTCACTTTATTGTAAATACAAGCTTCACCATAAGTTTGGACGAATCCAAACTCTTTGATCACCTCATCAAAGCGGAGATTCCAACTTCGTAATGCTTGCTTCAATCCATAGATGGATCGCTGAAGCTTGCACACCTTGTTAGCATCCTTAGGATCGACAAAACCCTTTGGTTGTATCATATACAACTCTTCTTCAATATTACCATTAAGAAACGCGGTTTGACATCCATCTGCCATATCTCATAATCGAAATATGTAGCAATTGCTAACATAATCCTAACTAACTTTAGCATCGCTACGGGAGAGAATGTCTCATCGTAGTCAACTCCTTGAATTTGTCGAAACCCCTTTGTGACAAGTCGAGCTTTACAGACGGTCACATTGCCATCAGCATCAATTTTCCTTTTGAAAATCCATTTGTTCTCCACGGCCTTTCGGTCGTGAGGTAATTCCACCATGTTCCAAACTTGATTTTCATACATGGATTCCATCTCGGATTTCATGGCTTCTAACCATTTGTTGGAATACGGGCTCATCATCGCTTCTTCATATGTCGCAGGGTCATCAATTTCATCAGCCATGAAATTCATAACAGGGTTTCCGTACAGCTCGGGAGCTGCACGTGCCCTGCTAGACCTGCGAGGTTCGGTAGTACTCTCTTTTGGAGTTTCATGATCATTATCATTAGTTCCCTCTTCAACAGGTGAAGCCAACTCCAGAATAACTTCCGGCGCTGCGCTACTCACCATACTTTGAAGAGAAGGTTCAATAAACTCTTCGAGTTCTACCTTCCGACTACTCACACCTTTCGCGAGAAACTCTTTCTCTAGAAAGGATCCATTCTTGGCAACAAAAACCTTGCCCTCGGATCTGTGATAGAAGGAATACCCAATAGTTTCCTTAGGGTATCCTATGAAGACGCATTTTTCCACTTTGGGTTCGAGTTTATCTGGTTGAAGTTTCTTCACATAAACATCACATCCCCAAACTTGAAGAAATGACAGCTTAGGTTTGTTTCCAAACCACAATTCATATGGCGTCTTTTCAACGGATTTAGATGGTGCCCGATTTGAAGTGAATGCAGCAGTTTCTAGTTCATAACCCCAAAATGACAACGGCAAGTCTGTCAGAGACATCGTATATCGAACCATATCCAATAAAGTATGATTACGATGTTCTGACACAGCATTTCGCTGTGGTGTTCCGGAAGGTGTGAGTTGTGAAACAATTCCACACTCTTTCATGTGAGTGCTAAACTCGTAACTTAGATACTCACCTCCACGGTCAGACCATAGAAATTTGTTCTTCTATTATGATGATTTTCCACTTCATTCTGAAATTCCTTGAACTTTTCAAAGGTTTCATACTTGTGTTTCATCAAGTAGATATAACCGTATCTACTCAAATCATCCTTGAAAGTAAAAAAATAACAATATCCACCTCGCGCCGACACACTCATTGGACCACATACATCAGAATGTATGATTTCCAATAAATCTGTCGCCCGCTCCATTGAATCGGAAAACGGCGTTCTAGTCATCTTGCCCATAAGGCATGGCTCGCATGTATCAAATGATTCAAAATCAAGTGATTCCAAAAGTCCATCCGAATGGAGCTTCTTCATGCGTTTAACGCCAATATGACCTAGACGGCAGTGCCACATATATGCGGATATATCATCATTAAGTTTAATCCTTTTAGCATCAACATTATGAATATGTGTAACATTATTATCGAGATCTAATAGAAATAAACCATTCATCATCGGTGCATGACCATAAAAGATTTCATTCATATAAATAGAACAACCATTGCTCTCAGATTTAAATGAATAACCACTTCGCATCAAACACGATCCAGATACAATGTTCATGCTCAGTGCAGGCACCAGATAACAATTATTCAAGTTTATAACTAATCCCGACGGCAAATGGAGAGGTAGCGTTCCGATGGCGATCACATCAACGTTTGATCCATTGCCGACACGCATCTTGACCTCACCCCTTGCTAGCGGTCTCTTGTTCCGCAACCCCTGATTCGAGTTACAAATATTAGCAACTGAACCGGTATCAAATACCCAGGTGCTACTGTGAGCACTAGTCAAGTACACATCAATAACAGGTATATCATATATACCTTTGTTTGGCTTGTCGTACTTCTTGTCTTCCAAATACTTGGGGCAGTTGCGCTTCCAGTGGCCAGTCCCCTTACAATAGTAGCACTCGGTATCAGACTTAGGTCCAACTCGGGGTTTCTTTTCAGGCACGGAAACCGGCTTTCCGCCCTTACTTCCGTTCTGTTTTCCCTCGTCTTTCTTGAAACCAGTGTTCCTATTGATCATCAACACTTGATGTTCCATTTGATCTCCACTTCTGCGGTTTTAAGCATTGATAGAAGCTCGGGGAGAGACTTCTTCATGCCTTGCATATTATAGTTCATCACGAAGCTCTTATAGCTAGGTGGCAGAGACTGCAGAACACGATGGATGCCTAAGTCAATGGGAATCGATATTCCCAAGGACACAAGATTATCGGCGTAACCCGACATCTTGAGTACATGCTCACTAACGGAGCTGTGCTCTTCCATCATGCAGCTAAAGAACTTTTCTGAAGCGTTGTAGCTCTCTACAGCAGCATGTGTGTCGAAAATCATTTTCAACTCACCCATTGTATCAAATGCATTGCCGTTTTCGAAACGCTTTCGAAGTTCTGGCTCTAGCCCATACAATATGCCGCAATGAACTAAGTAGTGGTCCTCCTGACGAGTCTGATAGAAATTCTTCTCCTCGTCAGGGGCATCCTCAAAAGGTGGGGGGCCTAGCGGGGCTTCTAGCATTTCTCTTTCTCCATGAACACACTGAAATTAAAAGAAGGTGGTGCCATCTACAACAGAATTTTTAAAGTTTAGACTAAGTTTATGATAGATTGAGTTCAACTAATACACATTACGAATGAACTCCCACTGAAAAACGACATCCCTCGTGTCTTTTTGGTGATTACATGAACCAAATCCAATACACCAAGTCCGATCATCACGTGAGTCGGTGTAGCTTCAAAGGCGAGCATCAAATGGGCATCATATCTACTATATGACTCAAGCTTAACCTTTTTGTCCGTGTTCCAAGGCCATGTCTATACATGATACGCTCGCCAAGTAAGAACCTTAGTATTCGCTTGTGTAACTGTCTTACACCCAAAATATGGTCGTGGATCCAAGAACACCTGATCATCACGTGATGTCTTGGAGTGACGAAAACATAACGGTGCATACTAAAGGAAGAACACATTCTTATCTTGATATTTAAATGAGGGATCATCTTATTATGCTAATAAAACGCCAAACAAGCAATATAAGATGCTATCAAACATCACATGTTTATTAGTGGAATAATATGGTTCCCGCATATGATCTCTATCATGTGCACTGTGGTATGATCAGTATCATACCTATATTGTAAGGCCAAGGTCTATGGAACTTACACGTTATGTGTTTTGTAAGAGTATCATCTCATACTTCTACTTACAACATCACCATATCATAACACTAGCCCAGCAACAATCTAAACTAGACGCCTCTAATTTATCCATTGTAAATTTTATGTGGCTTAGGGCTTTCGAAGATAGAACCGTTCATACCTACGAACATGAACCACAACGAGGATAACCAAATTGTTGACAACTCGTTGCAAAATAGATATTGACTATAGTAGGAGAGACAGACACCCGCTAGCCACTTATGCAAACTAGTTGCATGTCAAGCGTGGAATAGGTCTCATGTGCGAGGACATGTAAAGTTTGTCCGGGCCGCTTCATCCCACTATGCCACCAATATCCAAAAATTACAACTAAGGAGAAACAACATGATCATCATCGCCCACATACTCATATGTGTACTACCCATGTAAAGAATCTACGCATAGATCCTGCTCTGATACCACTGTAGGGTTCGCAACATAGAAAACAAAAAATTTCCTACGATGGGAACAACTATGTACCAAGATCTATCTACTAGATATAAACAACGGGCGGATGTATATCCATAGAGAACATACCCTTGGAGACCGACAAATCTTAACGAGTTAAACTCGTGGTTGATGTAGACGATCTCTTTCCGATCTCAAGATCGAGAGGAAGTCCTAGCGCCGCAAATCAGCAGCGCATCCGTGCTCGCACACACGTCCGAGGCACCGAGCAACCTCCGCCTCCTCGCTCTAGCGATCCAGCGGAAGCACAACTCTTTCTTGCCGAATAGCCACCAGGAACATGTATCTCGCTAGTCCGAGACCATGGGGCATAAATTCTAGAGGGGGAGAGAGATACTTCACGAGGAGGTGTGAGTGAGAGAGAGGGAGAGAGGTGCCTTTTATAGGAGGAGGGGGGCACCCAAGGGGGTGGCCGCCGGCCATGTGGGCTGCCCCCTCCCCTCCTTCATTCATGTGGGTGGACACTCCACTCACAAAAACCTCTTAATTTCCCTCCATTCAAAATCCCACTCAAACTTGCAATTAAATTTCCACCAAATTTAATGCAAACTCTCATTAAATAAAACTCTTTTATTTATTCAGAATTTTGTTAATTACTTTAATGACAAATATTCACATATAACCCCTTGCTAGAATTCTATTTCACATGCATAACCACTTTATGCAATTTCACCCGAAAACCTGTTTCGGTATCTAGTGAAATAAATTCTTGCGCTTGTCATTCTTTTCGGCATGAAACTTTTGCTCCAGTTGGATGTCGGTGTCTCTTAAGTGTGTCACCCTACGGTTCGTGAATAATGCGGACATGATCGAGAACCCTCTCGGATCAATAATCAGAAGCGGGATCTGGAGACCCATACTGACTCCCACACATTCAACGATGAATTTCTTGTGATCGTCAGAATCTTTTATGCTAGTATCTTAATACCTTTGTTTCGTGATATATTACATGTCCAAGATTCGATCATCGGTATCTCCATACCTAGTTTGATCTTGTTACTGACATGCACTCTTTTCTCGTTCCCGTGATATAACATTCTAGTGATCAAATCACTTGCTTGTAAGCTAACCAATGTGATATCACCGAGAGGGCCCAGAGTATATCTATCCGTCATCGGGATGAACAAATTCCACTCTCGGTACATGGGCCTCAACATAACACTTTATTAGTTTTGAACCCATATTTATAATCATCCTATTAAAGTGTGACGTTTGATGTTATCAAGAAACTCTTCCAGTGTTAGTGATTGACATGATCTCATGGTCTAAGGATTAGGATCACTTCGTAAGTTGTTATAGCAATATAAACTCAATGACTTTGATCGTAATGCTATACTTCGGATGAATGGTCATCACACCATTACACTAATGTTGTGATCCCGTTATTAACAACATCCAATGTCCATGATCAGGAATCCTTGATCATCTTGTTAATCAACGAGCTAGTTTATGAGAGAGGCATAACTAGGAACTTTTTGTTTGTTTATTAAACACACATGTATTAATGTTTCCATATTAATACAATTATAGCATGCAAAATAAACATCTATCATATACTTGGAATACACATAATAAACACTTTATTATTGCCTCTCATGGCATATTCCCTTCAGGATGACCTTGGAAGCCTTGCCCTTCTAGGTGCATCACTTTAAAATATTTGACCAAATGTATGTTTGTCCATGACCTTGCCTTAATTCTGAAATTTTTAGACAAATATCAAATCAAGTGTTTTCTAAGTTGATAAATGATGAGTAACTACTATAGGAGCTTGCTAGAGGTCTACACATGCATCAAAGTAAAGTTTCTAAGCATAGAACAAGCATGCAAGCTCAAACAACCTGTCACCTATAGCAGCAAAATACTCAAGATACGATCTACCAATCACAAATCTAATTGGACAAGTGGAGGAGGCACATACCAAGGAGCAATCCCTCCAAAAATTAGCACTTGAGATGGGCTGAACAAGGAGATCGAAAATCACGGGCAAGAACAGCAAGAACTCGAGCTTGAGCAAGTTTTCCGGTGTTTTTTGGGAGAGAGAAAGAAGGTGGCTTTGAGGAGGCAGCCTGAAGGGGCCAACGTGGGCCAAACCCACCTAGGCGCCACCCCTAGGTAGGCCGCGCCTACCATGGGTGTGGTGGCCTGGGGTGGCCCCTGGGTTACTTCAGGTGTCTCTCTGCCCCTTTTTCGAGGAAAAAATTATTTTGAATTTTCTGGGATTTTTCGGGAAACTTTATTTTTGGCCAATTTTCAGGGTATAAAAATTGATTTTCTCGCAGAAACAGTTTTTTCAGATGAAGCAAAATAAAACCAAAAGCCAAACTACGGGAGCTCTAAGACAAAGTAACAAGCAAACAACTAACAAAACCAAAGCTAGCAAAAGAAAGGCAAAGACTAGGAAGGAGAAAAGTAAAAGAAAGCAAGTATAACCACAGTGAAAACATTATTTTGTTCATTAAAATCCTTTTGTTAACAAGGTTGATCAAGTCTTGTTACCAAAACAATCTTATATGAAACAAAACTTTTCATTCCACAAGGTGATTATGTTACCTCATACTTGATAGCAATGGTCCCAATCATAATAGTTCCAAAATTTTCTTGTGGAATGGGACAATATATTTCTCCAACCTTGATGCTCTCAATATTTTCAATGGAATTCAGGCAATAGCTTCTAGTAAACTTCTTGGGGAAATAAATAGTATGCTCTTTGTCATTAATATTGAACGTTACTTTTCCTTGATTGCAATTGATGACAGCACCTGCAGTATTAAGAAAAGGTCTCCCAAGAATAATAGACATATTATCATCTTCAGGCATTTCAAGCACAACAAAATCAGTTAAAACCATGCAATTATGAGAAACTTGAACAGGAACATCCTCACATATACCAACAGGAATAGTAGTTTACTTATCAGCCATTTGCAAAGATATATCAGTTGGTATCAATTTTTCTAACTGGAGCCTCTTGTAGAGAGAAAAAGGCATAACACTAACTCCATCTCCCAAGTCACATAAAGCAGTTCTAACATAATTATTCTTAATAGAGCAAGGAATAGTTGGTATACCTAGATCACCAAGTTTCTTTGGAACCTTACCATTGAAGGAATAATTAGCAAGTAAAGTAGAAATATCCTCATTAGGAATCTTCCTTTTATTAGAGACAATATCCTTTATATACTTTGAATAAGGAGACAACTTAATAGCATCAGTCAAAGGAATTTGCAAGAACAAAGGCTTCATCCACTCACAAAACTTGTTGTAGTGTTCTTCCTCCTTTGACTTGTGTTTCTTACCTAGAAAAGGCATAGGTTTCTGCACCAAAGGTTCTCTCTCTTTACCATGTTTATTAGCAATAAAATCTTCCATTGTATACCTAGTGTTCTTAGTGTGTTTCTCAGGTTTTTCCTCAACTTCCTCCTTATCAGGAGAATCATTTTAATCATTACCACTCTCAGTTTCAGCATTTGAGACAAATATACTATTAGGATCTACAACAGGTTCAAGGGGTTCCTCAACTATTTTGTGTTTCTTTTTCTTTCTCTTACGAGGACTACCACTATTCTCACCTTGTTGAGAATCCTGCTCAATTCTTTTAGGGTGTCCTTCAGGATATAAAGGATCTTGAGTAGCTATACCACTCCTAGTTCTAATTCCATAAGCATGTTTATCTCCCGAGGCATTAACTAGCATATCATTTTGTACCTTAACAAGTTGATCAAGTTGGGTTTGAACCATTTTAAAGTGTTTACAAAGAATTTTAATATCATTAGAAGTTATTTCCACAATATCTTTCAACTCATGTATAGCTCTAGAGTTTTCCAACAAATGATTCTGAACTTGTTTATTAAAATTACCTTGTTTAACAATAAATGTGTCAAGTTCCTCTAAACATTGATCAGGAGGCTTACCATAGGGAATATCCCCTTCATTAAAGTGGAGAGAGTGTACCTCAATAGTAGATGAGTGAGGAATTGGCTTGCATAATTCTTCTATAGGAGGTAGATTTTTCACATCTTCAGCTCTAATACCTTTCTCCTTTAGACACTTCTTAGCTTCCTTCATCACTTCATCATTTAATGCAATAACTCCCCTCTTCTTTAGTGTTAGTGTTAGAACTGGTTCGAGAACATCTGGTGTAGGAGTAATAGGCTCAGGTGTATTTAGCTCAGTTGAAGTCCAATCATCATAATTCTTGCTTATTTTAGCCATTAATTCTCCAGCCTCTGTTGGAGTTCTTTTCCTGAAAACACAATCGGCAAAGCTATCTAGGTAGATCCTAGAGTCATCAGTTAGTCTATTATAATAAATATCAAGAAACTCATTCATAGGTAATGGACATCCAGGATGTGTATGAATCAAGGCATAAAACCTTGTCCATGACTCAAGCAATTTCTCTTCTTCTCCCTGTTTAAAATCAAAAAGCCTCTGCAAACCAGCATGTCTAGCACTGGGAGGAAAATATTTCTGGAAGAAAGAAGCAATCAAGCAATCAGGGCTATCAATGGAACCAAGAGGTAATCTATTAAACCAAGCCCTAGCTTCTCCTTTTAGTGAAAAAAGGAAGATCTTAGTAACAAACTACTTGCGCATCTTAAAATCATCAGAGAATTGTAAGGTTCCCAACCTTTAATAAGGTAGAGATCCCTGTGTTTACAACGCTAGTCCCTAGATCAATATCTAGCATCCACAGTTAAGATGTAATATCAAGAAACAAAGGTCATAATACAATTTTATAACCAGGCATAACATAATTTATTACATCTTACATAGCTCATTTGGCTATTACATTACATTGCATCAGAATATCTATAAGCATGGGGTCCTTCATCTTCAAAGTTCCACAGGCAGACATGTTGGTTGTAGACTTGTAATCCTAATCATTAAACTTCACTAATATCAAACAAACCTGCAACATAACAAGTTACAGCCACAAGGGTCAATACATTTGAATTGTATTGGCAAGTGATAATATGCTAATATAGTGGAGTCTATCATTTATATGCATTTGGCTAAGTGGAACTTAGGCTTGCTTGCTCAAAATAGATTTTCCTTATCATTTGAAAACACTAAGTTTTTGCTTGTCAAAAATCACCCAAGGAACCACCAATAGAAATTGGTGAACCTTAAACCCTTGTTCAACCACAAGTTTTTAACTTAGAAATTTGAATGATAAGATTCTTGATAGCTTCCATGTCTTGATGCTCAAATTGTCCTTTGTTAGGGACATGGCTAAGTACTTAGATTTTTACTCTCTGTAGAGGTGGTGCACTTTCCCCACAAGACTTGGTTTCACCAAGACAAGATCTTTCAGAAGCCTTCCCTTAGACCAGAATGGACGCGTTCCAACCTATCATTCCCCTACCACCAACTGTCCATTTGGCTAAGTTATTGCAACCTATATGATCCAGGCAGAGCCCATATTGCCAAGTGGCTGCACTTGAAGCTTCTCAACATTTGACATCTCAAATCTCTTTGTTCCTGGGTGGCTTCCCACAAGTGAGATACACAAGGTAAACCATAGAAATGGGCCTTGTGTAACCACTCAACATAAACCATTCCTTCCATTCCACCCAGGTGTTGCATTTACTTAGTTGTTTTATTAAACAAAACACAAGTCCTCAGACTTAGAAATTTTTCCATAGCATGAATATATATTCCACCCTTGTTTTCTATTACCTAAGCTAAGCATGATAGTAACAGGAATCTTAACTTAGGAAATTCTACTAAGGTTTCATCTACTAGGATTTCCCATGGCATAGTATATACTTAGCAAAATTCCATGCAAGTCCTACTTAGAAACATCACTAATGCATAGTGAAAATAATGGGACAAAAGTATGAAGCATCACTTGCCTTTTTGGTAGAGAGTATAGGTTCACTCCTTGATCTTTGCAATGTTCACTCACTTCAAATCACTATAATTCAATCAAGCAAACAATATTTCAATCTACCATTCAAGCAATTCATCACATAAAATAATAGTGACAAGACAATGCATGCAAGCATGCCAAAATTTGTTTTATTTACAAAAGTGGTTTATAACAGGTTATAAACATTTGAAAACACCTAATTGTCAGTTTATAAAGTGGCAAAATCATTTGTATAAGATTTTACTTCATAAACCATTTTTAGATCAAGTCATTATTTTATGTGGTGAAGAAATGCTTTTAATAAGGCAAAATTCTATAGGTTTCACAAAATATGTTTTCAAACCATATAACCTTGTGTTTAGGGTCAGAGAGTTTATTTCCAAAACATTTCTCAAAGGTTTTCTTCCAAAACCATTTTTAATAATCAAACCATATTTTTATTTGACTAGAAATGGTTTAAATCAAAGATTCATTCTTTTGTTTCACCAAATACATTTTTTAAACCACAATTTGTTTCCTATGGTCAGTAGGTTCAAAACACACCATTTGCCAAAGATTTTATCCTCAAAATCATTTTGGAATAAATTTTATAACCTAAACATGCATACACAAGTTTCTGCAAAAACAATCAATTTAACGGAAGCTTTTTACTAAACAAAGTGCATGGTTGGCTAGGGCTTGTTTTGCTGAATCCATTGATATAAAATTTGCAAAATTTGGATGTGTAGATTAAAAGTTATAGATTTTACAAAATCTTGCATCTAATAGATCAAATCTGTTTTTAAATCAGACTCTGTGACACGCGGCGTGTTTTAATTCGTTGGTACCGCTTCGGCCGGATCGAGCGATGGCAGCCGTTGGATTTAAGTGTGATCATACGGCTCAGAACTAGCGTACCCTTTTAGTTAAGTGAATCTATCGCGTCACTACGATCTGGATCGGACGGCTCCTATCGCCTTGCCAAGAACTGGCGGCGCGACGACGGTGGCGCGCGGCGGCGGCGCTCTGCTAGCGGTGCTGCGGTGGCTACAGGAAGCGAGAGGAGTGGGGGAGATGCTTACCAGATTCGCAGAGTCGCGGTGAAGGTCAAGGTGCTCGCGAGAATGCAAGGGGCGCACGGGGCCACTGGCAATTCCTCGTCGGAGTTGTCCTCTGGCTCGGGTTCGTCCTGTTGAAGACGACGGTGGAGGTACGAAGCACGCCAGAGAGAAAAGAAGACGCGTTTAGATGCGCGGGGCCGTGGCGAATATGCGTGTGTCGAGCTTGCAGGGCACGAGCGGGCGAGCTGATGATACGGGAAGGTCCGCCGGGAGAGGGGGAACAAGTTCGTGTCGTCGAGAACAAGGCGTGGTGGCGGAATCGCCCATGGTGTTAAATCGGAGACAGGGGGTCTGAGGCCTCCGGTGGGGTGGCATCTGGGGGAAAAGAGGGAGAAGAGGGAGGCGTTTAAGGGATCATGGTCGCGGAGAGGTTTTACTGCGGCGTTAACGCGAATTGATTCGATCCTTAAACGTCTACAACGTCCGGCGAGGTGAGGGGCGGGGTCAGCGGGGTGAAGACGATGGTGAGGTGGCGGTGGGGTCGTCTGGTAGCGAGAGAGAAAGAGAGGGAATGGGGTCCACCGGTCAGCGACCTTGCGGGTGAGTTCACTGGTTCGAATCGTTTTTCTGCGGGGAGGAGAGGAACTGGGCTGGACTGGGCCAGGTGGGCTTAGCTGGGCTGGGCTGGCTAGATTCATTTTTTTTGTACTGTTTCTGTTTTTCTTTTTCCTTTTCCTTTATTCTGTTTTGATTTTGATCAAACAATTCAAACACTCATTTGCATTCAAACCTTTGCCAAGTTTTGTGTAGGTTTAAATATTGATTAGTAGCACATTCTGAACTCATTTTAGAATAATTTATTTATTCTTTTTAAGCTGTTTTAATTATTCAAAATAGGCTCTAGTTTTAATTCAAATAAGATTTAATAATATTTTCAAACACCATTTAATTTCTTAAACCTTCCAAATCTTTTAAGTAGGTTTTTATTTGCTTAAAAGGGTGTCAAATAATTCATCTTGAATTATTTGGAAAGTTTTTTAATATGATCCATAAATCATTTGAATTGGTTATTTGTTTTAATTCCAATGGAATTAAATATAGTTTTAATTCCCTAAAGTTTATTTGGAAGATTTCTTTAATCTTAATTATGTTGACTTAAACAACTTTTATTTCACTTGGGTAATTTCCAAAATACTATTTTCTCATGAATTATATAATTATTCTTATTAGGGATTTGTCTTTATTCTAATAGGATTTGGTTCATGCCAATTCATTTTATTTTGGAAAATTCTTTATCCTTTTATTTTATTTAGGTTTTGGATTATATTCATTCCATTTGTTTATGGCTTAGGCCAAGGTTTGATTTGGTCTTTAAATATTCTTTATTTAATATTTCTTTCTTCATCTTATAAAATCCTTATCTTTTTATTTGGAGATCCAAACTTGGTGATTCCAATTTGTAAAATCTTGTTTAATATTTGTTTATCTTTTTAAATGTCTTTAGGATTAATTGCTCACCATTTGGTATGGATTTTAGATAAGGGCTTCATTAGCTTTGGGAATTCAATTCCTTATCTTTATTAAATTCATAAGATTTTATCTATGGTTCCATATTTAGTGAAACCAATTTATATGGCTTTATAATATTTCTATTTGTCTTTCTTGGTCATTTGTGAATGTTTGTTGACAAGATTTTATATGGATCAAATCCATAGGTTTGGAGATACTTGGAAATGATTTTTATTCTATTAGGGTTTTGGGTTTTGATTTATTTCCAAGGGTTTAAGTTTCAAGATACATTCATTGAGGAATGTATTTCTCTTGATTTGAATTTTTGTTGAATTTCAAACTTTAGTTAAAGTTTGTTCAAGATGGGATTTTAAGTTTCCATTTAGAAACAAAAGTTTCTTTTCACCCTAAAATTCAACAATAATTTATTTTATTTTATTTATTTTTCACATTACAAGATTTGGAAAATCTTGGGATGTGACAGGCTACCACACTTAAAATAAATCTCGTCCCAAGATTTGGGGAGGCTAGGGGTTACAAGTTGGATCAAAGCATCTAGGGTACTACCACCCTTAAAAAATTTCCAACTAGATTACATCTTGGCTTGCTTGGGGTCTTGTTGAAATCTCTCTGGGCAAACATCTGCATAGTGTCCTTTGTTTCCACATTTGAAACATGTGACAAGGCTGAGATCCTTCATAGGCTTGTTTATCTTGTGCTTCATCTTTTCTGGACAGTTGCTTGTATAATGTCCTTGGTTACCACAATTGTAACATGTGATAAGATTGAGTTCATCATGTATGGCCTAGCTCTTTGCAGTTGTTGCACCACACTTGGCTAATCTCTTTATACTTCTGCTTCTCTGGACATTCACCGGCATAGTGTCCCATTTCTTTGCAATGACCACATTGCACATGGCTTTTGTCTTTCTTTTTTCTTGGGTTTCTCCAAAGCTAGGAGTGCTTCTAGTTCATGTTCTTCATATGTTATCTCAAAGGTAGGAACAGTTCCTGGTCTCCTTGACCTTCTATTACTCCTTGGATAATACACATGTCTCCTCTTTGGTCCTTTAAATTGAGTCATATTGCTGGGAGGTACAAGCTGAGATTTTCCTTTGTCTTCATCCTTTTTGATAGACTTGGCTCTCTCATGGTAATCTGCAATCAGTTGTTGCACTCCACCTTGTTTCCTTTGTTCAACTATGGAATAGATGGGGCATTGTATAGGGACATGATTGTTTCCTTCACATAGGTAACAAGTAGCTTGGGATGTGGGGCATTGGTCAATTGGATGTTTCTATTCACAATTGGGGCATTGATCTTCATGCTCTTTGGAAGTGTGATCCTTGTCTCCATAAATATTGCAAGCTTGGGTTCCTTCTAGTATAACATCTTTGTCATCCTTGTTGTCATAAACTCCTTGGGAAGAGTTGTCTCCCATGTTGATCATTTGAGTAGCCATACCTTGCAACAATTGGGATTGAGTTTTCAAAACTTCTTGCATGGTTGGGTCTAACTCATTGTTGTTGGCTAAGAACTGAGTTGTCACTTGGTTCAACTGGGTTTGTCTTGCCAGCAGTTGGTCTCTCATGTTGACCTCTTGGTTGTTGTTGTTGTCACCATCCTGGATGTTGGAGTCTCTTGGAGAAGTCATCTGTTTGGGTTGGATTGGGATTAGAATAGGCAAAATATTTCTAAGGGAATAATTCTAATCACACACATCACAATTCACACGAGCAATGTGCAAGCAATCACAAACAAACATTCCACTCAACAACAAGTTTCAAACACATTTTTAGGCAACAAAATATTTTTGTTACACCACATAAGTTGGTGGGTTTGATCTATACTTAATATGGTGGTCCATCTGACATGGTTATACCCTACGGGTACGTGACTTCAGCATACCTGGTCCAGCCCAAGGAAGGCCCACAGCAGACATACGCTGGCCCATGAAGATTTTCGGGTGGCCAAGGCCCATGACGCCTTCGGATCCTTGGAGAGCAAGACTAGCATAGATAGGAAATTTAAAGGGGTAAAACCCTAGAACCTATAACCGATTAGGACTATGCCCGGGACCTGCCTAAGTCTATATAAAGGCCAAGAGGGCACGTCCTAGATCTCTCGACTCATACTTCCGCACACGCACCTTCACGCCAGATCGAATCTGCGCACCCTGTAACCTTCGGTTCCGCCGTAATCAAGAGCAGACAAGCAGGAGTAGGGTTTTCCCTCCGGGGGCCTGAACCTGGGTAAATCTCGTGTCCCCTGGTTGCTTGTCTGGTAACCGTTCCACGATCTCCAGCATCCTCATCTTCTCCAAAACCCAAGTCCATAACAATGGGCATTGACGAGTCGAAACCTCGTCAATTGGCGCCGTCTGTGGGAATCGGGGCTGCTGATTGTGCGATCGTGACGGTCCCGACCCAATCGATCTACAACTCCGCGGCGATGGAGAATCACCTCCTCTTCGGCGCTTTCGACTTCACCGCCCACTCGCCGGCCACCATGAAGGATTTCGAGCCCGTAGGCGACGGACTCGAAATTTTGTTCGGGAGCTTCTGCTTTCAGGTGGGACAAACTGGCACCCTCCGCCTTCCTGAGCGGGTGCCCGTGCCATCAATCAGGCCCGCCTCATGGGCTCCACACCCCGTGCTGCGCACATCACCATCGACAGATGAGTTCTACGACAAGCGCTGCAACTCCGATCTCAGGCGATCCACCTTCGGATGAAGGACCTACGGTTCGGATCCAAAGCTGCGGCGGCAGCGGACGATCTCGCGCTACCAATGCGCCGCAGTCATCCAGGAGCAGCAAACGCCTAACCCACCGCCCAACACGAACCCCAACCCGCAGGACAGAAATGGCGAAAACGGCGGGAACAGAAGAAGCCAGTCCCCCCACCCAACGGGGAAAACAACGGCCACCTCATCCAACTTAGCAAAGAAGGATGGGTCCAGTCCTGTCTGTGGACTCCCCATGTGACCTACTGATGGCATACCACTACCTCCTCATCGAGGAGCACAAGAAGCAAGTCAAGATGCAGGAGACGCTCGACAAACGCAAGCAAGCAACCTCTGAGTCCAGCGCACGACGAGCTGCGCTCTCCGCCATGGCACCCGGCTCTAGCACAAACGGAAACCAGGGAAACAAACACCGCTCTCGGGTGGAGAACATGGATCCCAGGGAACGCCGTGATGTGACCCGAACTCTCCACACATCGTTCATGGATATGGATGCCGACGGCAACATCATCCCGAAGACAACACAAGCTGCGATCATGGCAGCCACTGCGTATCTCGCAGCCCACCCACCTCCGGAGGGGGACCCAAAAAGAGCCATGCATAAGTCCGCACTCACCGGACTCGGACTTGTCGGAGCTGCGCTCCACGAAGACGCTCCTGCGGAGCCGAAGAAGAAAGCTCCGTCCAGGCGCGATCGGAGCCCCACCCCTTCATCCGGAGAGGAAGAGGAAGACGACCTTCCTCGATGGAAGAAGAGCTCGCATCGCCATAAACGCGACTACGACACCAGAGACGCGCTTACACAGCGCAAAATCGACAAAGCGCGAGCAAAACGTGCATGTTCGTCTGAATCCGAGATGGACGAAGACAAAGGAGAACTCTGTGGAGCCCGATGCTTCAGCAGATCTGTTCGGCGAACGCAGATGCCACGCAATTTCAAGCTTCCTTCGGATACTCCGAAGTTCAACGGCACGCAAGATCCAAAATCCTGGCTCAGTGACCATCTGTCATCCGTCAAGCTTCACGGCGGCAACAAAGAAACCACCATGCAATGCCTCCAGCTGCAGCTGACAGGCGCGGCGCGGGTCTGGCTCAGCAGCCTATCATCAGGATCCATCCGAAGTTGGGAGGAGCTAGCTTACATTTTCATCCGAAATTTCAAGGGCACCAGCAAGAGGCCCGCCTCAATCGAAGAGTTGCAAGCCTGCACTCACAAAACGGGTGAATCTATTCGCTCGTACATACTACGCTGGTCTACCACCAAGAACTCCGCAGCACAGATCTCCGAAGAGAGGTCCATCGACGCCTTTAGAGACGGCGTCAAACGCCAAGATTTCAAGGAGGAACTTGGGCGCGTCAAGCCCAAGACACTCGACCACCTCATGGACATCGCCAACAGGTGGGCGGACGGCGAAGATTGCATTCACCAAGCACAATCAGATGAAGAGGACGACTACGGCCGAAGGCGAGAACGCCACAGCAAGAGGAGATCGCGCGTCTACGAGGACCGCGACGGACCCGACATGGTCGCGGCCGGCTACGCCGACCGCCGGAACGACAACAGCCGCAACAGCGGAGGATATCGCGGCGGAAACCTCCCCGATAAAGGACGCCCAGCATAGTCGTGGCAACGCCGCGACCGCGACAACGGACCCTCAGCATACGACAAACTTTCGGGTCCATGCACCATCCACTTCTACATCGACAAACAGGATGGCAAAAAGAAAGCCAGTCACATGCTCAAGGACTGCCGCGAGTTCCAGAAACTCAGCGAAAGCATGGTGTAGATGAGGCAACAAGCCCCAAACCCTGCGTTCGGAAACGCACCTGCGCCAGGTGAAGTAGCACACGGAGCTCCTCCACCGCCGCCTATTGGAGGCCCAAACCAACCAGTCGCACTAGCGCAGAACAACGCCGGGATCGGGTACCCCCCACCGAAAGGAGCACTAAATATGATCCAGAAGGGACGCCCCACAAATAGGGTGCAGAAGAAAATCACCCGACAAATCAACTTGGCCGTGGCAACTTCGCCTGCAATCCCTAAGTACCTCAGCGGATCGGAGTCCTGCATCACATTCACTCACGCGGATCACCCTTGCCAGATCGCTCGCCCTGGTCATGCTGCCCTGGTGCTGGAGGCGCAGATCGGAGGCTTCGAGATGAATCGTGTCTTCATGGACGGCGGCAGCGGCATCAACCTAATGTTTGCAAGCACTCTAGCAGCAATGCGGATCCCGCAATGCAGCCTGGAACAATCAGACACAACGTTCCACGGCATCGTCCCAGGGAAGGGCATATTCCCCCTGGGCAAAATAGGGCTCGACGTCATCTTCGGGAAGCCGGACAACTTCCGGCAGGAACGACTCGAATTCGAAGTGGTGGACTGGCCGTCACAATACCACGCCATCCTGGGGCGTGTAGCATTCGCAAGGTTCCTGGCCGTCCCACACTACGCATACCTACTACTCAAGATGCCAGGACCGAGGGGCGTCATCACAGTCCACGGGAGCTTCACTCGATCGGACCAATGCGACAGGGATTTCAACAAAATCTCCCAGTCTTTCGGCATGCAAGACGAGCTTGTAAGCTCCGCTTCGAGGTGACGGACAATGGGGCACCCCGATCCTGACGAACGCACTGACATGTCCTTGACTCCGTCAACACCAAGAAAGTACAAGTCCATCCGACGGATGCCTCCAAGACGCCCTGATGCCGCGACCTCAGCTCGCGCCAGGAAGGCACGCTCGTCGAATTCCTCCGTGGCGCTGGAAATCTTACCTGGTGTCCTGCGGACATGCCAGAGTTCCGAAATTCGCGAGCACGCACTCAATGTCTTTCCGGACACCAAGCAGTCAAGCAGTCCATCCAGAGGTAGCCAGACCCAGCGAAGCTATCGGCAAGGAAATCAATAGACTGCTCGCTGAAGACTTTATCAGGGAAATCAAGGAAAGTGAGTGGCTGGCAAACACAGTGATGGTCCCAAAAAAGGACACGGACATCCTGCGGATGTGCGTGGATTTCACGTCACTAAACAAGCACTGCCCAAAGGACCATTTCCCTCTTCCTCGGATCGACCAGATCATCGATTCGACTGCAGGTTGCGAGAAACTCTCCTTCCTCGACGCCTACTCAGGCTATAACCAGATTCGACTCAAGGTCGAAGATCAGGAGAAAACGGCGTTTATCACACCGTTCGGAGTATTCTGTTACAACACAATGCCCTTTGGCCTAAAGAACGCGGGTGCCACGTACCAGCGATGCATGCTGGCCTGCCTCAAGGACCAGATCGGTCGCAACGTCCAAGTCTATGTCGACGGCATAGTAATAAAAACCAAGGAGGCAAGGACACTTATCGACGATCTCCGCGAGACGTTCGACAACCTTGATCGCTACAGCATCAAGCTCAATCCCGAAAAGTGCGCCTTCGGCGTCCCATCGGGTCAGCTGCTCGGGTACTTCATCTCTCAACGAGGGATCGAGGCGAACCCAAAGAAAATCAGAGCCATCATGGCAATGGAGAAGCCAAAAAACCTCAAAGGCGTCCAGCAGCTCGCAGGGCGAATAGCGGCGCTAAGCAGATTCATCATCTGCATGGGCGAGAAGGCCCTGCCATTCTACCAACTGCTGCGCAAGGCAGACAAGTTCGAGTGGACACCAGAAGCCAACGATGCATTCGAAAGCCTCAAATGGCTCCTCTCCACCTCGCCCATTTTGGTCACACCAAAGGAGCGCGAGCCCCAGCTGCTGTACATAGAAGCCACACACCAGGTGTCAGCACCGTACTCGTTGTCGAACGACCCGAAGAAGGCAAGACCCACGGGGTCCAGCGCCCAATTTACTACCTCAGCGAGGTACTGACACCAACAAAGCAGAGGTACCCTCACTACCAGAAGCTAGCCTACGGTCATGGCAGTCAAAGAAACCTGGACGCGCCCATACCTCCAGTTCCTTTTAAATGGAGAACTGCCTGACAGCCCGACAGATGCCCGACGCATATCTCATCGGTCAAAAGCCTTCACCATCATCAACAGCGAGCTGTACAAGCGCAGTATTACCGGTGTACTACAAAGGTGCGTCACCATCGGTGACGGAAAAGCAATCCTCCAAGACATCCACGAGGGCATCTGCGGCCATCACGCAGGCAGCCGCTCCCTTGTCGCCAAAGCTCTACGAGCAGGATTCTACTGGCCAATGGCCATGAGCGACGCAAAGGACATCGTACGAAGATGCAACGGATGCCAACGGTTCGCCGACAAACCGCACGCACCTGGGTCCGAGCTCAGACCCATACCCATAGCCTGGCCTTTTTCTCAATGGGGCCTCGACATGATCGGCAAACTGCCAAAATCCTCGAAAGGAGGACACGTTTTCCTCCTGGTTGCAGTCGACAAATTCACCAAGTGGATCGAGGCCATGCCGGTCAACAACCAGAAAGGCAAATTTGCCGTCAAGTTCTTCGAGTCCATTGTCTACAGGTTCGGCGTACTGCACAGCATCATCACCGACAACGGATCGAACTTCATCTCCGAGGAATTCCAGGACTTCTGCGAAGGCCTTGGGATCAACATCACGTACGCCTCAGTGGCACTCCCACAAACGAACGGGCAAGTGGAAAAGGCCAACGGCCTAATCGGCGCCGGCATCAAGAAGCGCCTCATGAGTTCAATCGAACAAAAAGCTGGAGCCTGGACGAAAGAGCTACCATCCGTCCTGTGGAGCTTACGGACTACGCCAAACAGCTCCACCGGCTACACACCGTTCTTCATGGTACACGGAGCCGAGGCCGTGCTACCAGCCGAAGTACGCCACCAGGCCCCACGGGTCGTCGCTTACACAAGCGAATCCACGATTGCACTCGAAGGCGCTATCGACACACTCGGCGAAGCACGGGATATAGCAGCAGCTCGATCAGGTGTACCAGCGAGTCTCCAACTACCACAGCCGCCGGCTGCCAAGGTCGCCGTCGAAGGAGACCTCGTCTTGCGACTCAAGCAAAAGCGACCGAATAAATTCGAGTCACCATGGGAAGGACCCTACGTCATCACCGAAGTCATCCCAGGTGGCGCCTATCACCTCAAGCACGTGGAATCTGGAGTCGCATACTCCAATCCATGGAACATCGCGCATCTACGACGATTCTATCCGTAGCAACCTACCCCCTTTACTTTCAATAAGGCTTTCAGCCAAGGCTATTCAGCCGAACAATGTACCTCCTCCATTACGATATAAATAAAGCTAAGTGTCTCGCCCCAAAACTTCAGTTCGCTATTTTTGCTACATGCTACAAATGCACTCGGGGGCTCCCCCACATCACGATTTCATCGACTGAGGATCAAACGTGTACACCTGAGTAGCTGACAACGTCAGGCAAACGAAAAGGACACGTACTCAATCAAAGCACTGTGTGCTCACAATAAACAAACCTTTACAACAAAGGGCACAACACGCCTAGCCGAAATATACAAATTTTACATCTAACTCTTTTTTCAGGTTCTACCTATTCCGAAGAAAAACCTGAGCACGCTGCTCAAACAAATCTACGACCTATTCGGCATACTGCCTTACAGCTGCGTAATGCGGACGCATGTCCCACTCACCACCATCAGGGCGAAGAGGTGTCCCAGCGGCCACAGAAGCCAAATCCACGTCAGGCCGGTGCAGCCTCACAAGAGACAAAGCAGCCTTCACTCCTGCGACGAGCTGTTGCCGCACCAACTCCTTGACATTGCTCACGTTCTGAAACTTCGACAGAAGACCCGCAAGGCTTGTCGGTACGGCATCCAAAGGGAACATGACGTGCAGCACCAAGGCAAGCGACGTTTGCACTTGGCGAAGCACTCGAGAAACCTGGTGCACACGATCCTGCACCGTCGCCAGAGCTACGGCACGGTCACGATCCATCCAGAAGAAGCCGCCAGCCTCCATGTCCTGTTGAGTCAAGCAATTGACCTGAACAGCGACACCCTCCTTTTCTTCCCTCGAAGCAAGGTTGGCACCTGTGATAATTTCACAAAATAAGAGTAAGGCCAGCAGGCCCATCCGAAGAACCGAGCTACAGCTCGAACCAAAGAACAACTTACATTGTAGCTCCTCGGACAGCCGAACCAGCTCCGCCATCAAGTACTCCTCTCTGGCTGCACCACGATCCGCCTTGTACTTCCAAACATCGGCATGACCGCGTAACCCGAGCAACTCCCTCTCCAGACTACGCACACGATCCCGAAGAAAAGTGAGTTGCGAGGAATCATCCAAAGATGGTCGCAGCGGCATTGTGGACGGGGTGTCAGCAATTGACACCGAAGGAACCTATAGCAGCAGAAAAAGAAAGGAACACAGACATTCAGACAATGATAGAGCACAACTCAGAAGAATTCATTAAACATATAAGGCCACTACGTGGCACAAGGATGGTGTTCTTCAAGATATTTACAACAAAAGTAGACTACAAACTACCCTACGTCTACAATGCCTAAGACGCGGCACCCTGAGTCGCTTGAGCCGGAGCAGGCGCCTAGCTTTGGCCCCACCTTCCCGATGCATACTCAGACAACAAATCAATGAGCTTGGGCCCATATCGCTTGCAGCGAGCAGTGTAGGCAGCAAATGCTACCTCGGATCCATCTGCAGCCGTCGGCATCCGGGAGGTGATCTAGGGCAGATCTAGCTCCGCTCCAGCCGCCAAGGCCATCGCCAGCCCGACGGACGCGCCGATGCCCTTCTGCTTGCGCTTGTACGCCGCAGACGCTTCGGCTGACAGAGCCTCCGCCAGAGCATCCACATCATCGAGGGTCGCGCCCTTAGGAACAAGCTCCTTGTAGAAGCGGTCAAGGACCTCCTTCGCCTTGGCAAGGGAGGCGGCAGCGGCTTTGCGATGGTCTTCGACCGCCACAGTAGCATCATCTAGAGCACTCCCATGCTCTAGAGCACCGCGGTCGAACTCGATGCCTGCGGCATCTGAGACAAAAAATAAGAAGGAAGACATGAAGAAAAGCAGCACAGAAGAAGACACGAGGCATGAAGAAACAAGCACAAATCTAGCACTTACCCGAAATAGCCTTGGCAGTAGCCATGAGCTTCGCCGCCACCTCTCTCTCGCGCGCAGCCGCAACAGTGGCCAGCTGCTCCTCACGGTCCGCGGCCTCCTGCTGCAGACGCTCTTTCGCTTCGGCTGCCTTAGTCAGCTCTAGCTCAAGGCGTTCCTTCGCACCAACGGCGGCCTCGTATACACTCCGATTGACCAAGGCTCTTCTTGAGAGCGTCGACCTCACGGAGAGAAGTGTTATGCTCCTCTGCATTCAAGACAAGCAAGTGTTAAAGAACAGGACCAGGATAAATAAGAGAGGCACTAAAAGGCAGATAGGTACCTTGAAGCTGCCGAAGGTTCGCCTCCAGCGCCAAGCGCTCCTGCACCAGCCGCTTGGCCTCCTGCACAAAAGGCTGAAAGAAAAAGAAATAGCAGTAAGAAAAGGACTTGGGGGCTACGCCCAACACAAAGGAGTAAAAACAAAATTCGCACACGAAGACACTCGGGGGCTCCCCCCGTGAAGCAGAAAAACTTACATGCTCTGATGGAGATTCCGAAGGACCGCCTGCGAAATTCTGAGGCGCAACCACCTGCACCTCCTGCAACGGAGGATCCGGAGCCGCGCCACCCGAAGTCGCCACTGTCTGAGGCGGAGGAGACGCAATTTTCGACTCCCTCATCATCTCCCGTGCACCATCACTGGAGGAATCGTGGGAGGAATGCCTGCATACGAACAAATCAGCACAAGTGCAAAAATCATGAAGGAAAAAGGACAATAGTACAACAAGAAACTTACGAGCCCAGTGAGCTTAGGTCAAAGACAGGAGGAGTCCTTCGGGCCCTCTTCTCCTCCTTCTTCTCTTCCTTCTTCTCCTCCTTCTTTTCTTCCTTCTTCCCATTTGGCAGTGCGGCGCTTCTGATCCCATACAGGGAATGGCAGGAAGGGGAGAGGAAGAACCTCCATGACCGTCACTATGACGCTCAAGACCCAGAGGGTTTCTGGGAGTCGGAGGAGTCGAGGCATCCGAAGACTCGTTGGAGCTCCATGATCATTTGCGCGTATGGTCCTCACTCGACTCGTCAGCATCCTCCGCCGGAGATCGCGCCGACGGCAGCTCGGACACAGACTCAACCACTTCATTATCCGGGGCATTCGGATACTTTTCGGGCAATGGCGGTACCATGCCCGACACTTTGAAGCTCTGCAAAGTCAGAAGGAACTTTGGTAGCAAACAAAGGAAATAAATACACAGCCAACAAAAAGCACTACGTGCACAAATCTACACCTGCGGTACGGCCAACGTCGAAGAAAATGGAGGAGTTAGCGATTTCCCTGGGATTTCTTCTCCGTCCTTGAACTTCAGCAGCGCACGAAGGGCCCTGTCAAGATCCCCCTCGGAGATTTTCTCAGCCGAAACCCTCGTCGGATCACGGCGCCCAGAATAAAGAAACATCGGGTGCGCCCTCGCTTGGAGAGGCTGCACCCGACGCTCAAGAAACGTCCGGATGATGTCCACGCCATTCACTTCCTTCTCCGGAATCAGCTGGAGATCCTCCACCCGACGGTAAAGGGCCTCTATCTCCGCCACCTCACCATCCAAGATTTGGTTTTTCCAAGACCTTTTCTTATCAATCGTTTGGGAGGGGTCAAAGGGAACAAGACCAAAATCTTGCCCGGGCACTACGGAGTCGCGGATATAAAACCATCGCCTCCTCCAGTACTGGACAGATTCTGACATGGAAAAAGAAAAGAAGAGAAGATTGGGACTAAGGGAGATGATGCAACCCCCAATGGGATACACACCATCCGAACCATATTGCCTCTTCACGGAATAGAGCTTCCGGAAGAGGCCAAAGTGCGGCTCAATGCCAAGCCAACACTCGCAAAAAGTGATAAAACAAGCAATGTGGAGAAGAGAATTGGGAGACAGATGATGAAGCTGAATCCCATAGAAGAAGAGCAGTCCACGGAGGAAGTTGTGGACTGGAAAAGAAAACCCACGCATAACAAAGGCGATAAACATAACCCGATACCCAGATGGGGGACGGGGGATTACCTCATTGCCGGGGAGTTTGACGGCCTCCCTATCCTGTGGGATCAGGCCCCGCTCGCGAAGCTTGCGGAGATCGCTCTCCCGCGTCTCTGATCGCCGCCAGCCACCATCGGTGACACGGGTAGCGGTGGTTCCCTTCTTTCCTCCAGCGGTTCTGGTCCCAACCGCAGAAGACGATTTCTTTGGTTTCCCCATTGCGCTACGGCGGCGCCGGTGGTGAAAGCACAGAAACGACAACGGAAATGTGGAAGGAAATCCTAGCACGCAGCAAGAATCGCTAGAGCACAAGGAGGCAGTGAAAACAAGAACAGATGCGGTGAAAACAAACCGCGGCTTTCCCCAATGATTATAATAGCGAAGACGACGCACGGCAGCCTTCCATCCAGAAGACCTAACACCAATGGCAGATCTGACCGTACACGTGTCAACATCACAACGAACCGTCGTTACCACGCCGTCCACTACGCGCGGAAATCGAGGAGACGCCATAATTATCTCCACGCCGCGCATGACCGGTCAATTCAAAGTCAGCAAGTGGGACCCACGTTCGTCCAGTCAAGTCATCTCTGGCATAGCAGACGCTTGAGGTCATTGATCGTCAGCACTGATGTCATCAAAAGCTATACTAGCACCAACTACAATTCTTCGGCTCCACAGCTAAGAGTACTCACTCGAATCTTCGATTCGACTAAATACTCGAGGGCTACTCCTATCAGGAGCGCTGGCCGCGCACCCGGAAGATGAATAAATACAAAGTATTTCTTCGAGTCCTACGTCGAGTCTACGACTCCACTACGGACTCGGGGGCTACTCCCATAGGGAGGATGAATTTAAGCATCCGAAAATTTTCGTGTCCTACGGACTTAACGACTGAACAATGCTTGAACTAAAGTCTCTGCTCGAGTCTACGACTCGAACAGACACTCGGGGGCTACTCCCATAGGGAGCGCTGGTCGCGCACCATATGAAATCTTTGACTGCGATCTTTCGGATCAGCACGCAAAAACTTTTTGGCAACTCTGCCCCAACAAAACGCTGAGTGAGCGACAATCTCCCTGGCCACCCGAAGCACCTTCGTGGTGACAAATGTTCGGATGCTGCGTCTGCGATGCAAAGATAAGACCTGCAGATATCATCTGATGGTCTGGCAACATACACGACTGCGCTCTGCTAGTATAAATCCATGCCAACAGGCGTGATGAAAAATCCCAACGGACGCGTTGGGTACATCAATTAAAAACACTGGAATTCCACTCCTGTAAGTCCTCCGCGGCCTGAGTCGAATTATGCCAGCATATGTTCCGGGTTCAAGTTAAGGGACTCGAACCTGATGAAGATAATGTTGTTTCGTCCTAAGACAGTTAACTGACCCTGATCTGTCAGGTGAGTCAGGCACATGTATCAACAATCCCTACACACATATATTGTTAACACCTAGTTGCACCCGAAGGATTGAAGAGTCCTCAGCCGAATCTACGATTCGACTAATCACTCGTGACTCTTGACATGGTTATACCCTACGAATGCGTGACTTCACATACCGGTCCAGCCCAAGGAAGGCCCACAGCAGACATCTGCTGACCCATGAAGATTTTCGGTGGCCAAGGCCCATGACGCCTTGGATCCTTGGAGAGCAAGACTAGCATAGATAGGAAATTTAAAGGGTAAAACCCTAGAACACAGAACCGACTAGGACTATGCCCGGACCTGCCTAAGTCTATATAAAGGCCGGAGGGCACGTCCTAGATCTCTCGACTCATACTTCCTTTACGCACCTTCACGCCAGATCGAATCTGCGCACTCTGTAACCTTCGGTTCCGCCGTAATCAAGAGCAGACAAGCAGGAGTAGGGTTTTCCCTCCGGGGGCCTGAACCTGGGTAAATCTCCTGTCCCCTGGTTGCTTGTCTGTTAACCGTTCCACGATCTCCAGCATCCCCATCTTCTCCAAAACCCAAGTCCATAACAATGGGCATTAACGAGTCAAAACCTCGTCACCATCTATGTGGTTCACTTGAGATCTTTCCTTCCTTCTTGGTTGATTCTTCTTGAACAAGATCTTTGTATCCTTGGAGAATATTTCCTGTGTCTTGGTCACAAAACTTCAAAGTGATGATGATTCCTTCTAAGTTGTGTTTCCTTAGTCTTCAAGTCTTGAGTAACTTTTCTTGTCTCACTTGTAGTCCTTAGTGATATCCAAGGTTGAAGTCCATGTTGAAAGTGTTGAAGATGTTGAAGTCATTAGAGTTGAAGATGTTGAAGTCATTAGAGTTGATGAAGTCCTTTGCACATGATGAAGTCTTTGGCCATGGGAAAGGATTTGTCCATCAAGTTTGAAATAGAAGAGATGTAGAATCAAAACCAAAATGGTTGAGGAAAGAGTTTACAAGATTGTTTATAAATAAGTTTTGGAACAAATACAACTCCTATTTTTCTAAGGGTTTTGTCCAATCCTAGGGTTACAATCCTACAGGCAACACAGTTCTCTGATACCATCTATAAGGTTCCCAACCTTTAATAAGGTAGAGATCCCTGTGTTTACAATGCTAGTCCCTGGATCAATAGCTAGCATCCACAGTTAAGATGTAATATCAAGAAACAAAGGTCATAATACAATTTTATAACCAGGAATAACATAATTTATTACATCTTACATAGCTCATTTGGCTATTACATTACATTGCAGCAGAATATCTATAAGCATGGGGTAATTCATCTTCAAAGTGCCACAGGCAGACATGTTGGTTGTAGACTTGTAATCCTAATCATTAAACTTCACTAATATCAAACAAGCCTGCGACATAACAAGTTACAGCCACAAGGGTCAATACATTTAAATTGTATTGGCAAGTGATAATATGGTAATATAGTGGAGTCTATCATTTATATGCATTTGGCTTAGTGGAGCTTAGGCTTGCTTGCTCAAAATAGATTTTCCTTATCATTTGAAAACACTAAGTTTTTGCTTGTCAAAAATCACCCAAGGAACCACCAATAGAAATTGGTGAACCTTAAACCCTTGTTCAACCACAAGTTTTTAACTTAGAAATTTGAATGATGAGATTCTTGATAGATTCCATGTCTTGATGCTCAAATTGTCCTTTGCCAGGGACATGGCTAAGTACTTAGATTTTTACTCTCTGTAGAGGTGGTGCACTTTCCCCACAAGACTTGGTTTCACCAAGACAAGATCTTTCAGAAGCCTTCCCTTAGACCAGAATGGACGCGTTCCAACCTATCATTCCCCTACCACCAACTGTCCATTTGGCTAAGTTATTGCAACCTATATGATCTAGGCAGAGCCCATATTGCCAAGTGGCTGCACTTGAAGCTTCTCAACATTTGACATCTCAAATCTCTTTGTTCCTGGGTGGCTTTCCACAAGTGAGATACACAAGGTAAACCATAGAAATGGGCCTTGTGTAACCACTCAACATAAACCATTCCTTCCATTCCACCCAGGTGTTTCATTTACTTAGTTGTTTTATTAAACAAAACACAAGTCCTCAGACTTAGAAATTTTTCCATAACATGAATATATATTCCACCCTTGTTTTCTATTAGCTAAGCTAAACATGATAGTAACAGGAATCTTAACTTAGGAAATTCTACTAAGGTTTCATCTACTAGGATTTCCCATGGCATAGTATATACTTAGCAAAATTCCATGCAAGTCCTACTTAGAAACATCATTAATGCATAGTGAAAATAATGGGACAAAAGTATGAAGCATCACTTGCCTTTTTGGTAGAGAGTATAGGTTCACTCCTTGATCTTTGCAATGTTCACTCACTTCAAATCACTACAATTCAATCAAGCAAACAATATTTCAATCTACCATTCAAGCAATTCATCACATAAAATAATAGTGACAAGACAATGCATGCAAGCATGCCAAAAAAAAATTATTTACAAAAGTGGTTTATAACAGGTTATAAACATTTGAAAACACCTAATGGTCATTTTATAAAGTGGCAAAATCATTTGTATAAGATTTTACTTCATAAACCATTTTTAGATCAAGTCATTATTTTATGTGGTGAAGAAATGCTTTTAATAAGGCAAAATTCTATAGGTTTCACAAAATATGTTTTCAAGCCATATAACCTTGTGTTTAGGGTCAGAGAGTTTATTTCCAAAACATTTCTCAAAGGTTTTCTTCCAAAACCATTTTTAATAATCAAACCATATTTTTATTTGACTAGAAATGGTTTAAATCAAAGATTCATTCTTTTGTTTCACCAAATACATTTTTGAAACCACAATTTGTTTCCTATGGTCAGTAGGTTTAAAACACACCATTTGCCAAAGATTTTATCCTCAAAATCATTTTGGAATAAATTTTATAACCTAAACATGCATACACAAGTTTCTGCAAAAACAATCAATTTAACAGAAGCTTTTTACTAAACAAAGTGCATGGTTGGCTAGGGATTGTTTTGCTGAATCCATTGATATAAAATTTGCAAAATTTGGACGTGTAGATTAAAAGTTATAGATTTTACAAAATCTTGCATCTAATAGATCAAATCTGTTTTTAAATCAGGCTCTGTGACACGCGGCGTGTTTTAATTCGTTGGTACCGCTTCGGCCGGATCGAGCGATGGCAGCCGTTGGATTTAAGTGTGATCATACGGCTCAGAACTAGCGTACCCTTTCAGTTAAGTGAATCTATCGCGTCACTACGATCTGGATTGGACGGCTCCTATCGCCTTGCCAAGAACTGGCGGACGGCAGCGATGGCGGTGGCTGAGAGCGGTGCTGCGGTGGCTACAGGAAGCGAGAGGAGTGGGGGAGATGCTTACCAGATTCGCAGAGTCGCGGTGAAGCTCAAGGTGCTCGCGAGAATGCAAGGGGCGCACGGGGCCACTGGCAATTCCTCGTCGGAGTTGTCCTCTGGCTCGGGTTATCTGTTGAAGACGGTGGAGGAAGTCAGGCACGCCGAGAGAAAGAAGAAAGGCGGTTAGATGCGCGGGGTCGTGGTGAATATGCGCGTGTGAAAGAGAGGGAGAGGGGAGGTCTGGTCTTACCAGCAGTGCTCGTCGGAGCGGAGGCACACGGTGGCGCTGCATTGGCGATGACGTTGTCGAGCTTGCAGGGCACGAGCGGGCGAGATGATGATAAGGGAAGGTCCGCCAGGAGAGGGGGAACAAGTTCGTGTGCGTCAGGGAGCAAGGGGGGCGTGGGCTGGCCGGAATCGCCGCGGGTGTTCGTCGGAGACAGGGGGTCGTCGTGAGCAATACGGGCAGCCTGAGGCCTCCGGTTGGGTGGTGTCTGGGGGAAAAGAGGGAGAAGAGGGAGGCGTTTAAGGGATCATGGTCGCGGAGAGGTTTTACTGCGGCGTTAACGCGAATTGATTCATTCCTTAAACGTCTGCAACGTCCGGCGAGGTGAGGGGCGGGGTCAGCGGGGTGAAGACGATGGTGAGGTGGCGGTGGGGTCGTCTGGCAGCGAGAGAGAAAGAGAGGGAATGGGGTCCACCGGTCAGCGACCTTGCGGGTGAGTTCACTGGTTTGAATCGTTTTTCTGCGGGGAGGAGAGGAACTGGGCTGGACTGGGCCAGGTGGGCTTAGCTGGGCTGGGCTGGCTAGATTCATTTTTTTGTACTGTTTCTGTTTTTCTTTTTCCTTTTCCTTTATTTTGTTTTGATTTTGATCAAACAATTCAAACACTCATTTGAATTCAAACCTTTGCCAAGTTTTGTGTAGGTTTAAATATTGATTAGTAGCATATTCTGAACTCATTTTAGAATAAGTTATTTATTCTTTTTAAGGTCTTTTAATTATTCAAAATAGGCTCTAGTTTTAATTCAAATAAGATTTAATAATATTTTCAAACACCATTTAATTTCTTAAACCTTCCAAATCTTTTCAGTAGGTTTTTATTTGTTTAAAAGGGTGTCAAATAATTCATCTTGAATTATTTGGAAAGTTTTTTAATATGATCCATAAATCATTTGAATTGGTTATTTGTTTTAATTCCAATGGAATTAAATATAGTTTTAATTCCCTAAAGTTTATTTGGAAGATTTCTTTAATCTTAATTATGTTGACTTAAACAACTTTTATTTCACTTGGGTAATTTCCAAAATACTATTTTCTCATGAATTATATAATTATTCTTATTAGGGATTTGTCTTTATTCTAATAGGATTTGGTTCATGCCAATTCATTTTATTTTGGAAAATTCTTTATCCTTTTATTTTATTTGGGTTTTGGATTATATTCATTCCATTTGTTTATGGCTTAGGCCAAGGTTTGATTTGGTCTTTAAATATTCTTTATTTAATATTTCTTTCTTCATCTTATAAAATCCTTATCTTTTTATTTGGAGATCCAAACTTGGTGATTCCAATTTATAAAATCTTGTTTAATATTTGTTTATATTTTTAAATCTCTTTAGGATTAATTGCTCACCATTTGGTATGGATTTCAGATAAGGGCTTCATTAGCTTTGGGAATTCAATTCCTTATCTTTATTAAATTCATAAGATTTTATCTATGGTTCCATATTTAGTGAAACCAATTTATATGGCTTTATAATATATCTATTTGTCTTTCTTGATCATTTGTGAATGTTTGTTGACAAGATTTTATATGGATCAAATCCATAGGTTTGGAGATACATGGAAATGATTTTTATTCTATTAGGGTTTTGGGTTTTGATTTATTTCCAAGGGTTTAAGTTTCAAGATAAATTCATTGAGGAATGTATTTCTCTTGATTTGAAATTTTGTTGAATTTCAAACTTTAGTTAAAGTTTGTTCAAGATGGGATTTTAAGTTTCCATTTAGAAAAAAAAGTTTCTTTTCACCCTAAAATTCAACAATAATTTATTTTATTTTATTTATTTTTCACATTACAAGATTTGGAAAATCTTGGGATGTGACAAGAATAAAGCACTCATAGTAGAAGGCTCATTCATATGAGCCACAACACTCTCATTTTCAGTCCCACAGAAAGATTGATGACCCACAAGTACAGGGAATCGCAATAGTCTTCGTGAGTAGTATTACCCAATTTATTGATTCGACACAAGGGGAGCCAAAGAATACTTGTAAGCCTTAGTTCAGCTGCACCTGGAAATAGTTCTTACTGACAGAAGTTTATCAGTAGCAACAGTTTGGTAGTAGCAACAGTAAAGCAACAAAGACGGTGAAACAATAGAAATAATGTAACGATACTTGATATGATTGGGATTGGTCTGCGGTAGGCATAAGGATGGATGGACGGGCGTTGCATGGACGAGTCTAAACATGTAACTTCAAGATCTAGGGCATTGCAGATATAGTCCAAAGGCATGTGCTCCAAATATAGTCATGCGTGCTCGCAATGAGAACTTGCACAACATCTTCTGTCCAGCCAGCCCGTGGCAGCGGGGCCTCTAGGGAACTACTGGAAATTAAGGTGCTCCTTTTAATAGAGCACCAGAGCAAAGCATTAACACTCCATGAACACATGTGATCCTCACACCACAGCCATCCCCTCCAGTTGTCCCAATTATTGTCACTTTGGGGCCTTTGGATCCGGACAATTATATGTGTACACAACTTGCAGATAAGATCACAAACAATACTATCATAATGATTCAATAATAAGTTCAGATCTGAGATCATGGCACTGGGGCCCTAGTGACAAGCATTAAGCACAACAAGTTGCAACAAAGTCAAATAGCACTAAATAGAGATACTAGGCACTATGCCCTAACAGATCTTATTCGATTACCTGATAGAACTCATCCAATCCCTACCATCCCCAAGCCTACAGCAGGGGATTACTCACTCATGGATGAGGGAAACATCGATGGTTGATGGAGATGCGTTGGTGATGACGATGGCGATGATCCTCTCCAAATTCCCCGTCCCGGCAGGGTGCCAGAACGGATTTTCTGGATCCTAATCTTGGTTTCTGGTGGCGGCGGTGGAGCGGAACTCTTTCTGGAAAACTATCGACCCCTCCCCCGGTTTTTAGGTCGAAAGGCAACTTATAGGTGCAGAGGGAGGCCGAGGGTGCACAGGGTGGCTACACCCCGGTAGCCCGATGGTGGAGCCCATGGCATGGGTGTGGGCCCTCTAGGCTCCTTCTCCGTCTCGTCTTCTGGCTCCGTGGATCTTCTGGTGAAATATATTTTTTGGCATATTTTCCGGGATTTTTCCTAATAGATCAGTTTCTGCACAAAAACTAGACACCAAGGTAATTCTGCTGAAAACCGTCAGTCCGTGTTAGTTGTATCCAAATCACACGAGTTTACAGGAGAAACAATAGCAAAAGTGTTTGGAAAAGTAGATACGTTTTGGACATATCAAAGATCTGCCCATCCGCTCATCTACCGGGCATAGCACCCGCAACCGGCATATCGCCAAACCTACCCCTAAACCTATCTACTCCGATGCTCTCGTTCTCTAACTCCGGCCGGCAGAGCCGGTGGAGAGGAGTCGGGGAGGCCCAGCACGAGGGCGGCGACTCTGAACGGGAGGAGGGGGTGGAAAGTAGAGGAAGGAAGTCCCGCTTCGGCCTCCTTGGTCTTGGCTTCGGCCTCCTTAGCTTTGGCTTCAGCCTCTAGCACCCTAGACCTGGCCTCAGCCTCCTTGGCATTGGCTTTGGCCTCCGTCGACTTTGCATTGGCCTCGATCTCCATTAGCCTGGCCTTGGTGTTGGCCTCCTTCACCTCAATGGACCTCGTCTGCAGCCTAACAAAGGCCTTGGCGGCGGCCTCTTTCTCTTTGCGCCGCATCTCCTCTCTCTCAGTGATGGACTCTTCCTTCTTCTCCAGGATCTGCTTCAAGGTCTCCTGGAACGCCAAGGAACCAGCCTGGCGGGCGAGGATGGCCTTTGTGGCCTTGTGGCCACCAGGGCGGCGGGCACGGCTAGCAGTCCCGTCGCTTGCAGAGGCAACGAAGCCTTTGTCATTGTCGATGTCTAGGTCGACGACACCGCCCTTCGGAGCAATGGCATTGCCCCTCTTATTCTTGTTCATTTCTCTCCAAAGGGCAAAGCTAGTCTCCCATTTTTTGGTGTCCTTGAACAACGTCCAACAATGGCCCAACGAGAAGGCCTTATTATCGTTCACCGTCTTGAAGTGCTCCATTGCTTTCATGATCTACACACATAGATGACAACAATGGCTGAACGCAAATGCAAGACATCGACAAAGAGAGAAATAGGTTTTACCATGTCAACCGGATGCAAGCCGCTTATTTTCCTTTTCGTCACCATCTCGTAGGAGTCTTGGAACTTGCTACACTCGGCATGGATGGTGCCCCAACACTTGGAGAGGGAGAGATCGTTTCGATCGCTAAGAAAAGCGTCCTTCCCAAATTTCCTATGCTCATGGAAGAACCTGCCCACCTTTTTCCAATAGGCAAAGCCCTTTTGCTAGGCGCCGCAAAGTGGATCTTGTGAAATCTCCATCCATGCCTTGCATAGTGTTGGAATTATGCCCTAGAGGCAATAATAAATATGTTATTATTATAATTCCTGTTCATGATAAAGTTTATATTCCATGCTAGAATTGTATTAAGCGGAAACTTTAATACTTGTGTGGTTTGTGAATAACACCGTGTCCCTAGTACGCCTCTAAGGACTAGCTCATTGATCAATGATGGTTAAGGTTTCCTAACCATAGACATGAGTTGTCAATTGATAATGAGATCATATCATTGGGAGAATGATATGGTGGATAGACCCAAACTAAGCGAAGCAATTAGATCGTGTCATTGTGTTTGTCTTTGCGAAGCTTTTCCTATGTCAAATATTGTATTCCTTAGACCATGAGATAATACAACTCCCTGGTATCGGAAGAAAGCTTTGAGGTCATCAAACGTCATCCTATGAGAGGGTGATCATAAAGGTGTCTCTCAGGTGATTGGAAAGTATCTGTTGGGTTGTATGTATCGAGATGGAATTTGTCCCTCCCAAGTCGGAGAGATATACTTCAGGCCCACTCGGTAATCGATATCAACACCGCTTGCAAGCATGTGGTTAAGGAGTTAATCACAAAGTGATATCGGATTACGGAACGAGTAAAGTACTTGCTGTGAACGAGATTGAGCTAGGTATGACGGTACCGACGATCGAATCTCGGGCAAGTAAAATATCGCGAGACGAAGGGAGTATATATATGGGATTGATTGAATCCTGGCATCGTGGTTCATCCGATATGATCATCGATGAATGTGTGGGAGTCAATATGGGTTTCCAGGCCCCGTTGTTGATTATTGATAGAAGATCATGTCTGCATATTCTCGAACCCGCAGGGTCACACACTTAACGTGTCTCGACGCTAGGATAGATTGGATAATTGGTTTATGAGTTTTTGTTCGGAGTCTCGGATGGGATCCGGGATATTACGAGAGGTTCCGGAGTGGTCCGGAGAATAAGATTCATATAAGGAAGTGCAGTTTTTGGAGTTCGGAATTGTTCGGGTTAATCGGTATTGTACCGGAAGCTTCTAGAACCTTCCGGAAGGGGGCCAACGTGGCCACACCTTCCGGGATGGGGCATGGGCCTATGAGGGAGTTCCCTGGCCGCATTGGGCCAGGGGACAAGGCCCCATAGGGCCCAGATGGTCTAGAGAGGTTTAAACTCGAGATAGACCTTCTAGAAGGGGGGGTTTCCTTGCCCCCCCACTCCTTATCCTTTGGGGCCGCCGGTTTGGGCTTGGGGGAGGGGCTGGGCGCCTCCCTCTATATAAAGAGGGGTGGGGCGCACCAACCCTACACCTTCCCTCCAACCCTAGCCGCCCTGCTGCCCTCCTCTCTCCCTCCCGACTGCTTGTAGGCGAAGCCCTGCTGCAGAAATTCTCCACCAATTGCACCGCGCCGTCGCGTTGTAGATCCAACCCATCTCTCCACCATACTTGCTGGTCCGAGGAAGGAGGAGACGTCGAGGTGCTGCACGTGTGCATCTCACGGAGGCACCGCCACTTGTGGTGCTAGATCGGATCGGATCGCGAGGAGGAGAAGCGAGTACGACTACATCACCCACGTTAAAACGAGCGTTCACTGTCGAATCTTCAAGGGTATGAAGATCTAATCCAATCTCTCGTTGTTTGCATCTCCTAGATTAGATCTTGGCTTTCCCTCTGTTCGCATCCGTAGAAAATTTTGATTTACTATGCGCGAAACCCTTGATGGTATCGAGCTAGATCTATGCGTAGATGTGATTCACGAGTAGAACGCAACATGGTTGTTGCGGGCGTTGATGTTTTCTGTTGCAAGCCTCTTGTTTGTGTTCTTCTTATGATGCGGGATAGTGAGATTGAAGCGGTCCAGGCCAACCTTACGCGACGTCGTTCGCGAGACCGGCTCCGCACTTGACGTGTGGCTTGTTCCACACATGCGGCTGGTGGATGTCAGTTTCTCTCACTATAGTTGTCATGGGATTAACACCGGCGTTTGGCAACCATAATATCACCGTTGTGGCTTTCCGTAGGTAAGAATCGTTCTTAGCATCTACTCCCATAAGCCACGTAAAACATGCAACAACAAAGTAGAGGCGTCTAACTTGTTTTTGCAGGGAGTGTTTTCTGTGATATGGTATGGACCAAGATATGATGTGTATATTGTATGCGATGATCATGTTTTGTAATGTTTCACGACTTGCATGTCGATGAGTACACAACCGGCAGGAGCCATATGGTTGTCTTTATAATTGTGTATGACCTGCGAGTCAACTTCTTATACGCCATGTAATAGCTTTACTTTATCGCTAAGTAGTTAGCAATAGTTGTAGTTGCTATTCATGGTGGAGGCAATCATGGTGGAGTGATGGAGATCATGCTTAACGCACAAGATGGAGATCATTCTTGCGAAGATTGGCTATACCATGTCACATAAAGTTATATGCATGTGATGTTTATCCTTTTATGTATCTTATCATGCTTAGATCGCGACGGTAGCATTATAAGATGATTCCTCACTTAAAGATCAAGATATAAACTGTGTTCTCCCCAAGTACGCACCGTTGCGAAAGTTCGTCGTGTCCAAGCATCACGTGATGATCGGGTGCTATAGACTCTGCGCTCACATACAACGGGTGCAAGCCAGTTTTGCACACGCGGAAATACTTGGGTCTAACTTGACGAGCCTAGCATGTACAGACATGGTCTCGGAACACAAGAACCGAAAGGTTAAGCATGAGTCATATGAATGATATGATCGACACTTCGTTGTCCACCATTGAAACCACATCTCTTCTCGTGATGATCGGATTAGGTGTGGTGAATTTGGATCGTGTTCACTAAACAACTTGAGGGATGTTGAATTTAGTGGGAGTTCATCTAGTAATTTGATTAAGTTGAACTAGTTATCATGAACATAGTCTAATTTGTACTTGCAAATACTGTAGATCACATGGCCAAGTCCAACTTCAACTTCAACGTTTTTGCTGAGAAGGAAAAGCTTAGAAACAATGGGTCTAACTTCACCAATTGGTTCCGCAATCTAAGAATCATTCTGTCTGGCGGACAAAAGGACTATGTCCTTGGGAAAGCGTTAGGTGACCCCCTGCAATCAAGCTACCGATGAGAAAGCTGTCTATCAGTCGTGTAAAGATGATTATGGTGTGATTAAGAGCACCATGTTGTTTGCTATGGAACCGGAACTTCAAAATCGTTTTGAAGACTATCCCGGGCCCTTTGAGATTCTCGAAGAGTTGAAAACCATGTTTCAGACTCAGGCCCATTCTGAGAGATATGAGATGTGGCGCCCCGCAAAACCACTACTAGAAAATCGCGTTGTTTCTGTGCATTGCATCATCATGACCGCATGCTCATGTCATCATGCCACATTGCATTTGAGCATCGTCATGTCATCTTGCATTTGTTTGCATAAAACTATCTTCGAAAAATCTATTTTTGTCTTCCGAACGCCCCGTCTTTACTCAAACACAAAACCCGGGTCTCCGGAATATTTTGCTTTGTCGACCAACGGTTTTCAAAAACCCCATTTTTTTAAATATTAAAATATTTATTTTATTTTTAGGGGCAGCCGTACCGGGCCGATCCGACCCAGTCGGCCACCCCCAGTACAAAACCTAGCTACCTAAACCCTTTGCCTCCACCTCATCCCACCCAATCGGAGCCCGCCACCTCACCACTTCCTCCATGCCATCCACTCAGCTCTTGCCACCTAACCACCCCTGGCCCACTCTCTAGGTCCACCTCCTCCCCATCTGCCGCCGCCACCCCCTCACCACACACACCACGCACGCTCCCACCCCACGCGCCCTCCCAAACCGCTCCTGGCCCCACCCCTTGTCACGTCCTCCTCCACCAACCCCGGGACGAGCCCCGCCCCCCTGGACGGATCCTCGCCGCCAAGACTCCCCTCTCCCTCGACGCGGTACCCCTCTCCCTCGCCCTGTTTCTCCCACACACAGCCAACCCCGCCGCCAGGCATCGCACCTTGCCCGCTCTCCACCCTGCATGCCCCAGCGACCGCTGCTGCTCCTCTCGCCCCTCTCAGGATCGCGCAGGCACCGTCGCTCGAGCGGGCCGCCTCGCCGAGCCCGAATCGTCTGCTTCTCCTCGCTCGGCTGCGACCAGCGCCCGCCGTCGCCTTCCTGCGGTCTTCCTCTCAAGCGTCCTTCCGTCCTCGCTGGAGCCCAGCGGCCTACCCCGCGACGCGCCGCCGGTTGCTGCCACAAGCTCCTCTCCCGCCGACCTGAGCTCCATCCCGCGCCTCCCTGTGAGCCTGTCGAGCTCACCGCCCCTGCAAGGTCGCCCAACGCCGCCTCTGGTCGTCGTCGTGCCCTTCCTCGCCATACTCCTCGCCTTTGTTTCCGGCTCGGCTGTCCTCTGCCTTGTCCCCGCTTGCTATCCTCCAGCCACAGTTCTGCTCCACCGCATATGCAGGCTGTTCGATCAAATGACCGAACGAGTCAAGACCTTTTGTGCGCCATACACGACCGAGGGCTCTTTCTTTTTAAGTATGTGGCCTCTTGCTTGCATGGGGTGTCGCTCCTGGCCCGAGGACGCGATAGGTCTGAAGCACCAAGGTCTTCTTCACGGAACCACCAAGTTCTCCATCCCAAGGCCCGAGGACTGAGCGTCGATGTCCCCTTCATGGATGCCGAGTCCCCAAAGACCTTGAACCCGAAGACCCGAATCTCGTCAAACCCTTGGAGCCCAAGATCGTCGAACCCTAATGTGTGACCCCTTTCTAAGACCCTATTTTTATAATATGATATTTATCACCTGTTGCATATTAAATTATTCATACTCACATGCATGATTAGTGGTTTGGGGGCACTATGCCGATTCACCTCATAATTAAATATGGGATCCATATGCGGGCAAATCTAGTCTTATATTGGCCCCATTTAAATTAGATAGCGAACGGTGCTATCTTTGCCATGTTAAGACAACATTTAAATTATGGGTATCTAAACAACATGAACCTATCAATTAGTTGTAGTTGTGGGATCGGTTCGCCGGTTTCAACAATATTGCCTAATTGCATCGCATCTTCGCCATGTCATACATCATACATGCATCATGCTCGATCTTCTGCCGTAGTAATAAATAGTGTATCCGGTGTTTCTTCTAGTGCTTTGCTTCTTCACGGATTAGGCCGATGAGTTGATGCGAGTATCGACCCGATCTTCGGATGAACCTTCGGCAATGTTTTCAGGCGAGCACCTCCCCCTTTCTACCTATCTTACTTTTATAGTATTTATTCCCCCCTGTTGATCCATTGCTATCTGTGATGCGATGCTCTAGTTTTCGTACCCGTGGTATCCCTTGCAGCCTCATATTGCCTTGGACACATCCTATTACCTGTTGATTGGTAGATAGCTGGACTTGCGTGTCGTAGTCGCCTGCTCGAGTGCTGTTGCGTGTCGTCAAGTACCACAGTTGTTGGAGTCTTGCCGCATGTTTAATGTTGGAGATGATCATGACTTTAATTACTGTTTAATAACTAAAATTGAAAGTAGGTAAATGCAGAGGCACCGGTGGGTAATAGACAATATTTGGTTTTAACCGCTCACTGGTGTCCCGTAGGACCCCGAGTTCTTGACACCTGTTCCGAGATCGAGCGCGCTAACCACAGGTGGGGTGTGTGGGCACCCCCATCGATTAGTACCTGATTTCAAAGTACTGTACCGGGGGCCACAATTAGTTTGGGGCTTTATTACTATCCTGTACTTATGCCATGCTTTACAGCTTAATTTAAAATTGTGCGAAGTACTGCACCTGTACTGTTTAGTACCGTGACACGTTTTCGCTGTATCGACAAGCCCAGTCACACTTTCGGGTTCCCAGTCATTTACAGCCGTCTACACAAACCCTGAGTCCGTCTCGGAGACCGGCCGACTTTGTTGCGGGTAGCTTAGTGGGGTGGCCCCCATGTACTTGCTTTGGGTCTGGGAAACGTCATGACTTAGGCCCCGCCGACATACCGATGGGTGTATGTTAACTGATCTGGCAAAAAGGGTCGAAGTGCGTGTGGATACTTTGGTGCACCCCTGCAGGGTTAAATCTTTTCGAAAAGCCGTGTCCGCGGTTATGGACGACTTGGAGCACAGTTCTCGATCATAGACAACTATAACTAAAGTTTACTGGTATAATTTGACTTGTATTCGATATGACTAGTATTCAGCTCCACTATAACGGAATGGCTAAATAAAAGTACCAACATCTGCGGGGTTTGGGATATCTCATGCTAATTGTATCTGACTAGTAAGTGTTGCAACTACAATGGAATGGTTAACTAAAAGTGCCCACTGCTTATTATATCAGGATGACTATCTATACCTGACTAGTAATTGCTGCAACGATAACTGAATAAATAAAACTGCCAACTGTGTGAGTTCCTCGGTTGACTTCCTCGTTTGGTCTCGAGGGGGAAATACCAGGATGGGTATGTTTGGTGGTAGAATCAGATTGGTTCCGAATAGGTCTTTCTTATCCCTCTCTGATAGCCGATAGTTATATCGAGTCTCTATAGGTTGTTTAGTGCATGCCGCGCTGCCGCTGCAGTCCACCATACCTATGTAGGCGAGGACCGCCGAATTCTAGTCTCGCCGTGTACTGGCCTCAGTATTGACCGCTCTCTTTTTCCTTTGCCCTTTGTCGGCACCCCTTTTGTGTAAGCAGGTTTTGAGATCGACGTCGTTAGCAGGGTTACCCTTCCGGCTTGGCCTGGGCAGGGTTATGGACGTCATTGGTTATTCTTCAGGGCTCTTAGCTCAATTTGCATCTTGTCCGTACTCGGACGCTATATCGTTTTAAAGGTGATTTGGGATCTTTGTATTGTATACCGGTATTCTTGACTCTTTGAGTCGTTGTTGTATATATCTGTTCTGTGGGTCCCATCGTGGACTATTGTGTAATGATATTACTTCGTTTTCCACTCGCATGCTAGTGCCTGGTGGGCACCTTTGAATCGTTTCTATGCGGGTATGGCGGGAATCGCTAAAACTTGCATAGGGCCGATTCTGAGGGTGTTACAGAGTGGTATCAGAGCTCAGCAGTTGCGATACCCCACAAGTCCAGCCTGTAGGATAACCTAGCTAACGGCCGAAGTAGAGTGTCAAAACTATTTTTTGCAAAATCGGTTGGATAGTTCTGATTAGGTCTAATTTTACTCCTTACCCTCTGCTGCTCTCCTCTCACCTCTGCGTGTTTTGAATCCGCTCTCTTCTCTCTCTTCGAGTCCAGGATCTCTCGTGGATGGGTTCGATCGTACCTTCAGGGTTTCGCTCCCTCCTTTGGTAACGGTGTTGCTACATCTGGTCTTCATGCTATCCGAGGAATCCTTCGTCTGGTGGACTTCTCTTTATTCCTTCTCGTGCCTTCCGGTGTTTTCCGACGTGACGACATCGTCTACGCCAGATCCGATGCAGAGCCTGCATCACTCCTTTGTTTCCGACCCTTGATTGATGAGATCTTCAGTCTGATTCCGAGAATGGTTGCACGCTTTTCTACTGATTGTGCAGAGTAATAGTTTGGGTGCGTGATGGATTGGCCCCCATGCCGACTACCCTTTCTATTCGCTCTTGTACATTGAAGTGGGATAGGCCGCATCTTTTCTCTCCTTCTATCGAAGTTAGAGGTGGCTTTATTTGTGGATACCTCTACCTTCGCCCTTTGTTCCCGGAGTGTTCTCTGACGATCACGGACAACGACCTCTTGTTAGTGGTGTCGCGAGGATCTACACGATGCGAGAAGATTCACGTCGTCGCCCTTCTTGCCAGTACCATGAGGCGGATCTCGAGGGCGAGATCAATTGTTAGTGGTGTCGAATTGTGGCGCCCCGCAAAACCACTACTAGAAAATCGCGTTGTTTCTGCACATTGCATCATCATGACCGCATGCTCATGTCATCATGCCACATTGCATTTGAGCATCGTCATGTCATCTTGCATTTGTTTGCATAAAACTATCTTCGAAAAATCTATTTTTGTCTTCCGAACGCCCCGTCTTTACTCAAACACAAAACCCGGGTCTCTGGAATATTTTGCTTTGTCGACCAACGGTTTTCAAAAACCCCATTTTTTAAATATTAAAATATTTATTTTATTTTTAGGGGCAGCCGTACCGGGCCGATCCGACCCAGTCGGCCACCCCCAGTACAAAACCTAGCTACCTAAACCCTTTGCCTCCACCTCATCCCACCCAATCGGAGCCCGCCACCTCACCACTTCCTCCATGCCATCCACTCAGCTCTTGCCACCTAACCACCCCTGGCCCACTCTCCAGGTCCAACTCCTCCCCATCTGCCGCCGCCACCCCCTCACCACACACGCCACGCACGCTCCCACCCCACGCGCCCTCCCAAACCGCTCCTGGCCCCACCCCTTGTCACGTCCTCCTCCACCAACCCCGGGACGAGCCCCGCCCCCTGGACGGATCCTCGCCGCCAAGACTCCCCTCTCCCTCAACGCGGTACCCCTCTCCCTCGCCCTGTTTCTCCCACACACAGCCAACCCCGCCGCCAGGCATCGCACCTTGCCCGCTCTCCACCCTGCATGCCCTAGCGACCGCTGCTGCTCCTCTCGCCCCTCTCAGGCTCGCGCAGGCACCGTCGCTCGAGCGGGCCGCCTCGCCGAGCCTGAATCGTCCGCTTCTCCTCGCTCGGCTGCGACCAGCGCCCGCCGTCGCCTTCCTGCGGTCTTCCTCTCAAGCGTCCTTCCGTCCTCGCCGGAGCCCAGCGGCCTACCCCGCGACGCGCCGCCGGTTGCCGCCACAAGCTCCTCTCCCGCCGACCTGAGCTCCATCCCGCGCCTCCCTGTGAGCCTGTCGAGCTCACCGCCCCTGCAAGGTCGCCCAACGCCGCCTCTGGTCGTTGCCGTGCCCTCCCTCGCCATACTCCTCGCCTTTGTTTCCGGCTCGGCTGTCCTCTGCCTCGTCCCCGCTTGCTATCCTCGAGCCACAGTTCTGCTCCACCGCGTATGCAGGCTGTTCGATCAAATGACCGAACGAGTCAAGACCTTCTGTGCGCCATACACGACCGAGGGCTCTTTCTTTTTAAGTATGTGGCCTCTTGCTTGTATGGTGTGTCGCTCCTGGCCCGAGGACGCGATGGGTCTGAAGCACCAAGGTCTTCTTCACGGAACCACCAAGTTCTCCATCCCGGCGTCCGAGGACCGTAGAGCGTCGATGTCCCCTTCATGGATGCCGAGTCCCCAAAGACCTTGAACCCGAAGACCCGAATCTCGTCAAACCCTTGGAGCCCAAGATCGTCGAACCCTAATGTGTGACCCCTTTCTAAGACCCTATTTTTATAATATGATATTTATCACCTGTTGCATATTAAATTATTCATACTCACATGCATGATTAGTGGTTTGGGGGCACTATGCCGATTCACCTCATAATTAAATATGGGATCCATATGCGGGCAAATCTAGTCTTATATTGGCCCCATTTAAATTCGTGTAGCGAACCGGTGCTATCTTTTGCCATGTTAAGACAACATTTAAATTGCGGGGTATCTAAACAACATGAACCTATCAATTAGTTGTCGGGATCCCGGTTCCGCTTAATATTGCCTAATTGCATCGCATCTTCGCCATGTCATACATCATACATGCATCATGCTCGATCTTCTGCCGTAGTAATAAATAGTGTATCCGGTGTTTCTTCTAGTGCTTTGCTTCTTCACGGATTAGGCCGATGAGTTGATGCGAGTATCGACCCGATCTTCGGATGAACCTTCGGCAATGTTTTCAGGCGAGCACCTCCCCCTTTCTACCTATCTTACTTTTATAGTATTTATTCCCCCCTGTTGATCTATTGCTATCTGTGATGCGATGCTCTAGTTTTCGTACCCGTGGTATCCCTTGCAGCCTCATATTGCCTTGGACACATCCTATTACCTGTTGATTGGTAGATAGCTGGACTTGCGCGTCGTAGTCGCTTGCTCGAGTGCTGTTGCGTGTCGTCAAGTACCACAGTTGTTGGAGTCTTGCCGCATGTTTAATGTTGGAGATGATCATGACTTTAATTACTGTTTAATAACTAAAATTGAAAGTAGGTAAATGCAGAGGCACCGATGGGTAATAGACAATATTTGGTTTTTAACCGCTCACTGGTGTCCCGTAGGACCCCGAGTTCTTGACACCTGTTCCGAGATCGAGCGCGCTAACCACAGGTGGGGTGTGTGGGCACCCCCATCGATTAGTACCTGATTTCAAAGTACTATACCGGGGGCCACAATTAGTTTGGGGCTTTATTACTATCCTGTACTTATGCCATGCTTTACTGCTTAATTTAAAATTGTGCGAAGTACTGCACCTGTACTGTTTAGGACCGTGACACGTTTTCGCTGTATCGACAAGCCCAGTCACACTTTCGGGTTCCGAGTCGTTTACAGCCATCTACACAAACCCTGAGCCCGTCTCGAAGACCGGCCGACTTCGTTGCGGGTAGCTTAGTGGGTGGCCCCCATGTACTTTCTTTGGGTCTGGGAAACGTCATGACTTAGGCCCCGCCGACATACCGATGGGTGTATGTTAACTGATCTGGCAAAAAGGGTCGAAGTACGTGTGGATACTTTGGTGCACCCCTGCAGGGTTAAATCTTTTCGAAAAGCCGTGTCCGCGGTTATGGACGACTTGGAGCACAGTTCTCGATCATAGACAACTATAACTAAAGTTTACTGGTATAATTTGACTTGTATCCGATATGACTAGTATTCAGCTCCACTATAACGGAATGGCTAAATAAAAGTACCAACATCTGCGGGGTTTGGGATATCTCATGCTAATTGTATCTGACTAGTAAGTGTTGCAACTACAATGGAATGGTTAATTAAAAGTGCCCACTGCTTATTATATCAGGATGACTATCTATACCTGACTAGTAATTGCTGCAACGATAACTGAATAAATAAAACTGCCAACTGTGTGAGTTCCTCGGTTGACTTCCTCGTTTGTTCTCGAGGGGGAAATACCAGGATGGGTATGTTTGGTGGTAGAATCAGATTGGTTCCGAATAGGTCTTTCTTATCCCTCTCTGATAGCCGACAGTTATATCGAGTCTCTATAGGTTGTTTAGTGCATGCCGCGCTGCCGCTGCAGTCCACCATACCTATGTAGGCGAGGACCGCCGAATTCTAGTCTCGCCGTGTACTGGCCTCAGTACTGACCGCTCTCTCTTTTTCCTTTGCCCTTTGTCGGCACCCCTTTTGTTTAAGCATGTTTTGAGATCGACGTCGTTAGCAGGGTTACCCTTCCGGCTTGGCCTGGGCAGGGTTATGGACGCCATTGGTTATTCTTCAGGGCTCTTAGCTCAATTTGCATCTTGTCCGTACTCGGACGCTATATCGTTTTAAAGGTGATTTGGGATCTTTGTATTGTATACCGGTATTCTTGACTCTTTGAGTCGTTGTTGTATATATCTGTTCCGTGGGTCCCATCGTGGACTATTGTGTAATGATATTACTTCGTTTTCCACCCGCACGCTAGTGCCTGGTGGGCACCTTTGAATCGTTTCTATGCGGGTTTGGCGGGAATCGCTAAAACTTGCATAGGGCCGATTCTGAGGGTGTTACATGAGATCTCTGAGAAGTTCTTTAACTGCAAGATGGAGGAAGGGAGTTCCGTTAGTGAGCACGCCATTAAGATGACGGGCTACACTCAACGCCTTGAGCAACTGGAATGCACGATTCCAGAGGAGCTCAAGATTGACAGGGTTCTGCAATCACTCCCTCCCAGCTACAAAAGTTTTGTAGTAACTCATAATCAGATTGGTTCCATCGATTATCACCGAGCTCTTCGCAAAGCTGAAGGCTGCGGAGGTGGACATCAAGAAGGATAATCATGTGTTGATGGTCAACAAGCCCTCCTTTAAGAAAGGTAAGGGAGCAAAGAAGCCCTTCAAGAAGGGCGTGACAGCGCAATGCCCTGAGAAGAAGCTCAGTCTGGTCACAAGCCGGACATCGAGTGCTTCTATTGCAAGGACAAGGGTCACCGAAGCGAATCGTCCAAGTACTTAGCGGACAAGAAGGTTGGCACCATCAAAGGTATATTTGATATACATGTTATTGATGTTTTCCTTACTAGCCCTCGTTGTAGTGCCTGGGTATTTGATACCGGTTCAGTTGCTAATATTTGTAACTCGAAACAGGAGCTATGGAATAGACGGCGGCTTGCGAGGGATGAGGTGACGATGCGCGTTGGCAACGGATCAAGAGTTGATGTGATGGCCGTCGGCACGCTCTCCTTAGTTTTACCTTCGGGATTAGTTTTAAACCTTAATAAATGTTATTATGTGCCTGCGTTGAGCATGAACATTATTTCTGGATCGTGTTTATTGCAAGACGGTTATTCATTTAAATAGGAGAATAATGGTTGTTCTATTTATATGAGTAACATCTTTTATGGTCATGCACCTCTTATGAATGGTTTATTTCTTCTAAATCTCGAAAGGGATGAAACACACATCCATAACATTGAGGCTAAGAGATGCAAAGTAGATAGTGATAATACTACTTATTTGTGGTAATCGCTGCTCAGGTCATATTGGTGTAAAGCGCATGAAGAAACTCCATTCGGATGGACTTTTGGAGTCTCTTGATTTTGAATCATTTGACTCATGCGAACCATGCCTCATGGGCAAGATGATCAAAACCCCGTTCTCCGGTATGATGGAGCGAGCAACGGACTTGTTGGAAATCATACATGCCGATGTATGCGGACCGATGAGTGTTTCGACGCGCGGTGGATATCTCTATTTTCTCACTTTTACCGATGACTTAAGTAGATATGGGTATATCTATTTAATGAAACATAAATCTGAAACATTTGAAAAGTTCAAAGAATTTCAGAATGAAGTGGAGAACCATCGTAACAGAAAGATTAAATTTCTACGATCCGATCGTGGAGGTGAATATTTTTGTTATGATTTTCTCACGCATCTTAAAGCAAGTGGAATCGTTTCACAGCTCATGCCACCCGGAACACCACAGCGCAATGGTGTGTCTGAACGCCGGAATCGAACCCTATTAGATATGGTCCGATCGATGATGTCTCTTACTGATTTGCCGTTATCATTTTGGGGTTATGCATTAGAAACCGTTGCATTCACTTTAAATAGGGTTCCATCTAAATCCGTTGAGACGACACCGTATGAACTGTGGTTTGGTGCTAAACCTAAGTTGTCGTTTCTTAAAGTTTGGGGATGCGAAGCTTACGTCAAGAAGTTGATGCCGGACAAGCTCGAACCCAAAGCGGAGAAATGCGTCTTCATAGGATACCCTAAGGAAACTATTGGGTATACCTTCTATCACAGAACCGAAGGCAAAGTGTTTGTCGCAAAGAACGGTTCCTTTCTTGAGAAGGAGTTTCTCTCGAAAGAAGTGAGTGGGAGGAAAGTAGAGCTTGACGAGGTTATTGAACCTTCTCTTGAATTGGAGAGTAGCACCTGAAATTGTTCCATCCCTTTGCACCAACAATAGAGGAAGCTAATGACAAGGATCATGAAGCTTCGGACGATGCTGCTACTGAACGTCGCAGGTCGACAAGGTCGCGTGCCCCTCCTGAGTGGTACGGCAACCCTGTCTTGACTGTCTTGTTAGTAGAAGACAGTGAACCTACGAACTATGAGGAAGCGATGATGAGCCCAGACTCTGAGAAATGGCTAGAAGCCATGAAATCCGAATTGGGATCCATGAGCGAAAACCAAGTATGGACTTTGGTGGACCCTCCTAGCGACCGAAAGGCCGTTGAGTGCAAATGGATCTTCAAGAAGAAAACGGACGCGGATGGTAATGTTACCGTCTATAAAGCATGGCTTGTCGCAAAAGGTTTTCGACAAGTTCAAGGTGTTGACTACAATGAGACTTTCTCTCCCGTAGCGATGTTTAAGTCCATTCGGATTTTATTAGCAATTGCTGCGTTTCATGATTATGAAATATGGCAGATGGATGTCAAGACTGCGTTCCTCAATGGCAACATTGATGAAGAGTTGTATATGATGCAACCTGAAGGTTTTTTCGATCCTAAGGATGCTGATAAAGTATGCAAACTTCAGCGTTCCATTTATGGATCAAGCAAGCATCTCGGAGTTGGAACCTTCATTTTGATCAAGTGATCAAGAGCTTTGGATTTGTTCCAAATTGCTATGAAGCTTGCATCTACAAGAAAGTGAGTGGGAGCTCGGTGACGTTTCTGGTACTATATGTGGATGACATATTGATTATTGGAAATGACATCAACATGCTTAACGATGTGAAGAGTTATTTGAACAAGTGTTTTTCAATGAAAGACCTAGGTGAAGCTGCTTATATATTGGGCATCAAGATCTATAGAGATAGACAAAGACGCCTGATAGCTTTAAGCCAGAGTACATACCTAGACAAAGTTCTGAAAAGGTTCAGAATGGGTAAGGCAAAGAAAGGTTCAGTGCCTATGTTGTCAGGTAAGATATTGAGCAATGCTCGAAGGTCTAGCTACGGTAAATGATAAGGAATCTATGAGCAAAGTGCCTTATGCCTCGGCCATAGGTTCGATCATGTATGCCATGCTGTGTACTAGACCGGATGTGTCCAATGCTCTTAGTTTGACGAGCAGATATCAAAGTGATCCAGGAGTGGAATACTGGACAGCCATGAAGAACATCCTAAAGTACCTAAATAGGACTAAAGAAATGTTCTTAGTCTATGGGGGTGATGAACAGCTTGTCGTAAAAGGTTACGTCGACGCTAGTTTTGACACCGACAAGGATGATTCTAAATCTCAAACAGGATACGTGTATATTTTGAATGGAGGAGCTGTGAGCTGGAGAAGCTGCAAGCAAAGCGTGATCGCGGGATCTACAGTAGAAGCGGAATACATGGCTGCTGCAGAAGCGTCAAGTGAAGGAGTTTGGATCAGAAACTTCATCACTGAGCTTGGCGTGGTTCCAAGTGCATTGGACCCACTGGAGATATTGTGTGACAACACTGGTGCCATAGCACTCGCTAAGGAACCAAGATATCATCCAAAGACCAAGCATATCAACCGCAAGTTTCATATAATCCGAGATTATATAGCAGATGGAGATCTGAAGATTAGCAAAGTACATACAGATCTGAATGTCGCAGATCCATTGACTAAACCTCTTCCACGTGTAAAACATGATCAGCACCTCAGTGCCATGGGTGTGAGATTGTTGCCAAATGTAAACTACATTATTGACTCTAGTGCAAGTGGGAGACTGTTGGAATTATGCCCTAGAGGCAATAATAAAGATGTTATTATTATAATTCCTGTTCATGATAAAGTTTATATTCCATGCTAGAATTGTATTAAGCGGAAACTTTAATACTTGTGTGGTTTGTGAACAACACCGTGTCCCTAGTACGCCTCTAAGGACTAGCTCATTGATCAATGATGGTTAAGGTTTCCTAACCATAGACATGAGTTGTCAATTGATAATGAGATCATATCATTGGGAGAATGATATGGTGGATAGACCCAAACTAAGCGAAGCAATTAGATCGTGTCATTGTGTTCGTATTTGCGAAGCTTTTCCTATGTCAAATATTGTATTTCTTAGACCATGAGATAATACAACTCCCTGGTATCGGAAGAAAGCTTTGAGGTCATCAAACGTCATCCTATGAGAGGATCATAAAGGTGTCTCTCAGGTGATTGGAAAGTGTTGTATGTATCGAGATGGAATTTGTCCCTCCCAAGTCGGAGAGATATACTTCGGGCCCACTCGGTAATCGATATCAACACCGCTTGCAAGCATGTGGTTAAGGAGTTAATCACAAAGTGATATCGGATTACGGAACGAGTAAAGTACTTGCTGTGAACGAGATTGAACTAGGTATGATGGTACCGACGATCGAATCTCGGGCAAGTAAAATATCGCGAGACGAAGGGAATATATATATGGGATTGATTGAATCCTGGCATCTCGGTTCATCCGATATGATCATCGATGAATGTGTGGGAGTCAATATGGGTTTCCAGGCCCCGTTGTTGATTATTGATAGAAGATCATGTCTGCATATTATCGAACCCGCAGGGTCACACACTTAACGTGTCTCGACGCTAGGATAGATTGGATAATTGGTTTATAAGTTTTTGTTCGGAGTCTCGGATGGGATCCGGGATATTACGAGAGGTTCCGGAGTGGTCCGGAGAATAAGATTCATATAAGGCCGTGCAGTTTTTGGAGTTCGGAATTGTTCCTGGTTAATCGGTATTGTACCGGAAGCTTCTAGAACCTTCCGGAAGGGGGCCAACGTGGCCACACCTTCCGGGATGGGGCATGGGCCTATGAGGGAGTGCCCTGGCCGCATTGGGCCAGGGGACAAGGCCCCATAGGGCCCAGATGGTCTAGAGAGGTTTAAACTCGAGATAGACCTTCTAGAAGGGGGGGTTTCCTTGCCCCCCACTCCTTATCCTTTGGGGCCGCCGGTTTGGGCTTGGGGGAGGGGCTAGGGCTGCGCCTCCCCTCTATATAAAGAGGGGTGGGGGCGCACCAACCCCCCACACCTTCCCCTCCAACCCTAGCCGCCCTGCTGCCCTCCTCTCTCCCTCCCGACTGCTTGTAGGCGAAGCCCTGCTGCAGAAATTCTCCACCAATTGCACCGCGCCGTCGCATTGTAGATCCAACCCATCTCTCCACCATACTTGCTGGTCCGAGGAAGGAGGAGACGTCGAGGTGCTGCACGTGTGCATCTCACGGAGGCACCGCCACTTGTGGTGCTAGATCGGATCGGATCGCGAGGAGGAGAAGCGAGTACGACTACATCACCCACGTTTCGACGAACGTTCCGCTGTGCGAATCTTCAAGGGTATGAAGATCTAATCCAATCTCTCTCGTTGTTTGCATCTCCTAGATTAGATCTTGGCTTTCCCTCTGTTCGCATCCGTAGAAAATTTTGATTTACTATGCCGCGAAACCCTTCACATAGGAGCTTGTCCCCGGCAGGGGTGTAGCCCCCCGGTTCGTTGGCTCATCTTTTTATCGTCGACAATTGAGGCTTCAAGTGAAGCGGCCAACGACGTAGTTGTGACGCCTTTGCCCATAGAAGTGCCATCGTTTCCAAACAATGCCTCGTCCTCAATGTTGCATGCATCTTTCTTGGTCTCTTGCTGCATCTCCATATCGGCCTCGCTATCGTCGGCATAGCCGTGGCCACCCTCGTTGATCGTGTCGTTCATGACGTCCTCGCCGTCGTTCCCCATGAAATCCTACACCCCAATTAGCCATCGTAAAGCGGCGCGAGCAGTGCACTGGAAATGGCGAAGAAATGTGGCAATCATACCGTGTCGTCAGCGGCCGGTAGCTCGGCTCGCATTTCGCCGAATAGGTTGACTGGCGTCGACATGTTCGCGGCAGATATGGTCCGCCGCTTCTTCGACGCCTCCGGGGCTGCGTCCGCATTGGATGGAGTGCGGTTTAGGTCGATGGCAGGCTCTCCCGCCTCCGACGACGCCGTGTGGGGATGGTTGAATCGGGACAACTAGGGCCTCCAAGCGAGGGCGTGGGTGGCCTTGTCGTCTTGGGATGAGCTAGTGGTCGACCGGTAGGCGTGGAAGTGACGGAGCTGTTGGAGGACGTGTCGGGCGTGGCCAGGCCGGGAAAAGAGACGGCGCTGCCGAAAATGGTGTCGAGCGCCTACTGCTTTATCATGTTGACGGCGTGCTTGACGGCATTCACTGCCATCTCATTGGCGTCGACCCTGTTCTGGCTGGCGAGGAGGCGCTTTTTCTCCTCCCAGCACTCCATCTTGAGCCTAACAGTGACGCGGCGATTTCTCGACGCTACCCGTCGGCCATTGCGCTTCTCCGACTCGATTTTACACTCCTCTGGGGTATGTTCCTTTGCGAGCTTCTTCGGCTGGCCGCGCTTCTTGGCGGCGGGAACGCTGGAGGGCGCAAGATCGACCATGGCGGCGGGATCCATCGCCTTCCCTTCCGCTCTCGCTAGTGGAAATTTGGGAGAGGTTTTTTGGAGGGAGAAGTAGTGTGCTATCTGTGCCACTGGCGGGAGGGGCCGCCAAAGCTAAAGAGAGGACGCGCTCGGACAAGCGCGCTGTCCGGACCGACGCAACCGAGGCCCGAATTAGGTGCACGAATGGATCGAGCCGGACGCGTTGTCTGGATGGGTTGGCCCGCTGGGATGCCGCGCACGCCCCGCTCGTCCGTGCAAACCATTTGGGAACGCTCAGCCAAGATGGGTCGGTCGAGTGGAGATACCTAAACTGCCTAGCACCTTAATGAATTGCTGCCTCTAGCACCTTGATGAATTGCTCGGGGATGATCTTAGAAAAAGCTCGAGCCAAAACTAGCGAGCCTGAGCCTGAGCCTGAGACTGAGACCGAGACTGCACACCGCCCCTGCAAGCAACTCTGCTCGGAGGCAACTCGGTCCGGATCGCAGCTTGGAGGCTGCTCCTGCCGGGACATGTCTATTTTTTGTCCAGATTTTTTGCTAAACTAGTCATAGAATTTGAAGGTCAATTGGTTCGAATAGCTACATATACGAAAGAGAACCGCTTCCCGTACCAAATCAGCGCTGGATACTAGATGTCGCATATCTACAGTAACTTCCCATGTGTTTTCTCTTTTTTTGGCACCGTGCTGAGCGTCCCCGGGGATCCGACGCCCCGATCCGCCGGGTCGGGGGCCCTCCGATTCCACGATTCCGGGTCGGGGGCCCTTTTCTTCTTTAAGCCTAATCGTTAATTACCTTAGAGTATCTTCACTCGTTGGGCGAACTCAGGCGAAAATCCGAATCTTTTTTTAGCCGGACGAACTAAGTTTGGCCTGGGTACGCCGAGTTTCCCACTCGGGTATCTAGACGAGTTTCCGCGTTTAGCAAACTTTAGGCGAACTTTGGGCGAATATAAGCGATTTTGGGCGAATATGGGCGAACTTTGGGCGAATATGGTCGATACAGACGAACTTTGGGCGAATATGGTTGATATGAAGGAACTATGGGCGAACTTTGGGCGAATATGGGATACAGACGAACTTTGGGCGAATATGCCCGAATTTTAGGCGAACTTTGGGCGAAAATGGTTTGTATGGACGAATTTTGGGCAAACTTTTGGCGAATATGAGCAATACGGAAGAACTTTGAGCGAATATGGTCTATATGGACGAACTTTGTGGGAAATTTAGACGAATATGGACGATATGGACGAACTTTGGGCGAACATGCCGAATTTTGGGCGAACTATGGGTGAATATGGTCTATATGGACAAACTTTGGACGAATATGGTCTATATGGACGAACTTTGGATGAATCTGGGCGAACTTTGGCAAATTTTGGATGAATATGGGCGAATATATGCTGACTGGGCGGGTCCACTCGCCGAATTCACTTCGTCCGGCGTTCCCAGAGCGTACCTAGGATCCTGGGTATAGCCTGGGTAGTCCGGACCAAAGTTGGCCCAAATCCAAACGAAAACAGGTTCCTAGATACGCGACTGGACAAAATTTCGACGTCCGAACCTATTTTCAGCGTCTGGATCGGCGTCTAGATAGCCGAGTGAAGATGCTCTTAGCCTTTTTCCTCCAATCGTTCGCATGCAAGGACCCTGTCAGCACCCATCCCACAGCCCCAACAAAATGCTCCGCGCAGTAGCGACACACAATCGTTCGCATGCAAGGACCCTGCCACTGGTCAGCACCCATCCCACAGCCGCAACAAATATGTAGCAAGGCCTGTTGCGCCACTGTAGCAAGACGACGTGGCCACCCGGTGGATGTAGCATGGCCGCCGTGCCGGCCTTGCCTATGTAGCAAGGCCGTCGCGCCGCTATAGCAAGCCCGCCTCGGCTACCGCGCCTATGTAGCAAGCCCATCGTGATCACCATGCGGATGTAGCAACACCGCCGCGGCTCTATAGCAAGGTCGCCACGGTTATGTAGCAAGCCAGTCATGCCAACGCAGAGATGTCGTTGCTATAGAGCGGACGGTGATGCTACAACGCTGAGAAGCGGTTTCTACAGAGTGTGGACGCCGATGCTACGAAGCCGAGGCGTCGTTGTGCCATGGCTGCAAGATGACATGCAGTCCTTCAAGACGGGCCACGGCTGTTTGGCGATCTATCTTGGAGGGCATGTAGGAGGATGAGGAGGCGGCGGACACATAGGCAGGATAGCAGCGGCACTGTGTGGGCAGGGTTGGCGTAGATTGCTTGCGAAAAGGTTAGGCCGAAAAAAATCGACAAGGACAAAGGGAACCTGGAGCTGGATTCCTTTCGTTTCCTCTAGCTAGGGGCAACGTTGCGCTCAGAAAAAAAAGAGGCACATTTTGTGTCCTGGCCCTACGAGGACACGTGTCGCTCGCGGGGGACGCGTCTCGATCCCCGGAGGACGTGATTCATTTTCCTTTTTTTTCCTCTGCCGCTAGGTATGTGTGGAAGAAAGTTCTCTGGGAACGGGCCACAGTGTCCTCCTCCTGAGGCCCCTTCTTAGATGCGGACACCTCACCATTAGCACACATCTCAAAGTAACTCTTGTTCCAGAATCACTTCATACGGACGCACTACATACGAGGCAAGTCAATCTGTTTGCTGACGTCAGAAATTCAGGCACACCATGAAGTAAATCAGGGGCGAGAAAAACCATGGCATCGGGAGACTGTTCGTCGGCGGAGACTTCTGTCGTATGTCCAATACACTGGCGACGCCGCGGACGTAGCACCTAGCGTCCACCGGTGATGTGGTGATCACTGGTGTTAAGTGCTCGGATGTCCAGCATAGCGTCAATGCCGCTGCCGGCGGCGCACTGGCTGCCGGTGCTGATTAGGTCAGATATGCACAATTCTTTTTTTGAAAAAGTATATATATTAATATTATAAGGATACATATTACATCCAGCCTCTGCAACAAAGCATGTTCTAGTGGTCCTACGGATGCACATAACGTAAAAAAATTACAAAAAAGAAAAGTCCCGCTACAGAGAACTAATCCTTAAAGCAACGACACTGACACCGTCAGAACAACACCAGTAGTCCTCCACTCCAATAACAACGCCTTCAAGAAGGAAACAGTGCCCAAGCGCTGTCGTTGCCTGATCAAAGATCATAATTTTTCATCTAGAGAAAGTCCTCACTCACAAAACAATGCCTTCAACAAGGTTATTGCCAGGCACAACCAGTTAAGGTCAGGCCTTAGATTTTCACCCTGCAAAATAAGACTGGAAACTCCTCCTGTGTTGTCTTCCCGCACCAAGAGTCACTGCAACGAGTCCCAGATCACGCAGCCAGTTCTTCGTTGCCACAAGAACAAAAATCACCATCGCTACCCTTATATTTCCGCTTTTCTAACATTCTCCGCATCCGACTTTACCATGGCTCTAAGAATAACACTTGGTGGGAACAAACAACAGAGGTTCGCAACGCTCCCGCTAAAACCAAACGCCCAGAAAAACAAGGTGCGCACGACCGAATACCTTCCGATCCAGCAATCTTCAGGCATGATACGTCCATGAGAGTTCGTCGGCGGAGCCTTCCGGAACCCGCCTCTCTAGACCAGATCAACGAGGGCATATATCAAGCAGATCTTCGTCTTCGTGTGAAAGAAACCAAAGGGCCATATCCTTTATTAGATCTGACACAGCGATCCCCACACCGCTTCTGAAAAACGGATCGAGCAGGCAATTAGGAATAGAGCGCCGATCTAGGTCTTCCAACGAAATCCCATCGCCGGCACCTCCTCCACCAGATCGCCACCCGCCCCACTCCGGTAGAGGTCGCCGCCTCTAGATCCGAGCTCTCATGAAGCCACCGCCGGCCGGAGCCGCGTAGACATCGATGGCGAGGGGGCCCTGTCCAGCGCCGGCGTTCTCTCCCTACCGCCGCGCTGGGGCCGGGAGGCCAGATCGGCGCCGCCCCTATCACCGGCGCCGCCCCTATCCTCCGGGGGCGACGAGGAGGGAGAAGGATGGAGGGGGAGGAGGTGTCGGCGGGGTTAGGGCTTGGCCTCCTCAGTCGCCAGGACCATTAAAACAAAATAGTGGTCTCAAATGGATCCTTTATTTTCAGTCGACTTAGTCTAACCTTGATGTGGCCACCTCTTTGCCCATGGTTGGAGACAAGACGATGCAAGCGTTAGCTGTCTGCAAGATTTGACAAGATTGGGATTTTTATTAGTGAACCTTGATGCATGAAAGAAGGAGAGTCCAAAAGTAAAACCCCATCTGATTATGCCTGAAAGTTTAACCAAACTGCTATGTTTGAAGAAATTCCGAACAGTGCTAGAGTTTTATAAAGTATGACAAATTTTCCAAATTGGCCAATTTCTTATTATTTGTATATTCATGTTGATATGCAGGTAGTGGAGCACATAGTGTTGGACTTGCCCACGCTGATTGCATACATAAGCTATGCAAAAGAAGTACATTCAGCCAAAGTTATCTGACGAAGCAGCGGAAGATTTGACTTGTGCCTACGTTGAGATGAGGAAAAGAGGGCCTGGGATCAGAAAGTAGGTACGGTAGTTGTATTACCATGTTCATATCCTTTGAGTGATAATAAGGCGTTGATGATTTTTTAACTGATGGATGGGTCATCACTGCAGCAGCTAGGCGAATTCAGAGCCTACTTCGTCTTGGCGAAGGGCTAACGCCAATACGTTTCTAGGAAGTACTAGCGATTATTTCTGTTTTATTGTGTATGATCATTCTTTAGCTTCATATCATTTCCCCTGTGTTATGTTGTTCATGGGACTTACAATTTTCATATTGGAATCAACATGTTGAAGCGGCCATGCAGCAATGTCCACCCGATCATGAAACAGGTAAGCTAAATCTGCTTTACTCTCCATACATCATAAATTTTTTCTTCAGATGCTTTTGATTAGTGTATAGATGAGCAGTTCTCGCATTCCCTGTTGTTGCTTCTAAATAAGGCCTTAAGTTTGTTGATGCTCCATACATTTGCGGTGGTCTATTGGGTGTCTACTTAGTTGAGATGAAAATTTTCATTATGTAGCTGAACATATAAGAAACTATCTTAGTTTTTTCTCATTCAACTAGAACAGAAACACTAATAATAGTCATAACCATCACGCTTTTCAGAAGAAGAATCATTCCTAGGTCAGCATTTTCTATTTCTAGGGATGTGATCATTAATTCATCATAATGGGCTCATATTTGAGAAAGTCCTGATCAACTAGCTGCATCTACTGTAAAGTAAGTTCCAGTTTTGGTTTAACAATATGGCGATATGTTGATTTTATATTCCTTGGGAAAATTTGACTGACCTAAATTTGGTGTTCTAAAGTTATGTTGCTCTCACGATTCCAAGGACAGGAAAACAAACTCCATTGACCATGATACTGCCAATGTGTATATGCAGTCAATTGCTACATGTGTATATACACATATGCATAGATGCAGTCAATTGCTATGCATCTTCTTCCTATTCTCACTGATTTGGTTCTGCAGTAAAAGATGAATTGTGTCGCTGCCTGTTGTGATGACGACTGTTGGCTGGGCCGGAGGTGAGGGAATTCCATACTCTCTTTCTTAGGTGTGTTTCTTCCTAATCGGACCAGTACCGCCTTCATCAATTTATCCAACTACTAATCATTCTGTTTTTCTCTTCACATATTTGTATGTCCGGTTTTAGCCACCGAGAAAGTGTTGGGACTAGAGGTAGCGATTTCAGGAAATTTAAAAGGGTTGTGCTGATGAGCCTAGCTCCTCGGACAAGGCTTGTCTTCAGTGTTAGGTACTCTTTGTGGTTGGGCCTCAAATTATTTTCCTTTGCTTTGTCACTGCAGACTCACAATGTTTCCAAAAAAACTAACGCACTTACATACATCTATGCATTCTGTTACGTGTAGTACCATGTTTATTGATATCCTTTTCTTAGCTCTTATATGGAAATTGAACTGATAGATGTACCTCTCCTACCTCCTTCCTCTCCCTCACATGTTCCTCGTTCCCATCAGGTGCAGCAGCCTGGCCGAGTTGGCTGCGGGTTTGACGCAGGCGGTTTGGAAGAGGCGGACGTATGAGGCCCAGAGGAAATGGAAAGAATACGACATGGGGAGCTTGCGAGCGACATGGGTACATCAACGTTGCAGTTTTATGCTTTGCTTGCATTGCGATAGTACTAGAATGCACCCCAGTCTGCTTGAGATCGAGTGCAAAGCATTGCTGCGTTCCCAATCTTAGTTTCAAGATTTGTTGTCTATGTTAATCCTTTGATAGCTCAAGTTTCTTGTCTCCGGTGTTTGAATCAACTGATTTGGCATTTGCTCATGAAAAGGCATATATGATCGCTAATGCATTTCTATTATTTGTAGATGTGGTTATGCTGATTCGGCATGAAAAGCCAACGATAGGTCGTATATTTGCCATTAGTGTTAACCAGATGCTATGAAATCATCTTATCTCCAAAACCTTATAAGTGATACAGACCACTGACAGGCCATGAGGAAGAAACAAACCACAACAGCTGTTTCACCATGCTGTAGATATCTATGTTAATATAGTAGCGTATGTGATTATTGTAGCTTAGTACTACCGGCAAGCTTATTACCTCTATGGTAAAGATTCATCCACCATGAAATACTGTCACTACTAACTATGTATGTCAGTGGCAATGTAATATAACCAAACAGAACTGCCGACTAACATGCACTGTAAATACGGAGCATCTTTGTCAGCATTACTAATTGTATTATCCAGATTATATTACCTTCACCCAATGCATAAATAATTACTTGATTCAGTCCACCAAGGGAAAAAATCCAACAATGATTCACTCCATACCTAGCCAACCTTATCTACATAATCAGATACAATGTTGCCCTTCCAACACCCCCACCTCTTAACCGCTCAAGAGCAAGTAAAGTAAAACTAGCACCCATACAAAAGACATAACACCACGGGCGTGGCATGTTGCCGCGCCAAAGTTCCCTAGTTTAATTCTAAGAGAGGTGTACATAGAAATTCAAACATATATTAGTCCATTTTAATGAAAAGGTTTGAAAAGTGACCCGAGTGATGGTTCAGAGCAGGGGAGCATTTCCTCGGTGCATGATAGATGGAAAGATTGAATGAGCCGGTTTTAAATGCTAAATTCATCCCAACTCGCCCCTCTATTAACTAAAAGAATTGTCATTCATGAAATTAGCTGGACGGGGCCGAGCCAGGAGAGCTTGGTCAAACAGAGCAACGGGTCGAGCCCAACTCAGGAATAGCCCTATAAACTCGGCACAAGCCCAAAAAAATCAAGTTTGATGTCAACCCTCCGGCAAGGTGCACATGAGTAAACAGCTATCACCTTCGGTCCACATTAGTGTTCTTAACTTTATATAGATACTAGCAAACATACTCGTGCGTTGCATCGGAAGACAAAACTTTTCGATGAGAACTGGTTTAAGTTCTAGGTTTGTATTTTTAGATAAAAAAAGCAAAATCCAACAATACATTTTATTTTCAACAGCTCTATGATTTTTTTTATATTAATATCGACCGCATATTTATTGATGCAAAAACCCAGCTAGATCAGTTGCAGATAGTACCTACAGGGAGCAATCGATCAGCATTTAATGAACACATAATCAATTACTCCCTCCAATCCATATTAATTGATTTTAATTTATCAAAATTCGAATAAACCTATATATTAAATAGTGTCTAGATTCATTCAAATCTAGACAAATTTAAGTCAATTAATATGGGCCGGATTGGCTTTAGGCGGACATGAACTTGCATGTACCCTGCATAAATTCTGTGTAGCTATAGACAAATGTTGTGCAGAGCACTGCAGCTAAATGCAGAACATAAACAGCATCCATAACCAAGAGACACGCCAACATCCGTAACTTGCCTCATCGCACGATGTAGAAGAGACAAAGCAGCAACAGTAGTTCCACATAAAACCGACGAAGCTCAGTGCCAAATCTCCTTCTCTGAAGGCCATGTGCCTGAAAACTCTCTTCTCTCCCTTCATTACACCTCTACAAGACACCCACCCGGGGACTGGATCAAGCGAGCTCGTCCCCATCAGCCACTGCCTCCAATGCTAAGATCTGGATCTAGAGGGGGCATTGTCGGTGACACGCTGCACCTGGATGCGCACGACGCAGCAGGGGAGCCGGAGCCGTAGGGCAACCCGCCCATGGACAGCGCCGCCGGAAGCCATGCTCGATGGGGCAGAGGCGTTGTAGGAGGCCGGGCACACGCCGCGCCGCTGTCTACGGATGAACGGAGTGCCGCCCTCGCCTGGGAGGGGTTAGGGAGCCTGCCGGCTAGGGGTACCAACCCATAATCCCTTGAAGCGTCGCCAATCGCTGAGTCTAGACCCTGCTTCTCTCCAATCTCCTCGCTCTGTTTATGGGCACCGTTTACCCAACCTCGACAGAGGACTGCCCGCAATTTGTTGTTAAATGGTTTTGTACTTAGGGGGGGTATTGATAGGTAATATAGTGTTTTTAAAAGGGTAAATTTGTCTAAAAAAAAGTTGGACCGGAAGAAACACTTCGTTCTTTATTAATAACTAGGAAACATGTCCGTGCGTTGCGACGAGAGAAAAATAATCAGGTAATATGCAACAACATTATTTTGCTTAAAAAACATTGTTAAGGTGCCTAATAATCAATTCATATATCTTGCATTAAAAAAGCGACTGATGTAACAAATGAGCATATTTTTGTATTACTTGAAATATATATAATAAGTTTAAATCAACCGATAAACAATCTAAATTGCAACACGCCATTTCTTCAAATATACTGTATTAGGTAGTGAAATTCATAGATTAAGCCATATTTAGCACACTGATCCAGTTTCAGAGTATGATTTTTCAACTTATGCCATCGCACCAAGTGACCAAGATACACAATACGGCTCCTAAATTCAGAAAAGAGTAACCATGACACCTTTACACAGCGACTAAAATCAGATTTCGGAAAGTAACAAAATCTCAGAACCAAAACTAATAGCATCATCAACATCTCAGTGCTAAATTTGAACCGATACAAGCATAATATCTGAATAAATACCTCAAGAGTCAACTGAGCAGAACAAATTAGTGGCTTCATTCGTCTTTGTGTAAATTCTTTCAAGTTCAGGATATAGAAACACAGAGCTTCAGATACATAATCTCGATGTATTGTCTTGTTCTTACTCATAAGATGCATTAACATCCTTAATCTCCCATCCCTTCTTGGAGATGAACTCAGCTCTCTAGTTAGCATATATGCAGCAGGACGATGACGCGGTGCCGCAAGCACACGTAACAACAGCCTCTGTATCAGAAATTGTAACCCTTCCATCAATGGTGCCACCAACCGTGACACATGCAAGGGCTTGACATCTTCAAGCTTCTGGTGAACGCCGCCGTTGCAGTCTCAACTCAGGCCGTGGACACGGACACGGTGCTCCAATAGAGGCTATTGGTCTCTCCGGCGCTTCTGGTTCTTGGATAGAAACGGGTAGGAGGTTAGCTCCAGGATCATGACATTGAAGCTAGTGGCGAGCTTGCAGATAGCGATTTCGCCGAGCACCTCGTCCGGGAGCTGGCCGGACGCCACGGCAAGGGGCGCCCTGCCATTCTCGAGTCGGTGCAGCGCAACAGGCCTCCACCATGAGGGAGAGCTCCATGGACTTGACAACGACGGATCTAGGTGGCGGGACCAACAACGAGGCAGCGGCGTTGGCAGAGTTGGTGGTGGTAGGCATGGGTGGGAACCCGGAATTTATGCATTGTAGAACCCGATCAAGGTTCGGCCTTGAACACGCACAAACCACCGAAGCCAATGAAAGTATAGTATGTAACCACCGAATTCAAAATCGAACAGAAGAATCAACGACTACCTCGCACGACAATTAAGAAATCCTAAATCACCATGACTTGGCGCACGGATCTATCAGTGAGAAACACAAAAATAGCAATGGATAAAACTTGGTCGCCACCTTCCGCTCTGACAATACTCTACGACTGCCGCCTCGCCCACGATGTTGATGGTGATTGGCGAGGCTGTAGTTTGTTGGTCTTGGCGGTGTGCCCTTGACGTCGTCGCCCTGTTCACGACCGACCTCGAGATCAAGAACGAGAACGAGATCGAGAAATTCCCCTTTTATAGTTGCCGCACGATACGTCCGTGTATATTTATACACGATGAAAGATTGCAACTTGCCGTACACAATCAGTTGAGTTGGTTTTTGTATCGAGGCTGGGTACGAGTCGTGGCTGTGCTGGAGTGTAGGGACTGGGCCTGTTTATCCGACCTACCAAGTGCGGCTTGGGAGGAATTCTTTCTTGACACGGTTTTTTCCACTCAGGGATGGCACGGTAAATATTATGTGATTTGGTGAAAGGGTAAATTATTCTAAAAAAGTGTTGGACCTGAAGAAACACTTCATTTTTTATTATTAGTAGTATAGATATAGATTAAGGTATAGATAGATAGATATATAAATACATCTAGTCTAAATATTTAACTAGAGATATATGAATCTATACAAAATTAAGAACATTTGTATGAAACGGAGGGTGTAGCTGGAATACTTTCGATCTGATCGATTAGCAGAGCTCGACTATCGGAGACACGCACGTACGAAACAAGCTTGGCTAGGTATCACCTTGATGGATGGCTAGCAGCAGCACACAACGCACACACACGGAAAGACGATTAGCCAAAGGCCATCCAAATTTAATAACCCTCTGTCCTAAATATAAGGCACTTAAAAGTCAATGCTTTTAAATTTTGATCATGTTTGCATTAAAAAATATAAACATTTATAACACGGAAAACGGTACTTTGCCCTGTATTAAATATACACGACAAAGAGCACTTTATACATGGCAAAGCCGTTGCCGTGTACCACCGCACCGTGCACACTAGCAAATTTGCACGGCAAAGGCCCCAACACCACATCACGGCGAAGTAAAGTAGTTCAGCCGTCCACACTAGGCATAAACTAATTTAAAGAATAAATATAAGTACTAAAATAAATACAATTGAAATGGAAAATTTTGAAAGAAAAAGAAAAAATCAAATCGACGCACGCAAAGAGAGGCGCACCCGACAAAGGGTTTCTTTGCCGTGTACCCTCCCATACGGGCGCACGGCAAAGAATCGCCGTTAGCCCTCTCCGTTACCTAGTCGGTTAGCTGCGTCCGGTGGGCTCTCACTATAGAGGAATATATCGCCGAAGATGCCACATTGCCATGCATCTCATTTAATCTTTGTTGTGTAAAGTATCATTGTCATGTGTCGTCGTTGTTCTTTGCCGTGAAGGATTTCATTGCCGTGCCGTTTTCTGTGTGTTGGCGTGCGCTGCTTTCTTTGCCATACGTGCTACTAGCTCGACACGACAAAGGTTTCTTTGCCGTGCGTCCGGTGCACGACAGAGATATCCAACACGGTAACGCCGTTTTTTCCTGTAGCGACTAAATTAATATCAATAGATTCAATATTTTACTAATGTGTTCATTTAATATTTTAGATGTAGCTATTTTTTCCTAAATATTTGGTTAAAGTTAGTAAGATTTAACTCTTAACTAATCCTTAGGTGCCTTGTATTTTGGGATGAAGGAAGTACTAATTACCTAATTAATAAAAAATACCATATTGCCTTTGCTAAAGTTTAATTTTACGGATCTATTAATAATCATCAACAGAAGTACAAACAAGCATAAGAAGTAATAAAAACTACAAACAGATCACTAGACCACCTAAGAACGATTACATACACTAGAACGAGCCGAGGGTGCGCCGCCGTCCTCGCCCTTCCATCACTAGAGCCGGGCCAATCTTGTCGTACCTAGAGCTTGTTGTACTAGATGGTCGGGAAGACGTTATGCCCCAAAGGACCAGCGTATCAGAGCAGCAGCCATTGTTGAAGATAACAATCACATGCCGGAAGGAATTGACCTCAAACCGCACCAAAGTATATAAAAAATAATCAGATCCCAAGAGATCCATCGGACACACGACTCTACTCGCCTCCGTCGACGCTAGGCACACCACCGAACCGAGGATGGACGGAGATGACCTTATTCTGACTTTAGAATGTAGCCGCCGCATCAACATCCTGAACAAGACACTGAAAACAGTCTAAACAAAAAACATGAAACCATCCCACCAGCGAGAGGTCGTGGTCTGTGATACCTCCAAAACACTAAGACCACCGGAGGCAGAGCGGACAAGCAACGTCACCGGCGAGAGGAACCAAACCCTAGATAAGTTTTACAATGCCCTCTGCGTCCTCCTGTACACGCGCATGTATCGGTTCAGTTTACTATGCCCTTGCTATGTTTCAAATGCAGTTGTACCGGCCGGAGCAAACCTCAGATGCCCTTTATTGCCCATGTTCACTCATTTTGCTTAAAATTACACTCTAGATACATACGTTTTAGAAAAAAGGGTAAACCTTTTATACTTTAAAATGGAGGAAGTACTTCTTAACAGTATAGGATACTGTAAAAAAGCCTTGTGAATGGGCAGCAGGCTTTTACTCTTGTGAATTTGGCAGCTTGAACAAGGTAACACCACCCCAATGCCAATAAACTCTCAAGTCACAGCTCTCAAGAGGAAATAAGTTGCATAACATCTCACATTTCAGCAAATCCACCAAAATGCCAGGAATGAAATTGAATGGAATAATACTAGTGCTGCACTTTGCATTTTATACAACAAAAAAATTTATAAAGAACAATGTCGGCCATATTCTCCCATCCTAACAGTATAGGATACTGTAAAAAAGCCTTGTGAATGGGCAGCAGGCTTTTACTCTTGTGAATTTGGCAGCTTGAACAAGGTAACACCACCCCCCAATGCCAATAAACTCTCAAGTCACAGCTCTCAAGAGGAAATAAGTTGCATAACATCTCACATTTCAGCAAATCCACCAAAATGGCAGGAATGAAATTGAAAGGAATAATACTAGTGCTGCACTTTGCATTTTATACAACAATTTTTTTTATAAAGAACAATGTCGGCCATATTCTCCCATCCTATAGCATGGGATCGGACAGAAATTATGCTCACCGTGTTCACCACTAGTGCAGTTGGTGTCGTTTGTCGCGGCTGGGCCGGGTGTGACCCCTGGACGAACAACCTGCAGCTTGAGCGGGCAGATGACTATCAGCCGGCACCTCCTCTTGAGCCCCTTGTACTGCATCACAGTTTCCAGTCTGAGCTCCACGCCGAAGCTCCCCGTCACGTTCTGCTTCTCGAACTCCTGCAAACCGGCTGCGGCGAGGCTGACGGGACTGTCGACAGAGCTCACCGAGAGTGGCAACCTGACCACCTTCCTTGGCTTGTGGTAGAACCCCTCCAGCACGGTGGACTCGTCAAAGCGAGAGCCGTTGAAGAAGAAGGAGGTCGCCAAGGGGGCATAGGTGATACCCCGGTGAATGTTGTGGTGGTGCAGGGCCAATATGACGGTGATGTTGTAGGAGACGGTGGATTTTGTGGGATCCCTGCCAGCCGAGAGGTCGAACCGCTGCAGCACAGCGTCCTCGGAGGTGAACACTGGCGGGAACAAGGCGACGTAGGCGACGATGAGGACCGCGAGGACAGCGCCGCCGATGGCGATGGTCCAGACCCAGCAGCAGATCGCGTTCCATTTGCACTCGCGGTCGAATTTCTCCCACAATCCCATGTCAACTCCGGTGGATGGAGTCGAATCTTGAGTTTTTCGACTGGAGTTGGTGTGGGCTACCAACGGCTGGCTATGCAAGAAAACTGGTGGAGTATTGGATGCAGAGAGACAAAGGGAATACTATATCCGTGTTTGGCCCGAGCAACCTAGTGGGTGCTAAACCTAACTAATGCTTTGGCATCGCTGAAGCACTTGCTTTTGTAACTCCCTTTTGCAGTTACCGAGTTGTTAGCGAGCTGGCAGCATCAGGTAGGAGACCGTTTTTTTAAAGGGCGCTTCTATTATTTATTTTATATTTACATCTGGTCTCTGCATAATTAAGATGCACATAGCCGCACAAATCACACGACCAGAAAAAATAAAGCAAAGTAAAATTACAAAGTCTCAACTGAAAACAAGATGCCTCAACTATGATAGATCAATGCACAAATCACACGGTCATCCATGTAGGGAGAAAATATCCCTCGTTCTGTCCTCCAAACACGTATATCCCTCAAAAACAAGCCGCAAAACTTCATACGTTGGAGAATAGTCCATGATCGGAGGATGATTATAGCCCGATAAATAACCTGCAGGAGAGAAAAAAACAATGTTATTAAAAATCTTATCATTTCTATAAAGCCATAGCGACCAAAGAATGGCAAGCGCTCCCACCCTAAATAAAATCCACTATTTATCATCAACTCTGTGCAACCAATTACCAATAACATTGTTCACTGAACGTGGAGTAGATAAACCAAAAGCTATTTGGGTGAATGACCATATAGAATGACCAAATTTATTGTGGGAAAATAAATGACGAACTGTCTTATCGTGATGACAAAAAACGCATTGTGTGCTTTTATTCCAATTCCTCTTTACAAGATTATCTTTAGTAAGAATTACACCATTACGAAGATACCAAGCGAATATCTTCGTCTTATGGGGTATTTTCATTTTTCAATTTTTACTGTTATCATCGACTGAGATATTAGGTTGAATCAATGCTCTATAAAGCGAGGCAACTGAAAATTTAGCACTCTCTTGTAGTTTCCATTTGAACTCGTCCATACCGTCCAACAACTGTATCGTGAATAATCGTAATAACAAATTGTTTCAAGATACCAGTCGAGGACCTATGAGTCTTCTTCTGAAAGACACATTAGGAGAATTATCTTTCATAACAGTGGAAAGTGTGTCCCCTTTGTGTCTAACAATCGAATATAGAGCTGGATATTGTCCGCGAAGCGAAGTTTGGCCCAACCACTTATCTTTCCAAACTCTAATATGTGATCCATCCTTGATATTGAAAGCACAAAAACGGCAGAAATGCTTTTTGGTCGCCATTAGACCCGTCCAAACATATGAGTCACCGGGTTTCCAAACCACTTGAGATATAGCTTTGGACCCCACATATTTCCTTCATAAAATGGTTTGCCAGACACCATCTTCGGTAAGTAATTTGAAAAACCATTTACCCAGAAATGCGGTGTTTTGGCCTTGCAAATCATGTATGCCCAGTCTATCGTATTCTTTCGATCGGCAAACCAAATTTCATTTGGCCAGTCGATATTTCTTTTTCTCACTATCCCCTTGCCAAAAGAATCTTGATCGGAAATAATTCACTTTCTTCAACACACCTTTTGGTAGCTGGAAAAACAAGATCATATACAGTACCATATTGGTTAGTACTGAATTTATAAGTACAAGTCTTTCGTCAAGGGATATCAATTTACCTTTCCAACTATTGAGACATTTTTGGAGTCTTTCCTCAAGGAGTTTCCATTCAGCAATTGTGAAACGGTGATAGTGAATCAGTATGTCCAAATAGTTGATTAGAAATTGCCTCTGACCACAGCCGAAAAGTTCAGCATATCGGCGGGCCTCGTTTTGGGCATTGCCAAAGCAATACAAATCACTTTTATGGAAGTTTATTTTAAGTCCAGATAATTGCTCGAATGCTGATAATATTAATTTCAGATTCTTAGCTTTCTCCAGATCATGCTCCATTAAAAGATTGTGTCGTCAGCGTATTAAAAAATAGAGAGTCTGCCATCAACAAGATATGGAACTAGTCCTTCAATTTGGCCATCAGCCTTTGCTCTCTCAATAAGGATAGCAGCATATCAGCCACTATATTAAATAATAGAGGCGATAATGGATCCCCTTGCCTCGGTTCTTTCTTGGTCTAGAAGTATTTGCCACTATCATTATTTACTTTGATGGCAACACTATCCCCTGACACAAAAGACTGTATGAGAGCACACCACTCCTCTGAAAAACCTTTCATGCAGAGTGTTTGCTGAAGAAAAGACTAATTAACTTTGTCGTATGCCTTCTAAAAGTTAATCTTAAACAGTACATCATTTAATTTTTTGGGACTTGGCTAAACATTTGTTCAGTTGTCATCATGAATAAACAATCATTTAACCAATCCTGTTTCAAAAAAAAAGCAAGGGAGTAAAGAAAGCAAACTTGACAGAAACTTTTTTTCTACTCCCTCTGTTTCAAAATATAAGATGTTTTAGGTTTGTGAAGAAAATATATCTAGACTTATTTTAGTGCGTAGATTCACTCCAAACTTGAGTAAACCTCATACTAAAAAAGTCTAAATACACTTTCTTTATAAAGCTAAAACATGCATCTTATATTTTGAAACAGAGAAAGTACAAAAACTTTTTAAGTAATAATGCAATGTAGTAAAGAAAGCAGACTTGATAGTTTAACATTTCTATTACATTGTCCCTCTGCATGATTCGCATTACAATCAGTGCAACATATTTTGAATTGGCCACCATCATTGGAGAGTGGACCTCTGTTCTTGGGGTGCTTATGTCGCATACTAATGCAAAGAGGTATATACAATTTTAATCCCATATCTTGCACCGTGGAAGAATTTTAGTACCACGTCTTACAAAGTGAGCAAAACTAGTCCCACAACTTGCATTCGAGGAGCATTTTAGTCTAATTTAATCAGATTTTAGCAAATTTAACCAAATTCATCCAACTATGGCGTTATAATTTTTTAAAAATGACCCTATGTATTTTTTGTATGGCACTTGTGTCCTTGGTGCTAACCAAGAGACAGACCCACTTATCTATCAGTGATGACCCACAAGTATAGGGGTGTATCGTAGTACTTTCGATAAATAGGAGTGTCGATCCCAACGAGGAGCAGAAGGTGTTGACTAGTGGCATGGAGCAGTAAATCTCTGTAAATACTTAGCAAACAGATTTTTAGGGGTTTCTGATAAAGCAACAAAACAAGCTGAAAGTAATAAAGATAATGAACAAACTCAGCAAGTGGCCCAATCCTTTCTTATCAAAGGACACGCCGGTGGAAATACTTATAAAGACCAAACGTTCTCGAGGACACATGGAAATTCTGTCAAGTGCTTTTGCTTCAAATAGCTGAGTACCCTTCTTTGGTATTGTAAGTGTTGTGTGGGTGAACCTGTGCTAATGTACCGACCTTACTTGGACTAATACATACTTGTGATTAAACCCCCTGCAAGCATTCCGAACTACAGGAAAGTAATTAAGATATAAACCTAACCACAGCCTTAAACTCTGAGATCCTACAATCCCTTGTGCAAAGGTGTCCTAACGGGGGTTCAGGTTTCTATCACTCCGGCAACCCCACAATTAGTAGCCAAATACACAATGCATTCCCCTAGGCCCATAAATGGTGTATTATCATGTAGTCAACGTTCACATGACACCACTAGAAGAATAGCACCATAACTTAAATGCTAAACCATTGAATAATAACTCAACACAAATCCACTACTAACAATATGACTTCTCCCATGTCCTCAAGAACTAAACGAACTACTCACGAGGCATCATATGGATCAAGATCAAAGATGATATGGTGATGGATAACAATCTGAATATAAACAATAATCCAATGGTTCCACTCACAAGCATCAACTATAATAGTAATCAACACCGGGAAAGTTTCCCCTAAGAACTATGCAAGTATTCAACATGATTGTTACATCGGTATGGAGTGGTGATGATGGTGCCGGTGGAGATGATGGTGTGGATGTTGATGGTGATGATCCTGATGAAGCCTAGCTTGGCGGTGGTGTTAATGGCGACGATCTCCCTTCTCCGGGAAGGAATTTCCCCGACAGAAATCTGTCTGCCAGAGAGCTCTTTCTCTCTCGGTGTTTTCCGCCCCACAGAGGCGGCGGAAAACTTTCTGTGGTCGCTTCGCTGGTATTAGGGTTCTGATAGGAAGATATAGGCGAGAGGCCGCGCCTAGGGGGTGTGGGCCCTCTATGGCCCAGCTACGCCTACCCTTCTGGCTTCCTTTGTCTTCTCGGAAAATATATTTTTCCAATATTTTTCTCGTATTTTTATGATCTTCGCGAAATTGCATCAAAACACGTCTTTTTCCATCAAAACCCCGACTCCGGCAGTTCATCCTCCAAGAATCATCCAACATGCAAAAACAGAGGAAAATACATAAGTAACACCTCATAATAAGACATATATCAATGAATAGAGGCAAGTTATGATATAGAATGATGATGCAAATTGGACGTATCGACTCCCCCAAGCTTAGACCTTCGCTTGTCCCGAAGTAAAAACTGAGTTCAGTAAACATGTCCACAGGTTTATGGAGTGAAGTGTTGATAAAAGAATACGGACAAGAAGCATCACACTTACCATTACACAACTCATAGAAGAAATCAACTCACCATTATATAACTTAGCTTGCAACAAGTACATGAGTCACAATAGAGATGCATAAAGATAAATCATAATTGGAATTGGCAAACTTTGTTCCTGGTCAGAGAATAGTTGGCAAACAGTTTCACAAAAAGCTTTTGTAGAAGTTTTATAACAGGAGCACTCTTTGCTCAAAGATGTTTTTCACAAGGAAGCCTTTCAAAGTAATACTCAATAGATAAAAGTTTTGTGCAAACAAGGAAGATAAAGAACATGATTGAATAAATCACCATATGAATGCTTGAAACACAACAACTCAAATGATTGCTGGAGATAGAGAGGAAATAGGTTTGTGACTCAACTTAGAAATAGGAGATAGGTCCCTTCATAGAGTGAAGCAGGGATTACAAGTCATAAAGAGCTTCCAAAATATTATGGTACTTACTAGCTTTGAGCCCTCATTGCCCCTATCATAGGCATCTTGAGATGATTAAGGTTAAAGTGAACAAGGATGGAGTATATGCTTGACGAAATATAAGTTGGCAATCTCATGTCGCTTGAGTACGATGGTCGCTCCTCATGCTACTCAACTTTAGTCACCAGTAAGTTCTTGTCATTGTAAGTATATGTGTATCATCAAGAACCGCCAATGGGGTACCCCTTGCACATGGTACAGGATCTATCCCATAACCAAAATGACATGGCAAGAAGACAATGAGCATCTCAGCGATCTTTTTATTTACTATGTGCATAACTTTTTATTGAGGATGCTTCACAGAATGCTCATTATGGTGATGCTGCAAGTTTCCACCATGTTTAGGCATGTCTTAGGCTAGTGGTCCAGGTGTTTCTATAACACACATACATCACTCCATGGACTTACAAGTTCCCTCTTTATTTCACACCGTCGAAATCCGCAAACAATAGAGCATAATATCATCTATGTACAACGTACAGGTGCAATGTTGAAAGCGTTCCCCGTGTCAGCACGGTTCTGCTAATCCCAACGTATAGATGCAAGCATATGCAACTTCAATGACACAATGGTTCAAGTCTATTAGGGGCAAGAAAATAAGGTGTGCCATCAAGTTCATGAGAGCTTTACTAACTAGTTTTCACATAACAAAATACTTTTTAAATTCGAAAGATAGATGAAGCTTGAGAATTTGCTTGGAATAGCAAAAATGCTAATAGGTAGATATGATGGACACAAATGGCACAGGTTTTGTTTCAAAGAGATTGGATGCATGAGAAGTATGCCTTCTCAAAACAGATTTTTGGCTAGCAAGGCTGGGTAGCAAGCCAAAGAGTTGAAGGAAACAAGCAAACCTACAAGTGATAAAGTCAAACATGCAATCTTCCTTGAAGACACAAAAGATCTTAAATAGAGAATACTAAGCTTATCAGCCAACAAGAAAGAAAATAAATGATACAAAATACCTGTAAGCTTTTTATCTTTTCCTTTCAAACCTCATAAAGTGTTGCTACTGACCAGAGCTCGGTTTGCCAAAACCAATTTATATTTACTTGATGCTCCCAAAGTGATTCCAATACTTATCAACAAGATCAATCATATAATAGAGATTGCAAACTAAAATAAGAAGTGCAAAATGTAAAAGATGAGACTTCTCATTAATATTCAATAAAGGTGCTCACACCAAGGGATACATAGATAATCAACTAAAGGAGAGATACTTCCACATGCAAACCAACCTATAAGATAACTTCTTTACCAAAGATATGAATCTAAAAAGGTAAAAGATAAAAGATAATGGTGGTGATATCGCGGCACTGCCCCAATCTTGGAACAAGCCAAGGGGATGCCATACCTGATGAAGAATTACTCCTTCAGTGGTGGTGGTGTTCTCTTGATAAGCTCCTCAATCAGTTTCCTCAAATCCTCAATCTCAAAGGTCAGAGTACGAATCAACTCCGAATTTTGCTCAATGCGGTTCATGATCATATCGGACCGAGAGTTCCAATCCTTGTTATTCTTTCCCCACTCTTCCTTCTTAGTGTGTTCCTCCCCTGCATGGTTAGAACGAGGCTTATCCCAAATCGAGGGCAAGTTCCCTTTGGGCACCTGTTGGTATTGATGCTCATGTATAAGAGTATGGAAGGGTCTCCTGGTACGTGGAGGGGATGACCGTGGAGTGTAGATAAGGCATGGAGGTTTCCCTCCTGTAGACATCCGTGCCATCCTTCTAAGCTTGGTAGGTCTTGCCACCACTCCAATGCTTGCGATGGTAGCGCGGGTATCCGGATGCTCGTCCTCCTCCATGTCTTCTTCATCCCCAACCAAAATCTCCTCCTCCTTGGAGTTTGAGGATCATCTTCCTTGGGCTTCTTGCCTTTATCGTTGGCGGAGACCATGGTGCTCTAAACTTGAGAAGATTTCCTGACAGAAACAGATCGAAACGAAAACACAACGAGAACACGATGCACTAACCTCGGGGAATTAGGGGGATTATATATTATGAAGTTTCAATGCATAAGGAAGGTACTGGTACGAAAACAAGGCAGAGACGGAGCTCGTGGTGCTCACACCCCCTCCAGGCGCAGCCAACTGGGGACCGCACCTGGGGTGGGTGTGGCCACCCCGTCCTCCATTTCCTCCTCTGTTTTCATCTCGTAATCTTCCATATGTATTATAAACATCAAAAATATAAAAAGATAAGGATTTCACGAACCTTCTGTTTTCACCACTTTTACCTATTCAAAGACGAACTCTGCAGATTCCTTTCCTCCTTCTCCTGGAAATTCCTTTTATCACAAGGCAATACACAAACTTCAATGGCAACATTAGTGTAAGAAAAAACAATAAACCTTTAGGTTCACACTTCAACTAAAATCCATCAAAACAAAGGCTTCTGTAAGAGACAAATGCAAATGATGGCAGAAATCTATCAAAACAGACTAGCATGTAAAGATTGATTTTTTTGAAAACCTTCTGTTGCTCAAATGAAAAAGTGCAAAACTAATGAGAGTTGGGTAACAACTTGGAGAACAGCTCAGAAAAATATATCTCCATCCGAAGTACTGAGCTCCCTCATGAATTTTTACAATGCAACACAAAAATCTGTCCCAGGAGAGCCACTTTCACAACTCCTCTACTTCTCAAAAGTAGTTGAACTTGACACAAAAACCAAAACAAAAAGGATAAGGAGCGGTTATTACTGAGGTAATAACTTCCAAGACTCGACAAAACTATTGGGTTATCTCCCAATAAGTACTTTTTAATGCCTTTAAGTTAGGCTTGAAACTTTCAAAGATGCTCACATAGGTGATAAATATTTGGAGTGAAAGAGAGCATCAAGAAGCAAATAACCAACAAATTTGAGTCTCTCCCACTTCCTATGCATGGGGGTATCATGAGAAAATTAATTGTTGAAACAAAAAGACACTAGCATAGGAAGACAAACAGATGCAACTTCGAAGCTTTTAACATAAAACAGGGAAACTTACCATTATTGAGATGCATAAAACCATGTTCCCTCTCTCATAATAACTTTCAGTAGCACTTTGAATAAAGTTGAACACTGGCAACAACTTTATCATAAGAATGAGCATACTTACAGTCATCAAAAAGAGGTCCAAGGTCATAAACTGGATCAATAGAAGAAAGTTGTTCCATCCTGAAATCTTCATTAGGCAAGCTATTTTCACAAGGAGCTTTAGAAAATTTGGAAAAGTTAAACTCATAAGAATCTCCATCCAACTTAGTTAAGACCTTTTCCTTCTTACAATCTATAATATCTCCACAAGTGTTTAAGAAAGGTCTACCAAAAATGATAGGACAAGTTTTGCTAGCTGCTGAATTAAGCACTAAAAAATCAGCAGGATACTTAATCTTACCACAAAGAACCTCCACATCTCTTACAATACCAATAGGGCAAATGGTTTCCTTATTAGCAAGGTGAATAACCACATCAATGTCCTCAAGCTCACGAGGACCAATTTCATGCATAATTTCCCTATAAAGCTCATAAGGAATAGCACTAGAACTAGCACCAATATCACATAAACAATAATAGCTATGATCACTAATTCTAACAGAAAGCACAGGGATACTAGATTTTCTAGATTTTCTAGGATGAGAGACAATATTATAAGCGTCTTCACAGAAGACAATGTGCTCATCCTCTATATTTCTAGTGACAAGATCTTTCACAATAGCTACCACAGGTTCAATATTTATTTGCTCATCGGGTTCCACAGTTTTCTTTGCACTTTTGCTAACCACATTAGCTATGATAGAGTGTTCCTTTACCTTAGCAGGAAAAGGAATTTTCTCAACATGAGGTTCAGACAAAATATGATTAGTAGTACAAACTTCAATACTTCTAACAGGAACATGACTAACAACATCTTTATATGGAGCATGGTACTTATTCCACTTCTTCTTGGGAATTTCTATGTAAGAGGCAAAGGCCTTAAAACAGTTGGCAATACTTTGGGAATCAAGACCAAACTCATTATAATATCACGGAAGTCGTCAGTTCCCATAAAAGATTTAATGCATTCATAATCATAGTTTATATCTGACTTTCTTCCTTTGTCATTCTCCCAAGCTTCAGTGTTCTCTTGAATACGGTCTAGAAGATCCCATTTAGCTTCTTCCTTCATACGTGTGAATGATCCAGCACAAGAAGCATCAAGTAAATCTTTATCATAAAGAGAAAGCATAGCATAAAAGTTATTGATAATAATATTGTTAGAGAGTTCATGAATAGGACATTTAAGCATTAGTAACTTTAATATCCCCCAAGCTTGAGCTGTACTCTCTCCATCACGAGGCCAATAGTTATATATCAGATTTCTATCCTTATGAATTTCATTGGGAGGATAAAATTTAGAATAAAAGAGAGATGCCATCTCCTCCCATTCCATGGATTGTCCATTCTTCAGCAGCTTATACAATTCTTTAGCTCTCCCTTTCAAGGATATAAAGAGTAACTTCTTCTTCACCTGTTCAGTTGTGATACCTGCACACTTAAACAACACGCATAATTCATGGATAAAAAGCAAATGATCACCAGGACGGACAGTTCCATCTCCTAAATAATAATTATCCATAACACGATCAACCATACTTTTAGGTATCTTAAAAGGATCTATCTCAACAGGTGGTGGTTTGTCTACTACCCTAACAGTGGTAGTAGTTTTCGCAAACAGAAAACCAAGTGGGTTATCCATATTGGAAACAAAGCAACAAATAGAAACAGAAAGCAATACTCACAGTAGAAGTTTCCTTTACCAGTTCCACTCTTAAATAGCGCTTCACTCCCCGGCAACAGCGCCAGAAAATAGTCTTGATGAACCACAAGTATAGGGGGTGTATCGTAGTACTTTTTATAAATAGGAGTGTCGATCCCAACGAGGATAAGAACATGTTAACTAGTGGTATGGAGCAGGAAATCTCTGTAAATACTTAGCAAACGAATTTTTAGGGGTTTTCTGATAAGGCAACAAAACAAGGTGCAAGTAATAAAGACAACAAACAAATGCAGCAAGTGGCCCAATCCTTTCATAGCAAAGGACAAGCCGGTGGAAATACTTATAAAGACCAAACGTTCTCGAGCACACATGGGAATTCTGTCAAGTGCTTTCGCTTCAAATAGCTGAGTACCCTTCTTTGGTGTTATAAGTGTTGTGTGGGTGAACCTGTGCTAATGTACCAACCTTACTTGGACTAATACATACTTGTGATTAAACCCCCTACAAGCATCCACAACTACAGTAAAGTAATTAAGATATAAACCTAACCACAATCTTAAACTCTGAGATCCTACACTCCCTTGTGCAAAGGTGTCCTAACGGGGGTTCAGGTTTCTGTCACTCCGGCAACCCCACAATTAGTAGCCAAATACACAATGCATTCCCCTAGGCCCATAAATGGTGAAGTGTCATGTAGTCGATGTTCACATGACACCACTAGAAGAATAGCACCACAAATTAAATACTAAACCATTGAATAATAACTCAACACAAATCCACTACCAACAACATGACTTCTCCCATGTCCTCAAGAACTAAACAAACCACTCAAGAGACACCATATGGATCAATATCAAAGATGATATGGTGATGGATAACAATCTGAACATAAACAATAATCCAATGGTTCCACTCACAAGCATCAACTACAATAGTAATCAACACCGGGAAAGTTTCCCCTAAGAACTATGCAAGTATTCAACACGATTTTTACAGCGGGATGGAGTGGTGATGATGGTTCTGGTGGAGATGATGGTGTGGATGATGATGATGATGATCCCGATGAAGGCTAGCTTGGCGGTGGTGTTGATGGCGACGATCTCCCCTCTCCGGGAAGGAATTTCCTCGGCAAAAATCTGTCTGCCGGAGAGCTCTTTGTCTCTTGGTGTTTTCCGCCCCACAGAGGCGGCGGAAAACTTTCTGTGGTCTCTCCCCTGGTATTAGGGTTCCGAGAGAAAGATATAGGCGAGAAGGAGGAGTTGGAGGCCGGCCAGGTGGGCCACACCTGCCCTAGGAGCGGCCCAGGGGGTGCCTAGGGGGTGTGGGCCCCCTGTGGCCCAGCTACGCCTCCCTTCTGGCTACCTTCGTTGTCAACACCCGGATTTTTAATCCCAGATGCCTGTTATTCCATACCTCGCAATCCCAAGATTACCATTTTTGCGAGACATAAGAGATTTGGATATCACAGTACATCATCCATTACAAACCATACATAAGTTCTAACACAAATAAGGATCTCATGATCCAGTTCTTAATACAACTCAAGCAGCGGAATACCGTAATAGTAACGATAGCGTAGGCGAAGGTCCATCTTTAGGGTCATAGGCAATGCTAACGATGGGAGATGATCCTAGTTGTTGTAACCTTCCTGTGGTCCGTCATCTGGATACTCCTCTTCATAGTATGGCCATGGGAATAGCCAGGGACGAAGCCATGAGTACTCTTAAGTACTCGCAAACTAATACTATAAGTTAAGGGGGGTTTTTGTAGTAGGATACTAGGCTCTAAGGTTGTTTTGCAAAAAACCAGATTTACCTCTACTAAGTTCAGAAGCAAACAAAACTAGTTGAAAGTTTTATAACCCTAAATGGGAACTTAAATTCATGTCACAACTCTGTTGTGGTCAAGTCAAAGTCACAGTTCATTTCACAAGTCATTTTGAAAACATCTGACGGGAGAACAGTATGGCCACTCCAACTGTCCATAACCGCGGACGCGACTATTCGAATAGTTTGACACTCTGTAGAGATTCTACACTTTCACCACAACATTCGATACATCCGTCAGGAACAATCCTGAATTCACCATACTTAGTATGCGGATAATCAACCCTAACCTTTTAATTACACGCCCTAGTATAGGCACCTCTCCTATGAGTTTGGCCTCCCAACCATGACCAATTGTCATCTTGGGTACTGCACAGGTGGACAATCTTCACAAGGTAGCCTCAGCTCAGACCTTGGCCTCGAGGGAACCCATACTAAGGTATATAAATTTCTAGTCAAGCTCTAACCAAATTTCGGTTATTGTGGTTGTACGGTAAAATTGGAATGGTATCGCATCCAGACAACCACCAGTTTTATAAAGGGCTAAGGCTCATGCCTCAACAATTTCATCATCAAAATCATCTGGTGTTCGGAAACACATGTCAAAACATTTCAGTAGAATGACTCATCATTCTAAGGTTTTCATAACCATTTTCACCAAGTATTCCCATCTAAAGTTGATCAAGTTTTATGCTTAGCACTAGCATCTACACGTGGTGGTAAATACTAATGAGGGGTGGTAAACAAGTGGGGATTTGCTAAGTTCGATCTCATGCCTTAGGATGACATCAGGATTATCTAACTTTAGTTATCCTTCTAGAATCTACCAGTCACCATGTAAACTCTAAGAGAAAGCTTTGATAAACAAAATAAAGTAATTAAGCTTGCAAATAAAACTAGGATTGGGCATCATCAAATGTATCTAACCCAGCATGCTTAATGCAATGCATAGGTTCTCTAACTTTCATAGTTGCAAGGGTTAGCTTGCTAAGTTTCAAGTATTGTCTTGCCTTGAGCAGAGCAGTGGTTGAAGTTCTCCTCGGCATCTTCCTTGTAGTATCCTCCTTCCTCCTTGTATCCTTGGTCGGTACTAGCGTCTATAAATAAATACGAGGTACACAATCACCAAACAATACTTAACTATTTTTAATCATCACACAAAAAGTCATACTAGATGATCTAGCGTCATCACTAACATTACAAGGATTAAATCACTTGTCTTATATATTTTATTTGAGAAAAGTAATTTCTACCCATTGAAAAACTACTTAAGATTTAATATTCTCCAACTCAAACATGGGATCATGTTGACACATGTCATCACCACATATTTCAATACATGAGAATGTGATTTGAAGTGGTGTCACAATTTAATAAGCTTTAACTTTTTTATTTTAATTAAATAAAGTGACTAGAAATTCCTATGTGGCATTCTTTTATTACTTGAACATTATTTCTGCAAGTAAACCCATATGTTTTTATATATTCTAAAAGGTATGATCAAATGTGATTTTTGAGAGTTGGAATCAACTCAAAAGCTCTTATGGTTGAATTTTGAAAAATGTTTAAATGCAGAAAAGCTTCTACCTTGTTATTTTTACCATGGTTGATCTACAAATCCAAATGGTTTGAATCTAGCGGGCTTAGATTAAGCATTTCAGTACCTTTCTAACAAAATTGGTTTCATGTATTTTGGTATAGTGAATCGAGCTGGGTTGATTTTTGAATCTAGGTACAGAACTATGTTTGAAATTAAATGAATAAAGCTTAATTTGAATTGTTGGGTCGCGCGGGATGTTTTACTGGGCCGATCCACTACACATAGCGCGTACGCAGGTAGGTTAAGTGGCTGTCTCCACTCGTCAGTGAGACGGGGAAGGGCGAAGCAGTACGGGGCATTGTGGACCGTGGGATCTGGTTCTAACCGAACGACTACGGTTCATCATCCACGTCGGGCAGCGCCGGCGAGACAGAACCCTAATGCGGCAGGTGGGGGTCGTGGGAGGCTCACCGGGGCTCAGGCGAGGGTCGGCGATGGGGGGAACGACAAAGTCGACGACGACGGTTATCCTGGTACAGGCAGCTTCTCCTGGGGCGGCTCCAATCAACGGCTCCCTTCTCCTCTAGCAGCGGCGGGCTCCGGCCAAATTCCGGCGATGTGCTGCTCGCCTTGCTCTAGGAGTGAGGTGGGGTGGTTCTGGGTGAGAGGGGAGTGAACTGGTGTGGATAATTCATGCTAGGGAGGGCTCCTTTTATAGGCGAGCGAGAGTGGCAGCACAGCATGGGCTGAGGTCAATGGAGGCGAAGGTAGGGGGCGATGCGGTGCACCCTGGCGAAGCTCAACGGCGTGGTCTTGCGGCATGGGGCGGTGCTGATCGGTCGGAACGTCGCGGTGCTCTGAGCGGGTCCGACGACGATTTTAATGTCGCACAGCGCGCGTGGTCCGCGCGGCGGCGAACGGGCATGTCTGGCGGGGTGATGGTGATCATCCCTGCAAGAGGAGAGGGCGGCACGCGGTCTGTGGGTGATGGTCGAGCGGGACGCTCTGGCGCGCTCTCAGCATGGTCGCAGAGGAACTGGGCACGTGCGTTCTAGGTGGTCCAGGGGCTGGCAGTGCTCGAGGCTGGGACAGAGAGTGGCGGTGGACGGTGGGGTGCTTGCTAGACATGCTGGCTAGGCTTAGTGTTGCTCGTAGCTTGCTGTTGATAATGGGGTGGCAAGGTGAGGCTCGGACTCCTTTCCATTAATGGCATGGTCTTTCTTACATTGAGCTAGAGGGGTTAAACTAGTTAGATGATCTACTGAGGGTGTAGTGTGAGCTAGATAGGGAACAAGTTAGGCCAAATTTACTGCACACTATAGTGTTTGGAGTTTGTTTGATTTGTATCTGCAAGGTGTTTGATGAAATGGCCACAAGAACTTTAAATTTTAATTTTGGATTCAAACTTGGTGGGTTTGCTAGGCACATACTAGGGAGTGTCTGGTTAGTTGGATTAGTCAAGGGGCACTGGTTTGGTTGGGTTTTGAAAATGGGTGATCTTCACATATGATAAAGATTCAATTTTTAATTGTGATTTGAATGAGGTTGCCAAATGTTTCTGCAAGTTTGAAATGTGGGCTTTGATTCACTTTTACTTGTTCTAGAAAGGGGTGAAAAGAATTGGGAAAATTTGTGTTTGAAATCTTGAACTAGAAACACTCAAAGTGACCTAGTGATCAAGATTGGCAAAAATGGCCATTTGCTTTATTTGATTTGTTTTTGATTTTCTCTTGATTTGTTTCTGCATGGAAATGTTTTATATGATGTTATTTTCCTCTTCAACCCATTTCTTGTTATTTAGGTTAATCACACAAGTTCTTTCATGCACTTATCAAATCATCTAATTCACATATGCAGTCATATGATTTTTAATTAATCAAAGTTTTTGTTAACCCTAATTTTAGTGATTAGAGTTTGATGATCCTTGTGTTATATTTTCGGGATGTTACAAACCTTCCCCCCTTAAACAAAATCTCGTCCCGAGATTTGAAAAAGGAAGAAAAAAAGATTACCTAGGATTTAAAGAGATTGGGAAACTCCGTCTTGATGTGATCTCCGCGCTCCCAGGTAGCTTCTTGTTCAGTGTGGTTGCTCCACTCAATCTTGAGAAACTTGATGCTTCGGGTCCTGGTGGTTCTGAAAGCTTCTTCCAAAATACGGATGGGTACTTTGGGATAGGTCAGGTCATCGTTGATCTCTATGGTCTGGTGATCAATGTTCTTGAAAACTTCGGTCTTCTCCGGAACTTCAAGGCATTTGTGAAGTAATGATATATGGAACACATTGTGCACTGCGGATATTTCTTCTCGCAGTTCCAATTGATATGATACTTCTCCTCGACGATTCAGAATCATGAAGGGTCCGATATATCTGGGGGATAAATTTCCTTTCAGCAGGAAACATTGCATTCCTTTCAACGGCGACACTTTAAGGTACACAAAATCTCCGATATTGAAAGCGTGGTCTCGACGTCTCTTGTCGGCGTAACTCTTTTGTCTTGACTGCGGGGTCTTGAGGTCCTAAAATCTGACTCTCTCCTACTTCTGACCAATTCAAAGGGGTGCGACACTTCCTTCCATTCATAAACTCAAATGGGGACATTTGCAGACTAGCTTGATAACTGTTGTTGTAAGAAAATTCTGTGAAAGGCAAACAGTCTTCCCATTTAGATCCATACTCTAGCACACATGCTTTCAATATATCTTCGAGTATTTGATTTACTCGTTCCGTTTGTCCATCGGTCTGAGGGTGATAAGCTGTGCTGAAATCTAGTCGGGTTCCTAAACCTTCTTGGACTTTCTTCCAGAATATCGAGGTAAACTGAGTTCCTCGATCCGATATGATGTTCTTGGGGACTCCGTGCAAACTGACGATTCTAGCGATGTATAACTCCGCTAGCTTTGAACTCTGGTATGTGGTCTTGACGGGTAAGAAATGGGCTACTTTGGACAATCTGTCGACTATGACCCATATAGAGTAATTTCCCCTACTAGAAGTAGGCAATCCGGTGATAAAGTCCATTCCAACGGAATCCCATTTCCATTCCGGAATTTGTAGCGGATGCAACTGTCCTGCGGGTCTTTGATGTCCTGCCTTGACTCTCTAACATATATCACACTTGGCGATATAGATTCCGATTTCTCTCTTCATCTTATGCCACCAAAATTATTCCTTCAAATCCTGATACATCTTCGTTCCTCCGGGGTGGATAGAATAAAGAGTATCATGAGCCTCTTTAAAAATCACTTCTTTCAATTCTGAATCTGCTGGTACACAAAGGCGTCCTGTGTACCACATAACTCCTTCTTCATCTTCCATGAATCCGGGTACCTTGCCTGTACCGATACGACGTTTCATTCCGTCGATACTAGCATTTCCTTTCTGCGCCTCTTTGATCTGACTGATCAGAGTGGGTTGAAGTTTGATGCTAGCCAAAAATCCTTCACTCACCAATTCTATTCTGAAATCTTCCATCTCTTTGTGCAAACTTGGTTGCTCCTTTAGAATCATGGAGTTCAAGCGGCACGGCAATCTACTAAGGGCGTCTGCTACCACATTGGCTTTACCGAGGTGATAGTGAATGTCCAGATCATAGTCCTTGATTAGCTCAATCCATCTTCTCTGTCTCATATTCAGCTCCTTCTGAGTGAATATATACTTCAGGCTCTTGTGATCTAAATAAATCTCACAACGGTTTCCCATCAGGTAATGCCTCCATGTCTTCAGGGCTAGAACAACGGTTGCGAGTTCGAGGTCATGGGTTGGGTAGTTCTGTTCATGCTGTTTCAGTTGTCGAGATAGATAAGATATAACTTTTCCTTCTTGCATTAGCACACATCCGAGACCGATCTTGGATGCGTCACAATACACATCAAAGGGCTTGGTGATATCCGGCATGATCAAGATTGGGGCTGAAATCAATCTTCGCTTGAGTTCTTGAAAACTCGCTTCACATTTATCCGTCCATTCAAACTTCTTGTCCTTCTTCAGCAATTGGGTCATGGGTCTCGCGATACTCGAGAATCCTTCTACGAACTTGCGGTAATATCCCTCTAATCTGTGAAATGCACGAACTTGGGTTTGTGTGGTTGGGGCTTTCCAATCTTCGACATCTTTCACCTTCGTGGGGTCAACGGCAATTCCTCCGGCTGATACAATATGTCCAAGAAATCCTACCTCATGTAACCAGAATTCACATTTGCTAAACTTGGCATACAACTGATGCTCTCTAAGGGTTCCAAGGATGGTCCTTAGGTGTAGCTCATGTTCTTATGATTTTGAATAAATCAGGATTTCATCGATGAAAACAACGACAAACTTATCCAGGAAGTCCATAAAAATCTTATTCATTAGGTTCATGAAATAAGCGGGGGCATTGGTTAATCCAAAAGAAATGACAGTATACTCGTATAATCAATATCTGGTGGTAAAGGCAGTCTTTGGAATATCCTCTGCGCGAATCTTGAGTTGATGATAGCCAGTTCTAAGATCAATCTTAGAAAACACTTTGGCACCAGTCAACTGGTCAAACATGTCTTCTATCTTTGGCAACAGGTACTTGTTTTTGATAGTGACATCATTCAACTTCCGATAATCCGTACACAGACGGTTGCCTCAATCCTTCTTGTCCATAAACAAAACAGGTGATCTCCAAGGTGACACACTTGGTTGAATCAATCCTATTTCCAGCATGGCGTCCAGCTGCTTCTTCAGTTCTGCTAGTTCCGACGGATTCATACTATATGGTCTCTGGGCGATGGGTTCAGTTCCAGGGATTATTTCAATGATAAACTCTATATCCCGATCTGGGGGCATACTGGGCAAAACATCTGGAAATACATCGGGGTATTCACAGACTATCCGTACTTGGTCAATGGTAGGCTGGGCTTTACTCTTGTTGCACTTGAACTGACGAGGCAAGCTTTCAGATATATGCTCGACTGATACTCCGGCTGTACTGATCATGGTTATGGATTTCTTGGCACAGTCAATTAATCCTTTGTTTTTGGACATCCAATCCATTCCTAGTACTACTTCCAAACCTTTAGTTCCGAGTACTATTAGATTATCATAAAAATCTATGCCATGGATTCAGATAGGGACGGCTTTGCAAATTTGCCTAGCTTTGGTGGTTGAACTAGGTATTTGAACAATCATAACATGCTTCAATTTGGTTGGTTGAATCTTACTAGTGCATGCAAATTCTTCAGTGACAAATGAGTGCGATGCTCCAGAATCAAACAACACTCTTTCAAGTACTGAGTTAACAGAAAACATACCCAACACGACATCTGGCGCTTCTTGGGCTTCTTCAGCATGCATGAGAAAGAGACGGCCGTTGCGGTTGAGCGAATTCCCTAGGGAAAACCTTCTTCCGGGCTGAACACGACGTTGCTGCTGAGCTAGGGCATTTGCATTTGGGGCTGCGGCAATCTTCTTGGGGCACTCATTGGAATAGTGACCCTTGGTTCCACATTCATAACAAATCACTTGCGACTTGTCCTTTGTTGCAACAGACACAACATTGCTTCCAGTCCTTGGGGCAGTGTTGGCGTTGGTGGTGGCATTGTTGTTGTTGAACTTAGGTGGTGCACGGTTGAAATTGCTATAGTTGCCGGGGTTGTTGTGGTTTCCTCCGGGCCTTGGGTTTCCACGGCTGGGATAGGTCGGACGGTTCATCGGGGGTCTGTTGTTTCTTGGGGCAAATCCTGGAGATGGGTTGGGGCGATACTTTGGTGTCTGGTGGGTTCCTGGTTGATGCATCATACGGCGCTTGCGGTTCTCATTGGCTTGGTTGATCTTTCCTTCCATCTGAATGGCAGAGTCGACTAAGGCTTCAATATCAGCAAAGGGGATATTGACTAACACCGTCTGCATCTCATCGTGCAGACCATTCAGGAATATCTCTTTCTTCTTGGCTTCAGTGTTGATCTCATCCGGGGCATACCTATCTAATGACAAGAATTTGTCACGGTATTCCACTAGTGTCATTCTTCCTTGCTTTAGTTCTCTGAATGCATCTCTCATCCTCTTGATCAAACCAAGTGGCACATGGATTCTGCTGAACTTGACCTTGAATTCTTCCCAAGTCATCATCTGACCTCCGGTCATTGCATGAACGCTATTCCACCATGCTCTTGCATCTCCAGCTAGATAGTGGGTGGAGAACAGAACTTTCTCGTTAGCTTCCACTCCTGCGACTTCTAGATTGTTCTCCATGGTTTGCAGCCAATCGTCTGCATCTAGGGGCACTTCTGACTTAGTGAAAACAGGTGGATTGGTGTTCTGGAAATTCTTGAGCTTAGATCCATGGTTGTTCTAATTTCCATGGCCTTGATTGTTGTTGGCCATCTGGGCTATCTGTTGAAGGGTGGCTAGGTTGGCTTGACGTTCGACTCTTTCGGCTTCGCGGTCCGAAACCAACATTTGCAAGAGTTTCAACATCGGATCCGGGGCTGAGCCACTTCCTTCGCGAGGCATCTGAAGATTGAGATAGATCATGAGAAAAGAGGGAAATTTCTAAGGTTCAGGGTTGTTTTGTAAAGTGGTAAAGTGTGACTCAGATTTTTCTAGCAACTTGCTTTTCATTCATTCATAGCACACGATAAAACGCACATCACAAGAAAGAAAAACAGATGGTTTTAAGAACCATTCTGTGAAGCTACGATAAAGTGGGACCGAATACAATTCACTAACGCTAGTGCTCAAGTGCTACTACTCCTTGGAGTTAGTGTCCTCATCATCCTCATCATCCTCCTCATCATCATCATTATCATCATCATCATCATCATCATCATCATCATCATCATCATCATCGATGAAGGCAAAATCATCCTCATCGGTGAAGAAGTCCATGGCCCGATCCTCCAAAAAGTCATCATCATCGCTGAGATAGGAGTAGGGGTCTCCACGAAGGTCTTCTTCGGCATTCTCCCTCTCCTCCTGTTGGAGATATGCCCTAGAGGCAATAATAAATGTAGTTATTATTATATCTTTGTGTTTATGATAAATGTTTACATTCATGCTATAATAGTATTAACAAGGAAACATTAATACTTGTGTGATTTGTAAACCTAATTTGAGGTCCCTAGTAAAGCCTCTATATAAAACTAGCTTGTTGGTTAATAGATGATTGTGGTTTCCCTATCATGAACATTGAGATGTTATTAACAACAAGATCATATCGTTAGGAGAATTATATGGTGGACATACTCCTATAGATAAGCGTAGCATAAAGATCAAGTCATTTTAATAGTTCAATTGCTATATGCTTTCTGATACATAGTAACCTAATTCCTTCGACCATGAGATCATGTCTATCACCTTTACCGGATGGATGCTTTGATGACATCAAACACCACACCGTAACTGGGTGGCTATAAAGGTGGCATTGAGTGTTCGGAAAGTATTGGTTGAGACACATGGATCAAGAGTGGGATTTGTCCATCCATATGACGGATAGATATACTCTGGGCCCTCTCGGTGAAATGTCATCCAATTAGCTTGAAAGCATGTGACTGGCTCACAAGGGATCACATATCACGGGAACGAGAAAAGAGTACTTGTCAGTAACGAGATTGAACTAGGTATGCAGAGATACCGACGATCATAACCTCGGATAAGTAAACTATCGTGAGACAAAGGGAAATTGGTATCGTATGTAAGTGGTTCATTCGATCGCAAGGTAATCGTAGAAATATGTGGGAGCCATATGAATTTCCAGATTCCTCTATTGGTTATTGTTCGGAGAAGTATCTCGATCATGTCCGCATAATTCACGAACCGTAGGGAGACACACTTAAGGATTCGACGTTGTTTGAGTAGTTATGGTATGATGAGAAAGAGACCGAATGTTGTTCGGAGTCTCGGATGGGATCCGGGATATCACAAGGAGATCCGGAATGGTCCGGAGAATAAGATTCATATAAGGAAAGTCCCGTTTCGGAGTTGGGGAATGGTTCCGGTGTATTCACCGGGAATGTTCTAGAAGGTTCCGGAATGTCCGGCACTCCGGAGGGGGAAGGGTACATGAATGTGTCATTGTGAGTTGGAATGATTGCATCATGTACTAAGTGCCTTCGCTGTCCGAAATAAAGGGTTTATTCAAATCCTAGTTTAAAAAGTCAAACGGCTAGTTTGAAAGTCAAATGGCAAGTTTCGGAAAGAGGAGGAGGAGGTTGAAACCGACTTGGGGGAGGAGTCCCTCCTCCCCAAGCCGGCGCACCACCCAAGGCCGAGTTGGGGAGGGACTCCCCTCCCTCCCCTTGGTTGCCGGCCCCTCCACCTATATAAGGAGGGGCAGGGCTCCCTCCTAGCACACACAAGTTCCTCGCCCCAAACCCTAGCTTGGCGCCACCACTTCCTGCAGCTGTTGCCGCCACCCAGGGTTGCCCTAGCCGCCGACTTGGGTTTCCCCAAACCCTAGCCGCTGGCTCTAGCCTCTCCTCCTTGGTGTGTCTAAAACCTAGATCGCCGAGGAGCTCTCTCATACTCCACCATACTCGCTCCGGCTTAAGGCGAAGCCCTGCGAGATCTCCCCTCTACTTCCGTACCACGCCACAGTGCCGGAATCACGAGGAGAGTGCTACAACCTCCGCTGCCTGCTGGAACAAGGGAGAGGAAGGTCTTCGTCGAGTACCGAACGTGTGAACGACTGCGGGAGCGCTGCCGAAACGCAGCGCCGGAAGGATCGTCTACACGATCTTGAGATCGGGAAGAGTACGAATACATCACCCATGAGAATCCGCTCTCGTTAAACACTTTGGAATCTTCGAGGGTGAGTTATTCCATCGACTCGTTTCTACAATCTAGTATATAGATCTTGGCTTGTTTGTTTGTATGCGATAGAAAATTTTTGTTTTCCATGCTATGAAACCCTACAGTGGTATCAGAGCCGTGTCTATATGTAGATCTGTTGCACGAGTAGAACACAATGGTCATTGTGGGCGTTGATGCTTTTATTGTCAATTGCTTCTTGTGTACTTTGCATCTTGCGGGATGTTGGGATGAAGCGGCCCGGGCTAACCTTACATGACATCGTTCATGAGACTTGTTCCACGCTTGACATGCAACTTGTATTGCATAAGTGGCTTTGCGGGTGTCTGTTTCTCCTAGCATAGTTAAGATCCAATTTACAACGGGTGATTAACAATACTAGTATCAATGTTGTGGTTGTTGTTCGTAAGTTAGAACGACACTTATTGAAAGCCCCAAACCACGTAAAACATGCAAAGAAAGTAGAGGCGTCTAACTTTGTTTTGCAGGGGTGTGCAGTGATGTGATATGGCCATGATTGTGATTATATTTGATGTATGCAATGATCCTTATTGTAAGTTGGCAACCGGCAGGAGCCATATGGTTGTCTTTAAATTTATGTTAAGACCCGCGTGTCTATTCAAAGTAGTTGTAATAGTTGAAGCCGGTGGACGACAACCATGGAGAAGCGTCATTGACCTTGATGCAATGCCGATGATGATGGAGATCATGTTTGTGCTTGAAGATGGAGATCGGAAGAACGAAGAAGAAAGGCCATATCATATCACATATTATGAATTGCATGTGATGTTAATCCTTTATGCATCTTGTATTGCTTAGTAGACGACGGTAGCATTATAAGATGATCCCTCATGCACATGAATTTCAAGTCATAAAGTGCTCACCCTTAGTTAGCACCGTTGCTAAAGCTTGTTGTTTCGAAGCACCACGTGATGATCAGGTGTGTTAGATTCCGCAAGTGTATACAACATGGGCAAGCCAGATTTGCTCATGCGGAAGCTAAGGTTTGATCTTGACGAGCCTAGCATGTACAGACATGGTCTCGGAACACGGATCATCGAAAGGTAAAGCATGAATCATATAGTAGATATGATGAACATGACGATTGTTCGCCATTGAAACTATATCAACTCTCGTGATGATCGGTGTTGATGTGGTGGATTTGGTTCGTGTGATCACTAAAACAATGTGAGGGATGTTGTTTTGAGTGGGAGTTCACCTAGATTAATTTTATTATTAATATGAACTCAATTTGTCATAAACTTAGTCTAAACTATTGCAAATATGTTGTAGATCAATGGCAGCCCCTACCATCAATTTTAATGCATTCCTAGAGAAAGAAAAGTTGAAAAACAATGGAAGCAACTCATGGATTGGTTCCAATTTGAGGATTGTCCTCATTGGTAATTTGACCTATGTGTGGATGCACCTGGTGACCCACCTGCAGCTACTGCTACCGATGAAGTAAAGAATGTTTACCTCACTCGGAAGACACAGTGCTCCACAGTTCAGTGTGCTATCTTGTATGGTTTAGAATCGGAGCTTCAGAAAAGGTTTGAGAATTCAGAACCATATGATATTGTCCGTGATCTCAAATTTATTTTTGAGACTCATGCGACAATTGAAAGTTATGAGGCTACTGAAAAGTTCTTTAACTGCAAGATGGAAGAGGGCAGCTCCGTCAGTGAGCATGTGCTTAAGATGTCTGGGCACACAAACAAACTTCAAAGCTTGGGTATAGTGATTCCTCATGCTTTGGGGATTTACCGTGTTCTCCAATCACTACCACCAAGTTACAAGAACTTTGTGATGAACTACAACATGCAGAACATGAACAAGACGTTGCCAGAACTCTTTGCCATGTTAAAATCTGCAGAAGTGGAGATCAAGAAAGAGCACCAAGTGTTGTTGGTCAATAAGACCACAAAATTCAAGAAAGGCAAGTCTAAGCAAAAGGGACACTTCAAGAAGGGTGGTAAGAAAGTTACCACGCCGACGAAGAAGACCAAGGCTGGACCTAAGCCTCATGCTGAGTGCTTTTACTGCAAGGGAGAAGGTCACTGGAAGCGGAATTGCCCAAAGTACTTGGCGGATTTGAAGAACGGCAACATCAAGAAGAAAGGTATATCTGATATACATGTTATTAATGTGTATATCACTAGTACTCGTAGTAGTGCCTGGGTATTTGATACTGGTTCGGTTGCTCATATTTGTAACTCGAAACAGGTGCTGCAGAATAAACGGAAGCTAGCGAAGAACGAGGTGACGATGCACGTTGGAAACGGATCAAAGGTTTATGTGATCGCGGTTGGCACGCTACCCCTTCATCTACCATCGGGATTAGTTTTATACTTAAATAATTGTTATTTGGTGCCTGCGTTGAGCATGAACATTATATCGGGATCTTGTTTATTGCGAGACGGTTACTTGTTTAAATCCGAGAATAATGGTTGTTCGATTTATATGAGTAATATGTTTTATGCACATGCACCTTTGATAGATGGTCTATTCTTGTTGAATCTCGATAGTGGAAATACACATATTAATAACATTGAGGCTAAACGTTTGAAATCGAGCGATAACTCGACCTATATGTAATCGCTGCCTTGGTCACATTGGAGTGAAGCGTATGAAGAAACTCCATTCCGATGGACTTCTTGAATCACTTGATTTCGAATCACTTGATAGATGCGAAGCATGTCTGATGGGTAAAATGACTAAGACTCCATTTTCTGGTATGATGGAGCGAGCTACGGACTTATTGGAAATCATACATACAGATGTGTGTGGTCCAATGAGTGTAGCATCGCGCGGTGGTTATCGTTATGTTCTTACCTTCACGAATGACTGGAGTAGATATGGGTATATCTATTTCATGAAACATAAGTCCGAAACTTTCGAGAAGTTTAAGGAATTTCAAAGTGAAGTAGAGAATCAACGTAACAAGAAGATTAAATTTCTATGTTCTGATCATGGAGGTGAATATCTAAGTTACGAGTTTGGCGAGCATTTGAAGAAATGCGGAATACTTTCACGGTTGACACCGCCGGGAACACCACAGCGTAATGGTGTGTTCGAACGTCATAATCGAACTCTCTTAGATATGGTTCATTCTATGATGTCACTTACAGATTTACCGCTATCATTTTGGGGTTATGCATTAGAAACAACCGCATTCACTTTAAATAGGGCACCATCTAAATCCGTTGAAACGACACCGTATGAATTATGGTTTGGGAAGAAACCTAAATTGTCGTTCCTTAAAGTTTTGGGTTGCGAAGCCTATATAAAGAAGTTACAGCCGGACAAGCTTCAACCCAAAGCGGAAAAATGCGTCTTCATAGGATACCCGAAGGAAACTATTGGGTATACCTTCTATCATAGATCCGAAGGCAAAATCTTCGTTGCCAAGAATGGATCCTTTCTAGAGAAGGAATTTCTCTCGAATGAAGTGACTGGAAGGAAAGTAGAACTCGACGAGGTTGTTGAACCTTCTCTCGAACTTTCGAGTAGCGCAGCATCGGAAGTAGTTCCTGTGACGCCTGCACTAGTAAGAGAGGAAGCTAATGTTGATGATCATGAAACTTCGGTTATAGTTGCTACAGAGCCTCGCAGGTCAACGAGAAATCGTACCACTCCTGATTGGTATGATCCCGTTATGAATGTCATGTTGGTGGATAACACCGATGACCCTGAGACATATGAGGAAGCAATGATGAGCCCAGATTCCAATAAATGGCAAGAAGCCATGAAAACCGAGATTGGATCCATGTACGAAAACCAAGTATGGACTTTGGTGGACTTACCGGATGGCCGGAAGGCCGTCGAGAATAAATGGATTTTCAAGAAGAAAACAGATGCTGATGGTAATGTTACTGTCTATAAAGCTCGACTTGTCACAAAAGGGTTTCGACAAATTCAAGGAGTTGACTACAATGAGACTTTCTCACCAGTAGCGAAGCTAAAGTCTGTGAGGATTATGTTAGCAATCGCTGCATATTATGATTATGAGATATGGCAGATGGACGTCAAAACAGCATTCCTCAATGGAGACATTGATGAAGAGTTGTATATGATGCAACCCAAAGGTTTTGTCGATCCTAAATATGCTAGCAAGGTATGCAAACTTCAACGGTCCATCTATGGGTTGAAGCAAGCATCCCGAAGTTGGAATCAACGTTTTGATAAGGTAATCAAAAGTTTTGGTTTTATACAAACTTATGGAGAAGCTTGTATTTACAAGAAAGTGAGTGGGAGCTCTGTAGCATTCTTAATACTATATGTAGATGACATATTGTTGATTGGGAATGATGTAGACCTTCTTAATAGTGTCAAGGAATATTTGAATAATAGTTTTTCAATGAAGGATCTTGGCGAAGCAGCTTACATATTAGGCATAAAGATTTATAGAGATAGATCGAGACGCCTAATATCATTGTCACAAAGTACATATTTGGACAAAGTTCTAAAGAGGTTTGGAATGGAAGAGAGCAAGAAAGGGTTCTTACCCATGTTGCCCAATACGACCTTGAGTAAAACTCAAAGTCCGACATCGGCAGAAGATAGAGAAAGGATGAGTAAGACTCCCTATGCCTTAGCCATAGGATCTCTAATGTATTCCATGCTATGTACTAGACCCGACATTGCATATGCTGTTAGTTTAACTAGCAGATATCAAAGTAATCCAGGAGTGGATCATTGGACAGCGGTCAAAAACATCCTTAAGTACTTGAGAAGAACTAAGGATATGGTTCTTTCTTATGGAGGTGATGAACAGCTCGTTGTTAATGGTTACACCGATGCTAGTTGGAACACCGATCCGGATGATTCTAAATCACAATCTGGATACGTATTTATTTTGAATGGTGCAACAGTTAGCTGGAGGAGTGCAAAGCAAAGCGTTGTGGCGAGATCTTCAACTGAATCGGAATACATGGCTGCTTCAGAGGCTTCACAAGAAGCAATATGGATGAAAGAGTTCATTACAGAGCTGGGCGTGGTTCCTAGTGCGCTGGACCTAATGTCTATCTACTGTGATAACATGGGCGCCATAGCCAATGCGCAAGAACCAAGGTCACACAAGAAGCTGAAGCATATCAAGCTGCGTTTTCACGCTATTCAAGAACATATCCAAGATGGGGATATAAAGATTTGCAAAGTACACACAGATCTGAATGTGGCGGATCCGTTGACTAAACCTCTCCCGAGGGCAAAACATGACCAGCACCAAACTGCCATGGGTGTTCGGTATATTACCATGTAATCTACATTAGATGACTCTAGTGCAAGTGGGATACTGTTGGAGATATGCCCTAGAGGCAATAATAAATGTAGTTATTATTATATCTTTGTGTTTATGATAAATGTTTACATTCATGCTATAATAGTATTAACAAGGAAACATTAATACTTGTGTGATTTGTAAACCTAATTTGAGGTCCCTAGTAAAGCCTCTATATAAAACTAGCTTGTTGGTTAATAGATGATTGTGGTTTCCCTATCATGAACATTGAGATGTTATTAACAACAAGATCATATCGTTAGGAGAATGATATGGTGGACATACTCCTATAGATAAGCGTAGCATAAAGATCAAGTCATTTTAATAGTTCAATTGCTATATGCTTTCTGATACATAGTAACCTAATTCCTTTGACCATGAGATCATGTCTATCACCTTTACCGGATGGATGCTTTGATGACATCAAACACCACACCGTAACTGGGTGGCTATAAAGGTGGCATTGAGTGTTCGGAAAGTATTGGTTGAGACACATGGATCAAGAGTGGGATTTGTCCATCCATATGACGGATAGATATACTCTGGGCCCTCTCGGTGAAATGTCATCCAATTAGCTTGCAAGCATGTGACTGACTCACAAGGGATCACATATCACGGGAACGAGAAAAGAGTACTTGTCAGTAACGAGATTGAACTAGGTATGCAGAGATACCGACGATCATAACCTCGGATAAGTAAACTATCGTGAGACAAAGGGAAATTGGTATCGTATGTAAGTGGTTCATTCGATCGCAAGGTAATCATAGAAATATGTGGGAGCCATATGAATTTCCAGATTCCTCTATTGGTTATTGTTCGGAGAAGTATCTCGATTATGTCCGCATAATTCACGAATCGTAGGGAGACACACTTAAGGATTCGATGTTGTTTGAGTAGTTATGGTATGATGAGAAAGAGACCGAATGTTGTTCGGAGTCTCGGATGGGATCCGGGATATCACGAGGAGATCCGGAATGGTCCAGAGAAAAAGATTCATATAAGGAAAGTCCCGTTTCGGAGTTGGGGAATGGTTCCGGTGTTTTCACCGGGAATGTTCTAGAAGTTTCCGGAATGTCCGGCACTCCGGAGGGGGAAGGGTACATGAATGTGTCATTGTGAGTTGGAATGATTGCATCATGTACTAAGTGCCTTCGCTGTCCGAAATAAAGGGTTTATTCAAATCCTAGTTTAAAAAGTCAAACGTCTAGTTTGAAAGTCAAACGGCAAGTTTCGGAAAGAGGAGGAGGTTGAAACCGACTTGGGGGAGGAGTCCCTCCTCCCCAAGCCGGCGCACCACCCAAGGCCGAGTTGGGGAGGGACTCCCCTCCCTCCCCTTGGCCGTCGGCCCCTCCACCTATATAAGGAGGGGCAGGGCTCCCTCCTAGCACACACAAGTTCCTCGCCCCAAACCCTAGCTTGGCGCCACCACTTGCTGCAGCTGTTGCCGCCACCCAGGGTTGCCCTAGCCGCCGACTTGGGGTTCCCCAAACCCTAGCCGCCGGCTCTAGCCTCTCCTCCTTGGTGTGTCTAAAACCTAGATCGCCGAGGAGCTCTGTCATACTCCACCATACTCGCTCCGGCTTAAGGCGAAGCCCTGCGAGATCTCCCCTCTACTTAAGGTACCACGCCGTTGTGCTGCCGGAATCACGAGGAGAGTGCTACAACCTCCGCTGCCTGCTGGAACAAGGGAGAGGAAGGTCTTCGTCGAGTACCGAACGTGTGATCATTAGGGAGCGCGAACGCAGCGCCGAAGGATCGCTCACACGATCTTGAGATCGGGAAGAGTACGACTACATCACCCACGAGAATCCGCTCTCGTTAAACACTTTGGAATCTTCGAGGGTGAGTTATTCCATCGACTCGTTGCTACAATCTAGTAGATAGATCTTGGCTTGTTTGTTTGTATGCGATAGAAAATTTTTGTTTTCCATGCTACGAAACCCTACACCTCCAACTGCATGTCTCTCTCTTGGATGGTCTCCTCCAAATCCGTGATCTAGTGGCGAAGACGAGCAATGATGCGCTCCTTCTTGTCGAGCTGACGACGACGAGACTTGCGATCCTTCACTAGCATGGCGAGGGTCTGATCCTTCTTCTTGGTGATGGCGTACTTGTGGTTGGTGTAGGCACGGGCATTGTCCAACTCCTTCTGACGGTCGTACATCATGAAGATGAGGTGGTCCAATTGACTCTTCAGCTCGTGGTGGTATGGGGCCTCTAGTGGCTGTCCCATAACGTCACGCCTTGGGTAGAACTCAAAACGGGTACCCTTGATTTGATTGATACTCTGCCCACACAGACGGGCAAGAGCTTCCTGCATTGCCCTGGCCAGTCCATCGAGCCAGTTGTTTTCTCTTAAGCTGAACTGAATTACCTCTACAGTGGCAGGTTCAATCTTTCCTCGGAGACTTGCAACAACTAACCACTACAGATCTTCTCCTTCCTGATCATTGAGCTGAGCTCCGAAGAACTCGGGGTGCGGACGCTCCAGAAGCTCTGACAGCTGGTCCAAGTCACGCTCGAAGATGAGGTCTCCTCCATTCCCTAACTGATAAAACTTGCTATATTTCATGTCCATCTATAAGAATATAGGATGAGTAAGTTAGTAGAGTGATCAAGTGTGTCAATTTTTATGTACTTTGCAAGAATTTTTTTTAGGAACATGAATTTTCATGAAAGAATCCAAGTGATATGAAGGAGAATAGGTTTTTGTAAATACTCACTTCCTTTGGTTTTGAAACTAAGTTTTTGATTCAAACGTCCATTCTAACTAGGGTCTCCTATGGTAAGGATGGCTCTGATACCAACTTGTCAACACCCGGATTTTTAATCCCAGATGCCTGTTATACCATACCTCGCAATCCCAGGATTAGCATTTTTGCGAGACATAACAGATTTGGATATCACAGTAGATCATCCATTACAAACCATACATAAGTTCTTACACAAATAAGGATCTCATGATCCAGTTCTTAATACAACTCAAGCAGCGGAATAACGTAATAGTAACGATAGCGTAGGCGAAGCTCCATCGTCAGGTTCACAGGCAATGCTGACAATAGGAGATGATCCTAGTTGTCGTAACCTTCCTGCGGTCCATCATACGGATACTACTCTTCATAGTCTGGCCACGGGAATAGCCAGAGACAAAGCCATGAGTACTCTTTAAGTACTCGCAAACTAATACTACAAGTTAAGGGGGTTTTTGTAGTAGGATACTAGGCTCTAAGGTTGTTTTGAAAAAAGCCAGATTTACCTCTACTAAGTTCAGAAGCAAAGAAAACTAGTTGAAAGTTTTATAACCCTAAATAGGAACTTAAATTCATGTCACAACTCTATTGTGGTCAAGTCAAAGTCACAGTTCATCTCACAAGTCATTTTGAAAACATCTGACGGGGGAACAGTATGGACACTCCAACTGTCCATTACCACGGACGCGGCTATTCGAATAGTTTGATACTCTGCAGAGATTGTACACTTTCACCACAACATTCGATACATCCGTCAGGAACAATCCTGAATTCACCATACTCACTATGCGGATAATCAATCCTAACCTTTTAATTACACGCCCTAGTATAGGCACCTCTCCTGTGAGTTTGGCCTCCCAACCATGACCAACTGTCATCTTGGGTACTACACAGGTGGACAATCTTCACAAGGTAGCCTCAGCTCAGACCTTGGCCGCGAGGGAACCCATACTAAGGTATATAAATTTTCAGTCAAGCCCTACCCAAATTTTGGTTATTGTGGTTGTACGGTAAAATTGGAATGGCATCGCATCCAGACAACCATCAGTTTTATAAAGGGCTAAGGCTCATGCCTCAACATTTTTATCATCAAAATCATCTGGTGTTCGGAAACACATGTCAAAACATTTCAGTAGAATGCCTCATCATTCTAAGGTTTTCATAACCATTTTCACCAAGTATTCCCATCTAAAGTTGATCAAGTTTTATTCTTAGCACTAGCATCTACACGTGGTGGTAAATACTAATGAGAGGTGGTAAACAAGTGGGGATTTGCTAAGTTCAATCTCATGCCTTCGGATGACATCAGGATTATCTAACTTAGGCAAAATTTTATGCTCTTTATGCTACCTTTAGTTATCCTTCTAGAATCTACCAGTCACCATGTAAACTCTAAGAGAAAGCATTGATAAAGAAAATAAATTACTTAAGATTGCAAGTAAAACTAGGATTGGGCATCATCAAATGTATCTAACCCAGCATGCTTAATGCAATGCATAGGTTCTCTAACTTTCATAGTTGCAAGGGTTAGCTTGCTAAGTTTCAAGTATTGTCTTGCCTTGAGCAGAGCAGTGGTTGAAGTTCTCCTCGGTATCTTCCTTGTAGTATCCTCCTTCCTCCTTGTATCCTTGGTCGGTACTAGCGTCTATAAATAAATACGAGGTACACAATCACCAAACAATACTTAACTATTTTTAATCATCACACAAAAAGTCATACTAGATGATCTAGCGTCATCACTAACATTACAAGGATTAAATCACTTGTCTTATATATTTTATTTGAGAAAAGTAATTTCTACCCATTGAAAAACTACTTAAGATTTAATATTCTCCAACTCAAACATGGGATCATGTTGACACATGTCATCACCACATATTTCAGTACATGACAATGTGATTTAAAGTGGTGTCACAATTTAATAAGGTTTAACTTTTTTATTTTAATTAAATAAAGTGACTAGAAATGCCTATGTGGCATTCTTTTATTACTTGAACATTATTTCTGCAAGTAAACCCATATGTTTTTATATATTCTAAAAGGTATGATCAAATGTGATTTTTGAGAGTTGGAATCAACTCAAAAGCTCTTATGGTTGAATTTTGAAAAATGTTTGAATGCAGAAAAGATTCTTCCTTGTTATTTTTATCATGGTTTATCTACAAATCCAAATGGTTTGAATCCAACGGGTTTGGATTAAGCATTTCAGTACCTTTCTAACAAAATTGATTTCATGCATTTTGGTTCAGTTAATCAGGCTGGGTTGATTTTTGAATCTAGGTACATAACTATGTTTAAAATTAAATGAATAAAGCTTAATTTGAATTGTTGGGTCGCGCGGGATGTTTTACTGGGCCGGTCCACTATACACAGCGTCTGTGACGCTGGTTGAGTTAAGGCTGTCCCCACTGCTGCTGAGACAAGGTGGGGCCAAGCGGTACGGGGCATTGTGGACCGTGGGATATGGTTCTAATCGAACGGCTACGGTTCATCGTCCACATCGGGCAGCGCCGGCGAGACAGAACCCTAACGCGGCAGGTGGGGGTCGTGGGAGGCTCACCGGGGCTCAGGCGAGGGTCGTCGACCGGGGGGGGGACGACGGATTCGACGACGGCGGTTTTCCTGGTACAGGTAGCTTCTCCTGGGGCGGCTCCAATCGACGGCTCCCTTCTCCTCCAGCAGCGACGGGCTCCGGCCAAATTCCGACGATGCGCTGCTCGCCTTGCTCTGGGAGTGAGGTGGGGTGGTTCTGGGAGAGAGGGGAGTGAACTGGTGTGGCGAATTCGTGCTGGGGAGGGCTCCTTTTATAGGCGAGCGAGAGAGGCAGCACGGCGTGGGCTGAGGTCATCAGAGGCGACGATACAGGAGGCTACTGGCATGGGCGAAGGTAGGGGCGGTGCGGTGCTCCCTGGCAAATCTCAATGGCATGGTCTTGCGGTGTGGGGCGGTGCTGATCGGTCGGAACGTCCCAGTGCTCTGAGCGGGTCTGACGACGATTTTCATGTCGCACAATGCACGTGGTCCGCACAACGGCGAACGTGCATGTCTGGCGGGGTGCTGGTGATCATCCCTGCAAGCGGCAAGGGCGGCACGCGGTCTGTGGGTGCTGGTCGAGCGGGGCGCTCTGGCACGCTCTCGGCATGGTCGCAGAGGAACTGGGCGCATGCGTTTTGGGTGGTCCAGGGGCTGGTAGTGCTCGAGGCTGGGACAGAGAGTGGCGGTGGATGGTGGGGTGCTTGCTAGACATGCTGGCTAGGCTTAGTGTTGTTCGTAGATTGCTGTCGACAATGGGGTGGAAAGGTGAGGCTCGGCTTGCTTGCCATTAATGGAATGGTCTTGCTTACAGTGAGCTAGATGGGTTAAACTAGTTAGATGATCTACTGAGGGTGTAGTGTGAGCTAGATAGGGAATAAGTTAGGCGAAATTTACTGTACACTATAGTGTTTGAGGTTTGTTTGATTTGTATCTGCAAGGTGTTTGATGAAATGGCCGCAAGAACTTTAAATTTGAATTTTGGATTCAAACTTGGTGGGTTTGCTAGGCACATACTAGGGAGTGTCTGGTTAGTTGGATTAGTCAAGGGGCACTGGTATGGTTGGGTTTTGAAAATGGGTGATCTTCACATATGATAAAGATTCAATTTTTAATTGTGATTTGAATGAGGTTGCCAAATATTTCTGCAAGTTTGAAAGGTGGGCTTTGATTCACTTTTACTTGTTCTAGGAAGGGTGAAAATAATTGGAAAAGTTTCTGTTTGAAATCTTGAACTAGAAACACTCAAAGTGACATAGTGATCAAGATTGGACCATTTGCTTTATTTAATTTGTTTTTGATTTTCTCTTGATTTATTTCTGCATGGAAATGTTTTATATGATGTTATTTTCTTCTTCAACCCATTTCTTGCTATTTAGGTTAATCACACAAGTTTATTCATGCACTTATCAAATCATCTCATTCACACATGCATTCATATGATTTTTAATTAATCAAAGTTTTTGTTAACCCTAATTTTAGTGATTAGAGTTTGATGATCCTTGTGTTATATTTTTGGGATGTTACAAACCTCCCCCCTTAATCAATATCTCGTCCCGAGATTTGAAAAAGGAAGAAAAAAAGATTACCTAGGATTTAAAGAGATTGGGAAACTTCGTCCTGATGTGATCTTCGCGCTCCCAGGTAGCTTCTTGTTCAGTGTGGTTGCTCCACTAAATCTTGAGAAACTTGATGCTTCGGGTCCTGGTGGTTCTGAAAGCTTCTTCCAAAATACGGATGGGTACTTCGGGATTGGTCAGGTCATCGTTGATCTCTATGGTCTAGTGATCAATGTTCTTGAAAACTTCGGTCTTCTTTGGAACTTTAAGGCATTTGCGAAGTAATGATATATGGAACACATTATGCACTGCGGACATTTCTTCTGACAGTTCCAATTGATATGATACTTCTCCTCGACGATTTAGAATCTTGAAGGGCCCGATATATCTGGGGGCTAAATTTCCTTTTAGCTGGAAACGTTGCATTCCTTTCAACGGCGACACTTTAAGGTACACACACACATTCAAATGCTCACATCCACTGTCAAAGTAATCTCGTGCACGAAGGCCTTTATTTTGAAACTCGGGCTATATATAAACCTTTGTTTTGAATATTTGAATAATGCAATTTAAAGTATAAAACACCTTCAAAAAATACATATATGTGGGAAATGATATAAGCTTTCGGTGTGCAAAATTTTAAACCGGATTGATTATACTGGGTCTATACATAAAAAAGACTATTCTAACAAGATACGAAGATACAAACCCAGATCCCTAGTTTTATTTTTTTCTATGTAGCCTAGAACACAAATTATTTCAGGTTGAAATTTTGGATTTTTTAGAAATTTTACAACTTTAGAACACATATTTTTAAATGGTCAAAACAAAGGTTTATATATAGCGCGGGTGTATACACTCACGCTTGTCTGGTGAGTTAGGGCACATGAGCCTGAAATTAATGTATAATTAACAGGTGTTCTCTTATTTAATAAATCTGGCTGTGTGTTGTACTGGCAATCTTTGGCAATTTATTGTCTCGGTCCTGAGTTCGACCCCCACTTCTGCAATTATTAGATTTTATTATTTGGTCACTGACAAGTGGGCCTGCCTATACTGGGGTCATTTTGCAAAAGACTCTAGAATGAGTTCCGTGCAAACTTGGTTGCTCCTTTAGAATCATGGAGTTCAAGCGGCACGGCAATCTGCTAAGGGCGTCTGCTACCACTTTGGCTTTACCGAGGTGATAGTGAATGTCGAGATCATAGTCCTTGATTAGCTCAATCCATCTTCTCTGTCTCATATTCAGCTCCTTCTGAGTGAATATATACTTCAGGCTCTTGTGATCTGAATAAATCTCACAACGGTTTCCCATCAGGTAATGCCTCCATGTCTTCAGGGCTAGAACAACGGCTGCGAGTTCGAGGTCATGGGTTGGGTAGTTCTGTTCATGCTGTTTCAGTTGTCGGGATAGATAAGATATAACTTTTCCTTCTTGCATTAGCACACATCCGAGACCGATCTTGGATGCGTCACAATACACATCAAAGGGCTTGGTGATATCCGGCATGATCAAGATTGGGGCTGAAATCAATCTTCGCTTGAGTTCTTGAAAACTCGCTTCACATTTATCCGTCCATTCAAACTTCTTGTCCTTCTTCAGCAATTGGGTCATGGGTCTCGCGATACTCGAGAATCCTTCTACGAACTTGCGGTAATATCCCTCTAATCTGTGAAATGCACGAACTTGGGTTTGTGTGGTTGGGGCTTTCCAATCTTCGACATCTTTCACCTTCGTGGGGTCAACGGCAATTCCTCCGGCTGATACAATATGTCCAAGAAATCCTACCTCATGTAACCAGAATTCACATTTGCTAAACTTGGCATACAACTGATGCTCTCTAAGGGTTCCAAGGATGGTCCTTAGGTGTAGCTCATGTTCTTATGATTTTGAATAAATCAGGATTTCATCGATGAAAACAACAAACTTATCCAGAAGTCCATAAAATCTTATTCATTAGGTTCATGAAATAAGCGGGGGCATTGGTTAATCCAAAAGAAATGACAGTATACTCGTATAATCAATATCTGGTGGTAAAGGCAGTCTTTGGAATATCCTCTGCGCGAATCTTGAGTTGATGATAGCCAGTTCTAAGATCAATCTTAGAAAACACTTTGGCACCAGTCAACTGGTCAAACATGTCTTCTATCTTTGGCAACAGGTACTTGTTTTTGATAGTGACATCATTCAACTTCCGATAATCCGTACACAGACGGTTGCCTCAATCCTTCTTGTCCATAAACAAAACAGGTGATCTCCAAGGTGACACACTTGGTTGAATCAATCCTATTTCCAGCATGGCGTCCAGCTGCTTCTTCAGTTCTGCTAGTTCCGACGGATTCATACTATATGGTCTCTGGGCGATGGGTTCAGTTCCAGGGATTATTTCAATGATAAACTCTATATCCCGATCTGGGGCATCGGGCAAAACATCCGAAATACATCGGGTATTCATGCACTATCCGTACTTGGTCAATGGTAGGCTGGGCTATACTCTTGTTGCACTTGAACTGACGAGGCAAGCTTTCAGATATATGCTCGACTGATACTCCGGCTGTACTGATCATGGTTATGGATTTCTTGGCACAGTCAATTAATCCTTTGTTTTTGGACATCCAATCCATTCCTAGTACTACTTCCAAACCTTTAGTTCCGAGTACTATTAGATTATCATAAAAATCTATGCCATGGATTCAGATAGGGACGGCTTTGCAAATTTTTGCCTAGCTTTGGTCGTTGAACCGGGTATTTGAACAATCATAACATGCTTCAATTTGGTTGGTTGAATCTTACTAGTGCATGCAAATTCTTCAGTGACAAATGAGTGCGATGCTCCAGAATCAAACAACACTCTTTCAAGTATCGAGTTAATGAAACATACCCAACACGACATCTGGCGCTTCTTGGGCTTCTTCAGCATGCATGAGAAAGAGACAGCCGTTGCGGTTGAGCGAATTCCCTGGGGAAAACCTTCTTCCGGGCTGAACACGACGCTGCTGCTGAGATGGGGCATTTGCATTTGGGGCTGCGGCAATCTTCTTGGGGAACTCATTGGAATAGTGACCCTTGGTTCCACATTCATAACAAATCACTTGCGACTTGTCCTTTGTTGCAACAGGCACAACATTGCTTCCAGTCCTTGGGGCAGTGTTGGCGTTGGTGGCGGCATTGTTGTTGTTGAACTTAGGTGGTGCACGATTGAAATTGCTATAGTTGCCGGGGTTGTTGTGGTTTCCTCCGGGCCTTGGGTTTCCACGGCTGGGATAGGTCGGACGGTTCATCGGGGGTCTGTTGTTTCTTGGGGCAAATCCTGGAGATGGGTTGGGGTGATACTTTGGTGTCTGGTGGGTTCCTGGTTGATGCATCATGCGGCGCTTGCGGTTCTCATTGGCTTGGTTGATATTTCCTTCCATCTGAATGGCAGAGTCGACTAAGGCTTCAATATCAGCAAAGGGGATATTGACTAACACCGTCTGCATCTCATCGTGCAGACCATTCAGGAATCTCTCTTTCTTCTTGGCTTCAGTGTTGATCTCATCCGGGGCATACCTATCTAATGACAAGAATTTGTCACGGTATTCCACTAGTGTCATTCTTCCTTGCTTTAGTTCTCTGAATGCATCTCTCATCCTCTTGGTCAAACCAAGTGGCACATGGATTCTGCTGAACTTGACCTTGAATTCCTCCCAAGTCATCATCTGACCTCCGGTCATTGCATGAACGCTATTCCACCATGCTCTTGCATCTCCAGCTAGATAGTGGGTGGAGAACATAACTTTCTCGTTAGCTTCCACTCCTGCGACTTCTAGATTGTTCTCCATGGTTTGCAGCCAATCGTCTGCATCTAGGGGCACTTCTGACTTAGTGAAAACAGGTGGATTGGTGTTCTGGAAATTCTTGAGCTTAGATCCATGGTTGTTCTAATTTCCATGGCCTTGATTGTTGTTGGCCATCTGGGCTATCTGTTGAAGGGTGTCTAGGTTGGCTTGACGTTCGACTCTTTCGGCTTCGCGGTCCGAAACCAACATTTGCAAGAGTTGCAACATCGGATCCAGGGCTGAGCCACTTCCTTCGCGAGGCATCTGAAGATTGAGATAGATCATGAGAAAAGAGGGAAATTTCTAAGGTTCAGGGTTGTTTTGTAAAGTGGTTAAAGTGTGACTCGGATTTTTCTAGCAACTTGCTTTTCATTCATTCATAGCACACGGTAAAACACACATCACAAGAAAGAAAAACAGATGGTTTTAAGAACCATTCTGTGAAGCTACGATACAGTGGGACCGAATACAATTCACTAACGCTAGTGCTCAAGTGCTACTACTCCTTGGAGTTAGTGTCCTCATCATCCTCATCATCCTCATCATCATCATCATCATCATCATCATTATCATCATCATCATCATCATCATCATCATCATCATCGATGAAGGTGAAATCATCCTCATCGGTAAAGAAGTCCATGGCCCGATCCTCCAGAAAGTCATCATCGTCACTGAGATAGGAGTAGGGGTCTCCACGATGGTCTTCTTCGGCATTCTCCCTCTCCTCCAATTGCATGTCTCTCTCTTGGTTGGTCTCCTCCAAATCCGCGATCCAGTGGCGAAGACGGGCAATGATGCGCTCCTTCTTATCGAGCTGACAGCGACGAGACTTGCGATCCTTCACTAGCATGGCGAGGGTCTGGTCCTTCTTCTTGGTGATGGCGTACTTGTGGTTGGCATAGGCATGGGCATTGTCCAACTCCTTCTGACGGTCGTACATCATGAAGCTCAGCTGGTCCAATTTACTCTTCAGCTCGTGGTGGTATGGGGCCTCTAGTGGCTGTCCCATAACGTCACGCCTTGGGTAGAACTCAAAACGGGTACCCTTGATTTGATTGATACTCTGCCCACACAGACGGGCAAGAGCTTCCTTCATTGCCCTGGCCAGTCCATCGAGCCAGTTGTTTTCTCTTAAGCTGAACTGAATTACCTCTGCAGTGGGAGGTTCAATCTTTCCTTGGAGACTTGCAACAACTAACCACTGCAGATCTTCTCCTTCCTGATCATTGAGCTGAGCTCCGAAGAACTCAAAAGTGCGGACGCCCGAAGCTCGACACTGGTCCAAGTCACGCTCGAAGATGAGGTCTCCTCCATTCCCTAACTGATAAAACTTGCTGTATTTCATGTCCATCTATAAGAATATAGGATGAGTAAGTTAGTAGAGTGATCAAGTGTGTCAATTTTGATGTACTTTGCAAGAATTTTTTTGAGGAACATGAATTTTCATGAAAGAATCCAAGTGATAAGAAGGAGAATAGGTTTTTGTAAATACTCACTTCCTTTGGTTTTGAAACTAAGTTTTTGATTCAAACGTCCATTCTAACTAGGGTCTCCTATGGTCAGGATGGCTCTGATACCAACTTGTCAACACCCGGATTTTTAATCCCAGATGCCTGTTATACCATACCTCGCAATCCCAGGATTACCATTTTTGCGAGACATAACAGATTTGGATATCACAGTACATCATCCATTACAAACCATACATAAGTTCTTACACAAATAAGGATCTCATGATCCAGTTCTTAATACAACTCAAGCAGCGGAATAACGTAATAGTAACGATAGCGTAGGCGAAGCTCCATCGTCAGGTTCACAGGCAATGCTGACGATGGGAGATGATCCTAGTTGTCGTAACCTTCCTGCGGTCCATCATACGGATACTACTCTTCATAGTCTGGCCACGGGAATAGCCAGAGACAAAGCCATGAGTACTCTTTAAGTACTCGTAAACTAATACTACAAGTTAAGGGGGGTTTTGTAGTAGGATACTAGGCTCTAAGGTTGTTTTGAAAAAAGCCAGATTTACCTCTACTAATTTCAGAAGCAAAGAAAACTAGTTGAAAGTTTTATAACCCTAAATGGGAACTTAAATTCATGTCACAACTCTGTTGTGGTCAAGTCAAAGTCACAGTTCATTTCACAAGTCACTTTGAAAACATCTGACGGGGGAACAGTATGGACACTCCAACTGTCCATTACCACGGACGCGGCTATTCGAATAGTTTGATACTCTGCAGAGATTGTACACTTTCACCACAACATTCGATACATCCGTCAGGAACAATCCTGAATTCACCATACTCGGTATGCGGATAATCAATCCTAACCTTTTAATTACACGCCCTAGTATATGCACCTCTCCTGTGAGTTTGGCCTCCCAACCATGACCAACTGTCATCTTGGGTACTGCACAGGTGGACAATCTTCACAAGGTAGCCTCAGCTCAGACCTTGGCCGCGAGGGAACCCATACTAAGGTATATAAATTTTCAGTCAAGCCCTACCCAAATTTTGGTTATTGTGGTTGTACGGTAAAATTGGAATGGTATCGCATCCAGACAACCATCAGTTTTATAAAGGGCTAAGGATCATGCCTCAACATTTTCATCATCAAAATCATCTGGTGTTCGGAAACACATGTCAAAACATTTCAGTAGAATGCCTCATCATTCTAAAGTTTTCATAACCATTTTCACCAAGTATTCCCATCTAAAGTTGATCAAGTTTTATTCTTAGCACTAGCATCTACACGTGGTGGTAAATACTAATGAGAGGTGGTAAACAAGTGGGGATTTGCTAAGTTCAATCTCATGCCTTAGGATGACATCAGGATTATCTAACTTAGGCAAAATTTTATGCTCTTTATGCTACCTTTAGTTATCCTTCTAGAATCTACCAGTCACCATGTAAACTCTAAGAGAAAGCATTGACAAAGAAAATAGATTACTTAAGCTTGCAAGTAAAACTAGGATTGGGCATCATCAAATGTATCTAACCCAGCATGCTTAATGCAATGCATAGGTTCTCTAATTTTCATAGTTGCAAGGGTTAGCTTGCTAAGTTTTAAGTATTGGCTTGCCTTGAGCAGAGCAGTGGTTGAAGTTCTCCTTGGCTTCTTCCTCGTAGTATCCTCCTTCCTCCTCGTATCCTTGGTCGATACTAGCGTCTATAAATAAATACGAGGTACACAATCACCAAACAATACTTAACTATTTTTAATCATCACCCAAAAAGTCATACTAGATGATCTTGCATCATCACTAACATTACAAGGATTAAAGCACTTGTCTTATTTATTTTATTTGAGAAAAGTAATTTATACTCATTGGAAAACTACTTAAGATTTAATATTCTCCAACTCAAACATGGGATCATGTTGACACATGTCATCACCACATATTTCAGTACATGACAATGTGATTTAAAGTGGTTTCACAATTTAATAAGGTTTAACTTTTTTATTTTAATTAAATAAAGTGACTAGAAATGCCTATGTGGCATTCTTTTATTACTTGAACATTATTTCTGCAAGTAAACCCATATGTTTTTATATATTCTAAAAGGTATGATCAAATGTGATTTTTGAGAGTTGGAATCAACTCAAAAGCTCTTATGGTTGAATTTTGAAAAATGTTTGAATGCAGAAAAGCTTCTTCCTTGTTATTTTTACTATGGTTGATCTACAAATCCAAATGGTTTGAATCCAACGGGTTTGGATTAAGCATTTCAGTACCTTTCTAACAAAATTGATTTCATGCATTTTGGTTTAGTGAATCGAGCTGGGTTGATTTTTGAATCTAGGTACAAAACTATGTTTGAAATTAAATGAATAAAGCTTAATTTGAATTGTTGGGTCGCGCGGGATGTTTTACTGGGCCGGTCCACTACACACAACGCGTACGCGGGCTGGTTAAGTGGCTGTCCACACTCGTCAGTGAGACAAGGAGGCGCCAAGCGGTACGGGGCATTGTGGACCGTGGGATATGGTTCTAATCGAACGGCTACGGTTCATCGTCCACGTCGGGCAGCGCCGGCGAGACAGAACCCTAACGCGACAGGTGGGGGTCGTGGGAGGCTCACTGGGCTCAAAGTAGGGTCGCCGATCAGGGGGACGACGAATTCGACGATGGCGGTTTTCCTGGTACAGGTAGCTTCTCCTGGGGCGGCTCCAATCGACGGATCCCTTCTCCTCCAGTAGTGGCGGGCTCCGGCCAAATTCCGACGATGCGCTGCTCGCCTTGCTCTGGGAGTGAGGTGGGGTGGTTCTAGGAGAGAGGGGAGTGAACTGGTGTGGAGAATTCGTGCTGGTGAGGGCTCCTTTTATAGGCGAGCGAGAGAGGCAGCACGGCGTGAGCTGAGGTCATCAGAGGCGACGGTACAGGAGGCTACTGGCATTGGCGAAGGTAGGGGCGGTTCGGTGCTCCCTGGCAAAGCTCAACGGCATGGTCTTGTGGCGTGGGGCGGTGCTGATCGGTCGGAACGTCCCAGTGCTCTAAGCGGGTCCGACGATGATTTTCATGTCGCACAATGCACGTGGTCCGCACGGCGGCGAACGGGCATGTCTGGCGGGGTGCTGGTGATCATCCCTGCAAGCGGCGAGGGCGGCACGCGGTCTGTGGGTGCTGGTCGAGCGGGGCGCTCTGTCACGCTCTCAGCATGGTCGCAGAGGAACTGGGCGCATGCGTTCTGGGTGGTCTAGGGGCTGGTAGTGCTCGAAGCTGGGACAGAGAGTGGCGGTGGATGGTGGGGTGCTTGCTAGACATGCTGGCTAGGCTTAGTGTTGTTCGTAGCTTGCTGTCGACAATGGGGTGGAAAGGTGAGGCTTGGCCTGCTTGCCATTAATGGAATGGTCTTGCTTACAGTGAGCTAGATGGGTTAAACTAGTTATATGATCTACTGAGGGTGTAGTGTGAGCTAGATAGGGAATAAGTTAGGCGAAATTTACTGCACACTATAGTGTTTGAGGTTTGTTTGATTTGTATCTGCATGGTGTTTGATGAAATGGTCGCAAGAACTTTAAATTTGAATTTTGGATTCAAACTTGGTGGGTTTGCTAGGCACATACTAGGGAGTGTCTGGTTAGTTCGTTTAGTCAAGGGGCACTGGTTTGGTTGGGTTTTGAAAATGGGTGATCTTCACATATGATAAAGATTCAATTTTTAATTGTGATTTGAATGAGGTTGCCAAATATTTTCTGCAAGTTTGAAAGGTGGGCTTTAATTCACTTTTACTTGTTCTAGGAAGGGGTTAAAAGAATTGGAAAAGTTTCTGTTTGAAATCTTGAACTAGAAACACTCAAAGTGACATAGTGATCAAGATTGGACCATTTGCTTTATTTAATTTGTTTTTGATTTTCTCTAGATTTATTTCTGCATGGAAATGTTTTATATGATGTTATTTTCCTCTTCAACCCATTTCTTGCTATTTAGGTTAATCACACAAGTTCATTCATGCACTTATCAAATCTTCTCATTCACACATGCATTCATATGATTTTTAATTAATCAAAGTTTTTGTTAACCCTAATTTTAGTGATTAGAGTTTGATGATCCTTGTGTTATATTTTTGGGATGTTACAAACTTCCCCCCCTTCACCAAAATCTCGTCCCGAGATTTGAAAAAGGAAGAAAAAAAAGATTACCTAGGATTTAAAGAGATTGGGAAACTCCGTCCTGATGTGATCTTCGCGCTCCCAGGTAGCTTCTTGTTCTGTGTGGTTGCTCCACTAAATCTTGAGAAACTTGATGCTTCGGGTCCTGGTGGTTCTGAAAGATTCTTCCAAAATACGGATGGATACTTCGGGATTGGTCAGGTCATCGTTGATCTCTATGGTCCGGTGATCAATGTTCTTGAAAACTTCGGTCTTCTTTGGATCTTTAAGGCATTTGCGAAGTAATGATATATGGAACACATTATGCACTGCGGACATTTCTTCTGACAGTTCCAATTGATATGATACTTCTCCTCGACGATTTAGAATCTTGAAGGGCCCGATATATCTGGGGGCTAAATTTCCTTTCAGCTGGAAACGTTGCATTCCTTTCAACGGCGACACTTTAATGTACACGCACACACATTCAAATGCTCACATCCGCTGTCAAAGTAATCTCGTGCACGAAGGCCTTTATTTTGAAACTCGGGCTATATATAAACCTTTGTTTTGAACATTTGAATAATGCAATTTAAAGTATAAAACACCTTCAAAAAATACGTATATGTGGGAAATGATATAAGCTTTCGCTGTGCAAAATTTTAAACCGGATTGATTATACTAGATCTATACATAAAAAAGACTATTCTAACAAGATACGAAGATACAAACCCAGATCCTTAGTTTTATTTTTTTCTATGTAGCCTAGAACACAAATTATTTCAGGTTGAAAATTTGGATTTTTAAGAAATTTTACAACTTTAGAACACATATTTTTAAATGGTCAAAACAAATGTTTATATATAGCACGGGTGTATACACTCACGCTTGTCTGGTGAGCTAGGACACGTGAGCCTGAAATTAATGTATAATTAATAGGTGTTCTCTTATTTAACAAATCTCGCTGTGTGTTGTAGTGGCAATCTTTGGCAATTTATTGCCTTGGTCCTGAGTTCGACCCCCACTTCTGCAATTATTAGATTTTATTATTTGGTCACTGACAAGTGGACCTGCCTATACTGAGGTCATTTTGCAAAAGTCTCTAGAATGAGTTCCGCGCTACAAGTGAATAAATTTGATCAAATTTACTGAAATCTGATTAAATTGGACTAATTTCTAGAATGAGTTCCGCCCTACAAGTGGACAAATTTGATCAAGTTGTGGGACTAATTTGCTCACTTTGCAAGATATAGGATTAAAACGCTCCGGCGATACAAGTCGTGGGACTAAAAATATATATACCTTTAATGCCAATGATGCAATGATTGTGCGGGTACCATTAAATTGGTCATAAGTTCATTATATCATGAAATTAATCAACTTCTGTTGATGTATATATGAACCAAATAAAAATCCATAAAACCATGTGAAAAAATATCATTCAAACAGAACAAAGTTCATTACATTAATGTCAAACACACCCATAGATCAGCACACTCGCACTAAATAAAAGTGATACATTTTTCACATCTAATGGAAATGGAAATAACGGTAAACATTTTTTTTTGCTTAAGCCTGCGTAGAAGGATCATAATCTTGGCCTTGCGTCTGTGCTGTATCAAAGGTTTGGTCGCCGTGCTTGACGTTTCCAAGGATGCCAGCATGGGATAGCAATGCCCAGAGATGTGTCATTAGTTCCCCACCAGTGCTCAAATATATCTTGTGTTGAGAAGCCTTTGTTGATGCCGCCAAGTATAACACGAATCCGGTCCAGAACTCGGACAAAAACTTCCACAGAGCTTCAATATTGTCTTCGCCGGTCGCTTCTGTCAGCTTCTTGCCAAGATCAGCTCCCTTCTTCAATATGGTGTTGCCCGCTTCGTTGTCATATAAAGGGATGGTTCCTGATGCATATGCTGCAAGCCTTTCGAGCATATTGTTGGAATAATCACAAGGGCCATAGGAGTCATCTTTTCTTTCAAAAAGATAAGTTTTTTCTCGATGCACCCTTGCCCGCACAGAGCTGGCCATTAGACTGTTACCGGGCACAAGAGGACGACCCAGTGTAAGCACATATGCACAATACTGGGACAATGTCCTAGCGGTCATGTAATTAGACCACAGAAGATCTGAAACACTGTCCGAACGCTTGCGCTGGCTGAAGGCTGTCCCACAAGACAATCTGCTGGCTCTGATATTTCTTCTTTCAGCGAGATCAATCTCGCAGTAGCATGTAGCAATGTGCCAAACCAGCAGAATGTGCACATCGTCATCCACCCCTTTTACTGCTGCATTCACCTCCCTGCGTAATGTTTCAGTTGCATTGGTGGTTTGCTTGAATGCCTCCTCAAGATAATTTTCCAACATCTGGCTCCCCAAGCACCTTCTGAGGCAATCGATCAAAGACTGCTTCACTTGTTGGGACAGATCTATCAAGTACATAGACCGTCTATTTCTACGCAGGAAGGATGTGGGGAAGAGAAGGTTGCGCTGGCCAACCTTCCCGTGCCATCTTGGCCACACTCTGAACCTACAGAGCGTCCTCACAAGAACCTTGGCCAGGGAGCCCCGAAACCACCAGGGCTTCTCCACGTACTTGCATAGAAGTAGTATCTTGGTCCAGTCAGATGACAAGGTAGTGGTGATCTCCCATATCTCTTTTACTCCAACAAATGACACGAGGAACCATGTGAAATACACTGGCTGATGAACATGAACCTTGCCTAGCTCATCCAATTTAGCAACCTTAGAGAAGACATGGACAGCATACGCCATACCAGCGACCCCCCCTATCAGAATGGTGGATAGGATGAGCCGAATGAAGGGGAAGCCTTTTGCAAAAATTATGGCATGCCTGCTGTTGAAGAAGTCATTGAGGAAAGACACCTCGGCTTCGCTGACACGGAACGCCCTCAGGGAGTATTTGCTGCAGTGCTCGCCGAGGATCCCGTCCAGGACCAGCCGTCTCGTCTTCTGAAGCTTGGCCTCGTGGATGCTGAAATTGAAGAAACGCCTGCGAAGGAGCTTGTAGAGGGCAAAGGAGAGGCAGAGGTCCTTCATATCCTCGTCAAGTACCACATCGGAATTCCAGATCTTCTCAAGGGTCACCAGCTCCTTGTCGCCCTCTTTCAACGCAAGCAGGAGACTCCTGATATTCTCAGTTTCCTCTTCCACCACATCTCTATCTTCTCTTGCTTCTGCTGCGCCGACTTGTTTCTTCTTCATCTTCAGCTTCTTGGCTTCTCCTAACACGAAGTATCTGTACCCTCTCATTGTGCTAGGGTCCAGACTACTCTTGACTTCTTTATGCTCATGCCGCATGTACTCGGTCAATAGCTTCATATTGTGTCTGTGACTATCGTTGGCGAACTCTGAGGAGAGGAAGCCATGGATGATGCGTAAAGAGTTGATCGACCAAAGAAGCCAGCCAGTTACCTTGAGAATCTTCATCGCCTCAGAACGAAGAATGTTGGCTGCCCAGAAGGAGGACATGAGGTCTACCAACGGGGTTTGCTTCAGGGAGATGCCCGCCGGGCGGCCTATCTTCACGCTGTAGCGGAGCGTCACCAACAGGACAGCCCACACCTGGTAGTAGCTGTTGCTACCAGAGGGGCGTTGCATGATCCCAAGGCTGTATATGATCATGGCTTGGGTTACTGAGTCCAGACTGATCAGAAACACCTTCATACGGTTGTCTGTGGACCGATGCCGGAAAGCATCCATCACGAAGCGAAACACCATGAGCAGGGTAGTGAGGGCAACTATGAATTGGATGACGATGGGTCTCAAGACTTCATTTTTGTCAAACACTATGTGGAGTCTGTAAGTCATTGCTGGATGCAGCTTGGGATGTTTGTGAAGCCAATGGAACTAGAAACATAGAGCAGCGTGCGATAGAATCTGCTGAAATAACCAATCTCCCTGCTTATTAACAACTTCTCCCATGGACGTTCCTTGTTCGTGTTAAAAAATGGGTAACCAACTAAAAAAGTGCATCACTACCACAGATCCACTTTATATTTTATTTTTTAATGCTCAACTGGACTTATCCTAGTTGTGTTCATTCACACCTTGAGATGCCGTCTTCTACCGCACTTTGCATATCCCTTTTTATTTATTTATTTTAAATTCCACATATCTATTAAAAATCAGTAGCATCATTACAAAGGGGGTACAAAAGTAATAAAAGTTATAAATAGATCAGTAAAAGACTACAATCACTCGGGCGAGCCGAATACGTGCCAATGTCCTTAGCCCTCCATCACCCACTAGTAGAAAATGGGCCTTTCGTTCGAAGCTTTAGTCCCGACCGTATTTAGGTTCGAGACTAATGTGAGCATTAGTTCCGGTTCCAACGGATAGGACGTCACATGGGCATGGCTAACTTTAGTTCCAGGTCAAACGGGACCTTTAGTCCCGGTTGATGAAGGGGTTGCAGCAGGCTGTGGCCAATGCGAGACCGTTTAGTCATGGTTGGTGTCTCCGACCCGGACTAACCTCTAGTCCTGGTCGGAGACACCAACACGGACTAAAGTCCTTCCTATATCATCGTCCCTACTCAAGCCTCCATTCAAGCTTTCTCTCTTTGTTTCCTCCCCGAGCTCGAGTTCATCCCTATTTTTTTCCATGATTTGTCAAGAGTTGACTGTGCTCCATCTATCCAAGGGTTCTAAATGGTTAGAAACTTCATCCTTTCATCTGCCATTGCTAGTTTAGCTCATTCATGCTCTAGAAGTAGAGGGATTTGTGGGTTTTAGTTTGGGAGTAATTATGTGGGAGTTTATTTGATTTATATGCAATTTGAGCTCAAATTAACTTCTTAGTTTGCATATGTGTAGATGTGGTTTACTTAGTAATTGATCCAAATGATTATGGAGTAGAATTTTTTTAAATCAGTGCATACTTTTTATTTTTGCAATAATAACATTTGGTCACTACTCTACTTTGATTTTAATGTGATGAACTTGTATTAATTTGGTCACTTCTCTATTCATGATGTTGTGTAATGGTTTTTGATATATACTTATATAATGCAGATGAGCCAGCAATGGATGTATGATGACCGATGCTTTGACGAGTTCATTGAAGTTCTGCATTATTTTATCGGTGTGGCTGAGGCAAACAAGCGGAATGGTTTTATGTGTTGTCCATGTGGTGTTTGTAAGAATAAGAAGGATTACTCTTCCTCAAAAATCCTTCACAGCCACTTGTTTCAGTCCGGTTTTATGTCCGGCTATAATTTTTGGACCAGGTAGGAAGAAAGAGTGGTTATAATGAAAGACAATGCAGAAGAAGAGGATGATGAAAACTATTCTAGGTTCCCTGATTATGGTGGTACTGCAACAGGGGAAGTTGAAGAAGAGGCATCAGATAAGCCTACTGTTGATCTTGGTCAGGCCATTTTTGATGCATAGAGAGACTGCGAAAGTGAAAAGAAGAGATTGAAGTTATGGCGCATGTTATAGGATCACAACAAATTGTTGTACCCAAATTGCGAAGATGGTATGAAAATGGTAGGTAGTACACTAGAATTGCTGCAATGGAAGGCAAATAATGGTGTATATGGCAATGAATTTGAGAAGGTGCTGAAAATGATAAAAAAGATTCTTCCAAAGGATAATGAATTGCCCGCCAGTACGTACGAAGCAAAAAAGGTTGTCTGCCCTCTAGTATTAGAGGTCCAAAAGACACATGCATGCCCTAATGACTACATCCTCTACCACGGTGAGGAGTGCGGAAATTTGAATGCATGCCCGGTTTGGGGTGCATTGCAGCATAAGATCAGCCGAGATGACATTGGTGATGTTGAGGGTGAGCATCTCAGGAAGAGGATTCCTGCGAAGGTTATATGGTATTGCTGCTATAATACCATAATTGAAACGTTTGTTTAGAAACAAAGAGCATGCCAAGTTGCTGCGATGACACAAAAAAGAACATAAGAAAGACGCGATGTTAAGACACCCCGCTGATGGGTCATAGTGGAGAAAAATCAAGAGAGAGTTCCCGGTCTTTGCAGATAATGCAAGTAACTTAAGGTTTGGTCTAAACACAGATGGCATGAATCCTTTTGGGGAGCAGAGCTGCAGTCATAGCACATGGCATGTGACTCTATGTATCTATAACCTTTCTACTTGGTTGTGCATGAAGCCGAAATTCATTGTAATGCTAGGGCTCATAAGGCCCGAAGCAACCCGGCAACGACATTGAGGTGTACCTAAGGCCATTAGTTAAAGAAATTTTACAGTTGTGGTATGAACAAGGTGTACGTGTGTGGGAGAGCACAAACAAGAGGATTTTTACCTACGAGCGTTGCTATTCGTAACCATCACTAATTTACCTGCTCTTAGTAATCTTTTAGGACCAACAAACAAGAGATACAATGCATGTACACACTATTTAGGTGAGACTGATAGTAAATATTTGGATAAATGTAAGAAGAATGTGTACCCGACGAATTGTTGATTTCTTCCGATCAGGCATCCCTTAAGAAATAAAGGCAAGCATTTCAAAGGTGAGGCAGATCACCAGAGGAAGCCTATCCATACTAATGGTGATGATGTATTTGGTATGGTCAATGATTTAAAAGTAATCTTTGGAAAAGATCCTGTCAGACAATGTGTTCCAAATAATGCTAATGGATACCCACCCATGTGGAAGAAGAAAACTATATTTTGGGAGCTACCCTATTAAAAGTCCTAGAGGTTCGCTTTGTAATCAACGTGATGCACCTCACGAAGAATCTTTGCGTGATCCTGCTAGGCTTCTTAGATGTGAATGGGAAGACAAAAAATATACCGAAAGCATGGAAAGTGCAACAACATATGAAAGAACGAGATGACCTGCATCCAGAGCAGTATCAAGGTCCTGCCAGCTACGCTCTTACCAAATAAGAGAAGGGAATCGTTTTTGAATGCCTGAGCAGTATCAAGGTCCCGGCCGGCTTCTCGTCAAATATAAAGGGAATAATAAATCTGGAAGACAAAAAAATTTACAAAACCTAAAGTCTCATGACTGCCACGTTCTTATGAAGCAATTGCTTCTGGTTGCATTGATGGGGATTATACCCGAAATTTCTCAGAAGGTAATCGATCTAGAAATTCTACAAAGGTTACATAATGATGTGGTCTAATGTCTTGTCAGTTTAGAGTTGGTGTTCCCACCATCCTTCTTCAATATTATGTCACACCTCCTAGTTCACCTAGTCGAAGAGATTACCATTCTTGGTCCTATATTTTTACACACTATGTTCCTCTTTAAGAGGTTCATGAGAGTCTTAAAGAAATATGTTCATAATCGTGCTAGTCTAGAAGGAATCATATCCAAGGGTTATGGAATATAGGAGGTCATTGAGTTTTGTTTTGAATTTATTCCTGATCTTAAGCCGATTGGTGTTCCCTCAATCGCGGCATGAGGGAAGACTGAGTGAAAAAGGCACGCTAGGATAGAAAGTAATAATAAGTATGGACGGCCATTATTTCACTCAAGAACACTACACAGTTTTACAAAATTCCACCTTGGTGGCTCCGTATATCGAGGAACACATGAATATTGTACGCTCCAATAACCTGGGGCAGTCTGCCTCCTGGATTAAACATGCACATATGGCGATTTTTGGAGGTTGGTTGCAAACACTTCTCATGAATAACACCAATGTTGGAGATCAGCTGTACATTTTGGCCAGATCACCATCTTCGACTATTTAGACTTTCCAAGGGTACGAGATAAATGAGAATACATTTTACATGATAGCTCAAGATAAAAAAGTGCACCAACCAAAACAGTGGTATCCTCTTTGATGCAACAAACAACAAACGGAAAAAGAACACATATTATGGTTACATAGAGGAGATATATGAACTTGACTGTGGACCTTCTTTTAAGGTCCCTTTATTTCGGTGCAAATGGGTCAAGCTGACAGGAGGCTGGGTAAAGGTAGACCAGTAGTACGAAATAACAATAGTAAATCTCAATAATCTTGGGTATAGAGACAAACCATTTGTTCTACCCAATGATGTGTCTCAGGTTTTTTATGTGAAGGACAGGTCTACCAAACCGAAAAAGAAAAGATAATCAAACGAATACATCATACGATGAGCCATAGCGCCACATAGTTCGTTCTGGAAAAAGAAACATCATGGGAGTGGAGGACAAAACAAAAATGTTAGAAGATTATAATAAGTTTGATGAAATTCCGGACTTCACAGTGAACACTAACTCAAGCATCCTTTTAAATAATGAATATGTTCCAAAGATACTACACAATCATAAGCAAGGGACATACAAAGAAAAAGTTTTATACCCCAACACTAGATGGGGATGTTGGTGATGTGTAATAAACATTTTATGTAACTATAATTCAAATCTGATCATGTGCCTGTAGTTCAAAATGATTTTTGTAAAAAATCATGAGCATTAGATCATGTACTTGTAGTTCAAACCTGGCCCACTTCCTACTGGAGGTTTTTTAGAAGGTTTTTTGAGATGGAATCAATATACCAAGTTTGATATTTTTCCTTGTAACTATGTCACATAATATGACACCACACGAAGATTTTACATTGTTTGGATTGTTTTGAATTTCTTATGCTCGTTTCAAACTATGGTCAAAATGGCAGTCCTGAAGATTCTTAGCTCGTGGCTAAGCCTCGCTAAACTTGAAGTAGATCTTCGATGAAATATAATATTAACCTAAAAGTTATTTGTTTCAAAAATCATGCGCATCAGATCATGTACTTGTAGTTCAAATATAACCTACTTTCTACTGATTAGAAAAGAATTTGTATTTTCATGAGGGGTAGACAAAAAGGTTTAAGATACCTTGGTTGGGACATTATCCATGCAAGGTGGTCTAGTATTTTTGAAAAATGGGGCAGTACCATTTGAAACTTTGATTTGGTGGTTGCTTCATAAAACATCCTGTTTTTAGCACTCTGAAAATGGCTTTTTGGTGCGACGAAAAGGAAAACTCCTCCTAAAACATTGTTTGGCATGCGATGATACACATGCTGCACAATATAGGCACATTATCGCAAACCATGCCACGATTTTGGCCATAACATTGGTCGTTTGGTCTGAAAAAGTCATGAAACCTTGAACATGATAGCTCATTTCTAAGAAGGTTGTTTGAGATGCAATGAATATACCAAGTTTGATATTTTTCCTTGTAACTATGTCACATAATATGACACCACATGAAGGTTTACATTGTTTGGATCATTTTTAAATATCTTATGCTCGTTTCAAACTATGGCTAAAACGACAGGCATGAAGTTTCTTAGCACGGGGCCGAGCCTTGCTAAACTTGTAGTGCACCTCTGATGAAATAGCATATTGTAAACCTAATTTTTTTTCAAAACTCATGAGCATAAGCTCATGTACCTGTAGTTCAAATCTGACCCACTTCCTACCGATTCAGAAGGAATTTGTCTTTTTCACGAGGGGTGGATGAAACAGTTTAAGATACCCCGATTGGGACATTGTCCATGCAAGGTGGTCTAGTATTTTTAAAAAATGGGATGGTACCATTTTGAAACTTTCATTTGGTAGTTGCTTCACAAAACACCCCTTTTTGCACATCGAAAATGGAAACTGTATTTTTGATAGGACAAAAAGGAAAACTTACTCCTTCAACATTGTTTGCCATCCCATGATGCACATGCATGCACAATATGGGCATATTTTCACAAATTATGCCGCGATTCTGGCCATAACATTGGTCATTTGGTCTAAAAACCATAAAACCTTAAATATGATAGCTCATTTCTGAGAAGGTTTTTTTGAGATTCAATCAATATACACAGTTTGATATTTTTCCTTGCAACTATGTCACATAATATGACACCACGCGAAGATTTTATATTGTGTGGATCATTTTTGAATTTCTTATGCCTATTTCAAACTATGATCAAAATGACGGACATGAAGATTCTTAGCTCGGGGATGAGCCTCGCTAAAATTGCAGTGGATCTTTGATGAAATATAATATTATAAACCTAAAAATGATTACAGATCATGTACCTATAGTTCAAATCTAACCAACTTCCTACCGATTCAGAAGGAATTTGTCTTTTTTACGAGGGGTGGACAAAAAGGTTTAAGATACCGCGGTTGGGAGACTGTCCTTGCAAGGTGGTCTAGTATTTTTGAAAAATAGGGTGGTACCATTTTAAAACTTTCATTTGGTGGTTGCTTCACAAAACACCCCGTTTTTGCACTTAGAAAATGGAAATTGGCTTTTTGGTGCGACGAAAAGGAAACTTCCTCCCGCAATATTGTTTGGCATGCCATGATGTGCATGCACAATATGGGCACATTATCACAATCTATGCCATGATGCTATCTATAACATTGGTCGTTTGGTCTGAAAGCCACGAAACCTAAGAACATGATAGCTCATTTTTGAGGGTTTTTTGAGATGTAATAAATATAGCAAGTTTGATATTTTCCTTGTAACTATGTCACATAATATGACACCACGCGAAGGTTTTACATTGTTTGGATCATTTTTTAATTTATTATGCCCGTTTCAAACTATGGTCAAAACGACAGGCATGGAGATTCTTAGCTCGTGGCTGAGCCTCGCTAAATTTGTAGTGCATCTATGGTGAAATAGCCTATTGTGAACCTAAAAATGAATTTTATGAAAAATCATGAGCATCAGATTCAAATCTGACCCACTTCCTACCGATTCGGCATGAATTTTTCTTTTTCACGAGGGGTGGACGAAAAGGTTTAAGATACCACAGTTGGGACATGGTCTATGCAAGGTGATCTAGTATTTTTGAAAAATTGTATGGTACCCTTTTGAAACTTTCATTTGGTGGTTGCTGCATAAAACACCCCGTTATGTGGACAAGTGGCTACAAGAATGTCGTGCCTAAGTATGAACAAACTGCTAACATCGTGATTGCTAAAGGGATCACTCCACCTACAACGGAATGGCCCGAGAGGTCCATGCATTAGTTTTACACGCATGGGGGGTCATTGGACCCACTAATAGGGAAGTGTATTTTTGGAAAGAAAGAAATTGTAAAACTCTCCGAAGACCTTGTTAAACAAATAACCAAAGCTCGAAAGGGAACGTTCCAGCCCGAGAGAGAGAGAGCGACGAGATGACACATGCCCTTGGGAATCCTGAACACGTAGGACGAATAGGAGGCAAAGGCGCCATTTCGTGGAGGATTGGGTTTGTTGATTGGAATGACAGTTATAGAAGTCGTCAGAGAAAAAAGAAACATGAGGGTATACCGGTTCTAGAAGATAGAAAGAAAGAACGGGAAATTGGTATGCATATTAATGTGGTAGAAGGAGCAACTAGAAGCAATTATCTAGCAAGCGGCATCTAAGCGGCAGCAAGATCCTGCATTCAATAGTAGCGGCCCAGCTCAGAGAAATAACAGCATGGCTTCCACGATGTCCGGGCTGATGACGCACTAATGGATGATGCACTAATGGCTCGCTACCCCGTGGATGATATCATAGAGAGGGAAATCTATGAGCTACGTTAGTGAATGAAAAACATATCCATGAAGGTGGCGATCGGCTTTGATGGAAATATGCCATAGAGGAAATAATAAATTATATTATTCTATATTTCCTGTTTATGATTATATTTATTATTCTGTGCTATAATTGTATTGGTTCCATATAATAATTATTTAGAGGAAAAGCCTAATACATGTGTGGAATTATAAACACTATTTAGATATCCCTAGTATCGCCTCTAAGACTAGTTCATGTATCATTGATAGTCTCGGTTTCCTAACTATGGACAAAACGACAATGTGTTGCGGAGTTGCCGATGATATATGAGATCGGAGTTGTTGGGAGAACAACGACGATGGATAGATCCAACATGATATACCGTGAAATGCATCATCAATATCGTTATCGGTAGTTTTTCATAAACAAGTATTGTCTTTATTAAAGATCGTTCGACCACAAGACATATATGAACTTGGGTGCAACATGGACGTGACAAGATTCTTCAAACGTTGCTCTTAACGGAGTAATCATAAAGTTGATGTTTGCTTTTACCGGATGGTACGCCAATTATTCACATGGGGTGCTTGCAGAAATTTCTACTCCTAACGATGAAGAGACATAATATGGTCCATGATGAGTGCATATTTGCATCATGTTTTATATTATTATTTTGCATTATAGTGGTAGGATCTTGGTATTTTACGGCGTCTGCGCGCACCTTTTATGTTTATTTTCACCAGGATCAGGACAAATAATGGATCCGATGGACACAATTCTTGGAACAGTTATATTGGAGTGAAAAGGAGCCAAAACAACGTAAATCGCTAAATTGGGAAATATCAATAATACTAGAATAAAACCCGAAGCGATTGGAGGATACAAAAGGTTTAATGACCAAGTATACGGCGAGAATACTTTTTCCGGCCATATAGTTCCTGCCGTATAGTTGGTGCCGCCACCGCCTCCTCTAATAGTTTCACCCCGTGCAACTGGATCGGAGAGACGACATACAGAACACCCAGAATTCGCCAAAAACCTCACCTCCGAAAGGGATCTGGAGGGGGAACTTGCCCTAGAGATCCATCTTCGCCATAAGCAGATCCAGGAGGCCAAGACATCAATCTCCATCTTCATCAACCGCTGCATCACCATCATCCGCATCATCTCCATCCGTCTCATCTACCTATTGTTGTAATTCTAGCACTAGTTGTGGATTTATACAAGAACTATTCATCTATAATTGTTTCCATTACCATTGCCATGATGCTAATTGCCTCCATGTCTGAGTAGATCATTAGTTCTTAGGGAGATGGAGAAACCCTAGTATATAATTGAGATGACATAGAGATTATTATGTTATACATCATTATGTGTATGGGTTAATATTGTTCATCTTGATGTTGAGAGTTGTGCACATCTTTAATATTTGTCTCTTATGGAGACTTGATGAAGGGATTACTTGTTGGTAGACGAAGGGATGATAACAGTTACTATGACTATAAAGTTGTTGTCATCCTTTACGTACTAACTTGGGGAAGAAATGAGAACTCATTAAGCCATGTCCATGCTGCGGGAAAAATCCCTTAATAGCTGGATACTACGATTGATGTCATTTATTTGTCAGCTGTGGTTATGAAGGATGATGTGAGCAGTGGTTGTTGGCTATTCGTCCATATATGGAGCTCCTCCCATATACATACATGTCATGAGAATATTTGTTATAATAATCTTGATTACTCAGTCTAAATTGCTAGCGGTGTATCCACCACTCCCCGAGAACGCCTTTTTCCATATTGAAGTTCCAAGCTTTCTTACACGCGAGATTACTATTTCTATATTAAGTTTTACTTTATTTTAATTATTTCGCTCAATTAAAAACACAAAAACAATTCTAGTTTTCTTGCATCTTATAATTATTTCTTGAGTACTTCATTTAGTTTTAGTTAAAAGCATTTTAGTCTTTCGCCTAATCCTCCCAGTGGAATCAATATCTTTATTTCGAAACTAGCTACAAACGATCTGTGCACTTGCAGTCATCAAGCTATTTTCTGGCGCCGTTGCCGGGGAGCTTAGCTCTATAAGTCACTTTACTTTTAGTTATTTGCTTTTGTTGTACTAATTTTTGATTTTAGTTGTAGGACCATAACAATGGACAACACCCAACATTTATTCCAGCTTGAGGCGGTAAGGAAAATGGGTTCGCCCATGGACGCTTTTATACCTGTCAACAAAAGCATAAACCCAGATGGTAGTTAGATCTATCCTTTATTATTTGAATTGCTACACTCTTAAGTAATTTACAGGAACCGATGAAGAGAGTCCATATGGATACTTACAATTATTTGAAGATGTTCTTGGTTCCTTTATGTTCGATAACTGCAATCTTGATATGGTTAAAATCCAGTTGTTTAGACAAACACTCTCAAATAATGTTTGTGACTGGTATAGATCTTTTTGTGCAGAAACACCAAGGACTTGGACAGAATTGACAACCAAGTTCCTATCAAAATAATACTCAGAAAGCAAAGCTCACAGGATGAGAGGTACTTTTTTTTTAAAATAGTCCTGATGAGAGTTTATATGAAGGCTATCTTAGGTATAAAAGTTATCTAGTTAATTGCCTGCATCATCACTTACCTGATTGATTAATCACTCATACTTTATATGGAGGGCTTAATAATAAAATAGAGCGAGCCTAGATACCGCTTCTAATGGTAGTTTTCTATCTTATTCTTATGATGAAGCCTGGAAATTAATAATGAAAATGAGGGAGACAAAAGAAGGTCTTAAAAATGAGGAGAGCAATATGAATAGTTCTTCTTAATATGCTTTTGTTAATGAATTTCTTGCAGATGAAAGGACTAGTGCGATGATTAAAACCCTCGGTATTGATTCTTATTCAGTAAAGAAAATTATTGAGAATTATGCAGGGCATCTCAGGTGCCTACGAAATGGGAACCTTATAAACCCCTCGAAGAAAAGAAGCGCGCAAGAGAAAGTGCATCAATGGTAGAGTTTTCCTCTGGACCTATTCAAGGGAATATTAAGAAAAAGTGCAGGGAGGAAGAACATATAAGGAGAAGATTAAATAAACCAGAGAAGAAATCCGATGCTGAAGGGAATATGCCCGAGAGGCAATAATAAAGTGGTTATTATCGTATTCCTTGTTTATGATAAATGTTTATTTTGCATGCTATAATTGTATTAATACAGAAACGTTAATACATGTGTGTTTAATAAACAAAAAAAGTTCCAAGTTATGCCTCTCTTAAACTAGGTCGTTGATTAACACGATGATCAAAGGTTTCCTGATCATGGACATTGGATGTTGTTAATAACGAGGTCACACCATTGTTGTAATGGTGTGATGAACATTCATTCGAAGTATAGCATTACGATCAAGGTCATTGTGTTTATATTGCTATAACATCATACAAAGTAATCTTAGTCCTTAGACCATGAGATCATGTCAATCACTAACACCGGAAGAGTATCTTCATAACATCAAACGTCACACCATAACAGGGTGACTATAAAGATGGGTTCAGTGCTATGAAGGTGTTATGTTGAGGCTCATGGATCAAGAGTGGAATTTGTCCATCCCGATAACGGATAGATATACTCTGGGCCCTCTCTGTGATATCACATTAGTTAGCTTGCAAGCAAGTGCTTTGATCACTAGAATGTTTTATCACGGGAACGAGAAAAGAGTACATGTTGGTAATAAGATCAAACTAGGTATGGAGATACCGATGATCGAATCTCGGACATGTAATATATAGCGAGACAATGGGATTGAGTTACATGCGTATAAGGTTCACACGATCACAGAAGTCATCGTTGAATATGTGGGAGTCAGTACGGATCTCTAGGTCCCGCTGCTAATTATTGATCAGAGAGGGGTCTCGATCATGTCTGCATTATTCGTGAACCATAGGGTGACACACTTAAGGGATACCGACACCATTTGGAGCAAATAATATGCCAGATAAAGAAAAAGGAAAGCACAAGAAATTATTTCACTAGAAACCGGAACTGTTTTGGTTGAAATTGCTGAAACTGGTTCTGCATGTGAAATTGAAATGTTATAAGAGGCTTTATGTGAATGTTTGTTAATTAAAGTAATTAACAAAATTCTGAATAAATAAATAGAATAGTTTTATTTAATGAGAGATTGCATTAAATTTGGTGGAAATTTTATCTTGCGCGCTTCTTTTCTTCGAGGGGTTTATAAGGTTCCCATTTCGTAGGTACCTGAAATGGAGGGGCATTTGTGTGAGTGCGAGCTCCACTCACATGAATAGAGGAAGAGGTGGGGGCACCTCCTTGGCCGCCGGCCATGGCTAGTGGGCTGCCCCTCCTGCTATAAAAGGATCCCCTCCTCTCACTTCTCACTCACACCTCCTCGCGAAGGATATCTCTCACCCCTTTAGAATTTACCCATGGTCTCGGATCAGCGAGATACATGTTCCCGGTGGATTTTTTTGGAAGGATTTGTTGCTTCACTGCTTCGCTGGAGCGAGGGCGTGGAGGTTGTCGGGGTACCCGGACGTGTGTGCAATCACGGATGCACCACTGCTTTGCGGTGCTGGACTTGATTTTGCTGGACCGGCTAGACCAGATGGACTTCATCACGATCTTGAGATGGGCAAGTGTTCGACTACATCATCCACGAGTACAACCTCGTTAATGCTATTCGGTCTTCGAGGATATGTATTCTATGTATGTATATCCACCCGTTGCTTGTATCTAGTAGATAGATCTTGGTACATAGTTGTTCTCATCGTAGGAATTTTTTTGTTTTCCATGTTGCGAACCCTACAGATGCTACCAATGCAAATATTGTTATATTGAAGGATCTTATGGAAGCATGAACCATGGATAATGAAGTGGTTATGCTAGACTGTGAAATTTCAGAATTCATCGCAGGTAAGGTACGAGGTAATGAAACTTCTAAGACTATGACTACTATATATTATGCGGAAACTTTCTTACACGGAATTTGTGAACCGATTTCCACTATAAATATTATACCTTCATCACTTTACGAGGAACTTTGCTATAATTTAAATAATCCAGATGTGGAACTGGTAGACACCACTATTAAATTGTCTAATAGAACTAATATAAAACCGGAAGTAGTTATTAGAAATATCTCTGTCTTTATTGGATCACTCATGTACCCCCTTGATTTTCATATTGTTGATATGCCTCGAGATTCTTTTTGTCCTATTCTATTAGGCGGGCCTTTTGTCTCAATAACCAAAGCTCGAATTGATAATAAGAAGGAGACTATTTCAATAATGTTTGGAGAATAGGAAATGACATTCCACTTTGCCAAACTAAAGAAGAGGCCATATGAAGAGGAGGATATCAAGGAAGGGAAAACGATTGCCGAGCTATCTACAATTCATTTTAGTACACCTCAAGATGAACTAGAGAGAAGCCTAATTAATTGGGAGGAGGTACTAGATGATGAGGAAAAAGAAGACATAGATGATTACCTTGATTCCATTCCGGAAGCACAAAATCCACATGACTATGAAGAACTGGTAAAAAAAGGAGACGAAGAACCTCCACCAATTGAATTGAAATGACTTCTAGACAATATGAGGTATGAATGTTTAGATAATGAAAATAAATGTCCTGTTATTATTAGTAAAAATTTATCAGAAAATGAAACAAATAAACTCATTTCTATCTTGATCAAGCATCGTGAAGCATTTGGATATACTCTAAGTGATATTAAAGGAATAGATCCATCTATTATAACACATAAGATTACCATGCTTGAAGATGTTATATCTATAGTTGACACACAGAGAAGGTTTAATCCGAAAATGAAGGAAGTAGTAAGAAAAGAAGTTATACACTCATTAGATGTCGGCATAATATATCATATTTTTGATAGTAAATGGGTTAGCCCAGCTCATTGCATACCAAGACAAAGGGGCCTTTGATGCTGATATGAATGAGGATTGCGAGCTAGTTCCTATAAGACCTATTGTTCGATATCACATCATGTGCATTGATTTTAGAAAACTAAACCATGAGATACAGAAAAATCATAAACCTATACCGTGTATGGATAAATTTTTAGAAAGACTTAGTAATAATTATTATTTATTTTTTCTTTATGGTTATTCCAGCTATTCTCAAATTTCTATACAACCAGAAGATCAATAGAAAACAACTTTCACTTGCCCTTATGGAACATATGCTTATAGATTAATTCCATTTGGCTTACATAATGCAGCTGCAACTTTTCAAGAATGTGTTTTTAAAATCTTTGATGATCTTGTTGAGAAGACTATGGAAGTTTTGACAAATGATTTCATTGTTTGTGGAACAACATTTGATAATTATCTCTACAATTTAACCAAACTGTTGCAGAGAAGCAGGCAATCAAATCTAGTTTTGAACTGGGAGCAATGTCGTTTCATGGAATGATAATGTAAATTTTTTGGACAAGAGGTTTCAGAGAAGGGTATAGAAATAGATAAGACTAATATAAATGCTATAGAAAAATCTTCCAATACCTCAGGACATAAAAAGCTTAAAAATGTTTCTATGACATGGAGGTTTTTACAAGCGTTTTATAAAAGATTTTGCTAAAATAGCTATGCGTCTCACTCATATCCTTGAGCAATAAACTCCGTCCTACTTAGATCATGAGTGCATTGCAGCTTTTGAAAACCTTTAAAACAAATTAATTTCAGCACCTATCAAATTAGCTTTGCGTCACCTCCTTGTGAAAAAGGATGCGAAGCCGAGGTTGACTAGATGGGTCTTATTACTGCAAGAATATGATTTGCAAATAGTAGATAGGAGGGGTAAGGATAACCCAGTAGCGGATCATCTCTCTAGAATGGAGGGAATAATCATTGACCCCATACCTATAAATGATACATTTCCAGGAGAATATTTAGCGAATGTTGAAATCACTGATCCTTGGTTTGTCGATTATGCTAACTATCTTGCAGGAAAATTCTATCTCCTGGTATGACAATAAGTCAAAGAATGAAATTCTTTAATGATATTAAATATTACTTTTGGGATGATCCTTATTTATATCATCATGGACCCGATGGAATGATTCGAAAGTGTGTTCCTAACCATGAAATGAATGCAATTTTGCAAGCTTGTCATGATAACCCGTATGGAGGACATCATGCAGGCAAGCGAACCGCAGCAAAGGTACTTCAGTCCGGATTCTATTGGCCCACCTTGTTCAAGGAAGCACACATGTATGTAGAACATTGTGATGCTTTCTAGAAAAGAGGTAATATAGGTAGAAGACAAGAGATGGCAATGAATTATAGTCTTATAATTGAAAGCTTCGATGTATGGGGAATGGATTATATGGGACCTTTTATAGAATCAAATGGTTACACTCATATTCTTGTTGCTATCGATTATGTCACTAAATGGATTGAAGCTATTCCAACAAGCCATACTGATGCAGCTACTTCAATAAAGATGATCAAGGATATCATATTCCCTAGGTTTGGAGTTCCTAGATTTTTAATTACTGACGGTGGTTCTCATTTTAAGAAAGGAACTTTCAGGAAAATCCTCTACAAATATGGAGTAACTCACCGTGTTGCTTCACCATATCATTGATGACCCACAAGTATAGGGGATCGCAAAAGTCTTTGAGGGAAGTATAGCCCAAATTTATTGATTCAACACAAGGGGAGCCAAAGAATATTTATAAGCCTTAATTGATGAGTTGTCAATTCAGCTGCACCTAGAAATAGTCTTGCTCGCAATAGTTTATCAGTAGCAACAGTTTTGTAACAATAGTAGCAAAATAACAGCAGTAGTAAAATAAGGACATCGGTAGCAATTGTAATAAACAGCAGGATTAAAATGCGGCAGACATAGGAATGGATGTACGGGTGTTGCATAGATAAGACAATTCATGTAATAATAAAGACAAAGGCATTTGCAGATAATAAATATAAAGCATCCAAGTACTAAATAACCATAGGCATGTGTTCCGTATATAGTCGTGCATGCTCGCAATGAGAAACTTGGACAACATCTTTTGTCCCGCTAGCCCGTTTCCAGCGGGGCGTCAAGGGAATCTACTGGCAATTAAGGTTCTCCTTTTAATAAAGCACCGTATCAAACCATTAACACTCCATGAACACACATGATTCTCACATCACAGCCACCCCCCGCTTATCCCAATTGCTGTCACTTTGGGGGCCTCAGGTTCTGGACAACGATATGTGTACACAACTTGCAGGTAAGATCACAAACAATAGTATCATCATGAATCAATAACATGTTTAGATCTAAGATCATGGAACTCAGGCCCTAGTGACAAGCATTAAGCACAACAAGTTGGAACAATGTCAAAAGCACTAACAATAGATACTAGGCACCATGCCCTAACAATTTTATGCAATTACATGAGTGATCTCATCTAATCCCTACCATCCCCATAACCTGCTGCGGGGAATTACTCACACGTGGATGGGGGAGCATGGATGGTTGATGGAGAGGCATTGGTGATGATGATGGCGATGATACTATCCAAATTCCCCATCCCGACAGGGTGCCAGAATGGAGTTTCTGGTTCTGAATCGCAGTTTCTGGTGGTGGCGGCACAACAGAACTCTTCTTTGTAAATTGTCGAACCCCCCTGTGTTTTTAGGTTAGAGGGTATATGTAGGCGAAAGGAGAGGTCGAGTTGAAGTCCGAGGCGGCCACACCGTGCTCAGGAGCGTCCAGGCCTGGCCCCCCTCCTGAGGATGGTGTGGGCCCCTCGGGTCTTTTCTCCCCTCCGTCTTCGAGCTCCGTGAGTCTTCTGGAAAAATAGAATTTTTGGCATATTTTCTGGTATTTTTCCTGAAAGTTGATTTTCTGCACAAAAATGAGACACCAGAGCAATTCTGCTAAAAACTTCGTTAGTCCGTGTTAGTTATATCCAAATCACACAAATTAGAGGAGAAACAATAGCAAAAGTGTTCGGGAAAGTAGATACGTTTTGGACGTATCAACTCCCCCCAAGCTTAGCTTATTGCTTGTCCTCAAGCAATTCAGTTGAAAACTGAGTGCGATAAAAGAAACTTTCACGAACACATTTGCATCATAAGATGTAAATATTCTCAGCATATCAGTAAGTACTTAGGCAATTCATAATAAGGTGTATGCAAATAAGGATACCCAATATTCATACAAGCTATGAAGAGATTCCAACACAATAATAATAAGAAACATGAAACATAAGCATATGCAAGATTCTAATGCTCATAAGAAGATATGATAAAGTGGTATCTCGCTTGCCTTTCTTTTTGGAGCAAAACATAAATGCCAAGGCAGCTCTGAAGTTCAAGTGAAGACTAGAAGTAAAAATATCAAAGATACAAGCCTCAAAGTTATGTCACAATTAACCGTGTTTTGGGACAAGCACATTACACTAAGAATGACAACTATGCTCTTAGGAAGGTGCTCATAGAATAAATGGTGACTCGACATAAAAGTGAAAGAAAAGATTAAAAAGTTTGAAAGCCTCCCAAATGCTTGAAAGTATGGTGCTCATTAGCTTTGAGCTCTCATTTCCCCTATCATAAGCATCTTTAAATGGTTAAGGTTAAAGTGCGGGCAAATATGAGTTATATGCTTGACAGATCATAAGTTAAAAATCTCATGCCCCTTGAGTACGAGTACTGAGACCTCATGCTACTCAACTTTGGTCCCAGGTAAGTTCTTGTCATTGTAAATATATGCATATTATCGAGAACCGCCAATGGGGTACCCCTTTTCCCATGACACATGAGCGATCCCATATCAAAATGACAAGGCAATAGACAATGGGCATCTCATCGATATTTTTATTTGCTATTTGCATAGTTTTTATTGGAGAATGCTTCATAGATTGCTCACTATGGTGATGCCGCAAGTTTCCACCATGATTAGGCATGGCTTAGGCTAGCCGACCAGGCGTTTCTCTAACACATATACAAACTCCATGGACTTGCAAGCTCCCATCTTATTTCACACCGATGACATCCATAAACAAAAGAACATGATATCAACTAAAATAGAATAAGTGCAATGTTGAAAGTGTTCCCCATGATAGCATGGTTTTGATAATTCTCAACTTATAATTGCAAAGATATAACTACATAGATAGTCACAATGGTTCATGTTTACTAAGTGCAAGAAATAAAATGTGCCATCAAGTTCGTGAGAGCTTTACTAACTAATTTTCGCATAACAAGCAAAAAATTTATTTGGAAGAAAACAAAGCATAATAAGTTTGCAAGGAATATCAATGATTCTAGTAGGTAGATATGTTGGACACTTTTTGAAAACTTTGGTTTTGGGGAGTTGGATGCACGAGTAGAGCTCATACTTAGTACAAGTGAAGGCTAGCAATAGACAGGGAGCGACAATCGAGAGAGTAGTAACTGTCATAATCATGCTTGCGACAAAACAAAATTAATAGTGGCATAAAAGTGACACAAGAACTCTAAGGAAAAATAAATTATCGAGGCTTAACTGACTTTTTGTTTAGTCGAATGCATGCGTGAGCATGTGCCAAGTCGATTCAAATAAAACATTCAGAGGAGGATACCACAATGTGATACCTTGTTATGAATAGAACAATGCAAGCAAAAATTTATATGACATGCTACAAACTATTAGAAAATTGGAACTAATCATAAGAGAGCAAGAACTACTAAGTATCCATTAAATAACATACACCTTACATGAACAGACTAAGCATGCCCACATGGATGAGTATATGTACAAAAATGAAAACAAATAGAGTTCATACCTGCCTATTACCACATCTTGAATTGTCATCAATCATCATTATTTCCTTTCACTTAAGTGGCTTGAATAATAATATGAAAACTAAACTCCAAAGGAGTCATTGAGGACTGCTGAACCCCGCAACAAACTTTACAAAACCATAGAAGAACAAAAAATATTTTTAGTTTTTTCGAATAACAAACCAAATCTAAAAGCTAAAGAAGAAATCAAAGAGAAACAACAAAAATAATTTTGTTCTTTTTGTGTTTTGTAAAGAGGAAAGAAAAAAAGAAAAAACGAAAAAGAAATAAAGAGAAGCATGGATATATAAAGTACCGACATAATATGATATGTAGATGAGTGTGATGTTGGTATACCTCCCCCCAAGCTTAGGATTTTAGCCTAAGTGGACTCCAAGCCGGCAGGTCATTGTAAGAATGATCGTAATAAGGCCCTCGTGAAGAAGAAGTGGAAGCCCCCCAGTCATAAGTAGGCTGCTGGTATGAGGAATCCCCCGTGTTGGAGGGTTGGATTGAATTATCCTCGGCCTCCCTTCCAACATTCTCTTGCTGGGATACATCCTCCATGTACATGTCGAGATCCTCCTCCGTGAGTGACCACTCTTCCCTAGTATCAAGGTTAAACAAAATAGGCGCAGGCAAAAGGACTATTTGCTCAGACTTACCCCTTCTCCATCCACTCTTGAGAACTTTTATCTCATAAGGTAAATTGCTCAAGTCAGCCCAAGGAGAAACAAATTTATGCTGTATCATGGAATTAAGATCAAGCTTCTCTATGGGAAACTATAAGTCTAAATGATGAGGTACTACACCATGCAAAGCTAATAAACGAGAGGCAATGAGGCCTCCACAAATTCCACCTTTCTCGCGGTTATAAGCAAGATGGAAAGCTATCAAAGCAACCAAGTTATAAGTCCTATCCTATATCAAAGCAGCTAAGATAAAAGCTAGATCATAAGAACATAATTTACTAGCAGTCTTTCTAGCAAGAACACACTTGGCAATAAAATAGGAAAAATATCGAATAGATGGGAGATGAATATTTTGAATTTTACCACTCTCCTTGGAGAAGCTACTCCCTTGGAAAATCTCTGCATACAAGTCCATAAGTGTCTTAGGCCACTCCTTAATCTTCTCGTGCGAACCCCATTGTGGCACTTTAATAGCTGCACAAAAATCATAACAAGGGAGATCGACAGCTACATTGTGTAACATCCCAAAAATATAAAACAATGATCATCAAACTCTAATCACTAAAATTAGGGTTAACAAAAATTTGATTTAATTAAAATCATATGAATGCATGTGTGAATGATATGATTTGATAAGTGCATGAATGAACTTGTGTGATTAACCTAAATAGCAAGAAATGGGTTAAAGAGGAAAATAACATCATATAAAACATTTCCATGCAGAAAAAAATCAAGAAAAAGTCAAAAACAAATCAAATAAAGCAAATGGTCATTTTTGCCAATCTTGCTCAGTAGGTCACTTTGAGTGTTTCTAGTCCAAGATTTCAAACAGAAACTTTCCCAATTATTTTCACCCCTTACCTATAACAAGTAAAAGTGAATCAAAGCCCACCTTTCAAACTTACAGAAATATTTGGCAACCTCATTCAAATCACATTTCAAAATTGAATTTTTATCATATGTGAAGATCACCCATTTTCAAAACCCAACCAAACCAGTGCCCCTTGACTAACCCAACTAACCAGACACTCCCTACTATGTGCCTAGCAAACCCACCAAGTTTGAATCCAAAATTAAAATTTGAATCTCTTGCGGCCATTTTATCAAACACCTTGCAGATACAAATAAAACAAACATCAAACACTATAGTGTGAAGTAATTTTGTCCTAACTTGTTCCCTATATAGCTCACTCTACACCCTCAGTAGATCATCTAACTTGTTTAACCCCTCTAGCTGACTGTAAACCAGACCATGCCATTAATGGCAAGCATGTCGAGCCTCACCTTGCCACCCCATTGTCGACAGCAAGCTAGGAGCAGCACCAAGCCTAGCAAGCATGTCTAGCAGGCACTCCACCGTCCACTGCCACTCCCTGTACCAGCCCCGAGCACTGCCAGCCCTTGGACCACACGACAAGACCATGCCAAACCTCTCTGCGTGCGAGCCAAGAGTGCACCAGTGTGCCACCCTCGACCAGCACCCACAGACCGCGCGCCGCACTCGCCGCGTGCGTGCGTGATCACCACCACTCCAGCACGCCGCCAGCCAACCTCGTTCACCGCCGCGTGACCAGGAGCGCCCGTGCGCCATTAAATTTGCCGTCGGACCCGCCTAGAGCATCGACGCGTTCTGACTGATCAGAACCAGCCCACGCCTCACCACCATGCCATTGAGCTTCGCCAGGGAGCACAACAACGCCCCTACCGTCGCCCATGCCAGTAGCATTCTGTGCCGTCGACCACGACGAGCTCAGCCCGCGCCCGTCGGTCCCCTTTAGCAACTATAAATAGAGGCCTCCACCGCTTGTTTTCTTCACACCAGTTCACTCCCCTCTCCCTCAGAACCACCCCACCTCACTCCCGGAGCAAGGAGAACAGTGCATCGTCAGAATTTGACCGGAGCCCGCCGCTACAGGAGGAGAAGGGAGTCGTCGATTGGAGCCGCCCCAGGAGAAGCTGCCGGTACTAGGAGAATCGCCATCGTCGACTTCTTCATTCGCCCCCGACGCCGACCATCGCCTGAGCCCCGGTGAGCCCCCATGACCCCCACCTGCCGTGCTAGGGTTCTGTCTCGCCGGCGGTTCACGACGTGGACGATGAACCAGAGTCGTTCGATTAGAACTAGATCCCACGATCCACATTCTCCCATACCGCTTCGCCCCTCACCGTCTCACTGACGCATGGAGACATCCACTTAACCAGCCCGCACGTGCGCTGTGTGTAGTGGGCCGGCCCAGTAAAACCTCCCACGTGACCCAACAATTCAAATTTAGTTATATTCATTTAATTTCAAACACGGTTCTGTACATAGATTCAAAAATCAACCCAGTTCGATGCAGTGAACCAAAATGCATTAAACTAATTTTGTTAGAAAGATACTGAAATGCTTAATCCAAGCCCGTTGGATTCAAACCATTTGGATGTATAGATAAACCATGGTAAAAATAACAAGACAGAAGCTTTTCTGCATTCAAACATTGTTCAAAATTCAACCATAAGAGCTTTTAAGTTGATTCCAACACTCAAAAATCACATTTGATCATACCTTTCAGAATATATAAAAACATATGGGTTTACTTGCAGAGATAATGTTCAACTAATAAAAGAATGCCCCATAGGCATTTCTAGTCATTTTATTTAATTAAAATAAAAAGGTTAAACCTTATTAAATTATGACACCACTTTAAATCACATTCCCATGTACTGAAATATGTGGTGATGACATGTGTCAACATGATCCCATGTTTGAGTTGGAGAATATTAAATCTTAATTAGTTTTTCAATGAGTAGAAATTACTTTTCTCAAATTAAAATAAATAAGACAAGTGCTTTAATCTTGTAATGATAGTGATGATGATAGATCATCTAGTGTGAACCTTTGAGTGATGTTTAGCAATAGTTAAGTATTGTTTGGTGATTGTGTACCTCATATTTATTTATAGACGCTAGTACTGACCAAGGATACGAGGAGGGAGGAGGATACTACGAGGAAGAAGCTGAGGAGAACTTCAACCACTGCTCTGCACAAGGCAAGCCAATACTTGCAACCTTGCAATCTAACACTTCCAAGATACCCTACTTATGCAAGCCTAATACTACTAGTCGAATGAGCAAGCTATTAACTTAGCAAGCTTACACCACTTGATACCCAATCCTAGTTTTAGTTGCAAGCTTGATACTTTATTTTATTTATCAAAGCTTTCTCTTAGAGTTTACATAGTGACTTGTAGATTCTAGAAAGATAACTGAAGGTAGCATAAAGAGCATACAATTTGGCCTAAGTTAGATAATCTTAGTGTCATCATAAGGCATGAGATTGAACTTAGTAAATCCCCACTTGTAGATGCTAGTGATAAGCATAAAACTTGATCAACTTTAGATGGGAATACTTGGAGAAAATGGTTATGAAAACCTTAGAATGATGAGTCATTCTACTGAAATGTTTTGACATGTGTTCTTGAACACCAGATGATTTTGATGATGAAAATGTTGAGGCATGAGCCTTATCCCTTTACAAAACTGATGGTTGTCTGGATGCGATACCATTCCAATTTTACCGTACAACCAATTTACCCGAAAATTGGGTAGGGCTTGACTAGAAATTTATATACCTTAGTATGGGTTCCCTTGCGGCCAAGGTCTGAGCTGAGGCTACCTTGTGAAGATTGTCCACCTGTGTAGTACCCAAGATGACAGTTGGTCATGGTTGGGAGGCCAAACTCACAGGATAGGTGCCTATACTAGGTCGTGTAATTGAAAGGTTAAGATTGATTATCCGAATACTGAGTATGGTGACTTCAGGGTTATTCCTGACGGATGTATCGAATGTTGTGGTGAAAGTGTACAATAGGTGCAGAGTGTCAAACTATTTGAATAGCCGCATCCGCGGTTATGGACAGTTGGAGTGGCCATACTGTGCCCCCGTCAGATGATTTCAAAACAACTTATGAAATGATTTATGACTTTGACTTGACCACAACAGAGTTGTGACATGAAATGCAAGTTCCCTCTTAGGTGTTATAAAACTTCCAACTGGTTTTCTTTGCTTCTGAACTTAGTAGAGGTAAATCTGGCTTTTTTGCAAAACAACCCTAGAGCTTAGTATCCTACTACAACCCCCCCGTAACTTGTTAGTATTAGTTTGAGAGTACTTAAAGAGTACTCATGGCTTTGTCCCTGGCTATTCCCGTGGCTAGACTATGAAGAGGAGTACTAGGATGATGGACCGCAGGAAGGTTACGACAACTAGGATCATCTCCCACCGTCAGCATTGCTTGTGACCCCGAAGATGGAGCTTCACCTACGTTATCATTATCTTTACGTTATTCCGCTGCTTGAGTTGTATTAAGAACTGGATCATGAGATCCTTATTTGTGTAATACCTTATGTATGGTTTGTAATGGATGATGTACTATGATATCCAAATCTGTTATGTCTCGCAAAAATGGTAAACTTGGGATTGCGATGTATGGCATAACATGCATTTGGGATTAAAAATCCGGGTGTTGACAAGTTGGTATTAGAGCCATCCTGGCCATAGGAGACCCTAGTTAGAATGGACGTTTGAATCAAAAACTTAGTTTCAAAACCAAAGGAAGTGAGTATTTACAAAAACCTATTCTCATTCTTATCACTTGGATTCTTTCCTCAAAATTCATGTTCCTCCAAAATTCTTGCAAAGTACATAAAATTTGACACACTTGATCACTCTACTAAGTTACTCATCCAACATTCTAATAGATGGACGTGAAGTACATCAAGTTCTATCAGTTGGGGAATGGAGGAGATCTCATCTTTGAGCGTGACTTGGACCAACTATCGGAGATGCTGGAGCGTCCACACCTCGAGTTCTTCGGAGCTCAGCTCAATGACCAGGAAGGATAAGATCTATAGTGGCTAGTTGTGGAAAGTCTCCGAGGAAAGATTGAACCTCCCACTGCAGAGGGAATTCAGTTCACCTTAAGAGAGAACAACTGGCTCGATGGACTTGCCAGGGCCATGCAGGAAGCTCTTGCCCGTTTGTGTGGGCAGAGTATCAATCAGATCAAGGGTACCCGTTTTGAGTTCTACCCAAGGCGTGATGTTATGGGACAGCCACTGGAGTCCCCATATCACCCCGAGCTAAAGAGTCAATTGGAACACCTCGGCTTCATGATGTACGACTGTCAGAAGGAGTTGGACAATTCCCGTTCCTATGCCAACCACAAGTACGCCATCGCCAAGAAGAAGGATCAGACCCTCGCCATGCTAGTGAAGGATCGCAAGTCTCGTTGCCATCAGCTCGACAAGAAGGAGCGCATCATTGCCCGTCTTTGCCACCAGATCACGGATTTGGAGGAGACTATCCACGAGAGAGATATGCAGCTGGAGGAGAAGGAGAATGCCGGGGAAGACCTTCGTGGAGACCCCTACTCCTATCTCAATGATGATGATGACTTTCTGGAGGATCATGCCATGGACTTATTCACGGATGAGAATGATTTCGCCTTCATCGATGATGATGATGATGATGATGAGGACACTGACTCCGAGGAGTAGTAGCACTGTATTGCCTAGTAGTGCCCCTTGACTAACCCAACTAACCAGACACTCCCTAGTATGTGCCTAGCAAACCCACCAAGTGCCCCTTGACTAACCCAACTAACCAGACACTCCCTAGTACGTGCCTAGCAAACCCACCAAGTTTGAATCCAAAACTAAAATTTGAATCTCTTGCGGCCATTTTATCAAACACCTTGCAGATACAAATCAAACAAACATCAAACACTATAGTGTGCAGTAATTTTGGCCTAACTTGTTCCCTATCTAGATCACTCTACACCCTCAGTAGATCATCTAACTTGTTTAACCCCTCTAGCTCACTGTAAAGCAGACCATGCCAATAATGTCAAGCATGCCGAGCCTCACCTTGACACCCCATTGTCGACAGCAAGCTAGGAGCAGCACCAAGCCTAGCAAGCATGTCTAGCAAGCACTCCACCGTCCACCACCACTCCCTGTCCTAGCCCTGAGCACTGCCAGCCCCTAGACCACACGACAAAACCATGCCAAACCTCTCTGCGTGCGAGCCGAGAGCGCGCCAGTGTGCCACCCTCTACCCGCACCCACAGACCATGCACCGCCCTCACCGCGTGTGCGTGATCACCACCACTCCAGCACCCCGCCAGACAACCTCGTTCGCCGCCGCGCGACTAGGAGCACCCGTGCGCCATTAACTTTGCCGTCGGACCCGCCGAGAGCATCGACGCGCTCCGACCGATCAGCACCGCCCCACGCCTCGCCACCACGCCATTGAGCTTCACCAGGTAGCACAACACCGCCCCTACCATCGCCCATGCCAGTAGCACTCTGTGACATCGACCACGACGAGCTCAGCCCGTGCCCGTCGGTCCCCTTCAGCCACTATAAATAGAGGCCTCCGCCGCTCATTTTCTTCACACCAGTTCACTCCCCTCTCGCTCAGAACCACCCCAGCTCACTCCTGGATCAAGGTGTGCAGGGAATCGTCGGAATTTGACCGGAGCCCGCCACTGCTGGAGGAGAAGGGAGTCGTCGATTGGAGCCGCCCCAGGAGAAGATGTCAGTACCAGGAGAACCGCCGTTGTCGACTTCGTCATTTGCCCCCGTCGCCGACCATCGCCTGAGCCCCGGTGAGCCCCCCACCACCCCCACCTGCCGCGCTAGGGTTTTGTCTCACCGGCGCTGCCCGACGTGGACGATGAACCAGAGCCGTTCGATTAGAACTAGATCCCATGGTCCACATTGTCCCGTAACGCTTCGCCCCTCACCGTCTCACTGACGCGTGGGGGATCCTTAACCAGCCCGGCAGCGTCTTATGCGTAGTGGGCCGGCCCAGTAAAACTTCCCGCGCGACCTAACAATTCAAATTTAGTTTTATTCATTTAATTTCAAACACAGTTCTGGACATAGATTCAAAAATCAACCCAGCTCGATTCACTGAACCAAAATGCATGAAACCAATATTTTTAGAAAGGTACTGAAATGCTTAATCCAAGCCCGTTGGATTGAAATAATTTGGATGTATAGATCAACCATGGTAAAAATAACAAGGCAGAAGCTTTTCTTCATTCAAACATTTTTCAAAATTCAACCATAAGAGCTTTTGAGTTGATTCCATGTCACAACCCAAGATTTTAGAAATTGGGACTAGAAAAAAAGCATTTGCATGTCATTCATAAGCATTGCATTACATTCATGAAAATTTGAATTGCAAAACACTATATTGAAGCCCTATTTTGAATCACTAAAATGCACCTACAAATGAATATACAAGGATTTATAAATCCACTACTTGCAAAATAGTAAAAAGATTGCAAATATGATCCTAATATGATCTAAAAGATTTTATAAAAATTTGAAGACAAAAATCATTTCATTTGGAGTTATAAATAAAAATATACAATAGAATTACTAAAACATAAAATAATAAAAAGAAAAAAAACTAACCTCCCCCACCGGCCGAGCCACCCCGGCCCAGCCCAAGAGCCCACCTGCCCCACCTTCCTACCTACCGCGAGCGCAACAATAGCAAGCAGCGACAAGATGCAGCATAAGCACCAAGGCCGCCCAAGAAGCAGCCAGCAGCTCGCCTCCCCGCTCCCGCTGACGCCAGGTCCCCACTGTTGGAATTATGCCCTAGAGGCAATAATAAAGATGTTATTATTATAATTCTTGTTCATGATAAAGTTTATATTCCATGCTAGAATTGTATTAAGCGGAAACTTTAATACTTGTGTGGTTTGTGAACAACACCGTGTCCCTAGTACGCCTCTATGGACTAGCTCATTGATCAATGATGGTTAAGGTTTCTTAACCATAGACATGAGTTGTCAATTGATAATGAGATCATATCATTGGGAGAATGATATGGTGGATAGGCCCAAACTAAGCGAAGCAATTAGATCGTGTCATCTTGTTCGTCTTTGCGAAGCTTTTCTTATGTCAAATATTGTATTCCTTAGACCATGAGATAATGCAACTCCCTGGTATCGTAAGAAAGCTTTGAGGTCATCAAACGTCATCCTATGAGAGGGTGATCATAAAGGTCTCTCAGGTGATCGGAAAGTATCTGTTGGGTTGTATGTATCGAGATGGAATTTGTCCCTCCCAAGTTGGAGAGATATACTTCGGGCCCACTCGGTAATCAATATCAACACCGCTTGCAAGAATGTGGTTAAGGAGTTAATCACAAAGTGATATCGGATTACGGAACGAGTAAAGTACTTGCTGTGAACGAGATTGAACTAGGTATGACGATACCGACGATCGAATCTCGGGCAAGTAAAATATCGCGAGACGAAGGGAATATATATATGGGATTGATTGAATCCTGGCATCGTGGTTCATCCGATATGATCATCGATGAATGTGTGGGAGTCAATATGGGTGCCCAGACCCCGCTGTTGATTATTGATAGAAGATCATGTCTGCATATTCTCGAACCCGCAGGGTCACACACTTAACGTGTCTCGACGCTAGGATAGATTGGATAATTGGTTTATGAGTTTTTGTTCAGAGTCTCGGATGGGATCCGGGATATCACGAGAGGTTCCGGAATGGTCCGGAGAATAAGATTCATATAAGGCAGTGCAGTTTTTGGAGTTCGGAATTGTTCCGGGTTAATCGGTATTGTACCGAAAGCTTCTAGAACCTTCCGGAAGGGGACCAACGTGGCCCCACCTTCCGGGAGGGGGCTTGGGCCTATGAGGGAGTGCCCTGTCTGCATTGGGCCAGGGGCACAAGGCCCCATAGGGCCCAGCCGGTCTAGAGAGGTTTAAACTCGAGATAGACCTTCTAGAAGGAGGAGAGTCCTTGCCCCCCACTCCTTATCCTTTGGGGCCGCCGGTTTTGGGCTTGGAGGAGGAGCTAGGGCTGCGCCCCCCTCTATATAAAGAGGGGTGGGGGCGCACCAACCCCCCACACCTTCCCCTCCAACCCTAGCCGCCCTGCTGCCCTTCCTCTCTCCCTCCCGACTGTTTGTAGGCGAAGCCCTGCTGCAGAAATTCTCCACCATATACACCACGCCGTCGTGTTGTAGATCCAATCTATCTCTCCACCATACTTGCTGGTCCGAGGAAGGAGGAGACGTCGAGGTGCCGCACGTGTGCATCTCACGGAGGCACCGCCACTTGTGGTGCTAGATCGGATCGGATCGCGAGGAGGAGAAGCAAGTACGACTACTTCACCCACGTTCGATTTAGCGTTCATGTCTTGAATCTTCAAGGGTATGAAGATCTAATACAATCTCTCTCGTTGTTTGCATCTCCTAGATTAGATCTTGGCTTTCCCTCTGTTCGCTCCGTAGAAAATTTTGATTTACTATGCCGCGAAACCCTTCACCCACCGACGCGTCTTCCACCTCGCGCCGGTGGCCAGGACGAACACGGGAACGACCCGATCCAAATCCCTCCCCCGAATTCGCGAATTCCGTTCGGATTTTGAACGTTCCGCACGCAATCCCTCCATATAAACCTCCCTCTGTCTCCTTGTTCCGTTTTTGCCTTTTTTTGCGAACCCTAGAACCTCAACAGGAGCCTCCCGATCTCGCCGCCGCCGAGCTCCATTACCGAGCCCAGGTTGAGCTCGTTCCCGTCGCCCCGACCCTCTCTTTTCCGTCTGACCTCTCCCTCTCACTTGAACGCGTCGCCCTGACCACCTCTTCCCCGTGCAGGAGCAGCCGACCACGCCCAATTCCTCGCCGAAGAACCACCGAGGCCGCCCGTCACCAGCCGTCCGCCGCAGTCGCCCGACGAAGCGTCGCACCTCGCCAAGACCACCCCCGTGACCGCCTCGCCCTCCCGCGTCGAGTACACCACCTCCACGCCGTTGAGGACCGCCGTAGCGCCACCAGCCCGCGCCACCGAAGCCTCGCCGTCGCCACGTCATTGCCACCGGCGAGATCGCCTCGGACGCCCTCCACCATCCGATCCCCTTAAGATCCAACGGCCAGCAACAGCCCTAGCACCGAAAAGGTACCCACCAACCACAGCGCGCCACGTGGCGCCGGGTCCGCGCAGTCAGCGCGGTCAGCGTTGACCTCTCTGGAAAAAAATAGAAAAGGTTTAAAATTTGCAGAAATTGTGTCAAACTTGTAAAATTCATATAAAAAGATTGGTAGGTCCAAAAATAGCTTATAATATATCAATAGATTCATAAAATTGAGTAGATTATTAATATCAAGTTAGATCTAACTTTTACAGTACATGTTTACAGTAATAATTTAATTAGTTTTAATGGTCCTTTAGGTTAATAAATTCATAGTAAAAGATATGCTGGTCCAAAAATCACAAATAATCTACCATTGTAAAGCTAGTTCCAATTAGATCATCAATTTGCAAATGGTTCAGGCAAATACTGTAAGGTTTTGCAGTAATTAAACAAATGGTTTAATGGCTTAATTAGAGTAATAAATTCATCAGAAAATAAATACTATTCAGAAAATTACAAATAATATGTCCTTGGAATCACAATTCCGTGGAGATTACAGATATAATTTTAGTTTGATTTAGAGACAACATAAACTATATGAATCATTTAAAACCTATTAAACACTATTTAAATCATACGAAAATATCTATAACCCCGATTAGGTTGAATCCAACGCCTACTGGTTCGTATTAACATCCTCTATGTAGTAAACACAAGAAAAAATTTTAATTCAACAGTTATAACATGCGTTACAACAGAACTATTATAAACCCTATATTGGCAAGTGATTATTAATAACAAGTACTCCATTGCATTAATTGGCCTCTTGCATGCATCATATACTTCAGTATTGTTTAGAGAACTAAAGTAACAACCATTGTGACTTATTAAATTGTCATGCATGCATTTGTTGCATTTGCTTGATCTCTATGTGCTATTGTTTGTGTTATATGCAATTGTTTGTTCGATAGATTGCGAGGAGTGCAACGTGTGTGATTGCAACGAGTGTTTGAACGACTTCAACTACAACTAAGGCAAGTAGATGCTACATTGTTCATGATGTTGTCCTACTATTTTTAATGCATTGTCGTGTATTTTGTAGATGCATGTGTAGGATATTACTATCGCTATGCTATGTCCTATTATGTGGTATGGTTTTCCTATAGGTGAAACACCGTTGGTAGATGTGCTTAGCCATGCTATGATGATCGAGGGCTGGGTTACATCACTGAAGTTGTTTCTAAATGAGTTGGTTTGCGAAAACTAAAAACAACTTAATCAATGAATCTCCTGGGTGTAATGGGATTGATAATTTTTGGTGGTATCATTTTGGAAAGGCACCCAGGCATCAAGAGAAAATGATTGGCTTCTTTATTCTGTAGCTTACGTGTACAACCATGTGCCAATAATTAAATGGGCGGTTAGTTGGACTCAGGAGGTTGTGGTAACTCGAACCCACGTATTCAGAGATGTAGAATTTTGGTAGGTTGGACCGGTGCGTGTCGGGTTTGGGGAGCGACTTCCCGAACGGTCTCTTCTTAGACTTCTCCCTATCATCACCCAAAATGAGAGTGGTGGTACGAGTTGGGCTGGCCAAGTCACATGGGTAAAGTGTACTAACTCCTATAAGGTGTATAAACTAATCGATTAGCCGTGTCCCCGGTTATGGACATCTGAGTTGCTTGATATTGATTCCATGACATATTTCTCGCTCATTCCAATTTCATAATCGCTTTAATGTTGATGGGTTAACTTAATTGGGATCTTTTCGAAGAAAATCAAAAACTGTTTGTGAAAGTAGGACAAAGGTATTTGCAAATGCAAGCTAGCCATAGCTCCACTTGCCAAATATGCATGTAGATGTTAGCTCTATTGTCTCCTTTAATATCTCTACTTGCCATACATTCCAAGTATTGACCCTTCGGGGCTGCTATGTTTTATGTTGCAGGTTATGATTCCGATTATGAGTGATCGACTAGGTTGCGATACTCCACTCAACAGTTGTTCGCCTGTGGCACAATTGAAGATGGAGTCTATCAATTGTTTATGCTTCCGTATGCTACTTGATATTGAGCTAGACTGTGTGCTAAGCTTTATTGTAATAATTACAAATTCTGGATCAATTCGTTATTTATGATGCACTGTTAAATTCTTTGGTATTCATCTGTACTGTGTGTGCTAGTGAACCGATCCAGGGATTGGCATGTCACATATAAGCTATGGTATTTTCAGAACCGTAGTGTTACAGGATGGTATCAGAGCAGTGTGTTGGCTGTAGGATCGTGACCTAGGTTTTGAATAGGAAAGCCATATGAAATTATAAACCCTATTTGATTCTATCTATTCTCTCCTTACACTTCTTTCTAGTATCTCTTATCATTTCAATTCTCATACTCTTCTCTTTTATGATATAGAAGGAAGGCTCTTCCTAGCAATGAACTCATAATTTTGTACTTATTATATTCTTGTAATCATTGTTCTATCTTTTCTAATCTCATCTTGTTCAAACTTGTAGATGAACACTTATGCAAGAAAGCGCTAGATTAAGAATAGTTAGATAATGACCACCATATAGTTCTGATATGACTTCGATTAGATATAGCAATCGATTGTTGTAAGAACTTGTTTGATAGTTGATTTATTATATTTAGGTTGTGCTATTTGATATCTTAAAGTTTCAGAATATTTTTGTGAGATTCCATAATATATTAATGAAGGTTTTGATTAGAAATTCATGATAGTTTCGATGCAGTTTTCTGCTGACACAGATGTACTGCACGAATTTTCATATTTTATTGGTAACTGGGAAAAATCTGAAACAAATAGGGATGATTCGAAACTCTCTGTACTGTATACACAAAAATTGGCTAAAATTCATGATGAGTTTAAGGTCCCCAGAAAAATTCGTGAACGCTGCTGTAGTTTCAGGACAGAATCTGTCCATTGCTTTTATGATTGTAGGTTCACCCCCCAAATGAATATTAGTCAATGGAAACTATTTTGTGGTTGTTATGCCACTAAGACAAAACTTTTGGAACATAAATGAAACTTATTTGTATTGAGTGTTGTTTGTGATGATTGTTTGCTTGTGTGTCAATTGCTTGTTGCATATAGTTTTGGGTAGTATTACTTCTCTAGTCTTTCTATCTACAACTTATCTATGCTGTCCCAACAGATGCTGCCTTGCCATCAACCTACTGAGATGGAGCAGCTTATGGCAGCTCAAGCACAGCTAACCCAAGTGATGACCCAATTCATGGAAGCTCAGAACAACAACAACAACAACAATGGGAACAACCAGCCCCAGGAGGATGCTCTCACTAGGTTTCTGAAACTGAGGCCAGCTAAGTTCTCCACTGCACCTGAACCTATGATTGCTCTCGACTGGTTGCGTTCAGTGAATAAGTATTTGGTAACTGTCGGGTGCACAGATGCTGAGAAGGTGAGATTTGCCGCTCACCTACTGGAGGGACCAGCCGCTTCGTGGTGGGACACTTTTCAGATCACCCACCCACTGGACACTGTGACTTGGGCGATGTTTGAGGAAGGTTTCAGAACCAACCATGTATCTTCAGGAGTTCTGAGCCTGAAAAGGAAGGAATTTTGCAACTTGCGCCAAACCAACCGCACCGTGGCTGATTATATTGAGGAGTTCAACAACCTGTCTCGTTATGCACCTGAGGATGTTGACACTGATGCAAAAAGGAGGGAGAGGTTCCTGGATGGCCTCAGTGATGAGCTTTCAGTGTAGCTGCTGGTGGTTTATTGTCCCACTTTTCAGGAGCTTATGGACAAGGCCAGGATCTTGGAAGGAAAACACAAGCAAGTGGAAAGACGCAAGAGGAAGAACAACGATCACAACTCGGGATCACACCATAAGCATACCAACCATGATGGTAATGGGAATTCTGGACATCACAAGCATGGAGGAAATGGACACAACCAGAATGGAGGCAATGGACACAATTCAGGAGGCAACAATGGCCATAACCATCACTATCAGAAGAAGGATATTAGTCAAGTGATATGCTTCACATGCAACTAGAAGGGACACTATGCTGATAACTGCCCAGAGAAGAAGAGTGAAGCTGGAGCCAAGCCGGATTCACCTCCGAAGGCAACTGTGAACCATGTGAGCATGGGGAAAGCACTCAACACTCCATGCCGTGTGACTAGTAAGTTCCCGCTAATTCATGCAACACGCTCATAATATTTCAATGCTGGTGCATCACATTATTCATATTGAGGCACTCATGGATAAGAATAGTTACATATGAAGTTACCGAGAGGATCTGTTGAAGAGAACCCACTGGAAAGGATTGATAGCTAGCACAAGATTCCACAATTGAGTATTAGATGTTGGAGATGCCAAGTTCAGTTTTCGTAAGGGGGTTATCCTCGACAACAACACCCATAACCTTGCTAGCCATTCCGAATCTTGGGACGAGATTCATCTTAAGGGGGTTAGTCTGTCACATCCCAAGATTTTAGAAATTGGGACTAGAAAAAAAATGCATTTGCATGTCATTCATAAGCATTGCATTACATTCATGAAAATTTGAATTGCAAAACACTATATTGAAGCCCTATTTTGAATCACTAAAATGCACCTACAAATGAATATACAAGGATTTATAAATCCACTACTTGCAAAATAGTAAAAAGATTGCAAATATGATCCTAATATGATCTAAAAGATTTTATAAAAATTTGAAGACAAAAATCATTTCATTTGGAGTTATAAATAAAAATATACAATAGAATTACTAAAACATAAAAGAATAAAAAGAAAAAAAACTAACCTACCCCCACCGGCCGAGCCACCCCGACCCAGCCCAAGAGCCCACCTCGCCTCCCGCTGGCTGACGCCAGGCCCCACCGACGCTTTCCACCTCGCCGGCTGAGATTTAACACGGGAACGACCCGATCCAAATCCCTCCCCCGAATTTGCGAATTCCGTTCGGATTTTGACCGTTCCGCACGCAATCCCTCCATATAAACCTCCCTCCGTCTCCTTGTTCCGTTTTTGCCTTTTCTGCGAACCCTAGAACCTCAACCGGAGCCTCCCGATCTCGCCGCCACCGAGCTCCATTACCGAGCACAGGTTGAGCTCGTTCCCGTCGCCCCGACCCTCTCTTTTCCGTCTGACCTCTCCCTCTCACTTGACCGTGTCGCCCTGACCACCTCTTCCCCGTGCAGGAGCAACCGACCGCACCCAATTCCTCGCCGGAGCACCGCCGACGCCGCCCGTCACCAGCCGTCCACCGCAGTCGCCCGACGAAGCGTCGCACCTCGCCAAGACCACCCCCGTGATCGCCTCGCCCTCCCGCATCGAGTACACCATCGCCATGCCGTCGAGGACCGCCGAAGCGCCACCAGCCTGTGCCACCAAAGCCTCGCCACCGCCATGTCATCGCCACCGGCGACCTCTCCTCGGACGCCCTCCACCATCCGATCCCCTTAAGATCCTACGGCCAACAACAGCCCCAGCACCGAACAGGTACCCACCAACCATAGCGTGCCACGTGGCGCCGGGTCCGTGCAGTCAGCGTGGTCAGCGTTGATCTCTTTGGAAAAAAAAGAAAAGGTTTAAAATTTGCAGAAATTGTGTCAAACTTGTAAAATTCATATAAAAAGATTGGTAGGTCCAAAAATAGCGTATAATATATCAATAGATTAATAAAATTGAGTAGATTATTAATATCAAGTTAGATCTAACTTTTACAGTACATGTTTACAGTAATAATTTAATTAGTTTTAATGGTCCTTTAGGTTAATAAATTCATAGTAAAAGATATGATGGTCCAAAAATCACAAATAATATACCATTGTAAAGATAGTTCCAATTAGATCATCAATTTGCAAATGGTTCAGGCAAATACTGTAAGGTTTTGCAGTAATTAAACAAATGGTTTAATGGCTTAATTAGAGTAATAAATTCATAAGAAAATAAATACTATTCAGAAAATTACAAATAATATGTCCCTGGAATCACAATTCCGTGGAGATTACAGATATAATTTTAGTTTGATTTGTAGACAACATAAACTATATGAATCATTTAAAACCCATTAAACACTATTTAAATGAGACGAAAATATCTATAACTCCGATTAGGTTGAATCCAACGCCTATTGGTTCGTATTAACGTCCTCTATGTAGTAAACCCAAGAAACAAATTTAATTCGATAGTTATAACATGCGTTACAACAGAACTATTAAAAACCCTATATTAGCAAGTAATTATTAATAACAAGTACTCCATTGCATTAATTGGCCTCTTGCATGCATCATATACTTCAGTATTGTTTAGAGAACTAAAGTAACAACCATTGTGACTTATTAAATTGTCATGCATGCATTTGTTGCATTTGTTTGATCTCTATGTGCTATTGTTTATGTTGTATGCAATTGTTTGTTCGATAGATTGCGAAGAGTGCAACGTGTGTGATTGCAACGAGTGTTTGAACGACTTCAACTACAACCAAGGAAAGTAGATGCTACATTGTTCATGATGTTGTCCTACTATTTTCAATGCATTGTCGTGTATTTTGTAGAAGCATGTGTAGGATATTACTATCGCTATGCTATGTCCTATTATGTGGTAGGGTTTTCCTATAGATGAACCACCGTTGGTAGATGTGCTTAGCCATGCTTTGATGATCGAGGGATGGGTTATATCACTAAAGTTGTTTCTAAATGAGTTGGTTTGCGAAAACTAAAAACAACTTAATCAATGAATCTACTGGGTGTAATGGGATTGATAATTTTTGGTGGTATCATTGCAGAAAGACACCTAGGCATCAAGAGAAAATGATTAGCTTCTTTATTCTGTAGCTTACATGTACAACCATGTGCCAATAATGAAATGGGTGGTTGGTTGGACTCAGTAGGTTGTGGTAACTCGAACCCACGTATCCAGAGATGTAGAATTTTGGTAGGTTAGACCGGTGCGTGTCGGGTTTGGGGAGCTACTTCTCGAACGGTCTCTTCTTGGACTTCTCCCTATTATCACCCAAAATGAGAGTGGTGGTACGAGTTGGGCTGGCCAAGTCACATGGGTAAAGTGTACTAACCCCTACAGGGTGTATAAACTAATCGATTAGCCGTGTCCCCGATTATGGACATCTGAGTTGCTTGATATTGATTCCATGGCATGTTTCTCACTCATTCCAATTTCATAATCGCTTTAATGTTGATGGGTTAACTTAATTGGGATCTTTTCAAAGAAAATCAAAAACTATTTGTGAAACTAGGACAAAGGTATTTGCAAATGCAAGCTAGCCACAGGTCCACTTGCCAAATATGCATGTAGATGTTAGGTCTATTGTCTCCTTTAATAGCTCTACTTGCCATACATTCCAAGTATTGACCCTTCGGGGCTGCTACGTTTTATGTTGCAGGTTATGATTCCGATTATGAGTGATCGACTAGGTTGCGATACTCCACTCAACAGTTGTTCGCCTGTGGCACAATTGAAGATGGAGTCTATCAATTGTTTATGCTTCCGTATGCTACTTGATATTGAGCTAGACTATGTGCTAAGCTTTATTGTAATAATTACAAATTCTGGATCAATTCGTTATTTATGATGCACTGTTAAATTCTTTGGTATTCATTTATACTATGTGTGCCAGTGAACCGATCCAGGGATTGGCATGTCACATAGAAGCTACGGTCTTTTCAGAACCATAGTGTTACATTCCAACTCTCAAAAATCACATTTGATCATACCTTTCAGAATATATAAAAACATATGGGTTTACTTGCAGAGATAATGTTCAAGTAATAAAAGAATGCCCCATAGGAATTTCTAGTCATTTTATTTAATTAAAATAAAAAGGTTAAACATTATTAAATTGTGACACCACTTTAAATCACATTCCCATGTACTAAAATATGTGGTGATGACATTTGTCAACATGATCCATGTTTGAGTTGGAGAATATTAAATCTTAAGTAGTTTTTCAATGAGTAGAAATTACTTTTCTCAAATTAAAATAAATAAGACAAGTGCTTTAATCTTGTAATGATAGTGATGATGATAGATCATCTAGTGTGAACCTTTGAGTGATGTTTAGAAATAGTTAAGTATGATACTACGAGGAAGAAGCCGAGGAGAATTTCAACCACTGCTCTGCACAAGGCAAGCCAATACTTGCAACCTTGCCAGCTAACACTTGCAAGATACCCTACTTATGCAAGCCTAATACTACTAGTCGAATGAGAAAGCTATTAACTTAGCAAGCTTACACCACTTGATACCCAATCCTAGTTTTACTTGCAAGCTTGATACTTTATTTTAGTTATCAAAGCTTTCTCTTAGAGTTAACATAGTGACTTGTAGATTCTAGAAAGATAACTTAAGGTAGCATAAAGAGCATAAAATTTGGCCTAAGTTAGAAAATCTTGATGTCATCCTAAGGCATGTTATTTAACTTAGTAAATCCACACTTGTAGATGCTAGTGCTAAGCATAAAACTTGATCAACTTTAGATGGGAATACTTGGAGAAAATGGTTATGAAAACCTTAAAATGATGAGTCATTCTACTGAAATGTTTTGACATGTGTTCTTGAACACCAGATGATTTTCATGATGAAAATGTTGAGGCATGAGCCTTAGACCTTTATAAAACTGATGGTTGTCTCAATGCGATACCATTCCAATTTTACCGTATAACCACAATACCCAAAAATTGGGTAGGGCTTGACTGGAAATTTATATACCTTAGTATGGGTTCCCTTGCGGCCAAGGTCTGAGCTGAGGCTACCTTGTGAAGATTGTCCACCTGTGCAATACCCAAGATGACAGTTGGTCATGGTTGGGAGGCCAGTCTCACAGGAGAGGTGCCTATACTAGGGCGTGTAATTGAAAGGTTAGTATTGATTATCCGCATACTGAGTATGGTGACTTCAGGGTTATTCCTGACGGATGTATCGAATGTTGTGGTGAAAGTGTACAATCTCTGTAGAGTGTCAAACTATTCGAATAGCCGGATCCGCGGTTATGGACAGTTGGAGTGGCCATACTATGCCCCTGTCAGATGTTTTCAAAACAACTTATGAAATGATTTATGACTTTGACTTGACCACAACAGAGTTTTGACATGAAATGCAAGTTCCCACTTAGGTGTTATAAAACTTCCAACTGGTTTTCTTTGCTTCTGAACTTAGTAGAGGTAAATCTTGATTTTTGCAAAACAACCCTAGAGCTTAGAATCCTACTACAACCCCCCGTAACTTGTTAGTATTAGTTTGCGAGTACTTAAGGAGTACTCATGGATTTGTCCCTGGCTATTCCCATTGCCAGACTATGAAGAGGAGTACAAGGATGATGGACCGCAGGAAGGTTACGACAACTAGGATCATCTCCCATCGTCAGCATTGCCTGTGAACCCGAAGATGGAGCTTCGCCTACGCTATCGTTATCTTTACGTTATTCCGCTGCTTGAGTTGTATTAAGAACTGGATCATGAGATCATTATTTGTGTAAGACCTTATGTATTGTTTGTAATGGATGATGTACTGTGATATCTAAATCTGTTATGTCTTGCAAAAATGATAATCTTGGGATTGCGATGTATGGCATAACGGGCATCTGGGATTAAAAATCCTGGTGTTGACACATTGTAAATTTTGTAATGAACCATGGGGTTAGGCAAAGACCAACTAAATCAAAAATCTTGAACCACAAACATAGTCATTTTCACATATTGGTAAGGTTCATCACCAACAAAACGCTCCAATCCTGCATTAGAAATTAGAGTCTGGAAATCTTGAAGAATCCATATAGCTCTCATGAATTCGGGGCAAGGATAAATAGAAGGGAAAACACCCTACTCACGGTGGACTTTCATGACCTCAAGCACCCTCAATTCATATTGGTTCAGTTGGTGTTCATTCATCTTCTTTTTTGAAATTTTTAGACAAACATCACAAAAAATAATTTCAAAGCTACTAAATAAAGGGAACTACTATAGGGTCTTGCAAGAGGGCTAAACATGCATCAAAATAATTTCTATAAGCATAGAACAAGCATGCAAGCTCACATAACCTGTCACCTATAGTAGAAAAGTACTCAAGATATAATCGACTAATCAAAAGTCTACTTGGACAAGTGGAGGAGTCACATACCGGAGAACAAATGCTCCAAAAATCAGTAGCAAAGAGTGGCTGAGTAAGGAGATCGAAAATCAGGGTGAAGAATAGAGAGAACACGGGTTCTAGAAATTTTTAGGTGTTTTCTCGGGAGAGAGGGTGAAGTGGTAGGTGGCTGGACAAGTAGAGGGCCAGGTGTGGCCCACACCATGGTTGGGCACGCCCTAGGGCTGTCCGCGCGACCAGGTGGTGAGCCTACCTGGTGGGCCCCCCTGGGTCACTCCAGGTGCCTCTCTGTCCCTTTTTTAACGTAAAAATTTAATATGAATTTTCTGGAATTTTTCAAGAAACTTTATTTTCGCGCAATTTTTAGAAACTAATAAATGATTTTATTGCAGAAAAATGATTTTGGAACAATGGAAAACTAAAGCGAACCCAAAACTTCAGAGGTTCTAAGACACTCAAATATGAAGCAACTAGCAATACAAAGATGAGCGAGGTGAAAGGAAAAATTGGAATAGAGAAAATAAGAGTAAACAAAGACAATCATGGTGAAAACATTGTTTTGTTCATCCAAATCACTTTGTTAACAAGGTTGATCAGGTCTTGTTACCAAAACAACTTTATATGAAGTAAAACTTTGCATTTCACTAAATGATTATGTTACCTCAACCTTGATAGCAATAGTCCCAATCATAATAATTTCATAATCTTCTTGTGGCATGGAACAATATATTTCTCCAACTTTGGTGCCCTCAATATTTTCAATTGAATTTAGACCATATTTCTTATCTATCTTCTTGGGGAAATAAATAGTATGATCCTTGTCATTAACATTAAAAGTTACTTTTCCTTGATTATAATCAATGACAGCACATGTAGTATTAAGAAAAGGTCTCCCAAGAATAATAGACATATTATCATCTTCACGCATTTCAAGAACAACAAAGTCAGTTAATATCAAACAACTATTAGCCACTTGAACAGGAACATCCTCACATATACCAACAAGAATAGAAGTATACTTATCAACCATTTTCAAAGATATATCAGTTGGTATCAATTTTTCCAAGTGAAGTCTCTTGTAGAGAGAAAAAGCCATAACACTAACTCCTGCTCCCAAATCACACAAAGAAGTTCTAACATAATTATTTTTAATAGAGCAAGGAATAGTTGGAATACCTGTATCTCCAAGTTTCTTTGGAACCTTACCATTGAAGGAATAATTAGCAAGCAAAGTGGAAATTTCCTCATTAGGAATCTTCCTTTTATTAGAGACAATAACTTTCATATACTTTGAATAAGGAGGCAATTTAATAGCATCAGTAAAAGGAATTTGCAAAAATAAAGGTTTCATCCACTCACAAAACTTTTTATAGTGTTCTTCTTCCTTTGACTTGTGTTTCTTATCAGGAAAAGGAATTTTTTGCACCCAAGTGTAAGACCCCACCTTTATAAAGGTAAAGGTCCCTGTGATTGCAATGCTAGTCCCTGGATCAAATGCTAGCATCCACAGTTTAAGATGAAATACACAGAAACAAAGGTCATTACTACATCGTCATTCCAGAGATAACATAGTCTTCTACAACTCCATAGCCATAGGATAGTACAAGAGTTTAACTTAACAATATAAATAAAAGTCTTCATCTTCATGTGCCACATGCAAGCATGTTGAGTGTAGACTCATAACCTGCAACATCACAAGTTACAACCATAGTGGGTCAATACATTGGAATAGAATTGGCAAGTGATACCTTAGTAGAATAATAGTATCTAGTTTCTACATGAATTTGGCTAAGTGTAGCTTAGGCTTGCTTTGCTCAAAATAGGTTTTACCTATCAGTTGAAAACTCTAAGTTTTGTCTGGCAAAAACTCCCAAGGAACCACCAATAGACATTGGTGAACCTTTACCCTTGTTCAACCACAAGTTTTTAACTTAGAAATTGGGATGAGGAGATCCTTGATAGCTTCAGTATCTTGATGCTCAAATTGTCCATTTCCGGAGACACAACTAAGTACTTAGATTTTTCCTTCTCGAGAAGTGGTGCACTTTCCCCACAAGACTTGACTTTCATCAAGAAGAGACCTTTCAGAAGCCTTCCCTTAGACCAAATGGACGCATTCCAACCTATCACCCTACCACCAACTGTCCAAATGGCTAAGTTATTGCAACCTATATGATCAAGGCAGAACCCATATGCCATGTGGTTGCACTAGAAGCTTCTAAACACTAAGTATCTCAAATGCCTTTGTTCCAGGGTGGATTTCCACATGTGTGATACACAAGGTAGACCATAGATATGGGCCTTGTGTAACCACTCAACATAACCCAAACAAACCATTCCACTCAGGTGTTTCATTCACTTAGTTGTTTTATTAAGCAAAACACAAGTCAAAGACTTAGCAATATTTTTCCATAACATGTATATAATTCACCCTTGGTTGATACCAGCTAGGCTAAGCATGGCAATATCAAGTATCTTAACTTAGAGAAAATTCTAACAATTCTACAACTACTAGGATTTCCCAAGCATAATAGATACTTAGCAAAATTATCATGCAAGCCCTATACAAAAATATCACTAATGCATAGTCAAATTATTGGGAAACAAATATGAAGCACCATTTGCCTTGGTAGTTGGAGGAGTAACAAAAATCCTCACAGTCACAATCACGACTAGCACCAAAATCTACACAAAAATCCTCACAGTCACAATCACGACTAGCACCAAATTCATATTTCAAATAATCAAGCAAAAAATATATGAATCCATGCAAATGCCATGTGATGATTTTTATAAACTAAACAAGACAAGTGAAACAGTACTGAACAATAAAATAAATATTTATACATAAAATAAACTTAATTTGGCTTTTAAAACATTTTCCAAATAATTTTTATGCACCAAATAGGCCTACAAATGTCTCTACATAAAATTCCATTTTAATAGAATCAATTTACAAAACTAATCCCACATATGTGTAGGATTTATTTTTGTGATTGCAATGATATATTATTTGTATTTTTTTGATAAACAGAACAAAAGTTATTGAATTTACAAGTTTGCATAACTAATAGATTCAAAAACAGATTTTAAATTAAAAACCCAGACACGTGGGCGTGTCTGATTGGCCCGTACCGGTTCGGCTGGATTGATCAACGAGAGCCACAGGATTTAAATGAGATTGCACATCTCAGATCTAAACATACCCTTTCGCTAAGTGATCTAATCTAGCGCGTTGGATCTAGATCTAATGGTGTCTTATCAATCGACCATGGATGGGCGGCGCAAATGGGCACTGGCGGCGGCGGCGCTACTGGCGACGGTGCTCCGTCGATTCCAGAGAGGGCTAGGGGCGGTGGCGATTCTTACCAGCGTCGCAATGATGCGAGGATGCTCAAGATTTATTCCGTTTGGACGGGGGCGAGCTACTGCGGCCATGGGAGCTCGTCGGAGTTGCGGACAGCGTCAGGTTCGTGTGGACAGCGACGTTGGTGACGTTCTGGACCGCCCTAGCACAAACCAAGGGCATCAGTGCGTGTACAAGGATCAGGCGAACATGATAGGATCAATGAGAAGGAAAGGGGCGCTCGGGTTTTACCTAAATTGCTCGACGGAGTTGAGCGGCGGCTCTGTCGTTTGTAGAGGTGGACGGGGACGACAACCTGGGTCACGATTAGGCAAACCAGAGGCGTCATAGGATGCACAAGGACAGGATGATCTCGCTCATTTGAACTAGAAGGAAAGGGGTGGTCAGGGCTCACTGGAATCAGTCGTCGGAGACGCTCGGTACTGCGGCGGTGTGAGCTCCAATACGAGCAGCCTGGTGACGCTTAGGCAGTGGTGAGTGTGGGGAAAGATGTGGGGTGGCCAGGTGATTATGTAGCCAGAGCGAGGGCGGCAATTACGCGCTGAATGAATGGACTTTAAGCGAGGAATCAACACGACGTTTCTGGAGGAAACGACGATGGAGACGGAGTCTGCGCGCGTGGGGGTGGGGAAGAAGTTGATGACCTGGCTTGGTCCCAGTGGCAGCGGGACAGAGCGGGTGCGGGTGAGAGAGAGAGAGAGAAGGGAATCCCAGGTGGGCTGGCTTTTGGGCCAATTCTGCTGATGGGCTGGAAGGGTGGCGCCGGCCTTTTCTTATTTTCTAATTCCTTTTCTATTTCTGATTTGATTTTCTGAAATCATTTTCAAGTGCTATTCAAATGAATTTGAATTCAAACTTCTTATGGATTTTTGTAAAATAATTCAAGCATATATTGAGGATAAAACATTGTTGTTTGATCATAAACACTTTGGTTCATTAAAAATAAGATTGAAACCATGCCTTAACTAATTACTTATAATGGGCATTTAAATGGTTTTAAAGCTTGATTCTTGTTTTAAAACTTTGAACAAACTTTGAAATCAACTTTCAAACCCTTCTGGTTGAAACAAAGTATTCTCATAATTTGAGAGTGAAAAATAAAGCCACTGCCTTTCCTACATAAAATAATAGGCAACAATTTGTTTCTGTTTTGAAATCTTATTTGAAAATAATCCAAATGCTTATGAATGCATGAATGATATGCAAACTTTTACATATCATGATTTTTGGGATGTTACAAATCTAACCCCCTTAAGGTGAATCTCGCCCTCGAGATTCGGATTGTCTAGCAAATAGGTGAGGGTGGTCTTTCCGAAGATCATCTTCTCTTTCCCAAGTTGCTTCCTCTTAGGAATGGTGGTTCCACTGAACTTTGCAAAACTTGATAGTCTTAGTCCGAGTAACTCTTTCTACAGTCTCAAGGATCTTGATAGGCTTCTCCTCATAGGTGAGATCACTTTACAATTGGACCTCTTCCAAAGGTATAATTGAAGGGATACGGGTAGGCTACACTAGCGCAAATCAAAAATTTCTACCGCGTATACCAGGATTACTGTTGTCATAGATCACGGGATTACCACTAGACGCGCAGTTGCAGAATTGATGAAGCGCGTCGAGGCAGTGCAGACGTTCCACGTCTCCTCCTTGTCCTCGTCCCACGAGCAGCTCCCCTTGCGCGGCTCATCCAAGCGCTACAGGTGTAGCGCCTACGAGGTATCCACACGTACAGGGTGGAAGCGTCAGACGCCGGACTGCTAGGTCCGCGCATGCGACACGGGCGTGAGGAATGGCGGCTGGGAATGATCTGAGGTCTAACCTTGGTCAGCTCACCCCACCCTATCTTATATAGGCATCCCTAGTGGGCTTCTACATTAGTAGCCCATCAGTAGCCTAAGCCTGGTCTAATTCGGATCCAATCCTCATTAGGCTTCCAGCCCCTTAAGTGTGTGACCATATAGGTTCGTATTCATATAGACATGACACGAATACACTTATTCTGTCAATAGTTGGTAGCAGACTCTAGCAAGACGTGCCAACTACTAAACGCATACAAATATCATATCGGACGAACCATCACAAGGTTTAGTACATGTCTTTCCCTTTGCCTCACAATATTTGGTCTACCTCCAAGTTGACCTCCCTTTATCGATACTGTGATTCGGAATCCCTTTACTAGGTTAACTCTTAACCTTATGTAGCACGGCCATGCATTTCTGGATCCGATCACTCGAGGTTGCCCAGAGATATCTCTCTCAAGTAGAGAGGGGCAGATCCCATCTTTATTGACCATGCCTTTCAGCATGCTTCAGGACAAACCCGAAAGCTACGGTGCACCGTTTGATAGCCCCAAAGCAGGTCGATCCACATCTCAAGTACATGCGACAATCTCAGGTCTAAGGACAAAACATACACGATGTGTAGAGAGAGAGCTACAACTAATTTCTAGTCTCAGGTTGGGTCAGTCCAACCCCATGTTCATAACATGTGTCCACATCATTGGTTTGACATCTCCATGTCTATGACTTGTGAAACATAGTCATCAACAAATCGATGTGCTAGTCTAATATTCATGTGTGTCCTCACATGAACTCCGACTAGGGACAACTCTTAAATAACCATAAAAGTAAAGAGTTTCACAAACAATTCACATAATTGCCAATCAATACAAGTTGCCTGATATGGATATTCAAAGAACATTAAAATAACTCATGGATACATATGAAATATAATCATCTCTATGATTGCCTCTAGGGCATATTTCCTTCAGTCTCCCACTTGCACTAGAGTCAATCTAAAATGTATCTAATACCAATTGATCTTGTGTGTGCTTCATGCGCGGGCTGCGGGAGAGGCTTAGTCAAGGGATCAGCAACATTTGAGTCCGTATGTATTTTGCATATCATGACACTACCATCCTCAATGAACTCTCAAATCTGATGGTAACGCATGTGAATATGTTCCTTGGCTTGTGGAATAGCACCATTGTTGTCAAAATAAACATCCAAGGGATGGGACGCGCCCTGAACCACACCGAGAGCGATCAGGAAATTCCTAATCCAAACAGCTTCCTTTACGGCCTCCGAGGCAGCAATATATTCAGCTTCTGTTGAAGAGGAGGTCACCGTATCTTGCTTGGAACTTTTCCAGGTCACAGCACCACCATTCATGACAAACACATAACCTGATTGCGATTTCGAATCATCTGAGTCGTTAAGGTAACTCGCATCTGTGTAACCCTTTACACTGAGTTCATCCTCACCTCCATAAACCAGGAACACATCCTTAGTCCTTTTCAAGTACTTAAGGATGTTCTTTACCGCTGTCCAGTGACCTTCACCTGGATCAGCCTGGTATCTGCTCGTAACACTTAGAGCATAGGAAACATCTGGGCGAGTACATATCATTGCATACATGATGGATCCAATAGCCGAAGCATATGGAACCCTACTCATGCGCTCACGCTCATTAGTAGTCGAAGGACACTGAGTCTTGCTGAGTTTTATGCCGTGAGACATGGGCAAGAACCCCTTCTTAGCCTCTTCCATGCTGAACCGTTTCAACACTTTGTCAATGTATGTACTCTGGCTTAATCCAATTAGCCTCCTTGATCTATCTCTATAGATCTTGATGCCCAGAATATATGCCGCTTCTCCCAAGTCTTTCATCGAAAAACTATTTTTCAATGAGGTCTTAACAGACTCGAGCATAGGAATGTCATTTCCAATCAGCAATATGTCATCTACATATAAGATTAGAAATACTAGCGCTCTCCCACTTTCCTTGTTGTAAACACAAGGTTCTTGTTCGTTTTTGATGAAGCCAAACTCCTTTACAACTTCATCAAATCGAATATTCCAACTCCGAGATGCTTGCTTCAGCCCATAAATGGACTTCAGAAGCTTGCATACCTTTCCAGCATTGTTTGGATCGACAAAACCTTCGGGCTGCATCATATACACGTCCTCAGTTAGGATTCCATTTAGGAAAGCCGTCTTGACATCCATCTGCGATATTTCATAGTCGAAATGTGCAGCAATAGCTAGAATTATCCGTATAGATTTAAGCATCGCTACGGGCGAGAAAGTCTCGTCGTAGTCAACTCCTTGAACTTGTCGAAAACCTTTTGCAACAAGTCGAACTTTGTGGATGTGAACATTTCCATCCATATCAATCTTCTTCTTATAGATCCATTTGCACTCGATGGCTTTAAAACCATCAGGCAGGTCAACCAAGTTCCAACTTGATTGTCCACCATGGACACTATCTCGGATCTCATGGCGATCAGCCATTTCTCAGAGTTTGGGTCCACCATCGCTTCTGCATAGGTCGCAGGCTCATTGTCACATCCCAAAATTTTCCAAATTTTGAAATGTGAAAAATAAATAAACAAAATAAAACTTTGTTGAAATTTAGGGTGAGAAGAAACTTTTTGAATCCAATTGGAATCCTTCAAACCTATTTTGATCAAATAAATCCTAAAGGGATTTAAAAAGATAAAAAATTAATAAAAAAAGTTTTAATAATTGGAATCACTAATTTTGGACCTTTAAATAAAAAGATATGGTTTTTATAAAGCAAAGGTAGAATTATAAATAAGGATTATTTTATAAAGCCAAATTAAAACTTGGCCAAGCTTTTGAAATAAAATATTTCTATTTGATAAAAAGAGTAAAGGTCTATTTAAATAAAATAATGAGGATTTATTAATATCCAATTTTATTAAAGTAAAGGCTTTTCCATTTTAAATAAACACTAAAACTTGTTAATTTATTTTAAATAAGTTTTCAAAGTGTTTTATTTATTCAAATAAAACCTACTGAATTGATTTTGGTATTATTTTAGATTTCAAATAGAGTTTTAAATAAATCAAATCCTATTTGTAATATTAACTAAGGTCTTTTTATTTTATTATTAATGGATCCTAAAAAGAATAAAAATTAATTTATTTTGGACTTTGGTTTGTGTTGTTATACAGAACTAAAAATAAATACAAAGTTTGGTGGAAGTTTGAATTCATTTGGTGTTTGAATTGTTTGATTGAAAATCAAAACAGAAAATCAAATAGAAAAAGAAAAATCTTACAGAATAAAAAAAGTGAAACAAAACGACCCAACCCAACAAGCCCAGCAAGACCTAGTCACAACCCAGCTTGTCCCCCCTCAAATCGTGACGTTTTTCACTCATTCTACTTTTCATGAGATTTGACGAGTGGACCCACTCCTATTTCCTCCACCTCGCTGACAGCACGGCCCCACACTCCTGTTCATCGTCTTCACCGCGCCAGTCGTTCCTTGCCGTTGCTGCCGCGTTATTGCCGGCGTCAATACGAGTAAATGGACGAGTAATTCTTCGCCGTGACCAATAGCTCCTCCTCCTCGAAATTTCCCCCCAAACAGCTCCTCCCCTCTGCCCCTAGGCTGCTCCAATTCGCCCCCACACCGACACTGTCTCCGACGACTTCCCCGGCCAATTCCGGCGCCGTCCAGCCGCCCCTCGCCTCCCTGAGCACGCGATCTTGCTCCTCAGACCAGTGCGCACCTTCCAGTGCCTCCCGTTCGCCCGCGCTTGCCCCAGAGTGTCGGCAAGGACAAGCCCAACTCGCCACCGCCGTCTGCCATTGCTCCATCGAGCTTCCCTGGTAAGCCTCGACCACCCCTGCGCCTCCTGTTGATGCTCCCCTCTTCCCCAGATCAGTACGCATCTGACCATGTCCTTGTTTTGCCTCGGCGCGACCTGCAACCTCACCTTCGACAGCAAACAGAGCCGCCCGTCGTGAGGAGCTACTCCGGCGAGCAATCGTCGCCGTCCCTGTGCGCCCCTCGTCAAACCAACAGCACGTTGAGCTTCGACATCTCCTTGCGAACACTGTGAGCCATTTTTCCCTCTCCTTTGCTTCCTGTATCACCGGAACCGCCGTTAGCCGAGGGTCGCCGCCGCGCGCTGCCGTCGAGCGCCGCCCAACCATGGTTAGAGGCACCATAGCCGTTAGATTCTGATCCGTTGGCTGAGAATAGATCTAAGAGAAGAGGTAAGTCTGAACCAGAACCGCACGATCTTAATTAGATCCAACAGCCCACAGAGGCCGATCCGCACGAAATGGTACCGGACAGTAGAAATGCGCCACGTGGACATAGTTTTGTTTAAAACAGAATTTTGAATCTAATTGATATGCAAACTTTTAAAAATCATAACTTTAAATCTACACGTCCAAATTTTGCAAATTTTATATCAATAGAATCACTAGAACAAGTACTTTGCAACCATGCAATTTGTTTAATGATTTGCTCCTGGAAAATTGGTTGAATTTGCAGAAACATGTGTAGGCTTAATTTGAATATAAAAATTGTTCTAGATATAATTTTTAATGTGAAATCTTTGCAAAATGGATTGTTGTGAACCTACTGACCCTAGGAACCAACTCATGGATTTAAAAATGAATTTTGTGAAGTTTAGGAATAAATACTTGAATTAGCTCATTTCTAGTCAAATAAAAATATTGATTTTGATATGGAAATGATTTTTGAGTAAAACCTTTGGGAAATGATTTGATTCAAACCTTCTGACCCTAAACACCAAGTTTTGAGAATTAAAATATATTTGGTGAACTCTTTAAAAGAATATTGCTTTGCTAAAAGCATTTTCAACCACATAAAATAATGATTTGATTTAAAAATGGTTTATAGATAAAACCTTTTGCAAATGGTTTTACTACTTTGATAAATGACCACTTTTGAACTTTATAATGTTTAGAGCCTAGTAGAAACTACTTTTGCAAATCAAACTATCTTTTGCATGCTTGCATGCATGACCTTGTTTCTATTATTTTATGTGTGATAAATTGTTTGAATATTGGTTGGAATGCTAGTTGAATCTATGGTTGATTGATTGAATTGTAGTGGAATTAGAAGAGTGTGATATTTGCAAGATAAAGAAGTGAACCATCATTCTCTACGAAAAAGGCAAGTGACACTATCATCCAAGTCCTACTATTTTCATTACACTTAGTGGATTTTTAAAACATGCATGATAAGGTTTACTATATTTTATGCTATGATAAATCCTAATAGGATACCTTTATATATTCCTTAGTGGAAACAATGTAGTTGTAGTATGCTTAGCCCTGCTATATATATTGGGATGGGATACATGTTATGATTATATGAAGTATTGAAAGGACTTATGTTTTATATAATAAAACAAGTACTCAATGAACCACCTGGGTGGACAAGGATACTCAAGTTTTGGAAAAGGTGGCAACAAAAGGAACCATGTTTATATGGCAATCTCTTTTGTTGTGCACTAGAAGAAAACCACCCAGGGACTTAGAGATTGAACATGTTTCTCGTACAGTGGCTTTCGTGTACAACCACATGCTAAATGGGCTCTGGCTTAGTCAACTACATAGTGGAAGACCCATGCATTGGCATCTTTAGGTTAACTGGATTTGTGCTAGGGAACTTGAAACCCTACATTGGTGCCTGGATGACAAGCTAGCATTGTGTATTGGGAGGACTCCTATGGAAAGACTTTGTCACATTCTCAATCTGCCAGTACTCCATCTTTGTGAGTACTTATCCAGCGGCCACTGGTGGCATCAAGATGAGATTGTGTCATGTGGGTAAAGTGTACAACTTCTGCATAATATCAAATTCTAAGTACTTAGCTGTGTCCCCGGTTATGGACAATATTGAGCAACGAAGGCCTGAAGCTATGGAAGATCTCGACATTCCAATTTCTCAAAGTAAAACTTGATGGTGACAACAAGGGATTAGAAGCACTTGGAGTTTTCCAATAAGTTCAAAAAGATTTGACAAAGATCAAAAAACTATTTTGAAAAGATATGATAAAACTATATTGCTTTCTGCAAATGAGCCTAAACCCTACTTAGCCAAATATGCATGTAATGATAGGATCCACTTATTTATACATAGTAGTGAAACTTGCCAATACAATTCAAATGTATTGATCCTTGTGGCTGCAACTTATTATGTTGCAGGTTTGTTTGATGTTAAGTGTGTTGATTAGGATTACAAGTCTACAACCAGCATGACTGCCTGTGGCACTTTGAAGATGAAGGACCCCATGCTTATAGATATTCTGCTGCAATGTAATGTGATAGCCAAATGAGCTATGTAAGATGTAATGAATTATTTTATTCCTGGTTATAAAATTGTATTATGACCTTTTTTTCTTGATATTACATCTTAACTGTGGATGCTAGCTATTGATCCAGGGACTAGCATTGTAAACACAGGGATCTCTACCTTATTAAAGGTTGGGGACCTTACAGATGATATCAGAGCACTGTGTTGCCTGTAGGATTGTAACCCTAGGATTGGACAAAACCCCTTAGAAAAATAGGAGTTGAATTTGTTCCGAAAACTTATTTACAAACAATCTTGTAAACTCATTCCTCAACCTTTTTGGTTTTGACTCTACATCTCTCCTATTTCAACTTGATGGATAAAGCCTTCACCATGACCAATGACTTTAACTTTAGTTTCACCAAGGACTTCATCAACTCTAATGACTTCAACATCTTCAAGAAATTTCAACCTTATTTTCACCAAGGACTTCAACTTAGACATCACTAAGGACTACAGGTGAAAAACCAAGAGACATTAGATTGCCTACCAAAGACATTGATACCAAGTTAGAGTATGGATCATATTGACCTATGAGGTATGATTATACTAAGTTATTATTTTCAAGAAAACTTGTTGTTTCCTTCAACTCATGAGTTAAGCTCATAAGTTGTTAAGTGGATAGTTGCTTGTTGAATGTTTGATTGAACTTGGTTGTTTTTGAGTTGTGTGTTAAAACTTCTTAAAAACCTATCCACCAATACTTATCCCTATCAAACCAACAGATGCCTCCTCGTCGTGCCAACCCCAACCAAAACAACAACATTCCCCCTGAGATACAGCAGATGTTGGCAGTTCAGACACAGTTGATGCAGGAGATGACCACACTCATACAGAATCAGAACAACAACAACAACAACAACAACAATCAGAAGAATCCTCTAGCACTTGACATGCTCACCAAGTTTCTGAAACTTAGGCCTGCAAGGTTCTCTGGAACAACTGATCCAATGGAAGCTGATGATTGGTTACGTTCAGTGAACAAAGACCTAGTGATTTGTTTGCACCGATGAAGAAAAAGTTAGGTTTGCAGCATTTCTGCTTGAAGGACCAGCAGCAACATGGTGGGACAACTTTCAGATCACCACTCCCCTTGAAGATGTAACTTGGGCTATTTTTGAGGATGGATTCAGAACAACTCACATCTCACCTAGAGTGATGTACTTGAAGAAAAAGGAGTTTCACAATCTGAAACAACGTCACCTCAGTGTGGCTGAGTATATTGAAGAATTCAACAATCTGGCACGATATGCACCAGATGAAGTTGATACAGATGCTAAGAGAAAATAAAAATTTCTTGAAGGACTTAATGATGAGTTGAACCTGCAGCTAGCTGTTGCCTATGTCCCAACTTATCAATCACTTTGTGACAAAGCCACTATATTGGAAAACAAGATGAATCAAGTTGAGAACAGAAAGAGGAAGCATAAACTCAATAATCACTCAGGATCATCAAAAAAGAAGCATTCATACAAAAAGAGCAATGAAGATTCTGAACCACATCAGCATCACCACAACAACAATGGAAGTGAAAATAATGGAAATGATACTGATAATGGAGATGACCTTGGTCAAAACCAACATGACACTTTCAGGAAGAAAGACATTATCCAGTTGCAATGCTATAATTGCAAGGAGCTTGGACACTATGCATCAGACTGTCCTGAGAAGAGAAAGAAAAAGGATGATAAAAGAACCAATGGAAATGACTCCAATGTGACCCAGAAAGGACATGTGAACCACATTGACATGAATGGAAACTTTGAAGAGATAGAAGAAGTGGATGTCAGGAACTAGTTAACTCAGTTGAGTCAAATAAGGATTCCTTGTCTGGATATCAAGTGTTGAACCCATAGTCAAGTGAACCATCAATGTAACCCTATGAGACTTTATTTTAAGGGTGGTAGTACCCTAGTTGCCTTGAAGCCAACTTGTAACCTCTAGCCTTTCCAAATCTCGGGACGAGATTTATTTTAAGGGTGGTAGCCTGTCACATCCCAAAATTTTCGAAATTTTGAAATGTGAAAAATAAATAAACAAAATAAAACTTTGTTGAAATTTAGGGTGAGAAGAAACTTTTTGAATCCAATTGGAAACCTTCAAACCTATTTTTATCAAATAAATCCTAAAGGGATTTAAAAAGATAACCAATTAATAAAGAAAGTTTTAATAATTGGAATCACTAATTAGGGACCTTTAAATAAAAAGATATGGTTTTTATAAAGCAAAGGTAGAATTATAAATAAGGATTATTTTATAAAGCCAAATTAAAACTTGGCCAAGCTTTTGAAATAAAATATTTCTATTTGATAAAAAGAGTAAAGGTCTATTTAAATAAAATAATGAGGATTTATTAATATCCAATTTTATTAAAGTAAAGGCTTTTCCATTTTAAATAAACACTAAAACTTGATAATTTATTTTAAATAAGTTTTCCAAATGTTTTATTTATTCAAATAAAACCTACTGAATTGATTTTGGTATTATTTTAGATTTCAAATACAGTTTTAAATAAATCAAATCCTATTTGAAATATTAACTAAGGTCTTTTTATTTTATTATTAATGGATCCTAAAAAGAATAAAAAATATTTTATTTTGGACTTTGGTTTGTGTTGTTATACAGAACTAAAAATCAATACAAAGTTTGGTGGAAGTTTGAATTCATTTGGTGTTTGAATTGTTTGATTGAAAATCAAAACAGAAAATCAAATAGAAAAAGAAAAAGCTTACAGAATAAAAAAAAGTGAAACAAAACGACCCAACCCAACAAGCCCAGCAAGGCCCAGCCACAGCCCAGCTTGTCCCCTCAATGACGTTTTTCACTCATTCTCGCATTTTCATTTGACGAGTGGACCCACTCCTATTTCCTCCACCTCGCTGACAGCACGGCCCCACACTCCTGTTCATCGTCTTCACCACGCCAGCCGTTCCCTGCCGTTGCTGTCGTGTTATTGCCAGCGTCAATACGAGTAAATGGCCGAGTAATTCTTCGCCGTGACCACGCCCCCTTAACCGCCCGTTCCTCCTCGCCATTTCCCCCAAACAGCTCCTCCCCTCTGCCCCTAGGCTGCTCCAATTCGCCCCCACACCGACACTGTCTCCGACGAATTCCCTGGCCAATTCCGGCACCGTCCAGCCGCCCCTCGCCTCCCCGAGCACGCGAGCTTGCTCCTCAGACCAGTGCGCACCTTCCAGTGCCTCCCGTTCGCCCGCGCTTGCCCCAGAGCATCGGCAAGGACAAGCCCAACTCGCCACCGCCGTCTGCCATTGCTCCGTCGAGCTTCCCTAGTAAGCCTCGACCACCCCCGCACCTCCTATTGATGCTCCCCTCTTCCCCAGATCAGTACGCATCTGACCACGTCCTTGTTTTGCCTCGGCGCGACCTGCAACCTCACCTTCGACAGCAAACAGAGCCGCCCATCGTCAGGAGCTATTCCGGCGAGCAATCGTTGCCGTCCCTGTGCGCCCCTCGTCAAACCAACAACTCGTTGAGCTTCGGCATCTCCTTGCGAACACTGTGAGCCATTTCTTCCCCTCTCCTTTGCTTCCTGTATCGCCGGAACCGCCATTAGCCGAGCGTCGCCGCCGCGCGCTGCCGTCGAGCGCCGCCCAACCATGGTCAGAGGCATCGTAGCCGTTAGATTCTGATCCGTTGGCTGAGAATAGATCTAAGCGAAGAGGTATGAGTGAACCAGAACCACACGATCTTAATTAGATCCAACAGCCCACAGAGGCCGATCCACACAAAACGGTACCGGCCAGTAGAAATGCGCCACGTGGACATAGTTTTGTTTAAAACAGAATTTTGAATCTGATTGATATGCAAACTTTTAAAAATCATAACTTTAAATTTACACGTCCAAATTTTGCAAATTTTATATCAATATAATCAGTAGAACAAGTACTTTGCAACCATGCAATTTTTTTAATGATTTTCTTCTAGAAAATTGGTTGAATTTGCAGAAACATGTGTAGGCTTAATTTGAATATAAAAATTGTTCTAGATATAATTTTTAATGTGAAATCTTTGCAATATGGATTGTTGTGAACCTACTGACCCTAGGAACCAACTCATGGATTTAAAAATGAATTTTGTGAATTTTAGGAATAAATACTTGAATTAGCTCATTTCTAGTCAAATCAAAATATTGATTTTGATATGGAAATGATTTTTGGGTAAAACCTTTGGGAAATGATTTGATTCAAACCTTCTGACCCTAAACACCAAGTTTTGAGAATTAAAATATATTTGGTGAACTCTTTAAAAGAATATTGCTTTGCTAAAAGCATTTTCAACCACATAAAATAATGATTTGATTTAAAAATGGTTTATAGATAAAACCTTTTGCAAATGGTTTTACTACTTTCATAAATGACCACTTTTGAACTTTATAATGTTTAGAGCCTAGTAGAAACCACTTTTGCAAATCAAACTATCTTTTGCATGCTTGTATGCATGACCTTGTTTCTATTATTTTATGTGTGATAAATTGTTTGAATATTGGTTGGAATGCTAGTTGAATCTATGTTTGCTTGATTGAATTGTAGTGGAATTAGAAGAGTGTGATATTTGCAAGATAAAGAAGTGAACCATCATTCTCTACGAAAAAGGCAAGTGACACTATCATCCAAGTCCTACTATTTTCATTACACTTAGTGGATTTTTGAAAAAAGCATGATAAGGTTTACTATATTTTATGCTATGCTAAATCCTGATAGGATACCTTTATATATTCCTTAGCGAAAACAATGTAGTTGCAGTATGCTTAGACCTGCTATATATATTGGGATGGGATACATGTTATGATTATATGAAGTATTAAAAAGACTTATGTTTTATATAATAAAACAAGTACTCAATGAACCACCTGGGTGGACAAGGATACTCAAGTTTTGGACAAGGTGGAAACAAAAGGAACCATGTTTATATGGCAATCTCTTTTGTTGTGCACTAGAAGAAACCCACCCAAGGACTTAGAGATTGAACATGTTTCTCGTACAGTGGCTTCCCTGTACAGCCACATGCTAAATGGGCTCTGGCTTAGTCAACTACATAGTGGAAGACCCATGCATTGGCATCTTCAGGTTAACTAGATTTGTGCCAGGGAACTTGAAACCCTACATTGGTGCCTGAATGACAAGCTAGCATTGTGTATTGGGAGGACTCCTATGGAAAGACTTTGTCACATTCTCAATCTGCCAGTACTCCATCTTGGTGAGTACTTATCCAGCGGCCACTGGTGGCATCAAGATGATATTGTGTCATGTGGGTAAAGTGTACAACTTCTGCAGAAGATCAAATTCTAAGTACTTAGCCGTGTCCCCGGTTATGGAAAATACTGAGCAACTAAGGCCTGAAGCTATGGAAGATCTCGACATTCCAATTTCTCAAAGTAAAACTTGATGGTGACAACAAGGGATTAGAATCACTTGGAGTTTTCCAAGAAGTTCAAAAAGATTTTACAAAGATCAAAAAACTATTTTGAAAAGATATGATAAAACTATATTGCTTTCTACAAATGAGCCTAAACCCTACTTAGCCAAATATGCATGTAATGATAGGATCCACTTATTTATACATAGTAGTGAAACTTGCCAATACAATTCAAATGTATTGACCCTTGTGGCTACAACTTATTATGTTGCAGGTTTGTTTGATGTTAAGTGTGTTGATTAGGATTACAAGTCTACAACCAGCATGACTGCCTGTGGCACTTTGAAGATGAAGGACCCCATGCTTATAGATATTCTGCTGCAATGTAATGTGATAGCCAAATGAGCTATGTAAGATGTAATGAATTATTTTATTCCTGTTTATAAAATTGTATTATGACCTTTGTTTCTTGGTATTACATTTTAACTGTGGATGCTAGCTATTGATCCAGGGACTAGAATTGTAAACACAGGGATCTCTACCTTATTAAAGGTTGGGGACCTTACACTCATCATTGTCTAACAATAATAATTCCCGCGCATCACGGAGCCTCTCCTGCCTTCGTGGTTGTTGTGCTTCTGTTGCCACGGGTTCCTCAACTTTTTCTGCTACAATAGCATCACTCGTAGAAGCATCCCCAACTGGCTCATCTTGAACTTCTTCAAGTCGCACCGACCTTCCACTTGTTCCCTTTGTGAGAAACTCTTTCTCTAGGAAAACACCCACTGACGACAAACACTTTGCCCTCCTCTCGGTTGTAGAAGTAATACCCTAAGGTTTCCCTCGGATATCCCACGAAAATGCACTTATCCGATTTGGGTGTTAGCTTGTCACTGAAGTCGCTTGACAAATGCATCACAACCCCAAATCTTTAGAAAAGACAAACTGGGATTCTTTCCAGTCCACATCTCATATGGTGTCTTAACTACGGATTTAGATGGTACCCTATTAAGTGTGAAAACTGCCGTTTCTAGAGCGTAACCCCAAAATGATAATGGTAAATCCGACTGGCTCATCATAGATCGAACCATGTCCAACAAAGTTCGATTATGCTATTCGAAGACCCTGTTTCTTTGAGGCGTTCCGGGCGGCGTAAGTTGTGGAACAATTCCGCAACTCTTAAGATGATCGCTAAATTCATGACTCAAATATTCACCTCCACGATCAGATCGCAAGGACTTTATTTTCTTGCCACATTGATTCTCTACTTCACTCTGAAACTCCTTGAACTTTTCAAAAGTTTCAGACTTATGCCTCATCAAGTAGACATAACCATATCTACTGAAATCATCAGTAAAAGTAATGAAGTAGTGATATCCTCCTCTGGCTGTCATGCTCATTGGTCCACATACATCAGTATGTATGAGTTCCAACAAGTCTGTTGCCCTCTTGGGTAAACCCAAAAAAGGCGACTTGGTCATCTTTCCAAGTAAACAAGCCTGACATGTTGTTGTTGTTGTTGTTGTTGTTGTTGTTGTTGTTGTTGTTGTTGTTGTTGTTGTTGTTGTTGTTGTCATCGTCGTTGTCGTTGTCGTCGTCGTCGTTGTTGTTGTTGTTGTTGTTGTTGTTGTTGTTGTTGTTGTTATTCTGGTTCTGGTTCTGCATGAATGTTGTCATCATCTGCATCAGTTGAGATTGCGCTGTCATCAACTATTGCATCTCGGGAGTGACGTTGTTGTTGTTGTTGTTGTTTTGGTTGGGGTTGGCATGTTGAGGAGGCATTTGTGGTTTTAATAAGGATAAGAATGAGATACCCATAGATGCTTAACATGCACAATACATCACATAGAACATTCATAATAACCAAGCATCAAAATAACATAGAGTTCAAACGACATAAACAACAAGTTTTGAAAACGCCAACACACCATAGCAAGCCATCCACATGTTGGATGGTCATTGCGACTCAATAATCAAAGTACGGTAGATGAAAGATAATCGAGTAGTCTACACTACTCCTCCGCATAAATCTCCACATCAACAAGGGTAAGACCTACATTCTCCATGGCGGTCTTTTACTCATCAACACTAGTGGTCAAGGCCTCAATCTTGGCCCTAAGATCCCTCTTCTGTTGAGCGAAGCCTCTCGATCACTCCCTGTTGATGCTCAAGCTCGAAGTCCTTGGCCTCTAACTCTACCTTCATCTCCCGGATCTTCGTGTTCCTGTCTTGGACTCTTTTCTCCTGGCTCTTAAACTTCTTGTCCTGGCTTTCAAATTTGGCCTCCATTTCCTTGACGATCTCGTCTTGCTCCGCGAAGATCTTGTCCTTCTCTCATAGCTGAACCTGGAGCTCGTCATTGCTAAGCATGATGTTGGTCCTATCAGTATCAAGGTGTCTAATAAGACCCTCTAGGTCCTGAAGGTACAGACAAATCGGCTCCATCGTCTCTCTAGTTGCATCATCGTACTCTATACTCTCACCCTCCTCGTTGCGTCTCCCGAAGGGGTGAAAGTAAAGACCTCTAAGCTCGGTGGAGTGTCTCCCTACCAGGCGCCCAAGTAACTCCTGTATGACTACATCTAAGCCTCTCTCCTTGTCGTCACGCATCAGCTTGAAAGTGATAGCCTCCGTGGGTGGCTCTGCCTAGCGTCCCGGCTGAGTGACTCTGAAGCCCCATAGGTCCTTCCTCTCAAACTTGGTGAGCTAAAGTGTCGTGATGCTAGGAAGTGGAAGGTTGAGCACACTAGTGCGCTCAATGAGACGAGTACCAAAACGAGTTCCCTTGAACTCCTCGGCAGTGTTGATAACAACATTAGTCATCTATTTTTATTAGATAGAGAAAAGGTAGAACAAACACAAGTAGAGAAAATTCACAAGACAATATACCACAAGCATAACTCTTAGCAACAAACACACAAGTCATGTAATACACAAATCCATTACAAACACCAAAGGTTCAACATAACTTAGACAAATTTTTGGAAGTAAAAACGATAAGTGTGGTGGTACAACTAACGAAGTTCGTTACAATTCTCACTCACTAGACAAAATAGCTATCAGGGCATCCTTAGTGCCCATATGTCTATCTTGTTCACAAGACTCCCATATTAAGTCTATGATGTCTCCCCTTTGTTGTTGGTTGGTAGTCTCTAATTCTTGGGTATGCTTCTTTTCTTCTATAAGGTCATTTTGGGTGTTGAGCATTCTGCACTTGAGTCTATCACCAAGCTCCTTGATGGCATTCCATGCTTCTTTTCTTGCAGAGTCAAAGAATGTTGTGTGCATTTCAGAGTTGGTGACCATGCAGAAACCTGACTCCTTGTGGTTGTCTTCCTTGTTTTTGTACAAGTGAAGTTGCACCCACCAATACTCTTCTCCTTCATCCATCACAGGGAATCCCTTGTACACAGCTGCACCATGTATCCCCATGGTAACCATAAGGTTCTTGAGTGCCTTGGGAAATTCAGTCTCACACTCCAAAGTCATGGTCATGAGTGGTCCCTTCCTCACGGCTTCGTTGATGGAGTTCATCTACAAATAGAGATGAGAAAGAAGATTAGAAAAATTTACGAGAAGAAAAAGACAAGTGTGGAAAATTTTCAAAGTGTTGAATTTTTTTCCTTAGTGGTTTCTTAGTCTAATCCAACCTAGGGTCATAATCCTACATGCAACACAGTGCTATGATACCATCTGCAAGACCCCACCTTTATAAAGGTAAAGGTCCCTATGATTGCAATGCTAGTCCTTGGATCAAATGCTAGCATCCACAGTTTAATATGAAGTACACAGAAAAAAAGGTCATTATTACATTGTCATTCCAGAGATAACATAGTCTTTTACAACTCCATAGCCATAGGCTAGTACAAGAGTTTAACTTAACAATATAAATAAAAGTCTTCATCTTCATGTGCCAGAGGCAAGCATGTTGAATGTAGACTCATAACCCTAATCCTCATCAGAGTAATCTGCAACATCACAAGTTACAGCCACGGTGGGTCAATACATTGGACTAGTATTGGCAAGTGATACCTTAGTAGAATAAAAGTATCTAGTTTCTACATGAATTTGCCTAAGTGTAGATTAGGCTTGCTTTGCTCAAAATAGGTTTTACCTATCAGTTGAAAACTCTAAGTTTTGTTTGGCAAAAACTCCCAAGGAACCACCAATGGAAATTGGTGAACCTTTACCCTTGTTCAACCACAAGTTTTTAACTTAGAAATTGGGATTAGGAGATCCTTGATAGCTTCAGTGTCTTGATGCTCAAATTGTCCATTTCCGGGGACACGGCTAAGTACTTAGATTTTTCATTCTCGAGAAGTGGTGCACTTTCCCCACAAGACTTGACTTTCATCAAGAAGAGACATTTCAGAAGCCTGCCCTTAGACCAAATGGACGCGTTCCAACCTATCACCCTACCACCAACTGTCCAAATGACTAAGTTATTGCAACCTATATGATCAAGGCAGAGCCCATATGCCATGTGGTTGCACTAGAAGTTTCTAAACACTAGGTATCTCAAATCCCTTTGTTCCTAGGTGGATTTCCAAAAGTGTGATACACAAGGTAGACCATATGTATGGGCCATGTGTAACCACTCAACATAACCCAAACATACCATTCCCCTCGGGTGTTTCATTCACTTAGTTGTTTTATTAAGCAAAACACAAGTCAAAGACTTAGAAATATTTTTCCATAGAATGTATATAATTCACCCTTGGTTGCTACTAGCTAGGCTAAGCATGGAAATAGCAAGTATCTTAACTTAGAGAACATTCTAACAATTCTACAACTACTAGGATTTCCCAAGCATAATAGATACTTAGAAAAATTATCATGCAAGCCCTATACAAAAATATCACTAATGCATATTCAAAGTATTGGGACAAAAATATGAAGCACCACTTGCCTTGGTAGTTGGGGGAGTAATAACAATCTTCACAGTCACAATCACCACTAGCACCAAAATCTACACATAAAATGATAGCACCAAATTCATATTTCAAATAATCAAGCCAAAAATATATGAATGCATGCAAATGACATGTGATGATTTTTATAAACTAAACAATACAAGTGAAATAGTACTGAATAATAAACTAAACATTTATACATCAAATAAACTTAATTTGGCTTTTAAAACATTTTCCAAATAATTTTTATGCACCAAATAGGCCTACAAATGTCTCTGCATAAAATTCCATTTTAACATAAGCAATTTACAAAACTAATCCTACAGATGTGTAGGATTTATTTTTGTGATTCCAATGATATATTATTTGTTTTTTTGGATAAACATGACAAATTTTATTGAATGTACAAGTTTGAATAACTAATGATTCAAAAACAGATATTAAATTAAAAACCTAGACACGTGGGCGTGTCTGATTGGCCTGTACCGGTTCGGCTGGATTTATCAACGAGAGCCACAGGATTTAAATGAGATTGCACGTCCCAGATCTAAACATACCCTTTCGCTAAGTGATCTAATCTGGCGCGCTGGATCTAGATCTAACGGTGTTAAATCAATCGACCATGGATGGGCGGCGCAAATGGGCACTGGCGGCGACGGCACTACTGGCAACGGTGCTCCGGCGATGCCAGAGAGGGATAGGGGTGGTGGCGATGCTTACCAGCGTCGCAAGGATGCGAGGATGCTCAAGATTGCTTCCGCTTGGACGGGGGCGAGCTACTTCGGCTGTGGGAGCTCGTCGGAGTTGCGGACAGCGTCAGGTTCGTGCGGACGGCGACGTTGGTGATGTTCTGGACCACCCTAGCGCAAACCAAGGGCATCAGTGCGTGCACAAGGATCAGGCGAACATGATAGGATCAATGAGAAGGAAAGGGGCGCTCGGGTTTTACCCAAATTGCTCGACGGAGTTGAGCGGCGGCTCTGCCATTTGTAGAGGTGGATGTGGACGATAACCTGGGTCACGATAAGGAAAACCAGAGGCGTCATAGGATGCACAAGGACACGAGGATCTCGCTCGTTTGAACTAGAAGGAAAGGGGTGGTCAGGGCTCACCAGAATCAGTCGCCGGAGACGCTCGGTACCGCGGCGGTGTGAGCTCCAATACGAGCATCCTGGTGACGCTTAGGCAGTGGTGAGTGAGGGGAAAGATGCGGGGTGGCGAGGTGATTATGTAGCCAGAGCAAGGGCAGCAATTACATGCTTGAATCAATGGAATTTAAGCGAGGAATCAACGCGGCGTTTCTGGAGGAAACAGCGGTGGCGATGGAGTCTACGCGCGTGGGGTGGGGAAGAAGGTGATGACCTGGCTTGGGCCCAGTGGCAGCGTCAGCGGGGCAGATCGGGTGCGGGTGAGAGAGAGAGAGAGAAGGGAATCCCGGGTGGGATGGCTTTTGGGACGATTCTGCTGATGGGCTAGAAGGGTGGCGCTAGCCTTTTCTTATTTTCTAATTCCTTTTCTATTTCTGATTTGATTTTCTGAAATCATTTTCAAATGCTATTCAAATGAATTTGAATTCAAACTTCTTCTGGATTTTTGTAAAATAATTCAAGCATATATTTGAGTATAAAACATTGTTGTTTGATCATAAACACTTTGGTTCATTAAAAATAGAATTAAAACCATGCCTTAACTAATTACTTATAATGGGCATATAAATGGTTTTAAATCTTGATTCTTGTTTTAAAACTTTGAACAAACTTTGAAATCAACTTTCAAACCCTTCTGGTTGAAACAAAGTATTCTCATAATTTGAGAGTGAAAAATAAAGACATTGCCTTTCCTACATAAAATAATAGGCAACAATTTGTTTCTGTTTTGAAATCTTATTTGAAAATAATCCAAATGCTTATGAATGCATGAATGATATGCAAACTTTTACAAATCATGATTTTTGGGATGTTACACCAAGGCTCTCTTTCACTACCATGATTATTAGCAGCAAAATCTTCCTTAGTGTACTTAGTATTCTTAGTGTGCCTTTTAGGTTCTTCAATTTCTTCTTTATCAGAAACATCATTTTTATCATTACCACTTTCAGTTTCGGCATCAGAGGTAGATATACTATTAGGATCTTTAGCAGGTTCAGAAGATTCTACAATGTTTTATGTTTCTTTTTCTTTTTCTTAGAAGGAGTACCACTATTTTTAGCTTGTTGAGAATCTTTCTCAATTATTTTAGGATGTCCCTCAGGATATAGAGGATCCTGAGTAGAAGCACCACTTATAGTTCTAATTTCATCAGCATGTTTTTCTCTAGAAGCATTAACTAGCAAATCTGTTTGCACCTTAGTAAGCCGATCAATTTGAGTTTGAACCATTTGGAAATGTTTAACAAGCATTTTAACATAATTGGAGGTTCTCTGCACAATATCATGCAACTTATTAATAGCTCTAGAATTTTCCATTAGATGATTCTGCACTCTCATATTAAAATTATCTTGCTTAACAAAATAATTATCAAATTCTTCTAAGCATTGATTAGGAGGTTTAGATTAAGGAATATCACCATTATCAAAATGTTGGAGAGAGTGTACCTCAATAGTGGATGAATGAGAGATTGGCTTCCATAATTCTTCTATAGGAGGTAAATTCTTCACATCAGATTTAATACCCTTCTCCTTAAGACATTTCTCATCTTCTTTCCTCACTTCATAATTTAATTCAATCATTCCCCTCTTCTTTGGTGTTAGTGTTGGAGTTGGCTCAGGTATAGTTGGCTCAGGTGTAGTTGGCTCAGGTATAGTCCAATCATCAGAATTCTTGCTTATTTTAGCCATTAATTCATCATCTTCATCAGGAGTTATTTTCATGAAAACATAACCAGCACAACTATCCAGGTATGTCCTAGATTCATCGGTTAATCCATTATAATATATATTAAGAAATTGATTTTTAGCTACGGTATATCCAGGCTATGCTCTAATTAAAGAACAAAACCTTGCCCATGATTTAGGCAACTTCTCTCCTTCTCCCTGCTTAAAATCAAAGAGTTTCTGCAAAATAGCATGTTGAGCACTAGTAGTAGGAAATATTTCTGAAATAAAGTATTAACCAAGCAAACAGGACTATCAATAGATCCAGGAGATAAATTATTAAACCAAGCTTTAGCTTCACCTTTCAGTGAAAAAGGGGAAATTTTAGCAACAAAGTAGGTGCATTTCTTAATATCATTAGAAAATAAGCCACTCAAAGAAGAGAGCTCATTCATATGTGCCACAACACTTTCATTTTCAGTCCCACAAAAAGGTTATTTCTCAACAATAGTTATATAAGATAAATCAAGAGAGAAATCATAATCCTTATCTTTAATGTTTATGGGAGAAGTGGCAAACTTAGCACCAGGAGACAATTTATATCTAACATCACGTCTCTCGAGAAGACTCTTAGTAGCACTTGAACCTCTAGGATTTTGACATTCTTCAATAAATTCATCACTAATTTCAATACAATCTTCAATAAAATCATCACTTGGATACTCTCTAGACTCAGGTGAACTAACAGGTGTAGCAATATTTTCATTAGGAGTTTTAGTGTTTCCCATTATAGTTCTAGCAATTGTAGCATCTAGGAAATGACCTAATGAACCACTCTCATCAAGCACAATAGAAGCAACATCAACATTATCAAAAGCATTTTTAGATTCAACAGAAGTAGTAGTATGTGTAACATGTGTATGTGGTGGTGTAAGAAAGCTTACTCATCACAGATGGCGAATCAAGTGCAACAGAGGTGTTCAGAGTTGTACCTCTTCTTGTAGTGGATGGCAATATAGGAACTTTTCCATCAAGAGCTTTACCCATGATGAATGGATAGCAGTGAATAGTAATTATTCTAAGTTAACTTATAAATAAAGCTTTGCTCCCCGACAAAGGCGCCATAAAATAGTCTTGATGACCCACAAGTATAGGGGATCGCAACAGTCTTCGAGGGAAGTAAAGCCCAAATTTATTGATTCGACACAAGGGGGGCCAAAGAATATTTATAAGCCTTAACAGATGAGTTGTCAATTCAGTTACACCTGGAAACAGTCTTGATCACAATAGTTTATCAGTAGCAATAGTTTTGTAACAGCAGTAGAAAAATAACAACAGTAGTAAAATAAGGACATCAGTAGCAATTGTAATAAACAAAAGGATTAAAATACGGTAGGCATAGGGATGGATGGACGGGTGTTGCATGGATAAGACAATTCATGTAATAATCAAGACAAAGGCATTTGCAGATAATAAAAATAAAGCATCCAAGTACTAAATAACCATAGGCATGTGTTCCCTATATAGTCATGCGTGCTCGTAATGAGAAACTTGCACAACATATTTGGTCCTGCCAGCTCGTTTGCAGCAGGGCCTCAAGGGAATCTACTGGCAATTAAGGTGATCCTTTTAATAGAGCACCGGAGCAAAGAACTAACGCTCTGTGAACACACGTGATCCTCACATCACAGCCATCCCCTCCGGTTATCCAAATTGCTGTCACTTTGGGGACTCAGGTTCCGGACAACGATATGTGTACACAACTTGTAGGTAAGATCACAAACAATAATATCATCATGAATCAAGAACATGTTCATATCTAAGATCATGGCACTCGGGCCCTAGTGACAAGCATTAAGCACAACAAGTTGCAACAATGTCAAAAGCACTAACAATATATACTAGGCACCATGCCCTAGCAATCTTATGCAATTACTTGAGTGATCTCATCCAATCCCTACCATCCCCATAACCTACTGCGGGGAATTACTCACACATGGAGGGGGAATCATGGATGGTTGATGGAGAGGCATCAGTGGTGATGATGGCGATGATCTCCTCCAATTCCCCGTCCCGACAGGGTGGCAGAACGGAGTTTCTGGTTCTGAATCGCGGTTTCTGGTGGTGGCGGTGCAGCGGAACTCTTCTCTGGTGATTCCGAACCCCTGTGTTTTTAGGTCAGAGGGTATATGTAGGCTAAAGGAGAGGTCGAGTCGAAGTTCGAGGCGGCCACACAATGCCCAGGCGCGGCCAGGCCTAGCCCTCGCCTGGGGGTGGTGTGGGCCCCTCGGGTCTTTTCTCCCCTCCGTCTTTTGGCTCCGTGAGTCTTCTTGGAAAATAGGATTTTTGGCATATTTTCTAGGTTTTTTCCTGAAAGTTGATTTTCTACACAAAAATGAGACACCAGAGAAATTCTGTTGAAAACATCGTTAGTCCGTGTTAGTTATATCCAAATCACACAAATTAGAGGAAAAACAATAGCATAAGTGTTCGGGAAAGTAGATACATTTTGGACGTATCAATCATCCTCAAACAAGTGTTCAAGTAGAACTCTCAAATAGAGAATTAAAGACCATACTAGATAAGATGATGGATAAATCAAGGAAATATTGGTCATACAAGTTAAAGGACACTCTTTGGGCATACCATACCGCGTTTAAAAATCCAATGGGTATGTCACCATATAAGATTGTTTATGGTAAGGCGTGCCATGTACCTTTAGAATTAGAAAATAAAGCCTTTTGGGCAATCAAGAACTTAAACTATGATTTTAAAGCAGGAGGAGAAAAACGCTTATTAGATATTCATGTTTTAGATGATTTTAGAAGTGATGCTTATGAAAATGCTAGATTGTTTAAAGAAAAAGTAAAAAGATGGCATGATAGAAAAATATAAAATAAGGTCTTTAAAAGTGGAGACAAGGTGTTGTCTATAATTCTCGTCTTAAGTTGTTTCCAGGAAAGCTCAGATCAAAGTGGGAAGGTCCCTATATAGTTGAAGAAGCTTATTCATTGGGAGTAGCGAAGCTCTAGGAAAAAACGCACTCTCTTTAATGGGTGGTGAATGGACAACGCTTGAAGCACTATCGATCAAAAGAAGATATAAGTGAAGTCACCATACGTGTATTCACCACAGAAGAGGTGATTAAGCAAAGATATACAAGGAATGGCAACTGCAACAAGGATAAAATCGAGACGAAATGAGCAACACCACGGTCAAACTATTGACCATAAAAGAGCGCTTCGTGGGAGGCAACCCATGCAAAATAAAGGTTTGAATAAGTTTTAAGTTTTCAATTGTGTTTTAGTTAAGCTTGTGTTGAATAAGTAACACTTGAAGCTCTAAGTGAAATAGAATAAATTGGGTAATGCTAAAATCCCGTTCAATGGATGTTAATGTTGGTCGAAAATTTAAGTTGTCATTTTTCTATCAAAACTTGGTATTTCATTAAGTTTCAGATTAATTAGGAATCCTCGAAGAAACATGTAATTTTTGGTGGACACGGTAGGTTTAACGACCAACTATACAGCGGGAACTAATTTTCTGGCCATATAATTGTGGTCGTATAGTTATATACAACATCATAAATTTTTACTCTAGGATACAGTGGGTTTAACGTCCAAGTATACGACGGGAATTAATTTTTCGGCCGTATAGTTGTGGTTGTATAGTTGGTACCACCATAGATGAAATATCTATAGTTGCTTCATAACTATACAGAGGGACCTATATGGGATGCGCCCGTATAGTTGCTTGTTACGGACGGTGGCTAGGGTTTTTGACCTCCCCTTATAAAGGTGATCGCATCTATCCTTTTTCATTAAGTTTTAACAGAGCTAAAGCCTCCAGCCTTGAAAAATCACTGCCATCTCCGTACAAGCCCATTCTAACAATATCCGTGTATCGAAGCCATGCCTCCTTTCTAGTTCAACAAGATTTGGAGGAAGAAGGAAGAGAAGCCCATGACGAGGATCGAGGGGGTAGAACCAAAAGAAGCATCATGATCATCCAGCTCAGATATCAAGCCTCTCCCAAATTGGGAGGACATGTTCCCGCAAAGGATGGAGATGATGAGGCAAGCAGATCAGATAAGGAGCAAGTATGAGTATCTCCCTAATCCTTAACATCACAACATAGGATCTTATTATAAACCTCCTCTCAGTCCGTCGGCTCTTCAACCTAAGAAGGCGCGTCAAGATGAGATTCATGATAAGATCTATCAATTGGAAAAAGGTTCAAAGGCATGTGTTGAAACTATTGGAGAAGGGTTGACTCCTACTAGATGATGAGCAAATACCTCGAGCAAAAGGTCAATGCCATCGACGGTAGAGTTAGTTTCTTGATAAAAACTGTTTTTGAGTTGACAGATGAGAAGAAATTCCCCCAGAAGAAAATATTGAAGCTCCAACTCGAAATGGCCAATCTCAGCATCTGCCTTGCAAGCATAGTGTCAACACCTGAATTTTTAATCCCAGATGCCTGTTATGCCATACATCACAATCCCATGATTACCATTTTTGCGAGACATAACCTAATTGGATACCACAGTACATCATCCATTACAAACCATACATAAGGTCTTACACAAATAACAATCTCATGATCCAGTTCTTAATACAACTCAGGTAGCGGAAATACGTAATAATAAAGGTAGCGTAGGCGAAGCTCCATCTTCGGGGTCACAGGCAATGTTGACGATGGGAGATGATCCTAGTTGTCGTAAACTTCCTGGGGTCCATCATCCTGGTACTCCTCTTCATAGTTGTAACATCCCAAAACTACTAAGCTTGGAATCATCAAATTCTAATCATCAAAATTAGGGTTAACAAAAACTTTTCTAAATGAAATCATGAATGCATGCATAGGTGTATGCATGGATTTTGAATTCTTTTAAAACCACCTGGTTTGTTTGTTCCATTGCTTGTAAAATGTTTCTTAGGTAAAATAAACATCATCTAAAACATTTCCCACACTTTTCCTAAAGACAAGTAAATCAAAACACATATATGAAATGAATGGTCAATTTGGCCAATTTAACGCACATGCCTACTTTGGCTGTCTCAAACTTTCAGAACCTAACAGACACTTTTCTGGATCTTTGCACCCCTTGAATGTACTCATAACAAGGTATCAAGGCCCATTTTGTGATCATCCAGAAACTTTCAAATGCATAGTTTAAATGACAATTAAAAATTGAATCTTTATCATATGGGAAGATCCCACTTTTTCAAAAACTACTCAAACAAGCTCAATTTTCAAAACCCAAGCATCTGCAGACTCACCAGCACCAATCTAGCAAACCCACCAAAAATCATTTCAAAATTCAAAACTTGATTTCATGCGGCCATTTCATCAAACAGGTTGCAGACACAAATCAAACAAACATCAAACACTATTGTGAGCAGTGATTCTTGCCTAACTGGTTCCCCATTTAGCTCACACACAACTCAGTAGATCATCTAGGAAGATTAGCCAGGCACTAGCACCACTGTGAGCTTTCCATTGTCATCAATGGTGAATAGCCGAGCACCCTCTTGCCACCCCATAGTCGACAGCAAGCTAAGAGCAGCAGCAAGCCTAGCCAGCATGTCTAGGAGGCAGCCCACCGTCCACCACCACTCACTGTCCCAGCCGCGAGCGTTGCCAAGCCCTGGACCACGTGCACAAGCCGCGGCCAGACCATGGCGAGTGTGCGCCAGAGCGCCACCCTCGACCATCACCCACAGACCGCGCGCCGCCCTGGCCGCGTGCATACACAATCCCCACCGACCTAGGAGACCGCCAGACATCCCCGTTTGCCGTCCCGTGCCGCACAGCCACCGCCCGCCGTCGAAGACGCCGCCTCTGCCGCGCAGAGCACCGCTCGTTCCAGACCAAACCACACCGCCCCATGCCTCGAGACCATGTCGTTGAGCATCGCCAGGAGACACCGCACCGTCCCCTACCCTTGCCCATGCCATCAGCCGCCTATAACATCGCCCCCGACGAGCTCACCGTGCGCCCCGACGGTCCCCTCGCTCGACTATAAATAGAGGCCGCCCCCGCATGATTTCTTCACACCACTTCACTCCCCTCTCCTCATTGATCGTGCCACACCATTCTCAGAGCAAGGCGAACACCACCTCACCGGAATTTCACTGGAGCCTGCCGCTGCCGGAGAAGAAGGGAGCCAGCGATTGGAGCCGCCCCAGGAGCTGCCGCGACCACCCTGAGTTCACCGTCGTCGACTTTGTCGTTCGCCCGCCTCGCCGACCCTCGCCAATACCCCGGTGATCCCCAGCGACCCTCACTGGCCGCGCTATGTTTCGTTCTCGCCGGAGTTGTCTCGCGTCGACGATGACTCCCAGCTGTTAGATTAGAACTAGATCGAACGATCCACGTCGCCCCATACCGCTTCGCCCAGCCCCGTGTCACTGACGAGTGGGGACACCCACTTAAGCATCCCATGGGAGCACTGCACTTAGCAGGCCGGCCCAGTAATTTTTCCCGCGCAGCCCATTTATTCAAATTAAACTTTTTCTATTTCAATTCAAACACACTTCTGTACCCAACTTCAAAAATCAACCCAGATCGATTCAGTGCACCAAAGTGAATGAAACCAATTTTGTTGGAAAGATCTGTGAATGCTGAATCCAAGCCCGTTAGATTCAAGTCATTTGGATCTATAGATCACCCATGGTAAAAATAACAAGGCAGAAGCTTTTCTGCATTCAAACTATTTTCGAATTTAAACCATAATAGCTTTTGAGTTGATTCCAACTCTCAAAAATCACATTTAACCATACCTTTCAGAATATATAAAAATATATAGGTTTACTTGCAGAAATAATGTTCATGTAATAAAAGAATGCTACATAAGCATTTCTAGCCACTTTAATTAATTAAAATAAAAGGGTAAAACCTTATTAAATTGTGACACCACTTTAAATCACATTCCCATGGACTACAATATGTGGTGATGGCATGTGTCAACATGAGCCAATGTTGGGTTTGGAGAATATTAAATCTTAAGTAGTTTTTCAATGAGTAGAAATTACTTTTCTAAAAATAAAAAGATTTAAACCAAGCCTTAACCTTGTAATGTTAGGGATGATGCTAGATCATCCATAGGACCCTTGTGTGTGATGATTGCAAGTAGTTAAGTATTGTTTGGTGATTGTGTACCTCGTATTTATTCATAGACGCTAGTACCGACCAAGGATACGAGCACGAAGGAGGATACTACGAAGAAGAAGCCGAGGAGAACTTCAACCACTGCTCTGCACAAGGCAAGATTATATTGACATTGATGCAAGCTAACACTTGCAGGACACCCTACTGATGCAACAAACCCCTACTTGTTACTATGCCTTAAGCATATGTGATCATACCCATTTGATAAACAAATCCTAGTTTTATGTGCAAGCTTCTTACTTTATTTCTTTATCAAAGCTTACTTACAGTTTACTTAAGTGACTGGTAGATATTGGAAAGATGCTGAAGGTTGCATAAAGAGCATAAAATTTGGCCTAAGTTAGAAACCTTGACATCAGCCTGAGACATAAGGTTGTACTTAGTTCAAACTCCACTAGTTACCACCCCTCATCATTACTACCCCCACCTGTAGATGCTAGTTCTAAGCATAAAACTTGATCAACTTTAGATGGGAATACTTGGTGGAAAATGGTTATGAAAACCTTGGAATGATGGATCATTCTATTGAAATGTTTTGGACATGTGTTTCCAAACACTTGAGAATTTTGGTGATAAAAATGTTGAGGCATGAGCCTTAGCCCTTTATAAAACTGATGGTTTTCTGGATGCGATACCATTCCAATTTTATCGTACAACCACAATAACCAAATATTGGGTAGGGCTTGACTGGAAACTTATATTCCTTAGTATTAGTTCCCTCACGGCCAAGGTCTGAGCTGAGGCTACCTTGTGAAGATTGTCCACCTGTGTAGTACCCAAGATGACAGTTGGTCATGGTTGGGAGGCCAAACCCACAGGAGAGGTGCTTATACTAGGGCGTGTAATCGAAAGGTTAGGATTGATTATCCGCATACTGAGTATGGTGAATTCAGGATTTGTTCCTGACGGATGTATCGAATGTTGTGGTGAAAGTGTACAATCTCCGCAGAGTGTCAAACTATTCGAATAGCCGCGTCCGCGGTTATGGACAGTTGGAGTGGCCATACTGTTCCCCCGTCAGACTTTTCAAAATGACCTGTGATATGAATTGAGACTTTGACTTGACCACAACAGAGTTGTGATATGAAATACCAGTTCCCGCTTAGGATTTATAAAATTGTGACTAGCTTTGGAGCTTAGTAGAGATAAATCTGGCATTTGCAAAACAACCCTAGAGCCTAGTGTCCTATTATCCAAAAACCCCCTTTACCTATTAGTATTAGTTTGCGAGTACTTAAAGAGTACTCATGGCTTTGTCCCTGGCTATTCCCATGGACATACTATGAAGAGGAGTACCTGGAAGATGGAACCCAGGAAGGTTACGACAACTAGGATCATCTCCCATCGTCAGCATTGCCTGTGACCCCGAAGATGGAGCTTCGCCTACGCTACCGTTATTGTTACGTATTCCGCTGCTTGATGATGTATTAAGAACTGGATCATGAGATCCCTATTTGTGTAAGAGCTTATGTATCGTTTGTAATGGATGATGTACTATGGTATCCAATTCTGTTATGTCTTGCAAAAATGGTAATCCTGGGATTGCGATGTATGGCATAACAAGCATCTAGGATTGAAAAATCCGGGTGTTGACAAGTTGGTATCAGAGCCATCCTGACCATAGGAGACCCTAGTTAGACTGGACGTTTGAATCAAAAACTTAGTTTCAAAAACCAAAGAAAACAAATATTTACAAAAACTTATTCTCATTCTTATCTCTTTGATTCTTTCATAAAAATTCATCTTCCTCAAAAACTCTTGCAAAATACATAAAATTTTGACACACTTGATCACTTTGCTAATCTACTCATCCTCTATTTTTATATATGGACGTGAAGTACAACAAGTTTTACCAACTTGGGAATGGGGGAGACCTTATCTTTGAGAGGGATCTGGATCAGCTTTCGGAACTTCTGGAGCGTCTGCACTTGAGTTCTTTGGAGCTCAGCTCAATGATCAAGGAGGAGAAGATCTGTAGTGGCTAATTGTTGCAAGTCTTGAGGAAAGATTGAACCTCCCATCGGAGGGAATTCAGTTTACCTTGAGGGAAAACAACTGGCTCGATGGACTTGCCAGAGCAATGCAGGAAGCTCTTTCCCGTCTGTGTGGGCAGAGCATCAATCAGATCAAGGGTACTCGCTTTGAGTTTTGCCCAAGACGTGATGCAAATGGACAACCACTGGAATCCCCATACCACCCCGAGCTGAAGACTCAATTGGACCACCTTAGCTTCATGATGTATGATCGTCAACAAGAGTTGGACAACTGCCGTGACTATTGCAACCACAAGTCTGCCATCATCAAGACGAAGGATCAGACCATAGCCATGCTAGAAAAGGATCGCAAGTCTCGCCGCCGTCATCTCGACAAAAAGGAGCGCATTATTGCCCGTCTTCGCCACCGCATCTCATCTCTGGAGGAGACCATCCACGAGAGAGACATGCAGTTGGAGGAAAGGGAGAATGCCGGAGAGGATCTTCGTGGAGACCCTTACTCTTATCTCAGCGATGACGATGATTTTCTAGAGGATCAGGCCATGGACTTCTTCACCGATGAGGATGATTTCGCCTTCATCGATGATGCTGAAGATGATGAAGCCACGGACTCCGAGGAGTAGTAGCACTGAGCACTAGCGTAGTGAGTAGTAGTCGGTCCCACTGTATCGTAATTTCCAGAATGGTTCTGAAAACCATCTGTTTTTCTTTGTTGTGGTGTGTGTTGTACTGTGTGCTATGAGTGAATGAATGAAAAATTAAGTTGCCAGAAAAATATGAGTCAAACATTTAAAACTTTTCAAAGACCCAAGACCTTAGAAATTTCCCTCTTTTCTCATGATCTATATCAATCTTCAGATGCCACGTGGAGGAAGTGGTTCAGCCCCGGACCCGATGTTACAGATCTTGCAAATGTTGACTTCTGACCGCGAAGCTGAAAGAGCGGAACGTCAAGCCAACCTAGCCACTATGCAACAGATAGCCCAGCTAGCCCACAACAACCAAGGCCACGGAAATCAGGACAACTATGGATCTAAGCTCAAGAATTTCCAGAATACTAACCCACCCGTTTTCACCAAGTCAGAAGGACCCTTAGATGCCGATGATTGGCTGCAAACCATGGAAAACAACCTAGAAATCTTCCGAGTGGAAGCCAACGAGAAAGTCCTGTTCGCCACCCATTGTCTAGCCGGAGATGCCAGGGCATGGTGGAACAGTGTTCACGCAATGACCGGAGGCCAGATGATGACCTGGGAGGAATTCAAGGTCAAGTTTAGCAGAACCCATATGCCACCAGGTTTGATCAAGAGAATGAGAGACGAGTTCAGAGAGTTGAAGCAAGGAAGGATGACTGTAGTGGAATACCATGAAGAATTTTTGTCATTAGCTAGGTATGCCCCGGACGAGATAGACACCGAAGCCAAGAAGAAGGAAAGATTCCTGAATGGTCTGCATGACGAGATGCAGACGGTGTTAGTCAATATCCCCTTTGCTGATATTAAAGCCCTTGTCGACTCTGCTATCCAGATGGAAGGAAAGATCAACCAAGCCAATGAGAACCGCAAGCGTCGCATGATGCATCAACCCGGAACCCATCAGACCCCAAAGTATCGCCCCAACCCATCTCCAGGATTTGCCCCAAGAACCAACAGACCCCCTATGATCCGTCCGACCTACCCCAACCGTGGAAACCCTAGACCCGGAGGAAATCACAACAACCCCGGCAACTCTAGCAATTTCACCCGTGCCCAACCCAAGTTCAACACCAACAATGTTATCGCCAACACCAACACTGCCCCGAGGACCGGAAGCAATGTTGTGCCTGTCGCAGCCAAGGACAAGTCACAAGTGACCTGTTATGACTGTGGAAATAAAGGCTACTATTCCAATGAATGCCCCAACAAGAAGAACGCTACAGCCCCCAATGCCAACGCCCCAGCTCAGCAGCAGCGTCGTGTCCAGCCAGGGAGAAGATTTGCCCCAGGGAATTCACTCAACCGCAATGGCCGTCTTTTTCTCATGCATGCTGAAGAAGCTCAGGAAGCGCCAGCCGTCGTGCTGGGTATGTTTTCTGTTAATTCAGTACTTGCAAGAGTGTTGTTTGACTCTGGTGCATCGCATTCATTTGTCACCGAAGAATTTGCCTGCACTAGTAAAATTCAACCCACCAAACTGAAGCACGTTATGATTGTGCAAATTCCCGGATCAACCACCAAAGCTAGGCAAATTTGCAAAGCTGTCCCTATCCGAATCCATGGCATAGATTTTTATGCTAATCTAATAGTACTCGGAACTAAAGGTTTGGAAGTAGAACTAGGAATGGATTGGATGTCCAAACATAAGGGATTGATTGACTGTGCTAAGAAAGCCATCACCATGACCAGTACAACCGGAATATTAGTCGAGCATATATCTGAAACCTTACCTCGCCAATTCAAGTATAACAAGAGTCTAGCCCAACCTACCATTGACCAAGTCCGGATAGTCTGTGAATACCCCGATGTATTTCCCGATGTTTTGCCCGGTATGCCCCCAGATCGGGATATCGAGTTTATCATCGAACTAATCCCCGGAACAGGACCCATAGCCCAGAGACCCTATAGTATGAACCCGTCGGAACTAGCAGAACTGAAGAAGAAACTAGATTCTATGCTAGAAATTGGATTGATTCAACCAAGTGCGTCACCATGGAGATCACCTGTCTTATTTGTGGACAAGAAAGATGGAGGTAACCGTTTGTGTACGGATTATCGAAAGTTGAATGATGTCACCATCAAGAACAAGTACCCCTTGCCCAAGATAGAAGATTTGTTTGATCAGTTGACCGGTGCCCAGGTGTTTTCTAAGATTGATCTTAGAACTGGCTATCATCAACTCAAAATTCGTGCAGAGGATATTCCAAAGACTGCCTTTACCACCAGATATGGATTGTACGAGTATATAGTCATGTCTTTTGGATTAACCAATGCCCCCGCTTATTTCATGAACCTCATGAATAAGATTTTTATGGACTTCCTGGATAAGTTTGTCGTTGTTTTCATCGATGACATTCTGATTTATTCCAAATCATAAGAAGAACATGAGCTACACCTAAGGACCATTCTTGGAACCCTTAGAGAGCATCAGCTGTATGCAAAGTTTAGCAAATGTGAATTCTGGTTACAGGAGGTAGGATTCCTCGGTCACATTGTATCAGCCGGAGGAATTGCCGTTGACCCTGCCAAAGTGAAAGATGTAGAAGGTTGGCAAGCCCCAACCACTCAAACCCAAGTTCGTGCATTTCTCGGATTGGCGGGATATTACCGCAAATTCGTAGAAGGATTCTCGAGTATCGCCAGACCCATGACCCAATTGCTGAAGAAGGATAAGAAGTTTGAATGGACAGACAAGTGTGAAGCGAGTTTTCAAGAACTCAAGAGGAGATTGATATCAGCCCCAATCTTGATCATGCCGGATATCACGAAGCCCTTCGATGTGTATTGTGACGCATCCAAGATTGGTCTCGGATGTGTGCTAATGCAAGAAGGCAAAGTTATATCTTATTTATCTCGACAATTGAAACAACAAGAGCAAAACTATCCAACCCATGACCTTGAACTCGCAGCAGTAGTCCTATCCCTGAAGACATGGATACATTACCTAATGGGAAACCGTTGTGAGATTTATTTGGATCACAAGAGCCTAAAGTATATATTCACTCAGAAGGAGTTGAATATGAGGCAGAGAAGATGGATTGAGCTAATCAAGGATTACGACCTGAACATTCACTATCACCCTGGTAAAGCCAACGTGGTAGCCGATGCCCTTAGCAGATTGTCGTGCCGCTTGAACTCCATGATTTTGAAGGAGCAACCAAGTTTGCACAAGGAGATGGAAGATTTTCGAATGGAATTAGTAAGTGAAGGATTTTTGGCTAGCATAGAACTTCAGCCCACTTTGATCAGTCAGATTAAAGAGGCGCAGAAGGGAAATGCCAGTATCGACGGAATCAAGCGTCGTATCGGTACGGGCAAAGTACCCGGATTCACCGAGGACGAAGAAGGAGTTTTGTGGTACAAAGGACGCCTTTGTGTACCAGCAGATTCGGAATTGAAAGAAGTTATCTTGAAGGAGGCTCATGATACTCATTATTCTATCCATCCTGGAGGGACTAAGATGTATCAAGATTTGAAAGAGCAATTTTGGTGGCATAAGATGAAGAGAGAAATCGGAAGCTATATCGCCAAGTGTGATATATGTCAGTGAGTCAAGGAGGGACATCAAAGACCCGCTGGATTGTTGCAACCTTTGCAAATTCCGGAATGGAAATAGGATTCTGTAGGAATGGACTTTATCACTGGACTACCTACTTCTAGTAGGGGAAATGACTCTATCTGGGTCATAGTGGACAGATTGTCCAAAGTCGCCCATTTCTTGCCCGTTAAAACCACCTATCAGAGTTCGAAGCTAGCAGAGTTATACATCGCTAGAATCGTCAGTTTGCACGGAGTCCCCAAGAACATAGTATCAGATCGAGGAACTCAGTTTACCTCGAGATTCTGGAAGAAAGTCCAAGAAGTTTAGGAACCCGCCTAGATATCAGTACCGCGTAGCACCCTCAGACCGATGGACAAACGGAGCGAGTAAATCAAATACTCGAAGATATGCTTAGAGCATGTGTGCTAGAATATAGATCCAAGTGGGAAGACTGTCTGCCGTTTGCAGAATTTTCCTACAACAATAGTTACCAAGCCAGTTTGCAAATGGCCCCATTTGAATTCATGTACGAAAGAAAGTGTCGCACCCCTTTGAACTGGTCGGAAGTAGGAGAGAGTCAGATTTTCGGACCCAACATTCTCCGAGAAGCAGAAGAGAAGGTTCACAAGATTCGTGAGCACCTCAAGACCGCCCAATCCCGACAGAAGAGTTATGCCGACAAGAGACGTCGAGACCTCGCATTCAATATAGGAGATTTTGTTTATCTGAAAGTGTCGCCATTGAAGGGAATGCAACGTTTCCAACTCAAAGGGAAGTTAGCCCCCATATATATCGTACCTTTAAAAATTTTGAACCGTCGAGGAGAAGTATCGTATCAATTGGAACTACCTGAAGATATGTCAGTTGTGCACAATGTGTTCCATATCTCGTTACTTCGCCAATGTCTTGAAGTCCCCAAGAAGACCGAAGTGTTCAAGAATATCGATCACCGGACCATAGAGATCAACGATGACCTGACCTATCCTGAAGTACCCATCCGCATTTTGGAAGAAGCTTTTAGAACTACCCGAACCTGAAGCATAAAGTTTCTCAAGATTCAGTGGAGCAACCACACAGAACAGGAAGCTACCTGGGAGCGCGAAGATCACATCAGGACGGAGTTTCCCGATCTCTTCAAATCCTAGGTAATCTTTTCGTCCTTTTTCAAATCTTGGGACGAGATTTTGTTTAAGGGGGGAAGGTTTGTAACATCCCAAAAATACTAAGCTTGGAATCATCAAATTCTAATCATCAAAATTAGGGTTAACAAAAACTTTTCTAAATGAAATCATGAATGCATGCATAGGTGTATGCATGGATTTTGAATTCTTTTAAAACCACCTGGTTTGTTTGTTCCATTGCTTGTAAAATGTTTCTTAGGTAAAATAAACATCATCTAAAACATTTCCCACACTTTTCCTAAAGACAAGTAAATCAAAACACATATATGAAATGAATGGTCATTTTGGCCAATTTAACTCACATGCCTACTTTGGCTGTCTCAAACTTTCAGAACCTAACAGACACTTTTCTGGATCTTTGCACCCCTTGAATGTACTCATAACAAGGTATCAAGGCCCATTTTGTGATCATCCAAAAACTTTCAAATGCATAGTTTAAATGACAATTCAAAATTGAATCTTTATCATATGGGAAGATCCCACTTTTTCAAAAACTACTCAAACAAGCTCAATTTTCAAAACCCAAGCATCTGCAGACTCACCAGCACCAATCTAGCAAACCCACCAAAAATCATTTCAAAATTCAAAACTTGATTTCATGCCGCCATTTCATCAAACAGGTTGCAGACACAAATCAAACAAACATCAAACACTATTGTGAGCAGTGATTCTTGCCTAACTGGTTCCCCATTTAGCTCACACACAACTCAGTAGATCATCTAGAAAGATTAGCCAGGCACTAGCACCACTATGAGCTTTCCATTGTCATCAATGGTGAATAGCCGAGCACCCTCTTGCCACCCCATAGTCGACATCAAGCTAGGAGCAGCAGCAAGCCTAGCCAGCATGTCTGGGAGGCAGCCCACCGTCCACCGCCACTCCTTTGTCCCAGCCATGGCGTTGCCAAGCCCTGGACCGCGCGCACAAGCCGCGCCCAGACCATGCCGAGCATGCGCCAGAGCGCCACCCTCGACCATCACCCACAGACCGCGCGCCGCCCTCGCCGCGTGCATACACAATCCCCACCGACCTAGGAGACCGCCAGACATCACCGTTTGCCGCCCCGTGCCGCACATCCACCGCCCGCCGTCGAAGACGCCGCCTCTGCCGTGCAGAGCACCGCTCGTTCCAGACCAAACCACACCGCCCCATGCCTCGAGACCATGTCGTTGAGCATCGCTAGGAGACACCGCACCGTCCCCTACCCTTGCCCATGCCATCACCCGCCTGTAACATCGCCCCCGACAAGCTCACCGTGCGCCCCGACGGTCCCCTCGCTCGACTATAAATAGAGGCCACCCCCGCACGATTTCTTCACACCACCTCACTCCCCTCTCCTCACTGATCGTGCCACACCATTCTCAGAGCAAGGCGAGCACCACCTCGCCGGAATTTCACTGGAGCCTGCCGCTGCCGGAGAAGAAGGGAGCCAGCGATTGGAGCCGCCCCAGGAGATGCCGCGACCACCCCTGAGTTCGCCGTTGTCGACTTCGTCGTTCGCCTGTACCCGCGCTAGGTTTCGTTCTCGCCGGAGTTGTCTCGCGTCGATGATGACTCCCAGCCGTTAGATTAGAACTAGATCGAACGATCCACGTCGCCCCATACCGCTTGGCCCAGCCCCGTGTCACTGACGAGTGGGGACACCCACATAAGCAGCCCGCGGGAGCGCTGCGCTTAGCAGGACGGCCCAGTAATTTTTCCCGCGCAGCCCAGTTATTCAAATTAAACTTTTTCTATTTCAATTCAAACACACTTGTGTACCCAACTTCAAAAATCAACCCAGATCGATTCAGTGCACCAAATTGAATGAAACCAATTTTGTTGGAAAGGTCTGTGAATGCTGAATCCAAGCCCGTTGGATTCAAGTCATTTGGATCTATAGATCACCCATGGTAAAAATAACAAGGCAGAAGCTTTTCTGCATTCAAACATTTTTCAAATTTAAACCATAATAGCTTTTGAGTTGATTCCAACTCTCAAAAATCACATTTAACCATACCTTTTAGAATATATAAAAATATATAGGTTTACTTGCAGAAATAATTTTCAAGTAATAAAAGAATGCTACATAAGCATTTCTAGCCACTTTAATTAATTAAAATAAAAGGGTAAAACCTTATTAAATTGTGACACCACTTTAAATCACATTCCCATGGACTACAATATGTGGTGATGACATGTGTCAACATGATCCAATGTTGGGTTTGGAGAATATTAAATCTTAAGTAGTTTTTCAATGAGTAGAAATTACTTTTCTAAAAATAAAAAGATTGAAACCAAGCCTTAACCTTGTAATGTTAGGGATGATGCTAGATCATCCATAGGACCCTTGTGTGTGATGATTGCAAGTAGTTAAGTATTGTTTGGTGATTGTGTACCTCGTATTTATTCATAGACGCTAGTACCGACCAAGGATACGACGAGGAAGGAGGATACTACGAAGAAGAAGCCGAGGAGAACTTCAACCACTGCTCTGCACAAGGCAAGCTTATATTGACATTGATGCAAGCTAACACTTGCAGGACACCCTACTAATGCAACAAACCCCTACTTGTTACTATGCCTTAAGCATATGTGATCATACCCATTTGATAAACCAATCCTAGTTTTATGTGCAAGCTTCTTACTTTATTTCTTTATCAAAGCTTACTTAGAGTTTACTTAAGTGACTGGTAGATACTGGAAAGATGCTGAAGGTTGCATAAGGAGCATAAAATTTGGCCTAAGTTAGAAACCTTGACATCAGCCTGAGACATAAGGTTGTACTTAGTTGAAACTCCACTAATTACCACCCCTCATCATTACTACCCCCACCTGTAGATGCTAGTGCTAAGCATAAAACTTGATCAACTTTAGATGGGAATATTTGGTGGAAAAATGGTTATGAAAACCTTGGAATGATGGCTCATTCTATTGAAATGTTTTGGACATGTGTTTCCAAACACTTGAGAATTATGGTGATAAAAATGTTGAGGCATGAGCCTTAGCCCTTTATAAAACTGATGGTTGTCTGGATGCGATACCATTCCAATTTTATCGTGCAACCACAATACCCGAATATTGGGTAGGGCTTGACTGGAAACTTATATTCCTTAGTATTAGTTCCCTCACGGCCAAGGTCTGAGCTGAGGCTACCTTGTGAAGATTGTCCACCTGTGTAGTACCCAAGATGACAGTTGGTCATGGTTGGGAGGCCAAACTCACAGGAGAGGTGCTTATACTAGGGCGTGTAATCGAAAGGTTAGGATTGATTATCCGCATACTGAGTATGGTGAATTCAGGATTTGTTCCTGATGGATGTATCGCATGTTGTGGTGAAAGTGTACAATCTCTGTAGAGTGTCAAACTATTGAATAAGCGTCATGATTATGGACAGTTGGAGATGCCATACTGTTCCCCCGTCAGACTTTTCAAAATGACATGTGAGATGAATTGATACTTTGACTTGACCACAACAGAGTTGTGATATGAAATACCAGTTCCCGCTTAGGATTTATAAAATTGTGACTAGCTTTGGAGCTTAGTAGAGATAAATCTGGCTTTTGCAAAACATCCCTAGAGCCTAGTGTCCTATTATCCAAAAACCCTCTTTACCTATTAGTATTAGTACTCATGGCTTTGTCCCTGGCTATTCCCATGTACAGACTATGAAGAGGAGTACCTGGAAGATGGAACCCAGGAAGGTTACGACAACTAGGATCATCTCCCATCGTCAGCATTGCCTGTGACCCCGAAGATGGAGCTTCGCCTACGCTACCGTTATTGTTACGTATTCCGCTTCTTGATGTTGTATTAAGAACTGGATCATGAGATCCCTATTTGTGTAAGAACTTATGTATCGTTTATAATGGATGATGTACTATGGTATCCAATTCTGTTATGTCTCGCAAAATGGTAATCCTGGGATTGCGATGTATGGCATAACAAGCATCTAGGATTGAAAAATCCGGGTGTTGACAATAGTCTGGCCACGGGAATAGCCAGGGACAAAGCCATGAGTACTTTTTAAGTACTTACAAACTAATACTAACAAGTGAAGGGGGTTTTTGTAGTAGGACACTAAGCTCTAGGGTTGTTTTGCAAAAAGCCAGATTTACCTATACTAAGTTCAGAAGCAAGAGAAAGCTAGTTGAATTTTATAACACCTAAGTGGGAACTTGTATTCCATATCACAACTCTGTTGTGGTCAAGTCAAAATCTCAATTCATTTCACAAGTCATTTTGAAAACATCTGATGGGGGAACAGTATGGCCAATCCAACTGTCCATAACAGCGGACGCGGCTATTCGAATAGTTTGACACTCTGTAGAGATTGTACACTTTCACCACAAAATTCGATACATCCGTCAGGAACAAATCCTGAATTCACCATACTCAGTATGCGGGTAATCAATCCTAACCTTTCAATTACACGCCCTAGTATAAGCACCTCTCCTGTGAGTTTGCCCTCCCAACCATGACCAACTGTCATCTTGGGTACTACGCAGGTGGACAATCTTCACAAGGTAGCCTCATCTCAGACCTTGGCCATGAGGGAACCCATACTAAGGTATATAAGTTTCTAGTCAAGCCCTACCGATTTCTTGGGTATTGTGGTTGTACAGTAAAATTGGAATGGTATCGCATCCAGACAACCATCAGTTTTATAAAGGGCTAAGGCTCATGCCTCAACATTTTCATCACCAAATTCATCTGGTGTTTGGAAACACATGTCAAAACATTTCAATAGAATGATCCATCATTCCAAGGTTTTCATAACCATTTTTCCTCCTAGTATTCCCATCTAAAGTTGATCAAGTTTTATGCTTAGCACTAGCATCTACAAGTGGGAGTGAGTACTAATGAAGGGTGGTAAAAAGTGTAGTTTTAACTAAGTTCAATCTCATGCCTTAGGATGACATCAAGATTTTCTAGCTTAGGCCAAATTTAATGCTCTTTATGAAACCTTCAATTATCCTCCTAGAATGTACAAATCACTTAAGTAGACTCTAAGTAATATCTTTGATAAAGAAATAAAGTAGAAGCTTGCAAGTAAAAATAGGAGGGGGTATCAAATGGATATGATCACATATGCTTAAGGCATCTAATGGTCATGGTACCAAGTAAGTATTTGCTTGCATCAGTCTTAGTATAATCTTTCTAAGTTAATAGCTTGCAAGTATTGGCTTGCCATGTGCAGAGCAGTGGTTGAAGTTCTCCTCGGCTTCTTCTTCGTAGTATCCTCCTCCCTCCTCGTATCCTTGGTCAGTACTAGCGTCTATAAATAAATATGAGGTACACAATCACCAAACAATACTTAACTATTGCTAAACATCACTCAAAGGTTCACACTAGATGATCTATCATCATCACTATCATTACAAGATTAAAGCACTTGTCTTATTTATTTTAATTTGAGAAAAGTAATTTCTCCTCGTATCCTTGGTCGGTACTAGCGTCTATAAATAAATACGAGGTACACAATCACCAAACTTAACTACTTTCAATCACACAAAAGGGTTCTAAATATAATTTAGCATCATCACTAATATTACAAGATTAAAGCATTTGTCTTATTGATTTTATTTTTAGAAAAGTAATTTCTACTCAATAAAAAACTACTTAAGATTTAATATTCTGCAAACCAAACATGGGATCATGTTGACACATGTCATCACCACATATTTCAGTACGTGGGAATGTGATTTAAAGTGGTGTCACAATTTAATAAGGTTTAACCCTTTTATTTTTAATAAATAAAGTGACTAGAAATGCCTATGTGGCATTCTTTTATTACTTGGACATTATTTATGTAAGTAAACCCATATATTTTTATATATTCTGAAAGGTATGATCAAATGTGATTTTTGAGAGTTGGAATCAACTCAAAAGCTATTATGGTTGAAATTTGAAAAATGTTTGAATGCAGAAAAGCTTCTTCCTTGTTATTTTTACCAAGGTTGATCTACAGATCCAAATGATTTGAAATCAACGGGCTTGGATTAATAATTTCAATACCTTTCTAACAAAATTTGTTTCATGCAATTTGGTTCACTGAATTAAGATGGGTTGATTTTTGAAACTAGGTACAGAACTGAGTTTGAATGAAAATATAAAAATCTAAATTCAAACGAGTGGGCTGCGCGGGAAGGGGTAATGGTCCGGCCCAGTTTCACTCCGCAGCACAGGGCGCAACTGATAGGGGGTCTACTGGTCAGTGATTCTTTAAATGTGAAGCCGTACGGGGCAATGTGGTGCGTTGGATTAGAATGAAGATCGACAACTGAGGGTCGTCGTCGACGATGAACAGGTCACCGGCGAGCTCGAACCCTAGCGGATCGGTGGGGGTGCATAGGAGGCATACCGGGGCTCCAGCGACGATGGAGAGGCGGGCAAACGACGAAGTCGACAACGGCGAACTCAGGGGTGGTCGTGGCAGCTCCGGGGGTGGACGAAATCAACGGCTCCTCTTCTCCTCCGCAACGGCGAGCTCCAGCGCAATTCCGGCGATGCGCTGCTCGCCTTTCTCCAGATAAGGGGTGGAACGATCAGTGAGGTGAGGGGAGTGAGATGGTGTGCTTCAATCGGCTAGGGGTGGCCTCCTTTTATAGGCCCGACGGTGAGACCGAACGGGATGGGAAGGCGACGGTGGCGACACGGCTATGGGCAGCTAGAAGCATGGCCGAGGGTAGCGATCGATCGGTGGTCTCCTGGCGATGCTCTAGGGCTTTAATGCGCGTGTAGGGGCGGTGGCAAACGGTCGGGAACGTGCGGTGCTCTGCGCGGAATAGGCGGCATCTTCGACGGCGAGCAGTGGCTGTGAGGCATGGGGCGGAGAAAGGGGATACCAATTGAAATGGATCGTATGGGCACCTAGAGGGGGGGTGAATAGGTGCTAACCAATTTTTAATACTTTTTAAATTTTAGGCTTGACACAAAGTAAATTCTCTAGATATGCAACTACGAGAATTTCCCTATATGTAACCCTAACTACTAAGCACGTAAAAGAGGAGCGAGGAAACCGTAGTGGAGCACGCGGAGACACAGGGATTTGTTTTACCGCAGTTCCTTCCTTGTTAAGGGAAGTACATCTGTGTTGGAGGGGTGGGCAGTTCTAAGACCACCATGCCACAATAGGCCTCACCCTATTCTCCGATGGATCTCGCCACGAGAGGCCTGATCCACCTTCTCCACTATTGGATCCCTTCGAGGCGGGAACCGGTGCCTTTTACAACACTATCAAGGCACACACCCACAACCGAATTGGGGGCTCCCGAGATGACAACAAGCTGCCACAAGAACAAGGTTTATCAATATAAACAAAAACGAGGATCTAGATATTTGCAAGAAATACTAGATCGGAGGTTCTCCAAATGAATGGAGAGGAGATGAAGTGCTTGATTGCTGATGATGAAGATCGAGTTCTCCTCCTTCGATTCCCCAAGGTATGGGGCCTTTGGGTGGATCTAGGTGGAGCACTCTTGGATGCAGCTTTCAGATCTAATCTGGTCTTTTTCGAGATGAATCAAGAGTTCTGGTAGGAGGGGGAAGGCTGGATTAAATACCCCCTCCCCAGATCTGGCCGTTGCACAACTTTGGGGGCGGATTATCCGCCCCCCACTTGGGGCGGATTATCCGCCCCCTGGGAAAACTCCGCCCCAAGGGCTGATTCTCCAGGGGAAACTCCGCCCCCTCTCTAGGGCTTGCGCCTTGGTGAAGCTTGGTGAAGATTTTGGGGGGCGGATAATCCGGCCCCCCTGAGGGGCGGATTATCCGGCCAAGCCAGAAAGTCCGGCCAAAACTCCGCCCCCTCTCTGGGGCTTGCGCCTTGGCGATGAGAAAGGGGGCGGATTATCCGGCCCCCCTGAGGGGCGGATTATCCGCCGGGGCCGGAAATTCCGGCCAAAATTCCGCCCCCCTTCTGGGGCTTGCGCCTGCTTCGGCAAAGGGAGGGGCGGATTATCCGCCCCTGGTGGGTCCGGATTATCCGCCCCCAAAGGCAGAGTTCTTTTCCCTTTATTCTCAAATAGAGCTACAATACTTCAACACACATTAAATGATCCTTGGTATTGTTATCTAACACACAAAACACTAGGGATTAAGAAATGTTCTTTCATCTGCGGGGTTGCTGGGGCAATGGTGATCACGTATGCACGCGGTGAGGGCGGCGCGCGGTCTGTGGGCGGTCGAGGGTGGCGCTCTGGCGCTCTCTCGTCATGCGCTTAGAGAAGCTTGGCATGGCATGGGTGTGTGGTCCAGTGGTTGGCAGGGTTCGAGCGCTGGACAGGGGGTGGCGGTGGACGGTGGGCTGCCTCCTAGACATGGTGGCTAGGCGCGGCGAACGCTCCTACTAGCTTGCCATGGTCGGTTGTCAAGGGGTTCTCAGGTTGGCATGGTATGGTGCAAAGGGTAGGGGCTAGGGTTGGTCAAAGCACTGGTTGGCACTGGGGGAGACAAGGATGAGCAATGGTGAACATTGCTTAGCCAAATTCCTGCTCAAAACAGTGAAGTTTGGCCAGATTGATTTGTTGTCTCCAAGTGTTTGATGAAATGGCCGCATGAACTCATGTTTTTAATTTTGAAAATATTTTTGGTGGGTGTGCTAGGCATGTGCTAGTGAGTCTGTGGATGCTTGGGTTTTGCAAATTGAGCTTGATGGAGTGGTTTTTGAAATAGTGGGATCTTCCCATATGAAATAGATTCAATTTTAAACTGTCATTTAAACTATGCATTCAAATGTTTTTGGATGATCACAAGGTGGGCCTTGGCACCTTGTTATGAGTACTATCAAGGGGTGCAAAGATCCAAACAAGTTTCTATTAAGTTTTGAAAGTTAGGGATAGCCAAAGTAGGCATGGGAGTTAAATTGACCAAAGTGACCATTCACTTAATTTGTTTGTTTTGATTTGTTTGTCTTTGGGAAAAGTTTGGGGATTGTTTAGATGATGTTTATTTCACCTAAGAATCATTTTACAAGCAAATAAACACACAATCATGGCAACTCAAAAGAATCCAATTTGTAATGCATACACATATGAATGCTTTCATATTTTTAATTGGAGAATTTTTTGTTAACCCTAATTTTGATGATTAGAGTTTGATGATCCAAGTTTAATATTTTTGGGATGTTACACATAGCTAAATTTTGCAGCACAGGAGAAGAAGGCAATACTCTTCCCACCAAAGAGGAGGAATAGGTACCAAAAAGGAGTTATTTGATCCCGCATGGCTTGATTCCAAGCTTGGGGAGATCTTTAAGACCTTGTAATCTATCTTATAAGTTTTATGTTATTATTTTAGTCTTGCATTACTTCAAGCTTAGAAATAAAGATTGCATAATTAGAATTCCCTTTAGGTATAGTCAATCCTATTTATGAAATTATGAGTTTGTTATCATATATGGAGCATTATTGAGTTTGTTCTTGTCTTATTAGATATATGAATGGATTGAGTATAATTTTACTTGCACTTAATGATAGCAATAGGAGTCTTTCACACCATTGGTATTAACGGCACATATAAAGATAATTTAATTGATATGTTGTAAGTTTATGGTTTTATTTACAAAAGGAAAATAATCTAATTAGTCAAGTTGAGAAAGAAACCTTGAACAGAGGAAAATTAAAAAGTGCTATCAAATTAGAGTGAGAACAACTCGAGGTACAATTTTCAAGTCATAAAGATGCTTCATATACAATTGGAATTTGGTAATTGTGATCATTAAACTTTGAATACCTACATGAAGTGGAATGTATGGCTAGCTCCTTTGCACATCACTTACACAAAAGTGTGAGCATATATATATTAAAAGAAAGAAGAAGAAAACAAGCAAATGTGCAAAGAGAAAATAGGCATATGCCACCATATTGTAGTAAGACAAAGAAACGTTTGAGATTCTGAATCCCAAGTGAATATATTAATCCTAAAAGACTTGGGACTACCTCGCTAACTCATTCGGTCGAAATGAATACTTCTACAACATGTTGAAAGTAATCTTTCGTTAACTGTTAAAATCTAAGGTGTGGAAGCCTTCTAATATTATTTAGATGGTTCGAGTAAGGTACTATTCATGAACATATTCCTATCTATCATATATGACAATCACATGCTGCAACTGCCTCATTTATTTTATCGACTCAGCTTCATGAATATGAGGATCACATCCATTAAAGCTAAAATTGCTAGGGACGAGCAAGAGTCTAAGCTTGGGGAAGTTGATGAGTGCATATTTGCACCATGTTTTATATTATTATTTTGCATTGTAGTGGTAGGATCTTGGTATTTTATGGCGTTCGCACGCACCTTTTATGTTTATTTTCACCAGGATCATGACAGATGATGGATCCGATGGACACAATTCTTGGACCATTTATATTGGAGTGAAAAGAAGCCAAAAACAACGTAAATCGCTAAATTGGGAAATATCAATAATATACCAGAAGAAAACCCGAAGCGATTTGAGGACACAAAAGGTTTAATGACCAACTATACAGTGAGAATACTTTTTTCGGCCATATAGTTCCTGCCGTATAGTTGGCGCCACCACCGCCTCCTCAAATAGTTTCAACCCGTGCAACTGGATCAGAGAGACGACATACAGAACACCTAGAAATCACCGAAAACCTCACCTCCGGAAGGGATCAGGAGGGGGAACTTGCCCCAGGGATCCATCTTCGCCCTAATTAGATCTAGGAGGCCAAGGCCTCGATCTCCATCTTCATCAACCGCTGCATCCCCATCATCCCCATCATCTCCATCCATCTCATCTATATCGTGTTGTAAATATAGCACTAGTTGTGGATTTATACAAGAACTATTCATCTATAATTGTTTCCAATACCATTGCCATGATGTTGATTGCCTCCATGTCTGAGTAGATCATTAGTTCTTGGGGATATGAAGAAACCCTAGTATATGATTGAGATGATATGGAGATTATTATGTTATACATTATTATGTGTATGGGTTAATTGTCTTCATCTTGATGTCGAGAGTTGTGCACCTCTTTAATATTTGCCTCTTATGGAGACTTGATGAAGGGGGTTACTTGTTGGTAGACGAAGGCATGATATCACTTACTATGACTATAAAATTCTTCTCATCCTTTATGTACTAACTTGGGGAAAGCAAGGAGAACTCATTATGCCATGTCCATGCCGTGGGAGAAATCCCTTAATAGCGGGATAATATGATTGATGTCGTTTATCTGTCAGCTGTGGTTATGAAGGATGATGTGAGTAGTGGTTGCTGCCTATTCGTCCATATATGGATCTCCTCCCACATACATACATGTCATGAGAATATTTGCAATAATAAACTCCGCCCCAAGGGCGGATTCTCCGGGGGAAACTCCGCCCCCTCTCTAGGGCTTGCGTCTTGGTGAAGCTTGGTGAAGATCTTGGGGGCGGATAATCCGGCCCCCCAGAGGGGCGGATTATCCGGCCCAGCCGGAAAGTCCGGCCAAAACTCCGCCTCCTGGGGCTTGTGCCTTGGCGATGAGCAAGGCGGATTATCCGCCCCGAGGCGGATTATCGGCGGGCTGGAAAATCCGCCAAAGTTCCGCCCTCCCAGGGCTTGCGCTGCTTGGGCAAAGGGAGGCGGATTATCCGCCTGGTGGGGCGGATTATCCGCCCCAAAGGCGATTCTTTCCCTTTATTCTCAAATAGAGCTGCAACACTTCAACACACATTAAATGATCCTTGGTATTGTTATCTAACACACAAAACACTAGGGATTAAGAAATGTTCTTTCAATCTCCCCCTTTTTGGTGTTAGATGATAATACTAGGATTTGCAATAAAACCGGCAGGATTTGCAATAAAACCGGCAAATGCCACCTTAAATAATGAGAGACGCTCCCCTAGATGTGTGCATATTTAAGATTTGCATTTGAATACAAATACACACACTAGGGAGAACACTACTTTAAGGTTTGGGAAATACAGTCATACCACCGGGATGATAATATAGCCAAAGCATACGTAGATAATCCCATGAATCCATATGCCATCAAATATGCTCCATAATTCCAGAATTCCATGGGGTCGATAATAGATAAATCCAGAATTCCATGAATACCAAACATAGTACCAAACTGTGGAGTACGACATAGTCTTACATAAACAAACACAAATAGCAACTGAGTTCACGCAAGAAAAGGCACAAGCAAGCAAATAAAAACGACTAAAATCAAAGGCTTGTGCCCGACCCTTGCAAATCCACGAGGCCTAATAGAACTACTTCTCCCCCTTTGGCATCGAAACACCAAAAAGGAAGAAGAGCGATGCTAACGCCCCTGGAGATCACTCCTCCTCATCCTCGTCGTAGATGGTTAAAAGAGGGAGAAAAAGGCTTGGGTTGAGAGCATTAAACTGAGATGGTACTACACACCCAAATTTGCAAGAATCAAATCAATCAAAAGCCAAATTTGAGTGTGTTTTCCATAAGAACAAGAGATATGCAAGAAAATCCAATGGGACCCATGAAAACCCAACTCTTCTCAAGGAAGAGGGCGGTGGCCGAAGCCACCATGTTGGAGCGCATGGCATGACACCGCGAAGATGTATCTTGAGTTCAAAACCAATGCTCATCGATGACCCACATATCACAAAATGATATTAAGGGAAATGATTTTACTTGCTTTTGGCATTATGGGGGGAGGGTTGGCCCAATCAATTAGGACCACACTCCCCCTATGTCTATGCCTGCATCTAAACCAAATACATGAATAAGAGCAAGTGAGTGCGCAAGGGTAGTCAAGCCAAGCTCCTTGAATCTATGATATTTAGCTCATTCCTCAAATAACAAAATCTTGCTTCATCAAGAGGCTTCGTGAAAATATCAGCAAGTTGGTTCTTCGTGCTCACAAAGGATAGAGGAATATCTCCAAGAGCAACATGATCCCGAATAAAGTGGTTGCGAATCTCTATATGTTTTGTTCTTGTATGCTGCACGGGATTGTAAGAAATTTTGATAGCACTTTCATTGTCGCATAAAAGAGGCACTTTGTCACAATTGACACCATATTCCTTTAAAGTTTGCCTTGTCCACAACAATTGAGTACAAGCACTTGCAGTAGCAACATATTCAGCTTGAGAGTGAAATACAATTGCTTTCTTTGATGACCAGCACACTAGAGACCTGCCCAAGAATTGGCATGCACCAGAGGTTGATTTCCTATCATCTTTGTCACCAGCCCAATCTGAATCAGTGTAACCACATAGAGAGAAACTTGAACCCTTGGGGTACCATAGCCGAAAATTTGGGGAATGAACCAAATATCGGAAGATTCGCTTGACTGCCACTAAGTGGGTTTCTTTAGGAGCGGCTTGGTACCTTTCACACACTCCTACACTTAACATGATATCGGGCCTAGATGCGCAAAGGTAAAGGAGAGAGCCGATCATGGATCGGTATACCTTTTGATCCACGTCTTTACCCTTGGGATTGAGCTCAAGATGACACTTTGTTTGGATTGGGGTAGCAACGCCATTGAGATCTGTCATCTTGAACCTTTTGAGCATGTCTTGGATGTACTTAGCTTGATTAATAAAGGTTCCCTCTCTAAGTTGTTTGATCTCAAATCCAAGAAAGAACCTGAGCTCACCCATCATGGACATCTCAAACCTGTCAGTCATAAGCTTCGAAAATTCATCGTTAAAAGCTTGGTTAGTAGAGCCAAAAATAATGCCATCTACATAAAGTTGGCATACAAAAATCTCCCCATTGACCTTCTTAGTAAAAAGAGTGGGATCGATTTGCCCAACTTCGAATCCACGGTCTAGCAAAAGCTCTTTAAGGTGCTCATACCACGCACGTGGGGCTTGTTTAAGGCCATAGAGCGCCTTATCGAGTTTATAGACATGGTTCGGAAATTTGGGGTCCTCAAACCCCGGGGGCTGCTTGACGTATACTAACTCGTGTAGAGGACCATTAAGGAAAGCGCTCTTAACATCCATTTGTTGTAATTTAAAATTATGATGGGCTGCATATGCAAGAAGGATACGGATGGACTCAAGGCGAGCCACAGGAGCGTAGGTCTCGCCAAAATCAATTCCTTCTACTTGAGAGAATCCTTGAGCCACGAGTCGTGCTTTATTCCTCACAACAATGCCATTTTCATCCTGTTTGTTCTTGAAGATCCACTTGGTGCCGATAACATTGCGGCAATCCTTTTTTTCTGAGCTTCCAAACTTTGTTGCGTTCGAAGTTATTTAATTCTTCATGCATTGCAACAACCCAATCGGGGTCTTCAAGAGCATCAAAAACCTTCTTCGGTTCAACCATGGAAATGTGAGCTTGATGATCACAGAAGCTTGCAAGCTCTCTTCTAGTGGATACCCTTCGTCGTAGATCACCAACAACCTTATCAAGAGTGTGACCTTGTAGTTCAAGGTTCCGATCAGCACAAGCCTTGCGACGAGCCTCAATGTCCTTATTGTTTCTAGGAGGAGTGGATTCAATAGCTGTATCCTTGTCTTGATTACTGCCCTGCCCTCACCGTTACTACCAGAAGATTGTTGCTGAACATTTTCTTCAGGCCCGGATAATCCGCCCCTTGGAGGGGCCGGACTATCCGGCCTGGGAGGTCAATTACCAGAACCATCTTCCTGAGAAAGCCTGACTGGAGTTGGAGACCCAGGGCCGGATACTCCGCCCCTGGGGGCCGGAGAATCCGGCCTAGGAGCTTCAGAGTTGTTGACTTCTCCTTTGGATCCTCTGGAACGAGTTGGAGTGCCAGGGGCGGATTGTCCTCCCCTTGGAGGGGGCGGATAGTCCGGCCTGGGACTACCAGCTTGTCCAAGGGACAGATGGTCTTTAGCAGATTGTGGTGTTGGTGCAGGATTGTCTCCAACAGTAGGAGCTTGTTGATCTTGTGTAGATGAGGGCTCCACATGTGTGGAGCATTGTCCTTCCCGATCCGCCACAAGGGGTTCCTCAATGCGGCGGAAAAATCCCACGCCCATTCTTCTTATGGCATCTTGGGGTATTTCAACATCTGCATCACAAACATCAACTTGCCCTACAAAGGAGCCGTTATTTTCATCGAACTCCACACTACAAGATTCTACAACAATCCCAATGAGCTTGTTGTAGACTCTATAAGTGTGGGATTCGGCACCGAAACCAACAAATATACCTTCTAAAGCCTTGGATTCAAATTTTGACAAACGGACACCTTTAATAAGAAAGAAACACTTACACCCGAATACCCTGAAGTATGAGATGTTGGGTTTGTTACCGGTAAGTATTTCATATGGGGTCTTGTCCAAGATCTTCCGAAGGTAGAGCCGGTTTGATGAGTGACAAGCAGTGGATATGGCTTCAGCCCAAAAAATATAAGGAGACTTGAATTCAGCTAGCATAGATCTTGCCATATCCATCAAAGTCCGGTTCTTCCTCTCGGCTACACCATTTTGTTGAGGGGTGTACGCAGCGGAATATTGGTGTCTAATCCCCTCTTCGCTAAGAAACTCGTTTAAAGTGTAGTTCTTGAATTCTGAGCCGTTGTCACTTCTAATTGCCAAGATGGGAACATTGTGTTGACGTTGAACTTCATTGGCAAAGTCGATGATAGTTTGTTGAGTCTCACTTTTCAGCTTGAAAAAATATACCCATGTATATCTTGAGTAATCATCGACGATGACCAAACAATATTTCTTCCCACCAAGACTTGCATGAGAAGGATGACCAAATAAATCCACATGAAGTAATTCCAAGATCCTCTTTGATGACACAATAGTCTTCCTCTTGTGGGGAGAATCATGCATTTTTCCTTCAACACAAGCCCTGCAAACACGATCTTTGGCAAAAGAGACATTGTCTTTTAGTCCAAGGATGTGGCCACCCTTTTGGAGACTTTGCAAAGTTCTCATGTTGACATGGGCTAAACGGCGATGCCATAGCCAGCCCACGTCGGCCTTTCCGAATAGACACATCGGACCCGAAGTGGTTTTCCCCGAGAAGTCCACCACATACAGGTCATTTTCGACGTATCCAACGAAAGCGACCTTTAGAGACTTGCTCCATAAGAGTACCACCAAATCATCATCGATAAAAATAGCAAAACCCATCTTGCCAAGGGCACGAACAGAAAGAAGATTGTAGCCAAGGGTCTCAACAAGCATGACGTCCACGAGAGAGATATCGTGGGCAACCACAACCTTGACAAGACCCAATACCTGAGATTTAGACTTATCACCATAGGATACTATGATATTATCATGATTTGGACGCATCTCCGTGCTGATCTCCTTGCTTCCGGTCATATGACTAGTGCAGCCACTATCCAACACCCATTTCGACCCACCGGAAGCATAGCCCTGCAAGAAAATTACTTCTTGGTTTTAGGTACCCATTTTTCAATGGGTCCATTCATGTTAGTAACAAGGGTCTTTGGGACCCAAATAGACCAAGCAATATATTCATCAAAAGGACCAACATAATAAGCATAAACATCGCCATAGTCATCACAAAAGAGTTCATAATTCGGATTGTGAGACCCTGCAAAACCAATATTATTAGTCTTGTCTTTTGTGACAACCTTCTCGGCAGTGCTTGTCTTTAATTGCACATTCTTGGTCTTGTTCTTCTTGGTTTTCTTCTTCTTGGACTTGGTGACATACCCAAGTCCCTCGTTACCATGATTTGACCTTTGCTTGCCAAGGACTTCATCAAGCACACCTTTGTCCTTTGTAGTGATGTCCTTGATCACTTCTTTTTCCACACTAGCATTTTTCTTGATACTATATGTTGAGTTGGACGATCTAGGAGTATCATATTTGGCCAATCGACTTTGAAGCTGATCATGTGACTCATTGAGAATAGAGAACTCGTTTTTCAACGCCTTGTGAGCATTGTCAAGTTTCTCCAATTCCTCGGAGAGTCTATCATGAGCAACCCCAAAGGCAATCCTTTCCTTCTTTAACTTCTTTGCCTTGGTGACAGCATTGTCACGTTCCTTAACGAGTTTAGTCACAATTTCTTCAGGTGACTCTTCCATAGACTCAAGCCTCTCTTCAAGAGAGACCCGAGCTTCTTCTTCTTCTTCAAGAGCATTTTTTAGGGATGCAATTTCCATTGCATCCTCCCTTTCAATTCTGCCCTTTTCTTCGAGGAGTGCTTCGTTTTGGGCCAGCTGATCCATAAGAGCCTAAAAACGAACTTTGTGCTCACCTTGCAAGTTAGTATAGAAATAATCCAAAGCAATAATCTCTTCTTTAACCTTAAGACTAGCAGGATCATCGATGTCTATCATAGCCTTGGGAAAAGAAGAGTTAGAATAAGTTACCTCGGAGCTTCTTGCCATGAGGCAAGTAGCATTCTTGTTGATGATGTTTTCGTTCGGAGAGTCGAAGAGAGATGTTGATGTAGATGTGGTGACTATAGAAGCCATCTCTTGAGAGCTATCGTCCTCATCCTCATCATCACTCCCCGATGAATATTCTTCTTGAGCCACTAGAACAATCTTTGGTTGCTTCTTGAAAGGAGCATTCTTCTTTATAAACTGTTTCTTACGTGGAGCTTTTGATTTGTCCTTGAAAATGAGTCTTCCTCCATTATCCTCTCTACTTTGATATGGGCACTCAGCTACGAAGTGCAGCCGGTCACCACAATTAAAGCATGTTCTTAGCTTGGGACCATTTTCTTTTCTTCCATAGGCTCCACTCTTGCGATCTAGTTCAGCTTTAGCCTTGGCTGGATCTTTCCAAAAGTTTCTTGCATAAAGAGCCATGTATTGTCTGTGGATCCTTTTTATATCTTTGGGACAGTCCAGACCTTCTACCGCATTTTCATCATGATTAATCACACTAGTCTTCAAGGCCATGTTGACCCCCCTTTGCATCCCCATAGCTCGAGCACGAGCATCTTCGGCATTCTTGGCAGCCACTTTGAAGGCGGCCATTTCTTGAATTACCTCATTGGATGACATGAGGTGATAGTTATGCCTACCTTGGAGACTTTTCAAATCTGTGGGCTTAAATGGCATAAGAGCATTGCCATACTTGCGCTTGATCCAAGCATCATCAACATGAGTTGCACCGTGGTTTCTGAAGGTTGTGGATATTGCCTTGAGCCTCCTATACATGTCCTCGTGGTCTTCTCCATCCAGCATATAAAATCCTTCAGCTTCATTGCTCAAGGCATCATATCTATTCCTTCTCATACTTTCATTTCCGATGAAGAGCTCGGTGAGAGCATCCCAAGCTTCTTTAGCTGTGCTAAGATGCTGAATGTGTGGCATGTCTTTGTCACCCACACCAAGCTGTATCATGTGTAGAGCTATAGCATTGAGTTGGCTATCGACCACTTCTCTTCTTGTGAGATTGTTAGGATTTCCAACGTGAAGACCATTTTCGATGATCTTCCACAACTCTATGGAGGAACTGCACACAGGAGATTTCATAAAAAAATGCCATTGAGAGAAAGTAGATGCTAAAAGTTTGGGTGGATCACCCCTATTATGTATATGTGGGTGAGGAATAGGCAGATCAGGGGAATACACATGAGAAACCTCATTGTATCCATCCTTACCGCTATCCTTTTTCGAGGAGGAGCTCTTGCTAGTATCATCACCTACCACTTCGTTATCTTTGGAAACAGTTTTACCCGTTTCCTTGGATTGCGGAGTGGTATCCTCAGAGTTAGATGGAGGTGATGCTGCAGATGTGGAGAGACGCATTATCAATTGAAGCATCTCTTCCATCTTAGCCTCCATTGAACTCACCAAGGTTGTTTCCAACATCTTGAGATCGTTCATGGTTACTACCTCCGGAGCATCACTCCCATCTCCCTTGGAACCCATACTTCTCTTAGGCGGTTAAGCCCGAAATAAGAGCCGAGGCTCTGATACCAATTGAAATGGATCGTATGGGCACCTAGAGGGGGGGTGAATAGGTGCTAACCAATTTTTAATACTTTTTCAATTTTAGGCTTGACACAAAGTAAATTCTCTAGATATGCAACTACAAGAATTTCCCTATATGTAACCCTAGCTACTAAGCATGTAAAAGAGGAGCGAGGAAACCGTAGTGGAGCACGCGGAGACACAGGGATTTGTTTTACCGCAGTTCCTTCCTTGTTAAGGGAAGTACATCTGCGTTGGAGGGGTGGGCGGTTCTAAGACCACCACGCCACAATAGGCCTCACCCTATTCTCCGATGGATCTCGCCACGAGAGGCCTGATCCACCTTCTCCACTATTGGATCCCTTCGAGGCAGGAACCGGTGCCTTTTACAACACTATCGGGGCACACACCACAACCGAATTGGGGGCTCCCGAGATGACAACAAGCTGCCACAAGAACAAGGTTTATCAATATAAACAAAAACGAGGATCTAGATATTTGCAAGAAATACTAGATCGGAGGTTCTCCAAATGAATGGAGAGGAGATGAAGCGCTTGATTGCTGATGAAGATCGAGTTCTCCTCCTTGATTCCCCAAGGTATGGGGCCTTTGGGTGGATCTAGGTGGAGCACTCTTGGATACACTTTCAGATCTGATCTGGTCTTTTTCGAGATGAATCAAGAGTTACGGGGAGGGAAGGCTGGCTTAAATACCCCCTCCCCAGATCTGGCCGTTGCACAACTTTGGGGGCGGATTATCCGCCCCCCACTTGGGGCGGATTATCCGCCCCCTGGGAAAACTCGGCCCCCTCTCTGGGGCTTGCGCCTTGGTGAAGCTTGGTGAAGATTTTGGGGGGCGGATAATCCGGCCCCCCTGAGGGGCGGATTATCCGGCCAAGCCGGAAAGTCTGGCCAAAACTCCGCCCCCTCTCTGGGGCTTGCGCCTTGGCGATGAGAAAGGGGGCGGATTATCCGCCCCCCCCTGAGGGGCGGATTATCCGCCGGGGCCGGAAAATCCAGCCAAAATTCCGCCCCCCTTCTGGGGCTTGCGCCTGCTTGGGCAAAGGGAGGGGAGGATTATCCGCCCCTGGTGGGGCCGGATTATCCGCCCCCAAAGGCAGAGTTCTTTTCCCTTTATTCTCAAATAGAGCTACAACACTTCAACACACATTAAATGATCCTTGGTATTGTTATCTAACACACAAAACACTAGGTATTAAGAAATGTTCTTTCATCTGCGGGGTTGCTAGGGCGATGGTGATCACGTATGCACGCGGTGAGGGCGGCGCGCGGTCTGTGGGCGGTCGAGGGTGGTGCTCTGGCGCTCTCTCGTCATGTGCTTAGAGAAGCTTGGGATGGCATGGGTGTGTGGTCTAGTGGTTGGCACGGTTCGAGCGCTGGACAGGGGGTGGCGGTGGACGGTGGGCTGCCTCCTAGACATGGTGGCTAGGCGCGGCGAACGCTCCTACTAGCTTGCTATGGTCGGTTGTCAAGGGGTGCTCAGGTTGGCATGGTATGGTGCAAAGGGTAGGGGCTAGGGTTGGTCAAAGCACTGGTTGGCACTGGGGGAGACAAGGATGACCAATGGTGAACATTGCTTAGCCAAATTCCTGCTCAAAACAGTGAAGTTTGGCCAGATTGATTTGTTGTCTCCAAGTGTTTGATGAAATGGCCGCATGAACTCATGTTTTTAATTTTGAAAATATTTTTGGTGGGTGTGCTAGGCATGTGCTAGTGAGTCTGTGGATGCTTGGGTTTTGCAAATTGAGCTTGATGGAGTGGTTTTTGAAATAGTGGGATCTTCCCATATGAAATAGATTCAATTTTAAACTGTCATTTAAACTATGCATTCAAATGTTTTTGGATGATCACAAGGTGGGCCTTGGCACCTTGTTATGAGTACTATCAAGGGGTGCAAAGATCCAAACAAGTTTCTATTAAGTTTTGAAAGTTAGGGATAGCCAAAGTAGGCATGGGAGTTAAATTGACCAAAGTGACCATTCACTTAATTTGTTTGTTTTGATTTGTTTGTCTTTGGGAAAAGTTTGGGGATTGTTTAGATGATGTTTATTTCACCTAAGAATCATTTTACAAGCAAATAAACACACAATCATGGCAACTCAAAAGAATCCAATTTGTAATGCATACACATATGAATGCTTTCATATTTTTAATTGGAGAATTTTTTGTTAACCCTAATTTTGATGATTAGAGTTTGATGATCCAAGTTTAATATTTTTGGGATGTTACACATAGCTAAATTTTGCAGCACAGGAGAAGAAGGCAATACTCTTCCCACCAAAGAGGAGGAATAGGTACCAAAAAGGAGTTATTTGATCCCGCCTGGCTTGATTCCAAGCTTGGGGAGATCTTTAAGACCTTGTAATCTATCTTATAAGTTTTATGTTATTATTTTAGTCTTGCATTACTTCAAGCTTAGAAATAAAGATTGCATAATTAGAATTCCCTTTAGGTATAGTCAATCCTATTTATGAAATTATGAGTTTGTTATCATATATGGAGCATTATTGAGTTTGTTCTTGTCTTATTAGATATATGAATGGATTGAGTATAATTTTACTTGCACTTAATGATAGCAATAGGAGTCTTTCACACCATTGGTATTAACGGCACATATAAAGATAATTTAATTGATATGTTGTAAGTTTATGGTTTTATTTACAAAAGGAAAATAATCTAATTAGTCAAGTTGAGAAAGAAACCTTGAACAGAGGAAAATTAAAAAGTGCTATCAAATTAGAGTGAGAACAACTCGAGGTACAATTTTCAAGTCATAAAGATGCTTCATATACAATTGGAATTTGGTAATTGTGATCATTAAACTTTGAATACCTACATGAAGTGGAATGTATGGCTAGCTCCTTTGCACATCACTTACACAAAAGTGTGAGCATATATATATTAAAAGAAAGAAGAAGAAAACAAGCAAATGTGCAAAGAGAAAATAGGCATATGCCACCATATTGTAGTAAGACAAAGAAACGTTTGAGATTCTGAATCCCAAGTGAATATATTAATCCTAAAAGACTTGGGACTACCTCGCTAACTCATTCGGTCGAAATGAATACTTCTACAACATGTTGAAAGTAATCTTTCGTTAACTGTTAAAATCTAAGGTGTGGAAGCCTTCTAATATTATTTAGATGGTTCGAGTAAGGTACTATTCATGAACATATTCCTATCTATCATATATGACAATCACATGCTGCAACTGCCTCATTTATTTTATCGACTCAGCTTCATGAATATGAGGATCACATCCATTAAAGCTAAAATTGCTAGGGACGAGCAAGAGTCTAAGCTTGGGGAAGTTGATGAGTGCATATTTGCACCATGTTTTATATTATTATTTTGCATTGTAGTGGTAGGATCTTGGTATTTTATGGCGTTCGCACGCACCTTTTATGTTTATTTTCACCAGGATCATGACAGATGATGGATCCGATGGACACAATTCTTGGACCATTTATATTGGAGTGAAAAGAAGCCAAAAACAACGTAAATCGCTAAATTGGGAAATATCAATAATATACCAGAAGAAAACCCGAAGCGATTTGAGGACACAAAAGGTTTAATGACCAACTATACAGTGAGAATACTTTTTTCGGCCATATAGTTCCTGCCGTATAGTTGGCGCCACCACCGCCTCCTCAAATAGTTTCAACCCGTGCAACTGGATCAGAGAGACGACATACAGAACACCTAGAAATCACCGAAAACCTCACCTCCGGAAGGGATCAGGAGGGGGAACTTGCCCCAGGGATCCATCTTCGCCCTAATTAGATCTAGGAGGCCAAGGCCTCGATCTCCATCTTCATCAACCGCTGCATCCCCATCATCCCCATCATCTCCATCCATCTCATCTATATCGTGTTGTAAATATAGCACTAGTTGTGGATTTATACAAGAACTATTCATCTATAATTGTTTCCAATACCATTGCCATGATGTTGATTGCCTCCATGTCTGAGTAGATCATTAGTTCTTGGGGATATGAAGAAACCCTAGTATATGATTGAGATGATATGGAGATTATTATGTTATACATTATTATGTGTATGGGTTAATTGTCTTCATCTTGATGTCGAGAGTTGTGCACCTCTTTAATATTTGCCTCTTATGGAGACTTGATGAAGGGGGTTACTTGTTGGTAGACGAAGGCATGATATCACTTACTATGACTATAAAATTCTTCTCATCCTTTATGTACTAACTTGGGGAAAGCAAGGAGAACTCATTATGCCATGTCCATGCCGTGGGAGAAATCCCTTAATAGCGGGATAATATGATTGATGTCGTTTATCTGTCAGCTGTGGTTATGAAGGATGATGTGAGTAGTGGTTGCTGCCTATTCGTCCATATATGGATCTCCTCCCACATACATACATGTCATGAGAATATTTGCAATAATAAACTCCGCCCCAAGGGCGGATTCTCCGGGGGAAACTCCGCCCCCTCTCTAGGGCTTGCGTCTTGGTGAAGCTTGGTGAAGATCTTGGGGGCGGATAATCCGGCCCCCCAGAGGGGCGGATTATCCGGCCAAGCCGGAAAGTCCGGCCAAAACTCCGCCCCCTCTCTGGGGCTTGTGCCTTGGCGATGAGCAAGGGGGCGGATTATCCGGCCCCCCTGAGGGGCGGATTATCCGGCGGGGCTGGAAAATCCGGCCAAAGTTCCGCCCTCCTTCTGGGGCTTGCGCCTGCTTGGGCAAAGGGAGGGGCGGATTATCCGCCCCTGGTGGGGCCGGATTATCCGCCCCCAAAGGCAGAGTTCTTTTCCCTTTATTCTCAAATAGAGCTGCAACACTTCAACACACATTAAATGATCCTTGGTATTGTTATCTAACACACAAAACACTAGGGATTAAGAAATGTTCTTTCAATCTCCCCCTTTTTGGTGTTAGATGATAATACTAGGATTTGCAATAAAACCGGCAGGATTTGCAATAAAACCGGCAAATGCCACCTTAAATAATGAGAGACGCTCCCCTAGATGTGTGCATATTTAAGATTTGCATTTGAATACAAATACACACACTAGGGAGAACACTACTTTAAGGTTTGGGAAATACAGTCATACCACCGGGATGATAATATAGCCAAAGCATACGTAGATAATCCCATGAATCCATATGCCATCAAATATGCTCCATAATTCCAGAATTCCATGGGGTCGATAATAGATAAATCCAGAATTCCATGAATACCAAACATAGTACCAAACTGTGGAGTACGACATAGTCTTACATAAACAAACACAAATAGCAACTGAGTTCACGCAAGAAAAGGCACAAGCAAGCAAATAAAAACGACTAAAATCAAAGGCTTGTGCCCGACCCTTGCAAATCCACGAGGCCTAATAGAACTACTTCTCCCCCTTTGGCATCGAAACACCAAAAAGGAAGAAGAGCGATGCTAACGCCAGAGATCACTCCTCCTCATCCTCGTCGTAGATGGTTAAAAGAGGGAGAAAAAGGCTTGGGTTGAGAGCATTAAACTGAGATGGTACTACACACCCAAATTTGCAAGAATCAAATCAATCAAAAGCCAAATTTGAGTGTGTTTTCCATAAGAACAAGAGATATGCAAGAAAATCCAATGGGACCCATGAAAACCCAACTCTTCTCAAGGAAGAGGGCGGTGGCCGAAGCCACCATGTTGGAGCGCATGGCATGACACCGCGAAGATGTATCTTGAGTTCAAAACCAATGCTCATCGATGACCCACATATCACAAAATGATATTAAGGGAAATGATTTTACTTGCTTTTGGCATTATGGGGGGAGGGTTGGCCCAATCAATTAGGACCACACTCCCCCTATGTCTATGCCTGCATCTAAACCAAATACATGAATAAGAGCAAGTGAGTGCGCAAGGGTAGTCAAGCCAAGCTCCTTGAATCTATGATATTTAGCTCATTCCTCAAATAACAAAATCTTGCTTCATCAAGAGGCTTCGTGAAAATATCAGCAAGTTGGTTCTTCGTGCTCACAAAGGATAGAGGAATATCTCCAAGAGCAACATGATCCCGAATAAAGTGGTTGCGAATCTCTATATGTTTTGTTCTTGTATGCTGCACGGGATTGTAAGAAATTTTGATAGCACTTTCATTGTCGCATAAAAGAGGCACTTTGTCACAATTGACACCATATTCCTTTAAAGTTTGCCTTGTCCACAACAATTGAGTACAAGCACTTGCAGTAGCAACATATTCAGCTTCGGCAGTTGAGAGTGAAATACAATTCTGTTTCTTTGATGACCAGCACACTAGAGACCTGCCCAAGAATTGGCATGCACCAGAGGTTGATTTCCTATCATCTTTGTCACCAGCCCAATCTGAATCAGTGTAACCACATAGAGAGAAACTTGAACCCTTGGGGTACCATAGCCGAAAATTTGGGGAATGAACCAAATATCGGAAGATTCGCTTGACTGCCACTAAGTGGGTTTCTTTAGGAGCGGCTTGGTACCTTTCACACACTCCTACACTTAACATGATATCGGGCCTAGATGCGCAAAGGTAAAGGAGAGAGCCGATCATGGATCGGTATACCTTTTGATCCACGTCTTTACCCTTGGGATTGAGCTCAAGATGACACTTTGTTTGGATTGGGGTAGCAACGCCATTGAGATCTGTCATCTTGAACCTTTTGAGCATGTCTTGGATGTACTTAGCTTGATTAATAAAGGTTCCCTCTCTAAGTTGTTTGATCTCAAATCCAAGAAAGAACCTGAGCTCACCCATCATGGACATCTCAAACCTGTCAGTCATAAGCTTCGAAAATTCATCGTTAAAAGCTTGGTTAGTAGAGCCAAAAATAATGCCATCTACATAAAGTTGGCATACAAAAATCTCCCCATTGACCTTCTTAGTAAAAAGAGTGGGATCGATTTGCCCAACTTCGAATCCACGGTCTAGCAAAAGCTCTTTAAGGTGCTCATACCACGCACGTGGGGCTTGTTTAAGGCCATAGAGCCTTATCGAGTTTATAGACATGGTTCGAAATTTGGGGTCCCTCAAACCCCGGGGCTTTGACGATACTAACTCGTAGAGGACCATTAAGGAAAGCGCTCTTAACATCCATTTGTTGTAATTTAAAATTATGATGGGCTGCATATGCAAGAAGGATACGGATGGACTCAAGGCGAGCCACAGGAGCGTAGGTCTCGCCAAAATCAATTCCTTCTACTTGAGAGAATCCTTGAGCCACGAGTCGTGCTTTATTCCTCACAACAATGCCATTTTCATCCTGTTTGTTCTTGAAGATCCACTTGGTGCCGATAACATTGCGGCAATCCTTTGGTTTTTCTGAAGCTTCCAAACTTTGTTGCGTTCAAGTTATTTAATTCTTCATGCATTGCAACAACCCAATCGGGTCTTCAAGAGCATCAAAAACCTTCTTCGGTTCAACCATGGAAATGTGAGCTTGATGATCACAGAAGCTTGCAAGCTCTCTTCTAGTGGATACCCTTCGTCGTAGATCACCAACAACCTTATCAAGAGTGTGACCTTGTAGTTCAAGGTTCCGATCAGCACAAGCCTTGCGACGAGCCTCAATGTCCTTATTGTTTCTAGGAGGAGTGGATTCAATAGCTGTATCCTTGTCTTGATTACTGCCCTGCCCTCACCGTTACTACCAGAAGATTGTTGCTGAACATTTTCTTCAGGCCCGGATAATCCGCCCCTTGGAGGGGCCGGACTATCCGGCCTGGGAGGTCAATTACCAGAACCATCTTCCTGAGAAAGCCTGACTGGAGTTGGAGACCCAGGGCCGGATACTCCGCCCCTGGGGGCCGGAGAATCCGGCCTAGGAGCTTCAGAGTTGTTGACTTCTCCTTTGGATCCTCTGGAACGAGTTGGAGTGCCAGGGGCGGATTGTCCTCCCCTTGGAGGGGGCGGATAGTCCGGCCTGGGACTACCAGCTTGTCCAAGGGACAGATGGTCTTTAGCAGATTGTGGTGTTGGTGCAGGATTGTCTCCAACAGTAGGAGCTTGTTGATCTTGTGTAGATGAGGGCTCCACATGTGTGGAGCATTGTCCTTCCCGATCCGCCACAAGGGGTTCCTCAATGCGGCGGAAAAATCCCACGCCCATTCTTCTTATGGCATCTTGGGGTATTTCAACATCTGCATCACAAACATCAACTTGCCCTACAAAGGAGCCGTTATTTTCATCGAACTCCACACTACAAGATTCTACAACAATCCCAATGAGCTTGTTGTAGACTCTATAAGTGTGGGATTCGGCACCGAAACCAACAAATATACCTTCTAAAGCCTTGGATTCAAATTTTGACAAACGGACACCTTTAATAAGAAAGAAACACTTACACCCGAATACCCTGAAGTATGAGATGTTGGGTTTGTTACCGGTAAGTATTTCATATGGGGTCTTGTCCAAGATCTTCCGAAGGTAGAGCCGGTTTGATGAGTGACAAGCAGTGGATATGGCTTCAGCCCAAAAAATATAAGGAGACTTGAATTCAGCTAGCATAGATCTTGCCATATCCATCAAAGTCCGGTTCTTCCTCTCGGCTACACCATTTTGTTGAGGGGTGTACGAATGAATATTGGTGTCTAATCCCCTCTTCGCTAAGAAACTAGTTTAAAGTGTAGTTCTTGAATTCTGAGCCGTTGTCACTTCTAATTGCCAAGATGGGAACATTGTGTTGACGTTGAACTTCATTGGCAAAGTCGATGACAGTTTGTTGAGTCTCACTTTTCAGCTTGAAAAAATATACCCATGTATATCTTGAGTAATCATCGACGATGACCAAACAATATTTCTTCCCACCAAGACTTGCATGAGAAGGATGACCAAATAAATCCACATGAAGTAATTCCAAGATCCTCTTTGATGACACAATAGTCTTCCTCTTGTGGGGAGAATCATGCATTTTTCCTTCAACACAAGCCCTGCAAACACGATCTTTGGCAAAAGAGACATTGTCTTTTAGTCCAAGGATGTGGCCACCCTTTTGGAGACTTTGCAAAGTTCTCATGTTGACATGGGCTAAACGGCGATGCCATAGCCAGCCCACGCCGCCTTTCGAATAGACACATCGGACCCGAAGTGGTTTTCCCCGAGAAGTCCACCACATACAGGTCATTTTCGACGTATCCAACGAAAGCGACCTTTAGAGACTTGCTCCATAAGAGTACCACCAAATCATCATCGATAAAAATAGCAAAACCCATCTTGCCAAGGGCACATGAAAAGAAGATTGTAGCCAAGGGTCTCAACAAGCATGACGTCCACGAGAGATATCGGGCAACCACAACCTTGACAAGACCCAATACCTGAGATTTAGACTTATCACCATAGGATACTATGATATTATCATGATTTGGACGCATCTCCGTGCTGATCTCCTTGCTTCCGGTCATATGACTAGTGCAGCCACTATCCAACACCCATTTCGACCCACCGGAAGCATAGCCCTGCAAGAAAATTACTTCTTGGTTTTAGGTACCCATTTTTCAATGGGTCCATTCATGTTAGTAACAAGGGTCTTTGGGACCCAAATAGACCAAGCAATATATTCATCAAAAGGACCAACATAATAAGCATAAACATCGCCATAGTCATCACAAAAGAGTTCATAATTCGGATTGTGAGACCCTGCAAAACCAATATTATTAGTCTTGTCTTTTGTGACAACCTTCTCAGCAGTGCTTGTCTTTAATTGCACATTCTTGGTCTTGTTCTTCTTGGTTTTCTTCTTCTTGGACTTGGTGACATACCCAAGTCCCTCGTTACCATGATTTGACCTTTGCTTGCCAAGGACTTCATCAAGCACACCTTTGTCCTTTGTAGTGATGTCCTTGATCACTTCTTTTTCCACACTAGCATTTTTCTTGATACTATATGTTGAGTTGGACGATCTAGGAGTATCATATTTGTGTCGACTTTGAAGCTGATCATGTGACTCATTGAGAATAGAGAACTCGTTTTTCAACGCCTTGTGAGCATTGTCAAGTTTCTCCAATTCCTCAGAGAGTCTATCATGAGCAGCCCCAAAGGCAATCCTTTCCTTCTTTAACTTCTTTGCCTTGGTGACAGCATTGTCACGTTCCTTAACGAGTTTAGTCACAATTTCTTCATGTGACTCTTCCATAGACTCAAGCCTCTCTTCAAGAGAGACCCGAGCTTCTTCTTCTTCTTCAAGAGCATTTTTTAGGGATGCAATTTCCATTGCATCCTCCCTTTCAATTCTGCCCTTTTCTTCGAGGAGTGCTTCGTTTTGGGCCAGCTGATCCATAAGAGCCTAAAAACGAACTTTGTGCTCACCTTGCAAGTTAGTATAGAAATAATCCAAAGCAATAATCTCTTCTTTAACCTTAAGACTAGCAGGATCATCGATGTCTATCATAGCCTTGGGAAAAGAAGAGTTAGAATAAGTTACCTCGGAGCTTCTTGCCATGAGGCAAGTAGCATTCTTGTTGATGATGTTTTCGTTCGGAGAGTCGAAGAGAGATGTTGATGTAGATGTGGTGACTATAGAAGCCATCTCTTGAGAGCTATCGTCCTCATCCTCATCATCACTCCCCGATGAATATTCTTCTTGAGCCACTATAACAATCTTTGGTTGCTTCTTGAAAGGAGCATTCTTCTTTATAAACTGTTTCTTACGTGGAGCTTTTGATTTGTCCTTGAAAATGAGTCTTCCTCCATTATCCTCTCTACTTTGATATGGACACTCAGCTACGAAGTGCAGCCGGTCACCACAATTAAAGCATGTTCTTAGCTTGGGACCATTTTCTTTTCTTCCATAGGCTCCACTCTTGCGATCTAGTTCAGCTTTAGCCTTGGCTGGATCTTTCCAAAAGTTTCTTGCATAAAGAGCCATGTATTGTCTGTGGATCCTTTTTATATCTTTGGGACAGTCCAGACCTTCTACCGCATTTTCATCATGATTAATCACACTAGTCTTCAAGGCCATGTTGACCCCCCTTTGCATCCCCATAGCTCGAGCACGAGCATCTTCGGCATTCTTGGCAGCCACTTTGAAGGCGGCCATTTCTTGAATTACCTCATTGGATGACATGAGGTGATAGTTATGCCTACCTTGGAGACTTTTCAAATCTGTGGGCTTAAATGGCATAAGAGCATTGCCATACTTGCGCTTGATCCAAGCATCATCAACATGAGCTGCACCGTGGTTTCTGAAGGTTGTGGATATTGCCTTGAGCCTCCTATACATGTCCTCGTGGTCTTCTCCATCCAGCATATAAAATCCTTCAGCTTCATTGCTCAAGGCATCATATCTATTCCTTCTCATACTTTCATTTCCGATGAAGAGCTCGGTGAGAGCATCCCAAGCTTCTTTAGCTGTGCTAAGATGCTGAATGTGTGGCATGTCTTTGTCACCCACACCAAGCTGTATCATGTGTAGAGCTATAGCATTGAGTTGGCTATCGACCACTTCTCTTCTTGTGAGATTGTTAGGATTTCCAACGTGAAGACCATTTTCGATGATCTTCCACAACTCTATGGAGGAACTGCACACAGGAGATTTCATAAAAAAATGCCATTGAGAGAAAGTAGATGCTAAAAGTTTGGGTGGATCACCCCTATTATGTATATGTGGGTGAGGAATAGGCAGATCAGGGGAATACACATGAGAAACCTCATTGTATCCATCCTTACCGCTATCCTTTTTCGAGGAGGAGCTCTTGCTAGTATCATCACCTACCACTTCGTTATCTTTGGAAACAGTTTTACCCGTTTCCTTGGATTGCGGAGTGGTATCCTCAGAGTTAGATGGAGGTGATGCTGCAGATGTGGAGAGACGCATTATCAATTGAAGCATCTCTTCCATCTTAGCCTCCATTGAACTCACCAAGGTTGTTTCCAACGTCTTGAGATCGTTCATGGTTACTACCTCCGGAGCATCACTCCCATCTCCCTTGGAACCCATACTTCTCTTAGGCGGTTAAGCCCGAAATAAGAGCCGAGGCTCTGATACCAATTGAAATGGATCGTATGGGCACCTAGAGGGGGGGGGTGAATAGGTGCTAACCAATTTTTAATACTTTTTCAATTTTAGGCTTGACACAAAGTAAATTCTCTAGATATGCAACTGCAAGAATTTCCCTATATGTAACCCTAGCTACTAAGCATGTAAAAGAGGAGCGAGGAAACCGTAGTGGAGCACGCGGAGACACAGGGATTTGTTTTACCGCAGTTCCTTCCTTGTTAAGGGAAGTACATCTGCGTTGGAGGGGTGGGCGGTTCTAAGACCACCACGCCACAATAGGCCTCACCCTATTCTCCGATGGATCTCGCCACGAGAGGCCTGATCCACCTTCTCCACTATTGGATCCCTTCGAGGCAGGAACCGGTGCCTTTTACAACACTATCAGGGCACACACCACAACCGAATTGGGGGCTCCCGAGATGACAACAAGCTGCCACAAGAACAAGGTTTATCAATATAAACAATAACGAGGATCTAGATATTTGCAAGAAATACTAGATCGGAGGTTCTCCAAATGAATGGAGAGGAGATGAAGCGCTTGATTGCTGATGATGAAGATCGAGTTCTCCTCCTTCGATTCCCCAAGGTATGGGGCCTTTGGGTGGATCTAGGTGGAGCACTCTTGGATACAGCTTTCAGATCTGATCTGGTCTTTTTCGAGATGAATCAAGAGTTCTGGCAGGAGGGGGAAGGCTGGCTTAAATACCCCCTCCCCAGATCTGGTCACAGACAACTTTGGGGGCGGATTATCCGCCCCCCACTTGGGGCGGATTATCCGCCCCCTGGGAAAACTCGGCCCCCTCTCTGGGGCTTGCGCCTTGGTGAAGCTTGGTGAAGATTTTGGGGGGCGGATAATCCGGCCCCCCTGAGGGGCGGATTATCCGGCCAAGCCGGAAAGTCCGGCCAAAACTCCGCCTCTCCGGGCTTGCCTTGGCGATGAGAAAGAGGCGGATTATCCGCCTCGAGGCGGATTATCCGGTGGAGCCAGAAAATCCAGCCAAAATTCCGCCCCCCTTCTGGGGCTTGCGCCTGCTTGGGCAAAGGGAGGGGAGGATTATCCGCCCCTGGTGGGGCCGGATTATCCGCCCCCAAAGGCAGAGTTCTTTTCCCTTTATTCTCAAATAGAGCTACAACACTTCAACACACATTAAATGATCCTTGGTATTGTTATCTAACACACAAAACACTAGGGATTAAGAAATGTTCTTTCATCTGCGGGGTTGCTAGGGCGATGGTGATCACGTATGCACGCGTAAGGCCTTGATGCGTGGCGGTCGAGGGTGGTGCTCTGGCGCTCTCTCGTCATGTGCTTAGAGAAGCTTGGGATGGCATGGGTGTGTGGTCTAGTGGTTGGCAGGGTTTGAGCGCTGGACAGGGGGTGGCGGTGGACGGTGGGCTGCCTCCTAGACATGGTGGCTAGGCGCGGCGAACGCTCCTACTAGCTTGCTATGGTCGGTTGTCAAGGGGTGCTCAGGTTGGCATGGTATGGTGCAAAGGGTAGGGGCTAGGGTTGGTCAAAGCACTGGTTGGCACTGGGGGAGACAAGGATGACCAATGGTGAACATTGCTTAGCCAAATTACTGCTCAAAACAGTGAAGTTTGGCCAGATTGATTTGTTGTCTCCAAGTGTTTGATGAAATGGCCGCATGAACTCAAGTTTTTAATTTTGAAAATATTTTTGGTGGGTGTGCTAGGCATGTGCTAGTGAGTCTGTGGATGCTTGGGTTTTGCAAATTGAGCTTGATGGAGTGGTTTTTGAAATAGTGGGATCTTCCCATATGAAATAGATTCAATTTTAAACTGTCATTTAAACTATGCATTCAAATGTTTTTGGATGATCACAAGGTGGGCCTTGGCACCTTGTTATGAGTACTATCAAGGGGTGCAAAGATCCAAACAAGTTTCTGTTAAGTTTTGAAAGTTAGGGATAGCCAAAGTAGGCATGGGAGTTAAATTGGCCAAAGTGACCATTCACTTAATTTGTTTGTTTTGATTTGTTTGTCTTTGGGAAAAGTTTGGGGATTGTTTAGATGATGTTTATTTCACCTAAGAATCATTTTACAAGCAAATAAACACACAATCATGGCAATTCAAAAGAATCCAATTTGTAATGCATACACATATGAATGCTTTCATATTTTTAATTGCAGAAGTTTTTGTTAACCCTAATTTTGATGATTAGAGTTTGATGATCCAAGTTTAATATTTTTGGGATGTTGCACATAGATAAATTTTGCAGCACAGGAGAAGAAGGCAATACTCTTCCCACCAAAGAGGAGGAATAGGTACCAAAAAGGAGTTATTTGATTCCGCCTGGCTTGATTCCAAGCTTGGGGAGATCTTTAAGACCTTGTAATCTATCTTATCAGTTTTATGTTATTATTTTAGTCTTGCATTACTTCAAGCTTAGAAATAAAGATTGCATAATTAGAATTCCCTTTAGGAATAGTCAATCCCATTTATGAAATTATGAGTTTGTTATCATACATGGAGCATTATTGAGTTTGTTCTTGTCTTATTGGATATATGAATGGATTGAGTATAATTTTACTTGCACTTAATGATAGCAATAGGAGTCTTTCACACCATTGGTATTAACGGCACATATAAAGATAATTTAATTGATATGTTGTAAGTTTATGGTTTTATTTACAAAAGGAAAATAATCTAATTAGTCAAGTTGAGAAAGAAACCTTGAACAGAGGAAAATTAAAAAGTGTTATCAAATTAGAGTGAGAACAACTCGAGGTACAGTTTTCAAGTCATAAAGATGCTTCATATACAATTGAAATTTGGTAATTGAGATCGTTAAACTTTGAATACCTACATGAAGTGGAATGTATGGCTAGCTCCTTTGCACATCACTTAAACAAAAGTGTGAGCATATATATATTAAAAGAAAGAAGAAGAACACGAGCAAATGTGCAAAGAGAAAATAGGCATATGCCACCATATTGTAGTAAGACAAAGAAACGTTTGAGATTCTGAATCCCAAGTGAATATATTAATCGTAAAAGACTTGGGACTACCTCGCTAACTCATTCGGTCGAAATGAATACTTCTACAACATGTTGAAAGTAATCTTTCGTTAACTGTTAAAAGCTAAGGTGTGGAAGCCTTCTAATATTATTTAGATGGTTCGAGTAAGGTACTATTCATGAACATATTCCTATCTATCATATATGACAATCACATGCTGCAACTGCCTCATTTATTTTATCGACTCAGCTTCATGAATATGAGGATCACATCCATTAAAGCTAAAATTGCTAGGGACGAGCAAGAGTCTAAGCTTGGGGAAGTTGATGAGTGCATATTTGCACCATGTTTTATATTATTATTTTGCATTGTAGTGGTAGGATCTTGGTATTTTACGGCGTTCGCACGCACCTTTTATGTTTATTTTCACCAGGATCATGACAGATGATGGATCCGATGGACACAATTCTTGGACCATTTATATTGGAGTGAAAAGAAGCCAAAAACAACATAAATTGCTAAATTGGGAAATATCAATAATATACCAGAAGAAAACCCGAAGCGATTTGAGGACACAGAAGGTTTAACGACCAACTATACAGTGAGAATAATTTTTTCGGCCATATAGTTCCTGCCGTATAGTTGGCGCCACCACCGCCTCCTCAAATAGTTTCACCCCGTGCAACTGGATCAGAGAGACAACATACAAAACACCTAGAAATCACCGAAAACCTCACCTCCGGAAGGGATATGGAGGGGGAACTTGCCCCAGGGATCCATCTTCGCCCTAATTAGATCTAGGAGGCCAAGGCCTCGGTCTCCATCTTCATCAACCGCTGCATCCCCATCATCCCCATCATCTCCATCCATCTCATCTATATCGTGTTGTAAATATAGCACTAGTTGTGGATTTATACAAGAACTATTCATCTATAATTGTTTCCATTACCATTGCCATGATGTTGATTGCCTCCATGTCTGAGTAGATCATCAGTTCTTGGGGATATGAAGAAACCCTAGTATATGATTGAGATGATATGGAGATTATTATGTTATACATTATTATGTGTATGGGTTAATTGTCTTCATCTTGATGTCGAGAGTTGTGCACCTCTTTAATATTTGCCTCTTATGGAGACTTGATGAAGGGGATTACTTGTTGGTAGACGAAGACATGATATCACTTACTATGACTATAAAATTCTTCTCATCCTTTATGTACTAACTTGGGAAAAGAAAGGAGAACTCATTATGCCATTTTCATGCCGTGGGAGAAATCCCTTAATAGCGGGATAATACGATTGATGTCGTTTATTTGTCAGCTGTGGTTATGAATGATGATGTGAGTAGTTGTTGCTGCCTATTCGTCCATATATGGATCTCCTGCCACATACATACATGTCATGAGATTATTTGCAATAATAATCTTGATTACTCAGTCTAAATTGCTAGCGGTGTATCCACCACTCCCCGAGAACGCCTTTTTCCCTATTGAAGTTCCAAGATTTCTTACACACGCAATTACTATTTTTGGCATTGAAAATATGAACATCAATATTGCGGTATGAGTAAAGTGTACATTCCGGGTAACGAGAATAACCTAGTGTTTCATCTCGGACAATGTAAAGTATTGACAGAGCAATACAATATGTATCGTACTTAATACTACGATTCACATGATAAAGATCTTCGTGTTATTTGTGAGGGTTACTGATACGTCTATTTTGCATCACTATTCTATATCATAATTTACTGTTATTCATTGATATATTTCATATTAAGAGGTGTTACTTATGTTGTTTCATCTATTTTTGCATGTTGGATGACTTTTGGAGGATGAACCACCGGAGTCAGAATTCTGATGGAAAAAGCGGTGTCTAGATGCAATTTTCGCGAAGATCAGAAAAATAGCAGAAAATACACGGAAAATCCTATTTTTTAGAAGACGAAGGAAGCCAGAAGGGGAGGCTGAGATGGGCCACATGGGGTGTAGGGGTTCGTAGCATGGAAAACAAAATTTTTCTACCGCATACAAACAAACAAGCCAAGATCTATCTACTAGATTGTAGCAACGAGTCGATAGAGGAACTCACCCTCGAAGATTCCAAAGCGGTTAACGAGAGCAGATTCTCGTGGATGATGTAGTCGTACTCTTGTCGATCTCAAGATCGCGTAGACGATCCTTCCGGCCAGCGCTCCTTCCGCAATCGGTCACATCCTGCGTCGGTACTCGATGAAGACCTTCCTCTCCCTTGTTCCAGCAGGCAGCGGAGGTTGTAGCACTCTCCTCGCGATTCCGGCAGCACAACGGTGTGGTACCGGAAGTAGAGGGGAGATCTCGCAGGGCTTCGCCTTAAGCCGGAGCGAGTATGGTGGAGTATGAGAGAGCTCTTAGTGGTCTAGGGATTAGACACACCAATTAGAAGGCTCTAAACCGAAGGCTAGGGCAATTAGAAGCTCTAAACCAAAACGGCTCTAAACCGGAGGCTTTGGCTAGGGTTTAGATTAGAGGATAGGAACTTGTGTGTATCTAGGAGGGAGCCCTGCCCCTCCTTATATAGGTGGAGGGGCTAGCCGCGCCATGGGGAGGGAGTGGAGTCCCTCCCCAACTCGGCTTGGAGGTGGCCGTCGGTTGGAGGAGGTCTCCCTCCCCAACTCGGTTTCATACTTCTCCTCTTTTCCTCTTTCCAAAAATTGCCGTTTGACTTTCAAACTAGCCGTTTGACTTTTCAAACTAGGATTTGAATAAACCCTTTATTTCGGACAGCGAATACACTTAGTACATGATGCAATCATTCCAACATGCAATGACACATTCATGTACCCCTTCCCCTCCGGAGTGCCGGACATTCTGGAACCTTCTAGAACATTCCCGATGAAAACACCGGAAACTATTCCCAACTCCGAAACGGGACTTTCCTTATATGAATCTTATTCTCCGGACCATTCCGGATCTCCTCGTGATATCCCGGATCCCATCCGAGACTCCGAACAACATTCGGTCTCTTACTCATCATTCCATAACTACTCAACAACATCGAATCCTTAAGTGTGTCTCCCTACGGTTCGTGAATTATGCGGACATGATCGAGACACTTCTCCGATCAATAACCAATAGAGGAATCTAGAAATTCATATGGCTCCCACATATTTCTACGATTACTTTGCGATCGAATGAACCACTTACATACGATACCAATTTCCCTTTGTCTCACGATATTTTACTTATCCAAGGTTATGATCGTCGGTATCTCTACATACCTAGTTCAACCTCGTTACTGATAAGTACTCTTTTCTCGTTCACGTGGTATGTGATCTCTTGTGAGCTAGTCACATGCTTGCAAGCTAATTGGATGACATTCCACCGAGAGGGCCCAGAGTATATCTATCCGTCATATGGATGGATAAATCCCACTCTTGATCCATGTGTCTCAACCAATACTTTCCGAATACTCAATGCCACCTTTATAGCCACCCTGTTACGGTGTGGTGTTTGATGTCATCAAAGCATCCTTCCGGTAAAGGTGATATGCATGATCTCATGGTCGAAGGAATTAGGTTACTATGTATCAGAAAGCTTATAGCAAATGAACTATATTAAATGACTTGATCTTTATGCTACGCTTAACTATAGGAGTATGTCCATCACATCATTCTCCTAATGATATGACCCTGTTGTTTAATAACATCTCTATGTTCATGATCAGGAAACCATGATCATATATTAACCAACAAGCTAGGTTAACAAGAGGCTTTACTAGGGACTCTTTTATGTTTACAAATCACACACGTATTAATGTTTCTGGTTAATACAATTATAGCATGGTATATAAACATTTATCATAAGTATGAAGATATGATAATAACCACTTTATTATTGCCTCTTGGGCATATCTCCAACAGTCTCCCACTTGCACTAGAGTTAATAATCTAGTTTCAAACCTTTGTGTATTCAACACCTATGGCTTTCTGGTGTTGTATGTACACGATTGCTAGCGGTCAACTGATCTCCGGATCTGATACTTCCAGGTCCGTGTGTAATTGCATGTCTTTGCGTCTCTACGCATCACTCATTCTCTAATGAGATGGCTTCGTACAAATTTGGTCCTTTGGTGTGACCTTTAGTTCTTTGGGGTTAAAACATGTTGATAATATTGTCGTACAATATATCTTCATAGTACTATCCCACTGTGAACTACACCTAGTTTGATAACAAACTACTTGACACAAATGCCCTCTATAGCTGCCATTACCAATTATGATTTATCTTTATGCATCTTTATTGTGACTCCCATACTCGTTGCAAGTTAAGTTATATAATGGTGAGTTGCTTTATTTTATGAGTTGTATATTGGTGAATGCGATGCTTCTTTTCCGTATTATTTTTATCGACACTTCACTCCATAAACCTGTGGGCATGTTTACTGAGCTCAGTTTTCGCTTGGGGACAAGCGAGGTCTAAGCTTGGGGGAGTTGATACGTCCATTTTGCATCACTATTCTAGATCATAATTTACTGTTATTCATTGATATATTTCATATTAAGAGGTGTTACTTATGTTGTTTCATCTATTTTTGCATGCTGTATGACTTTTGGAGGATGAACCGCCGGAGTCAGGATTCTGATGGAAAAAGCGGTGTTTAGATGCAATTTTCGCGAAGATCAGAAAAATACCAGAAAATATACGGAAAATCCTATTTTTCCAGAAGACGAAGGAATCCGGAAGGGGAGGCTGAGATGGGCCACAGGGTGACCACACCCCCCATGCGCGGGCCACCCTGGGCCGCCCACCTGGGGGTATGGCCACCCTGGCCCACCTATTACTTCGCCCTTTCGCCTATATCTTCTCCTCGAAACCCTAATACATGAGGAGCGACCACAGAAAGATTACACCGCCTCTGCGGGGCGGAAACTACAAAGAGAGAAAGAGCTCTCCGGCAGACAGATTTCAGCTGGGGAAATTCCTTCCCGGATAGGGGAGATCGTCGCCATCGACACCTTCATCAAGATAGACTTCATCGGGATTATAATCATCATCCTCACCACCATCTGCACCAGCACCATCATCGCCACTCCATCCCGCTGTAACAATTGTGTTGAATCTTGCATAGTTCTTAGGGGAAACTTTCCTGGTGTTGATTACTTTTGTAGTTGATGCTTGTGAGTGGAACCATTGAATTATTGTTTATGTTCAGATTGTTATTCATCATCATATCACCTCTGATCTTGATCCATATGATGTCTCGTGAGTAGTTCGTTTTGTTCTTGAGGACATGGGAGAAGTCATGTTGTTAGTAGTGGAATTGTGTTGAGGTATTATTCAATGGTTTGATATTTAAGTTGTGGTGCTATTCTTCCAGTGGTGTCATGTGAACAACGACTACATGATACTTCACCATTTATGGGCCTAGGGGAATGCATTGTGTATTTGGCTACTAATTGTGGGGTTGCCGGAGTGATAGAAACCTGAACCCCCGTTAGGAAACCTTTGCACAAGGGAGTGTAGGATCTTAGAGTTTAATGTTATGGTTAGGTTTTTATCTTAATTACTTTCTTGTAGTTGCGGATTGCAAGGGGTTTAATCACAAGTATGTATTAGTCCAAGTAAGGTCGGTACATTAGCACACGTTCACCCACACAACACTTATCAAACCAAAGAAGATTAATCAACTATATGAAGCGAAAGCAGTTGACAGCCCATGTGTCCCCGAGAACGTTTGGTCATCATAAGTAATACAACCGGTTTGTCCTTTGCTAAGAAAGGATTGGGACACTTGTTGCAATTATTTGCTGCCTTTATTTACTTGCACTTTATTTTCTTGCATCACCAAAAACCCCTAAAAATCCATTTGCTAAGTATTTACAGAGAATTCCTACTCCAAACCACTAGTCAACACCTTCCGCTCCTCGTTGGGATCGACACTCCTATTTATAGAAAGTACTACGATACACCCCCTATACTTGTGGGTCATCAGTTACTACGTGTATCAAGACGCCAATAGTAATCATTGTCAGGAAATGAGTTCTGGACATGTTCGCAAATATTCAAACTCATAGGGTCACACACTTAATAATTCAATGGAATTTAGAATATGAGTGTGAATGTAGATTTAGTAGAGAATTAATTCCGAAGGTGTTCGGAGTGTCTCAGAATATATCGGATGTGCCCAGAATAATGTCGAGAGTGTTCGAAATAATTTTTTAGCATTAATCAGATGAGAGAAGGGTTTCAAGAGTGTCCAGGATGGTCTCTAAATGGTTTCGAGAGGCCCCGGATGATCCCGGAAGTGTCTGGAATGGTTTCGGACATATATGAAAGGTTTTGGAAGGAGCGAAAGGTTATGGAAGGTTCCAGAAGGTATCGGGGTGACCTGGGTCATATCAGGATGTCTGGAAGGTTCCATAATAGGTGCAGACACATTGTAATAAAGGGGAAGGAAAGATACACTAGTCAAATTCGTACTTGCAAAAGGAAGCTGTTTTTGACTAGGTTTGGATTGACAACACGAATTGAAACTTGTCTAAACTTTGGGGCTAGGTCAATGATGACCCAAGGGGCCTTACTACCCATAAAAGGGAACCAAGGGGCACCCCAATAGGCACTCAAGTCGCAGCCTAGCCTCCCCCCAATCCGCTGCCTCCTCCCAGACAAAACCCTAGCGGGCGCGGCCGACGCCCGCACACGCGCTGCCTCCACGGCCCCACACTGGCGCTACCACCATCCTCTCTCATCCATCACCATGGTGTGGTGCTAAACCCTATGGTGGTATAACCTAGGTCTTATTATACTACGATGTCGGAGCGGTGTCCGAGTTCTACCTCTGTTTGGATCTAATCTAGATGGGACTATGATGAGTCCGAAATTGAAGTATATTTACCTTTTGTTTTTGCATAAATAGAGTAGGGATATATGTATTTCACTGCGTTCACACGCACCTTTTTGTCTTTATTTCAACAGGCTCCCGAATCATTAAGTCTATTATGAACAAATCAATTAGAGATGTCATATTATACTATAATATGATCTTTTTAAGTAATAAAAGTCATTTATGGGTTTACCTTCGCTCCTAGGAAAATACCAAACGAGGAGAGGCAACCAGCACCGATAATGACCTGTGGTACGGGTGGAGCCTGCTCGTACCAGGTGCCATTTCGCCCGTACCAGGTACCAGGAGGATCCAACACTCACAGCCACCAGAAACCACGAAAAAACACATCTTAAAGGGATCTGAAGGAGGAACATGGCTAGGGATAAATCCCTGCTAATCCACAGATCATTGGAGAACAACGCATCACCCCCTTCATCATTAACCACTGTATCTACATCACCACCATTACCCCTATCGTTCATCCATTAGATCTTGTTCTAATTCCAGAGTCAATTGTGGTTTGTTGGGGTGACCCATCATACCACTAGATGATGTAGTATAATATAGTCGTTGACATAACACCAATGAAACACCGTTCACTAGTATTACATCCCTCAAAATGGCACAACAGAAACACGGCGGGTCCAATACATGCCTAAAGGTTAAAAATCACTCTTTACACAAGATCCAGAGACCTCTAGGTTAAATAGAGAGAAAGAACTTCTTACGGAGAAGAATCAAAGATAAACAACGCAAGAACTATTATACTATTAAGACTAGTATTTTAACTAAGGGATTGGCATTGCTGCTATTGCAATACACTACAGAATTAGGTTCTTTGGCTATAGATTATAGTCCTATCTAATCAGTAACTTCGTCTTCACTTGTGTTGATGTATATGTTGACTTCCTTGACTTCATTGAAGAGCTTTACTTTGGATGATGAGTCATGGAGCATAACTTGATGTAGATGTTGTTTATCCCGGCTTTAGAATCTAGCAAGGGTTAAGAAGATACATTGAGTACGAGCGTACTCAGCAAATTCACTAGAAAAGGAGTGTTTGATGCACTATAACTATAACCACAGACCATAGGTCATAGGCAATGCAAGTTTTCCTAAAACATTTCTTCAAAGGTTGCTTTTATTCTGAAAAACTATGACCATCAGCCTTCACGGGTTTACCAGAACTTTCATGGAATTCCTTTCCCGTGGTGTTCGCAGCTCCTTCCCGGAATAGAGAGTAACAAGTTATATTTCTTACACTCTAAATAGGTGTGTTACTTTTTCCATGAGAGATCAACTCCTTGTTGCACAACCGGGCAGCTTACCCGTCTACAATTCCATGTTGTGGGGCCCAGTAGTTGGTCCAAGCCAATCACTGCCTCACCGTGACCTCATATGTCTGCATGATCCTTCGGGCTAGCTCACCTTCGTTAAGCCCCCCTTCTGGGCAGGCTAAAACCCTGATGAGTTCCCAAAGACTCTATGACCTAGTGATGCCCGGATTACTACCATTTACATGGACTATCTCCCTAAACACCATTCATAGATAATCTAGACACCAAAAGTGTGGGGCGTAAGGGTGCACACCCATATGTTGGATCCACACAAGGAATCACAATATCACGTTAAGGTCGTCTTGCCTCCATACAAGAGGAAAAGGATACAGCTGACTTCTTCGTCCCATTCCAAATCTCATGGTTAACGCGTAATATACGGCGCAAGAATCACTAGAGACATTGGTTGTTAAGTCCTAGATATTATGTTACTTTACCACCGGAACTTTTATAGTAAGTTATTACCTCATGGTAATAACCTGTAATCACATTATGATGAAAATAGTGTTTTCGGACCTTTTTCAAATGTAGGTGATGTCCACATTGGATTTGTAAAATACTTTACAGAAAATAACCAAAGGACATGAGCAAGTGTGAACTTGCCTTTTGTGATTGCAAGATTATGCACTCACGGTCTTCAAGATAATATAAGATCCAATATCTGAAATCAGCATCATTGGTCCGGTAAGGACTAATGTTTAAAGAAGCAATATGCTCTATGCATAAGTAATGTGATGCACTTTTATGAACAGGAATCCCGGGGATAACGTTGTTCTAGGGTTTGGATACCGGAAATGGTTACTTTAGAATGTGTTGTCCTGTTAGATAAGTTTCACACTTGTGCTTCTTATTAGGGCTTGTGAGTGTGTGTGTGAACAACACATATTTATGTAGCAATAAAATATATACCTATGAAATGCTATTCAAGATTGTTTACACTTTAATTGTTTATCTTCAAACTTGACTTTACAAGTAAAGTCACTTATAAAGAGCTTAAGTGTTATCGCTCCTAAGTATACAAGTGAAGTATGAAGTAATGTGATCTTGATTATTTGTCATATATTGTCTGAAGTGGCAAAACGAATAACTTTTGAAAAAAAGATTCCTTTTCTAAGGTTTAAACAATCTTTGTGGTTAGTTAGTGGTGGTCGATGTTATTTGTGTTTGCTTGAATAGTTTGGGCTTGAGATGCTTTATAACTAAACTTTTTTAGACCAAAGTTAACTATAAAACATATAACAATGTTTATAGTGTTATATTTAGATTCTTGTAGACTAAAGTTAACTTTAAAACAAAGATAGTTTGAAAGTATAATGCTTCAAACCTTTGTACCTGGTGTACTTGGTAATGTTTCCTTAAGGTTACTTAAGAATGGTTATTCTTCTATTTAAGTAGTGGTTTCTTAATTTTGTAGTGGAACAAGATTTCTTGTTTCTTTATAAAGGTATGATTATGGTTTGTGGATAAATAAATAGTACTAGTGACTACTCATGAATTATCTTTGGATTTAGTCCATTATAAGGTTATATTTGATTGATATATCATTCTTGAAGATTTTATAATTATTAAAGATATTTTTAAAATATAATTATTCATATAGTAGAAGGATAATTCAATATAATAGTATTTCTAATATTTTGAATCATTATGACTTATTATTAATATTCAAGACTAATCCTTATTTATTAGACTTGATTGACTAATTTTAGAAATATTAATAAATTTTATTTACCCTTATGTGAATTTTAAACTAAGGAAATAGGTTTAAATTTAGGTTATTTGAGTATCTTAATTTTTTATTTAACTCAATAGTGAAATATTATATTTTTAACATGTAGATATTATTTTTGTGATCATTTTCGTATATTATAATTATTTTTATGATTTATAAATAATAAGATATGATTTTTGTAAGATTTAATACTTTAAAAATACTTAATATATATTTAAGTAAGTGAAATAATAATGCATGATTATATTTTTAAATTGTACTTCTTATTTTTCTAAGATTTTTGGTATTTTATTCATATTTTTAACACTTACCATTATTGGAATATGAATTATCAAAGTTTGGTTTCTTTTAAATACTTATTAAACCATAATTATTGAAATAATAACCATAATAATATTTGATAACAATTTTAAGTTGTAGATTTTATTTTTCTACAAATTTTCATATATTATACACATTTTTCTGAATTATAAATCAAAAGTTATTAATTAAACAAGATTTAATCATTTATTTGATTTCTGGAATATTAATAATTGAGCTTATAACATTTTATTTATTTCTTAAGCAGGAAATAACTTTTTACACCGCACCCACACGTAGCCCAAGTCACTGACCAGTGGGCCTATGTCCACCTTAGCTCTCAGGTTAGTAAATGTAGTTGTTACCGACCGTGCCTCGACTCCCAGACAATGACATATGGGCCCATGGCCACGTCATATGCCACGTGAGACAAAGACCAGGTCAAACCGCGCTGGGGTGGCAGGATGACACCAGCATGATGTCATGCTGACATCAGCCTGGCCTCCACCACCAGAGGATGGTCGCCGGCGGCGAACCACTGTGCTCTGGTGAACAAGGTCGATGCTATTGGACAGAGGGCACCAAGGCAAACCTATTGGTGGTAACGCCGCTACCTAGTGGTCACCTGAAAATACACCGGCGACGAGATTCTGTGGCGGCCAACGGCGGTGCTCAACGAAACGAGGTCTACAGTGAGAATCAGCAAGCGAAATTAGGGTCCAGAGATTGCAGCAGGAATAAAGTATATTAAGGTTATTTTATGAGTTTGTCATATAATGGTATTATTTCTTTATTTGTTTTCTATCAAAACCCTTTTTATATTATGTCAAAGCCCTTATTATTAATTTTTTTCTTTCTACATTAAACCATGGCTTTATTATATGATATTTTCTTATTTGTTTATAAAACTTAACTCTACTTGGCTCATAGTTTAAATAGAAATTTTTATATGTATAATGATCCTCAATCATTATTTGATGTATGAAATACAAAAGAAATTAATATGGTATTACTACTTCCATTAACTTATAAAATGTCAATGTATATATTTTATTATGATAAACATAGAAGTTTAGGGTTCTTAATTTACTTATATTTCTTTGTTGATGTGAGAAAAGATTTAGTAACTAAGCATATTGTCTTCTGTTTGGGATATTTGATAACATCACCTTTTACAATAGAAAGTTATATCTAGAATGTTTTACAGAAAGGAATTGGTGAAGATACTCTTAAGCACATATAATTATGATGGTTGGAATTGAGAGAGATGTTCTTATGTGATTTTCTATAAGAAAATATTCCTATAAAGTGATATATACATAAGATGATGGATCAATAACATTAAATGGATATTATATTTGGTTTGAGATTTAGAGTTGGTTGTTTACCAAGAATGTCTATTTTCCATAATTCACAATCTTGGATTTCTAATTAAGGAATTCCTTTCCTAGATATATTATTTCTTCCTATCCATCATCATGGTTAACATAATGAGCTTTACTTCACAAAAAAATATTCTTATTCACCTATTATTCTTCTAAACTCATTGATAAATCCAATGAGCTTGACATTGAAGCTTTTATAGTTTCCTCATATCCATTCTGGGTTATATCCACTACTCTACTATTGATAACCTTCCATCCAACAAGTAGTTCCTTCAAACTCCACTCATAATCTTCCTTAATCATCCATCACTAATATTCCTCCATCAGATGTATGTATCCAACTACCTTTCTCTAAGGCTTACTATCCTTTAAGATGAGTAACACTTCTTCCATAACTCCATGCTATACTATCTTTAATTGAATCATACTGTCTTACATTTACTTTACTCCAATAACTGACACTCCAACCTCACATTATATTAATGTGACCTGTAATGACTACTCTAGGATAACTTATCTATACTAGGGTTTTAATCATGTTCTACACACCAATATCACTTATACTTGATATAAGTATCCAATCTTGGTGAGTAAGTATGATCATTTAAATCCTTTCATTATTTATGTCTTAAGTTCTTAGTTGGCTAAGGAAGGATTTATCAATACAACCTTACAATTGTATTGGTATTATATTCTTAGTTGTTTCTTTAAAGACACTTAAATGTAAACTATGTTCTGGTCAAGAGCTGATAGATTGAGAATTGGTGAATCAATAGTTGATTCCTCAACATTGATGAACAACAGATATTGGAATATAACTCAATAGAGATGATAAAGATTGATATGAAAAGCAAGATATATGATGAATGATCTAAACTTAGTTTCTTTCCTACTCAATCTTACTTAAGAAGTAGGGTTAGGAATTACCATGATACTCATGGTATAAGCAGATGAGATTAAGATATATTTGTTACGTTCTTATTATTTGTGTTATATCCTTAACTTGGTACTCATGAGTGATTATAATGAATACTATGATATGATCACCCAAGGATCAAATATAAATCATAATGTATTAGGGTTTAACTTATATTACATTTGATCTACCCTTAGATCAAATATCCCTTACCCAAAATAAGGTTTTAGCAAAGGTCATATTGAAACTTATCGCAGTCAACTTGATGATCTACTTCAATTCCATCAAGTTAAGAGAAGCTTCAATCATTTTGACAAGTTCTTATTTAAAAGCGCGAAAATTATTCAGATTTTCTATGCATGAATGCAGTGCACACATCTGGGTTCAGCTTATTACTGAGCTCTAATGCTGGGATGTTACAGACTCTCCCCCTTAAAATAATCATCATCCTCGAAGTTCGCAAACTCTCACGTTTTGGAGTAAGGAATCGAGTTGTAGTGGTTGCTACATTTCTCTACTCCATGATGACCTTAATGGAATTAATTGTAGTATTCCATAACCTGATTAGATATCCTAATCCAATTCTTTTTATTTAATCATCAAACTTTATTACTATGTTAAATACAGTCTAGAGAGACTCATTAAAACAAGTTTTAAGTTTCAATATGCCCGTGTTTGTGGTCAAAAGAGTATATTTCTATTCTTGTCATAGTATAGTTGATACTGATACTCCTTCCAAGATTGGATATGAACTCATTTAGTCCATACCCATTGGAATTTCTTATTCTCTACACATGCCCAATTGGATGTGCTTTATTACCTCCTAGGGATCACTTAAGAGTTGTTTCTTCTAGACTTGGTCGGTTAAGTTTATCCTGTTTTGTCACATACCGAAATTTTCCAAATTTTGTAATGTGAAAAGTAAATAAACAAAATAAATAATTGTTGACAATTAGGGTGAAAAGAAACTTTTGTTTCTAAATGGAAACTTAAAATCCCATCTTGAACAAACTTTGGTTAATGTTTGAATCCAAACTAAATTCAAATCAAGTGAAATGCTTTCTTCCTGAATGTATCTTAAAATTTAAACACTTGGAAAATAAACCAAAATCCTAAAACCCTAATAGAATAAAAACATTTCCAAGTTATCTCTAAGCGTATGGATTTGATCCAAATAAAAATTTGTCAACAAACATTTATAAATGATCAAGAATGACAAATAGAAATGTTATTAAAACCATAGAAATTGGTTTCACTTAATTTGGAGCCATGGATAAAATCTTATCTAAAATCCATTATGTTTAATAAGGAAAAGTAATTTCCAAAGCTAATAAAGAACTTATCTAAAATCCATACCAAATAGTGAACAAATAATCCTAAGAATATTTAAAAGGATAAACAAATATCAAATAAGATTTTACATATTGGAATCACCAAGTTTGGATCTATAAATAAAAAGATATGGATTTTATTAGATAAAGAAAGAAATATTAAATGAGGAATATTTAAAGGCCAAATTAACTCTTGACCTAATCCATAAGCAAATAGAATGAATATAATCCAAATCCAAACAAAATAAAAGGATAAAGAATTTTTCAAATTAATTGAAAGGGCATTAACCAAATCCTATTCTATTTGAATAAACATAAAATCCCTATTAGAAATGATTAATTAAATCATGGGAAAATAATATTTGGAATTTACCCAAGTGGAATAAAAGTTATTTAATTAACTTAAATAAGATCAAAGAAATCTTCCAAATAAAATTTATGGAATTAAAACTATATTTAATTTCATTGGAATAAAGACAAATACCCAATTTTAAATGATTAATAAATCATATTAAAAATATCCCAAAATAATTCAAAGTGAATTATTTGACACCCTAATAATTGAATAAAACCTACTGAAAAGATTTGGAAAGATTTAGATTTCAAATGGAGTTTGAAAAACATTATTAAATCTTATTTGAAATTAATACTAGAGCCTATTTTAAATAATTAAAAGACCCTAAAAAGAATAAAAGATTTATTCTAAATATGACTTCAGAATGCATTATTAATCAGTGTTTGAATCCACAAAAAGTTTGAGAGAAGTTTGAATTCAAATGAATGTCTAAATTGATTAAACAAAATCAAAATAGAATAAAAGAATTGGAAAAAGAAAAATAAACAGAAGAGGAAAAAAATATATAAACAGAGCAGCCCAACCCAATAGGCCCATCTAGCCAAGCAGTCCACTTCCTCCCCCCAAAGCATTTTCTTTTACTCGCGAACGAACCCACGGAGTCGCTGAAAGCTTGGACCCACCTCACCCCTCTCTATCTCGCTGCCAAGCGACCCCACTGCCACGCAGTCATCGTCCTCCCCACGACCAGTTCGTCCCGAACTTTTCCTGCGTTGATTTCGCGAGTTGAATTCACGAGTAATGGCTTAGTAAATCTCCCCCGTGACCATGCCCTATTAAACACCTCCCTCCCCTCTCCATTTCCCCCCAGACGCCACACCTCGAGAGCCCAAGGGTGCCCTGATTTCCGCTTAGACCACCGCTGCCTCCGACGAACTCCGACGGCGATTCCAGCTATCCTCCACCGCGCCTTGCCCCCTCGACCATGCTCACTTGCTCCCCATCTCTTGGCGAACCTCCCCGTAGCGCCAGCTCGCCCGCGCGTGCTCTGCATCGTCGACCACGTCTCCAACAGAACGTCGCCGTCGTCTGCTCCTTCTCCGGCGAGTCTCCCTGGTAAGCACAGACCCCCTCTTGCCCTCCTTTTGATGCACACATGTCTATGACTCACGAATGAAGCTAACCGCATCCTCCATTTGCTCTGCCGTGCTCCATAGAGTTGCCCTCGACGACGACTGACCGCACCCGACGCAGACGTGAACTCCGGCGAGCAATTGCGTTCATCCTCGTGCGCCCCTGTCCAGGAAAAGACTACGTCGAGCTTCCCCATGACGCTGCAATCCCTGTGAGCCATCTCTCTCCCTCTCTCGCCTTCTGAATCACCGGAAACCTCGCCTCCAGAGCGCACCACCACCAGTCGCCGCCGCTAGCGCCGCTGGATCTTGGTCAGCCCCTGTTCACCGTTGGATATTGATCTGACGAATGTGATTAGATTTAACCGAAGGGGTATGTATCCACCAGAGCTGCACGATTTCACTTAAATCCAACGCTTCACAGCGACCGATCCGAGCGAAACGGTATCGGCCAGTGAAATCACGCCACGTGGCCAGAGTTGATTTAAAACAGAAATTATGATCTATTAGATGTTCAATTTTGTAAAATCTATAACTTTTGATCCACATGTCCAAATTTTGCAAATCTTATATCAATGGAATCAGCAAGACAAGTAGTTTGTAACCATGCCCTTTGTCTAGTAAATTTCTTCTGGTAAAATGATTGTTTTTCAGAAACTTATGTAAACATGTTTTGAATATAAAATTCTTTCTAAAATTATTTTGGTGATAAAATCTTTGGCAAATGGTTTGTTTTGAACCTACTGACCATAGAAATCAATTTGTGGTTTCAAAAATATATTTGGAAAAGCAAAGTAATAAATCTTTGATTTAAAACATTTCTAGTCAAATAAAAATAATGTTTATTTATTAAAAATGCTTTTTGAGGAAACCCTTTGGGAAATGTTTTGGATTAAACTCTCTGACCCCAAACACCAAGTTTTATAACTTAAAAATGTATTTGGTGAACCCTATAAAGATTGTTGCTTTGCTAAAGGCATTTTCAACCACATAAAATATTGATTTGGTTTAAAAATGGTTTATGAAGTAAAATCTTTTGCAAATGATTTTGCCACTTTTATAAAATGACCAATAGGTGTTTTAGAATGTTTATAACCTATTATAAACCACTTTTCCAAATAAAACAATCTTTTGCATGCTTGCATGCATTGCTTTGTTTTTATTATTTTATGTGATGTTTGCTCGAATGGTAGATTGAAATTGTGCCTTGCTTGATTGAATTGTAGTGATTTGAAGGGTGTGATCATTTCAAGATCAAGGAGTGAAGTTATATTATCTACCAAAAATGCAAGTGATGCTTCATACTTCTGTCCCATTATTTTCACTATGCACTAGTGATATTTCTAAGTAGGACTTGCATGGAATTTTGCCAAGTATAAACTATGCCATGGGAAAACCTAGGAGATGAAAACTTAGTAGAAATTTCCTAAGTTAAGATTCCTACTACTATCATGCTTAGCTTAGCTAGAAGAAAACAAGGGTGGAATATAATCATACTATGGAATGTTTCTAAGTCAAGGACTTGTGTTTTGTTTAATAAAACAACTAAGTGAATGAATCACCTGGGTGGAATGGAAGGAATGGTTTGTGTTGAGTGGTTACACAAGGCCCATTTCTATGGCTTACATTGTGTATCTCACTTGTGGATGCCCACCCAGGAACAAAGAGATTTGAGATGTCAAATGTTGAGAAGCTTCAAGGGCAGCCACTTGGCATTATGGGCTCTGCCTGGATCATATAGGTTGCAATAACTTAGCCAAATGGATAGTTGGTGGTAGGGGTTTGATAGGTTGGAACGCGTCCATTCTGGTCTAAGGGAAGGCTTTTGAAAGATCTTGTCTTGGTGAAACCAAGTCTTGTGGGGAAAGTGCACCACATCTGCAGCGTGGAAAATCTAAGTACTTAGCCATGTCCCTGGTAAAGGACAATTTGAGCATCAAGACATGAAAGCTATCAAGAATCTCCTCATCCCAATTTCTAAGTTAAAAACTTGTGGTTGAACAAGGGTTGAAGGATCACCAATTTCTATTGGTAGATGCCTTGGGTGATTTTTGACAAACAAAAACTTAGTGTTTTCAAATGATAAGGAAAAATCTATTTTGAGCAATGCAAGACTAAGCTCCACTTAGCCAAATGCATATAGATGATAGACTCCACTATACTACCATAGTATCACTTGCCAATACAATTCAAATGTATTGACCCTTGTGGCTGTAACTTGTTCTATTGCAGGTTTGTTTGATGTTAGTAAGATGTGTTGATTAGGATTACAAGTCTACAACCAACATGTTTGCATGTGGCACTTTGAAGATGAAGGACCCCATGCTATTGATATATTCTGCTGCATTGTAATGAGATAGCCAAATGAGCTATGTAAGATGTAATAAATTATTTTATTCTTGGTTATAAAGTTGTATTATGACCTTTGTTTCTTGATATTACATCTTAACTGTGAATGCTAGCTATTGATCCAGGGACTAGCATTGTAAACACAGGGATCTCTACCTTATTGAAGGTTGGGACCTCTACATTTTATGACCTTCAAGCTTATACTATTTTAAGCTTTAGATAATCTTTCATTATCACCTATAGTACCTTTTCAACTTTCATTCATAATGTCTACTCTCCCCCTTAGGGTTTACTAATAGTATTTAAATTGTATATATAACATTTATTGGTTTAATAACTAGAATGTAGGTCTCTGTTTAGTTTATAATTTACCTAATTAGGGTCTGATGAAAGATTGTACGGTGTATCCACATAGTGGTGGATCTCCGAAGCAAATCTTTCAGCATTATATGTCGTACTTACTATTGGACATTTTTGCTTGGATAAGTCTGACTTTGCGAAGCATCTCGAAAGACGATCGCTTTAAATTTTATACTTCCTTAGGTCTTACTTATCTTAGGCCAAATTTTATGTTCTTTATGCAACCATTAAGAGGATTTGGTTAACTATGTCAACCAACATCGGCTGTGAACAAGATACCAACTGTGGATCGGAATGCCGACTATGGATTAAGTACCAACAGCGGATCATTTTAGATGGTAGGTATTACCTTACAGTTTCCGACCTACTACTGGCATTCTCTTTGAATTGTCAGAGCTTGAATACCATTTTGGTTCCAAGGCGTCTTCTTTGTACTTATTCATGATACTTCCATGAACTTGGTACAACTATTTTATTAACTTCTTAGCATCTTACCTACTTTAAATGATCTTAAAGTTTATTATACTTCTTGTTGCTCCATACATCTTTTACACTAAACTGCCTTCTTGAATCTGACTAAGAATAATCTATGCTTGATCTATCCTCCAAATGGTGTTAATACTCCTTATATCTTGCTTCATCCTTCAAGTAAGTCTTCCTTTTGATCTTTGAAATTCGTGACTCCCTTACACGAATTCCCGTTTCTATCTAGATCTATAACATCAAGTTATAACTGGGTGTTACATCATGCATTTGCACACCTAATTAAACTTCATGTATAGATCTAGTCAATCAAGAAGATTCAATAAAATCCAAAAGTCGATAAACAATAAAACATATACCATGTATTATACATAGGTTTTAGATAATTTACAAATGTACTAAGTGTTCCAACTGCTTGCTCCACACCTATTTACACAACTATCTTACAAGAACTTCTTGTTCTTGTGAGTATATCCTCACTTATTTGGCAAACCTTTCAAACTACAATACACATTACCCTCTATGTACATTATTCAAGCACTCATCCCTTGGGAATGTCCTTCCCTTCTTACCTTCATCTTCCTCTAGTGCTTCCTAGAGTTCCGTCCATGATGACGTGAAGTCCTACGACTGCCTTCTGGAGCATAAGAGCATCCAGGAGGTGCGTATTCTTGATTAGAAGTACCGAGACTGAGATTAGTCATTGAACAATGATTAGAGTTGGCATAGTCTTCTACAATATATTCCTGGTTTTTCGGCAATGCTTCCCCGTAGTAAGTTGGCTCCTTAGCCTTTTCTTGGATCCAGTCGTACATATTGGTATAGTAGATATCGGAATACTCTTCTAAGTTCATTGGATTGGTATCACCCCCATATGGTCCATAAGGCTCTATATGGTTATTGTTGGTCTCTTCTTCAATACCTGTCTCAAAAGGTATAGGATTTATGGTTCCACCTTGAGATTCTACTTCCCATCCATACTTGTTTGGCTTAGGGTTATTTGGAATAACTCTATTCCATTACTATTGTTCGGAGTTGTACTTGATCCATAGGTCTTCAGGTGGCTGGGTTTTAGTTTGGTAGTAGGCGTAATTTTCTGAGTTTGGATCATCAAACTCAGTTTCCTCATACACTTCTCCTGAAGGTATGTATTTGGGATGCCTAGCTTCTTTATCTAACTTCTTCCTACGTGCCATTGCTTTATCAGGATCAGTAAAATCTCAAGTGAATATCCGTCATATCACTAGAGAACTCTTTATTATTGCTAGGATGTGTCCTACAGGTTCTACCCATTTACTAGGTTTCCAACCTAAGGTCAAAGCATATGCTCTGATACCAACTGCGGTGACCCAGCATACCAATGCATGATTGTCACATCCCAAGATTTTCCAAATCTTGTAATGTGAAAAATAAATGAATAAAATAAAACTTTGTTGATTTTCAGAGCCAGAAGAAAACTTTTGAATCCAATTGGAAACCTTCAAACCAATTTGGGTCAAATAAATCCTAAAGGGATTAAAAAGATAAATATTTAATAAAGGAAAAATAAAAAAAAATTATTACTACTTTGAAATCTTTTTATAAAAGGATTTGGTTCTCAAAATGAAAAGGAAGGTTTATAAATAAAGATTATTTTATAGAGCCAAATTAAACCTTGGCCAAGCTTTTGAAAATAAAACATTTTGTTTGATAAAAATAATAAAGGTTTATTTAAATAAAGTAATAAGGATTTAATATCCAAGTTTTTATTAATAAAGGTTTTATTATTTCTAAACCATAAAAACTTGTTTATTTGTTTAAAATAAGTTTTTCAAGTATTTTATATTTTCAAATAAAACCTACTGAATGGTTTGGAACTATTTTAGTTTTCAAATAAAGTTTTAATAAAACAAATCCCATTTGATAACTAAGGCCCATTTTTATTAATTATTAATGGACCTGATAACAAAAATGTTATTTTATTTTAAACAAGCTTCCCAAGTATTCTTTACTTTCAAATAAAACCTACTGATTTGGTTTTGAAAGTATTTGGATTTCAAATGGAGTTTTATTAAATAAATCATATCCTATATGATTAAATAACTAAAGGTCCATTTTATTTAATTAATGAATGGATCCTAAAAAGAATAAATATATTATTTTATTTTGGGATTTGGTTTATGTTGATAAACAGAACCAAGTTCAAAGTTGTGAAGTGTGGTGTTTGTTTGAATGGATTTGGTTGTTTGAATTTCAAATCAGTAAATAGAAATAGAAAAAGGATAAAACAATCATACAGAAAAAAAAATGTGAGAACGATGCAGCCCAACAGCCCAAATTGAGCTCCTTTTTCTCTCCCGAACCATTTTTCTTCACCGCAGAAGCAACCCGCGAGGACACTGACGACTGGACCCCACACTCGAGTTCTCTCTCTCGCAGACAGCCAGGACCCACCCCTCCTGTTCATCGTCCTCACCCTGCGACCACTTCCTTTCCCCGTTTCTGCATTGATCTCATGGAAGTAATTCTCGTCAATGCAGTGAGTAATGTCTGCCATCAATCACACTCGATAACTCGCCTGCGTCCCCTCTCTCTTTCCCCTCTCTCGCTCGACCCTCTCTGCCTCAGGGCTGTTCCAATTCGGAGCCGCATCACCTCTGACTCCGGCGAGCTCCGCGGGAAATTCCGGCCACGCCTCGCCGCCCCTCAACTCCCTCTACACGCGAGCTTGTTCTACATCGCCTGGCGTACCTCCCCGCATCAACTGCTTGGCTGCGGACACTCCAGACGCTCGGCTTTATCAAACATCTGAGCACCACCGACGACGCGACTACTCCGGCGGAACCTCTCTGGTAAACCAGACTACCCCGACCCCTCTCATTCACGCACCCACCTTCGCCGTGTCCTTGCGCGCCTAACTGTGTGTTTCGTTTTTCTCCGGGTGATCCATAGCGCCGTCCTCGACGATGACTGAGCTTGGCCGAGGCGCAGCCCCACTTCGGCAAGGAATTATCACTGCCCTCGTGCGCCCCCTGCTTCCCCAAGAGCACATTGAGTATCAGCAACGTTCAGCGAACCAGGTGAGCACCCTCTCCCTCCTTCTCGCTTCCTGCAACGCCGGCGACGCCACTGACAAGCCGCTGTCGCCGCGCGTCAGAGTCCAGCGCCGCCCGTTTCTGGTCGAGGCACTGAGAGCCGTTAGATCTAGATCAGAGCGATAGGATAGTTCACTTAAACGAAAGGGTATGCGTTGATATGAGCCGCACATGCCCCTTTTAATCCTGTGGTCTGTATCGCTCAATCCACACGAATCGATAATAAGAAAATAAGAAACAGCCACGTGGCCTGTAGTTGATTTAAAAGACAGATTTGATCTATTAGATTTCCAATTTTGTAAATTGCACAACTTTTAAACCACACGTCCAAATTTTACAAACTTTATATCATTGGATTCAGTGAAACAAGCCCTAGCCAACCATGCCCTTTGTTTAGTAAAAAGCTTCTGGAAAAATGGTTGTTTTTACAGAAACATTTGTATGCTTGTTAAGGATGTGAAAATTGTTTAAAAATGAGTTTGGGGATAAAATCTTTGGCAATTGGATTGATTTGAACCTACTGACCATAGGAAACACCTTGTGGACTCAAAAATATTTTTGGTGAAACAAAATAATGATTCTTTGATTTAAAACCATTTCTAGTCAAAATAGAAATGTAGATTATTTATTAAAAATGGTTTTGGAAGAAAACTTTTGGGAAATGTTTTGTTTTAAACTCTCTGACCCCAAATACCAAGTTTTATGGTTTGAAAACATATTTGGTGAACCCCATAGATTAATGACCTAGTAAAAATATTTTTACACCACATAAAATGATACTTTGTTTTGAAAATGGTTTTTGAAGTGAAACCTTTTTGCAAATGACTTTGCCACTTTACAAAATGACCAATAGTTGTTTTCAAATGTTTATGACCCATTAGGAACCACTTTTTCAAACAAAACAAAGCTTGGCATGCTTGCATGCATTACTTTGACTTTGTCATTTTATGTGATGTTTTGCTTGATTGGTAGATTGAGTTTGTGCCTTGCTTGATTAATTTGTAGTGACTTGAAGAGTGTGATTGTTGCAAGGACAAGGAGTGAGCTTATACCCTCTACCAAAAAGGCAAGTGATGCTTCATACTTTTTGTCCCATTACTTTCACTATGCATTAGTGATTTTCTCTAAGTAAAACTTGAATGGAATTTTGCTAAGTATAAACCTTGCTATAGGAAAACCTAGTAGATGGAACCCTAGTAGAAAATTCCTAAGTTAAGATTCCTACTACTATCAAGCTTAGCCTAGCTAATAGAAAACATGGGTGGACTATATATTCACACTATGGAAAAATTCCTAAGTCTGAGGACTTGTGTTTTGTTTAATAAAACAACTAAGTTAATGAATCACCTGGGTGGAATGGAAGGAATGGTTTGTGTTGAGTGGTTACACAAGGCTAGAGGACTGGTGAACTGTAACTACCTCGGTGAATTACGCTCCTAGTTACAAGCCTGGATGAGCAGAAATGGTTGAAATAGTATGGTGGGGCCCAAATGCCACTCACAGGTAGACCTTTCGGCCGTCCCAACCATTTTCACACATCGGGACAAGAACGGGCGTGTCGGCGAGGCGAAGGGATCAACTACATACACAAATGAGTATGTATGCAAGCCACCATACAACAGTACATCAGAGTCATCCCATCTAAAAAGAAAGGAAATATAGCAACGCCATACGTCAAGATCCAAAAACCCTAGATAGATCTAATAGTTTAGGATATCTCCTCATACATCAATCAACAGAGTATTAAGCGGAAGCGGAAGACAAAATCCGAGTACGGATAAGAAGCAAATCGGCATAAGATGCCCCATAAATAAGCAGATCCCGCCCACAGATCTCACGGATCCCCGTTCCCGGAATCTCTACACCGAATGCTCGTTGCCCACATCGTCCGTCTCTTCCACCCAGTATCCATCTTGCGAGTGTACCTGTTCATCTGAATCAATAATTTATCGTGTGAGACCCTAGGGGTACTCAGCAAGTCTTTATGCCTCTAAAGGGGACACAACCTGGGGGTGACGCAATTGCAGCAAAACATAAACCCTAGCAATACTATAGATACTCGCTAACCATCCGCCTAACCAGAGATAAACGGATGTCCGTGAATTAATAACATCAGTTATAGCAGTTATAAAGGTAATCTTAACAGATCCATCCTCCTCCTCGCTTACCGACGAGGAAGCGGACGAACAACCCCCCTCATCCGTTGGCAGTTTTAGTATCCATTCCATGAGTGTTGCACTATTTACTAGTCAGGTACCTAGTCTAGTCAGATTAAAAGCGGTACTTTAGTTATGCTTGTCTATGATCGAGAAACTGTGCTCCAAGTCGTCCATAACCGCGGACACGGCTTTCAGAAAGTTTTACCTGCGGTGCACAAATAACAACACGCACTTTTCGATATGCCTCGGAAAAACCAAATCAAAACCAACGAGGCGATGACAAAGCGATCACAGGATTGAGAAATATTTCAGGGGCCACCCCATTAAGCTACCATAGCAAGCTGGCTGACTACGAGACGGACTCAAGGTTTGTGTGGCCGATGGGAACCCGAAAGTGTGGTGGGCTTGTCGACTGAAAACAGGTCACGGCCCTAAATGCGATGTGCATTACCTCGCACAATTTAAATTAAAGCGATGAGCATGGCATAAGTACAGGATCGTAAATAAAACCTCAAACTAGTTTGTGGCCCCAAGAAATAAGAATGAATCAAGCTCGCTCAGGGGTCCATAAGGCCTCCGGATGTGGATAGCGAATAATCTTGGAACAGGAATCAAGTACTCGGGGTCTTACGGGACACAAGTGAGCCTGAAAAACCAAATAGCGAATATGGCTCACCGATGCCACTTTCATTAGTTATCCCATTACTACTCAGGTTAAGTTGTTTAAGTACCTCGTTATCCATCAGACTCTCACATACCCTACACATGCTGTTCTACGACCCGCATGGCTCAAACAACTCCTGTAGTAATGGCTCATGGGATGGAGGAACAAGCTTCGGTGGGGTTTAAAAGTAAAGGCTATGCAGTACTTGGGATTCAAATTAATGCAATCGCGACTCAATGATGCAAGAATAAGATAGAGGCAAATAGGTACTATATGTATGCAAGCATGTGGTAGTGCTTGCCTGGCAGCTCAGTTGAAGCGAGAGAAGGATCTGGGTGGTACTCCTGGGTGTCTTGATAAATCCCCTGCTCAGCGTCTATTCGAAGAAGAACCAAACAAACAAGGCCAATATAAATAAAGTGCACAAGCATATGAATAAAATGCGACAAGCAAACAATCATGCCATGATGAATGATGCACAATTTGCATGGCAATAGGTAGCATGGCATGGGTGAGGTGTGAGAAACAAGATTAACTCATTTTATTGAGTTTTATTCACATTTTATTCACAATTAAGTTGCTGTTCACTTTATATTTATATGATGCATGCTTCAATTCACACCATGGAATGCGTAAACATAAAGGTCTCGTCGAGCTAATCATTTTAGACATATCATTTATTAAATTTGTAGTTATAAAACAAAAGTTATTAATTATTTAAGATAAAAGGGCATTTTGTTGTAATTTAAATAAAATTGAAAAATTAAAGTGTCCAAAATATATTTTGAATGGCATATTTGAAATCCTCACATTTTTCTGATTTGAAAACATATATGATTTGTTTAAATTGGATTTATATTTTAAAAGATATTCAAAAACAGATTTGAAATTTGAATTTAATTTAATTTGTAAAGATTTGAATTAAAACCGAATTAGACAGAGACTTCTCTCACTCAGGCGGACATAGACCCGATCAGCAGCGGGTGGGCCTCTCTGTTGGGACACCAGCCTAGACGTGTTTTTTTCTCACCGCGATCTAGGCTAGCTCCAGCGAATGACAGGTGGGCCAGAGCAGGCGCGGGTCCACGCGTCAGAGGCGGCTCAGGGGGTTGGCCTCGTGGGAGAGCTCGGGAGCGCGGGTTAAGCGCTTAAAACCGCGGGGTGGTTTTTGCAAAAAGGGGAGCAGACGCTGTCTGGTGGGCCGGAAGGGGCGCGGGTTGAGCAAAACAAACGTGGGGGGGGTATGCGCAAAAGAGCTTGACTCATTTTTCTTCTCGTGCATGGACCGATCGGTCTTGTGGCCTTGGCGAATCGAACGCGGGTCACGTGGAGTGCGCGAGGGGAACCAGTCTTGATGGGGCGGGGGTTGGTGCTAGGGAGGTGGGCGTGGACTAGCTAGGGTTTAGCGCGACGCGGGGAGCGAGCAGACGCATGCGACGCCGGCGCACAGAGGCTGTTCGTCGGATGGTCCGGCGCGACCAGGGCAAGGATGCGACGACGAGGGTGTCAGGGGGGAACGTGGGCTCACCGGGAGTGTGACGGTGGGGCTGGATCGGGTCGGCGAGCAGCGGGTCGGCGGTGAGGCAGACGTCCTGGAACTAGGGTTTTAGGCTCGGCCTCGGCGGTGATCCTCGGCTCCGGTGCTCCTCCTCCTCGACAGCGCGTACAAGGGCGGTGCAGGTGCTCGTCTTGGACTCCTCGATCACCTCCCCGTCGTGCTCGCCGTCTGGAACGGTGGGGCGCGATGGAGGCCAACGGTGGCTGGCGTTTGGGGGGTAGGCGGTGGCTGTGGAGAAAGAGGGAGAGGGAGGAGGCTATGGGGCGGATCTGGGCGAGCAGAGGAGCGTCATGAGGTGGTAGATAGGGACGGGGGAGGGAGGCGGTGCCGTGGGGGGAGTGGTTGGGGTAAAGGTGGCTCGGCCACCTTTATCCTCCCTCCTCGCTCACGTGCTTGGCAGGGCAGGTGGGGGCTTCCAGGTGGGTCCAGGTGGGGTAGGGTGAGGCCAGGGGGGAGGCTCGGGGTAGGGGCCACATTGCAGAGGGAGAGCTAGAGAGAAGGGGGGAGGCTCGGGTAGATTAGGGTTGGTCCTAGGGTTGGAGAGAGGAGGCATGGCTCGAGCTAGGGAGGGGAGGTAGCTAGGTGGCAGGTGGGGCCAGCTAGGTGGTGAGAGGGAGAGAGGCCGAGAGAGGGTGGATGGGGTGGGTACTTAGGGTTAGGGTTTAGCTAGATGGGGGTGATGGGTTTGGATTAGGGGAGATGGTGGTAGCTAGGTTAGGTCATTAGGGAGGCCTAGAGGGAGGGTAAGCGAGAAAGGGGTGGAGGTTTAGGGTTTTAGAAGCTTGAAAACTTCAAACTAGATCAAGCACCAACATGTGGAGAGAGAGAGAAAGATGAGGGGAGAGATGGTATGGTAAGATGGGTAGGTGATGGTCTAGGGACTAAAGAGAGAGAGAGATGGTACTCCTTTTTGGCAAGCTCGAGCAAACACCAGATCATACCCAAGCTAGACCAAAAAGAGGAAAGGTGGAGATGGGATGGATGGTATGGTGATGGGTTTTAGCATGATCAAACAAAACCAAGCTTAAGGAGGGGTAGAGAGATGATGATCCACTCAAAATCCAACTAAAAACCAAATACCAAAAGAAAAGGTGGCAATTGCATGGCCCATGAAAAATATTTAATGCCATGTGGATTCTTGTGAAAACAATATTAATACATGGCATTATTATTATGCATTCCCAAAATTGGAGTAAGGCCCAAGCAAAGGAAAAGAAAGGATGTCCCATGTGGAGTAGTTGGAGATGACCATAATTGATTATATTTGGGGCTTGCTAGTGTGTATATTCCACTAGATGATTATTAGTCCCAAAAATATTCCATCATGAGCATAATTCCATGATACTCCGAATGGAAGCTAGGAAAAAGGGGTCCCACTCACAAGGCATGCAAAGGTGGCCATGTGGCTCTCATCTATCGATGATGTGAAAACAACATGATGCTAAGATGAGAGCATGTGGAAAATAATTGGATCCATCCCAACCCACATGAGCTAGAGGTAACCTCAAATAAAAGGCAAAGCTCATATTTAGTTGGATGGTGGAATTATAAGGTGGTGAAAGAAAAAGGTGGTGGAGTTAATAAGAGATATGCCCCCAACTCAACTTGGGCATTTAAACAATATATCAAGAACCAAATACAATATCAAGAGGCAGATACAATTAATAATGCATATGAGATAAGAACCAAATGGAAAATGGTTTTATATGATGCTCAATTGCAAGGTGGCATGATGACATGAGCATGATATAATGATGATGCAACAATTATATATTTGAAGTAGCATCTATATAGACTAGGCTAGTAGCATTGCAATTGTTAGACAATTGGGATGCTACATGAACCTTGTGTATCTCACTTGTGGATGGCCACCCAGGAACAAAGAGATTTGAGATGTCAAATGTTGAGAAGCTTCAAGTGCAGCCACTTGGCATTATGGGCTCTGCCTGGATCATATAGGTTGCAAGAACTTAGCCATATGGACAGTGGTTGGTAGTGTTTGATAGGATGGAACGCGTCCATTTTGGTCTAAGGGAAGGCTTCTGAAAGATCTTGTCTTGGGAAACCAAGTCTTGTGGGGAAAGTGCACCACCTCTAGAGAGTGTAAAATCTAAGTACTTAGCCATGTCCCTGGTAAAGGAAAATTTGAGCATCAAGACATGGAAGCAATCAAGAATCTCATCACTCCAACTTCTAAGTAAAAACTTGTGGTTGAACAAGGGTTAAAGGATCTCCAAACTTTGATTGAGAAAAATGATTTTGTCAAGCAAAAACTTAGTATTTTCAAAGGTTAATGAAAAATATATTTTGAGCAATGCAAGCCTCAACTCCACTTAGCCAAATGCATATAGAAGATAGACTCCACTATACTACCATAGTATCACTTGCCAATACAATTCAAATGTATTGACCCTTGTGGTTGTAACTTGTTATGTTGAAGGTTTGATTCATTTAGTGAAGTGTGTTGATTAGGATTACAAAGTCTACAACCAACATGTCTGCCTATGGCCCTTTGAAGATGAAGGACTCCATGCTTAGAGTTATTCCGCTGCAATGTATTGTAATAGCCAATGAGCTATGTAAGATGTAATAAAATTATGTTATTCCTGGTTATAAAGTTATATTATGACCTTTGTTTCTTGATATTACATCTTAACTGTGGATGCTAGCTATTGATCCAGGGACTAGCATTGCAATCACAGGAGGAATCTTCCTTGTTTGAAGGTTGAGACCTCTACAGATGGTATCAGAGCACTGTGTTGCCTGTAGGATTGTAAACCTAGGATTGGACAAAAAACCCTTAGAAAAATAGGAGTTATACTTGTTCCAAACTTATTTGCAAACAATCTTGTAAACTCTTTCCTCAACCATTTTTTTTTCAACTCTACATCCCTTCTACTTCAAACTTAATGGAAAAGCCTACCCCTTGGACAAATACTACACCATGTGCTAAGGACTTCTTCAACTCTAATGACTTCAACATCTTCAACTCTAATGACTTCAACATCTTCAGCATATTCACCAAGGACCTCCAACTTGGATACTACTAGGGACTACAAGTGTGACAAGAAATGTGCTCAAGACTTGAAGACTAAGTAAACACAACTTAGAAGGAGCCATCAACACCTTTGAAGATTTGAGACCAAGAATTTTCCCAAGGAAGCCATGCCAAATTGCAAGAAGGAATCAACCAAGAAAGATGGAAAGAATCACAAGTAATCCCTATAGATGGACTACCATATTATAGTTAAGCTAAACACACCAACTTATGTGGTGTAACAAAAATATTTTGTTGCCTAAGGATATGCTTGAAAACTTTGTTGTTTGAGTGGAATGTTTGATTGTGATTGCTTGCACATTGCTTGTGTGAATCGTGATGTGTGTGAATAGAATTATTCCTTAGAAATATCTTGCCTATTCTAATCCCAAAACCCATCCAAACAGATGACTTCTCCAAGAGACACCAACATCAAGGTTGATGACAACAACAACAAACAAGAGGACAACATGAGAGAACTTATAGCAACCCAAAACCAGTTGAGCCAAGAGACAACTCAGCTTTTAGCCAACAACAATGGACTAGACCCAGCCATACAAAGGATTTTGAAACTTCAAACCCAATTGTTGCAAGGATTGGTTACTCAAATGATCAACATGGGAGAAAACTATTCCCAAAGAGCTAATGACAACAAGGATGACAAAGATGCTAATATAGAAGGAACCCAAGCTAACAATATTGGTGGAGACAAGGATCATGCATCCAAGGAGCATGAAGATCAATGCCCCAAGAAGAGAGAAAGATCTCCCACCTATGAAGAACATGAACTAGAAGAACTCTTAGCTTTGGAGAGACCCAAAAAGAAGAAGAAGAAGAATAAATGCCCCAACCCTTACAAGGAGGATATTACTCAAGTCCAATGTTTCAATTGCAAAGATATGGGACACTATGCCAATGAATGCCCAAAAAAGAAGAAGAACCAAAGAAACAAACAAGAGGCAATGATACCAAAGGAAAAGAAAGATATCAGCCAAGTGATGTGTTTCAAATGCAAGGAACTAGGCCACTATGTAAACAATTGTCCAGAAAAGATGAAGAACAAGTTAAACAAGTCTATGAAGGATCTCAACCTTGGCCCATGAGTCAAGTGTGGAAACAAAGGACACTATGCAGAAGGTTGCCTACAGAAGTTTCCCCAGGAACCCAAGCAAGCCAAGATGTAATTTAGTTTGAAATTTTTTAAGGGTGGTAGTACCCTAGTTGTTTTGAGCCTACTTGTAACCCTAGCCTCCCCCAAATCTCGGGACGGGATTTATTTTAAGGGTGGTAGCCTGTCACATCCCAAGATTTTCCAAATCTTGTAATGTGAAAAATAAATGAATAAAATAAAACTTTGTTGATTTTCAGAGCCAAAAGAAAACTTTTGAATCCAATTGGAAACCTTCAAACCAATTTGGGTCAAATAAATCCTAAAGGGATTAAAAAGATAAATATTTAATAAAGGAAAAAAAATTATTACTACTTTGAAATCTTTTTATAAAAGGATTTGGTTCTCAAAATGAAAAGGAAGGTTTATAAATAAAGATTATTTTATAGAGCCAAATTAAACCTTGGCCAAGCTTTTGAAAATAAAACATTTTGTTTGATAAAAATAATAAAGGTTTATTTAAATAAAGTAATAAGGATTTAATATCCAAGTTTTTATTAATAAAGGTTTTATTATTTCTAAACCATAAAAACTTGTTTATTTGTTTAAAATAAGTTTTCCAAGTATTTTATATTTTCAAATAAAACCTACTGAATGGTTTGGTACTATTTTAGTTTTCAAAATAAAGTTTTAATAAAACAAATCCTATTTGATAACTAAGGCCCATTTTTATTAATTATTAATGGACCTTATAACAAAAATGTTATTTTATTTTAAACAAGCTTCCCAAGTATTCTTTACTTTCAAATAAAACCTACTGATTTGGTTTTGAAAGTATTTGGATTTCAAATGGAGTTTTATTAAATAAATCAAATCCTATATGATTAAATAACTAAAGGTCCATTTTATTTAATTAATGAATGGATCCTAAAAATAATAAAAATATTATTTTATTTTGGGATTTGGTTTATGTTGATAAACAGAACCAAGTTCAAAGTTGTGAAGTGTGGTGTTTGTTTTAATGGATTTGGTTGTTTGAATTTCAAATAAGTAAATAGAAATAGAAAAAGGATAAAACAATCAGACAGAAAAAAATGTGAGAAAACCAGTCAGCCCATTACAGCCCAGCTCCAGCTCCTTTTCTCTCCGAACCATTTTCTTCACCATGAAGCAACCTGCGAGGACACTGACGACTGGACCCCACACTCGAGTTCTCTCTCTCGCAGACAGCCAGGACCCACCCCTCCTGTTCATCGTCCTCACCCTGCGACCACTTCCTTCCCCCGTTTCTGCATTGATCTCGCGGAAGTAATTCTCGTCAATGCAGCGAGTAATGTCTGCCATCAATCACACTCGATAACTCGCCTGCGTCCCCTCTCTCTTTCCCCTCTCTCGCCCGACCCTCTCTGCCTCAGGGCTGTTCCAATTCGGAGCCGCATCACCTCTGACTCCGGCGAGCTCCGCGGGAAATTCCGGCCATGCCTCGCGGCCCCTCAACTCCCTCTGCACGCGAGCTTGTTCTACATCACCTGGCGTACCTCCCCGCATCAACTTCTTGGCCGCGGACACTCCAGACGCTCGGCTTTATCAAACATCTGAGCACTACCGACGACGCGACTACTCCGGCGGAACCTCTCTGGTAAACCAGACTACCCCGACCCCTCTCGTTCATGCACCCACCTTCGCCGTGTCCTTGCGCGCCTGACGGTGTGTTTCGTTTGTATCCGGGTGATCCATAGCGCCGTCCTCGACGACGACTGAGCTTGGCCGAGGCGCAGCCCCACTCCGGCGAGGAATTATCACTGCCCTCGTGCGCCCCCTGCTTCCCCAAGAGCACGTTGAGTATCAGCGACGTTCAGCGAACCAGTTGAGCACCCTCTCCCTCCTTCTCGCTTCCTGCTTTGCGACGCCATCGACAAGCCGCCAGCAGCGTCGAGTCAGCGCCGTTTACGGTCGAGGCACTGAGAGCCGTTAGATCTAGATCGGAGAAATAGGATAGTTCACTTAAACGAAAGGGTATGCATTGATATGAGCCGCACATGCCCCTTTTAATCCTGTGGTCTGTATCGCTCGATCCACACGAATCGGTACCGCCCAATAAGAAACAGCCATGTGGCCTGTAGTTGATTTAAAAGACAGATTTGATCTATTAGATTTCCAATTTTGTAAATTGCACAACTTTTAAACCACACGTCCAAATTTTACAAACTTTATATCATTGGATTCAGTGGAACAAGCCCTAGCCAACCATGCCCTTTGTTTAGTAAAAAGCTTCTGGAAAAATGGTTGTTTTTGCAGAAACATTTGTATGCTTGTTAAGGATGTGAAAATTGTTTAAAAATGAGTTTGGGGATAAAATCTTTGGCAATTGGATTGATTTGAACCTACTGACCATAGGAAACACTTTGTGGACTCAAAAATATTTTTGGTGAAACAAAATAATGATTCTTTGATTTAAAACCATTTCTATTCAAAATAGAAATGTAGATTATTTATTAAAAATGGTTTTGGAAGAAAACTTTTGGGAAATGTTTTGTTTTAAACTCTCTTACCCCAAATACCAAGTTTTATGGTTTGAAAACATATTTGGTGAACCCCATAGATTAATGCCCTAGTAAAAATATTTTTACACCACATAAAATGATACTTTGTTTTGAAAATGGTTTTTGAAGTGAAACCTTTTTGCAAATGACTTTGCCACTTTACAAAATGACCAATAGGTGTTTTCAAATGTTTATGACCCATTAGGAACCACTTTTTCAAACAAAACAAAGCTTGGCATGCTTGCATGCATTACTTTGACTTTGTCATTTTATGTGTTGTTTTGCTTGATTGGTAGATTGAGTTTGTGCCTTGCTTGATTAATTTGTAGTGACTTGAAGAGTGTGATTGTTGCAAGGACAAGGAGTGAGCTTATACCCTCTACCAAAAAGGCAAGTGATGCTTCATACTTTTTGTCCCATTACTTTCACTATGCATTAGTGATTTTCTCTAAGTAAAACTTGCATGGAATTTTGCTAAGTATAAACCTTGCTATAGGAAAACCTAGTAGATGGAACCCTAGTAGAAAATTCCTAAGTTAAGATTCCTACTACTATCAAGATTAGCCTAGCTAATAGAAAACATGGGTGGACTATATATTCACACTATGGAAAAATTCCTAAGTCTGAGGACTTGTGTTTTGTTTAATAAAACAACTAAGTTAATGAATCACCTGGGTGGAATGGAAGGAATGGTTTGTGTTGAGTGGTTACACAAGGCCAGAGGACTGGTGAACCTTGTGTATCTCACTTGTGGATGGCCACCCAGGAACAAAGAGATTTGAGATGTCAAATGTTGAGAAGCTTCAAGTGCAGCCACTTGGCATTATGGGCTCTGCCTGGATCATATAGGTTGCAAGAACTTAGCCATATGGACAGTGGGTGGTAGTGTTTGATAGGATGGAACGCGTCCATTTTGGTCTAAGGGAAGGCTTCTGAAAGATCTTGTCTTGGGAAACCAAGTCTTGTGGGGAAAGTGCACCACCTCTGAAGAGTGTAAAATCTATGTACTTAGCCATGTCCGTGGTAAAGGACAATTTGAGCATCAAGACATGGAAGCAATCAAGAATCTCATCACTCCAACTTCTAAGTAAAAACTTGTGGTTGAACAAGGGTTAAAGGATCTCCAATCTTTGATTGAGAAAAATGATTTTGTCAAGCAAAAACTTAGTATTTTCAAAGGTTAATGAAAAATATATTTTGAGCAATGCAAGCCTCAACTCCACTTAGCCAAATGCATATAGAAGATAGACTCCACTATACTACCATAGTATCACTTGCCAATACAATTCAAATGTATTGACCCTTGTGGCTGTAACTTGTTATGTTGCAGGTTTGATTGATTTAGTGAAGTGTGTTGATTAGGATTACAAAGTCTACAACCAACATGTCTGCCTGTGGCCCTTTGAAGATGAAGGACTCCATGCTTAGAGTTATTCCGCTGCAATGTATTGTAATAGCCAATGAGCTATGTAATATGTAATAAAATTATGTTATTCCTGGTTATAAAGTTATATTATGACCTTTGTTTCTTGATATTACATCTTAACTGTGGATGCTAGCTATTGATCCAGGGACTAGCATTGCAATCACAGGAGGAATCTTCCTTGTTTGAAGGTTGAGACCTCTACAATGATGTAGTATACTATAGTCGTTGACATAACACCAATGAAACACCGTTCACTAGTATTACATCCCTCAGAATGACACAACCGAAACACAGGGGGTCCAATACATGGCTAAAGGTTACAACTCACTCTTTACACAAGATCCAGAGAACCCTCTAGGTTAAAGAGAGAGAAAGAACTTCTTACGGAGAAGAATCAAGGATAAACAACGAAAGCACTATTATACTATTAAGACTAGTATTTTAACTAAGGGCTTGGCATTTCTGCTATTGCAATACACTATAGAATTAGGTTATTTGGCTAGATATTATATTCCTATCTAATTAGTAACTTCGTATTCACTTGTGTTGATGTATATATTGACTTCCTTGACTTCAGTGAAGATCTTTAGCTTTGGATGATGAGTCCTGGAGCATAACTCGATGTAGATGTTGTTTATCCCGGCTTTAGAATTTAGCAAGGGTTAAGAAGATCCGTTGAGTACGAGCGTACTCAGCAAATTCACTAGTGTTTAATGCACTATAACTACAGCCATAGACCATAGGTCATAGGCAATGCAAGTTTTCGTAAAACATTTCTTCAAAGGTTTCTTTTATTCTGAAAAACTATGTCCGTCAGCCTTCACTGGTTTACCAGAACTTTCATGGAGTTCCTTTCCCGCCGCGTTCTCATATCCTTCCCGGAATAGGGAGTATCAAGTTATAGTTCTTACACTCTGCAGAGGTGCGTTACTTTTCCCATGAGAGATCAACTCCTTGTTGCACAACCGGGTAGCTTACCCGTCCACAATTCCATGTTGTGGGGCCCAGTAGTTGGTCCAAGCCAATCACTGCCCTCTTCGCTACCTCATATGTCTGCATGATCCTTCGGGCTAGCTCACCTTCGTAAAGCCCCCGTTTTGGGCAGGGTAAAACCCTGATGAGTTCCTGAAGACTCTATGACCTAGTGATGCCCGGATTACTACCATTTACATGGACTATCTCCCTAAACACCATTCATAGATAATCTAGACACCAAAAGTGTGGGGCGTAAGGGTGCTGTCACATCCCAAAATTTTCCAAATTTTGAAATGTGAAAAAATAAATAAACAAAATAAATAATTTTTGAAAATTAGGGTGAAAAGGAACTTTTTGATTCCAAATGGAAACATCAAAACCATCTTGAACAAACTTTAATAAAATAGAATCCAACAAAATTTCAATCAAGTGAAATGCATTCATCAATGAATGTATCTTGAAATTCAAACTTGGGAAAAATAAAACCAAAACCCAAAACCTTAATGGAAGAAAATCATTTCCAAGATATCTCAAAGACTATGGATTTGAACCATATAAAAATCTATAAATGATCAAGAATGATAAATAAAAATATTATAAAACCATAGAAATTGGTTTCATTTAATTTCGAGTCATGAATAAAATCTTATGAATTTAATAAGATAAGGAAATTAAATTTCCAAAGCTAATAAAAGCTCCTATCTAAAAATCCATACCAAAGTGTGAGCAAAATAATCCCAAGTGATTTAAAAGGATAAACTAGTATTAAATAAAATTCTATAAATTGGAATCACCAATTTTGGATCTAAAAATAAAAGATATGGATTTTATAAGATAAAGAAAGAAATATTAAATAAGGAATATTTAAAAGCCAAATTAAATCTTGGACAAGCAAATGACATAAAGATAAACCAAATAAAATAAAGGGATAAGGAATATTCAAATAAAATAATATGACATTAACCAAATTCTATTCTATTTGAATAAAGACAAAATCCCTAATAGAAATGATTAATTAAATCATGGGAAAATAATAATTGGAATTTGCCCAAGTGGAATAAAAGTTATTTAATTAACTTAAATGGAATAAAGGAATCATTTAAATAAAAATTTATATGGAATTAAAACTATATTTGATTTTATTGGAATAAAGACAATTGGCCAATTAGAATTATTAATAAATCCTATTAAAATATTTTAAATAATAATTCAAGTGAATTATTTACACAATGGAATAAATAAAACCTACTGGAAAAGGTTAGGTGAAAATTAGAATTCAAATAAAGAGTTTGAAAATGTAATTAGAATCTTATTTGAATTGAGACAAAATGTCTATTTTAAATAAATAACAAACCATAAAGAGAATCAAATAAATATTCTAAATAGATTGTTTAATTACATAAATGAACAGATTAAAAACTTACTAAAAAGTTTGGAGGGTTCTGAATTCAAATGTTTGTTTGAATTGTTTGAAAAAATTCAAAAGAGAATAAAAGAAACAGAAAATAAAAATAAACAGGAAAGAAAAAAAATAAAGAACCAACTCAGCCCAGGCCCAACTAGCCAGCCCACCTCTCTCCTTCCCCGAACCGTTTTCTTTTCACTCATCAGCGCACCCACTCAGTCCCTGACCTGCTGACCCCACCGCACCCTCTCTCTCTCGCTGCCGCTAGGCCCCACTGCCACGCAATCACCTTCTTCCTCACCCGTCGCTGACCACGCCCTCTTTGGCCATTTTACTGCTGTTGAATGCCGGTGTTAATACGCATTAACTATGCCATGAAACCTTCCCATGACCGTGCGTACTTAGTCGCCCCTATCTCCTCTATCTTTCCCGTCGCTCGCTAGGCTCTCTCTGCCCTAGGGCTGCTCGGATTTTAAGCCACACCTCCTCAGCACCGACGACCTTCTCCGACCAAATCCAGCAACTCCGGCCACCTCTCCTCTCCTAGTACCCACTAGCGTGATACCCATCATCAGGCGCACCTGCCCATAGCCCTAGCTCGCCCACGCGTGCCCTAGTTGCTTGGCAACTTCGACACCTGAGCGCCGCCATCGTCTGCCTTCGCTCTGGAAACCTCCCCAGGTGAACCCTGACCCCCCTCTCTCTCGATGATGCTCAGAAATTCTCTGTTTCCACGCGATTCTAACGCCCCCTCCCAATCGCCTTCTCCTGGTCTGCAGCCACGCCCCCGTCAACAACAGGACATGCTCGACGCCGTGACAACTCCGGCGAGCAATACACGTCGACACCGTGCGCCCCTCGAGTAACAAAGACCACCTTAAGCTTCACCATGACCCTGCGAACTCAGTGAGCTATTCCTCCCTCTCTCGTGCTTCCTAAATCGTGGGCAACGCCACCGCCAGAGCCACGCCGCCGCCAGCCACCGTCGCCGCGCCGCCCATCTCTGGTCAATCTGCTGAGCGCCATTCGTTTTAGATCCTATGGACGTGATAGATTACTTAAGCGAAACGTTATCTTTTGATCTGGGCCGCATAGATCTACTTAGATCCAACGCCCCATGTAGTTCGACCCTCACGCATCGGTACCAGCCAATGAGGTTGTGACACGTAGCCAGACTCAGGTTTTAAAAACAGAAAAGCTTCTATTAGATGTTTGATTTTGTAAAATTCATAACTTTAAATCTACATGTCCAAATTTTGCAAACTTTCTATCAATGGAATCAGAAAACATAATCCTATCCAACCATGCCATTTGTTTAATTATTTGATTCTATAAAATTGGTCGTTTTTGCAGAAACTTGTTTAGGCATATTTTGAATATAAAAATTATTCTAGAAATGTTTTTAGAATAAAATATTTTGTAAATGGTTTGGTTTGAACCTACTGACCATATAAACCATCGTTTGGATTTAAAAATATATTTTGTGACACCTAGGAATAAATCTTTGAATAAAAGCATTTCTAGTTAAATAAAAATATTGTTTATGTTTTAAAAATGCTTTTTGAGTAAAACCTGTTGAAAATGGTTTGAATTAAACTCTATGATCCTAAACACCAAGTTTTCGTATTTAAAAATATATTTGGTGAACCGTATAAAATTATTACTTTGATAAAAGACATTTCTAACAAAATAAAATGTTGCTTTGGTTTAAAAATGGATTTTGGATGAAACCCTTTGCAAATGGAATTGCTTTAAAGCATTATGACCATAAATATTAATATTGGTGTTTAAAAATGTTTTGGATAACACTAGAAATTATTCTTTTAATACAATTAATTCTAGCAAAACAAAAAGGATTTAAAGTGGCCATTTTCACTAACTTGTTATCAAATGGTTTTGCCACTTTGATAAATGACCAATAGGTGTTTTAAAATGTTTATAACCTATTAGAAACCACTGTTCCAAATAAAACAATATTTTGCATGCTTGCATGCATTGCTTTGTTTTTATTATTCTATATGATGAATTGTTTGAATGCTAGATTGAATTTGTGCCTTGATTGAATTGTAGTGAAATTTGAAGAGTGTGACTATTGCAAGATCAAGAAGTGAACTTATATTACCTACCAAAAAGGCAAGTGGTGCATCATACTTTTTTCCCATTATTTTCACTACGCATTAGTGAGATTTCCAAGTAGGACTTGCATGGAATTTTTAGTAAGTATGCTACGGCATGGGAAATCCTAGTAGATGATGCCTTAGTAGAATTTCCTAAGTTAAGATCCCTAATACTATCATGCTTATCTTAGCCAGTAGAAAACAAGGGTGGATTATATACATGCTATGGAATATTTCTAAGTCTATGACTTGTATTTTGTTTAATAAAAACAACTATGTGAATGAATCACTTGGGTGGAATGGTTGAATGGGTTATGTTGAGTGGTTACACAGGGCCCATATTTATGGACTACCCTAGTTTATCTCACTTGTGGAAAGCCACCCAGGAACAAAGAGATTTGAGATGTCAAATGTTGAGAAGCTTCAAGTGCAGCCACTTGGCATTATGGGCTCTGCCTGGATCATATAGGTTGCAATAACTTAGCCAAATGGACAGTTGGTGGTAGGGGTGATACGTTTGGAGCGCGTCCATTTTGGTCTAAGGGAAGGATTCTGAAAGATCTTGTCTCGATGCATGTGGAGTCTTGTGGGGAAAGTGCACCACCTCTCGAGAGAGTAAAATCTAGGTACTTAGCCGTGTCCCCGGTAATGGACAATTTGAGCATCAAGACATGGAAGCTATCAAGAATCTCCTCATCCCAATGTCTAAGTTAAAAACTTGTGGTTGAACAACGGTAAAGGATCACCAAAATGTATTGGTAGATGCCTTGGGTGATTTTGACAAAAAAAAACTTAGTGTTATCAAATGATAAGAAAAATCTATTTTGAGCAAAGCAAGCTGTAAGATCCCTCCCTTTATAAAGGTAAGGATCCCTGTGATTGCAATGCTAGTCCCTAGATCAATGCTAGCATCCACAGTTTAAGATGAAGTACACATAAACAAAGGTCATTATTACATATCATTCCAGAGACAAAAATAGTCTTTTACAAACTCCATGGCCACAGGCCTAATACAAGAGTTCAAATATATAATAAGATAAATAAGTCTTCATCTTCATGTGCCACAGGCAAGCATGTTGAGTGTAGACTCATAACCCCTAATCATCATCAGAATAACCTGCAACATCACAAGTTACAACCACAGTGGGTCAATACATTGGAATAGTATTGGCAAGTGATACCTTAGTAGAATATTAGGAGTCTAGATACTATATGCATTTTGTCTAAGTGTAGCTTAGGCTTTCTTTTCTCAAAAATAGGTTTTACCTATCAGTTGAAAACACTAAGTTTTTCTTTGATAAAACTTTCCCAAGGAATCACCAATAGACATTGGTGATCCTTCACCCTTGTTCAACCACAAGTTTAAACTTAGAAATTGGGATGAGGAGATTCTTGATAGCTTCCATGTCTTGATGCTCAAGTTTTCCAATACCAGGGACATGGCTAAGTACTTAGATTCATCCATCTGTAGAGGTTGTGCACTTTCCCCACAAGACTTGATTTTCACCAAGACAGGACCTTTCAGAAGCCTTCCCTTAGACCAAATGGACACGCTCCAACCTATCATCCCACTACCACCAACTGTCCAAATGGCTACGTTATTGCAACCTATATGATCCAGGCAGATCCCATAATGCCATGTGGCTGCACTAGAAGATTCTTAACATATGGCATCTCAAATCCCTTTGTTCCTGGGTGGCTTTCCACAAGTGAGATACACAAGGTAAACCATAGAAATGGGCCTTGTGTAAACACTCAACACAAACCATTCTTTCCATTCCACCCAGGTGTTTCATTCACTTAGTTGTTTTATTAAGCAAAACACGAGTCCAAAGACTTAGAAATATTTTCACATAACATGAATTTATAACCACCCTTCGTTGCTACTAGCTAAGCTAAGCATGGCAATGGTAAGCACCTTAACTTAGAAATTTCTAGCAATTCTACAACTACTAGGATTTCCCAAGCATAGCATATAGATCAAAATATTCATGCAAGTCCTATACAAAATATTTCTAGTGCATAGTTGAAAAATATAGGAATAAAATCATGAAGCACCACTTGCCTTGGTAGTTTGGGGAGTGGCAACAATCTTCACAATCACAATCACTATTTGCAACAAAATCTACACATAAAATAATGGCACAAAGATCACATATCAAAATATACAAACAAAAATATATGAATGCATGCAAATGCCATGTGATGATTTTTCTACACCAAACAAGACAAGTATACAGTACTGAATCCTAAACAAGTCTAGAACACACTAAATAAACTTTATTTGATCAACAAATCATTTTTCAAATAATTACTATACACAAATTATGCCTACAAATGTTTCTGTAAAACAACCATTTTTACAGAGGCAAAACATTAAATACATTGCATAAACATAAAGGATTTTCTCTCCTGATTCCAATGATATAAAATTTGTAAAATTTGAACGTGTGGATCAAAAGTTATGAATTTTACAAGTTTGGTTAACTAATAGATCAAATTTCTGTTTTAAATTTAAACACAGGACACGCGGCGCTCTCTGATTCGTCGGTACCGCTTTGCACGGATCGACTAGCATGGACCGCACGATCTAAATGAAATCACACGGCCAGATCTGTCTCGTACCCCTTCTATTAAGTGATCTATCTAACGTGTTGGATCTGGATCTAACGGTTGCCGATCAAGCGACCAAAGTCTGGCGGCGCTGGCGATGGTGGCGCGGCGGCGGCGCTCTGTCAACGACGCTCCAGCGAATACATGAGGGGCTGGGGTGTGTGGCGTGGCTTACCAGACTCTCACGGTCACGAGGAAGCCTAACGTGGTCTTTGCTTGGATAGGGGCGCACTGGCAAGGCCGGAAATCTTCGTCGGAGTTTGCTTCCACGTCAGGTGTTCACTGCCGGAGACGGAGGCGACGTTCTACGGCGCAATAAGATGAAATAAAGGCATTAGGAGATGCACAGAGGTGAGGCGAACACAGTTGTATGAACTAGGGGTCAAGGGGCGGTCTGTTTTACCATGATTGTTCGTCGGAGTTGGACGGCGCTTCGGTCGTTCGCGGACTTCGACGAAGACGATGACCTAGGGCATTATCGAGCAAACAAGAAGTGTGAGAAGATGCGCATGGGCATGACAAGCAAGCTCGTATGAGTGAGAGATGAAGGGGAGCACGAGGTTAACCGGAATAGGTAGCCGGAGTGCGTCGGGCAGCGGATTTGCAGCTTGAATTGCCGGCAGCCTGGTGGCGGAGTGGGGGTGCTGAGTGAGGGGAAAGACTCGCGGTGCGGAGGGGTTTAAGTAGGCAGGGGATCGATAGGAAACGCCTGCAAATTCAATGGCAATTGCGTCGCGCGATCAACGCCAGCAACGACAGCGGCGACATGTTCTTCGCGGGATTTGGGGAAGACGACGGTGACATGGACGGGGCCTAGTAGTCAGCGAGGGGGGGGGGGTGGGTTCTGCGCGGGTGAGAAAAGACAGAGAGAGGAGTGGCCCGGGTGGGCTGTTTTGGCTGTTGGGCTGAAAAGTGTGAACTTCATATTTTTGCAAAGTGTAAACTTCATATTTTTGAGCATGAAACCTTGCTGTCTCTCTGTACTTGCTTGGTCCTTTTTGATAAATCAAAATAAACAGTGCCTTAGCACATGATTTGAATAGGTGTTGAAAATGGTTTAAAACCATATTTGTTTTGTAAATTTTTGTCCAAGCCTTGGCACACAACCAAACCATCTTAAGAGTAAACTAAACTTGGTTTTAAAAAATATTCTCTCACTTGGGAGTGGCATTAGATCAATGCTTGCTCACATAAAATAATAGCACTCAGTGCTTCTGTTTTCTTGAAATGAGTTTGAAATTGATCCCTAAATGATATGCAAGCATGAATGATATGCAATCTTTGAAAAAATGATTTTAGGGATGTTACACAAGCCTAAGCTCCACTTGGCCAAATGCATATAGATGATAGTTACCACTATACTACCATAATATCACTTGCCAATACAATTCAAATGTATTGAACCTTGTGGCTGTAACTTATTATGTTGTAGGTTTGTTTGATGTTAGTGAAGTGTGTTGATTAGGATTACAAGTCTACAACCAACATGATTGCCTGTGGCACTTTGAAGATGAAAGACTCCATGCTACATAGTTATTTCTGCTGCATTGTAATGAGATAGCCAAATGAGCTATGTAAGATGTAATGAATTATTTTATTCCTGGTTAAAAGTTGTATTATGACCTTTGTTTCTTGATATTACATCATAACTGTGGATGCTAGCTATTGATCCAGGGACTAGCATTGTAAACCCAGGGATCTCTACCTTATTGAAGGTTGGGACCTCTACAGATGGTATCAGAGCACTGTGTTGCCTATAGGATTGTAATCCTAGGATTGGACAAAACCCCTTAGAAAAATAGGAGTGGTATTTGTTCAAAACTTATTTACAAACAATCTTGTAAACTCTTTCCTCAACCTTTTTGGTTTTAATTCTACATCTCCCTCCTTTCAAACTTGATGGACAAAGCCTCCACCATGAGCAAAGAGTTAAATATGAGCAAGGACTTCACCAACTAAAATGACTACAACTTCAACATCACCAATGACTTCAACTTTAGTTTCACCAAGGACTTCATCACCCTTGAAGTTTGTGACCAAGATGCAAGAATTTTTCCAAGGAAGCCATGATCTTGTGCAAGAATAAACAACTAAGAAGAATGGAATGATCCCAAGTGAACCATATAGTTGGACCACCATACTAATGATTAGTTTAAACCGACCAACTTATGTGGTGTAGCAAAAATATTTTGTTGCCTAAAAATGTACTTGAACTTGTTGTTTGAGTGGAATGTTTTTTGTGATTTCTTGCACATTGCTTGTGTGAATTGTTGTGTGTGATATACTTCTTCCTTAGAAATCTTTTGCCTATTTTAATCCCAATCCAACCGAAACAGATGACTTCTCCAAGGGACTCTAACATCAAGAATGATGACAAAAACAACCAAGAGATGCTTATAGCAACCCAAGCCCAGTTGAATCAAGTGACAACTCAGTTTTTAGCCAACAAACAATGAGTTAGACCCAACCATGCAAAAGTTTTTGGAAACCCAATCCCAATTTTTGCAAAGGATGACCAATCAAATGATCAACATGATAAGAAACTCTCCCCAAGGAGATTGTGACAACAATGATGTCAAAGATGATATTTTAGAAGGAACTCAAGCTTGTAATATTTGTGGAGACATGGAACACACTTCCAGAAAGCATGAAGATCAATGCCCTAATTGTGAAGAGAAACATCCAACTAAACAATGCCCCACATCTCAAGTGACTTGTTTCCTATGTGAAGGAAATAATCATGTCCCTATCCAATGCCCCATCTATCCTATAGTTCAACAAATAAAGCAAGATGGAATGCATCAAATGTTTGGAAACCTCCATAAAGGAACAACTTCTACCAAGAAGGATGAAGGCAAAGTTAGAACCATGACTCATAGATCCATACCCAAAGTAACCATAAAGTGTTGCTACTCTTGTGGAGAAGAAGGTCATATCTCTAGTAACTTCCCCAAGAAGAGAGAAAGATTTCCCACCTTTGAGGTGAGATATGAAGAGCATGAACTAGAAGAACTCCTAGCTTTGGAGAGACCCAAAAAGAAGAAGAAGGACATCAGCCAGTTGCAATGTTACAATTGCAAAGAGATGGGACACTATGCTAGTGATTGCCCAGAAAAGAAGAAGAACAAAGGAAACAAACAAGAGGCAATGATACCAAAGGAAAAGAAAGATATTAGCCAAGTGATGTGTTTCAAATGCAAAGAACTAGGCCATTATGCAAACAAGTTCCTAGAGAAGATACATCAAGATCTGAAGTAAGCCAAGATGTAATCTAGTTGAAAACCTTTTTAAGGGTGGTAGTACCCTAGTTTCCTTGAAGATAACTTGTAACCTCTAGCCTTCCCAAATCACGGGACGAGATTTCGTTTAAGGGTGGTAGCCTGTCACATCCCAAAATTTTCCAAATTTTGAAATGTGAAAAAATAAATAAACAAAATAAATAATTGTTGAAAATTTGGGTGAAAAGAAACTTTTTGATTCCAAATGGAAACATAAAAACAATCTTGAACAAAATTTGAATAAAATAGAATCCACTAAAATTTTAATCAAGAGAAATGCATTCATCAATGAATGTATCTTGAAATTCAAACTTGGGAAAATAAAACCAAAACCCAAAACCTTAATGGAAGAAAATCATTTCCAAGATATCTCAAAGACTATGGATTTGAACCATATAAAAATCTATAAATGATCAAGAATGATAAATCAAAACATTATAAAACCATAGAAATTGGTTTCATTTAATTTGGAGTCATGGATAAAATCTTATGAATTTAATAAGATAAGGAAATTAAATTTCCAAAGCTAATAAAAGCTCCTATCTAAAAATCCATACCAAAGTGTGAGAAAAATAATCTTAAGTGATTTAAAAGGATAAACAAGTATTAAATAAAATTCTACAAATTGGAATCACCAATTTTGGATCTAAAAATAAAAAGATATGGGTTTTATAAGATAAAGAAGGAAATAATTAAATTAGGAATATTTAAAAGCTAAATTAAATCTCGGCCATGCAAATGAAATAAAGATAAATCAAATCAAATAAAGGGATAAGGAATATTCAAATAAAATAATATGACATTAACCAAATTCTATTCTATTTGGATAAAGACAAAATCCCTAATAGAAATGATTAATTAAATCATGGGAAAATAATAATTGGAATTTTCTCAATTGGAATAAAAGTTATTTAATTAACTTAAATGGAATAAAGGAATCATTTAAATAAAAATTTATATGTAATGAAAACCATATTTGATTTTATTGGAATAAAGACAATTGCCCAATTAGAATGATTAATAAATCCTATTAAAATATTTTAAATAATAATTCAAGTGAATTATTTACGCAATGGAATAAATAAAACCTACTAGAAAAGGTTTGGTGAAAATTAGAATTCAAATAAAGAGTTTGAAAATGTAATTAAAATCTTATTTGAATTGAGACAAAATGTCTATTTTAAATAAATAACAAACCATAAAGAGAATAAAATAAATATTCTAAATGGATTATTTAATTACATAAATGAACAGATTAAAAACTTACTAAAAATTTTGGAGGGTTATGAATTCAAATGTTTGTTTGAACAAATTCAAAACAGAATAAAAGAAACAGAAAAAGAAAAATAAACATGAAAGAAAAAATAAAGAACCAGCCCAGCCTAGGCCTAACTATCCAGCCCACCTCTCTCCTCTCCCGATCCGTTTTCTTTTCACTCATCAGCGCACCCACTCAGTACCTGACCTGCTGACCCCACCGCACCCTCTCTCTCTCTCTCTCGCTGCCGCCAAGCCCCACTGCCACGCAATCACCTTCTTCCTCACCCGCCGCTGACCAAGCCCTCTCTGGCCATTTTACTGCCATTGAATGCTGGCGTTAATACGCGTTAACTATGTCATGAAACCATCCCGTGACCGTGCGTACTTAGTCGCCCCTCTCTCCTCTACCTTTCCCCTCGCTCGCCAGGCTCTCTCTGCCCCAGGGCTGCTCGGATTTTGAGCCACACCACCTCGCCCCTCTCTCCTCTACCTTTCTACCAACTCCGGCCACCCCTCCACTCCCAGTACCCACTAGCGTGATACCCATCATCAGGCGCACCTTCCCATAGCCCCAGCGACTCAGAAACTTCGACACCCGAGCATCGCCATCGTCTGCCTTCGCTCCGGCAACCTCCCTAGGTGAATCCTGCCCCCCTCTCTCTCGATGATGCTTAGATGTTCTCTGTTTCCATTTGGTTCTAACGCCCCCTCCCAATCGCCTTCTCGTGGTCTGCAGCACCGCCCCCGTCAACAACAGGACATGCCCGACGCTGCGACAACTCCGACGAGCAATACATGTCGACACCGTGCCCCCCTCGAGTAATGGAGACCACCTTAAGATTCACTACGACCCTGCGAACTCGGTGAGCTATTCCTCGCTCTCCCGCGCTTCCTAAATCGTCGGCAATGCCACCGCCAGAGCCGCGCCACCGCCAGCCACCGTCGCCACGCCGCCCATCTCTGGTCAATCTGCTGAGCGTCGTTCGATTTAGATCCTATTGTCACAACAGATTACTTAAGCGAAACGTTATCTTTTGATCTGGTCCGCACATATCTAATTAGATCCAACGCCCCACGTAGAGCTATCCTCACGAACCGGTACCAGCCAATGAGGTTGTGACACGTAGCCAGACTCAGGTTTTAAAAACAGAAAAGGTTCTATTAGATGTTTGATTTTGTAAAATTCATATCTTTAAATCTACACGTCCAAATTTTGCAAACTTTATATCAATGGAATCAGCAAAAATAATCCTATCCAACCATGCCGTTTGTTTAATGAATTGCTTCTGTAAAATTGGTTGTTATTGCAGAAACTTGTTTAGGCATATTTTGAATATAAAAATTATTCTAAAAATTGTTTTAGAATAAAATCTTTTGTAAATGGTTTGTTTTGAACCTATTGACCATAGAAACCAACTTTTGGATTTAAAAATATATTTTGTGACACCTAGGAATAAATCTTTGAATAAAAGCATTTCTAGTTAAATAAAAATATTGTTTATGTTTTAAAAATGCTTTTTGAGTAAAACCTTTTGAAAATGGTTTGAATTAAACTCTCTGACCCTAAACACCAAGTTTTGGGATTTAACAATATATTTGGTGAACCCTATAAAATTATTACTTTGATAAAAAAACATTTCCAACAAAATAAAATGTTGCTTTGGTTCCAAAATGGATTTTGGATAAACCCTTTGCAAATGGAATTGTTTTAAAACATTATGACCATAAACATTAATATTGGTGTTTAAAAACGTTTTGGCTAACACTAGAAATTATTCTTTGAATAAAATCAATTCTAGCAAAACAGTAGGGATTTAAAGTGTCCATTTTCACTAACTTGTTATCAAATGGTTTTTCCACTTTGATAAATTACCAATAGGTGTTTTAAAATGTTTATAACCTATTAGAAACCACTGTTCCAAATAAAACAATATTTTGCATGCTTGCATGCATTGCTTTGTTTTTACTATTTTATATGATGAATTGTTGGAATGCTAGATTGAATTTGTGCCTTGATTGAATTGTAGTGAAATTTGAAGAGTGTGTGTCACATCCCAAGATTTTCCAAATCTTGTAATGTGAAAAATAAATAAACAAAATAAATAATTATTGAAATTTTGGGTGAAAAGAAACTTTTGTTTCTAAATGGAAACTTAAAATTCCATCTTGAACAAACTTTGATCAATGTTTGAATCTAACTAAATACACATCAAGTGGAATGCATTCTCTTTAAATGCATCTAGAAATTTAAACACTTGAGAATTAAACCAAAACCCTAAAACCCTAATGGAAGAAAATCATTTCCAAGTTATCTCCAAGCCTATGGATTTGATCCATATAAAAATGTATCATCAAACATTTATAAATGATCAAGAATGATAAATAGAAATATATTAAAACCATATAAATTGGTTTCACTTAATTTGGAGCCATAGATAAAATCCTATGAATTTAATAAGATAAGGAAAAGTAATTTCCAAAGCTAATAAAACACTTATATAAAATCCATACAAAATGGTGAGCATATAATCCTAAAGATATTTAAAAGGATAAATAAATATTAAATAAGATTTTACAAAATTGGAGTCACCAAGTTTGGATCTATAAATAAAAAGATATGGATTTTATAAGATGAAGAAAGAAATATTAAATAAGGAATATTTAAAGACCAAATTAAATCTTGGCCTAATCCATTAAGCAAATAGAATGGATAGAATCCAAATCCAAATAAAATAAAAGGATAAAAATTTTACCAAAATAAAATAAAATGGCATTAACCATTCTATCCCTTTTTTTAATAAAGACAAATCTCTAATAAGAATAATTATATAATTCATGAGAAAATAGTATTTTGGAATTTACCCAAGTGGAATAAAAGTTGTTTAATTAATTTAAATAAAATAATTCTTCCAAATAAAATTTAGGGAATTAAAACTATATTTAATTCCATTGGAATTAAAACAAATACCAATTCAAATGATTTATGAATCATATTAAATATATTGCAAATAATTCAAGACGAATTATTTGACACCCAAATAAACAAATAAAAAACCTACTGAAAAGATTTGGAAGGTTTTAGAAATTTAAATGGTGTTTGAAAATATTATTAAATCCTATTTGATTTAAAACAAGGGCCTATTTAAATAATTAAAAGATCCCAAAAAGAACAAAATTTTATTCCAAAATTGACTTCAGATTATATTACTAATCAGTATTTAAACCTACACAAATTTTGGTTGAGGTTTGAATTCAAATTGATGTTTGAATTAATTAAGCAAAATCAAAACAGAAATTAGAAATGGAAAAAGAGAAAATCATTTAGAATAAAAAGAATGGACAAGGTCGACCCAGCCCAGCCGGCCCAACTGACCCAGCAGCAGCCCAACTAACCCCTCTCTCCCCGAAACGTTTTCTCACCGCAGGAAAAACCCACAGCGACGCTGACTGCATGGACCCACTTTCCCTTTCTCTCTTAAGCCGAGAAGCGGACCCCACCTGCCCCGTCAGCATCTTCAACCCCGCGTGCGACCTGTTCTTCCTCCCTTCCCCCGTTTCTGCCGTTGAATTCGTGAGTTTAATTCACATCAATGCCGCGAATGAATTGGCCAGCAATTGCGCACGTTAACTCGCATCTCCTCTCTCTTTCTTTCCCCTCAGACCTCACTCAACCGGAGCCACTCGGCTGCTCAAATTTTAGCCTTAACTACCCCTGCCTCCGACGCCCTCCGGCGATGATTCTGGCCAGCCCACGCCCCCCCCTTGCTCCCTGGCGCACACGAGCTTGCTCCCCATCTCCTGGCGGACCTCTCCGTATCGTCGGCTCGCCCGCACGTGCCCTTCAAGCTCGACAACGTCTCCGCCAGAGCAGCGCCACCGTCTGCCTCCGCTCCGACGAGCACTACTGGTGAGACCAGACCGCCCCTTTCCCCCTCTTGGATGCTCACATGATCGCGACTTCCATACGAACCTAATTGTGCCCTCTATTTGCCTTAGCATGCCGTACATCGTCGCCCCCGTCGACGAACAGACGAGCCCGAGGCGCAGCACAACTTTGGCGAGCGATTCAGATCATCCTCGTGCGCCCCTTTCCTTCTCGCGAGCACGACGAGCATCAGCAACACCATGCGAACCTGGTGAGCCGTTCCCCTTCCTCCCTTGCTTCCTGCATCGCCAGCAACGCCGCAGCTAGAGCAGTCTTGCCGCCATTACCGCTTAATGGTCAAAGCGATTAGGACCGTAGGATCGTGATCGAAGGGATGTGATAGAAACTTAACTGAAGGGGTAAGTAGTGCCTCTGAGCCGTGCGATGTCACTTAGATCCAACGGCTCGCATCTATCGATCCAACCAAATCGGTACCGACGAATAGGAACTAGACACGTGGCCTGGAATCTGTTTTAAAAACAGAAACATGTCTATTAGTTATTACAATTTGAAAATTCATAACATTCAAACCACACGTCCAAATTTTGCAAATTTTATATCAATGGAATCAGAAAGACAAGTACTTTCTGACCATGCACTTTATTTAGTAAAATGCTTCTGTTAAATTGATTGTTTTTGCAGAAACTTGCGTGTGCATGTTTAGAATATAAATTTTTTTCTAAAATGAATTTTGAGATAAAATCTTTGGCAAATGGTTTGTTTTGAACCTACTGACCATAGAAATCAATTGGTGGTTTCAAAAATGTATTTGGTGAAGCAAAGGAATAATTCTTTAATTTAAACCGTTTCTAGTCAAATAAAAATGTTGATTATGGTTTAAAAATGATTTTGGAGGAAAACCTTTGAGAAATATTTTGATTTAAACTCTCTGACCCTAAACACCAAGTTTTATGGTTTGAAAGTGTATTTTGTGAACTCTATAAAGATTATTACTTTGCTAAAAGCATTTTCAACCACATAAAATAATGATTTGGTTTAAAAATGGATTATAGGTAAAATCTTTTGAAAATAGTTTTGCCACTTTATAAAATGATCAATAAGTGTTTTAGAATGTTTATAACCTATTATAAACCACTTTTGTAAATAAAACAAAGTTGGTCATGCTTGCATGCAATGTTTTGATTCTATTATTTTATGTGATGTTTGCTTGAATGGTGGATTGAGATTGTGCCTTGCTTGATTGAATTGTAGTGATTTGAAGAGTGGGATCATTGCAAAGACAAGGAGTGAACTATTATTATCTACCAAAAAAAGGCAAGTGATGCTTCATACTTTTGTCCCATTATTTTCACTATGCATTAGTGATATTTCTAAGTAGGACTTGCATGGAATTTTTGCTAAGTGTAAACTAAGCCATGGGAAATCCTAGTAGATGAAACCTTAGTAGAAATTTCCTAAGTTAAGATTCCTACTACTATCATGCTTAGCTTAGCTAGTAGAAAACAAGGGTGGAATATATATTCATACTATGGAATATTTCCAAGTCAAGGACTTGTGTTTTGTTTAATTAAACAACTAAGTGAATGAATCACCTGGGTGGAATGGAAGGAATGGGTTGTGTTGAGTGGTTCACAAGGACCATCTCTATGGTTTACCTTGTGTATCTCACTTGTGTATGGCCACCCAGGAACAAAGAGATTTGAGATGTCAAATGTTGAGAAGCTTCAAGTGCAGCCACTTGGCATTATGGGCTATGCCTGGATCATATAGGTTGCAATAACTTAGCCAAATGGACAGTTGGTGGTAGGGGTTTGATAGGTTGGAACGCGTCCATTCTGGTCTAAGGGAAGGCTTCTGAAAGATCTTGTCTTGGGAAACCAAGTCTTGTTGGGAAAGTGCACCACCTCTGCAGAGTGTAAAATCTAAGTACTTAGCCATCTCCCTGGTAAAGGAGAATTTGAGCATCAAAACATGGAAACTATCAACAATCTCCTCATCCCAATTTCTAAGTTAAAAACTTGGGGCTGAACAAGGGTTGAAGGATCACCAATTTCTATTGGGAGATGCCTTGGGTGATTTTGTCAAGCAAAAACTTAGTGTTTTCAAATGATAAGGAAAATCTATTTTGAGCAATGCAAGCCTAAGCTCCACTTAGCCAAATGTATATAGATGATAGACTCCACTATACTACCATAGTATCACTTGCCAATACAATTCAAATGTATTGACCCTTGTGGATATAACTTATTATGTTGCGGGTTTGTTTGATGTTATAGAAGTTTATTGATTAGGATTACAAGTCTACAAACAACATGTCTGCCTGTGGCACTTTGAAGATGAAGGACCCCATGCTATTGCTTTATTCTGCGGCATTGTAATGAGATAGCCAAATGAGCTATGTAAGATGTAATACATTATTTTATTCCTGGTTATAAAAGTTGTATTATGACCTTTGTTTCTTAATATTACATCTTAACTGTGGATGCTAGCTATTGATCCAGGGACTATCATTGTAAATACCGGGATCTCTACCTTATTAAAGGTTGGGAACCTTACAGTGTGACTATTGCAAGATCAATAAGTGAACTTATATTCTCTACCAAAAAGGCAAGTGGTGCTTCATACTTTTGTCCCATTATTTTCAATATGCATTAGTGAGATTTCTAAGTAGGACCTGCATGGAATTTTTACTAAGTATGCTATGCCATGGGAAATCCTAGTAGATGATGCCTTAGTAGAATTTCCTAAGTTAAGATCCCTACTACTATCATTCTTATCTTAGCTTGTAGAAAACAAGGGTGGATTATATACATGCTATGGAATATTTCGAAGTCTATGACTTGTGTTTTGTTTAATAAAAACAACCATGTGAATGAATCACCTAGGTGGAATAGTTGAATGGGTTATGTTGAGTGGTTACACAGGGCCCTTATTTATGGACTACCCTAGTTTATCTCACTTGTGGAAAGCCACCCAGGAACAAAGAGATTTGAGATGTCAAATGTTGAGAAGCTTCAAGTGCAGCCACTTGGCATTATGGGCTCTTCCTGGATCATATAGGTTGATTAACTTAGCCAAATGGACAGTTGGTGGTAGGGGGTGATAGGTTTGGAGCGCGTCCATTTTGGTCTAAGGGAAGGCTTCTGAAAGATCTTGTCTCGATGCATGTCGAGTCTTATGGGGAAAGTGCACCACCTCTCGAGAGAGTAAAATCTAAGTACTTAGCCGTGTCCCCGCCAATGGACAATTTGAGCATCAAGACATGGAAGCTATCAAGAATCTCCTCATCCCAATTTCTAAGTTAAAAACTTGTGGTTGAACAAGGGTAAAGGATCACCAATATCTATTGGTAGATGCCTTGGGTGATTTTGACAAACAAAAACTTAGTGTTTTCAAATGATAAGAAAAAACAATTTTGAGCAAAGCAAGCCTAAGCTCCACCTGGCAAAATGTATATAGATGATAGTTACCACTATACTACCATAATATCACTTGCCAATACAATTCAAATGTATTGACCCTTGTGGCTGTAACTTATTATGTTGAAGGTTTGTTTGATGTTAGTGAAGTGTGTTGATTAGGACTACAAGTCTACAACCAACATGATTTCATGTGGCACTTTGAAGATGAAGGACTCCATGCTACATAGTTATTTCTGCTGCACTGTAATGAGATAGCCAAATGAACTATGTAAGATGTAATGAATTATTTTATTCCTGGTTATAAAGTTGTATTATGACCTTTGTTTCTTGATATTACATCTTAACTGTGGATGCTAGCTATTGAAGGTTGGGACCTCTACAGGTGCCCACCCATATGTTGGATCCACACAAGGAATCACAACGTCAAGTTAAGGTCGTCTTGCCACCATACAAGAGGAAAAGGATACAACTGACTTCTCCGTCCCATTCCAAATCTCATGGTTAACGCGTAATATACGACGCAAGAATCACTGGCGACATTGGTTGTTAAGTCCTAGATATGATGTTCCTTTACCACCGAAACTTTCATAGTAAGTTATTACCTCATGGTAATAACTTGTAATCACATTATTATGAAAATAGTGTTTTCAGATCTTTTTCAAAAATCAGGTGATGTCCACATTGGATTTGTAAAATACTTTACAGAAAATAACCAAAGGACATGAGCAAGTGTGAACTTGCCTTTTGTGATTGCAAGATTATGCACTCACGGTCTTCAATATAATATAAGATCCAATATCTGAAATCAGCATCATTGGTGCGGTAAGGACTAATGTTTAAAGAAGCAATATGCTCTATGCATAAGTAATGCGATGAACTTTTATGAACGCGAATCCCGGGGATAACGTTGTTCTAGGGTTTGGATACCGAAAATGGTTACTTTAGAATGTGTTGTCCTGTTAGATAAGTTTCACACTTGTGCTTCTTATTAGGGCCTGTGAGTGTGTGTGTGTGTGAACAACACATATTTATGCAGCAATAAAATATATACCTATGAAATGATATTCAATATTGTTTACACTTTAATTGTTTATCTTCAAACTTTACTTTACAAGTAAAGTCACTTATAAAGAGCTTCAGTGTTATCGCTCCTAAGTATACAAGTGAAGTATGAAGTAATGTGATCTTGATTATTTGTCATATATTGTGTGAAGTGGAAAAATGAATAACTTTTGAAGAAAAGATTGCTTTTCTAAGGTTTAAACAATCTTTGTGGTTACTTAGTGGTGGTCGATGTTATTTGTGTTTGCTTGAATAATTTGGGCTTGAGATGCTTTATAACTAAACTTTTTCAGACCAAAGTTAACTATAAAATATATAACAATGTTTATAGTGTTATATTTAGATTCTTGTAGACTAAAGTTAACTTAAAAACAAAGATAGTTTGAAAGTATAATGCTTATAACCTTTGTACCTGGTGTACTTGGTAATGTTGCCTTAAAGTTACTTAAGAATGGTTATTCTTCTATTTAAGTAGTGGTCTCTTAATTTTGTAGTGGAACAAGATTTCTTGTTTCTTTATAAAGGTATGATTATGGTTTGTGGATAAATAAATAGTACTAGTGACTACTCATGAATTATCTTTGGATTTAGTCCATTATAAGGTTGTATTTGATTGATATGTCATTCTTGAATATTTTATAATTATTAAAGATCTTTTTAAAATATAATTTATTCATATAGTAGAAGGGTAATTCAATATAATAGTATTTCTAATGTTTTGAATCATTATGACTTATTATTAATATTCAAGACTAATACTTATTTATTAGACTTGATTGACTAATTTAGAAATATTAACAAATTTTATTTACCCTTATGTGAATTTTAAACTAAGGAAATATGTTTAAATTCAGGTTATTAGAGTATCTGAATTTTTTATTAGAGTATCTGAATTTTTTATTTAACGTGTAGATATTATTTTTGTGATCATTTTGGTATATTATATTTATTTTTATGATTTATAAAAAATAAGATACGATTTTTATAATATTTAATACTTAATAAATAATAAATATTTAAATAAGTGAAATAATAATGCATGATTATAGTTTTAAATCATAGTCCTTATTTTTCTAAGATTTTTGGTTTTTTATTCATATTTTTAACATTTACCATTATTGGAATATGAATTATCAAAGTTTGATTTCTTTTAAAATCCTTATTAAACCATAATTATTTAAATAATCCCCATAATAATATTTGATAATAATTTTAAGTTGTAGATTTTATTTTTTACAAATTTTCATATATTATACACATTTTTCTGAATTATAAATCAAAAGTTATTAATTAAATAAGATTTAATCATTTATTTGATTTCTGGAATATTAATAAGTGAGCTTATAACATTTTATTTATTTCTTAAGCAGGAAATAACTTTTTACACCGCACCCACACCTAGCCCAAGTCACTGACCAGTGGGCCTATGTCCACCTCAGCTCTCAGGTTAGTAAATGTATTTGTTACCGACCCTGCCTCAACTCCTAGAAAATGACATACGGGCCCAAGGCCACGTCATATGCCACGTGAGACAAAGACCAGGTCAAACCGCGCTAGGGTGGCAGGATGGCACTAGCATGATGTCATGCTGACATCATCCTAGCCTCCACCACCAGAGGATGGTCGCGGACGGCGAACCACTATGCTTTGGTGAACAAGGTCGATGCTATTGGACAGAGGGAACCAAGGCGAACATATTGGTGGTAACGCCGCTACCTAGTGGTCACCGGAAATACACCAGCGACGAGCTTCTGTGGCGGCCAACAGCGGTGCTCAACGAAACGTGGTATACAATGAGAATCAGCAAGCGAAATTAGGGTCCAGAGAATGCATCAGGAATAAAGTATATTAAGGTTCTTTTATGAGTTTGTCATATAATGGTATTATTTATTTATTTGTTTTCTATCAAAACCCTTTTTATATTATGTAGAAGCCCTTATTATTTTTTTTTCTTTCGACATTAAACCATGGCTTTATTATATGATATTTTCTTATTTAGTTATAAAACTTAACTCTAGTTGGCTCATAGTTTGAATAGAAATTTTTATATGTATAATGCTCCTATATCATTATTTGATGTATGAAATACAAAAGAAATTAATATGGTATTACTACTTCCATTAACTTATAAAATGGCAATGTATATATTCTATTTTCCCCTTGGGACTAAAGGGAGGGAGAAATCCTTTGGACGTGCTTTGGGATCGTGGCCATAATGGCCCCATGACAGATTGGCACCGGCTCATGAACTATGCGGTCAAAGGAGGAATGAAGAGGGACTCCCTAAGCTAATTACGATATCCACGGGGAAACTCTTAATTGTGGTTGTTTGTATGGGTGACTACTCTCAGGCATCGTAGTGGTTATTTAGAGGTGACCTCATTCTTGGCTCAACAAAGTGGCTTCCAATGATCCTTGTAATGAACATCTTATTACGGAGCTCTCTCCACACATTTTATGACACAAGAAGTATGCTATCTTAAATTATTAATAATGACAACACCATGCTAGAGGAGTATCCTACATCCCCGAGAATGTTTTAGCACTATTGAATACCACAACGCTTTCATACAATCTTGTTACTGGATTTCTTCTTATTGTTTTAGTTACTTTTCTGCACATAACCAAAAACCTTTCAAACACTCTTTACTTGAGATCAAAGGAAACTTACATGTATCCTTTGGTAGATAGTGATGATGGGCATTAAGAACTTTACCAATAGCTCTCTGTGGGTTCGATATCTTTACTTCGAAACTAGCTACAATTGATATGTGCACTGTAAGACCCCACCTTTAGAAGGTAAAGGTCCCTCTGATTGCAATGCTAGTCCCTAAATCAAATGCTAGCATCCACAGTTTAAGATGAAGTACACAGATACATAGGTCCTTTATTAGATTGTCATTCGAGAGATAACATGGTCTTTACAACTCAATAGCCATAGGATAGTACAAGAGTTCATAACATAAAGTAAATAAGTATAAGTCATCATCTTCATGTGCCATAGGAAAGCATGTTGAGTGTAGACTCACAACCCTAATCTCCATCAGAGTAACCTGCAACATCATAAGTTACAGCCACAGTGGGTCAATACATTTGGAATAGTATTAGCAACTGATACCATAGTAGAATAGTGGTTTCTAACATCTATATGAATTTTGGCTAAGTGTATCTTAGGTTTTCTTTGCTCAAAATAGTTTTTTCTTATCAGTTGAAAAACACTAAGTTTTTGTTTGTCAAAACTCCCAAGGAACCACCAATAGACATTGGTGAACCTTTAACCCTTGTTCAACCACAAGTTTTTATCTTAGAAATTGGGATGAGGAGATCCTTGATAGCTTCAATGTCTTGATGCTCAAATTGTCCATTGTCGGGGACACAGCTAAGTACTTAGGTTTTACCCTCTCGAAAGGTGGTGCACTTTCCCCATACAATCCAATAAAAATTTCTTCATATGATGTAAATATTCTCAGCACAAAACCTTTAACACATTTGCTTCATAAAACCTTTAACACATTTGCTTCATATGATGTAAATATTCTTAGCACATGAGTAGATACTTAGACAATTAATAATAAGGAGTATGCAACTAATTCTACTTAATAGTCATTGGAAGCTATGAAGATATTCCATCTCAATAATAATAAGTAGCATGAAACAAAAGCATAAGCTAAATTGCAATGCTCATAAGAAGGTATGATAGATTGGTGTCTCGCTTGCCTTTGATGGTGAAGCAAACATAAATGCCAAGGCACCTCTGATGTTCAAGTGAAGACTAGAAGTAAAGATATCAAAGATACAAGCATCAAAGTCATGACATAATTAACCAAGTTTTGAGACAAGCACATTACACTAAGAATGACAACTATGCTCTGAAGAAGGTGGTCATAGAATAAGTGGTGACTCAACAAGGAAGTGAAAAGGTTTTGAAAAGTTTGAAAGGCTTCTGAATGCTAAAAATAAGGTACTCATTAGCTTTGAGCTCTAATTTCCCCTATCATAGGCATCTTTAGATGGTTAATGGTGAAAGTGATGTCCAATATGAGTTATATGCTTGACATACCATAAACTGGAAATCTCATGTCCCTTGAGTACGAGGGCCGCTCTTCATGCTACTCAACTTTAGTTATCAGTAAGTTCTTGTCATAGCAAATACATGCGTATCATAGAGAACCACCAACGGGGTACCCCTTGCACATGATATAGGAGCTATCCCATAATCAAAATGACAAGGCAAGCAAATAGTGAGCATCTCAGCGATCTTTTTATTTGCTATTTGCATAGGTTTTTATTGAGGATGCTCCACAGATTGCTCATTATGGTGATGCTGCAAGTTTCCACCTTCATTAGGCATGGCTTAGGCTAGTGGCCTAGGCGTTTCTCCAACACATATATATAACTCCATGAACTTGCAAGCTCCCCTTTTATTTCACACCGACAACATCCGTAAACCAAAGAGCATGATATCAACTGGGTACAATGTACGGGTGCAATGTTGAAAGAGTTCCTCGTGACAGCACGGTTCTGCTAACTCCCAGCCTATAATTTGCAAGCATATAACTTTCATGGATAGTCACAATGGTTCAGGTTTATTAAGTGCAATAAATATAGTGTGCCATCAAGTTCGTGAGAGCTTTACTAACTAACTTTCTTAAAACAAGCAAACATTTTATTTGGAAGAAAACAAGGCATAATTAATATACACGGAATAGCAAATTATGCTAGTAGGTAGGTATGGTGGACACTTTGGAAATAATGGTTTTTGGGGAGTTGGAAACACGAGTAGAGATCATACTCAGTGTAAGTGAAGGCTAGCAATAGAAAGGAGCAACAAACGAGAGAGCAATAACTGTCATAATCATGCTTGCAACAAAACATGACTAATTATGGCATGAAAGTGATACAAGAATTCTGAGGCCAAATAAATCATCGAGGCTTACTGACTATTGTTCAGTCATATGCATGCATGAGCATGTGCCAGGTCGATTCAAATGAAACATTCAGAGGAGGATACCATAGTGTCATACCAAGTTATAATTAAAACAATGCAAGCAAACATTCATATGACATGCTAAAACTATTAGCAAGCTGGAGATAATCATAAGAGATCAAGAACTACTAAGCATCCATAAATATCATACACCTTACATGAATAGACTAAGCATGCCCACAATGATGAGTATATGTACAAAAATGAAAACAAATAGAGTTCTTTACCAGCCTCTTACCACACCTCAAGTTGTCTTAATCTTCATTATTGCCCTTCACTTGTGTGTCTTGAATAATAACATGAAACCAAACTCCACTTAGGACTGCTGAACTCTGCAAAGAACTTCACAAAACCAAAAAAGAACAACAAATATTTTTGGTGTTTTAGATTTTTTTAAATAAGCACGCAAAGAAAAAACAAACAAAGCAAAATGTTTTTGGATTTTTATTAAGGCAAAACAAATCTAAAAGGCAAAGAAACAAACCAAGAGAAACAACAAAAATATTTTTGCTTTTGTGTTTCGGAAAAGTAGAAACAAAAACCAAAACGAAAGCGAAACATGGATATACAAAGAACCGACGAAACATGATATATAGAAGAGTGTGATGTCCGTGTACCTCCCCCCAAGGTTAGGCTTTTGGCCTAAGTGGGGCTCAATAACGCGGGTAGTAACCCCAAGATGGTGGGTCATCATAGGAATGATCATAATCAGCCCTCGTGATAAATAAGAAGACGCGCTCCAATCATAGGAGGGTTGCTGGTATGAAGACTCCCCCATGTTGGAGGGCTGAACCGAATCATCTTCGGCATCCTCCACAACATTCTCCTCTTGATTTGAGAGCTCCGCCACATACGTGTCAAACTCTTCCTCCGTGAGCGACCATCCATGCCTGTTATCAAAATTAAAAAAAGTAGGTGCAGACATATAGACTACTTTCTCAGTCCTACCCCCTCTCCAACCACGCTTGACAAAGGATATCACATACGGTAAATATCTCACAGTAGCCCAAGAAGAAACAAAATTATGCAGAACCATGGAATTGAGATCAAGTCTCTCTATGGGGAACCGATAATCTGAATGGTGAGGCTCTAAACCATGAAAAGCTAACAAACGAGAGGCAACGAGAATTCCACAATTTCCACCCTTCTAGCGGTTGGTGGTAAGACGGTAAGCTATCAAAGCACCCAGGTTATACGATCTATCCCTGTTAAAAGAAGGTGAGATAAAAGCTAGATCAAATGAAGATAACTTTCTAGCAGTCTTTCTAGCAAGAACACACTTGGTAATGATATAGGAAAAATATCTAATGGATGGGAACTGAATGTTCCGAATTTTACCACTTTCCTTTGAGAAGTCGCAACTTTGGCAAATTTTAGGAATAGCAGTGAACAGTAATAGATCTAAGTGAACTTACAAATAAAGCTATGCTCCCTAGCAACGGCGCTAGAAAATAGTCTTGATGACCCACAAGTATAGGGGATCGCAATAGTCTTCGAGGGTATTATTACCTAATTTATTGATTCGACACAAGGGGAGCCAAAGAATACTTGCAAGCCTTAACAACTGAGTTGTGAATTCAGCTGCACCTGGAAATAGTCTTGCTCACAGAAGTTTATCAGTAGCAATAGCTTTGGAGTAGCAATAGAAAAGTAACAACCGCAGTAAAACAAGAGCAATAGTAACAGTAGTAGCAAACAGTAGGATATGAGTGCGGTAGACATAGGGATGGATGGACGGGAATTGCATGGACAAGTCTAGACATGTAACTTCAAGATCTAGGGAAATTGCACATAAATAAGATAAAGCATGCAAGTACTAAACAATCATAGGCATGTGCTCCATATATAGTCATACGTGCTCGCAATGAGAACTTGCACAACATCTTTTGTCTAGCCAGCCCTTTGCAGCGGGGCCTCAAGGGAATCTACTAGCAATTAAGGTACTCCTTTTAATAGAGTACCGGAGCAAAGCATTAACACTCTGTGAACACATGTGATCCTCACATCACAGCCATCCCCTCCGGTTATCCCAATTTCTGTCACTTCGGGGCCTTTGGATCCGGACAATGATATGTGTACACAACTTGCAGATAAGATCACAAACAATACTATCATCATGAATCAATAATAAGTTTAGATCTGAGATCATGTCTCTCGGGCCCTAGTGACAAGCATTAAGCACAACAAGTTGCAACAAAGTCAAATAGCACTAATAGAGATACTAGGAACCATGACCTAACAATCTTATTCGATTACATGATAGAACTCATCCAATCCCTACCATCCCCATAGCCTACAGTAGGGGATTACTCACTCATGGATGGGGGAAACATGGATGGTTGATGCAGAGGCGTTGTTGATGTTGATGGTGATGATCCTCTCCAAATTTGCCGTCCCGGCAGGGTGCCAGAACGGAGTTTCTGGTTCCGAATCGTGGTTTCAGGTGGTGGCGGCGCAGTGGAACTCTTTCTAGAAAAACGTCAAACCCTCCTGAGTTTTTAGGTAAGAAGGCAACTTATAGGCGAAGAGGGAGGCCGAGGGGGTTCCTGAGGCGGCCACACCCCCTCCAGGCGCGACCAGGCCCAGCCCGCGCAGCAGGGGATGTGGGCCCCTCAAATCCCTACTTCGTCTCATATTCTGTCTTCGTGAGTCTTCTGGTGAAATAAGATTTTTGGCATATTTTCCGGGATTTTTCCTAATAGTTGATCTTCTGCACAAAAACTAGACACCAAGATAATTCTACTGAAAACAACGTCAGTTCATGTTAGTTGTATCCAAATCACACAATTTTAGAGGAGAAACAATAGCAAAAGTGTTCGGGAAAGTAGATATGTTTTGTACGTATGAACCAAATACCATTTGCCCTTGGGACTAAAGGGAGGGACAAATCCTTTGGACGTGCTTTGGGATCGTACCTGGAATGGCCCGTGACAGATTGGCGTCGGTTCGTGAATTACGTGGTCAAAGGAGGAATAAGCAGGGACCGCCTAAGATAATTACGATATCCATGAGGAACCCTTAATTGCGGTGGTATATATGGGTGACTGCTCTCAGGCATCGCAGTGGTTATTTCGAGGTGACCTCACTCTTGGCTCAACCAAGTGGCTTCCTACGAGCCTTGTAGTGAACATTTTATTATGGATCTCTGTAGCGACCTCGGATCGATAAGGATCCTAAGTCCCTGTGATTAACATGCTAGTCCCTGGATCAATAGCTAGCACTCACAGTCGATGAAATATTATGTAAAACACAAAGTCTTTATTACACGGAGAATCCAGAGTATGAATTTATTACAAATTTGCTTAGCATTAAGCTAGCTCAAATAACAGCGGAAACATAAAAACAGCTTGAGTCCATCAACGCCCCAGGCTTGTCGAGTGTAGACTCGCGATCCCTACGCACCTTTCAATCTTTGGATTCTGCACATAAGACGTGCAGTCAACAAGTTGGGTCAATACTTTGAATATATTGGCAAATTACACCAAGGAGAGAAAAGAGTATCTCTACATGCAAGGCTAGTTTAGGCTGTAGAGTTCATTTGCTCAAAGCTAGTTTTCTTAAGTAGAGAGAAGAAGGGAAATTTTTTCCTACTTTGTAAACAATTGCTTGGATAAAATAAGGTCGAGTGGCACACGAGGATATTACGCACCAAGTGTCCAAACAACCAAACACTTGGATATTACGCACCAAGTGACACTTGGATATTACACACCAAGTTCCCAAAATCCCACCCATTAGCGATATTACGCACACCATGGGGTTTTAAAACTTTGTTTTTAGAAAAGAGAGAGGAAGATCCTTTAGAGGCTCCATCCTTGAGACGCTCATAGTTGTTCTGTTTCCGTGAACACGACTGATCGATCAAATTGCAATACTCTCGAGAGTTTGTGCACTTTACCCACAATCCACGATCAAGTCCTTTTTATAGACAAGACCATGGCGAGGCTTTCCCTTAGTAGCCCCTCTACCTTCCGGATCCAACCGTGCCAAGAACCTCCAAATTTTGGTACCCAGGTGAGGTTTCCCACTAAGTACTAGGCCAAGACAGAGCCCATAATGTATTGTGTTTGCACTGGAAGCTTCTGAATTCTGAAACATGGCAGACTTCTTTGATTCCTGGGCGGCCGTCCTCCACCAAAATCTCACTCGTTGACCCGACAACCATTCCGCCCAGAAGAAAACTTAGTTTTATTTTGAAGTGGATTTGAGAAGAAAAGTTTGCTCTAGAGAGCCTTTATACTTAGAAAAATTCTTTGTCTTTCGAACCCTCCAACGGTACTTTGTATATGTAGCATAGCAAGCAATACTTAGCAAAAACAGGGGTAACCTACTAGGAGGCAAAATCCTAAGTATAGAGCTACTCATGGCATGCTACAAAATCATCGCACTCGCAAAATAATACCAAGGAAAATTCTACTAGAACATCCTACACATGCATACTACAGAATTTTGAAGATCACATGCATAGAATCAAAACTGGGACAAAAGTTATGAACAAGTGGTGTAACTTGCCTTGATCTGAGCAGCACTCTATACAATAGCACTCCTTAGCGCACTCCGAACAATCTAGCGAATCACAAGCATAGATCTGATCACAACTTGCTCAGAACATGTCATAGAGATAATCATGCATGCATGCAACATGATATTTTATGCAAGATTGGTTTTCTAAATTGGCCAAGGTTGCATAGTTTAGATTGCAATAGTGCTAAGGATGATACTAGGATTGATTTCCCATAGGTTTAGATCTACTTGGGTCACTAATACAACTCATAGGTTTAAAAGGAGATCAAACCATCTAATTAGCCCCAAATTAGATCAAATGATCTTAAGCAAAGTTTTATAATTTTCTTTAGTAGGTATCGAGGAAACAAAGTTATTGCAACAAGAATCAACTAAAACAGAATTTTAATTGTTTTTCTATAGAATAAACACTCTAATCTAGAGATTAAAATCTACACCGAAAACCCTACTGTAAACTTAGAATTTTATTGCAGATCTGGGTTCTACATAAAATTATAAATCCAACGGTATATTATAATCTAAATTTGGCCAAGTATTTATTTTTTTATGAATTTCGCAACTTTTAACTTGATTCTGCCAAACATATCTAACACTATCTTAAAATATTGCCAAGTGGCAGCTACTGATTGGGCCAGCTGGCAAGGTGGGGGGGGGGGTGACGCGGCGCTGGCGCGGTGCCGACGCGCTTTGCCACGAGGCGTAGCGCGATTGGCGCGTACCGCTTCGTGTGCCCTTCTAATCTGGGCCACTGGTAGCAGATCCAACGGCTGGAGGGGGCAGTGGCTTACCGCGGCGGTGCTGATGGCGAGGCGGCGGTGGCGCTGTCGGGTGGTGAAGCTCGGCGACGATCCGGTGGATTCCCGAGGCAGCGGGGAAGACGACGACGTGCGGCTCCTCCTCGCGGTCTCTATAGTGAGACTGGCGTCCACGTTCGTTTCCTCGTCCAGCCGCGGTGCTCCGCCGATCTCCGTGAACTCCGGCGAGGCGTCGGCGAGGAATCGAGCGCGATTTAGAGCTCTGTAGAAGGGGAAAAAGCGGTCAGAGGAGACGGTGAAGCATGGGGAGTACAACCAACAGCGAGGGAGGGTTCGTGGTGGCACAAATCGCCGGATCCTCAATCTTCCCGAGCACATTGACGGCAGGGAAGAGCGGCGGCGATTTGGCGAAGCTCGAGCTAGGGTTTTTTGAGGTAAAGGCAATGGGAGAGGTCGGATTTTAAGGGCCAGATGCTTGGGGAAGGGGGTGGCCGAGTCCGTTGGGATTTGGGGTCCCGACGCAGTGTAAAGTGCTCGTCATGACTGGGAGGGAGAGGGATGACAGGTGGGGTCCGGGTGTCGGTGGCGGAGGGGGGAAGTGGGCTGATGGTGATGCGGGGTAGCCGCATGATGGCTAGTGAATGGCGCCATGCCAGTTAGGTAGGTTGCCCCTGTTTTTTTTCCTTTTAACATTTTTCAATTTCTGTTTTAGTAAAACCTATGTATCTTTTGCATACTAAGTCCAAACTTGATGAAATTTGTATCTAAATTTTTATAAAAGTAAGGTGGTCAACATAGGACCATGGTTTTATTTTTTTTACATAGTTTTTAGAAGGAGTCAAACTACTACAACAATAGAGCTTACATATGGAAATATCTGATAGGTTTTTGATAGGTTTAGGTGTTAGGATTTGTTGCAAAATTTATTTGTAAGATGCAATGATGCAAGGATGATGCATGCTTCTAGTAACATCATAATATAAAATCTGGGATGTTACAATCTCTCTCCACACATTTCATGACACAAGAATTATGTTATCTTAAATTATTAATAATGAAAACACCATGCTAGAGGAGTATCATACATCCCCAAGAACGTTCTAGCCCTATTGAATACCACCACGCTTTCATACAATCTTATTACTTTCTTTTAATTGTTTTAGTTACTTTTCTGCACACAACCAAAAACCTTTGAAACACTCTTTCGTTGAGATCAAAGGCAACTTACAAGTATCCTTTGGTAGAGAGTGACGAGGGGCATAAAGACCTTTACCAATAGCTCTCTGTGCACTTGCAGTCATCATACTACAGAAGCACTGCCAGATCTTCATCATGTTCCCACTTTGACCATGTGTTCTTGATCACACCTTGATGTGGTGCCGCTGATCTTATATGTGTGGATAACGGTGGAAATGCGACACTTGGAGAAATTGATCGTGCGGATATTCACAAGGATAATTGTCAAATCCCAAAATTTTCCAAATTTTGAAATGTGAAAAATAAACAAGCAAAAGAAATAAATGATGAAATTTAGGAGGAAAAGAAACTTTTTGTTTCTAATTGGAAACATCAAACCTTACTTGTACAAAAATTTGAATGAGAAAGTAACAAACAAAATTTTCAAACAGATCAAATGCATTCATGCATGGAATGTATCTTGATATTGAGCACTTGGACAAGATAAACCTAAAACCTAAACCCTAATAAGAGAAATGGTCATCAAGATCACTAAAAGACTATGGCTATGTTCCATATAAAAATTTAGCAACATCATTCCTAAATAATTAATAATGGAATACAACAATATTACAAAACCATGGGAATTGTTTTCACTCTATTTGGAGCCATGGATAAAAAGATATGATTTATATAAGAAAAGAAGAAAAATAAATAAGACATATTACAAAGTCAATTTAAGCCATGGCTAGAATCCATAAGTGAATGGAATAAAAGTATATTTAAATAATATAAAAGAATAAATGTTTATTTAATAAAATTGTATGGGCTTAAGTACCATATTGAAATTTTATTAAATAATGCCAATGTGCCACACTCAATTTTTAAATGAATAATAATTTATAAAAATATTTGAAATACATTAAATTGGACTAAATAACCAACTTATATTTTGTATAAGATATTCTGAAAAGGATTTGTTACAAATTGAAATCAATTTGGTGTTTGAATCAATTGATTTGATTAAAAACAGAATATAGAAAAGAAAAAGAACAAGAATAAGAAAGAACAACAACTCACTTTAAATCGGCCCAGCACCCCAGCCCACTAAGCCAACCCAGCATCCCTCTCCCCCTGTTTCGTTTTTCTCACCACGCTCCTCTCCGCACCCACCCGCTGACAACCTAGCCCCACTGCCTCGTCAGCATCGTCTTCAATCCCGCGCCCGACGACCTGCTCCCCTTTGCCGTTTCTTCTCGAGTTCAAATCGAGTAATTCGCCCGTTTCCAAGATTAATTCCCTCCCTCGACCCCATCCTCTTAATCCCCACTGCCTCCTCTCCGTTTCCCCTCAAAACCCACACCAGAGATCCCCCAGGCTGCTTGATTTCGAGCTCGCACCGCCGCGACCACCGACGAGCTCCAGCAAAAATTCCGGTGAGAACCGACATCCCCTTGCCCTATTTCCTGCCCTATGAACTTCTCCATCCTCATACGCACCCACTGACCCCCTCCGTTTACTTGCTCGAGCCACAGACGTTCGGCATCATCTTCAACTGCAGAGCTCCATCCTCGACAAGAACTTCGGCGAGGAATCTAGGTTGATACCATGTGCCCCTTCCCTGACAGCGACCTCCCCTACATCCGCCTCGACCTCGCGACCTCGGTAACACCCTGCGCCCTCCCCTTACCCCTAGCACTACCAGAGCATCGTCAACCAATGCGCCGCCGCCGCACACTGCTGCTAGCGCCGCCTGTTCGTGGACAAGCGTCGTGGTCCATCGGATCCGTATCCTAGGGTCGAGATTAGATCACTTACTGAAGGGGTATCATTAAATATGGGCCGCTCAGATTCACTTAGATCCAACATCACGCATTGTTGATCCAGCCAAAGCGGTACCAGCTAGTTAGAACAGGCCAGGTGGCTACACTTTTCTAATTAAATCCAAATTTGATTAAATAGTTGAGTAAACTTAGAAATTCGACAACTTTTGATCCACAATTCAGAAAAATGCAAATCTGGTGTCTATGGATTCAGAAAACTGTGAACTACACTACTGATACCTCATTTTGTTCAATAGCTTCTGTAAAAACTAAGTTTTAGGCAGAACCTTTTGTGGAGTATTTTGAGTATAAAACATTATTGTGATAATTATTTTTGAGTGAATCCTTTTGCAAATGGTTGTGTATTGAACCCTCTGACCATAAACATTAACATTTGAAATTAAACATATAAGTTGTTGGCACTAGAAAATGTCCCATTGAATAAAAGCTTTTCTAGTAAAGCAAAATAATTTAAATAACCAAATTGAACTAACTTGGTTCCAATTGGAATTCCACCTTTATAGAAGAGCCAATAGATGTTTTTATTGTTCATAACCTTTCTATAAAAATTTCTAAAATAAAATGATCTTGTTGCATGCTTGCATGCATTTTATGTTTTTTTGTTATTTTGTGTTGTAGTTTTGAGTGTGTACTTTTGCTTGATTGTATTGTTGTAGAATTTTAGGAGTGTGCTATTGCAATATCAAGGAGAGTACCTAAATATTCTACAATAAAGTCAAGTGATACTTTGGTCATCAGAAGTCCTATCTTTTCTATATTGCATTAGTGATGTTTTTGCAGTGTGCATGATAGGACTATTATTTATATCACTATGCTATGCTAATCCTATTGTATCTACCTTGGTAGTATTTCCTAAAGGTAGGAGACATCGTAAGATTAGAATGCTTAGTCTTTCTATATAGACTCGTGAGTGGAAATCATGATATGATGTATTATGGAAATATTAGTATTTTTGGACTAATGAAAACAACTGTTGTTAATGAAACACCTAGGTGGAATGGGACTTGTATGGTTTATGTTGAGTGGTTACTCAGGACCCATTTCTATGGTTTACCCTGGTTTATGTCACTTGTGGATGGCCACCCAGGAACAAAGATATTGGAGACGTTTCTGTCGCGAAAGCTTCCAGTGTAGCCACATGGCATATGGGTTCTGCCTTGATCAACTAAGTTGCAAGAACTCAGCCAGACAGACAGAGGGTGGTAGTGATGATAGGATGGAACACGTACGTGGTGGTCTGAGGGATTTCTTCTGAAAAGTCTCGTCTCGATGCATGTCGATTGTTGTGGGGAAACTACACCACCTCTCGAGAGGGTAAAACTAAGTACTTAGCCGTGTCCCCGGTTATGGACAATTTTTGACCATCAAGACAATGAAGCAGAATCAAGAATCTCATAATTCTAATTTAAAACTTTGTGGGTGAACAAGGGAAGCACCTGGAGGGTATCCAGAGTGCCAAGTTTGATGAAGTGTTGATGAAAAGGAGAAAAAACTATTTTACAAAGGATAGGGAAAAGTTACTTTATGCAAAGTACACCCAAAACTCCACTTAGCCATATAATCATATAGATGTTATATTCTCTATATCAATATGGTATCACTTGCCAATACAATTCAAATGTATTGACCCTTGTGGCTGTAACTTATCAAGTTGCAAGATTACTTGATGATAGTGAAGTTTGATGAGTAGGGATTACGAGTCTGCAATTAACATGTTTGCCTGTGGCACATGAAGATAAATGACTCCATGCTTTATAGTTATATCTGCTGCTTTGTAATTAGATAGCCATATGAGCTATGTAAGTTGTAATGAACTATTTTATTTCTAGATATGCGATGTAATATGACCTTTGTTTCTTGATATTAAATCTTAACTGTGGGTACTAGCTATTCAATCCGGGGACTAGCACTATAAACACAGGGACATGTACCTTATCAGGTTTGTTCCTCTACAATAATTCTTCTCACTACTAATCGACTAGCTATGGGAATCAACGCACCGACTACTTCGATAACGACGACTTCATCGGTGCTTGTTTATGGGAGCCGTCCATGGGATAATACATCTCCTCACAACTCGCTAAGGCTTGTTGCATGGATCGACGCAGGACCAACCTGGTCATCGACAAACTTCCGCTAGTTCGATCTTCGAGGGTATATGATCCGTTGCCTCTCCCCTTGCATATGATCCTAGTTATGCTCTAGAATTTTTTGTGTTGTGTAGCGCGTTCCCCAGTAGTGGTATCAGAGCAGTCTATCCGTAGGCACATGTACATATGAGGAATCATTCAATTCCGTCATTATTGATCTTTTTATGCTTCCCAATTGTTGCAACTTTGATATCGATTGTATTGTGTGATTAGCGGCCCGAGCCGACTTTACGATCTTTGGATCGAAACTAGTTTCTGAAGTGGACTTTTGGGTGTAGGAAAAAACTTTATCGAGTTCCTATTTTTCCACAATAGCATGATATATTTTGCATGTTGGGATTTCTGCAGAATTGGTTGAAATATCCACGGGGTTCACGTGTAAATTGTTGGAGATATGCCCAAGAGGCAATAATAGAAGTAGTTATTATTGTATCTTTGTGTTTCTGATAAATTTTTACATACCATGCTATAATTATATTGGCCGGAAACATTAATACGTGTGTGATTTGTAAACATGTAAGAGTCCCTAGTAAGCCTCTTGTAATACTAGCTTGTTGATAATTGGTGATTATTGTTTCCTTCTCATGAACATTGGATGTTATTAATAACAAGATCATATCATTAGGAGAATGATTTGATGGACATACTCCTATAGTTAAGGGTAGCATAAGATCAAGTCATTCAATAGTTCGTTTTCTATAAGCTTTCAAATACATAGTAACCTAAATCCTTTGACAAGAGATCATGTTAATCACCATCACCAGAAGGATGCTTTGATGACATCAAACACCACTTCATAACTGAGTGGTTATAAAGGTGGCATTGAGTATTCTGAAAGTATGTGTTGGGGCACATGGATCAAGAGTGGGATTTGTCCATCCATATGATGGATAGATATACTCTGGGCCCTCTCGGTAGAATGTCATCCAATTGGCTTGCAAGCATGTGACTAGATCACAAGGGATCACATATCACGGAACAACAAAAGAGTACTTATTGGTAACAAGGTTGAACTAGGTATGAGGAGATACTGATGATCAAACCTCGGATAAGTAAAAGTATCATGAGACAAAGGGGAATTGGTATCTATGTAAATGGTTCATTCGATAACGAAGTAATCATAGAAATATGTGGGAGCCATATGAATTTCCAGATTCCTCTATTGTTTATTTATTAGAGAAGTGTTTCCATCATGTCCGCATAATTCACGAACCGTAGGGAGACACACTTAAGGATTCAATGTTGTTTAGTAGATATGGTAATGAGTTGGAGAACGAATGTTGTTCGAAGTCTCGTATTGGATCCAGGACATAACGAGGATATATGGAATGGTCCGAAGAATAATATTCATATGAGGAAAGTCTAATTCCGAGGTTTAGAAATGTGTTCGGTGTTTTCACCGGAAGCTTATAGAAGGGTCTAGAAGGTCCACCACTCCGGAGAGGGAAGGGTACATGAATGTTTCATACCAATGTGGAATGGTTGCATCATATCATAGGTAACTTGGCTGGGCAATGGGAAGAGAAATAATCAAATTCTAGTTTGAATAGTCAAACTCCAATTTGAAAAGTCAAATCCCAACATTGAAACTCAAACCAAGTGGAGGGAGAGGAGGAAACCGAGTGCAGGAAGGTTTCCCCTCCCTTATTGCCGCCGACCAAGGAAGAGGACTTAGGGGAGGACTCCCCACCCCCTTGTCGCCTCTCCCTCCCATAAAATGAGGGGAGGGGCGCCCCCTTGCCACACTCCTCAAAAAACCCTAGGCCGGCTGCCCTTTAAACCGCCTCTGCCCTGGAGCTCCTCCAAGTCACCGCCGCCTAGCCCCCCTAACCGCCGACCACCTCCACCCCTCGGCCTCTAAACCCTAGTTGCCAAGCACCTCTCTACTCCACCATACTCGCTCCGGGTTAGGCGAAACCCTGCGGAATCTACTCCTCTGTTTCACTACCACATCATCGTGCTCCTGAAATCGAGAGGAGATCTACAACATCCACTGCCTGCTGGAACAAGGGAGAGGAAGGTCTTCATCGAGTAACAAACGTGTGACCGACTACGGAAGCGCTACCAGAATGCGGTGCTGGAAGGATCGTCTTCGCGATCCTGAGATCGGCAAGTGAACGACTACATCAACCATGATAATCCGATCTCGTTAAACAGTTTGGACCTTTGAGGGTTAGTACTCTATCAACTTGTTAGATTAGATCTTGGCTTGTGTGTGTTCATGCGATAGAATTTTTTGTTTTCCATGCTACGAACCCTACAGTGGTTTCAGAGCTGTGTCTATTCATATATCTGTTGCACGAGTAGAACACAATGTTTATTGTGGGTGTTGATGCTTTTGCTATCGAGTGCTTTTTGTGTACTTTGCATCTTGCGGGATGGTGGGATGAAGCGGCCTGGGCTAACCTTACATGACATCATTCATGAGACTTGCTCCACGCTCAACATGCAACTTGTATTGCATAAGTGGATTTGCGGGTGTCTATCTCTCCCACTGTAAGATCCCACCTTTATAAAGGTAAAGATCCCTGTGATTGCAATGCTAGTCCCTAGATCAATTTCTAGCATCCACAGTTTAAGATGAAGTACACAGAAACAAAGGTCATTATTACATCGTCATTCTAGAGATAACATAGTCTTTTACAACTCCATAGCCATAGGCTAGTACAAGAGTTTAACTTAACAATATAAATAAAAGTCTTCATCTTCGTGTGCCATAGGCAAGCATGTTGAGTGTAGACTCATAACCCCTAATAATCATCAGAGTAACTTGCAACATCACAAGTTACAGCCACAATGGGTCAATACATTGGAATAGTATTGGTAAGTGATAGCTTAGTAGAATATTAGCATCTAGTTACTACATGAATTTGGCTAAGTGTAGCTTAGGCTTGCTTTTCTCAAAATAGGTTTTACCTATCAGTTGAAAATCACTAAGTTTTTGTTTGGTAAAAACTTTCCCAAGGAACCACCAATAGAAATTGGTGAACCTTCACCCTTGTTCAACCACAAGGGTGAGGAGATTAATCAATTAAATTTTTTAACTTAGAAAATTGGGATGAGGATATTCTTAATAGCTTCCATGTCTTGATGCTCAAATTGTCCAATACCAGGGACATGTCTAAGTACTTAGGTTCTTCCATATGCAGAGGTGGTGCACTTTCCCCACAAGACTTGATTTTCACCAAGACAAGACCTTTCAGAAGCCTTCCCTTAGACCAAATGGACGCATTCCAACCTATCATCCCACTACCACCAACTGTCCAAATGGCTAAGTTATTGCAACCTATATGATCCAGGCAGAGCCCATAATGCCATGTGGTTGCACTAGAAGTTTCTTAACATTTGGCATCTCAAATCTCTTTGTTCCTGGGTGGCAATCCACAAGTGAGATACACAAGGTAACCATAGAAATGGCCTTGTGTAACCACTCAACACAAACCATTCTTTCCATTCCACCCAGGTGTTTCATTCACTTAGTTGTTTTATTAAGCAAAACATAAGTCAAAGGCTTAGAAATATTTCTCATAGCATGAATATATAATCCATCCTTAGTTACTAATAGCTAGGCTAAGCATGTCAATAGCAAGTATCTTAACTTAGAGGAAATTCTAACAATTCTACCACTACTAGGATTTCCCAAGCATAGCATATAGATACTTAGCAAAATTATTCATGCAAGCCCGATGCAAAATATTTCTAATGCATAGTCAAAAATATTGGGACAAAAATATGAAGCACCACTTGCCTTGTTAGTTGGGGAGTAGCAACAATCCTCACAATCACAATCACCACTAGACCAAAATCTACACATAAAATGATAGCACTAAATTGAGATATCAAAATAGACAAACAAAAATATATGAATGCATGCAAATGCTATGTGATGATTTTCTAAACCAAACAAGACAAGTGGAAAAGTATTGAATCATAAACAAAACATTTACACACTAAATAAAGTCAATTTGGCCCTTAAAACATTTTATATATAATTTTTATATACAAAATAAGCTTGTAAATGTCTCTACAAAAACAACCCATTTTACAGATGCAATTTATTAAACAAAGTGCATAAATGGATATAATTCTTTCTCCTGATTCCAATGATATAAAATTTACAAAATTTGAACGTGTGGATCAAAAGTTATGAATTTTGCAAGTTTGAACAACTAATAGATCTAATTTCTGATTTTAAATCTAAACACAGGCCACGCGGCAGCTCCTGATTGGACGGTACGCGCGGATTGCGCTACGTGGAGCGTTGGATCTAACTAACGTTGCACGGCCCAGATTAAATCATACCGTTTCGCTACAGATCTAATCGCGGCCATACGATTTAGATCCAATGGATCAGATCCATCTGACCAAGAACCTGCGGCGCACATGGCGCCTACGGCGGCGACGGCTGTGGCGGCGACACGCCGACGAGGCCAGAGGGGCAGGGAAGGTGCGCTGGTGCTTATCGAGGTCGCGAAGGCGTGGGAATGGCTCGCCGGAGTCCTTCTCACCGTCGGGTGCTCCCAGTTGAAGACGAAGGCGACGTCCTAGGCCACATGGAAACAAACGATAAGCATCAACATGTCCACAAGGACCTGGCGAATACAGGTGCATGAACTAGAGACAGGGGGCGATCAGTGCTCACAACAATTGCTCGCCGGAGCTCATCGGAACTGCGGCGGTGTTCTGCGAAATATGGGCAACCTGGTGGCGGAGCGAGCGAGTGGAGTGAGGGGAAATGTGCGGGGTGGGGAGGGGGTTTTGTAGCCAGAGCGGGGCAATAATTATGCACTAAATCAATGGGATTTAAGCGTGGTTTAAACGCCGCGTCACTGCACGATGGTAACGGCGGAGCGGGTCGTCGCGCGGTGATTGAGGACAATGATGACGGGGCAAGGTGGGTCCAAGGCGTCAGCGGGTGGGTCCGCACGGGCAGAGTGATAAATAGAGAGGAGAGGGGAAGGTTCCCGGGTGGGCTCGTGGGCTGCTTCTGCTGCTGGGCCTGTTTGGTGGCGCCGGCCCTTTCCTTATTCTTATCCTTTTTTCCTTTCTGATTGATTTTCTAGGAATCTTTGAAAATGATTTCAAATGTATTTTGAATTCATATCATTTCTGGATCTTTGTAGAATGATCCAAGCATATATTTGTGTACATAACATTGTTGTTTGATCACAAACATCTTGGTCCATTAAAATAGAATTAAAACCATGCTTTAAGTAAATGTTTATAATAGGCATACAAATGGTTTTAATTTTTGATTCTTGTTTTGAAATTTTTGAATAAGATATGGAAAATACCAATCAAACTTAGGATCAATACTCTACTGATCAAAACAAGGTATTCCTTCTTATAAGGTAGCAATAAGGCTAATGCCTTGCTTTACATGAAATGATAGATTACAAGTTTCTAATTTTTGAGGAAAAGATCCTAAAATGAGTATGAATGCATGAATGATGTGCAAACTTTGAAAACATGATTTTAGGGATGTTACAAATCTAACCCCCTAAAGGTGAATCTCGCCCTCTAGATTCGGATTGGCTAGCAAATAGGTGAGGGTGGTCTTTCCGAAGATCATCTTCTCTTTCCCATGTTGCTTCTTCTTCGGAATGATGGCTCCACTGTACTTTGCAGAATTTGATGGTTTTTGTCTGAGTAACTCTTTCTGCAGTTTCAAGAATTTTGATAGGATTTTCCTCATAGGTGAGATCACTTTCCAACTGGACCTCTTCCAAAGGTATAGTAACCTTCAAAGAAGTCTCCTCCATATCTGGATGGCATTTCTTTAGCTGACTCACATGAAACATATTATGAACGGTAGACAATGATTCAGGTAGTTCAATTTCATAAGCTACTTCTCCATTATGACTCAGAATCTTGAATGGTCCAACATATCTTGGGACCAATTTTCCTTTGACTCCAAATCTCTTCACTCCACGAAGTGGTGACACTCTAAGATAAGCTCTATCACCCACCTCATAGGTAATTTCTCTACGCTTAGGATCTGCATAGCTCTTCTGTTGGGACTGTGCTATCTTCAATCTGTCCTTTACTAGCTTGACTTTCTCTTCAGCCTCTTTGATTAGTTCTGGCCCGAACAAGTTTCTTTCTCCCACACCATTCCATAGCAATGGGGTAGTACACTTTCTCCCATAGAGTAACTCAAACGGTGCCATCTTAATACTGGCTTGATAGCTGTTGTTATAAGAGAATTCTGCGTAAGGCAGACTTTCATCCCAACTAGCTCCATAATCTAGGTCACATGCCCTCAACATATCCTCTAAAATCTGGTTGGTCCTTTCTGTCTGTCCATCAGTCTGGGGATGAAAAGCAGTGCTGAACTCCAATCTCGTTCCTAATGACTCATGTAGTTGCCTCCAAAAATGAGAAGTGAACTAAGTTCCCCTATCAGACACAATACTCTTGGGTACTCCAGGCAGACACACAATCCTATTCATATAGATCTTGGCCAACTTAGCACTTGTGTAGGTTGTCTTCACGGGTATGAAGTGAGCCACTTTAGTTAGTCGGTCCACTACAACCCAAATGGAATCATATCCTGGCCTGGTCCTTGGAAATCTGGTGATGAAATCCATGCCAATCTTGTCCCACTTCCAATCAGGAATAGGTAGTGGTTGTAGCAATCCTGCTGGTTTCTGATGTTCCGCTTTCACTCTACTACATACATCACACAAAGCAATATGTTCGGCGATGTCTCTCTTGAGATTATTCCACCAAAATATTTCCTTCATATCCATGTAAATTTTGGGGTTACCCGGATGAATGGAATATGGTGAGTTGTGTCCTTCTTGTAGAATTAGTTTCCGAAGCTCCGGATCTTGCGGAACGCAAATACGTTTTCCAGACCATAAAGTACCCTGTTCGTCTTCATGAAATCCTTTGGCTTTTCCCTTGCCAATCTTTTCCTTAATCTCTTCAATTTCCTTGTCTGTCTTTTGGGCTTCCTTGATATTGTCCAACAGGGTGGGTTGAACATCCAATGACATGAGATGTCCCTCAGGCACAATCTCCAACCTGAGGTCTCTAAATTGGGCTCACAGATCATCTGGAAATTCTCCCTTTGTAAGGCCATTCACAAATACCTTACGGCTTAATGCATCCGCTACAACATTTTCTTTACCGAGGTGGTATTTCAAACTCAAGTCATAGTCCTTAATGAGTTCTAGCCATCTTCTTTGTCTCATGTTGATTTCTTTCTGAGTGAAGATATCTTCAAACTTTTGTGATCTGTGAACACTTCACATCGCTTTCCCAAAAGGTAATGTCTCCATGTTTTGAGTGCATGGACAACAGAGGCTAACTCTAAGTCATGAGTAGGATAATTTACCTCATGAGTTTAGACTTGTCTCGAGGCATAAGCTACAACTTTCCCTTCTTGCATCAGAACTGCACCTAATCCATGATGAGATGCATCACAATAAACTTGGAAATCCTCCAAATATGGCAGACATAGGACTTGTGCTGTCACTAGTCTCTTCTTCAATTCTTGGAAACTGAGTTCACATCCTTCATTCCACGCAAATTTCTTGTCTTTCTTTAGTAACTCCGTCATTGGCTTAGCTACTTTGGAGAAATTTTCAATGAATCTTCTATAGTATCCTTCCAAGCCAAGGAAACTACGAACTTCTTTCACTGACTTAGGGGATTCCCATTCAGTTACAGCTGACACTTTTGTGGGGTCAACTACTACACCATCTCCTGACACATTGTGTCCAAGAAATCCAACTTCATTCAGCCAGAATTCACACTTGCTAAATTTGGCATACAATTTATGTTCTCTAAGTTTCCGAAGTATCAAACGCAAATGTCCTTCATGCTCTTCTTTGCTCTTGGAGTAGATCAAAATGTCATCAATGAAAACGACAAATTTTTTTTCAAGGAACTCCATGAACACCTTGTTCATCATATTCATGAAGTAAGCTGGTGCATTGGTTAAACCAAATGGCATTATAGTGTACTCATACAATCCATACCTAGTGGTGAAAGTTATCTTAGGTATGTCTTGGTCCCTTATCTTATGTTCGAAATAGCCCGACCGGAGATCAATCTTTGAGAACACACAGGCTCCTTCTAACTGATCAAACAGGTCATTAATTCTGGGTAAAGGATATTTGTTCTTGATAGTCACCTCATTGAGTGAGCGATAATCGATGCATAACCTTTGACTTCTATCTTTCATTTCCACAAACAAGATTGGTGCTCCCCAAGATGAAGAACTTGGTTGAATAAATCCTTTCTGCAACTGTTCTCCAAGTTGTTTCTTAAGCTCTTCAACTCATCAACTGACATCTTGTAAGGTCTCTTTGCTATTGGTCCAAATCCTGGCAACAAGTCAATCAAAAATTCCACATCTCTATCTGGTGGCATTCCTGGTAATTCTTCCGGAAACACATCCGAATATTCACTCACAATTGGCACACTGTCTAGGCTAACCCCCTCGAGAGAATTTAGCTTACTCCCTTTTTATTCAAAATTGGTTTTGAATCTAATCCTTTTATTATCTAGGGTTGTGAGTGTGACAGTATGATTGGCACAGTCTAGTACTCCCTTGTACTTAGTCATCCAGCCCATTCCCAAAATGACATCCAATCCTTGCGAATTTAGGATTATCAGATTAATGAGAAACTTATACTTCCCAAACTCTATGACTAGGTCATGACATCCTGAGTTCACTATCATTTCTCCACCAGGAGAACTTACTTTTATAGGACACCCAATAGTTTCAACTGGAAGTTCATTTCTATCAACAAATGCTCTTGATATGAATGAATGCGATGTGCCAGTATCAAAAAGAACAAGTGCTGGAACAGAATTGAGTTTGAACTTACCAGCCACAGCATCAGGTTCCCGATAAATCTCTTCCACATTGATGTGGTTCACCTGTCCCTTCTGGAAAGGGTTGGTGTCACATTCCAAGATTTACAAATCTTGTAATGTGAAAAATAAATAAACAAAATAAATTATTGTTGAATTTTAGGGTGAAAAGAAACTTTTGTTTTTCTAAATGGAATCTTAAAATCCCATCTTGAACAAACTTTAATTAAAATTTGAATCCAACAAATTTCAAATTAAGTAAAATGCATTCTTCATAAATGCATCTGGAAATTTAAACACTTGGAAAATAAATCCAAACCTTAAAACCTAATGGAATAAAAAACATTTCCAAGTTATCTCCAAGCCTATGTATTTGATCCATATAAAAAAAAATTGTCAACAAACATTTACAAATGATCAAGGAAGACAATTGGAAATATTATAAAAGCCATGTAAATTGGTTTCACTTAATTTAGAACCATGGATAAAATCTTATGAATTTAATAAGATAAGGAAAAGTAATTTCCAAAGCTAATAAAGAATCTGTCTAAAATCCAGACCAAATGGTGAGCAAATAATCCTAAAGGTATTTAAAATGATAAATAAATATTAAACAAGGTTTTCTAAATTGGAATCACCAAGTTTGGATCTCTAAATAAAAAGATATGGATTTTATAAGACAAAGATAAAAATATTAAATAAAGAATATTTGAAAGACCAAATAAATCTTGGCCTAATCCATTAAGCAAATGGAATGAATATAATCCAAATCAAATAAAATAAAAGGATAAAGAATTTCCAAAATAAAATAAAATGGCATTAACCATTCTATCCCTATTTTAATAAAGACAAATATTTAACAAGAATAATTATAAAATTCATGAGAATTAGTATTTTGGAATTTACCCAAATGAAATAAAAGTGGTTTAATCCAACTTAAATAAGATTAAAGAAATCTTCCAAATAAACTTTAGGGAATTAAAAATATATTTAATATCATTGGAAATAAAACAAATACCCATTTTAAATGATTATGAATCATATTAAAAACTTTCCAAATAATTCAAGATGAATTATGAATTATTGGAAATAAAACAAATACCCACTTTAAATGATTATGAATTATTTGACATCCAAACAATCAAATAAAAACCTACTGAAAATATTTGGAAAGTTTAAAGAATTTAAATGGTGTTTGAAATATTATTAAAACCTATTTGATTTAATACAAGGACCTACTTTAATAATTAAAAGACCTAAAAAGGAATAAATTTTTTATTCCAAAGTTTATATCAGAATGTACTACTAATCAATATTTAAACCTACACAAACTTTGGCAAAGGTTTGAATTCAAATGAATGTTTGAATTAATTAAACAAAACCAAAACAAAATAAAACGAAATGGAAAAAGAAAAAACAAACAGAACAAAAAAATGTAAACAGACTCGACCCAGCCAGCGAGCCCAACAAGGCCCAGCAAGCCCATCTTACCCTCTCACCCGAACGAACCGTTTTCCACCAGAGACAGAACCCACAGAGTCAATGACGCGCAGACCCCACATCCCCTGTCTCTACTCGCTGACGAAAGGACCCCACTGCCACCTCACCTTCTTCCTCCCCGCGACGACCACGCCCCTCATTCCTCCCCGACCATTCTGTCGCTGTTTCCTCGCGTTAATACGCAGTAACCACGCCATTAAATGCCCCTGTGACCACGCCTTCTTAATCGCCAGCCTTTCATCTCTCTTTCCCCTCCGTCGCCTCACCCTAGCTCGCCCCCAGGCTGCTGAATTTCGCCCTTCACCGCCACTGACTCCGGCGAGCACCACCTCCGATTACGACCACACCTCACCGCCCCTCGCCCCCTTGACCACATGGGTGTGTTCCCCATACCCATGCGCGACTCCCAGTAGCCTCCGCTTGCTCGCGCTTGAACTACAGCGTCGGCAAGGACAACCACAGAACACCACCGTCGACTACCACCACTCCGGTGAAGTCCCTGGTAAGAATCTGACCACGCCGCCCCTTCTTTGTTTAACTCCCGCACTCCCTAATCTTCTACGCATCTAATGCCACTGTTATCTTGCCTTCTCGTGCGCTGTAGCCTCGCCCCTGTCGACGTCTGACCGTACCCGACGCCAGCGAGAACTCCGGTGAGCGATTCCGATCACCTCCGTGCGCCCCTTCGCCAACCAAGGGCACGTTGAGCATCAGGAATCTTTGGCGAACTCGGTGAGCCCTTTCCCTCTCTCCCTAGCTTCCTGTATCGCCGGCAAGGTCACTGCTAGAGCGTGCCGCCGCCGTTCACCACCGCCACCGCCGCTAGTTCTTGACCAGCTGTTGTGCGCCGTCGGATTTAGATCGGAAGGTGTAGATAGAATCACTTAAGGCGAAAGGGTACGCGAGCTATGCCGTGTGATGTAACTTGATCCAATGCCTCACGTTGCTGATCCACGCGAACCGGTACCGATGAATTAGAACACGCCACGTGGCTCTGTTCGTTTGAATTAAAACAGATTTGATCTATTAGATGCTAGATTTTGTAAAATTTATAACTTTTAATCTACAAGTCCAAATTTTGCAAACTTTATATCAGTGGATTCAGAAAAACAAGGCCTATCCAACCATGTACTTTTTTTTAGAAAAATGCTTCTGTTAAATTGTTTGTTTTTACAGAAACTTATGTATGCATGTTTAGAATATAGATATTGTTCTAAAATGATTTTGAGGATAAAATCGTTGGCAAATGATTTGTTTTGAACCTACTGACCCTAGAAATCAATTGGTGGTTTAAAAAATGTATTTGGTGAAGCAAAAGAATAAACTCTTGATTTAAACCATTTCTAGTCAAATAAAAATATGGTTTAATTATTAAAAATGGTTGTTGAAGGAAACCTTAGAGAAATGTTTTGGAAATAAACTCTCTGACCCTAAACACAAGGTTATATGGTTTGAAAACATATTTTGTGAAACCTATAGAATTTTGCCTTATTAAAAGAATTTCTTCACCACATAAAATAATGACTTGATGTAAAAATGGTTTATGAAGTAAAATCTTATACAAATGATTTTTCCACTCTATAAAATGACCATTAGGTGTTTTCAAATGTTTATGAACCATTAGAAACCACTTTTTCAAATAAAACAATCTCTTGCATGCTTGCATGCATTGTTTTGTTTCTATCATTTTATGTGATGAATTGCTTGAATGGTAGATTGAATTATTGTTTGCTTGATTGAATTGTAGTGATTTGAAGTGAGTGAACATTGCAAAGATCAAGGAGTGAACCTATACTCTCTACCAAAAAGGCAAGTGATGCTTCATAATTTTGTCCCATTATTTTCACTATGCATTAGTGATATATCTAAGTAGGACTTGCATGGAAATTTTGCTAAGTATAAACTATGCTATGGGAAATCCTAGTAGATGAAACCTTAGTAGAAATTTCCTAAGTTAAGATTCCTACTACTATCATGCTTAGCTTAGCTAATAGAAAACAAGGGTGGAATATATATTCATGCTATGGAAAATTTCTAAGTCTGAGGACTTGTGTTTTGTTTAATGAAACAACTAAGTGAATAAATCACCTGGGTGGAATGGAAGGAATGGTTTGTGTTGAGTGGTTACACAAGGCCAGGGGACTGGTGAAACCTTGTGTATCTCACTTGTGGATGGCCACCCAGGAACAAAGAGATTTGAGATGTCAAATGTTGAGAAGCTTCAAGTGCAGCCACTTGGCATTATGGGCTCTGCCTGGATCATATAGGTTGGAATAACTTAGCCAAATGGACAGTTGGTGGTAGGGGTTTGATAGGTTGGAGCGCGTCCATTCTGGTCTAAGGGAAGGCTTCTGAAAGATCTTGTCTTGGTGAAACCAAGTCTTGTGGGGAAAGTGCACAACCTCTGTAGAGTGTAAAATCTAAGTACTTAGCCATGTCCCTGGCAAAGGACTATTTGAGCATCAAGACATGGAAGCTATCAAGAATCTCATCATCCAAATTTCTAAGTTAAAAACTTGTGGGTGAACAGGGATTGAAAGGATCACCAATTTCTATTGGGGGATGCCTTGGGAAAGAGTTTTGTCAAACAAAAACTTAGTGTTCTCAAATGATAAGGAAAATCTATTTTTAGCAAAGCAAGCCTAAATCTCCACTTAGCCAAATGCATATAGATGATAGACTCCACTATACTACCATAGTATCACTTGCCAATACAATTCAAATGTATTGACCCTTGTGGCTGTAACTTGTTATGTTGTAGGTTTGTTTGATGTTAGTGAAGTTTATTGATTAGGATTACAAGTCTACAACCAACATGTATGCCTGTGGCACTTTGTAGATGAAGGACCCCATGCTATTGTTATATTCTGCTGCATTGTAATGAGATAGCCAAATGAGCTATGTAAGATGTAATAAATTATGTTATTCTTGGTTATAAAGTTGTATTATGACCTTTTTCTTGATATTACATCTTAACTGTGGATGCGAGCTATTGATCCAGGGACTAGCATTGTAAACACATGGATCTCTACCTTATTAATGGTTGGGAACCTTACAGTTGGGCTTGTCGGCACCTTCAACTTTCTTTTATGGGGACTCATTACCATAGTGCCCCATCTTCTTACACTTGAAGCATTCAACCTGACTGAGATCTTTCTTGATAGGATGACTTCCACTAACACTTCCACTTCCATTGTGGTGGCTCTTGTATCCACTCTTGTGGTTCTTATACTTGTCGTTATCATGACTACAGTGATGCTTGTTGTCATAATGGCGGTTGTGGCCGTGGTGGTTGTTGTACTTTCCATGTTTCTGGGATCCAGAACTATCTTGGTATTGCCGATGAGTACGCCATGGAGGGGTCCTCATAGTGCGTGTTTAGAGACGTGGGGTAAGGCGGACGGTTGATGGGTACGAGGTAACACAGCTTACCCAGGTTCAGATCCCACGACGGTGGCGGAATCCTACTCCTGCTATCAATCACTATAAGGGCAATACGCCGAGTTACAGAGATAGGTTCGCTGTGCGAGGTTGTATGAATATTTAATGAGTTGTACTTGTGTTGTGCCCTAAAGGCTCCCATAGGCCTGACTTATATAGTCACAAGATCCTAGTGTTAAAAGGAAAAGTCCTAGCCGGACAGGTTACAGAGTCCTACACCGTCTATCACTAGTCTTGTGTATCTTGCACTCCAAGGCTCCGGGTACGCTGGTGACTCCACCGTAGCCTTCCTTTATCCGGCATGGGCCTCCCTTCTGGATCCACCTAACTGGTCCGCCCAGCAGGCCATAGGCCATGCTACCGACTATGGGCCACCCGGGTTAGTCGGATAAGAGACATGCTATGAGGATACCCATATAGCATATCCCCAACAGTAGCCCCCGGAGAACTCCGAGATCTTGCGCCGTCTTGCCTCTTCACATGGAATGCTCCATCTAGATGGATGTCGGCAAATCGTCAAGCAATATCTTGTAGTCCTCCCAAAGAACCCTGCAAGGTTTTTCTTCGTCTTCTATTAGTAAGTCGGAGGAGAATCTTCCATCATACTCTTCCGTAGTCGGATTAAATCCATCCATGCCGGAATCTTCGATGCGACGGCTCATCTACCATGTTAGTTATGACGACGTAGGCTTAGGTCAGCGACGCCTCGTAACTCGCACATGCAGAGAACGCAATCATATCCGATTTTCCCGCGCGAGTGATACGAACCGTTGACGGAGGCAGTTGGAGACGTGGCGAAATTACCGCGCATGTTCTCGAACACGTCGTCTACGCGGCAACCGTCCGATTAGCTGCACGAATCTTGACGTAGAGTAAGATAAATAGTAACCATGGGACACTTTCCACTTTTTCACCCCATTCTCTCGCGTCATCATCTTCTTCCTCCAACCGCACGCCTCCTCGATCTCTCTGCAAAAAACCTCGAAGAAACCCTATCCTCTCTTTGCGTCAGTCGCATCCTCCCAGTCCTCCATGGCCAGCAGAAGTTCCTCCCCGTCGATGGCGGTGTCGAGTGAAGCCACGGCGAAGCCAGCGAGCTCAGTCGTCATGCCCCCAGAGGGCCTGGTCATCCCCGCGTCGGCGGTGATTGAAACCACCAGCGGTGACCCCAATCTGGCGGCGCTAGAGCCTCTGGAAGAAGAGCCAGACTCGCATTAGGGCGATTGGCGCGGCTCGGACATCACCAGCCGCGACATCCAAGAGATGGTCACCGAAGGCTACCTCCCCGCGACGGAGGGGCTCGCCTGGCGGGCGTCACCGGCCGGCGAGGTGACACCTTCTCCCCAAGCCGGAGAAAAGGTGTACCTCAAGGCTCAGCTGGTACGCGGCGTTTCTCTACCCATCTCCCACTTCTTTCTGTCCGTCTTGAACCACTTCAAGGTCCAACCCCATAACCTCTCCCCCAATAGTATCTTAGTGCTTAGCAACTTCGCGGCACATTGTGAGGGTTACCTAGGTATTAGGCCTAGGTTAGACTTGTTCGTATATTTCTTCACCGTCAAACGTGAAGCCGGACACAGTAGGGAGGAGCTTAGGAACTATTGCACCATAAGCTTCAAGATCCGACCTGGCCGGCGGTTCCCCGACATCGTCGGCCACGAGTCGTGCAAAAACTGGCAGCAGACGTACTTATATGGCCCCGACATTCCTTTGGCGGGCCGAGAAGTGACATACCCGGACTTCGTGGATGGAGCCGCCGCTGAAGTTTCCACATGGAGATCCCATGCCTCCCTTCCCTCCGACCTCGACGCTTCTCGCGCAATAAGGAGGATCGAGTGGTTCGTAGAGACGGGTTTGACCGGCTTGGACCTAGCCATGTGCTGGTTCATCAGGCGAATCCAACCTCTTCAGCACCGCGTGAAGTTCATGCACGAGTACATCAGTGATCGAAAGGATACCCTCCGGATCTCCGTGGATAACTTCTCGAGCGACTCCGTCAAGCTCCGTCTGAAGGACATCGTCAAGGTGAAGGATAAGAAGCACGGCTTCACCATCACCTACGACATGTACGTAGACGGCAAGTGCCCAAAGGTAGGTATTTATTTTCCGTGTATGACATTGCTCCAGTTTCTCCGTCTTGCCAGTGCCATCTTATCTAACACGGTGATTTCTCACTTAACAGCTTAGCGATCTAGATGTGGAAAACCTGGCTGCCCAAATCTACGATCCAAAGATGAAGGAAGTCACGGTCGTGTCCGACGACGATGTCCCGTTGGCGCGAAAGCGGAAGAGCTCCACCCCTGACGTTGCCGACGGAGGCAAGAAGAAGAAGATGGAGGGTGGAGCCTCCAAAAAGAGTACTGCCGCCCTGGAGGCGGAAAAGAGAAAAGACATCGGGATTTTTGCCAAAGCGCCCCCCCTAGTGTAAGCCTCTCATTCTCCAACATTGTATTATTTATCTGTCTTATTCCTGTACTTATGCATTTTGCACGTTTCAAGAAGAAAGCCACAACCAGCCTCAAGAAGTCCTCCAAGACTCTTGGGGCTTCCAGAAATACCAAAGATATGCTGCATCGCGACTCCTCCCCCGCCATCGCCCCTGGTACTCCTGCCGTCAAGCACTCCTCTGCTCCGACAAGCTCTCAAGTCCAGGAGGCACCAGGCCCTTCTGCCATGGAAGTGGATTCTGGCGCCTCTACCGGTCTCGCTGTTGTCGGCGAGCAGGCGACGCAGGAGAGCGCTGCTCTTCAAATGGCCGAAGCTCCGGCTAAGGATGCCATCGGTAGCGGCAAGGCGGTGGTGGGAGCTGGTACCTATGCCGAAGGCGGCGCCCCTATTCCCCAGAAACCCTTCGAGTTCCCGAAGATAGTTTACCCGGTGCTCCTGCCGAGTAACACAACTATGGTTCCTAGAGGAGTGCCGTCATCTCCGACGTGCGGTATTGAGGAACTGCTCCGACAAGCAGATATCTTGCGGGGAAATAGCATTTCCTTTGGCAAGCTACTGGCCGAGAGTGCTACAAACCTCAAGATTATTGCACTTGTAAGTTTTACTTTGCCTTTTGCATTTCATATGAGTATTCCACTGTAGCCCCCGAGGATGTAGACGGAAAACCATAGGTTTTGCATCTATATGCTCTAAGAGTGACTAAGTTAGAAAAAACTATCACTGTAGCCCCCAAGCATTTAGATGGAATGAATTACTCCGACTAGATGCTTTAAGAGTAGCATACATAGTGTGCATAATTTTCAATGCTGTAGCCCCCAAGCCTCTAGTTGTAACTGAATTAGTTCCGACTAGATGCTTAAATAAAAGCTAAGCATATTGATAAGTTAAAACTCTCGCTGTAGCCCCCGAGCATCTAGGTGGAAATCTCCGACTAGAGGCTCCAAGCAGATCAAACAACGACTTATCTTTATATTTGTTTCCTCAGAACGAGAATGCTCGGAGGGGCATGGCCAACGACAAGTATCAGAACATGCGCGCAGATCTTGAAGCCGAAAAGGGTAAAACTGCCATCTTGAAGGAACAGATCATCAAAAACAAGAGTCTATTTTCTTTTTGCGCATTTCCGTCTTACTTTTTGTGCCCATAATCTCTGAGTACTCACTGTGTACGTGGTTTTTTCCGACTTGCAGAACATGTCGCCAAGGCCAAGGACATTGTCGAGCAGTCCAAGCATATCCAGCAGCTGGACAACGAGAACAAGATCCTGAAGGAGGAAAGGAAAGAGATGCACGAAGATTCCATGAAAGCCCTGCAGGATTCCGCCTCCGCGGAGATCAATCGCTTGAAGGAGGAGCTTGTGATCCTAAAGGATCAGAAGCAAGATGTTGATGAGCAAAATCTTCGCCATAGCGAGGCGTTTAAGCTCCTCCAACAAGAGAAGGAATCCTTGGCGGACATTGTTTGGCAGGCCAAGGCCAGCATCTTCAGTAAGTTTCCTCCGCCTTGAATTTCTGTAATCTGGATACTTAGAGTTTTTTGAAATCATGCGCTCCTTGTCGGAATTTGCAGCTCCTATGGGTTTAACCCGCTCGCCTCCTTCGGACAAAGAATGCATGGTTCTTGCCGGCAACTTCATCAATATCGCCATTTCCCAAGCCAAGGAGATTGCCAAGCCCCTCCAAATATATATCAAGGCATCGGACTCTGTGGCGAAGTACTCGGAGATTCTGCGCCGAGCCCCCGAGCGTGTCGCGAGCTGGAAAGCTTCATGCACACGGGTTGGCGCAAGGATGGCGCTTTCTATGGTGAAGGCACACTATGAAGATGCCGACATCGACACGGTGACCTCTGGCATCCCCGACATGGATGATGACGGCAAGGAGATCGATCACGAAGCCATCCTGTCATCACTCGCGGGCTACGACACCAGGGTTGCTGAGTTGGTGGATGTTGACGTCTTCGTGCCCAGGAACCTCATCGACAGCGTCAACCAAGATTCCTCCGAGTCTCATCACAGCGCCTACGTTGAGGGTGATTCTCCGGCTGGTGATGATGCGGCCTCCAAGTCTCCTGCGCCCAAAGAATGAAAAACACTTTGTAATTTCTTTTTCACCTTTGGTGTGTGCACGGAAACAACTTGGTGATGTAATCTTAAGGCGGAAAACAATGGTTGTTGTATCCTGCTACTTAAGAACTAATTACCAGTATGTATATATTTTTTAAGAAAGTGTTGGCTTATCCATTACTCTGGTTCTTATGCTTGAATTTTCATGAGTCGGAAGACTCGTTGTCGGAACTATGCGCTTAGGTGATGATGCCCAATGGCACCGTCAATAACCTGAGCACAAAATCGCCGACAATAAGTGCCAAAAGTCACTACTCCAGAATCCACATAAAAACAACAAAGAACATGTAGACCAGAAAACTTAAGCTAACGCCCGTAGGCGGAATTTTCACAAGTGCAATCGCAAGACTTGTGCATAAAGGTTTTATATGATCCAAAAATAACACTAAAGGAGGTAAAAGACTCAGCAATATGAGTGAACCAAAGAGCTTTATTTCATTGATCGTATAAAAATTACAGAATTATATTAAAGATGCTAGCTATGTATAAAGGACGTAGCTATGCTATGTTCCATGGCCGATCAAGCTCCGGGTAGTCATAATCCGGGTCACGTCGCTTACGCTTATGATCCTTGTTGGGTCTATCCTTGAGTTCACGATTGTCGACAAGATAGTAAGACCCATTGAGCAGCGCCTTGCTTATGATGAACGGTCCTTCCCATGGCGGGGATAATTTGTGTGACTTCTTCTACTTAAGTCGGAGTACTAAATCCCCCTCTTTAAATGAGTGATGTTGAACATGGCGACTATGGTAGCTGCGTAGCTTCTGCTAGTAGATGGCGGATCTTTGGCATGCCAAAACGCGCTCCTCCTCGAGAAGGTCCACATCTAGGCGTCTGGATTCTTCAGCGTCATCTTCGTCGTAGGCGGCAACTCTTGGTGCATCGTGGAGGATTTCGGAAGGTAGGATGGCTTCTGCTCCATATACCATGAAGTAAGGGGTGTAGCCGGTGGATCTGTTGGGTGTGGTTCATAAACTCCACAGTACAGATGGCAATTCTTCCGCCCAGGCTCCAGCTGCTCTATGTAGCGGTGCCTCAAGACGTGGCTTGATTCCCTGCAGAATTAATCCATTGGCTCGCTCAACCTGACCATTGGATTGTGGGTGTGCCACAAATGCAAGGTCAAGTCGGATGCCTTTGTCCCAGCAATAGGCCTCCACTTCTCCGAGTGAAAAGTTGCTTCCATTGTCTGTGACGATGCTGTGTGGGAGACCAAATCTCACCACTAGATCCCAGACGAACCGAAGGGCAGTTTCCCCATCAAGCTTTCTAATGGGTTTAGCTTCTATCCATTTGGTGAATTTGTCAACTGCTACAAGAAGATGCGTAAATCCACATGGTGCCGTCTGTAACGGTCTCACCATGTCTAGCCCCCAGACTGCAAACGGCCAAGTTATTGGTATTGTTCGCAATTCTTCAGCAGGAACATGTGGTTGTCGGGCATAATACTGGCATCCCGTGCATGTCTCAACCAGCTTGTCGGCTTCCGCCTTCGCGGTCAGCCAGTAGAATCCTTGCCGGAAGGCTTTCGCGACCAATGATCAAGGAGAGGCGTGATGCCCGCAATTTCCGAGATGGATCTCGCGTAGGATTTCCATACCTTCTAGCTGGGAAACACACTTTAAGTATACACCAGTAGTGCTCCTTTTATAGAGTTGCCCATTGATTATGGTATAACCCTTTACTCGTTGTTCTATTTGCCGTCTTTCGACTTTGTCGTCGGGCAAAGTTCCGTGTTCGAGATACTCCATGAACGGTTTTGTCCAAGACGGAGGGATTTTTGTCACCATGTTGACAAAAGAGTCAACTCTACCCGGGTTGTCGATGTTGGCACCCTTCACAGATGGTGTGCGTAGATGCTCTAGGAAAACTCCTGGCGGAATATGCTTGCGCCCTGATCCAAGCTTAGACAGTATATCAACCGCCTCGTTTTGCTCCCTAGGCACATACTTTACTTCGTATCCCAAGAAGCTCTTGGCTATCTCGTCCACTTTGTCGCGATATGCCGCCATCATAGGGTTTCGCGCGTTCCAGGTGCCAGCCACCTGCTGGGCAACCAAGTCGGAATATCCACAGCAAACTATGCACTTGATGCCAATATCCTTGGCTACACGTAGCCCGTGAATGAGTGCTTCATACTCCGCCATGTTGTTTGTAGGCTCGAAGTGGATCTGCAGAACGTAGTGCAGCTTGTCTCCTTTTGGTGATTGTAGCAGTACACCAGCCCCCGAGCCGTTGAGCAACTTTGATCCGTCAAAGTGCATCACCCAGTACTCTGGTTCTGGCAACGGAGTAGCATCTGGCATCTCCGACCAATCTGCAATAAAATCCGCCAAGGCTTGTGACTTGATAGCGCCGCGTCTCTTGTAGGTGATCTCGAAGGCGGCAAGTTCAATGCCCCACTTCGCGACCCTTCCTGTAGCGTCGCTGTTATTGATAATGTTGGACAGTGGAGTTTCGCTCACTACTATGATTGGGTGCTCCTGAAAGTAATGCCTCAACTTCCGAGAAGCGAGGAATACTCCATAGGCTATCTTTTGGTAGTGCGGGTAACGCTGCTTGGACTCCGTCAAGACCTCGCTCACATAGTAATCTGGTCGCTGAACTCCGTGCTTGTAGCCTGGTTCCTTCCGCTCTACCACGACGACGATGCTAATAAACCGGTTGATTGCCGCCATGTAAATTAATAGGGGCTCTCCAGGCTCGGGTGCTGCAAGGATGGGCGCTGAGGAAAGAATCTCCTTGAGCTGCTTCAATGTTGCATCTGCTTCATCTGTCCACGTGAATTTGTCCGCCTTCTTCAGCAACTTGTACAGTGGCAAAGCCTTCTCTCCAAGTCGGATGACGAACCGACTAACTGCTGCAACACAACCTGTTAGTCGTTGAATGTCCTTTAGGCATGTCGGACGGTTGATGTTTAAGATGGCCTTGATTTTCTCCGGGTTGACTTCGATTCCGCGCTGGGAAACGATGAAGCCCAACAATTTTCCGGCTGGAACCCCGAAGACGCACTTCTTAGGGATGAGCATCATGTTGTATTTCCGGAGATTATCAAAGGTTTCTTTTAAGTCGGAGATTAAGTCGTTTGACTTTTTTGACATCACCGCGATATCGTCCACATAGGCGTGAACGTTCCGACCAATTTGGTCGTGAAGGCAACGTTGCATTGTCCGCTGGTAGGTAGCACCTGCGTTTTTCAGCCCAAAGGGCATCGTGACATAGCAAAACGTGTCGTATGGAGTAGTGAACGAAGTGGCCAATTGGTCCGACTTCCTCATCTTGATCTGGTGGTATCCTGAGTATGCATCGAGAAAACACAAAAGTTCCGAGCCAGCCGTCGAGTCAATGACTTGGTCAATGCGAGGCAAAGCAAACGGATCTTTGGGACATGCTTTGTTCAAGCCGGTGTAATCAATGCACATTATTAATTCATTTGTTCCCTTTTTGGGGACAAGTACAGGATTGGCCACCCATCGGGTGTGAAGGACTTCTCGGATAAACCTAGACTTAAGTAACCTAGCTATCTCTTTGCCAATGGCGCGTCTCTTCTCATCTCTAAAGCACCGTAGAGGTTGTTTCACTGGTTTACATTTTGGATCTATGTTTAAGATGTGCTCGGCAAGTTCCCTAGGTACACCTTTCATGTCGGCAGGTTGCCAGGCAGAGATGTCCCTATTCTCACGGAGGAACTTGACAAGCGCGCTTTCCTATTTGGGATCCAGGTTCATCCCAATGGCGACGGTCTTGGAGGCATCGCCTACCACAAGTTCCACCGGCTTGGTATCGATGGCGGCCTTGAACGCAGGAGTGGAGTCGGAGATCTGCTTCTTCGACGCGGGCATCTCTGAGTCCTTGACCTTGCTCTGGATCTCCTTGAATTCTTCGCTGTAGAGGAAAGCTTCTGTAATGGCTGCTTCATTGATCTCGCAGTCCCTTGCCTTGGTTAAGCTTCCGGATACGGTGATGACACCGTTTGGTCTGGGTATCTTGATTTTGTTGTAGACAAAGCATGGCTTGTCCATGAACGTGTGGAATATGTCGCGGCCAAATATGACGTGGTACACGCTCTTGAAGGGGACCACCTCAAAGGTCATGCACTTCTTGGCGGTAATTATTAACGTCGTCAAAGTCTACCTGAAGCCTAATGCACCCAAGGGACCGAGCCTCCCGACCAGGAACTACGCCATGGAAAACGGTGTTGGTCCGCCTTAGGTTTGCCTCCGTCAAGTTCATCTTCTACAGTATATCCAGGTACATGATCTTGATGCTGTTTCCACTATCCACCATGCACTTGGTGAACTCCACGCCGTCAATCAATGGGTTGATGACCATGGCGTACTGGTTCTCCATGGGCACAAGATCTTGGTGGTCCGTCCTATCCCAAGTTATTGGAACCTCCGACCAGCGCAGGTATTGGGGAACTGGGGGGAGAGTGGCCATCATGATCCTTAGAGAGGTCTTCTGTTGTCGGACGGTGGGGGTGCCAAGGAAAGTGTGGTAGACTGGGGCCTTCTTTGCGAAGGGGTTCTTTCCCTTGTCGTCGCTCTTGGCGGCGTGCTTGGGGTCAACGTCCTTGTCCATGTCACTTGAATCCTTGGACTCCTCCTCCTTCTTCTTCCCCTTTCCCTTGCCTCGCGGTCTATTCTTCCGACTTTGCTTGTAGCCGGAATCCGGGTCTTCCTTAAGGTCATTGACGAACTTGCAGTGTCGATTGGTATGGGTGGCCCTGCCGTTGGCGTCGAGGTGTACGAGGCATGGCATATCGCGGTACTCCTCATAGGTTTGGGGAACGCGGAGCGGTGCCGAGTTGGTTTCACTTCCTCGCTGCTGCCCGTGGCCTGTTCCTCTTCCTCGGCCATGTTGTCCGCCTTCTCCTGATCCTGCAAAAGTCATAGTGACCATGTCGGTAGATTGCTTTTCTTCTGGAGCGGTTTTCCGCTTTGTACTGCTGTTCCTCCGAGCTTGGGTAGGAACGGCCGTTGCCGGCAAAGAGCCACGAGCATCATCGTCGGCAGCTGCGAACTCACTAGCTAACTGAATCATCTGATTCAAGTCAAGCTGATGATTGTCCTACAAGCGCTTTAGCTTATGTCGGAGCAACGTACCCCTTTCCAACCCATCGATGAAGTCGGCTATGGCGGTCTGAGTGTGCACTCCTGCGCAAGAATTTTTCATATCCAGCCTGCGGGAGAGGTAGGCGCGAGATGTCTCGTCTTTCTCTTGCACGCACAGTTGTAGATCGCCCACAGTGCAGGGACGCTTGTATTTACCCTCAAAGTTCTTGGTGAATGCTTCTTGCATATCCAGCCAGTTGTAGATAGATTTCTCCGGCAAGTCATCGATCCATTGACGGGCCGTGCCTGGCAACATTAACGGGAGGTACTTAACAGCGACATTGGGGTTGCCTCCGGCAATCTCCACCGCGTTGCCGTAGTCCTGCAACCATGTGGCAGGCTTGGCGGTGCCGTCATAGGGCTTGATGGTCTTGTCGATCCGGAAACCTTTGAGGTAAGTTGTAGACCGTATTGCAGGTCCAAAACAACGTGGTCCCAGGTATGGTCCTTCCCGGGCCTCGTGGATCTTATCGATCCGCGAACGTGCATCGTACGACTCCGGGTTCTTCTTCTTGTTGTCAACAGGGGATGGGCTGCGTGAATGACGCGGGCCTCTTCCGCCATGGTGACTGCTTGGCGACGACGGAGGCGAAGGTGGCGGTGGGTTAGCCTTTTTGTTTTTACCCTCCTGCGACGCCTCGCGCCTATCACGGTTGCTTGTCGGACGCGGAGGGTCGTGGTGTGACCTGAACTTGTGTCCTTGGTGGCGCTCTTCATCATGACGGGTCCGCGCCTCGTTTTCGCGGATGACGATGCCACACTGCTTTGGAGGGGGCATATCCGTGCGATGGTGAGCCTTGTAGTCTTCCTGACGTCGGGGGGATCAGGGTGGTGGCGATGGGCGGCGAGGTCGGGCTTTTTCTCCATGGTCGAAGGATATGGGGATAGCATCGTTCCTGTTGCACGCATCCCTCCGTCTTCGTTCTGATGAACCCATCTATGATCCGACATCCTGAGGAGATCTGTCCCTTAGCGATTTGTACTAGCTAGATCGGCATAGCACTAGGTCAGACTCAAGCCTCTGAGAGGTGGCCTTTTCCTGCTGCTTTACCGCCTTGGCCACTAAGTCATAGACCTGTTCTACTGCCTCAGGCGATCTATCCTGCTCCAGAAGGGTCTTGGCGACGGCGAGGTTAAGGAGTGGGGTGGGCATCACCTGCTTGCCTTCACTATCAATGTATGGCTTGGCCTGTGCCGGCTTCGAGGGAGCCCATCCTAGGTTGCGCCGTACAACAGGATCGTTGATGACGCGAGCCGAAGCCTTCTTAGCCTTCTGCTGCTGCTGCAGAGTCTTGTACTCAGCCTCCATTGCTCTATCTTTCTCTATGGACTTCTGCGCGTTGACCAGATCTCGATCTAGTTTAGCGCCTTTCTCCGCGATGGCTTGCGCCTCCTCCAGCAGCTGCTGGCGCTTCTCGTCAAGCTGAGTCATGTTCCGGATATGATCAACGATTAGTGGCTCGACGAGGAGGTTGCCGTACATCACTCTATCAGCTGGAGTAACATGGGCTGCTGCCGACGTGGATGCTGGAGGCGGCAAGTTTGCGGTGTTGTTGTTGCTCGGACCGGTGCCGAGTTCCTGCGGCTGCTGCACTGGGTTAGGCGGAGGGGGCATGACCTTTGCGCGATCATCGTCGGCAGCAATAAGTGGCCCCTTCCCCTTTTCCAGCGCCATAGGCGGAGCTTGTCCGGGTTGATCTTCATCCATCGCTGTCCCAATGGTGACGAACACCCCTCGAGACATGACGGTTTTGTTGGCTTGCTCGTCGCGCGAGTACTCCTCCTCCATCTCCTGCATAGCGGAGTCTAGCTCTTCTTGACTGAAATCTACCTCCTCTGAATCTGCACTGAAATCAGCATAAAGCGCGTCAATGACAGAGTCGGAGGGCGCCAGGACTTCCTCGATGATGGGCAGTGGAGGTGCGACGTCCTCGACGATGACTGGAGGTGGTGGTGCTGCTACGACGATGACAGCGGGAGGCGGTGGCGGCGGCTGCTGAACCGGAGGTTCTCCGTCTCTAAGCGCAAGCTCCATCTGGGCTTCCGCGTCAGCTGCCGCGTAGCTGTTGACGGTGCTCACCATCTCTTAGAGGGTAAGGCATCCTGTTGCCTGCTGCCGTCTTAAAGAATGTTGGAGAAGCGTGCCACGGTCCAGTCCTTCCACGAAGTGATACAAAGCGTTATCATTGGGCTAATTGGCCAGGTCTGCCCATATACGGAGCCACCTGGCGAGGTAGTCGCGGGGGTTTTCGCCTTCTCTTTGAATGCAGCGCGCCAGATCGAAGATGGTAACCACGCCGACGAACTTGGATCTCCGCTGTCTAGATGCGTGGACGAAGCCGACGGATTTGCAGTGATCTTCCACCTTTATATCCTACACAGGGGCGGTTTGGGTGGGCCTTGAATTTTTCCGATCTTTGCCGGCAAACTCCAAGGAGAGATCCGACATCGATCCTTCCTCGAACGTATCCTGCCCGTAGGCGGTCCGTGCGGGTTTTGATGCTTTCCCATCTTTGCTGGCAAACTCCAAGGAGAGATCCGACATCGATCCTTCCGTGAACGTATCCTGCCCGTAGGCGGTCCGTGCGGGTCTTGATGCTTCTCAGACTCCCAGGGAACTAGTGCCCGAGTCGGTTTCGCCGATGAAGAGGTGGATGTCTCCGATAGGAACGATCGAACACCGTGTAGGGTTCGTCTTCGCCGGGATCCATAACTCGTCAGGGGGGACGATCGGAACGTTGCCGGAGAAGAGAACACGGCCGATGGCTACGGTTTCGCCGATTCCTGCGAAGATCTTGGTCCTCGCCAGCTGAACAGCCTGAAGCGCCTCTTGCCCCATGGTGGGCGCCAACTGTCGTGGTATTGCCGACGAGTACGCCATGGAGGAGTCCTCACAGTGCGTGTTTAGAGTCGTGGGGTATGGCGAACGGTTGACGGATACGAGGTAACACAGCTTACCCAGGTTCAGATCCCACGATGGTGGCGGAATCCTACTCCTACTATAAATCACTATAAGGGCAATACGCCGAGTTACAGAGATAGGTTCGTTGTGCGAGGTTGTATGAATCTGTACTAAGTTGTACTTGTGTTGTGCCCTAAAGGCTCCCATAGTCCCGACTTATATAGTCGCCAGATCCTAGGGTTACAGGGAAAAGTCCTAGCCATACAGGTTATAGAGTTCTACACCGTCTATCACTAGTCTTGTGTATCTTGCACTCCAAGGATCCGGGTACGCTGGTGACTCCACCGTAGCCTTCCTTTATCCGGCATGGGCCTCCCTTCTGGATCCACCTAACTGGGCCGCCCAGCAGGCCATAGGCCATGCTACCGACTATGGGCCACCCGGGTTAGTCGGATAAGAGACATGCTATGAGGATACCCATATAGCATATCCCCAACAAGAACCCCCACTATCATCATGATGGGAACGCTTGTGAGATGATCCCGAGTTGTGCTTGTCAAAGTTGTGCTTCCTATTTCTGCTTTCAACCTGTTTCATCTTGTTCTCTAAGATGGTAGCCTTGTCACAGAGTGATTGGTAGGTGGGTACATAGGCCACATATAACTGCAGATTCAGTTCATCATTCAGTCCTTCGAGGAATTTATCCTTTCTCTTGGCATCAGTATCAACTTCATCCAATGCATATCGCGCCAGATTGTTGAACTCCTCAATATATTCAGCCACGCTGCGGTGACGCTGTTTCAGGTTATGGAACTATTTCTTCTTCAAATTCATCACCCCGGATGAGATGTGAGCTGTGCGGAAACCATCCTCAAAGATAGCCCAAGTTACATCCTCAATGGGTGTGGTGATCTGGAAGTTATCCCACCAAGTAGCTGCTGGTCCTTCCAACAGATGTGCTGCAAACCTGACCTTCTCCTCGTCGGTGCAGCCTACAATTACCAAATCCTTGTTCACCGAACGTAGCGAATCATTGGCCACCATTGGATCAGTGGTTCCTGAGAACTTTGTAGGCCTCAGTCTTAGGAATCTGGTTAGCATGTCAAATCCTGGCGGATTATTCTGGTTGTTGTTGTTATTGTTGTTGTTGTTGTTGTTCTAATTCTGATTCTAAATAAAGGTGGTCATCATCTGCATCACTTGAGTTTGTGTTGTCATCAACTGCTGCATCTCGGGAGTGAAATTGTTGTTGTTTGGGTTGGGGTTGGCACGTCGAGGAGGCATCTATGGTTTTCATCAGGATAAGAATGAGATACCCATAGATGCTTAACATGCATAATACATCAGATAGTCAACCACAATAACCAAGCATCAAAATGACATAGAGTTTGAACGACAAAATCAACAAGTTTGAAATGCAAACACACCATAACAAGCCATCCACATGTTGGATGGTCATTGCGACTCAAATAATCAAAAGCATGGTAGATGAAAGTGAATCGAGTAGTCTACCCTACTCCTCCGCATCAACCTCCTCGTCAACAAGTGTAAGACCTACATTCTCCATGGCGGTCTTGTACTCATCAACACTAGTAGTCAAAGCCTCCATCTTAGCCCTAACAGCCCTCTTCTGTGAGCGAATCCTCTCTATCACTCCCTGTTGATGCTCGAGCTCGAAGTCCTTGGCCTCTAGCTCTGCATTCATATCCTGAATCCTCTTGTTCCTGTCTTGGACTCTTTTCTCTTGGCTCTTGAACTTCCTGTCCTGGCTCTCAAACTTGGCCTCCATTTCCTTGACTAACTCGTTTTGCTCCACGAAGAGCTTGTCCTTCTCACGAAGCTGAACCTGGAGCTCGTCATTGCTAAGCATGACGTTGGTCCTATCAGTATCTAGGTGCCTAATAAGAACCTCTAGATCCTGAAGGTACAGACGAATCGGCTCCACCGTCTCTCTAGCAGCATCCTCGAACTCAATAGCCTCTCCCTCCTCGTCGCGTCTCCCGAAGGGGTGAAAGTAAATACCTCTAAGCTCTCTAGAGTGTCTCCCTACCAAGCGCCCAAGTAACTCCTGCATGACTACATCTAGGCCTTTCTCCTTGTCGTCATGCATCAGCTTGAAAGTGATGGTCTCCGTGGTTGGCTCTGCCTGGTGTCCGGGCTGAGTGACTCTGAAGCCCCAAAGGTCCTTCCTCTCAAACTTGGTGAGGGGAAGCGTCATGATGCTAGGAAGTGGAAGGTTGAGCACGCTAGTGAGCTCAATGAGACGAGTGCCAAAACGAGTTCCCTTGAACTCCTCGGCTGTGTTGATAATAACACTAGGCATCTATTTTATAAGATAGAGAAAAGTTAGAATCAACATCAATAGAGAAAAATCACAAGACAAAATATCACAAGCATATCTTTTATAGAAAACATACAAGTCATGGCATACACAAATCCATTACAAGCATCAAAGGTTCAACATAACTTAGACAAATTTTTGGAAATAAAAATGATAAGTGTGGTGGTCCAACTAACGAAGTACGTTACAACTCTCACTCACTAGACAAAATAGCTATCAAAGCATCCTTAGTAGCCATCTGTCTATCTTGTTCACAAGATTCCCAAATTAAGTCTATGATGTCTCCCCTTAGTTGTTGGTTGGTAGTCTCTAACTCTTCGGTATCCTTATTTTCTTCTCTAAGGTCATTTTGAGTGTTGAGCATTCTGCACTTGAGCCTATCACCAAGTTCCTTGATAGCATTCCATGCTGCATTTCTTGCAGAGTCAAAGAATGTGGTGTGCATTTCTGAGTTGGTGACCATGCAGAATCCTGACTCCTTGTGGTTGTCTTCCTTGTTTTTGTACAAGTGAAGTTGTAACCACCAATACTCCTCTCCTTCATCCATCACAGGGAATCCTTTGTACACAGCTGCACCATGTATCCCCATGGTAACCATAAGGTTATTGAGGGCTTTTGGAAATTCAGTCTCACACTCCAAAGTCATGGTCATGAGTGGTCCCTTCCTTACGGCTTCGTTGATGGAGTTCATATACAAATAGAGATGAGAAAGAATATAAGAGAAGTTTACGAGAAGAAAAGACAAGTGTAGAAAATTTTCAAAGTGTTGAAATTTTTCCTAAGTGGTTTCTAATCCAATCCTAGGGTCATAATCCTACAGGAAACACAGTGCTCTGATACCATCTGTAAGATCCCAGCTTTATAAAGGTAAAGGTCCCTGTGATTGCAATGCTAGTCCCTGGATCAATTGCTAGCATCCACAGTTTAAGATGAAGTACACAGAAACAAAGGTCATTATTACATTGTCATTAGAGATAACATAGTCTTTTACAACTCAATAGCCATAGGCTAGTACAAGAGTTTAACTTAACAATATAAATAAAAGTCTTCATCTTCATGTGCCACAGGCAAGAATGTTGAGTGTAGACTCATAACCCCTAATCATCATCAGAGTAACCTACAACATCACAAGTTACAGCCACAGTGGGTCAATACATTGGAATAGTATTGGCAAGTGATACCTTAGTGGAATATTAGCATCTAGTTACTACATGAATTTGGCTAAGTGTAGCTTAGGCTTGCTTTGCTCAAAATAGGTTTTACCTATCAGATGAAAATTACTAAGTTTTTGTTTGGTAAAAACTTTCCCAAGGAACCACCAATAGAAATTTGTGAACCTTCACCCTTGTTCAACCACAAGTTTTTAACTTAGAAAATTGGGATGCGGAGATTCCTGATAGCTTCCATGTCTTGATGCTCAAATTGTCGAATACCAGTGACATGGCTAAGTACTTAGGTTCTTCCATCTGCAGAGGTGGTGCACTTTCCCCACAAGACTTGATTTTCACCAAGACAGGACCTTTCAGAAGCCTTCCCTTAGTCCAAATGGATGCGTTCAAACCTATCATCCCACTACCACCAACTGTCCAAATGGCTAAGTTATTGCAACCTATATGATCCAGGCAGAGCCCATAATGCCATGTGGTTGCACTACAAGCTTCTTAACATTTGGCATCTCAAATCCTATTGTTCCTAGGTGGAAATCCACAAGTGAGATACATAAGGTAACCATAGAAATGGCCTTGTGTAACCACTCAACACAAATCATTCTTTCCATTCCACCCAGGTGTTTCATTCACTTAGTTGTTTTATTAAGCAAAACAAAAGTTAAAGACTTAGAAATATTTCTTATAGCATGAATATATAATCCATCCTCGGTTACTACTAGCTAGGCTAAGAATGGCAATATAAAGTATCTTAACTTAGAGGAAATTCTAACAATTCTACCACTACTAGGATTTCCCAAGCATGGCATATAAATACTTAGCAAAATTATTCATGCAAGTCCTATGCAAAATATTTCTAATGCATAGTCAAAAATGTTGGGACAAAAATATGAAGCACCACTTGCCTTGGTAGTTGGGGGAGTAGCAACAATCCTCGCAATCACAATCACCACTAGCACCAAAATCTACACATAAAATGATAGCACTAAATTCACATATCAAAATAGACAAACAAAAATATATGAATGCATGCAAATGCTATGTGATGATTTTCTAAACCAAACAAGACAAGTGGAACAGTACTGAATCATAAACAAAACATTTATACACTAAATAAAGTCAATTTGGCCCTTAAAACATTTTCTATATAATTTTTATATTCAAAATAAGCTTGTAAATGTCTCTGAAAAACAACCCATTTTACAAATGCAATTTATTAAACAAAGTGCATAAGTGGATAGAATTCTTTCTCCTGATTCCAGTGACATAATATTTACAAAATTTGAACGTGTGGATCAAAAGTTATGAATTTTGCAAGTTTGAACAACTAATAGATCTAATTTCTGATTTTAAATCTAAACACAGGCCACGAGGCAGCTCCTGATTGGACGGTACCGGTTCACGCGGATTGCGCTACTGGAGCGTTGGATCTAACTAACGTTGCACGGCCCAGATCAAATCATACCATTTCGCTATAGATCTATCGCGGCCTTAGGATTTAGATCCAATGGATCATATCCATCTGACCAAGAACCAGCGGCGCACATGGCGCTTGCGGCGGTGACGGCTCTGGCGGCGACACGCCGACGAGTCCAGAGGGGCAGGGAAGGTGCACTGGTGCTTACCGAGGTGGCGAAGGGGGGGATGCTCAACGTGGTCGTGGTTGGGCCGGAGCTGCACAGACATAAACAGAATCACTCGTCGGAGTCCTTCTCACCGTCAGGTGCTCCTAGTTGAAGACGAAGGCGACGTCCTAGGCCACATGGAAACAAACGGCAAGCATCAACATGTGCGCAAGGACCTGGCGAATACAGGCGCGTGAACTAGAGACAGGGGGCGGTCAGTGCTCGCCACAATAGCTCGCCGGAGCTCGTCGGAACTGCGGCGGTGTTCTGCGAAATATGGGCAGCCTGGTGGCGGAGCGAGCGAGTGGAGTGAGGGGAAATGTGCGGGGTGGGGAGGGGGTTTTGTAGCCAGAGCGGGGGCGAGAATTATGCGCTGAATCAATGGGATTTAAGTGGGGTTTAAGCAGGCGTCCTTTGCACGGTGGTAGCAGTGAGTGGGTCGTCATGGTGATTGAGGACGATGATGACGGGGCAAGGTGGGTCAGCGGGTGGGTGCACGCGGGCAGAGTGAGAAACTGAGAGGAGAGGGGAAGGTTCCCGGGTGGGCTCGTGGGCTGCTTCTGCTGCTGGGCCTGTTTGGTGGCGCCGGCCCTTTCCTTATTCTTTTCCTTTTTTTTCTTTTTCTGATTGATTTTCCAGGAATCTTTTCAAATGATTTCAAATGTGTTTTGAATTCAAATCCTTTCTGGATTTTTGTAGAATGATCCAAGCATATATTTGTGTACATAACATTGTTGTTTGATCACAAACATCTTGGTCCATTAAAAATAGAATTAAAACCATGCTTTAAGTAAATATTTATAATAGGCATACAAATGGTTTTAATTTTTTATTCTAGTTTTGAAATTTTTGAATAAGATTTAGAAAATACCAATCAAACTTAGGATTAATACTCTACTGATCAAAACAATGTCTTCCTTCTTATAAGGTAGCAATAAGGCTAATGCCTTGCTTTACATGAAATGATAGATTACAAGTTTCTGATTTTTGAGGAAAAGATCCTAAAATGAGTATGAATGCATGAATAATGTGCAAACTTTGAAAACATGATTTTAGGGATGTTACACCCACCATAGTGAAGATTCAATTTACAACGGGCACATGACAATACTTGTATCAAAGTTGTGGTTCTTGTTCGTAAGTTAGAACGGTTCTTATTCAAAAGCCCAAACCACGTAAAATATGCAAAGAGGCATCTAACTTTGTTTTGCATGGGTGTGTTGTGATGTGATATGGCCATGATTGTGATTATAAATGATGTATGGAATGATCCTTATTGTAAGTTGGCAACTGACAGGAGCCTTATGATTGTCTTTAAATTTTGTTTAGACATGCGTGTCTATTATTCAAAGTAGTTTTAATAGTTGATGATGGTGGACAACAACCATGGAGCACACCATTGACCTTGGAGCCACGCCGATGATGATGGAGATCATGTTCGTGCTTGGAGATGGAGATCGAAGGCACAAGAAGAAAGGCCATATAATATAACATGTTATGAATTCATGTGATGTTAATCCTTTTTATGCATCTTGTATTGCTTAGATTGCGACGGTAGCATTATAAGATGATCCCTCTCACTAAATATCAAGTAATAAAGTGTTCATCCTTAGTAGGCACCATTGCTAAAACTCGTCATTTCGAAGCACCACGTGATGATCGGGTGTGCTAGATTCTACGTGTGCATACAATGGGAGCAAGCTAGATATGCTCATGTGGATACTAAGGCTAATCTTTACGAGCCTAGCATGTACAGACATGGTCTTGGAACACGGAATACCGAAAGGTAAAACATGAGTCATATAGCTAATATGATGAACATGTTGATTGTTATCCTTTGAAACTACATCATCTCCCGTGATGATCAGACTTGATGTAGTGGATTTCGTTCATGTGATCACTAAAGCAATGTGAGGGATATTGTTTTGAGTGGGAGTTCACCTAGTTAATTTAAGTATTAAATTGAACTCAATTTGTCATAAACTTAGTCTAAACTTTTGTAAATATGTTGTAGATCATGGCGGCCCCTACCATCAATTCTAATGCGTTCCTAGAGAAAGAAAAGTTGAAAAACAATGGAAGAAACTTTGAGCATTGGTTCCACAATTTGAGGATTGTCCTCAATGATGGTCAGTTGACCTATGTGCTGGATGCACCGTTGGGTGACCCACATGCAGCTGATGCTACCGATGAGGTGAAGAATGTTTTCCTCACTCAGAAGAATCAATACTCCATAGTTTAGTGTGATATCTTGTATGGTTTGGAATCAGAGATTCAGAAAATGTTTGAGAACTTTGACCCACATGATATTGTTTGTGAACTCAAAATGATATTTGAGGCTCACGCGGTAGTTGAGAGTTATGAAGATTCTGAAAAGTTCTTTAACTAGAAGATGGAAGATGGCAGCTCCATTAGTGATCACGTGCTCAAAATGTCTGGGCACACCAATAAACTCCAAAGCTTGGGTATAGTGATTCCTAATGCATTGGGGATTCACTATTGCGAGATGGTAACTTGTTTCAGACCAAGAATAATGGTTGTTTGATTTATATGAGTAATATCTTTTATGGTCATGTGCCTATGATAGATGGTCTATTCTTGTTGAATCTCGATAGTAGTGATACACATGTTCATAATATAGATGCTAAACGTGTGAAATTGAATGATAATTCTACATACATGTGGCACTATCATCTTGGTCATATTGGAGTTAAGCGTATGAAGAAACTCCATTCCGATGGACTTCTTGAATCACTTTAAAGATGCCAAGCATGTCTGATGGGAAAATGACTAAAACTCCATTCTCTGGTATAATTGAGCGAGCTACAGACTTATTCTAAATCATACATACCGATGTGTGTGGCCCGATGAGTGTGGAATCGCGCGGTGGTTATCGTTATGTTCTTACTTTCACTGATGACTTGAGTAGATATGGGTATATCTATTTCATGAAACATATGTCCGAAACTTTCGAGAAGTTTAAGGAATTTCAAAGTGAAGTAGAGAATCAACGTAACAAGAAGATTAAATTTCTTTGATGTAATCGTGGATGTGAATATCTAAGTTACGAGTTTGGCAATAATTTGAAGAAATGGGGAATACTTTCACCATTGACACCGCCAGGAACACCACAACGTAATAGTGTGTGCGAACGTCGTAATCGAACTCTCTTAGATATGGTTCGTTCTATGATGTATCTTACAGATTTACTGTTATCGTTTTGGGTTATGCATTAGAAACAGCCGCATTCACGTTAAATAGGTGATGCGGCTCAGATCACTGTAGAGCTTCGTTGGGAAACCCCAAGAGGAAGGTAGGATGAGTACAGCAGCTAGTTTTTCCCTCAATAAGAAACCAAGCTTATCGAACTAGTAGGAGCAAGGAAACGACTCAAAGGTGTTGCTAGCAACTGGAAACCAACACAACACAAACTCAAGACTTTTCCCCAACGAACAGTGAGGTTGTCAATCTCACCGGTTTGCTGAAAACAAAGGATTAACTGTATGGTGTGGAAGGTAATGGTGGCTTGCAGAAAGTAAACTGTAAGAATGGAAGATGTATCAGTGGTAAAGATTGGACCGGGGTCCATAGTCCACTAGAGGTGTTCTGCTTAAGATAAACAACATAACATGCTGGGTAAACAAATTATAGCGAGGCAATTACAGGACAGAGAAACGCATAACAATGCAATACTAGACATTGATGATCCTTTGAGATTTTATTGGGCATTACAACAAGATACATATACCTCCATCCAACCGCATCTATGACTAGTAATCCACATTTAGGTTATCATCCGAACCCCCTCCAGTATTAAGTTGCAAGCAACAGATAACTTCTTTAACAAAGTGTGTAAAGTAAACAATCCACTTGTTCCATGAACAAGAGATCGTTGTTTTCTCCATAGTAGCAACATCACATCTACAACCTTAGATATTTTTGTCACTTCCCCAGATTAAATAGAGGCATGAACCCACTATCGAGCATAAATACTCCCTCTTGGAGTCACTAGCATCTACTTGGCCAAGATAGCTACTAGAAATGGAGAGCATGCAAGATCTCAAACAACACAGACATGATAGAATCAATAAGATAGAATCATTAACCAATCTGACATAGTGATCTCGATATCCATCGGATCCCCACAAACACAACCTGCATGATTACAAATAGATGATCTTGATCATGAACGGAGCTCACAAGATCTAAACATGGTAGCACAAAGGAGGAGAAACAACCATATAGCTACTACATGGACCCGTAGTCCAAGGTGGAAGTAATCACGCTTCATACCGGAGGCTGACATGGTGATGAAGAAGGCCTCTGGGATGATCTCTCCCCTCCGGTAGGGTGCTAGGAAGAGCTTCAGATCACCCCTGATCTAGGGACGATGGTGGCGGCGGCTATGGACTGTTTCGTTGAAGATTGATTGGGTACTTAGGGTTTAGGTATCGGTGTCTTCTTATAGCCGAAGAGTGAGGCCGAGGGGGTGCCCGAGGCGGCTGCACTCCCCCAGGCGTGGGCCAGGCTTGGCCGCGTGACCAGGGGGTGTGGCCCCCTCGAGGACCTCCTCCGTATCGTCTTCTGGATCCATGTTCCCCACGGTAAAATATTGACTTTGGCTTTTGTCCCGTCCAATTTCTAGAATATTGATTTTTTGACCTTTCTTGAACCAAAAACAAGAGAAAACAGGCAACTGGCACTATGGCATCTTGTTAATAGGTTAGTCCCAGAAAATAGATAAAAATACCTAAAAGGGAAGACAAAGCAAAGCAAAGTAGATACTAAACACGCATGGAACATCAATAATTATAGATACGTTTACGACGTATCAATAGGGCACCATCTAAATCCGTTGAACTGGCACCGTATGGATTGTGGTTTGGGAAGAAAACTAAATTGTCGTTCCTTAAAGTTTTGGGTTACGAAGCTTATGTACAGAAGTTACAACCCGACAAGCTTGAACCCAAAGCGGAAAAATGCGATGTAATATGACCTTTGTTTCTTGATATTACATCTTAACTATGGATGCTAGCTATTCGATCTAGGGACGAGCACTATAAACACAGGGACTTGTACCTTATCGGGTTTGGTCCTCTACAATAATTCTTCGCACGGCTAATCCACTAGCTGCGGGAATCGACGCACCGACTACTTCGATAACGACGTCTTCATCGGTGCATGTTCATGGGAGCCGTCCATGGGATAATACATCTCCTCGCAACTGACTAAGGATTGTTGCATGGATCAACGCAAGACCAACCTCGTCATCGACAAACTTATGCTAGTTCGATATTTGAGGGTATATGATCCGTTGCCTCTCCCCTTGCATATGCTCCTGGTTATGCGCTAGAATTTTTTGTTTTGTGTAGCGCGTTCCCTAGCAGTGGTATCAGAGCAGTCTATGAGTAGGCACATGTACAGATAGAGGAATCATTGAATTCCGTCATTATTGATCTTGTTATGCTTCCCAATTATTGCAACTTTGACATCGGAGGTATTGTGTGATTAGCGGCCCGATCTGACTTTACGATCTTCGTATTGAAACTGGTTTGTGAATTGGACTTTTGGGTGTAGGAAAAAACTTTGTCGTGTGCCTGTTTTTGCACAATAGCATGAGAAAGATATATTGCATGTTGGGGTTTCTACGGAATTGGTTGAAATATCCATAGGGGTCACGGGTAAATTGTTGGAGATATGCCCAAGAGGCAATAATAGAAGTAGTTATTATATATATTTGTGTTTATGATAAATGTTTACATACCATGCTATAATTGTATCCATGGGACTCCCCTCCCCCTTGACGCATCTCCCTCCCATAAAAGGAGGGGAGTGGCGCCCCCTTGCCACACACCTCAAAAAACCCTAGGACGGCTGCCCTCTAAACCTCCTCCGCCCTGGAGCTTCTCCAAGTCACCGCCGCTGCCTAGCCCCCCTAACCGCCGGCCACCTCCACCCCTCGACCTCTAAACCCTAGTTGCCAAGGACCTCTCTACTCCACCATACTCGCTCCGGGTTAGGCGAAGCCCTGCGATATCTACTCCTCTATTTCACCACCACATCGTTGTGCTGCTAAAAACGAGAGGAGATCTACAACCTCCACTGCCTGTTGGAACAAGGGAGAGGAAGGTCTTCATCGAGTACCAAACGTGTGACCGACTACGAAAGTGCTGGAAGGATCGTCTTCATGATTTTGAGATTGGCATGTGAACGACTACATCAACCATGAGAATCTGATCTCGTTAAACAGTTTGGATCTTTGAGGGTGAGTACTCTATCAATTTTTTGTTTTCCATGCTATGAACCCCTACAGTGGTATCAGAGACGTGTCTATGCGGAGATCTCTTGCACGAGTAGAACACAATGGATATTATGGGTGTTGATTCTTTTTCTGTCGATTGCCTTTTGTGTACTTTGCATCTTGCGGGATGGTGGGATGAAGCGGCCTGGGCTAACCTTACATGACATCATTCATGAGACTTGATCCGCACTCAACATGCAACTTGTATTGCATATATAAGTGGATTTATGGGTGTCTATCTCTCCCACCATAGTGAAGATTCAATTTACAACGGGCACTTGACAATACTTGTATCAAAGTTGTGGTTCTTGTTCGTAAGTTAGAACGCTTCTTATTCAAAAGCACAAACCACGTAAAATATGAAAAGAAAATTAGAGGCATCTAACTTTGTTTTGCATGGGTGTGTTGTGATGTGATATGGCCATGATTGTGATTATATATGATGTATATAATGATCCTTATTGTAAGTTGGCAACCGGTAGGAGCCTTATGATTGTCTTTAAATTTCGTTTAGACCTGCGTGTCTATTATTCAAAGTAGTTGTAACAGTTGATGTTGGTGAACGACAACCATGGAGTGGCACCATACACCTTGACGCCATGCCGATGATGATGGAGATCATGTTCGTGCTTGGATATGGAGATCGAAGGCACAAGAAGAAAGGCCATATCATATCACATATTATGAATTGCATGTGATGTTAATCCTTTTTATGTATCTTGTATTGCTTAGATCACGACGGTAGCATTATAAGATGATCCGTCTCACTAAATATCAAGTAATAAAGTGTTCGTCCTTAGTAGGCACCGTTGCTAAAACTCGTCATTTCGAAACACCACGTGATGATCGGGTGTGATAGATTCTACCTGTGCATACAACAGGAGCAAGCTAGATTTGATCATGCGGATACTATGGCTAATCTTTACGGGCCTAGCATGTATAGACATGGTTTTGGTGAAGGGCTTCGCAGCATAGTAAATCAAAAAAAATTCTACGGATGCGAACAAGAAAGCCAAGATCTAATCTAGGAGATGCAATCAACGAGAGAGATAGATGAGATCTTCATACCCTTGAAGAAATCGCACAGCAGAAACGTTCAACGGAACATGGTTGATGTAGTCGTACTAGCCGTCTCCTCCTCGCGATCCGTTCTTATCCTACGCCGCAAGTGGCGGCGCCTCCGAGAGATGCACACGTACGGTGCCGCGACATCTCCTCCTTCCTTGGTCCAGCAAGTGGGGTGGAGACATAAATTGTTTCTGCAGCACGATGGCGTGGTGCTAATGGTGGAGAATTTCTGCAGCAGGGCTTCGCCTACGCGCAGTCGGGAGAGAGAGAGGACGAGCAGCAGTTGGCAGCTAGGGTTAAAGGGATGGGGAAGGGGGAGGGTGTGCCCCTGCCCTCCTTATATAGGGGGTTGTTCGGGCCCCTTGGCCCCTCCTCCAAGCCCTAGGGCGGCAACCCCAAGGGTGGAGTGGGGGGCAAGTTTCCCCTTCCTTCTAGAAGGCTCCGCTTGGGTTTCCCCTAGGGATCACCGTCTGGGCCTTGGGGCCTTGTGCCCCTGGCCCAAAGTGGCCAGGGCACTTCCCCTTAGGCCCACACAGGCCTCCGACAAGTGGCCCACGTTGGTCCCACTCCGGAACCTTCTAGAACCTTCCGGTAAAATACCGATAAACTCCGAAACGATTCCGAAATCCAAAAACTGCTTTCCTTTATATGAATCTTATACTCCGAACCATTCTGGAACCTCTCGCGATGTCCTGGATATCATCCGAGACTCCAAACAAAAACTCATAAAACAATTATCCATTCTATCCTAGCGTCGATGCACGTTAAGTGTGTGACCCTACGGGTTCGAGAATATGCAGAAATGATCTTCTATCAATAATCAATAGCGGGATCTGGAAACCCATATTGACTCCCACATATTCATTGATGATCATATTGGATGAACCACGATGCCAGGATTCAATTAATCCCATATATGTATTCCCTTCGTCATGCGATATTTTACTTCCCCGAGATTCGATCGTTGGTATCGGCATACCTAGTTCAATCTCGTTCATAGCAAGTACTTTACTCGTTCCATAATCCTATATCACTTTGTGATTAACTCCTTAACCACGTGCTTGAAAGCGGTGTTGATATCGATTACCGAGTGGGCCCGAAGTATATCTCTCCGACTCGGGAGGGACAAATTCCATCTCGATACATACAACCCAACAAGTACGTTCCGATCACCTGAGAGACACGTTTATGATCACCCTCACATAGGATGACGTTTGATGACCTCAAAGCTTTCTTCCGATACCAGGGAGTTGTATTATCTCATGGTCTAAGGAATACAATACTTGACATATGAAAAAGCTTCGCAAAGATGAACACGATGACACGATCTAATTGCTCTGCTTAATTTGGGTCTTGTCCATCATATCATTCTCCTAATTACATGATCTCATTATGAATCGACAACTCATGTCTATGGTTAGTAAACCTTAACCATCATTAATCAATGAGCTAGTCCATAGAGGCGTACTAGGGACACGGTGTTGTTCATAAACCACACAAGTATCAAAGTTTCCGCTTAATACAATTCTAGCATGGAATATAAACTTATCATGAACAAGTTATAAAAACAACATCTTTATTATTCCCTCTAGGGCATAACTCCAACAGTCTCCCACTTGCACTAGAGTCAATAATCTAGTTTACATCTGGTAACAATCTAACACCCATGGCATTAAGGTGTTGATCATGTTTTTCTCGTGGAAGAGGTTTAGTCAACGGATCTACGACATTCAGATCCATATGTACTTTGCTAATCTTCAGATCTCCACCTGCTATATAATCTTGAATTATATGAAAACGGCGGTTGATGTTCTTGGTCTTTGGATGATATCTTGGTTCCTTAGTCAGTGTTATGGCGCATGTGTTGTCGCACAATATCTCCAGTGGGTCCAAGGCACTTGGAACCACACCAAGCTCAGTGATGAAGTTCCTGATCCAAACTCCTTCACTTGACGCTTCTGAAGCAGCCATGTACTCCGCTTCTGTTGTAGATCCCGCGATCACGCTTTGTTTGCAGCTTCTCCAGCTCACAACTCCACCATTCAAAATATAAACGTATCCTTTCTGAGATTTAGAATCATCCGGGTCAGTGTCGAAACGAGCATCGTCGTAACCTTTTACGACGAGCTGCTCATCTCCTCCATAGACCAAGAACATTTCTTTAGTCCTATTTAGGATGTTCGTTACGGCTGTCCAGTGTTCCACTCCTGGATCACTTTGGCATCTGCTCGTCAAACTAAGAGCATTGGACACATCCGGTCTAGTACATAGCATGGAATACATGATAGAACCTATGGCCGAGGCATATGGCACTTTGCTCATAGTATCTCTATCGTTTACCGTAGCTGGACACTGATCCTTGCTCAATATCTTACCTGACAACATGGGCAATGAACCTTTCTTTGCTTTATCCATTCTGAACCTTTTCAGAATTTTGTCTAGATATGTACCTTGGCTTAAAGCTATTAGGCGTCTTTGTCTATCTCTATAGATTTTGATGCCTAATATATAAGCAGCTTCTCCTAGGCCTTTCATTGAAAAACATTTATTCAAATAACAATTCACATCGTTAAGCATACCAATGTCATTTCCAATAATCAATATGTCATCCACATATAGTTCTAAAAATGTCACCGAGCTCCCAGTCACTTTCTTGTAGATACAAGCTTCGTAGCAATTTGGAACAAATCCAAAACTCTTGATCACTTGATCAAAACGAAGGTTCCAACTCCGAGATGCTTGCTTCAGTCCATAAATGGAACGCTGAAGTTTGCACACCTTATCAGCATCCTTAGGATCGACAAAACCTTCGGGCTGCATCATATACAACTCTTCATCAATGTTGCTATTTAGGAACACGGTATTGACATCCATCTGCCATATTTCATAATCATGAAATGCAGAAATTGCTAATAAAATCCTAATGGACTTAAACATCGCTACGGGAGAGAAAGTCTCATCATAGTCAACACCTTGAACTTGCCGAAACCCTTTTGCGACAAGCCGAGCTTTATAGGCAGTAACATTACCATTCGCGTCCGTTTTCTTCTTGAAAATCCATTTGCACTCAACAGCCTTACGGTCGCTAGGAGGGTCCACCAAATTCCATACTTGGTTTTCGCTCATGGATCCCAATTCGGATTTCATGGCCTCTAGCCATTTCTCAGAGTCTGGGCTCATCATTGCTTCCTCATAATTCGCAGGTTCACTGTTGTCTAACAACAAGACGGTTGAGACAGGGTTGCCGTTCCATTTAGGAGTGGGACGTGACCTTGTCGACCTGCGAAGTTCAGTAGTAGCATCGTTCGAAGTTTCATGATCCTCGTCATTAGCTTCCTCTCTTGTTGGTGCAGACGGCACTGGAACAATTTCAGGTGCTGCGCTACTCTCCAACTCGAGAGAAGGTTCAATAACCTCGTCTAGCTCTACCTTCCTCCCACTCACTTCTTTCGAGAGAAACTCCTTCTAAAGAAAGGATTCGTTCTTTGCAACAAACACTTTGCCTTCGGATTTGTGGTAGAAGGTATACCCAATCGTTTCCTTAGGGTATCCTATGAAGACGCATTTCTCCGCTTTGGGTTCGAGCTTGTCCGACATCAACTTCTTGATGTAAGCTTCGCATCCCCAAACTTTAAGAAACGACAACTTAGGTTTAGCACCAAACCATAGTTCATACGGTGTCATCTCAATGGATTTAGATGGTGCCCTATTTAAAGTGAATGCAGCGGTTTCTAATGCATAACCCCAAAATGATAACGGCAAATCTGTAAGAGACATCATTGATTGCACCATATCTAATAGAGTTTGATTCCGGCGTTCAGACACACCATTGCGCTGTGGTGTTCCGGGTGGCGTGAGTTGCGAAACGATTCCGCTTGCTTAAAGATGCGTGAGAAAATCGTAACTCAAATATTCACCTCCATGATCGGATCGTGGAAATTTAATTTTCCAGTTATGATGGTTTTCCACTTCGTTCTGAAATTCTTTGAACTTTTCAAACGTTTTAGATTTAGATTTCATTTAATAGACATACCCATATGTACTTAAGTCATCAGTGAAAGTGAGAAAATAGCGATATCCACCGCGCGTCGAAACACTCATTGGTCTGCATACATCGGTATGTATGATTTCCAATAAGTCCGTTGCTCGCTCCATTATTCCGGAGAACGGGGTTTTGATCATCTTGCCCATAAGGCACGGCTCGCACGTGTCAAATGATTCAAAATCAAGAGACTCCAAAAGTCCATCAGAATGGAGTTTCTTCATGCGTTTTACACCAATATGACCTAGAGGGCAGTGCCACAAATAAGTTGGATTATCACTATCTACTTTGCATCTCTTAGCCTCAATGTTATGGATGTGCGTTTCATTGCTTTCGAGATTCAGAAGAAATAAACCATTCACAACAGGTGCATGACCATAAAAGATGTTATTCATATAAATAGAACAACCATTATTCTCCGATTTAAATGAATAACCATCTTGCAATAAACACGATCCAGATATGATGTTCATGCTCAACGCAGGCACATAATAACACTTATTAAGGTTTAAAACTAATCGCGAAGGTAAAACTAAGGAGAGCATGCCGACGGCCATTACATCAACTTTTGATCCATTGCCAACGCGCATCGTCACCTCATCCCTTGCTAGCCACCGTCTATTCCGTAGCTCCTGTTTCGAGTTACAAATGTTAGCAACTGAACCAGTATCATATACCCAGGCACTACAACGAGCGCTAGTAAGGTAAACATCAATAACATGTATATAAAATATACCTTTAATGGTGCCATCCTTCTTGTCCGCTAAGTACTTCGGACAGTTGCGCTTCTAGTGACCCTTGTCCTTGCAATAGAAGCACTCAGTGTCCGTCTTAGGTCCAGACTTGAGCTTCTTCTCAGCAGGGGCAACGCGCTTGCCGCTGCCTTTCTTGAAGGATTTCTTTGCACCCTTACCTTTCCTAAAGCTAGGGGTCTTGTTTACCATCAACACATGGTTATATTTCTTGATATCCACCTCCGCAGATTTCACCTTAGCGAAGAGCTCGGTGATCGTATCAGTGGAACCAATTTGATTATGAGTAACTACAAAACCTTTGTAGCTAGGAGGGAGTGATTGCAGAACTCTGTCAATCTTGAGCTCTTCTAGAATATTGCAGTCTAGTTTCTCAAGACGTTGAGTGTAGCCCGACATCTTAATGGCGTGCTCACTAACGGAACTCCCTTCCTCCATCTAAATTCAACATCCCTCATGATAACTACAAAATTTGCAAATACAATTTAGACTATGTTCATGATAACTAGTTCAACTTAATCATATTACTAGATGAACTCCCACTAAATTCAACATCCCTCAAGTTGTTTAGTGAACATGATCCAAATTCACCACACCTGATACGATCTTCACGAGAAGAGATGTGGTTTCAATGGTGGACAACAAAGTGTCGATCATATCATTCATATGACTCATGTTTAACCTTTCGGTTCGTGTGTTCCGAGTCCATGTATGTACATGCTAGGCTCGTCAAGTCAAACCCAAGTATTTCCGCGTGTGCAAAACTGGCTTGCACCCGTTGTATGTGAACGTAGAGTTTATAGCACCCGATCATCACGAGGTGCTTGAACATGAAGAACTTTCGCAATGGTGCATACATGGGGAGAACACAATTTTATCTTGATCTTGAAGTGAGGAATCATCTTATAATGCTACCGTCGCGATCTAAGCATAATAAGATACATAAAAGGATAAACATCACATGCATATAATTTTATGTGACATGGTATAGCCATCTCTGAGCAATGATCTCCATCTTGTGCGCGCTAGCATGATCTCCATCACTCCACCATGATTGCCTCCACCACGAATAGCAACTACAACTATTGCTAACTACTTAGTGATAAAGTAAAGCTATTACAGGGCGTATAAGAAGTTGACACGCAAGTCATACACAATTATAAAGACAACCATATGGATCCTACCGGTTGTGAACTCATTGACATGCAAGTTGTGAAATATTACAAAACATGATCATTGCATATATCATACACATCATGTCTTGGGCCATACCATATCACAAAACACTCCCTGCAAAAACAAGTTAGACGCCTCTACTTTGTTGTTGCATGTTTTACGTGGCTTATGGGAGTAACAAGCTAAGAACGATTCTTACCTACGGAAAGCCACAATGGTGATATTATGATTGCCAAAATCCGTTGTAAATCCCATGACTACTATAGTGAGAGAAACTGGCATCCACCAGCCGCATGTGTGGAACAAGCCACACGTCAAGTGTGGAGCCGGTCTCGCGAACGAGGTCGCGTAAAGTTGGCCTGCACCGCTTCGATCTCACTATGCCGCGCCATAAGAAATTCACAACTAGAGGTTTGCAACAGAAAACATCAACGCCCGGAACAAGCATGTTGTGTTCTACTCGTGAAACACATCTACGCATAGATCTAGCTCTGATACCACTGAAGGGCTTCGCAGCATAGTAAATCAAAAAAAAATCTACGGATGTGAACAAGAAAGCCAAGATCTAATATAGGAGATGCAATCAACGAGAGAGATAGATGAGATCTTCATACCGTTGAAGAAATCGCACAGCGGAAACGTTCAATAGAATGTGGTTGATGTAGTCGTACTAGCCGTCTCCTCCTCGCGATCCGATCTGATCCTACACCGCAAGTGGCGGCGCCTCCGAGAGATGCACACGTACGGTGTCGCGACGTCTCCTCCTTCCTTGGTCCAGCAAGTGGGATGGAGAGATAGATTGGATCTGCAGAACGACGGTGTGGTGCTAATGGTGGAGAATTTCTGCAGCAGGGCTTCGCCTACGCGCAGTCGGGAGAGAGAGATAAAGAGAGAGAGAGAGAGAGAGAGAGAGAGAGAGAGGCAACAGTTGGTAGCTAGGGTTGAAGGGATGGGGAAGAGGGAGGGTGCGCCCCTTCCCTCCTTATATAGGGGGTGGCCGGCCCCCTTGGTCCCTCCTCCAAGCCCTAGGGTGGCGGCCCCAAGGGTGGAGTGGCGGGAAAGTTTCCCCCTTCCTTCTAGAATGCTCCCCTAGGGCTGGCCGTCTGGGCCTTGGGGCCTTGTGCCCCTAGCCCAAAGTGGACAGGGAACTTCCCCTTAGGCCCACGCAGGCCTTCGACAAGTGGGACCACGTTGGTCCCACTCCGGAACCTTCTAGAACCTTATGGTACAATACAGATAAACTCCGAAACGATTCCGAAATCCAAAAACTGCATTCCTTTATATGAATCTTATTCTCTGGACCATTTTGGAACCTCTCGTGATGTCCTGGATCTCATCCGAGAGTCTGAACAAAAACTCATAAACCAATTATCCATTCTATCCTAGCGTCGATGCACGTTAAGTGTGTGACCCTACGGGTTCGAGAATATGCAGACATGATCTTCTATCAATAATCAACAACGGGATCTGGAAACCCATATTGACTCCCACATATTCATCGATGATCATATCGGATGAACCACGATGCCAGGATTCAATTAATCCCATATATGTATTCCCTTCGTCACGCGATATTTTACTTGCCCGAGATTCGATCGTTGGTATCGGCATACCTAGTTCAATCTCGTTCACAGCAAGTCCTTTACTCGTTTCGTAATCCGATATCACTTTGTGATTAACTCCTTAACCACGTTCTTGCAAGCGGTGTTGATATCGATTACCGACTGGGCCCGAAGTATATCTCTCCGACTCGAGAGGGACAAATTCCATCTCGATACATACAACCCAACAAGTACTTTCCGATCACCTGAGAGACACCTTTATGATCACCCTCACATAGGATGACGTTTGATTACCTCAAAGCTTTCTTCCGATACCAGGGAGTTGTATTATCTGATGGTCTAAGGAATACAATACTTGACATAGGATAAAGCTTCACAAAGATGAACACGATGACACGATCTAATTGCTCTGCTTAATTTGGGTCTTGTCCATCATATCATTCTCCTAATTACATGATCTCATTATTAATCGACAACTCATGTCTATGGTTAGGAACCTTAACCGTCATTAATCAATGAGCTAGTCCATAGAGGCGTACTGGGGACACGGTGTTGTTCATAAACCACACAAGTATCAAAGTTTCTGCTTAATACAATTCTAGCATGGAATATAAACTTTATCATGAACAAGAATTATAATAATAATATATTTATTATTGCCTCTAGGGTATAACTCCAACACTCGGAACACGGAATAAAGAAATGTAAAGCATGAGTCATATAGCTGATATCATGAACATGTTGATTGTTCGCCTTTGAAACTACATCATCTCTCGTGATGATCGGACTTAATGTAGTGGATTTGGTTCATGTGATCACTAAAACAACGTGAGGGATATTGTTTTGAGTGGCAATTCACCTAGTTACACTACTAGGAAAATGGCCATTGGTGGCGCACCTGAAAAGGGCATCCGTGGCGCACTAGCCGTGCGCCACTAGCCTCGCGCCACGGCTATCTCCTACCCATAGCGCACTTCCTAGTGCGCTACGGTTATGTCGATATAGTCTTAGCACACCTGCAAGGGCGCCACGGCTAGTAAGGAAGGTGCGCTATGGGAAAGATCTTCTGTGGCGCACATTGCAGTACGCCACTGATCTATGCATGTGAGCTTTAGTTACAGTGTGCCACTAAAGCTATGCCATGTGCTCCATGGGCGTTTTTTTGTTTTTTTAATTTCAGATCCAGATGATATACAATACAGATTATATACAATATTACCGGCAGATATGCACACACAGATATAAGATATACAGTTATATATATACACAATTTGCAAAACAAGATTGAAACAAATACATATAGATAAGTCCCATACATGAATACATAGTATAAGTTACTTTGTCTCGATAAACTTACAAAGTAGTTGGTGACATGCGAATACATATGTGTCTCGAACAAGTTAGAGCTTGTAAGCTTGCTTAGACATCTAAACTAGCTAGAAACAAGCGCGGGATAAACAACTAAAGACGATAAGCATCACCGTGACGAAGGTGTAGGTCTTCATCCGGTTCCTCGTCCTAACTCCCGCTAGGTAGCGCGTGTATCTAGCTTCCGCCTCTGCCATAGTGTTGTACCCTTTGTAGCTATTGTCGCTGAAATGGTTCACCTGTCTTCGGTAGTCTTCCAAATCATCGTAGACTCCGGCAACCCGTCCCTTGTACACGAGGTACCACATCATATACAAGTTGACAATAATAATTAACGTTTGATTGAAAAAAACATGTATAATTAAAGTCGCATATGAAGATACACTTCTAGAAAGTACTTCCAACTCAAAAAGACCAAAGTAACTCAAAAAGCATGCCTCACATATAACTAGGTTGTCCAACACAGGAATATGCTACGATGGAACTGACCCCCAAGTAGGATGCACAACACCTGGACCTGTGCATAGCACAAGGCGGACAATCCCATCGCAACACAATCACATATATAGTGTTCCATGAAATTTCAATCATCGGCATTCTCGAAAAAGACCAGAGTAACTCAAAAAGCATGCCTCATATATAACTAGGTCGTTGGACACAGGAATATGCTATGACGGAACCGTAAGCCAGGTAGGATGCACAACACCTGGACTTGTGCATAGGACAAGGCTTACAATCCTGTCGCAACACATTCACATATATAGTCTGCCACAACATTTCAATCATCGGCATTCTCGAAAAAGACCAAAGTAACTCAAAAAGAATGCCTCATATACAACTAGGTCGTTGGACACAGGAATATGCTATGATGGAACCGTAAGCCAAGTAGGATGCACAACATATGCACTTGTGCATAACACAAGGCTTACAATCCCATCAAAGCACATACACATATGTAGTGTGCCACGACATTTCAATCATCGGCATTATTCTCGAAAAATACCAAAGTAACTCAAAAAGAATTCCTCATATATATATATATACATAGGTTGTTGGACACAGGAATATGCTACGACGAAATAGTTAGCCATGTAGGATGCACAACACCTGGACTTGTGCATATCACAAGGCTAACTATCCCGTCGTAGCACATTCACATATATAGTGTGCCACGACATTTCAATCATCGGCATTACTCTCAAAAAAGACCAAAGTAACTTAAAAAGAATGCCTCATATATATACATAGGTTGTTGGACACCAGAATATGCTACGACGGAACTGTAAGCCAAGTAGAATGCAAAAGACCTGGACTTGTGCATATCACAAGGCTCACAATCCTATCGTATCACTTTCACATATATAGTGTTCCACGACATTTCAATGATCGGCATTCTCGAAAAAAGACTAATAAAGTAAGGAAAAAAGAAGGACCAAAGTGAGCAAAGGACCAAAGAGTAAGGAAAAAAACAAGCATTGATTCATATATAATAATAATAAGCAAAAGAAGTAAGCGATGATTCATAAACCTAATAAGATAAGTAGTAGCATGTACACTTGTTCACACACACAAAGGTCATCTATAGTTTGGAACTACAACTAGGCCAACATCAAGCCTTCTGGCTCGACTCAGGGAACGGGAGGACGCCTTGTCTCGTCATGAACTTCCTATAGTCACCCTGTATCTCTAGGCGATATTCTATGTCACGGTTATTCAGGATATTTCCTTCGTAGAAGATCCCCCCCGTAGTCATGACATCATGAAAGACGATTGCCCCAAATTGCTGCTGGATGCGATACATCTCTTGTCTAATATCTGAATCAGCGATCTTGGCCTTGGCTTTGGCCCACTGTTTGAGATGATCTAGCAACGTAGAATTCTGCTGGTCTAGTAGGAACGCCCTCATGGGATAGAGTGCGTAGTAGGCTTCCTTCTTACTGCCTTCCGGCTGCTTCATGCAGGGGAACTCCATTACGTGGTTGAATATGTGCCTGCCGAACTTGACCTTCGTACGCACGAAGATGGTGCCTACCATCGAGGCATAGCCAGTGAGAGCATCATCCAGAACTTCCTTGATCTTGTCGTAGTTTTTCTGCTTTTCTAGACTCCCCGAGTCGAAATACATGGCGTGCGAATGCTTCGGCGATAAGGAGATGAGCATGCAGTGTTCATCTCTGCGCAAAAAAATCAAATGGAATGTGTTGGAAAAAGAATGATGATAATCTAATAAAGCCAATCGATGGTGGCGAGTGAATAACGACTTACTCAGGAAAGTAAGGCATGAGAATGTATTCCTTTGTCTTGTTTGCCATGAAGATTATTTTTAGGTATGGGGCCACGATACGTTGTTCAGTGGCATTTCCCAAGAAGTCGTCACGCATGTAGTAGGGGTCCACTATAGTGATGCCCGGTGTGTTCTCTTTAATGATCTGCATGGCCAGGTTGAGAGAAAACAGGCGGACCATGGTATAGTGTGCAGCGGGTATAGGTGGAACATATTGAAGATATCGTCAAACCGCAGGAAGAACAGATCCATGGGGGCATTGTCGACAAATCCCAAGCCTGGTGGCACCTGAACCATGAATACCGGGTGTGAGGGATCGTTCTCTGCCAGAAGGCGTCTCTCTACCGTCAGCACACCGTCATGCACACTCTTCAGTTCCGAACTGGCGAGCATCCGCAAATTCTTAGGTAGCATGGGCTCATCCGCCACATGAATCCTCCACATAATACCCTCGGGTCTTAGTGGCCCGTCCTGAAACCTGATCGGATTCGTAGTTGATGCCACCGGCTAGCTCGAGCTGCTAGATTTTTTTCCTAGCCTTTTTCCCTTTGGAGAGCGGGCAGGCACCGCGATCTGAGCACCGTCCACCCTATGTAGTGTGTTAGGGCTTAGGATAAAGGGGCGGTTGGTTGTATCGGCTGGCTCGGTGAAGGCGCAAGCTGGAGGCGTCTCCTGAGAACCATACAGACGCTTGGTGATAGTGGGTTTCTCTGTGGGGCCACCAGCTGGGTCTTCGTTGCTAAACATAGTGTTGAAGAAGTGATCATTCCAGTCTTCGTCGTCCTCGGCCGGATCCTGCGCCATGTGCGTATCATCAACATGATCATCCGACCCACCGCGTGGAGGTGACAGCGAGGGCGGTAAGGGTGCCTTGCCACCGCTGGTCGCTGGCACGATAGGCGTGCTGTTGTCTGTGGAGTGATGGCCCCGGCCATCCCCAAACGGATCATGCTCTTTGGCCATTGCAAGAATAAGACGAATGGGAGGTTCCAGGTCGTCGCATCCCCTTAGCACCTGACTAATTTTAACCCTGTGCGCGCTATCTGGCATCGGCCTTGAGTGGAACGTGCGCTGCAATGGTTGAACGATGGTACCCTTGGCAACATCCCTCAGCTCGTTGTTCATGTAGCATAAGAGAGTGCAAGTGTCACATCCCAAAATTTTCCAAATTTTGAAATGTGAAAAATAAATAATTGTTGAAATTTAGAGTGAAAAGAAACTTTTTATTTCTAAATGGAAACATCAAAACCCATCTTGAACAAACTTTTGAATAAAAGGGACTCAAACAAAATTTCAATCAAGTGAAATACATTCATCAATAAATGTATCTTGAAATTTAAACTTGGGAAAATAAACCAAAACCCTAAAACCCTAATGGAAGGAAATCATTTCCAAGATCTCTGTAGGACTATGGATTTGATCCATATAAAAATGTTTCCACAAACATTTATAAAAGATCAAAATGATAAACAAAAATATTATAAACCATATAAAGTGGTTTCATTTAATTTGAAGCCATAAATAAAAGTTTATGAATTTAATAAGGTAAAAGGAAATAAATTCCAAAGCTAATAAAGCTCCTACCTAAAATCCATACCAAATTGTGAGCAAATTAATTCGAAAAGGATTTAAAAGGATAAAAATATTAAATAAAATTCTACAAATTGGAATCACCAATTTTGGATCTATAAATAAAAAGATATGGATTTTATAAGATAAATAAATAAGGAATATAAAAAAACAAACTAAACCTTGAGTTAGATCCATAACCAAATGAAATAAAGATATTCCAATTAAAATAAAAGGATAAAGAATATTCAAATAAGATAATATGGCTTTAACCAAATTCTATTCTATTTGAATAAAGACAAATCCCTAATAGAAATGATTAATTAAATCATGAGAAAAATAGTAAATTGGAATTTATCCAAGTGGAATAAAAGTTATTTAATTAACTTAAATGGAATCAAAGAATTATTTGAATAAAAATTTATATGGGATTAAAACCATATTTGGTTTTGCTTTGAATAAAGACATATACTCAATTAAGAAATCATAATAAAAATACTTCAAATAATTCAAAGTGAAAATATTTGACACCCTAATAAATAAATAAAACCTACTGAAAAAGGTTTGGAGAAAATTAGAACTTAAATAAGAGTTTGAAAATATATTTAAATCTGATTGCAATAAAGGCATGTACTTATTTTGATAAACAATAAACCATAAAGGAATAAAAGAATTATTCCTAAAATGGTCCTTAAAATACATATATAAACAGAATAGAAACTTACTGAAAGTTTGGTAAAGATTTGAATTCAAATGGTTGTTTGAATTGTTTGAACAAATTCAAAACATAATAAAAGAAACAGAAAAAGAAAAATAAAGAGGAAAGAAAAAAATAGAGAAAAAGTCTAGCCCAACCCAACCTGGCCCATCTAGCCCAACTAGCCCATGCGGAAAATGATCTGCACTCGACAACGAACCCACGCAGACGCTGACTACATGACCCCACCGCACCCCCTCTCTCTCTCTCGCTACTGCCAGGTCCCACTGCCCCGTCATCATCGTTCTCACCCGCGGTGACCACACCCCCAACCTCTCCTTCCGTTTCTGGCGTTAATTTCCATTGTGAAATTCGCATTGATGCAGGAATAAATCTCCCAGTGAATCACGCTCGTTAACTCGCCCAATCCCCGTCTCCGTTTTCCCCCCACTCGCCCGCAGACAACCGCCATCAGGCTGCCTCAATTCCTCTCAGCAACGCCACTGCTCCGGTGAACCTTTTTCTCTAATTCCGGCCAGACCCTGCCTCCCCTTGCTCGCTGACCTCTACGAGAGAATTCCCCACCTCCCTACGCACCTCCCAGCACCAACCACTCGCCAATGCATGCCCCCTATCGTCGACAACGTCATCGCCTGAACGCCACCGCCTCCTTCTCCAACTCCGGCGAGCTACTCCCGCCAACCCCGAGCACCCCTCGAGTTCTGGTGAGTACCCCTAAAACCCGTGAGACCGTGCGCACCCTCCTGACCCATTTCCTTGATCACTTGTTCCCCAGGAGCTCGTCCCCGACAACAACAGCACGTGCCCGTGCCAGTGAGCAACTACGGCGAGCAATCCTAGTCGACCTCGAGCGCCCCTTCGCCAACCAAGGGCACGTTGAGAATCAACACATCACGGCCAACTCGGTGAGCCCTTCCCCTCGCTCTCTCGCTTCCTAGTTCGCCGACAACTTCACTGACAGAGCGCGCCGCCGCCGTCCGCCACCGCCAGCGCCGCCAGATCATGGTCAGTGCGTTGAGAGCCGTTACATGCAAATCATGTGGTTTTGTTAGATGAACTTAAGAGAAATGTTATCTGTTGATCTGGGCCGCACAGATCTAATTAGATCCAACGCTCCACGTAGCGCGATCCTCATGAACCGGTACCAGCCAATGAGGTTGTGACACGTAGCCCAGCTCTCGTTTTAAAAACATAAATGAACCTATTAGATGTTTGAATTTGTAAATTCTATAACTTTTGATCCATAAGTCCAAATTTTGCAAACTTTATATCAATGGAATCAGCAAAAAGAGTAATTTCCAACCATGCACTTATTTTAATTAATTTCTATGGTAAAATTGGTTGTATTTGCAGAAACATGTGTACGCATATTTTGAATATAAAAATTATTCTAGAAATGTTTTTATGGAAAAATCTTTGGTAAATGGTTTTTTTTAACCTACTGATCATAGAAACCAACTTTTGGATTTAAAAATATATTTTGAGGCATTAAGGAATTGTTCCTTTGAATAAAATCATTTGTAGTTAAATAAAAATATTGATTATGGTTTAAAAATGCTTTTTGAGTAAAACCTTTGGAAAATGATTGAAATTAAACTCTCTGACCCTAAACACCAAGATTTTGGATTTAAAAATATATTTGGTAAACCCAAGAAAATTATTACTTTGTTAAAGGCATTTCTAATAAAATAAAATGTTGTTTGATTTAAAAATGGCTTATAGGTAAAAGCTTTTGCAAATGGTTTTAATATTAAACACTTGACCTTAAAACACTAACATTGTGTTTAAAAAATATTTTTGTCAAACACTAGAAATTATTACTTTGATTTAAGTCATTTCTAACAAAACAAAAATGATTTAAAGTGGTCATTTTCACTAACTTAATATAAAAATGGTTTTGCCACATTTATAAATGACCAATAGGTGTTTTATAATGTTTATAACCTATTAGAAACCACTTTCACAAACAAAACAATCTTTGGCATGCATTGCTTTGTTTTTATTATTCTATGTGATGAATTGCTTGAATGGTAGATTGAATTTGTGCCTTGATTGAATTGTAGTGAAATTTGAAGAGTGTGACTGTTGCAAGATCAAGGAGTGAACTTATATTCTCTACCAAAAAGGCAAGTGGTACTTCATACTTTTGACCTATTATTTTCACTATGTATTAGTGATATTTCTAAGTAGGACTTGCATGGAATTTTCTAAGTATAAACTATGCCATGGGAAATCCTAATAGATGAAACCTTAGTAGAATTTTCCTAAGTTAAGTTTCCTACTACTATCATGCTTAGCTTAGCTAGTAGAAAACAAGGGTGGATTACATTCATGCTATGGAATATTTCTAAGTCAAGGACTTGTGTTTTGTTTAATAAAACAACTTCGGTGGAATGGTATTGCTTGGTTGGATTTTTGTTTAGTGGCTACACAAGGCCAGGGGACTGGTGAACCTTGAGTATCAGACTTGTGGAATGCCACCTAGGAACAAAGAGATTTGAGATGTCAAATGTTGAGAAGCTTCAAGTGCAGCCACTTGGCATTATGGGCTCTGCCTCGATCATATATGTTGCAATAACTTAGCCAGATGGACAGTTGGTGGTAGGGGTTGATAGGTTTGGGAACGCGTCCATTTTGGTCTAAGGTAATGCTTCTGAAAGATCTTGTCTCGATGCATGTCGAGTCTTGTGGGGAAATTGCACCACCTCTCGAGAGAGAAAAATCTAAGTAATTAGATGTGTTCCCAGCAATGGACAATTTGAGCATAAAGACATGGAAGCTATCAAGAATCTCCTCATCCCAATTTCTAAATTAAAAACTTGTGGTTGAACAAGGGTTAAAGGATCTTCAATCTTTGATTGGTAGATGCCTTGGGTGATTTAGACAAACAAAAACTTAGTTTTTTTAAATGATAAGGAAAATCTATTTTGAGCAAAGCAAGCCTAAGCTCCACTTAGCCAAATGCATATAGATGATAGATACCACTATTCTACCATAGTATCACTTGCCAATACAATTCAAATGTATTGACCCTTGTGGCTATAACTTATTATGTTGCAGGTTTGTTTGATGTAGTGAAGTGTGTTGATTAGGATTACAAGTCTACAACCAACATGATTGCCTATGGAACTTTGAAGATGAAAGACTCCATGCTATAGTTATTTCTGCTGCATTGTAATGTGATAGCCAAATGAGCTATGTAAGACGTAATGAAATATTTTATTCCTGGTTATAAAGTTGTATTATGACCTTTGTTTCTTGATATTACATCTTAATTGTGGATGCTAGCTATTGATCCAGGGACTAGCATTGTAAACACAGGGATCTCTACCTTATTAAAGGTTGGGACCTCTACAGATGGTATCAGAGCACTGTCTTGCCTATAGGATTGTAACCGTAGGATTGGACAAAAACCCTTAGAAAAATAGGAGTTGTTTTTGTTCAAAATTATTTACAAACATTCTTGTAAACTCTTTCCTCAACCTTTTGGTTTTCATTCTACATCTCTTCCTTTTCAAACTTGATGGACAAAGCCAACACCATGAGCAAAGACTTCAACATGAGCAAGGACTTCACCAACTCAAATGACTTCAACTTCAACATCACCAATGACTTCAAACTTTAGATTCATCAAGGACTTCAACTTGGACACCACTAAGGACTACAAGTGAGACAAGAATAATACTCAAGACTTGAGACTAAAGAAACATAACCTAGAAGGAACCATCATCACCTATGAAGTTTTGTGACCAAGATAATTTCCAAGGATACAATGATCTTGTTCAAGAAGAAACAACTAAGAAGAATGGAATGATCTCAAGAAAACCATATAGTTGGACCACCATACTAATATTTAGTTAGAACAAACACACCAACTTATGTGGTATAGGAAAAATAGTTTGTTGCCTAAAAATGTGCTTGAACTTATTGTTTGAGTGAAATGTTTTTTTGTGATTGCATGCACCTTGCTTGTTTGAATGTCGAAGTGTGTGATTAGACTTTTTCCTCTAGAAATATTTTGCCTATTCTAATCCCAATCCAACCCAAATAGATGACTTCTCCAAGAAACTCCAACATCAAGAATGGTGACAACAACAACCAAGAAATGCTTCTAGCAACCCAAGCCCAGTTGAATCAAGTGACAACTCAGGTTTTAGCAAACAATAATGAGTTAGACCCAACCTTGCAAAAGTTTTTGAAAACCCAATACCAATTGTTTCAAAGAATGACCAATCAAATTATCAATATGATAAGCAACTCTTCCCAAGGAGATTGTGACAACAATGATGTCAAGGATGGTATTATAGAAGGAACTCAAGCTTGCAATATTTGTGGAGACATGGATCACACTTCCAAAGAGCATGAGGATAAATGCCCTAATTGTGAAGAGAAACATCCAACTAAACAATGCCCCTCATCTCAAGTTACTTGCTTCCTATGTGAAGGAAATGATCATGTCCCTATACAATGCCCCATCTATCCTATAGTTCAACAAATGAAACAAGATGGAATGCATCAAATGTTTGGAAACCTCCATAAGGGAACAACTTCTACCAAGAAGGACGAAGGGAAAGTTAGAACCATGCCTCATAGAGTCATATCCAAAGTGACCACCAAGTGTTGCTACTCTTGTGAAGAAGAAGGCCATATCTCTAGTAACTGCCCCAAGAAGAGAGAAAGATTTCCCACCTTTGAGGTGAGATATGAAGAGCATGAACTAGAAGAACTCCTAGTTTTGGAGAGACCCAAAAAGAAGAAGAAGGGCATAAGCCAGTTGCAATGTTACAATTGCAAAGAGATGGGACACTATGCCAGTGATTGCCCAGAAAAGAAGAAGAACCAAGGAAACAAACAAGAAGCAATGATCCCAAAGGAAAAGAAGGATTTTAGCCAAGTGATGTGTTTCAAATGCAAAGAGCTAGGCAATTATGCAAACAAGTGTCCAGAGAAGATACATCAAGATCCCAAGTAAGCCAAGATGTAATCTAGTTGAAAATCTTTTAAGGGTGGTATTACCCTAGTTGCCTTGAAGCCAACTTGTAACCTCTAGCTTTCCCAAATCTCGGGACGAGATTTCTTTTAAGGGTGGTAGCCTGTCACATCCCAAAATTTTCCAAATTTTGAAATGTGAAAAATAAATAAACAAAATAAATAATTGTTGAAATTTAGGGTGAACAGAAACTTTTTATTTATAAATGGAAACATCAAAACCCATCTTGAACAAACTTTTGAATAAAAGGGAATCAAACAAAATTTCAATCAAGTGAAATACATTCATCAATAAATGTATCTTGAAATTTAAACTTGGGACAATAAACCAAAACCCTAAAACCCTAATGGAAGGAAATCATTTCCAAGATCTCTCTAGGACTATGGATTTGATCCATATAAAAATTTGTCAACAAACATTTATAAAAGATCAAAATGATAAACAAAAATATTATAAAGCATAGAAACTGGTTTCATTTAATTTCAAGCCATAAATAAAAGTTTATGAATTTAATAAGGTAAAAGGAAATAAATTCCAAAGCTAATAAAGCTTCTACCTAAAATCCATACCAAATTGTGAGCAAATTAATCCTAAAAGGATTTAAAAGGATAAACAAATATTAAATAAAATTCTGCAAATTAGATCACCAATTTTGGATCTATAAATAAAAAGATATGGATTTTATAAGATAAAGAAATAAATAAATAAGGAATATAAAAAAAACCAAATTAAACCTTGAGTTAAATCCATAAGCAAATGAAATAAAGATATTCCAATTGAAATAAAAGGATAAAGAATATTCAAATAAGATAATATGGCTTTAACCAAATTATATTCTATTTGAATAAAGACAAAATCCCTAATATAAATGATTAATTAAATCATGGGAAAAATAGTAAATTGGAATTTATCCAAGTGGAATAAAAGTTATTTAATTAACTTAAATGGAATCAAAGAATTATTTGAATAAAAATTTATATGGGATTAAAACCATATTTGGTTTTGCTTTGAATAAAGACATATACTCAATTTAAATGATTAACAAATCATAATAAAAATACTTCAAATAATTCAAAGTGAAATTATTTAACACCCTAATAAATAAATAAAACCTACTAAAAAAGGTTTGGAGAAATTTAGAACTTAAATAAGAGTTTGAAAATATATTTAAATCTTATTGGAATAAAGGCAAGTACTTATTTTAATAAACAATAAACCATAAAGGAATAAAAGAATTATTCCTAAAATGGTCCTTAAAATACATATCTAAACAGAATAGAATCTTACTGAAAGTTTGGTAAAGTTTTGAATTCAAATGGTTGTTTGAATTGTTTGAACAAATTCAAAACAGAATAAAAGAAATAGAAAAAGAAAAATAAACAGGAAAGAAAAAAATAGAGAAAGAGTCTAGCCCAGCCCAAGCTAGCCCATCTAGCCCAACTAGCCCACGCAGAAAACGATTCGCACTCGACAACGAACCCTCGTAGACGCTGACTACATGATCCCACTGCACCCCCTATCTCTCTCGCTGCCGCCAGGTCCCACCTCCCAGCACCAACCACTCGCCAGCGCGTGCCCCTATTGTCGACAACGTCATCGCCTAAACGCCACCGCCTCCTGCTCCAACTCCGGTGAGCTACTGACGCCAACCCTGAGCACCCCTCGAGTTTTGGTGAGTATCCCAACAACCCTTGAGACCGTGAGCACCCTCCTGACGCATTTCATTGATCACTTGCGCCCTAGGAGCTTGTCCCTGACAACGACAGCATGTGCCCGTGCCAGTGAGCAACTACGAAGAGCAATCCCAGTCGACCTCAAGCGCCCCTTCGCCAACCAAGGGCACGTTGAGAATCAGCACATCACGGCAAACTCGGTGAGCCCTTCCCCTCGCTCTCTCGCTTCCTAGTTCACCGGCAACTTCACTGACAGAGCGCGCCGCCGCTGTCCGCCACCGCCAGCGCCGCGAGATCATGGTTAGTGCGTTGAGAGCCGTTAGATGCAAGTCCTGTGGTTGTGTTAGATGAACTTAAGCGAAACGTTATCTGTTGATCTGGGTCGCACAGATCTAATTAGATCCAATGCTCCATGTAGCGCGATCCTCATGAACCGGTACCAGCCAATGAGGTTGTGACACGTAACCCAGCTCTCGTTTTAAAAACAGAAATGAACCTATTAGATGTTTGAATTTGTAAATTCCATAACTTTTGATCCACACGTCCAAATTTTGCAAAATTTATATCAATGGAATCATAAAAAAGAGTACTTTCCCACCATGCACTTTGTTTAATGAATCTCTTCCGTAAAATTGGTTGTATTTGTAGAAACATGTGTAGGCATATTTTGAATATAAAAATTATTCTAGAAATGTTTTTAGGGTAAAATCTTTGGTTAATGGTTTGTTTTTAACCTACTGATCATAGAAACCAACTTTTGGATTTAAAAATATATTGCGAGGCATTAAGGAATTGTTCCTTTGAATAAAAGAATTTCTAGTTAAATAAAAATATTGATTATGGTTTAAAAATGCTTTTTGAGTAAAACCTTTGGAAAATGATTGGAATTAAACTCTCTGACCCTAAACACCAAGATTTTGGATTTAAAAATATATTTGGTAAACCCTAGAAAATTATTACTTTGTTAAAGGCATTTCTAATGAAATAAAATGTTGTTTGATTTAAAAATGGTTTATAGGTAAAACCTTTTGCAAATGGTTTTAATATTAAACACTTGACCTTAAAACACTAAAATTGTGTTTAAAAAATATATTTGTCAAACACTAGAAATTATTACTTTGATTTAAATCATTTCTAACAAAACAAAAATGATTTAAAGTGGCCATTTTCACTAACTTATTATCAAAATGGGTTTGCAACATTTATAAATGACCAATAGGTGTTTTATAATATTTATAACCTATTAGAAACCACTTTTACAAACAAAACAATCTTTGGAATGCTTGCATGCATTGCTTTGTTTTTATTATTTTATGTGATGAATTGCTTGAATGGTAGATTGAATTTGTGCCTTGATTGAATTGTAGTCTAATTTGAAGAGTGTGACTATTGCAAGATCAAGGAGTGAACTTATATTCTCTACCAAAAAGGCAAGTGGTACTTCATACTTTTGTCCTATTATTTTCACTATGCATTAGTGATATTTCTAAGTAGGACTTGCATCGAATTTTCTAAGTATAAACTATGCCATGGGAAATCCTAGTAGATGAAACCTTAGTAGAATTTTCATAAGTTAAGGTTCCTACTACTATCATGCTTAGCTTAGCTAGTAGAAAACAAGGGTGGATTATATTCATGCTATGGAATATTTCTAAGTCAAGGACTTGTGTTTTGTTTAATAAAACAACTTTGTGAATGAATCACCTGGGTGGAATGGTATTGCTTGGATGGATTTCTGTTGAGTGGTTACACAAGGCCAGGGGACTGGTGAACCTTGTGTATCACACTTGTGTAATGCCATCCAGGAACAAAGAGATTTGAGATGTCAAATGTTGAGAAGCTTCAAGTGCATCCACTTGGCATTATGGGCTCTTCCTGGATCATATAGGTTGCAATAACTTAGCCAGATGGACAGTTGGTGGTAGGGGTTGATAGGTTTGGGAACGCGTCCATTTTGGTCTCAGGGAAGGCTTCTGAAAGATCTTGTCTCGATGCATGTAGAGTCTTGTGGGGAAAGTTCACCACCTCTCTCGAGAGTAAAATCTAAGTACTTAGCCGTGTCCCCGGCAATGGACAATTTGAGCATCAATACATGGAAGCTATCAAGAATCTCCTCATCCCAATTTCTAAGTTAAAAACTTGTGGTTGAACAAGGGTTAAAGGATCTTCAATCTTTGATTCGTAGATGCCTTGGGTGATTTTGACAAATAAAAACTTAGTGTTTTCAAATGATAAGGAAAATATATTTTGAGCAAAGCAAGCCTAAGCTCCACTTAGCCAAATGCATATAGATGATAGATACCACTATTCTACCATAGTATCACTTGCCAATACTGAAGGGATACGGGTAGGCTACACTAGCGCAAATCAAAAAATTCTACCGCATATACCAGGATTACTGTTGTCATAGATCATGGGATTACCACTAGACGCGCAGTTGCGGAATCGATGAAGCGCATCGAGGCAGTGCAAACGTTCCACGTCTCCTCCTTGTCCTCGTCCCATGAGAAGCTCCCCTTGGACGGCTCGTCCAAGTGCCATAGATGCGGCACCTCTGAGGTATCCACACGTGCGGGGTGAAAGCGTCAGAAGTCGGACTGCTAGGTCCGCGCGTGCAGCATAGGCGAGAGGTGTGGCTGCTGGGTGGAATGGTCTAACCCTATTCAGCTCGCCCCACCCTCTCTTATATAGGCATCCCTAGTGGGCTTATACATTAGCAGCCCATTAGAAGCCTAAACCTGGTCTAATTCGGATCCAATCCTCATTAGACTTCCAACCCCTTAAGTGTGTGACCCTATAGGTTCATATACGTGTAGACATGACAAGAATACACTTATTCTTTCAATAGTTGGTAGCGGCCTCTAGCAAAACGTGCCAACTCCTAAACGTATACAAAGATCATATCGGACGAACCATCACAAGGTTTAGTACATGTCTTTCCCTTTGCCTCACGATATTTGGTCTAGCTCCAAGCTGACCTCTCTTTCTCAATACCGTAACTCGGAATCCCTTTACTAGGTTATCTCTTAACCTTATGTAGCACGGCCATGCATTTCTGGATCCGATGACTCGAGGGGCCCAGAGATATCTCTCTCAAGTAGAGAGGAGAAAATCCCATGTTGATTGACCAGGCCTTGCAGCATGTTTCAGGACAAACCCGAAAGCTACCTTTATAACTACCCAGTTACGGAGTAGCGTTTGATAGCCCCAAAGTAGGTCGATCCACATCTCAAGTACATGCGACAATCTCAGGTCGAAGGACAAAATGTACACGATGTGTAGAGAAAGATGCAAGTCTAATTGCCAGTCTCAAGTTGGGTCAGTCCAACCCCATGTTCATAACATGTGTCCACATCATTGGTTTGACATCTCCATGTCTATGACTTGCGAAACATAGTCATCAACCAATCGATGTGCTAGTCTAATATTCACGTGTGTCCTCACATGAACTCTGACTAGGGACAACTATTAAATAACCATACAAGTAAAGAGTCTCACAAACAATTCACATAATTGTCAAACAATACAAGTTGCCTGATATGGATATTCAAGGAACATTACAGTAACTCATGGATACATATGAAATATAATCATCTCTATGATTGCCTCTAGGGCATATTTCCTTTAGTATCCCACTTGCACTAGAGTCAATCTAAAATGTATCTAATACCAATTGCTCTTGTGTGCGCTTCATGAGCGGGCTGTGGGAGAGGCTTAGTCAATGGATCAGAAACATTTGAGTCCGTATGTATTTTGCATATCATGACACTACCATCCTCAACGAACTCTCAAATCTGATGGTAACGCATGCGAATATGTTTGTTCTTATGGTGCTGTCTAGGTCCTTGGCCTGTGCAATAGAACTATTATTGTCACAATAAATGTCCAAGGGATTGGACGCACCCTGAACCACACCGAGAGAGATCAGGAAATTCCTAATCCAAAGAGCTTCCTTTACGGCCTCCGAGGCAGCAATATATTCAGCTTCTGTTGAAGAGGAGGTCACCGTATCTTCCTTGGAACTTTTCTAGCTCACAACACCACCATTCAAGACAAACACATAACCTGATTGTGATTTCGAATCATCTGGGTCGTTAAGGTAACTCGCATCTGTGTAACCCTTTACACTGAGTTCATCCTCACCTCCATAAAATAGGAACATATCCTTAGTCCTTTTCAAGTACTTAAGGATGTTCTTTACCGCTGTCCAGTGACCTTCACCTGGATCATCTTGGTATCTGCTCGTAACACTTAGATCATAGGAAACATCTGGGTGAGTACATATCATTGCATACATGATGGATCCAATAGCCGAAGCATATGGAACCCTGCTCATGCGCTCACACTCATCCGTAGTCGAAGGACACTGAGTCTTGCTAAGATTAATGCCGTGAGACATGGGCAAGAACCCCTTCTTAGCCTCTTCCATGTTGAACCATTTCAACAGTTTGTCAGTGTATGTACTCTGGCTTAATCCAATTATCCTTCTTGATCTATCTCTATAGATCTTGATGCCCAGAATATATGCCGCTTATCCCAAGTCCTTCATCGAAAAACTATTTTTCAATGAGGTCTTGACAGACTCGAGCATAGGAATGTCATTTCCAATCAGCAATATGTCATCTACATAGAAGATTAGAAATACCAGCGCTCTCCCACTTTCCTTCTTGTAAACACAAGGCTCTTGTTTGTTTTTTATGAAGCCAAACTCCTTTACAAATTCATCAAATCAAATGTTCCAACTCCGAGATGCTTGCTTTAGCCCATAAATGGACTTCAGAAGTTTGCATACCTTTCCAGCATTGTTGGGATCGACAAAACCTTCGGGGTGCATCATATACATGTCCTCAGTTAGGATTCCATTTAGGAAAGCCGTCTTGACATCCATCTTCCATATTTCATAGTCGAAATGTGCATAAATGGCTAGAATTATTCGTATAGATTTAAGCATCGCTACGACCAAGAAAGTCTCGTCGTAGTCAACTACTTGAACTTGTCGAAAACCTTTTGCAACAAGTCGAGCTTTATTAATGTGAACATTTCCATCCATATCAATCTTCTTCTTATAGATCCATTTGCACTCGATGGCTTTCAAACCATCAGGCAGGTCAACCAAGTTCTAAACTTGATTGTCTCCCATGGACTCTATCTCAGATGTCATGGCGATCAGCCATTTCTCAGAGTCTGGGTCCACCATCGCTTCTTCATAGGTCGCAGGCTCATCATTGTCTAACAATAATAATTCTCGCGCTTCGCGGAGCCCCGCCGATCTTCGTGGTTGTGGTGCTTCTGTTACCACGGGTTCCTCAACTTGTTCTGCTACAATAGCATCACTCGTAGAAGCATCCCCAACTGACTCATATTGAACTTCTTCAAGTCGCACCGACCTTCCACTTGTTCCCTTTGTGAGAAACTCTTTCTCTAGGAAAACACCGCTATGAGCGACAAACACTTTTCCCTCCTCTCGGTTGTAGAAGTAATACCGTAAGGTTTCCCTCGGATATCCCACGAAAATGCACTTATCCGATTTGGGTGTTAGCTTGTCCGACTGAAGTCGCTTGACAAATGCATCACAACCCCAAATCTTTAGAAAAGACAAACTGGGATTCTTTTCAGCCCACATATCATATGGTTGATGGGTTTCGCGGCATAGTAAATCAAAATTTTCTACGGATGCGAACAGAGGGAAGCCAAGATCTAATCTGGGAGATGCAAACAACGAGAGAGATTGGACTAGATCTTCATACCCTTGAAGATTCGCACAGCAGAACGTTCGTCGAAACGTTGGTGATGTAGTCGTACTCGCTTCTCCTCCTCGCGATCCGATCCGATCTAGCACCACAAGTGGCGATGCCTCCGTGAGATGCACACGTGCGTCACCTCTATGTATACTCCTTCCTTGGTCCAGCAAGTACGGTGGAGAGATGGGTTGGATCTACAACGCGACGGCGCGGTGCAATTGGTGGAGAATTTCTGCAGCAGGGCTTCGCCTACAAGCAGGGAGGAGAGAGAGGGAGGCGGCGGCTAGGGTTGGAGGGAAGGTGTGGGGGTGGTGCGCCCCAGCCCTCTATATATAGAGGGGTGGGCAGCCCCAGCCCTCCCCAAGCCAAACCGGCCCCAAGGAGGAAGAGTGGGGGGAAACCCCCCTTCTAGAAGGTCTATCTAGAGTTTAAACTCTCTTTGGCCGGCTGGGCCCTATGGGGCCTTGTTCCCCTGGCCCAATGCGGCCAGGGCACTCCCTCATAGGCCCATGCCCCCTCCCGGAAGGTGGGGCCACGTTGGTCCCCTTCCGGAAGGTTCTAGAAGCTTCCGGTACAATACCGATTAACCCGGAACAATTCCGAACTCCAAAAACTACACTGCCTTATACGAATCTTATTCTCCGGACCACTCCGGAACCTCTCGTGATGTCCCGGATCCCATCCGAGACTCCGAACAAAAACTCATAAACCAATTATCCAATTTATCCTAGTGTCGAGACACGTTAAGTGTGTGACCCTACGGGTTCGAGAATATGCAGACATGATCTTCTATCAATAATCAACAGCGGGGTCTGGAAACCCATATTGACTCCCACACATTCATCGATGATCATATCGGACGAACCACAATGCCAGGATTCAATCAATCCCATATATATATTCCCTTCGTCTCGCGATATTTTACTTGCCCGAGATTTGATCGTCGGTACCGTCATACCTAGTTCAATCTCGTTCACAGCAAGTACTTTACTCGTTCCGTAATCCGATATCACTTTGTGATTAACTCCTTAACCACATGCTTGCAAGCGGTGTTGATATCGATTACCGAGTGGGCCCGAAGTATATCTCTCCGACTTGGGAGGGACAAATCCCATCTCGATACATACAACCCAACAGATACTTTCCGATCACCTGAGAGACACCTTTATGATCACCCTCTCATAGGATGACGTTTGATGACCTCAAAGCTTTCTTCCGATACCAGGGAGTTGTATTATCTCATGGTCTAAGGAATACAATATTTGACATAAGAAAAGCTTCGCAAAGACGAACACGATGACACGATCTAATTGCTTCGCTTAGTTTGGGTCTGTCCATCATATCATTCTCCCAATGATATGATCTCATTATCAATTGACAACTCATGTCTATGGTTAGGACACCTTAACCATCATTGATCAATGAGCTAGTCCATAGAGGCGTACTAGGGACACGGTGTTGTTCACAAACCACACAAGTATTAAAGTTTCCGCTTAATACAATTCTAGCATGGAATATAAACATTATCATGAACAAGAATTATAATAATAACATCTTTATTATTGCCTCTAGGGTATAATTCCAACAATGGTGTCTTCACTACGGATTTAGATGGTACCCTATTAAGTGTGAAAGCTGCCGTTTCTAGAGCGTAACCCCAAAATGACAATGGAAAATCCGACTGGCTCATCATCGATCGAACCATGTCCAACAAAGTTCGATTGCGCCGTTCAGAGACCCCGTTTCTTTGAGGCGTTCTGGGCGGCGTGAGTTGTGGAACAATTTCGTAACTCTTAAGATGATCGCTAAATTCGTGACTCAAATATTCACCTCCACGATCAGATCGCAAGGCCTTTATTTTCTTGCCACCTTGATTCTCTACCTCATTCTAAAAATCCTTGAACTTTTCAAAAGTTTCAAACTTATGCCTTATCAAGTAGACATAACCATATCTACTGAAATCATCAGTGAAAGTAATGAAGTAGTGATATCCCCCTCTGGCTGTCGTGCTCATTGTTCCACATACATCAGTATGTATGAGTTCCAAAAAGTCTGTCACTCTCTCGGGTAAACCCGAAAAAGGCGACTTGGCCATCTTTCCAAGTAAACAATCCTGACATGTCTTGTATGATTCAAAATCAAACGAAGTTAGAAGACCATCACCATGGAGCTTCTTCATGCGCTTTTCACTTATATGCCCCAAACGACAATGCCATAAATAGGTAGGACTCAAATCATTAGGCCAAAGCCTTTTAGCACTAACATTGTAAACAGATGCATCATCAAGATTTAAAATAAATAACCCATTCACAATGAGAGCATTATCCATAAACATATCATTCTTAGAGATTACACAACCATTGTTCATACTCGCAAATGAATATCCATCCCTCGTCAAACATGAAGTTGATAAAATGTTTCGACCCATACTAGGAATTTAATAACAATTCTTCAACTCCATAATAAATCCTGGCGGAAGGTGAAGTTGCATGACGCCGACGAACAATGCAGCAACCCTTGCTTTATTTCCGACGCGAAAATCCACTTCGCCTATCTGCATTTCTCTAGTCCTTATTAGCCCCTGCATCAAATTGCAAATATGAGCAACCGATCTGGTATCAAATACCCAAGAGTTAACATAGGAATCAGTGAGAAGAATGTCCACAACATTTACAACAAGCGTACCTGAGTGGGAAGTACTCTTACTTCCACTCTTCTTCAAAGAAGCTTGGTACTTGTTGTAGTTTCTCTTCCAGTGACCATGTTCATGACAAAAGAAGCACTCAATGTCATCTGCAGGTCCAGCCTTTTGCTTGGGTGCAGACTTAGGGATCGTATCCTTAGCATTGCCCTTCTTCTTCCAAGAAGTACCCTTTTTCTTGAAGCTAGGCTTGTTCTGCACAGCCATCACATGGCTATGCCCTGCACACTTCTTCATGTCACTTTCTGCTATTTTAAGCATCCCACATAATTCATTAAGGCCCTTCTCCACCCCATGCATATGGTAGTTCGAAATGAACTGCCCATAGCTGGATGGAAGAGACGCCAAAATGAAGTCAGTGGACAACTCTTGGCCTAGTGGAAAACCAAGTTTTTCCAAAGTCTGACTGTAACCAACCATTTTGATCACATGGGGCCTACAGTTGCTCCCTCTGCTAGCTTGCATTCGACAAAGGACTTGGCAACATTGTACCTCTCAGTCCTTGCCTGATCTTGGAACATGTACTTAAGCTCTACGATCATATCGTACGCTTCCTGATCCTCAAACTTCTTTTGGAGTTCAGGTTCCATGCATGCAAGCATAAGACAGCTAACCTCAAGAGAATCATCACATGCTCTCTTGTAGGCATTCTTGAGGGCAGAAGATACATTATCAGCGGGTTCATCGGGGATTGGGGTATCCATAACCGTTTCCTTTTTATCAGACCTGAGAACAATTCTCAGGTTATGGACCCAGTCCGAATAGTTTGTTCCATTTAGTTTATCTTTGTCAAGAATCAAACGCAAAGAGAAAGTTGATGTAGTGTTAGATGCCATTGATCTACAACATAAAACATGCAAAATACTAAGCCATGTAGCCATGAAAGAGTAAAACATATTAAACAATTTAATGGCATATACTCCCACTTAAATCCATATCCCTTTATTGATACTAAGTGATTCAAGATCCACAATTAACAAGTCGACTAGTGAGCTTTAGCATCACTGCTAGAAGACAAGGTAAATCGGTAAGCAACACTTGCTAATCATATCACATATGACTCTTGTTGTTGGGTGACATATCTATGTCAAAACTAGGCGCCCAACCTTTATGCCCCAAGGTCCTTAACTGTTAAGATGACCTTGTCAAGCTCACCAACCCTTATGCGTGTAGGTATCCGATACAAACCCATCCAGTCAAGGAAAACCGCGGCACCCTAATTTCATAGGCCCAGGACCTTGTCAAGCTCACCAACCCTTATGCGTGTAGGTATCCGATACAAACCCATCCAGTCAAGGAAAACCGCGGCACCCTAATTTCATAGGCCCACCAACGATTGTACATGACATAGGATGGTGAAAGGTTTGGTTGGGAGGGCATGGTTTAACTTAAACTTTGTCAGGGATCGTTCTACTTCTATCATCTAAGCATGCATAGTAGTAAAACGCAAAAGAATAGAATTCACATATGATGTGACACAGTATGGCCCATTTTCTCATGGTGATCTCCATCGCCATAGAACCTGTCCACCATGATGATCTCCATCTTCATGTTCCATGTGAGCCATCTTCCAAGTGATGAGTCCTCCAAGAACTAATACAAGCTATTACTCCTAACAGCTAGTAATCAAAATTACATAGTATTGGTATCAACACAAGTTGGCACGCAGGCCATTACAATAAATGACAACACATATGGCTCCAGCCGTGTTGCCCTACTCACGACACGCAGGTCATGCAAAATTTCATACATGCATCACATACATATATGGGCCACACTGATCACATACATCCTGCAAAAACAAGTTATGCATAGAATCGCATTCTACCGAATCATGTGACATCGCATCACCTACTTACCTGAATGAGATACAAAAGGGGATATGATTAAGGGGGGTCTAGGCGGTCTCCCCCTGCGGGGTTCGAAGGGGCAGAGCCCCTCGCGGAAAATCAAAATTTACCATAAACCGACTCCTGTCCCGATTCAATCAAACTCCTTTGATCACGGTACATCGATTTTAGATCTAGGTTTCGATTCAATCAATCATATTGATCTTCGCTTGATTCAATAGGATTAATGTGTCACTGTCTACCCCGATGGCGGAAACCGACCGCCATATAAACGATCACATCATTCATATCAATCTGCATATCACCATATGCAAACATCCCGAAACTATAACTGAATAGCATCGGCTCTGATACCACTATAGGGATACGGGTAGGCTACACTAGCGCAAATCAAAAAAATTCTACCGCATATACCAGGATTACTGTTGTCATAGATCACGGGATTACCACTAGACGCGCAGTTGCGGAATCAATGAAGCGCGTCAAGGCAGTGCAGACGTTCCACGTCTCCTCCTTGTCCTCGTCCCATGAGAAGCTCCCCTTGCGCGGCTCGTCCAAGTGCCACAGATGCGGCACCTCCGAGGTATCCACACGTGCGGGGTGAAAGCGTCAGACGCCGGACTGCTAGGTCCGCGCGTGCAACACAGGCGAGTGGTGTGGCGGCTGGGTGGAATGGTCTAACCCTAGTCAGCTCGCCCCACCCTCTCTTATATAGGCATCCCTAGTAGGATTCTACATTATCAGCCCATTATTAACCTAAACCTGGTCTAATTCGGATCCAATCCTCATTAGCCTTCCAACCCCTTAAGTGTGTGACCCTATAGGTTCATATACGTGTAGACATGACACGAATACACTTATTCTGTCAATAGTTGGTAGCAGCCTCTAGCAAGACCTGCCAACTCCTAAACGTATACAAAGATCATATCGGACGAACCATCACAAGGTTTAGTACATGTCTTTCCCTTTGCCTCGCGATATTTGGTCTAGCTCCAAGCTGACCTCTCTTTCTCGATACCGTAACTCGGAATCCCTTTACTAGGTTAACTTTTAACCTTATGTAGCATGGCCATGCATTTCTGGATCCGATCACTCGAGGGGCCCAGAGATATCTCTCTCAAGTAGAGAGGGGCAAATCCCATCTTGATTGACCAGGCCTTGCAGCATGTTTCAGGACAAACCCGAAAGCTACCTTTATGACTACCCAGTTACGGAGTATCGTTTGATAGCCCCAAAGTAGGCTGACCCACATCTCAAGTACATGTGACAATCTCAGGTCGAAGGACAAAACGTACACGATGTGTAGAGAGAGCTGTAAGTCTAATTGCCAGTCTCAAGTTGGGTCAGTCCAACCCCATGTTCATAACATGTGTCCACATCATTGGTTTGACATCTCCATGTGTATGACTTGCGAAACATAGTCATCAACCAATCGATGTGCTAGTCTAATATTCACTTGTGTCCTCACATGAAGTCCGACTAGGGACAAATATTAAATAACCATACAAGTAAAGAGTTTCACAAACAGTTCACATAATTATCATTCAATACAAGTTGCCTGATATGGATATTCAAGGAACATTACAGTAACTCATGGATACATATGAAATATAATCATCTCTATGATTGCCTCTAGGGCATATTTCCTTCAAATACAATTCAAATGTATTGACCCTTGTGGTTGTAATTTATTATTTTGCAAGTTTGTTTGATGTTAGTGAAGTGTGTTGATTAGGATTACAAGTCTACTACCAACATGATTGCCTGTGGCACTTTGAAGATGAAGGACTCCATGTTATAGTTATTTCTGCTGCATTGTAATGTGATAGTGTAAGATCCCTCCCTTTATAAAGGTAAGGATCCCTGTGATTGCAATGCTAGTCCCTGGATCAATAGCTAGCATCCACAGTTAAGATGTAATATCAATAAACAAAGGTCATAATACAACTTTATAACCAGGAATAAAATAATTCATTACATCTTACATAGCTCATTTGGCTATCTCATTACAATGCAGCAGAAATAACAATAGCATGGGGTCCTTCATCTTCAAAGTGTCACAGGCAGTCATGTTGGTTGTAGACTTGTAATCCGAATCAATAAACTTCACTAACATCAAACAAACCTGCAACATAATAAGTTACAGCCACAAGGGTCAATACATTTGAATTGTATTGGCAAGTGATACTATGATAGTATAGTGGAGTCTATCATCTATATGCATTTGGCTAAGTGAAGCTTAGGCTTGCTTTGCTCTTATCATTTGAAAAACACTAAGTTTTTGTTTGTCAAAAATCACCCAAGGAACCACCAATAGAAATTGGTGAACCTTAAACCCTTGTTCAACCACAAGTTTTTACTTAGAAATTGGGATGAGGAGGTTCTTGATAGCTTCCATGTCTTGATGCTCAAATTGTCCAATACCAGGGACATGGCTAAGTACTTAGATTTTACACTCTACAGAGGTGGTGCACTTTCCCCACAAGACTTGGTTTCACCAAGACAAGATCTTTCAGAAGCCTTCCCTTAGACCAGAATGGACGCGTTCCAACCTATCATCCCCTACCACCAACTGTCCATTTGGCTAAGTTATTGGAACCTATATGATCCAGGCAGAGCCCATAATGCCAAATGGCTGCACTTGAAGCTTCTCAACATTTGACATCTCAAATCTCTTTTTTCCTGGGTGGCCATCCACAAGTGAGATACACAAGGTAAACCATAGAAATGGGCCTTGTGTAACTACTCAACACAAACCATTCCTTCCATTCCACCCAGGTGATTATTTCCCTTAGTTGTTTTATTAAACAAAACACAAGTCCTTGACTTAGAAATATTCCATAGCATGAAATATAATCCACCCTTGTTTTCTACTAGCTAAGATAAGCATGATAGTAGTAGGAATCTTAACTTAGGAAATTTCTACTAAGGTTTCATCTACTAGGATTTCCATGGCATAGTTTATACTTAGCAAAATTCCATGCAAGTCCTACTTAGAAATATCACTAATGCATAGTGAAAAATAATGGGACAAAAGTATGAAGCATCACTTGCCTTTTTGGTAGAGAGTATAAGTTCACTCCTTGATCTTGCAATATTCACACTCTTCAAATTCCACTACAATTGTCAACACCCGGATTTTTAATCCCAGATGCCTGTTATGCCATACATCGCAATCCCAGGATTACCATTTTTGCGAGACATAATAGAATTGGATACCATAGTACATCATCCATTACAAACCGTACATAAGTCTTACACAAATAGGGATCTCATGATCCAGTTCTTAATACAATTTCAAGCAGCGAAATACGTAATAATAACAGTAGTGTAGGCGAAGGTCCATCTTCGGGGTCACAGGCAATGCTGACGATGGGAGATGATCCTAGTTGTCGTAATCTTCATGGGGTCCATCCTCCAGGTACACCTCTTCATAGTCTGGCCACAGGAATAGCCAGGGACAAATCCATGAGTACTCTTTAAGTACTCGCAAACTAATACTAACAAGTGAAGGGGTTTTTTAATAATAGGACACTAGGCTCTAGGGTTGTTTTGCAAAATCCAGATTTATCTCTACTAGTTCAGAAGCAAGAGAAGCTAGTCACAATTTTATAACTCCTAGGTAGGACCTTGTATTTCATATCACAACACTAGTGTGGTCAAGTCAAAGTCTCAATTCATTTCACAAGTCTTTTGGGAAAGTCTGACGGGGGAACAGTATGGCCACTCCAACTGTCCATAACCGCAGACGCGGCTATTCGAATAGTTTGACACTCTGCAGAGATTGTACACATTCACCACAACATTCGATACATCCGTGAGGAATAATCCTGAATTCACCATACTCAGTATGCGGATAATCAATCCTAACCTTTCAATTACATGCCCTAGTATAAGCACCTCTCCTGTGAGTTTGGCCTCCCAACCATGACCAACTGTCATCTTGGGTACTGCACAGGTGGACAATCTTCACAAGGTAGCCTCAGCTCAGACTTTGGCCATGAGGGAACTAATACTAAGGTATATAAGTTTCCAGTCAATCCCTACCCAATTCTCGGGTATTGTGTTTGTACGATAAAAATTGTAATGGTATCGCATCCAGACAACCATCATTTTTATAAAGGGCTAAGTCTCATGCCTTAATATTTTCATCACCAAAATCATCTGGTGTTCGGAAACACATGTCCAAAACATCTCAGTAGAATGATCCATCATTCTAAGGTTTTCATAACCATTTTCACCAAGTATTCCCATCTAAATTTGATCAAGTTTTATGCTTAGCACTAGCATCTACAAGTGGGGGTAAGTACTAATGAGGGGTGGTACACAAGGGGTGTTCTAACTAAGTTCAATCTTATGCCTTGGGATGATATCAAGATTATAGATTAGGCCAAATTTTATGCTCTTTATGCAACCTTCAAATATCTTTCTAGTATCTATAATTCACTTAAGTAAACTCTAAGTAATAGCTTTGGTAAAGAAAAAAATAGAAAGCTTGCACTTAAAACTAGGAGGGGTATCAAGTGGGTATGATCACATATGCTTAAGGCATATAGTTGACATGGTAGCAAGCAAGTATTAGCTTGCAAAATTGCAAGTATAAGCTTGCATAGGTCAACTTGATTAGTAAGGCTTGCCTTGTGCAGAGCAGTGGTTGAAGTTCTCCTCGGCTTCTTCTTCGTAGAATCCTCCTTCCTCCTCGTATCCTTGGTCGGTACTAGCGTCTATAAATAAATACGATGTACACAATCACCAAACAATACTTAAATACTTGCAATCATCACACAAAAGGGTCCTATAGATGATCTAGCATCATCACTAACATTACAAGATTAAAGCTTGGTTTAATTCCTTTTATTTTTAGAAAAGTAATTTCTACTCATTGAAAAACTACTTAAGTTTTAATATTCTCCAAACCAAACATGGTATCATCTTGACACATGTCATCACCACATATTTTAGTCCATGGGAATGTGATTTAAAGTGGTGTCACAATTTAATAAGGTTTTACCCTTTTATTTTAATTAAATAAGTGACTAGAAATGCTTATGTGGTATTCCTTTATTACTTGAACATTACTTCTGTAAGTAAACCCATATATTTTTATATATTCTGAAAACTATGGTTGAATGTGATTTTTGCGAGTTGGAATCAACTCAAAAGCTATTATGGTTTTAATTTGAAAAATGTTTGAATGCAGAAAAGCTTCTTCCTTGTTATTTTTACCAAAGATGATCTGCATCTCCAAATGAGTTGAATCCAACGGGCTTGGATTCAGCATTTCCAGACCTTTCTAACAAAATTGGTTTCATTCAATTTGGTTCACTGAATCGACCTGGGTTGATTTTTGAAACTAGGTACAGAAGTGTGTTTGAAATAAAATGGAAAAGGTTATATCCAAATAACTGGGCTGCGCGGGAAATGATACTGGGTCGGCCTGCTAAGCACAGCGCTTACACGGGCTGGTTAAGTTGTTGTCCCCACGCGTCAGTGAGACGAGGGGGTACGAAGCGGTATGGGGCGATGTGGTGCGTTCGATCTGGTTCTAATCCAACGGCTGAGGGTCATCATCGACGTTGGGCAACGCCGGCGAGACAGAAACCTAGCGCGGCCAGTGGGGGTCGTTGGGGGCTCACCGGGGTTCAAGCGAGAGTTGGCGAGGTGGGCGAACGACGAAGTCGACGACGGCGAACCTCCAGGTACCGGCAGCTTCTCCTGGGGCGGCTCCAATCGCTGGCCCCCTTCTTCTCCAGAGGCGGCGGGCTCCGGTGAAATTCCGGTGATGCGCTGCTCGCCTTGCTTCAGGAACAGGGTGGAACGATCAGTGAAGAGAGGGGAGTGAAATGGTGTGCTCAATTCGGCTGTGGGTGGCCTCTATTTATAGTCGCGACGACGAGACCGAACGGCATGGGCAGGCGATGGTGGCGACATGGCTACGGGCGGTTAGAGGTATGGCCGGCGGTGGCGATCGCTTGGTGGTCTCCTGGCGATGCTCTACGGCTTTAATGCGCGTGTAGGGGCGGTGCAGTTTGGTCTGGAACGCTCGACGTTCTGCGCGGCAGAGGCGGCATCTTCGACGGCGAGCGGTGGCTACGGGGCACGGGCGGTGAAATGGGCATGTCTGGCGTGTTCCTAGGACGGTGGGGAGCATGTTGGCGGGCGGCGAGGGCTCGAGGTGGTCGGGTTGCGTGGGAACGGTGCGTGCTCTGCGGCGCACGTCGGCATGGTCGACAGCGGCACGGGCGCGGTGTTCCTGGGTGCTCTGGCCAATGTCTTCGAGGCAGGGCTGCTCGAGAGGGGGCGGTGAGGCATGGGCTACCTCCCAGACAAGGTTGGCACGGCTAGTTTCTTCCCTAGCTTGCTGTCTACATGTGGATGGCAAGGGTGCACTTGGCTATTCACCATTCATGACATTGGCGAGCTCACAGTGGTGCTAGTGATTAGTTAAGTTTGTTAGATGATCTACTAAGGCTAGTGGTGTCCACAGAGGGAACAAGTTAGGCTCAAAACACTGCACATTATAGTGTTTTGATTTGAATCTGCAAGGTGTTTGATGAAATGGCCGCAAGAATTCAAGTTTTGAATTTTGAAAAGATTTTTGGTGGGTGTGCTAGGTTGGTGCTGGTGAGTCTGCAGATGCTTGGGTTTTGAAAGTTGAGCTTGTTTGAGTGGTTTTTGAAAAAGTGGGATCTTCCCATATGATAAAGATTCAATTTTGAATTGTCATTTAAACTATGCATTTGAATGTTTCTGGATGATCACAAAGTGGGCCTTGATACTTTGTTATGAGTACAATCAAGGGGTGCAAAGATCCAGAAAAGTTTCTGTTAAGTTCTGAAAGTTTAGGACATCCAAAGTAGGCATGGGAGTTAAATTGGTCAAAATGACCATTCCCTTATTTTATTTGTTTTGATTTACTTGTCTTTGAGAAAAGTTTGGGAATTGTTTAGATGATGTTTATTTCACCAAATAGTCCATTTACAAGCAAAGGAGCACGCAAACAAGTTGGTTTTAAAGAATTCAAATGAAATGCATACTCACATGCATGCTTTCATATTTTTATTTAGAAAAGTTTTTGTTAACCCTAATTTTGATGATTAGTGTTTGATGATCCATGTTTAGTATTTTTGGGATGTTACAAATCTTACCCCCTTAAACAAAATCTCGTCCCGAGATTTGACAAAGGACGAAAAGATTACCTAGGATTTGAAGAGATCGAGAAACTCCGTCCTGATGTGATCTTCGCTCTCCTAGGTAGCTTCCTCTTCTGTGTGATTGCTCCACTGAATCTTGAGAAACTTGATGCTTTGGGTTCAGGTAGTTCTGAAAGCTTCTTCCAAAATACGGATGGGTACTTCGAGATAGGTCAGGTCATCGTTGATCTCTATGGTCTGGTGATCTATATTCTTGAACACTTCGGTCTTCTCGGGGACTTCGAGACACTTGCAAAGTAACGAGATATGGAACACATGGTGCACTGCTGACATCTCTTCGGGTAGTTCCAGTTGATACGACACTTCTCCTCAACGGTTCAGAATTTTGAAAGGTCCGATATATCTTGGGGCTAACTTTCCTTTGAGTTAGAAACGCTGCATTCCCTTCAATGGCGACACCTTTAGATAAACAAAATCTCCTATGTTGAAGGCGAGGTCTCTACGTCTCTTGTCGGCGTAACTCTTCTGTCTGGAATGGGCGGTCTTGAGGTGCTCACGAATCTTGTGAACCTTCTCTTCTGCTTCTCGTAGGATGTCGGATCTGAAAATCTAACTCTCTCCTACTTCCGACCAGTTCAAAGGGGTGCGACACTTCCTTCCATACATGAATTCAAATGGGGCCATTTGCAAATTGGCTTGATAACTGTTGTTGTATGAAAATTCTGCAAACGGCAGACAGTCTTCCCACTTGGATCCATATTCTAACACACATGCTCTCAGCATATCTTCGAGTATTTGATTTACTCGCTCCGTTTGTCCATCGGTCTGAGGGTGATATGCGGTGCTGAAATCTAGGCGGGTTCCTAAACCTTCTTGGACTTTCTTCCAGAATCTCGAGGTAAACTAAGTTCCTCGATCCGATACGATGTTCTTGGGGACTCCATGCAAACTGACTATTCTAGCGATGTACAACTCCGCTATCTTCGAACTCTGATATGTGCTATTGACGGGTAAGAAATGGCCGACTTTGGACAATCAGTCCACTATGACCCAGATAGAGTCATTTCCCCTACTAGAAGTAGCCAATCCGGTGATAAAGTCCATTCCAACGGAATCCCATTTCCATTCCGGAATCTGCAAGGGTTGTAACAATCCAGCGGGTCTTTGATGTCCTGCCTTGACTCGTTGACATATGTCACATTTGGAGATATAACTTCCGATTTCTCTCTTCATCTTATGCCACCAAAATTGCTCTTTCAAATCCTGATACATCTTAGTTCCTCCGGGATGGATAGAATAAAAAGTATCATGAGCTTCTTTCAACTCCGAATCTGCTGGTACACAAAGGCGTCCTTTGTACCACAACACTCCTTCTTCGTCTTCGGTGAATCCGGGTACTTTGCCTGTACCGATACGATGCTTGATTCCATCGATACTAGCATTTCCCTTCTGTGCCTCTTTGATCTGACTGATCAAAGTGGGTTGAAGTTCTATGCTAGCCAAAAATCCTTCACTTACTAATTCCATTCGAAAATCTTCCATCTCTTTGTTTAAGCTTGGTTGCTCCTTTAAAATCATGGAGTTCAAGCGGCACGACAATCTGCTAAGGGCGTCTGCTACCACATTGGCCTTACTAGGGTGATAGTGAATGTCCAGATCGTAATCCTTGATTAACCCAATCCATCTTCTCTGTCTCATATTCAGCTCCTTCTGAGTGAATATATACTTCAGAGTTTTGTGATCCGAATAGATCTCACAACGGTTTCCCATCAGGTAATGTCTCCATGTCTTCAGGGCTAGAACTACGGCTGCGAGTTCGAGGTCATGGGTTGGGTAATTTTGCTCATGTTGCTTCAGTTGTCGAGATAGATAAGATATAACTTTTCGTTCTTGCATTAGCACACATCCGAGACCGATCTTGGATGCGTCACAATACACATCAAAGGGCTTCGTGATATCCGGCATGATCAAGAGTGGGGATGAAATCAATCTTATCTTGAGTTCTTGAAAACTCGCTTCACATTTGTCGGTCCATTCAAACTTCTTGTCCTTTTTCAGCAATTGGGTCATGGGTCTGGCGATACTCGAGAATCCTTCTACGAACTTGCGGTAATATCCCGCCAATCCGAGAAATGCACGAACTTAGGTTTGAGTGGTTGGGGCTTCCCAATCTTCTACATCTTTCACTTTGGCAAGGTCAACGGCAATTCCTCCGGGTGATACAATGTGACCGAGGAATCCTACTTCTTGTAACCAGAATTCACTTTTGCTAAACTTGGCATACAACTGATGCTCTCTAAGGGTTCCAAGAATGTCCTTAGGTGTAGCTCATGTTCTTCTTCCGATTTGGAATAAATCAGAATATCATCAATGAAAACAACGACAAACTTATCCAGGAAGTCCATAAAAATCTTATTCATGAGATTCATGAAATAAGCGGGGGCATTGGTTAATCCAAAAGACATGACTGTATACTCGTACAATCCATATCTGGCGGTAAAGGCAGTCTTGGGAATATCCTCTGCACGAATTTTGAGTTGATGATAGCGAGTTCTAAGATCAATCTTAGAAAACACTTTGGCACCGGTCAACTGATCAAACAAATCTTCTATCTTGGGAAAGGGGTACATGTTCTTGATGGTGACATCATTCAACTTCCGGTAATCCATACACAAACGGTTACCTCCATCTTTCTTGTCCACAAACAAGACAGGTGATCTCCAAGGTGATGCACTTGGTTGAATCAATCCAATTTCCAACATGGAATCCAGTTGCTTCTTCAGTTCTGCTAGATCCGATGGGTTCATACTATATGGTCTCTGGGCTATGGGTCCAGTTCCGGGGATTAGTTCAATAATAAACTCGATATCCCGATCTAGGGGCATACCGGGCAAAACATCTGGAAATAAATCGGGGTATTCATAGACTATCCGGACTTGGTCAATGGTAGGTTGGGCTATACTCTTGTTGCATTTGAATTGGCAAGGTAAGGTTTCGGATATATGCTTGACTGATATTCCGGCTATACTGGTCATGGTTATGGCTTTCTTGGCACAGTAAATCAATCCTTTATGTTTGGACATCCAATCCATTCCTAGTACTACTTCCAAACCTTTAGTTCCGAGTACTATCACATTAGCATAAAAATCTATGCCATGGATTCGGATAGGGACGGCTTTGCAAATTTGCCTAGCCTTGGTGGTTGATCCGGGAATTTGAACAATCATGACATGCTTCAGTTTGGTTGGTTGAATTTTACTAGTGCATGCAAATTCTTCGGTGACAAATGAATGTGATGCACCAGAATCAAACAACACTCTTGCAAATACTGAATTAACAGAAAACATACCCAGCACGACGTCTGGCGCTTCCTGAGCTTCTTCAGCATGCATGAGAAAAAGACGGCCATTGCGGTTGAGCGAATTCCCTGGGGAAAACCTTCTTCCGGTTGAACACGGCCTCTTGCTGAGCTGGGGCATTGGCATTGGGTGCTGCGGCATTCTTCTTGTTGGGGCACTCGTTGGAATACTGGCCTTTATTTCCACAGTCAAAACAAGTCACTTGCGACTTGTCCTTTGCTGCTACAGGAACATCATTGCTTCCAGTCCTTAGGGCAGTGTTGGTGTTGGCGGTAGCATTGTTGTTGTTGAACTTGGGTGGGGCACGATTGAAATTGCTAGAGTTGTCGGGCTTGTTGTGATTTCCTCCGGGCCTTGGGTTTCCATGGTTGGGGTAGGTCAGACGGTTCATCGGGGGTCTGTTGGTTCTTGGGGAAAATCCTGAAGATGGGTTAGGGAGATACTTTGGGGTCTGATGGGTTCCTGGCTGATGCATCATGCGACGTTTGCGGTTCTCATTGGCTTGGTTGATCTTTCCTTCCATCTGGATGGCTGAGTCGACAAGGGCTTCAATATCAGCAAAGGGGATATTGACTAACACTGCCTGCATCTCATCATGCAGATCATTCAGGAATCTCTCTTTCTTCTTGGCTTCGGTGTCGATCTCATCCGGGGCATACCTAGCTAATGACAAAAAAAATTCACGGTATTCCACTACAGTCATCCTTCCTTGCTTCAGTTCTCTGAACTCGTCTCTCATCCTCTTGATTAAACCCGGTGGCACATGGGTTCTGCAGAAATTGACCTTGAATTCCTCCCAGGTCATCATCTGGCCTCCGGTCATTGCGCGCACACTGTTCCACCATGCCCTGGCATCTCCGGCTAGATAGTAGGTGGCGAATAGAACTTTCTCGTTGGCTTCTACTCCAGCGACTTCTAGGTTATTTTCCATGGTCTGTAGCCAATCATTGGCGTCTAGGGGTTCTTCTGACTTAGTGAAAACAGGTGGGTTGGTATTCTGGAAATTCTTGAGCTTAGATCCATGGTTGTCCTGATTTCCGTGGCCTTGGTTGTTGTGGGCTAGCTGAGCTATCTGTTGCAGGGTGGCTAGGTTGGCTTGACGTTCCGCTCTTTCAGCTTCACGGTCAGAAGTCAACATTTGGAGAATCTGCAACATCGGGTCCGGGGATGAACCACTTCCTCCGCGTGGCATCTGAAGATTGAGATAGCTCATGAGAAAAGAGGGGAATTTCTAAGGTTCTGGGTTTTGAAAAGTTTTCAAAGTTTGACTCAGATTTTATAGTAACTTGCTTTTCATTCATTCATTCATAGCACACGGTACAACACACACCAAAATAAAGAAAAACAGATGGTTTTAAGAACCATTCTGAAAACTACGATATAGTGGGACCGGATACTACTCACTACGCTAGTGCTCAAGTGGTACTACTCCTCGGAATTTGTGGCTTCATCATCATCGATGAAGGCAAAATCATCCTCATCGGTGAAGAAGTCCATAGCCTGATCCTCCAGAAAATCATCGTCATCGCTGAGATAGGAGTAGGGGTCTCCACGAAGATCCTCTCCAGCATTCTCCCTTTCCTCCAACTGCATGTCTCTCTCGTGGATGGTCTCCTCCAAAGATGAGATACAGTGGCAAAGACGAGCAATAATGCTCTCCTTCTTATCGAGCTGACGGCAGCGATACTTGTGATCCTTTGCTAGCATGGCGATGGTCTGATCCTTCATCTTGATGATGGCAGACTTGTGGATCGAGTAGTCATGGCAGTTATCCAACTCCTGCTGATGATCGTACATCATGAACCTAAGGTGGTCCAATTGGGTCTTCAGCTCGTGATGGTATGGGGCTTCCAGTGGTTGTCCATTAGCATCACGCCTTGGGCAAAACTCAAAGCGGGTTCGATTGATCTGATTGATGTTCTGCCCACACAGATGGGAAAGAGCTTCCTGCATAGCCCGGACAAGTCCATCGAGCCAGTTGTTCTCTCTCAAGGTAAACTGAATTCCTTCCGCAGTGGGAGGTTCAATCTTTCCTCGGAGACTTGCAACAATTAGCCACTTCAGGGCTTCTCCTCCTTGATCATCGAGCTGAGCTCCGAAGAACTCGGGGTGCGGACGCTCCAGAAGTTCCGAAAGCTGGTCTAAATCCCTCTCAAAGATAAGGCCGCCTCCATTCCCCAACTGATAAAACTTGTTGTACTTTACGTCCATCTAGAAGAAGATAAGATGAGTAAGTTAGTAGAGTGATCAAGTGTGTCAAAATTTTATGTATTTTGCAAGAGTTTTTGAGGAATCATGAATTTTCATGAAAGAATTAAAGGGATAAGAATGAGAATAAGTTTTTTTAAATATTTTCTTCCTTTGGTTTTGAAACTAAGTTTTTGATTCAAACGTCCAGTCTAACTAGGGTCTCCTATGGTCAGGATCACTGTGATACCAACTTGTCAACACCCGAATTTTTAATCCCAGATGCCTGTTATGCCATACATCGCAATCCCAGGATTACAATTTTTGCGAGACATAACAGAATTGGATACCATAGTACATCATCCATTACAAACCGTACATAAGTTCTTACACAAATAGGGATCTCATGATCGAGTTCTTAATACAACTTCAAGCAGCGGAATACGTAATAATAACGGTAGCATAGGCGGAGCTCCATCTTCGGGGTCACAGGCAATGCTGATGATGGGAGATGATCCTAGTTGTCGTAACCTTCCTGGGGTCCATCCTCCAGGTACTCCTCTTCATAGTCTGGCCACGGGAATAGCCAGGGACAAAGCCATGAGTACTCTTTAAGTACTCGCAAACTAATACTAACAAGTGAAGGGGTTTTTTGATAATAGGACACTAGGCTCTAGGGTTGTTTTGCAAAAGCCAGATTTATCTCTACTAGTTCAGAAGCAAGATAAGCTAGTCACAATTTTATAACTCCTAGGTAGGAACTTGTATTTCATATCACAACCCTTTGTGGTCAAGTCAAAGTCTCAATTCATTTCACAAGTCTTTTTGGAAAGTCTGACGGGGGAACAGTATGGCCACTCCAACTGTCCATAACTGTGCAGAGAAGTGGTTGAAGTTCTCCTCGGCTTCTTCTTCGTAGAATCCTCCTTCCTCCTGTATCCTTGGTCGGTACTAGCGTCTATAAATAAATACGATGTACACAATCACCAAACAATACTTAAATACTTGCAATCATCACACAAAAGGGTCCTATAGATGATCTAGCATCATCACTAACATTACAAGATTAAAGCTTGGCTTAATTCCTTTTATTTTTAGAAAAGTAATTTCTACTCATTGAAAAACTACTTAAGATTTAGTATTCTCCAAACCAAACATGGGATCATGTTGACACATGTCATCACCACATATCTTAGTCCATGGGAATGTGATTTAAAGTGGTGTCACAATTTAATAAGGTTTTACCCTTTTATTTTAATTAAATAAGTGACTAGAAATGCTTATGTGGCATTCCTTTATTACTTGAACATTATTTCTATAAGTAAACCCATATATTTTTATATATTCTGAAAGGTATGGTTGAATGTGATTTTTGAGAGTTGGAATCAACTCAAAAGCTATTATGGTTTTAATTTGAAAAATGTTTGAATGCATATAAGATTCTTCCTTGTTATTTTTACCAAGGGTGATCTACAGATACAAATGACTTGAATCCAACGGGCTTGGATTCAGCATTTCCAGACCTATCTAACAAAATTGGTTTCATTCAATTTGGTTCACTGAATCAACCTGGGTCGATTTTTGAAACTAGGTACAGAAGTGTGTTTGAAATAAAATGGAAAAGGTTATATTCAAATAACTGGGCTGCACGGGAAATGATATTGGGCCGGCCTGCTAAGCACAGCGCTTACGCGGGCTAATTAAGTTGCTGTCCCCACGCGTCAGTGAGATGAGGGGGTACAAAGCGGTATGGGACGATGTGGTGCGTTCGATCTGGTTCTAATCCAACGGCTGAGGGTCATCGTCGACGTTGGGCAACGCCGGCAAGATAGAAACCTAGCACGGCCAGTGGGGGTCGTTGGGGGCTCACCGGGGTTCAAGCGAGAGTCGGAGAGGCGGGCGAACGACGAAGTCGACGACGGCGAACCTCCTGGTACCGGCAGCTTCTCCTAGGGTGGCTCCAATCGCTGGCCCCCTTCTTCTCTAGAGGCGGCGGGCTCTGGTGAAATTCCGGCGATGCGCTTCTGTCCTTGCTTCGGGAACGGGGTGGAATGATCAGTTAAGAGAGGGGAGTGAGATGGTGTGCTCAATTCGGCTGGGGGTGGCCTCTATTTATAGTCGCGACGACGAGACCGAACGGCATGGGCAGGCAACGGTGGCGACATGGCTACGGGTGGCTAGAGGCATGGCCGGCGGTGGAGATCGCTTGGTGGTCTCCTAGCGATGCTCTACGGCTTTAATGCGCGTGTAGGGGCGGTGCGGTTTGGTCTGGAACGCTCGACGTTCTGCGCGGCAGAGACGGCGTCTTCGGTGAGCGGTGGCTACGGGGCACGGGCGGTGAAATGGGCATGTCTGGCGTGTTCCTGGGACGGTGGGGAGCATGTTGGCGGGCGACAAGGGCTCGAGGTGGTCGGGTTGCGTGGGAACGGTGCATGCTCTGGCCGATGTCTTCGTGGCAGGGCTGGTCAAGAGGGTGCGGTGAGGCATGGGCTACCTCCCAGACAAGGTTGGCACGGCTAGTTTCTTCCCTAGCTTGTTGTCTACATGTGGGTGGCAAGGGTGCACTCGGCTGTTCACCATTCATGACATTGGCGAGATCACAGTGGTGCTAGTGATTAGTTAAATGCGTTAGATGATCTACTAAGGCTAGTGGTGTCCAGAGAGGGAACAAGTTAGGCTCAAAACACTGCACACTATAGTGTTTTGATTTGGTTTTATTTGAATCTGCAAGGTGTTTGATGAAATGGCCGCAAGAATTCAAGTTTTGAATTTTGAAAAGATTTTTGGTCGGTGTGCTAGGTTGGTGCTGGTGAGTCTGCAGATGCTTGGGTTTTGAATGTTGAGCTTGTTTGAGTGGTTTTTGAAAAAGTGGGATCTTCCCATATGATAAAGATTCAATTTTGAATTCTCATTTAAACTATGCATTTGAATGTTTCTGGATGATCACAAAGTGGGCCTTGATACTTTGTTATGAGTACAATCAAGGGGTGCAAAGATCCAGAAAAGTTTCTGTTAAGTTCTAAAAGTTTGGGACATCCAAAGTAGGCATGGGAGTTAAATTGGTCAAAATGACCATTCCCTTATTTTATTTGTTTTGATTTACTTGTCTTTGAGAAAAGTTTGGGAATTTTTTATATGATGTTTATTTCACCTAAGCATCCATTTACAAGCAAAGGAGCACACAAGCAAGTTGGTTTTAAAGAATTCAAATGAAATGCATACTCACATGCATGCTTTCATATTTTTATTTAGAAAAGTTTTTGTTAACCCTAATTTTGATGATTAGTGTTTGATGATCCATGTTTAGTATTTTTTGGATGTTACAACAATTCAGTCAAGCAAGCAAAAATTCAATCTACCATTCAAGAAAAACATCACATAAAATAATAGAAACAAAGCAATGCATGCAAGCATGCCAAAGATTGTTTTATTTGGAAAAGTGGTTTCTAATAGGTTATAAACATTCTAAAACACCTATTGGTCATTTTATATAAGTGGCAAAATCATTTGCAAAAGATTTTACTTATAAATCACTTTTAAACCAAATCAATATTTTATGTGGTTGAAAATGCATTTAGCAAAGTAACAATTCTTATAGGGTTCATCAAATACATTTTTAATTCTAAAATTTGGTGTTTGGGTTCAAAGAGTTTAGATCAAAACATTTACCAAAGGTTTTTCTCCAAAAAGTATTTCCAACATATAAACAACATTTTTATTTGACTAGAAATGCTTTAAATCAAAGATTTACTCTTTAGCTTTACCAAATACATTTTCAAATCCATGAGTTGGTTTCTAAGGTCAGTAGGTTCAAAATAATCCATTTGCCAAAGATTTTATCAAAAAAATAATTTTAGAACAAATTTTATATCCAAAATATGCCTACACAAGTTTCTGCAAAAACAACCAATTTAACCGAAGAAATTTACTAAACAAAGTGCATGGTTAGAAAGTACTTGTCTTGCTGATTCCATTGATATAAAATTTGCAAAATTTGGACGTGTAGATTATAAGTTATGCAATTTACAAAATCACATATCAAATTGAAATGTTTCTGTTTTTAAACCACACTCGGAGCCACGTGGTTGTTTCTTATTGGGGCATACCGGTTCGGTTGGATCGACCTCTCTGGTGCGTTGGATCTAAGTTGTAACACATGGTTCAGATAAGGTCGTACCTCTTCGCTTAAGTCAACCTATCCTAACTGTAACATCCCAAAAGTACTAAACTTAAATCATCAAACTCTAATCATCAAAATTAGGGTTAACAAAAACTTTTCTAAATAAAATCATGAAAGCATGCATGTGAGTATGCATTTCATTTTGAATTCTTTTGAACCACCTTGTTTGTGTGTTTCTTTGCTTGTAAAATGTTTCTTAGGTGAAATAAACATCATCTAAAACATTTCACACACTTTTCCCAAAGACAAGTAAAGCAAAACAAATAAAATAAAGGAATGGTCATTTTGACCAATTTAACTCCCATGCATACTTTGGCTGTCTCAAACTTTCAGAACCTAACAGAAACTTTTCTGTATCTTTGCACCCCTTGATTGTACTCATAACAAAGTCTCAAGGCCCACTTTGTGATCATCCAGAAACTTTCAAATGCATTTTTTAAATGACAATTCAAAATTGAATCTTTATCATATGGGAAGATCCCACTTTTTCAAAAACCAATCAAACAAGCTCAACTTTCAAAACCCAAGCATTGCAGACTCACCAGCACCAATCTAGCACACTCACCAAAAATCTTTTCAAAATTCAAAACTTGAATTCATGCGGCCATTTCATCAAACACATTGGAGACACAAATCAAACAAAATTCAAACACTGTTTTGAGTAGTGAATTGAGCCTAACTTGTTCCCTCTCTGGGCACCACTAGCCTTATTAGATCATCTAACGAACTTAACTAATCACTAGCACCACTATGAGCTTGCCAATATCATCAATGGTGAACAGCCGAAGCACACCATGCCACCCTAGTGTAGACAGCAAGCTAGGAAGGAAACTAGCCGTGCCAACCTTGTCTGGGAGATCACCCATGCCTCACCGCCCCTCTCGGCCAGCCCTACCTCGAAGACACCGACCAGAGCACCCAGGAACGCCACGCCCGTGCCTCTGCCAACCGTGCCGAGCATGCGCCAGAGCGCCACCCTCGACCGAAGCCCACAGACCGCGCGCCGCCCTTGCCACGCGCATACACGATCGCCACCGACCCAAGAGACTGCCAGACATCCCCGTTCTCCGTCCCATGCCGCGCAGCCACCGCTCGCCGTCGAAGACGCCGCCTCTGCCGCGCAGAGCGTCGCATGTTCTAGACCAACCCACACCGCCCCACGTCTTGCCACCGTATCGTTGAGCATCGCCAGGGAACACCGCACCATCCCCTACCTTCGCTCATGCCAATAGCCATCTGTACCATCGCTCCCGACGAGCTCACCATGCGCCCCGTCGGTCCCCTCGCTCGACTATAAATAGAGGCCAACCCCAGCCGAACTAAGCACACCATTATACTCCCCTCTCATCACTGATTGTGCCACACCGTTCCCGGAGCAAGGCGAGCAACACTTCGCCGGAATTTCACCGGAGCCTGCCGCCTCTGGAGAAGAAGGGAGCCAGCGATTGGAGCCACCCCAGGAGGATCCACCGGTACCAGGATATTCGCTGTCATCGACTTTGTCGTTTGCCCGCCTCGCCGACCCTCGCCTGCACCCCGGTGAGCCCCAGCAACCCCCACTGGCCGCGCTAGGTTTCTGTCTCGCCGGCGTTGCCCAACGTCGACGATGACTCCCAGCCGTTGGATTAGAACCAGATCGAATGTCCCACATTGCCCCGTACCGCTTCGCAACCCCCTGTCTCACTGACGAGTGGGGACAGCCACTTAAACAGCCCGCGGAAGCGCTACGCTTAGCAGGCCGGCCCGTTAATTTTTCCCGCGCAGCCCAGTTATTTGAATTAAACCTTTTCCATTTTATTTCAAACACACTTCTGTACCCAGTTTCAAAAATCAACCTAGATCGATTTAGTGCACCAAATTGAATGAAACCAATTTTGTTGGAAAGGTCTGGTAATCCTGAATCCAAGACCGTTGGATTCAAATCATTTGGATCTATAGATCACCCATGGTAAAAATAACAAGGCAAAATCTTTTCTGCATTCAAACATTTTTCAAATTTAAACCATAATAGCTTTTGAGTTGATTCGAACTATCAAAAATCACATTTAACCATACCTTTCAGAATATATAAAAATATATGGGTTTACTTGCAGAAATAATGTTCAAGTAATAAAAGAATGCCCCATAGGCGTTTCTAGCCACTTTAATTAATTAAAATAAAAGTGTAAAACCTTATTAAATTGTGACACCACTTTAAATCACATTCCCATGAACTAAAATATGTGGTAATGACATGTGTTAACATGATCCCATGTTTGGTTTGGAGAATATTAAATCTTAAGTAGTTTTTCAATGAGTAGAAATTACTTTTCTAAAAATAAAAGGAATTAAACCAAGCTTTAACCTTGTAATGTTAGTGATGATGCTAGATCATCTATAGGATCCTTTTGTGTGATGATTGCAAGTAGTTAAGTATTGTTTGGTGATTGTGTACATCGTATTTATTTATAGACGCTAGTACCGACCAAGGATACGAGGAGGAAGGAGGATACTACGAAGAAGAAGCCGAGGAGAACTTCAACCACTGCTCTACACAAGGCAAGCCTAATGCTACTAGTTGAATGTGCAAACTAACACTTGCAATTTAGCAAGCTTATACTGATATTGTGCAAGCCAATACTTGCTTGTTACCATGCCAACTATATGCCTTAAGCATATGTGATCATACCCATTTGATAACCCCATTCCTAGTTTTACTTACAAGGTTTATACTTTATTTCTTTATCAAAGCTAGTACTTAGAGCTTACTTAAGTGAATTGTAGATTCTAGAGAGATAATTGAAGGTTGCATAAAGAGCATAAAACTTGGCCTAAGCTAGATAATCTTTATGTCATCCTAAGGCATGAGATTGAACTTAGTCAAAACTCCACTAGTTTACCACCCCTCATTTGGTACTTACCCCCACTTGTAGATGCTAGTGCTAAGCATAAAACTTGATCAACTTTAGATGGGAATACTTGGTCGAAAAATGGTTATGAAAACCTTGGAATGATGGATCATTCTATTGAAATGTTTTGGACATGTCTTTCCGAACACCTGATGATTTTGGTGATGAAAATGTTGAGGCATGAGCCTGAGCCCTTTATAAAACTGATGGTTGTCTGGATGCGATACCATTCCAATTTTATCGTACAACCACAATACCCAAAGATTGGGTAGGGCTTGACTGGAAACTTATATACCTTAGTATTAGTTCCCTCCCGGCCAAGGTCTGAGCTGAGGCTACCTTGTGAAGATTGTCCACCTATGCAGTACCCAAGATGACAGTTGGACATGGTTGGGAGGCCAAACTCACAGGAGAGGTGCTTATACTAGGGCGTGTAATTGAAAGGTTAGGATTGATTATCCGCATACTGAGTATGGTGAATTCAGGATTTGTTCCTGACGGATGTATCAAATGTTGTGGTGAAAGTGTACAATCTCTGCAGAGTGTTAAACTATTCGAATAGCCGCGTCCGCGGTTATGGACAGTTGGAGTGGCCATACTGTTCCCCCGTTAGACTTTTCAAAATGACTTGTGAAATGAATTGAGACTTTGACTTGACCACAACAGGGTTGTGATATGAAATACAAGTTCCCATTTAGGTGTTATAAAACTTCAACTAGCATTCGTTGCTCATTAACTTAGTAGAGATAAATCTGGCTTTTGCAAAATAACCCTAGAGCCTAGTGTCCTATTATCAAAAACCCCTTTCACTTGTTAGTATTAGTTTGCGAGTACTTGAAGAGTACTCATGGCTTTGTCCCTGGCTATTCCCATGGCCAGACTATGAAGAGGAGTACCTGGAGGATGGACCCCAGGAAGGTTACGACAACTAGGATCATCTCCCATCGTCAGCATTGCCTGTGACCCCGAAGATGGAGCTTCACCTATCCTACCGTTACTTTTACGTATTCCACTGCTTGATGTTGTATTAAGAACTGGATCATGAGATCCCTATTTGTGTAAGAACGTATGTACGGTTTGTAATGGATGATGTACTATGGTATCCAATTCTGGTATGTCTCGCAAAAATGGTAATCCTGGGATTACGATGTATGGCATAACAGGCATCTGGGATTAAAAATCCTGGTGTTCACAAGTTGGTATCAGAGCCATCTTGACCATAGGAGACCCTAGTTAAACTGGACGTTTGAATCAAAAACTTGGTTTCCAAAACCAAAGAAAACAAATATTTACAAAAACTTATTCTCATTCTTATCCCTTTGATTTTTTCATGAATATTCATGTTCCTCAAAAACTCTTGCAAAATACATAAATTTTTGACACACTTGATCACTCTACTAACTTACTCATCCTATATTCTTATAGATGGACGTGAAGTACAACAAGTTTTATCAGTTGGGGAATGGAGGAGACCTGATCTTTGAGAGGGATTTGGACCAGCTTTCGGAACTTCTGGAGCGTCCGCACCCCGAGTTCTTCGGAGCTCAGCTCAATGATCAAGGAGGAGAAGATCTACAATGGCTAATTGTTGCAAGTCTCCGAGGAAAGATTGAACCTCCCACTGCTGAGGGAATTCAGTTTACCTTGAGAGAAAACAACTGGCTCGATGGACTTGCTAGGGCCATGCAGGAAGCTCTTTCCCGTCTGTGTGGGCAGAGCATCAATCAGATCAAGGGTACTCGCTTTGAGTTTTGCCCAAGGTGTGATGCAAATGGACAACCACTGGAAGCCCCATACCACCCCGAGCTGAAGACCCAATTGGACCACCTTAGCTTCATGATGTACGATCGTCAGCAGGAGTTGGACAACTGTCGTGACTACTCCAACCACAAGTCTGCCATCATCAATACAAAGGACCAAACCATCTCCATGCTAGCAAAGGATCGCAAGTCTCGCCGCCGTCAGCTCGACAAGAAGGAGCGCATCATTGCCCGTCTTCGCCACCGCATCTCATCTTTGGAGGAGACCATCCACGAGAGATACATGCAGTTGGAAGAAAGTGAGAATGCCGGAGAAGATCTTCGTGGAGACCCCTACTCCTATCTCAGCGATGATGATGATTTTCTGGAGGATCAGGCTATGGATTTCTTCACCGATGAGGATGATTTCGCCTTCATCAATGATGATGAGGACGATGAAGCCACAGATTCTGAGGAGTAGTAGCACTTGAGCACTAGCGTAGTGAGTAGTATTCGGTCCCCCTGTATCGTAGTTTCCAGAATGGTTCTTAAAACCATCTGTTTTTCTTGGTTGTGGTGTGTGTTGTACCGTGTGCTATGAATGAATGAATGAATGAAAAGCAACTTACTAGAAAAATCTGAGTCAAACATTAATTTTTTTTCAAAGACCCAAAACTTTAGAAATTTCCCTCTTTTCTCATGATCTATCTCAATCTTCAGATGCCACGTGGAGGAAGTGGTTCATCCCCGGACCCGATGTTGCAGATTCTGTAAATGTTGACTTTTGACCGCGAAGCTAAAAGAGCAGAACATCAATCCAACCTAGCCACCCTGCAACAGATAGCCCAACTTGCCCACAACAACCAAGGCCACAGAAATCAGGACAACCACGGATCTAAGCTCAAGAACTTCCAGAATACCAACCCACCTGTTTTCACTAAGTCAGAAGAACCCCTAGACGCCGATGATTGGCTGCAAACCATGGAAAATAACCTAGAAGTCGCCGGAGTGGAAGCCAACGAGAAAGTTCTGTTCGCCACCCACTATCTAGCCGGAGATGCCAGGGCATGGTGGAACAGTGTTCGCACAATGACAGGAGGCCAGATGATGACCTGGGAGGAATTCAAGGTGAAGTTTAGCAGAACCCATGTGCCACCAGGTTTGATCAAAAGAATGAGAGACGAGTTCAGAGAACTGAAGCAAGGAAGGATGACTGTAGTGGAATACCGTAACAAATTCTTGTCATTAGCTAGGTATGCCCCGGATGAGATCGACACCGAAGCCAAGAAGAAAGAAAGATTCCTGAATGGTCTGCATGATGAGATGCAGACTGTGTTAGTCAATATCCCCTTTGCGCATATTGAAGCCCTTGTCGACTCTGCTATCCAGATGGAAGGAAAGATCAACCAAGCCAATGAGAACCGCAAGCGTCGCATGATGCATCAACCAGGAACCCATCAGACCCCAAAGTATCGCCCCAACCCATCTCCAGAATTTTCCCCAAGAACCAACAGACTCCCGATGAACCGTCCGACCTATCGCAACCGTGGAAACCCTAGGCCCGGAGGAAATCATAACAACCCTGGCAATGCTAGCAATTTCAATCGTGCCCCACCCAAGTTCAACAACAACAATGCTACCGCCAACACCAACACTGCCCCTAGGACTGGAAGCAATGCTATGCCTATAGCAGCAAAGGACAAGCCGCAAGTGACTTGTTATGACTGTGGAAATAAAGGCCACTATTCCAACGAGTGCCCCAACAAGAAGAATGCTACAGGCCCCAATGCCAATGTCCCAGCTCAGCGGCAGCATCGTGTTCAGCCAGGGAGAAAATTTGCCCTAGGGAATTCGCTCAACCACAACGGCCGTCTTTCTCTCATGCATGCTGAAGAAGCTCAGGAAGCGCCAGACGTCATGCTGGGTATGTTTTCGGTTAATTCAGTACTTGCAAGAGTGTTGTTTGATTCTGGTGCATCGCATTCATTTGTCACCGAAGAATTTGCATGCACTAGTAAAATTCAACCAACCAAACTGAAGCATGTTATGATTGTTCAAATTCCCGGATCAACAACCAAGGCTAGGAAAATTTCCAAAGCCGTCCCTCTCCGAATCCATGGCATAGATTTTTATGCAAATCTGATAGTATTCGGAACTAAAGGATTGGAAGTAGTACTAGGAATGGATTGGATGTCCAAACATAAAAGATTGATTGACTGTGCCAAGAAAGCCATAACCATGACCAGTACAGCCGGAATATCAGTCGAGCATATATCTGAAACCTTACCTCGCCAATTCAAATGCAATAAGAGAATAGACCAACCTACCATTGACCAAGTCCGGATAGTCTGTGAATACCCCGATGTATTTCTAGATGTTTTGCCCGGTATGCCCCCAGATCGGGATATCGAGTTTATCATCGAACTAATTCCTGGAACCGGAACCATAGCCCAGAGACCCTATAGTATGAACCCGTCAGAGCTCGCAGAACTGAAGAAGCAACTGGATTCCATGCTGGAAATTGGATTGATTCAACCCAGTGCGTCACCTTGGAGATCACCTGTCTTGTTTGTGGACAACAAGGATGGAGGTAACCGTTTGTGTACGGATTCTCGGAAATTGAATGATGTCACCATCAAGAACAAGTACCCCTTGCCCAAGATAGAAGATTTGTTTGATCAGTTGACCGGTGCCAAAGTGTTTTCTAAGATTGATCTTATAATTGTCTATCATCAACTCAAAATTCGTGCAGAGTATATTCCAAAGAGTGCCTTTACTACTAGATATGGATTGTATGAGTATACAGTCATGTCTTTCGGACTAACCAATGCCCCCGCTTATTTCATGAATCTCATGAATAAGATTTTTATGGACTTCCTGGATAAGTTTGTCGTTGTTTTCATCGATGACATTCTGATTTATTCCAAATTAGAAGAAGAACATGAGCTACACCTAAGGACCATTCTTGGAACCCTTATAGAGCATCAGCTGTATGCAAAGTTTAGCAAATGTGAATTCTGGTTACACGAGGTAGGATTCCTCGGTCACATTGTATCAGCCGAAGGAATTGTCGTTGACCCTGCAAAAGTGAAAGATGTAGAAGATTGGCAAGCCCCAACCACTCAAACCCAAGTTCGTGCATTTCTCGGATTGGCGGGATATTACCGCAAATTCGTAGAAGGATTCTCGAGTATTGCCAGACCCATGACCCAATTGCTAAAGAAGGACAAGAAGTTTGAATGGACCGACAAATGTGAAGCGAGTTTTCAAGAACTCAAGAGGAGATTGATTTCAGCCCCAATCTTGATCATGCCGGGTATCACAAAGCCCTTCGATGTGTATTGTGACGCATCCAAGATTGTTCTCGGATGTGTGCTAATGCAAGAAGGCAAGGTTATATCTTATCTATCTCAACTACTGAAGCAACATGAGCAAAACTACCCAACCCATGACCTCGAACTCGCAGCCATAGTTCTAGCCCTGAAAACATGGAGACATTACCTGATGGGAAACCGTTGTGAGATTTATTCGGATCACAAGAGCCTAAAGTATATATTCACTCAGAAGGAGCTGAATATGAGGCAGAGAAGATGGATTGAGCTAATCAAGGATTACGACCTGGACATTCACTATCACCCTGGTAAAGACAACGTGGTAGCAGATGCCCTTAGCAGATTGCAGTGCCGCTTGAACTCCATGATTTTGAAGGAGCAACCAAGTTTGCACAAAGGGATGGAAGATTTTAGGATGGAATTAGTAAGTGAAGGATTTTTGGCTAGCATAGAACTCCAGCCCACTTTGCCAGTCAGATTAAAGAGGCGCAGAAGGGAAATGCCAGTATTGACGGAATCAAGCGTCGTATCGGTACAGGCAAAGTACCTGGATTCACCGAGGAAGAAGAAGGAGTTCTGTTGTACAAAGGACACCTTTCTGTACCAGCAGATTCTGAGTTGAAAGAAGTTATTTTGAAGGAGGCTCATGATACTCTTTATTCTATCCATCCCGGAGGAACTAAGATGTATCAAGATTTAAAAGAGCAATTTTGGTGGCATAAGATGAAGAGAGAAATCGGAATCCATATCGCTAAGTGTGATATATGTCAGCGAGTCAAGGCAGGACATCAAAGACCCGCTAGATTGTTGCAACCCTTGCAGATTCCGGAATGGAAATGGGATTCTGTTGGAATGGACTTTATCACTGGACTGCCTACTTCTAGTAGGGGAAATGACTCTATCTGGGTCATAGTGGACAGATTGTCCAAAGTCGCCCATTTCTTACCGTCTAGACCACATATCAGAGTTTGAAGCTAGCGGAGTTATACATCGCTAGAATCGTTAGTTTGCATGGAGTCCCCAAGAACATCGTATCGGATCGAGGAACTCAGTTTACCTCGAGATTCTGGAAGAAAGTCCAAGAAGGTTTAGGAACCCGTCTAGATTTCAGCACCGCGTAACACCCTCACACCGATGGACAAACGGAGCGAGTAAATCAAATACTCGAGGATATGCTGAGAGCAAGTGTGTTAGAATATGGATCCAAGTGGGAAGACTGTCTGCCGTTTGCAGAATTTTCATACAACAACAGTTTTCAGGCTAGTTTGCAAATGACCCCATTTGAATTTATGTATGAAAGGAAGTGTCGCACCCCTTTGAACTGGTCGGAAGTAGGAGAGAGTCAGATTTTTGGACCCGACATCCTACGAGAAGCAGAAGAGAAGGTTCACAAGATTTGTGAGCACCTCAAGACCGCCCAGTCCCGACAGAAGAGTTACGCCGACAAGAGACGACGAGACCTTGCCTTCAACATTGGAGACTTCGTTTATCTGAAAGTGTCTCCATTGAAGGGAATGCAGCGTTTCCAACTCAAGGGAAAGTTAGCCCCCAGATATATCGGACCCTTCTAGATTCTGAACCGTCGAGGAGAAGTATCGTATCAATTGGAACTACCCGAAGAGATGTCAGCCGTGCACAATGTGTTCCATATCTCATTACTTCGCAAGTGTCTCGAAGTCCCCGAGAAGACCGAAGTGTTCAAAAATATCGATCACCGGACCATAGAGATCAACGATGACCTGACTTATCCCGAAGTACCCATCCGTATTTCGGAAGAAGCTTTTCGAACTACCCGAACCCGAAGCATCAAGTTTCTCAAGATTTAGTGGAGCAACCACATAGAAGAGGAAGCTACCTGGGAGCGCGAAGATCACATCAGGACGGAGTTTCCCGATCTCTTCAAATCCTAGGTAATCTTTTCGTCCTTTTTCAAATCTCGGGACGAGATTTTGTTTAAGGGGGGAAGGTTTGTAACATCCCAAAAATACTAAACTTAAATCATCAAACTCTAATCATCAAAATTAGGGTTAACAAAAACTTTTATAAATAAAATCATGAAAGCATTCATGTGAGTATGCATTTCATTTTGAATTCTTTTGAACCACCTTGTTTGTGTGTTTCTTTGCTTGTAAAATGTTTCTTAGGTGAAATAAACATCATCTAAAACATTTCCCACACTTTTCCCAAAGACAAGTAAAGCAAAACAAATAAAATAAAGGAATGGTCATTTTGACCAATTTAACTCCCATGCCTACTTTGGCTGTCTCAAACTTTCAGAACCTAACAGAAACTTTTCTGGATCTTTGCACCCCTTGATTGTACTCATAACAAAGTATCAAGGCCCACTTTGTGATCATCCAGAAACTTTCAAATGCGTAGTTTAAATGACAATTCAAAATTGAATCTTTATCATATGGGAAGATCCCACTTTTTCAAAAACCAATCAAACAAGCTCAACTTTCAAAACCCAAGCATCTGCAGACTCACCAGCACCAATCTAGCACACTCACCAAAAATCTTTTCAAAATTCAAAACTTGAATTCATGCGGCCATTTCATCAAACACATTGGAGACACAAATCAAACAAAATCCAAACACTGTTTTGAGCAGTGAATTGAGCCTCACTTGTTCCCTCTCTGGGCACCACTAGCCTTAGTAGATCATCTGATGAACTTAACTAATCACTAGCACCACTATGAGCGGTTATGGACAGTTGGAGTGGCCATACTGTTCCCCCGTTAGACTTTTCAAAATGACTTGTGAAATGAATTGAGACTTTGACTTGACCACAACAGGGTTGTGATATGAAATACAAGTTCCCATTTAGGTGTTATAAAACATCAACTAGCATTCGTTGCTCATTAACTTAGTAGAGATAAATCTGGCTTTTGCAAAATAACCCTAGAGCCTAGTGTCCTATTATCAAAAACCCCTTTCACTTGTTAGTATTAGTTTGCGAGTACTTGAAGAGTACTCATGGCTTTGTCCCTGGCTATTCCCATGGCCAGACTATGAAGAGGAGTACCTGGAGGATGGACCCCAGGAAGGTTACGACAACTAGGATCATCTCCCATCGTCAGCATTGCCTGTGACCCCGAAGATGGAGCTTCGCCTACCCTACCGTTACTTTTACGTATTCCGCTGCTTGATGTTGTATTAAGAACTGGATCATGAGATCCCTATTTGTGTAAGAACGTATGTACGGTTTGTAATGGATGATGCACTATGGTATCCAATTCTGTTATGTCTCGCAAAAATGGTAATCCTGGGATTGCGATGTATGGCATAACAGGCATCTGGGTTTAAAAATCCGGGTGTTGACACTAACCGTGCGATCGAGATCTGACGGCTGCGGTGCTCTGACCAAAGATTAGCGGCGCAATCCAGCGACGAGCGGCGGCGCGGCTCTGCTGGCGGCGGTTCTGGAGGAGCAGGAAGCAAGGGAGGAGGAGAGATGGCTCACCAGGTTTACAGGAGGTTAGAGAAGCTCGAAGTGGTCGTTTCAGCATCAGGGGCGCACGATGTTACTGGCTATTGCTCGCCGTAGTTGCGTCTGACGTCGGTGCTCTCGGGTTATCGTCGATGGCGACGTTTCAAACCATGCTAAGACAAAGTAGAGGTGTTGTTAGGTGCGCATGAGGGTCGCGATTCTGGGAGCATCAGTTAGAGGGAAAGGCTTGGTCGGAGTTTACCTAGAGAGCTCGACGGAGTAGAGGCAATGGATGGTGGCGAGGTCGCCGCCGCTAAAGGCAGAGGCGCTGCTGCTAAACGAAAGCGGATCTGGAGGTTCGCAGGACAATGGGGAGCGTGCTCGTGTGGTCGAGGGGGCGAGGGGTGACGGCGGCTGGCCGGAATTCTCACCGGAAGACGTCGGAGGCATAGGCGGTGTGAGGACGAATTGGGACGGCCTGGAGGCGGAAAGTGAGGGGCGAGAGGGGGGAAATGGAGAGGAGGGGCAGACGCTTAAGAGTGTGTGGTCAGGGGGTGGTTAATTGGCGTCGTTATCGCGCAATCAATCGAAGAAACTGTCGACAGAATGGCCGGGGAAGGAGAGCGTGGTCTTCGCGCGAGTGAGAACGACGATGAGGTGGCAGTGGGGTCGCCTCGTCAGCGAAGGAGAGACAGGGGGTGGGGTCTAGACGTCAGGGACTGAGCGGGTTTTTTTGCGATTGTGAATCATTTTCTGCGGGAGAGAGGGAGTGGGCTGGACTAGGCTAGTTGGGCCTGGTCTAGTTGGGCTGGGTTTTTTTATTTTTTTTGTACAGATTCTTTTTCCCTTTTCTATTTCTATTAATCTGTTTTGATTTTGTTTAATCAATTCAAACAAAAATTTGAATTCAAATTCCAACCAAACTTTGAGTAGATTTTAATACTGATAATTAATATATTCTAAAGTTAAATTTGGAATAATTCATTTATTCTTTTTAGGTAATATTAATTAATTAAAATAGGACCTTGTATTAATTCAAATAAGATTAAATAATGTTTTTCAAATTCCATTTGAAATCTGAATCTTTCCAAATCTTTTCAGTAGGTTTTATTTGTTTATTTGGGTGTCAAATAATTCACCTTGAATTATTTGGAATGTTTTTAATATGATTTATTAATCATTTAAAATTGGGTATTTGTCTTTATTCCAATGAAATTAAATATAGTTTTAATTCCATACATTTTATTTGGAATATTTCTTTGATCTTATTTAAGTTATTTAAATAACTTTTATTCCACTTGGGTAAATTCCAAATATTATTTTCACATGATTTAATTAATCATTTCTAATAGGGATTTTATCTTTATTCAAAATAGAAATAGAATTTGGTTAATACCACTTTATTTAATTTGAAAATTCTTTATCCATTATTTTATTTGGATTTGGATTATATTTATTCCATTTGCTTATGGATTAGGTCAAGATTTAATTTGGACTTTAAATATTCCTCATTTAATATTTCTATCTTTATCTTCTAAAATCCATATCTTTTTATTTATAAGTCCAAACTTGGTGATTCCAATTTGTATAATCATATTTAATAGTTGTTTATCCTTTTAATTATCTTTAGGATTGTTTTCTCACCATTTGGTATGGTTTTTAGATAGGTGCTTCGTTGTCTTTGGAAATTCAATTTCCTTATCTTATTAAATTCATAAGATTTTATTTATGGCTCCAAATTAAGTGAAACGAATTTCTATGGTTTTATAATATTTCTATTTGTCATTCTTGATCATTTGTAAATGTTTGTTGACAAATTTTTATATGGTTCAAATCCATGGGCTTGGAGATATTTGGAAATGATTTTATTCCATTAGGGTTTTAGGGTTTTGGTTTATTTCTCAAGTGTTTAATTTCCAGATGCAATTATGAAGGAAGCATTCCACTTGATTTGAATTTAGTTGGATTCAAACATTACTCAAGTTTGTTCAAGATGGGATTTTAAGTTTCCATTTAGAAACCAAAAAGTTTCTTTTCACTCTAAATTTCAACAATTATTTATTTTTCACATTACAAAATTTGGAAAATTTTGGGATGTGACAGGCTACCACCCTTAAAATAAATCTTGTCCCGAGATTTGGGAGGCTAGGGGTTACAAGTTGGCTCCAAAACAACTAGGGTACTACCACCCTTAAACATTTTCCAACTAGATTACATCTTGGCTTGCTTGGGATCTTGTTGAAATCTCTCTGGGCAAACATCTGCATAGTGTCCTTTGTTTCCACACTTGAAACATGTGACAAGGCTGAAATCCTTCATAGGCTTTATCTTGTGCTTCATCTTTTCTGGACAATTGCTTGCATAATGTCCTTGATTACCACAATTGTAATATGTGACAAGATTGAGTTCTTCACGTATCTTCTATGGACAAGTTGATACATAATGGCCTAGCTCTTTGCAGTTGTTGCACCATACTTGGTTGATTTCCTTATACTTCTTCTTTTCTTGACATTCATTGGCATAGTGTCCCGTCTCTTTGCAATGGCAACACTGCACCTGGCTTTTGTCCTTCTTCTTCTTGGGTTTCTCCAAAGCTAAGAGTGCTTCTAGTTCATGTTCTTCATATCTTATCTCAAAGGTGGGAAAGTTTCCTGGTCTCCTTGATCTTTTACTTGGATAATACATATGTCTCCTCTTTGGTCCATCAAATTGAGTCATATTGCATGGAGGTGCAAGCTGAGATTTTCCTTTGTCTTCATCCTTCTTGGTAGAAGTTGTTCCCTCATGGAAGTCTGCAATCTATTGTTGCACTCCACCTTGTTTCCTTTGTTGAACTATGGAATAAATGGGGCATTGGATAGGGACATGATTATTTCCTTCACATATGAAACAAGTAGCTTGAGATGTGGGGCATTGGTCAGTTGGATGTTTCTCTTCACAATTGGGGCATTGACCTTCATGCTCTTTGGAAGTGTGATCCTTGTCTCCACAAACATTGCAAGCTTGAGTTCCTTCTAAAATGTCATCCTTGACATCCTTGTTGTCATAAACTCCTTGGGAAGAGTTGTCTCCCATGTTGATAATTTGATTTTTCACCTTATGCAACATTTGGGTTCGGGTTTCCAAAAACCTTTGCATGGTTGGATCTAACTCACTGGTGTTGGCTAAAAACTGAGTTGTCACTTGGTTCAACTGGGTTTGGGTTACTACGAGTTCTCTCATGTTGATCTCTTGGTTGTTGTTGTTGTCACCATCCTTGATGTTGGAGTTTCCTGGAGTAGTCATCTGTTTGGGTTGGATTGGGATTAGAATAGGCAAAAGATTTCTAAGGGAATAGTTCTAATCACACACATCACAATTCACACAAGCAATGTGCAAGCAATCACAAACAAACATTCCACTCAAACAACAAGTTTCAAGCATATTTTTAGGCAACAAAAATATTTTTGTTACACCACATAAGTTGGTGTGTTTGATTTAAACTAAACATGGTGGTCCAACTATATGGTTTACTTGAGATCATTCCATCCTTCTTGGTTGCTTCTTCATGAACAAGATCCTTGTATCTTTAGAGAATTTTCTTGAATCTTGGTCACAAAACTTCAAACATGATGATTCCTCCTAAGTTGTGTTTCCTTAGTCTTCAAGTCTTGAGCAATATTGCTTGTCTCACTTGTAGTCATTAGTGATATCCAAGTTGAAGTCCTTGTTGAGAATGAGGTTGAAATCACTTGAGTTGGTGAAGTCCTTTGCTCATGTTGAAGTTTTTGCTCATGGTGGAGGATTTATCCATCAAGTTTGAAATGGAAGAGATGTAGAGTTAAAACCAAAAGGTTGAGGAAAGAGTTTACAAGATTGTTTGTAAATAAGTTTTGGAACAAACACAACTCCTATTTTTCTAAGGGGTTTTGTCCAATCCTAGGGTTACAATCCTACATGCAACATAGTGCTCTGATACCATCTGTAAGATCCCTCCCTTTATAAAGGTAAGGATCCATGTGATTGCAATGCTAGTCCCTGGATCAATAGCTAGCATCCACAGTTAAGATGTAATATCAAGAAACAAAGGTCATAATACAACTTTATAACCAGGAATAAAATAATTCATTACATCTTACATAGCTCATTTGGCTACCTCATTACAATGCAGCAGAAATAACAATAGCATGGGGTCCTTCATCTTCAAAGTGTCACCGGCAGTCATGTTGGTTGTAGACTTGTAATACTAATCAATAAACTTCACTAACATCAAACAAACCTGCAACATAATAAGTTACAGCCACAAGGGTCAATACATTTGAATTGTATTGGCAAGTGATACTATGATAGTATAGTGGAGTCTATCATCTATATGCATTTGGCTAAGTGAAGCTTAGGCTTTCTTTGCTCAAAATAGATTTTCCTTATCATTTAAAAAACACGAAGTTTTTGTTTGTCAAAAATGACCCAAGGAACCACCAATAGAAATTGGTGACCCTTAAACCCTTGTTCAACCACAAGTTTTTACTTAGAAATTGGGATGAGGAGATTCTTGATAGCTTCCATGTCTTGATGCTCAAATTGTCCAATACCAGGGACATGGCTAAGTACTTAGATTTTACACTCTACAGAGGTGGTGCACTTTCCCCACAAGACTTGGTTTCACCAAGACAAGATCTTTCAGAAGCCTTCCCTTAGACCAGAATGGACGCGTTCCAACCTATCATCCCCTACCACCAACTTTCCATTTGGCTAAGTTATTGCAACCTATATGATCCAGGCAGAGCCCATAATCCAAGTGGCTGCACTTGAAGCTTCTCAACATTTGACATCTCAAATCTCTTTGTTCCTGGGTGGCCATCCACAAGTGAGATACACAAGGTAAACTCTAGTGACCTCGGATCAAGTAAAATCCTAAGTCCCTGTGAATAACATGCTAGTCCCTGGATCAATAGCTAGCACTCACAGTCGATGAAATATCATGTAAAACACATGCCTTTATTACATGAATCGAATAATCCAGAGTTTACATTATTACAATGTGTTTATATAAATACAACTTGGAGTCCCATCAATGCCACTGGCAGGTTGAGTGAAGACCCGCGATCCTAGCGCACCTTTCAAAGATCTCCGAAATTCTGCACATGAAACGTGCAGCCAACAAGTTGGGTCAATACTTTGAATGTATTGGCAAATTACACCAAGGAAGGAAAGACTAACTCTACATGCAAGGCTAGTTTAGGCTTTGGAGTTCATTTGCATAAAGCTAGTTTTCTTAAGTAGAGAGAAGAGAAGATTGTCCTACTTTGTAAACATTTGCTTAGATAAAATAAGGTCGAGTGGCACACGAGGATATTACGCACCAAGTGTCCAAACAACCAAACACTTGGATATTACGCACCAAGCGTCACTTGGATATTACACACCAAGTTCCCAAATTCCCACCCATTAGCGATATTACGCACGCCATGGGGTTTCAAAACTTTGTTTTAGAAAAGAGAGAGGAAGATCCTTCAGAGGCTCCATCCTTCAGACGCTCATTGTTGTTCTGTTACCGTGAACACGGCTGATCGATCAGATTGCAATACTCTCGAGAGTTTGTGCACTTTACCCACAATCCATGATCAAGTCCTTTTACAAACAAGACCATGGCGAGGCTTTCTCTTAGTAGCCCCTCTACCTTCTGGATCCAACCGTGCCAAGAACCTCCAAATGTTGGTACCCAGGTGAGGTTTCCCACTAAGTACTAGGCCAAGACAGAGCCCATAATGTATTATGGTTGCACTGGAAGCTTCTGAATTCTGAAACATGGCAGACTTCTTTGATTCCTGGGCGGCCGTCCTCCACCAAAATCTCACTCGTTGACCCGACAACCATTCCGCCCAGAAGAAAACTTAGTTTTATTTTGAAGTGGATTTGAGAAGAAAAGTTTGCTCAAGAGAGCCTTTATACTTAGAAAAATTCATTGTCTTTCGAACCCCCCAACGGTACTTTGTATATATAGCATAGCAAGCAATACTTAGCAAAAACAGGGGTAACCTATTAGGATGGGAAATCCTAAGTATAGAGCTACTCATGGCATACTACAAAATCATTGCACTTGCAAAATAATACTAAGGGGAAAATCTACTAGAACATCCTACACATGCATACTACAGAATTTTGAAGATCACATGCATAGAATCAAAACTGGGACAAAATTATAAAAAAGTGGTGTAACTTGCCTTATGTTGATAATATGGGTGTTGATTGTATTTCTCCGCAGCAATCGCACTCTCCGAACAATCTAATACGAGGACAAGGTAGTTCCAATCAAAACAGTTGCAAACATAGCAAACACAACAAGGATGATCGAAAACATGCATGATGATTTAACATTACACAATGGGTATAATTAGTTTTATGAATATTAATATATCATATGATGCATGTATGAGTTCATTTAATGCAATAGGGTACTTGTTATGTAACACCCTCAGAATCGGACCTATGCAAGTTTTAGCGAAACCCGCCAAACCCGCATAGAAACGATTCAAAGGTGCCCACCAGGCACTTTCGTGCGGGTGGAAAACCAAGTAATAACATTACACAACAGTCCTCGATGGGACCCACAGAATAGATATATATAACAGCGACTCAATGAGTCAAGAATACAGATATACAGAACAAAGATTCAAATCACCTTGAAAACAATAGGGCGTCCGACTACGGACAAGATGCAAATGGGGCTAAGAGCCCTGAAGAATAACCAATGGCGTCCATAACCCTGCCCAGGCCAAGCCGGAAGGGTAACCCTGCTAACGACGTCGATCTCAAAAACCTGCTTAAACAAAACGGGTGCCGACAAAGGGCAAAGGAAAAAGAGAGAGCGGTCAGTACTGAGGCCAGTACACGGTGAGACTAGAATTCGGCGGTCCTCGCCTACATAGGTATGGTGGACTGAAGCGGCAGCGGCAGCATGCACTAGACAACCTATAGAGACTCGATACAACTGTCGGTTATCAGAGAGGGATAAGAAAGACCTATTCGGAACCAACCTGATACTACCACCAAACATACCCATCCTGGTGTTTCCCCCTCGAGACCAGACGAGGAAGTCAACCGAGGAACTCACACTGTTGGCAATTTTATTTATTCCGTTTTAGTTGCGGCGATTACTAGTCAAATATAGATAGTCATCCTGATAAAATAAGCAGTGGGCAGTTTTATTTAACCATTCCGTTGTAGTTGCGACTCTTACTAGTCAAATACAATTAGCATGAGATATCCCAAAAACCCAGCAGTTGTTGGTACTTTTATTTAGCCATTCCGTTATAGTTGCAATACTTACTAGTCAGATACAATGGTCGCAAGCGACAACCCAAACAAGCAATTGTTGGCAGTTTTATAGAGCCATTCCATTATAGTGAAGCTGATTACTAGTCATTATAAAGTCAAATTTATAGCACTACTTTAGTTATAGTTGTCTATGATCGAGATACTGTGCTCCAAGTCGTCCATAACCGCGGACACGGCTTTCAGAAAGTTTTAACCCGGCCGGGGTGCACAAATAGCAACACACACTCGATCATCCTCGGAAAAACCAAATCAAAACCCAACGAGGCTTTCACGACAAAGCAATCACAGGATTCAGAATTATTTCAGGGGGCCACCCCATTAAGCTACCCGCAACGAAGTTAGCTGACTCCGAAACGGACTCAAGGTTTGGGTAGATGGCTGTGAACGACTGGGAACCCAAAACTGGGCTTGTCGACACCGCGGAATCGTGTCCCGATCCTAAACAGTACAGGTGCTATCTGTCGCACAATTTAAATAAAGCAGTAAAACATGGCATAAGTACAGAATAGTAAATAAAACCTCAAACTAGTTTGTGGCCCCAAGAAATAAGAATGAATCAAGCTCTGGCTCAGGGGGTCCCATATACCTCCCGGATGTGGATAGCGCGAATATTCAAGGAAGAGGTATCAAGTACTCGGGGTCCTACGGGACACAAGTGGACGGTTAACAACCAAATAACATCTATTGCCCACCTGTGCCTCTACTTACCTACTTCAATTTTTGTTATTAAACAGTAATTAAAGTTAACGATAAATAAAGCCAAGATCATCTCCAACATCGAACAGGCGGCAATACTTCAACAACTGTGTTACTTGACGACACGCAACAGCACTTGAGCAAGCGACTACGACGCGCAGGTCCAACTATCTACCAAACAACAGGTAATAGGAGGTGTCCAAGGCAATATAGGGCTGCAAGGGATATCACGGGTACGAAAACTAGAGCATCGCAACACAGATAGCAATAGATCAACAGGAGGGAATAAATACTATAAAAGTAAGATAGGTAGAAAGGGGGAGATGCTCGCTTGAAAACATTGCCGAAGATTCAACCGAAGATCGGGTCGACACTCGCATCAACTCATCGGCCTAATCCGCGAAGAAGCAAAACACTAGAAGAAACACCGGATGCACTATTTAATACCACGGCAAAAGATCGGCATGATGCATGAATGATGTATGGCATGGCAAGGATGCGATGCAATTAGGTCAATATTAAGTGGAACCGGGGTCCCGACAATTAATTAAACGGTTCAAGTTATTTATCTACCCCGCAAATTAAATGTTGTAATAACAAGGCAAGATAAGTTACCGGTTCTCTACACAAATTTTAAATGAGGCCAATATACGACTAGATTCGGCCGCATATGGACCCCATATTTAATTATGAGGTGAATCGGCATAATGCCCCCAAACCACATGACAATATGCATGCGAATATGACAATTTAATATGCAACAAGTTTATATATAGCATTTATAAAATAGGGGCTCGGGAAAAGGTTCACACATTAGGGTTCGGAAGATCTTGGTTTGGGGGTTCGATGGGGTTCAGGCTTGGTCTTCGGATCCGCAGGATCGAGGTGTCGAATTTCGGGAAGGAGATCTTGGGGTTCCACGGTTCGGTCGACGGTTCGGGGTCTCGGTCAACGGCCTTCAATCTCCGTGAAGAAGAGCTTGGCGTTCGGGGCGAACTTGGTCGATGGTCTCGGGGCGTCGAATCCCGGTAGGAGGACTTGGCGCGGCGTCGGGTTCAGGATCGGTCTTCGGGGAGGAAGGAGAATGCGCCAGGGTTCGATCTTCGGCTTCGGGGAACGGTCTTGCGGCCCGTGAGGGAGATCTTGAGGCAGAACTTGGTGTCGATAGATCTTGGGATACGTCTTTGGCAACACGGAGGAAGTAGACATCAGGGTTGTCCCTGTGAGGATCTTGGCTGCAACACATGTGTCCGGAGACAAACAAACCATCCCTACTGCTACCCACAAAACAAACCAACATGCCGATTTTTCCAAGCTTGAAGACAGCGTCACTTGCAGCAACGGGAACCACAAGCACAAAAACGGCAGCCCTATATCACCAACACTGGCAGAGGGTACACGAATGAGAGATGGCGATGATCAAGTGCGATGTGAAGCTTGCTCGAACGCTGGGTGCGCGCCGGAGGAGGATATCTGTCGGGCGAGGACGTGGATGCTCAAGGGCGGCCACACGTCAAGCAGCAGCGGGCGGCCAGACGGCCGCAGGAAACAGGGCCGGCTTGGCGTTGGGCTTGCCGTGCTCACAGGGAGAGGAAGGGGAACATCAGCAGGGCATGGAGCCGATGGACGGCGGTGGCACAACGAGGGGAGCTTAGGGAGGCGGGGCCTGCGGCTACGCAGCTGGAGGCGCGTGGGCGAGGTCCAGGCGGCGGTGGTGCTGCGGAAGGACGCGGGGAAGATGGCGCCGGGGGAGAGGTCGCCGACGGCGTCCAGCGAGGAGGCGGTGCTCAGGGAGGCGGCCGGACGTGAGGAGGCCGGCAGCGGCGATTGGGGATCGAGGGAGGAAGGAAGCGGGAGGAGCAGGGTGCGGGGCGAGGAGGGATTCCAGGGGCGACGCGGTCGGGTGCTGGGGCCCGGGTGCAGGCGGGGTGGGCGGTTGGGCGCGGGGCAGGCGTGAGGCGTGTGTGGCGTGCGTGTGTCCAGGGGGTGGCGGCGGGTGGTAGGGAGAGGGGGATTAGGATTAGATGGGGTAGTTTAGGTTTAGGGTTTGTAGTGGGGTGGTAGGTGGCTGCCGGTTGGGCCTTTTGGGCCTGGCCGGTGGCTGCCTCCCCCACTAAAATTTATTTACATTTTATTTTAAAAGGCTTCTGTAAATTGTTTTTATACAAATAGAGATATCCGGAACACGAGTGTTTGATTTGAAATAAAAGGGAGGGGATTAATATAGAAAACAAAATAGGGTTTCTAGCAAAATAGTTTTAAACATATAGATGCATGCTGATGACATGATGGTGCACAGCACAAAACAACGCGATTTTCTAGTAGTGGTTTTTGCGGGGCGCCACAATTCGACACCACTAACAATGGATCTCGCCCTCGAGATCCGCCTCATGGTACCGGGAAGAAAGGTCGGTGATCTGCGTCTTCTCGCTTCGTGTAGATCCTCGCGACACCACTAACAAGAGGTCGTTGTCCGCGATTGTCGAGAGAACACTCCGGGAACAACAGGTCGAAGGTAGAGGTATCAACAAATAAAGCCACCCCTAACTTCCGTGGACGGAGTAAAATTGCTAGACCCACTGATTCGATGTACAAGAGCGAAAGATAAGAGTAGTCGGATGGTGATCAGTCCATTGCGCACCCAAACCATTACTCTGCACACGAATAGGCGAATTATGCAACCAACTCTCGGAATTAGACTAAAGATCTCGACAAGCGAGGTTCGGAAACAAAGGAGTGATGCAGACTCTGCATCGGAACTGGCGTGGATGATGTCGTCGCGTCGGAAAACACCGGAAGGCACGAGAAGGAACCAAGAGAAGTCCACCAGACGAAGGATTCCTCGGATAGCATGAAGACCAGATGTAGCAACACCATTACCAAGGAGGAAGCGAAACCCTGAAGGTACGACGGAACGCAACCACGAGAAATCCTGGACTCGAAGAAAGAGAAGAGAGCGGATTCAAAACACGCAGAGGTGAGAGGAGAGCAGCAGAGGGGTAAGGAGTAAAATCAGACCTAATCAGAACTATCCAACGATTTTTCAAAAATAGTTTTGACACTCTACTTCGGCTGTTAGCTAGGTTATCCTACAGGATGGACTTGTGGGGTATCGCAACTTCTGAGCTCTGATACCACTCTGTAACACCCTCAGAATCGGACCTATGCAAGTTTTAGCGAAACCCGCCAAACCCGCATAGAAACGATTCAAAGGTGCCCACCAGGCACTTTCGTGCGGGTGGAAAACGAAGTAATAACATTACACAACAGTCCTCGATGGGACCCACAGAACAGATATATATATAACAGCGACTCAATGAGTCAAGAATACAGATATACAGAACAAAGATTCAAATCACCTTGAAAACAATAGGGCGTCCGACTATGGACAAGATGCAAATGGGGCTAAGAGCCCTGAAGAATAACCAATGGCGTCCATAACCCTGCCCAGGCCAAGCCGGAAGGGTAACCCTGCTAACGACGTCGATCTCAAAAACCTGCTTAAACAAAAGGGGTGCCGACAAAGGGCAAAGGAAAAAAAAGAGTCAAGATCTTGAGGCCAGTACACGGCGAGACTAGAATTCGGCGGTCCTCGCCTACATAGGTATGGTGGACTGAAGCGGCAGCGGCAGCATGCACTAGACAACCTATAGAGACTCGATACAACTGTCGGTTATCAGAGAGGGATAAGAAAGACCTATTCGGAACCAACCTGATACTACCACCAAACATACCCATCCTGGTGTTTCCCCCTCGAGACCAGACGAGGAAGTCAACCGAGGAACTCACACTGTTGGCAATTTTATTTATTCCGTTTTAGTTGCGGCGATTACTAGTCAAATATAGATAGTCATCCTGATAAAATAAGCAGTGGGCAGTTTTATTTAACCATTCCGTTGTAGTTGCGACTCTTACTAGTCAAATACAATTAGCATGAGATATCCCAAAAACCCAGCAATTGTTGGTACATTTATTTAGCCATTCCGTTATAGTTGCAATACTTACTAGTCAGATACAATGGTCGCAAGCGACAACCCAAACAAGCAATTGTTGGCAGTTTTATAGAGCCATTCCATTATAGTGAAGCTGATTACTAGTCATTATAAAGTCAAATTTATAGCACTACTTTAGTTATAGTTGTCTATGATCGAGATACTGTGCTCCAAGTCGTCCATAACCGCGGACACGGCTTTCAGAAAGTTTTAACCCGGCCGGGGTGCACAAATAGCAACACACACTCGATCAACCTCGGAAAAACCAAATCAAAACCCAACGAGGCTTTCACGACAAAGCAATCACAGGATTCAGAATTATTTCAGGGGGCCACCCCATTAAGCTACCCGCAACGAAGTTAGCTGACTCTGAAACGGACTCAAGGTTTGGGTAGACGGTCAGAACGATCGGGAACCCAAACTGGGCTTGTCGACACCATGAATCATGTCCCGATCCTAAACAGTACAGTGTGCTATCTGTCGCACAATTTAAATAAAGCAGTAAAGCATGGCATAAGTACAGAATAGTAAATAAAACCTCAAACTAGTTTGTGGCCCCAAGAAATAAGAATGAATCAAGCTCTGGCTCAGGGGGGTCCCATATACCTCCCGGATGTGGATAGCGCGAATATTCAAGGAACAGGTATCAAGTACTCGGGGTCCTACGGACACAAGTGGACGATTAACAACCAAATAACATCTATTGCCCACCGTGCCTCTGCTACCTACTTCAATTTTGTTATTAAACAGTAATTAAAGTTAACGATAAATAAAGCCAAGATCATCTCCAACATCGAACAGGCGGCAATACTTCAACAACTGTGTTACTTGACGACACGCAACAGCACTTGAGCAAGCGACTACGATGCGCAGGTCCAACTATCTACCAAACAACAGGTAATAGGAGGTGTCCAAGGCAATATAGGGCTGCAAGGGATATCACGGGTACGAAAACTAGAGCATCGCAACACAGATAGCAATAGATCAACAGGAGGGAATAAATACTATAAAAGTAAGATAGGTAGAAAGGGGGAGATGCTCGCCTGAAAACATTGCCGAAGATTCAACCAAAGATCGGGTCGACACTCGCATCAACTCATCGACCTAATCCTCGAAGAAGCAAAACACTAGAAGAAACACCGGATGCACTATTTAATACCACGGCAAAAGATCGGCATGATGCATGAATGATCTATGGCATGGCAAGGATGCGATGTAATTAGGTCAATATTAAGTGGAACCGGGGTCCCGACAATTAATTAAACGGTTCAAGTTATTTATCTACCCCGCAAATTAAATGTTGTAATAACAAGGCAAGATAAGTTACCGGTTCGCTACACAAATTTTAAATGAGGCCAATATACGACTAGATTCGGCCGCATATGGACCCCATATTTAATTATGAGGTGAATCGGCATAATGCCCCCAAACCACATGACAATATGCATGCGAATATGACAATTTAATATGCAACAAGTTTATATATAGCAGTTATAAAATAGGGGCTCGGGAAAAGGTTCACACATTAGGGTTCGGAAGATCTTGGTTTGGGGGTTCGATGGGGTTCAGGCTTGGTCTTCAGATCCGCAGGATCGAGGTGTCGAATTCCGGGAAGGAGATCTTGGGGTTCCACGGTTCGGTCGACGGTTCGGGGTCTCGGTCAACGGCCTTTAATCTTCGTGAAGAAGAGCTTGGCGTTCGGGGCGAACTTGGTCGATGGTCTCGGGGAGTCGAATCCCGGTAGGAGGACTTGGCGCGGCGTCGGGTTCAGGATCGGTCTTCAGGGAGGAAGGAGAATGCGCCAGGGTTCGATCTTCGGCTTCGGGGAACGGTCTTGCGGCCCGTGAGGGAGATCTTGAGGCAGAACTTGGTGTCGATAGATCTTGGGATACGTCTTTGGCAACACGGAGGAAGTAGACATCAGGGTTGTCCCTGTGAGGATCTTGGCTGCAACACATGTGTCCGGAGACAAACAAACCATCCCTACTGCCACCCACAAAACAAACCAACATGCCGATTTTTCCAAGCTTGAAGACAGCGTCACTTGCAGCAACGGGAACCACAAGCACAAAAACGGCAGCCCTATATCACCAACACTGGCAGAGGGTACACGAACGAGAGATGGCGATGATCAGGCGATGTGCGCGTGTGAAGCTTGCTCGGAACGCTGGGTGTGCTCGGGAGGAGGATATCCGTCGGGGCGAGGACGTGCATGCTCAAGGGGCGCTGCAGGAAGCGAAACAGGCGGCTTGGCGTTGGGCTTGCCGTGCTCACGTGGGAGAGGAAGGGGAACATCAGCAGGGCATGGAGCCGACGGACGGCGGTGGCACAACGAGGGGAGCTCAGGGAGGCGGGGCCTGCGGCTACGCAGCTGGAGGCGCGTGGGCGAGGTCCAGGCAGCGGTGGTGCTGCGGAAGGACGCGGGGAAGATGGCGCCGGGGGAGAGGTCGCCGACGGCGTCCAGCGAGGAGGCGGCGCTCAGGGAGGCGGCCGGACGTGAGGAGGCCGACGGCGGCGATTGGGGATCGAGGGAGGAAGGAAGCGGGAGGAGCAGGGTGCAGGGCGAGGAGGGATTCCAGGGGCGACGCGGTCGGGTGGTGGGGCCCGGGTGCAGGCGGGGTGGGCGGTTGGGCGCGGGGCAGGCGTGAGGCCTGTGTGGCGTGCGTGTGTCCAGGGGGTGGCGGCGGGTGGTAGGGAGAGGGGGATTAGGATTAGATGGGGTAGTTTAGGTTTAGGGTTTGTAGTGGGGTGGTAGGTGGCTGCCGGTTGGGCCTTTTGGGCTTGGCCGGTGGCTGCCTCCCCCACTAAAATTTATTTACATTTTATTTTAAAAGGCTTCTGTAATTTGTTTTTATACAAATAGAGATATCCGGAACACCAGTGTTTGATTTGAAATAAAAGGGAGGGGATTAATATAGAAAACAAAATAGGGTTTCTAGCAAAATAGTTTTAAACATATAGATGCATGCTGATGACATGATGGTGCACAGCACAAAACAACGCGATTTTCTAGTAGTTGTTTTTGCGGGGCGCCACATGTTATTAATAATTACTTGCCAATATAAGGATTTTGATAGTTCTGTTGTAACGCCTGTTCTAACTGTAGAATTAAATTTGTTTCTTGGGTTTACTAGATAGAGGACGTTAATACGAACCAGTAGGCGTTGGATTCACCCTAATCGGAGTTATAGATATTTTTGTATGATTTAAATAGAGTTTAATGGGTTTTAAATGATTCATAGAGTTTCTGTTGCCTAAAAATCAAACTATAATTATATCTGTAATCTCCACGGAATTGTGATTTCAGGGACATATTATTTGTAATTTTATGAATAGTATTTACTTTCTTATGAATTTATTACTCTAAATAAGCCATTAAACCATTTATTTAATTGCTGCGAAACCTTATAGTATTTTACTGAACCATTTGCAGATTGATGATCTACATGGAACCATCTTTCTATCGGTATATTATTTATATTTTGTGATATGCAAATAATTTTCTACGAGTTTAATGATTTCTAAATCCATTAAAACTAATTAAATTGCTCCGGGGTAAATATTCCGCAAAGGCTAGATCCAACCAGATATTATTAAAGTACATTACAGTAGCTTCAATTTGATATATTATTCATATTTTTCGGAGTTACAGATAATTTCTTATGAATTTATTAACCTAAAAGACCATTAAAACTAATTAAATTACTGCAGTAACCACGTATAGTGAAAGTTGGATCTATTCTGATAAGATGATTCTACGTGAAATTATCTTCAATTTGATATATTATACGCAATTTTTGGACGTGGTATGAATTTCTAATAAACTTTACAAGTTAGATCTATAATATGCAATTTTAAATTCGAACGAATATTCCAGGGAATATTCCGCTGACTGGACAGGTTGACTTTGCATGCTGACTGGAATTAGATGTTGACCTTACGTTCATGTGGTGTTGATGATGAAGATGACCGGGATGACGACATGGCACGCACCGGTTTGATTGGATCTCGACCGTCTGGATAGGATCCGGTGGCTAGAAGAAGAGATTGACCCGATTTTGGCTCAGAATAGACAAGAAATAGATCTATGTTAGAGAGACAAATCCGTAGGTAAAATTGAAAAACTCAGAACATGAAAGTTGTGGGGAATCATTATTCCTACATTTTCACCAAAGGAATTTGGATTTGAAGAAACGAGCGCGAGTAGATCTTGGATTTACACCGTAAGATATGAAATATTGCGATACGAAATTCTCCGGTTGTGGTGGATGAAAAGAGGTGAGGTTTGTCGGGATTGAAAGATTTCGACGATTCCTACAACTTTCGCTTTTTGACCGAAGGAAAATGACAAAGTCTAGATGGGTTAAAAAGCGAAATAAGATTTGGGCATATGTAGATTCGGGATTTCGAGAATAGAAACTCGTACAACCGTGGCTCCACGAGTTTATATGGAGGTTTGGATGGTTTAGAGATAGGCCTTGGAGTAGAGAACAAGTAGAAATAAACGAAAGTCGATTCGGAGTTGTAGATAAAAAGTTATAGCAGTTTGAGTACAGATAGGTTTAACAAAACAGATTTTGCACGCTTTTTGAAACAAACCGATCGATCCCGTACGCGTGGCCTGCCCGGCTGGCTCGGTCCGGTCGGACCGGGTGGGCCGGCCTGTTTTTTTTTTTAATACTTGTTTCTCTCATATCTTTTGCATACGAACTCCAAGTGACATGATTCTTGTTTCTAAATTTTTCTAAAATCGAATAGATCATTATAGGATCAAATTTGTAATCTTTTTACTAGTTTGGAAGTAGTGGATTTATAAATCCTTGTATATTTCATTTTATTTATATCTTTATGTGTTTGTATTTGTTCCATAACTTTTTCATACTAGCTCCAAATGAGCTCAATTTTGTTTCTAAAATTTTGTAATATTAATTGGATCCTTTTAGGCTATAATTTAGCAATAAATGCTGTCTTAGTAATAGTGGGTTTTAAAAAGTCAATTTAGTTACCCTTAGGAACATTTGGGCAAATCAACTATAGGATTTAGATACCAGGATTTGGATTCAGTTTGTGAGAACTTTGCATGGATGAAATGCTTATGAATGCTTCATGATTTTCATTTTGAAATCTTGCACACCAATTCTACAATCCATAATCAATCCATGCCCTTCTGCCTATATGGCTACTTAGGTCTTAACAAAAGAATATAAGATTTTGAATTCATGGTTCAGAGGATTTTTCTATTCAAAAAGTTTCTTCTCTTTGAGAATTTTCAACATAGTCAAACAATCAATCAAACTTATTTATTTATTTCACATTCCAAAATTAGGAGAATTTTGGGATGTGACATAAACCATAGAAATGGGCCTTGTGTAACCACTCAACACAAACCATTCCTTCCATTCCACCTAGGTGATTCATTCACTTAGTTGTTTTATTAAACAAAACACAAGTCCTTGACTTAGAAATATTCCATAGCATGAAATATAATCCACCCTTGTTTTCTACTAGCTAAGCTAAGCATGATAGTAGTAGGAATCTTAACTTAGGAAATTTCTACTAAGGTTTCATCTACTAGGATTTCCCATGGCATAGTTTATACTTAGCAAAATTCCATGCAAGTCCTACTTAGAAATATCACTAATGCATAGTGAAAAATAATGGGACAAAAGTATGAAGCCTCACTTGCCTTTTTGGTAGAGAGTATAAGTTCACTCCTTGATCTTGAAATATTCACACTCTTCAAATTCCACTACAATTCAATCAAGCAAGCAAAAATTCAATCTACCATTCAAGCAAAACATCACATAAAATAATAGAAACAAAGCAATGCATGCAAGCATGCCAAAGATTGTTTTATTTGGAAAAATGGTTTCTAATAGGTTATAAACATTCTAAAACACCTATTGGTCATTTTATATAAGTGGCAAAATCATTTGCAAAAGATTTTACTTATAAATCACTTTTAAACCAAATCAATATTTTATGTGGTTGAAAATGCCTTTAGCAAAGTAAAAATCCTTATAGGGTTCATCAAATACATTTTTAATTCTAAAATTTGGTGTTTGGGGTCAGAGAGTTTAGATCAAAACATTTCCCAAAGGTTTTTCTCCAAAAAGTATTTCCAACATATAAACAACATTTTTATTTGACTAGAAATGCTTTAAATCAAATATTTACTCTATAGCTTTACCAAATACATTTTCAAATCCATGAGTTGGTTTCTAAGGTCAGTAGGTTCAAAATAATCCATTTGCCAAAGATTTGATCACAAAAATAATTTTAGAACAAATTTTATATCCAAAATATGCCTACACAAGTTTCTGCAAAAACAACCAATTTAACAGAAGCAATTTACTAAACAAAGTGCATGTTTAGAAAGTACTTGTCTTTCTGATTCCATTGATATAAAATTTTCAAAATTTGGACGTGTAAATTAAAAGTTATGCAATTTACAAAATCACATATCAAATTGAAATGTTTCTGTTTTTAAATCACACTCAGAGCCACGTGGTTGTTTCTTATTGGGCCATACCGGTTCGGTTGGATCAACCTCTCTGGTGCGTTGGATCTAAGTTGTAACACACGGTTCAGATAAGCTCGTACCTCTTTGCTTAAGTCAACCTATCCTAACCGTGCGATCGAGATCTGACGGCTGCGATGCTCTGACCAAAGATTGGCGGCGCAATCCAGCGACGAGCGGTGGCGCGGCTATGCTGGTGGCGGTTCTGGAGGAGCGGGAAACAAGGGAGGAGGAGAGATGGCTCACCAGGTTCGTAGGAGGTTATAGAAGCTCGATGTGGTCGTTTCAGTGTCAGGGGCGCACGATGTTACTGGCTATTGCTCGCCGTAGTTGGGTCTGACGTCGGTGCTCTCGGGCTGTCGTCGATGGCAACGTTTCGGACCATGCTAAGACAAAGTAGAGGCGCTGCCATAGGTGCCATGTCGCGAAGTCCGGGGCATCGATGAGAGGGAAAGGCTTGGTCGGAGTTTACCTGGAGATCTCGACAGAGTAGAGGCAGTGGACGGTGGCGAGAGGTCGTCGTCGTTGCCGAGCGTTTGAGGCGCGCACGGCTAAACGAGCGGTACTAGGAGGTTCACAGGACAATGGGGAGCGTGCTTGTGTGGTCGAGGGGGAGAGGGGCGACGACGGCTGGCCGGAATTCTCACCAGAAGACGTTGGAGGCAGAGGAGGTGTGAGGACGAATTGGGACGGCCTAGAGGCGGAAAGTGAGGGGCGAGAGGGGGAAATGGAGAGGAGGGGAAGACGCTTAAGAGTGCGTGGTCAGGGGGTGGTTAATTGGCATCGTTATCGCACAATCAATCGAAGAAACTGTCGACAGAACGGCCGGGGAAGGAGAGCGTGGTCTTCGCGCGGGTGAGAACGATGGTGATGTGGCAGTGGGGTCGCCTCGTCAGCGAAGGAGAGACAGGGGGTGGGGTCCAGGCGTCAGGGACTGAGCGGGTTTGTTTGCGAGTGTGAATTGTTTTCTGCGGGAGAGAGGGAGTGGGCTGGACTGGGCTAGTTGGGCCTGGTCTGGTTGGGCTGGTTTTGTTTATTTTTTTTGTACAGATTCTTTTTCCCTTTTCTATTTCTATTAATCTGTTTTGATTTTGTTTAATCAATTCAAACAACAATTTGAATTCAAATTCCAACCAAACTTTGAGTAGATTTTAATACTGACTATTAATATATTCTGAAGTTAAATTTGGAATAATTCATTTATTCTTTTTATGGAATATTAATTAATTAAAATAGGTGCTTGTATTAATTCAAATAAGATTTAATAATGTTTTTCAAATTCCATTTAAAATCTGAATCTTTCCAAATCTTTTCAGTAGGTTTTATTTGTTTATTTGGGTGTCAAATAATTCACCTTGAATTATTTGGAATTTTTTTAATATGATTTATTAATCATTTAAAATTGGGTATTTGTCTTTATTCCAATGAAATTAAATATAGTTTTGATTCAATAATTTTATTTGGAAGATTTCTTTGATCTTATTTAAGTTATTTAAATAACTTTTATTCCACTTGGGTAAATTCCAAATATTATTTTCCCATGATTTAGTTAATCATTTCTAATAGGGATTTTATCTTTATTCAAAATAGAAATAGAATTTGGTTAATGCCACTTTATTTAATTTGAAAATTCTTTATCCATTATTTTATTTGAATTTGGATTATATTTATTCCATTTTCTTATGTATTAGGTCAAGATTTAACTTGGCCTTTAAATATTCCTCATTTAATATTTCTATCTTTATCTTCTAAAATCCATATCTTTTTATTTATAAGTCCAAACTTGGTGATTCCAATTTGTATAATCATATTTAATAGTTGTTTATCCTTTTAATTCTATTTAGGATTATTTTCTCACCATTTGGTATGGTTTTTAGATAGGTTCTTTGTTGGCTTTGTTGGCTTTGTTGGCTCCAAATTAAGTGAAACCAATTTCTATGGTTTTATAATATTTCTATTTGTCATTCTTGATCATTTGTAAATGTTTGTTGACAAATTTTTATATGGGTCAAATCCATGGTCTTAGAGATATTTGGAAATGATTTTATTCCATTAGGGTTTTAGGGTTTTGGTTTATTTCTCAAGTGTTTAATTTCAAGATGCAATTATGAAGGAAGCATTCCACTTGATTTGAATTTAGTTGGATTCAAACATTACTCAAGTTTGTTCAAGATCGGATTTTAATTTTCCATTTAGAAACCAAAAAGTTTCTTTTCACCCTAAATTTCAACAATTATTTATTTTGTTTAGTTATTTTTCACATTACAAAATTTGGAAAATTTTGGGATATGACAGATAGCCAAATGAGCTATGTAAGGTGTAATGAAATATTTTATTCCTGGTTATTAAATTGTATTATGACCTTTGTTTCTTGATATTACATCTTAACTGTGGATGCTAGCTATTGATCCAAGGGACTAGCAATGTAAACACAGGGATCTCTACCTTATTAAATGTTGGGACCTCTACAGCAAGGAACATCCATCAACGGAAAACATGTACGGCGTCATCAGAGGGATGCCATAAGAGTAATAGATGTCGTGAAAGGCGGTAAAGCAATTTGTTTACTGTGATGGCGTCGAGATCGGCTAATGTCGAGGCACCGCATACGAAGACGGGCGTGCAAGAGATGGAGGGGATGCTTTATGGCGCGGTGCCGGCCGCCGGTGTATTCTCCCTACTGGGTGCTTGGAGATTCGGTGCCTCCGCGACGATGGCAGGGGGTCACCAACATGTCTGGCGCCACGGTGATGGCAGGGGGAGTCACCAACACTTCCGGCGCCATGGTGCTAGCGGGCGGTGTCACGAACACATAATTCACCTGATTCGTTGGCGCTGCGTTGTTCGAGTGGTTGTTGACCATGCTTGGAATCGGGCACGGCCCTTGTCGACTGTCACATCCCAAAATTTTCCAAATTTTGTAATGTGAAAAAAAAATAAACAAAAAAAATAATTGTTGAAATTTAGGGTGAAAAGAAACTTTTGTTTCTAAATGGAGACTTAAAAATCCCATCTTGAACAAACTTTGAATAATGTTTGAATCCAACTAAATTCAAATCAAGTGAATCACATTCTTCATAAATGCATCTGGAAATTTAAACATTTGGAAATAAACCAAAACCCTAAAACCCTAATGGAAGAAAATCACTTCAAAAGATATCTCTAAGACCATGGATTGGACCCATATAAAATTTGTCAACAAATATTTATGAATGGTCAAGAATGACAAATAAAAATATCATAAAACCATATGAATTAGTTTCACTTAATTTGGAGCCATAGATAAAATCTTATGAATTTAATAAGATAAGGAAATTGAATTTCCAAAGCTAATAAAGCACCTATCTAGAAATCCATACGAAATGGTGAGAAAATAATCCTAAAGATATTTAAATTGATAAATAAATATTAAATAAAAATATACAAATAGGAATCACCAAGTTTGGATCTATAAATAAAAAGATGTGGATTTTATAAGATAAAGAAAGAAATATTAAATGAGGAATATTTAAAGACCAAATTAAATTTTGGCCTAATCCATAAGCAAATAGAATAATTATAATCCAAATCCAAATAAAATAATGGGTAAAGAATTTTCAAATTAAATGGCATTAACCAAATTCTATTTCCATTTAAATAAAGACAAATCCCTAAATAGAATGATTAATTAAATCATGGGAAAATAGTATTTAGAATTTACCCAAGTGGATAAAAAGTAATTTAATTAACTTAAATGGAGTCAAGGAAATCACCTAAATAAAATTTATGGAATTAAAACTATAATTGATTTCATTGGAATTAAAACAAAATACCAATTTAAATGATTAATAAATCATATTAAAAATATTCCAAAATAATTCAAGGTGAGTTTTTGACACCCTAATAGATAAATAAAACCTACTGAAAATATTTGGAAAGATTTAGATTTCAGATGGAGTTTGAAAACATTATTAAATCTTATTTGAATAAAAGCAAGGGCCTATTTTAAATAATTAAAAGACCCTAAAGAGAATAAATAAATTATTCTAAATTGGACTTCAGAAAATATTAATAAACAGTATTTGAAAATACTCAAAGATTGGTGGAAATTTGAATTCAAATAGTGCTTGGTTTGTTTGAATAAAAATCAAAACAGATAAATAGAAAAAGAAAAGGGAAAAACAATCAGTACACACTACAAGGAATCTGGCTATATATGACCCTCCATTTTCGTCACAAAATCGTCATAGTAGTTCGTTTATGACGAGTCTATGACGATTTTGAGATCGTCGAAAGCTGGGCGTCGCAAATGAACTATAACGACGTTTTTGGTAAAATCGTCATAACCGTCTATGACGATATTAAATCGTCATAATGTCTATGACGATCTAATATCGTCATGGACCATCTAGCCAAGCCAGCTCAGATCCTACGTGGCCGATCCTACGTGGCAAAATTGTGACGAAATGAAATCGTCTTAAATCAAAATCAGCCCAGTCCATTTTAGTGATCTAAATGGGCTGGCCCAATAATGTTGGACTTTTTCTGTTTGGGGCCTAGGCCATTTGTAGAGCATTTTATTTTATGTCGTGTCTATGGGCCATGGCCTTTTTTTAGGGTGTATTCGACTTTTTAGATCTAGTACGGACCCAAATGTACAAACCAGCCCAACAACATTTCCAAATATATAGTTCACACAAAATAACAGTATATAATCCAGAATTTAAACATAACAGCCACGAGGCTAATATGTAACACTATTACATGACATGATAGCTAGATCATCATAATAGATATAGATATCTGATACAACGGAGATAAACATGATAGCAGATACAGCAGCCAAATTTGAGACACAATAACCAAAAAGACAAAGAATACAGATGTAAACATGACAGATTCGCTACTCGTTGTCAGCTTCATCATCAGGTATCTCGAAACCAAATTCCTCTTCCAAGGCCATCACAACCTCCATTGCATCCAGACTATCCAGGACAAGATCATCCTTGAAGTGGGCATCTGGTTTCACATATAGGACAGTAAGTTAGGCAAAGAACAAATGTGCATGTTTCTGGATATTAAATAAAGCACTATCCTAGCCCACATAAACAATACTTCCCTTTATTTTCTGTTGCAACAGGGTTTCAAATGTTTACAACATGAAACATGGACCTTTTCTATCTATGTTACTATATACATCAGTCCCTAACTATACTAGCATCTGCTTATGAATCCCTGCTGCTTATCATAAATAGCATAGTTTGCTTCCTAATAACTCTAGTCTAAAAATTAGGAACTACAGTAGTTTTCATGTGTCCAAAAAGAACAGCCAATGTCATCCCAAATAAGAAAACATGCTGATGTTGAAAGTATACCGTATATATTGTAACAGCAGGAACAAATATTTTAACAAAGAGCAAAACAACAGTAGGTTGTAACTACAAACTGCTAAGGAAATAACAGACACATTGGTGAATCAGAATAAAAATGTATGAACGCCTGATTCTTGATATACACATTACCACTATAAAATCAATAGACCAAATATTTCATCGGATTTCAGAGGCCACATTGCCTCACTATGAAATCAATAGACCAAATATTTCATCGGATTTCAGAGTCCACACAGGCAATGCCCATTTAGATCTCATCGAGACCACACCGAGCGGACGAATCAAACAGATCACGGCTCGCTCTGCCAAGGCATACACACAAATCACCGAGGGAAGGGTGGGGAAACTCACCAGTTCGACAAGGTGGTCACGGGACCTGTACTGCGAGAGGGGGCTTGTTTCAACGGTATCACATCTAGTGCATTGGTTTCTTATGCTTTGAACTGACAGCAATTCTGACAGAATAACATAATAAAAAAGGCTGGAATAGATATGGTAAAGCAGTATGAGTACCTATGTAAAGGATTGCTTTATTGAGCAACACAGTGACAAATTATATGACACAGATCGTGTAATATAACATAGATCAAATCTACATATCACATCTATGATAAGAACAAGATCATACCAAGACTATGATCTTCTATTGATAATTTATTTACTAGAAATTTTATATAAGTAAAATGAGGATTAGATTTGAGTATTCACAAGTTGATATTTTATTTCTAACTAGGGAATTTAGTGTGGCGACACGCCGCACCTAGTGTGGGGTAAGAATTAATATGGTCTAGAGAAAAAATACGATTCATTATGATACAACATAGTATGAACGAATGATCCCAAGACACAGTACATGAGAACAAGGCATGGCTGAAGAAAACAAAGATGACATACTATTGTACAATATGGAACCAGGAGCTACCACATAAGACATTGCACTACTTCGGGAATTGTAAGAGTTGTGCTGCTGCACGCCCGACTGGAGTTGCCCTGCAGCATTTCAATTAGATTTCAATCACACATGTCTCAGACCACAGATAACACAGATGTCATACAGGTAACTTACACAAAACGAAACCCATGTCACGTCTTATCATGTATAACATGTTTAAAACTATAGGTTTCAAGAAGTGGTGAGAGGTGCTGAGAGAGGACCCGCGAGAGATAGGGGCGAGGTAGGGCAAAGAGAGAGACACGACCTGGAAGTGTCGCAACATGGTTGGGATCCAGAGCATCCGCTGCTCCTCGAACCTATGCCGTCCTTGATCTGTAGCATCCTGCCATGGCCAAGACCGGAGACGCTAGACCGAGCTCGACCTCCATACCATCCAAGCTTTGGTGGAGAAGCAGGCTCCAACCTCTAGTGCCTAGGTCGGGGTCCGCGCTGTCGCCTCTGGTCCCTGCCATGCCGCCGCCTCCGCCCTCGACATGCTCCTCCCGCAGTGTCCGGCAACCGGCTAGTTGCCCTACTCCGGTCACGGCCTTGGTGTCCGCGAGGAGGAACTCTGCATCCTCTTCGCCTCCCAGACGGCGGCGGCGGATGTTGGGTCGAGGTGGAGCTTGTCCTCCAATCAGCGGGTGGAAGCACCGGCCGTGGCGGCTCCTCCTGGGCTTGCGGAGGTGGATCTGAGGAACGAGTGGAACGGGGAGGGAAGTGCGTACGATGGGGGAGCGCAGCGATGGGATGTGGAGGTGATGGCGATCTGGAGGTTAGGTCGTGGCGGTGGAGATCGAGGGGTGTCGGCGGTGCACACGGAGGAGAGGTGGCGGCGGGGATTGATAGGTTTGGAGGCAGGGTGTCGCATGCGGGGACGCAAGTTGAGGCTCGGCGGGGGAGATCGGCAGCGCACGGGGAGGCGATATGGAGGATGTGGGTCGCTATGTGAGGTTAGGGTTTGTGTGGAGGCAAATCTGGAGAGGTGGCGATGGTTCGGTCTACGGCTGGGCCTAGGGTTAGCAGCGGAAGAGTGGGTCCTATGTTTTTTTGAGCAAAGTACGGTCCTTGGATGAGAATTTAACGATCTAGATCAGACAAGGATGGCCGATCCGTGGAAGTCAGATTCCTGCAATTTGATTGGTCGCAAAATAAAAACCATTTTTTTAGTTCAAAAAAGGCTGCGTTGTGAAGCTATCACGAAATAAAAGTTCCAAAATGCTGTCATCCTATTTTTTAAAATTAGTAGACCACCTTACATGGACAATCTCCCAACCGGGGTATCTCATTTCCCATTTTCCGAGTGTAAAAAACAGGGGGTTTTGTGAAGCAACCACCAAATTAAAGTTTTAGAATGGTACCACCCTATTTTTCAAAAATAGTATACCACCTTACATGGACAATGTCCCAACCGGGGTATCTCAAACCTTTCCGTGCACCCCTCGCGAAAAAAACAAATTCCTGCCGATTCGGTAGGAAGTGGGTCCGGTTTGAACTACAGGTACATGATCCGATGCCCATTATTTTTTGAAAAAATGTGTTTTAGACTCGCAATATGCTATTTATTTAGAGATCCAATGCAAGTTTAGCGAGGCTCGGCCCTGAGCTAAGAACCTTCATGCCCGCCGGTTTGACCATGGTTTGAAATGGGCATAAAAAATTAAAAAACGGTCCAATCAACGCAAATCCTTCGCGTGGTGTCTTATTATGTGGCATAGTTGCAAGGAAAAATACCAAACTTGGTAAATTGAGTATGTCTCAAAAAACCCTTCACAAAATGACCTATCATGTTCGAGGTTTCGTGGCTTTCGGGTCAAATGACCAATGTTATGGCTAGAATCAGGGAATAGTTTGTGATAATACACCCGTATCATGCACACATGTGCATCATGGGATGACGAACAATGTTGCAGGAGGAAGTTTTCCTTTTCGACGCACGTAGAATCCATTTTCCATTTTCCGAGCGCAAAAAACGGGGCGTTTTGTGAAGCAACCACCAAATGACGGTTTTAGAATGGTATCGCCATATTTTGTAAAAATATTAGACCACCTTACATGGACAAATGTCATAACCGGGGCATCTCAAACCTTTCCTTACACCCCTGGCAAAAAAGACAAATTCCTACCGAATGGGTAGGAAGTGGGTCCGGTTTGAACTACAGGTGCATGATCCGATGCTCATGATTTTTGGAAAAAATCATTTTTAGACTCACAATATGATGTTTCATCAGAGATCCAATGCAAGTTTTGCGAGGCTCGGCCTCGAGCTAGCAACCTTCATGCCCACCGTTTTGACCATAGTTTGAAACGGGCATAAAAAAATAAAAAACGGTCCGATCAACGCAAATCCTTCGCGTGGCGTCTTATTATGTGACGTATTTGCAAGGAAAAATACCAAACTTGGTAAATTGAGTATGTCTCGAAAAACCCTTCACAAAATGACCTATCATGTTCGAGGTTCCATGGCTTTCGGGTCAAATGACCAATGTTATGGCTAGAATCAGGGCATAGTTTGTGATAATGTGCCCGTATTATGCACACATTTGTATCATGGGATGGCGAACAATGTTGCAGGAGAAAGTTTTTCTTTTCGACGCACGAAAAATCCATTTTCCATTTTCCGAACGCAAAAAACGGGGCGTTTTGTGAAGCAACCACCAAATGATAGTTTTAAAATGCTACCATCCCATTTTTCAAAAATAATAGGCCACATTACATGGACAAATGTCCCAACCGGGGTCACTCAAACCTTTTCGTCCACCCCTAGCAAAAAAGATAAATTCCTGCCGAATCGAGAGGAAGTGGGTCTGGTTTAAACTATAGGTACATGATCTGATGCCCATGATATTTTCTAAAAATCATTTTTAATAAGAACCTTCACGCCCGCCATTTTGACCATTGTTTGAAACGGGCATAAAAAATTCAAAAATGGTCCGATCAATGCAAATCCTTCGCGTGGTGTCTTATTATGTGACATAGTTGCAAGCAAAAATACCAAACTTAGTATATTGCAAGTATCTTGAAAAAACCTTCTCAGAAATGACCTATCATGTATAAGGTTTCATGGCTTTCGGGCCAAACGACCAATGATATGTCTAGAATCGCGGCATAGTTTGTGATAATGTGTCCATATTGTGCACACATATGTATCGTGGGATGGAGAACAATATTGTAGGAGGAAGTTTTCCTTTTCGACGCACATAAACCTCATTTTCCATTTTCCGAGAGTAAAAAACGGGTCGTTTTTGAAGCAACCACCAAATGACAATTTTAGAATGGTACCACCACATTTTGTAAAAACATTAGACCATCTTACACGGACAAATGTCCCAACCGGGGCATCTCAAACCTTTCCTTACACCCCTGGCAAAAAAGACAAATTCCTGCCGAATCGGTAGGAAGTGGGTCCGGTTTGAACTACAGGTACATGATCCGATGCTCATGATTTTTGGAAAAAATCATTTTTAGACTTAAAATATGATGTTTCATTAGAGATCCAATGCAAGTTTAGCGAGGCTCATCCCCTAGCTAAGAACCTTCGTGTCCGCCGCTTTGATCATAGTTTGAAATGGGCATAAAAAATTCAAAAATGGTCCGATCAATGCAAATCCTTCGCGTGGTGTCTTATTATGTGACATAGTTGCAAGCAAAAATACCAAACTTGGTATATTGCAAGTGTCTTGAAAAAACCTTCTCATAAATGACCTATCATGTCCGAGGTTTTATGGCTTTCGGACCAAACGACCAATGTTATGGATAGAATCGCGACATAGTTTGTGATAATATTCCCATATTGTGTACACATATATATTATGAGATGGATAACAATGTTCCAGGAGGAAGTTTTCCTTTTCATCGCACGAAAAAACCAATTTCTATTTTTCGAGCACAAAAAACGGGCCATTTTATGAAGCAACCACCAAATAAAAGTTTCAAAATGCTACCATCCCATTTTTCAAAAATAATAGGCCACATTACATGGACAAATGTCCCAACCGGGGTATCTCAAACCTTTCCGTCCATCGCTGGCGAAAAAGACAAATTCCTACCGAATCGGTAGAAAGTGGGTCCGATTTGAACTATAGGTACATGACCTGATGTCCATGATTTTTTGTAAATATGATTTTTAGACTTACAATATGATGTTTCTTTAGAGATCCAATGCAAGTTTAGTGAGGCTCATCCCCTAGCTAAGAACCTTCATGCCCGCCGTTTTGACCATAGTTTGAAACGGGCATATAAATTTCAAAAACGATCCAATCAATTTCTAAATACTCAAAGTATATCTAATTAGCACCTTAAGATGATCTACTGAATTTTATAAAAATTTAGAGACAAAAGTCAATTGTTTTAGACTTCTTATAAAAAACATAAAAAGAAATAGAAAAAAAAGATAAGAAAAAATCCTAACAGACCAGCCGAGTTGGCCTGCACCTAGTCAAGGCTAGCCCAAGAGGACATCATGGCCCAACCAGTGCAGAAAAGATAAAGAAAAAAATAAAGGAGAAGTGATTAAGAAGAGAAGGTCCGATGAGGCCCAAGCCCAATTGTTCTTTCGCATGTTCATATATAAGAATACGTGAAGTTCAACATGAGTGAAATCCTGGTCAGGTGGTAGGTAGTATTCGGTAGAGCGGGGAGATCCCCGGTTCGAGCGCTGAGGAAATTTTTTTGCGCCATTTATTCGCAGCAGTGTTGGCCGCGTGTATCACCTAGCGGGTCCACCTTGCTGTATCAGCGGTCAAACATAGAAGCTGGCACGGGTCCTATCTCACAACGCGGTCGCAGATCCACCTCGTCGAATAAATTTACACTTAGGCAAGACACGTAGACAAAATGAATTGACACATAGGCAAGATATATAGACAAAAACTGACATATAGACATGACATAAAAAATTAAATCGTCGTAACCAATACTTCATCAGACTATGACGATTTTGCATAGTTAAAATATGACGTTATTGAGCCAAATTATCTTAAAATTTTAAGGTTTTGACCCCTCCGAACGGGTTATGACCATCTATTCTGAAATCGTCGTAGATATATGACGATCTTGTTCACGGTCACAATTAGAAGGTCATAGATTAACATATTTCTTGTAGTGCAAAAAAAATGAAACAAAGCCAACTAGCCCAGCAGGCCCAACCCAGCCCAGCAGCGCAGCCCATTTCTTTCCCTCCCCCGACACGTTTTCCACTCAGAAACCTCCCCCTCAGTCGCTGACCGCTGGCCCCCATCTCCCCCTCTCCCTCACTCGCTGACGACCTTGCCCCACCTGCCAGGCCATCGTCTCCACCCGCCGCGGTGACCCACCTCCTCCCGACCGTTTCTGGCGAAATTTTCTCGGCGTCAATACGCATTGATGGCGCAGTAATTTCTCACCTCGACCACGCCTTCTTAACCGCAACTCCCTCCTTTCCGTTTCCACCCAGACCCCATTCCTTCTCTGCCACCGAGCTGTTCCCATTTTGCGCTGCACCGCCCTCTGCTCTGACGAGCTCTCCGATCAATTCCGGCTAGCACCCTCACCCCCGCAAGCCCTGCTTCACGCGAGCGTGATCCCCAGCCTCTGGTGCATATCCCAGTGCTTTCCGTTCATCCGCGCGAGCACCGTATCGTCGACAATGACCACACCCGAACACCGCCGTCGTTTGCTACCTCTCCGGCGAGACACCCTGGTAACTCCTGACCACCACATCCCCTCTGACTGATACTCCCATATTAGCCTTTCTCGCGCGAACCTAATAGCATTGTTTTTTTGGTTTGGCGTGAACTGTACACTCGCCTCCGACGACGAACAGACAAACCCGACGCAGACGTGAACTCCGGCGAGCAATACCCGCCATTACCGTGCGCCCCTCAGTCGACAACAACCACCTTGAGCATCCCCATGCCACGGCGAACTCGCTGAACTTCTCCCCTCGCTCTCTCGCTTCCTGTAACACCGACACCGTCATTGTCTGAGCGCGTCGCCGCCGTTCGCCGCCGCCAGCGCCGCCAACTGATGGTCAATCGTTGTGAGCCGTAGGATGTAGATCCAGTGACTACGATAGAATCTAAGCGAAGAGGTATCTTGCGATCTATGCCGTGCGGTTAATTTAGATCCTGCGGCCAGAGCCGATCGATCCACGCGAACCATTTTTGCCCAATTGGAAGCAGCCATGTGGCCAGCATTTTGTTTTAGAAACAGAAACTATTCTATTAGATACTCGAACTTGCAAAATTCATAACTTTCAAACGACACGTCCAAAATTTGCAAATTTTATATCAATGGAATCAGCAAGACAAGTACTTTCCAACCATTCACTTTGTTTAGTAAATTACTTTCGTTAAATTGGTTGTTTTTGCAAAAACTTGTGTAGGCATATTTTGAATATAAAATTCATTCTAAAATTATATTTGTGATAAAACTTTTGGCAAATGGATTGTTTTGAACCTACTAACCTTAGAAACCAACTCATGGATTTGAAAATGCATTTGGTAAAGCTAAAGAGTAAATCTTTGATTTAGTACATTTCTAGTCAAATAAAAATATTGTTTATGTGTTAAAAATGCTTTTTGGAGAAAAACCTTTGGGAACTGTTTTGATTTAAACTCTCTGACCCCAAACACCAAGTTTTAGAATTAAAAATGTATTTGGTGAACCCTATAAAGATTGTTGCTTTGCTAAAGGCATTTTCAACCACATAAAATATTGATTTGGTTTAAAAAATGATTTATAAGTAAAATATTTAGCAAATGATTTTTTCACTTATATAAAATGACCCATAGGTATTTTAGAATGTTTATAACCCATTAGAAACCATGTTTCCAAATAAACAATCTTTTGCATGCTTGCAAGCATTGCTTTGGTTTTATTATTTTATGTGATGATTGCTTGAATGGTAGATTGAAATTGTGCCTTGCGTGATTGAATTGTAGTGACATTTGAAGAGTGTGATCATTGAAAGATCAAGGAGTGAACTTATATTCTCTACCAAAAAGGAAAGTGATTCTTCATACTTTTGTCCCATTATTTTCACTATGCATTAGTAATATTTCTAAGTAGGACTTGCATGGAATTTTTGCTAAGTATAAACTATGCCATGGGAAATCCTAGTAAATGAAACCTTAGTAGAAATTTCCTAAGTTAAGGTTCCTACTACTATCATGCTTAGCTTAGCTAGTAGAAAACAAGAGTGGATTATATTCATACTATGGAATATTTCTAAGTCAAGGACTTGTGTTTTGTTTAATAAAACAACTAAGTGAATGAATCACCTAGGTGGAATGGAAGGAATGGTTTGTGTTGAGTGGTTACACAAGGCCCATTTCTATGGTTTACCTTGTATATCTCACTTGTGGATGGCCACCCAGGAACAAAGATATTTGAGATGTCAAATGTTGAGAAGCTTCAAGTGCAGCCACTTGGCATTATGGGCTCTGCCTGGATCATATAGGTTGCAATAACTTAGCCAAATGGACAGTTGGTGGAAGGGGATGATAGGTTGAAACACGTCCATTTTAGTCTAAGGGAAGGCTTCTGAAAAATCTTGTCTTGGTGAAACCAAGTCTTGTGGGGAAAGTGCACCACCTCTGCAGAGTGTAAAATCTAAGTACTTAGCCATGTCCCTGGTAAAGTACAATTTGAGCATCAAGACATGGAAGCTATCAAGAATCTCCTCATCCCAATTTCTAAGTTAAAATTTTGTGGTTGAACATGGGTTGAAGGATCACCAATTTCTATTGGGAGATGCCTTGGGTAATTTTTTGACAAACAAAAACTTAGTGTTTTCAAATGATAAGGAAAATCTATCTTGTACAAAGCAAGCCTAAGCTCCACTTAGCCAAATGCATATAGATGATATACTCCACTATACTACCATAGTATCACTTGCCAATACAATTCAAATGTATTGACCCTTGTGGCTGTAACTTATAATGTTGCAGGTTTGTTTGATGTTAGTGAAGTATGTTGATTAGGATTACAAGTCTACAACCAACATGATTGCCTGTGGCACTTTGAAGATGAAGGACACCATGCTATTGTTATATGTCTGCTGCATTGTAATGAGATAGCCAAATGAGCTATGTAAGATGTAATGAATTATTTTATTCCTGGTTATAAAGTTGTATTATGACCTTTGTTTCTTGATATTACATCTTAACTGTGGATGCTAGGTATTAATCCAGGGACTAGCATTGTAAACACAGGGATCTCTACCTTATTAAAGGTTGTGACCTCTACATCGACCACCCGCACTCCAGTCCCTATTGACTCCACCAAGGTAGGTAGGATGGACGTGGGGGTGATTGCCAGGTTGTCTTGGACGATCTGCGGGATCCACGCCACTTGTTCCTTAAGTTCTTGAACCTCGCGGTTTTCCTCCTCGCTCCTTCCCGATGGTGCCACACGCATCCTCGGCGGTGGACCAAAATTATCCACCCAATTCTTACCCATGAGGTCGGCCAGACGGCCAGCCGACGACGGCTTCTTCGTAACCGGCTTTATTTTCTTGGCCCGGTTCATCGCCTTGTTAAAAGGGTTATCCCACCGGGTTGCTGCCGTCGACCCTGGATGAGGAACCCTGGGATCCATGACTAGCAACAATTTCCACCTCCTGTATAAGACGTACCAGTGAACCGTTTAGAAACCAGACTTCATCGATTAGAATATAATAGAGTTGATCCACGGTAATTAAATTACTTACTACAATTTCCTCGAATTTTGTAAGGTTCCCAACCTTTAATATGGTAGAGATTCATGTGTTTATAATGCTAGTCCCTGGATCAATAGCTAGCATCCATAGTTAAGATGTAATATCAAGAAACAAAGGTCATAATACAACTTTATAACCAGGAATAAAATAATTTATTACATCTTACATAGCTCATATGGCTATCTCATTACAATGCAGCAGAATATAACAATAGCATGGGGTCCTTCCTCTTCAAAGTGCCACAGGCAGACATGTTGGTTGTAGACTTGTAATCCTAATCAATAAACTTCACTAACATCAAACATACCTGCAACATAACAAGTTACAGCCACAAGGGTCAATACATTTGAATTGTATTGGCAAGTGATACTATGGTAGAATAGTGGAGTCTATCATCTATATGCATTTGGCTAAGTGGAGCTTAGGCTTGCTTTGCTCAAAATAGATTTTCCTTATCATTTGAAAACACTAAGTTTTTGTTTGTCAAAAATCACCCAAGGAATCTCCCAATAGAAATTGGTGATCCTTCAACCCTTGTTCAACCACAAGTTTTTAACTTAGAAATTTGGATGAGGATATTCTTGATAGCTTCCATGTCTTGAAGCTCAAATTGTCCTTTACCAGGGACATGGCTAAGTAGTTAGATTCTTCCATCTGCAGAGGTTGTGCACTTTCCCCACAAGACTTGGTTTCACCAAGATAAGATCTTTCAGAAGCCTTCCCTTAGACCAGAATGGACGCGTTCCAACCTATCATTCCCCTACCACCAACTGTCCATTTGTCTAAGTTATTGCAACCTATATGATCCAGGCAAAGCCCATAATGCCAAGTGGCTGCACTTGAAGCTTCTCAACATTTGACATCTCAAATCTCTTTGTTCCTGGGTGGCCATCCACAAGTGAGATACACAAGGTAAACCATAGAAATGGGCCTTGTGTAACCACTCAACATAAACCATTCCTTCCATTCCACCCAGGTGATTCATTCACTTAGTTGTTTTATTAAACAAAACACAAGTCCTTGACTTAGAAATATTCCATAGTATGAATATATTCCACCCTTGTTTTCTACGAGCTAAGCTAAGAATGATAGTAGTAGGAATCTTAACTTAGGAAATTTCTACTAAGGTTTCATCTACTAGGATTTCCCATGGCATAGTTTATACTTAGCAAAAATTCCATACAAGTCCTACTTAGAAATATCACTAATGCATAGTGAAAATAGTGGGACAAAGTATGAAGCATCACTTGCCTTTTTGGTAGAGAATATAAGTTCACTCCTTGATCTTTGCAATATTCACACTCTTCAAATCACTACAATTCAATCAAGCAAGCAATATTTCAATCTACCATTCAAACAACATCACATAAAATAATAGAAACAAAACAATGCATGCAAGCATGCCAAACTTTGTTTTATTTACAAAAGTGGTTTATATTAGGTTATACACATTCTAAAACACTTATTGGTCATTTTATAAAGTGTCAAAACTATTTGCAAAAGATTCTACCTATAAACCATTTTTAGACCAAAGCATTATTTTATGTGGTGGAGAAATGCTTTTAATAAGGCAACAATCTATAGGGTTCACAAAATATGTTTTCAAATCATAAACCTTGTATTTAGGGTCAGAGAGTTTAAATCAAAACATTTCCCAAAGGTTTTCCTCCAAAATCATTTTTAAACCAAAATCAACATTTTTATTTGGTTAGAAATGCTTTTATTCAAATATTTATTCTTTTGCTTCACCAAATATATTTTTGGAACCACAAATTGATTTCTATGGTCAGTAGGTTTAAAACAAACCATTTGCCAAAGGTTTTATCTCAAAAATCATTTTAGAACAAATTTTATATTCTAAATATACCTACACAAGTTTTTGCAAAAACAACCATTTACTAAACAAAGGGCATTGTTGGGTAGGATTTGTCTTGCTGATTCCATTGATATAAAATTTGCAAAATTTGGACGTGTGGTTTGAGAGTTATGAATTTTACAGAATTGAACAACAAATAGATCATTTCTGGTTTTATTCAAACAGACAGGGCCACGTGGACTGTTCTGATTCGACGAAAACGATTCGCGTGGATCACGTGTGTGAGGTGTTGGATCTAACTAAATCGCACGGATCAGATCGCATACCCCTTCGTTTTAAGTGAACCTATCGCGTCCACTGGATCTGAATCGAATGGTTCACAGCAAGACAACCAAGATCTGGCGGCGCTGGGCGACAGCGAGCGGCGGCGCGGTCAGACGGTGGCGGAGCTGGCAAAAGGAAGCAAGGGAGGTAGAGGGGTAGCTCACCGAGATTGCCATGGCATGGGGATGCTCAACCTGCTCGCGTTGGTCGAAGGGGCGCACGGGTTTAGTTGGAATTCCTCGTCGGAGTTCTCTCTGGTGATGGTTGCTCTCTGTCATCGTCGAGGGCGACGTTACAGAGCATGCTAAGTCAAGAGGAGAACAGCGTTAGACACGCAAGAGAGTCATGAAGTCGTGTGGGTCAAGGAGAGGTGAAGGCGTGGTCGGATGTTACCAGGGGGCTTCGCCGGAGAGGTGGCAGACGACGGCGGCATTCGGTTGAGGACGTTGTCGACGTTGCAAAGCACGCGCGGGCGAGCTGGCTCTACGGGGAGGTTCGCTAGGATATGGGGAGCAAGCTCGTGTGCGCCAGGGAGCAAGTGGGAGCGTGGGATGGCCGGAATCGCCACGGATTTTCGTCGGAGACAGGGAGGTTGTCGCAAGCAATACGGGCAGCCTGGGGGCTCTCGAGGTGTGGAGTCTGGGGGAAAATGGAGAGGGGAGGGAGTCGATTTCACGAGCATCATCACTAGGCGGTATTAGTGCGTCATTTAGGCGAATTGAACACGAGTAATCGACGCTGGAAACGGCCAGAGTGAGGGGAAAGAATTGGTCGCGCGGTTTGAAGACGATGCCATCGTGGCGGTGGGTCCTCTTTGACAGCGAGATAGAGGGGGAGTGGGTCCAGGCTATCAGCGAGTGAGGGGGTACGACCTGCGGTGAGAAAAGAACGAGCAGGGGAAAGAGAGGAGCCGGGTGGGCTGGGGTTTTGGGCCTGCTGGGATGGGGTCTGGGTAGGTTTAGCTGGGCTGTTTCTTTTCTTATTTTTTTCTTTTTGAAACCTTTTCTCTTTTCTGATTTCATTTTCTGTTTTTGATTTTTATTTAATCAATTCAAACACTCATTTGAATTCAAACTTCAACCAGACTTTATGTATATTCAAATACTGTTTAATAGTTCATTTTAGAGTCAAATTTAGAATAATTCATTTATTCTTTTTTTAGGATCTTTTATTTGTTTTATAAATGGACATTGGTCTTTATTTCAATAGTTTTAAATGTGTTTTAAAACTTGATTTGAAATCCATATTTTTACCAAACCTATTCAGTAGGTTTATTTATTTAATTAGGGTGTCAAAATAATTCACATTGAATTGATTGGAATATTTTTAATATGATTTATTAATCATTTTAACTTGGGTACTTATCCTTATTCCAAAGAAGATATGGTTTACTTTTCATAAATTTATTTAGTTGATTCCTTTGATCTCATTTAAGTTATTCAAATAACATTTATTCTACTTAGGTAAATTCCAAATATTATTTTCCCAACTTTTAATTAATTATTTCTAATAGGGATTTTATCCTTATTCAAATAGAATAGGATTTGGTTAATGCCCTCTTAATTAATTTGAAAATTCCTTATCCATTAATTTATTTTGATTTGGATTATATTTATTCCATTTGCTTATGGATTAGGTCAAGAGTTAATTTGGCCTTTAAATATTCCTAATTTAATATTTCTTTCTTTATCTTATAAAATCCATATCTTTTTATTTAAAGATCCAAACTTGGTGATTCTAATTGATAAAATCTTGTTTAATATTTGTTTATTCTTCTAAATCTCTTTAAGATTATTTGCTCACCATTTGGTATGGATTTCTTGATAAGTGCTTTATTGGCTTTGGATATTCAATTCCCTTATCTTATTTAATTCATAAGATTTATTAATGGCTTCAAATTGAATGAAATCAATTTATATGGTTTTATAATATTTCCATTTGTCATTCTTGATCATTTTGAAATGTTTGTATGACCAATTTTTATATGGATCAAATCCATAGGCTTGGAGATAACTTGGAAATGATTTTCTTCCATTAGGGTTTTAGGGTTTTGGTTTATTTCTCAAGTGTTTAAATTCCCATATGCATTTATGAAGATTGCATTCCACTTGATTTCAATTTAGTTGGATTCAAACATTAACCAAAGTTTGTTCAAGATGGGATTTTAGGTTTCCATTTAGAAACAAAAGTTTCTTTTCACCCTAATTTTCAACAATTATTTATTTTGTTTATTTATTTATCACATTACAAGATTTGGAAAATCTTGGGATGTGACAAATTCCTTCACTGCAGGATCCGCAGTGAGTTGTTTGGTTTTTGGGTCCACATGGTAACGTGCCCTGATGATGTTTCGAAGCTGCCCCTTTTCGCAAAGGGGTTAGCTATCCCCTTAGCTGTATACTCTTCGTCCTCCTTATCCCATTTGGCCTCCGCGGTTCTGTATCCACCAGATCCAAGATGGTGATGACCTATATTCATTGCCTGCAGCACATTTCCTCGATTACTCTTGGCCAGGGCTCTTTCAGACTCACACCTCTACTTGAACTCCCAGAACTAATCTCCGGTGATATGCAGGCCAATCTTCTGGATCTCCTCGAGAATTTTTCCTTCTTTATAGATCTTCTTCTTTATCCGGGTTCTCCAGCTGGCCAGGGCGGTGCTCATCTTTGTGAGGTCGGATTTTTTACTTCATTCCCATGATAATTTGTGTTCCGATACTCAGCGGGGAACTTGTATCTTGCGTGCAGCTTCTCGAAGAGGAGTGTGCTCAAGTGGCCATTATCTATATGCCGGAGATTCTCGGTGTTGATCGAGATGGTTGTCCGGGTGACCGTCGCCACTTGCCCACCGTACCCTTTTACGCCAAGGTCGGGCTCGAAAGGAACCCCTGTTAGGCTCACTTCGGTAATTTCCTCTCTGATGGTGCCGACCATGTTCGGGCACCGTTCCTTCTGCTTCTTCTTCTTCTACTTCTTAGGAGGATTGCTACCACTCCCTGTGCCCTCGCCACCATCAGTGGTTTCATCATCCTCCGTTCCTTCGGCTTCTTCCTCCGCGTCTTCCATCCCATCATCCTCGCTCTCCGAAGGATGGTATTCTTCATCGTCTTCTAGCCGCTGGCTGCCTCCCAGAATGTCAATTGTTTATTCGGAGGTCTGAGTTCTCCTTCAGCGCTGATGCGCTTAGAACAGCCAGCCTCGTCGTTGTCACACATATTTGCACAAATAAAAAACAAATAATTGGTTAGTAATAAAGTGCATGGAAAATCCGGCATGACCTTTGCTAATTTTCTTAAACTAGGAGTGCCCGATTTCTGCCGAAACGGAAGTTAATCAACATTTCGGCAAAAATCGGGACTCATTTCATAGAAGCACCTGCATACAGATCATATACCTCCATCATGGCCTTGCCATTTCAAAACTAATATCAGTATACACATCAGTATAGACAGCAGCTTTGCACAATAGTATACAACAGTAAAAAAATCAATGTATACATAGCTTTGCACAGGAGATTCACAACAACTTTGCACAATAGTAAAAAAAGCAACTAACCTATTTCTTGACAACAACTACACAACCTACTTCTTGCTAACAGTAACCTACTTCTTGACAACAACTAACTAAACTGAGAAAAACTGCACAGTTAGACCGACATGACTGAGAATAACATTTGGTAAACATGATATTATTCATCCACAGTTGAAGGCATCTAATACTTGTCGGCATTGGATGGAGAGATAACCACAACTTTAACAGAATTTCCTAAGCTGAGAAAGTAATCACAAACACATAGACGAATAGAACATTTTCAGATTTACCCGAGAAAGTAACCACAAGCTTTTGCTTATCCCTAGCATACTACTTGATGGCCAAGCACTAGTTGTTCTTGAATTGGATAGAAGCAACAAGTCAATTTTTGAGCTGCAGGTCATTATTTGAACTATTAAAATAGTTTCATTTGTGATTATCCTCTGGATGGTTTTTTTCTAGCAGGACATTCCTGTGTAAGCGTATACCAAGTTCAAAGACCATTTGGTCTGATCTGATACAGCATTTGAAAACCTCAAGACACCCGTAATATATATCTTCAATTATGAATTCTATACTCGCAACTACAGTTCAATGATTAGGTATAGAGTCCTCCTAAATAGCCCAAAAGCATCATAACCATTTAGTTAACAGTGAGCATCCTAAAAATAACATGAAGAGCATGATGGAATTCTAGATAACAGTGAGCATCCTAGCTAACAGTTATACTATATGGGACCATTATATAGTGGCCCCAACAACACCTCAGTTGCAGTACAGATAAATGGACTTGATTTATTTACTTTAGGAAGAAAACTATTGATTTCTACAGGCTATTGCTTTCAGTTGCAGTGTAGAGAAATGGTCTCAGTTGTAGTGCAGTGCTGAGAAATGGTCTCAAATCGAAAAGGAAACAAGCTACAGGCAGAAATGGTCTCTCTGATTTCTTGTTTGCACTAGCTCTGGATAAAAATCTACAAGAACTACAAGCTACATGGGAAGTGATTCAGTCATGATTCAGCCATGATTCCTTGCTTGCTTGCAGATTTAGTCATGATTCAGTCATGGCTCTCTGTTTGCTTGCAGATTCAGTCTAACCTACAATGAATCAACCGAGAAGTGGAGAGGGGATAGAGGGAGAGAGGGGATAAGACTCAGCTGTGAGACAAGGACAAGGACGAGCGAGCGGGCGAGGTGGCTAGCGAGGCGGGGCTGTAGGCGGGCGAGGCCGCTGGCGAGGCGAGCGCGCGGGCGATGCTCCTCCTCCTCCTGGCCGGGGACGCTCCTCCGTCTCTCCTGGCGTGGCGGCCTCCTCCTCCTCCTCCTCCTAGCTGGCGATGCTCCTCCTCCTCTCCTGGCTTGGAGGCCTCCTCCGTCTCCTCCTGGCTGGCGACGCTCCTCCTCCTCTCCTGGCTTGGCGGCCTCCTCCTCCTCCTGGCTAGCAAGGCGCGCGTCGATGCAGATGGGATGCGGCGGTGGCGTGTCGATAGGGATGGTTTGATCTGTATCTGAGGATGATGGGGAGGGTAGGGACGACGTGGCGAGTTGAGTAGTCCAACCCACTTAGGCGTAGCGCACCCTGGCGAAGTGCGCTACGGGTAACCGTAGCGCACTTGGCCAGGGTGCGCTACGCCTAAGTGGGTTGGACTAGTCAGATAAGAGGGCGGCCGCCCCATTAGTTAACACTAGCACTGCCTTATCCCACTGGTTTCGCCCACTGCTCTATTCTAAACTTATGAGCACCTAGGTTCGAATCCTGGTGCCCACCTTTTTTCTTTTTATTTTAAAAATACTTTTAAATATTCCAAAAATTCCCAAAAGTGGTGATATATGCCATAAAAGTTTTGTTTTTTTTTAAATACTTTTAAATATTCCAAATATGCCCAAAAGTGATAATATATGTCATAAAAGTGGTATAAATATTCTTCAAAGTATAACTAAATTTCATAATAATTTGTCCATGAATATTACAATATTTTTCGACCACGCATTTTACAATATTTTTTGAGCTAGCGTTTTACAATCTTTTTTCCCTTCTTTGTCGCGGTTGAATAATTTAGCCCTGGAACTTTAATGTTTCTTATTTTGAACGGGCTACCTTTTTTGGGTAGGGTTGTCCTTTTTCTTCTTGTGATGTATGTTGCTGGATCATAGTCATCGTCATCTTCAATCTTTGGATCGCTGTACTGGTCAAAGTCTTTCTCGTTGGTGACTCCATACATTCCGATGATGTTTCTTTTTCCTCTCCTCACGACAACACGGCTAGGCTTTGTCGGGTCGGAAATAAAAAAACATTGGTCCACTTTGGTAGCCAGTACCCACGGTTCATTTTTCGTACGTTTCGCATGACCTTGGATTTGGCTGCTTCGGGTATAACCATGGTTGTGAAATACCGGTCTTCTCTTTCAACGCTCTTTGCCCATCTGACACGGAACATCGGCACCTTTTCTCCACAGTAGTCGAGCTCCCAGATATCCTTGATCCTTCTGTAGAATCTTTCATTCAAGTTGTCATCGGTGTAGAATTCCGACTTTACGCCTGAGTCCTGATAATCACACTTGTTGTCCTTTTCCTCCGTGTAGAATGTGTAGCCGTTGATATCATATGCTTGATAGGTCACCAGGTTTTGCATCGGTCCCTGCGACAAGGTGAATATGATCTTTTCCGTGTCAGAAGAATGCGATCGCGAGGGATTATCAAGGAGCGTCTGCCTAAACCAACGTGTGAAATTTGAGTTGTGCTCTTTGATTATTTCTCCCTGCGTCCTCTGTATTCCCCGTTGACGAGGTTTCGACTCGTCAATGCCCATTGTTATGGACTTGGGTTTTGGAGAAGATGGGGATGTTGGAGATCGTGGAACGGTTAACAGACAAGCAACCAGGGGACACGAGATTTACCGTGTTCGTGCCCGGAGGGAAAACCCTACTCCTGCTTGTCTGCTCTTGATTACGGCGGAACCGAAGGTTACAGGGTGCGCAGATTCGATCTGGCTTGAAGGTGCGTGTGCGGAAGTATGAGTCGAGGGATCTAGGACGTGCCCTCCTGGCCTTTATATAGACTTAGGCAGGTCCCGGGCATAGTCCTAGTCTGTTACAGGTTTTAGGGTTTTACCCCTTTAAATTTCCTATCTATGCTAGTCTTGCTCTCCAAGGATCCGAAGGCGTCATGGGCCTTGGCCACCCGAAAATCTTCATGGGCCAGCGTATGTCTGTTGTGGGCCTTCCTTGGGCTGGACCAGGTATGCTGAAGTCACGTACCCGTAGGGTATAACCATGTCAGTAGCCCCCGAGTGATCAGTCGAATCGTAGATTCGGCTGAGGACTCTTCAATCCTTCGGGTGCAACTAGGTGTTAACAATATATGTGTGTAGGGATTGTTGATACATGTGCCTGACTCACCTGACGGATCAGGGTCAGTTAACTGTCTTAGGACGAAACAACATGATCTTCATCAGGTTCGAGTCCCTTAACTTGAACCCGGAACATATGCTGGCGTAATTCGACTCAGGCCGCGGAGGACTTACAGGAGTGGAATTCCAGTGTTTTTAATTGATGTACCCAACGTGTCCGTCGGGATTTTTCATCACACATGTTGGCATGGATTTATACTAGCAGAGCGCAGTCGTGTACGTTGCCAGGCCATCAGATGATATCTGCAGGTCTTATCTTTGCGTCGCAGACGCAGCATCCGAACATTTGTCACCACGGAGGTGCTTCGGGTGGCCAAGGAGATTGTCGCTCACTCAGCGTTTTGTTGGGGCAGAGTTGCCAAAAAGTTTTTGCGTGCTGATCCGAAAGATCGCAGTCGAAGATTTCATAGGGTGCGCGACCAGCGCTCCCTATGGGAGTAGCCCCCGAGTGTCTGTTCGAGTCGTAGACTCGAGCAGAGACTTTAGTTCAAGCATTGTTCAGTCGTTAAGTCCGTAGGACACAAAAAATTTCGGATGCTTAAATTCATCCTCCATATGGGAGTAGCCCCCGAGTCCGTAGTGGAGTCGTAGACTCGACGTAGGACTCAAAGAAATACTTTGTCTTTATTTATCTTCCGGGTGCACGGCCAGCGCTCCTGATAGGAGTAGCCCCCGAGTATTTAGTCGAATCGAAGATTCGAGTGAGTACTCTTAGCTGTGGAGCCGAAGAATTGTAGTTGGTGCTAGTATAGCTTTTGATGACATCAGTGTTGATGATCAATGACCTCAAGCGTCTGCTATGCCAGAGATGACTTGACTGGACGAACGTGGGTCCCACTTGCTGACTTTGAATTGACCGGTCACGCGCGGCGTGGAGATAATTACGGCGTATCCTCAATTTCCACGCGTAGTGGACGGCGTGGTAACGACGGCTCGTTGTGATGTTTACACGTGTACGGTCAGATCTGCCGTTGGCGTTAGGTCTTCTGGATGGACGGCTGCCGTGCGTCATCTTCGCTGTTATAATCATTGGGGAAAGCCGCGGTTTTTTTTCACCGCATCAGTTCTTGTTTTCACTGCCTCCTTGTGCTCTAGCGATTCTTGCTGCGCGCTGGGATTTCCTTCCACATTTCCATCGTCGTTTCTATGCTTTCACCGCCGGCGCTGCCGTAGCGCAATGGGGAAACCAAAGAAATCGTCATATGCGGTTGGGACCAGCGCCGCCGGAGGAAAGAAGGGCACCACCGCTACCCGTGTCACCGATGGTGGCTTGGTGGCGATCAGAGACGCGGGAGAGCGATCTCCGCATGCTTCGCGAGCGGAGCCTGATCCCACAGGATAGGGAGGCCGTCAAACTCCCCGGCAATGAGGTAATCCCCCGTCCCCTAACTGGGTATCGGGTTATGTTTCTCGCCTTCGTTATGCGTGGGTTTTCTTTTCCAGTCCACAACTTCCTCCGTGGACTGCTCTTCTTCTATGGGATTCAGCTTCATCATCTGTCTCCCAATTCTCTTCTCCACATTGCTTGTTTTATCACTTTTTGCGAGTGCTGGCTTCGCATTGAGCCGCACTTTGGCCTCTTCCGGAAGCTCTATTCCGTGAAGAGGCAATCGGGTTCGGATGGTGTGTATCCCATTGGGGGTTGCATCATCTCCCTTAGTCCCAATTTTCTCTTCTTTTCTTTTTCCATGTCCGAATCTGTCCAGTACTAGCGGTGGCAATGGTTTTATATCCGCGACTCCGTAGTGCCCGGGCAAGATTTTGGTCTTGTTCCCTTTGACCCCTCCCAAATGATTGAGAAGAAAAGGTCTTGGAAAAACCAAATCTTGGATGGTGAGGTGGCGGAGATAGAGGCCCTTTACCGTCGGGTGGAGGATATCCAGCTGATTTCGGAGAAGGAAGTGAACGGCGTGGACATCATCCGGACGTTTCTTGAGCGTCGGGTGCAGCCTCTCCAAGCGAGGGCGCACCCGATGTTTCTTTATTCTGGGCGCCGTGATCCGACGAGGGTTTCGGCTGAGAAAATCTCCGAGGGGGATCTTGACAGGGCCCTTCGCGCGCTGCTGAAGTTCAAGGCCGGAGAAGAAATCCCGGGGAAATCGCTAACTCCTCCATTTTCTTCGATGTTGGTCGTACCGCAGGTGTAGATTTGTGCACGTAGTGCTTTTTGTCGGCTGTGTATTTATTTCCTTTGTTTGCTAACAAAGTTCCTTCTAATTTTGCAGAGCTTCAAAGTGCCGGGCATGGTACCGCCATTGCCCGAAAAGTATCCGAATGCCCCGGATAATGAAGTGGTGGAGTCCGTGTCCGAGCTGCCGTCGGCGCGATCTCCGGCGGAGGATGCTGACGAGTCGAGTGAGGACCATACGCGCAAACGATCACGGAGCTCCAGCGAGTCTTCGGATGCCTCGACTCCTCCGACTCCCAGAAACCCTCTGGGCCTTGAGCGTCATAGTGACGGTCATGGAGGTTCTTCCTCTCCCCTTCCTGCCATTCCTGTGCGGGCTGTAGCGCCGCACCCGCCAGCGAAGCGGAAGAAGGAAGAAAAGAAGGAGGAGAAGAAGGAAGAGAAGAAAGAGGAGAAGAGAGCCCGAAGGACTCCTCCTGTCTTCGACCTGAGCTCACTGGGCTCGTAAGTTTCTTGTTGTACTATTGTCCTTTTTCCTTCATGATTTTTGCACTTGTGCTGATTTGTTCGTATGCAGGCATTCCTCCCACGATTCCTCCAGTGATGGTGCGTGGGAGATGATGGGGGACTCGAAAATTGCGTCTCCTCCACCTCAGACGGTGGCGCGGCTCCGGATCCTCCGTTGCAGGAGGTGCAGGTGGTTGCGCCTCAGAATTTTGCAGGTGGTCCTTCGGAGTCGCCATCAGAGCATGTAAGTTTTTCTGCTTCATGTCACGAGGGGAGCCCCCGAGTGTCTTCGTGTGCGAATTTTGTTTTTACTCCTTTGTGTTGGGCGTAGCCCCAAGTCCTTTTCTTACTGCTATTTCTTTTTCTTTCAGCCTTTTGTGCAGGAGGCCAAGCGGCTGGTGCAGGAGCGCTTGGCGCTGGAGGCGAACCTTCGGCAGCTTCAAGGTACCTATCTGCCTTTTAGTGCCTCTCTTATTTATCCTGGTCCTATTCTTTAACACTTGCTTGTCTTGAATGCAGAGGAGCATAACACTTCTCTCCGTGAGGTCGACGCTCTCAAGAAGAGCCTTGGTCAATCGGAGCAGAAGGCCGAGGCCGCCGTTGGTGCGAAGGGACGCCTTGAGCTAGAGATGACTAAGGCAGCCGAAGCGAAAGCTGCGACAGGCAGGACCATGAGGAGCAGCTGGCCCTTTATTGCGGTGTGCGAGAGAGGTGGCGGCGAAGCTCATGGCTGCTGCCAAGGCTATTTCGGGTAAGTGCTAGATTTGTGATTGTTTCTTCATGCCTCGTGTCTTCTTCTGTGTTGCTTTTCTTCATGTCTTCCTTCTTATTTTTTTGTCTCAGTTGCCGCAGGCATCGAGTTCGACCGTGGTGCTCTAGAGCACGAGAGTGCTCTAGATGATGCTACTGTGGCGGTCGAAGACCGCCGCAAACTGTCGTCGCCTCCTTGCCAAGGCGAAGGAGGTCCTTGGCCGCTTCTACAAGGAGCTTGTTCCTAAGGGCGCGGCCCTATATGATGTGGATGCTCTGGCGGAGGCTCTGTCATAAGCGCTGCATGCGCATAAGCGCAAGAAGGGCATCGACGCGTCCGTCGGGCTGGCGATGGCCTTGGCGGTTGGAGCGGAGCTGGATCTGCCCCAGATCACCTCCCGGATGCCGACGACTGCAGATGGATCCGAGGTAGCCTTTGCTGCCTACTCTGCTCGCTGCAAGCGGTATGGGCCCAAGCTCATTGATTTGCTATCTGAGTATGCACTGCGGCAGCAGGGCGGGGCCAAAGCTAGGCAGTCTGGCTCCGAGGCGACTCAGGGTGCCGCGTCTTAGGCGTTGTAGACGTAGGGTAGTTTGTAGTCTACTTTTGTTGTAAATATCTTGAAGAACACCATCCTTGTGCCACGTAGTGGCCTTATATGTTTAATGAATTCTTCTGAGTTGTGCTCTATCATTGTCTGAATGTCTGTGTTCCTTTCTTTTTCTGCTGCTATAGGTTCTTTCGGGTGCTGACCCTGTTGACACCCCGTCCGCAATGCCGCTGCGACCATCTTTGGATGATTCCTCGCAACTCACTTTTCTTCGGGATCGTGTGCGTAGTCTGGAGAGGGAGTTGCTCGGGTTACGCGGTCATGCCGATGTTTGGAAGTCCAAGGCGGATCGTGGTGCAGCCAGAGAGGAGTACTTGATGGCGGAGCTGGTTCGGCTGTCCAAGGAGCTGCAATGTAAGTTGTTCTTTGGTTCGAGCTGTAGCTTAGTTCTTCGGATGGGCCTGCTGGCCTTACTCTTATTTTGTGCGATTATCGCAGGTGCCAACCTTGCTCCGAGGGAAGAAAAGGAGCGTGTCGCTGTTCGGGTCAATTGCTTGACTCAACAGGACATGGAGGCTGGCGGCTTCTTCTGGATGGATCGCGACCGTGCCGTAGCTCTAGCGACGGTGCAGGATCGTGTGCACCAGGTTTCTCGAGTGCTTCGCCAAGTGCAAACGTCGCTTGCCTCGGTGCTGCACGTCATGTTCCCTTTGGATGCCGTACCGACAAGCCTTGCGGGTCTTCTGTCGAAGTTTCGGAACGTGAGCAATGTCAAGGAGTTGGTGCGGCAACAGCTCGTCGCAGGAGTGAAGGCTGATTTGTCTCTTGTGAGGCTGCACCGGCCTGACGTGGATTTGGCTGCTGTGGCCGCTGGGCCACCTCTTCGCCCTGATGGTGGTGAGTGGGACATGCGTCCGCATTACGCAGCTGTAAGGCAGTATGCCGAACAGGTCATAGATTTGATTGAGCAGCGTGCTCAGGTTATTCTTTGGAATAGGTAGAACCTGAAAAAAGAGATAGATGTAATATTTGTATATTTCGGCTGGGCGTGTTGTGCCCTTTGTTGTAAAGGTTTGTTTGTTGTGAGCACGCAGTGCTTTGATTGAGTACGTGTCCTTTTCGTTTGCCTGACGTTGTCAACTACTCAGGTGTACACGTTTGATCCTTAGTCGATGAAATCGTGAGGTGGGGGAGCCCCCGAGTGCGTTTGTAGCATGTAGCAAAAATAGCGAACTGAAGTTTTGGGGCGAGACACTTAGCTTTATTTATATCGTAATGCAGGAGGTACATTGTTCGGCTGAATAGCCTTGGCTGAAAGCCTTATTGAAAGTAAAGGGGGTAGGTTGCTACGGATAGAATCGTTGCAGATGCGCGATGTTCCATGGGTTGGAGTATGCGACTCCAGATTCCACGTGCTTGAGGCGATAGGCGCCACCTGGGATGACTTCGGTGATGACGTAGGGTCCTTCCCATGGTGACTCGAATTTATTCGGTCGCTTTTGCTTGAGTCGCAAGACGAGGTCTCCTTCGACGAAGGACCTTGGGCGCAGCCGGCGGCTGTGGTAGTTGCGGAGACTCTGCTGGTACACCGCTGATCGAGCTGCTGCTATATCTCGTGCTTCGTCGAGTGTGTCGACAGCGTCTTCGAGTGCAATCGTGGATTTTGCTTCGCTGTAAGCAACGACCCGTGGGGCCTGGTGGCGTACTTTGGCTGGTAGCACGGCCTCGGCTCCGTGTACCATGAAGAACGGTGTGTAGCCGGTGGAGCTGTTTGGCATAGTACGTAAGCTCCATAGGACGTGTAGCATCCCATTTGTCTAACAACTGTAATGCTACTTGGTCTAGTATTATAATGGCCACTTCCCTTATATAATTGTTGCATCATCATCATATCATGTTCATGTCATCATGCCACCTTGCATTGAGCATCATACAAAACCCTTGTGTTTTGGTTCTTATCTCATGTGCATCCTTAATTGTATTTGCCTCTTGATATTGTATTTGGTTCTTGATATATTGTTAAATGCCCAAGTTGAGTTGGGGGCATATCTTTTACTAAACTCCACCACCTTTTCTTCACCACCTTATAATTCCACCATCCAATCAATATGAGCTGGCATTTATCTGAGTTTACCTAGCTCATGTGGGTTGGGTGGATCCAATACTTGTCCCTTTTCTATGCTTGGCCTTATTCCACCTTTTGGGAATGCATGGAATAATGTCATATGATTTTATGTTGTTTTCACAATATGAATACATGGCATTTATTATTTGCATGGGCCATGCAAGAACCACCTCATATCTCTCCCTCTGTTTTGTTTTCGACAAGCCTTGGATCCATGTGAAGGTTCCCTAATTTTACAAATGATTTCATCTAAATTGCAAAAACCCCATATCTTCATAATCTTGTAAAATGCCCCACTTGGCTCGTTCATAATTTATGTATGTATGCATCAATCATCTCCACTTCTTTTGTCCCCCTTTTCTATCCTTGGCCTTCCCTTTTCTCTGTTCAAAATTATCTGCTAGGTTCAAAAAGTTTTGAAATAAAAAGGTTGTTTGTATTTGAAATATAAAAAGCAAACAAAAATAAAAGAAAAGAATTTGTGAGAGGAGGAGCAGCAGCCTACCTGGGCCTTGCCAGCCGCAGCAGCCCAAGTGCAACAGCAGCCCAGGAACCCCTCTTCTCTCCTCCCCCTGGCCCAGTACCCCTTTGCTCCCGACGTCGTCTCCTGTTCTTCTTCTTTCCGTCGCCTCCCTCCTCTCTGCAGCGCTCACGGCAGCGAGCAGGTGACCGTCTCCTCCGTCAGCCGCGTCATCCACCTGCCCCTCTTCTTATCCCCAAGCCGCGGAGGCCCCCCTCGAACCCTAGCTTCCCTCTTCCCCTCCTCTCCGCCGCCATCCCCTTTCCCCTGTCCTTCTCCCTCCCGCAAGCAGCAGCAAGCAGAGCAACCCCGCTCTGTCGCCTTGGTCGCAGTGAGCACCGAAGCCGGGATCACGCCGTCTCGTCCCGCTGTTGGGGTCCCTCGAGAGGCTAGACGCCCAGAGCCTCTGCTTCCTCTTCTTCTGACCAAGTGCGGAGCAGCACCGCCGTCGTCTTCATCCCGACCTCCCCATCCTCGTTTCCTCGAATCGGCCGAGTGAGCACCACCTCTGTTCCCCTTCCCTTTTCCCCTCCGTTCGCATCATGCCCGATCATCGCCGTCCTCCAGCAGCCTCGCTTAGCCATGCTTGGCTCACAGAGCCCGGCGGCCAGCAGTGGCATCGGCGGCGGCGACCAGCGTCTAAACCGCCTCTGTTCCGCTCTGTTTCCCGTGGCGTAGAGTCCTCCGTTGGTGAAGCTCCAAACACGAAACTGGCCGGTACATCCCTCTTCATTTTTGGTTTTACGGTTTTTGAGATTCGCATCCTTTGCTCGCCAATTTCGTTTGAAAATCGAGTTCAGCTAGCGCTTTGCAAAAGCGTTTTTGATTAAATCGTCAACCTCCGGAAGGTTTTACAAAAGACCCTATACTTTTGCCACTCAACCCGATCCTTAGCCCCACCGTCGTCGTATGCATATTTGTAAAAAGGCTCCGTGTTTTCTTGAAATCAACCACGACCGAGGTTGCCCACGTGTACGCCCTCGTGGCGCCCAAGCAGCGATGGACCGCCCTTTGTGACCCCAATCGTCAGGGCGTGGTGAGATCTTTGGGTGACAAAAGTCCAGACCCTTTTCCGAATTCAAATTCAAGTGTTTTTAATCTGTTAAAATATGAATTAAATCATAACTTTCAAATGGTTTATAATTTGAATTCAAACTTAATATGAAAAATGTTTAGTTTTTGAATGTTAATTCAAATCTTTAATCAAATAATTTCAGAAATAATTTAATTAGTCAACCTTTGACTTTGACCCTAATTAATAATTTTGACTATAAATAAATTTAAATTCATAATTCCAAATAATACAAATAATATATGTTTTCAAATCAGAAAATGTGAGGATTTCAAATATGCTATCCAAAATATATTTTGGACACTTTAAAATTCAAGTTGACTTAAATTACGAGAAAATGCCCCTGGACCTTAAATAATCAATAACTTTTGATTTATAACTCCGCATTTAACAAATGATATGTCTAAAATGATCAGCTCGACGAGACCTTTCTGTTTATGCTATCCATGACTTAAATTGCAGCATGCATCATAAAAATATATAGTATACAGCAACTAATATGACAATAAATTGTGACCAAAACTCATTAAAAATGTTATTTCTTGTACCCTACACCTCACCCATGCCATGCTACCTTATTGTCATGCAAATTGTGCATCATTCATCATGGCATGATTGTTTGCTTGACGCATTTAATTCATATGCTTGTGCACTTTATTTATGCTGGCCCTTGTTTGTTTGGTTCTTCTTCGAATAGACGCTGAGCAGGGGATATATCAAGAGATCTAGGAGCACTACCCAGATCCTTCTCTCGCTTCAACTGAGCTGCCAGGCAAGCACTACCACATGCTTGCATACATATAGTACCTATTGCCTCTATCTTACTCTTGCATCATTGAGTCGTGATTGCATTAAATTGAATCCCAAGTATTGCATAGCCTTTACTTTAAACCCCACCGAAGCTCGTTCCTCCATCCCATGAGCCATTACTACAGGAGTTGTTTGAGCCATGCGAGTCGTAGAACAACATGTGTAGGGTATGTGAGTGTCGGTTGGATAACGAGGTACCTAAACAACTTAAATTGAGTAGTATGGGATAACTAATGAAAGTGGCACCGGTGAGCAACATCTGCTATTTGGTTTTTCCTGCTCACTTGTGTCCCGTAAGTCCCGAGTACTTGATTCCTGTTCCAAGAATATTCGCGCTATCCACATCCGGGAGGTATATGGGACCCCCCCTGAGCCAGAGCTTGATTCATTCTTATTTCTTGGGGCCACAAACTAGTTTGAGGTTTTATTTACTATCCTGTACTTATGCCATGCTTTACTGCTTTATTTAAATTGTGCGATAGATAGCACCTGTACTGTTTAGGATCGGGACACATTTTCGCGGTGTCGACAAGCCCAGTTTTGGGTTCCCAGTCGCTCACAGCCGTCCACCCAAACCTCGGGTCCGTCTCGGAGTCAGCTAACTTCGTTGCGGGTGTACTCCAAGGGGTGGCCCCCTGAAATATTTCTGAATCTGGTGATTGCTTTGTCGTGAAGGCCTCGTTGGGTTTTGATTTGGTTTTTCCGAGGTTGATCGAGTGTGTGTTGCTATTTGTGCACCCCTGCAGGGTAAAACTTTCTGAAAGCCGTGTCCGCGGTTATGGACGACTTGGAGCACAGTTTCTGGATCATAGACAAGCATAACTAAAGTACCGCTTTTAATTTGACTAAGTAACTGACTAGTAAATAGTGCAATACTCATGGAATGGATAATAAAACTGCCAACGGATGGGGGGTTGTTCGTCCGCTTCCTCGTTGGTAAGCGGGGAGGAGGATGGATCTGTTAAGATTACCAATATAACTGCTGTTCTTAATTCACGGACATCCGTCTATCTTTGGTTAGGCGGATGGTTAGCGAGTATCTATAGAACTGTTAGGGTTTATCTTTTGCTGTAATTGCGTCACCCCAGGTTGTGTCCCCTTTAGAGGCATAAAGACTTGCTGAGCCCCCTAGGGTCTCACACGATAAATTATTTGATTCAGATGAACAGGTACACTCACAAGATGGATACTGGGTGGAGGAGACGGATGATGTGGGCAACGATCATTCGGTGTAGAGATTCCGGGAACGGGGATCCGTGAGATCTGTGGGCGGGATGTGCTTATTTATGGGGCATCTTATGCCAATTTGCTTCTTATCCGTACTCGGATTTTGTTTGCCGCTTCCGCCTGATACTCTGATGTGTGATGTATGAGGAGATATCCTAACTATATATCTATCTAGGACATTTGAATCTTGCCGTATGGCGTTGCTATATTTCCTTTCTTTTAGATGGAATGGCTCTGATGTACTATTGTATGGTGGCTTGCATACATACTCATTTGTGTATGTAGTTGATCCCTTCGCCTGCCGATTACGCCGCCCGTACTTGTCCTGATGAGATGGAAATGGTTGGGACGGCCGAAAGGTCTACCCGTGAGTGGCATTTGGGCCCCACCGTACTATTCCAACCATTTCCGCTCATCCAGGCTTGTATCTAGGAGCGTAATTCACCGAGGTAGTTACAGGACGGATGGTAGCTCTTTCGTCCAGGCTCCAGCTTTTTGTTCGAGTGAACTCATGAGGCGCTTCTTGATGCCGGCGCCGATTAGGCCGTTGGCCTTTTCCACTTGCCCGTTCGTTTGCGGGTGTGCCACTGAGGCGTACGTGATGTTGATCCCAAGGCCTTTGCAGAAGTCCTGGAATTCCTCGGAGATGAAGTTCGATCCGTTGTTGGTGATGATGTTGTGCGGCACGCCGAACCTATAGACAATGGACTCGAAGAACTTGACGGCAGTTTTGCCTTTCTGGTTGGTGACCGGCATGGCCTCGATCCACTTGGTGAATTTGTCGACTGCAACCAGGAGGAAAACGTGTCCCTCTTTCGAGGATTTTGGCAGTTTGCCGATCATGTCGAGGCCCCATTGAGCAAAAGGCCAGGCTATGGGTATGGGTCTGAGCTTGGACCCAGGTGCGTGCGGTTTGTCGGCGAACCGTTGGCATCCGTTGCATCTTCGGACGATGTCCTTTGCGTCGCTCATGGCCGTTGGCCAGTAGAATCCTGCTCGTAGAGCTTTGGCGACAAGGGAGCGGCTGCCTGCGTGATGGCCGCAGATGCCCTCATGGATGTCTTGGAGGATTGCTTTCCCGTCACTGATGGGGACGCACCTTTGTAGTACACCGGTAATACTGCGCTTGTACAACTCGCCGATGATGATGGTGAAGGCTTTTGACCGACGAGATATGCGTCGGGCATCTGTCGGGCTGTCAGGCAGTTCTCCATTTAACAGGAACTGGAGGTATGGGTGCGTCCAGGTTTCTTCGACTACCATGACCTGCATTAGGTTGACTATGGCTACCTCTGTGTCCAGTTTTTCGGGTCCTTCGTGTCCTTCGGGTAGCGTAGCTCCCGAGTGTTCTGCTTCTTCGGGTGATGCCTTGGGGAATTTCCGCTTGATGGATGACACGCATATCTGTTCGAGGAACACACCTGGTGGCACCTTTGCGCAAGTGGAGCCGATGTTGGCGAGTCTGTCGGCTTCCTCGTTGCTTTCTCTTCCAACGTGTTGAAGCTCGCAGCCGTCGAATTCTCCTTCGAGTGCGTTGTAGAGCGCGCGGTACGCGATCATGTTTTCGGCGTGTGCGTCGCACTCATTCATCGTCTGCTGGACGACGAGGTTGGAGTCACCGTAGATGACCAGGCGCGTTGCGCTGCATATCTTTGCCATCCTCATGCCATGGATGATGGCTTCGTATTCGGCCTCGTTGTTGGAGGATCAGAATTTCATCCGGAGGACGTACTTCATCTTGTCGCCTTGCGGGGAGGTCAGTATGACCCCTGCTCCCGCTCCAGGTTCTCTCTTGGAGCCATCGAAGTGCATTGTCCATGACTGCGACATATCTAGGGTGTCTGGCAGCTGCAGCTCCATCCAATGTACCAGGAAGTCCGGAAGGACTTGAGATTTGATTGCGAGTCGTTTCTCGTAGACGATGTCCAAGGGTGACAGCTCGATGCCCCACAGGGCCACCCGTCCTGTGGCCTCTGGATTATTCAGGATGCTGTTCAGGGGTGCCTCATTGACGACCATCACTTGGTGCTCCTCTGCTTTGTTGGTGTCAGTACCTCGCTGAGGTAGTCAATTGGGCGCTGGACCCCGTGGGTCTTGCCTTCTTCGGGTCATTCGACAACGAGTACGGTGCTGACCACCTGGTGTGTGGCTGCTATGTACAGCAGCAGGGGCTCGTGCTCCTTTGGTGTGACCAAAACGGGCGAGGTGGAGGGGAGCCGTTTGAGGCTTTCGAATGCATCGTTGTCTTCTGGTGTCCACTCGAACTTGTCCGCCTTGCGCAACAGTTGGTAGAATGGCAGGGCCTTCTCGCCCATGCGGCTGATGAATCTGCTTAGCGCCGCTATTCGCCCTGCGAGCTGCTGGACACCTTTGAGGTTTTTTGGCTTCTCCATTGCCATGATGGCTCTGATTTTCTTCGGGTTCGCCTCGATCCCTTGTTGAGAGATGAAGTACCCGAGCAGCTGACCCGATGGGACGCCGAAAGCGCACTTTTCGGGATTGAGCTTGATCCTGTAGCGATCAAGGTTGTCGAATGTCTCGCGGAGATCGTCGATAAGTGTCCTTGCCTCTTTGGTTTTTATTACTATATCGTCGACATAGACTTGGACGTTGCGACCGATCTGGTCCTTGAGGCAGGCCTGCATGCATCGCTGGTACGTGGCACCCGCGTTCTTTAGCCCGAAGGGCATTGTGTTGTAACAGAATACTCCGAACGGTGTGATAAACGCCGTTTTCTCCTGATCTTCGACCTTGAGTCGAATCTGGTTATAGCCTGAGTAGGCGTCGAGGAAGGAGAGTTTCTCGCAACCTGCAGTCGAATCGATGATCTGATCGATCCGAGGAAGAGGGAAATGGTCCTTTGGGCAGTGCTTGTTTAGTGATGTCAAATCCACGCACATCCGCATGATGTCCGTGTCCTTTTTTGGGACCATCACTGTGTTTGCCAGCCACTCACTTTCCTTGATTTCCCTGATAAAGTCTGCAGCGAGCAGTCTATTGATTTCCTTGCCGATAGCTTCGGCTCGTGGCTCCGACAGTCTCCGGATGGACTGCTTGACTGGCTTGGTGTCTGGAAAGACATTGAGTGCATGCTCGGCGAATTCCCTGGGAACTCCTGGCATGTCCGCAGGACACCAGGCGAATATTTCCCAGCGCTCATGGAGGAATTCGACAACCGCGCCTTCCTATGCGTAGCTGAGGTCGTTGGCGATCAGGGCCATCTTGGAGGCATCCGTCGGATGGACTTGTACTTTCTTGGTGTTGACGGTGGAGTCGAAGGACATGTCAGGTGCGTTCTGTCGTGTGACTGGGGGTGCCCCATTGTCCGTCACCTCACGGAGCCTTACAAGCTCGTCCTGCATGCCGAAAGACTGGGAGATTTTGTTGAAATCCCTGTCGCATTGGTCCGATCGGGTGAAGCTCCCGTGGACTGTGATGACGCCCCTCGGTCCGGGCATCTTGAGTAGTAGGTATGCGTAGTGTGGGACGGCCAGGAACCTTGCGAATGCTACACGCCCCAGGATGGCGTGGTACTGTGACGGCCAGTCCACCACTTCGAATTCGAGTCTCTCCTGCCGGAAGTTGTCCGGCTTCCTGAAGATGACGTCGAGCCCTATTTTGCCCAGGGGGAATATGCCCTTCCCTGGGACGATGCCGTGGAACGTTGTGTCTGATTGTTCCAGGCTGCATTGCGGGATTCGCATTGCTGCTAGAGTGCTTGCAAACATTAGGTTGATGCCGCTGCCACCGTCCATGAAGACGCGACTCATCTCGAAGCCTCCGATCTGTGCCTCCAGCCCCAGGGCAGCATGACCTGGGCGAGGGATTTAGCAAGGGTGATCCGCGCGAGTGAATGTGATGCAGGACTCCGATCCGCTGAGGTACTCAGGGATTGCAGGCGGAGTTGCCACGGCCAAGTTGATTTGTCGGGTGATTTTCTTCTGCACCCTATTCATGGGACGTCCCTTCTGGATCATATTTAGTGCTCCTTTCGGTGGGGGGTACCCGATCCCGGCGTTGTTCTGCGCTGGTGCGACTGGTTGGTTTGGGCCTCCAATAGGTGGCGGTGGAGGAGCTCCGTGTGCTACTTCACCTGGCGCAGGTGCGTTTCCGAACGCAGGGATTGGGGCTTGTTGCCTCATCTGCACCATGCTTTCGCTGAGTTTCTAGAACTCGCGACAGTCCTTGAGCATGTGACTGGCTTTCTTTTTGCCATCCTGTTTGTCGATGTAGAAGTGGATGGTGCATGGACCCGAAAGTTTGTCGTATGCTGAGGGTCCGTTGTCGCGGTCGCGGCGTTGCCACGACTGTGCCGGGCGTCCGTTATCGCGGAGGTTTCCGCCGCGATATCCTTCGCTGTTGCGGCTGTTGTCGTTGCGGCGGTCGGCGTAGCCGGCCGCGACCATGTCGGGTCCGTCGTGGTCCTCGTAGACGCGCGATCTCCTCTTGCTGCGGCGTTCTCGCGTTCGGCCGTAGTCGTCCTCTTCATCTAATTGTGCTCGGTGAATGCAATCTTCGTCGTCCGCCCACCTGTTGGCGATGTCCATGACTACGGCGCATTGGTAGCACTCGTAGATCGGTCCGCTGCTGCCGCAGCTTTCGGATCCGGAACCATAGGTCCCTTCATCCGAAGGTGGATCGCACAGATCGGAGTTGCAGCTGTTGCCGTCGTAGAACTCATCTGTCGATGGTGATGTGCGCAGCACGGGGTGTGGAGCCCACGAGACGGACCTGATTGATGGCACGGGCACCCGCTCAGGAAGGCGGAGGGTGCCAGTTTGTCCCACCTGAAAGCAGAAGCTCCCGAACAAAATTTTGAGTCCGTCGCCTACGGGCTCGAAATCCTTCATGGTGGGCGAGTGGGCGGTGAAGTCGAAAGCGCCGAAGAGGAGGTGATTCTCCGTCGCTGCCGAGTTGTAGATCGATCGGGTCGGGACCGTCATGATCGCACAATCAGCAGCCCCGATTCCCACAGATGGCGCCAATTGACGAGGTTTCGACTCGTCAATGCCTATTGTTATGGACTTGGGTTTTGGAGAAGATGGGGATGCTGGAGATCGTGGAACGGTTAACAGACAAGCAACCAGGGGACACGAGATTTACCCAGGCTCAGGCCCCCGGAGGGAAAACCCTACTCCTGCTTGTCTGCTCTTGATTACGGCGGAACCGAAGGTTCTGGTCTTAGATTCGATCTGGCGTGAAGGTGCGTGTGCGGAAGTATGAATCGAGGATCTAGGGCGTGCCCTCTGGCCTTTATATAGACTTAGGCAGGTCCGGGCATAGTCCTAGTCGATTCTGAGTTCTAGGGTTTTACCCCTTTAAATTTCCTATCTATGCTAGTCTTGCTCTCCAAGGATCCAAAGGCGTCATGGGCCTTGGCCACCCGAAAATCTTCATGGGCCAGCGTATGTCTGCTGTGGGCCTTCCTTGGGCTGGACCAGGTATGCTGAAGTCACGTACCCGTAGGGTATAACCATGTCACCCGTTCACTATACTTCTTCTCGATTAACCTTTTGTGCTTCTGTACCTAAGGATCGACCAGTTCTAAATGTTGTAGCGCGACGAGCTTTGCTCGATCAAAGTCTGTGTTTCGACAATCAAAGTCTGCATGCAATACGTGACGACCCTCTCGGTGACCAGATCCGTTATCCCTCTTAGTGCAACCGGAAGTACCTGCGTCATTAGCATGACACAGTCGTGAGAATTCATGCCACTGAACCTCTGCTTCGCCTCGTCTAGGTATCTGCTTATCTTGCCCGCGTAGCCATAAGGAAATTTGACTTCTAGAAGGCACTTGAAAAACTGTTTGATCTCATCCTGTCTTAGAGTGAAGAAATAAGGAGGGCAGTAATATTCGTTCTTCTTGAACTTTTTACCCTTCCGATGACCTTGTGTCATCTCGGACTCATGATCATCGTCATCTTCCTGATCATTAGGGGTAGTGCATACTCCGTGAAGCTCCTTTCGGATGCCCATGAATATCAGGTTGTTCCTTGCGTTCGGACCATCTTTCATCCTATCTGGCATGTTGATTATGGTGGCGACCAGACTCTCGCACACATTTTTCGTGATATGCATGATGTCAAGGCTATGAGGCGTGCAGAGAAACTTCCAGTATGGCAACTCCCAGAAAACAGACCTTGTTTTCCATACCTACAGCAACGGCTTGTCTTGCTGCCTCTTTCGCTTCTTTCTAGGCTTAGGACAATCTTTCTAGTTTTTCAGCAATTCTTCCACTTCTTCGCTGCTCCTCCGCTCTGGGATTCCTCGGGTCTCGGATTTGCCATCGAACAGGTCTCCACGTTTTCTCCATGGATCATTCTTGCCGAGCCACCTTCGGTGCGCCATGAACACGGTTTTCGAAGACCTTGGATCTTTCTCTAGTTGGAGATAGCTTGTGTTATCCATGCACCTAACGCATGCGGATAATCCTTGGATAACTGCCCTGAGATATACCCGCAACCTGGATAGTCTTGCACCATAGTGACCAACGCGGCTCTCATATTGAAATAATCTTGTGCGACAGAGTCGTAAGTATTGGCTCCAGATTCTCATAACGTGGCTATCTCCTCTTTCAACAGCCCGAGATACAGATTGATGTCGGTACCAGGTTGTTTCGGCCCTTGAATTAGCATACTCATTTATATGTATTTCTTCTTCAGACACAGCCATGGAGGGAGGTTGTACATCCATACAAACACGGGCCAAGTGTTGTGCATGCTGCTCTAGCTACCGAACGGATTTAGTCCATCGGTGCTGGCACCAAGACTGATGTTCCTCGATTCTCCACTGAATTCTATGAATTCGAGGTCTAATGCTTTCCATTGGCTAGCATCTGAAGGGTGCGTCAGGAAGTCATTCTTTTCGGGGTCATCGTCATCTCCTGGCTTCTTCCTTTCCGCATGCCATCGCACGATCTTCACTTCCTTAGGTCCTCAAAATAGAGTTGTAGACGAGCAGTGATAGGAAAGTACCATACCAATTTTCGAGGTGCTTCTTCCCTTTCTTGTATCGACTCATGCCGCACACCGGACATGTGGTTTTATCCGCGCCCTCGCCTCGATAAATGATGCAATCGTTGATGCATACGTGGTATCTAACATGCGGTAGATCAAGAGGATAGACGATTTTCTTGGCATCCTCGATACTAGTTGGACATGTGTTCCCCTCTGGGAGACGAACGTGCCAGAATGCCATCATATCGTTGAAGATTGCGTCACTCAATTTGTGTTTTGCCTTCATCTCCATAGCCTTGAGCGTTACATTCAACCGGGTATCATCGGGCCTGCATCCTTCATACAATGGAGTAACCGCGTCTTTCTCAAGTTGCGCAAGCTTGGCTTTCTCTCTAGCGGCAGCCTTGGCGTTACCCGTCTTCTTGATAAGAAGCTCTTGCACATAAGGGTCCTGCACCCAGCCTGATGTTGTTCCATCATCGTCTACTCCTTCGGCATCTAGATCATCATCATCCCGGTCTGCTTCCGCACCTTCACCATCTCCAGGAGACTCTTCATCATCTCGCCCATCCTCATCGTGATGATCATCGTCATGTTTCCCACCTTCACCGTCTCCATCGTCTTTGTCATCGCTTATCCAACGAGTGTATTCATCCATGAAACCATGGCAGAGCAGGTGCGCCTGTAGATTCCCGGAATCTGGGTCGATCAACCAGTTGAGTTTGCATCTTCTGCACGAACATCTTATCTCCGTCTTGTTATTTTGTATCATGTATTCCGTCGCACAATTCAAAAATCTAGCCACAATGCCTTCGCTCATTATGAGGACCATTTTTGCCTGCATGGTGTACACAGTACAATTAGAAGTTTATTAGAACCACATAATCAATGCATGCATGCAATGGTCGATAGAAAATTTCGGCATGACCTATCCTAAAATAAGGACCTTTGCGAAATGCCAAAGTCTTGCCAAAATGGAAATGAATCAACATTTTGTCAAAACAAATGACAACTAATTCACACACAAACACAAGAGAGAGAGACCGATCTGTACACATGAACATATCATGTGCATACACACATGCATGAGCATCTCGATCCTCTCCATATACACACATACATGAGCATCGATCCTCTCCATATACACACACATGAGCATCGATCCTCTCCATACACACATGAGCATTGATCATCTACGTACACATGAACACATCCTTACATGGACAACTTACCGAGATGAGAGACCGACCGCGAGAGAAGATGGAAAGGAGGTGCGCGCGAGACCAGAGAGCTTCCTCTATTATCTATGTAACATCCAAGGCAAGTTCTACATGCTAAAAATGGTGAATGAGTGGAGAAATTGAGGTGGGAAGTAGAAGTATCCCGACTAGATATAAGGAGGAAGAAGGAGGGGAAAGTGAAGTGTGGGTGGTGGATGATCACATATGCATAAAGTGGATCTGCCAAAAAAATGGTCGACACATCCGTGTCGCACATGGCCCTAGTGCGCCACAAGCATTAAAAGCAACCATGGCGCACATGCTAGAGTGCTCCACAGATGTGTTTCCCCATTTAAGGATCAGAGGGGGCTTCACATAGGCGTAGCGCACTTGCCACATGGGCACTACGGATATCCCTAACAACCATAGCGCACTTACCCCATGTGCGCTACGGGTATGTGGCATGCGGCTGGTAGGACCCTGGCCCACACACATCTATGGCGCACATACCCCATGTGTGCCACGATTGTTCTAGTTACTAGTAGGGCACTGCTCACAGGTGAGCCACGCCTATTATAGCCATGGGTTACTTCAACCATGTGATCCACGGATGTGCTGATTACCCACAGCCCTTTTCCTAGTAGTGTTAATTTAAGTATTAAATTGAACTCAATTTTTTATAAACTTAGTCTAAAATTTTGTAAATATGTTGTAGACCATGGTGGCCCCTACCATCAATTTTAATGCGTTCCTAGAGAAAGAAAAGTTGAAAAACAATGGAAGCAACTTTGCGGATTGGTTCTGCAATTTGAGGATTATCCTCAGTGCTGGTCAGTTGACCTATGTGCTGGATGCACCGTTGGGTGACCCACATGCAGCTGATGCTACTGATGAGGTGAAGAATGTTTTCCTCACTCGGAAGAATCAATACTCCATAGTTCAGTGTGCTATCTTGTATGGTTTGGAATCAGAGCTTTAGAAAAGGTTTGAGAACTTTGACCCACATGATATTTTCCGTGAACTCAAAATGATATTTGAGGCTCACGTGGCAGTTGAGAGTGTTGGAGATATGCCCTAGAGGCAATAATAAATGTAGTTATTATTATATCTTTGTGTTTATGATAAATGTTTACATTCATGCTATAACAGTATTAACCAGAAACATTAATACTTGTGTGATTTGTAAACTAAATTAGAGTCCCTAGTAAAGCCTCTTCATAATACTAGCTTGTTGATTAATAGATGATCACGGTTTCTTGATCATGAACATTTGAGATGTTGTTGATAACAAGGTCATATCATTAGGAGAATGATATGATGGACATACTCCTATAGATAAGCGTAGCATAAAGATCAAGTCATTTTAATAGTTCAATTGCTATAAGCTTTCTGATACATAGTAACCTAATTCCTTCGACCATGAGATCATGCTTATCACCATCACCGGAAGGATTCTTTGATGACATCAAACACCACACCGTAACTGGATGGCTATAAAGGTGTCATTGAGTGTCCGGAAAGTATGGGTTGAGACACATGAATCAAGAGTGGGATTTGTCCATCCATATGACGGATAGATATACTCTGGGCCCTCTGGGTGGAATGTCATCCAACTAGGTTGCAATCATGTGACTGGATCACAAGGGATCACATACCACAGGAACGATAAAAGAGTACTTATCAGTAACGAGGTTGAACTAGGTATGCAGAGATACCAACAATAAAAACCTCGGATAAGTAAACTATTGTGAGACAAAGGGAAATTGGTATCGTATGTAAGTGGTTCATTCGATCGCAAAGTAATCGTAGAAATATGTGGGAGCCATACGAATTTCCAGATTCCTCTATTGGTTATTGATCAGAGAAGTGTCTCGATCATGTCCGCATAATTCACGAACCATAGGGAGACACACTTAAGGATTAGATGTTGTTGAGTAGTTATGGAATGATGAGTAAGAGACTGAATGTTGTTCGAAGTCTCGGATGGAATCCGGGATATCACAAGGAGATCCGGAATGGTCCGGAGAATTAGATTCATATAAGGAAAGTCCTGTTTCGGAGTTGGGGAATGATTCCGGTGTTTTCACCGGGAATATTCTAGAGGGGACCGGAAGGTCCGGCACTCTAGAGGGGAAGGGTACATGAATATGTCATGACAATGTGGAATGGTTGCATCATGTACTAGGTCACTTGGCTGAGCAAAATAAAGGGAGAAATCAAATCCTAGTTTGAAAGTTAAACGCCAATTTGAAAAAGTCAAACGGCAAGTTTGCTTGGTGGAGGGAGAGTAAGAAACCTACTTGGGGAGGAGTTCCTCCCCCTCCACCCGCCGGCCAAGGAGGCCGACTTGGGGGAGGAATCCCTCCTCCCAAGCCGCGCCCTCCCACCTATATAAGGAGGGGCAGGGATGCCCCTCTCCCACACACCCATTACACCCAAAACCCTAGCCCTAGCCGCCGGCCTCCTCCAAGTCTCCGCCGCCTCATAGGGTTTCTCCAAGTCGCCGACTTGGGGCTTACCCAAGACCTAGCCACCGTCCAAGCTCCACCCCTTGGTGCCTCTAAACCCTAGATCACCAAGGCCTCTCTCATAGTCCACCATACTCGCTCCGTCTTAAGGCGAAGCCCTGCGAGATCTCCCCTCTACTTCCGGTACCACGCCGTCGTGCTGCCAGAATCGCGAGGAGAGTTATACAACCTCCGCTGCCTGCTGGAACAAGGGAGAGGAAGGTCTTCATCGAGTACCGAATGTGTGACCGACTTCGGAAGTGCTGCCGGAACGCAGCGCCGGAAGGATCGTCTACGTGATCTTGATATCGGCAAGAGTATGAATACATCACCAACGAGAATCTGCTTTCGTTAACAGCTTTGGAATCTTCGAGGGTGAGTTCCTCTATTGACTCGTTGCTACAATCTAGTAGATAGATCTTGGCTTTTTTGTTTGTATGCGGTAGAATTTTTTTTCCATGCTACGAACCCCTACAGTGGTATCAGAGCCGGGTCTATATGTAGATCTGTTGCACGAGTAGAACACAATGGTTATGGGCGGTGGTGCTTTTATTATCAATTGCTTCGTGTGTACTTTGCATCTTGCGGTATGATGGGATGAAGCGGCCCGGGCTAACCTTACATGACATCGTTCATGAGACTTGCTCCACGCTCAACATGCAACTTGTATTGCATAAGTGGCTTTGCGGGTGACTGTCTCTCCCATCATAGTATAGATCCAATTTACAATGGGCACTTGATAGTTCAAGCATCAACGTTGTGGTTCTTGTTCGTAAGTTAGAGCGACACTTATTGAAAGCCCCAGACCATGTAAAATATGCAAAGAAAATTAGAGGCGTCTAACTTTGTTTTGCAGGGGTGTGCTGTGATGTGATATGGCCATGATTGTGATTATATTTGATGTATGCAATGTTCCTTATTGTAAGTTGGCAACCGGCAGGAGCCATATGGTTGTCTTTAAATTCTGTTAAGACCCGTGTGTCTATTCAAAGTAGTTGTAATAGTTGAATCTGGTGGACGACAACCATGAAACGACGCCATTGACCTTGACGCTATACCGGTGATGATGGAGATCATGTTCATGCTTGAAGATGGAGATCGAAAGCCCAAGAAGAAAGGCCATATCATATCATATATTATGAATTGCATGTGATGTTAATCCTTTATGCATCTTGTATTGCTTAGTTAACGACGGTTGCATTATAAGATGATCCCTCAAGCACACAAATTTCAAGTTTTAAAGTGTTCATCCTTAGTAAGCACCGTTGCTAAAGCTCGTTGTTTCGAAGCACGACGTGATGATCGGGTGTGTTAGATTCTGCGAGTGTATACAACGTGAGCAAGCCAGATTTGCTCATGCAGAAGCTAAGGTTTAATCTTGAAGAGCCTAGAATGTACAGACATGGTCTCGGAACACGGATTACCGAAAGGTAAAGCATGAGTCATATAATAGATATGATGAACATGTTGATTGTTCGCCATTGAAGCTAGATCAATTAACGTGATGATCGGTTTTGATGTGGTGGATTTGGTTCGTGTGATCACTAAAACAATGTGAGGGATATTGTTTTGAGTGGGAGTTAACCTAGATTAATTTAACTATTAATTAGAACTCAATTTGTCATAAACTTAGTCTAAACTATTGCAAATATGTTGTAGATCAATGGCAGCCCCTACCATCAATTTTAATGCGTTCCTAGAGAAAGAAAAGTTGAAAAACAATGGAAGCAACTTCGCGGATTGGTTCCGCAATTTGAGGATTATCCTCAATGCTGGTAATTTGAACTATGTGCTGGATGCACCGCGGGGTGACCCGCCTGCAGATACTGCAACCGATGAAGTAAAGAATGTTAACCTCACTCGAAAGAATCAGTACTCCACATTTCAGTGTGCTATCTTGTATGGTTTGGAATCGGAGCTTCAAAAAAGGTTTGAGAACCATGACCCACATGATATTGTTCGTGAACTCAAAATGATATTGGAGGCTCACGCGGCAGTTGAGAGTTATGAGGCTTCTGAAAATTTCTTTAACTACAAGATGGAAGAGGGCAGCTCCGTCAGTGAGCATGTACTTAAGATGTCTGGGCACGCAAACAAGCTCCAAAGTTTGGGTATAGTGATTCCTAATTCTTTGGGGATTCACCGTGTCCTCCAATCACTACCACCAAGTTACAAGAACTTTGTGATGAACTACAATATGCAAAACATGGACAAGAGGTTGCCAGAACTCTTCTCCATGTTGAAATCTGCAGAAGTGGAGATCAAGAAAGAGCATCAAGTGTTGTTGGTCAATAAGACCACCAAATTCAAGAAAGGCAAGTCTAAGCAAAAGGGAAGCTTCAAGAAGGGCGGTAAGAAAGTTGCCGCACCAGCGAAGAAGACCAAGGCTGGACCTAAGCTTTATACTGAATGCTTTTACTGCAAGGGAGAAGCTCACTAGAAGCGGAATTGCCCAAAGTACTTGGCAGATTTGAAGAACGGCGACATCAAGAAGAAAGGTATATCCGATATACATGTTATTGATGTGTATCTCACTAGTACTCGTAGTAGTGCCTGGGTATTTGATACTGGTTCGGTTGCTCATATTTATAACTCGAAACAGGTACTGTAGAATAAATGGAAGCTAGCAAAGAACGAGGTGACGATGCACATTGGAAATGGATCAAAGGTTGATGTGATCGCGGTCGGCACGCTACCTCTTCATCTACCATTGGGATTAGTTTTATACTTGAATAATTGTTATTTGGTGCCTGCGTTGAGCATGAACATTATATCGGGATCTTGTTTATTGCGAGACGATTACTTTTTTAAGTCTGAGAATAATGGTTGTTCGATTTATATGAGTAATATGTTTTATGCATATGCACCTTTGATAGATGGTATATTCTTATTAAATCTCGATTGTAGTAATACACACATAAATAACATTGAGGCTAAACGTTTGAAATTGAGCGATAACTTGACCTATATGTGGCATTGTCGTCTTGGTCACATTGGAGTGAAGTGTATGAAGAAACTCCATTCCGATGGACTTCTTGAATCACTTGATTTAGAATCACTTGAAAGATGTGAAGCATGTCTGATGGGTAAAATGACTAAGACTCCATTTTCTGGTATGATGGAGCGAGCTACGGACTTGATGGAAATCATACATACTGATGTGTGTGGACCAATGAGTGTAGCATTGCGCGGTGGTTATCGTTATGTTCTTACCTTCATGGATGACTTGAGTAGATATGGGTATATCTATTTCATGAAACATAAGTCCGAAACTTTCGAGAAGTTTAAGGAATTTCAAAGTGAGGTAGAGAATCAACATAACAGGAAGATTAAATTTCTACGTTCTGATTGTGGAGGTGAATATCTAAGTTACGAGTTTAGCGAGAATTTGAAGAAATGCGGAATACTTTCACAATTGACACCGTCGGGAACACCACAGCGTAATGGTGTCTCCGAACGTCGTTATCGAACTCTCTTAGATATGGTTCGTTCTATGATGCCACTTACAGATTTACCGCTATCATTTTGGGGTTATGCATTAGAAACAACCGCATTCACTTTAAATAGGGCACCATCAAAATCCATTGAAACGACACCGTATGAATTATGGTTTGGGAAGAAACGTAAATTGTCGTTCCTTAAAGTTTGGGGTTGTGAAGTCTATGTAAAGAAGTTACAGCCGGACAAGCTTGAACCCAAAGAGGAAAAATGCGTCTTCATAGGATACCCGAAGGAAACTATTGGGTATACCTTCTATCATAGATCCGAGGGCAAAATCTTTGTTGCCAAGAATGGATCCTTTCTAGAGAAGGAATTTCTCTCGAAAGAAGTGATTGGAAGGAAAGTAGAACTCGACGAGGTTGTTGAACCTTCTCTCGAACTTGCGAGTAGCGCAGCACCGGAAGTAGTTCCTGTGGAGCCTACACCAATTAGAAGTTGGAAGCTAATGATGATGATCACGAAACTTCGGTTGAAGTTGCTATAGAGCCTCGCAGGTCAATGAGAACTCGTACCACTCCTGATTGGTATGATCCCGTTATGAATGTCATGTTGGTGGACAACACCGATGACCCTGCGACATGTGAGGAAGCGATGATGAGCCCAGATTCCAATAAATGGCAAGAAGCCATGAAATCCGAGATTGGATCCTTGTACGAAAACCAAGTATGGACTTTGGTGGACTTACCGGATGGCCGGATGGCTGTCAAGAATAAATGGATTTTCAAGAAGAAAACAGATGCTGATGGTAATGTTACTGTCTATAAAGCTCGACTTGTCGCAAAAGGGTTTTGACAAATTCAAGGAGTTGACTACGATGAGACTTTCTCACCAGTAGCGAAGCTAAATTCTGTGAGGATTATGTTAGCAATCGGTGCATATTATGATTATGAGATATGGCAGATGGATGTCAAAACGACGTTGCTCAATGGATACATTGATGAAGAGTTGTATATGATGCAACCCAAAGGTTTTGTCGATCCTAAAGATGCTAACAAGGTGTGCAAACTTCAAAAGTCCATATATGGATTGAAGCAAGCATCCCGAAGTTGGAATCAACGTTTTGATAAGGTAATCAAACTTATGTAGAAGCTTGTATTTACAAGAAAGTGAGTGGGAGCTCTGTAGCATTCTTAATACTATATGTAAATGACATATTGTTGATTGGGAATGATGTAGACCTTCTTAATAGTGTCAAGGAATATTTGAATAATAGTTTTTCAATGAAAGATCTTGGCGAAGCAGCTTACACATTAGGCATAAAGATTTATAGAGATAGATCGAGACGCCTAATATCATTGTCACAAATTACATATTTGGACAAAGTTCTAAAAAGGTTTGGAATGGAAGATAGCAAGAAAGGGTTCTTGCCCATGTTGCCCAATACGACCTTGAGTAAAACTCAAAGTCCAGCAATGGTAGAAGATAGAGAAAGGATGAGTAAGACTCCCTATGCCTCAGCCATAGGTTCTCTAATGTATGCCATGCTATGTACTAGACCCGACATTGCATATGCTGTTAGTTTGACTAGCAGATATCAAAGTGATCCAGGAGTGGATCATTGGACATGATCAAAACATCCTTAAGTACTTGAGAAGAACTAAGGATATGGCTCTTTCTTATGGAGGTGATGAACAACTCGTTGTTAATGGTTACACCGATGCTAGTTGGAACACCGATCCGGATAATTCTAAATCTCAATCTGGATACGTATTTACTTTGAATGGTGCAACAGTTAGCTGGAGGAGTGCAAAGAAAAGCGTTGTGGCGAGATCTTCAACTGAATCGGAATACATAACTGCTTCGGAGGCTTCACAAGAAGCGATATGGATGAAGGAGTTCATTACAGAGCTCGGTGTGGTTCCAAGTGCGCTGGACCCAATGTCTATCTACTGTGATAACATGGGCGCCATAGCCAATGCGCAAGAATCAAGGTCACACAAGAAGCTAAAGCACATCAAGCTACGTTTTCACGCTATTCGAGAGCATGTCCAAGATGGTGACATAAAGATTTGCAAAGTACACACAGATCTGAATGTGGTGGATCCGTTGACTAAACCTCTCCCGAGGGAAAAACATGACCAACACCAAACTGCCATGGGTGTTCGGTATATTACCATGTAATCTAGATTAGTTGACTCTAGTGCAAGTGGGAGACTGTTGGAGATATGCCCTAGAGGCAATAATAAATGTAGTTATTATTATATCTTTGTGTTTATGATAAATGTTTACATTCATGCTATAACAGTATTAACCAGAAACATTAATACTTGTGTGATTTGTAAACTAAATTAGAGTCCCTAGTAAAGCCTCTTCATAATACTAGCTTGTTGATTAATAGATGATCACGGTTTCTTGATCATGAACATTTGAGATGTCGTTGATACGAGGTCATATCATTAGGAGAATTATATGATGGACATACTCCTATAGATAAGCGTAGCATAAAGATCAAGTCATTTTAATAGTTCAATTTCTATAAGCTTTCTGATACATAGTAACCTAATTCCTTCGACCATGAGATCATGCTTATCACAATCACCGGAAGGATGCTTTGATGACATCAAACACCACAACATAACTGTATGGCTATAAAGGTGGCATTGAGTGTTCGGAAAGTATGGGTTGAGACACATGAATCAAGAGTGGGATTTGTCCATCCATATGACGGATAGATATACTCTGGGCCCTCTCGGTGGAATGTCATCCAACTAGGTTGCAAGCATGTGACTGGCTCACAAGGGATCACATACCACGGGAACGAGAAAAGAGTACTTATCAGTAACAAGGTTGAACTAGGTATGCAGAGATACCGACGATCAAAACCTCGAATAAGTAAATTATCGTGAGACAAAGAGAAATTGGTATCATATGTAAGTGGTTCATTCGATCGCAAAGTAATCGTAGAAATATGTGGGAGACATATGGATTTCTAGATTCCTCTATTGGTTATTGATCGGAGAAGTGTCTCGATCATGTCCGCATAATTCACGAACCGTAGGGAGACACACTTAAGGATTCGATGTTGTTGAGTAGTTATGGAATGATGAGTAAGAGACCGAATGTTGTTCGGAGTCTCGGATGGAATCCGGGATATCACAAGAAGATCCGGAATGGTCCGAAGAATAAGATTCATATAAGGAAAGTCCTGTTTCGGAGTTGGGGAATGATTCCGGTGTTTTTAGCGGGAATGTTCTAGAGGGGTCCGGAAGGTCCGGCACTCTGGAGGGGAAGGGTACATGAATGTGTCATGACAATGTGGAATGGTTGCATCATGTACTAGGTCACTTGGCTGGGTAAAATAAAGGGATAAATCAAATCCTAGTTTGAAAGTTAAACTCCAATTTGAAAAAGTTAAACGGCAAGTTTGCTTGGTGGAGGGAGAGTAGGAAACCTACTTGGGGAGGAGTTCCTCTCCCTCCACCCGCCGGCCAAGGAGGCCGACTTGGGGGAGGACTCCCTCCTCCCAAGCCGCGCCCTCCCACCTATATAAGGAGGGGTAGGGCTGCCCTGTCCCACACACCCAATACACCCAAAACCCTAGCCCTAGCCGCCGCCCTCCTCCAAGTCGCCGCCGCCTCATAGGGTTTCTCCAAGTAGCCGACTTGGGGCTTCCCCAAGCCCTAGCCGCCGTCCAAGCTCCCCCCCCTTGGTGCCTCTAAACCCTAGATCACCAAGGCCTCTCTCATAGTCCACCATACTCGCTCCGGCTTAAGGCGAAACCCTGCTAGATCTCCCCTCTACTTCCGGCACCACGCCGTCGTGCTACCAGAATCACGAGGAGAGTACTACAACCTCCGCTGCCTGCTGGAACAAGGGAGAGGAAGGTCTTCATCGAAAATCTGAGAACGTGACCGATCATGAAGCGCTGAACGAGCAGCCGGAAGGATCGTCTACGTGATCTTGAGATCGGCAAGACACTACTGCAGAAAGGCTCATAGCCGCTAGGTGGTTAGTGATAGGCAAAAGTATGTCTGTCACTAGTAATTATTCTTAGTGACGGGCAAGAATAAGCCTGTCACTAGTACAAAACACTAGTGACAGGCGTATAAAAATAACAGTCACTAGTATTTTTTATGAAAACCGGCCAAATGAAGAAATTACTTAGTGACAGGTGTTTATAAATTTCTGTCACTGAAAATAGTACATGTAGTGACGGATTTAAAATATGTCCGTCACTAGTATGGAGACCATTTGAAAGGACATAATTTGTTAGCTACGAGTATTTTAAAGATATGTTATCGGTCACATGTAAGGACATATTGTTGTGCCCAGCCAATCTTACCAGACCCGTGCCATCCTCGGGCCTCTCTGCCGGCCCACCCGCGACTTTGTCTAAATTAAAACATGAGAGATTGTAAGGTTTTCTTAATACCAAAAATACATGTTTTTATTGGTGTATTTCCAACACTTAGTTCAAAAAATCTACAGGTTTCCAATTTATATTTTGACTTCTCAGGAAACTGCACGCTAGTTTGTTTAGTGGAATAGTAGAGTGGTTTTTTAGACACAACACGAGCCGGATCTTTTAGGGAAGCACACGATTAGATGAGATAGGGAGGAGCACCAAATAAACGAAGAATAGCATGACACAAAAGAAATAGGAAAGAAGCAGTGGTAGCACGATAAATGGGCCGAGCCCGTGAAGCGTGAGAGGGTCGCTAAAACCGTCGAATAGGAGTTCCCGTTTGAGAACTCGTTCGCTCGAGATCGTCCCCGTCACCGCCCCAGATTTGCAAGTTCCCAACCGCTGCCGCCCCCCCTCCAACACCAATGCCCAAGAACGCCGCCCTGCATCCCAACGACGCGCCGCCAGTCCCCCGGACGCCGCTGACACATTATCTCCACAAAGACCAACGGCCCATCCCGAACTGTCCGAAGCTGCACTGCTTCCTCGCCTACAAGATTGCCATTGGAGACGCGATCTACGTCTAATCTGTGAAAAATACCAGTTCATGCTGCTTCCGTGAAGCCTCTCCTCTCCTTGCTGTCCTTCCTCCTTGCGCAGGTTTGTATGCACTTCGTCCTCGATGTACTATATGCGTGAGTTGATTTGCTTCACGTATGCGCATCCTCTCTATCGTTATGTGTTGATCTGGGAGTAGTAGGCTAGCTGGAGCCGCCTTTTTCCTGTATGCCTCGGTAGATCTTGTCTAACGTTAGACTAGTATATGTGAGTGTCGATTTCATGCATGGTGTTTCGCTAGCTAGGTCGTCCCTTTTACCTCCTTTATTCCAGTGTGAATTTGGAAGCATTAGGCTAGATATAATGTATCTTTTTCTGTATACATCTTTAAGTAGCTCTGCCTCTGTTCTTTGTCACATAAATCAGTCTTGCACATCACTGTCTGTAGTCTGTATATGAGCGTGTTGAAGTTATGACTAAAATCTTTTAGTATTTAAAAATAAAGTCAGAATTGTGTTATAAGTATCTTTTCATTATAGACATTAATGTAAATTAGTATTTTGTCTTCTTTGATTGGCTTAGAGATGGACGACAGTGCATAAATGAATAGACAAATTTCCTTCTTCAACGCTTTTGTTGTGACAAATTATGCTATTATCATATATCTAAGCGAAACTAGAGACCTTAGAAGATATTAATTGCTAGAGAGTAATATGGAAAGGATGGCTTACCTGCAGGAGAGTGCAGATACCTACAACAACTAATCAGTAAAGACGGATGGAAGTTATTCATGTGATGTATCTGTTGTTGTTATGGCAATATTTATACGTTTAGTTCATTTAATGTTTTAGCCAATGAACAAAGTGGTGATATCAGTCAGTCTGATGGGCTAATGCAAATTCATTGTTCTCCTTTTACCTAATTTTCTGCAGGATAATGAGTTATCAAATAGAAGAAAGAGACTGCCCAACAATAGTACCACGGCTGAGCGTGACTTATGAAATCCCAAGGTTTTGGTTCAGCTGATTCAATCCAGGATGGACATTTGCTTGGTAGTCTGCTTGAGCATGATGAACCATGATGGTGTTATTCTTTGGAGTTCAAATTGCTTGCTACACAACTGATCAAGAAACTATCCATCATTAATAATCGCGTGATTGTGTCCTCATAAGGCGAGGAAATAAAAGGCTCTACCAATTTTTTGTTGATGATAGATTGCAAGTTCTTATGCCATTTGTGTTATCTGTACAAATTTTATGCCATATCCGATTACGTGCACATATCGACTTGGTACAACATCTTATCGTGATATCTGAAATATTCATCGAAATGGATTACTTTTTATAATACCTTGTTGTGCTATCTGAAATATTCGTGTGAAGCATATTTAATTTTTTTATTACTGAAAATAAGATCGGTGACGGGCAACTAATGTGCCTATCACTACAAAACTCCACAGGGTTGCGTCTTTTGATCGAAACTAGTGACATGCATCTTTGTTGCCTGTCACTACTATACACATACTACTGACGGGCACACGTAAATGTCTGTCATTGGTACCTATACTAGTGACAGGCACATGCCTGTCACTAGTAACCTCATATCAGTGACTAGTTATCAGTGACAGGCGCTTTGCCTGTGACTAATGGCTCTTTTGAGTTTGTCAGTGATGGACTATTCTGCAGTAGTGAGAGTACAACTATATCACCCACGAGAATCTGCTCTCGTTAACCGCTTTGGAATCTTCGAGGGTGAGTTCCTCTATCGACTCGTTGCTACAATCTAGTAGATAGATCTTGGCTTGTTTGTTTGCATGCGGTAGAATTTTTTTGTTTTCCATACTACGAACCCCTACAGAGAGTTATGAAGCTTCTGAAAAGTTCCTTAACTAGAAGATGGAAGATGGCAGCTCCGTTAGTGAGCATGTGCTCAAAATGTCCGGGCACTCCAATACTCCAAAGCTTGGGTATAGTGATTCCAAATGCATTGGGGATTCACCGTGTCCTCCAATCACTACCACCTAGTTACAAGAACTTTGTGATGAACTACAACATGCAGCGCATGGATAAGTCGTTACCAAAACTCTTGTTTATGTTGAAGTATGCGGAAGTGGAGATCAAGAAAGATCACCATGTTTTGATGGTCAATAAGACCACCAATTTCAAGAAGCAAAGCAAGCCTAAGAAAAAGGGTAACTTCAAGAAGGGCGGCAAGAAAGCTACCGCGCCTGCAAATAAGACCAAGGCTAGTCCTAAGCCTGATACTGAGTGCTTTTACTGCAAGGGAGAAGGTCACTGGAAGCGGAATTACCCCAAGTACCTGGAAGATCTGAAGAGAAGAAAGGTATATTCGATATACATGATATTAATGTGTATCTTACTAGTAATAGTAGTAGTGCCTGTGTATTTGTTACTGGTTCGGTTGCTCATATTTGTAACTCGAAACAGGTGCTGTAGAATAAACGGAGACTAGCAAGAGACGAGGTGACAATGCGCATTGGAAATGGCTCCAAGGTTGATGTGATCGTTGTCGGCACGGTCCCTCTTCATCTACCATCAGGATTAGCGCCTGCGTTAATCATGAAAATTATATCTGGATCTTGTTTATTGCGAGACGATTACTTGTTTAAGACCAATAATAATGGTTGTTCGATTTATATGAGTAATATCTTTTATGGTCATGTGCCTATGATAGATGGTCTATTCTTGTTGAATCTCGATAGTAGTGATACACAAGTTCATAATATAGATGCTAAACGTTTGAAATTGAATGATAATTCTACATACACTAGCAAAATACCCATGCGTTGCCACGGGTTAAAAAAATTAAAAGATAAACAAATATATCGAAGAGCTCTATTTATGTGGAAGGCCTCATATCTATCCACTGTATGTTTGTATTAGGCCATTCCTATGATTCCTCCACCTATTCCCCGTGCCTTGTTTAATCCTATCATCACACAAATGAAAGCATCATCATTTTCTTAGAAATACAGTACATACGCATATGCTCACTAAAACATATATACAATTACCCCTATGAATGCACACTCACCACCCTACCCTTGTAAGCACCTCCAAAAGGCTGAGCATCCATCTCATCCCCTATTTGGCAAATCACTGCATATCACCTCCTTTCTCTCAGTCCCGCTAGTACACGTGGATGTAGTTTGACGATAGCCCAATGTCGACACCACCGCTATTCCTGGATCTCAACTTTTCCAAGCAGCATATACAATCTCAGTTAGCCGGTACATTGGTTGTAGCTATTTATATGCCCCCCAATTGCATATTTGATTAATCGACCTTGTGTTGTGCAAACATTGAAAAAACACAACCATGATTTGATAAAATCATGGTTGTGTTTTGATCTTTCTGAATGTATTTCTTCTTTAAAATCACAGTTGTGTTTTGATCTTTCTGAATGTATTTCTTCTTTATGGTCACTCAAACTGTGTCTGTAATGCATTGTTTTCTTCAGTTTTCGTATTGCATTGTTTTCTGCCTGTGGAATTTTAATTGTTACGTCTGAAAGCATTCATCTATTCTCAAGGTGGAGCTAACCATACCTACACCGGTGACTCTAGCGGAACGTCCTTTTTCCTTTTTATAAAGAATAAAATCAGCAAGTGTGACATGCATCTCAGGAAAACAATTAACGTAAATACTCCCCAAAATGATGAACCGGAAGTGGACTTTCTCCAATACGAATCTCAGGATTAGCGGCCGTCAAAAATCCTTGAGCCCAGGCCAAGAGCACAGCCATGAAAGTCCTGGAGCTGGGTGGCTGGACGACTTATGCTGCCCCATCTTGCTCTTGGTCAAGACAAACCCCTCTACATGTAGCTAAATGTCTGTGGATTGCAATGAGTCGATAAATTTAAAGAGATAAAGATCGCTTAGAAATTTATCTGGTCAAAACCTATGGTTTGGTGGGGAAAATACATGATTGAGCCTTGGCTATTTTTGAAACAAAAATAACCGATAAGAAATTTCTTTCCTAAATTCTAATGCACGTGTAATTCATAGAAAAATATGTTAGACCAATGTTTTCGAACAACATTCCATAAAATAAGTATGTTTAGATCAGAGGAATTTTTTCGAATCTCACATATTCTATCCACCTTTTTTTGGCGGAAGCTATAATTTTGCGTTGTCATATGATGAAAATATTACAATTTCGAGAATTTTCCATTATCTATTTGGTTGAAAATTTATTTATTTTATCTCTAGCACTTTATAGGATCAAGAATGCATATAGCGACTATGTTGTTTCTCACCAGAAGACAAAATATAGTGTATTGAAGCATTGAGAATATTGTACCGTCAACTGAAATAAGGCAATCGGTGATACCAAAGCAACGACAAGCTAGCTAGCATCCCTTCTTGTTATATATGTCACTCCCAAATAAATAGCAGCAACCTAATTAGCTGGTGCAAAGCAGCAGTAAGCTAGCTAGTATCCACGATACAGCTCATAAAAAAGCTAGTATCCACGATACTGCATCCTCTCGTATTCACAGTTTGGTTGTCAGTTTATTTATTTGCCAGATTTAAATGTTTATAAATATTACTAAAAAATGAATCAGTGCATCTGGAATCTTCAGTTACAAACAAAACATTCATACTGCCCCTAGTAGATAAAAATCCTCTGGTACTGTTCCAGTGCTCTTGTCCTGGTCGTCAGTCCTACTGCTTCAAGCACATGCAACGTACGGCCAAAAAAATCAGGGCAGAGAGCAGATGGGAGAGGCAGGCGACCACGAGAAACCACGGGCCTCCAACTCGGTCACTCCTCATTCATGCTCAGTCATCCCCATAACCTGGCACTAAGTGCCCAGGGGCTCCTCTCTGAGGAATCCACCAAGGGCGAGATAAGAAGAGCATAGAGCGGGGTAGCCTAAAAATATTCTGCATCCTGCTAGCTGGAGCTCTTGCTCAATGCTCACCATGGCGGGGAGCAGATGCTCGTTTGCTACCTGCTAGCACTGCAGTAGCCAAGGTGGCAAAGGCGCCAGAGCACAACAGCAGCGTCTTGAGACCTTTCGGCGGGCATAGCGTCTCCCTCCTCGGCATCCTCGCCCCGACCGGCTTCCTCCCCTTCCCTCCCTCCCCGTGCTCGATGATCCTTCTCCAACCTTCTATTGGCCAGGCCTACAAGGGAGACCACTGCCACGACGGCAACCATGCGCGGGAGCTCCGTAGGGCAATGCTTGCGCCCACAAAATCCCCATCTTCAAAGTTGGCATGAATCAAGAGGATATTTAAATTTAAAGCACAAATCCAACAATCCATCCACAAGAGAAGCGATACATGACATGACCAGTCAAAATTTCCAATCAATTTCACCTCTCGAAGACGCACACATGTTCGGTCTGATGCCTCTAGTGGGCGGAGCGGAACGACATGGAGCGCCTCCATGTCCCGGGGATGCGAGCTCAGGCCGACCTAGCAAGGGAAGGCCCCCAAGCACGGCGATTTAGTCCAGCGTCCTTGTGTTGGTAGGCTGACGAGATCTGGATCTCGAATTCTTAATCCCCTTTCTCATCCAGCAACCTCCCAAGGCCATAGTCGCTTACTTTTCTTTCCATGTATGCGGCTGCCTACAATTCTTGACATGGCCGCATGGATGCGGCTGCCGGGGAGATTGCGAGGCGACGAAGGTGACGCATCGAGGTCGGCCATGAGGTGGGGATTTCGGGCGGACCTGGGAGAAACAGAAAAACACACGAAGCGGTACTTAGTGGCAGTGGTGGGCAATATCCTCAAATAGCCAGGGGTAAAACCGTCCAAAAAAAAGCGGACGGAAATTTTCAAAAGACGAACCTACATGGAAAGAAATTAGTAGATATATATATACTACCTCCGTTTCAAGGCTTAAGGCGCACACACTTTTCAAAGCAAAGTTTGACCAAAAGAATTAAGCAACAAAATCTTGATTATATTGTGCATAATTAGTACCGTTGGATTTATATTGAAAAATACTTTCCGGTAATACTAGTTTTATACCAAAACTCTTTACGTATTTAGAGTAATTCTTGGTTAAAGAAAAAACACGCAAAACAAGGACGCCTTAAGCCTTGAAACAGAGGGAGTACTAGCTGAATGCACGTGCGTTGCTACGGACGATAAGTAAATCTTGTCTTATTTCATGATATATTTAGGTTTTAGGCCATCTCTTTTTCTTCCGCCTTACAACAAGAGAACGCCGTGTCTTCCTCCTTTACCTGCTCCACCATCACATGTTTTCCTAAACAAAACATTCTTCAAATATATTTGAGTCACTCAATTGGTTTTGATTGGAGACTAAAATAAAACATCTTAAAAACAATAGCAGATTTGGTACCATTGCTGAGGCGAATGCTCGCAGACATGATAAAAAAATGAACCATTCAACACAGATGTGACAGTTCAAACAAGGTCACTTGATGCGGTTCCCATGTATCCGCCATCCGACGCTCTGCCTCATGCTACTTCAGAATTTATTATACTCCGACATCTATTATGGGACGGAGGGAGTAGACGGTGGACCTTGTGAAACCTTGTTTTGATGTAAAAAATCCAGCAAAGAACCTAAATGATCACGTCATGACATCAATAATTTAATGAAAAATATAAGACAGTATTTAGATAGAAAGCAATTTTGTCTTTCGTATATAATTATGTATAGAAATTCCTCATAAAAAATATATAGTACAATCATGTGCAGCTTAACAAAAACTATTAGTATGGAAACATGCGCCAAATCTAAAGCTTGTGTTTTGAACAACTATTGCGATTGTGTTGGATAGAACAAAACTACGACCCAAATGGGAGCTTCGTTGGGCACCCACTAACTATAATGTGAATTCAGAAAATACTACATGTGGTCATAGTTAGCAACAATGATGTAGACAGAATAAACTCCCGACGATGCTGATAGAAAATATGACGGTCCAAAGACAAAGGATGGATGCAATACTTGTAACACCACTGACCATCGGGAGAACTGATTAAGGAGCACACACGTCAGCCCACCATATTTCCAGATTCGAGAAATTTCTGAACAAAATCAGGGATAAATTCAGGTGGAGAAGATACAAGAGATGGATAACCTGAACGAGATTGCAGAAATTTGGGGCATCGAGTTGATTCAGCGAGGCTGTACCGCAGTGCTACTCCTCCATCATCCGGATTCCAAGCGCCGTTCGGCACCTCCGGCGTCTCAAATTAATTGGCACTGAAGCTTTGTGGACAAATCACTTGATTAACAAGATACAACGAAATCACGCCATTGCTTGCTATTGCCCCGGTGACCGCCACGACAGGAGGCTGAGGGAGGGGAAGCTTCTCCGCATCGCGCGCGAGTTCCAGGAGCTCTCCATGTCAAAATCGATTGAATCCATTGAGGATGTCGGGCGCCGGTTGCATCGATCGAGGACACGTATGGCCAAATCTCGATGAGGATGCGGCGGCTGGGGTGCTCATCGGCGTTTGGAGGGGGAGCAGGGGTCTCGGTGGCTGGGGAGGAGATGGGGATGCGGAGGCTGGGAGCGGAGATGGGGGTGCACTGGCGATGGAGGAGCTCGACGGAGGTGGGAGGGGAGGGGAGGAGGGAGCTTCCTGGCGATGGAGAGCGGTGGAGGAGCTCACCGGTGGCTCTATACGCGAGGATGGCCTTGGCTTCGCTCAGTCTCGCAACCGAACCGCCTAGTTTCAGTACGTGGTGGCAGCGACCCAGTTTCAGTACGCGGTGGCAGGGATTGTAAAATCGCCGAACAGTTAGGGGCAAAACCAGAAAAAAAAGATGAACGGAAATTTCTCAGGACGTACCTACCCCAGCTTAAATTAATAGATACAAATATAGATAGATGTGGAACTGTCATCTTGGTCACATTGGAGTGAAGCGTATGAAGAAACTCCATTCTTATGTACTTCTTGAATCACTTGATTTTAAATCATTTGAAAGATGTGAAGCATGTCTGATGGGAAAAATGACTAAGACTCCATTCTCTGGTATAATGAAGCGAGATACAGACTTATTGTAAATCATACATACCGATGTGTGTGGCCCGATGAGTGTGGCATCGCGCGGTAGTTATCGTTATGTTCTTACTTTCACGGATGACTTGAGTAGATATGGGTATATATCTATTTCATGAAATATATGTTCGAGAAGTTTAAGGAATTTCAAAGTGAAGTAGAGAATCAATGTAACAAGAAGATTACATTTCTACGATCTAATCGTGGAGGTGAATATCTAAATTACGAGTTTGGCAAGAATTTGAAGAAATGGGGAATACTTTCACCATTGACACCACCAGGAATACCACAACGTAATAGTGTGTTCGAATGTCGTAATCAAACTCTCTTAGATATGGTTCGTTCTATGATGTATCTTACAGATTTACCGTTATCGGGGTTATGCATTAGAAACAGCCGCATTCATTTTAAATAGGTGATACGGCTCAGATCACTTTAGAGCTTCGTTGGGAAACCCCAAGAGGAAGGTAGGATGAGTACAACAACAAGTTTTTCCCTCAGTAAAACAAAGGTTATCGAACTAGTAGGAGGAAGGAAACGACTCAAAGGTGTTTCTAGCATCTGGAAACTTGCACAACACAAACTCAATACTTTGCCCCAACGAACAGTGAGGTTGTCAATCTCACCCGTTTGCTGAAAACAAAGGATTAACTGGATGATGTGGAAGGTAATGGTGGCTTGTAGAAAGTAAACAGTAACAGTGGAAGATATATCAATGGTAACGATTGGACCGGGGACCATAGTTCACTAGAGAGTGTTCTCCTTAAGATAAACCACATAACATGCTGGGTAAACAAATTACATCGGGGCAATTGACAGGATAGAGCAAGGCATAACAATACAATACTAGACATTCATGATTATATGAAATTTGATTGGGCATTACAACAAGATACATAGACCGCCATCCAACTGCATCTATGACTAGTAATCCACCTTCAAGTCATTATCCGAACCCCCTCTAGTATTAAGTTGCAAGCAATGGATAACTGCTTTAAGCAAAGTATGTAAAGTAAACAATCCACTTGTTCCATGAACAAGAGATCATTGTTTTCTCCCTAGTAGAAACATCACATCTACAACCTTAGAGATTTCTGTCAGTTCCCCAGATTAAATAGAGGCATGAAGCCACTATCAAGCATAAATACTCCCTCTTGGAGTCACTAGCATCTACTTGGCCAAGATAGCTATTAGAAACAGAGAGCATGCAAGATCTCAAACAACACAGACATGATAGAATCAATAAGATAGAATCATTAACCAATCTGACATAGTAATCTCAATATCCATCGGATCCCCGCAAACACAACATGCATGATTACAAATAGATGATCTTGATCATGAACGGAGGTCACAAGATCTAAACATGGTAGCACAAGGGAGGAGAAACAACCATCTAGATACTACATGGACCCATAGTACAAGGTGGAACTACTCACGCTTCATACCGTAGGCTGGCATGGTGATGAACAAGGCCTCCGGGATGATCTCTCCACTCTAGCAGGCTGCCGGTAAGAGCTTCAGATCCCCCTTTATCTAGGGACGATGATGGTGGCGGCTACAGACTGTGTCGTGGAAGATTGATCGGGTACTTAGGGTTTAGGTATTAGGGGCTTCTTATAGGTTAAGAGGGAGGCCGAGGGGGTGCCCAGGCTGCACTATCAGCGCGCCATGGCCAGTTCGACGCTGTGGCCCCCTCGAGGCCCTCCTCCGTCTTGTATTCTGGCTCCGTGTTCCCCACGGTAAAATATTGACTTTGGCATTTGTCCCGTCCAATTCCCAGAATATTCGTTTTTTGACTATTTTGGAACCAAAAACAACAGAATGCAACTGGCACTGTGGAACTTGTTAATTGGTTAGTCCCAGAAAACATATAAAAATACCTCAAAGAGAAGACAAAGCAAATCAAAGTATATATTAAACAAGCATGGAACATGAAAAATTATAGATACGTTTACGACGTATCAAACATCCCCAAGCTTAACTCATGCTCGTCCTCGAGTAGGTAAGTGATAAAAATAATAATTTTGAGGTGACATGCACCATCAAAATCAAGATCAAACCATTTGCATGCATTGAAAGTTGGGATCAAAGTACTCTAAACATGAGCCTGAAAGAGGAAGTTCTAACAATAAGACAAAGTAACTATGCATGCAATATGAAAGGATACAAACAAAGATCATGAATAACAATGCATTGAAAGACATTTGTTTGTTTCACATACAAAAAACATAGCATAGTGGCATTCAGCTTGTCCCTCATGGAGCAGCAAATAAATGCATAGGACACCTTCAAAGTTCATAAGACTGACTAGATACAAATAGTTCAAGAGCAAGCAATATAAACAATATGAATCAATCAATAAGTTTTGGGACAAGGCGCATAGAACTAGGAATGGCAACTATAATAGTGGAGTAAAGGCCCTTCATAAAGGGAAGCAGGGATTTCATGTCTCATAAAGAGCTTCCAAAAATTATGGTACTTGCTAGCTTTCAGCTCTCATTGCCCCTATCATAAGAATCTTGAAGTGATTAAGGTTAAAGTGAACAAACTATGGAGTATATGCTTGACAAAGTATAAGTTGGCAATCTCATGTCCCTTGAGTACAAGGGCCGCTCCTGATGCTACTCAACTTTAGTCACCGGTATGTTCTTGTCATAGTAAGTACATGTGTATCATATATAACCGCCAACGGGGTACCCCTTGCACATGATACTGGATCTATCCCATAATCAAAGTGACAAGGAAAGCAGACAATGAGCAACTCAGCAATCTTCTTATTTACCATGGGAAAATGGTGCCTTTTTCTCTCTTTCCTCTTTTCTCATCTTTTTTTATTTTTCTCAATCTCTATCTCTTTTTTATAAGAAGAATGCTTCATAGATTGCTCACTATGATGATGCTGCAAGTTTCCACCATGATTAGGCATGGCTTAGGATAGCGGCCGAAGCGTTTCTCTAACACACATACATAACTCCATGGACTTACAATCTCCCCTTTTATTTCACACCGACGACATCCACAAAAAAAAGAGCATGATATCAACTGGGTATAATGTACAAGTACAATGTTGAAAGCGTTCCCCATGACAGCTTGGTTCTGCTAATTCCAACGTACAAGTGCAAGCATATACAACATAGATGACTCAATGGTTCAAGTTTATTAGGGGCAAGAAAAATAAAGTGTGCCATCAAGTTTGTGAGAGATTTAATCACTAACTTTCACATAACAAGTTTAATTTGGAAGATCGATAAAACAAGAATATACTTGGAATGGTGAAACACACCATGCATAGGAATTTATAATGGACACTTTGGAATAACTTGGTTTCTTGGGAGTTGGATGCATGAGTAGAGCTTACTCATACAAGTGGAAGCTAGCAAAATACTGGGAGCGACCAACTAAGAGAGCAATAATGGCCATAATCATGCAGAGCGACAAAACATTACTAATCAAAGCATAAAGTGGTACTACAAGTCAAAAACTAAATGATCATAGAGGCTATGGTGACAGGTTCATAGTCATAACATAGTGTAATCATGTACCAAGTCAACCCAAACAAAGCATCAAAGGAGAATACCACAATACTATGCTTTTGTATGCTAAAAAAATGCATGATTCTTTAAAGGCACATTAAGCAATCCTAATTGTTTGGAAAAAGTCATGCTATAACAATAATCACTAAGCATAAGGTCAAAAAACATATATCATGACATGATAAAGTCTAAGTCACAGTCAAAGATAGCTCCTCTTGTACTACTAAAGCAAGAACTTCCTACTCCTTCCCAACACCAATCAACTTATTTGAAACAACACAACGAAAACGGGGGTCCAACTACTTTATTCAAGCAAACTAAGCAAAAAAAACTAAGACGCTCCAAGAACAACACAACAATGCATGAAACAATAAAAATGAAGTGTCTAGAAAGACTTGAGATTTTTATTGATGAAGAAGGGGATGCCTTGGGCATTCCCAAGCTTTGATGCTTGTAACTCTTTAATATTTTATGGGGTGACACTGGGTGGAATCCCCAAGCTTGAGCTTTTGTCCATTCTTCATCTCATTACATAATTATTTCTCTACACTTGAAAATTTTGCTTCACACGGTCTTCATTAGCAACATTAGTGCACTCAAAAGATAATAGACCTTTGGGTTTTAGTTTCAAAACAACAAAGCTTTCACTAAAGACAAACACTAATGTAGCAATTCCCTCAAAAAGCTCGATTTCCCAAAAAGAGCACAAAATGGAATCAATAAGAAGCAAATGCAAATAATGGCAAAAATCTGTCAAAACAGACCAGCAGGTGAAAACCGAGTATTTCGAAGACCTTGTGTTGCTCAAATAAAAAATTCTTAAACTAACAAAAGTTATCTAACAACCTAGGGGATTCACTCAGAAAAATTACAGATCAACCTGACTTACAGTGATTTTACACGAATTTTTACAGTGGAGCACGAAAATCTTTTTTGGGACAGCAACTCCCCAAATCTTACTTCCCTCTCATTAGAGGTTATTATTGGCACAAAAATCAAATAAAAAGGATAAGGAGAGGTTATTACAGAAGTAATAACTTCCAAGACTGAAGAAAACTATTGGGTTATCTCCCAAGAAGTACTTTTCTTTAACGCCTTTAAGTTAGGCACAAGAAGCAAGAATCAAGTATTTTCAAATGTAGAAGCATTAACATCATCTTTATTGCTCCTACCTTTCTTACCTTTCTTCTTATATTTAGGGAATGTATGATTTCTTATCGTAGAAGCAAAATACATAATGTCTTTTCCCACATCTATTATTGCTCCCAGGTGTTTCAGTAGGGATATTCCAAGTGTAATCTGTCCTTTTCCTACACATTCAATAATAAGATAATCAGTAGACACCACATTCCCTGAGATATTTGTAAACACACCTTTAGCTATTCCAATGGGTAATATAGTTGCATTATTGGTAAGAGATATTTCTTTGCCTCCTATAGAAAGTCCCCAAAGATTCAAAGACTCATAGATATCTTTAGGCATAAGACAAAATTCAAACATGATATCACAACGAGCATCAAAAGTTTCATTGTTTATAGCAACTTTTATTGTAGGAAACCACTTTGAAGGCTCATAATTTATTGGAACATAACCATGGTGCTCTCTAAGCATGTTATAGCAATCGTTCAAAGCATCTGTACGGGTCTCAAGAGTGTTCAACCTAGCATATGTGTTTATAAAGGAAGAATCAGACTTGCTAGGCATATTATAGATTGTAATCAACTTCTTTATGGCATCCAAAGCTTCATTCTCATTACATCGAAAAATATCTTTCCTAGCTATAGCATCCAAGGCATATCTATCACAAAGAATAAGACCATGGTAGAAACTACTAATAACTAGGCCTAGACACATTTTAGGCTCAGTTTTTCCTTGTAAATCAAAGATTCTAGACCAAGATTCTTGGAAACTATCTTCACTTCCTTGTTTGAAAGTAAAGATCCTTTCCATAGGTGACACAGTGATTGGAACAACACCAGACATGGTAGCAACTAGAGTAGGAACTAATTTTTTTGTGTTTTTGATAAGAGCAAGCAAACCAAATGAAACTAATTTTTTGTGATTTTTTATAAAAAGAGGCAAACAAAACAAGGAAAAATAAACTAAGCAAAACAAAAACAAAGTAAAGAGAAAGGTTGTGAAGGATTCCCCTTGTGAAGCCGTCCTTAGCCTCCCCGGCAACGGCTCTAGAAAAAGGCTTGATGCGGCTCAGATCACTTTAGAGCTTCGTTGGGTAACCCTAAGAGGAAGGTATGATGAGTACAACAACAAGTTTTTCCCTCAGTAAAAAACCAAGGTTATCGAACCATTAGGAAGAAGGAAATGACTCAAAGGTGTTGCTAGCAACTTGAAACCTACACAACACAAACTCAATACTTTGCCCCAACGAACAGTGAGGTTGTCAATCTCACTGGTTTGCTGAAAACAAAGGATTAGCTGTATGGTGTGGAAGATAATGGTGGCTTTCAGAAAGTATACAGTAGCAGTGGAAGATGTATCAATGGTAAAGATTGGACCAGGGTCCATAGTTCACTAGAGGTGTTCTCCTTAAGATAAACAACATAACATGCTTGGTAAACAAATTACGGTGGGGCAATTGACAGGCAGAGCAAGGCATAACAATGCAATACTAGACATTCATGATCCTATGAGATTTGATTGGGCATTACAACAAGACACATATATCTCCATCCAACTGCATCTATGACTAGTAATCCACCTTCAGGTTATCATCTGAACCCACTCTAGTATTAAGTTGCAAGCAACGGATAAATTCTTTAAGCAAAGTGTGTAAAGTAAACAATCCACTTTTTCCATGAACAAGAGATCATTGTTTTATCCCTAGTAGCAACATCACATCTACAACCTTGGATATTTTTGTCACTTCCCCTGATTAAATAGAGGCATGAACCCACTATCGAGCATAAGTACTCCCTCTTGGAGTCACTCGCATCTACTTGGCCAAGATAGCTACTAGAAACGGAGAGCATGCAAGATCTCAAACAACACAGACATGATAGAATCAATAAGATAGAATCATTAACCAATCTAACATAGTAATCTCGATATCCATCAGATCCTCGCAAACACAACACGCATGATTACAAATAGATGATCTTGATCATGAACGGAGCTCACAAGATCTAAACATGGTAGCACAAAGCAGGAGAAACAACCATCTAGCTACTACATGGACCCGTAGTCCAAGGTGGAACTACTCACGCTTCATACCAGAGGCTGGCATGGTGATGAAGAAGGCATCTGGGATGATCTCTCCCCTCTGGCAGGGTGCCAGGAAGTGCTTTAGGTCCCCCCGATCTACAGACGATGCTGGCGGCGGCTACAGACTATTTGGTGGAAGATTGATAGGGTACTTAGGGTTTAGGTATCGGGGGCTTCTTATAGCCGAAGAGGGAGGCTTAGGGGGTGCTCGAGGCGGATACACCCCCCCAGGCACGGGCCATGCTTGGCCACGCGGCCAGGGGTGTGGCCCCCTCGAGGCCCTCCTCGGTCTCGTCTTATGGATCCGTGTTGCCCACGGTCAAATATTGACTTTGGCTTTTGTCTCGTCCAATTCCGAGAATATTGATTTTCTAACTTTTCTGGAACCAAAAACAACAGAAAACAGGCAAATGTCACTATGGCATGTTGTTAATAGGTTAGTCCCAGAAAACATATAAAAATACCTCAAAGGGAAGGCAAAGCAAAGCAAAGTAGATACTAAACAAGCATGGAACATAAAAAATTATAGATACATTTACAACGTATCAATAGGGCACCATCTAAATCCATTGAAACGACACCGTATGGATTGTGGTTTGGCAAGAAACCTAAATTGTCGTTCCTTAAAGTTTGGGGTTACGAAGCTTATGTAAAGAAGTTAGAGCCCGACAAGCTTGAACCCAAATTGTAAAAATGCGTCTTGATAGGATACCTAAAGGAAACTATTGGGTATACCTTCTATCATAGATCCGAAGGCAAAATCTTTGTTGCCAAGAATGGATCCTTTCTCGAGAAGGAGTTTCTCTCGAAAGAAGTGACCGGAAGGAAAGTAGAACTCGATGAGGTTGTTGAACCTTCTCTCGGATTTGAGAGTAGCGCAACACGAGAAGATGTTCCAATGGCGCCTTCACCAATAAGAGTGGAAGCTAATGATAATGATCATGAAACTTTGAATAAAGTTACTACTAAACATCGCAGGTCAACAAGGACTCGTAACACTCCTGATTGGTATGATCCTGTTATGAGTGTCATGTTGGTGGACAACACCGATGATCCTGTGACATATGAGGAAGCAATGATAAGCCGAGATTCCAATAAATGGAAATAAACCATGAAATCCGGATGGCCGCAAGGCTGTCGAGTACAAATGGATTTTCAAGAAGAAAACATATGATGATGGTAATTTAACCGTCTATGAAGCTCGACTTGTAGCGAAAGGGTTCCCACAAATTCAAGGAGTTGACTACGAAGAGATTTCCTCACTGGCAGCGAAGCTAAATTCTGTGAGGATTTTTCTAGCAATCGCTGCATATTACGATTAGGAGATATGGCAGATGGATGTCAAAACGGAGTTCCTCAATAGTGATATTGATGAAGATTTGTATATGGTATAACCCAAAGGTTTTTTCAATCCTAAAGATGCTAACAAGATATGCAAACTTCAACAATCCATTTATGGATTAAAGCCAGCATCCCGAAGTTGGAATCAACTTTTTTATAAGGTGATCAAAAGTTTTAGATTTATACAAACTTATGGAGAAGCTTGTATTTACAAGAAAGTGAGTGGGAGCTCTGTAGCATTCCTAGTACTATATGTATGTAGTGACCTTGCATCAATAAAGATCCTAAGTCCCTGTGATTTATATGCTAGTCCCTGGATCAATAGCTAGCACTCAAAGTCGATGAATATCATGTAAAACATAAAGCCATTATTACATGGAGAATCCAGAGTATGAATTTATTACAAATATACTTAGCATTAAGCTAGCTCAAATAAAAGCGGAAACATAAAACAACTTGAGTCCATCAACGCCCTAGGCTTGTCGGGTGTAGACTCGCGATCCCTACGCACCTTTCAGTCTTCGGATTCTGCACATAAGACGTGCAGCCAACAAGTTGGGTCAATACTTTGAATGTATTGGCAAATTACACTAGGAAAGAAAAGACTAACTCTACATGCATGGCTAGTTCAGGCTGTGGAGTTTATTTGTTCAAAGCTAGTTTTTCTTAAGTATGGAGAAGAAGAGAAGATTTCCCTACTTTGTAAACATTTGTTTAAGTAATATATGGTCGAATGGCACACGAGGATATTACACACCAAGTGTCCAAACAACCTAACACTTGGATATTACTCACCAAGTTCCCAAAACCCACCCAATAGGGATATGACTCACGCCTTGGGTTTTAGAAAACTTTAAGTTTTGAAAGAGAGAGAGGAAGATCCTTTAGAGGCTCCATCCTTTAGATGCTAAATTTTGTTCTGTTTCCGTGAACACTGCTGATCGATTAGATTGCAATACTCTCGAGAGTTTGTGCACTTTACCCACAATCCACGATCAAGTCCTTTTACAGATAAGACCATGGCGAGGCTTTCTCTTAGTATCCCCTCTACCTTCTGGATCCAACCATGCCAATAACCTCCAAATGCTGGTACCCAGGTGAGGTTTCCCACTAAGTACTAGGCCAAGACAGAGCCCATATGTATTGTGGCTGCACTGGAAGCTTCTGAATTCTGAAACATGGCAGACTTCTCTAATTCCTGGGCGGCCGTCCTCCACCAAAATCTCACTCGTTGTCCCGACAACCATTCCGCCTAGAAGAAAACTTAGTTTTATTTTGAAGTGGATTTGAGAAGAAAAGTTTGCTCAAGAGAGTCTTTATACTTAGAAAAATTCATTGTCTTTCGAACCCCCCAACGGTACTTTATATATATAGCATAGCGAACAATACTTAGCAAAAACAGGGGAAACCTATTAGGAGGGGAAAATTCCTAAGTATGGAGCTACTCATGGCATACTACAAAATCATCGCAGTTGCAAAATAGTACTAAGGAAAAAAATTCTACAAGAACATCCTACTCATGCATACTACAGAATTTGAAGATCACATGCATAGGATCAAAACTGGGACAAAATTATGAACAAGTGGTGTAATTTGCCTTTATCCGAGCAGCACTCTACACAATGGTACTCCTCAGCACACTCCGAACAATCTAACGGAACACAAACATAGATCCAATCACAACTTGCACAAATTAATGCCACAGAGATAATATGCATGCATGCAACGTGATGATTATGCAAGTTTGTTTTTTTGGGTTTGATAATGTGTTGTGGATATTGCTAGTATTAGTCTCCCACGGATCTTAATTAATTTGGATTATTATTTTAATTTTTAGGCCCGTAGGGAGATCCAATCATCTAATCAACCCCGAATCAGATCTAATGATCATACGCAAGGTTTTACAATTTTGTTCAGTAGATATTGTAAGAACAAAGTCAACGCAACAATAATCAACTAAAACAGGGTTCTAATTATTTTTCTACGAATTAAACACTCCAATCTAGAGATTAAATTCTACACAGACAAACCTACTGCAAACTCGTAATATTACTACAGATCTGTGTTCTACACAATTTTATGAATCCAACGATATATTATACGAAAAATTTGTCCAAACGGTTGAATTTCTGTGAATTTCACAAGATTAAATACAATCTGATAATTTTAAACTAACCCTAACGGAACCGTGACAAGTGGCAGCTGCCGATTGGGCCAGCTAAGCAAGCGGCGCTGACGCGTACAGGCCACGTGGCACGACGTGGTTTGCCGATACCCCTTCGGCAACAAATCTAATCCTACCCGTCTGATCTCGATCTGGCGGACGGGAGAGGCGGCAGCGACTTACTGGGCTTCCACGGCGGCGTTGGGCGGCGGTGGCGATCGATTTGAGCTAGGGTTTTTGGGAAAGGAGAGAGGTGGTCGGTGTGGGGTATATAAGGGGGATGGCGTGGATAAGAGGCCAGGACATGAGAAATTCGCGGAATTCGGTTCGGGATTGGTCCCGTGTTCATCTGGGACTCGCCGTCGTCGTGGGGAAGACGACTGACGCGTGGGTCCCGCATGTCAGCGAGCGGCGGTGCAGAAGTGGGCTAGGCTAGACGCGGGTTGGCTGCGGCGGGCTGGCACTGGTAGTTTAGGTGACGCGCGTGCGCTGGTGGGCTGGCGCATCCGGCCCAGCTAGGTTAGGCCGTCCCATTTTTTTAATCTATTTTTTTCATTTTTCTGTTTTACCAATACCTCAATAACTTTTGCGTACTAAGGCCAAAAGCAATGAAACCAGTTTCTAGATGTTTGTAAAAATGGGGTGGCCATCTTAGAGTCAGAGAATATTATTTTTGCATAGTTTTAGAAGGGTCAAAATAAGATTACTTCATTATTGCTCACAGAGAGGGATTATTATTAGGGTTTTTGTTTAGGGTTTGGTGGTGGGGTTTTGATGCAACTTTAATTTGTATGCAATTGGTTCAAGGATGATGCATGCTTCTAGTAACATACTATTATAAAATCTGGGATGTTACAAACCTACCCCCCTTAAGAAGAATCTCGTCCCCAAGATTCGGGCTGGCTAGCAGATAGGTGTGGGTGTTCTGCCTTCAAATCTTCTTCACGTTCCCACGTGGCTTTTTCCTTGGAATGGTGGTTCCATTGGACTTTGTAGAATCTGATAGACTTGGTACCATAATCTTTTCGGCCGTTTCCAAAATTTTGATGGGCTTCTCCTCATAAGTAACGTCATTCTCCAATTGAACCTCATCCAGGGGAACGGTATCCTTTAGCGGTGTTTTGGCCATTTCTAGGTGGCACTTCTTTAGTTGCGATACATGAAACACATCATGAATAGTCTGTCCTTCTGGTAACTCCAACTGATAATCTACTTCACCTCTATGGGCCAGAACTCTATATGGTCCTATGAATCGTAGGGCTAACTTACCCTTGATTCCGAACCTCTTAACTCCTCGTAGGGGTGAAACTCACAGGTACGCACGGTCCCCTATTTTATAAGCCACATCTCTGCGCTTGGAATCAGCATAGCTCTTTTATCGGGATTGGGCTACCTTTAGCCTATCCTGAATCTGCCATACCTTTTCCTCGGCATCTTTGATCAATTCAGGTCCAAACTGACTACGTTCTCCAACCCCACTCCATAACAGCGGTGTCCTACACTTTCTGCCATATAGAACTTCAAATGGAGCCATCTTGATGCTTGTCTGGTAGTTGTTGTTGTACGAGAACTCAGCATACGGCAAGTTATCATCCCAACTGGACCCATAGTCTAGTGCACGAGCTCTCAAAATATCTTCTATAATCTAGTTCACCCTTTCTGTTTGGCCATCGGTTTGAGGGTGGAAGGCAGTACTGAATTCTAGTCTATTTCCAAGAGACTCATGTATCTGTCCCCAAAACTTTGAAGTGAACTGGGTGCCTCTATCTGATACAATTCCCTTAGGAACACCATGCAGACTTACAATCCTTGACATATATATCTTAGCAAGCTTAGAACTTGTGTACGTGGTCTTTACGGGGATGAAGTGAGCTACTTTGCTAAAGTGGTCCACCACTACCCATATAGAATCAAATCCTGAACGAGTCCGGTGCAATCACGTGATAAAACCCATGCCTACCTTGTCCCACTTCCATTCGGGTATAAGTAGTGGTTGCAGTAATCCGGCCGGTTTCTGATGTTCGGCCTTAACTCTATTGCATACATCACACAGGGAAATATACTCGGCAGTTTCTCTTTTCAAATTATTCCACCAGAACCTATCCTTCACATCTATATACATCTTCGTGTTACTTGGATGAATTGAGTATGGTGAATCGTGAGCCTCTTGTAAAATCAACTTTCTGATATCGGCATCATTGGGAACGCACAAACGCTTTCCATACCGAAGGGTTCCTTGTTCGTCCATCAGAAAATCTCTTGTCTTCCCTTCACTTATTTTGACTTTTATTTCTTCCAACTCTTTATCTCCCTTTCGTGCTTCCTTGATTATCTCTTGAAGAGTAGGCACTATCTCCATAGTCGCTACGTGTCCTTTCGGAACTATTTGAAGCCTGAGATCTTTAAACTGCTTGCATAAATCCTCTGGAAGTTCCCCTGCGGTAAGTCCATTCACATAGGCCTTACGACTTAAGGCATCAGCTACCACATTGGCTTTTCGGGGTGGTATTGTAAATCCAAGTCATAATCCTTAATCAGTTCAAGCCATCTTGTTTTTCTCATATTCAACTCCTTTTGGGTGAAGATGTACTTTATACTCTTATGATCCAAGAACACATCACAATGCTTTCCCATTAGGTGGTGTCTCCATAACTTGTGTGCGTGTACCACAGACGCAAGTTCCAAATCATGTGTGGGGTAGTTGTGTTCGTGGTTCTTAAGTTGTCGAGAGGCGTAGGACACCACTTTCCCATCTTGCATCAATACACTTCCAAGTCCTTGCCGAGAAGAGTCACAATAGACTTGAAAATCCTTTTGGATATCAGGCAGACACAGCACTGGTGCCGTTACAAGGCGTCTCTTCAATTATTGAAAGCTTGCTTCACATGCCTCGGTCCATAGGAATTTATTTTCCTTCTTCAATAGTTCTTTCATTGGTTTTGCTATTTTGGAAAAGTTTTCAATGAACCTCCGGTAATAACCTGCGAGGCCCAATAAACTCCTAATATCTCCCACATTCTTGGGTGACTCCCATTCCATTACGGAAGCTACCTTACTGGGATCTACGTCAACTCCTTTTGCCGACACAACATGACCAAGGAAACCCACTTCTTTTAACCAGAATTCACATTTGCTGAATTTGGCATACAACTTGTGTTCTCCTAGTTTCTCCATAATTAGGCGCAGATGTTTCTCATGTTCCTTCTCATCCTTGGAGTATATGAGTATGTAATCTATGAATACCATGATAAACTTGTCCAAATATTCCATGAACACCTTGTTCATCATGGTCATGAAGTATATCGGGGCATTGGTTAGACCAAACGACATCACGGTGTACTCATACAATCCGTATCTTGTGGTGAAGGCTGTTTTGGTCACATCCTGTTCTCGAATCTTTAGCTAAAAGTAGCCCGATCGCAGATCGATCTTTGAGAACACACTGGCTCCCTTTAGCTGATCAAATAGGTCATTGATGTTATGCAGAGGGTACTTGTTCTTGATCGTCACTTCATTCAATGAGCGGTAGTCCATAACAAGCCTCTTGGTTTTATCCTTATTTTCCATGAATAGGACAGGCGCTCCCCAAGATGACGCGCTGGGTTGAATGAATCCCTTGTCCAATTGTTCCCTAAGTTGTTTCTTGAGTTCCTTCAACTCGTCCACATCCATCTTGTATGGTCTCTTAGCTATCGGCCCTATTCCTGGCATCAAGTCAATGAGGAACTCGATATCACGGTCGGGAGGAATCCCGGGTAACTCTTCCGGAAAGACATCCAGCTATTCCTTCACAATGGGTACATCCTCCAAGCTAACCCCCTTAAGAGAGTTCACCACAACTTCCTTAAGTGCGAAATTTGACTTGATACGAATCCTCTTCCCTTACGATGTTATGAGCATGACAGTCCTTTTGGCACAATCTATGACTCCTTCATATTCGGTCATCCAATTCATGCCCAATATTATGTCTAATCCTTGTGAATCCAATACTTAGCAAAAACAGGGGAAACCTATTAGGAGGGGAAAATTTCTAAGTATGGAGCTACTCATGGCATACTACAAAATCATCGCACTTGCAAAATAATACTAAGGAAAAAATCCTACTAGAACATCCTACTCATGCATACTACATAATTTGAAGATCACATGCATAGAATCAAAACTGGGACAAAATTATGAACAAGTGGTGTAATTTGCCTTGATCTGAGCAGCACTCTACACAATGGTACTCCTCAGCGCACTCCGAACAATCTAACAGAACACAAACATAGATCCAATCACAACTTGCACAAATTAATGCCATAGAGATAATATGCATGCATGCAACATGGTGATTATGCAATTTTGTTTTTTGGGTTTGATAATGTGTTGTGGATATTTCTAGTATTAGTCTCCCATAGATCTTAATTAATTTGGATTATTATTTTAATTTTTAGGCTCATAGGGAGATCCAATCATCTAATTAGCCCCGAATCAGATCTAATGATCATACGCAAGGTTTTACAAATTTTTTCAGTAGGTATTGTAAGAACAAAGTCAACGCAACAAGAATCAACTCAAACGGGGTTCTAATTATTTTTCTACGAATAAAACACTCCAATCTAGAGATTAAATTCTACACAGACAAACCTACTGCAAACTCGTAATATTACTAAAGATCTGTGTTCTACACAATTTTGTGAATCCAGTGATATATTATACGCAAAATTTGGCCAAACGTTTGAATTTCTATGAATTTCGCAAGATTAAATACAATCTAATAATTTTAAACTAACCCTAACGGAATCGTGACAAGTGGCAGCTGCCGATTGGGCCAGCTAAGCGAGCGGCGCTGACGCGGCGCGCTCACGCGTACATACCACGTGGCACGACGTGGTTTGCCGATACCCCTTTAGCAACAAATCTAATCCTACCCGTTTGATCTCGATCTGGCGGACAGAAGAGGCGGCGGCGACTTACTGGGCTTCGACGACGGCGTTGGGCGGCGGTGGCGATCGATTCGAGCTAGGGTTTTTGGGAAAGGAGAGGGAGGGTCTGTGTGGGGGTATATAAGGGGGGATGGTGTGGATAAGAGGCCAGGACACGAGAAATTCGCGGAATTTGGTTCGGGATTGGTCCCGTGTTCATCTGGGACTCGCCGTCGTGGTGGGGAAGACGACTGACGCGTGGGTCCCGCGTGTCAGCGAGTGGCGGTGCAGAAGTGGGCTGGGCCAGACGCGGGTTGGTTGCGGCAGGCTGGCGCTAGTAGTTTAGGCGACACGCGTGCGCTGGTGGGTTGGCGCATCTGGCCCAGCTAGGTTAGGCCGTCCCATTTTTTTAATCTATTTTTTTTCATTTTTCTGTTTTACCAATACCTGAATAACTTTTGCATACTAAGGCCAAAAGCAATGAAACCAGTTTCTAAATGTTTGTAAAAATGGGGTGGTCATCTTAGAGTCAGAGAATATTATTTTTGCATAGTTTTAGAAGGGTCAAAATAAGATTACTTCATTATTGCTCACAGAGAGGGATTATTATTAGGGTTTTTGTTTAGGGTTTGGTGGTGGGGTTTTGATGCAACTTTAATTTGTATGCAATTGGTGCAAGGATGATGCATGCTTCTAGTAACATCCTATTATAAAATCTGGGATGTTACAATGTATATGACATATTGTTGATTGGGAATGATATAGAACTTCTTAAAAGTGTCAAAGACTACTTGAATAATAGTTTTTCAATGAAGGATCTTGGCGAAGCTGCATACATATTAGGCATCAAGATTTATAGAGATAGATCAAGACGCTTAATAGCACTTTCACAAAGTACATATTTGGACAAGGTTCTAAAGAGGTTTAGAATGGAAGATAGCAAGAAAGGGTTCTTGCCCATGTTGCCAAATACGACCTTGATTAAAACTCAAAGTCCAACTACGGCAGAAGATATAGAGAGGATGAGTAAGACTCCCCATGCCTCAACCATAGGATCTATCATGTATGCCATGCTGTGTACAAGACCGAATATTGCATATGCTGTTAGTTTGACTAGCAGATATCAAAGTGATCCAGGATTAGATCACTGTATAGCGGTCAAAAATATCCTTAAGTACTTTAGAAGAACTAAGGATATGGTTCTTTCTTATGGAGGTGAAGAACATCTCATTGTAAATGGTTACACCGATGCTAGTTCGAACACCGATCCGGATGATTCTAAATCACAATCTGGATATGTATTTACTTTGAATGGTACAGCAGTGAGCTAGAGGAGTGCTATGCAAAGCATTGTGGTGAGACCTTCAACTGAATCAGAATACATAGCTGCTTCAGAGGCTTCACAAGAGGCGATATGGATGAAGTAGTTCATTGCATAACTTGGTGTGGTTCCTAGTGCGTTGGACCCAATGGCCATCTTCTGTGATAACATGGATGCCATAGCCAATGCGTAGGAGCCAAGGTCACACAAGAAGCTGAAGCATATCAAAATACATTTTCATGCTATTCGCGAGCATGTCCAAGATGGTGACATAAAAATTTGCAAAGTACACACAAATCTAAATGTGGCAGATCCGTTGACTAAACCTCTCCCTAGGGAAAAATATGACCAACACCAGAACGCCATGGGTGTTAGGTATATTACCATGTAATCTAGATTATTGACTCTAGTGCAAGTGGGAGACTGTTGGATATATGCCCAAGAGGCAATAATAGAAGTAGTTATTATTATATCTTTGTGTTTATGATAAATTTTTACATATCATGCTATAATTGTATGAACCAGAAACATTAATATTTGTGTGATTTGTAAACATGTAAGAGTCCCTAGTAAGCCTCTTGTAATACTAGCTTGTTGATTAATTGGTGATTATGGTTTCCTGATCATGAACATTGGATGTTATTAATAATGAGATCATATCATTAGGAGAATGATGTGATGGACATACTCCTCTAGTTAAGCGTAGCATAAGATCAAGTCATTCAATAGTTCATTTTCTATAAGCTTTCAAATACATAGTAACCTAAATCCCCTACCATGAGATCATGTTAATCACCATCACCGAATGGATGCTTTGATGACATCAAACACCACTTCATAACTGGGTGGTTATAAAGGTGGCATTGAGTATTATGAAAGTATGTGTTGAGGCACATGGATCAAGAGTGGGATTTGTCCATCCATTTGATGGATAGATATACTCTGGGCCCTCTCGGTGGAATGTCATCCAATTGGCTTGCAAGCATGTGACTAGATCACAAGGGATCACATATCACGAAACGAGTAAAGAGTACTTATCGGTAATAAGGTTGAACTAGGTATACGGATATACCGACTGTCACATCCCAAAATTCTCCAAATTTTGAAATGTGAAAAATAAATAAAATAAACAATTGTTGAAATTTAGGGTGAAAAGAAACTTTTTGCTTCTAGAGGGAAACACCAAAACCCTACTTGAACAAAATTTGAATAAGAAAGCAACAAACAAATATTTCAAAGATCAAATGCATTCATGCATGGACAAAATCTTGAATATAAACACTTGGGAAAATAAACCAAAACCCTAAACCCTAAAGAAATAAATCATATCCAAGATCTCTCCAAGACTATGGATTTGTTCCATATAAAAATTCAGCAACGAACATTTCTAAATGATCAAAAATGATAAACAAGAATAATATAAAACCATGGAAATTGGTTTCAATCAATTTGGAGCCATGGATAAAAACTTAAGAATTTAATAAGATAAATGGAATTAATTTCCAAAGCTAATAAAGCTCCTATAAAATCAGCACTAAAGTGCGAGAAAAATAATCCTAAAAGGATTTAAAAATATAAACAAATATTAAATAAAATTCTACAAATTGGAATCACCAATTTTGGAACTATAAATAAAAAGATATGGATTTTATAAGACAAAGAAAGAAAGAAATAAATAAGGAATATTTAAAAGACAAATTAAATCTTGGCCAAATCCATAAGCAAACGGAATAAAGATAATCCAAATAAAAATAAGGGAATAAAAATTATTAAAATAAAATTATATGGGATTAAACCACATTCAATTTTATCTAAATGAAGACAAAATTCCTAATAATAAATGATTAATTAAATTATGTGAAAAATATTTGAAATTGCCAAAATGGATTAAAAGTTATCTAATTAACTTAAAGAGAATAAAAGAATTATTTCAATAGAATTTATATGGGTTTAAACCATATTTGATTTTATTTGAATAAAGACAAAAGACTAATCTAAATAAATAATAAATCATAAGAGATTATTTTGAAATAATTCAAGTGGACTATTTAATCACAATATTAAATAGTTTAAACCTGCTGAAAAGGTTTGGCAAGAATTTGAATTCAAATGATGCTTGAATCAAATGTTTCAAAACTAAAATAGAAAACATAATTGGAAAAATAAAAAGAAACAAGGAAGAAAAAATGGAAAACAGACAAACCCACTAACCTACCCAGCCCAGCAAAGTCCCTGGCCCAACTAGCAACCCATCTCCCTCTCCCCGCGAAACGTTTTTCTCACCCGCGCACTTACCCCTCAGCTCGCTAACACATTGGACCCAGTGCCACACGTGCTTCGTCTTCAACCCCGCGAGGCCTGTTCCCCTCATTCCTCCCAGTCGTTTCTGCTATTAAAACCTCGCGTAAATTCGCTTAAACACCGCCATAATTCTCGCTCGTGACCTTGCCCACTTAAGAGCCTTCCTCCCCTCTCTCTTTCCCCTCAGACCTCGCTGCCAGATCGCCCTAGGCTATTCTAATTGCACGCTCGAAACCCCCTGCTCCGAAGACCCTCCGGCACCAATTCTGACCAACACAGCCATCCCCACTGCCCCTAGATTCCACGAGCACACTCCCCATCGTCTCGCGCATCTTCCAGCACCTTACCCTTGCCCGCGCGTTCCCCAGAACGTCACCTCCGACGACGCCTGCTCGCCACCGTCTTCTACTACAACTCCGACGATCTTTCCCCGGTAATCCCTGACCTCCCCTTCCCCTCTCATTGATGCTCGTGTACTCGTATTTGTCTTGCGCGTCTAACGCACCTTTTGCCTTTCCTTATCATTGTCCATAGCCTCGCCAACATCGATGACCATGCGTGCCCGAGCCAGTAAGTATCTCCGGCGAGCAATCGACGTTGAATCCGTGCGCCCCTGGCCTTCCAACGACCACCTCGAGCATCCCCACGCCACGACAAACTTGGTGAGCCCCTCCTCCCTCTCCCTCGCTTCCTAGAATAGCCGGAGCGCCGCTGACAGAGCGCCGCCGCCGCATGTTCGTTGCCAGCGCCGCCCATCTCTGGTCGACGCACTCTAAGCCGTTGGATATAGATCCAGTGTATGCGATAGATCACTTAACTGAAACGATATGAGTCAATGTAATCCGTGCGATGCCCTTTTAATCCTCGACCTACCTTGATCAATCCAACCAAGAGGTATCAACCAATAGGATACAGATACGTGGACTAGCTCAGGTTTAAAAACAGAAAATGAATCTATTAGATGAATGATTTTGTAAAATTCATAACTTTTGTTCTACACGTCCAAACTTTACAAATTTTATATCAATGGAATCAGGAAAATGTGAATTCTGCAACCATGCCCTTAGTTTAGTATTTTTCTTCTGGAAAATTAGGTATTTTTGAAGAAACATTTGTAGGACTATTTTGGTTATAAAAATTATTCTAAAAATGCCATTTGAGTAAAATCTTTTGCAAATGGTTTGATTTGAACTCTCTAAACCTAAACACTAACATTATAATTTAAAAATATATTTTGTGACACTAAGGAATTATTCCTTTGAATAAAAGCATTTCTAGTAAAACAAAAATGCTGTTATGATTTACAAAAATGATTTTTGAGTGAAACCTTTTGCAAATGTATTTGTTTTAAACACTTTGAACATAAACACTAACATTTCTGTTAAAAAAATATTTGGTTAACACTAGAAAATTATTACTTTGATTTAAATCATTTCTAGCAAAACAAAAAAAAGATTTAAATGGCCTATTTCCACTAACTTGATTTTAAATGATTTTAACACTTTTATAAATGACCAGTAGGTGTTTTGAAATGTTTAAAACTTTATTAGAAACCACTTTTCCAAATAAAACAATCTTTTGCATGCTTGCATGCATTGCTTTGTTTTTATTATTTTATGTGGTGAATTGTTTGAATGCTAGTTTGAATTTGTCCCTTGATTGAATTATAGTGAACTTTGAAGAGTGTGACATTTGCAAGATCGAGAAGTGAACTTAGTTCTATACTAAAAAGTCAAGTGGCGCTTCATACATTTTTCCTATTATTTTGACTATGCATTAGTGATATTTTGAGTAGGACTTGCATGGAATTTCTAAGTATAAGCTATGCCATGGGAAATCCTATATGTTGTCTTAGTAGAATTATCCTAAGTTAGGAAACTTACCATGTTATCATGCTTAGCTTAGCTAATAGAAAACAAGGGTGGATTATTCATGCTATGAAATATTTATAAGTCTATGACTTGTGTTTTGTAAAACAACTATGTGAATCAATCACCTGGGTGGAATGGAAAGAATGGGTTATGTTGAGTGGTTACACAGGGCCCATTTAAATGGCCTCCCTGGTGTATCTCACTTGTGGAAATCCACCTAGGAACAAAGAGATTTTAGATGCTAAGTGTTGAGAAGCTTCTAGTGCAGCCATATGGCAATATGGGCTCTGCCTGGATCATATAGGTTGCAATAACTTAGCCAGATGGACAGAAGGTGGTCGGGTGATAGGATGGAACGCGTCCATTTGGTCTAAGGGAAGGCTTCTGAAAGATCTTATCTCGATGCATGTCGAGTCTTGTGGGGAAAGGGCACCACCTCTCGAGAGAGTAAAATCTAAGTACTTAGCCGTGTCCCCGGAAAATTTGAGCATCAAGACATTGAAGCAATCAAGGATCTCCTCATACCAATTTCTAAGTTAAAACTTGTGATTGAACAAGGGTAAAGGTTAACCAATTTCTATTGGTTGTTACTTGGGTGATTTTGATAAACAAAAACTTAGTGTTTTCAACTAATAAGGAAAACTTATTTTGAGCAAAGCAAGCCTCATCTACACTTAGCCAAATGCATATAGATGTTAGATACCACTATTCTACCATAGTTTCACTTGCCAATACAATTCAAATGTATTGACCCTTGTGGCTGTAACTTATTATGTTGCAGGTTTGTTTGATGTTAGTGAAGTGTGTTGAATAGGATTACAAGTATACAACCAACATGATTGCCTGTGGCATATGAACAAGAAGGACCCCATGCTACATAGTTATATCTGCTGCATTGTAATGAGATAGCCATATGAGCTATGTAATATGTAATGAATTATTTTATTCCTGGTTATAAGTTGTAAAATGACCTTTGTTTCTTGATATTACATCTTAAACTGTGGATGCTAGCTATTGGTCCAGGGACTAGCATTGTAAACATAGGGATCTCTACCTTAAATTCGCTTAAACACCGCCATAATTCTCGCCTGTGACCTTGCCCACTTAAGAGCCTTCCTCCCCTCTCTCTTTCCCCTCAGTCCTCGCTGCCAGATCGCCCCAAGATATTCTAATTGCACGCTCAAAACACCCTGCTCCGACGACCCTCCGGCGCCAATTCCAGCCAACACAGCCACCCCCACTACCCTAGCTTCCACGAGCACACTCCCCATCGTCTCGCGCATCTTCCAGCACCTTACCCTTGCCTGCGCGTGCCCCAGAACGTCACCTCCGACGACGCCTGCTCGCCACCGTCCTCTGCTACAACTCCGACGAGCTTTCCCCGGTAATCCCTGACCTCCCCTTCCCCTCTCATTGACGCTCGCATACTCGTACTCGTATTCGTCTTGCGCGTCTAACACAAATTTTGCCTTGCCTTAGCATGGTTCGTAGCCTCGCCAACATCGACGACTATGCGTGTCACATCCCAAGATTTTCCAAATCTTGTAATGTGAAAAATAAATAAACCAAATAATTTTTTTGTTGAAAATCAAGGCGAAAAGAAACTTTTGTTTCTAAATGGAAACTTAAAATCCCATCTTGAACAAACTTTGGTAAAAGTTTGAATCCAACAAAAAAATCCAAATCAAGAGAAATGCATTCCTCAATGAATGTATCTGGAAATTTAAACACTTGGAAAATTAATCCAAACCCTAAACCCTAATAGAATAAAAATCATTTCCAAGTTATCTCCAAGCCTATGGATTTGATCCATATAAAAATTTGTCAGCAAACATTTACAAAAGATCAAGAAAGACAAATAGAAATATTATAAAGCCATAGAAATTGGTTTCACTTAATTTGGAACCATGGATAAAATCTTATGAATTAAATAAGATAAAGGAATTGAATTCCTAAATCTAATAAAGAACCTAACTATAAATCCATACCAAATGGTGAGCAAATAATCCTAAAGGGATTTAAAAAGATAAAAAAATATTAAACTAGATTTTATAAATTGGAATCATCAAGTTTGGATCTCTAAATAAAAAGATATGGATTTTATAAGATAAAGAAAGAAATATTAAATAAAGAATATTTAAAGACCAAATCAAATCTTGGCCAAATCCATAAGCAAATGGAATAAGTTACAATCCAAATACAAATAAAAATATTGGATAAAGAATTGCCAAAATAAAATAAAATGGCTCGAACCAAATTCCCTTTGAATAAAGATAAATCCAATTTTAAATGATTAATAAAATCATATTAAAAACTTTTTCAAATAACTCAAGATGAATTATTTGACACCCAAATAATCAAATAAAAACCTATTGAAAAGATTTGGAAGATTTTGGAAATTTAAATGGTGTTTGAAAATATTATTAAATCTTATTTGATTTAAAACAAGGGCCTTTTTAAATAATTAAAAACCCCAAAAGGAATAAAGTTTTATTCCAAAAATTGACTTCAGATTATATTACTAATCAATATTGAAATCCTCACAAAGTTGGAGATAAATTTGAATTCAAATTGATGTTTGAATTAATTAAGCAAAATCAAAACAGAAAAAGAAATCAAGAAAAAGAAAAAGGAAACAGATAAAAAAAGAGAGAAAGACTCAGCCCAACCTAACTGGCCCAACTAAGCCCAACCCCAGCCCACTCCTTCTCCCCCGCGGCGAAACGTTTTTCACCGTAGACAGAACCCGCGTAGAGAATGACAGATGGACCCCATTTTCTTTTTCTCTCTCTCGCTGACAACGCAGCCCCACTGCCCCGTCATCATCGTCAACCCCGCGACTTGTTCGTCCCCAAACCTCGCTGCTGTTTCTGCCGTGAATGCGCGCCTTAAATTCGCGTTAATGGCCGATTAATCCCGCGCTGCAACGACGCCCTCTTAATCGCCTGCGTCTCCCCTCCCGTTCCCCTCAGTCCCCCACCCTAGTACGCCCCAGGCTGCTTAATTTCATCCATACTCTGCCACTGGTCCGACGACTTTCCCGGCCGATTCCGGCAGCCCCTCGTCGGCCCTCGCCTCCTCGAGCACCCGAACAAACTCCCCAGACCCTGGCGAACCTCCCCGTAGCATCAGCTCACTCGCGCGTGCCCTGTATCATCGACTCCGTCTTCGTCTGAACGTCGCCGCCGTCCGCTCCAACTCCAACGAGCTCCACAGGTAGTCTCTGACCGCGCCGCCCTCTCTCTTTGATGCTCCCATGCTCCCTACTTTCCCACGCATCTAATAGCATCATATTTTCCCTCTCCCGTGCTCTACAGCGACGTCCCCGATGACGACAGCGCGTGCCCGTCGCCAGACACCTCTCCGGCGAGCAATCCCTACAACTACAGCGCGCCCCTCGACAAACAAAAGGCACCTTGAGCTCCCCCACGACACCACGAACTCGGTGAGCACCTCCCTTCACTCCCTCGCTTCTTAGACTCACCGAAGCACTGCCACCAGACACACCGCCGCCAGTCGCCGCCGCCAGCGCCGCCCACCTTTGGTCAGTCGCACAACAACCGTTGGATCTTGATCCTGAGGCTTAGATAGAATCACCTATAGACGAAGGGGTATGCGATCTGTGTCGTGCGATGTAACTTAAATCCAACGGTGCTCAATGCATGATCCAGACGAACCGGTACCAGCGAATAGAATCAAGACACGTGTCCCTGTCCGTTTGATTTAAAACAGATTTGATCTATTAGATGCTAGATTTTGTAAAATCTATAACTTTTAATCTACACGTCCAAATTTTGCAAATTTTATATCAATGGATTCAGAAAGACAAGCCCAAGCCAACCATGCACTTTGTTTAGTAAAAAGCTTCTGTTAAATTGATTGTTTTTGCAGAAACTTGTGTATGCATGTTTAGGATATAAAAATTGTTCTAAAATGATTTTGGGGATAAAATCTTTGGAAAATGGTTTGTTTTGAACCTACTGACCCTAGAAATCAATTGGTGGTTTCAAAAATGTATTTGGTGATGCAAACGAATGAATCTTGGATTTAAACCAATTCTAATCATATAAAAATATGGTTTATTTATTAAAAATGGTTTTGGAAGAAAACCTTTGGGAAATGTTTTGTTTTAAACTCTCTGACCCCAAACACCAAGTTTTATGATTTGAAAATGTATTTGGTGAACACTATAAAACTACTACTTTACTAAAGACATTTTCAACCACATAAAATAATGACTTGGTTTAAAAATGGTTTATGAAGTGAAATCTTTTGCAAATGACTTTGCCACTTTATAAAATGATCATTAGGTGTTTTCAAATGTTTACAACCTATTATAAACCACTTTTGTAAATAAAACAAAGTTTGGCATGCTTGCATGCATTGTTTTGATTCTATCATTTTATGTGATGAATTGCTTGAATGGTAGATTGAAATATTGTTTGCTTGATTGAATTGTAGTGATTTGAAGTGAGTGAACATTGCAAAGATCAAGGAGTGAACTTATAGTCTCTACCAAAAAGGCAAGTGATGCTTCATACTTTGTCCCATTATTTTCACTATGCATTAGTGATATTTCTAAGTAGGACTTGCATGGAATTTTGCTAAGTATAAACTATGCCATGGGAAATCCTAGTAGATGAAACATTAGTAGAAATTTCCTAAGTTAAGATTCCTACTACTATCATTCTTAGCTTAGCTAGTAGAAAACAAGGGTGAAATATATATTCATGCTATGGAAAATTTCTAAGTCTGAGGACTTGTGTTTTGTTTAATAAAACAACTAAGTGAATGAATCACCTGGGTGGAATGGAAGGAATGGTTTGTGCTGAGTGGTTCACAAGGCCCATTTCTATGGTTTACCTTGTGTATCTCACTTGTGGATGGCCACCCAGGAACAAACAGATTTGAGATGTCAAATGTTGAGAAGCTTCAAGTGCAGCCACTTGGCATTATGGGCTCTGCCTGGATCATATAGGTTGCAATAACTTAGCCAAATGGACAGTTGGTGGTAGGGGTTTGATAGGTTGGAACGCGTCCATTCTGGTCTAAGGGAAGGCTTCTGAAAGATCTTGTCTTGGTGAAACCAAGTCTTGTGGGGAAAGTGCACCACCTCTGCAGAGCGTAAAATCTAAGTACTTAGCCATGTCCCTGGCAAAGGACAAGTTGAGCATCAAGACATGGAAGCTATCAAGAATCTCATCATCCAAATTTCGAAGTTAAAAACTTGTGGTTGAACAAGGGTTGAAGGATCACCAATTTCTATTGGGAGATGCCTTGGGAAAGATTTTGTCAAGCAAAAACTTAGTGTTTACAAATGATAAGGAAAATCTATTTTGAGCAATGCAAGACCAAGTTCCACTTAGCCAAATGCATATAGATGATAGACTCCACTATACTACCATAGTATCACTTGCCAATACAATTCAAATGTATTGACCCTTGTGGCTGTAACTTGTTATGTTGCAGGTTTGTTTGAATATTAGTGAAGTTTAATGATTAGGATTACAAGTATACAACCAACATGTCTGCCTGTGGCACGTTGAAGATGAAGGACCCCATGCTATTGTTATATTCTGCTGCATTGTAATGAGATAGCCAAATGAGCTATGTAAAATGTAATAAATTATTTTATTTCCTGGTTATAAAGTTGTATTATGACCTTTGTTTCTTGATATTACATCTTAACTGTGGATGCTAGCTATTGATCTAGGGACTAGCATTGTAAACACAGGGATCTCTACCTTATTAAAGGTTGGGAACCTTACAATGCGTGCCCGAGCCAGTAAGTATCTCTGGCGAGTAATCGACGTTGAATCCGTGCGCCCCTGGCCTTCCCATGACCACCTCGAGCATCCCCACGCCACGGCGAACCTGGTGAGCCCCTCCTCCCTCTCCCTCGCTTCCTAGAATAGCCGGAGCACCGCTGACAGAGCGCCGCTGCCGCTCGTCCGTCGCCAGTGCCGCCCATCTCTAGTCGACGCGCTCTGAGCCGTTGGATATAGATCTAGTGGATGCAATAGATCACTTAACTAAAACGGTATGAGTCAATCTGATCCGTTTGATGCCCTTTTAATCTTGCGGCCTATATTGCTCAATCCAACCGAAGAGGTATCAACAAATAGGATACAGACACGTGGACTAGCTCAGGTTTAAAAACAGAAAATGAATCTATTAGATGAATGATTTTGTCAAATTCATAACTTTTTTTCTACACGACCAAAGTTTATAAATTTTATATCAATGGAATCAAGAAAATGTGAACTTTGCAACCATTCCCTTAGTTTAGTATTTTTCTTCTAGAAAATTAGGTGTTTTTGCATAAACATTTGTAGAACTATTTTGGTTATAAAAATTATTATAAAAATGCCTTTTGAGTAAAATCTTTTGCAAATGGTTTGATTTGAACTCTCTGACCCTAAACACTAACATTATACTTTAAAAGTATCTTTTGTGACACTAAGGAATTATTCCTTTGAATAAAAGCATTTCTAGTAAAACAAAAATGTTGTTATGATTTAAAAAAATGATTTTTGAGTGAAACCTTTTGCAAATGGATTTGTTTTAAACACTTTGACCATAAAAACTAAATTTTTTGTTTAAAAACATATTAGATTAACACTAGAAAATTATTACTTTGATTTAAATCATTTCTAGCAAAACAAAAAAATGATTTAAATGGCCTATTTCCACTAACTTGATTTTAAATGATTTTGCCACATTTATAAATGACCAATAGCTGTTTTGAAATGTTTAAAACCTTATTAGAAACCACTTTTCCAAATAAAACAATATTCTGCATGCTTGCATGCATTGCTTTGTTTTTATTATTTTATGTGGTGAATTGTTTGAATGCTAGTTTGAATTTGTGCCTTGATTGAATTGTCGTGAACTTTGAAGAGTGTGACATTTGCAAGATCAAGGAGTGAACTTAGTTCTCTACTAAAAATGCAAGTGGTGCTTCATACATTTTGTCCTATTATTTTGACTATGCATTACTGATTTTTTGAGTAGGACTTGCATGGAATTTCTAAGTATAAGCTATGCCATGGGAAATCCTATACGTTGTCTTAGTAGAATTATCCTAAGTTAGGAAACTTGCCATGTTATCATGCTTAGCTTAGCTAATAGAAAACAAGGGTGGATTATTCATGCTATGAAATATTTCTAAATCTATGACTTGTGTTTTGTTTAATAAAACAACTATGTGAATGAATCACCTAGGTGGAATGGAAAGAATGGGTTATGTTGAGTGGTTACACAGGGCCCATTTCAATGGCCTCCCTGGTGTATCTCACTCGTGGAAAGCCACCTAGGAACAAAGAGATTTGATACGTTAAGTGTTGAGAAGCTTCTAGTGCAGCCACATGGCAATATGGGATCTGCCTGGATCATATAGGTTGCAATAACTTAGCGAGATGGACAGAAGATGGTAGGGTGATAGGATGGAACACGTCCATTTGGTCTAAGGGAAGTCTTCTGAAAGATCTTGTCTCTATGCATGTCGTGTCTTGTGGGGAAAGTGCACCACCTCTCAAGAGAGTAAAATCTAAGTACTTAGCCGTGTCCCCGGCAATGGACAATTTGAGCATCAAGACATTGAAGCAATCAAGGATTTCCTCATCCCAATTTCTAAGTTAGAACTTATGGTTGAACAAGGGTAAAGGTTAACCAATTTCTATTGGTTGTTACTTGCGTAATTTTGATAAACAAAAACTTACTGTTTTCAACTAATAAGGAAAACTTATTTTTAGCAAAGCAATCCTCAGCTACACTTAGCCAAATGCATATAGATGGGAGATACAACTATTCTACCATAGTATCACTTGCCAATACAATTCAAATGTATTGACCCTTGTAGCTGTAACTTATTATGTTGCAGGTTTGTTTGATGTTAGTGAAATGTGTTGAATAGGATTACAAGTCCACAACCAACATGATTGCCTGTGGCATATGAAGAAGAAGGACCCCATGCTACATAGTTATATCTGCTGCATTGTAATGAGATAGACATATGATCTATGTAAGATGTAATGAATTATTTTATTCCTAGTTATAAGTTGTAATATGACCTTTGTTTCTTGATATTGCATCTTAAACTATGGATGCTAGCTATTGATCCAGGGACTAGCATTGTAAACACAGGGATCTGTACCTTATCAGGTTGGGACCTCTACAGATGGTATCAAAGCACTATGTTGCCTGTAGGATTGTAACCCTAGGATTGGATAAAACCCCTTAGAAAAATAAGAGTTGTATTTGTTCCAAAACTTATTTCCAAACAATTTGTAAATTCTTTTCTCAACCTTTTTGTTTTGATTCTACATCTCTTCCTTTTTAACTTGTTGGACAAAAACTTCAACATGAGCAAAGACTTCAACATCACCAATGACTTCAACTTCAGTTTCACCAAGGACTTCAACTTGGACATCACTAAGGACTACAAGTAAGACAAGAAATATTACTCAAGACTTGGAGACTAAGGAAACACAACTTAGGAGAAACCATTATCACCTTTGAGTTTTGTGACCAAGATGCAAGAATTTCTTCCAAGGATACCATGATCTTGTTCATGAAGAAACAACTAAGAATAATAGAATGATATCAAGTGAATTCCATAGTTGGACCACCATACAAGTGTTTAGTTTAGATCAATCACACCAACTTATGTGGTGTATCAAAAATATTTTGTTGACTAAAAATATGCTTGAACAATGTTGTTTGAGTGGAATGTTTGATTGTGATTGCTTGCACATTGCTTTGTGTGATTTGTTGTGTGTGATTAGAACTCTTCCTATAGAAATCTTTTTCCTAATCTAATCCCAATCCAACCCAAACAGATGACTTCTCCAATAGACTCCAACATCAAGGATGGTGACAAAAACAACCAAGAGATGCACATGAGAGAACAACTACTAGCAACCCAAGTTAAGTTGAATCAAGTGAAAAACCAGTTTTTAGCCAACAACATTGATTTAGAACCAGCTATGCAAAAATTCTTGGAAACCCAATCCCAATTGTTGGAAAGGATGACCAATCAGATGATCAACATGAGAAGCAACCTTCCCCAAAGTGATTGTGATAATAAAGATATCAAGGATGATATTATAGAAGGAACTCAAGATTGCAAAATATGTGGAGACATAGGACACACTTACAAAGAACATGTGGACCAATGCCCTAATTGTGAAGAGAAGCATCCAACTAAACAATGCCCCACATCTCAAGTTACTTGTTTCCTATGTGAAGGAAGTGATCATGTCCCTATCCAATGCACCATCTATCCTATAGTTCAACAAATGAAACGAGATGGAAAACATCAAATGTTTGGAAACCTCCATACCAAGAAGATGAAGACAAAGTCAAGTCTCAGTTTGCACCTCCATACATTGTGACTCACCATGGTGGACAAAAGAGGAAACATGTATGTTATCCTATTAACCGTTCTAAGAACCGAGGATGTTTTCCCACATTTGTGGTGAAATATGAAGGTCATGAACTAAGAGAACTCCTAGCTTTGGAGAAACCCAAGAAGAGGAAGGATATTAGCCAAGTGATGTGCCAGAAATGCAAAGAGCTAGGCCATTATGCATCACATTGTCCTGAAAAAAGAGAAAGTCAAGATAAGCAAACCTATGAGAGACTCAAATGTGGAAACAAAGGACACTATGCAAACAACTCTCCAGAGAAGTTACATCAAGATCTCAAGTAAGCCAAGATGTAATCTAGTCAAAAATCTTTTAAGGGTGGTAGTACCCTAGTTGTCTTGAAGCCAACTTGTAACCTCTAGCCTTCCCGAATCTCGGGACGAGATTCCTTTTAAGGGTGGTAGCTTATCACATCCCAAAATTCTCCAAATTTTGAAATGTGAAAAATAAATAAATAAAATAAACAATTGTTGAAATTTAGGGTGAAAAGAAACTTTTTGCTTCTAAATGGAAAAACCAAAACCCTACTTGAAAAAATTTGAATAAGAAAGCAACAAACAAATATTTCAAAGATCAAATGCATTCATGCATGGACAAAATATTGAATATAAACAATTTGGAAAAATAAACCAAAACCCTAAACCCTAAAGAAAGAAATCATATCGAAGATCTCTCCAAGACTATGAATTTGTTCCATATAAAAATTCAGCAACAAACATTTCTAAATGATCAAAAATGATAAACAAGAATAATATAAAACCATGGAAATTGGTTTCAATCTATTTGGAGCCATGGATAAAAACTTATGAATTTAATAAGATAAATGGAATTAATTTCCAAAGCTAATAAAGCTCATAACTAACATCAACACTAAATTGTGAGCAAAATAATCCTAAAAGGATTTAAAAAGATAAACAAATATTAAATAAAATTCTACAAATTGGAATCACCAATTTTGGAACTATAAATAAAAAGATATGGATTTTATAAGACAAAGAAAGAAAGAAAGAAATAAGGAATATTTAAAAGACAAATTAAATATTGGCCAAATCCATAAGCAAATGGAATAAAGATAATCCAAATAAAAATAAGGGAATAAAAATTATTAAAATAAAATTATATGGGATTAAACCACATTCAATTTTATTCAAATGAAGACAAAATTCCTAATAATAAATGATTAATTAAATCATGTGAAAAATAATTGAAATTGCCAAAATGGATTAAAAGTTATCTAATTAACTTAAAAAGAATAAAAGAATTATTTCAATAAAATTTATATGGGTTTAAACCATATTTGATTTTATTTGAATAAAGACAAAAGCCTAATCTAAATAAATAATAAATCATAAGAGATTATTTTGAAATAATTCAAGTGGACTATTTAATCACAATATTAAATAGTTTAAACCTGCTGAAAAGGTTTGGCAAGAATTTGAATTCAAATGATGCTTGAATCAAATGTTTCAAAACTAAAACAGAAAACATAATTGGAAAAAGAAAAAGAAACAAGGAAGAAAAAATGGAAAACAGACAAACCCACTAACCTACCCAGCCCAGCAAAGTCCCTGGCCCAACTAGCAACCCATCTCCCTCTCCCCGCGAAACGTTTTTCTCACCCGCGCACTTACCCCTCAGCTCGCTAACACATTGGACCCAGTGCCACACGTGCTTCGTCTTCAACCCCGCGAGGCCTGTTCCCCTCATTCCTCGATCGTTTCTGCTATTAAAACCTCGCGTAAATTCGCTTAAACACCGCCATAATTCTCGCTCGTGACCTTGCCCACTTAAGAGCCTTCCTCCCCTCTCTCTTTCCCCTCGGACCTGCACCAGATCGCCTAGGCTATTCTAATTGCACGCTCGAAACCCCCTGCTCCGAAGACCCTCCGGCACCAATTCTGACCAACACAGCCATCCCCACTGCCCCTAGATTCCACGAGCACACTCCCCATCGTCTCGCGCATCTTCCAGCACCTTACCCTTGCCCGCGCGTTCCCCAGAACGTCACCTCCGACGACGCCTGCTCGCCACCGTCTTCTACTACAACTCCGACGATCTTTCCCCGGTAATCCCTGACCTCCCCTTCCCCTCTCATTGATGCTCGTGTACTCGTATTTGTCTTGCGCGTCTAACGCACCTTTTGCCTTTCCTTATCATTGTCCATAGCCTCGCCAACATCGATGACCATGCGTGCCCGAGCCAGTAAGTATCTCCGGCGAGCAATCGACGTTGAATCCGTGCGCCCCTGGCCTTCCAACGACCACCTCGAGCATCCCCACGCCACGACAAACTTGGTGAGCCCCTCCTCCCTCTCCCTCGCTTCCTAGAATAGCCGGAGCGCCGCTGACAGAGCGCCGCCGCCGCATGTTCGTTGCCAGCGCCGCCCATCTCTGGTCGACGCACTCTAAGCCGTTGGATATAGATCCAGTGTATGCGATAGATCACTTAACTGAAACGATATGAGTCAATGTAATCCGTGCGATGCCCTTTTAATCCTACGACCTACCTTGATCAATCCAACCGAAGAGGTATCAACCAATAGGATACAGATACGTGGACTAGCTCAGGTTTAAAAACAGAAAATGAATCTATTAGATGAATGATTTTGTAAAATTCATAACTTTTGTTCTACACGTCCAAACTTTACAAATTTTATATCAATGGAATCAGGAAAATGTGAATTCTGCAACCATGCCCTTAGTTTAGTATTTTTCTTCTGGAAAATTAGGTATTTTTGAAGAAACATTTGTAGGACTATTTTGGTTATAAAAATTATTCTAAAAATGCCATTTGAGTAAAATCTTTTGCAAATGGTTTGATTTGAACTCTCTAAACCTAAACACTAACATTATAATTTAAAAATATATTTTGTGACACTAAGGAATTATTCCTTTGAATAAAAGCATTTCTAGTAAAACAAAAATGCTGTTATGATTTACAAAAATGATTTTTGAGTGAAACCTTTTGCAAATGTATTTGTTTTAAACACTTTGAACATAAACACTAACATTTCTGTTAAAAAAATATTTGGTTAACACTAGAAAATTATTACTTTGATTTAAATCATTTCTAGCAAAACAAAAAAAAGATTTAAATGGCCTATTTCCACTAACTTGATTTTAAATGATTTTAACACTTTTATAAATGACCAGTAGGTGTTTTGAAATGTTTAAAACTTTATTAGAAACCACTTTTCCAAATAAAACAATCTTTTGCATGCTTGCATGCATTGCTTTGTTTTTATTATTTTATGTGGTGAATTGTTTGAATGCTAGTTTGAATTTGTCCCTTGATTGAATTATAGTGAACTTTGAAGAGTGTGACATTTGCAAGATCGAGAAGTGAACTTAGTTCTATACTAAAAAGTCAAGTGGCGCTTCATACATTTTTCCTATTATTTTGACTATGCATTAGTGATATTTTGAGTAGGACTTGCATGGAATTTCTAAGTATAAGCTATGCCATGGGAAATCCTATATGTTGTCTTAGTAGAATTATCCTAAGTTAGGAAACTTACCATGTTATCATGCTTAGCTTAGCTAATAGAAAACAAGGGTGGATTATTCATGCTATGAAATATTTATAAGTCTATGACTTGTGTTTTGTAAAACAACTATGTGAATCAATCACCTGGGTGGAATGGAAAGAATGGGTTATGTTGAGTGGTTACACAGGGCCCATTTAAATGGCCTCCCTGGTGTATCTCACTTGTGGAAATCCACCTAGGAACAAAGAGATTTTAGATGCTAAGTGTTGAGAAGCTTCTAGTGCAGCCATATGGCAATATGGGCTCTGCCTGGATCATATAGGTTGCAATAACTTAGCCAGATGGACAGAAGGTGGTCGGGTGATAGGATGGAACGCGTCCATTTGGTCTAAGGGAAGGCTTCTGAAAGATCTTATCTCGATGCATGTCGAGTCTTGTGGGGAAAGGGCACCACCTCTCGAGAGAGTAAAATCTAAGTACTTAGCCGTGTCCCCGGAAAATTTGAGCATCAAGACATTGAAGCAATCAAGGATCTCCTCATACCAATTTCTAAGTTAAAACTTGTGATTGAACAAGGGTAAAGGTTAACCAATTTCTATTGGTTGTTACTTGGGTGATTTTGATAAACAAAAACTTAGTGTTTTCAACTAATAAGGAAAACTTATTTTGAGCAAAGCAAGCCTCATCTACACTTAGCCAAATGCATATAGATGTTAGATACCACTATTCTACCATAGTTTCACTTGCCAATACAATTCAAATGTATTGACCCTTGTGGCTGTAACTTATTATGTTGCAGGTTTGTTTGATGTTAGTGAAGTGTGTTGAATAGGATTACAAGTATACAACCAACATGATTGCCTGTGGCATATGAACAAGAAGGACCCCATGCTACATAGTTATATCTGCTGCATTGTAATGAGATAGCCATATGAGCTATGTAATATGTAATGAATTATTTTATTCCTGGTTATAAGTTGTAAAATGACCTTTGTTTCTTGATATTACATCTTAAACTGTGGATGCTAGCTATTGGTCCAGGGACTAGCATTGTAAACATAGGGATCTCTACCTTATCAGGTTGGGACCTCTACACCGACAATCAAACCTCGGATAAGTAAAAGTATCACTCGACAAAGGGAAATTGGTATCACATGTAAATGGTTCATTCGATCATGAAGTAATCGTAGAAATATGTGGGAGCTATATGAAATTCTAGATTCCTATATTGGTTATTGATCGGAGAAGTATTTCCATCATGTCAGCATAATTCACAAACCGTAGGGAGACACACTTAAGGATTCAATGTTGTTTAGTAAATATGGTAATGAGTTGGAGACCAAATGTTGTTCGGAGTCTCGGATTGGATCCATAGGACATCACAAGGAGATCCGTAATGGTTCTGAGTCCAATTCTGAGGTTTGGAAATGTTTTCGATGTTTTCATCGGAAGCTTCTAGAATGGTCTAGAAGGTCCACCACTCCGGAGAGGGAAGGGTACATGAATGTTTCATACCAATATGGAATTGTTGCATCATGCCTAGGTCACTTGGCTAGGCAATGGGAAGAGAAATAATCAAATTCTCGTTTGAATAGTCAAACTTCAATTTGAAAAGTCAAATCCCAATACTGAAAGTCAAGTGGAGGGAGAGGAGGAAACCTAGTGGAGGAAGGTTTCCCCTCCATCCTTGCCGCCGGCCAAGGAAGAGGAGTTAGGGGAGGACTCCCTTCCCCCTTGCCGCCTCTCCCTCCCATAAAAGGACGGGAGGGGCGCCCCTTGCCACACACCTCAAAACACCCTAGGCCGACTGCCCTCTAAACTGCCGCTGCCCTAGAGCTCCTGCAAGTCACCTCCGCCGCCTAGCTCCCCTAGCCGCCGGCCACCTCCACCCCTTGTCCTATAAAGCCTAGTTGCCAAGGACCTCTCCACTCACCATACTCGTTCCAGCTTAGGAGAAGCCCTGCGGTATCTACTCCTCCGTTTCATCACCATGCCGTCATGCTGCTAAAATCGAGAGGAGATCTACAACCTCCACCTCCTGCTGGAACAAAGGAGATGAAGGTCTTCATCGAGCACCGAATGTGTGATCGACTTTGGAAGCGCTGCTAGAATGCAGCGCTGGAAGGATCATCTTCGCGATCTTGAGATCGGCAAGTGAACGACTACATCAATCACGAGAATCCGGTCTCGTTAAACGCTTTGGATCTTCAAGGGTTAGTACTCTATCAACTCGTTGCGCCGATCTCTTAGATTAGATCTTGGTTTGTGTGTGTTCATGCGATAGAAATTTTTGTTTTCCATGCTACGAACCCCTACATAAATATGAAGTCTAGTGAACCTATAGTTTCTACTTATAGCACTATCACTACAAGAATATGGAAGATTCATTATGTTTTTATGACGCTGCCTAAAAATGCCATGGATACCAAACATTTTAGTTAATTTCACCAGGAGGAGGTCGGAGGGCCTCCGGCCCAGTTATTCATGACATTTCGCTATTTTTTCATGGAAAATTCGTCGCGGATATCGTCCCCGGCCCGTAAGCCATGTCTCCCATTTCATCTTATGTATAATCGTCGCGGATTTCGTGAGGGATTTGTTTTTTTCAGCGAACGGCTATCCATGGACTAACCCCACCTATCTGCGTGGTTTTCTAGGTTGCGCTTCATGGTGGTTTTGGCCGGTCCCACGTGTCAGTCTATTTGATAGAAGAAATTAAAAGGGATAAAAATCGGTTTGGTGAGCTAGCAGTTAGAAGGGCTTCAAACGCGCGACCTCGCCTTCTGTAGCACATAACGCTAACCGCCAGATCACCAAACTTTGTTTTCTAGAGAGTGTATTTACCCATCCTTATACATACATTGTCAACCACAAGAAATTAAAATTGGCAGTTCCTCGACCGCGCACGTAGTGGGCTAGGGGCAGTTCCGCTTCGTCTCCTCGCATCCCCGTTCTTCTCCTATTCGACTCCTCCTCTCTATGTTCTTGTCCTTGTTGTCTTTCTTCCTCAATTGGAAGGCATGGATGATGTCTGCAAGTGCACAAAGTTGTAGCTAGTTTCAAAGTTAAGATATCGATCCCACAGGGAGCCCAAAGGAAATTGTTTATGAATGAAGTCTCTGTGACACTCAAAGTTGTCACATGTCTTCTAGTGAATTGACTGCAAGCGTTGAAATAAGAATATAATTTGGATTAAACTGAATGTATTTAAATAAAACTAAAATGTAAACTTTAGAAATAAAAAGCATAAAAGTAAAGAACAATTTGATTGTTTGTTGTTTTCCGCAGATGACAAAGAAGACGCTGGGGGATACAGTTCATGGTGATAGTGATTGTGCCAACTGGATGAGTGATAAGTGTAACAAATATAATCTTATCAGTGTGTGTGTAGGCGAGCAACCCATAATTAGCCGGAACTCCTCTTGGTAGATTTCATCCCAACTTCAATAATCCTACTAGTCTGTTACCAAAACCATGGTCAGTCACTAGGTAATTAAGATCCTTCAGGTTGCTTAGAAATTAAGCTCCTTGGATCGAACTAATGCAATAGGCTCAGTGGCTCCTCATTCTCCTCGAGTTCAACTAGTTTTACATTGATATCGCAGTGTCACTCGGGGGTCGCCGGTCTGCTAGCAAACAAGATCTTATCTATGTAGAACAAAGTATCATGTTGTCTGTGCTATTAATTGGACAACAAGCATTAGGCATCCCACAGATAGTCAAGCATACACAATATAGTAATTAAAATTAATAAAAAATTAATGGGAAATATATATAGGCACATCACATATAACCAATCCCCTACATCTCCCATGCTCGAAGGAACTTACTCACGCATGAGAGAATAAAGCATCATCGATATAATTAAATAAAGGGAGTTCTTCTCAATATTACCATGGAGATCCACAATAAGAATAGAAAATCAACCCTACACAATTCATGATAGGAAGAAACAATCTCAAACCCTAATCTTACAAGGTGAAGATCTCTCTCTCAAGTACAATTAGTGGCTATGAGGGTGTTGTGGCTAGGAGTTTGAAGATCGTGGAGCGAGATGAAGAATGTCTTCCCCTTCTTCTCCAGATCTCTTCTTTCTCCATTCTGGATGGAACAACGGCTATTGTGTTATGATTTCGCGTCTGCCTCCTTCATGAAAGTTGCTCCTTTTGAAAATACATAGGCGGTGGCAACTATACGGCAGTAACTATACGAACGGAGAAAATGTTCCTGCCGTATAGTTGGTCGTTAAACCTACTGGTTGCCTTCCTCGATTGCTTCCAAAAAGAGATTTGCTTGTTTTCGCCTGAATATTGTATTTTTGATGTTGAAACCTTCTGTTGATATTCAGAATCTTGCTTTCTTTGCTACCGAAGTATTAGCATTAGGTAAAGCTAGAAAACCATCAAATCAAGACAAAAACCATTAAAAATGTATCGAATCTCACAACTATCAACTCCCCCAAGCTTAGATGTTGTTCAACTTCGAGTGACAAGAAAATAGAGAAGAATAGCGGAGATTCGAAACTAAAATGAAAGGACTTACAAGATTGAATTGGTGCCAAATTCCTTTCTTCACAATTCCTGCAATCTTAAACATGATCATACAAGTATTCACAAGATTGCACTAAGTCCACTTCCTAACCACGTATATCTTGCTAGCGAACAAATTATATGACCGAGCAAGTGTCAATAGTTTAGCTAGGAAAGTGAGACAAATTATTTTGGTTTCTCTCTTTGTTGAGAGGTAAACGACTTTTTTCTCTTGTTTCTTTAATCAATAGTTTCTCTCTTTGTTGAGAGTACTCAAGTTGGAACCAGAAACATTCAATTTAAGAACAACTCATCTACTCCCATGTCAAAATTTCAAGACCCTCAAAGAACCTTTTTCCTTTCCTTGCTTTTCAAAAATTTCAGCTCTTCCTTAGAGAAATCATGCCACTGTTTTTAACATGTTAATTGGGACTGTGTTGCGTACTCATGAGCATGCCATTAGTTAACTGTTGAGCAATAATGGGCCAGAGGAGTACTACAACTTCACTTGGAACGTGGGACCACGAGGTGACTAAAATTTTTACTCGTCATAGCCACTATTCAAAACATCATCCGAATCAGCGATTAATAGGCCGATTAATCGCTACTAGGGACCTGACCATTTCGATTAACACTAATCGTTTGTGTTAATCATTTATCCCGATTAATAGCTTTGACACTCCGATTTCTAGGTATGTTACCGATTAATTATTACACTTGGTCAAAAAGTTGCCAAATTATCAACACATATTGCCCATCCATCCGCCAGCCCACCCCAATGAAGTAGGTTTTGCGAAGCTCCCGCCCGATCCCTTCCTCCAGGAGCTTGATTTTCACCACCACCAACTAGTTCCTTGTTGTTATTGACAAGTTCCTCCTAGTTGCCGACCAGACCTCAGATACAAGAGCTCGAGCGCCTTGACGATCTCATCGGGAGGTCGAGGCTGCCTTTAATATGGTAGGTGATTGAGGTGCAAGAGGATTCATATGTTTTTTAGGTGCTAATTTTTATAGGTTGCACCGATTAATAATCGACCGATTAAATCAGTTAATCGTCCGAATTCCGATTAGTCGCTACTCATAAGCCAACCGAGCAGTTAACGATTACCGATTTGCTTACCATTGGTCATAGCATTGTAGCTACAAACACTTACATAACTCAATAGCCAAAATCAAGTGATTTCCCACATTTAGATCGTTCATTAGCCAGCGGAGTGAGTAGTTCCTCATGGAGTAGGACAGTTGTCAATAGCCGGATTTTTAATCCCAGATGCCTGTTATGCCATACATCGCAATCCCAGGATTACCATTTTTGCGAGACATAACAGATTTGGATATCACAGTACATCATCCATTACAAACCATACATAAGTTCTTACAAAAATAAGGATCTCGTGATCCAGTTCTTAATACAACTCAAACAGTGGAATAACGTAATAGTAACGATAGCGTAAGCGAAGCTCCATCTTCAGGGTCACAGGCAATGCTGACGATGGGAGATGATCCTAGTTGTCGTCACCTTCCTGCGATCCATCATCCTGATACTCCTCTTCATAGTCTGGCCACGGGAATAGTCAGGGACAAAGCCATGAGTACTCTTTAAGTACTCGCAAAGTAATACTAACAAATTAAGGGGGTTTTTGTAGTAGGATACTAAGCTCTAAGGTTGTTTTGCAAAAATCCAGATTTACCTCTACTAAGTTCAGAAGAAAAGAAAACTAGTTGAGAGTTTTATAACACCTAAGTGGGAATTTGAATTTTCATATCACAACTCTGTTGTGGTCAAGTAAAAGTCATAATTCAATTCACAAGTCATTTTGAAAGCGTCTGACGGGGGAACAGTATGGCCACTCCAACTGTCCATAACCGCGGACGTGGCTATTCGAATAGTTTGACACTCTGCAGAGACTGTACACTTTCACCACAACATTCGATACATCCGTCAGGAACAATCCTGAATTCACCATACTCAGTATGCGGATAATCAATCCTAACCTTTCAATTATACGCCCTAGTATAGGCACCTCTCCTATGAGTTTGTCCTCCCAACCATGACCAACTGTCATCTTGGGTACTGTATAGGTGGACAATCTTCACAAGGTAGCCTCAACTCAGACCTTGGCCGCGAGGGAACCCATACTAAGGTATATAAATTTCCAGTCAAGCCCTACCCAAATTTCGGGTATTGTGGGTGTACGATTAAATTGGAATGGTATCGCATCCAGACAACCATCAGTTTTATAAAGGGCTAAGGCTCATGCCTCAACATTTTCATCATCAAAATCATCTGGTGTTCAGAAAACACATGTCAAAACATTTCAGTAGAATGAATCATCATTCTAAGGTTTTCATAACCATTTTCACCAAGTATTCCCATCTAAGGTTGATCAAGTTTTATACTTAGCACTAGCATCTACAAGTGGTGGTAAATACTAATGAGGGGTGGTACACAAGTGGAGATTTTCTAAGTTCAATCTCATGCCTTAGGATGACATCAAGATTATATAACTTAGGACAAATTTTATGCTCTTTATGCTACTTTTAGTTATCTTTCTAGAATCTACAAGTCGCCATGTAAACTCTAAGAGAAAGCTTTGATAAAGAAAATAAAGTATTAAGCTTGCAAGTAAAACTAGGATTGGGTTATCAAGTGGGTATGATCACATATGCTTAAGGCATATAGTTAGCATAGTAACAAGCAAGTATTGGCTTGCATAATTTGCAAGGGTTAGCGTGCTAAGTTAATAGCTTGCTAATCCAACTAGTAGTATTAGGCTTGCTAAGTTGCAAGTGTTAGCTTGCCTTGTGCAGAGCGGTGGTTGAAGTTCTCCTCGGCTTCTTCCTCGTAGTATCCTCCTTCCTGCTCGTATCCTTGGTCGGTACTAGAGTCTATAAATAAATACGAGGTACACAATGACCAAACAATACTTAACTATTTTTAATCATCACACAAAAAGTCATACTAGATGATCTAGTATCATCACTATTATCACAAGGATTAAAGCAGTTGTATTGTTTATTTTATTTGAGAAACGTAATTTGTACTCATTGAAAAACTACTTAATATTTAATATTCTCCAACTCAAACATGGGATCATGTTGACACATGTCATCACCACATATTTCAGTACATGGGGATGTGATTTAAAGTGGTGTCATAATTTAATAAGGTTTAACCTTTTTATTTTAATTAAATAAAGTGACTAGAAATGCCTATGTAGCATTCTTTTATTACTTGAACATTATTTCTGCAAGTAAACCCATATGTTTTTATATATTCTGAAAGGTATGATAAAATGTGATTTTTGAGTGTTGGAATCAACTCAAAAGCCTTTATGGTTGAATTTTGAAAAATGTTTGAATGCAGAAAAGCTTCTGCCTTGTTATGTTTACCATGGTTGATCTATAACTCCAAATGGTTTGAATCCAACGGGCTTGGATTAAGCATTTCATTACCTTTCTAAAAAAATTGGTTTCATGCATTTTGGTTCAGTGAATCGAGCTGGGTGGATTTTTGAATCTAGGTACAAAACTATGTTTGAAATTAAATGAATAAAGCTTAATTTGAATTGTTGGGTCGCGTGGGATGTTTTACTGGGCTGGCCCACTACACACATCGCGTACGCGGGCTGGTTAAGTGGCTGTCCCCACGCGTTAGCGAGACGGGGAGGGGCGAAGCGGTATGGGACAATGTGAACCGCACGATCTAACTCTAATCGAACGGCTACGGTTCATCGTCCATGTCGGGCAGCACCGGCGAGACAGAACCCTAACGCGGTAGGTGGGGGTCGTGGGAGGCTCACCGGGGCTCAGGCGAGGGTCAGCGACGGGGGCGAACGATGAAGTCGACAACGGAGGTTCTCCTGGTACTGGCAGCTTCTCCTGGGGCGGCTCCAATCGACGGCTCCCTTCTTCTCCAGTAGCGGCGGGCTCCGGCCAAATTTTGGGGATGTGCTGCTCGCCTTGCTCCTGGAGTGCGGTGGGGTTGTTCTGGGTGAGAGGGGACGGAATTGGTGTGGAAAAAACGAGCGGTTGAGGCCTCTATTTATAGTGGCGGAAGGGGACCGACGGGCCCAGGCTGAGCTCGCCGTGGTCGACAGCACAGAGGGCTACTGGCATGGGCGACGGTAGGGGCGGTGCTGTGCTCCCTGACAAAGCTCAACGGCGCGGTGGCGAGGCGTAGGGCGATGCTGATCGGCCAGAACACGCTGATGCTCTAGGCGGGTCCGACTGCGGTTTTAATGTCACACAACGAGGGTGGTCCGCGCGGCAGCGAACGGGCATGTCTCGCGGTGTACTGGTGATCATCCCTGCAAGCGGCAAGGGCGGCGCGCGGTCTGTGGGTGCTGGTCGAGCGTGGCGCATTGGCGTGCTCTCGGCATGGTCACAGAGAGGTTTGGCATGGGCGTGTCGTGTGGTCCAGGGGCTGGCATTGCTCGGGGCTGGGATAGTGGGTGGCGGTGGACGGTGATGCATGTCCCAGACAAGGTTGGCGAGGCTAGTGCGGCCTCTAGCTCGCAGGCGACAACGGGGTGGAAATGGTGCTCTCGGCATGGTTGACATTAATGGCTAGGCTTGCTCACAGTGGTGCTAAATCTAGTTATATTACTTTGATCATCTACTGAGAGTGTAGAGTGAGCTATAGAGGGAACAAGTTAGGCCAATTTTACTTCACACTTTAGTGTTTGATGTTTTTTTGATTTGTATCTGCAAGGTGTTTAATGAAATAGCCGCAAGAGCTTTAAATTTGAATTTTGGATTCAAACTTGGTGGGTTTGCTAGGCACATACTAGGGAGTGTCTGGTTAGTTGGATTAGTCAAGGGGCACTGGTTTGGTTGGGTTTTGAAAATGGGTGATTTTCACATATGATAAAGATTCAATTTTGAATTGTGATTTGAATGAGGTTTCCAAATGTTTCTGCAAGTTTGAAAGGTGGACTTTGATTTACTTTTACTTGTTCTAGCAAGGGGTTAAAAGAGTTGGAAAAGTTTCTGTTTGAAATATTGAACTAGAAACACTCAAAGTGACCTAGTGATCAAGATTGGCAAAAATGACCATCTGCTTTATTTTATTTGTTTTCGATTTTCTCTTGTTTTGTTTCTGCATGGAAATGTTTTATATGATGTTATTTTCATCTTTAAACCATTTCTTGCTATTTAGGTTAATGACACAAGTTTATTCATGCCTTTATCAAATCATCTCATTCACACTGCATTCATATGATTTTAAGTTAATTAAAGTTTTTGTTAACCCTAATTTTAGTGATTAGAGTTTGATGATCCTTGCGTTATATTTTTGGGATGTTACAATAGTGTTGTAATGACACGCGTAAAGCAATATCTTACTTTAATTATTATAAAAGCAGTGGCATAATCTCTACTACTTCAAAACGTCGATTTTATAAGACAATTCCATTCAAAAGTTCTATCAAGTCTATTACATTAAGCTCAGTGGGATTAAGTGGTTTCTAAAATCAAATCCTTTGGGCTAAACATGGACTCAAGTCATCTTTTCGATGCTTTTTCTTGTTGTAAAAATGTTGGAAATATTTTAACCAAGTTCATTGCTCAATATTTCAAAGCTAAAAAGGAGACACTAGCAAAGGAATGGAATTTGCAAGATAGCAAGCTAAGTGGGGAGTAAATCAAGTGCAAGCTAGAAAATAGTTGTAGGTTCAATTTAAAATTGCAGAAGAGGTGATGAAAGGAATGTGATACCTCCTCTTACTTGCTTCGTTCTTGTACTTGAGTTGAACCCCGCTATATTTCCCTATTGCCAAGTCACCTGAAATTGAGCAATCTCCGAGAGAAACAAAGGAACAAATTTGCAATAGAAGTTACAACTATTTTTTGTGTTTTTGACTTAGGAATGCAAAGCTAAAAGTAAACATGCAATTTTTTGAAGAAGTAAACTAAATCAAAATAAGAAATAAAAATATGAATGCAAAGTTTGGAGGTTTTCAAACCTCCCCCAAGCTTCGAGTGACAAGAAAATAGAGAAGAATAGCGGATATTCGAAACTGAAATGAAAGGACTTACAAGATCGAATTGGTGCCAGATTCCTTTCTCCATAATTCCTGCAATCTTAAACATGATCATACAAGTATTCACAAGATTGCACTAAGTCCACTTCCTAACCACGTATATCTTGCTAGCGAATAAATTATATGCCCGAGCAAGTGTCAATAGTTTAGCTAGGAAAGTGAGACAAATTATTTTGGTTTCTCTATTTGTTGAGAGGTAAACGACTTTTTTCTCTTGTTTCTTTAATCAATTAAGAGTACTCAAGTTGGAACCAGAAACATTGAATTTAAGAACAACTCATCTACTCCCATGTCAAAATTTCATGACCCTCAAAGAACCTTTTTCCTTTCCTTGCTTTTCAAAATTTCAGCTCTTCCATAGAGAAATCATGTCATTGTTTTTAACATGTTAATTGGGACTGTGTTGCGTACTCATGAGCATGCCAATAGTTAACTGTTGGGCAATAATGGGCCAGAAGAGTACTACAACTTCACTTGGGACGTGAGACCACGAGGTGACTAAAATTTTTACTCGTCATAGCATTGTAGCTACAAACACTTACATAACTCAATAGCCGAAATCAAGTGATTTCCCACATTTAGATCGTTCATTGGCCAGCGGAGTGAGTAGTTCCTCATGGAGCAGGATAGTTGTCAACAGCCGGATTTTTAATCGCAGATGCCTGTTATGCCATACATCGCAATCCCAAGATTACCGTTTTTGCAAATTTGGATATCACAGTACATCATCCGTTACAAACCATACATAAGTTCTTACAAAAATAAGGATCTCGTGATCCAGTTCTTAATGCAACTCAAACAGCGGAATAACGTAATACTAACGATAGCGTAAGCGAAGCTCCATCTTCAGGGTCACAGGCAATGATGACGATGGGAGATGATCCTAGTTGTCGTCACCTTCCTGCGGTCCATCATCCTGATACTCCTCTTCATAGTCTAGCCACGGGAATAGTCAGGGACAAAGCCATGAGTACTTTTTAAGTACTCGCAAAGTAATACTAACAAATTAAGGGGGTTTTTGTAGTAGGATACTAAGCTCTAAGGATGTTTTGCAAAAAGCCAGATTTACCTCTACTAAGTTTAGAAGCAAAGAAAACTAGTTGAGAGTTTTATAACACCTAAGTGGGAATTTGAATTTTCATATCACAACTCTGTTGTGGTCAAGTAAAAGTCATAATTCATTTCACATGTCATTTTGAAAACATCTGACGGGGGAACCGTATGGCCACTCCAACTGTCCATTACCGTGGACGCGGCTATTCGAATAGTTTGACACTCTGCAGAGATTGTACACTTTCACCACAACATTCGACACATCCGTCAGGAACAATCCTGAATTCACCATACTCAGTATGCGGATAATCAATCCTAACCTTTCAATTACACGCCCTAGTATAGGCACCTCTCCTGTGAGTTTGGCCTCCCAACCATGACCAACTGTCATCTTGGGTACTGCACAGGTGGACAATCTTCACAAGGTAGCCTCAGCTCAGACCTTGGCCGCGAGGGAACCCATACTAAGGTATATAAATTTCCAGTCAAGCCCTACCCAAATTTCGGATATTGTGGTTGTACGATAAAATTGGAATGGTATCGCATCCAGACAACCATCAGTTAAAGGGCTAACGCTCATGCCTCAACATTTTCATCATCAAAATCATCTAGTGTTCAGAAAACACATGTCAAAACATTTCAGTTGAATGACTCATCATTCTAAGGTTTTCATAACCATTTTCACCAAGTATTCCCATCTAAGGTTGATCAAGTTTTATACTTAGCACTAGCATCTACATGTGGTGGTAAATACTAATGAGGGGTGGTACACAAGTGGAGATTTGCTAAGTTCAATCTCATGCCTTAGGATGACATCAAGATTATCTAACTTAGGCCAAATTTTATGCTCTTTATGCTACTTTTAGTTATCTTTCTATAATCTACAAGTTGCCATGTAAACTCTAAGAGAAGGCTTTGATAAAGAAAATAAAGTATTAAGCTTGCAAGTAAAACTAGGATTGGGTTATCAAGTGGGTATGATCACATATGCTTAAGGCATATAGTTGGCATAGTAACAAGCAAGTATTGGCTTGCATAATTTGCAAGGGTTAGCGTGCTAAGTTAATAGCTTTCTAATCCAACTAGTAGTATTAGGCTTGCTAAGTTGCAAGTGTTAGCTTGCCTTGTGCAGAGCAGTGGTTGATGTTCTCCTCGGCTTCTTCCTCGTAGTATCCTCCTTCCTCCTCGTATCCTTGGTCGGTACTAGAGTCTATAAATAAATACGAGGTACACAATCACCAAAAAATACTTAACTATTTTTAATCATCACACAAAAAGTCATACTAGATGATCTAGTATCATCACTATTATCACAAGGATTAAAGCAGTTGTATTGTTTATTTTATTTGAGAAAAGTAATTTGTACTCATTAAAAAACTACTTAATATTTAATATTCTCCAACTCAAACATGGTATCATGTTGATACATGTCATCACCACATATTTCAGTACATGGGAATGTGATTTAAAGTGGTGTCATAATTTAATAAGGTTTAACCTTTTTATTTTAATTAAATAAAGTTACTAGAAATGCCTATGTAGAATTCCTTTATTACTTGAACATTATTTCTGCAAGTAAACCCATATGTTTTTATATATTCTAAAAGGTATGATCAAATGTGATTTTTTAGTGTTAGAATCAACTAAAAAGCCTTTATGGTTGAATTTTGAAAAATGTTTGAATGCAGAAAAGCTTCTGCCTTGTTATTTTTACCATGGTTGATCTATAACTCCAAATGGTTTGAATCCAACGGGTTTGGATTAAGCATTTCAGTACCTTTCTAAAAAAATTGGTTTCATGCATTTTGGCAGTGAATCGAGATGGGTGGATTTTTGAATCTAGGTACAGAACTATGTTTGAAATTAAATGAATAAAGCTTAATTTGAATTGTTGGGTCGCACGAGATGTTTTACTGGGCCGGCCCACTACACACATCGCGTACGCGGGCTGGTTAAGTGGCTGTCCCCACGCGTTGGTGAGACGGGGAGGGGCAAAGCGGTACGGGACAATGTGAACCGCACGATCTAACTCTAATCGAACGGCTATGGTTCCTCGTCCACGTCGGGCAGCACCGGCGAGACAGAACCCTAACGTGGCAGGTGGGGGTCGTGGGAGGCTCACCGGGGCTCAGGCGAGGGTCGGCGACGGGGGTGAATGACGAAGTCGACAACGTCGGTTCTCCTGGTACTGGCAGCTTCTCCTGGGGCGGCTCCAATCGAGGGCTCCCTTCTTCTCTAGTAGCGTCGGGCTCCGGCAAAATTTCGGTGATGTGCTGCTCGCCTTGCTCCGGGAGTGCGGTGGGGTGGTTCTGGGTGAGAGGGGAGTGAACTGGTGTGGCAAAAATGAGCGGTTGAGGCCTCTATTTATAGTGGCGGAAGGGGACCGACAGGCCCGGGCTGAGCTCGTCGTGGTCGACGGCACAGAGGGCTACTAGCATGGGCGACGGTAGGGGCGGTGCTGTACTCCCTGGTGAATCTCAACGGCGCGGTGGAGAGGCATGGGGCGGTGCTGATCGGTCGGAACACGCTAATTCTCTAGGCGGGCCGACAATGGTTTTAATGTCACATAGCACGGGTGGTCCGCGCGGCAGCGAACGGGCATGTCTGGCGGGGTGCTGGTGATCATCCCTGCAAGAGGCAAGGGTGGCGCGCGGTCTGTGGGTGCTAGTCGAGCGTGGCGCACTGGCGCGCTCTCGTCATGGTCACAGAGAGGTTTGGCATGGGCGTGTCGTGTGGTCCAGGGGCTGGCATTGCTCGGGGCTGGGACAGTGGGTGGCGGTGGACGGTGCTGCATGTCCCAGACAAGGTTGGCGAGGTTAGTGCAGCCTCTAGCTCGCTGGCGACAACGGGGTGGCAATGGTGCTCTCGGCATGGTTGACATTAATGGCTAGGCTTGCTCACAGTGGTGCTAAATCTAGTTATATTACTTTGATCATCTACTGAGAGTGTAGAGTGAGCTATAGAGGGAACAAGTTAGGCCAATTTTACTGCACACTTTAGTGTTTGATGTTTGTTTGATTTGTATCTGCAAGGTGTTTGATGAAATGGCCGCAAGAGCTTTAAATTTGAATTTTGGATTCAAACTTGGTGGGTTTGCTAGGAAAATACTAGGGAGTGTCTGGTTAATTGGATTAGTCAAGGGGCACTGGTTTGGTTGGGTTTTGAAAATGGGTGATCTTCACATATGATAAAGATTCAATTTTGAATTGTGATTTGAATGAGGTTGCCAAATGTTTCTGCAAGTTTGAAAGGTGGGCTTTGATTTACTTTTACTTGTTCTAGCAAGCGGTGAAAAGAGTTGGAAAAGTTTCTGTTTGAAATATTGAACTAGAAACACTCAAAGTGACCTAGTGAGCAAGATTGACAAAAATGACCATTTGCTTTATTTTATTTGTTTTCGATTTTCTCTTGTTTTGTTTCTGCATGGAAATGTTTTATATGATGTTATTTTCATCTTTAAACCATTTCTTGCTATTTAGGTTAATGACACAAGTTTATTCATGCCTTTATCAAATCATCTCATTCACACATGCATTCATATGATTTTAAATTAATTAAAGTTTTTGTTAACCCTAATTTTAGTGATTAGAGTTTGATGATCCTTGCGTTATATTTTTGGGATGTTACAATAGTGTTGTAATGACACGCGTAAAGCAATATCTTAATTTAATTATTAGAAAAGCAGTGGCATAATCTCTACTACTTCAAAGCGTCGATTTTATAAGACAATTCCATTCAAAAGTTCTATCAAGTTTATTACATTAAGCTCAGTGGGATTCAGTGGTTTCTAAAATCAAATCCTTTGGGCTAAACATGGACTCAAGTCATCTTTTCGATGCTTTTTCTTGTTGTAAAAATTTTGGAAATATTTTAACCAAGTTCATTGCTCAATATTTCAAAGCTAAAAAGGAGACACTAGCAAAGGAATGGAATTCGTAAGATAGCAAGCTAAGAGGGGAGTAACTAAAGTGCAAGCTAGCAAATAGTTGTAGGTTCAATTTAAAATTGCAGAAGAGGTGATGAAAGGAATGTGATGCCTCCTCTTACTTGCTTCGTTCTTGTACTTGAGTTGAACCCCGCTATATTTCCCTATTGCCAAGTCACCTGAAATTGAGCAATCTCCGAGAGAAACAAAGAAACAAATTTGCAATAGAAGTTACAACTATTTTTTGTGTTTTTGACTTAGGAATGCAAAGCTAAAAGTAAACATGCAATTTTTTGAAGAAGTAAACTAAATCAAAATAAGAAATAAAAATATAAATGCAAAGTTTGGAGGTTTTCAAACCTCCCCCAAGCTTAGGATGTTGCTAGGCTTAGTTGTTGTCGTCATTCGGTGGCGGGTACGGGTACCACTGGTAGTAGTTGAGGAAGTTGTTCATGAAGTGACTGAAGCTGTTAGTGAGAGAACTAACATGCTCATTCACTCCCTGAAGAGTGTGGTCGATCTCCCCAATGAGCTGGTTGAGATACAAAAATTCTTGATAGGGGATGTTGTTGAACCACTTCTGCTGTTGCCACTAAATAGGCCATCTGTCCCATGGTCCTTCTTATTGCTGTTGCTGTCCTTCCCAAGCAGGATTGTCCTGCTCCTGCTCTTGCTCATCCTGCTGATCTCCTTCTTCATCCTCTTCGGGGTTAGGCTAGAGCTTAGCCATGACCTCCCTCACTTGATCTTGGGTGAGGATCCAGTTATTCTTCTCCAAAATCGAGAAAGCTTGTGGACAAGGCAACGACACCTGCTCATCCTGTGAGGCATCAGGATAACTAAACTGATATGCTCAGAGCCTCTTTTCAGCTAGGTAAACACCAAGAAAGACACAAGTAGTTATATATTTGTCGTCCATAAGTATGGAGCCGTCAATAGGTTGCACAACAGGTATTGGAATGTCACAGGCTTGGACAAGGTGGGTTACCAATCCACCAATGTGAATGTCACCTTTCTTTTTGTTGCTCTGGTTGCGGAGGTGCTGGAGGAGTAGAGCCGCAGGATTGGGACTCTGCGGTGCATTGGGGAAGAGTGCCTTGGTGATCATGTCCATGTATGCATTGGCCATGGCACCGATATCTCCTCTTCCCAACAGAGTGTTGGCGAGGATCAAGCCGAAGTAGCGGATTGTCGGGTTCTGAATGGTGGACATCTTCTTTTGGTAGAAGTCCCTACCACCATTAACAGAAATAACCTCCCAAGTTTCTCCACTTGAGGGAAACAGTTGGTTCCCCATCATGAGGGAATCCAAAAGCATCACAAAATTGTTGGAAAGAAATTTGATATGGCTACTGGTTTATGGTGAAACTCACCATGCACGCATTACCTTTCTCCCTGTAGTCATCGTAGAAGGAGGTGAGGAACTCAAAGGTGAGCTCAGTGTAGGTGTAGTGGCTTGTGTAGGCGAGGAGTGATAGCCCTGCAATTGCACACATGTGGTCGAAATCCGCTCTCAACCCTACCACGGTAAGAAAGGCATCATCGGCCCAACGTGTGGGCATCACCCGCCTTGATGAAACCATGGCACACTTGTTGTCGAGCTCAGCCCGGAGTCCCGGGCCCTCACCACGTTGGCGCTTGCTCTTACAGAAAAGGCCACCAAGATTGTTCATCTTGATGTACTGAAAAATTTCACCATAAAACCTTATGCATATAGTTTCTGTATGATATACGAGCGATTCTACGTGGAAAAATTTATTCCTAACATGAGAAATCAAAAGGAAAAATAAAAAAGACTTGAGTTCATCCACTAGATCAATGTGAGAGTTTCAACCATGGAATTATGAAAATAAAGCATGGATAGGGAGATAAACATACCGATTTGTTGATTCCCTAACTCAAATGAATGAAATCCGCGAAGAATCAAGAATTCTAGGTGGGTTTTGAGGAGTTTGGAGAGAGAATATGAGAGAAAAAGTGAGGAGGAGGAAGAACCCTAGCCCTGTCGACTCGTTTAAGTGGTCTCACGAACTATACGGGAAGTATATGTAGTTCCTGCCATATAGTTGTGGCGGCAGCAAAAATTAGGGTTTCTTTTTGCCAGATCCCAACTATACGGCCGAAACTATATGACTAGACCAAAAAGATCCCGCCATATAGTTGGTCGTTAAATCTATTGTCTCCTCTAGATACAATTCGTGAAAAGGGTCGGTAACTATACAGCCAAAACTATACGGCCGGAATAATATTCCTGTCGTATAGTTGATCGTTAGACTCTTCAGAACATGCTATTTGCCCAAATTTTTCAGAGATACTTTTTTTAATCAGAAATATTTGTTTAGGCTAGTTCTTGTAGATAAAACTAAAACTTAATTTTTACACTTAATCTATACTTATTTAGTCAACCTTTGTACTACTTTTTAACAGCTGCATCTTTACGGGCACGCTTTCGCAAGAATGACTGTGAAAAAGTTGTAGGAATGCGATGAATATTTTATTCTTCAACTATTTTATTAATGTGATGGGTTGACTTTTAAGTATTTTATTAAGAATGGACAAATATTTCAACCCCTTCTCTATTCTCTAATTCTTACCTTGGGTTGCCCATTATCAAGGGCACTTACCACTTGAACTCGTTTTGCCGGTGGAATATACCTTTCTCTTGCTTCTAGCTTGTTTGGAAAATGCTGGATGATTTCAGCATCATACACATTGAAGATTATTTTCCCTCAGCACAATGAACTGACGCTCCTGTAGTACTAAGAAAAGGTCTTATTGGCAATTTAGATAATTTTTCATCTCTGGCATTTCAAGAATAAAAAAATCTGTGGGAATAACATGCTCATATATTCTAAGTAGAACATCCTCAATCATACCTCTGGGTTGTTTAGTGGATTTTTCAGCCATCTGTAAAGTGATAGAAGTAGGGTAATACTCCCCCAATCCTAACCTGTTATAGAGGGAATATGGCATTACACTAACTCCTGCACCTAAATCACACAAGGAATTGTGAATATCAGTTTTTCCAATTGAGCATGAAATAGTTGGTATTCCGGGATCTCCCGACTTAGACAACAACCTCCGATTAGCAGGATAACTAGTCACCATGGCAATAGTTTCAATTATTTCTTTCTTTCTATAAGAATATCACGGAGAAATTTAGTATAGGTAGGAACTTTTATTGCATCCGCAAATGGAATTTCTAGACGAAGATCACCAAGTGCCTTTTTAAAGAATCATAGATTACCTGATCAGTTGCTTTCTTTTTGCGACCTGGATATGGAAGTTTTTTCTCACCTTTCTTATTCTTGTCTTTTACCTTTTGTGGGCGATCAGGCTCTTTAGTTGTTTTCTTTTGTTGCTTCTTATTGCTTTTCTTCTTTTCTACTGCATCAACTTCGTCTTCATTAAATATCTCTTCTTCTTCTCTTGGATCAACAGTGTCTGCATCAGAGTCATAGCTATCATCATGTGCATCATTTTTAGCCTCCAAGGATTGGTCTTGTGTTTGTTGAGGAGTTTCATTTTGAGGATCCACTAGTGTGTCATATTCTTGGCTTGCTTTGATCAAGGCTTTTTCCGTTCGATTTTTTTAGCTTCATATTCTGGTGGTCCTAATGGTCCTGTAAAAACTACAGCTCCCCTTGTAACAACATTAGTAGAAACAGGAATATTTATATCATCTTGAAGAAAAATTTGATAACCAGATGCTATTTGTTCACATTGGGTTTCAATCATACTAAGGTACTTGTGAAATAATTTTATTTCTTGGTCAATCTCATCATAATTTTCCGTGAGTTCTGCAAAAATCTTCTTATGTCTTTGAAATTGCTTATACAGGCTATTATGAGATTTGGCCCGTCGATGTTTTAATTCTTGAAAAACTTTCCTAGTTTCATCTTCTTCAGTATAAATCTGTAATAGATCTACATTATTTTCCTTAACAAGTTCAGAAGGTATACCTTTTTCTTTCATTATTTTGCATACTTCAGGCATAAGGTTATACGAAGTATTCCTTTTTCTTAGTAACAAAATCAGGATTATAAAGAGAATCATTCTTAGACCTAGTAGACATCAATTCCAAATGGGCTTTAGTAGTTAAAGTATTTATCGATCCTCCTGCTGATAAATCAAGCAACTCTCTGTGTTGAGTATTAAGACCGTGGTAAAATAAGCGGCAAACAGTTGATTTGGAATAACCATGATTACGAATACTATTAATCATTCCAAAAAATCTTTCCCAAGCTTGTGGGTAGTTTTCTCCCACGTTCTGACTGAAGTTTCCTATATTCTTTCTAATTTAGTTACCTTTTTAAAAGGATTAAATTTGTTTATGAATTTGACAATATAGTTTTCCTAGCAATTAATGTAATGACGAGGAGAGAATATAACCAGTTTAAAGCCTTACCTTTAAGAGACCAACAAAATAATTTTAGACAGGAGAAATCTCTAGGCAAACCTTTTGGTCCAATTGATGTTATCCCATCATCGAACTCTCTAAGATGTCTTTCTGGGTCTTCATCTTCCCTTCCACTGAAAGCTTTTTTCCTGCAAAACTTTAATGATCTCACCATCAAATTGATATTCTCTAACTCTAGGATTAGGAAATTCTATTGGTTGTTTAATATAAGCAGGATCTCGAGCACTGTATTCTCTGAGAGTTTTCTCAGGTTTCTTTGTAGTTGTCCCTATGAATGGACATGATTTCCATAAAATCACTCAGGTTTACAACTTCAACCTTATTTGATCTAAAAAGTTTTTCAATAATTTCTTCGCAACTTTGAGCAGGCACACGCTCAAAATAATATGGTAGATACGTCCTACTAGAGCGTGTAGACCATTTGTCTCCTAGGGAGACCATTTGATAGTAGTAACACCTGAAATGTCAAGAGACAAACACTTAGCGCTTAGCTCCCCGGCAACGGTGCAAGAAAACTGATTGATGTCTGCAAGTGCACAGATTGGTTGTAGCTAGTTTCGAAGTTAAGATATCGATCCCACAGGGAGCCCAAAGTAAATTGTTTATGAATAAAGTCTCTATCACACTCAAAGTTGTCATAGGCCTTCGAGTGAATTGACTGCAAGACTTGAAATAAGAATATAATTTGGATTAAACTGAATGTATTTAAATAAAAATAAAATGTAAACTTTAGAAATAAAAAGCATAAAAGTAAAGAACGATTCGATTGTTTTGGTGTTTTTCGCGTATGAAAAAGTAGGTGCGGGGGGATACAGTTCATGGTGATAGTGATTGTGCCAGGTGGATGAGTGATAAGTGTAACCATTATAATCTTATAAGTATGTGTGTAGGCGAGCAACCCATAATTAGACGGAACTCCTCTTGGTAGATTTCATCCTAACTTCAATAATCCTATTAGACTGTTGCCAAAACCATGGTCAGTCCTGAGGAATTTAAGATCCTTCAGGTTGCTTAGCAATTAAGCTCCTTGGATTGGACTAATGCAATAGGCAAAGTGGCTCCTCATTCTCCTCGAGTTCAACTAGTTTTCCATTTATATCACCGTGTCACTCGGGGGTTGCTGGTCTGCTAGCAAACAAGATCTTATCTATGTTGAACAAAATATCATGTTGTATGGGCCCTTAATTGGACAACAAGCATTAGGCATCCCACAGATAGTCAAGCACACACAATATAGTAATTAAAATCAATCACAAATTAATGGGAAATATATATAGGGACATCACATATCACCAATCCCCTACATCTCCCATGCCCGAAGGAACTTACTTACACATGAGAGAATAAAGCATCATCGATATAATTAAATAAAGGGAGTTCTTCTCAATATTACCATGGAGATCCACAATAAGAATCGAAAATCAATCCAACATAATTCATGATACGAAGAAACAATCTCAAACCCTAATCTTGCAAGGTGAAGATCTCTCTCTCAAGTACAAGTAGTGGCTATGGGGGTGTTGTAGCTAGGAGGTTGAAGATCGTGGAGCGAGATGAAGAACGTCTTCCCCTTCTTCTCCGGATCTTTTCTTTATCCCTTCTGGATGGAACGCCGGCTGCTGTGTTATGATTTTGTGTCTGCCTCCTTCCTGAAAGTTGTTCCTTTTTGACAAGAGAAAGGCGGTGGCAACTATACGGCGGGAACTATACGGTCGGAGAAAATGTTCCAGCCTTATAGGTGGTCGTTAAACCTATTGGTTGCCTTCCTCGATTGCTTCCAAAAAGAGATTTGCTTGTTTTTGCCAAAATATTGTATTTTTGATGTTGAAACCTTCTGTTGATATTCAGAACCTGAAACATACAGTAAAGACCAAGTTTTCTTGGTTAACGAAGTATTAGCGTTAGGTAAAGCTTGAAAACCATCAAATCAAGACGAAAACTATCAATAAAAACTATTAAAAGTGTATCGAATCTAACAACTATCAATGGCTAGCATCTGGATGAAGGTGAACTGGTCCGATCTCCTGGCTCACCCACTTCGCAAAATCGCCGACTACTTGCTGGAGAAGGAGGCGCCGCACTTTAAAATAGACAGTATTTTATCTTAACAACTATATCATGATAGAGCACACACTTCCAGACGTCAGCGACTTCACCTTCCTCAATATCGCCACTGTTTGTTGCTTCACGAAGAATATAATGAATGTCCATCGCAAGTTCATATTCATCCAATATATATTCATTTAGTTGTATTAATTTTTCACTGTAAACATCTTAGGGACAACTGTCCTCTTCTTCCAAAGGTTCTACTTCGTCAGTGTTTCTTGTGGCTTCATCATGCTTTCTCAAAGGGCGGTCCGTACAAGATTCGGCTTCTAAACCCAATCACTCATAAGTCCAACACTGAGTTTCAAGCACACATACCATTTGATATTCTCCAATCTATCGTCCTGACGAATTCCCTGACGATGGTGTTTGTTTGCATAGATTATCTAGAGATTCTTGCAGGGATCGATGAGAGCACCCTAGATGGGCAATTCAATGAATCATTTGGAGAAGGAATTTATTCGCCACCACCCCGATGTGCTTCTGAACTGCATGACACCATTCTGAGGGGAAATATATGCAATACTAGAGAATGGAGACATCATGTCGACCAACATATAGTTAGAACAGCGTGCGAGAACTATCACGATGACCAAAATAATTGCAACCCAGTGTTTGAATAGATACGTGGAACCTACAATTTTTACCTTGTGGAGTCATATGGTGATCTGCTCCTTATGTTGAACAGGGTTTTCGTCAAAGGTCAACTGGTGTTGTACCGGGTGGACACGGAGAACCGGTCTCTCGAGGCCGTCGGTGACATTGGAAGTAATGCCCTCTTTGTTGATTTCCATCGGTCCATCTCCATCGACAACAAGTTACACCACATAGTAAAACCCAGTTTCATATACTACATGGATTATATCAGACTATATAATCGTCACGTTTAAGCCTGTGAAGAGGAACCAAAAATGGTAATGTATGGCTTAGGTCAACATCAGCTAGAACATATACCGAGGCGTTACCCTCTAGACGAGATACTGGCAGCACACTGCAGACGAAGAGAGTTCTCTGAACATGTGATGCACTTGGGAGCCGTCGGAGAATTAATCATATATTCATTGCTAGCATGTTTAGGTCTCACTAGTGGAGACAGGGCTTCCAGTCCCATGCCCGTAAGGTCCTCTAGTCCCGGTTTTAGAACTGGGACTAACCAAGCGGGACTAGAGGCCCAACCACTAGTCCTGGCCCAGTCACCAGCCGGGACTAATGGCTGTCCACGTGGCCGCTGCGGCGCGCTTCGGGTGCACCCCCACTAGTCCCGATTGGTGTTAAGGACCAGGACTAGTGGTTCTCTACCGCGACAGCATTTTGTGCCCTTTATCTGTCGCGGCAGAGCATTCATTTTGTATTGTTTTATTTATTTCTTATTCATTTCAACATAGTTTTTAAATATTTATATGCCACCACATATCATACACGTTCATGCATATATAAGATAACTTATATTACAATATCGAGCATACAAATATATACAATTTTGATAGTTACATGGAGATCAGAATTATGGGACTAGAGCACATCTGTTCGATTACATGGAGATCAGTAGAGCCTTCAAACTAAATTCTCCGGCATCGTCTACGATCTCTTTGAAAATAAATCCAGCCAGCTCCTCCACAATTCCTAGTACGCGTTGCTCTGGTAGTAGTTGATCCCACATTCTCTCGAACTATATAAGAAAAAGAAGATCAATATGAATGTCAATCATGATAACAAAAAGTGACGACAATAAAATGATGGTGTGCATGAATTGCTTATGTCGACTCTATAATCTTTGTGCTCAGTGGTAAACGTGCGAATGAACTCCCAAACATAGAATCCACATAGATTCGACCCCTGTGGCTGCCTCTCGCACTTTACGAGAATATAATTCAACCAAAATAATACCCTAGAATCATTATTGTATTGAAGTAAAGAGATGCGTGTTCATATCACGTGCTACTTACCGTGACTGCCTTAAACATCAGCTTCTCACTAAATACACCTGCAACCTCGCGCTTGAACCGGATCCAAACCCTTCCTAGCGAATAAAATAAATGAATGAGTTATTCATTACCTGATATCTCAGGAAATCAACAAAAGAGATCGATATAGCGCGAAACTTACTTCTGAAGTATGTCATGCATGCTGCAGAAATCTTCCAAGTTTCTCTTTGATGGGTCCATGACATCAACTCTTCCCTTATCAAGTTGAATGTCTAGCAGAATCCAGTGGAAGCTACAAACATTTATATATACATTAGTAACTCATCAATTACACTTAGCTGTTGGAGATATGCCCTAGAGGCAATAATAAATGTGGTTATTATTATATCTTTGTGTTTATGATAAATGTTTACATTCATGCTATAATAGTATTAACAAGGAAACATTAATACTTGTGTGATTTGTAAACTCAAATTGAAGTCCCTAGTGAAGCCTCTTCATAATACTAGCTTGTTGGTTAATAAATGATTGTGGTTTCCCTATCATGAACATTGAGATGTTATTAAAAACAAGATCATATCGTTAGGAGAATGATATGATGGACATACTCCTATAGGTAAGCGTAGCATAAAGATCAAGTCATTTTAATAGTTCAATTGCTATATGCTTTCTGATACATAGTAACCTATTTCCTTCGACCATGAGATCATGCTTATCACCATCACCGGAAGGATGCTTTGATGACATCAAACACCACACCGTAACTGGGTGGCTATAAAGATGGCATTGAGTATTCGTAAAGTATTGGTTGAGACACATGGATCAAGAGTACTTATCAGTAACAAGGTTGAACTAGGTATGCAGAGATACCGACGATCAAAACCTCGGATAAGTAAACTATCGTGAGATAAAGGGAAATTGGTATCGTATGTAAGTGGTTCATTCGATCTCTAAGTAATCGTAGAAATATGTGGGAGCCATATGAATTTCCAGATTCCTCTATTGGTTATTGTTCGGAGAAGTGTCTCGATCATGTTCGCATAATTCACGAACCGTAGGGAGACACACTTAAGGATTCGACGTTGTTGAGTAGTTATGGAATGATGAGTAAGAGACCGAATGTTGTTCGGAGTCTTGGATGGGATCCGGGATATCACGAGGAGATCCAGAATGGTCCGGAGAATAAGATTCATATAAGGAAAGTGTTGTTTCGGGGTTGGAAAATGGTTCCGGTGTTTTCATCGGGAATGTTCTAGAAGGTTCTGGAATGTCCGGCACTCCGGAGGGGAAGGGTACATGAATGTGTCATAACAAGTTGGAATGGTTGCATCATGTACTCTGTGTCATCGCTGAGCAAAATAAAGGGATAAATCAAATCCTAGTTTGAAAAGTCAAACGCCAATTTGAAAAGTCAAACGGCAAGTTTGCTTGGTGGAGGGAGAGTAGGAATCCTACATGGGGAGGAGTTCCTCTCCCTCCACCCGCCGGCCTTGGAAGCCGAGTTGGGGAGGGACTCCCCTCCCCTTGGCCGGCGCCCTCCACCTATATAAGGAGGGGAAGGGCTGCCCCTCCAAGACTACACCTTGCCCTCTCCAAACCCTAACCCTAAGCCGCCGGCGCCACCACCTCCTGCTGCTGCCGCCGCCTAGGGTAAACCCTAGCCGCCTTCTTGGGCTTCCCCAAGCCTAGCCGTCGTCCTAGCCATCTCTCCTTGGTGCGTCTAAACCCTAGATCACCGAGGCCTCTCTCATATTCCACCACACTCGCTCCGGGTTAAGGCGAAGCCCTGCAAGATCTCCCCTCTACTTCCAGTACCACGCCATCGTGCTGCCGGAATCGCGAGGAGAGTGCTACAACCTCCGCTGCCTGCTAGAACAAGGGAGCGGAAGGTCTTCGTCGAAATTGAACGTGTGACCATTGAAGCAATCGCAAGAACGCAGCGCCGTAAGGATCGTCTACGATCTTGAGATCGAAGAAATGACTACATCACCCACGAGAATCCGCTCTCGTTAAACACTTTGGAATCTTCGAGGGTGAGTTATTCTATCGACTCTTTGCTACAATCTAGTAGATAGATCTTGGCTTGTTTGTTTGTATGCGGTAGAATTTTTTTTCCATGCTACGAACCCCAATAGTGGTATCAGAGCCGTGTCTATATGTAGATCTGTTGCACGAGTAGAACACAATGGTCATTGTGGGCGGTGGTGCTTTTATTATCAATTGCTTCTTGTGTACTTTGCATCTTGCGGTATGATGGGATGAAGCGGCCCGGGCTAACCTTACATGACATCGTTCATGAGACTTGCTCCACGCTCAACATGCAACTTGTATTGCATAAGTGGCTTTGCGAGTGTCTGTCTCTCCCATTATAGTATAGATCCAATTTACAACGGGCACTTGATAATTCAAACATCAACGTTGTGGTTCTTGTTTGTAAGTTAGATCAACACTTATTGAAAGCCCCAAACCACGTAAAATATGCAAAGAAATTAGAGGCGTCTAACTTTGTTTTGCAGGGGTGTGCTGTGATGTGATATGGCCATGATTGTGATTATATTTGATGTATGCAATGTTCCTTATTGTAAGTTGGCAACCGGCAGGAGCCATATGGTTGTCTTTAATTTCTGTTAAGACCCGCGTGTCTATTCAAAGTAGTTGTAATAGTTGAAGCTGGTGGAAGACAATCATGGAGCAGCGTCATTGACCTTGATGTAGGGCTTCGTAGCATGGAAAACAAAAAATTTCTATCGCATACAAACAAACAAGCCAAGATCTATCTACTAGATTGTAGCAACGAGTCGATGGAATAACTCACCCTCGAAGATTCCAAAGAGTTTAACGAGAGCGGATTCTCGTGGGTGATGTAGTCGATTTTCCCGATCTCAAGATCGTAGACGATCCTTCCGGCTATGCTCAAGCAGCCTCCCAGTCGGTCACACGTTCGGTACTCGACGAAGACCTTCCTCTCCCTTGTTCCAGCAGGCAGCAGAGGTTGTAGTACTCTCCTCGTGATTCCGGCAGCACAACGGCGTGGTACCGGAAGTAGAGGAAAGATCTCGCAGGGCTTTGCCTTAAGCCGGAGCGAGTATGATGGCGTATGAGAGAGCTCCTCGGCGATCTAGGTTTTAGACACACCAAGGAGGAGGTGCTAGAGCCGGCGGCTAGGGTTTGGGGCACCCCAAGTCGGCGGCTAGGGCAACCCTAGGAGGCGGCGGCAGCTGCAGGAGGTGGTGGCGCCAAGCTAGGGTTTGGAGGAGAGGGACTTGTATGTGCTAGGAGGGAGCCCTGCCCCTCCTTATATAGGTGGAGGGGCCGGCGGCCAAGAGGGAGGGAGAGGAGTCCCTCCCCAACTCGGCTTGGAGGGGGCGCCGCCGGTTGGAGGAGGGAACTCCTCCCCAACTCGGTTTCCCCCTTCCTCCTCTTTTCCACTTTCCAAATTTAGCCGTTTGACTTTTCAATTTAGCTATTTGACTTTTCAAACTAGGATTTGAATTAATCCTTTTTTTGGAACAGTGATGACACTCAGTACATGATGCAATCATACCAACTTGATACAACACATCCATGCACCCTTCCCCTCCGGAGTGCCGGACATTCCGGAACATTCTAGAACATTCCTGATGAAAACACCGGAATCATTCCCCAACTCCGAAACGGGACTTTCCTTATATGAATCTTATTCTCCGGACCATTCCGGATCTCCTCGTGATATCCCGGATCCCATCCGAGACCAACAACATTCGTCTCTTTCTCATCATTCCATAACTACTCAAACAACGTCAATCTTAAGTGTGTCTCCCACGGTCGTGAATTATGCGACATGATCGAGACACTTCTCCATCAATAACCAATAGAGGAATCTGGAAATTCATATGGCTCCTACATATTTCTATGATTACTTATGCATCGAATGAACCACTTACATACGATACCAATTTCCCTTTGTCTCACGATAGTTTACTTATCCGAGGTTATGATCGCTTGTATCTCGCATACCTAGTTCAACCTCACATCGATAAGTACTTTTCTCGCTCCGTGATATGTGATCCCTTGTGAGCCAGTCACATGCTTGCAAGCTAATTGGATGACATTTCACCGAGAGGGCCCAGAGTATATCTATCCGTCATATGGATGGACAAATCCCACTCTTGATCCATGTGTCTCAACCAATACTTTCCGAACACTCAATGCCACCTTTATAGCCACCTAGTTACGGTGTGGTGTTTGATGTCATCAAAGCATCCATCCGGTAAAGGTGATATGCATGATCTCATGGTCGAAGGAATTAGGTTACTATGTATCAGAAAGCATATAGCAATTGAACTATTTAAAATGACTTGATCTTTATGCTATGCTTATCTATAGGAGTATGTCCATCATATCATTCTCCTAATTACATGATCTTGTTGTTAATAATATCTCTATGTTCATGATAGGGAAACCACAATCATCTATTAACCAACAAGCTAGTGATTTATAGAGGCTACACTAGGGACTACAATTTAAGTTTACAAATCACACAAGTATTAATGTTTCCTTGTTAATACTATTATAGCATGAATGTAAACATTTATCATAAACACAAAGATATAATAATAACTACATTTATTATTGCCTCTAGGGCATATCTCCAACACTTGATGCAATGCTGGTGTAAGGTTCCCAACCTTTAATAAGGTAGAGATCCCTGTGTTTACAATGCTAGTCCCTGGATCAATAGCTAGCATCCACAGTTAAGATATAATATCAAGAAACAAAGGTCATAATACAACTTTATAACCAGGAATAATATAATTTTATTACATCTTACATAGCTCATTTGGCTATTACATTACATTGTAGCAGAATATCTATAAGCATGGGGTCCTTCATCTTCAAAGTGCCACAGGCAAACATGTTGGTTGTAGACTTGTAATCCTAATCAATCAACTTCACTAATATCAAACAAACCTGCAACATAACAAGTTACAGCCACAAGGGTCAATACATTTGAATTGTATTGGCAAGTTTCACTACTATGTAGAAATAAGTGGATCCTATCATTACATGCATATTTGGCTAAGTAGGGTTTTAGGCTCATTTGAAGAAAGCAACAATTTATCCTATCTTTTCAAAATAGTTTTGATCTTTTGTCAAATCTTTCTGAACTCCTTGGAAAATCCCCAAGTGTTTCAAGTCTTTGTCAAAATCCCTTGAGCTCCTTGGTACACCCCAAGTGCTTCAAGTTTTTATCAAAATCTCTTGAGCTCCTTGGTAAATCCCCAAGTGTTTCAAGCCTTTTGTTGTCACTTAAAAGTTTTTATTTTAGAAATTGGAATGTCGAGATTTCCCATAGCTTCAGGCCTTTAGTTGCTCAGTATTGTCCATAACCGGGGACACGGCTAAGTACTTAGAATTTTTGATCTTCTGCAGAAGTTGTACACTTTACCCACATGACACACTCTCATCTTGTTGCCACCAGTGGCCTCTGGATTAGTACTCACCAAGATGGAGTACTGGCATATTGAGAATGTGACGAAGTCTTTCCATAGGGTCCTCCCATACACAATGCTAGCTTGTCTTCAGGCACCAATGTAGGGTTCCGAGTTCCCTCATTTCCGCTAACTCAAGACCAATGCATGGGTCTTCCCAATGTAGTTGACTAACCAGAGCCATATTAGCATGTGGCTGTACACGGAAGCCACTGTTGGAGAAACATGTTCCATCTCTAAGTCCCTGGGTGGTTTTCATCTGGTGCACAAAAAAAAGAGATTGCCATATAAACATGGTTCCTCGTGTTGCCACCTTGTCCAAAACTTGAGTATCCTTGTCCACCCAGGTGGTTCATTGAGTACTTGTTTTATTATATAAAACATAAGTCTTTTCTCAACTTCATAAAATCTCAACATGTATCTATTCTCAAAATATGTAGCTTGGCTAAGCATTTTAAAACTACATTGTTTTCACTAAGGAATATATAAGGGTATCCTATTAGGATTTTAGCATAGCATATAGTATAGAAATCCTTTTCAAGCATGTTTCAAAAATCCACTAAGTATAATGAAAATAGTAGGACTTTAGATGATAGTGTTACTTGCCTTTTTGGTAGGGAATGTTGGTTCACTTCTTGATCTTGCTAATCTCACACTCTTCTAAATTCACTACAAAGCAATCAAACAAACATAGGTTCAACTAGCATTCCAACCAATATTCAATCAAATTAATCACACATAAAATCATAGAAACTAAGTCATGCATGCAAGCATGCAAAAGGTAGTTTTATTTGCAAAGGTGGTTTCTACTAGGCTCTAAACATTGTAAGGCTCAAAGTGGTCATTTTCCAAAGTGGCAAAGTCATTTGCAAAAGGGTTTTATCTATAAACCATTTTTAAATCCAATCATTATTTCATGTGGTGGAAAATGTTTTTAGCAAAGCAACAATTTTATATTGTTCACCAAAGAAGTTGTTAATTCACAAAAATTGGTGTTTTGGGTCAGTAGGTTTGAATCAAAACATTTTCCAAAGGATTTTCTTAAGAAAACTTTTCCATAACAAAATCAATATTTTTATTTGACTAGAAATGGGCTAATTCAATTAATCAATCCTAATCTTCACCAAAAACATTTTTAAATCCATAAGTTGTTTCCTAGGGTCAGTAGGTTCACAACAAACCAATTTGCAAAGATTTCATCCCTCAAAATTTTTGGAATAATTTTTATAACCTAAACAAGCATACAAATGTTTCTGCAAAAACAAACATTTTACCAGAAGCTTTTGTCACATACCAAATTTTAGATTTGGTTCTGCATATCATTCATATTATTGCATCATATTTTTCCATGCAAAACCGTCGACTGAAAAGGTTCGGCGAAACGCTATTTTCTAAACCCTATTCTATTTTACTACGAGGCTCCTGCGGGAGGCTTTAATAGGACTTGCATTGTCCACTCTTGTAGCCTAGTGGTTTTGCTCAAACCTTGACCCTAGATTGTTCCCCTCGACTGTACAAAACCGTAGGGGCAAGAATCGCTCGATTCGGAGCTCGTACGGAGAAGTTACGGCCGTTTGTTTAATAGATCAGAAAATGGTCCGAATTTTTGGACCGATTTCCGAGTTCTTATCCAACTTCGCGTCGAATCAGCGTAGGACCGCGAGAGGGCCCCACTTAAAGGCGGACCCCACCTGAGCCAAAACCGCCCGCCGCCTGCTTCGATCCGCCGCGCGCCGCCACCATTCCGCCCTCGCCGCCCCACCTCCGCCTCGACGCCTTCGCCGCTGACGCCCGCCTCACCGCTTCGCCTCGCCGCTTCGCCCGCCCCTTTCGCCGCTACATCGCTGGCGCTCGCCGCCACTGCCGCGCCACGCTGCCACGCCGCTGCCGCTTGCTGCGCTAAGGCTACGCCATTGCGCTGCCGAAAAGGCTGCCTTATGCGCCGCTGCGCCGCGCCATGCCGCTGCACGCACACACGCGCACACCCACGCGCGCACACACACGTGCGCGTTTGTCCACGCACGCACGCACGCACGTACGCGAGCCGTCTTGCGCGCCGCGTTGACGATCTCGAACCACACGCTGATTGTTTCCCCTACCGCGCAGGTCACCGTCGTCGCCGGAACCGATCGCCACACCGTCCGGAGTCCGTTTCGCCGTTTATTTCCGGTAAGCCTGCAGCCACCGTCAGATCTCAGATCAGCGGTTCAGATCAGCCGTTGACCGGTCAGACCCAGGCGTTGACTAGTCAGACGCCCAGTCAGCAGACGTGTTGACCAGTCAACAGACACAGTTGACTGGTTAATCTCGTTAATCGTTTTAGTTCATAGATTTCGGTAGAAATTTGTAAATTGCGTAGAAATTAAACCGCTTGGCCAAAAATTGCAAATAAAATATGTGTTGATTCAGTGAGTCGTGTAGAATCTCGCTGTACCTTTCGTTCAGGCTTTTGCAGCAAGGTTTAGTACAGTTTAATCAAACTAATTAGTGGCCTTTTCGGAGTAATAAATTCGTAGAAAAAGATCCGTAGCTCCAAAAATCGCGTATGATATGTCCCTGGATTCAGTGGAACGAGGGGAATCTCGTCGTGGATTAAAAAGATAGGCTTACAGTAAAAACTTCTGCAGAAACTGTCTAGTGGCTTTCTGCAGTGTTTTAATTACTCGGGGAGTTTTATAATTCCTTTTTGAGTAATTCCAGTTGGTACTGTTTCTAATTAGCGATGCCTATGCGGTAGAATTTTCCCAAGATTTTACAAAGAGTATACTACCAGTAGTGAATTATTTGAGTTCTAGCTCTAGTTTTATGCGTTACTTTTTGCTTAATAGTTGTTCCTTGCGCTAAAACTATTTTCCATGCATGCATTTAGTAGTATTATTGATTAGGATTATGTGGTGCAGCTGTAGAACCAATTCACTTGCCTTGCATACCTTCATGCATCATCTTTGTTGCATATGCTTGTGGATTGTTTGTTTATGATTGCAATTGTATCGTGTAGATTGTGACGAGTGCAACGCTTGCTCGTGTGTGGATTATTCTTCCGACCGCTACAACCAAGGTAAGTAGATGCTACTTTGTTCATGATATCGTCCTACTATTTTCAATGCATTGTCGTGTATTTTGGAGTTGCATGTGTAGGATGATACTATCGCTATGCTATGACCTATTATGTGGTAGGGCTTTCCTTGTAGATGAACCACCGTTGGTAGATGTGCTTAGACATGCTATGATGAACGAGGGCTAGGTTACATCACTGAAAGTTGTTTCTAAATGAGTTGGTTTGAAAAAACTAAAACAACTTAATCAATGAATCTCCTGGGTGTGATGGTATTGATATTTTTTGGTGGTTTCATTGCGGAAAGGCACCCAGGTATCAAGAGAGAATGATTGGCTTCTTTATTGTGTAGCTTACGTGTACAACCATGTGCCAATAATGGAATGGGCGGTTGGTTGGACTTAGTAGGTTGTGGTGACCGGAACCCGCGTATCCAGAGATGTAGAATTTTGGTAGGTTGGACCGGTGCGTGTCGGGATTGGGGAGCTACTTCTCGAACAGTCTCTTCTTGGACTTCTCCCTATCATCACCCAAAATGAGAGTGATGGTACGAGCTGGGCTGGCCAAGTCACATGGGTAAAGTGTACTAACCTCTGCAGGGTGTATAATCTAATCGATTAGCCGTGTCCCCGGTTATGGACAACTGAGTTGCTTGATATTGATTCCATGACATGTTTCTCGCTCATTCAAATTTCTTAATTTTTTTAACATTGTTGGGTTTACTTAATTGGGATCTTTTCAAAGAAAATCAAAAACTGTTTATGAAAGTAGGACAAAGGTATTTGCAAATGCAAGCCAGACACAGCTCCACTTGCCAAATATGCATGTAGATGTTAGTACTATTGTCTCCATTACTAGCTCTACTTGCCATACATTCCATGTATTGACCCTTTGGGGCTGCTATGTTTTATGTTGCAGGTTATTCCGATTCTGATTAATCGATATAGGCCACGATACTCCACTCGGCACTTGTTCACTTGTGGGCAATTTGAAGAATGGAGGATTTGCTTTATTTATGTTGCTACCTGAATAATTTGAGCTAGCCTTGGACTAAGATTTTATTGTAATAATGGTACTCTGGATCTTCGTTATTTATGATACACGGATATTTGCTATGTTATTCATCTTACTCTATTGTGGGCCAATGAACCGATCCAGGGATTGGCATGTCACATAGAGGCCTCGGTCTTTTCAGAACCGCGGTCCTTACAGGATGGTATCAGAGCCCGTGTGTCGACTGTAGGATCGTGACCTAGGATTGGATTAGGAAGCCATAGATTTATTAAAGCCTATATTAACTCTGTCTTTCATCTTATGCCTTTCACCCTCGTAAATTCTTACCATATGCTATTCTCACACTTTCCTCTTTTACTTGATAGATGGGAGAAGTCAGGACTGAGTATGCAACCATGGAGTCACCAAGGCCCTTTGCAAGGCAGTTAGCACAGCTCTCGCAGTCATTGGGATTGCCACTGCCCATGTTCAAGGGAAGGAGGCTGTACACCTATGGATATGGAGAGGATGCATGGGAGATCACTACCTTCATATTCAGGGATGCCGCCTTGCCAAACCCTGTGCATTTGATCTACACCAAGACATACTGCAACTGGGGACTTGGAATCAACTTGGCCATGCATGAAGCTCTGTCTCGCCAGTGCCATCAAGTCCGACACCTACTGCCAGCAGATTCACCCTACCGTGACTATGGGAGGCGTGATGAAGATGGGCACATTGTGGTTACCCCGGGCGACAGGAACAACATGCCGCCCCGTCGGAGGCACATAGAGGACATGGAAAGGGAAAATGGAGCTCTAGCTGAGAAGGTGATGATGGTGAAGGAGATTGCAGATTTTGCCAGCAATACTATGGCAGCCCAAGGACAGGAAATTGACACCTTGCATGAAGCTGTGGGAGTTATGGAGAATGCCCTGATAGCCAGAGATGCAACTATAGCTCACCTTCATGGTACTGTGCAGGAGAACACCCAGAACATACAACAGCTGCAAGGGACCGTCCAGGAAAGGGATCAAACTATTGAAGCTATGGCAGCCCAGATTGCTGCTCTCCAAGCGCAGCTGAATCCACCCTCTGATGATGACAATGGAGATGGTGGCAACAATGATGATGACAGTGGGAACGATGATGATGATGAGGACGAGGATGATGATGATGGAAACGACGATGGTGGAGGAGATGAGGCTGTTGCAGTTGCAGCAGAGAGTGAAGAAGAAGAGGAGGATCCAGAAGAGGTGGAGTTTGAGATCTCAAGTGATGATTCAGGAGAGGTGTACACTCCGCCGCCATGGTTGAACCGCGAACCGAAGTGCCAACGCATGAAAGCAAGGACCTACCTCAACCTCTTCAAGAAATAGATAGAAGTCCACCAATTAGTCCTCGTTAGGTAAGATCGTTAGGATTATTCTCGATCGTTGTGAAACTTAGTTGCTGTTAGTTTAAGAGTGTTTAGTTGCTTATTTGTGTACTCCAATATCCTAGGAATAATTTGTGCAAATTTTATGAAAGAGTTATGGCAAGTTTGGTTACTATCTGTGTTATTTTCGCTGCAGTTTTCTGCTGATACAGCAGTACTGTATGATTTTTCATATTTTTCTGGTAACTGGGAAAAATCTGAAAAACATAGGGCTGATGCGAAACTCTCTGTACTGTATATGCAAAAATCAGCTTATTTTTCTGACGAGTTTAAGTCAGGCGGAAAAATTCGCGAACGCTGCTGGACTGTTCTGGCAGATTACTGTTTTGTTGTTTAGTTGATCAACTGTTTAGTTAACCATTGCCAACTCTTGTAAAACTATTTCAGTAAGTATATACTGCTACGATAACACCTGGGATGTTGCTGGATCGCTTGTTTGTTGATGTGTTGCTTGCTTGTGATTGTCTGCTATTGTTTGTTGTTGATTGATCATATGCATGGGTACAATCCTATTATCGTAGTTGATTCTTTCTAAACTTACCTGTGCTGAACCGCAGATGCCTCCCCGCCGTCAACCCACTGAGTTGGAGCAGCTCATGGCAGCTCAGGCACAGCTGACCCAAGTGATGACTCAGTTCATGGCAGCTCAGAACAACAACAATGGAAACAACCAGCCTCAGGGAGATGCTCTCACCAGATTTCTGAGGTTAAGGCCAGCTAAGTTCTCATCGCAATGTAACCAATGGTTGCTCTCGACTTGCGCTCAGTCAACAAGGATCTCGTAATCTGGATGCACGATGCTGAGAAAGTGAGGTTTGCCGCCACTTATCGGAGGGACCAGCCTCTTGGTGGGACACTTTTCATCACCCACCCACCGATACCGTGACATGGGCAATGTTTGAGGAAGGTTTCAGACTAACCACGGTCTTCGTGGAGTTCGAGCAAGAGGAAGGAGTTCCGCAACTTGCGCCAAACCAATCGCACCGTGCACAAGTACATTGAGGAGTTCAACAACCTGTCCCGTTATGCACCTGAGGATGTTGACACTGATGCAAAAAGGAGGGAGAGATTCCTGGATGGCCTTAGTGATGAGCTTTCAGTGAAGCTACTGGTGGTTTATTGCCCCACTTTCCAGGAGCTTATGGACAAGGCCAGGATCTTGGAAGGGAAGCACAAGCAGGTGGAAAGCCGCAAGAGAAAGAGTAGCAATCATCACTCTGGTTCACATCACAAGTCTCGCACTTCATATGACGGGTACTCCAAGCATGGAGGGAGTGACCATGGGAGCCATGACCGCCACCACCATGGAGGCGATGGGCATCGTCATGACAACCATAGGAGCAGCCACCACAGCCACAAGGGAGGACACTCTCACCACTCTGGAGGACACGGTGGACATGACCGCAACCGTGATCGCAACTTTGTGAAGAAGGATCTGAGTGAGGTGACGTGCTTCAAGTGTAAACAGAAGGGACACTAGGCTGACAACTGTCCGGAGAGGAAGGGACCAAAGCCAACCAACAATGAGAAGGCCACAGTGAACCACATGAATGTGGAGGAGATCCCAGATGAGCCTGACCTTGTGATTGGTAAGTTTCCAATTAACACTCACCCTGCACTTATACTTTTCGATACTGGTGCATCACATTCATTCATATCAAGGGCATTTGTGGATAAGTATAAGCTACCTACAGAGTCTATGAAAGGTTCTATTAGAGTGAGTTCACCTGGAGGAGATATGATAGCTAGCGCGGGATGCCGCAACTTAACTGTGAGGATTGGAACACACAACTTCATTGCACATTTGGTAGTGTTGGAATCACAGGGGTTAGATGTAATTCTGGGTATGGATTGGATGTCTATGCATGAGGGACACATAGATTGTGCACAGCGAGCTGTTTCACTCAAAACCCTGGATGGAAAGAGGATTAGATTCAAGTCAGCCGTGCGACCGCAAAGTTGTAAGTTGAATTCTCTTAAGGGGGTTAGCATGGATACTGTGCCAGTGATTAGGGATTACCCTGACGTGTTTCCGGAAGAGCTGCCAGGAATGCCACCTGACAGGGAAGTAGAGTTTCTTATCGACCTGATGCCGGGAACAGGACCTATAGCAAAGAGACCATATAAGATGGATGTGGATGAGCTGAAGGAGTTGAAGAAGTAGCTGAAAGAGCAATTGGACAAGGGTTTCATTCAGCCTAGTTCGTCGTCATGGGGTGCACCTATTCTGTTTGTGGAGAAGAAAGACAGCAGCAAGATATTAGTGGTGGACTATCGCTCGCTGAATGAAGTAACCATCAAGAACAAGTACCCTCTGCCGAACATAAATGATTTGTTTGATCAACTGGAAGGAGCGAAGGTGTTCAGCAAGATTGATTCGATCAAAGCTACTTCCAATTGAAGATCCGGGGGGAGGACATACCAAAAACCGCCTTCACCACTAGGTATGGTTTATATGAGTATACGGTTATGTCTTTTGGACTAACGAATGCCCCGGCATATTTCATGACCATGATGAACAAGGTATTTATGGAGTACTTAGACAAGTTCGTGGTGGTGTTTATTGATGACATACTGATATATTCCAAGGATGATGCTGAGCATGAGAAACATCTGCGATTGATTATGGAGAAACTGAGGGAACACCAGTTGTATGCCAAATTCAGCAAGTGTCAATTCTGGCTTAACACCGTTGGGTTTCTTGGACACGTAGTGTCAGGAGAAGGAGTCGCTGTTGATCCAAGCAAAGTGACTGCAGTAACCGAGTGGGAAGCGCCCAAGAATGCTGGAGAGATTCGAAGCTTTTTGGGACTTGCTGGATACTACAGAAGGTTCATTGAAAACTTTTCCAAGATTGCTAAGCCGATGACTGAACTTCTGAAGAAGGAGAGGAAATTCGAATGGACGGATGTGTGTGAAGCTAGCTTTTAGGAACCGAAGCGTCGACTAGTGACCTCACATGTTCTGTGTTTGCCAGACCTTCAGAAGGATTTCCAAGTGTACTGTGATGCTTCTCGACAGGGACTTGGGAGTGTGCTGATGCAAGATGGGAGAGTAGTGTCATATGCCTCGCGACAAATCAAGCACCATGAGCGGAATTACCCCACACACGACTTGGAGTTAGCGTCAGTGGTTCATGCGCTCAAAGTATGGAGGCATTACTTAATGGGAAAACACTGTGATGTATACACCGACCACAAGATCCTGAAGTACATATTCACGCAGAAGGAACTGAACATGAGGCAAAGGAAATGGTTGGAACTTATCAAGGATTATGATATGAACCTACAATACCACCCAGGAAAGGCCAATGTAGTAGCAGATGCTCTGAGCCGGAAAGTTTATGCCAATGGATTGACAATTGGTGAATTGCCTGAGGATTTGTGCAAGCAATTCAAGGACCTTAGACTGGAGCTAGTATCTGAAGGATACTTGGCAACAATGGAAGTCCAACCAACGCTACAGGACAGGATCATGAAGGCTCAAGTAGGAGACAAGGAAATAGAGGAGATAAAGGAAAAGATGAAGGAGAATCGGGAAAAGGATATTCACGAGGATGAGCATGGTACCTTGTGGTATGGAGATCGTTTGTGTGTGCCCAGCGACCCAGAAATAAGGGAGTTGATTCTGCAGGAGGCTCATAACTCGCCATACTCCATACATCCGGGCAACACAAAGATGTATATGGATTTGAAGAGCAGATTTTGGTGGAACAACATGAAAGGGGACATCGCGAAGCATATTGCCCTATGTGATCTGTGCAGAAAGTGAAGGCGAACACCGTAAGCCACAGGATCGCTACAGCTGCTGTTCGCATGATTGGAAGTGGGATAGAGTGGGAATGGACTTTATCACAGGATTGCCCAGGACCAGGTCAGGATATGACTCTATTTGGGTAGTGGTCGACCATTTGACCAAGGTAGCCCACTTTATACCGGTAAAGACGACCTATACGAGTGCAAAGTTGGCCAAGATTTACATGGACAGGATTGTGTGCCTACACGGAGTTCCCAAGAGTATCGTATCTGATAGAGGCACCCAATTTACCTCACACTTCTGGCGCCAGCTGCATGAGTCACTTGGTACTAGACTGGAGTTTAGCAGCCGCTTCACCCATGCATGTATGGGATGATCGAGAGGGTGAATGAGATTTTGGAGGACATGCTGAGAGCTTGCGCCTTGGCTCATGGCTCTAGTTGGGATGAGAATTTTCCATATGCTGAGTTTTCCTACAACAACAGGTATCAAACCAGCATCAAGACGTCACCGTTCGATGTCCTGTATGGGAAATGGTGCCGAACACCATTGCTATGGGATGGAGTAGGAGAACGTCAGTTGTTTGGACCTGATTTGATCAAGGACGCTGAGAAGAAGGTCGCCTTGATTAGGGACAGGCTGAAGGTAGCACAATCAAGGCAGAAGAGCTACGCTAACGCCAAGCACAAGGAAGTGGTGTATGAGATAGGTGATAGAGCATACCTCAGAGTGTCGCCACTTCGAGGAATCAAGATATTTGAAATTAAGGGTAAGCTGACACCTCGATTTATTGGACCGTATCGGGTCTTAGCGCGCAAAGGAGAAGTTGCTTATCAGTTGGAGTTGCCAGAATCTCTATCCGCTGTTCACAATGTGTTCCACGTATCCCAGCTGAAGAAGTGCCATCCGGAGATGGTGGATACACCATTGAGAGACACTGTACCGCTAGAGGAGGTCCAGCTTGAGAACGACTTGACCTATGAGGAGAAACCGGTCAAGATTCTGGAGACAGCAGAGAGGACTACCCGTACCAAGACCATCAAGTTTTGCAAGGTACAGTGGAGCCACCACACTGAAGAGGAAGCCACTTGGGAGCGTGAGGATGACATCCGAGAGGACTACCCACACCTATTTGCTAGCCGCGCCGAATCTCGGGTACGAGATTCATCTTAAGGGGGTTAGTCTTGTCACATCCCAAATTTTAGATTTGGTTCTACATATCATTCATATCATTGCATCATACTTTTCCATGCAAAACCGTCGAGTGAAAAGGTTCGGCAAAACGCTATTTTCTAAACCCTATTCTATTTTACTACGAGGCTCCTGTGGGAGGCTTTAATAGGACTTGCGTTGTCCACTCTTGTAGCCTAGTGGTTTCGCTCAAACCTTGACCCTAGATTGTTCCCCTCGACTGTACAAAACCGTAGGAGTAAGACCGATTT